>BSBN01000445.1:7015000-9589567 GCA_027924645.1 Cunninghamia lanceolata
ACACATATTACAACTTTACTTCATTCTCTGTCACCTTCTCTCTCAAAAAGTGTAGACACCTTAAAATGACCAAGTCGTCGCACTACTCGCATTTCGTCATTTCTTCCTAATCACCTGCATTACAACATTAATTAAATAATCTAATTATTTAATTAATTTTATCAATTTCTTCCAAAATTCCAAAATTCAACATTAATTAAATAAATCCTTGTTATTTAATTAATTAAATCAAATTCCTCTATATTCTTCCAAAATTAAATAATTTATATTATTTAATTAAATCATTATCTTCTTTCCAAAAATCAAGTCTCCATTAATTAAATAAATCCCATTATTTAATTAATTCATCACAAATTCTATCTTATCCAAACAATTAAATAATTCCTAATTATTTAATTAAATCAAATTCATTCTTCCAAATTTAAATAAATCAAATCAAATTTATTTAAATTCTCTCATTCTCCAAAAATAAGATAAATCAAATATTTTATTTATTCTTCTAAATCATGCACAACAATTAAATAAATCTATTTATTTAATTTGCTTTCTTATCTACAAATATCTTTCAAATCTTCTAAAAATAAGTCTTCTTCTCCATGCACACAAAATTAAATAATTTATTATTTAATTTCTCTCAAATCATGCAAAAGTAAATCTTAAGTTGAGTTATCTATTCACTCAACCTTATTTTTATCAATTTCTCTTAAATTAGAAAAAAGCTTTCTAATTTATGAAAAGCATGTCTTATCTTTAGAAAAGAAAGTGTTTAACTCAAATAAAACAACTTTTGTGTGACACTTGTCTTCTTCTTATTCATTGCACGTTCCTCAACTGTTCTCCTCTATTGATTCTTCTAAATTATCTAGACCATTGATCGATCTTCATTGAAACCTATATAAACCCCCCTCATCTTCTTCACAAATCCTCTTCGATCACTTATTCTCAGGCATACTTAACAGCACTTTGAGCATACATCGCATCGATTGAGCACCTTTACGATCTTTTGACATTGATCTTCTTGAGCAACCTTACGATCTTTTGACATTGATCTTTGAGCACACTACTTGCTTGTTGCAACCATGGTTTCGCAGCAATATTGAGCAATCGACATTCAATCCAAAGGGAACAATACAAATCTCAGTAAAAGTTTTTATGTTTCTTTGATTATTATTAATATTTTTTACTTAGATCAGTTCTCTTTATGTTATTGGGTTTTTGATTTGTTTAAGTTTATCATAGTCAATTTTCCTCATACACATTCTGGCACGCCCGGTGGGACCCACTAATCCCTCTTTTTCTTTGAGAAATTGATTCTTTTTGAAGTCACAGTACGGTATAGCGTAAAAGACATAGAAAAGTGCTTTTGGTAGTATCCTTAAGCACTCTTGGAGGTACAATACAGCGCCCTCAGGGGCACTGCGACACTTCTGGTAGAACAGAGTGAGGCTTTTGGTAATGTAGAATGATGCCCTTGTTAGTATCGTTAAGCGCTTTTGGCTAATTAGGTTTTTTGACTTCGGTTGGTGTTTTTGTAGGGTTTTATTTGCTACATATCTTTTGATTTGTCTGACAAGCTGTTGTATTTGTCTTTCAACCCTCTTTTTGATACTTCCTAAGCTGACTTATTTAGGGGTATCTTCGATATTTGAGTTAATCTATTGTGTTACTACACCTTCAGAGTTTTCTAGATTTCACGATACAGATCTCTCAGATATTACTTCTTAGAACAATAGATTAATCATGAAAACTCATTTGGATCTAGTTACTTTGACAAAAGCTAATCTTTTGTGATCTAAGACAGCGCAACGCTTTTGGCTATACAGTATCACGCTTTCAGAATCATAGTACAGCGCTCCTGGATAAAGTTTGGCACTTTTGGTATTATTTTACGATGCTTTTGGTTTGCATGACATCGCTATTGGTATCACAGTAAGACGCATTCGGTATAATAGTAGCTCGCTTTTGGTCAAAATTGATTTATTTTTGCTAATTTGTGAATTTTTTTAGAACTAACTGACTTGTTGCAGTTTCTTACTACTCACACAGAGCAAATAGGTGTTTTTAACATGTTCATGCAGGATGAGCATTGAAGAAATCTTGATTTATCTCACTAAGTCTTAGAAACACATTGCCTTCTTAAAGGATAATTGAACAAATCATTCTCGGCAATTTAAGTCTTAGGAACATACTATTTTTCTTAAGGGACAATGGACATGTATGCGAAAACACCTGAATTTTCTAAGGGACAATGGACATGAATGCCAAACACTTCAATTTCATAAGGGACAACTAACAACTACAAACGTGTGTGCCTAATTTAGTTGCACCTTATTTTTCTTATAATGGGACAATTGAACCTTTGTTTGACGTGCTTGCTCTTACATTTTAGTACTTCCTTTAGAATGGCCTGCTTTTGGATTGTGCTTCATCCAAAAGGGAGGACCCTGAGCAGAGTTTTCCTTTGAACCGCTATATAAGAGGGATAAGGTGAAAGCCAAGTCCTAACCGACGTCAGCCTTACCTTGTGGTGCCAAACTGAAAAGAGGTATACTAGCTCTTTATGGAAATGATTTTCACATTGAGCAAAGTGTTTGATACTCTTAGTAGGATTGATTAAAGCTTTTAGTAGCTTGTCGCATTGCTCGTAAGGTGTTGGTCCCTCAAAGTTACTAAGAACCATTTTAGATAGTGACTACTTGACCTACCTCCGAACATTGTGGTAATCATTAGTGCAAGGGGAATCGATTTAAGCCCTTAAGACACTCACCATTGGCTCCCTTAAGAAAAGATAGTATTCCCTTGGCCATAAAGCTCTTGTGACCTACTTGAGCTTTCCAAGGAGAGGGTGAGATATCCCTACATATCGTCTCTCGCAAAGATACTAAATATCTGACACCTTTATGGAATGATATTTTTATCGACGAATTATTAAGCTGTGAGCTGATCTACTGCAATGAAACCTTGTCTCTAGGGATAAAAAGTGTTTGTATTGATTGCAATTGTCTTATACCTATGGAAACATTGGGCTTTTTTGTGAGCCTCGAACATACACTATCTGTTGTGTCAGTCCTTTTTTTTTACCACTTGTTTGCTATGTTTTCTCTTGCCAAGGACAAAATCCAATCAGAACCATAACCAAATCTATCAAAATTTGCCTTGTAGAAGCATCAGACACTACTTCAGCACCTTTGGTATTACAATAGCTCGCCTTTGATAGAATAGTAGAATGCCTTTGGTATAACAGTACCTCACCTCTGGCAAAACCTACTTCAGTACCCTTGGTATAACAGTAGCTCATTTTTGGCAACCGTAGCTTGCCTTTGGTATAGCAGTACCTCACCTTTGGTAGCTCAGTCCATCACCTTTAGTATAACAGTAGCACGCTTCTGGTTGCACAGTCCTGCGCCTCTGGTCAAATAGTATAGCACCTTTGGTCCAGTTGCTTGTGCATCAAAGTTTATCTTTTTCTCAAAGCACCAAGCAGAATTCCAGCATTATCTTTCATCCTAGTGTATTCCATGGTAACCACTAGGCTCCAACAAACTATGAAGTCCAAGCAAGTTGTCCCTAGGAAGCACAAAATGCCTCCTCCCACACTGCAATTCGGCCATCCCAACATTTCTCCCAAGGTTACTCCTAGAACACCCGTGGCAAAACCAATCAGCTCTCCAAACGTGCCGCACCTTGACCACCCTAGCACTCCTCATGAGGGTAGGGTCCCTTTGATAAGTACACCTCACTACACCACTGGCATGCCTCAGGATTTTGTCCCACAAGGTTATACTATTGATCAAATACCATCTCAGGAAGAATGGGTCCCTTTGGTAAGCATTCCTCACTATACTACCGGCATGCCTCAAGATTTTGTGCCACAAGGCTATACTGCAGATCTAGCCCCATCTCAAGAAGAGCGACACTTTGAAATAGGTCAATCCTTTCAAGAAAATGAGCAAGATCTTGATGAATTTATACAAGATCCTGGAGCTGTGGCCACCTTTGACAAAATCCTTAGTGAGAACCAAGATCATTTCTTTTGCTTGCTAGCAAAGCAAGGAGCCAAAATACCCAAAAGATTTGATCTATCCATGCTTAGCAAGCCTAACAATAACCAAGACACCATAAAAGCAGTGCAAACCATGTCAACAGTGACCACGCCTTTGCCGGAACCAAGCTCGCAGTATAAGAATCCCCTCTTTCAAAACCTAATAGAGGAGAGGGTCATAGCACCGCTTCTGACTCCTATGGAGATCTACAAAAGCCAACAAGAAACTCTCCAACATCAAGCAGAGTTAGCTAAGCAAGCCACCTTAGCTCGATTGAATATGCAACCACCTCCTAAAGTGTCCACACCAATCGCAAGTGGAATCTTGGTTACCCCATCACGAATAGGTTTCCCACCAAATTACAATCTAGGGAACAACTATGTAGCCATGCAACAAGGGTCTCAACACATACCACCTCCCATATCATCAAACCTCCATGTCTCTCAACCAATTAGAGTCATGCAACCCCAACCACAACATTCTTCTACTCTCATCCTCAATCAACCCCAACCATCGCAAATCACGTCTACCTATGTCCCTGCTCCACAATGTTCATCCACGCTAAATTTCTTTCACACATTGCCTAGCCACCCTCAACATCCCCTGTGATAGGTGAAAGTCAGGTGTGGAAGATCAGACATAGTCATGAAACCCTAACCCTACCATCATCAAGGAATCTAACCTAAATGAAATCAAAAGGATAATGCAATTCAAGCACAACATCACCTAGACCGTGCGATTCCTTGTTTGAGAGAGAGATGTGGACTGCTTCTTCAACGATAAGCAATTACAAAGCTGAAAGCTGCCATTGATGGATGATAAAAGCTCAAATGCTCAAGATGATAATGGAGGTGATATATGATTGCTGGATTGCTAGATTGCTGGATTGCTGGATTGCTGCTATCTCTCATATGGAGTGAGAGGCTGTTTATATAGGACTCAACCAAGATCAATCAACGGTGGAGATTCAGAGGCTATGTGAATGGCTAAGATTGAAAGTTACTAAATTTAGGTCCAATTAGTTGTGCATGTGAAAGATTTTAAATGAAAGTTGTCTTACAACACATGATGAATGGGAAATGGACAAGTGTTGAAATGTGATAAATGATAAAGGCTTAATTCAAATAAAGTATTTGAATTAGTTGGGATATGAGTTGGAAATTAATTAAATAAATAAAATTTATTTAATTAATATGATAAATGCATAAAATGGGATAAGACATGATGTGGAATTAATTAAATAAGTACAATTTATTTAATTAATTGGTTAGGTGGATGAGAATGGGATTTTAATTAAATAAATAAAATTTATTTAATTAATTGGATAATGGATTAGTGATTTAACAAGGTGTTACTAGACATGGACAAATTTGGGTGTCTACATTTTGCCCCTCTTTGATACAATGTTCGATAGAACGTTGTGTCAAAGAAGATGTGAGATGCGTTCGATAAACAAGTTATGCCCCAGTGTAACTGGCAGGTGATGCCCCCTCGAGAGGTAAGCCAGGCAAACCAGGAAGGGCTGGGTTGGCTCTCGATAGAAGAAAAGGCGGAAAAGAGGGCAGACGCGAAGGAAAGGGGGGTGCATGGAAGAAAATAGGCTATGGCATAGAAGAATTAGGGTTTGGAGAAGGGCTATAAGTAGGTGCTTCAAGGGCAAATAGGCTCATTTGTGCTCATTTGTGCTTAGAAACTGAGAGAAATCCAGAGCTCCTGAGAGTGAGAGTGGCAGAGCTAGCAGGATGGTGATTCCACGCAGAGATCATCGTGCGGAGCGAGTGAGGACACATGGACGACCAGAGGGAGCAGGCACACCGGTATGTGTCAAAACTTTTCCCAAAAGCGTGCATTTAATAGGCTAAAAGCGTAATTAATTCACACATGTCACCAAAAGCGACTAGTTTAGGACATGGCACATTTAGGTTGCTTAGAGTAGTTCAGGTCGCTTATAGGCGCGGGTAGGTCGCTTATGGAAATGAGGTCGCATCCTGTCAGCGGGAAAAACACAGTCGAAATGCGTGTATGGAGGGAAACTAGTCGCTTATGAGCAGATAGTAGTCGCATAGGGTAGTGTAGCTCGCATAGGACTAGAAACAGCTCGCATATGGTAGATAGCGCGCGTATAGGGCTAAAATAAGCGCATATAGTGATTGGGCTCGCGTATAAGGATAAGATAGGCACATTTAGGAAAAGAGCTCGCTTTTAGGGTAAATAGAGGCGCATGTGGGATATGGCTCGCATATGAAGGGATAATGAGCACACAAGGAAGTTTAGGGCGCTTATAGTGAAACAGTGAGCGCATGTGTAAAAAGAGCTCGCGTTTGGTCAAAACAGGAGCGCAAATGGTAAAGTGGGTCACTATTGAGCAGGAAAAGAGCGCATGTGGTAAAGTGAACCGCATTTGGTAGGTGTAGGATAAAATAGCAGATAGATAGGCAGATTTTGATATGAATGATTAACGGGATGGACTGACAAGAGTAAATGGATGATGCAGGATGTATGACCGCCATTGCTATCACGGGAGCCCCATCCGAGAGATTTGCGGCTGGTGAGACGGTTGGATGCAGAGGAGCTGCTGGTGTTGGAGATCCTGGGTTTGGAGCATGTGTCACGATTAGAGCCAGTGCAGGCACATCGAGGGTTGATGACTGCGATGGTGGAGCGATGGATGAGCGAGCACAGTTCATTCTTGTTACCGACAGGAGAGGCGACCATCACCTTAGAGGATGTGTTCCAGATTTTGAGGATTCTGATAGATGGGGATCGTGTAGATTATGATTCAGAGACGGGCCCAGCGGCATTCAGGAGATTGTTTGGGACACCAGACATCGGAGCAGAGGGTTCAGAGATACCGATGGGGAGGATGGAGGAGCTCTGTGACAGGTTGCAGCGGGTGGTAGTGGCTATCATTAGATGGCTAGTGGGGGATAGGAGAGCGAGAGGTTTTCCTATAGGATGGGGGACAGTGATGGAGGGCATGTTCTCCTATGGCACGAGATATGCATGGGCAGAGTGCGTGTTGGGACAGCTCTATCATTACCTGCATGATTGCGCGTACATGTTCGGAGCCAGTATGTCAGCAGGAGTGACAGTGTTGCATGTATGGGCATATGAGCACATTCCGGTGACGAGACCAGAGGGATGGGTTGCTAGAGCAGCAGGAGAGCCATTTGCACGGATGTATAGAGGAGCCTTGACGTATCGACAGCGCCGAGGGGTGGTATACTGGCGGTGGAGGTTGGATGAGATAGACAGATTTGTATGGAGACCATGGCTAGGATGTGAGCAGTGGGAGGAGGAGGATGCCGAGCTTGCTTATGCTAGACAGGCGAGGTACATTTTTGGACATGGCGTGTACATTATAGAGCGCTATTTGCCAGAGAGAGCCCTGAGACAGTTCGGAGAGGCACAGGCAGTACCTGTAGGGGATGTTGTTTTTGGGAGGACGAGGCAGGAGGTATTCGATTGGGGTCCAGAGGTTGTGGTGGACATAGCCTTGGCAGAGAGAGATGGATTGCAGCCAGTAGCATGGCAGTGGAGACAGGGTCCTGTAGATCCAGGTACATTGCCAGAGTATGATGCACACTGGGCGACAGCTAGGCCAACTCGGTTGACACGAGATGGAGAGATTGGGGAGATTGGGATGGAGAGGCCAGTTCGGAGGCGACGACGACGGGCTCCACCAGCACAGGCAGTAGTGCCAGCTGCACCAGGGATACAGATGCCAGGGCAGGTGCCAGGTCAGCCTGCTATATTAGCATAGCCACAGGCACAGATCGGAGCAGGAGATGATGTGGGTATTCAGCAGCTGCAGAGACGGATCAGAGAGGAGAGGAGATGGAGGCAGCGGGCATAGATGAGGCTGAGGAGAGTGGAGATGGATAGGCATCAGGCCGTGATTAGTCTGAGGCATGCTAGAGCACAGGCACAGACTTATCAGGCTCAGCTACAGTTGGGAGTTCAGAGAGGAGATGGACAGGATGATGGTGCTCTCGCGAGAGTTACAGGAGAGAGGGATACAGCTAGGCAGCATGAGCAGATGATGAGGCTGGAGCGAGATACTGCAGTACAGTAGGAGCAGGCTATGAGAGCAGAGAGAGATGGTCTGCGAGCTGAGAGAGATAGGGCAGTGCAGCAGTTGCAGGTTATGACTAGTGAGCGGGATAGAGCAGTGACTGCCTTGGGGACTGATGGAGCTACCATGTACTTAGCCACACAGTTGACAGCGGTACAGGCCGAGCTTCGGAGAGTGCAGGGTGAGGCTGAGTATTATAGAGGCTTATATTATGGAGCTGTGCCGGCAGAGCAGAGACAGCCTAGCTTCAGGAGCAGGTCAGGGGCCTCGAGCTCACGGAGGTCAGGTGGATCTCGATCAGTAGCTTCAGTGATGGGGCCACCGAGAGATGGAGGACCAGGTATAGGACCTGTTGGTGGTGGTGGTCAGGGCGAGGGAGCTGGCAGTAGTCGCTAGGGCATACCTTGTTGACATTGTATCATGATGAGGCCTAGAGCCATTGTTGTATATTCATTCTTTTTCAGGGCTCAGCTTGTATTGTAGACACTTGTATTTTGACACACATGTATATATATATATATATGTATGGCAGTTTTGGCGATCTATATGATGTTATAATGGTTGTGATGTTGATATTATGAT
This sequence comes from Cunninghamia lanceolata, assembly GCA_027924645.1. Classification (NCBI taxonomy): domain Eukaryota; kingdom Viridiplantae; phylum Streptophyta; class Pinopsida; order Cupressales; family Cupressaceae; genus Cunninghamia; species Cunninghamia lanceolata. The sequence continues at coordinate 7,023,701 of BSBN01000445.1, forward strand.
GGCTATGCATGTTATGTGTATGGATTATATATGGATTATGGATGGATGTTTATGCAAATGGTAGTTGATAGAAAATGTTTGAATATGTAAAAGATAATGATATGAATAGATGTATGCATATAGGTAGATGGTAAAGAAAAAGATATGGACTTATGTATGGCTAACACTTGTTTTGCAGGAGCGGGAATATGGACAAAGGATGATGGAAATGATTGATCTTGGCTGAGGATGACGGAACGAATGGATAGATAGAATGAATAAGATAGGATGATGATGGGCAGCTTTCAAGTAATTGCTCAAAATGAAAAGAAATGCAGTCATTATGTTTGATATAGCATATGGATGTTATGCACCAGGGTATAAGGACCAAGGTGTCAAGGTATCCAATGCGTAACTAGCATGTTACAATCTTGTCTGAACGCATGTGGTCAAGTTGTGGAGCCAACATGCACAAGATATGAATAGCAACTAATGTTGGACTTTGACGCTACAAACAATGGTTTGAGCTTATCTCTACTACACATAATGATAGCTTGCTGGTTATATGTATGGAGTTAGTCTTAACATAGAATAGTCTCCAATGCATAAGAGACTGTTTAGCTTCTCAGATGCTAGAGATATTGATATGTAAGATGCTAATCCCAACATGTACAAGATACCAAGACGCATAGGAAGAGAATAAGATCATCTTGCAAACACGGCATACGAAAGCTATATGACCATGCCCCAGTCCTTACTTCATCGTAACATACCAAGATATAAAGAGATCATGGCAGTCTTGACTAGGTATAAAAAAGGGACAAAAGATAAATCAAAAGATAAAACAAAAGATACTGTCATCACGTTCTCTTGCCAAATTTGGGTGCTCTTAGATAGATTAGGCTGGCACCTTGTTAAAAGGAAAGTTACATCCTGTTGAAGGCTAAAGTTGTTGATAAACTGCTATAGCAAATGTTGGCTCAAGGCATGCGGACAAATAGCTTCTGGCTTACCTTTGATTGGTTAAAGTGCGTGAGCTTGCAATAGACACGTGGATTGCTTCTTGTTTGAGCTGATCAAAGAGAAGAAGATGGATGATGAATAAAGATGAAGAAGATGGGGTGGATCATCTGTGCTTGAGTACTGGAAACTTCCTTCGTATTCCAGACTGCCTACATACCCTGTATCCACGGGATCAAAGCACATTTACAATGAAGATGAGACATGATGAATATGTAGTTCTGGGTTTTATTGATGATGTATGTGATGAAAGATGGAAGAATGTGAGCTTAAAGATTGAAGGATGTTTAGAAGAAAAGATGACAGATGACTGATGAAAGGGGCTATCGTCTTAGCCTGAATCAGAGTGCTTCCTTCGCATCTCAGATTGCCTACATACCCTGTATCCACGGGATCAAGGCGTCAACGATAGAGCTAGATGTAGTTCTTATTGATGTGGCTAATCGATTGGATGTTTGATCAAGTGATGTTTGTTGCGATTGTTGGATGAATGTGGATGGATTGCGAAGATATGAATCCTAGTTGTAAGTCGTTAGGTCATATTTGTCGGTGGACATGTGCCACGGCTGAAGTTGATAAGGTGTGCTGTGTTGTAAGCTGAGTTGTTTGATGTGTTATGAGCTAGAGATAACAGGATCCACTTCCAAATAAGACTCAACAAATGCCCCCAGTGTGGGATGAGGTTTATTATGCAGAAGTGACAATGCAGAAAAGATATAGCCAAGATGCTAAGGTGCCAAAAGATATAGATATCACGACAATGTCTTAAGTATGACAGCTAGCATTGGCAAAAGGATGAAGAGGAAAGGCTATGTGTGAGATTGCGATAGGGCTTATGAGCATGGCTGATACAAGATGCAGTGGGAAAAATGATCAAACGAACCAAACAAATGAGGGAAGCTGGTCACTACACATAGTGCCTGTTTGCCAGGTTTTCACTATGGTACTTATCCAAGGCGCCTGTTTACCAGGTTTTCACCAGAGGACGGATTATTGATCTTTTTTTTTTTTTTTTTTTTTTTTGGCTTTTTATGATTTTTTTGTGATTTTTTTTTGGTTTTTTGGGGGATAGCTGAGATTCATGGATAAAACTTCTTGAGATGAACGCTGTTGACGGGTTCATCCAAGGGAATGCCTTCAGGTGTCGACAAAGTGTATGCACCGGATCCATAGACTGCTGTGATAAGGAAAGGACCAAGCCAATTTGGTTCAAACTTGCCCTGTTTCTCTCGATGCTGTTGATTCCTTTGGTTTTCTTTAAGGACAAGGTCGCCAACCTGAAATCTGCGTTCTCTGATCTTTTTGTTGTAGCTGCGGCGTAGCCGGTTTTGATAGACTTGAAGATGGTTCAATGCTGTGAGGTGGTGTTCATCTAAGAGCTCAAGATCATGGAGTCGGGACACTCGATATTCTTCATCTGAGATAGTATGTTGCAAGGATATGCACAAAGAGGGGATCTCAACCTCGATAGGCAAAATAGCTTCAGTACCATAGACGAGAGCATAGGGTGTGGCGCCAGTAGGAGTTCTGACACTTGTTCTATATGCCCATAAAGCAGGATGCAGTTGTAGATGCCAATCTCGACCAGTTTCATTAACAGTCTTTTTAAGGATCTTGATGATTGTCTTATTAGAGGCTTCAGCTTGACCATTGCTCTGAGGATAATAAGGCGTAGAGAACCTATGTTGAATATGGAACTTGTTGCAAAGATCTCTAACCTCTTGGTTCTTGAAAGGTCGGCCATTGTCTGTGACAATAGCTTGAGGAACTCCATAACAGCAGATGATGTAATGTAGGATGAATTTAGCTATTTGTTTACCTGTGATGTAGGTCATTGGTATGGCTTCTACCCACTTTGTAAAATACTCAGTGGCAGTGATAATAAACTTATGACCATTTGATGAAGTAGGATGGATTTTACCCACAAGATCAAGTCCCCATTGCGAAAAAGGCCATGGAGTGACAATAGGCTGAAGCTCATGTGCTGGTGCATGTATTAGATCTCCATGTTTCTGACATTGTAAGCATCGCTTTGCAAATTGTTGGGCATCTTTTTCCATATTTGGCCAATAGTATCCTGCTCGCAGAAGTTTCTTAACAAGGCCAGGGCCAGCGGAATGCGAACTGCAGACACCTTCATGTACTTCACGTAAGGCCGTTTTTGCTTCCTCAGAATCAAGACATCTAAGAAGGATACCATCAAGACTCCGGCGATAAAGGGTGTCTCCTAAGATAGTGTAACGAGAGGCACGACAGATAAAAGTTTTACGCTGGGTGTTGGATAGTTGAAGAGGCAAGGTGTGATTACGGAGATACTCGTATATATCTTTGTACCACAACGAGTTGGGACCAACAATCTCACATATGAGCTCAGACTGTGGAACTTCAAATGCTGGGATCAAAATCTGTTCGACCAAGAATTCACATTTATGGGTGTTAGATGGCATGTCTAAAAGAGATCCAATCATAGCCATGGCATCGGCTGCTCTATTTTGTAGTCTTGGAATTTGCTCAAAGGTAATGTCCTCAAAATATTGCTTGAAATCGTCCACCATTAGCTTGTATGGAAGAAGCTTCTCGTCTTTTGTTTGATATTCATCTAAGACCTGTTTGATAACTAGCTGAGAATCACCAAAGACTTGTAACTGTTTGATAGCCCATTGTACTGCCATGCGCAAACCTGTGATTAAAGCTTCATACTCAGCTATGTTGTTGGTACATGGGAATGCTATTCTGTATGATTTAGGTATGCAGTCTCCTTGGGGAGTGACAAACAAGATACCTGCTCCAGATCCGTGTTGAGTGTATGATCCATCAAAGTATAGCTGCCATCGTGTTGGAGAGCTTAAATTAAACAATCCTTCATCAGGGAATTCTGGATATATTGGCTGAATGTCTGTGATAGGTGCTGCAGCTAATTGATCAGCAATGACTTGTCCTTTGATAGCTTTACGGTTCACATATTGTATGTCAAATTCACTCAAGATCATAACCCATTTTGCTAATCTCCCTGTGAGAAGTGCTTTTGAAAGGAGATACTTGAGGGGATCCACATTAGAGATGAGCTTTGTTGTTTGGTTCAGCATATAGTGTCGCAACTTTTGGGAAGCAAACACTAATGCTAAACAAGCTTTTTCCATGAATGAGTAATTGAGTTCATATCCCACAAGAGTTCTGCTGATGTAGTAGATAGCTTGTTCTTTTCCTGAATCATCATGTTGAGCTAGAAGTGCACCCAATGCTGCGGTTGTTGATGATATATAAAGTAGTAATGGACGATCAAGTACAGGAGGTATTAACACAGGAGGTGTTGCCAAGTATTCCTTTATCTTATCAAAAGCCTGTTGACACTTTTCATCCCACTTAAAAGGTTCACCCTTACGAAGAAGATGCTGAAAAGGATGACATTTATCTGCGAGTTGTGAGATAAATCTGCAGATAGATTGTAGCCTACCCTGTAAACTACGGAGCTGTTTGAGATTCGTTGGTGGAGGCATTTCTATGATAGCTTTTACCTTAGTTGGGTCCACTTCTATTCCTCGTCGAGACACAATATATCCCAATAGTTTTCCTGATGTTACGCCAAATACACACTTCTTTGGGTTTAATCTGACTTGGTATTTTTCTAATCGATCAAAAATTTGTGCCAATACTTGTAGATGTCCTTCCCTTGTCTTAGATTTTCCCAGGATGTCATCAACATAGTCTTCCATGATAGTATGAAAAAGGTCATGAAAAATAACTGTCATAGCTCGTTGATAGGTAGCTCTAGCATTTGTGAGACCAAAAGGCATTACAACCCAGCAATATGTGCCCCATGGACAAATAAAAGACGTTTTATCTTGGTCTTCCTCTGCTATTCTGATTTGATTATAACCTGAAAATCCATCCATCAAAGATAGCATTTCATGTCCTGCTGTAAGATCAACAATGTTGTCTATGCTTGGTAATGGAAAATCGTCTTTAGGACATGCCTTGTTAAGATCTCTAAAGTCTGTGCAGCAGCGAACTCGTCCATCTGGTTTTGCTACAGGTACTAAGTTTGAAACCCATTCTGGATAATCAATAGGCTTTATGAACTTTGCTTCTAACAGCTTCTGAATTTCTGCTTTGACCAATAAGGCAACTTGTGGATGCATTTTGCGCAATTTTTATTTGACAGGCTTTGCATCAGGGAATACTGCTAAATGATGTACCACAAGTGAAGGATCTAGTCCTGGCATGTCTGCATAAGTCCATGCAAAATTTATAGCTCGTCTCAAAAAAAATGCTGTAAAGTTCTTTCGTTCTTGCTCTGATAGTGATGCTGCCAAAAAGGTGATCTTCGGATTCTGTTCTATTCCCAAGTTCATGTCTTGTGATTTTTCAACTAGCACAGTTGATTTCTCATGGTAATCAGCAGTGACAGGAAGATCAAATCCCTCATCCTCAGGCACCTCAGAGAGGTTTTCACCTTCGGATACATCCTTTATTTTTGCTTTTTCACGGTCAAGAGGCGCCTTGCGGTTTTCACCTAGTGACCTATTTTGTTGAATTTTGTTTATTTCACTTTTGCGACTGAAGGATTTGATACTTCTGCCAAAATATGCTAGTTTAGGTAATTCCATCATGAAACCTGCTTTGTGATCACCCAATGGGATACCTTGTCTCAAACCCATGAATTCTGCAATGGCTTCGTCATTTTCAAATGTATCTAATATCAGTGCCCCCTGTTGGTCCCAATCGATGAGGTCAGGATATACGAGTGAGAGGCTAATGGAGGGATTGTGATGGCTAGAAGAGGTTGCGGAAAACATGAAGATGGAATGTTCTTGAAAAAGGTCAGTGATATGAAGGGAGGAGTCATCGATGATATCCGAGTTAGAAGTCTCTCCTACTAAGGAAGGTCCAACGTCAATATCAGAAATACACTTAATGTCTTTGGGTCGCGGTACCTCCGGTTGGTAACCAAGGCCTTGCTTATTAAACTTCTTAGACACAATAAGGGGCTCAATAGGTCCTTGTTCCTGTGATCCCAAGCCACCATGTCCTTTATAGCCCATGTTCTTTATGATACGAAACCCATTGTTGTATCGCTCTACTTCAAGTTGGACTTGGTCATTTTCATCAAAGAATATCCAAGAGTCGATGTCCTCAATGTCTTCGTCATCCAAGAAACCACCTTTAATGAATACGGTAGGGGGAGCTTTGATAACAGCGGAGGATGAAGTGGGCTTAGATGTAGAGGGCTTACCGTGGGATTTAGGAGATAATGGAAGGGTACCAACGCAACAGGATTCCTGCAATTTGTATTCACCAGGGCCTTGTTCGGTATATTTGATATGGAGGTTGGAAGCGGCTTTGCTAGATGAGGGCTTGAGGAGATCAGATGGGTCTACATAGGAGGATGATGGATATGCCTCTTTGTTGAGAGGGATACGGTTTGGACTCTGATATTTAGCTTGAAAGGCACGGCAAAACTCAAATGGATTAGGATCAGCTTGAATGGTAACTTCAACACCCTTATGTGGAAATTTAAGGCATTGGTGATATGTAGATGGAACTGCTTTAAGGGTATGGATCCAAGGGCGACTGAGGATGATGTTGTAAGGCAGATCAATATCAAGGACTTGACAGCGAGTTTCTGTAATGACCGGTCCAACTTGAATAGGCAATAAGATGATCCCTTCAGTATCTCTTTCAGCGTCATCATATGCTCTGATGGTAATAACCTTGGAGGTGTCTACATTTTTCTCAGAATATCCCAATTGTTTGATAAGTTTCAAAGAACATATATTTAGACTAGCTCCCCCATCTATCAAGACTCGTTTGATACGGCGTTGGTTAACAAATACTTCGATATGGAGGGCCTCATTATGTGACGGATGAATGGAGGGTTGAAGATCTTTGTCGGAAAAGGTTAAATGACAAGGGGCTGCAATGTTAGCGACCATGGATTGAAATTGTGTGATATTAATATTATTAGGCACCGAAGACTCTTGCAAGGCCTTATCAAGGATAGCTTTATGTGCGGGGGATATGCGGAGCAGCTCAAGGATAGATATGTGTGCGGGTGTTTTACCAAGGTGATCCAAGAGGTTATAGTCAGAGAGAGATCGAGGAGGATGAGGAGGTGCTCCTTGAACGGTAACTCGACCTCTTCGCGTGGTTACGGCACAATCAGGTGCTCCTTGGACGGTAATGGTAGAAATACGAGCATGGTCAATGCGGCCAATGGTAGATGATGCATAGCTATAGGGAATAGCATTTCCAGCTTGAAGGTTATTTGTCTGATCATGAGATGGAAGTGGATTCTTGAAAGTCTCTAGATCATAGTTTGATGTGGATTATTGAGCAGGTTGAGCTGTTGAAGGTGTGACGTTGATTAGACCTTGATCAATGCAGTCTTGGATAACATGTTTTAAGCGCATACAACCATTTGTTTTGTGTCCTTTAACTCGATGGTAATCACAATACTCATTCTCTTTGTACCAAGGAGCTCAAAAGAGTGGTTCGCCATTTGGTGGTGCATCTGGTAGAATAACATCTCCGGCTTGAAGTAGCTTTCGAAGGATAACTTCCATGGGTTCCACTAATGGTGTAAATTGTCGACGTGGATTAGAAGTTTGGCGTTGGTTTCTTCGTTGTGGAAAAGGCTGTCTTGGTGGAGAGGCTGCTTGAATGTTGATGGGAGCTCTCATAGTTTGGATATTCTTTGTATCAACAATACCGTCATTGACAACATTCTTGTTCTTGTTCCAAAAGCAAGACTTATCATTGGAATTTTGGGGAGAATCTTTGTTATCACGAAAGATCTTGATAGTTTCTTTGGCAATTAAGGCTCGTTCAATAATAACTCCTTTGGAAACTAGTTCGTCAAAAGTGCTAGCACTTTGCAATTGTAGTTGGAATGACAGCTCAGGATGAAGATTTTGAACAAAGATGTCAAGCTGTTGTTTCTCAGGGATTTCCCATGATAATTTGCTAGCCATATTACGCCATCATTGGGTAAATGAGGAAAAGGTTTCACCATTGCGTTGTTTGTTGTTGACAAGGTCATTCATGTTTACCTCATGTTCAATGTTGAAGGCAAAATGTGATCGAAACTTGTTTGCCAATTCTGAAAAAGTCTTAATTCCTGGAGGTAAATGGGAAAACCATTCGAGAGCTTGTCCTGCTAAGCTTCGAGGAAATAGTCTCAAGAGATATGTATCATCATAGGCAACATCGAGACATGCCACGAAAAAGGCTCGAAGATGGTCGTCCGGATTTCCTTTCCCTTTGTACTTATCAAATTGTGGGATTTCAAAGTGTGTGGAAAAGGTATCATATTAAGAGACTTGTCAAATGGATAGGCGCATATGTTTTCGAGAGAGAAAGGTTTCTTGCCTTGTCCTACCCTTTCATCGATCATCTGTTGGATATCGGCTGAGGATAACTGCTGTTGTTGCGAAGGGGGTGGAGTGTGATATGAGACATATTGTGGTTGCGGTTGTGGTATATGTGGAGTTGTGACTGTTTGTTGTGGTTGTGGGATGTACGAAGCTGTGACTATTTGTTGGGGTTGTGTGCCCACAATGTATGTCAAAGGAGTGGTATGTGACATGTATGTGTTAGAGGATTGCTGTCCTTGAGACACAAGTGGCAATTGGGTGTGCATCACATGAGAAGCGGATGTTGGATTGATAGTAGCAGATGGTTGGGAAGTTGGGATTGAATTCATGACATGGTAAGTGACGGAGGGATTGGTAGATACGACAGAAGGATGAACATTGGGATTGGTATTTCGGACAATATGAGGATTGGTATATGTCATGTGTTGGGTGATATTAGAGAAGCCTTGGGTAGCATAAGAGGGATTGATGGTGTGTGAAGGATTAGAAGAAGAGGATAGCATGGATGTAAGTTGATCAACATAAGCGATCTTATTGTTTGGATTGGCTTGAGAAATGAAAGAATCACTCATGTCAATGAGACTAACGTTGGGATTATAGGATAACATGGAGGAATTAGCAGTTGGTGTATGAGATGTGGTAGATTGCAATGGTTGTGAAGCATGGACAACATGTGTTGTTGGAATGGTTTGAGAGGTATGCACACCATAAGACATGGAACTAGCTTATGATGCTCGAAGTGTTTGTGCTTGCGTTACATGGACAGCTTGTGTTGCATGGACAGCTTGTGTTACTTGAGGCATGGAAACAGTCATGGTAGAAGGAGAGATATGTTGAGGGACATGAAAGGGTGGAATGTTGAGATTTTGTGACATGAGAGGGAGCACATTGGTGGGCACTATCAATGGTTCTAAAGTATGCTCTGATCGTGGTAACTCAAATGAAGCAACAATAGGCAATGAGGATGGTGTTTGCAAGGTAGTAGAAGATGATGTGACTATAGTAGATGGTCTATTCGCAACAACAGCAGTAGTGTTGGGATCGTGCTCTCTAATAGTGGATATATCAAAGTCTTTAGGTAGTTTAGCACCCATGCGAGCAAGTTGGAGAAAATAGCGATTAGGCTCAGATATCATGAGTTTCTCAACTTGGTCCCATAGATAGGTATCTTGGAATTCTGATGAGTCGTCTTGAGATTGTTCTTCGAAAGTTTCCAAGGATGGTGGAGGTTGCATTTGTTGTGAAGATGATCGCCCCTAGTGTACCCTTGAGGTATAAACATATGAGAAGGCATACCAGTTGTGAATTGAGTTGCGTCCTTAAGAGGTGTTGTGAATTGTTTCATCTCAGCTTGCAATTTGGCATCCATTTTAGCTTTCAATTTGGCTTCTATTTCAGCTCGATATTGACTCCTAGTTTGAGGCATGATGTTGATGATGAAGTTGAGCTTGTCAAAGTTTTGAGACCCCAAAAGATGATAATTGGCTAGTTGGTTGATTGGTTGTTGTTTTGGTTTGTTGGTTTGGCTAAGTTGCTTGGTTGATTTGTTTTGGCTGAGTTGTTGTTGGTTGTCCCTAGAGGTAGCTTAATCACTCAAGGGAAAGATTGTTTGCTGTTGATGTTTGTTGGAGCTAAAGCTAAAAGAGATTGTTTGCTGAAGCTAAAGCTGAAGGATGTTTGTTGGCTGAAGCTAAAACTGAAGGTTGTTTGTTGATTGAAATGATTGGATTGATGTCTGATTTGCTGGTTGGGGTCTCAAAAAGATGGAAAAGCTCATGAGTTGTGATTGATTGATAAGCTCAAAATAAGAGGCAAAGTCCAGGTATTTGCTGTTGATCAAAGAGAAGTTTGAAAGCTGATGTTTGAGGTTCAAGCAAGCTGGTCCTGAGGCTAATTCAGCTGATGCACTGAGATTTGCAGGAATTTTAGCTACAGGTGACTGATGATAGCTCAAAGGAAACTCAAAGGATGCTAAAGGCAATTAATGATAGCTCAGATGCGACCTGGTTTAGTTTCGACAGAAAAATGACAGTGCTAACCAGAAGCGAATGCTATGCCAGAGGTGATGACTGTTGGTTCAAAGGCGATGACTGTTAGTTCAGTGGCGACTCAGATATACCTAAAGGTGACAGTCTGTTGTTCAGAGGCGAGCTTGTTCAGGAATCAGGCGAATAACTGCGGCTTAAAGGTGATCTGGCTCAGAAAATATGTGATTGGTTATGACTCAGATGCGACTTGGTTCAGACAGTAGGCGATCAGATGTGGTTCAAAAGTGATTCTGTTTAGGCAATATGCGAGTAGTTGTTGCTTAAAAGTGATGCAGTTCAGGCAATATGCGAGTCACTACAGTTTAGAAGCGATGTCGATGGTCTGTGCGAGCAGTTTAGGTTCAAAAGCGACTGTGTTTATGTAACAGTGGTCTGATTTTGCAATTTTTCAGCAAGAAAACAATGATAACAGTCACTCACACTCACAACAAGCACAAACTGATACAACCTAGGCTAGGATAGGACAGTATCTGTTGAATCCCCTAGCTACGCCTATTCAAAGCGGGTAGCTCCAGGATCTTGGTAGCACCGGCTCCTCCTTACATTTGCACACACTTCTCACGCATACCAAGATCCGAGATTCTTATAAGGCTTGACCCTCTCCAAACCTTTAGATTGTCCCTGCTACCTCGGCTAAGAACCGCATGAATCGGGGCCGCTTCAAGGGTTTTGCCCTCTGTGTCAACAGATAGAAGGTTTTTGGCTACTACACAAAGTTGCTAATAAGGGCATCCATTCGGGTGGCTATACGTGCGGCAGCGCTACTCTCCGTTATGGAGTCTCCCAGCCTCCAAGGGTTGCACCTTGGAGGGTTTTGGGGGAGGTTGGCTGTCGGTATAACACAACTGCACCCGTTGTTTGTGGCTTTCGACACAAACACTTTTCTTATATAGCGGTTCGGAAGGACTTGGCTTTAGCCCGTTACCACTTGGGTCGTATCCCTTCTCACACCGGGAAGGCAGGCCCTCTAAAGATAATGACAAGTTCTCATACACCCAAGATCCATTTGATAGGCAAGGGGAGAGGATACTTTTGTCATTAAATTTGGGTTACAATCAGGCACATGCAAGCAATCAAAAAGATAAATCAAGCACGGAGCAAACAGTAGTTCATTTTAAGCGCCAAGCCCAAATATGCCTAATTTAGTGAAAAAAACCACAAATCTTGGACCGATCGAACCTGCAACAGATATGTCAGTAGTTTGATAACCTCCTTTCTTGGACAGATCGATAAGATGTTGCGTAAATACCCAGTTAGTAGCCAAAAATCAAACTGGAACTGAAACAGACTTGAAAACAACAGAACTTTACCAGATGCGATTCACTGTTGATCAAAAGCGACCTCTATTATATCAGAGGCGAAATACTACAGATCATATGCGATGCGTAAAAACATAGCATGCGACCCCTGTCAGCTCATAAGTGATGTAGATTTGCCATACGCGATCGGTTGAGGGCTAGATGCGACCTGTTTCTGTAAAAACATAGCCGATAAACAAAAACCCTAGCCTAACAGGCGAACAATATTAGTCCATAAGCGATACAAATGCATGCAAAAGCGGCCTCTGTCGTGTCATATGCGATCTCGACATACCAGAAGCGACCTGTTGTAAGTCGAAAGTGACCTGTCTCTGCAAAACAAAAAACTAAACCCTATCCTGCACAGGCAAACATTATTAGCTCATAAGCATCTCAGATCAGAATAAAAGCGCGCACTGTTAGATCAAAAGCGATGCGGAATTGTGCAAAGGCGGCTCCTGTTAGGTTAAAAGCGATCTGATTATGCGCAAAAGCGGCGGCTGTTAGGTCAAAAGCGGTAAATACAGTGAACATAGTCGCATACATTATAGGCGATCATTTTAATGATAAAAGCAATTCGTTTTACCTGAAGCGTCAACTGTTTATTCAAGGGTGATCCAGAGAGGAATATGCGGCCTATTCCAACTTAGAAGTGACGCAGAAATTCAGAAGCGGCGGCTGTTCGTTTAAAAGCGACTGGAATTTTCTGCGAGCACCTGCAAAATCTAACCTTCAAAGAAACAACTCCAAAAAATGAAGTTAATCAGGGACGTGAGTCCCACCGGGCATGCCAAAATGTGATAGGTGAAAGTCAGGTGTGGAAGATCAGACATAGTCATGAAACCCTAACCCTACCATCATCAAGGAATCTAACCTAAATGAAATCAAAAGGATAATGCAATTCAAGCACAACATCACCTAGACCGTGTGATTCCTTGTTTGAGAGAGAGATGTGGACTGCTTCTTCAACGATAAGCAATTACAAAGCTGAAAGCTGCCATTGATTGATGATAAAAGCTCAAATGCTCAAGATGATAATGGAGGTGCTATATGATTGCTGGATTGCTAGATTGCTGGATTGCTGGATTGCTGCTATCTCTCATATGGAGTGAGAGGCTGTTTATATAGGACTCAACCAAGATCAATCAACGGTGGAGATTCAGAGGCTATGTGAATGGCTAAGATTGAAAGTTACTAAATTTAGGTCCAATTAGTTGTGCATGTGAAAGATTTTAAATGAAAGTTGTCTTACAACACATGATGAATGGGAAATGGACAAGTGTTGAAATGTGATAAATGATAAAGGCTTAATTCAAATAAAGTATTTGAATTAGTTGGGATATGAGTTGGAAATTAATTAAATAAATAAAATTTATTTAATTAATATGATAAATGCATAAAATGGGATAAGACATGATGTGGAATTAATTAAATAAGTACAATTTATTTAATTAATTGGTTAGGTGGATGAGAATGGGATTTTAATTAAATAAATAAAATTTATTTAATTAATTAGATAATGGATTAGTGATTTAACAAGGTGTTACTAGACATGGACAAATTTGGGTGTCTACATCCCCAACATCAAGTTTCCCAAAGCTATGTGCCGCCATCACAACCTAATCAAACACACTTTAGCTTTCCCCCACCTAATTCTTTCCTCCAACCATCACAAAGCCAACATTCTTACCTAGTGCCACCCCCACCTTCTCCTCATCAAAGCATCCAATTTCAACCCAATCTCAACCCAACATACAACGCATACGACCCCAACCAATCGTATGACCCTTATAACACCAATGTTCATGGCTTACACTACAATCTTCCATATAGGCATCAACAACCACTTCTTGGACAATAGGAAATACTTCCAACTCCTCCCACAACGATGGAGCTCAAAATTACGGAAGTGCAACAACAACTATTTGATCTCACGTTTGGCCACACCAAGAAGACCTTCTCTTTAGAAGAAGTGTGTCCTTATCCTTTTGATCGATCATTACCAATGATCCCTTTTCCTCAAAATTTCACTATTCCCAAGTTCGATAAATACAAAGGAAAAGGTGACCCAAAAGACCATCTCAGGGAATTCTATCTTTCTTGCTTCGAGGTCTCATATAACAACACGTATCTTATGCATCTCTTTCCTCATAGTCTTGGAGGTCAAGCTATAGAATGGTTCTCACACTTACCTACGGGTATCAAGTCTTTCAACGAGCTAGCAGAGAAATTTGCCACCCATTTTTCTTACAACACAGAGCATGAGATTTCCATGACCAATCTATGCAACAATAAATAGAAAAATGGTGAAACTTTCATTTCTTTCCTCCAACGATGGAGACAAATGGCTAGCAAATTCCCTTTCAAGATTCCTGAGAAACAGCTTGTTAGCATATTTGTGCAAAACCTCAACCAAGAGTTAGGTTTCCATTTGCAAATTCTTAGTGCTACAACCTTTGACGAAATCACATACAAGGGTATCAACATTGAAAAGGCCCTCATTGCTAAGGGTGTGGTCAAAATCTTCAAAGAAACAAAAGATAGTGCTCCTCATCAACAATCGAATGATAAACCCAAGTTTTGGAACAAGAACAAAAACGTGGTCAACGATGGGGTGGTCGATTCTAAACATGTCCAAACGTTGCAAACACCACTGCAACTCTCCAAACCAAGTCAAGCTCCACCTCAACAATAGCAACAATAGCAACAACCATATCAAAATCAACAACAACGACAATAGGAGCAACCTCAACAAGATTACCTGCCGCGACGTCAATTCACTCCCCTAGGACTGCCTATAGAGTCAGTCCTACAATAGATCTTACAGAAAAGACTCATCACCTTACCAGATGCACCCCCATATGGTGAACCTATTTACAAAACTGCACGGTATAGAGAAAATGAATATTATGAATTCCATAGAAGCAAAGGGCATCAAACCACATCATGCATGAAGCTCAAGCACCTAATCCAAAATCTCATCGAAGGCAATCAAATCACTTTTGAGAATGAACCACCAGCTCAACACACGAACAAAGATCTCGACATGTATAAGGAACCATTCCCTCATCATGGTCCACCTCCTCCTCAGGATAGAGGTAAAGGTATCAATCATGCTTCCACTTCCTTTGATTCCATTGTAGGTCATTTTGAAGAGAGTCGAGTGTCTACCCTCACAATCAAAGACAAATCTATGGATTGCGCTGTTACAACTCACCGTGGTCGTGTCACCATTTGTGGTCCTATGCCTAGTCTTCCTGCTCAATCTGATTATAATCTGGTCAAACATTTAGGGAAAATGCCAGCACAAATCTCTATTTTGGACCTTCTACGGTCATCACCTGCACATAGAGTAGTGCTCGAAAAATCCCTCCAAGAGTCTTTGGTTCCCAACAACATAGCAGTCGTGGATTTCCAAGCTATAGTAGGTAACATTGCTTCACCCTACAATGTTGTCTTCTCGGAGAAAGATCTCCCATCCCATGATCCTTGTCACAATGATGCCCTTCATATTGAAGTTCTCATCCATAAGCGCAAAATCAAACACATCCTCATAGATGGTGGTGTTGGTCTCAACATCTATTCTTTAAAGTTACTAAAGCAATTGGGATACTCTGAGGATCATGTCAACAATGATCAAAGTATTACAATCAAGGGATATGATGATGCAGAACACCATTCAGAAGGTGTTATCCACTTGCCTATACAACTGGGCTCCGTCATGCTTGAAACTAGGTGTCAAGTCCTTGATATTGAACTACCTTACAACATTATCCTAGGCCATCCATGGATCCATGCAATGAAAGCTATTCCCTCCACGTACCATCAGTCTTTAAAGTACCCATTCAATGGTACAGAGATAACTATCCCAGGAAACCCCAATCCTTTTGAATTCTGCCGTGTCTTGCAAGGCAATTATAAGAATTGCAACTAGGTGCCTAAAAATGAAAAAGCCCTTGAATCCCCACTATATGTCGATCCTGAAACTCTAACCCAAATCCTCTACCTGAGATCAAGGCTCACATCCGTGAGATAGGCTTTGGCTCTTATGATATCTCAAAATCTTGTTGTGTAGGGTGGATGCCTTTATCTCCAAAATCTTACGGCCAACCACCCATTGCCAAAGTAACCAAAAAAGCAGCTTTTCCTCCCCCAACATTCCTAACCCAATTCCAACATGGATGGTTATTGGAAGAGGAAACTATTGAGGATATTTCTTCTTGGCTCTATAAGGAGAAAGAACTAGTCACAATACTAGTCAAGCAATATGGCAATGGCTTAAGAATAGTAAAAAACATGGGCTATAAAGGCAAAGGTGGCCTTGGGAAACAGAATCAAGGAACTATGGAACCTATTGTTGTGACAAAGAAACTAGACAAGAAGGGATTAGGATTTGGTAAGAAGGTACCACACACCTTGGACATCGAGGATATCCTCGACGAGGTAGCTGACACTTTTCCCACCGATTCGACGTCTACAGAGGATATCATCGATGACTCTTCCCTCCACATAACCAACCTATTCACAGAATCCTCCATTTTTACGCTATCCTCCTTATCCTTAACCTCCACCACTAGCACCCAGAACGTAACACTTGTCTACCCTAAACTTATCGATTGGGACCAACAAGGGTCCCCCGTAATAGATGTATTTCAGAATGATGAAGCTCTAGCTGAGTTCATGGGACTTCGGGAAGGTATCTCTCTTGGTGATCATAAAGCAGGTTTTGTAATGGAACTAGAGCCAATCGCTTATTTTGGTGAGAATGCCAAATCCTCCAGTCGCAAAAGTAAAAATAAAGAAGGATCTCTAGGTGAAAACCACACTATGGCACCTCCTGATCACAAAATAGTAAAAACAAAGGATGTATCCAAAGGTGAAAACCCAACTATGGCACCTGAGGATGGAGGATTTGACCTTCCCCTACCATCTAAGTATCAAGAGAAGTCAACTCTCCTAGTAGAAGATTCTACAGAGATAAATCTTGGCACAGAACAAAATCCAAAGACCACATTCCTAGCGGCATCATTATCAGAAACAGAGCACAGGAATCTTAACACATTCTTCTTACAAAGAACCATCAACTTTGCGTGGACCTATGCTGATATGCCAGGGTTAGACCCTAAGCTAGTTGTTCACTATCTCACAGTTGATCCAAAGGTTAAACCAATCAAGCAAAAGTTGAGGAAGATGCACTCACAAATAGCTCTCTTGGTAAAGGTGGAAATATAGAAGCTGTTAGATGCAAAGTTCATACAACCAATTGACTATTCAGACTGGGTATCAAATATTGTACCTATGTCTAAACTTAATGGGCACATCTGCATGTGTAATGATTTCAGAGATCTTAATAAAGCATGTACCAAAGATGACTTTCCACTACCAAACATTGACATTATAGTTGACTTGACAGCAGGTCACGAGATGCTTTCTCTCATGGACAGATTCTCTGGCTACAATCAGATAAGGATAGCAGAGGAAGATCAGCATAAAACAACCTTTACTTGTCTATGGGTAACTATTGTTGGTGTGTCATGCCATTTGGTCTAAAGAACACAGGAGCAACCTATCAGAGAGCAATGATAGTGATATTCCATGACCTCTTTCATCACATCATGGAGGACTATGTGGATGACATATTAGCTAAATCTTCTAGGGCAGATCACATACAAGTTCTTGGGTAGATCTTTGACAGGCTCGAGAAATATCAGGTGCGCCTCAATCCAAAGAAGTGTGTCTTCAGTGTAACATCAGGGAAACTATTGGGATACATTATATCTCATCGAGGTATCGAAGTAGATCTAGCAAAAGTAAAGGCTATAGTAGAGATGCCTCCACCAAAGAACCTTAAAGCATTAAGGAGCCTCCAAGGAAGGTTGCAATCCATCAGGTGTTTTATCTCATAGTTAGCAGATAAATGTCAACCATTTCAACACTTGCTCTGAAAGGATGTCTCATTTCAATGGAATTATAAGTGTCAAGTTGCATTTGATCAGCTCAAAGAGTATCTAGCTACACCTCCTATATTGGTTCCACCAGTTGCTGATAAACCTTTGATATTATACATCTCAACTACAACTTCGGCCCTAGGGGCCTTGCTAGCACAACATGATGAAACAAGACAAGAGCATGCAATTTACTATATCAGTAGAACCTTGGTGGGATATGAACTCAATTATTCACCATTGGAAAGGGCTTCTTTAGCAGTAGTGTTTGCTTCTCAAAAGTTACGGCATTATATGTTGAACCAACACACAATTCTTATAGCTAAAATTGATCCCTTGAAGTATCTACTAGCAAAACCAACTCTTACAGGCAGACTAGCTAAATGGGTCATGATCCTTAGTGAGTTCAACATTCAATATGTGGATCATAAAGCAATCAAAGGACAAGCTCTAGCAGATCAACTAGCAGAAGCACCCATGCAAGATACACACCCTATGGTAGTAGACTTTCTAGATGAGAATCTCTTCACTCTTTCCAACTCAATAATGTGGAAGTTATACTTTGATGGTTCCTACACACAGCATGGATCAAGGGCCGACATCTTGTTCATCACACCTCAAAATGACTACATTCCAAAGTCATATCGGCTTGCATTCCCTTGCACCAACAACATAGCTGAGTATGAAGCACTCCTCATAGGTCTCAATACAGCAATTCAATGGGACATCATAGAATTACAAGTATATGGAGACTCACAGTTAGTCATTCACCAAGTCACAGATGAGTACCAAACAAAAGATGAAAAGTTGGTCCCCTACAAGCAACTAGTGGATGCCTACAAACCACATTTTTCTAGCATCACATTTGAGCAAATTCCAAGAGAGCATAACAAAGCTGCAGATTCTATGGCTTTTGTAGGGTCACTAATTGACATGCCTACAAATACACAGAAGTGTGAATTCTTGATTGAGCAATTGTTGATACCAGCCGTCGATGTTCCTATTACTAAAATCATCTACGAACTTGTTGGTCCCAATTCCCCATGGTATGAAGATATCTATGAATACCTCAAGAACAAAACCTTTCCCCCTGACCTATCATCCACCCAATGCAAAACCTTTATCTGTCGATCCTCTCGTTACATCATTCTGGGTGATACACTATATCGTCAGAGTCTCGATGGTATCCTCTTACGATGTCTTAATGCGGAAGAAGCTGAAGCTACCTTACGAGACATACATGAAGGTGTCTGTGGTGCACATTCTATCGGTCCTAATCTTGCTAAGAAGATACTCAGAACAGGTTATTACTGGCCTACAATAGAGCAAGATGCTGCACAGTTTGCTAAGAAGTGTCTACAATGTCAGCAGCATGAAGATTTGATTCACACACCAGCTCATGAATTACAACCTATGACAACTCCATGGCCTTTTTCTCAATGGGGTCTCGACCTCATAGGACAAATCCACCCTTCCTCCTCCAATGGCCACAAGTTTATCATTATCGCCACTGAGTATTTCATGAAGTGGGTGGAAGCCATTCCTATGACCTATATCATCAGTAAGCAAATAGCCAAGTTTATTCTAAACTACCTCATATGCCGGTATCGTATTCCCCAAGCCATTATCACTGATAATGAGAGACCATTCAAGAATCAAGATGTTCTTGCCTTGTACACACAATACAATATCCAACATCACTTTTCAACTCCCTACTATCCGCAGAGTAACAGCCAAGCTGAGGCTTCCAATAAAACCATTCTTAAAATTCTTAAGAAAATAGTCAATGAAGCTGGTCGTGATTGGCACTTGCAACTCAATCCCACCCTATGGGCCTACCGCACTAGTATCAGAACACCAACTGGTGCCACACCCTATGCCTTGGTCTATGGCTCTGAAGCCATCCTACCTATAGAGGTTGAGATCCCATCCCTTAGAGTATCCATGCAGGACCTGATCAGTGGAGACGAGTATCGCACTTCCAGATTAGCTAAGCTTGAACTACTAGATGAGAGGCGCCTTGCTGCACTTAATCACCTCCATGTCTATCAAAACTGCCTCCGGCATAATTACAACAAAAAGATCAAAGAAAGACGGTTTCAAGTTGGTGATCTTGTACTTAAAGAGAATCAGAGAAATCAAGTAGATCGAGAAAAGAAGGGAAAGTTTGAGCCTAATTGGTTAGGTCCCTTTATTGTGACAGCAGCATATGGATCAGGAGCTTATACTTTAGCTACACCTAACGGCGTTCCTCTAGATGAGCCACTTAACAGTGTCCATCTCAAGAAGTTCTATGCCTGATCCTTAGAGTATTCCAAAGATACTGTGCTCAAAGACCAATGTCAAAAGATCGTAAGGTTGCTCAAGAAGATCAATGTCAAAAGATCGTAAAGGTGCTCAATCAATGTGATGTATGCTCAAAGTGCTATTAAGTATGCCTGAGAATAAGTGATCGAAGAGGATTTGTGAAGAAGATGAGGGGGGTTTATATAGGTTTCAATGAAGATCGATCAATGGTCCAGATAATTTAGAAGAATTAATAGAGGAGAACAGTTGAGGAACGTACAACAAATAAGAAGAAGACAAGTGTCACACAAAAGCTGTTTTATTTGAGTTAAACACTTTCTTTTCTAAAGATAAGACATGCTTTTCATAAATTAGAAAGCTTTTTTCTAATTTAAGAGAAATTGATAAAAACAAGGTTGAGTGAATAGATAACTCAACTTAAGATTTGCTTTTGCAAGATTTGAGAGAAATTAAATAATAAATTATTTAATTTTGTGTGCATGGAGAAGAAGACTTATTTTTAGAAGATCTGAAAGATATTTGTAGATAAAAAAGCAAATTAAATAAATAGATTTATTTAATTGTTGTGCATGACTTGGAAGAATAAATAAAATATTTGATTTATCTAATCCCGCCCTATGGGCCTACCGCACTAGTATCAGAACACCAACTGGTGCCACACCCTATGCCTTGGCCTATGGCTCTGAAGCCATCCTACCTATAGAGGTCAAGATCCCATCCCTCAGAGTATCCATGCAGGACCTGATCGGCGGAGACGAGTATCGCACTTCCAGATTAGCTGAGCTTGAACTACTAGATGAGAGGCGCCTTGCAACACTTAATCACCTCCATGTCTATCAAAACCACCTCCGACGTAATTACAACAAAAAGATTAGAGAAAGACAGTTTCAAGTTGGTGATCTTGTACTTAAAGAGAATCAGAGAAATCAAGCAGATCGAGAAAAGAAGGGAAAGTTTGTGCCTAATTGGTTAGGTCCCTTTATTGTGACAGCAACATATGGATTAGGAGCTTATACTTTAGCTACACCTGATGGCATTCCTCTAGATGAGCCACTTAACAGTGTCCATCTCAAGAAGTTCTATGCCTGATCCTCAGAGTATTCCAAAAAAAAAAAAATCCCAAAAAAATCCGTCCTCTGGTGAAAACCTGGCAAACGGGTGCCTTGGATAAGTACCATAGTGAAAACTTGGCAAACAAGTGCTATGTGTAGAGTCAGAACCCATTGTCTATCGAGTCTTGTCCACTCCATGTCTAGTTCGCAGCACACTTTCCATCCATCCATAATAAAACCATTGACCTTGTTTGCATTTCCATCTCCGTATCTAGTATATCTTGGAAGTTTGTCAATGTCCATCATCATCTCCCCATGTCTTGATCTGTGTCTACAGTTAACACTGTCTTGTCCTAGGTCAAAGCTTTATGTGTCTTCTTCGGCAGTCACCCATACAGTTTCCTCTACCAGACTGGGGGCAACTCTTTCCTTAACTTAGGTCTAGGATTGGTTCCTTGTTTGTGGTTCGCAACGCACACTTCAATCTCTTTCTTATTGTTCACAGGTAACACCCTTTTACAGACACATCGCTCCTACGGTAAGGCTGTTATCTTCTCAACACTTTTCCCACATCATCACACCAACCAAAACTACATATTATCTCTTCTCAATCTTAAGGTACCTTGATCCCATGGATATGGATATGTAAGCAGTTTGGAATATGAAGGAAGTTTCTAGTACTCAGGTACATAAGATCTCCTCCTCTCCACCTCGATCCACTTCATCACTCTATCCAGAACTACATATTTATCATTTTCATCTTTCCTCATAATGTGCCTTGATCCCATGGATATAGGGTATGTAGGTGGTCTAGAATACGAAGGATGTATCCAGTACTCAGGCACACACGATCCATCATTCTTCACCCACCCTAATCCATCGACCTGTCACCTTTCTATTCTTTCATTTTTCAAAATCCATTCGCCTTGACTTGACTAACTCAAGCAGCAAGCTAGCGCATCCTTTCAAAACAAAAGTCCTTAACAAACCTGAAGCAAAGCAACTTCCTTCTAGAGTCATCTACTGTCTTGCATACCGATTGCCAACATCAGCTAAGTCCCGCTTAACCACAGCCCTAGATTAGCAAGCTTGTCTTCTGCGCAGTGTTCCATTGTCGAGACCAACACACGTGTCTCCTATGAAATGTGGCATTTCCTGTGGTGAGACATTGTCTTTTTAGGTAGATAGCACCCTTTAATGGGCACAGAGTTCCTACGATAAGGCTATTATCTTTTATATCCAATCTATCCTGAGCAACCTCTTTGGCAAGAGAATATGTTGGCTGTATGTTTACTTTGTAAGTCAGTCAATTTGCTTTATGGTTTATCTTTTGTTCCTTTTCCATTACCTATTCAAAGCTACCTTGATTCATCTATAATCTTGGTATGTTGCGATGCAATACGGATTGGGGGCATAGTCATTGCTTTTTGTGTGCCATGTTTGAGGAATGATCTTTAGTATCTTTCTTAACATTCTTTTTATCTTGTGTGTGTTATGACCTAGCATCTTACATATTTAATACTCTTCTTGCATTTGCATGTATTGAAGTTTATTGTATGTTCAAGACTATGGATCATTCACATGTTCCAACAAGGTCATATTATGTCTAAGGGATCTAAGATCAAACCACTTGCTTGCAGAGTCAACGTCCACACACTTGGATACTGCACCTTGGTCTTTTATACCTTGGTGGCGAACTATCCACGTGCTATATCAAAAATAAGGATTGCTCTTTATATACAAATGTGAAACCATTGCAACAAGCTCATTCATCCATTCCCACAACCTTTATATCATTTTCATTGTAGTGATTGATCAACATTCTTTGTCTCCCATCTCCTCCTGTTCTTCTCTCTGGTGTATATCTGCAAAACCCACATGTCAAATATCACTAGTCATCACATATATATTATCATACATCTCTAGCATCATACAAGCATCATATAAGCAACATATGTTATCACATGAATCCATAATCATACATACATATCATCACATCCATGACATCAAGGAATGCATACACAAAAGCCATGAACAACAGTGGGCCAAATAGAACATCATATATCTCATATAAAGGTCATCATAATACAAAATGTTTGTGTCTACATCAATAGTCCATATGTATACATCCAAAAATACATCAAGGCTATCAAGAGCCCGCACAATATACATCAGGATGCACGCAGGCATTTGTCCAAAATGATACAAATGGTACAGTGTACAAGTGTCCATCGTGATACAAGTATGGTACAAAAATGATACAATATACATGTGCATGCCCTAACGGGTAGAGCTACCCTCCTGCTGTGGCCCCTGTCCTCCACCTATACTTGATGTAGGTCCCCCAAATGGTCCCCCTGCTGGTCCTCCTCCCCTAGCGTCATGATTGGTCCTCTAACTAATGACAGTGACTGTCCTATCCTGCGGGACCTAGATGCTCCAGACCTACTCCTCTCTCGATAGCTGGGTTCCTGTTGTGTTGCTAGCACCGCACCACATAAAGACCTCTGTAATACTCTGCCTCTCTCCCTGCACCCAGATGAGCTCACTGTATAAAGTCCTCTGATTGGCACCTAGTGCGCGGCGGGCCTCATCTCTCTCCCGTCTAACTCTGTGAAGTGTGGCCTCCGCTGTCAGTCACAGCTGTACCTCTGTATCCCTCTCCCGCATAATCTGGGCTAGCTGCCCATCATCCCCTGTCGGTGCGGGTGCTGCCTGTGCCTGGGCTTGTAGTGCTGCCTGCACCTGGGCCTGTACCTATGCCTGCACTTGGGCCTGTACTTGTGCTTGCATGCCTACCTGTAAGTGTGTCAGGGCTATCTGCGCTGCTACTGCCACCTGTGTCTGCACCTGTGCTAGGGCCTCGGCCTATCTCGCCTCCACCCTAGCTGCATCCCTGTCTCTCCTCAGCCGCACCATACGGAGCTCTAATCGAGTCCTCTGAGATGTCTCCTCCTATAATAAATGTTCAGCTCTCTCCAAATCTGTCTCTACCACTGGCTCCTCCTCCTCTGCCATCTCTACGTCTGCCTGCTAGCCGCCGGCCTCTCCCACTACCTACTGTCTGGCTGCTCTAGCCTGGCGTCTGATCTTGGCCTCTGCACTGGGGACTAGTACCTCCCCCACTACCCCTACCACCCCTAGTGTCGTCAACCACACTGGCCTGTGTGTCTGCCAATATATATCGTACTCAGGCAGTGTCCCTGGATCAGCCAGTCATGTATCCCAATCCCATCTCATGGGGACAAGTCCCCATACCTCTGCCAATGCTGTAGCCACTAGAATCTTTGCATCCCAATCTCCAACCTCCCTCCGTGTCCTGGCATGCATTGCCTCCCCCACTGGTAGTCCCTGTGGTAGCCCAAACTGCCTAAGTACCCGCTCTGGCAGGTACCTCTCTATCGCGTCTGTCCATCTCCCGAACAGATACCAAGCTTGTCTACAGTACATCAGCTACTCGTGCTCATCCTCCCACCCCTCACAAAGTAACCATGGCCTCCACACAAAAAGGTCCATCTTGTCAATCTGCCACCTCCAATGGCTAACAGATCCCAATCTCTGGTGTGTAATCACTCCCTCATACAAAAATGTGTAAGGCTCTCCCCTCCCCCACTGGTGCTGTGTCATGGGTCTAATCATAGGGATATGCTCCCACACCCACACCTGTAGAAGTGTCACCCCTGCTGAGAGACTCCTGCCTCTCCTGTACACGCAGTGATGCATGTCTCGGTATAACTATCCCAGCACACATGGACCCCATGCATACTATCTACCATGTGTGAACATCCTAGATAATAATGTACCCCATCCAACTGATAGTCCCCTCGATCTCCTATCTTGACACAAGAAGCCGCCAATCAGTGATGCCACTATCCATCTGATCCTATCGCAGAATCTTGGGATGTCTGCCCACCAAATCTCCCCATCGTCTATCCGCGGGTCATCAGTGCAGAATACCTCTACCATGCCTTCCTCTCCCCATGTTGGGTCAAAGTCTACTCTCTCTCCATCAATCCGAATCCTTAGGATGTGATACACATCCTCTAAAGTCACTATCACCTCCCCTGTCGGAAAGTGAAACGAGCCTGTCTCACTATGAAATCTCTCCACAACTACTGTCACTAGGGTGAGATTCACCCTAATGTGTGTCAAATGTGCAACATGCCATAAACCTGTGTGCTCTAGGAACGCGTCCTCCTCCCATGTCAACTGTACTACCTCGTGCTATCAGGTGGTGTCGCTCCCGCAACATCAGTGGCGACAGAATCCTCTGCATCCATAAGCAAACCACTTGTCAGTTCTTCTATACCATATCCCCCAATCTCCTATCTACTTCTATTCTATCCAAACCCTTTCTACACTAGGGTAGTCAACCCTTCAATCCCCCTTACCTAGGTTCCTTCTTTCAGCTACCCAAAAGTGCTTTGTTTTACACAATAGCGCTGCCTAATTCTACCAAAAGTGCCTGACTGCTTCTGCAATAGCACTGAGCTAGCTCCCCCAACCATTACTTATTTTTCAAACCCACCTCACTCTGCTTCCGACAGCACTACTTTGTGCATCGAAAAGTGACCCAATTTCTTCTTTCCCCTCCCTACAGCGCTGCGGCATCCTACCAAACGCGCTACACAGTCTATCGAACCGCGCTGTGACATCCTACCAAAAGCGCTACGGCACTAACTTCAAAACCAACCACGTTGTGTTTTTACCAAACATGCTTCACTTACCTACCAACTACGCTGCAGCACGCCAAAAGCGCTCTAACCGACTACCATTAGCGCCACGATACCCTAAAGCGTTTTTGGCTGACCTGAAAACCCTACCTAGACCTAGCCCTAAACCGCCCTAAAATGACAAATGAAAGTTAGGTTTTCAAACATTTACCACTACCAGAGCTCCTGCTGGCCTCCTGTATGTCCGCACTAGCTCTGCCCGATGCCTGTGCACTGGAATCGGCATCTCTACATGCTGTCTACTCCTTCCACTCAACCTAAGTTTGGAGACTCTATTCTCTAAGTTTAGAAGCTCTTAGGGTGCAAATGAGGATGGTGGTCCCCATGGGTCCTATTTATAGCATCCCTCCCTCATTTTCCTTTTCTTCCCACCCCATTCTGCTTTTCCTCTCACCTTGTCGCACAATCTTCTAGTCGAGCGTCAACATAGTTCTTGTATTGCTTCCCTATCTTCCCGCTCAAGGGGGCATACACTGAGGCAACTACCTACACTGGGGCATCAATAAATGGTATCACATCTTCAACAATTAATTTCTTTGACGCAACGCTATAAACTACATCACATCAAAGAGGGGCAAAATGTAGACACCCTAAAATGACCAAGTCGTCGCACTACTTGCATTTCGTCATTTCTTCCTAATCACCTGCATTACAACATTAATTAAATAATCTAATTATTTAATTAATTTCATCAATTTCTTCCAAAATTCCAAAATTCAACATTAATTAAATAAATCCTCGTTATTTAATTAATTAAATCAAATTCCTCTATATTCTTCCAAAATTAAATAATTTATATTATTTAATTAAATCATTATCTTCTTTCCAAAAATCAAGTCTCCATTAATTAAATAAGTCCCATTATTTAATTAATTCATCACAAATTCTATCTTATCCAAACAATTAAATAATTCCTAATTATTTAATTAAATCAAATTCATTCTTCCAAATTTAAATAAATCAAATCAAATTTATTTAAATTCTCTCATTCTCTAAAAATAAGATAAATTAAATATTTTATTTATTCTTCCAACTCATGCACAACAATTAAATAAATCTATTTATTTAATTTGCTTTCTTATCTACAAATATCTTTCAAATCTTCTAAAAATAAGTCTTCTTCTCCATGCACACAAAAATAATTTATTATTTAATTTCTCTCAAATCATGCAAAAGCAAATCTTAAGTTGAGTTATCTATTCACTCAACCTTGTTTTATCAATTTCTCTTAAATTAGAAAAAAGCTTTCTAATTTATGAAAAGCATGTCTTATCTTTAGAAAAGAAAGTGTTTAACTCAAATAAAACAATTTTTGTGTGACACTTGTCTTCTTCTTATTCGTTGCACATTCCTCAACTGTTCTCCTCTATTAATTCTTCTGAATTATCTGGACCATTGATCGATCTTCATTGAAACCTATATAAACCCCCCTCATATTCTTCACAAATTCTCTTCGATCACTTATTCTCAGGCATACTTAATGTTGCAAGTATGAGGTGAGCCATTGTTGTCATTGATGTCAACATACTCATACTGCATTGACAAGAAGGATTTGATGAGCTTTGTGCTGAGGATATTGAGAAAATTAGCCTCAGTCAGGAACAGTGAAGAACAGTGATGAGAAGAAGGTAAATATACTGTATAGGATGAGAACCGGAGGATGCGGATTAAAGGGTTAGTAGATATGAGTCTTGAGATGCTACAGTTAAGATTTCAGAGGTCCGCATGAAGATCTGAAGGAGTTATGGCTGCCGGTATAGAACCGGGTCCGGCAAGTATCCGGAGGTAACAGAGGATCACAAAAAGGTCCGGTGAGGTCCGGAATTGTATTATCATAATCTGCGGATTGGAAGGAGTGTTTTAGATGTCCTTGTTATGTGTCATCCTGATTTGTGTGTGATTTGGAGGTCCGGAAGTACCTCCTGCATCATGACAGTGGCGACAGACTGTGTTCTTGAAGTTCCGGATGAGGAAGACAAGAGATTCCAGTAAGCAGAGGAAGTGCGGATGTATCCGGACATTCAGACAGACTTGTGAAGGCTCTTGAATCATGTTTAGGTTGTGTTGTTGGTCCGCATCGATGGTAGAGCCCGGAATTGAAGTTATTCTTCCGGATGAAGTTATTGCTCTGTTTAGCCGACCGGATGAGTTGTTCATCCTACGAATGTTCTTGTGATAGCCGACCGGATGTGTTATTCATCTTGCGGATACTCCTATGGTTGTTTGCCGACTTAGATACTTGTTCCTAAGTTGATGTCTTGTATAAATAATGAGTTGTGAATTCATTTCAGTGTGGCAGTATGTGGATGAGTAAGGTGTAGCGAAGAAAGGTGCGAAAGGCAGAGCAGAGATTGTTGGGCTTAATTGGAACTGATCCGGACATGGTAGAGATGTCATTCTCCAGTTCAAGACTGTGATTTTTATCACTCTGTAGACAGTGTGTCTCCTTGTAGGCAGTGGGCCTCTTTGTGAGCAGTGTGCTCGGGCAGTGAGCCCTTATTGGCATGTGCCATTCATTTTTCCTTATTCTTCTAACAGAGAATAATTCTTGGGTTAATCACCCCGTGGTTTTTCCCTTAACCGGGTTTTCCACGTCAAAATCTTGGCGTTCAATGTGTTGATGCTTATCTGCTCTTGTGTTTATGTATTGTGCTTCCATGAATGATTATTTGATATGCTGCTAACTAACAACAGAGAATTAAGTGTTTGAAAGAGAACAAGTTCTATACAACTGATTCACCCCCCCCCCTCTCAGTTGTATGCCCTAGATCCAACAATTGGTATCAGAGCTGAGTTCCTCTGATAGGAGCTTAACCGCTTGAGGTGATCCAGGATGTCGTCATACAAAAAGGATAGTCCGAAGTTCGATGGAACCAATTTCACTCTCTGGAAAGGTCGCATGAAGTGTCATTTGGAATGTATGGGAAAAGCATACTTGGCTATGATTTCAAAACCATATATACCCCCACAAGGTGGTCCGACAACTCCTGATGAAACCACAGAAGCTGAAAACAATCTGCGGACCAAGGAAGCTCTTCTAAGCGCATTAAATGACTCAGATCTCTCGAATGTCATTGACCTACCAACTGCATATGAGATCCTAACTAAACTGGAACTTCTGTATGAAGGAGATGAGTTTGTCAAAAGTGCAAGGTTGCAAAGTCTGAAAGGGAAATTTGAAAGATTGAAAATGAGAGATGATGAAAACATTACTACCTTTATGCCAAGAGTAAATGAGCTGGTATGTGGAATCAGAAATGCTGGTGGAACTCTAGATGAAAATGAGATTGTCTGCAAAATCCTAAGATCCCTTCCTGCTGCCTACAAAATCAAAGTTGCTGCCATTGATGAATTCAGAGCCCACACAACTGTCACAAGAGAACAATTGGCTGGCAAACTAGCTGCATTTGAAATGACCGAGTTTGGAGATGATCCACCCAAGACTGAGTCTGCTTTTAAAGCCAGTGCCTATGTGAAAGGCAAACAGAGATTTGATCCGGGTGAAAACTCATCAAGGAAAATGTCATGGTATGATCAAGCAAGAAGAGACATGGAAGAAGAAGAAGCAGAAACAGCTCAACTTGAAGCCCTCATTGCAAAGAGACTGCCAAGAGGATCCGGTAAGTATGAAGGAAAACTACCCTTTAAGTGTTTTAACTGCAATAAGATTGGTCATTTTGCCTCAAGATGTCCGGAGAGATCTGCAAGATCTAATACTCACAGACAAAGGTTTCAAAAGAATTGCTATTATGTTCATGAAGAAGATGACAATGAAGGAGTAACAGATGATGAATCAGATCCAGGAAGCAAATCCGGAAATGAGTGGGTGTTTATAGCCATCAAGGAAGAAGATTCCTTGCTCTCTGAATCTGTCAATCACAAAGTTGTTGAAAAAGCCTTGGCTGCTCAAGTGGAAGAAAAGGATGATTGGGTTATTGACAGTGGATGCTCTCACCATATGACTGGTGACAAGAATAAGTTCTTAGATTTGGAAAGATATGAAGGAGGAATGGTAAAGTTTGGTGACAATTCTGCTGGCAGAATCAGAGGTAGGGGAACTATTTCCTTTGATGGTAAGAGCAAAACAGGTAATGTACTATATGTTGAAGGATTGAAGCACAATCTTCTCAGTGTTGGTCAGTTAGTGGACAAAGGCTATGATCTCCGGTTCAAGAATGGAAAATGCAGAATCTTTACAAGCTCCGGAACTGAAATTGCATCCGGTACTCAGACAAGAGGTAACATCTTTCATCTGGTTGGTTCAAATAAAAGTTGTTTGTTTGTTCAAATTGATCAGAGTTGGTTATGGCATAGAAGAATGTGTCATGTAAATTTTGATAACATCATCAAAATAAGCAATACTCAGGCTGTGAGAGATCTTCCAAAGTTGATAAAACCTACAAACAGTGTGTGTAAAGAATGTCAGTTAGGCAAACAAAGCAGAGTCTCTTTTAAAAGCAAAGATCAGTCTTCTACCGGATTGTTGGAATTAGTACATACTGATCTATGTGGTCCGACAAGAATCAAGAGTCTGCAAGGTGATAGATATTTCATGTTGTTAATTGATGATCATTCCCGGATGATGTGGGTTACCTTTCTGAAAGAAAAATCAGAAGCTTTTGAGAAGTTCAAAATCTTCAAAGCTATGGTGGAGAATCAAACCGGATTGAAACTAAAGTGTCTAAGGTCTGATAGAGGTGGTGAATTTACATCTGGTGAATTTATTGACTTTTGTGAGAAACAGGGTATAAGGAGACAGTTGTCTGCTCCTAGGACTCCACAGCAGAATGGAGTAGTTGAGAGAAAGAACCGGACCATCCAGGAAGCTGCTAGGACAATGATGTTGGAAGCAAATGTTCCTCAAATGTTTTGGAAAGAAGCTATCAGCACTGCAGTCTACACTCTCAATCGAGTTCAAATCAGAAACAACACCGGTAAGACCCCCTATGAACTTTGGTTTGGCATCACTCCTACTGTGAAATATTTCAGGGTATTTGGTAGCAAGTGTTATATTAAAAGAGATGAAGATCTAGGAAAGTTTGATGCTAGAAGTGATGAAGGAATTTTCTTGGGCTACTCCACTCAAAGCAAAGCATATCGGTGTTACAATAAGAGATTGAGGAAGATGATAGAAAGTACCAATGTAAAGGTTGATGAAGGAATTGAGAAGCCTTCAAGATTTTATGAATTTGATGAAGATGACCAAGATAGTGTTCAAGGAACTCAATCCTCTCCGGTGAAACAGAGTCAGCCTGATCCGGTAAATCAGGAAGAAGAGTTAGGTTTAAATGAGCCTGATCAAGAAACAGCAGTACTGGATACTCCCAAAATTCCAAGGTATGTAAAACTAAATCACTCTGAAGATCAGATCATAGGTGACAGAAGCAAAGGTGTACAAACTAGAAGGAATATTGCTCAAGATCAGAATGAATGTTGTCTGATTTCAAGGATTGAACCTAAAACAATAAATGAAGCCTGCAATGATGAAAATTGGACCAAAGCAATGGAAGATGAACTGATGCAAATTGAGAAAAATCATACTTGGGATCTTGTTCCCAGACCTAGAGACAGGAATGTAATTGGAACCAAGTGGGTCTTCCGGAACAAACTAAATGAAGCTGGTGAAGTAATCAGAAACAAAGCTAGATTGGTCTGCAAAGGCTACTCTCAAATAGAAGGAATTGACTTTGAAGAGACTTTTGCTCCGGTAGCAAGAATTGAAGCAGTCAGATTACTTCTTGCATTTGCTGCCTTCAAAGATTTCAAGGTATATCAGATGGATGTCAAGTCTGCCTTCTTAAATGGTGATCTGGAAGAAGAAGTCTACATTGAACAACCGGATGGATTTCAATTGTCTGATAATAATGATATGGTCTGCAAGTTAAAGAAAGCTTTGTATGGATTGAAGCAAGCCCCAAGAGCATGGTATGAAAGGTTGGATAAGCATCTTGTGCAGATTGGATTCAACAAAGGTACTGCTGACAGCAACTTATATTTCAAAATTGATCATGAAAACATTCTGATTGTTGAAGTGTTTGTGGATGATATCATTTTTGGAGGAAGAGATAGTATGTGTAAAACTTTTGCAAATCAGATGAAAAGTGAGTTTGAAATGTCTATGCTTGGTGAAATGAATTTCTTCTTGGGTCTGCAAATTACTCAAACAAAAGAAGGG
The DNA here is from genome assembly GCA_027924645.1 of Cunninghamia lanceolata. Taxonomy (NCBI): domain Eukaryota; kingdom Viridiplantae; phylum Streptophyta; class Pinopsida; order Cupressales; family Cupressaceae; genus Cunninghamia; species Cunninghamia lanceolata. The sequence goes on from BSBN01000445.1 coordinate 7,055,631, forward strand.
ATCTTCATTTCTCAGACCAAATATGTGAAAGAATTGTTAAAGAAATTTGGTATGGAAGACTCAAAGCCTATGAACACTCCTATGGCAACCGGATGTAAGTTAAGCAAAGATGATGATTCTCCAAAGGCAGATCAGACAAAGTATAGATCAATGATTGGTGGATTGTTGTATCTCACTCAAACTAGACCAGATATAATGCAAGCTGTTGGTCTTGTGGCAAGATTCCAGGCTGATCCTAGAGAATCTCATGTTATGGCAATCAAAAGAATTTTTAGATACTTGAAAGGGACAGTTGAGTATGGTCTATGGTATCCTAGAGATCCGGATTTTTCTCTTCATGCTTACACAGATGCAGATTGGGCAGGAGATGTGGATGACCGGAAGAGCACTAGTGGTGGAGCATTCTTTTTGGGGAAGAGATTGGTTTCCTGGCTAAGCAAGAAACAAGATGCAATATCTCTGTCTACAACTGAAGCAGAATACATTGCAGCAGCAGGTAGTTGCACTCAAATCTTGTGGATGAAGCAGATGCTAAGAGACATCAAAGTTGAATATGAGGAGCCTATCACAATTTTCTGTGATAATTCAAGTGCAATTAATATTTCCAAGAATCCGGTATTGCATTCTAAGACTAAGCACATATCTATCAAATTTCACTTTTTGAGAGAACAAGTAAACAAGGAAGAAGTCAGATTGGAGTATGTTCCCTCCAAGGATCAGATTGCAGATATCTTTACAAAACCTCTTCCCAAGGACTCTTTTGAATATCTCCGGAAGAAGTTAGGGGTCATGGCCCCTCCGGTGATGAACTAAGATGCACTAATGTGCATCAGTCCGGTGGCAATCACAGTCATATCTTGTGATCCGGACTAATGGGGAGCTGCAACTAAGGGGGAGCAGCTGGTATTATTCTGATGCATGAGAGTTGCAAGTATGAGCCCTTTGCCATTGATGTCAAAGGGGGAGAGAAGACATGTGAAAAACAAGTGGTTGATGATCAAAGGGGGAGCAGCAAAGGAAGACATGTGAGGAGTGGTTGTTGATAGGGGGAGCTGTGACAGAAAAGAGAAGTTCTTGTCTTGATGGTTTTTCACATCATATGTTGCCATCAATGACAAAGGGGGAGATTGTTGCAAGTATGAGGTGAGCCATTGTTGTCATTGATGTCAACATACTCATACTGCATTGACAAGAAGGATTTGATGAGCTTTGTGCTGAGGATATTGAGAAAATTAGCCTCAGTCAGGAACAGTGAAGAACAGTGATGAGAAGAAGGTAAATATACTGTATAGGATGAGAACCGGAGGATGCGGATTAAAGGGTTAGTAGATATGAGTCTTGAGATGCTACAGTTAAGATTTCAGAGGTCCGCATGAAGATCTGAAGGAGTTATGGCTGCCGGTATAGAACCGGGTCCGGCAAGTATCCGGAGGTAACAGAGGATCACAAAAAGGTCCGGTGAGGTCCGGAATTGTATTATCATAATCTGCGGATTGGAAGGAGTGTTTTAGATGTCCTTGTTATGTGTCATCCTGATTTGTGTGTGATTTGGAGGTCCGGAAGTACCTCCTGCATCATGACAGTGGCGACAGACTGTGTTCTTGAAGTTCCGGATGAGGAAGACAAGAGATTCCAGTAAGCAGAGGAAGTGCGGATGTATCCGGACATTCAGACAGACTTGTGAAGGCTCTTGAATCATGTTTAGGTTGTGTTGTTGGTCCGCATCGATGGTAGAGCCCGGAATTGAAGTTATTCTTCCGGATGAAGTTATTGCTCTGTTTAGCCGACCGGATGAGTTGTTCATCCTGCGAATGTTCTTGTGATAGCCGACCGGATGTGTTATTCATCTTGCGGATACTCCTATGGTTGTTTGCCGACTTAGATACTTGTTCCTAAGTCGATGTCTTGTATAAATAATGAGTTGTGAATTCATTTCAGTGTGGCAGTATGTGGATGAGTAAGGTGTAGCGAAGAAAGGTGCGAAAGGCAGAGCAGAGATTGTTGGGCTTAATTGGAACTGATCCGGACATGGTAGAGATGTCATTCTCCAGTTCAAGACTGTGATTTTTATCACTCTGTAGACAGTGTGTCTCCTTGTAGGCAGTGGGCCTCTTTGTGAGCAGTGTGCTCGGGCAGTGAGCCCTTATTGGCATGTGCCATTCATTTTTCCTTATTCTTCTAACAGAGAATAATTCTTGGGTTAATCACCCCGTGGTTTTTCCCTTAACCGGGTTTTCCACGTCAAAATCTTGGCGTTCAATGTGTTGATGCTTATCTGCTCTTGTGTTTATGTATTGTGCTTCCATGAATGATTATTTGATATGCTGCTAACTAACAACAGAGAATTAAGTGTTTGAAAGAGAACAAGTTCTATACAACTGATTCACCCCCCCCCCTCTCAGTTGTATGCCCTAGATCCAACACTTAATAGCGCTTTGAGCATACATCGCATCGATTGAGCACCTTTACAATCTTTTGACATTGATCTTTGAGCACACTACTTGCTTGTTGCAACCATGGTTTCGCAACAATATTGAGCAATCCACATTCAATCCAAAGGGAACAATACAAATCTCGGTAAAAGATTTTATGTTTCTTTGATTATTATTAATGGTTTTTACTTAGATCGGTTCTCTTTATGTTATTGGGTTTTTGATTTGTTTAAGTTTATCATAGTCAATTTTCCTCATACACAAAATGTGATACCTTATAGATATATGCTTTGTTCTTGAGTGCATCACTGGTGTCTTGGAGATATTTATGGCACTTGTATTGTCACACAAGATTGCAATTGGGTCTTCATAAACAACTCTTATATCCTTCAAGGTTAGTTTCATCCATAATACTTGAGTACAACAACATGCTGCTACAATATACTTTGCTTCTATAGTTGACAAAGAGATTGAATCTTGTTTCTTGCTCAACCATGAAACCAATCTATTACCCAAGAAGAAGGCACCTCCACTTGTACTCTTCCTGTCATCAACATATCATGCCCAATCAGCATCTGTATATGCACTAAGAGTGAAATCATTATCCTTTGGATACCATAAGCCATGATTGGGAGTGCCTTTTAAATACCTTAGGATTCTCTTTACTACCATCACATGTGATTCTCTTGGATCAACTTGAAATCTTGCAACAAGACAAACTACATGCATAATATTAGGTCTAGTTTGAGTTAGATAAAGCAATCCTCCAATCATGGATCTGTACTTTTTCTGATTAGTCTTAGGTGATTCATTAGTTTTGCTCAACTTGCAGTGAGTCACCATGGGAGTACATACCAGTTTAGAGTCTTCCATCCCAAACTTCTCCAACAACTCTTTAACATACTTAGACTGAGATATGAAGATTCCTTTATCTGATTAATTGATTTGCAAACCTAGAAAGAAATTCATCTCACCAAACATAGACATCTCAAACTCCTTCTACATTTCACCAACAAATTTCATGCACATGTACTTTCATTGCCTCCAAAGATGATATCATCAACAAAGACTTCAACAATCATGATTTTATCACCATTAATATTGAAATAGAGTTTACTATCAACAGTACCATTATTGAACCCTAATTGTAACAAGTACTTATCCAACCTTGCATACCAGGCTCTAGGAGCTTGCTCGAGTCCATACAATGCTTTCTTCAACTTTTATACCATATTATCTTGATCTGATAGCTGAAATCCTTTCGGTTGTTCAATGTAGACTTCCTCTTCCAATTCACCATTTAAAAATGCAGACTTCACATCCATTTGATATACTTTAAAATCTTTATAAGATGCAAATGCCAAAAACATTCTAATTGCTTCAATCTAAGCTACTAGAGCCAAAATTTCTTCAAAATCTATCCCTTCAATTTGAGAATATCCTTTAAACACAAGCCTTGCTTCATTCCTTACAACTTCTTCATTTTCATTTAGCTTATTCCTGAAGACCCATTTGGTTCCAATAACATTTTTGTCAGTAGGTCTAGGAACTAATTCCCAAGTCTCATTCTTCTCTATCTACATTATTTCTTCTTTCATTGCCTTAACCCAATTTTCATCATTGCAGGATTCATTCACAGTCTTTGGTACAACTATAGAGAGCAAACAATAATTCACTTGTTCTTCTATAACTATTTTCCTTGTCAATACTCCTTTGTCTTTGTCTCCAATAATTTCATCTTCAGAGTGATTGATTCTTACATACCTGGGGGTCATGGCAACAACTTCCAGACCCTTTTCTTCTTTATCTTGATTGACTTCTTGTTCAACTTTTTTTTCATAAGTAGCAGCAGGTTCGTCTGATTCATAGCCATTCTGATATGATGTTCTTCCTTTGTGTTCATCCACCTTTACATTTGCACTCTCCACAATCTTTTTCAACCTTTTGTTGTAGCACCAGTAGGCCTTGCTCTTGGTCGTGTATCCAAGGAAGATTCCTTCATCACATCTGGCATCAAATTTCCCTTGAAAGTCCACTAATTTTTCAATGGAATCCAATGAGAAAGCTTCTAATTCTACCTCAACATGAATTAGTGTGGTGACCTCTTGAACAACTGTATCCATGAGAAAAGTTTTCTAATTATCATCAAGTATCTAGCACGGAAGATCGCTTATCTTATTAGTGATATCTAATCCTTTGTCAATGCTTTCATCCTAGGTCTCCTAAAAATCTTTAATCAGTTCCTCGAGGACATATCTTTTGTGCTTCATTGCTTCTTGGTATTCAATGTACATCTTCCTTATGGATATCACCCCATTCTCAACTAATACTTCTAAATTGAAATCTTTCAACCTTGTCCAAGTTTTAAGATCCTTTTCAACTAGTTGTAAATTTTGTGTTAGAAAATAAAGTGTATGTCTCATCTCCAACTTGACATCAATCATATTTTTAAACAATTTAATAGAAGACTCTAAGAGATGAGATCCTTATGCAATGAGTCTTTCTACCCAAGCACTTACAACTCGGCCTTGTGCTCTAGTCCTTTCATCTTTTTGAATTGCTTCATCATCAACACATGTTGTTACAGGTTGTACCTATTCTGAGGATTGAACTATTCTCAACAACACAGAAGTAAGCTCTTCCACCTTGATCTTAAGTTGATCCTTGATCAACTTATCCTTGTCATACCTCTCAATCAATGTAGCACATACTACTTGCATATCTTCCTTGGCACCTTCATGATTTTGTTTGCCAAGGTCTATCCTTGAGGCAGTACAGTTTGTATAAGCCTGAACTTTTGTGATACTTTTATCTGGTGGAGGAACAACTATTTCAACATATTTGTGTCCTAATGGGTCAACAAGCATTCTGGACTAGGTTTTAGCCTTCTTAGCTACTTTGGGTTTGATTGGGACAAGTTGACTAAAATCAAACTCATCAGGAGAAATTGCTTGTTTCTTTCTCTTTAGGTTTTGTGACACCATCCAAGGGCGAAGGACAAAAGAATCACCTCCCATTTCTATTACCAAAGTTTGAAATGATGGGGTAGAATCTATGGGTCCATGTGAAACAGGTGGCATATAAATTTCTTTTCCAGATGCAGACACAAGTGGTGTAAAACTAACAATGGGTGGAGTCTAAGTTTGTGCAACAGTGGGATTAATCTCAATCGACACTTTTGATGAGGTAGAAGACAAAAATTTATCAAAATATAATTAAGCAATTGATTCAATAATAGACATAGGTACATTTGATAAGCTTGGAAAGGAGGAAAGGGTACCAAACATGTCTTCCATGTTACCCTGAGGGCTATCAAACAATGGTTCATTGACAGGTGTAGAGGGGGATGAATGAACAAAATGTATGGACACAATGGGTGTAGCAGGTGTAGTAGAAACAATTGGCAATTGTTGTATACTTGAAGACATAGGAGGAATAGGACTTTGAACATTTGTGTTAGGATTAAGGTGCCATCAACCATGTAAATCCTATGTAATTAATTACTTCTAATATTGTTTGTAAATTACCCATAAGGGATGAAAGGTTTCACCAGCAGTGGTCTTGCTTCAACTACATGTTTCTATCCAGTCCTCAACACTCATTCGTCTATGATGGGGGGTCGTAGGGGGGTTTCCCCCCTATGAGGGGTCCGGGGGTCATGTGCTCTGGCTGGGGTTTGAGGGCAGTGCCCCCAAAACCACATTTTATTTGATATTTTATTATTGTGAATCTAGACTATTCATCATTAGGTCACAGATCTGACGATTGATATTTTGTCAATTATCTTGACCTAGAAGGAAACCCCCTTTTATAAGGATATTTGTACTACATTTTCATCAGAGTTGAGAATAATAGGCACCATTGGATTGAAGACTGAAGGAGAGAGGAAGTGCATGTATTGTAATCTCATATATTTGAAGATAATACAAATTGGAGCCTCTTTTCTTGGTGGAGTTTTTTACCAAAAAGGGTTTTCTCCATGTTACATATTGTGTTATGTGTTCTATTCTTAATGCTTGTTATTTATGTGTAGTGGGTTTTAATTTCTGCTGCAATCTCCATTGATTCTCCATTTTTTAGAGGATAATAAGGTTTGAATCAAATTTTTTTTGTGTGGTTTGCACCTTCATTTCTAACATTTGGTACTAGAGCCTAGCCAATTTTGATTCGTGGGTGGTAGTATGAAGGTTTTTTTAGTTGCAGTGGGAGATTTGTTTGTTTTTTGTTTGCAGATCTTGTGTAGATATCATGGCTTCATCCACTATTGCTTCTACCTCTCAGTTGGACATTGAAAAGTTCAATGGCATGGGGTACGAATTGTGGAATCTAAAAATAGAATATTTGCTGGAAGAAAGAAACCAGTGGTTGGCTGTTATGAAAGAGAAGAAACTTGATGATGTTGCTCCTGATGAGTGAGAAAGATTGGATAGAAAGGCATGAGGTACATTGCTTGTGGAAGCATCTAGGTGAGATCTACCAAGCCAAGAGTATGGTAAATAAAATTTATTTAAAGCGTAAGTTATTTTCAATGAAAATGAAAGAGGTGTTGAAATGCACACGACAACTGAGAGGGTGGGTGAATTGGTTGTCACAAAAACTTAAATTCATATGAATATCAAATCATCAAATCCTTAACTACTGGTAATTAGATTTAAACATGAAAGCATGAAACCAAAGACTTAATAACAATCACATATTTAACATAGTAGGCACCATATTTTTAAGTAGAAAACCCTAAGAAGGAAAATCCATGGTGGGTGTTAGCCCACAAAATATATGAGTTATAACAGTACCAAAAAACAAAGACTCACTGCCTACAGGGCTCACTGCAAAGAATAGGTCACTACCAAAGGGTGGCTCGTTGCCAAAATGGTGAACTAATTAAGTAGCATCTACTCTATGCCTGGGTTCAGTTCCTTTGAAGCATAATAAAACTTCATTGCTCTGCTCCTTCACACTTTCGCACTACTCAATTTTTGCAACTAAATTTTATGTATTTATACAATTCATCAACCTTAGAATGTACATCAATCTCAGCATTACATTTATCAACCATTGGAACAATCTCCAAGGTCGGCATTACAAACATACATAGAATAGGTGTGGACCTAATACAAATTTCCTAAGGAAAGGATGTAAAGATGTATGCGGATCACACCATGTGGAACTCAAATCCAATCTTCCATGCCACAACACACTTCTACAATATTCAATGCATTTCTAAATTTGGTGAAATCAACCAAGTTGGCCAAGACTGGTAAGAACACTAGGTCTTCTAAGAACATTCATCATTCACAATATGATTTTCACTTTGCGGACCAATCCAAGAGTAGGAACACGATCAAGGGGCATCCACAAGCACATTGTAATAATGATTAGGAAACATCTGCACAATCTCTAATCACTCTGTCATGAAGATTCTTCAAACTTGAGCACAAGAACATTATTGTTAGCTACTATCATAAGAAAAGAATAGCTTGCTGACCACCAAATCACAAACCATTGATGTTGAAGGAATATAACATCTTTCTAGACTTAACTCTAGAACCGCAAACCAAAATACTTCAATGCAGAGCATAATACTTTCTCCATATCACCACAAAACATATAGAAAAATCATTTTTCACTCTGGTGAACATAATTCACTTAACTCTTCATACCTGAGGCTCAAACTTGGAATGTAGCATCTTCAGACATGCCTCTAAACAACTTCCAATCCACAAACAAAGATATCCATCCTACAGGAAATGCTTAGCAATATGTTGTATTATTCTTTTTGAAATACACAAGAAACTTTGCACCACACTGTTTCCACCAGAGGAGAAAATTTTCTCAATATCCTCAACACAAGAATCAATTACATGGGTGAGTACACATCATCTGACTTGTTATAAGCAAGTAACAAGATAAGGTTACAGTTGACACCAATGACAATAGTGATATGTTGACATCAATGACAACACTTGTTAAGCATATACTTGCATCAATCTCCCCCTTTGTTATTGATGGCAACATATGATGTAAAAAACTGAAAAGACCATCAAGACAAGATTCTCCCCCTTTCTCGATAAACATCTGCATTCTTTCTCCTTCTAATTTTTTCACATGATTTCTTCTCCCCCTTTGACATCAAAGGCAAAGGGCACATACTTGTATTCTACTGCTCTTATCCAACTAAACTGTTCCCAACACATCTAGCTACTCCCCTTGAGAGGTAGCCCTCAAAACATCAATCCAAATCAAAAAGTGAGACTTTTAACACCACTAGGTTGATGCATTCTCATGCATATTAATTTGAGGCAGGAGGGGTAATTCCCCCTAATTTTCCTCTGAGATACTCAAAAGTATCCTTAGGTAGAGGCTTGGTGAAGGTATCTACAATCTGGTCCTCTGTAGACACATATTCCAACTTTACTTCATTCTCTATCACCTTCTCTCTCAAAAAGTGATAACTTATAGATATATGCTTTGTTCTTGAGTGCATCACTGGATTCTTGGAAATATTTATGACACTTGTATTGTCACACAGGATTGAAATTGGGTCTTTATAAACAACTCTTATATCCTTCAAAGTGTGCTTCATCCATAATACTTGAGTACAACAACATGCTACTACAATATACTCTACTTCTGTAGTTGACAAAGAGATTGACTCTTATTTCTTGCTCAACCATGAAACCAATCTATTACCTAAAAAGAAGGCATCTCCATTTGTACTCTTCCTATCATCAACATCTCCAGCCCAATCAACATCTATATATGCACTAAGAGTGAAATCATTATCCTTTGGATACCATAAGCCATGATCTGGAGTGCCTTTTAAATACCTCAGGATTCTCTTTACTGCCATCACATGTGATTCTCTTGGATAAGCTTGAAATCTTGCAACAAGACAAACTGCATGCATAATATCAGGTCTGGTTTGAGTTAGATAAAGCAACTCTCCAATCATGGATCTATACTTTTTCTAATTAGTCTTAGGTGATTCATCCATTTTCCTCAATTTGCAACTAGTCACCATGGGAGTACATACCGATTTAGAGTCTTCCATCCCAAACTTCTCTAACAACTCTTTAACATACTTATACTAAGCTATGAAGATTCCTTTATCTGATTGATTTATTTGTAGACCTAGAAAGAAATTCATCTCACCAAACATAGACATCTCAAACTCCTACATTTCACCATCAAATTTCATGTGCATACTTTCATTTCCTCCAAAGATGATATCATCAACAAAGACTTCAAAAATCAAGATCTGATCACCATTAATCTTGAAATAGAGATTACTATCAATAATACCTTTATTGAACCCTAATTGTAACAAGTACTTATCCAAGCTTGCATACTAGGGTCTAGGAGCTTGCTTGACTCCATACAATGCTTTCTTCAACTTGCATACCATATTATCTTGATCTGATAGTTGAAATCCTTCCAGTTGTTCAATGTAGACTTCCTCTTCCAGTTCACCATTTAAAAATGTAGACTTCAAATCCATCTAATACACTTTGAAATCTTTATAAGCTACAAATGCCAAAAACATTCTGATTGCTTCAATCTAAGCAACTAGAGCAAAAGTTTCTTCAAAATCTATCCCTTCAATTTGAGAATATCCTTTGCACACAAGCCTTGCTTTATTCCTTACAACTTCTCCATTTTCATTCAGCTTATTCCTGAAGACCCATTTGGTTCCAATAACATTTTTGTTAGTAGGTCTAGGAACTAATTCCCAAGTCTCATTCTTCTCTATCTCCATTAGTTCTTCTTCCATTGCTTTAACCCAATTTTCATCATTGCATGATTCATTCATAGTCTTTGGTTCAACTGTAGAGAGCAAACAATAATTCACTTGTTCTTTTGCAGCTCTTTTCCTTGTTAGTACTCCTTTGTCTTTGTCTCCAATAATTTGATCCTCAAAGTGATTGATTCTTACATACTTGGGGGTCTTAGCAGCAACTTCCGAACCCTTTTCTTCTTTATCTTGATTGACTTATTGTTCAACTTTTTCTTCATAAGTAGAAGTAGGTTCATCTGATTCATAGCCATTCTAATCTAATTTTCTTCCTTTGTGTTCATCCACCTTTACATTTGCACTCTCCACAATCTTTTTCAACATTTTGTTGTAACACTAGTAGGCCTTGTACTTGGTAGAGTATCCAAGGAAGATTCCTTCATCACATCTTACATCAAATTTCCCTAGATCTTCATCTCTTCTGATATAGCATTTACTTCCAAAGACTTTGAAATATCTTACTATTGGAATTCTTGCATACCGTAGTTCATAAGGAGTTTTAGTACCATTTCCTTTTACTTGAACTCTGTTTTGAATGTAGACAACAGTATGTATATCTTCCTTCCAAAAGACTTTCGGTAGACCTCGTTCATCATTGTCCTAGCATTTTCTTGAACTGTTCTATTCTTTCTTTCCACAACTCCATTCTACTGAGGAGTTCTAGGTGTAGACAATTGGCTCTTTATTCCTTGTTCTTCACAATAATTGTTGAATTCATTTGATGTGAACTCATCTCCTCTATCAGACCTCAAGCATTTGATTGTTATCTCTATTTCATTTTCAACCATTGCCTTGAAGGATTTGAACTTCTCTAGGGCTTCAGATTTGTCTCTTAGAAAAGTAACCCAAGTCATTCTAGAATAATCATCAATAAGCAACATGAAGTACTTTCCACCTTGTAGAGTTCTTATCCATGTAGGACCACATAGATCTATATGAACTAGATCCAGTAAACTAGTAGAAAATTGCTCTTTGCTCTTAAAACTTGTTCGTCTACTTCCCCAACTAGCATTCTTTGCAAATGGTATTGGTGGGTTTCACAAGTTTTGGTAAATCTCTCACGGTCTGGCCTGAACTTATCTTTACCATATTATCAAACTTTATATGACACATCCTTCTGTGCCATAACCAACTCTCATTTGCTTGAGCTAATAAATAGTAATCATTAGTTCCTCTTAATTGATAGATGTTACCTCTAGTCTTCTTACCGGTAGCAATCACAGTTCTAAATCTTTCCATGATCTTGCACCCATTGTCTTTGAATCTTAAATCATAACCTTTGTCACACATCTGACCCACACTCAAAAGATTATGCTTCAGGCCCTTCACATATAGGACATTGTTAGTATTATGATTTCCATCAAATGAAATAGATCATCTTCCACAAATCTTACCAGCTGCATTGTCTCCAAACCTAACCAGTCCTCCATCATACTTTTCCAAACTTACAAGCTTACTTTTGTCACTAGTTATGTGATGTGAGCATCCACTATCAATAATCCATTCATCTTTATCTTTCTCAACCTGAATAGCCAAAGCACTTTGTTCCATTGGTTTTTCTTCCTTCACATAGCTAGCAGAATTAGTAGACACAACTTCTTCTTTAATAGAAATAAACAAGCATTCATTTGCACTAGTATTAGCATCATTAGATTCATCATCAGTCACACCTTCATCATCAAAATCTCTAACATAGTAGCATTTCTTTGGAGCTCTAGACCTGTTCTCAAATCTTTTTCTATTTCTTTCAATTCTTTCCAGACATCTGGAAGCTTAATGACCTACTTTACCACATGAAAAATATTTGAAAGGTAGTTTTCCTTTGAACTTACCAGAGCCTCTTTCTAGTCTATCAACAAAATTGGCTTCAATTTCATCAAGCTCATCATCAAGTTCTACCTTGTACTTTTCTTCTGTAGAGATCTTCTTTGAAGTACTGGATTTGAAAGCTATTTCAACTTTTGGTAGAGCATCACCAAATTATCTCATTTCAAAAGTAGCAATCTTAATAAGCAACTGATCCTTATTTATCTTTTTCATAGTCATTATTTCTTCAATTGTAGCTACCTTGTGAGTGTGGGATTTAGGTAATGACCTAAGAACTTTCATCACAACTTCAATTTCATCTACTCTTCCTCCCATACCTTTGATTCTAGTAACAAGTTCATCAACCTTTTGCATGAAGGATGTTATGTTTTCATCTTCTCCCATGTTCAGGCCTTCATATTTGGCTTTCAGTCCCTGTAGTTTGGCTCTCTGTATAGATTCATCTCCTTCATACAGATTACTTGGCTTATCCTAGACTTCTTTAGCCGACTCATAATCCATAACCTTTATCAAATTAGAGTCATTAAATGCACTCAACAGAGCATCTTTGGCTTTTATATTTATCTCATATTCTTTGATTTCATCTCGTGTTGTCAGACCATTCTCTGGCATGGTATAATTAGTCTATGTCGCTTGCCATATTTTATAACCAATAAGCAATAGATGACTTTTCATGCGAATCTTCCAAGTTGCATATACCATCCCATCAAATTGCGGAGCCTCCTTCTTATAAGACATCTTGGATCCACCTCAAGCTATTAGGCTTACCACCAAGGAACCTTGCTCTAATACCAATTGTTGAGTGGAAAACATTAAGAGGGAAAAACCATGGTGGGTGTTAGCCCACAAGATATATGAGTTATAACAATACCAAAAAATAGAGGCTCACTACCTATAGGGCTCACTGCCCAAATTACTCACTGCAAAGAACAACTCACTACTAAGGGTTGGCTCACTACCAAAATGGTGAACTGATTAAGTAGCATCTACTCTATGCCTGGGTTTAACTCCTTTGAAGCACAATAAAACTTCACTACTTTTCTCCTTCACACTTTCATACTTATCTCTTCATATTTTTCACACTACTCAATTTTTGCAACTACATTTTATGTTTTTATACAATTCATCAACCTTGGAATGTACATCAAGGTTAGCATTACATGCATCAACCATTAGAACAATCTCCAAGGTTGGCATTACAAACATACATGGAATAGGTCTAGACCTAATACAAATTTGCTAAGGAAAGGATGTGAAGATGTATGCATATCACACCATGCCTTAGCTGGGACTCAAATCCAATCTTTCATGCCATGACATGCTTCTACAATCTTCAATGTATTTCTGTAATTGGTGAAATCAACCAAGTCAGCCAAGATTGGTAAGAACACAAGGTCTTCTAAGAACATTCTTCATTCATAATCTGATTTTCACTTTGTAGACCAATCCAAGAGTAGGAACATGATTAGGAGACACCCACAAGCACATTGTAATCATCAGGAAACATCTGCACAATCTCTAATCACTATGTCATGAAGATTCTTTAAACCGGAGCACAAGAACAGTACTATCAGCTACTGTTATATGACAAGAATAGCTTGCGAACCACCAAATCACAAACCATTGAAGTTAAAGGCACATAACATCTTTCTAGACTTAACTTTAGAACCAAAAACTAAAATACTTCAATGCGAAGGAATGTGGAGCATAACAGTTTCTCCCTATTACCACAAAACATTGAGAAAAAGTAGTTTTCACTCTGGTGAACATAATTCACTTAACTCTTCATACCAGAGGCTCAAACTTAGAATGTAGTATCTTTAGACAGGCCTCTACACAGCTTCCAATATGCAGATGAAGATAGCCATCCTACAGGAAATGCGAAGTAATCTACTGGATTGTTCTTTCTAAAATACACAAGAAACTCTACACCACACTGTTTCTACCAAAGGAGCAAATTTTCTCAATATCCTCAACATCAAAATCAATTACATGGGTGAGTACACAACATCTAACTTGTTATAAGCAAGTAACAAGATAAGGGCATAGTTGACACCAATGACAACAGTGATATGTTGACATCAATGACAACATTGGTTAAGCACATATTTGCAACAAGAGGGTGAATCAGTTGCAGAGCATTTGAATTCATTTAATTTATTATTAGGTTAACTAGCATCTGTAGATGTGAAGGTGAATGAGGAAGATAAATGTATATAGCTTCTCTATTCTTTGCCTTAGTCATGGGAGAATGTTGTTTTGGCTATCATTGCTAACCTCACAGATCTGAAGTTGGATGCTCTTGTTTCATTTTTGTTGTCACATGAATTTAGGAAGAAAAGTTCAAATAGTTCAGGGGATGCTCTCAGTGTCAGGGGAAGGTCTATGTAAAGAGGACCAAAAGGAGATTAGAAAGGGGCTAAGTACAAGTCCAAGGGATGATCTAGGACTCCTGGTAAGAAGAACAGAGTTAGGTGTTGGAATCACAGTAAAAGGGGACATGTGAAAAAGGAGTGCAGGAACCCAAAGAAACAGTAGGAGAGTGCTTCTGATAAGTCCTCGAATGTAGGTGAAGATGTTTTAATTTCTACATGTAATGTGGTTTCTAATGAAAATTGGTTGGTTGACTATGCTCATTTCATATGACCTCGCATAAGGAATGGTTCTCCACATATGAAGAATATGATGGAGGTAATATCTACCTTGGAGACAACTATACATATCCAATAGTTGGTAAAGGTAAGGTATTGTTGTGTTTCAATGATGAGAGGATTAAAACCCTCCCTGATGTTTATCATGTTCCTAAATTAGCTAGAAATTTGATTTCTATTTCAAAGCTGAATGATTTGGGAATGCATGTGACTTTTGACAAGCATGGCTATAGATTGGTGAGAGGGAACTTGATGGTAGCAAAGGGGAAGAGATTGGGAAACCTGTTCAAGCTTAAAGCCACTATTGTTTGTAATGCCTCCTATGTATCTGTGGCTAGTACTGAAAATACATGTATGTTGTGGCACCGTAGATTGGGCCACACTAGCAATAATGTTTTAAAAACTATTAAGAATAAAGATTTGTTGGATGGTTTCTCTTATTTTGATGAGCACTTTGATTTCTGTGAGCATTGTGTGTTTGGTAAACAAAACAAAAAAATGATTTCTTTTAGGAAGCAATAGAGCAAAAGAGAAGTTAGAAATTATTCATTTGGATGTGTTTGGACATATGGATAGTGAGTCTATTAGAAAGTCTCGTTATTTTTTTACCTTTACTGATGATGTGTCCAGATTTACATGGATTTATTTTATGAAACACAAATATGAAGTTTTCACTAAGTTGAAGGAATTAAAGTCTTAGTAGAGAACCAATCAGGGTTGAAGATAAAAATATTAAGATCTGACAATGGAGGGGAATATTGCTCTAAGGAATTTGATGAGTTTTGGAAGCATGCAGGTATTATTAGATAAAAGATAGCTCCGTATACACCACAACAGAATGGTTTTGCAAAAAGGATGAACTAAACAATCATGGAAAGGGACAGAAGTATGCTAAGTGATGCACAGTTGGATAAATGCTTTTGGGCAGAGGCTATGTGTAATGCTTGCTACTTGTTAAATAGATCTCCTTGTAAGGCTCTTGATTTGACACCTTATGAAGTGTGGACAGGTCAGAAACCTTTTGTTTCACATTTAATGGTTTTGGCTATGAGGCTTTTGTTCATATGCCTAAGGAAAAGCAATCTAAGTTGGATCCAAAAGATGAAAAGTGTACATTCATTAGATATGGTGATAATGTCAAAGGTTATAAGCTTTAAAATCCACTAACCTGTAAGATTATGTATTCTAGAGATGTTATTTTTAGGGAAATTAGAGCTATTTCTAAACCTGAGAAACCAAAAGAAAAAGATGAAAAGGTAAAGAGAGTACACTTTGAGTTAGACCAGCAAGATGCACCTGAGGAAGAATAGAATGATGGATTGGTTGTGAAGAAGAAGAAGAAGATTCAAGTATTTCTGATGAAGATGAGTCTGTTGTTACAAAAGAAGTTGGTACAAATGATCATGCAGAAGAACAAGTTGAGACCCTTACTCCACCCTTGAGGAGATCCACAAGACAATAGAATCCAGTTGAATGGTATAGCCCACCAGATTTTTGTTGTGTATTTGCTTTATTGAGTACTAGCGATGAGCCTAGATCCTAAAAGGAAGATATTCTTCAGATGATAGTGAGTATTGGAAGTTAGCCATGTAGGAGGAGATGACAGCTTTAGAATCTTATAACACCTAGGATCTTGCTCATTTTCCCAAAGGAAGAAAGGCCATAGGTTGTAAGTGGGTCTTCAAGAAGAAGTTTGGAGCAGACAGGTCATTGGAAAAGCATAAGGCCAGACTGGTAGCCAAGGGCTCCTCTTGGAGAGAGGGAGTTGGTTTTGGTGAAATATTTTCTCTTGTTGCTAAATTGACTTCTATTAGATTTCTTTTATCCATTGTTGTAGCTTATGATTGGGAGATTGAGCAAATGGATGTTAAGATTGTGTTCTTGCATGGAGATCTTGAGGAAGAAATTTATATGCAATAGCCTATAGGTTTTGAGGTAAAAGGGAAATAAAAATGGGTTTACAGGTTAAAGAGGTCTCTCTATGGTTTAAAACTGTCCCCCAAAATGTGGTTTTAAAAGTTTGATTCATTTGTGTTGAAATTGGGTTTTATTAGAATTGAGGAGGATCATTGTGTTTACATTTATTATGTTGATGATTCTATACTGGTTATTGCATTATATGTTGATGACATGTTATTTTTTAGCAATCTAAGGGTATGATCAGTGAGCTTAAAGTCCAACTTTTAGGTGTATTTGATATGAAGGATCTTGGAGCTGCCAGGTATTTTCTAGGAATGGAGATCAGAAGGGATAGGGTTAATACAAAGCTTTGGTTGTCACAAAGTAAGTATGTGAGTACCATTTTGTAGAGATTTAGTATGAAGACTGTAACCTAGTTAGAGTTCCTTTACCCATTGGTACTAAACTTTCATTAGATATGTGTCCAAAGACTAAGGATGATCTTGAGGATATGTCTAATGTGCCATATGCTAGTGTTGTAGGGAGTTTGATGTATGTAATGGTTTGCATTAGGCTAGATATTGCCCAAGCAGTGGCAATTTTGAGTAGATTTATGTCTAACCCTGGTAGACAGCATTGGAATTATGCGAAGAGGGTGCTTAAATATCTTGTAGGTACTCTTGATTGTTGTTTGGTTTACTCTGGTATTGATAGTGTTGATAAATCATTGGACATATAGGGTTTTGTTGATGTAGATTGGGCAGGTGACTTAGATAGTGGAAGGTCCACTAGTGGCTATGTGTTTACTCTGTTTGGTGGAGCAGTGAGTTGGATGAGTAAGAGGCATCCCATAGTTGTTTTGTCCACCACAAAAGTAGAGTATATGGATGCTACTCATGTCTCTAAGGAGGCAGTTTGGTTGAGGAGACTGTGTATAGGTACTGGATTTGATTGCAGGATCATTCAGATTGGTTGTGATAGCCAGAGTGCTATATGTTTGGCCAAGAATCCTATGTATCATGCTCGAACTAAGCATGTTGATGTATAATATCACTTTGTTCAAGAAATAGTTGCAAATGGATAGATTGAGATGAAGAAGGTAGACACTCAGGAGAATGTTACAGATGCTTTAACCAAGCCTGCGAGCACAGAGAAATTTGTTTGGTGTAGAGAGCCCATGGGCCTTGCTTCTAGTGCTAAATTATTTTATGGCTTTCCTATGGGTATTTACAATGTATGATGTCATATGGGAGAATGTTAGGATTAAGGTGCCATCAATCTTGTAAATCTTATGTAATTAATTACTCCTACTATTGTTTGTAAATCACCCATAAGGGATGAAAGGTTTCACTAGCAGTGGTATGTTTATAACCAGTCCTCGACACTCATTCATCTGTGATGGGGGGTCGCAGGGGGGTTTCCCCCTGTGAGGGGTCCAGGGGATCATCCCCCTGGTGGGGGGTTGGGGGCCATGTGCCCCCAAAACCACATTTTATTATTATGAATCTAGACCGTTCATCATTAGGTCACAGATCTGATAGTTGATATTTTGTCAGTTATCTTGCCCTATAAGGCAACCCCCTTTTATAAGGATATTTGTACTATGTTTTCATCAGAGTTGAGAGTAACATGCGCTGCTGGATTGAAGACTAAAGGAGAGAGGAAGTACATGTATTGTAATCTCATATATTTGAAGATAATACAACTTGGAGCCTCTTTTCTTGATGGAGTTTTTTACCCAAAAGGGTTTTCTCCATGTTACATACTATGTTATGTGTTATGTTCTTAATGCTTGTTATTTTTGTGTAGTGGGTTTTAATTTTGACTGCAATCTCTATTGATTCTACATTGTTTAGAGGATAATAAGGTTTGAATCATATTTTCATTGTGTGGTTTGCACCTTCATTTCTAACAATTCAAAACTAAAGGAGGAGAAGGGGAGGTGTTACCTATGTTGATTTAGGTTGAGACTTAACAGGAAGTTCTTGTGATTCTTCAGTCAGTATTTCCTCTTGTTCAACATCTAGATGAGCAGATGTTCCCTCTTTTTCTTTTCTCTTCCCTTTATCTCCTTTTGTTATGAAGATAATCCTCAGCTTCCTTCTAGTGCTAGGAGCATCCTCTTTGTTTTTTATCCTCAATTCTATCTTACCAGAAGATCCCTCTATTTATTCCTCCTCTAAGCCTATTTTTAAAATTTTCAACTTTATTCCCTTCTCCTCCAACTAGACATTAGTGTTCATGAGAATAGGTTGCAACCTTTCTCGTATTGAGGTCATCTCCTTTTGAGACCACTGAATTATAGGAAGAGGAGTATCAACAATCTTGTTACTGGCATATATAGCTTCAACTATGTCACCTTCTTCTTGCATATCCTCTGGGATATCAACCAATTGAAATTTCTTGATTTGATCCAAAGAAATTTGACTATAGTCAATTCTCCTCACATCTTCCTCATTTCTACATTTGACTCATATGTCTTCAACCTTATGAACATGAGTATAATTACCTTTTAGCTCATCCTTCATTCCCTAATTACCAAAATCAAGTCTTTTCTTGTACTCTTCATTGTGATTGATTACATTTATGTTTCCATTGTTTTTGCCCTGGGAGTTGTGGAGATGGAATACCTACCAATTTGAAATTGAAGCGTAAATCCACCTCTATATGACCCCACTTGATTGTTATGCACATCCACAATTTGTCTATGCAACTCCATCAAAATTAGCTTATCACTTGGATACCTTGGAAGCATATATGGTTGCCCACTAAAGAAACCAACTTTAATATAGGTGAAAGTAGGAAATTGTAGAAATATGCATCCAAACTATTTGACCTAATCCCAAGCCTCATTAGAGACTCTTTTCTTTTCAAGATCTTTTTCTAACATAAATATGTAGTTATAGAAAAATGCATCATTCTGTTGAATGCACAAGACAACTAAGAGGGGGGGTGAATCAGTTGTATCAAAAATTTCAAACTCTCACAAATATTCCGATCCACATTAACCTTTAAAATTTTATGATGATTAAGCATGAACCACAAATAACAAAAACTAAATCATAACAACACTACACACAAGAGAACACCATATTTTACATGGAAAACCATAAAAGGGAAAAACCATAGTAAGGATTAGCTCACAATATAATGTAGTAGCGATACTGAATTACAAAAGGCTCATTGCCCAAAAGAGAGAATGCTCACTGCAGGTGGACTCATTACGCACTGATAACGAAAGAAAGAAGAGAAGAGTGGCTCATTACCAGGCTTTGAACTGATATAATTGCATCTAACCTATCCATGGAGTTTAGTTTCAATGAATCTCAATATCCATCACAACACAAACAACATCTTCACAACAACACTAAAAATAGTAGACACCTTTTTCTCACTACATCTAGTAGCCTAATACATGAAATCTCTCACTACCCCTAATCAAATTCACATCACAAACATCATATCCTTCATGCATACGTGCATCCATGACTCTTTGACACTTATATATACCATCATCAATCATGAAAACATTCTCCAAGGTTGGCAACACATCTTAACCCATAAAATTCAAATTAGGTTTGGACCTAAACATTCCTACAAAGGAAAAGAATGAATGAAAACCACAACACCTCTTAGCAAAGACCTAAATTCCATCTTACATATTATTCCATGCTTCCTGAATCAATAAAGTCTAAGCAAAATTAGTGCAAACAACCAAGTCGACCAAACTTGAGTTAACACTATGAACTTTTAAGCACATGCTTCCTCAAAGATAAACACACCTCACAGATCTTACACAAAACTTTAACACAATCTAGAAACTTCCTTGAACATCTTGAAGTCACATGAAAACCAGCAAATTTAACCACAACAACTTTCACCTGAAGAAAGTTCACAATCTGCTTACAAACAACATTGTCAAACTCTACTACACAAGAAATCACTTTCTACAGCATCAAATCACAAACCTTCTAGATTGAAGATAGATAAGGACCTTATAAGCACACATCCAGAACTGGAAAACTTGAAACTACTTTGTGAAGAAATGCAGAGCAAAACACTTTCTCCCAAACACACTGCAAACACTATCAAACACTGTTCTCAAACTGGTGAACACAACTTCCACTGCACAATGATCTAGAGCACCAAATTCTAGATTTAGCATCTTCAAACACTTCTAAATAACATATCCAAACTACATACTCAAATCTCCAACACAAAATAAATACGGAGCAAAAACTTGAACATCACGCTGTAAGCCAGAAGACTTCTTCAACACACTGTTTCCATAATAAAATTTTCTCAAAAGCACTTGGAAACCCAACAAAAAAATCATATCCTCAACATCTTTAGCACCTCTACAAAGTAACCGAATCACTTTTAGCAGGACAACTTAATCAAACAACAACAACGTCATCAGAAGACACCATTGACACCAATGACAAGACAAGCTTGTTGACATCAATGACAACATCGATTAGCACATACTTGAAACAATCTCCCCCTTTATCACTGATCCCTTTTTTTCACATTGCTCTCTCTCTCTCTCTCCCTTTATTTTTCACATGAACTCTCTCTCCCTTTGACATCAATGGCAAAGGGTGTCACAAATTTCCCTTTTCATGATACTGCGCATACTTGCACTGTTCACTACTGCTCTGCAACATCTTTTTCTTTCACTACTCTGAATACTCCTCCTAACTGCAACAATCATCATGACCACTACCTAGTCTCCTTGAGAGGTAGCCTCTAATCATCAGTCTAGAAAAGAATCTTGAAATCCACTAGACTGATGCATATCCTTATGCATATAGTTCAAAGAAGGAGGGGCAATAACCCCTAACTCCTCCCGGAGATACTCAAATGTATCCTTAGGAAGAGTCTTAGTGAATATGTCAGCAACCTATTCCTTTGTAGGCACATAAACAAGCTTTACCTCATTCTCTACAACCTTCTCTCTTAGAAAGTGATACTTAATTGAAATATGCTTTGTCTTTGAATGCATCACCAGATTCTTTGAAATGTTAATATCACTTGTATTATCACAGAAAATAGAAATTGGCTTATCATACACAACTTTGATATCCTTCAAGGTTTGTTTTATCCACAACACTTATGTGCAACAAGATGCTACTGCAATGTATTCTGCCTCTGTAGTAGACAAAGATACTGAATCCTGCTTTTTACTTAACCATGACACTACTTTTCCACCAAGAAAGAATGCTCCACCACTTGTACTTTTCCTATCATATACACAACCAACCCAATCTGCATCTGTATAAGCATTTAGAGTAAAGTTAGTATCTTTTGAATACCACAGCTATGATCATAAGTTCCCTTTAAATATCTGAATATCCTCTTCACTACCATAACATGTGACTCTCTAGGGTTTTCTTGAAATCTAGCCACAAGACAAACTACATGCATAATATTTGGTCTAGTAGTAATCAGATATAGTAATCCTCTAATCATTGATCTATACTTGCTCTGATCAGCCTTAAGAGATTCATCATTCTTGCTCAACTTACAACTAATAGCCATAAAAGTACAAACTAGTTTAGAATCTTCCATTCCAAACTTCTTTAACAACTCTTTTACATACTTTGACTGAGAAATGAAAATACCCTTATCTATTTGATTGATCTGTAAGCCAAGGAAGAAATTCATTTCCCCACACATTGACATTTCAAACTCTTTTTGCATCTCATCTGCAAAACTCTTACACATACCTTCATTTTTACCAAAAAATATGTCATCTACATACACTTCCACATTCAAAATTTGATCTCCACTTACTTTGATGTACAAATTCCTATTTGTGGAGCCTTTATTGAAACCTTGCATACCAAGCTTTGGGAGCTTGCTTCAATCCATATAGTGCCTTCTTCAACATACAGACAATATCTAGCTTATCTGACAACTGAAATCCTTCTATTTTCTCTATGTACACTTCCTCTTCCAGTTCACCATTCAGGAAAGCAGAATTCACATCCATTTAATATACTTTGAAATCCTTATGTGCTAAAAAAACCAAAAACATCCTAATGGCCTCCATTCTTGCCACCAAAGCATAAGTTTCCTCATAGTCTATTCCTTCCACTTGTGAGTATCCTTTACATACAAGTCTTGCCTTATTTCTTACCACTTCTCTATTCTCATTTAATTTGTTCCGGAATACCCACTTAGTTCCAATCACATTTTTGTTCTCTGGTCTTGGGACAAGTTCCCAAGTTTGATTTTTCTTAATCTATATTAGTTCTTATTCCATAGCCTTGATCCAATTCTCATCATTGCATGTCTCAACCACTGAATTAGGTTCAACTTTAGAAATTAAACATAGATTTACCCATTCTTCAACAGCTTTCCTTCTTGTCAATACACCTTTTCTCTTATCACTAATGATCTGATCTTTAGAGTGATGCTCTACACATACTTGAGAGTTTTAGGGATTCTATTTGGAGCTTCTTGTTCTTCAACCTATACTTATTTTTCTTTATCTTCTTCATCTCCACAAGAATGCTCATCAGATTCATATCCATTCACTTTTGAGTTCATCTATAGATCCTTAAACACCTCCAATCAACATGAAAGCTGCTCTATACTGGAAACAACTATGTTCAGTCAAGATGAACTTTTGTTACTCATTACTTTCAAGCCAATCATCAAAATCAAACAAAATTCTTAATGTAGATGTGTCCAATGATTAATAACCATATGCCAGAACCGCAAGGTAATATCTTCAACAATGGACTAAATTGCTAGAACATTGTAGCTTGATCTTACTAGATATATACTTAGCCAGAATTCATAACATGTCTTCTTACCTGATCAAATTTTCTTGCACAACAATCTTCTTGTGGAGAATAAGATCCTCTTGCAACATTACCAAGAAAGTTAATTTGCACAATTCTACCTTTATCCTTTGTAATCATAGTCTCTGTCTTGACTTAAACCTTTGTCAAGCTAATCCTTAACCTTATCCCTTCATGCTGAGACATTAACACCATTTCTTTGGCAAGGGAGAAAAGATTTTCAATAAGGCTCCCCCTGAGCCAACACATTAATCTTAGTTCCTAGAGGGAACATTTGTACCAGATGCCAGTACAGGCTCATCCTTAACCTATTTTATATCCTTCTTAATCCAAATCTTACTCATCTCCTTCTTTGTCTCTACTAGATCAACCTTTTGTATTGGTTCGTTCTTCTTTACTGGATTATCCTTTTTCATGCTTCTACTTCTATAGGACTTAGAGGTATGTCTAGGTCTTTTGTAATTGTTGCACACAACATTTCTTTTACCAGTATTCCTTGCATTCATTCTAGACCTACATTGGTTAGATTTATGCCCACATTTCTTGCATGTATGATAGTAGCCATTGAAAGATTTAACTATTCTATCCTTTCCATAGCTATTTTTCATTCGACTTCTGCACTCATTAGCTCTATGTCCCATCTTATTACATGTAAAACACCTAATAGAGTTTTGACTCTCTTTACTTCTGCATACAACAGCTCTATGACCAACTTTATTGCATGTGAAACATTGACTAGAGAAGGATGGAACATTTTGATTCCTTCTACTTCTACATTCTATTGCTTTGTATCCATACTTATTGCATAAATGACAAAAACCATTGAAAGATGGATATCTTTGAGCATTTGGTTATCTGATTGGCGGTCTTCTAGCTTTATTCTTTTGAATACAGATCTTCTTGCCATTGTTCCTCTGATTTGAAGTCTGATATGATTTTAAACTTTCACCTTTTTTAAATCCTAAACCCTCTTTATCATTGGAGCTTTTCTGACTTGCAATCATCTCATCAAGTCTTGTAGAACTTATCTTGATTTTTTCTTCATAATTCTTTGTCTTCTCTAGATCTGATTTCAAATTCACAACTTCTTGTTCAAGCCTTATACATTCTTTAGATTTTCCTTTCACCATTAAGTTTAGAGATTTCTCAATCCTTGCCTTTTCTTCAACTTGCACCTTCAGACCATTCATAGATTTAGTTACTAGCCTCAACTATTCAATGGCCTCCTTGTTTCTTTCTTTGAACTTCTTGACTTCCTCTCTTAATTTTCTAATACATCCATCTACTTATTTAACCTTCTCCTTTAGATATTTGATTTCTTCTTTAGTCCTCTCTAGATCTTCAAGAGCAACCTTGAGTTCTTCACTATTGATAGACATGCATTCATCTTCTAAAGATCCATCAAATAGAGAAAATTCTTCTTGTGTGCCATCCTAGATCTACCTCAATCTATTAAGCTCTCTTCCAAGGAACCTTGCTCTGATACTAATTTTTGAATGCATAAGACACCTAAGAGAGGAGGGTGAATTAGTTGTATCAAAAATTTCAAACCCTCACAAACATTTTGATCCACATTAACCTTTAAACTTTTATGATGATTAAGCATGAACCACAAATAAAAGAAACTAAATCATAACAATACAACACACAAGTGAACACCAGATTTTACATGGAAAACCCTAAAAGGGAAAAACCATGGTGAGGGTTAGCTCACAATATAATGTAGTAGCAATATCGAATTACAAAAGGCTCAATGCTAGAGGGCTCACTACCCAAAAGAGAGAATGCTCACTATAAGTGGACTCATTGTCCAAGTGGACTCACTACCCACCAATAAAGAAAGAAAGAAGAGAAGAGTGGATCACTGCTAGACTTTGAACTGATTTAACTGCATCTAACCTATGCATGGAGTTCTATTCCAATGAAGCTCAACATCCACCACAACACAAACAACATCTTCACAACAACACTGAAAATAGTAGACACCTTCTACTCATTGCATCTAGTATCCTAACACATGAAAGATCTCATTTCCCCTGATCAAGTTCACATTACAAATATCATATCCTTCGTGCATACATGCATCCATGACTCCTTGACACTTATTTATACCATCATCAATCATGAAAACATTCTCCAAGGTCAGTAACACATCTTAACCCATGAAATTCAAATTAGGTCTAGACCTAAACATTGCTATAGAGGAAAAGAATGAATGCAGACCATGAAACCTCTTGGCATAGACCTAAATTCCCTCTTACACATTATTCCATGCTTTCTCAATCAACAAAGTATAACTAAAATTAGTGCAAACAACCAAGTCGACCAAACTTGAGTTAACACTATGGAATTTTAAGCACACACTTCCTCAAAGATAAATACACCTTGTGGATCTTACAAAAAGATTTACCACAACCTAGAAACTTCCACAAACATCTTGAAGTCACCTAAAAACCAAAATATTTAACCATGTAATAACTTTCACTTGAAGAAAGTTCACAATCTACTTACAAACAACACTGTCAAACTCTGCTACACAAGAAATCACTTTCTAGAGCATCAAATCACAAACCTTCTAGATTGAAGATAGATAAGGACCTTTTAAGTACACATCTAGAACTATAACACCTAAAACCACTCTACCAATAATTAATGTGGAGCAAAACACTTTCTCCTAGACACACTGCAAACACTATCAAACATTGTTCTCAAACTGGTGAACACAACTTCCACTCCACAACGATCTGAAACATCAAATTATGGATTTAGCATCTTCAAACACTTCTAAACAACATATCTAAGCCACATACTTAGATCTTCAACATAGAAGAAATGTGGAGCAAAAACTCAAACAACACTCTGTAAGCCAGAAGACTTCTTCAACACATTGTTTCCATAATTAATCAAATTTTCTCAAAAGCACTTGGAAACCCAACAACAGAAGCATATCCTCAACATCTTCAACACCTCTACAAAGAAACCAAGTCACTTTTAGAAAGACAATGTAATCAAACAACAACAACCTCATCAGAAGACACAGCTGACACCAATGACAACACAATCTTGGTGACATCAATGACAACATTGATTAGCATATACTTGCAACACATTCACCCTCCTGAAGTGTTTGATGCTTTCCTTCAGGGTCAATTGGGGGTAGTACTCATATACTAGAATATTTCTCCTGTCACCTTCTGAAGTGAGTCCTAGAGAATGTTTCATAGAAGCAACAACATACACCAAATATGAAGTCAAATAGAACTTCAATGAAGTAGACACCTTGGACAATTGATCACAGATTGAGTCACTAATCTGTTGTCCCCACCATATCTTCTGATTGCCCTTTTGATAACAAGAATATACTGGTACTTCCATTCTTGAGAAGTGTTGGAGGTAGAAAGACCTTTTACCCTACTGAGGAGGGTTATGAGATCATCTACCTCATCTATAAACTCACTCTAAAAAATGTTCTTAGGCCACCTTGAAATTGTATGCCTAGTAGTCTTGAGCCACCTAGTGTTGATGAACTTCTTGGACTTCTCTGAATGTGTATCATAGTAAACTTGTGCATCTTTAATTGTGAGGTTGGCATAATCAACAATATATGGAAACATGAAGACCTTGTCAAAGAACTCTTCATTCAACTTTATGATGACTTTACCTTTTGCATCTGATATACTTCTAGTATCCTTATCAAATTTCCTCGCTATTGCCAATATGAAATCAAGATTCTGAGCAGACACTGGAAAAGTGGAAACCAAATGGATATCACTGTTGAGAATGCATTGCATATGTACCAGCACAGGTTGCTGGTTTATCCTCTCCAATAACTCAGACATGTCCACTTGTCCAATTTCTGTATCTTTGATGTCATCAATGTTAGACTCCATAGAGGTCATTGGGATGACACCTTGATATTTGTACTTCATGTTCTTCTTTGGAGAAGGATCAGACATCTAGAAATCAACTACAAAAATTTGTTTTTTAGAAATTTTCCTAGAGTTAGAAAAATTACATACATCCATATTCATGGAGTTGCGGAAAAAATCTACACTTTTGCACTATAAATATCTTCAGGTGCAAAGTGGGAGAAAATCTCCACTTATGCATTTTGGTATTTCTCAAGATGTAATTTAGTAAAAAAATCTCTGCATTACATGCATTTTGGTAGTTCAAATAAAGGAGATGCAGTTTGGAGAAAATTCTCTGAAGTGCATCCTTTGTAAAAATGTCATCATTTTAAAGGGTGGAGATAAAACATGTTGTGTGGGTTTTAAACTCCATACAATATCTGGACAAAAGTGTGGGTAAGGATATGTTATGTGGATATTTTTCTCCACATAACACCTAAACAACAGTGTTGTGTGGAGAAAAATCTTCGCACAACATAATGTTTATGTTTTTGGATAGGACGTGTTGTGTGGGTTTTAAACTCCACACAACACGTAGACAAGAATGTTGTGTGGAGTTAAAAACCTACACATCATAGATGTTGGTGTGTTGGTATTCAAAGGGGTGCCATTAAGTGTTATAGATACGTAGTATTAAGGGTGTAGTGTGGGTATTAAACTCCACACAAGACCTAACACCAGGTGTTGTGCAGAGTTTAAAACCCACACTACACCCTGGGCATGTGTATTGCAAAAGATAAACACATTGTTCATATTTTAACTTCCAAACAACATGTTATCTTAAGATTATGTTGTTTAGAAGTTAAAATCTGAATAACATATTCTCAAGAAATAATCCATAAATGATAAGAAAACAAAACTCATAAAGAAGGCTAGGGTTTCGATTAATAAATAGGGAAAAACTTGAAACCATAGAAACATGAAAATAAAAACAAAACCTAACTTATATAGATTAATCTAGGGTTTCAAAAGCATGTTAGAAGTTATAAATGACAAAAATATAGTGAGAGAAAACAAAGACATAGCTAGAAATGTTCACAAGTCAGAAAGCTGAGGAAATCAAATACGATGTCTCGATCACATAGAAGTGATAGATGATTCAATTTGCATAGGGAATGGGAAAAAAGGTCTGATGATGCAGCAAGTAAGAATAAAATGAATAAATAACACACAAATTAAAAGAAATAAGGGCCAAACGTTTATCAAAAATCTTCATTAATGGCCATTAAAGACCAAACGTGCCACTTCAAGAGTGTAGTTACAGAGATTTTCTCCACAACTACATGACATGTGTAATTGTAGAGAATTTCTCCACAATTACACTCCTCATGCAATTACACAGATTTTTTGCACTCTCACATTATATTCAGAAAAAACACCAACATTGAAAAATGCAAACACTTGCAAAAATCTAAAAACAAACAATGAACCAAATCGGAGAGATTCTTCAAAGGGCTAAACCACACCTGAGATGACCTAAATTTGTCTCAAATTGTATGCTTAGAGGATGTGGGATACAAAACGGACAAGTTTCTTAGGGGTTATCCCATGAATCTAGTGAGCTAAATTCAAGGATAATAGCTACATCTAGTTGGGGAGCTTCCTTCGATCAACCTTTGAAACAATCAAAGGGAGAAGAATCCCAGAACTCTAAGTGCCTTCATCCAACCATTGGGCTATATATTTAAGCAAAAAACACAAACACAAAACAACAAAAAGAAAAGACCACAAAACTATACAAATTGTGCAAACTTATGTGTCTCTTCACTGAGTGTACAGCTTCAAATGTTGTCTACTATGAGGTAGTAGAAAAGGTGTCCCATGTTGATATTCTAAAAGAAAGTTATTTGCACCATAGAGCTAATGGATCATGAAAGGACCTCTCCATAAAGAATCAAACTTTCGATGCATCCCTTTTGGCTCTCTTCTCTTGTCCCATAACAAAACTTGATCTCTAATTTGGAAACTTCCAGATTTTACCTTCTTGTAAAAGAGCTTCTTTACTTGACTTTGGTGTTCTGCGATGCAATCCACCACCTTCATTCATTGTTCCTCAAGTTCAGCAAGAAACATAACATGCTTGTTGATGGAACTATCAAAAGTTTCAACCTCAATTGCCTTAGCCAACTTTAGAGCGAGCAATTTCAATGTGATAGGTATTTCAACATTCAAACCACATAGAAGCTAAAATGGAGACATACCAATTTCCCTTTTGTGGGTGATAGGATCAGCTCACAATGCATCATACAATGCCTTGTACCAAATTCTTTGATTCTCATCAACCAACTTCCTGATTATGGTAACCAAATTCCTATTGCTTAATTCATCCTGAACATTTCCTTAGGGATAATAGTCCAAAGAATGAGAAAGAATGATCCCATACTCATTACAAAATTTTGTTATCTCATGAGATGAAAAACAAGTAGCATTATTTGCTACTATCTTGTTAGGTGCCCTGAATCTTGGGATAATATTTCCTTTGAGGAAGTTGCAATCTACCTCTGAAGTAGCATGCTTCACAAGAATGGCTTCCACCCACTTGGTGAAGTAATCAATAGTCGTGAGAACATAACCATGTCTTACACTTGATTGTGGATTCATTGCTCCAATGAAATCAATACCCCATTGTTGAAAGGGTTCCTCAATCACCACTGGCTTGAGGGGTAGAGCTGCCAACTTAGGTTTCCCCACAAACTGCTGACACAACTCACACTTACACACCCATTTATATGCATCTTGAAAGAGTGTGGGCTAGTAGTACCTTGCTCTCAAAATCTTGTGAGTAGTAATTGGGGCTGAAAAATGTCCTCTGCACTCCAAGTTGAGAAAGGACTCTGACAACTTACCTTTTTGTGCTTTGTCAACACACTGAAGAAAAATTCCATCAATACTCCTCTTGTACAAACCATTGTCCCATAGGACAAAGTTTGCAGCCTTTAGTTTGATTGTCCTTTTCTCCTTATATGAAAAATGCTCAAGACACTCTCCATATGTGAGGAAGTATGAAGTATTCAAACACCATTCGTCTATTATGCTCATGATTAGGACTGTGGGAGTACCTTGGTATTCTCTTCCTTATTAATAAGTCTTTTAAGCAAAATCGTGGACAAACATACATAGGAAATTCACCTTCCCAAAGAAGGAATGCATTGTTGTCTTACTTGAAGGCAAAGTAAGACTCTAGATGGATTTGACCCATTTAGGATCAATCTTGGTACCTTTTTTAGACACGATGTGTCCAAGAAACTTACCTTCTATTACCCCAAAAATGGATTTTTTGGGGTTGAGTGAAATACCATGCTAGTGGAACTTTTTTGAAACTTATCATAAGTGATGAGAATGATCTTGATGGTTCTTAGAAAAAATAGTCAAATCATCTAGGTAGACCACAATGAACTTACCCATTTCATCATGAAAAGCCATGTTGATAGCTCTTTGAAAAGTGGCACTAACATTGATTAATCTAAAAGGCATTTTGTAATATACAAAAGTACCCCATGGAGTGGTGAAAGGAGTCTTATGCAAATCTTCTTCACTAACTTCTACCTGATTGTATCCTAAGAAACCATATAACATAGACAACATTTCTGAACCCATCACTGTTTGTAGAACTTGATCCATTACTGACAAAGGGTAATTATCTTTCAGTGATGATTAAGTCATATTACAAAAATCCACACAAATGTAGATTTCCCCATTCTTCTTTCATACTAGAACAATATTGGCTATCCATGTTGAATGATGATTAGGAAAAATAATTCTATCATTCAACATTTTTTGAATCTCATCAAGGATGGTACTTGAGATTTTCAAGTTGTATTGCCTTTGCTTCTGCTTGTGAGGTAGGGATCCTGATTTGAGAGGAATCTCATGTTGAACTTCCTTTGGATAGAAAGACTTCAAGTCATCATATGAATAAGCCAGCACATCAATGTATTCTCTCAAAAGTGTCACAAACTTGTTCTTGTCCTCCAATGTGTAGCATTTCCCAATATTCACCATTTTGGGATCACTTTCTGTACTTAGATTAACTTGTTCAACCTCGGTTGATGAATCTAATCTAGAATGTTGTTGTTGTTTGATATAGAGATCATGCTTATCAAAAAGTTTTTCTAGAGAGACCAACCCTTTGGGAATCTTATTCCCTTTTAGCTGTAGTATTTCTTCACCAGTTTCTTGATTCACTTCAGAAATAGATTCTCGAGGAGGAGAATCACTCCCTTCAAAGTACAACTCATTGAAATTCTCTACCTTTTCCAGAAAGACAATAATTTGGTTATCATTATTGAATATTTTCCAATGATTAGAATTGTCAGGGACACTTGGTCAAAAAACCAACTCAGTGGTATACTTACTACCCTTGAAATCCTTATGCAAAACCATGAGAGTAGCTGATACAGCCAAAGAATCTACTCTATCATCATATTCCCTTGGAACCACAGATATAATAAAGGCATCAAAATCTTCTATGCAATCTTAGACATGATTGTGGTAATGCCTCAATCTTTCATTCTTTCTCTGGTATAGATTTCTTACCTAACAAATAATTAGCTTGGCATCACCTTGTGCATGAAGAGTATTTATTCCTTTCTTGTGTGCAACATCCATTCCTAACAACAAAGCTTCATACTTAGTGGTGTTGTTAGTGCTGTCAAACTATGACTTGAAAGAAAAGGGAAAGATATTTCCTTTAGGGGATATGAGAACTATCTTTGCTCCAGATCCAATGGAAGAATTGTTGCAAGTATGGGCCTAACCGGTGTTGTCATTAATGTCAACATACCCATGTTGCATTAATGAGAAGGATTGGATGAGCTGTGTGCTGAGGATATTGAGAAATTAGTCTCAATTAGGAATAGTGAAGAATAGTGATGACAACAAGGTAAAAGTCCAAGATAGGTTGAGGAGCAGATGGTGCGGTTTAAAGGGTTTGTAGATATAGGTCTTGAGATGATCCAGTCAAGTTTTCAGAGGTCCGCATGAAGATCGGAAGAAGTTATGGTCACTCAAGTAGAACCAGTTCCGGCAGGTGATTCAGAGGTGACATAGTGACACAAATAGGTTCGGTGAGATCTGGAAATGCATTATCCCATTTTGCAGATTTGAGGATGTGTTGAGAACATCCTTGTGAAGTGTCAAGTCAATTGGTTCATGGTTTGAAGGTCCGGAAGAACCTATTCCTTTGTGACAGTGATGACAGACTATGTACTTGAGGTTCTGAATGAAGGAGAGAAGGATTCTAGTAAGAAGATGAAGTGCGGATGTTCTTGGTGATTTAGGAAAGCTTGTGGTGATCTGTGGATCATTTCTAGTTCATGTTGGTGGTCTGCATTGAAGTTAAAGTTCGTATTTGAAGAATAACCACCGGATGTTGGTGTTCTTCCTGAGACTGGCCGACTGGATGTATTACATGTCTTGCAGATGTTCTTGTAGGTGTTTTCTGACTTAGATGACTTTTCCTCAGTCGATGTCGTGTATAAATAAGGGATTGTGAAGTCATTTCAAAGTGTGTCTTGTGGAGATGAGAGTGTGGTAGCGAAGAGCAGAGCGAAAGGTAGAGCAGGAGTATTGAGCTTAATGGAACTGATTCAAGCATGGTGAAGATGCTATTCTCCAGTTCATGTATGTGATACTTATTTCTTTGTAGACAGTCTGTTTCTTGTAGGCAGTGAGCCTCTTGTAAGCAATGTGCTCGAGTAATGAGCCCTAATTGGCATGTGCCATTTTGTTCTTTCTATTCTTCTAATAGAGAATACATTCTTGGGTTAATCACCCCGTGGTTTTTCCCTTAACCAGGTTTTCCACATCAAAATCTTGGTGTCTTATGTGTTGATGAGTTTCTGCTTTTGATTTGAATGCATTATGTTTCATGTTTAATATACTACTAATCACCAAGAATATTTAAGTGTGTAAATTGGAGAAAGTTTTGCACAACTGATTCACCCCCCCTCTCAGTTGTGTGCCCTAAGTCTAACAATTGGTATCAGAGCCAAGTTCCTCTAAAAGGAGCTTAACCACTTGAGGAGATCCAAGATGTCATCTTATAAGAAGGATAGTCTGAATTTTGATGGAACCAACTTTGCTCTTTGGAAAGGTCGCATGAAATGTCACTTGTAGTGTATGGGAATGGCGTACTGGTCCATGGTTACAAAAGCATATGTACCTCCATAGGGTGGTCTGACAACTCTAAATGAAATCACAGATGCTAAAAACAATCTGTGGACCAAAGAGGCTCTTCTAAGTGCATTATCTAACTCAGAGCTCTCAAATGTTATTGACCTACCAACTGCCTTTGAGATTTGGAATAAACTGGAACTTCTGCATGAAGGAGACCAGTATGTTAAATGTGCAAGGTTACAGAGTCTAAAAGGGAAATTTGAAAAACTGAAGATGAGAGATGATGAAAATATTACCACTTTTATGCCAAGAGTGAATGAGCTGGTTTGTGGAATTAGAAATGTTGGTGGAGTCTTGGATGATAATGAGATTGTTGGTAAAATTCTCAGATCCCTCCCTACTTCTTACAAAATCAAGGTTGCTGCCATTGAAGAATTTAGAGTCCATACAATTGTCACAAGAGATCAACTGGCTGGGAAATTGGCTACATTTGAAATGACAGAGTTTGGAGATGACCCCCCCAAGACTGAATCTGCATTCAAAGCCAGTGCCTCTGTTAAAGGTAAACAAAGGCTTGATCTAGGAGAGAACTCTTCAAGGAAATTGTCATGGTATGAAAAAGCAAGAAAAGATTTAGAAGAAGAAGTAGTAGAAACTGCTCAACTTGAAGCCCTTATTGCAAAGAGGCTGCCAAGAGGATCTGATAAGTATGAAGGAAAATTACCTTTTAAGTGTTTTAACTGCAATAAGATTGGTCATTTTCCCTCAAGGTGTCTAGAAAGATTTTCAAGGAAAAATCCTAACAAGCCAAGGTTCCAAAAGAACTGTTACTATGTACATGAAGATGATGATAATGAAGGAGTAATAGATGATGAATCAGAGATAGGAAACAAATCCAGAAATGAATGGGTGCTCATTGCCATCAAGAAAGAAGATCCAATGTCCTCTGTATCTGTCAATCTTAAGACTATGGAAAGAGCTCTGGCTACCCAAATTGAAGAGAATGATGATTGGGTCATTGACAGTGGATGCTCTCACCATATGACAGGTGACAAAAATAAGTTTGTAGATTTGGAAAGGTATGAAGGAGGAGTGGTAAAGTTTGGTGATAATTCTGCTGGTAGAATCAAAGGAAGAGGAACTATTTCTTTTGATGGAAGAAACAAAACTGGTAATGTACTGTATGTTGAAGGTTTGAAGCACAATCTTCTCAATGTTGGATAGTTGGTGGACAAAGGCTATGATCTTCAATTCAAGGATGGAAAATGCAAAATCTTTGAAAGTTCCAGAACAAAGATTGCATCCGGTACTCAAACTAAAGGTAATATCTTCCATTTGGTTGGTACTGGTAAAAGCTACTTATTTGTTCAAGTTGATCAGAGTTGGTTATGGCATAGAAGGATGTGTC
This sequence comes from Cunninghamia lanceolata, assembly GCA_027924645.1. Lineage (NCBI taxonomy): Eukaryota > Viridiplantae > Streptophyta > Pinopsida > Cupressales > Cupressaceae > Cunninghamia > Cunninghamia lanceolata. Next base: position 7,090,480 of record BSBN01000445.1, read on the forward strand.
ATGTGAATTTTGATAATATCATCAAGATAAGCAATACTCAGGTTGTAAGAAATCTTCCAAAATTGGTGAAACCTACTAATAGCTTGTGCAAGGAATGTCAGTTGGGTAAGCTAAGCAGAGTCACATTCAAAAGCAAGGAATTGTCTTCTACCAGATTATTGGACTTAGTTCACACTGATCTTTGTGGTCTAGCAAGAACCAGGAGTATTCAAGGTGATAGATACTTCATGCTGCTAATTGATGACTATTCTCGGATGATGTGGGTAACCTTTCTAAAGGAGAAATCAGAAGCTCTTGAAAAATTCAAAATATTCAAGGCTATGGTAGAGAATGAAATAGGATTAAAGTTGAAATGTCTAAGGTCTGATAGAGGTGGAGAATTCACATCCAGTGAGTTCATAGAGTTCTGTGAGAAACATGGAATTAAGAGACAGTTGTCTGCTCCTAGGACTCCACAGCAGAATGGAGTAGTGGAGAGAAAGAACTGGACCATCCAGGAAGCATCTAGAACCATGATGATGGAAGCAAATGTTCCTCAGATCTATTGGAGAGAAGCTATCAGCACTACAGTCTATACTCTCAATTGAGTTCAAATCATAAGCAATACTGGTAAGACCCCTTATGAACTCTGGTTTGGCATTACTCCTACTGTAAGATATTTCAGAGTCTTTGGTAGAAAATGTTACATCAAAAGAGATGAAGATCTAGGCAAGTTTGATGCTAGAAGTGATGAAGGAATATTCTTGGGTTACTCTACTCAAAGCAAAGCATACCGGTGTTATAACAAGAGACTGAGAAAGATAATAGAAAGTACAAATGTGAAGTTTGATGAGGGAATAGAGAAACCCTCAAGGTTTTATGAATATGATGAAGATGATCAGAATGGTGTTCTGGTTCAAGGAGTTCAATCCTCTTCTGAAAATCAGATTCAAACTGATCCGGTAAATCAGGAAGAAGAGATAGGTCTGAATGAGCCTGATCAAGAAGCAGAAGCGCAAGAAACTCCCAAAGTTCCAAGGTATGTAAGACTGAACCATTCTGAAGATCAGATCATAGGTGACAAAAACAAAGGTGTGCAAACTAGAAGGAAAATTGCTCAAAATTTGGATGAATATTGTCTGATTTCAAAGATTGAACCTAAGACAATAAATGAAGCCTGCAATGATGAAAAATGGACCAAAGTAATGGAGGAAGAGTTGATGCAAATTGAGAAAAATCACACTTGGGATCTTGTTCCCAGACCTAGAAACAAGAATGTGATTGGAACCAAATGGGTCTTCCAGAACAAACTAAATGAAGTTGGTGAAGTAATCAGAAATAAAGCCAGATTGGTCTGCAAGGGCTACTCTCAAATAGAAGGAATTGATTTTGAAGAAACTTTTGCTCCGGTGGAAAGAATTGAAGCAGTCAGATTATTTCTTGCATTTGCTACCTTCAAGGATTTCAAGGTGTATCAGATGGATGTCAAGTCTGCTTTCTTGAATGGCGACTTAGAAGAAGATGTGTACATTGAACAACTGGATGGATTTCAATTATCTAAGCATGGTGATATGGTCTGCAAGTTGAAGAAAGCACTATATGGACTAAAGCAAGCCCCAAGAGCCTGGTATGAAAGATTAGACAAACATCTTTTGAAGATTGGTTTCAACAAAGGTACTGCTGACAGTAACTTATATTTCAAAATTGATCATGAAAACATCTTGATTGTTGAATGTTGATGACATCATCTTTAGAGGAAGAGACAGTATGTGTAAAACTTTTGCAAATCAAATGAAAAGTGAGTTTGAGATGTCAATGCTTGGTGAAATGAATTTCTTCTTGGGTCTGCAAATTACTTAAACAAAGAAAGGAATCTTTATTTCTCAGACCAAATATGTGAAAGAATTGTTGAGGAAATTTGGAATGGAAGATTCAAAGCCAATGAATACTCCCATGGCAACCAGATGTAAGTTAAGCAAAGATGATGACTCTCCTAAGGCAGACCAGACAAAGTACAGATCAATGATTGGAGGATTGTTGCATCTCACTCAAACTAGACTAGATATAATGCAAGCTATTGGTCTTGTTGTGAGATTCCAGGCTGATCCCAGAGAACCTCATGTCATGGCAATCAAAAAGATCTTTAGATATCTAAAAGCGATGGTTGAGTATGGTCTATGGTATCCTAGAGATCATGATTTCTCTCTTCATGCATATACAGATGCTGATTGGGCAAGAGATGTGGATGACCGAAAGAGTACTAGTGGTGGAGCTTTCTTTTTGGGAAAGAGATTGGTTTCTTGGCTAAGCAAGAAATAAGAGGCAATATCCCTGTCTACAACTAAAGTAGAATACATAGCAGCAGCAAGTAGTTGCACTCAAGTTTTGTGGATGAAGTAGATGCTAAGAGATATTAAAGTAGAGTATAAGGAGCCTATCACAATCTACTGTGATAATTCAAGTGCACTAAATATTTCTAAGAATCCGGTGTTGCATTCTAAGACTAAGCATATATCTATCAAGTTTCACTTTCTGAGAGAGCAAGTGAACAAGGATGAAGTCAGACTAGAGTTTGTGCCCTCCAAGGATCAGATTGCAGATATCTTTACTAAACCTCTTCCCAAGGACTCTTTTGAGTATCTCAGGGAGAAGTTAGGGGTTATTGCCCCTCCGGTGATGAACTAGGATGCACTGATGTGCATCAGTCTGGTGGATATCATAGTCATATCTTGTGATCCGGATTGATGATGGGGAGCTGCTACTCAGGGGGAGCAGCAGGTATGATTCTGAGGTATTAGAGTTGCAAGTATGAGCCCTTTGCCATTGATGTCAAAGGGGGAGAGAATACATGTGAAAAATAAGTGATTGATGATCAAATGGGGAGCAGTAAAGGAAGAGAAGACTTGTGAATAGTTGTTGTTGATAGGGGGAGTTGTGACATAAGGAGAAGTTCTTGTCTTGATGGTTTTTCACATCATATGTTGCCATCAATGACAAAGGGGGAGATTGTTGCAAGTATGGGCCTAACCAGTATTGTCATTGATGTCAACATACCCATTTTGCATTAATGAGAAGGATTAGATGAGCTGTGTGCTGAGGATATTGAGAAAATTAGTCTCAATCAGGAACAGTGAAGAACAGTGATGACAACAAGGTAAAAGTCCAAGATAGGTTGAGGATCAAAGGATGCAGTTTAAAGGGTTTGTAGATATAAGTCTTGAGATGATCCAGTCAAGTTTTTAGAGGTCCGCATGAAGATCAGAAGAAGTTATAGTTGCTCAAGTAGAATCGGTTCCGATAGGTGATTCAGAGGTGACAGAGTGACAGATAGGTCCGGTGAGATCTGGAAATGCATTATCCCATTTTGTAGATTTGAGGCTGTGTTAAGAATGTCCTTGTGAAGTGTCAAGTCGATTGGTTCATGGTTTGAAGGTCTGGAAGAACCTATTCCTTTGTGACAGTGATGATAGACTGTGTTCTTGAGGTTCCAGATGAAGGAGAGAAGGATTCCAGTAAGCATATGAAGTGCAGAAGTTCTTGGTGATTCAGGAAAGCTTGTGGTGATCTTTGGATCATTTCCAATTCATGTTGGTGATCTGCATTGAAGTTAAAGTCCGTATTTGAAGAATAACCACCAGATGTTGGTGTTCTTCCTGAGACTGGCCGACTGGATGTATTACACGTCTTGCGGATGTTCTTGTAGGTGTTTGCCGACTTAGATGATTGTTCCTAAGTTGATGTTGTGTATAAATAAGGGATTGTCAAGTCATTTCAAAGTGTGTCTTGTCGAGATGAGAGTGTGGTAGCGAAGAGAAGAGATAAAGGCAGAGCAGGAGTATTGAGCTTAATGGAACTGATTCAAGCATGGTGAAGATGCTATTCTCCAGTTCATGTATGTGATACTTATTTCTTTGTAGACAATGTGTCTCTTGTAGGCAGTGAGCCTCTTGTGAGCAGTGTGCTCGAGTAGTGAGCCCTAATTGGCATGTGCCATTTTGTTTTTTCTATTCTTCTAATAGAGAATACATTCTTGGGTTAATCACCCTGTAGTTTTTCCCTTAACCAGACTTTCCATGTCAAAATCTTGGTGTCTTATGTGTTGATGAGTTTCTACTTTTGATTTGAATGCATTATGTTTCATGTTTAATATATTGCTAATCACCAAGAAGATTTAAGTGTGTAAATTGGAGAAAGTTTTGCACAACTGATTCACCCCCCCCTCTTAGTTGTGTTCCCTAAGTCTAACAAGAACAACTACCATCAAATTCCAAAGTCCAAACATCACTTGAACTTCCTACCTTGGTAGTTTCAAAGTCTGGGATCTCTTCACTTAAAGAGGATGAATCTTTAGTTACCTAGCCTACACTTGAATCATCATCCGATGACTTAGAAACCTCATCATTAGTCAAGAAATAAGTACCCATACCTAAAGACTTAAAAATAATCTGAGCTTTTGGATCTTCAAATTTTGTCATAGTGTACTTAGCATCTCTCCCTAAAAGAAGCTTCTGTATAATACCTTTGATAGGTATTTTATCTTTTGACCAATCCATGTTGATCTCACCACCAATATCCTTGCAAAAATTCTGCTCCAACAATATGCCATATGAAGTTGGGACATCAACTACCAGAACTGTCATCTTGATCCTCTTCTTAGGAAAAGTAGCAAATACAAACTGGGTGTCTTTGATTTTCCCTATGAGGGGCACTTGCTTAGTTTCCATAGAGAAACAATGGCCAAAAATCTTTGTCAAATTCAATCCCAGCATTAGCTACTTTGGCGAGCATTACATTATCAAAAGCATCTGAAATAATGACACAATTACTCAGTTATGACCATTGACAAGTAAGGAAATATAGAAGGGCTCTATTTTCCTAGGAGCAAATGAAGGAGTTACGATGAGGTTGCTTGTGTAGACCTTGACTTAGGAACAATGGGTACATTTTTGGAAAATTCTTGGCCAGAATGGGTTACTTTACTTTTAACAAATTTGGCCAAACTCTCAAATTGTTCAGGGTTAGCTTCGAGATATTTGACCTCTGACATTTGAATTTTTGACTTCTTCACATGGTCTATAATATCAAAATCTTGGTAGGGATTTACCAAAGAAGATGAGGGGTTTTGGATTGGATGCACTGGGTCTAGATATAGAAGAAGAAACAGGAGGATTTGGTGTACTTTCTTCTTTCCCACCAAGTCTTTTGGTTGAACTGGTAAAGGAGTCTCCCTTTTAGCAATCATGATCACCGAACTTGGGTCATCCTTTGACTTAGTTTTGTCAACTTCTCATTGATGATTCAACTAGTTTTGTGAGCAGGTGAAAACAACATAAGACTCGCCATATACATTCTCTTCTTGTTTAGCCTCTTCTTCATAATTTAGAAACCTGATATTATATTTGCCATCTATCTCTTCATCCTCCTCATTGAAATGATTAGCACCATATTCTTGAGTATACTCTGGTTGTGAAAGATCATCATGTTCAAATTCATAGAAACTCACTGTTACATTTATAGGTGGTGCCTCTAGCACAAGCCTTCCTTGTAGTGGTGGAAGTTTATTCTAGTTTTGATACCTTGCAACATTGTTTGGGTAATTAGAAGCATTTGGGTAGGTTCTCCTCAGAATGTCTTTGTAGGAGGGAATGGACAAACTTTGAGACATTTGCTTCTTGAGAGGTAGCAACTCATTGGCTAGCTTTTGCATCATGGGATCCGTGGTGCTAGTAGAAGGAGAGGTCGAAGAGGGCTATCCTCTAGGCCTATTTGAATCTTTTCTCAATGTCCTAGCAAGGATCAAATCATCCTCTATTTTAGTAGCTAGACTTTGAGTAGTTGCTAGATCAGCTAGGCTTGCCCTTCATAGAAGAAAACTCACCTCTAGAAATTGAGTGTTAATGAAGAAACACTTCAAATTTTCAACTGTTGGTTGAGCAACATTTGGAATTCTATTTGTCAGCTTATTGAACTTAGCCATAAACTCATGCATGGGTTCTTATGGTTCCTTTTTCATTTGTGTAATCTGAGCCAACAAAGCATGAGCATCCTCTACTGGTTTTAACCTCTCTTAAAATTTGTCTCAAAGAGTGGCCCAACTAGTGATACTTCCCACTAAAAGATGATAAAACCAATCGGCAGCCACTCCTTGGAGTGTTTCTACAAACAACCTCATAGACACATCTTCATACTCTACCCCAAGAACAATACATGCAATGTAAAATGTGGCAATGTGCTCATTTGGATGTAGTTTAACATGTCCATAGAGCTTGGGAAATTTTTTACTTGAACCTCAAGGAATATGATGTGATGGCACTGCCAAAGTCAATGGCCCAAAAGTATTTCCCCATGGACCCTAAGTAGCCATTCTATTGAGGTTTCAAGGTGGAATAGCAAACCTTTGAAGTGGTGTGATAGGTAGGACCCTACGAGCACTTGAAGCCTTGTGTGGTATAGGAGACCTTGCATTGATGGGAGGAAAACTCATTTTACACTGAAGAGGTGTCATTAGCTGAGCATGCAAAAAATTAAAGCTATGTTTTTGCAACAACTCAAAAGTAGGATCTATGATTCCTTGATCTCTTCTTCCACATGTAAAAATTTGTTCTACCAGATTGCAAACTTGATAGAAAAATAAATTAGTAACTACAACAAAATAATTACAAACAATGAGGTACTAATGTACTTCAACCAAATGCGTGAGGCTCTTGGTTGCATGTCTAGTGATCCCTAGTAGAGTCACCAAAAACTGTTGGGTGAATATTTTATTATTCACTAACTAATAAAAAAATGGTTATATTGACCACAGTATGATGAGATAAATCTCTCCTCTCAGAAAGGGGAGGCTCCCTTCTTATTGCCCACTACAATCAACTAATACTTAACTATGTTTATTTACACTAACACTAACTTGTGGATGTTTCCATATCATCTATTTCTCTTCTTTCAAAAAAGATGTTCACTTACAAACATTGAATAACAAACTCTTGATTCTTACAAAGTGTGATACACTAAAATTACTTGTTGGAACAATAATAACTGATATCCAAATTGAATAAATGTAAGAATAACCAAGGTGATACTAGGATGTGTTAATATAAAGAAACCCACAAAAGCACAAAGTCTTTTGTTGCTTCTTATGTTAACTTGAAGTTGAAAAAGTATAGAATAAGGTGCAGCCCAAAGTCTTCACTGAATGCTACAATGAGATCAAACAAACATAAAAGATAACCAGCAGCGCAAAGTCTTTCAAGTATCTTCCCAATCATGAACATAAACACAATTCCAAAGATAATATTTCCACCCAAAGTCTATAAAATCAGATTTGGAGCAAATTCTAAACACTTGATTCCACACTACAATTCAACTACATACATAAGATAATGTAATAGCATAGACATAAGAACAATTCTAAAACATCACAAACTTGCTCCAAGACAAAGATTGGATGCCAACTTGCTTTCTTTGTATTGATTGAAAAATGATTTACAATATGAACTCAAAGTTTTAGTTTGCTCTTCAAAATGGCAGCGCTTTTCTTTAAAAGATAAAAGATAGTAATTACAAAACAGGCCCTCTTTATTTATAGGGAGAGGATATGAGAAAAAATAGGGAATTTACAACTAATTTGATTTATTCAAAATCAGAGTTCTAATTGACTTGGGACTCTATCTCACAACTTCATGTAATCTGATTTTAAAAAAAGACATGGAGTTTGTTATCTAAAAATTACAAAATACATAACTAAAGCATAGGAAAATAAACTAAGTGTCCGAAGACATGTCTTCTTCTTCTTCTTTCTCTTTCTCTAGAAAGTATTCATATCTTTCCATAGCTGCCCAAAGTTCAATGTCATTTAGCCTTGGTGTGTAACTGGAGATGGCTATAACTCGTGTGATAGAGTCCTCTATGTTCACATGCACTTTTCTATGTTTATCCAGGATTGTCTACAGTTTTTCCAAGATCACTTGAAAGTCCACTAATTTTTCATTGGAAGCCAATGAGAAAGCTTCTAATTCTACCTCAACATGAATCAGTGTGGTAAATTCTTGAACAGCTGTATCCATGAGAAGAGGTTTTTATTGTCATCAAGTATCTAGCATGGAAGTTCCCTTATCTTATCAGTGGCATCTAATCCTTTGTCAATGCTTTGATCCTGGGTCTTGTGCAGATCTTTATTCAGTTCCTTGAGGACATGTCTTTTATGCTTCATTACTTCAGGGTATTCAATGTGTTGGAAACAAGGCAGATAACTGAGAGGGGGGGTGAATCAGTTATCTCAAAATTTCCTTAATTTTCTTTTCTTTTGTTATCTTAATAGTCAGTGTAGCATCAAATCATATAAGCACATGTGATCTTAAGAATAGAAATAAAGTCAACACACATAACACAAGGATTTTTATGCGGAAAACCCTATTAAGGGAAAAACCATGGGGTGACTAACCCAAGATTGTATTCTCTGTTAAAAGAATAAAGGAGTACAAGATGGTACTTGCCAATTAGGGCTCACTGCCCAAGCACACTTCTCACAAGAGGCACACTGCCTACAAGAACTTCCAGAAGGTAATCAGATGTTTGAACTGATAAGAAGCATCTGCAAATGTAAGAGTTCAGTTCTGGTTAGGCACAATACACTAATTTGATGCACTTCATTCTTCCTATGCTTTAATACTATTGCTCTGTCACATACCGAACTTGATCTGTTGCTTTCACACTTGTCCCTACTTTTCTTCACACTTTATTCCTTCACTTGTATATTTCACACACTTACATACTAGAATCCATCTGGTATATATATCTGCATCAAGGATTTCATCAACTTTCTAGTCGGCAATAGGAACACTCAAGATATTTACAAGTTACTGATCTGTTAGCTGAATCCATGCTTGATTTGTGATGCGTATCAAAAGAAAAGGCATAGAAGTCATTAATCATGTTGTCTAACAATGTATAATCCCCCAAATAGCTTGATCAACACCTTTTACTCATCCAGATTGAAGTCTAATGCTTTGCCGGTTAGTTCTTTCTTTGTCTACTCTGCCTGTCTAGAACCCAACACTCAGATGCTCATATCTTTTTCATGCTATATCACTGGAGGCTAAATCTCTAGGATATAGTAGTCATGATACCCCTCTTAACTTATCCAAGTTCATAACTTGCTGAGTTACACCATCTGAGAGATCCGGACCTAATTTTTAGACCTTGTTGCATACTCTGTTCTTGTTCACCGGACCAAAATAATCTTCAATCTGACTTCCGATATAGGCATACTATGTATTATAGATGTGTGGGATAGACTTTGTTGCCATCAATGACAACACTCATGAAGCCACACAGTGTCTCTTGCCAGCAATCTCCCACTTTGGCATTTATGGCAACACTTAGTGAAAAATGGCTAAGTGTTGCAATAAACTCCCCCTTGGCTGATGCTCTGTCTTTTGCATTGTTTTACCGGAGCTCCCCCTTAGCTAGATTCTACATTTTTCACTACTCCTCACTCCCCCTTTGACATCAATGGCAAAGGGTAGAATCTGCATACAAAAATAAAAATTGTCCTATACATGGCCGTGTAAGTATATATGTAAATGTTATACTTACATATACTTAAGTATATCTGCAAAAGTGGCCTTCAACTATATAAACTCTGTGGCCCAGTTCTGCTTCATCCTGTCCAAAATGGAGATGTGACCACACAAAAAAATGCATATGCTTCTGCCCTTCTTAAATCTACCGGATCACTAGTCTGGGCTGTGGTCTGAGCATCTGTCAAGGCTTCATGCATTGCCTCTAATTTAGGGATAATTATCCCTTTGAGTTCATTCATTCTGGTTATTATATCCTTCTTTTCTTTGTTCAGCCTATTTATTTCATTTATGATGACAATGGCCTGGCATTCTTGATTCATTAAAGATGTAGTAAGGGGATCAAAATTCTGAGATAAACTTGATAGTTTACCTTCTTGTTCTTTCACCTTCTTTTCAATATCCTCTGTCACTTTGGGCCAAGATAGACAAAATTTGTACATGTCCCCACCATCTTTAAGAGCATTTTCAAGGCTCTTTATTCCAATGTCTAGGGTCCTCCTATCATTAGCAATGAGTCCCTGTACTTTAGTGAATCTTTTTCCCAAAAACTCCTTTCGGACCTTAGCTTCTACTGATTTTTCTAGAGATTCAAAGTGAGTGGTAACAAAATTTACCAAAGATTTCAGGTTGTCAGATGGTGAGGCTGAAGGATCCTTTTGGAATGATGGCATGATCTTCTCCAGCATCCCGGATGCCATCAACAACTCACAGTCTTCCATGTGAGATTTCAGGAGTTTTTCTTTTGCTTTGGCTTGAGCAAAAGATGTTATTTTCATTATCTGGACCGAAGAGAGAGAGTGGAAATTTAGTGGCCCTTGAAATAGCTCAGGTTCATCTATCTCTATTATTTCTTTGTTCAAGAAGTTATTCACTGACTCTACAGTGTCTCTTGTCAGTGATTGAGTATTCTTTTCTTTTGGGGTATCAGAACAGTCAAAATTAGTCTCTTCTGCTTCTTCTTCTTTTCCTCTAACCTCTTCTTCTTGGCTTACTTTCTCCTCTTTTCTTCCTTCTCCTTCAGCTTTAGAGTGTGGAATGTCTACAGTGGGATCTGGATGAGAGATGTCACCAAAGTTTGTTGCTTCATGAACTTCCTCTTCCGGAATAGAGGAATCCAAGTCCTTAGACTTCTCTTCATCTAACTCTTTTGATCCTTCTACATCTTTGTCAGAAGATTCTTCATAGGTTACATTTAATCCTTCAACATCCATGGTAGAGGGTTCTTCATCTGTTTCCTCTGCAATATGAAGATTGAATCTTTTGAAAGCATTCTGAAGGATGTCTTTTGTTTCTCTTGCTACTTGGTCAGTTTCTCCAAGCATAAGTTTATGCATTCTTTCTTTACTCTAGAACTCATCCTTACAATCCTTGAAAATCATGTCCATTTGTTTTGGAGTGATAGAAGGATAAAGTTGAATCATTATTTGTTCTTGAATCTCTAGATCTTTTGACTTTGTATTCTCTTGTCTTAGTTCAAGTACCTTCTCTAGACTTTTGGGAATTAATGATATAATTTCAATTAATGCTTTATTGTAGATGTTTAGGTACCTGACTATAGCTTCTTCCAACATCCTCTTGTCAGTATCACTGTATTCATCATAGAACTCTGTTACTGGCTGCAAGTTCCCATCCACAGTAACTGCCTTGATGATGTCATCAATGGAAAAAGTGGGATTTTCAACAAATTCTTCTACCTTTTCTTCTTTGTTTTTACTAGTAGAGAATTCCCCGGATGTTTTCTTCTTCTTCATTTTCTTAATTTCCTCATCAGATTCGATTTCTTCATAATCTTTGATACTTGTGTATGACCTTGTGGATTTTTTTTTCATCATGTTTTCTCTTTTTCTGAATGTCTTGACTTCCGGTTTGGTGGCCCTTGAGCTTTTAGGAGTGGCAGATGTAGAGCTCTTGGAGGATCTAGTCTAGGAGGAGGCTTGTACCAAAACATCTCCTTTCTTTGCTTCTTGTTTCTCTTTCTCAACCTTCCCCATTTTCTCTCTATTTGTATCTATTGCCTCTTTAGATAAGCCAAATCTTTTGGCAATTTCCTCTACTTCCCTTCTTACTTTCCTCTTTATCTCTAGTTGTCTTAACTCAACATGTATTTTTACACTTAGTTCTTGAAAGGTTCCAAACCTTTCTGCCTCAAGGTCCTTAGGTTGGTTCAACAGGTGTTGAATATGTAGCTCCAATATTTTCTCATCGACCTTGTATCCCATAGGCATTATCCACATTGTTCTAGGCTCAACTGCCTCCATTAGGCATTGATCAATGTCAACCATGAAGCACACTGTGTCCTTGTATTTCTCAACTATGGATTGAGGTATCCTCTCTCTACCCTGCATCATGCTTTGGAAGTTCTTAAAATAACCCCAGAGAGCTGTGTTCTAAGCTTTAGCATCACCAAGTCCATACATGTAATCTCTAATCTGGATTGCAACTGGTTTAACATTTTTCCAAACCCAACCACTAGATCTAGGTAGCTCATTCATATAGTAGAAGAATAGACACTATATTAGACAACCATATTTGAAGGAATTCTTCTTATCCTTTTTTATCTTCTGCAGGTTTTCTAATAGTTGATTTAGGAAAAGATCACATAGGTCATAATATGCATTTTCCCTCAACATCTGATACGCTAAATATATTGTAGTTCCAGACATAGAATTCTCCCTGCTCGAATGATAGATTTTGTAGCCAATTATCATTGAGGCAAACTTGACATCTAGATCAGTGATGTCATCTATGGTTATTGCTCCTTTGTCAAATTTAGATCTAGTGGCTTCAATTACTATTTAGTTCTTGATAGATTTGAGTGTAGGTAACCCACCGGAAGAATGCAGTCTAGTCACTGTCCTGATGGCATCTTTTGTTATCTTGAAGGGCCTCATTAACCACATGAAATTATCATGCATCCTGCTTAGGACATACTGGAACCAATCATCTTCTACAAAACAGGGAAAGTGTATACAATGTCTGAAGTGTTTATCCTGGAGGGCCTTGTATTGAGGTTTGAGTTCAAAACTCTCATCTATTAGCTGTTTGTGATAGATGTCCATCAATTTAGAATCTCCAAATTCCTCAATGTTGGCATAGATATAGACCCTAACATCTTCTACGTGCAATACCCCATGCAGAATGCTAGAAAATGCGCCTAAAGGATCAACTTCTAGAGATTTATAGGGGTGTTTCTTGAATTTAGGATGCGGCCTATCAGTGATCTTTACAACCATTAGAGTAGCCATCTTGCAAAAGATTCAGAGAGATATTTTTAGAATGGAAGTACCTTTTTATGCTTTAGGGTTTGAAATAGGAGCTGGAACAAATCACTGGTTGAATTCAATTTTCTAGTTGATCTTTGAGTGGATTGTAGAAACTTCATTGCAGAACTCTTCTTATCTTCTTTATGAATGCAAGTGTGCAAATGATGATTGAAAGAACCCTTTTATTCTTGTGCAAACCCTAATTTCCTTTTGTAATAAATGTACAACTTAAGTTATCCGATTACCCTATTTTAAGAGAGATCTTCTCGAATCATTGTGCTAATCTTAGAATCATTGTCAGTACAGATTGACAATGTATCTTCTTTTCTTCAGTCATGCCATGGGTCCGCAGATCCAAGTATTTTAATTCTAAATCATACCGGATATGTCTCTAAAAATCTTGCTTTATCAGATGGCTATCAAACCGAATCAACTTGAGCAGTTAAACTCTTACAAAACTTCATGCAGATCTTTCATATTATTACCGGGGTTATTTAGATATTTTTCTGAGAACCCTTTAATCTGCAACATTCCATATGCCAATTTAGGCACTAATTGACTGGCTGGGGGAATTTGTTTTTCTCTGTGACTCCCCCTGAGCCAGAGCTCACCCTTTTAGTTTTCGGAAGGAATATCAGCACCAGATTCCAGTGCGCATCCATCTCCAATATTTTCTGTATTCTTCTTCACCCAAATCTTGCTCATCTCCTTTCAAACTTCATCCACATTTACTTTACCTTTACCCTTATCTTGTTTCTGATTAAGTTCCACTGGACCTTTTCTATCCTGATTTCTATTTCTACAGAATTTGGCAATATGACCGGATCTATTGCAATTGTAACAGACAACATTTCTTTGCATATTTGATTGATATTCTCTTGATCTACATTGATTAGCCATATGCCCCATTCTATTGCATGCAAAGCATCTACCATTGAATGAATTTTTTATTTGCAGATTTTTGCATTCATGAGATTTATGACCATACATTTTGCAATTGAAACATTGTTTGGAGAAGGATGGATTAGTCTAATTCATTCTCCTTCTGCACTAAGTTGCTTTATGATCGAAATTGTTACAATTGAAGTAGTATCCATTAAAGGATGGATATCTTTGAGCATTTGGTTGCCTTACCAGAGGTCTTCTAGGCCTGTTTCTTCGATTTCCTAATCCAAAGTTCTTCTGACTGGATTCAGAGCTTTCACCTTTCTCATATCCCAAGCCATGCTTATCATCTACCCTCTTTTGGCTTTCAAGAAGAACTTCAAGTTGGGCTGAGCTTATCTTGAATTTCGTTTTGTATTCATTTTTTGTTTGAAGATCTTGTTTAAGAGTGTCTATCTGATTCTCAAGTTGTTCTTCATTATCTCTAGATTCTTCAAGATCAGATTCAAGATGCCTAATTATTCTGTCCATTTTGTGGTAGTCCTCTGTCTTCTCCTTGAGGGATTGTTTTAGATTATCTACAATTTTCCTTTTTTATTCAATTTCTTAGGTGAATCTCACAACCCCTAATTCCATTTCATGCCTTACCATAATGACCTCTTTTGACAGCTTCTCACATAGCTTATTTTTCTCATTCAGATCTTCATTAGTATCATTGTCCTCACTCTGATTGGCTAATTTTTGAAGTAGTTCCTTTCTCTTTTTCACAGAGATACTAAGTTTTTCTTTTAGCTCATTTATGAAATCATCAGCTTGTTTGAGTCTTTCTCTCAAATTATTAACTTCAGAATGGGATTGTTCAAGATCATCTAGGGCATAATGAAGTTATTCCTTCATACCATAAATATCCATTGAGATTCCCAGATCTTCCTCAAGCTGTTAGGCTTTGTTCAGAGGAACTTAGCTCTGATACCAATTATTGGAAACAAGGCAGATAACTGAGAGGGGGGGATGAATCAGTTATCTCAAAATTTCCTTAAAATTAACACACATAACACAAGGATTTTTACGTAGAAAACCCTGTTAAGGGAAAAACCATGGGGTGACTAACCCAAGATTGTATTCTCTGTTAAAAAATAAAGGAGTACAAGATGTCACTTGCCAATTAGGGCTCACTGCTCGAGCACACTGCTCACAAGAGGCACACTATCTACAAGAACTTAGAGAAGGTAATTAGATGTTTGAGTTGAGGAGAAGCATCTACAAATGTAAGAGTTTAGTTTCGATTAGGCACAATACATTAATTTGATGCACTTCATTCTTCCTCTGCTTTAATATTGTTGCTCTGTCACATACCGGACTTGATCTGTTGCTTTCACACTTGTCCATGCTTCTCTTTACACTTTATTCCTTCACTTGTATATTTCACACACCTACATACTAGAATCCATCTGGTATATATATCCGCATCAAGGATTTCATCAACTTTCTAGTCGGCAACATGAAGACTCAAGATATTTACAAGTTACTGATCTGTCAGCTAAATCCATGCTTGATTTGTGATGTGTATCAAAAGCATAGGTATAGAAGTCATTAATCATATCGTCCAACAATGTATAATCCCCCAAATAGCTTGATCAGCACCTTTTACTCATCTAGATTGAAGTCTAATGCTCTGCTGGTCAATTCTTTCTTTGTCTACTCTGCCTGTCTGGAAGCCAACACTTAGATGCTCATATCTTTTTCATGCTTTATCACCGGAGGCTAAATCTCTGGGATATAGTAGTCATGATACCCCTCTTGACTTATCTAAGTCTGCAACTTGCTGAGTTAGACCATTTGAGAGATCTGAACCTGATTGTCGGACCTTGTTGCATACTTTGTTCTTGTTCACCGGACCAAAACA
This sequence comes from Cunninghamia lanceolata, assembly GCA_027924645.1. Lineage (NCBI taxonomy): Eukaryota > Viridiplantae > Streptophyta > Pinopsida > Cupressales > Cupressaceae > Cunninghamia > Cunninghamia lanceolata. The sequence goes on from BSBN01000445.1 coordinate 7,106,094, forward strand.
ATCTTCAGTCTGACTTTCGGTATAGGCATACAATGTATTGTGGATGTGTGGGATAGACTTTGTTGTCATCAATGACAACACTCATGAAGCCTTACAGTGTCTCTTGCCAACACAATGTACATCTTCCTAATGGGGATCACCCTATTCTCAACTAACACTTCTAACTTGAAATCTTTCAACCATGTCCAAGTTTCAAGATCCTTTTCAACTAGCTATAGATTTTGTGTTAGAAAATCAATTGTATGGCTCAACTCCAACTTGACATCAATCATATTGTAAAACAATTTAATAGAAGACTCTAAGAGCTCAGATCCTTGTGCAATGAGTCATTCTTTCCAATCACTTACAACTCGGCCTTGTGCTCCAATCATTTCATCTTTTTGAATTGTTTCATCATCAACACATGTTGTTATAGGTTGTACCTATTCTAAGGATTGAGATATTCTCAACAACATAGAAGTAAGTTGTTCCACCTTGAGCTTTGATCCTTGATCACCTTATCTTTGTCATACCTCTCAATCAATGCAACACATGCTGCTTGCATATCTTCCTTAGCACCTTCATGAGTTTGTTTGCCAAGGTCTACCCTTGAGACAATATAGTCTGTAGCTTGAACTTCTGTGATAGTTTTATCTGGTTGAGGCATAGCTATTTCAGCATATTTGTGTCTTGATGGGTCAATAAGCACTCTGGCCTAGGTTTTAGCCTTCTTAGCTACTTTGGGCTTGGCTGGGACAAGTTGACTAAAATCAAACTCATCAGGAGAAATTGCTTGCTTCTTTCTCTTTGGGTTTTGTGACAATAACCAAGGGGAAAGGACAAAAGAATCACCTCCCATTTCTGTTACCAGATCTTTGGATGATGAGGTAGAATCTATGGGGCCTTGTGAAATAGGTAGGGTGGAAATGTCTTTTCCATATGTAGACAAAAGTGGAGTAAAAGTGACAATGGGTGGAGTCTGAGTTTGCACAACATTGGGATTAATCTCAATCAACAATTTTAATGAGGTAGAAGACAAAACTTATTAAAGTCTAATTGTGTTGTTATATGAAGTGTAATCAGACTTAGAGGTTAAATTTACCCCACTTTTATCAGTGTGGTTTCCCCCCAAATTATTTAACAGGGTCAAGGGGTAGCGCCCCTAGTGCACTCCCTGTTGTGATATAGGGTGGGGTTGAGGGGCAGTGCCCCCAAAACCTCAAATGAATTTTATTATTTCATAAAGTTGTTGAGAGTTATTTTTTCTATTGGCCGACATAAAAAAACCCTATTTTTGTAACCGAAATAAGGCTTGATAAAAGCAACTAAGGGTTAGGGTTTCTGTTGATGTATTGTAGCATTTTGCAGTGGTATTGAGTTGCAAGGATTGTTGGTTGTAATCAGTTTGATTTATTGGATAATAATATTGGACTCTTTGTTGGTGGATGTAGCCTGAGTTTGGGTGAACCACGTTAAAACTTGTCTCTCACTATTATTATTTTTGTGTATTTTCATTCCTCTATTTAATCTTTATTTGCATTTGTAAAGGGTAAAATTTGGATGTTTAGTTTTTGGTAGTTTTGTAATGCCCCACCATGCAACCTAGAGAAGAGTTCAACTAAAGAAATAAAAAGGTGGAACAAGACATCAAACAAGACCTACAACCTGTTCTAGTTGTACTGAAGATTTTCCCATTGTGGAACTTTGAGGACTAAAGAGTGGGCACCCTAGCCCAGGGAGCTATTTTCTTCTCAAATCTGTAATTTTGACACTCTATTATACCCTTCTGCAACTTCACTTTGTCTGGATCTTCAACCTGTAACCTATAATCATGAAAACTTTGGGAGGGGGTTGTGGTGTTTAGAGGCTTGCCTCAATCAAGCCCCAAAGAGACATTCAAGTCTTCCAAACACCGTTGTCAGATAGAGAGTGCATGCCTTGGGAGGCTTAGGCAATAACCAAATGATAAATTCTTGCAAACACAAATGATATCACCTTGTAGTGAAGATCTCATGGGAGGAAGAAGCTCTTCATGCCATGAGAAGATGATTTCTCAAATCTGCAAATACAAACACATAAACAACACAAATTTGCTCTTGCCACACAATGAATGCCTTGAATCACCTTTAGAATCATAATAGCTTGCCAGTAATCATCTAGTTTACAAATGAATACCTAAACATGCTTTTATATGCAACTAAAAACACTCCCACCAAGAATTTTGTAATTCAAACTTATCATGTCAGTATAGGACCCAAATAATGGTCACAAGCTGACACCCAAAAATTGGGACTACCCCAAAATAGGGCAGGACTAGGGTGCGGATGCCCAAGTCCTCCCCCCTATTTTGGGCAGGGTCTATCTCAAGTGGTACCCCTAGGCCCTATTTGCCAAGACACTTAGGGGTTTTCTCATCGGGATGTCAAATTATGATGTAATATATCCTAAATGCACACTAAAGACCTAGGAGCTAAACCTTATGAGGGAAAAGCCCCCAAGGGGACATTTTCTAATGTTACATTTAGCCCCCACTTTAATGTATGTATAAATGCAAGGCTAATACATGCATTAAAGTACAGTCAACAAACACAGTAAACACACCAAGCACAAAGAAGACACGCCAAACACATTGAAGACAATGACAAGCACACAAAACATGAAGAAGATAGTTACAGTCACGCAAGACATGGAGAATAAATTGAATGCAAGGGAGACAAATTAATGCATAGAAGACACAAATTATTTTTTTCTTTTCTTTTTCTTAAATATATGAAATGCAAATGCAAGTATAAGAAAGTAAACAAACCTCCCATAATGCAGGATGTACTCATCGCATAGGTCTTTAAACTACATATATGGGGCAACACACATGTAAGACATGCCAAACCTCCCAAAATGCAAGATGTACTCATCGTACAAGTCTTTAAACTGCATATGGGGCAACAAACATGCCACACAAAGCAATCACGCCAAACACACACACTTTGAAGACATAGAGAAAACATGACAGACAAGCGATGGAGTGTCCCTATATCTAGGTTCAACACCATCTTAGTCACATTACAGGCACACACCGATGATTGGGCTTCACCACAATAATTGTCAAAGACATGCTTAAGGGTTGAGCTAGTCACAAAACCACTCCTCGCCTTCGCAGAGGACTTTTGAAAATGACAGGATGGTGCAATATGCTCCGAGAAGTACACCACCCCTACCTTCGCAGAGGGCTTAAGATAGAAAATGATATACACAATATCTCACATTTGTTGAGGGCTTAAATGATTGATTGATTGATTGCAAACAAACATAGAGTGTAGGATGTACTCATCGCACAAGTCTTTAAACTACACCTGAGGACAAGCACATTGCTAACATCTACAATAGACAACTTACCTTATATATGCCCCCACCTTAAGGTGGTTGATATCATGCATCAATATCAAGCATGTTAAGATAGGAAGAAAACACACAAGGGAACACAAACTTTCACAAAGCCCATGCCCCCCGGAGGTGACATGTACTTTATGATCGCTAAATGTTCCCACAAACACATCCTTGTAAGAAACATGTTAGTGTCTACAAAATCATGGTAAACAACAACATCAATGCATATGATTAACCACACAAAGAGCCAAGGTTATACTACAAATTCAGAGTTCGCAGATAACCATGGGGCTATATCACGAAGATCTTCGAATCGAGTACCACCAAGGCTAGATTCAAAGATAAACAAAGTGCGCAGAGCATCAGTATTGTTAAGGTTTGTAAATGAGATTAAAGCATCATCAAAATCACTATGCAGAAAACATGAGTGCTTCCACTAGCCTAGCGTCAAATAAAATATACAACCCCATTGTCATATTAGGAACTAAGTCCAATTTTTTATTTCTCATGAAAGGGATGCTAGGTCCACATCAGTATAAATGTTTTTCGTCATCCACCCGCTAGATAGAAACACTAGAGGAAGGGAAACAATAAATAAGAGAGGAGAAACAAGTGTCTTAGGGATAGTCACATAGGAGGGTACCCCAAAGTCACCAACAATAACGCTATGTCCATAAGACACAACACATAATGATGAAATCAGAGAGAGAGAGGCAATATAGAAGAATGATGATACAAATAGAAGAAGGTCACAATAGAGGTGGTCTCTTGGTATCTCAGACCTTACCAGAGAATCAAGGGTCATCCCAAGAGGCCTAAACAATACATAACACATCATGGGGGAAGCACATCACGAGAGAGATAAAGGGTTAGAAATACTTCCCTGTAGAATCTTCGTGCTAAATCTCATCATCAAGTAAATCATCAAGGAGGTCGTCATCTTCCCAAATTTGAATGCTAGAAAGAGGTATAGGTTTTTCCATTTGTCTATCTAATGTATTTTGATCACCTCCCAATCCCTAAAGGGATAATGAAGGATGGACCTCAACATGAATATCATCTCTTAGTGGACTAGGTTGGTTTTGAAACTATTCCTTATCCACATCAATCATTCTGAATAGGTCAAGATAGTCAAAATAGTCTTGTGTTGTCATGATGTCCTCCATTAATGTTTTATTTTGGTTGGGAGAATTATTCAAATTACTAGAGCTATCCCTAGTCTTCTAATTTGAGTTATCTGAATGCTCAGATGTAGGAGAAGTAGGGTGGCTTGTGAATTCATCATCGCTCTCATAGTCATTGTCAATATCATCTCCATATGTTTCAACTATCAATTCCAAACTATTAAGAGAAGTGTCATGCTCTTCCTTCAAAGTGTGTTTTATCAATTCTTCTACTACCCAAGGGTATGTATTGATAAGAGATATAAAGTTGTTAAGATCAGATACATAGTCAAGGATTTCGAAGGAAGAGGACACAAATATATCCTTGTTGTACATAGCTTGTATATAGGTAATGACATGAGGATGCATGCTAAGAAATTTGTATAGATTTTCAAATTTTTTGATATATGAATGTAAAGATTCCAAAGAGCATTGAGAGGATGAGGCCATGAGTGCCAAATCAGATTTTAAGAGCTTTCTAAATTTTATGCAAAAGAGAAGTGCAAAGTTATATGCAAAAAATGACCTTAAATGATTGATTTTTTGTACTTTTTCAATGTAAATGATTGAAATAAAAGGTGTTATAAGGATTTTGATCAGGTGCAGAAAATTATATGTCTGATATCAGTCCAATACAGTAATAAGATCCTTCACAACATGCTCTTGATGCAAATCTAAGATGATGACAAGTCAAAATATAGTGAAAATGCACTAAAATAGGCGATGTTTTCACCACATCTCAATGCAAAAGAGCATGAAAAGGGTGTTGTGAGGAATGAATAGAAAATTATATCAATAATAACAGCCACCTAATGCCAAAATATCCATCACAACATGCTTATAGTGCCACTTAAGGTCAAAGCCTAGTGAAAATATAGCAAAAATAGGTATTTTTTATTTTTCACTTCCAAGACCTACCCAAATGGGTGTTGTGAAGAATATAAGGAGGTAGAGAAAATAATATCAGTGATATCAGTCACTTACAAGCATAAAATCTGTAACAACACGCTTAGGGTGTAAACTAGGCCAAACCCTAGGGCAAAAATAGTAAAAATGTGCAAATTTTCACCAAATTTTCAATACAAGAGGCCAATAACAAGGTGTTGTAAAGATTTTTAGGAGGGGGAGAAGATAATACCCCTGATATCTACCAATTAGTTCAAAAATATGCTTTACAACATGCCTATAGTGCAAGTTTAGAGAGTTGATAAGGCCAAATTTAGTGAAAATCAAGGTTTTTCAAGCCCTAGGTTTAAGATCTTGATGTAAAATGCTATATGAATGTTTTGCAAGTGGATATATGATGAAAATTACATGATCTTAGATCTGAAAATGATTTCCATTCTGTAACATGCAAAATGCAAGTGCAAATCTAATGAAAAATCAATGAAAATGCTAGTTTTTGTTGAAATTTTCTATGCAAAAAATGCAACTCTTTTAAATCTAAATGCAAATTTGTTCTGAAATGTAAGACTATAGAAAAATGCAAATTTGAATAAGCTTCTAAAATTAGTAGAAAAATTTGAAACAAGATTTTAGTTACAAACCCTAGATTTTGGAATTACTAGGTTATATGCAAAATTCACAATTTTCAACAAAACCTTAGCAATTTTATGATGAAAATGCAATGCAAGATATTGAAATTTTGTAATTTTCTACAATTTAAATCAGATCTAATGAAAAAATCAGAAATTTTATGAAATTCAAATTAATTGATGCAAAATGCAAACCCTAAAATGCCATTTTTTTTCTAATTTTTCCAAATTTTCAATTTTTTTGTAAATTTTCCAATGCAATAAGATGAATGACTATATGAATTAATGAAATCACTGTAAATATGAAGCAAAACACTCAACAAGGTGCAAATAAGTCCAATAACATGGGTTCACCAAAATGTAAAGGGTAAAATTTGGATGTTTAGTTTTTGGTAGTTTTGTATGTGTATCCTCCTTTCACCCTTTCGTTCAAGGACATAGGGTTGAGTTGCAATGTACTATCCTACTCTAGGTCACTGTGAGATGTAGGGAAACTTAGATTTTTATGATTTGATTTCTGATTATCTTCTCTTATTCTCAATTATACCTTAAAAACCTAATTATGCAAATATGACAACAAATAGACGAATAACAAAAAATGCTGCTACAGAAAGATGTAAAATGAAAAATAACTGTGTACCTATTTTTAAGGTTTGGAAGAAGAATAGTCAAGGACTAAAGAGCAGGCACCCAAGTCCAAGGGCCTACTTTTTATCAGGATCTGTAAATAAGACCTGCAACCTATTCCAACTGTACTGAAGATTTACCCATTGCCAAACTTTAAGGACTAAAGAGCGGGTGCCCTAGTCCAGGGAGATATTTTCTTCTCATATCTACAATTCTGACACTCTGTTATACCCTCCTGCAACTTCACTTTATCTGGATCTTCAACCTGTAACTTGTAATTATGAAAACTCTAGGAGGAGGTTGTGGTGTTTAGAGGCTGGCCTCAATCAAGCCCCAAAGAGATATTCAAGTCTTATGAACATCATTGTCAGATAGAGAGTGTGTGCCTTGGGAGGCAGAGGCAAAAACCAAATGATAAAGGCTTGCAAACACAAATGATATCACCTTGTAGTGAAGATCTCGTGGGAGGAAGAAGCTCTTCATTCCATGAGGAGATGATTGCTCAAATCTACAAATACAAACACATAAACAACACAAAACTACTCTTGCCACACCATGAATGCCTTGAATCACCTTTAGAATCACAATAGCTTGCCAGTAATCGTCTAGTTTATAAATGAATGCCTAAACATGCTTTTATATGCAACTATAAACACTCCTGCCAAGAATTTTGTAATTCAAACTTACCATGTCAGCATAGGACCCAAATAACGATCACAAGCTGACACCTAAAAATTGGGACTGCCCCAAAATAGGGCAGGACTAGGGTGCGGGTGCCCAAGTCCTCCCCCTTATTTTGGGTAGGGTCTATCTCAAGTGGTCCCCCTAGGTCCTATTTGCCAAGACACTTAGGGTTTTTCTCATCGGGATGTCAAATTATGATGTAATATGTCCTAAATGCACACTAAAGACTCGGGAGCTAAACCTTATGAGGGAAAAGTCCCCAAGGGGACATTTTCCAATGTTACAACATTTAATTGATATCTTTTGCATGCAGTCCCTAACAAATTGTGCAATTGAGTCAATCATAGACACAAGAACATTTGATAAACTTGGAAATGAGGAAAGGGTATGAAACACGTCTTCCATGTAACCCTAAGGGATATCAAACAATGGTTCATTGACAGTTGTAGAGGGGGATGAATCAACATAATGTATGGACACAATGGGTGTAGCAAGAGTAGTAGAAATAGTTGGCAATTTTTGTACACTTGAAGACACAAAAGGAATAATACTTTGACCATTTGAAACTAAAGGAGGAGAAGGGGGATGTGTTACTTGTGTTGATTTAGGTTGAGACTTAATAGGAAGTTCTTGTGATTCTTCAATAGGTATTTCCTTTTCTTCAACATTTGGATGAGTAGATGTTCCCTCTTTTTCTTTCCTCTTCCGTTTATCTCCCTTTATTTTGAAGATAATCCTTGGCTTCCTATTGGTGCTAGGAACATCCTCTTTGTTCTTTGTCCTCAATTCTTCCTTCTTACCAGCAGGTCCCTCTGTTTGTTCCTCCTCCCTCTGAGCCTGTATTGAAAATTTTCAACTTTATTCCCTTCTTCTCCAACTAAACATTGGTATTCATGAGAATAGGTTGAAACCTTTCTCTTATTGAGGTCATCTCATTTTGAGACCTCTGAATTGTAGGAAGAGGAGTATCAACAATCTTTTACCTACATATACAGCTTCGACTATGTTGCCTTCTTCTTGCATATCCTCTGGGATATCAGATAATTGAAATTTCTTGATTTGATCCAAAGAAAGTCAACTATAGTCCTTTTCCCTCACATCTTCCTCATTTTTGCATTTGGCCCATATGTCTTTAACCTTATGAACATGAGTATAATTACCTTTCAGCTTATCCTTCATTCCCCAATAATCAAAATCAAGTCTTTTCTTGTACCTCTTCATTGTGACCCATTGTATTTTTGTTTCCATTACTTTTACCCTAGGAGTTGTGGAGATGGAATACCTACCAATTTGAAATTGAAACTTAAAAATCCATCTCTATGTGACCCTGCCTTCTTGTTATGCACATCCATAGTTTATCTACACAACTCCATCAAAATTATCTTACCACCTGGATACCTTGGAAGCATATATGGATGTCCACTGAAACAACCAGCTCTGATATAGGTGAAAGTAGTAAATTGTAGAAATATGAATCCAAACTATTTGACCTATTCCCATGCCTCATCAGAGACTCTTTTATTTTCAAGATCTTTTTTCTAACATACATATGTAGTTATTGAAAAATGCATCATTCACCTTCCTAAAGTGTTTGATGCTTTCCTTCAAGGTCAACTGGGGGTAGTATTCATATACTGGAATATTTCTCCTGTCACCTTTCAAAGTGAGTCCTTGAAAATGCTTCATGGAAGCAAAAGCATACACAAAATACAAAGTCATATAGAACTTCAATGAAGTAGACACCTTGGACAATTGATCATAGATTGAGTCACTAATTTGTTTTCCTTACCATATCTTATGATTATCCTTTTTGATAAAAACAATATACTAGTACATCCATTCTTGAAAAGTATTGGATGTAGAATGACCTTTTACCCTATTGAGGAGGGTTATGAGATCACCTACCTCATCTATAAAATCACTCTGAAAAATATTCTTAGGCCACCTTAAAATTGTAGGCCTAAGAGTATTGAGCCACCTAGTGTTGATGATCTTCTTGCACTTCTCTGAATGTGTATCGTAGTAATCTTGTGCATATTTAATTGTGAGGTTGGCATAATCAACAATATCTCAACACATGAAGACCTTGTCAAAGAACTCTTCATTCAACTTTATGATGACTTTACCTTCTATATCTAATATACTTCTAGGATCCTTGTCAAATTTCTCTATCTTTGCCAATATGAAATCAAGATTCTAAGTAGACACTGGAAAAATGGAAACCAAATGGATATCATTGTTGAGAATGCATTGCATATGTGCCGGCACAGGTTGCTGGTTTATCCTCTCCAAGAACTCAGACATGTCTACATGTCCAATTTCTATATCTTTGATGTCATCAATGTTAGACTCTATAGAGGTCATTGAGATGACACCTTGATATTTGTACTTCATTTTTTTCTTATTTGAAGAAGGATCAGACATCTAGCGATCAAGTGCAAAAATTTGATTTTTTTACAAATTTTCCCAGAGTTAGAAAAATTTCATATAGCCATCTTCGTACAGTTGTGGAAAATCCTACACTTCTACACTATAAATATCTTTAGGTGCAAAGTGGGAGAAAATCTCCACTTAGGAATTTTGGTATTTCTCAAGATGTAATTTGGAAAAAAATCGCTGCATTACATACATTTTGGTAGTTCAAAGAAAGGAGATGCACTTCGGAGAAAATTCTCTGAAGTTCATCCTTTGTAAAAAAATGTCATCATTTTAAAGGGTGGAGATAAAATATGTTGTGCAGGTTTTAAAATCCACACAACATCTAGACAAAAGTGTAACTAAGGTTATGTTGTGTCATGTATATTTTTATCTACACAACACTTAAACAACAATGTTGTGTGGAGAAAAATCTCTGCACAACATAATGTTTATGTTTTTGGATAGGACGTGTTGTGTGGGTTTTAAACTCTACATAACATGTAGACAATAGTGTTGTGTGGAGTTTAAAACCCACACAACACAGATGTTGGTGTGTTGGTATTCAAAGGGGCGGTGTTAAGTGTTATAGATACATAGTGCTAGGGGTGTAGTGTGGTTATTAAAATCCGCACAAGACCTAACACCAAGTGTTGTGCAGAGTTTAAAACCTGCATGACACCCTGGGCATGATATTGCGAAAGATAGACATGTTCATATTTTAACTTCCGAACAACATGTTATCTTAAGATAATGTTGTTCAAAAGTTAAAATCTAAAAAACATGTCCTCAAGAAATAAGCCACAGATGATAAGAAAAAAATTCATAAAGAAGACTAGGGTTTCGACTAAAAAGCAGGGAAAAACTTGAAACCATAGAAACATGAAAATGAAAACAAAACCTAGCTTATATAGATTAATTTAGGGTTTCGAAAGCACATTACAAAGTTGTAACCGATGAAAATATAGGGAGAGAGAAAACAAAGATGTACCCAAAAATATTCACAAGTCGAAAAGCCACGGAAATCAAATATGATGGCTCGATCACACAGAAGTGACGGATGATTCAAATTGCATAGAGCATGGGAAAAAAGGTCTGACAATGCATCAAGGAAGAATAAAATAAAGAAATAACACACAAATCGAAAGAAATAAGGGCCAAAAGATTTTCAAAAATCTTCATTAATGGCCATTAAAGGCCAAACGTGTCGCTTCAGGAGTGTAGTTACAGAGATTTTCTCTACAACTACATGACATGTGTAATTGTGGAGAATTTCTCTACAATTACACTCCTCATGCAATTTCACAGTTTTTTTGGACTCTTACATCATATTCAGAAAAAAGACTAACACTGAAAAATGCAAAAACTTGCAAAAATCTAAAAACAAACAATGACCCAAATCAGAGAGATTTCTCAAAGGTCCGAACCATGCTTGAGATGACTGAGATTTGTCTTGAATTTCATGCTTAGAGGATGTGGGCTATGAAATGGACAAGTTTCATAGGGGTTATCCCATGAATTGAGTGAGCTAAATTTGAGGATAATAGGTATCTTATAATAGGATAACCTACAATCTCCTAGATTGAAAATCATATTAAAGAGCAGTCATATTGTTTGTTCCATAATGCATTCACACCAAAATTAGAAAAAAGTTCTAAAGCAATAAAGTCAATGTCATAACTCATGGCATTCTATAGAAGTAAAATTTTTATTTCAACATCACTTGTGTTCTTGCATCTACATATCATCACCTACATTCATATAGATTCTGAAAAAGATAAAAACATATTGCATCATCCATATGTGATCATCTTAGATATGCATTATGTTAACGTTTAAATCACCTTTTGGTGTGACACTAAATGAAACAATGTGTATAGTAGGATTGTTCTTCAAATTAGGAGGGGAAGCTCCCACAGACAAAGAAATTAAAAAAACAATACAACATAACCTATCTTTCTATTTTTCAAAGAACAAGCACAAGGCAATTGAAGCTCTTTTGCAGTGCTATAAGATTTTCTTGAGTATTGCAAAAGAAAAGCACTAAAATTTTATCCAACACACTTCTAATTTCTTTAAGTAAATCCAGAGCATAAAGAAATCCAAGGAACAACTTGGAGATTTTAACACAAAGAAACAATGAAGATCTGACAACAATCATTCATGCACAAAGTCATGAACAATTCTTTCCACCTTTGACAACAAGAAAGATCTTAGATACCATGATGCATATTCTCATTAGCAAAGAAATAAAAATACATATCACTACTTTGAACAATAAAATGTGAGCAAATAATAGTCTTAGCATTTACCATTCAGAAGATTAAGTGTGTAGAATACACTTATTTATACCCTAAAAAGCAAAGATGCAAGGAAATAAAAGGAAGAGTTAACTAACACTCTCCACTCTAGTCCTAATGCTGCATGGGAAGCATGCAAGCTTATTATCAATTAAAAAGTAAAAATATCTTTCATACAATTCAGTTAACTGAACTTTCATGTTATTACACAATGAGTTCCACTCAAAGAAAATTTGCATGATCTCCAAAAGAAAAATCCAAAAATAGATTTAACTCTAGAAAGCAAAGTTAGTTCTCAAAATAGAAACCACTTTGGAAATCTCTCACACTACCCAAAAATAGATTCCTCCTACAAATAGTGAAAAATTGGCTAAGTCTAAAAATTGAGATTTCTCTCGAATTCATCAACTCTGGCCTCATTGGGTATATTGATTGAATCAAGATGAATTGTCCTCATCTACAAGTCAATTCCAGCATCTTCAGTGGTCTTTGCTAAATCTTAAAATTCTTTTTTAGCCTTTTCAAATTTTGATGCAATTTAAACCAAGAGATACATCTTGTCTAGTGAGGATCACCACAAAACCTTCCATAGATCAGTTGCACGAACTCATCCTACAAATTATGAACAAGGCAATTTACGCCTTTGTCATTGAAATACCTGCAAGGAATGTTTTGGACAAAATCAATATCATACTTCTCAATGTTAATAAGTTTCTCTTTTCACGTAGCCAACTCCAAGGCTATACCCTTTGAGGTCTAAATCAAGAAGAAGTACTAATGAGTCCATGAGAAAACAATAGACTTTTGCTCTACCATTAAAAAGGCCTCATGTTGAGTGCCTGCAATCTCACCAACAACCTATCATAAATAGGCTCCATATCCGTCATGCACTCTAACATGTTCTAAATTCCTAGGACAATGTCTTTAGAATTGGAAACTACTATTGTCAACTTTGCAAGAAAGTCAACATTCTTTGCTATGAAATGCTCAACCCAATCCTTGGTGTGTTTGCCATATACCACCAATTGGCTTAACTATCTTTGATCATCAAGAGACTCCATCACTTGTGGAAAAAAGAGTGAAGATGGTGAAGGTGAATGTAGGAGTTGTGAAATGTACTGACGTAGTTACTTATTTTCTAATTTGAGGGCAGTATTGTCTTCTCCATCTTTCAACACTCTACTCCTCATGGTATCAGTAGCAACCTCCAAGATATTTAATGTCACCTATTGGGAACTATGACTGAAGCTATTCTTGATAATATGATATAATCATCAAGCTCAACATCCTTGATCATTTTCTCTTGAGGAGGGACAACGGTCTCTATGATCAACTCACCTTCATTAGACTTCAAAATCCTTGATTGATTTTTAAGCTTCATTGTTGAAGGCTCTTTGAATGTCTTAGCCAAAGCACTGAAATCCAACTAGTGAGATGGTCTTCTCTTTTTCTCACCAATAATTGTATGGAGCCAATTAGGAATAGATTTCTAAAATATTGGCTTTGAACATCTTCCTACCTCAACCTCTAGATTTGGCATGACTTCAACCTTAGGAAGCGTAAAATGTGACTCCAACATTGGATCAAACACTAACACTGTATTAGGCTCGAATCCAAGATCAAACTCCATTACTGTATCAGTTTCAACCCTTTGTTCTACTTCTGACTCATCTACCTCCTCAACTCTTGATGAGTTAAATGGTGTTGAAGCGATATGTATGGGAGACTGATGAGGTTCAGGTATCCTCTGTGATGTAGGTGAATTTTCCTCTTCTGAAGAAGAAGAGAATGAAGAAGAGGTAGAAGATGAAATGGAAGTAGTTGGTGAACTTAGCTCAGTTGATGGCAAAGGGGTTGCCTTTGGTTGTTCCTACACTAGGGCTTGAGACTGAGTTCTCTTCTTTTGGGTCACCCTCAAGGGTTCTTCCTCAGTAATATTCACTTCTTTGGTCTTCCCACTCACAACCTTAGATTTTAACCATGTGGTCAAGTGAGTAGGTGAAGGTGGCGGCTCTGTTGTAGAAGCCTTGTCCTTTGGTACTTTAGTCCTCTTTTGCCTTTGAATATTAATGAACATCTAGCTTTGCTTCACCACCCCTTTGGTTCTTTCAGCAATAGAAGTTATTTCTTGAAGAGACCAATCAATTTGTGGCAAACATTGTAAATCAACTCCATCCTTGATGAATTTGGGAGATAGGATTGAATCATTTTCATGTAAGCCTTTGGGGTCTTCGTCAAGGAAAGTTGGTATCTAATCCAAAGTGAAGCGACTGAAACTCCTTCAGTGAACGTCGTATTCATCCTTATAGTTAGCCTAGAAATCCTCCATATTTGGTACATGGGCGAACTTGCCATTGAGTCTAGACTTCATTACCTCCCTAGGACCATAAGCATGTTTCTCCTTGAAGGTCTTTAGGCTGAATTTTGACATCTCTTCTCCAATTACTTTTGCATCGGAAGCACTCTTACATTTGAAGATGCGAAGCTGGATAGGGAAGCTCACTGCCATTTTATGCCTGCTATTTAGGAAGCTATGAACTTCTTCACTCTAACACAGGAACTCCATGAAGACCACTTCATCAAAAGGGTACCTTGGTAGCATATATGGATAGGATGTGAACCTGTGGACCCAAATGTAGGAGAAGGTAGGAAATTGAATGTACCAGTCCACATATATATAGTACTCATGAACCTTATTAAATAAATATCTACCTAAGCTTTGTTTTTTTTTAATCCTGAACTTCAATCCACATTGCATTATTAAGTGTATTATTAGATATTTGTGGGGTAGAATGTAGTGAATATAGTAGTTGTTTATCCTCCTCAAAAAAGGCAAAAGCATTTTTCCCTAATCTCTAGGGGATATGTACTCCCTCTATTTCATTTGTAACAAGAAAAAGGTGTGATGATTAAGCGAGGTGGTGCAAAAAAGAAAGCATAAAGAGTAGAGGTATAGCTGGAAAAACTCACACAATCTACTTTTCTTTATACGTAAAGTGAATGGTTCTTTGGATTTTAGGCGGCATAAGTGTGAGTGACAACATGTTGTTTTGTTTGGTCTGTTCTTTTGGTAGCTCTTTGCTACCTATATTCTATGTATTTTTTTTCACATTATTTCAATTAAAAAAAGTGTGAGTGATGGCTGCCCAATTTTTGGGCGGCAAAGGGTGGAAACAAATCTGTCTCTTTGACTTTGGAATATTCATGTTTGAGTAGAGATTTGGCCTCAATGGTGACTGAGGAATATTGCATGGTTGCTTTGTGGCTTCAAGAAAATCCTTTCTTCTTCACTGTTCTACTTCAAAAAGATCAAACTAGGCCTTTGTATGCTCATTGTTTAAGAAAATTAGGTCTTTATTCTCACTGTCCAAAATCTGATTTTTGTGAAAAAAATGTATATTTTACCCTTGGAAACGGAAAATATGAGGATGAATCCTCAAAAAATCCTAGATCTGAGCTCTAGATAGTCAAGAGTGATGTAAAATGACTTTTCCTAAGGTGGGTATGCAATAGAAATGAGAAAAATTGGACATAAAGGCCTCAAAAATCACTTTTCTTTTGGTTGTAGGTGGTGATTTTGAGCTTGAATGGTCATAACCAGCAAGAAGAAATCTTGAAAAATCTCCAAAAATGGCCTCCTAGACTTGGGCGCTACCTCTTGAGTGTGCACAAATGTCTTTAGATGAGGTAGGATGAAGAAAATAGTGCTTTGAAGTTATAGATCTACCCCTTAGATGTATTGCTAGCCCAAAAAGTGCTTCAAACCTACAATAATAAAGGTTGAAAACCATCATCAATGGCTGCCAATGTGAAGGAATGGCATTCTCATGTGTGGATTTGCCTTGAGATGCAAGAAAGATACATGGAATAATGCAACAATGTGTGATTTGGGCCTTCTAAGTGAAGCGCTTCTCCTTAAACCTCTTCTATTTGCCTTCAAAAGCTTCAGAACCTTCATCAATGTAGTCTCCAAGATGAAAACTGCCTCTATGCCTTCAAGTTGCCTTTGGAAATGATAATAACAATGAAGAAGAATCTCTTTTATAGCTTGCCTTCACTTCCTAGGGTTTCAATGTGCTTTTTCCACAAATAGAGTTCTCTTGTTTTTAGCTCCATGCAACAAAGAAGAATGAAGAAGTGAATGGTAAACCTCTATTTATAGCCTTTGATCTTCTCTCTCCTAAATATTCTGTCTCCTGCAAGTGGGTGCCAAAAATGGAGGCATATTGTCTTTTTTAGAATGTTTGAAAGGGAGTGCAAATCCTTAAATTTGGGCGCTTTTCCTCAATGCCAAAAAGGCATGGGTTTATCCCAAAAAGGGCACTTTTTCCATGAGCCAAAAAGGCGTGAGTTTATGCAAGTTTGAGCACCTTTTGTCAATGCCAAAAAGATGTGGAAAATAGGTGAAGTGAGCGCCTTTTTAGGGGGTCAAAAAGGCGTGCTTTTTAGTGATTTTGAGCACCTTTTGAGAGGGTGAAAAAGGCATGAGTTTTGGGTAAATTGAGCGCTTTTCTTAGGCACCAAAAAGATGTGTATTTTGGGCAATTTAGGCACCTTTTTGAAGAGGCCAAAAGGCATGTAAAGTAGGCAATATAGGCGCCTTTTGCAAGACCCTTTCCTTCTTCAATTTTCTCGTTCTTTGGCCTTTGAAGATCTTGATGCTTTTTCCTTTAAATTTCCATGACAACCTCATGATTGATTCACTATTCTCCATGTTTTTTCATCATGACTTTTGGCGTTAGAAACTTTAAACTTTTCCTTAGCTCTTTTGGATGGAGATTGCTCGGATCAATGTCATTTGTCTATGCTTGAGGAGCTTCTTTAGCTGTAACTTCTTCATTCGACGACAGAAAGCCTTGAAGTTTGGAAATTAGGCTTATAAAGCTTGAAGCTCTTATTGAAGCCTCTTCTCCATGAAGCATGCTCCAAGGTGGAGCACACTTAGCCAAAAATGCTCAAAAATACCTTAGAAAAATTTTCAAAAATTTTCAAATTTTCAAAATTTTCATAATTAAATTTTGATTTGCCAGATGTGTTGGCATTGCTTTCCTTGGTTCCTTAATGTCATTTTGGTCCTCGATCCATCTCTTTGGCTTCTGCTTCTAGATTTTTTTTCACAACTCTAGGCCTAATTGGCTTGCCAGAATCTCCCTCCATTTGAGCCTTGGATCGCTATCTTTTGATATGTCTTGTACCTACAAGGTTAGCACAATAATGACAAAGCTACATGGTGCTTGGGAGGTGTGTTTGGGCATCTTTTAGGACGTTCATATGCATATACAAAAAATTTCATATGGATACAACATTAGGCTCTATCTGGGGACCATGGTGTATAATTACGACATAGGAGGACCTATGAATCTCTGAGTTTATAGTGCAAATCAGTGTCTTGTCAGTTGGGAAATAGAGTCAGTACATTTTCCTAATCACCTAGAATAAGACTTTTCTCTAAAATCACCTAAGAATGGAACTCTGGTCTACCTAACCAAACATGAAAGGGAAACACAATACTACATAACAATTACATTACTAAAAGGGGAAACACAATACAACACACAAAATGGGGAAAACCCCTTCAAACCCTAAGGAATGAAGTATTTCAGGAATTACCCACTGAAGGGCAAAAGCAATGGGGTACCTTCCAAGTGTGAGAGGAAATAGGTGTTGTCTCCGCAGAGCTCACAAATCTTGAAAGGTCCAAGCCACAAGGAATCAAATTTGCCATTCATTCCTTTAGGCTCATGTCTCTTATCCCATAGTAGAACAAGATCACCAGTGTTGAAGTTGTGTTGACGAGCCTTTCTATCAAAGATCTTCACCTGCTCTTGATGATAAGTGATTTTGTCAACCACCTCTAATCTCTCTTCAAGTTTTGATAGGTACATAATGTGTTTCTCAATAGGATCTTTGAATTGACTATCCTCAACTGTTGTTGCAAGCTGCAAGGTAGATAGCTCTAGTGTGATGGGCAGGATGGCCTCTGTGCCATACATGATAGCAAATGGTGATGTGCCTATTGATCTTTTAGGTGTGATCCTGTCAGTCCATAAGGTGTCATATAACTTCTTGTGTCAAGTGCATTGATTGCTATCAACTAGTTTATGGATTATGGTGACTAGATTCTTATTTGATGATTCTGCTTGGTCATTACCCTGAGGGTAATAATTTGATGAGTGCGACAATGTGATCCCATAGTCAAAGTAGAAACCCAATAGTTCTTCTGAGGAAAAACTTGTTGCATTATCAGTCACAGTCTTCTAAGGTACCCTGAAGTGTGACAGGATGTTCTCCTTTAGAAAGTCGTAGACCACCTCCGAGGTAGCTCTCTTAACTGGAATGGCCTCAACCCACTTTGTGAAATAGTTGGTGGCTGTGAGAACATAAATATGTCCTTTTCTTGAGTTAGGGTTGAGAGTCCCAATGAAGTCTAACCCCCATTGCTGAAAAGGGGCTTCGATGACTACTAGCTTGAGTGGAAGAGCCGCCAACTTAAGTTTTCCAACAAATTGTTGACAAGCTTGACACTTTTACACCCACTCATATGCATCTTTGAACATAGTAGGCTAGTAGTACTTTGCTCACAGGATTTTGAATGCAGTGATCTGTGATGAAAAATGACCACTGTAGGCTTTATCATGAAAGCCTTCAAGCAACCTTCTTTGTTGGTTTTTGTCAACACACCTTAGGAATGTGTCATCTAGACTTTGCTTGTACAATACATCCTTCCATAGCACATACTTAAGTACTCTTAGCTTTAAAGCCGTCTTTTGTTGATTGTCTAAGTAATTCGGACATTCTCCATAAGTCAGATAGTAGACTATGTCTGTGTACCATGCCTTAGCAGAATCAATGAATAGTACCAAGGGAAGTTCATCTTCTTCATCAATCAAATTGATGATATCTTCCTTTTCTTTGTCTCCATCTTTGATAATAAGCTGGAAAAGTCCTCAACCATGTATCAACTTTGTAAGCTTGATCTCTAGGTCATATTCTTAGACCTTTGCCACCCAATTCCCTCACTTAGTGCCCATTTCTTACTGAATGGGAACACTCTTGACTGTTGTATCAGGTACAAAAACTATGGTGCGAGAGTTCAGGATATGGAATTTGAAATTCTTTATAGCTCGAACCATAGCATATGCTTGTTTTTCAATCTGTGAATATCACATTTCATAATCCTTGACACTGTTGCTCATGAATACAATAAGGGATTTAGCTTCTTCTTTCAGCTTCTGCAAGAGAATAATAGACATGGTGTGCTCTAAAGCATAGCAGTATAGGATAAACCTTTTGTCAAAGTTGGGACAGACTAAGATGGGAGCTTTTCTAATTGCTTCTTTGATTTTTATAAAGGCCTTCTTTCCTTCGTCTATCCATTTGAAAGCCAAAGTCTTCTTTATCATAGTCGAGATGTCTTTTGTGAGTTATGAGAAATCTGGTATGAACCTTCGAAGAAAGTTCACTTTTCCAAAGAAAGAATGTACCCTGATCTTGCTTGTTGGAAAAGATAGATTATGAATGGCATCAACTTGATTTGGGTCAATCCTTGTGCCTTCCTTAGACACGATATGGCCTAACAACTTTCCTTCAGTCACTACAAAGACTAACTTCTTGGGATTTAGGGAGATGCCGTGATATCTACACCTTTCAAATACATGGGTTAAGTGTTGAAAGTTCTCTGTACATCTTTTGGAAAAGACAGTGAGATCATCTAGGTATACCACTATAACCTTGTCCTTCAAATCACCAAAAGCTAAATCTATAGCTCTCTGAAAACTAGCTCTGGCATTGATGAGACCAAACGACATTCGTTCATAAGCAAAAGTACCCCAAGGGGTAGTGAATGTTGTTTTGTATTGATCTTCGGCTGCAACTGCAATTTGGTTGTACCCTGAATATCCGTCTAGGAGTGACAACATCTCTGAGCCAGTGATTGTCTGGAGGGTATGATCCATGATAGGCAGGGGATAGTTGTCCTTTAGAGAGGCCTAATTTAGGTTCCTGAAATCTACGCAGATCCTGATTTCTCCATTCTTCTTGTGTACTGGAACAATATTCGGTACACAAGTGAATGATGAATCAAAAAAATAATTTTCACCATGAGCATCTTTTGGATCTCTGCATATATGGTGTCTTGCACTTTCAGATTATAATGACATTGTTTATGCCAGAAAGGCTTGACTTCTATCTTCAAAGGAATTGTATGCGACAATTCTCTAGGCATGAAAACCTTCAAATCCTCATAAGACCAAGCAAAAATATCTATATATTGCTGAAAAAGCGAGATAAATATTTCACTTTCTGTGGGTGAACAACACTTGCCTAGATTGATGAGTCAGGGGTTATCCATAGTGCCGATGTTAACGTGGTGATACTTAGATGAGGTTCTTTCTTGTGTATCAACTCGATCTTGAATGTATCAGTCATTTCTATCAAATATGTTCTCTAAGGACACAAGACCCTTAGGAATTTTATTGCCCTTGAGCTGTATGACATCATTTTCCAGATCTTCTCCATCTTGGGTATTTTCTACTTCTTCCATTAGAGATTCACAATGTGGAGAAAGACTCCCTTCAAAGAAAAGACCTTTGAAATGGTCATCCATTCTGAGGAAGTTGATAATGTGCTCATCATCATTGAAGACTTGCCAATTGTTTGAGTTGTTAGGTACTGCAGGCACTTTGTCTGAAATCTAAATGCAGCATTAAGAGAGATGTGAACACCGCTAGGGTGTCAGCTTTACTGTTCTCCATCCTGGATATGTATTCAATGGTGAAGGCTTCAAACCATTCAATAGCATCCCAAACACAATTTCTGTAATGTCAGAGATGATCTTTCTTCGCTTGGAATTGCTCTTTGATCTGCTTGACGATCAATTCAACATCTCCTTTGACTTTCAGCAACTTTATTTCCATGTCATGTGCATTCTTGAGGCCTAACAGGAGTGCCTCATATTTTGTAGTATTGTTTATATAGTTAAACTATAGATAATAAGCAAAAGGGTACAATTTGCCTTTGGGAGAAATTAACACTACCCCAACTCCTAATCTAACTATTGAACAACTATCATCAAATTGCATGGTCCATATGTCAATAGTATCTTCTTTATTTTCTTCTAAACAAATAATGGCTTTATCTTCAGTCTCATTTTCAGCCATCATCATATAGGTGCCTGGACCGGTCCCTTGGTATAGAATTTGTACCTTCAGATCCTAAGACTTCACCACCATGAAATGAGACTTGGGCTCAAGTTCCAACTTGATTATACCACCTTTGATGGGGATGGTTCCTAAGGATCAATCCAATTGAATTTCTCCACCTAAGTCTTTGCAAAAACTTTGACTTAGTAACATCCCATAGCTGGCTAAGATATCTACTACTAGGATAGTCATCATAATTCCTTTCTCTAGACAAGATGCTAAGGCCACTTGTGCATCTTTCAACTGTCCAACCAACAACACTAATTTTGATTCAAGTGAATAACACTTGCCTTGATTCTTGGTGCATGAGAGTCCTAGTGCATTCATTACTTGCAAAGACATGACATTATCTGAGGCACCAGAGTCTATGATGCAATTGCTCAAATTGAAGCCACCTATGTATAGAGATATGTAGAAAGGCTTCGAATTTTCTCTTGCCACTGCAGAGGATTCAAGAAGAGTAGGCTAGACTGGAATCTCTTTTCTTACAAATTTGACAATTCTTTCCAACTGATCCGGGTGATCTTGGAGGTACTCCAGTTGAGAAATTTGGACTTTCATCTTCATCATGGAATCAACGATATCAAAATTTGTTGTGGCTGAATCTAAAGTGCCAGCTTTGACATTTTCTTGAGGTAACTTGGCCACTTCTCTAGACTTCTCTTTTTATTTCAATCTTTCTTCTTCCTCCTTTTGAGATTTTAGGTGTTGCGCCTGAGTAAAGACTAGCATAGAGTGATGTTCTACATTGACCACAAGAGAATATGGTGAAATATTATCATGGTCTTCTTCTTCAAATGTGGATTCATTTTGTATGTAACCTGTAGCAGAGTCGCCATCAAGGTCATCCATCTTGGGATGAATAAGGGTTGAACTTGAGGGTCCAGCATCAGCAAAGCCCATGATTTGATTCATCCTTTGACTTTCAAGGCAAGTAGCTCCATTGTGTTCGTTGGTTTCATGGAAAGAGCAAAAATATGCTCTAGGTGGTGGAGCTTCAGCTGGAGGCTTTGCTAGAAGTGCTGGTAACCTTGGCCTATAATTGTTATTATAGGGCTGAAAATTATTTCTTCTATGAGGTGGTTGATATTGACGCGGGGGCTATGCCTACTGCGGCATTTTCCTCTTCATGATCGTGAGATCATTTACCACCTTTTAAAGTAGTGGATCTGTAGAATTTTGGATCAAGGGCCTGATGGAATCCTTTTTCATTTTTCCTGAAGTGATCATATGATCCTCCAGTTCTATGGCATGCTCTTGTACTTCTATCAACTTTGTCTCATGAGCTGATTTGAGAAGAAAAGAGATTTCAGATTGCAAGGCATTGATGAAACTACTTAGCAGGATCTCAGGTGAAGGATTCAAAGTGACTGAAAGCCTTGTCACAAGACAATTACATCTTGTGATAAATTTTCTCATTGGTTCATGAGACTCCATCTTTGAATTTGAGAGTTGGGAAAACAATAGGGGGCTATCCTCAGTAGGCTTGAATCTAGCAAAGAATTTCTCACTCATAGTAAGCCAATTTGTGATGCTGTGGGCTTCTAGATGGTTGAACCAACCTGCTGCATTACCAGTCAAGGTCTCAACAAAGAGACATACCGCAACAGCTTCATGTACCACACAATAGCACAAGCTATAGTGAATGTAGAAATATGCTCATCTGGGTGCTAACTTCCATCTCCATGAAACCTTGGAAAATGCTATTGTGATCCATTTGGGAGATCATGATTTCTAGTAAGTAGAAGGAGGCCAATTGCATTTCCCCATGGTAAAGGAGGTGCATGCCTTCTATCACCATTGTTGCCATTATTACTATTGTTGTTGTTGTTGCCGTTATTGGAATTGTTGTCTACTCCACCATTGTTATCACCCATGACTTCTCTCAATGGATCTGTGTTATTAGGATTAGTAGAGGATGACCTTCAACATCTACAGTACCAAATGTTTATACAAGTGGATCAGCAAGACCCCTTCTATTGGCAAGAGACACTGCTGTAGAGATAATTTGTGTGTTTTCATTGATGGCAACAAGGCAAAGAGACACTACTCTGGCAGACAATCTTGAGTTAGCAACAAGGCACAAAGTATTTTCGTCCAGAAGCTCAAAATGGCTAAGTATGGAAGTATTCTGAGTAAGGGACAGAAAGTGAATCAGTATGCCTCTGCAATTGAAGACTTGTAGATGTGGTTTAGGTATGATGTTTATAGCTATCTATTCTATTATATTCTAGTGATCAAGATCTGACTTCCTCTGGAAGTCCTCTGATGAAAATTTTAAGTTTGAGTGGATAGTGTTAAGATAGAGACAACAAATAGTATAGAGTAAAATGGTCCGCATTCTTCCGCAATAGCATACTATGTTATGTGGTTCTGAAGTAAGATAGAAATAGGTCACGACTATAAGAATCCAAATTTGTAGCTCCAGAAGTGCAACAAATCTTACTCTATAGGCTCTCCAATTCTGGCATCCAGTATGACAGTGTTACAATGTGTCTGGGCAACAATTCTAAGGTCTGCATTTTTGTACACATATTTATCTTGTTCTATGGAGTTTAAGACATGTTAATAGATCATTAATGATTGTTAAATATGATTCATGAAGGTGCATTTGGTTTGTAACAAAAGTTGTGATGTGACAGAGGAACCTATCATATATGATATTAAGGAACAAGCTGACATGTTGGTTAAATCCTTATGTGGAGAAGAAATATGAGTTGGATGATAAATATGATTGGTTGTATGATTAGAGCCAACACATATGAAGGCATGTACATGACAGTTTGGATCCGCATTGAAGATTTAACCCAAGAGCAAACTAATAGGATATAACAATTGGTATACACGTTTCACATTTTTCTTGCTAACCTAATTATGAGAAAGATTTGGCTGCCGATATAAATAGAGGATGGATTTCAGTGTTTGAGTGAGTGTTGTTGTGACGCAAAGTATGTGGATGCAAAATATGTGAAGATAGAGTGGCCGCAGTAAATAAAGGGAGACCTTGAGCATATGTAAGTGTGATGGGTAAAATGGGATGAATAAAACTAATTATAAAAACCCAAAACATCAATGGAATGTGCAGATAAAAAGGATTTAAAATAAGAAGAAATGAGAGTGATACTTACAACCTTTTTACCTTGCAATTTCCATTGTTCACCTATTCTTTCTTAATCTCCCTCAGGAAGCTTGCTTCCTTGTTTCGATTCCTCAAGATGACAAGGAGAAATGGCTCAGATACTTGTGTTGAAGATGAGCTTCAACACAATATGAAATGGATGATAAATGGTGGAAGTGAAAGTGTGGGTGCCAATGGCACGCTATAGATTCTGCAGCATAAGTTTACTCAAAGGTTGGATATGAAATGAAGAGATAGAGCGTTGTATTTATAGAGTTGTGTGAGAGAAGATCAATGGTAGAAAAGAAATAAGAAGATCAATGGAAGAGGATGTTTGAGAGAACGTGCACGAATAGAAGAAGGACATGTGTCATTCAAAAAGAAGCTTTGTTGAGTTAACTGCTTTCTTGATGAGGATGAGTTTTTATTTCTTAAATTAGAATATATTTTTCTAATTTAAGAGCTTTGTTGATAGCTTTAAATCAGTTAACTCAGTTTTTGCTTTTGTATGACAAGAATTTATTTTTAGAAGATTTTCTAGAAGATAAGAAAGCATAATTAAATAAATAAATTTATTTAATTACTTGTAGATAATTTGGAGGAATAAATAAAATATTTAAATATTTTTTTTTTTGGAGATTTAATTTAAATAAATTTGCATTTTATTTAAATTTAGAAGAATGAATTAAGCAATTAAATAATTAAAATTATTTAATATTTTAGAAGAATAAAGTTGATGTTGAAGGAATTAATTAAATAAACACAATTTATTTAATTAAATGGGAGGAAGTGAAGCAAATAAATAAATTTATTTATTTATTTATTGATAGAGGAATATGAAGGTGAAATAAATATTTAAAATATTTATTTAAGTAATCATGTCATTTTTAGGTGTATACATTTTGCCCCTCTTTGATGCAATGTGTTTTATCACGTTATTTCAAAGAATAAGAATTTTCGACAATGATACATGCCCCAGTTTGCCCCTGGTACAAGTTTAACGACAGGATGCCCCCTCGGGAGATTGGACGAGAAGAAGGCAAAAAGCATGAGATGGACAATCTCATGAAGAAGAAGGTGGAAAGCAAGTGAGGATGGAGAAAAATAGGACATGGTTCAAAGGAACAGATATGGGAAGTAGTCATAATTGTCACACAGTCAGCTATGGTTCACTTGCTATATATAGGAGCTGGGTCCACAAGTTCTATTCATTTGCACACTTGTCCTTAGTTGATTGGTCTTGGAGAGCTTAGGAGAGTATGGGAAATAGAGCAGTCGACAGAGATATGGATATTCTACATGAGGAGCACCAGTTTGAGCGAGTCCGACAGTTCGATCGGCCAGCTGAGGTAGGACCATCGGTATGTAGTTCGATAAAACTCACTAAAAGTCATTTATTAGGTCAATAAATGCTTAGGAAAAAAAGCTAGGACAGATGCGCCAAACTACAGTTCGGTGCATATGCGCTCTGAAATGGCGGATATGCTACAAAATCGTGCATCTGAGATATCTTATAGTGCATATGATAGTTGTGCGCATATAGTCTATGAATTGGTGCATCTGTTGTAGAATTGCGCATGTGACACTAGAAGTGGCGCATGTGCCAGAATGACGCATACACGTCAAGTATTGGTGCATTCATGGAGAAGCGGCGCATCTGATATGGATCGGTGCATTTGCCACCTAGATCAGCACATTTGCACTAGGATAATTAGTTGACTTAACGAAATTAACCCAATTGGCACCTTGATCGATGCATCAATTGATAAGCGATCTCCGAGATTGCTGAGAATCTAGTCAAGAGATGATATGTTTTTTTGATTAATTTGATATGTTAAGTCAATGATAGGATAGTTTGATTGTTTTGAGTATGTTTTCTTGGATATGAATTTCTTTGACATTATGCTTTGCCTGATTGCAGGAGGATATCCAGGATACCCTAATGTCACAAGAGTAGTTCCCTTTGCCATTATTGCAGTGGTATATGCTAATAGAGATGGACCGCGAGGCTCTTGGTGCTATGGGCCTTCATTACATTTGCTTCATGCCTAAGGTTCACACAAACCATGGGTTGTTGACTACAGTGGTGGAGTGATTCCACAATGGGGATGGTACATTTCATCTACCTACCAGGGAGATTACGATCACTCTAGAGGATGTGTACAGGATTCTGCACCTCCCTATTTAGGGAGAGTTGGTAGAGTATGAGTCACAGTGTGACGCTAGATTGGCTGAGTGCAAATGGGTGTTTGATGACCCAGAGTTGGTTGAGCAGGTGATTTCGTGGTAGGAAATTCATGACTTCTATGACTACTTCCCAGGTATAGTGGCGGGACTGATTGGTGGTGTAGTATGCCCCGATAGGAGGTCACACGAGTTCCTGATTGGTTGGGGGAGGGTGCTGGAGAGCATGATCACTGATGGGACTCGATATGCATGGGGTGTGTACGTGCTAGCACACTTATACAGGGATATGCATCAGGTAGTGTATCACAGAGGGGCCAGTTTGTCAGCAAGTGTGTCTCCTTTGCAGTTTTGGTTGTGGGAGCACATAGCTATCACTCGGTCGATATGTCATTTCATAGGCAGAGGGGTGAGCCCTACAGCTATGGTTATGTACACATGATTTCCCAACATAAGCTGGGAAAGCTTGAGTATTGGAGACATGCGCTGGATAATGTGGATCTAGTTATCTGGCGCCCATACCTAGACTACAAGGTATGGGAGGATGAGGCTGATGAGTTGCCATACTGTTTCTAGACTCGGTGGTTCATTGGTAGGATGAGGTACATATTAGAGTAGAAGATTGTTAGCAGGGTATAGCAGTAGTTTGGCTGAGTACAGGGCAGGCCACAGGGGTAGGCACGATTTGCAAGGACCCATGCAGAGAGATATAGGTGGGGTCTTGTGGCATCATATGAGGAGGCCTTGGCATATTTTCATCAGATCCCTTATGCAACTTGGCCAATTAAGAGGGACATAGTATATGCGGGTATGACACCTGACTATGAGGAGTGGTTTTTTGTTCATCCATTTCTAGATATTCAGGACCTAGAGAGTTGGCTCCTCATATAGACGAGGAGGATTCAGATGATGAGGGTGGAGCTTGCAGGAGGAGGAGATGGAGGAGGGGGAGAGGAGGTCAGGGAGATGATGGAGGAGGAGGTCTGGGGAGGGATCTTTAGGTCAGTAGGCAATTGTGCAGCCGTAGGCTGTAGGGCAGGTACAGGTGCCAGTACAACAGGTGGCACCGTAGAGACAAATGTCACCACCATAGCATGTGGCACAATAGCAAGTGCAGGGATAGGGACAGGTAAGGTAGGCTCTACAGTCTGACTTATAGCAATAGGCTATGGTTGCTTTACAAGGTCAGATTAGGTAGTTGAGAGCCCATCTGAGAGCAGCGAAGTCTCAGAGAGAGGCAGATGCAGGATGGATATCAGAGATATCCAGAGAGCGAGATGTAGCCCTGGCAAGTGTGTGGGTGATGAGAGCAAAGAGAGATGCAGCTATGGTAGCCATGGGTACAGATGGTACTTCTAGCTTTTTAGTTTCATAGGTGCAGTAGGCACAGACACAACCAGCCCAAGTACAGGGTGAGCTTGCCAGAGTGCAGGCTCAAGCTTAGTACTATAGAGGTTTATACCATGGGGCAGTGGCGGTGGACCAGTGTGTGGCTAGCTACAGGGGTTAGTCTGGGGCATCACAGAGGGCAGGTGGATCCTGATCTATGGCATTAGTGAGAGGTCCCCAATAGTCAAGGGGAGACAAAGGAGTGGGTAGCGTAGGGAGCAGTGCTCCACGGCAGCAGGGTTAGCCAAATTTGGACACTTGTACTAATTTTTTATTTGATGTACACATTTTTTACGGCTGAGATATTATTTTTTCCTCAAGACATGTATCGTTATCTTTTTGTACTTTGTATACATTTCATGACATCACTCTAAGATATGGATAGATATTCTAATATATTGCACATTTGGACATGGTTTTATGTTTATATGATGATCATGCAGTTTATTGATGTTCTACATTCACATGTTCTATGTTTATATGTGATGGATGTAATTTATCTTATGATGCTTTGTATATGTGATGCATACTAGATGGATTAAGATGCAAATGTGGATGTTATTGATATGATTATGCAGCTCTATATGTTTTTGTCTATGTTTTTTATTTTTGATATGATATATGGATGCAAATGTATGTGGATGACCTAATGCACTTATTATGTATGCAAATGATTTAATCATGTGAATGACTATCTCATGTGATATGATATGTTATCTATGCTATGTTTTTTATATGTCCAAATGTACTCAATTGACACAGAGATGATATAGATAGGTGGAAGAAAAGAAATGAAGAAATATAGGCTTTCATTTGATACACTACAAGATTTTCTTATTGCATGGTTGATATGAATTTTTGGATATGGGATGGATGTGGATTGTCATCTTGATATTGCAAGTGTTTTTCTTTCATCAATGGGCACTTTTTGTTTCTTTTCTTTTTTTGAAATGTTGTAAGAAAATACAAGCATCTAGGTATAATTAGACCGAGATGACCTAAGTATTCCTTACATGGATTTTGATATAGCAAGTTGATACAAGCATAGATAGTCAAACTTGAATCTAGATGACCTGAGTACTTCTTGTGTTTCAATAGACAAGGATTGCCCCTTTTCATGTTTCAGACCTCCGAAGTCCTCAATGATCTTTTGTTGATCATGTCTTTAGACAAAAGTCATCACATTACTACAGTTTAATCCACAAACAACAGACAAAGAAAAAGATTATGCCCCCATCATAGCACCTCTAGCTTTTGGCATCCTTGAGTAGAATAGGAAGACATAATGACAAAAATCCAAGACTTTGTAAGTTAACCTATTCACAAAACATTCTTACATTAGATGTGTCTTTTTGCCATAATTGATATAGAGTCAGTTTGAGTGTTTCGGTATGGTGCTCTACTTTGGACAGGTTGATGTTTGGTGCCACAATTTTTGTTTGGAAGCTTGCTTTGGTGTGCATGCTTGTCTAGTGAAAGGTATCACAATCCTTTATTGGTATCCTCTTTTAGAAAAAGTGTGGCATTTAAGAATCCAAATCTGAAACTAGGTCGAGGAGTTGCCCCCAGTTTAGTCAAAGGATCAACTTATTATGGGTGATATGACAAGCAGACATGGAGATACAGACCCTAAGGGACTGACCTAGTTCCTCAAGGGTTCATTGCTAAATGGCCTTGCCTACGTGAAGATGCAGAGGCAATGTAGTTCAAGGTGAACTAGATGGACCTAAGACCTAGGCGATGGCAAAGGTGTAGAAACGGTATGGACAACAGGATAGACGACACTCAAAGAAATGGAGAGGAAAGAAATGGAGCGGAGCCTCAGGGGTGCCTTGATAATGGGCTTGCCTACGTGATAGCTCAGAGGAGACATAGTTTGACAACAGTTCAAAGAACTAGTTCAAGATGAACGATACGATGGACACAAGAGACATGAGGTCACAATAGATGGAGGAAGTGGTTTGTCACAGATAGTGCCTGTTTACCAGGTTTTCACCACTTGCTTTTATTTGCACAGAAGCTAAAAGTACACATGACACCTGTTTGCTAGGTTTTCATCATGGTACCTATTTTCTAGGTTTTCACCAAAGGACAATTTTTTTGTTATTTTTCCATTTTGTTTATTTTTTGTTTGTTTTTTATCACTTTTTCAATTTTTTTGAATTTTTAAGGACTCCCTTGCATTGGGGTTTCAGGTATAGAACGTGAAGATACATGTTGTTGATGGGATCATCAAACATTTCCCCTTCAGTTGTAGCCAATTGATATGCACTTGACCCATAAGCTGCAATGATGACATAGGGACCCAGCCAATTAGATTCAAACTTGCCTTTCTTTTCATGATCTTACTGATTTCTGGGGTTTTCTTTGAGGACTAGATCACCAACTTGGAATATTTGGGGCTTTACCCTATGATTATAGCTTCAGGACATCCATTGTTGATAAGCTTTTAGGTGGTTAAAGGCTTGTTGCCTTCTCTCTTCGAGAAGCTGTAATTCTTGAAGTTTGGACACTCTATATTCTTCATCAGATATGAGGCCTTTTAAAGAAACTCGTAAGGATGGGATCTTGACTTCAATGGGCAAGATGGCTTTAGATCCGTAGACTAGGGAGTATGGTGTTGCACCTGTGGGTGTGTGGATGCTTGTACAATAGGCCCACAATGTGGGATTTAATTAGACATGCCAATCACGGCTAGCATCATTGACAGTCTTCTTTAGGATTTTCAAAATGGTTTTATTTGATGCCTCCACTTGGCCATTTCCTTGGGGGTAGTAGGGGGTAGAAAAGTGGTGCTAGATATGGAATTTGTCACATAGTTCCTTGACATCTTGATTTTTGAAAGGTTGTCCATTATCCATGACAATGGACAAAGGGATACCATAGCAACAAATGATGTAGTTCAAGATAAAGGAGGCAATCTGCTTGCCTGTTATGTTGTCTAAGGGTACGACTTCAATCCACTTTGTAAAGTATTCAATGGCAGTGATTATAAATTTATGGCCGCTGGATGAAGAAGGGTGAATCTTGCCCACTAAGTCGAGTCCCCACTGATAGAAAGGCCAAGGAGTCGTTAATGGCTGTAGCTCTTGTGCTGGTGCATGTATCAGGTTCCCATGGATTTGGCACTTTTTGTACTTCTTTACAAAATGATAGGAATCTTGTTCCATGGTTGGCCAGTAGTATCCCATGCGTATGAGTTTCTTGGCTAGGGTAGGGCCACTAAAGTGGGTCCTGCATATACCATCATGTACTTCGTTCAGGGCGGTTTGATATTCCCCACTATCGAGACATCTAAGGTGAGTACCATCAAGACCTCTACGATATAGGGTATTGGTGACAATGGCATACTAGGATGCCTAATAGATGAAGGTTCATTTTTGGTTACTGGAGAGATCAGGTGGGAGGGTATTCTCTTTAAGATAGGCAAATATTCTTCCATAGAGGGGGGAATCAGTTCCAACAATGTGGCAAATGATATGGGATTCAGGGGTGTCATATGTAGGATAGGACACTAGCTCTACTAAGAACTCATACTGTGATTGATTATTTGGAATATCGAGGAGAGATGAAATCATTGCCATGGCGTCTCCAGCTTTGTTCTCAATCCTTGGTATCTGTTCAAAAGAGATCTTGACAAAGTATTCTTTGAAGTCATCTACCATTCACTTGTAAGGGATTAATTTCTCATCTTTTGTCTAGTAATCGTCATTTACTTGATTTATGACTAGCTATGAGTCACCATACACCTGAAGTTCTTGGATATTCCATTCAACTACTAGCTTGATGCCAATGACTAGGGCTTCATACTCTACCACATTGTTAGTGCAGGGAAACAGCAATCTGTATGATTTAGGAATGGTGTCGCCACTAGGGGTGATCAAGAAGATACCTGCTCCCGATCCATGTTGAGTATATGAGCCATTGAAATACATTTTCCAAGTTGTTGTGGTGATGTGAAAGATAGACTTGTCTGGAAATTCAAAACTCAAAGGGCTATCATCTATTAGAGGTGCATCTGCTAGTTGATCTACTTGGCCTTTTATTGCTTTCCTGTCTATATATTCGATGTCAAATTCACTGAGAAGCATGACCCATTTGGACAATCTACCTATTAAGGCTGCTTTGTTGAGTAAGTACTTGAGTGGATCAATTTTTGCTACCAGTTTGACCGAATGTGACATGTAATGTCTCCACTTTTGTGAGGTGAAGACAACAGCAAGACATGCTCTTTCAATTGGCATGTATTATAGTTTGTATCCAACAAGTGTTCGACTGATATAGTATATTGCTTGTTCTTTCCCTTCATAATTTTGTTGTGCGAGGAGAGCTCTTAGAGCTATTGGTGTAGCTGAGATATACAATAGCAAAGGTTTGCCCTAAATCGGTGGCAAAAATACAGGTGGTTTCATGAGATACTCTTTTAACTGCTGAAATGCTTGTTCACATGAATCATTCCATTTGAACAGGACATTCTTATGTAGGAGCTAAGAGAATGGGTGGCACTTGTCTGCCAACTGAGAAATGAACCTTCTAATAGATTGTAGTTTTCCCTATAGGGACCTTAGCTGAGTGAGATTTTTAGGAGGCGGCATTTCCACGATGGGCTTCACTTTAGCTGGGTCGACTTCGATTCCATTGGCAGACACTATGTATCCAAGTAGCTTACCTAAGGTAACTCCAAACACGCATTTCTTTGGATTGAGATACACATTAAACTGTTCCATTCTTTTGAAGATTTTGTCCAATACTACTAGGTGTCCTTTTCTTGTGAGAGATTTTGCCAGAATGTCGTCAACATAATCTTCCATTATAGCATGCATCATGTCGTGGAAGATTGTGGTCATAGCTCTTTGATATGTTGTACCGACATTTTTTAAACCAAATGCCATGACACACCAACAATAGGTGCCCCAAGGACATGTGAATGCAGTCTTGTGTTGGTCTTCAAGTGCAATTTTTATCTGGTTATATCCAAAAAAACCATCCATTAGTGACACCATGGTGTGTCCTACCGTGAGATCTACGATAATGTCAATGTTTGGTAGGGGGACATCATCTTTTGGACAAGCTTTGTTCAAGTCCCTAAAGTCATTACATATTCAAACTCTGCCATCTGGTTTGGCAACTGGTACTATGTTTGAAATCCACTCAGGATAGTCTATTAGTCTGATGAATCTGACATCTAATAGTTTCTTCAGCTCTTCTTTCACCATGAGGGCCACATGTGGGTGCATCTTTCTAAGTTTTTGGAGCTAAGGATAGGTGATGCATTATGAGATTTGGATCTAGCCCTGGCATGTCTGCATATGTCCATGCAAATTTGATTTTTTTCTTTTAAGGAAGTCGGTGAATGCTAGCTTTTCTTGTTCTGTTAAAGACTATGCCATGTGGATCATTCTGGGATTATCACCTGTGCTGACATTGATCGGCTCTGCTGGTTCTATCAAGATTGAAGATCTCTCCTGCTATGTAAGATTGGGTAGAGGGTCAAGTCTTCCATCCTTCAGCACCTCGGAGAGGTTTTCACCGTTGGATATGTCTATATTTTTACTTATTTCATGATCTAACACTGCCGCGGAATGGTTTTCATCATTAGATCTTTCTTTCATTTTGACATTTTTGAGACTGAAATGCTTGGCACTCTCTCCAAAATAGGCCTTCTCATTGAGTTCTATGGCATAGCCAACTCTGTGGTCTCCTACAGGTATATGATCTCTAAGCTCAAGATAGTCTATGATGGCTTCATCATTCTAAAAGGTATCGAGCTCAGGGGTAGTACCTTGTAAGTCCCAATCTATGAGTTCAGGGTGCACCAATGGCAAGGGATCATTAGGTTGGTCTGGTTCGATGGTATTTATGGTTAAGATAGAGTTTTTATAAGCATGGACAAAGTCTGCGATGGTACTCTCTATTAGCAGATCTATCAAGGGGGTATCATTCTTTCCTCACGACTTTCACTATCATTATTACGTGGGTCAGACTCTAGTGGTCTAGCCCTTGGACCTTGTCTCTCATTAGAATGGGTTGGGTCATACTCATGGACAACATCAATGCCTTTTTCGTCACAAGGTAGCTCTGAGAGACTATCCCACTCATATTCATTGGAATCAGTCTCACTTCCTAGTTGCAATTGTTGAATTTGATCAACCAGATTACTAGCAGATGTTTCTGGTTGTTTGCCTTTATTCTTATTTGCTCTGTTGGTTCTAGATGTGCTAGTGTAACCTAGCCCTGTAGTGTCTTAGCCTATCAAGGTATGAGGTTGTATGGGTTCAGTAATACCATCTTTTCGTGAACCGAGTGGACCGTGTCCTTCATATCCCATTCTTTGTAGCATTTGGAATCCTTGACCATATTGTTCAATTTGTATAGTAGTATGATGGTCTTGTTGTGTTGATGAAATGTCTTCATCCTTATATAACCATTGCAGGATATCCTTTTCATCACTCTCATCTTTGAGGCTTCCCCATTTGATAAACAGACCTTTGGTAGTTTTGTCTGCTTTGGGTTTGCTCAGAGTAGGTCTTCCATATGAGCTAGGAGATAGGGGGAGTTGTGCCAAGAAGAGGGATTAGGAGATTGTGTACTCACCCAAGCCCTTATCTTTGAGTCTGAGGTTAGGTTGGAATGCCTTTGAAGTGGAAGCAAGTGAAGCTGGGTCAACACGAGATGAGGATGAAGTAGAAGCATGGTTGTTAGGGATCACAACTTCAAGTTTACATTGAATGGAGTTGCAATACTGAAACAGATTAGGGTCACCTTGGATGGTGATCTCTTGGCCTTCATAGGGGAATTTGATACACTAATGGTATGTTGATGACACTTCTTTTAGAGCATGTATCCATGGTCTCCCAAGAAGAATGTTATATGTTAGCTCCATATCAAGGACTTGACAAGCCACATCTTTTACTATAGGTCCCACTCTGATTGGTAAAGTAACAATTCCCTTGGAAGTTCTCTCCTCCTCATCATAGGATTTTATAGTGATTTTCTTTTTTGGATCTATATCTTTCTCTATAAACCCCAATGCAAGGATTAGCTTCAAGGTGCAAATATTCAAACTAGATCCTCCATGAATTAGAACCCTTTTTATCTTGTGTTTGTGGATGAAGGCTTCGATATGAAGAGAGGTGTTATGAGGTTGGGTGATTGACATACCATCCTTTTTAGTGAATGATAGGGAGTGAGGTGAGGTAATGTGACCTACCATGGTTTGAAACTATTCTTCGGTGAGGTTTATTGGAATGGAGGCTTCAGAAAGAGCTTTGTCAAGTATGGCCCTATGAGACGGGGAGAGACCCAGAAGTTCCATGATGGAGATATGTGTGGGTGTCTTATGAAGTTGATCCAAGATATTATACTGATTAGCTAGAGGGGCGGAGGCTCCTCTAAGAGTGACTCTATTACTATGGGTGGTAACATTACAATCTGGATCTTTGTTTATAGTGATCACATTGATGCATGAATCACTTTCAGAGATGTGGTTAACAACATAGTCAAAGGTGACGTTTGTGTAATTGGCATTGTTAGTTCCATTGTTGTTTTGGTTGGAGGGCCCTCCCTGCTCATAGTTGGGAAGAGGATCCTTGAATGCTTGGTGATCATTATTAGAGGTATGTATGTCAAGTGACACTTTGTTTTGCTTGATCAAATCTTGGATAGTGTGCTTGAGTGCAATGCAGTCGTTGGTTTTGTGCCCCCTATTTCGGTGGTACTCACAAAAATCATTGTCACTCCACAAAGGAGGTTTGACTTTTGGTTCATATTCCCATGCTGTTGGAAGTGTTATGATCTTACTTGTGATTAAATTCCATAGGGCGGTTTCCAATGATTCTCCCAAAGGTGTGAATTTTCTCCTAGGTTGAAAATTTGTAAACCATGATTCAGTGTTTCTTGGTTTGTTTTGAGGAGTTGATAAGTTGAAGATTGGTTATTTTGGTGTTGCATTCTTGGCATCTACCACCCCATCATTCACAATGTTTTTGTTCTTTGTCTAGAATCTTGGTTTATCTACATTGGTGTTGGTACTAGGAGTGTCCTTATATAGCTTTATTTGACCTTTTGTGATTAAAGCTTTTTCGATGATTAGACCCATCTCAATGACCTTACTAAAGGAAGTAGGACATTGGATTTGTATCTGATGGCTTAGGTCAGTTTGTAAGTTATGGACAAACATTTCCAGCATTTGTTTTTTAGGCATTTGATGTGGGCACTTACTTACCAACTATCTCCATCTTTGTAGGAAGGTGGCAAAAGATTCTCCACCTTTTTTCTTGGTGTTACAAAGATCTAAGATTGAGGTGTCATGCTCAATATTGTAGGAGAAGTGTGTGAAAAATTTGTCCACAAGTTCATTAAAGGTTCTAATGCCGGGTGGTACTCTAGAAAATGACTCCATGGCTTGTCCTCCCAAGCTTCTTGGAAACAGTCGCATAAGATAAGTATCGTTGTGTGCGACTTCAAGACATACAGCATTGAATTCCCTAATGTGGTCCCTTGGATCACCCTTTCCTCGATATTTATCAAATTTTGGCACCTCAAATTTAGAGGGGAAAGGTATCATGATCAAGGTTCTATCAAAAGGATATGGTGAAATATCCTCTAGGGAGTAATGCTTAGTTGATGCTCCTATTTGCATGTCTATGAATTGTTGTTGTAAAGCTTGGATCTGTTGTGTTGGTTTTTCTTCTGAATCAGCACTAGGGTTTGCCAGTTCTAATGCATGGGCAGATTTAGCCAACTAATACAGGAGGTTACGTGAGCTCCTCCCCTTCACTTATGGTTCTGCCACACCAAGGGGGGTATCCCTATAGCTAAAGATGTGACCTTGACTTACTCAATGACTGATAGATTTAGCTTGACAGCATCAGGCAGAATACTCTCATGTATGGACCAAGATCTGCATGATAGATCACAAGGTTGGCAACATTCTTGGACATATTGTCTGGTTGAGTATGAGAGTATGCAGGGGGTTCCTAATCCTACTCCTACAACTAATAGGTTGAAGTGATGAAATGGGTGGACATAATGTCTTGGATGCAAGACAAGGGGTTTTGGCTCATAACTACTGACCCAAGAGCAGACTGGTGCCTATCCATTGAGCAAGGAGTCAACTAGATGTATACAACAGATGGTTTGCAACTTTCACTCAAGTTTCAGGGGGTTGGACTAATGCTTGCCGTACAAACATCACCCAAGAATGGGTATCTAACTACCTCTACTTACTGATATCCCTACAGACATACAACCTTCTCCATGCTCAACCTAAAACAGTTTAATCCACTCCTTGAATGGAAGTTAGAGATCAGGCATGTGATACAGAACCCTGTATCCTAGAATCTATGAAACCCTTAGCAACCAGATTCAAAAGAAGGAAAGGCATGCAACAAAGGAGACAGACAGATAAACACATGCAATATAGCATTTTTCATTTATATCAACATGAAACTGAACATATGTGCAAAATACATTCATGTTGCAACTCATAAACTCCAAAATGGGATAAAACAATCAGGGTCATGCCCTATCCTTCGTTATTTACACAAAAAATGATGCCCAGGTCTTCAACAACCTACAAATGAGCAACACAGCCTACTAAATACAGCAAGGAAGGTCCTCAGCATTAATTACATGGCAGATTTCAAAATTTAGTAGATACAGTTCATCATGAGAAATGGTGCTCAAACATTCAATGTAGCAGGTGGAAGAGGGGACAGGAGAGGTTCTCGAGCCTTGCGCCACCGCCTGGGGATTCACATCTTTAGTTAGGTACTAGATCCATCCACACCATCACCCATACCCTGTAACATCTGCCATTAATGTCCATCTACTTCATGGCCTTCAGGAAATGCAGAATACTGTGCATCGCTGACCTTTCCTGCCAAAATGTATCATCTTGATATTTCAAATTATGCAGGATCAAATTATCCCACATGCACCCTGTGGCAACCTCCTTAACACTTTATATACTAGGTCGTGAGCATATATGATGTCGGTGCTTTTACTCTCGACGACACTAGTATAAGACCTTCATCATCAGCATCATCTGCATGATATCCGGATATAAAATATCACCCTGACGTCAGCATCATCATCTGCTTGATAACCTTACCTTCATGTGAGATATCAACCTGATATTCACCTTCATCGGTGCAACCTGATGCATCAGAGGAAGATCCTCCCGCTTAGCCGATACCAAATGTCCGGCCGATGAACATCCTGATGACATCACCATCATATCTACATACCACGCACCTCCTCATATCCAGATGATGTCATCATCACATTCATATATCAGGGGATCTCTGCAAGATGACTAGTGTTAGAAATATGACCCCCCCGGATCCTAATGATGTTACAATCATATTGGTGCCAGGGTGATATTCATAAGATCACCTGATATTTCAGAATATCACCCCCCGCAGAAATATCAGGGTGCACTATAGCTCCATTGTAAGATCAGGGTGATGTATGAATATGACTGATACTTGAAAATATCACCCCCTTCCTTGGAATATGATGAAGCTGACAGACAAAAAAGCGGATATCACCCTAATATAAGAATGACGTCAGCAGCATCAGGGTGATGAAAGAACATGAAGTGATAAAGTAACATCAGGATGATCTTAACCAAGATCACCTGATGTTCAAATATGATGACCCTGTAGAAGATCAAGCCATACTTAGAACCTTGCAGCAACATCATCAGGATGATCTTAACTAAGATCACCCAATGTTAAAATATCACCCCAGCGAAAGATCATGCAGGCAGAAAATATGATGACCCTCGCAAGCAACATTAGGGTGATGACCAGAAATATGATGATGATGACCTCCTCCAACAAAAATATGATGCTGACACTGAAAAATGCTGAGGAGGCCCAGAGACTTAGAATATTTTTGGATTTTTAGGGAAAGTGTCTGCATGCTAACTGCTTGAACTTGACTGCTCATGCAGGCACCAACATGTTGGGTCATTAAGCTTAAGGTATCAGTAGAATCAATGGTTGCTTTGCTTTTATCTACGGGTATTTCCTCATGTGTGCTTCCCTCAGGATTTCTTTCTTCCTCAGGTTCTTTTAGAGCTTCTACATCAAAATCTTTAGGGAGCTTGACTCCTAGTTATGCTAGGTGTAGAAAGAAATTTGTAAGGTCTTGGGCAAGTACCTTATCCATTATATGTTGAAACCTTCGGTCTTGCTATGTTTGGAGGACCTCTTCCATAGAAATTTCCTCATCACTGTCATGAGAGGTTGGAATAGTTTTCTCAGCCATTTCAATCTATTTTTGTTTTTGTGACCTCGTTAAGACCATGCAAGGTGACTAGAGATGGGATGAAGCAAGTTTGAAAGTTTTGAACAAGGGGTTCTAGAATGTGTCAAGATTTGAGCAAGGTTCTCCTTAGATCTAATTGGTGTCAAACAAGTTGGGTGTACAAATGATAGTCAAAGTAAGGATGATAGAAATCCATTTACTTGATGTGGACTAGTCTTGCACAAGCCACTAGTGGAGTTCTGAGAGAAAAGGATAAGTGATCCTTGATAGTGGAGACTCACTAGGTTTGTTTGAGGTTTGATATGATCAAGAATAGCTTGGTTCTAACCTTGTTGGATTTTGGAGGAATTTTATGAGATTTTGGATGATGTAGTGTGAGAAAAGTAGCTATGGTGTAGAAAAAGAGGGAAATGGTTGACATGCATGATTTTAATTAGATCTTGGAACAATTGAGATAGGTTTGAAATGGTTTTTTGAAAAGTTGATAGTTTTTCTCTTGGGAGGTATGGAATAGCTCTCTGGTTTGGATGCGCAGTGGTAAATGTGCCAGAACAGAGTATAAAAGCACCACAGGTTGAAGCAAATGTGCCAATCTAGCAATTTTTAAATGCGCCGCAATAGGAATCAAATGTACAGCAAGTCTAAGCAAATGCACCGTAGGTCGCAGCAGATGCGCCGTTCTGGTTTTCAATTTGGTTTTGCAGAGTTTTTGGAACATTTTTCAAAAAAAATCTATTTTTGGTTGAAAACTTGGTCTTTTCTTGAATTTTGATTTTTAATTGTGGCAAAAGACATAGCAAGCGCATAGAAGTTTTCATGATTTTTATCTTTTGCTATTTTTTTGTATTTTTGGACTTTTGACACAAGAACAAGTACAACCTAGGCTAGAAAGGATAGTATTTGTGGAATCCCCTCGCTATGCATATTCAAAGCGTGTAGCTCCAGGATCTGGTAGTATTAGTTCCCCTCCATAGAACTCACTTCTCATGCACACCAAATCTGAGTTTCCTTAGGCTCGTACCCCCACCAAACCATAGGATTGTCCCTGCTACCTCTACTAAGAATCACATGAATCGAGGCCACTTCAAAGGTTCCACCTTTTGTGTCAACAAATAGGGGTTTTTGGTATACTAAACAAGTGACTAAGTAGTCAAGGCAACTGTCCGAGTGGTTACACATGCGATAGCACTACTCTCTGTTATGGAGTCTCCCAACCTCCAAGGGTTACACCTTGGAGAGTTTTGGGGGAGGTTGGTTGTCGATGTAACACCGCAACACTCATTGCAGGAAGCTTTCACCTCAAGCATAGTTTATTTAAAGTGGATCGGTAGGGCTTGGCTTTAGCCTATTTGCACTCAGGGTCATTCCCACTTGGACAGGCAAGCATCCAAGGGTAGGCCCCTCTAAAGGTTAAACACAAGGAATAACAAGTCTAGCATTCTGGTCACCCAATAAAGGGGAGAGCATAAGCCTATTGTCATTCAACAGTCACAGAAGACAATGATTAATCTAATCCTATTCAAAAGGAAAAAAACTAAATGTGCTATCTACTTGGGCACTCACACATTTGTTAACTTTGAAGTGTTTAAATATAGAAATGTTCTTTTCCCTTTGTG
The DNA here is from genome assembly GCA_027924645.1 of Cunninghamia lanceolata. Classification (NCBI taxonomy): domain Eukaryota; kingdom Viridiplantae; phylum Streptophyta; class Pinopsida; order Cupressales; family Cupressaceae; genus Cunninghamia; species Cunninghamia lanceolata. Next base: position 7,146,965 of record BSBN01000445.1, read on the forward strand.
AGATAGCAATGTTCTAAACTAGGAAAGATAGCAATAATGCAAAGATAGCAGTCGTTCAATTACTATCCTCCTAGTTAAAGACTACGTGAGATTTGCATGCATGCATTTTTTTTTTACTGTTTTTCCCCTAATTAATCTAAGGTGAGTTAATTAGTGTAGCTAAATGATCTATCCAGCCTCTAATCTTGCAAGACAAATGTTAGCATAAAATCCTAAAACTATGAGAAATCCTAAAATTAGAATGAAGATCAGATGTGCCGCTTATCAGTTTGTATGCATAGAAATAGAGACTATAAGGGCCATTTTACAAATGCACTGAGACAGATGTCAAAAGCGTAGGAATAAGAGACAGAAGTGCCAATTTAACATATATGTCATAAAAAGGAATGTAAGCACCGTTTCTGAGGGTATATGTGTCAGAATTATGCAGGCACCTAAACAGGAGGTGTATGCGTTGGCTCAGAGGATGTATGTGTTGTAATAATGAAGGCACTAAAATAGAAGGTAAAAGCACCAGCTCAGAGGATGTATGTGCTGGAAGTTTGCATGCACTGTAAAAGGTGGTATATGCACCTCGGGATCGATCAAGTGCGCCGATTGAACCTGTCAAAAGCTTGTACGGAACCTGTCACTCAGAAACTCAAATTTTTGGTTAGATTAGGGGCAAGGGCCCCACGGTGGGTGCTAGAAATGTGATGGGTAAAATGGGATGAATAAAACTAATTATAAAAACCCAAAACATCAATGGAATGTGCAGATAAAAAGGATTTAAAATAAGAAGAAATGAGAGTGATACTTACAACCTTTTTGCCTTGTGATTTCCATTAATTGCCTATTCTTTCTTGATCTTTTGGTGATGAAGATGGCCCTCAGGAAGCTTGCTTCCTTGCTTCGATTCCTCAAGATGACAAGGAGAAATGGCTCGGATACTTGTTGTGTTGAAGATAAGCTTCAACACAATATGAAATGGATGATAAATGGTGGAAGTGAAAGTGGGGGTGCCAATGGTGCTTTCTTGATGAGGATGAGTTTTTATTTCTTAAATTAGAATATATTTTTATAATTTAAGAGCTTTGTTGATAACTTTAAATCAGTTAACTCAGCTTTTGCTTTTGTATGACAAGAAGAATTTATTTTTAGAAGATTTTGAAGATTTTCTAGAAGATAAGAAAGCATAATTAAATAAATAAATTTATTTACTTACTTGTAGATAATTTGGAGGAATAAATAAAATATTTAAATATATATTTTTTTTTGAGATTTAATTTAAATAAATTTGCATTTTATTTAAATTTAGAAGAATTAATTAATTAATTAATTAATTAAAATTATTTAATATTTTAGAAGAATAAAGTTGATGTTGAAGGAATTAATTAAAAAACGTAATTTATTTAATTAAATGGGAGGAAGTGAATCAAATAAATAAATTTATTTATTTATTTATTGATAGAGGAATATGAAGGTGAAATAAATATTTAAAATATTTATTTAAGTAGAGTCATGTCATTTTTAGGTGTATACAGTAAGAGCAGATCATAAAAATGGGGGAAGACTGAAATGAAGAGTTTTGAGTTAGTGTTTTCAAGCTTAATTAGAACTGTAACCATGCATACGTAGATGCAATCATAGCAGTTCATCTTTGGCAGTGAGCCCTTTCTCTTGAGCAGTGAGCTCTGGGCAGTGAGCCTCTTATAACTTAGTATTGTGCTATAATAATATATTGTGAGCTAACACTCATCATGGTTTTTCCCTTTTTGGGTTTTCCACGTAAAAATCCTGGTGTTCATGTGTTATGTCTTTATGGTTGTTGTTTCTATGCTTATTCTGCTTTCATATTATTAACTTTGGAATTTGGGTTAATAGACTTATTAAGAAGTGGTTTTGTGGAATACTGGTTCACCCCCCTCTCTTAGTATTCCTTGCTATCAACAATTGGTATCAGAGCCAAGTTCCTTGGAAGAAGTCTAATAGCTTGAGGAAGCTCTGGGGTAGTACAATCATGGAAGCAAGAAGATTTGGAAATTATGAAAGCAACAAGGAACTAGAAGTAGCCCTTATGGATCTTGAAAAATCTAAAGCAAAAGTCAAGGATCTGAAGGAAAACTTGCAACAAGCTGATGAATGTATCTCAAAGTTAAAAGAATAAGTCAAGTAATATAAAGACAAATACAAAGAAGTTAGTGATCAATTGATATCAACAAATGAAGCCCTAAATGATTTGGAAGTAGAAGTTATAGAAAGAACAAAAGTAGAAAAAGATCCGAATTTAATTATAAAAAGTATATCAGAAGATTGTGCCAAACTTGAAAAAGAAATTGTAAGTCTAAAAATAGACCTAGAAAAGGCCAAGAGCTATGAAGAAAAGTTCAAGATAAGTACTGCAAAGCTTGATGAAATGATTGCTATCCAGAAGAGTGATGATGACAAGCAAGGTTTGGGATTTGAGAAAGGAGAAAGTCCAAAATCTGGTCAAACAAACACTAAGTCAAGGCAAAACAGAGAAAACCAGTTCAAATATCAAAAAAGAAGACCTAGAAGACCTCCGATCAGATAGCCAAATGCTCAGAGGTATCCATCTTTCTATGGCCACTATTTTAATTGCAATAAGTTTGGTCATAAAGGTACTCAATGCAAGAGTAGAGTAAATCAAAATATTTCATCATTCTCTGGTCAATACTTCAATTGCAAGAAAATTGGTCAGAATCAAATGAATGCAGAAATCTGGTAAGAAATGGGTCTTACAATGCAAGGAATAATCAATCATTCAATGGAAAGTGTTTCACATGCAATAGATTTGGACACATGGCTACTCAATGTAGATCAAGGATAAGGAAACATTGTGTGTTTCAATTGCAACAAACTTGGACATGTTGTAAGATTCTGTAGAAGCAAGAATGTAAAGATAAATTACTATGCTGAAGAAAGAAAAATAGAGTAGAGGAATGATAAGGGAAAAGAAATGATTGATCCAGTTGAAACCAAGAAGGAAATGGACAAGATCTGGAAAAGAAAGAAGTAAGTAAAGAAGAGGATAGATCCGCGCTAGCATCTGATGCAGATATTTCCTACATGAGGTAAATTGGGTGCTCTAACTCAAGGGGAGCAGTGTTGAAAATAAAAACCCCCAACTGGAAAGTAGGTGCCAAAATCCAGCACGAAGGAATATAATAGAATTTGATGTGAAAAATCTCTCAAAAGAAAAACTAGAAGAAAAGAAGTCAATGCAACACATTGTGGAGCAATCTTGATCGATTGTATCCATCAAAGAAGTCATGTAGCTTTTTGGGAATGAGCATTTATGACGATTCAAGTCAAGTCATGCGGAGGATAAAAAGGGACTTGTTTGATTTCAAAATTACTTTGCATTTAAGATATCAAACATCCAGGAGAGGCTATGGCAAAACTTGAGCAACAACAACTAAGATCTGAAGGATTCAGAGTGACTCAGACAAAGGAAACCCTAGCTCAGTGGAATAAGGTATTTTCATTCAAACCCCATTTGTGAGTCAGTTGAAATTCTAAAATGGCAACTCCACAAGTCATTGATGTCACTGAACAACCTTGGCCTAAACTTAAGAAACACCCATTTAAAGCAATAGAAGTGGATCCGATGGGTGCATTTTCAGACATTCCTTATGGAGTTTTATATGTTGAGGATGTTAGGACATATATAAATGTTTCTCTAGATGAGTACAACGATGGGAGATTCACAGAATTTTTTCTAAACCATCTACGTGATGATCAAAATGACTTGAAGCTGGAGTGTAAAGCCCTAAAGGAAAATAAACTCATCCAATATGTGCACTTCCCTAGTTTTGTGGAAGATGAATGGGTCTGGTATGTGCTTAGCAGAATGCACGATGAATTCATGTGGCTAAGACAACCTTTCAAGATCACTAGGGAAGAAATCAAGGCAGTAACTAGATTGAACTCCACCGGTGGTATGCCCTTCTTAAAGGTCGTTAAGGATCAAACTGTCTCAGAGGCCACCAGAGCCAAATTTGACAAAAGGGAATTAACTATCAATGATATTACAGATCATGGTGTGAGATTTCCCTCAATGGTTCTAGGGTACAAGGTCTACTTCTCCAATTGGGAGAACTTTGTTTTTGGCATAGCGATTTATATTGTCTATTAGATGATAAAGGAGAATGCAAATTACAACCTATGCGAGTTGTTGCTAAATCAATTAATGGAGAACCTAAGGAAGATAAAGGAAAGCAAGAGTTACCCTTTCAAGTATGGTAAGTTGGTCATCTGTTTATTCTTCTATTTCATGAATGATCTACCCAACATGAATAATCTATTCTGGACAAGCGATAGACCAGTGGCTGTACAAATTAGGGATCACTTGAATAGTCTAGGAAGTTATGATGTGCAAAAGGCAGAATTGTGGGGGTATTTCAAAAAAATTCAAAGAATGATGCATTCTATGGAAAGAATCCCTAAGGGAATTGTTAAGAAATACAAGAACACAATATGTTTCATGGTTACTAAGGATCAATGCTTAATGGAAGCCATGGAATCTAGAACAGTATGGATAATGCCCATGGGATATGAGGTAGATGGACAAATACTAGAAAATTGTGCCCAGTATCTGCTCAACAAACCTAGAGACACTAAGGAAAAGAGGTTTGGGACTTATAAATCTAACTAAGTTCAAAACTTCATGTTGAACTCAAAAAGCCAGAATCCACTAGGAAAGGAGAAAAGAAGTAGAAGAAATTGTTGTAAGATATGGGTTCACAAAAGAACAAGTTAAAGAATCAAGGGAAAGAGCAAAAAGAGCTGAAAATGAAAAACAAAAGAGTGAATCGATACAAGTTCTAGAAGAATCTCAGGTGAAACAAAAGAAACCTGAAAAGACTCAGAGGTCTACTAGGAGCTCTGCTACCTCCTCTAGTGCTACACCATCAGTGAGTATGGAGCAAACATCAAAGAAATCTACTGGTAAAGATACAAATAGGAAGAAAATGAAGGGGAGAAGATTGTATGTTAGTGTAGGGAGAAAGGATGAAGAAGAAACTGAGTCTGATGAAGAGGTGAAAAAGATGAAGGCAGAGGGCATCAAGGCCTCCAGGAGCACCAAAGAAAATCCCTCTGAAAGAGAGAAAGCCAGCAAAAGACAAAAGGTAGAGGAGCCTTACATTGAAAAGGCTACAATTTCAATTAAGGATGTATTGAAATCAGTCACTGTAGATGGGAATCTGAAGCCCATGATTGAATTTTATGATGAGTATAATGATGATGATAAGAGAATCCTTGAAGATGCCATGGTGGAATATCTAAACATATACAATAAAGCCCTTATTGAGATCATCTTTGATCTCCCTAAAAGCCTAGCTAATATTTTAACTATTAGAAAAGAAACTGCTAGGGCAAAGGATATTGAACTGAGATAGCATGTATTAACCAGACTATGTCCGAAGATTACTCCCAAACAAGAGGCATTAATCTCTAAGGAGATCAAGGATGAGTTCAGATCCAAGAAAAGGATGAACTCTTTAATGCTAGGAGAAATCAACAAGATCGTCAAAGAAATAGAAGAAATCACTTTGAAATATTTAAAGAAATATAATCTTCCTTTCATCGATGACCAAGATGTAATAGATGGTGGTAATACATCTATTCCTAAAGTCAATGTTGAAAAAGAGACAGACAAAGTTGATGAAATAACTAAAGAAAAGGGAACACTTGCCTCTCTAGAAACATCAAACAGAAAACAAAACTAATGGTGAGAAGTCTGAGGATATAGAAATACCACCTACTAAAACTATATCGTCATCAGAACACAAAAGTGAGGAGAAAACTGACAAGGAAAAATAGGTTGAGAATAATCCTCCACAAGAGTAGAAGGATGACACCAACAAGGCCATGGACTTAGATCCTTCAGAGTAGGAACAGAAAGATGAAGTCTCTGGTGCAACAAGAGACACTGCAAAGGTGGTGAAAGAGTTTTTGGAAAAAGAGAAACAAGTTCTAGATGAGCCAGAGCTACTTCATGATTTGATAATCTTGGTAACCATGTCACTGGTACAAAAGCTCAAATTAGCATCAATTGTTCAAGCCAAAGCACATGAAGAAATGCTTAAATCTCATTTCCAAGACAGTAAATTGATCAATGATGCATCCAACATTCTGGAGAAGATGATGCCAACATTCCAAAAGGATAACTCATTATCCTCAAATGATCATCTCAAAGGACTATTAAACTCTGTAAGTACACATTTTGAGTCTTTTGAAAAATCTGCAGAAGCAAAAGTTAGAAAAGAGTTTGATGAAAAGAGATTGATTGAGTTAAAGGCTATCATAGCTAAAGACAAAACTCTGTTAGGAAATGGAATAAAAGGCATACAAAGTGCCATTGAAGAAGCCAATAAAATATACAAATTTTGTCTATCTTCACCAAAAATCACAAAGGAGTTAGAAGTTAAAGTCAAAAACTTGGAACTCAAACTACTTAATATCTCTGAGACATATAATCCGGCAGTTGAGTTAATAAATGCCAGAGAAACACAAGTTGTAAATATTCACAGTGATTTGAGCTCTTTGATGAAGAAAAGGGAAGAAATCAAAGATAGGTTGTACCAGCTAAGGGGACTGATAAGTCCCAAAATTGATTTCATGACCAATCTAGTAGATGAAGTCTTGAAATCACAAGCACTAATTGATACACCATCAGATGTGCAAAAGGCAGAGATGTTAGTTTTTCTAATGAATGGATACATCCATATTCTAGAAAGTACAAGGAATAGATGGAATGGAGAGATAGCTCTGATAAAGACTATATATAATGATATTCTACCTTCAATGACAAATTGAGATGAAAATGTGTATCTGTATATATACAGAAGAATATAACAGTTTTGAACATTTTTGGCCAATTTTGTTTGAAGTCACACCCTTTGCCATTGATGTCAAAGGGGGAGAGAAGGTCACTGAAAATGAGAAAACATCTCAGGGGGAGAAGGAATATAGAAGTGTGTATAGAAAGGGGGAGCAGCCAAGGTGACATTTTTCACTAAGTGTTGCCATCAATGCCAAAGGGGGAGATTGTTGGCAAGAGACACTACTCTAGAGATAATCTATGTGTTGTTATTAATGGAAACAAGACAATGAGAATCCATCAACATGGCAAGAGACACTACTCCGGCAGACAATCTTGAGTTGGCAACAAGGCACAAAGTATTTTGGTCTGGAAGCCCAAAATGGCTAAGTATGGAAGTATTCTGAGTAAGGGACAGAAAGTGAATCAGTATACCTCTGCAATTAAAGACTTGTAGATGTGGTTCAAGTATGATGTTTATAGCTACCTTTTGCTATTATATTCCATTGATCAAGATTTAACTTCCTCTGGAAGTCATCTAATGAAAAGTCTAAGTCCAGGTGGATAGTGTTAAGATAGAGACAATGAACAATACAGAGTAAAATGGTCTGCATTCCTCCACAATAGCATACTATGTTCTGTGGTTCTAAAGTAAGATAGAAATAGGTCATGATGATCAGAATCCAAGTTTGTAGCTCTAGAAGTGCAACAAATCTTACTCTACAGGATCTCCAATTCTGACATCCAGTATGACAGTGTTACAGTGTGTCTGGGAAACAATTCTAAGGTCCGCATTTTGGCATACAGATTTATCTTGTTCTATGGAGTTGAATACATGTTAATAGATCATTAATGATTGTTGAATATGATTCATGAAGGCACATTTCTTCCACAGTAAAATTTGTGATGTGACAGAGGAACCTATCATATATGTTATTAAGGAACAAGCCGACAGGCTGGTTAAATCCTTATGTAGAGAAGAAATATGAGCTAGATGATAAATATGAGTGGTTTAATGATTAGAGATGACACATATGAAGACATGTACATGATGGTTTGGATCCACATTGAATATTTAACCCAGGAACAAGCTGAAAGGATATAACACTTGGTATACAGGTTTCACAGTTTGCTTGCCGACTTGATTATGAGAAAGATTTGGTTGCAGATATAAATAGAGGATGGATTTCAATGTTTGAGTAAGTGTTGTTGTAATGTGAAGTATGTGGATGCAAAATATGTGAAGATAGAGTGGACACAATAAATAAAGGGAGACCTTGAGCATTTGTAAGAGGGTAGTAAAAAAATAGGGGAAGACTGAAATGAAGAGTTCCAAGTCAGTGTTTTCAAGCTTAATTGGAACTATAACCATGCATATGTAGATGCAATCACAACAATTCATCTTTGGCAGTGAGCCACCCTTCTTCTTCTTTCTTCTTCCAATTGGCAGTGAGCCCTTTCTCTTGAGAGGTGAGCTCTTGGCAATGAGCCTCTTGTAACTCAGTATTATGCTATAATAATATATTGTGAGCTAACACTCACTGTGGTTTTTCCATTTTTGATTTTTCCACGTAAAAATCTTGGTGTTCATGTGTTATATCTTTATGGTTGCTATTTCTATGCTTATTTTTCTTTCATATTATTAACTTTGGAATTTGGGTTAATAAACTTATTAAGAAGTGGTTTTGTGGAATACTAATTCATCCCCCTCTAATTATTCCTTGATATCAACACCTTCTTCTATTCTGCCTCTGGTATACTTGGTATGCCAGATTGCTCAATTTCACATAGGTGGTGGTAACACCAGTCTTCCTGCTGTAAGATTAGCTTTTATTTCCTCTTCATCAAGGATTGTGGCAGCAAGTCTCTAATGTGCGGGATTCTTTCTTTCAATGAACACAAATCTCCTCAAGCTGTCAACAATATCTTCTTGCTCCTATTGGACTAGAGTCACGTGCAGATGTAAAATAGGTGTAGTAGGTCTCCAAATGGTCATGTAGCAAAAGATAGAGTGTTAGCTTCAAAGTAAAAATCTCGTGCCCCATGATGGGTGCCAAAAATTGTTAGCATTTAAATTTGTACCTTTTAGTGTGACACTAAATAGAATAGCGTGTACAGTAGGACTGTTCTTCAAATTAAGAGGGGAAGCTCCCTTAGACAAAGAAATTAAAAAGACAATACAACATAACCTATCTTTTTGTTTCTCAGAGCATGAGCACAAGGTAATTGAAGCTCTTCTGTAATGCTATAAGATTTTCCCAAGTATTGCAAAAGAAAATAACTAAACTTTTATCAAACACACTTCTGATTTCTTTAAGTAAATCCAGAGCATAAAGAAATCAAAGGAACAACTTGGAAATTTTAACACAAAGAAACAATGAAGATCTGACAACAATCATTCATGCACAAAGTCATGAACAATTCTTTCCACCTTTGACAACATGAAAAATCTTAGAAACCATGACGCATATTCTCATTAGAAAAGAAATAAAAACACATATCACTACTTTGAACAATAAAATGTGAGCAAATAATAGTCTCATCATTTACCATTTAGAAGATTAAGTGTGTAGAATACACTTATTTATACCCTAAAAAGCAAAGATGCAAGGAAATAAAAGGAAGAGTTAACTAACACTCTCCACTCTAGTCCTAATGTTGCATGGGAAGCATGCAAGCTTATTAGCAATTAAAAAGAAAAAATATCTTTCATATAATTCAGTTAACTGAACTTGCATGTTATTACACAATGAGTTCCACTCAAAGAAAATTTGCATGATATCCAAAATAAAAATCCAAAAATAGATTTAACTCTAGAAAGAAAAGTTAGTTCTCAAAATAGAAACTGCTTTGGAAATCTCTTACACTACCCAAAAATAGATTCCTCCTGTAGATAGTGAAATTTTGGCTAAGTCTGAGAATTGAGATTTCTCTTGAATTCATCAACTCTAGCCTCATTGGGTATACTAATTGAATCAAGATGAACTATCCTCATTTGTAAGTCAATGTTTGCATCTTCAATGGTCTTTGCTAATCTTAAAATTCTTTTTCAGCCTTGTCAAATTTTGATGCAATTTCAACCAAGAGATACATCTTGTCTACATGAGGATCACCACAAAACCTTCTATGGATCAGCTGCATGAACTCATCCTGCAAATTATGAACAAGGAAATTTACACCTTCATCACTGAAATACCTACAAGGAATGTTTTGGACAAAATCAATAGCATACTTCTCAATGTTAAGAAGTTTCTCTTTCCACGTAGCCAACTCCAAGGCTATACCCTTCAAAGTGTAAATCAAGAAGGAGTACTGATGGGTCCATGAGAAAAGAATAGACTTTTGCTCCACTGTTAAAGGCCTCATGTTGAGTGTTTGCAATCTCACCAATAGCCCATCATAAACAAGCTCCATATCCGTCATGCACTCTAACATGTTCTGAATTCCCAGGATAATGTCTTTAGAATTGGACACTACTGTCATCAACTTTACAAGAAAGTCAACATTTTTTGCTATGAAATGCTCAACCCAATCCTTGGTGTGTTTTCTGTATACCACCAATTAGCTTAACTATCTTTGATCATTAGGAGACTCCATCACCGGTGGCAAAATGAGTGAAGGTAGTGAAGGTGAATGTAGGAGTTGTGAAATGTACTAACGCAATTGCTTATTTTCTAATTTGAGGGAAGCCTTATCTTCCCCATCTTTCAACACTCTACTCCTCATGGTATCAGTAGCAACCTCCAAGATATTTACTACCGCCTATCAAGAACTATGACCCAAGCTAGTCTTGATAATGTGATAATCATCAAGCTCAACATCCTTGATCGGTTTGTCCTGAGGAGGGATAGCAATCTCTATGATCAACTCGCCTTCATTAGAATTCAAAATCCTTGATTGATTTTTAAGCTTCTTTGTTGAAGGCTCTTTGAATGTCTTAGCCAAAGCACTGAAATCCAATTGGTAAGATGGTCTTCTATTTTTCTCACCAATCATTGTATAGAGCCAATTAGGAATAGATTTCTAAAATATTGGCTCTGGACAGCTTCCTACCTCAACCGCTGGATTTGGCATGACTTCAACCTTAGGAGGTGCAAAATGTGACTCCAACTCTGGATCAAACTCTAACACTGTATCAGGCTCAAACCCAAGATCAACCTCCATTACTGTATCAGTTTCAACCCTCTATTCTATTTCTGGCTCATCTACCTCCTCAACTCCTAATGAGTTAAATGGTGTTGAAGTGATATGTATGGGAGATTGATGAGGTTCAGGTATCCTCTGTGATGTAGGTGAATTTTCCTCTTTTGAAGAAGAAGAGGATGAAGAAGAGGTAGAAGCTAAAATGGAAGTAGTTGGTGAACTCGACTCAGCTGATGGAAAAGGGACTACCTTTGGTTGTTCCTACATTAGGGCTTTAGACTAAGTTCTCTTCTTCTAGGTCACCCTCAAGGGTTCTTCTTCAGTGATATTCACTTCTTTGGTCTTCCCACTCACCACCTTAGATTTTAGCCGTGTGGTCAAGTGAGTAGGTGAAGGTGGCAGCTTTGCTATAGAAGCCTTATCCTTTGGTGCTTTAGTCCTCTTTTGCCTTTGAATATTAATGAAAATCCAGCTTCGCTTCACCACCCCTTTGGTTCGTTCAATAATAGAAGTTATTTCTTGAAGAGACCAATCAATTTGTGGCAAAGGCTGTAAATCAACTCCATCCTTGACAAATTTGGGAGATAGGATTCAATTATTTTCATGTAAGACTTTGGGGTCTTCATCAAGGAATGTCAGTATCTATTCCAAAGTGAAGCAACTGAAACTCCTTCGGCAAACCTCATATTCATACTCATAGTTAGTCCAGAAATACTCCATATTTGGCACATGGGTGAACTTGCCACTGAGTCTAGCCTTCATTACCTCCCTGGATCATAAGTGTGTTTCTCCTTGAAGGTCTTTAGGCCAAATTTTGACATCTCTTTTCCAATTACCTTTGCATCAGAAGCACTCTTACATTTGAAGATGCCAAGCTAGATAGGGAATCTTACTATCATTTTATGCCTACTGCATAGGAAGCTATGAACTTCTTCACTCTGATGCAGGAACTCCATGAAGACCACTTCATCAGAAGGGTACCTTGGTAGCATATATGGATAGGATGTGAACCCATAGACCTAAATGTTGGAGAAGGTAGGAAATTGAATGTACTAGTCCACCCATTCTGAGATCACTGCTCTAGCCTCCTATGAAATCCTAACATGCATTAGGTTCTCCAAGTCACACATGGTGAACATTAGAAATGCATCATTGACTCGGCGGAAGTACTTTTGGGACTCTAAAATCTCTAGCTGAGGATATAGCTTGGTGATCCTAGTATTTTGTGGAGAGCCCATGAAATTCAATTTGGTAAAATGGTGCTACTTGGCCACCATGAATAGCAAGTTGGATGTCATTCTAAACTTGTAAGTTTGGGAAAATTATGTGATTTGTAAGTGAATACAATGCTTATGAGGGTAGACCACTCATAGGTTGCACTTCCATTAGCTACTATGTTGATGACGTAGAACATCCATGTCCTAAAACTTCTTCCCTCAACTCATCCTGTAATGCAGTTGAGTAATGTGATCATGATTGCATACTTGTCCTTGAACTGGCTTCTACCCACGTTCCTTGGGAGTGTATTTCTTCTTTCCTTTAGCCATTTGTAGGCTATCTTTTAACACTTATCAGTACTTGAGCTCCATACTCTGTCACTTTCTTCAAGGTCAAGGCTGAGTGATTCTTCAAATGGTGGGATGCCAAAGGCATATTCTATATCATCAGGTTTCAGGCTAGCAATCACCCTTCCATCCACTGCTCTGATTTCTCTAGATTCAAGATCATAGTGTTTTATGCATGAAAGCATGAATTCAAGACTATGAGCGGCTATGGGAAATGAACCTTCTTGAGTGAGCCCAAAATTCTTCAAGTTTCTCGCTACCATACTACCTAAGCTTACCAAGGGCTCCAAGTCAAAACCTTCAGGTGAAACCTAGCACAAATCTGTCTCTTTGACTTTTGAATATTCATGTTTGAGTAGAGATTTGGTCTCAATGGTGACCAAGGAATATTACATGGTTGCTCTTTGGCTTCAAGAAAAGCCTTTCTTCTTCACTGTTCTACTTCAAAAAGATCAAACTAGGCCTCTGTATGCTTGTTGTTCGAGAAAATTAGGTCTTTATTCTCACTATCCAAAATCTAATTTTTGTGAAAAAAATGTATATTTTGCCCTTAGAAAGTGAAAATATGAGGCTAAATCCTAAAAAAATTGCTGGATCTAAGCTCTAGATAGTCAAGAATGATGTAAAACTCCTTTTCCCAAGGTGGGTATGCGATATAAATGAGAAAAATTGGACATAAAGGCCTCAAAAATCTCTTTTCTTTTGGCTATAGGTGGTGATTTTGAGCTTGAAAAGTCATAACTAGCAAGAAGAAAGCTTGAAAAATCTCCAAAAATGGCCTCCTAGACTTGGGTGCTACCTCTTCAATGTGCACAAATGTCTTTAGATGAGGTAGGATGAAGAAAATAGTGCTTTGAAGTTATAGATCTGCCCCTTAGATGTATTGCTGGCCCAAAGAGTGCTTCAAACCTACAATAATAAAGCTTGAAAACCATCATCAATGGATGCCAATGTGAAGGAATGGCATTCTCATGTGTGGATGTGCCTTGAGATGCAAGAAAGAGACATGGAATGATGCAACAATGTGTAATCTAGGCCTTCTAGGTGAAGCGCCTCTCCTTAAACCTCTTCTATTTGCCTTCAAAAGCTTCAGAACCTTCATCAATGGAGTCTCCAAGATGAACGCTACCTCTATGCCTTCAAGTTGCCTTTGGAAATGATAATAACAATGAAGAAGAATATCTTTTATAGCTTGCCTTCATTTCCTAGGGTTTCAATGTGCTTTTTCTACAAATAGAGTTCTCTTATTTTTAGCTCCATGCAACAAAGAAGAATGAAGAAGAAGTGAATGGTAAAGATCTATTTATAGCCTTTGATCTTCTCTCTCCTAAATATTCTCTCTCGTGCAAGTGGATGCCAAAAATTGAGGCATATTGTCTTTTTTAGAACATTTGAAAAGGAGTGCAAATCCTTCAATTTGGGCACCTTTCCTCAATGCCAAAAATGCATGGGTTTATCCCAAAAAGGGCGCTTTTTCCATGAGCCAAAAAGGTGTGAGTTTATGCAAGTTTGAGTGCCTTTTGTCAATGCCAAAAAGGCATGGAAAATAGGTGAAGTGAGCACCTTTTTAGAGGGTCAAAAAGGCATGCTTTTTAGTGATTTTGAGCACCTTTTGAGAGGGTGAAAAAGACGCAAGTTTTGGGCAAATTGGGTGCTTTTCCTAGGCACCAAAAAGGCATGTGCTTTGGGCAATTTAGACACCTTTTTGAAGAGGCCAAAAGGAGTGCAATATAGTCATTTTAGGTACCTTTTTGAAGAGGCCAAAAGGCATGCAAAGTAGACAATATAGGTACTTTTTTGAAGATGCCAAAAGGCATGAAAAGTAGACAATATAGGTGCCTTTTGCAAGACCCTTTCCTTCTTCAATTTTCTCGTTCTTTGGCCTTATAAGATCTTGATGCTTTTGCCTTTAGATTTCCATGACAACCTCATGATTGATTTGCTATTCTCCATGCTTTTTCATCATGACTTTTGGCCTCAAAAACTTTGAACTTTGCCTTAGCTCTTTTTGATGGATACTGCTCGGATCAACGTCATTTGTCTCTGCCTAAGGAGCTTCTTTAGCCATAACTTCTTCATTCAATGATGGAAAGACTTGAAATTTGTAAATTAGGCTTATAAAGCTTGAAGCTCTTATTGAAGCCTCTTCTCCATGAAGCATGCTCCAAGGTGGAGCAAACTTAGCCAAAAATGCTCAAAAATGCCTTAGAATTTTTTTTGAAATTTTTTAAAATTTCAAAATTTTCAAAATTGAATTTTGATTTGCTGGATGTGTTGGCATTTCTTTCCTTGGTTCCTTTATGTTATTTTGGTCCTCGATCCATCTCACTAGCTTCTTCTTCTAGATGTTCTTTCACAACTCCAGGTCTGATTGGCTTGCCATAATCTCCCTCCATTTGAGCCTTGGATCGCTATCTTTTGCTATGTCTTGTACCTGCAGGGTTAACTCAATAATGACAAAGCTACATGGTGCTTGGGAGGTGTGTTTTGGCATCTTTTTAGGATGTTCATATGCATATATGAAAATTTTGTATGGGTACAACATATTCTCGTAAGAAAAATAAAAGCTCTATCCAACCATATGCACAAGAGGGAAATTGAAGTACAAGATGTCGAATAAAGTTATGTATGGATCTCATCAAATCAAGTCTTGTAACAATAGGTGTAAAATAATGTCTACGAACAAGTCACTCCTCCAACAAATCAAAAGAGAAAAACTATGTAGTCAAGTACACAAGTCACCCCATGCAAGGGGCAAAGGTATGAATCTCTTAAATAAACATAGATCTCACAAAAGACCTCAAGGAGTGTCAAATCAAACCTTTTCAAAATCTTCACAAAAGCCATAAAAATTTAGAAAAATAAAAAAAACATAAAAAATTGTAAAACATAAAAAATCCTTAGAAATCAAACATGTTCTTCAAATTTTGCAATAAAAGGAGAAATCGCTCTCCTCTCTAGATTAGCATGTCATCTATTCCTTTTATGCATCTTTCATTCTCTCATTTTATGTGCATTCATTCCTATAGGTCTCTCCAACAAAGACAATCAACTAGTCAAGCTCACATGATCTATGGTATGTTCATCATTTCAGTTTTCATTATTCATTTTGATACATGTAGATGTCAGACTAATACTAGTTATTGTAGGTACAATTGTAGAAAAATTGATAATAGGTAAGGCCTAGTTCAGGAACAGTACCTACCTTTCATGTAGACTACCATCCCCAAGGGGGCAAATATGTAAGCACCAAAATCATTCACAGCCTCCACGAGGACCCCTATGATGAGTCATAATCCTTGTCATGTACATGTAAGCATGAAATAACATCCTCTCAAAAACAACTCTCTTAGTGATGTGTCTTTTCTTCCTCCTTGTGTTGTTTCCCCTTTGTCATTTTCTCTCTCTTTGCTTTCGACACTTTTTTGACACTTGTCAACTTGCATTTCTTGTGCTTTCGACCTTATTCCTAAGACTTGTATGCATCTTGTAGGTGTATTTTCACCTTTCCCCAATGTTTTTCATCCATCCCCACCCCTATAGGCCTTCTAGAAGTCCTCCCTAGCCATTTCCAACTTTTGGTTTTTAGTTTCACTCAACCAATCCAAATCTCCCCCTATTATTTCCAGATCTCCCTCGAGAGATCCTACTGTTTCAAGTGGAGATTTGGATCTTCACACATGAGTGACCTATTTCTAGAGGTAGATCCCCTCCTTTTCATCTCCTCTTCCATCTCCCACCATGGACTTTCACCCAGATGTCATCCTCTGAGGGTTGCCCATGGGTCACCCTCGGGCAACCCTGACAAGTGAAAGGGGTGACCCATGGGTGACCCTGTCGTATTTTTAGCCATGAAAAAATTGAGTTTCTAACTCAAAATAGCTCTGTTTTCACCCATTTTTATTCCTATTTGCATGGATTTTCATGCCAAAGATAGAGCTAACTATTTCATACACCCACACATGCATAATTAACTCTATTTCATCTTTAGTTAACAATTCATTCATACGCTTGCATTCTCATGCATTCCTCTTTCTTCACTTCTTCTTGACTGATAAGCTTTTACTGGGTAGATCACTCCAATTTTAGCCCAGATCACTCTTCTGTCTTCTAAGTTAACTCTCCAATCAAATTGAGTTAACTCTTCTTCTTCTTCACCTCTCATCCCTTCTTCAAACCTATAAATATCCCTCCCCTCTTCATTATTTTCTATGTTGGAAAGATGGAGAATCCTTTTCTCATCTTTACAAGCTTTTTCAAGCTTCTTCATAGGCCTTTGAGCCTCTTTCTTCATTTCTTTCATTAGTTTTCCAAAGCTTCAAAGCTTTTGTTGTTGCATAGCTTCAAAGCTCCCCCTTCTCAGAGGCAATTTCATTTGTACATATATCTCTTGCAAGTTATTACTCTCCATATCAAGCATTCTCATGCTCATATATGACATAAAGCCTTTTCCTTTCATTTGTTACCTCATTTAGCTTTTCTAAAAGCTTGTTCATGTCCATACACTGCTCACATCACAAGCCATAATTCTCATCAATCTCTCATTGATCTCTTTTCAAAGATTCAAAGTTTCTCTTGCTTCCATTTTCTCCTTGTTGCCAAGAGGATCACCCCGCTGCTACAAGAGGATTCAAGGTTGCCATTACAAGGATTTCTAAGGGTAGTGGAGGCTCACGCATCTCTAGGGTAGTGGATTTCTAATGCTTTCTTTTTCATTTCATATTAATTAGATAATCAAAACTTTGCTCTTGGGAATAGTAAAATACATGTTTATTTTTTCCTTGATAGGCTAAGTAGATTTGCGTTGTTAAATTAGTTTCCCTTTCCAAAGTTCATAGATTAAAAGCAATTTCCTTTCTTAGATTAGATTGATCCATCTATTCAAAAAATGAACAAAAACATAGATTACATTGCATTAGATAACTTCATCATATCTTACATACATTTTCTAATTCCTAGTGTAGCTAGGGAAAATCAGATTTAGTTGTCAAAAACAACAAACTAACTAAACCCTAAATAGCACCATAAAGGACAAACTAGCATGAAAATAAAAACAATAAAACTCAAATACAAACTGAATCCACACTATACTTGATTGATCTCCATGGTTCTTCTTGATTTTGCATAAGAATATAGGATGTCAAAGGATTGTTGATTGCTCACCGTTGCAGCATAACAGAGCTCAAGCATTGTACGATTGTGATTTAGCTATTCAGTTAGTGAGTGAGGGTTTGAAATTAAAATAAGAGTTTTAATTTATAGAAGGAGAGGGAATCAAATGAATGGCTAAGATTGAAATCCAATTATGTGATGTGGATGGCTAGGATTAAAAGGCAATTTTAGTGCTTATGACACACATTAAATAGGTATGACAAGAGGCCAAAATTAGGAGAATAGTGGGAATAAATAGGATTTTTAAATTATTTTTGGAGAGGAAGTGCTTATGATGCACAATGAATGAGGATTAAAATAGGGATGCGAGTGGGAGTAAGTAATTTAAATAATAAAATTATTTAAATCGTGAGAGACAATTGGCATTTAAATAAATATTTAATTTTTTTTAAATTGGATGATGGAAGAAAATGAGCTTAAATAAATAAGATTTATTTAATTTGGTGCAAATGGAGGACAAATGGAATTAAATAAATAAGATTTATTTAATTTGATGATAGAGAAGGATAAATGGATGGGATGAATTAGTTAAATAAATATAATTTATTTAACTAATGAGAGTGATGGAAGGGGTCATGAAGGGGACCTAGGACAAAATATGTCAAAATGTAATGTCGTAAGATATAGTCAAATTTAGGTGTCTACATTTTTTCCCTCTTTGATATGATGTTCAAGATGATGAGATTTATGTCAAGTAACATCATTTCAAAGAAGTTAAGGTAACAAGATGAAGATGAAAGGATAGGATGATGATGCCCCCTCAAGAGGATAGGTGGGTTGGACAAACATGGGTAGGCTCTTGAAATGAAAGGGATTGGTCAAATAGAAAGATAAGGGAATGGATGGAAGAAAGGGAAGGATGTGTTATGTTGCAATGAAGGTGAGCAACCATGATGTTTGATATATAACTAGACATTATACGCCAAGGTATAAGGACCAAGGTGATGATGAGTCTCATGCTCCAGCATAACACAACCTTGTCTAGATACAAGATATGAATATTAGTTGGGAATGATTCAGATTTGATACAAATGCAAGATAAAAATGATAACACACACACAAGTAAGCAAGGAAGCATGCACAAATGATTCAAAAACAAAAAGTATTGCCCCTGTCAAGCTGTAAACCAATGATTGATTGATGATAGATGTCTGGTTTTAGGAATTGAAACATGCCGTATAAGATGCCTAGTCTGGTTTTGACAATGCAACATCCTGTATAAGACAGTTGATTGATTGATTGATACTAGTGTTGTTGGCCATGCGAGCAACACCAGGATTTGATTGATGATTGATTGATTTAGTGTTGTCATTGTAGGGAACGATATATCCCTAGACCAACACAAGGATGCGGGAATGATATATCCCATTGATTATGATGATTGATTGATTGATTTGGTTGATAGCAAGATTGGAACAAAACCAAGGATGTGATTGGATGATGTGTGTCGATTGGTTTGACTAGATTAGTATGGATTAGAGATTGACTTGCATTTAGATCATGGCTTGGATTGGTTTGATTGGAATGAATAATGATGATGAATTGAATTGATTAGAAGAAGTGATTTGATAAAGATTGTTTTAATTGATTGAATTAATTGGAAGAATTGATTTGATTGATTAAATTGAAAGGAAGAATTGATTTGAAGAAATGATTGATGATTGGGTTGATTTTATTGCTTAGATTTTTGGAATATTGCAATTTTTTTTGGATTTTTTGAATGTTTTGATTTTTTGGGTTTTTGAAATGTTTTGATTTTTTTGGATTTTTGGAAATATTTGTTTTTTTAATTTTTGAAAAAAAAAAATTTTGGGGGGTTTTGGAAATATTTGATTTTTTTTAGATTTTTGGAAATATTTGATTTTTTTGAATTTTTGAATTTTTTTTTTTTTGGATTTTTGGAATATTTGATGAATGTTTTGGGAAATGGTGTTGGATGACAATTTAGGTAGCCTTTATCCTAGATACCAATGACAAGGGAAAACCAAGTCTAGGTGCAAGGGATTTGATGAATGTATAAAAGGATATGCGATAATGGATGGAATGGATGTATGTATAAGAGGGCAAGGATGTGATCTCCAAAGACTATATCACATAGGAACAACATGCCCCATTCTATTTAGGATTTGACATGACAAAGCTTATGAGAATAGGAATGATAAGATGGATTGGTTTGGAAATGATGGAAAAATGGGTAATGACAAGAGGGTAAGGATAGGATTTAGTTTGGAAAGAATGAAGTATGTCAAGAGATTTCCAAAACATTTGTCAACATGTTATCCCCATATCTTTATCAAGATCAAAAGGAGGAATGGAGGATGGATTGATAGGAATGCATGTATAATGACTAAGTATGATAGAATGGAAAATGATAGGTTGGATAAGACAATGTGTCCCCAAGTGTAAGTGGCATAGAAGATCAACCTACACATGATGCTTGTTTGCTAGGTTTTCATCATGGTACTTATACAAGGCGGCACCAAGGGTGGTTTTCACCATTGGACGAAGGGTTTTCTCTTTACTATTTTTGATTTCTTTTTTTACTTTTTTATTTTATTTTTGGGATAGGAGAAGGGGGAATATGGATAGGAGGGACTCAAGTGTCTAGTTCCATGAAAGGTGATAGTCCTGTTAGAGATGGATGTCGTCACATGGACCATGTCAAGTCATTATGCTCATAGATGTTGGTAAGGGATTGCATGAGAGGAAGAGGGATTAGGTAGATGGTGGATTATGATATGGATTATGAAAGGAAGGATAATGGATGGGGCAAAGTGGATTATAATGTGGATCATGTAGGATGTATGTAAAGATGGATGAAAGACTTATGCAAAAGGGTGGATGAAAGGCTTATCCAAAAGAGTGGATGAAAGGCTTATCCAAAACCATGGACCATAGGGAGGTGATGGCTGAAATATGTAGGATAATGGATGAGGAATGGGGAGATGGAGGTATGTGGAAATGTTGTGGAATGGAAGGGAACCATGACCAACAGTTGCACACACTATGTTAAACATTTAAGATTTTGATTGGAAGGTGGTGTAGGAAGCGATGTAGATGTTTTCTTAGGAGATGGATGATGAAGTGCTTTAGGTACCCACATAGACTTAGTTTTGATGATTTTTGTTTTGCTTGTGGGATTTAGGAATTTGAAACTTTTGAATGGAGTGGGACTTTTGGATGGAAGAGGATGGTTGGGATTTTTATGATGTAGATGCCTCATTTGACTTGTTTGATTTTTGCATGGGGACCCATACCATTTTAGTTTTGACCTTTTCTTTTGAATGTATGGGCTTGGATAGCCTTTCAAATGGATTTTTCTTTGACTTTTTGCATTGATGTCCTAAGGCATGATGACCCTTAGGATTTTTGGCTTTATGGGTAGAGGCATCCAAATGTTTATTTTTGAATCCAATGGACATGGTGGAAGCTTTATGTTTAGATGATGTGTGCATTGATTGGCCATGATTAGGAATTTGAGGAAATGTGTAAA
This sequence comes from Cunninghamia lanceolata, assembly GCA_027924645.1. NCBI lineage: Eukaryota > Viridiplantae > Streptophyta > Pinopsida > Cupressales > Cupressaceae > Cunninghamia > Cunninghamia lanceolata. Next base: position 7,168,164 of record BSBN01000445.1, read on the forward strand.
TGGATGGATTTGGCATTGGGAGAAGTGATGGTAAAGTAGATGGAAAGATATTATTAGTTGGAAGAACTGGGGGTAGATTGGATTGTAGAAGATGTATGGTCACATGCTTTTGACACTTGTAAGATGGTGGAGGTGGAATGGCAATATTTGGGAGTATGATAGGATTTATGATGGAAAGTGGTGGACTTATGATGCATGGAGGAAGTACCAACATCTTTAGATTGTTTATCTTGGGGTGTATATCCAAGGCCATATGAGCGTGGAGGGACTTTGACATAGATTGGCTCCAAAATACCTTGTTCATGAAGGCCTAAGCCTTTACCTTGATAGTTCATGTTTTGGAGTATGTGGTGGACAATGGGACTAGGTGTAGTTTGGACACTAGACTTGAGTTCTTTATTTGATGAAGAAGGTGAAGTGGTGGATAATGGTTGCTTCTTTCCTAAGGAGGAACATTCATGGATGAAGGTGGTAAGACCAAGTAAGCATTTTGGTGGATTTGAAATTGGGTTGATAGTGGATGATGATGAAGGATCATTAGGATCTTGATTATGTGCATGCAGATCCAAGATATTGGTTTGATCTTCTATGTGCACTTGGGAGGCATGTGTCTCATCATGACAAGTGGATGTTTGCTCATTAGGGCTAGATGGAGGAGAAGTTTCTTTGCTTTGAAAGGCCATGAAATAGGGTGACTGCTTCAGGAGGTCAACAAGACTTTCATTAGATGGAGTATGTAGGTCTTGGGTGTCTTTCTCATGAATAGGATCAAGTTGCTCATGCATAGGTTCTTCATCATAGATATCTTGATCATGGAAAAGATATAGGTTATGTATGGGTTGGATGAAAGTGATTTGATCTTGATTAGAATGAGGGCTTGATGTTTCCACATGCTTAGGATTCTGATCTTGACATACTTCTTGGTTTGCTTGAATGGAAGTGGATGACTCTTGGATAGGCTCTTGGTCAACAACATGAGAGGGCAATGAACTCATGGGAGGAAAATTTTCAATAGGCTCGAGGCGTTGTGGACCACATGATGGGGTTGAAGAAGTGGACATGTCATTCAAAGGTTCTTTGGTAGGTTCATCAATGGGTTCTTGACATGGGGATGGTCTATTCCATGCTAGTAGCCCTTGGATCACACCCTTTATAGGTGGATGGGTGATGGAAGTTGAAGGCTCATGATTGGGATTAGGTGGAAGGCTAATTGGATTAGGTGGATTAGGACTAGGAGTGGATAGGTCCCATGGTGGAAGGATAAGAGGGGTGTTAGATGGATTAGACTTAGGGCTTAGACTTTGATTAAATGGAGGATCAAAGGGATTAAATGGATTGGTGGATTTGGATTTCCATAGCTTTTCTTTTGCTTTAAGATTTTGCAAAGAATTTTTTGAGAAAATCATTTGAGGATTTGTTGCTTGATGGATTAGAGCTTGTGAAATTTGATGGTGGTGTTGGTGTAGGACTAATAGGCTTTGGGATTCTATTGGATGATGATAGAGGACTAGTAGATGGATTGGTGTATGATTCTAAACTTGAGACGGTATTTCCCTTGTCAAGAGTAACATTAGGATGGTTTAAGGATGTGTAATCTTGGTGTGAGGACTGACTAGTACTAGCATGCTCATGTTATGGAAAATTTGGTGATGGATATTGCATAATATGTTGGATTTCAACTAGGAGTTGTTGTATTTGTGGTGATTGGTTTTGTTGAAGTTTTTGGATGAAGGCTTGGAATCGTTGTATGATTTGTGAAGTGTTTGAATGAGGTCTTGGAGTTCTTGTGCTAGGATCTTTTTCTCTTGTGTTGGGATGGAGTTACATATAGATTGAAGTCTTTGGATTTCGGCTTGTTTCTCCAAGTATGCCTCAAAATCCACAAGATCCTCATCATCATTAGGAGGAAATTTTGGACAACCTTGGAGTATGTATAGTTTTGGATTTGGCCTAGATTTGTTGATGATCACATCCATTTTGACAAATGAGGATTACACTAGTTTCAAGGATGGGAATATGAGTAATATGAGTTAAGGTTTGAATGTTATATATTTGAGGTGTGGTGTTTGGTTGAGATTGACAATGTTTATTTTTGAACACACATGCAAAACATGGCAGATAGAAAGTTTTGGATGACTCTGATACAAAAATTAGAGTAAAAGTTTGAATGGGGGTCTATATTAGCCCCAAACAAATTTACTAGTCTCGACAAATTTGAAAACAAACATAAGCATGCACAACCTAGGCTGGAAAGAGGATACTACTTGTCGAGTCCCTACTTGGATTACTCCATATACTGAGACAAAGTGGACAGCTAGAGATATTGGTGATACTGGCTCCCCCTTACACGACACAAGCACACCAAACCTCTTACCCCGAAGATCCAAAGATCTTATGAACCGAGGGATTTTCTATCTCTACAATGAATAGTACATATAGGGCGACTTCGAAGGTCTGACCTCCTACACTAGAAAGCAAAAGGGATTTGACCTCTACAACAAGTGGTTTCTAGTAAGTGTTTCGAGATAATCTGGTGTCTAAACATGTGGTGGTTTGATCATTTAAGAGGTCTCCCAGCCCTCAGAGAGGATTTCTACACAACGCATGGATACTAAGGGAGACTTCCATCGGTATAGAATAATGGCACCAGGTGATTGATGACTTTCGGTATAACCATAATTATTTATATAGTATACCAAAATGAAAGTACTGCTTGGGTTGTTCCCTCTCACAAATTGGGAGGTAGGCCCTCTAAAGGATTAAAAACATTAAAAGAGATGGGTCTAGCTTCTAATCACTGAGTTTACACAAGGTGAGAGCATACACCTACCATCTTTACAAGCACAACAAATAGTGATTAATTAACCCCCTAGTTAATCTATGTGCAAACAGGCATTTGAAAAAGATATCTAATGAAAGCCTTGCAAAACCACCATTAGTATTTTCAGTTTGGAATCTTTTCCTAGTGGATGCCACAATGTTGCAAATCAGATATCAGTAGCAATAAAATTTCTATGAAAGTGTGAAAAACATGAAACAGAAAGTAAATACTCCCTTTTTGCAAGCCATCAAGACAAGAAGGCCAAGAAAGTGAACCTGATAAATATCTAAAAAATTTGATCAGTTATAGAAAAACAAAGAGCAACGTCAGAAAGTAGATGAAATTCTAAGCACTTTGAAATTTTTTTTTGTGAAAAATGGATTAAATCTGCAAAAGTTGTAAGCGTTTGAAGTTTGCATGCAAGTTTGACTTTGACTATGAAAATACCTAATTAAACAACATCTTTACTTGAAATCATCCTCGCCACTGCGAAGGTGGCTGGATCCTTTTTCCAACACTGCTAATTTTGTGAAATTTTGATACCGTATGCAGAAGTTATGTAAGTTTGAAAAATAGTCTATTAGGGTATGTAGAGGCAAAGGGTCAATCTAGACTATTTGAAATAGACCGCTAGTAGTTTTCTATTTGTTGTCACATGCACCATCTAAGACTGGCAGCTAAGGTAGGAAGTCAGTGGTTTAAGTAGGCCCCTTGGTCATTGATATCACCAAGGGTTCACAGGATTAAAAAAAAAGGAAAAGGCATGAGGGGCTCGCTGGCACTTCTCCCCCATAGTTAGCAATGTGACCGCCCTTAACACCCACAGTCAAATGCTTAAATAGTAGTACATGTTTTAGGTTTATGTTTTAGGTGCCAGAAGTGAAGGGAATAGGGTGAATGAGAGGAGAGGGAGCAGTAAGAAACGTTAACAACAGAGGTTTTAAAGTGGTGGCATTTGAAGGGTTTCAGCGTAACCAAAGGCTGAGGCAATGCGAGCGGTGGTGGCGGCCATGGGAGGTGGCCACAAGAGTTCTACAGCAGTGGCGGTTGGTAGAGAAAGCATAGTGGTGATGAGGGGAAAACAACAGAGCTAGGGCTTTGAATGCAGGCTATGGAGAAGCAGTGGCAGAGGAATGGTGGCACTGGCGGCAGTGCTCAAGCTTTGGCCTGCAATTTTTAAAATCAATATGCAATTTGTTTGTTTTTTTTTAAATTTAAAACAACATATGATATCCTTAAACTTGCAACAAGATGATAATATTAAACCTGCACCAAAATCATCAGCCACTCAAGCAATGAAAAGTTGATAAGGAAGGCCTCTGTGTAGGTCGTACATCTGTATGGATCCGTACGGTATGGCCATGTGCAAGGGCCTAAAATAAAATTAAAATTTCAAATTTTTTCAAGTAGCGAAAAATGACAAATTTTATATGCTTTCTAGGGTTTCCAGTCCTTCCAGACTCAATGGCAACATCATATTTGAGCTAGGGGCCTCCTGCAAAATTCAATCACCAAAACTCAACCAAAAATGTTAGATTTTTGCATGTTCACGTTGGGTTCACCATTCTATAGCTAGGGAAAATCAGATTTAGTGTCAAAAACAACAAACTAACTAAACCCTAACTAGCACCATGAAGGACAAACTAGCATGAAAATAAAAACAATGAAACTCAAATGCAAACTGAATCCACACTAGACTTGATTGATCTCCATGGTTCTTCTCAATCTCGCATAAGAATGTAGGATGTCAAAAGATTGTTGATTGCTCACTGTTGCAGCATAACACAGCTAAAGCATTGTACAATTATGATTTAGCTAGCTAGTCAATGAGTCAGTCAATTAGTGAGGGTTTGAAATTGAAATAAGAGTTTCAATAATTTATAGGAGAGGGAATCAAATGAATTGCTAGGATTGAAAGCCAATTATGTGATGTGGATGGCTAGGATTAAAAGGCAATTTTAGTGCTTATGATGCACATTAAATGGGTATGACAGGACTCCAAAATTAGGAGAATAGTTGGGAACAAATAGGATTTTTAATTTATTTTTGAGAGGAAGTGCTTATGACGCACAATGAATGAGGATAAAAACAGGGATGTGAGTGGGAATAAGTAATTTAAATAATAAAATTATTTAAATCGATAGAGACAAGTGGCATTTAAATAAATATTTAATCTATTTAAATTGGATAATGGAGGAAAATGAGCTTAAATAAATAAGATTTATTTAATTTGGTGCAAATGGAGGACAAATGGAATTAAATAAATGAGATTTATTTAATTTGATGACAAAGAAGGATAAATGGATGAGAGGAATTAGTTAAATAAATATAATTTATTTAAATAATGAGAATGATGGAAGGGGTCATGAAGGGGACCTAGGACAAAATATGTCAAAATGTAATGTCATAAGATATAGTCAAATTTAGGTGTCTACACCTAGATTAAGAAAAAGCACAAAAAAATGTCTCACATTCATATAGGCTTGCATTCATATAAAATCTAAAAAGAAAAAAAAACATTAGTAACATAGAGATTTTACAAACCCTTGGTCCTAACACAAGGTCAACTTCAACCAACATTGGTCAAAACCCTTGGTTTCATCACAAATTCAAACAAAGTCAAACTGTAGGTCACACAAATCCTAAGTCAAAACCCTAGGTCAAGACAAGGTTAGCTTAAACCACCTCTCTTATCTTGGACCATGAATGTGCCCTAGACTTAGAGGTGAGTGGGTAAGGCAAATCCTCAACAAGATAGAGGAGATCCACCCTTGGCAACAACCATATCAACTAGTCATTCAACAATGAGAAGCATTTAGACAACTCCTAGTACAACAAGCATTCATCCAACAACATGAACGATAGTTGAACATCAACAAGAAAAACATCCTACCCACACAATGGTGGAACATTAGAAACCCCAATAGGAGAACTATGACTAGTGACCCTATGGGTCATATAGTTATCTTTACAACCATGATCACATAACACCACATCAAAACAAATGCACAAAGAACACAGGCAATAGGATTGGTTGACCCCTCTCCGTGAAGTCCAGCTCTCTAACGAGCTAGACCAACCCCATGTCTCACCTTCTCTCGACTGGCTACTTTGATAAGAGCGAGAGTGACATGGTAGTCACTCTATGGCAAGGAGAGAGGGTCCGTGTGTGCACCAAAGCCAACTCAACTACCCCTGAAGCCACTGAGTCATGATTTTGAGTGAACAATTTCTGAAAAACCCTAATTTGGGACCAGGGCATGCAAGAGCCCTTTTCCTAGGCATTCTGACCTCTAGGAAAAAATTTTGAATTGTCTGTTCGTGTCTATTGTCCATTTGGTTGCTAGGTTTTAGGTACCAAAAATTTTTTTCACTCAGATATTTGATAGCTAGGGTTTTATGTATTGATCCTAGCTTGATTGATTAGATTTGGGTAAAATGCTTCTCTATACAACAAAAGGGAAAAACCCCTATAGTTTGGCTCTCTTCTAAGGTAGTAGCCAAGCTCGGTTCGTGTTCTAATGTTTTGTAGAAGAGGGTTTGACCTAGTTTGATATATTGAGCTAGTCTTCTCTTTTCTACCTAACATTTTGGTGAACCCGACATGTCTTGCACTTTGGCATCCTTCTTGCTTCATATATGAGCTACTTGTTTCCCTAGATCTGATCACATTCCATTCATTCATCATTTTTCATAATTATATAGCTTATTTTTGCATGGTTTCATTATAGGTTTGTAAAAACCTTGCATTTTTAGGAAATCTAGCTAATCTTCAACCTAGGGCTTATAGATTGGTGTATTGTTGTAAATCTTATTGCATTACTAGATTGATTCAAGGGTTTTAAGTTATTGTACTTTATCATCCTTGTTGTTGAAAGGCATCTTTGCATTTTTTTTTGCATTGAAAAAAAAAGTTAAGAAATTAATCATTTTTAGGCATAGAAAAAGGCATAATTGTGCATTGTTATTCTATCTCATATGTGTGTAATCTTAGACAATAGCATTTCATTATGGATTCTTCTAACTGTTCCTCTTTGGTATCTTTGCATGCATACATTGTAATTTTTGAAAATTTCACTAAATTCATTAATATGCATCCATATTTTATAGATTGCATAGCAACCATGTTTGGTATTGATGTTCCTAAAAGTTATATATATGAAATCCTTGCTTGTATATCTAATTTTGATAGCTTCATAACTCTCATGGGTGAGTATCCTTCGATATTAGAAGACCTTACTAAAATCATCTCCATGAATTATAATGAGAAAGATGATGGTAAAGAACCTTCTTTTTCTTCTACTACATTTCATGATGATATCATGGACATCATCTCTAGGACATGTTGGGACCTACAAAATTAGCTCCAAAAAATACCTTATTACTACCCCAAAATCCATTATAGTTCCCATTTTTTCCTTTGTACCAAAATCCATCATATATATCTAATCAAAGAGATCTTTTATAGGGATTTTTAGTTCAAAACTCTTCTAAGTACAATGTCTTTGTGTTTCCCTTTGAAAAAATGAAAAAAATGAACATTCCAAGGCCTTTATCGACAAATTGGAAAAAGTGCAAACTAACGAACTAGTTCACAAGTTTGCCTTTTTCCCAATTCACAAATTCACCAATAAGGTGACGAGAAGGTGACAGTAGAGTAAGAAAAGAGGCCCACAAAGTAAAGGAAAGGGTGAAGTCTTTTGTCAGCTAGTTGAGAGGTTTGTGAACTCACTAGTTCGCTGATTAAAGGTTTCTTTGACAACCATTTCACTGACAGCAAAGGGACCATGACAGAGAAATTGTCTAAGGCACAAAAATGGAGGGAGGAAAAGGCTGAGTTTGAAAATGTTGGAATTCACTAACTAAAGGTGAAAAGGTGGGAACAAAAGATGGAGCAATCCTTGGTTGGGTGAATTGGTAATTCGCAAACCGATGGGTTCGTTAACTTGGTTCACTGCAAGGCATTTTCATCGACAAGAAATAAAGGAAGGAAGAAGGAGAAATGAAATTTCCAAAAAGGGAGAATTTTTTTATAAATGTAAAGGGTGAATAAAGGCAGAAGAAGATGGCAAGGGCACAGTTCGTAAAGTGAATGATTTGTCAATAAGGTAGATAAAAAAGAAGACAAAAGGAAACTTTGCCAAGGAGCATTTTTTCCAAAAAGGCAAATAGAAAGAAAGGTAACAAAATCCATAAATGGTTAAGGTAAAATGACAAAGGAGGCTTTGTCGGGGAACTAATGGAAAGAGGACCTAACCAAATAGTTAGAGTTTTTCATAGTTCACTGATAAGGTGAGTGGTTGATGAAAGAGAAAGGAAAAGGAAGAGAGGCACTGTTAAGATGAAGTTTGTAAAATTGAAAATTTGCCAACTAAAGGGATGAAGTGGAAGACTTAGAAAAGCCTAGTTCAAGAAAATGAAGTTTTTCCGATAAAAGAGGCCCAAAAATGAAGATCAAATGCCGAATAAATCGGATTTTCTTCCATGGTTCATAAAAGGTGAAATTTACCGATAAAGAGGTAGCCCAGTTCGCCAAATTGAAAATTTGCTGATAAAGCAAAAGGAGAAGTTGATAGAGAAGAGAAGATGAAGATAGTCCAAAGTTCATGAAAATGGCAGTTGGTTGATAAAGGTGGAAAATGTAGAAAGGTACAGTCAGAAATTAGATGGCTCAAAATAGAAAAATAGGAAAACACATGAGGATTGTTGTAAATGCTTTAAAAGGGTAATTTTATTAGATCTTTCCATGATTGTAGGACTAGTGCAGACTGATTTGTACCTAGAATTTATGATTTTACAACACTTTACCATGCAAGAGGTTGACATAGTAAAATTCTTCAGTGCACAGGTACATTTGGAAAATAATTGGATATGTCAGAGGCTGTAGATGTCAGGGAAAGGATTAGAACCTTCCATCTTTATTGTCCTAGGTACAATATGAGTGCAAGAAATATTCTTTTACTTTTTTCAGAGTTGACAAAGGATGGGCAAGCTTCTATAAGTGTAGATTTTCTAACATATCAGTGGGCTAAATTTAATGCAACATGGTTTACTTTCTGACAGTGTGCTGCACTTGGGAATTGACATTGAATTGTAATGCTATATATGCATAGTTTTGAGATCCAATAGAGGTTGGTTGGTCATTCGGGGCAATTCTCTCAGTAGGTTTTGAGCTCTAGAAGGCAGATTAGAAAAGGTTATTTTGTAGTCTTTATTCAACATGAAACAACTATGAAATGTATGTAGTACTTTGAAAATCTTTGTATTGAATCCATGTTTTTCTCCACTATTGTGGATGTTCTTTCTAGTAAACTTTGATCACAGTTAGGGTCTTCTCTTGTCACATTTCATGGTATGATTGTAAGCATTGATTTTCTTGGTTTTTCTTCTGAATCAGCATTAGGGTTTACCAGTTCTAATGCACAGGAAGATTTAGCTAACTAATACAGGAGGTTGCGTGAGCTGCCTCCCCTTCACTTCTGGTTCTACCGCACCAAGGGGGGTGTCCCTATTTGCTAAAGATGTGAACTTGACTAGCTCAATGATAAAAAGATTTAGCTTGACAGCAACAGGTAGAATATTCTCATGTATGGACCAAGATCTGCATGATAGATCACAAGGCTGGCAACATTCTTGGACATATGTGTCTAGTTGGGTATGAGAGTATGCAAGGGTCCTAATCCTACTCCTACAACTAACAGATGGAAGTGATGAAATTGGTGGACATAATGTCCTAGATGCAAGACAAGGGGTTTTGGCTCATAACTACTGACCCAGGAGCAAACTGGTGCCTATCCATTGGGCAAGGAGTCAACTAGACATATACAATAGATGGTTTGCAACTTTCACTCAAGTTTCAGGGGGTTGGACTTGATGCTTGCCTTACAAACATCACCCAAGAATGGGTATCTAACTACCTCTACTTACAAATATCCCTGCAGACATACAACCTTCTCCATGCTCAACCTAAAATAGTTTAATCCACTCCTTGAATGGAAGTTAGAGATCAGGCATGTGATACAGAACCCTATATCCTAGAATCTATGAAACCCTTAGCAACCAGATTCAAAAGAAGGAAAGGCATGCAACAAAGGAGACAGATAGATAAACACATGCAATATAGCATTTTTCATTTATATCAACATGAAACTAAACATATATGCAAGATACATTCATGTTGCAACTCAAACTCCAAAATGGGATAGAACAACCAGAGTCATGCCCTGTTCTTCGTTATTTACACAAAAAATGCCCCAGGCCTTCAACAACCTAAATGAGTAACACAGTCTGCCTTTTATAGCAAGAGGGTGAACTCAACCTTTCAGTACCATGGCACATCAAAATATCTACCAGATACAGCGCGTTGTGAGAAATGGCACTCAAACATTCAATGCAGCAGGTGGAAGAGGGGACAGGAGAGGTTCTCAAGCCTTGCACCGCTGCCTGGGGATTCACATCTTCAGTCAGGTACTAGATCCGTCCATGCCATCGCCCATACTCTGTAACATCTGCCATTAATGTCCACCTACTTCACAGCCTTCGAGAAATGCAGAATACTGTGCATCGCAACCGTTTCCCACCAAGATTGATCACCCTGATATTTGAAAATATGCAGGAACCAATTATCCCACATGCACCCCACGGTAACCTCATCATCACCTTATATACTAGGTCGCAAGCATATATGATGTCAGTGCTTTTGCTCCCAACGACACTAGTATAAGCCTCATCATCATCCTCTGCATGATATCTTGATATAAAATATCACCCTGACGTTAGCATCACCCTGCATGATAATCGCCCCCAAACATCACCCTGATATCTCGCATCAGCCTGATGCGAAATATCACCCTTATCAGAAAGATCACCCTAATAAGGAAAGTCACCCTAATATACACCTTCATTGGCACAACCTGATGTGTCAGAGAAAGATCCTCCTGCTTTGTCGATACCAAATATCTGGCCGATGAACATCCTGCATGTCAACAAAAATCCTAATGACGTCATCGTCATACCTACATACCACGCACCTCCTCATATCCAGATGACATCACCATCACATTCATATATCAGGGGATCTCTGCAAGATGACTAGTGTTAGAAATCTGATCCCCCCAAATCCTGATGATGTCACCATTGATGGTGACAGGTTGTCATTGATGTCAAAAAGGTGTCCTCAGTTAGTTTGATGTCATCAGGACTTGGTTGATCAGGTTTGGCCTTATGTTCTTTGTGTAGAGATACATATTTGTTAAAGGATCAGGAGGAGCAAAGAGTTCACATCATCCTGTGTAGAGTTTATATCATCACATCATCTTGTGTGTTGTTTTTTTGTCATGATCTTTACAGATGACTTGTAGTGGTAGTGAACTGGTAATTTGATCTTAGTAGCCTTCATCATGTTGTCTGACTTTCTCTACAATAAGGATTGGTTTCATTTTGTGTGGCATACTCTATATCAAGGATTGATAGAAGTGATCATAAGAGTTATCATACCACTGAGTCTACAGATGCAGATATCAGTTGGATTTCATGCAAGTTTCTTCAAGGTGATGCAAGTTTCTTCAAGGTGATGTCGTCAGATATTATGTGCTCTGATATAAGTTATGATGTGAAAAAATCAAAGGTTAGATAAGAGAATCTCAATTGGATCTCAGTTGAACAATACTTGATGTTATTTGATGTCATAATTATCAGTGATGTGTTGAGGATAGTCTTGTGCTTCAAATGTTGATCATACAAGAATCCAATGTCTCATATTATGTAGAAGTTCTTGCTTAAAGTTGTCATCATCATCAGGGATCTTCACAAGAGGATAGATGTTGTGTATTACATATGGCAGATGTGTTAAGTTTTGTATTATAAACGGCAGATGGCAGAGCACTTCATATGGTTATTCAAAACAATAAATCTCTCAAGTTTTCACAAGGTTCAAGTTCGGAGCTGAATGCTAATTTTTATACTGTTGATCTGTATGGTTATAAGTTTTCAATAGGCAAAAGGTCTCTATTATTAGGGCAGAGGTTTTGTACATATCAAGGCAAACTCTAAGGATATTAATGTGACCTATAAATTTGTGAAACATATTTCAAAGCATTCATTTAAGTTGTCATGCACTTTATGTCTTATTTCTACGGTGACTTGGAGCACAGGTTAAAGGATGGCTTAAGTCATCATTTGAGGGTCTCCATAACATATAATCACCGGCCCCTTTTGCTCTTTTTACCGATAGAGCAAGTCGTTCACATTGGCGGGCTTCCAAGTTTTTTGAATTTAAAACTACCTTCGCCAAAAGTCTAAGAGGGCAACGGTTTGGCCTAATACCTTGGAGGTTTAAATTGGAGGCCGATTCATATTGCATGTAAAATGGAAGTTTATGCAAAAGGCTTTTAGTAGTATTTAGAATTTTTCTTTGAAGCCCGAAATCAAGGATAGAATTTCTTTTTTAAAACTTAAGAAATTTCCTTATAATATTTTTGGTCGGTCCTCTTTTTAAGGAGTTTTTTTTTAATAAGGAAATTTTATTATCTTTATGAAGAGATTTTTTAAGAGGATGAAAATTTTGAAGAATAATTTTTTTTGTAGAAGATGTTTTGAAGTTTTTTTTTTAGTGTGAAGAATATATTTTTTTTGAGAAGATTTATGATGGATTTTTATGAGGAAAATTGACAAATTTTTCTTTTGGATCTGAGGAGAAAAATAAACAAGGGCAGATGAAATTTGTGAAGAAGATATTATTTCTCTTAGGAGCAGATTGATTAAATTTTTGAAGACAAAGGAAATTTTTTTTGCAGGGAAGATGAAGGGTTTGTCTTGAAGATGATTTGTTACAGGATACGAATAAGAGAGATTTTATTTTATCTTAAAGGCAGATTGACAAAATTACATGAAGACAATGGATTTGAATATAAAATCATGAATTTCTTTTAAGGAATATGAATCAAAATTGAAGAGTTTATTTGCAGGGGAGATGAAGAAAAGGAAATGTGTTTTTGCAGAGAAGTGAAATTTCAAAAGTCTTGTTGTTTATAATTGCAAAATTTGTGTGATCAGATGAAGGAATGTGAAAGGTTCCAAGGCAGTGAAAAGACATTCAACTTGTATAAATTTGTTTTCCAGGTTTTTCCAGGTGCACTGATGTATGATTTAAGAAGGATAGAAATGAAATATATAGTGTTGTGAAGTGTTGGATTAGAATACACATTTGATATGCAGTATTGTTAGAATGCAGTGTTGATTGGATCAGAATAAAGGATTATTGAGATGTCAGATTGAATAGAATGGATATTTGACAGACATATATTTGTATTGAATGGAAACAGAGTATCCCTCTGATTTGGTTTATAACTTCTATTGGTGATTTGGTTTGCCAGTGAGGCATTGTATTAGCCAGTGAGGCTTATAGGTCAGTGTGACCTTAATATTTGTCAGTGAGACAATTTGTATTGCCAGTGAGGCATGTTTTTCAGCTAAGCCAGTGAGGCAATTCTGGAGTGGTTTTTCTACCCTGATGGGTTTTCCACTCGTGCATATCTTGTGTTATGATTCTTATTGATCTTCCTTGTGTGTGTTCAATTTACTTATGAAGTTTTATTCTCTTTCTGCATTCATAGTCATGTGCATATGTATTTGACAAATCAAAGGTATCATTTATTCCTTGTGCTCAAAAAGTTAAAGTTTGAAAAAGATTAAAGAATTTACACAACACTAATTCAACCCCCCTCTCAGTGTTGTCCTTAACTTCTACAACCATCATATTGGTGCCAAGGTGATATTCATAAGATCACCCAATATTTTAGAATATCACCCCCCGCAAAAATATCAAGGTGCACTATAGCTCCATTGTAAGATCGGGGTGATGTATGAATATGATTGATACTTGAAAATATCACCCCCTCCCTTGGAATGTGATGAAGTCGATAGACAAACTAATATCACCCTGGCGAGAATATGACGTCAGCAGCATCAAGGTGATAAAACAACAAACATGAAGTGATAAAACAACATCAGGATGATCTTAACAAAGATCACCCAATGTTCAAATATGATGACCCTGCAAAAGATCAGGTCATACTTAGAACCTTGCAGCAACATCATCAGGATGACCTTAACTAAGATCACTCAATGTTAAAATATCACCCCGGCGAAAGATCATGCAGGCAGAAAATATGATGATGACCCTCACAAGCAACATCAGGGTGATGACTGGAAACATGATGATGATGACCTCCTCCAAAGAAAATATGATGCTACAGTTGAAAAATGCTGAGGAGGCCCAGAGACTTAGAATATTTTTGGATTTTTAGGGAAGGTGCCTACATGCTTATATGCTTGAAACTTGACTGCTCATGCAGGCACCAACAGATTTGAATGAATGTGACAATTCTTAATTCATTTCCAAAGCTTTGTAAATGATCTTTTCAATATTACATGAGAAAGAACATAGTATAGTGTTGGATTAATAAGTATTCCCAATGATTTGATATTGAATTCTCTTGCATTTGATTTCTCAAATAGGTAAATATATATTTCTGTGTAGTTGTGTTCCTCTGTTGAATATAAGACTCTACAACCCAATGGATAGGTACCAATCTGAGTAGTTCTAGATCACCCAATCATCAAAGAAAAATGATTTATTAATCTTTACAAGTAGTAATAGTTTTATGCATCCTCACTATGTAGGATTGCCTTTATCAGCTATATAGGGGTCTTATAACAACCAGTTGTTCTCAGTTTAGTGACAAATTTGGGGCTGAGAAAGTGATTTGGGTTTGGTTGTTCAAATATTTTTAGTTGTTCATTTGGTCTTGATGTTAATACCTACTTAGGTATACCCCTTTGGAATATCCCTCCAGAGTTTAAGTTGAGCTCAAAGAGAAGAGGAGTCTACCCACCCTATTAGTTGGCCAAAATTGCCCATAACTTGTTGATAAGCCTCTTTCTATCACCTTGATGACAATCCTTGGCCTAGGTGATTTAGAATTTTTTTAGAGTTTTGTGTTGCAGTCATTTTGGGACCAAACAAGACATATGACATTGCTATGGCTCATCCTATGGATCTTCTACCTTCGATTGAATGTTCAAGCACCTTGGATATCACTAAGAAAGTAAAGACCCTCAATCTTTATCCTTTGGTTGAATGTTCAAGTACCTTGAATTTCAGTAAGGATGTGAAGAACTTGGATGTTAGCCTTTTAGTTGCATGTTCAAACCCATTGGACATAACTAAAGACACAATCAAGGTGATTCAACACCACCTTGACTCCCATGCTACATTTTTAATTTTACAAAACAAATGGCTCAAGGTGTTCAAGACGTGTCATAGCATCACATGATTGCTCACGCATACAACACCCATAATAACAAACAAAGTAAGCAAGCATCAGGTGTGCCCATCTCTCTTCCACCCTCTCAACCTATCCTACCTTAACCACCTCATCTCCCTCTACATATTAGTAAAGAATATGATCTTGTCGAGTAGCTCCATGCTACTCCAGCTAAGATCTTGCTATGAGATTTAATACAAACATCAGTGCCTACATACCACAAAATGCTCCATGAGGCTTTACAAAATGTAGTTGTTCCACCTTTTGTTAGACCGAATGATGTAGCATCCCTATTATATTGTATGCAGGCAGTAGCTTTTGATATATCATTTCAACAACATGAGTTACCTCCCATAGATGAAAATGAGCCTCTCATGGTATTTATCATGATTGGTACTAAGAGGGTAAGACAAGCTATGATTGATGGTAGATAAGGTCTTAATGTTTGTGGAATAGATTTGTTAAATAAAGTCAATATCAATAAATCTTTGGTACAAGTGGATGATACACTTAACTTTTGTGGCTTTGATAATGTTAGTAGGACACCACTTGGCACAATCACTTTAGATATTAAGGCTAGACCCAAGATGGTACCTACTATTATCCATGTCATGCCTAATTTTCTTATATATAATCTTCTTCTTGGTAGACCATGGATTCATGCCAGGGGTAGTTTCATCTACCCTTCATCATTCAATAAAATTCATCTTTAATGATAAAGTACACACAATTAAAGCTAACACGTTTCTAGAAAATTTCTTGAAAATAGAAGTGAGATGTCAAACTCCTTTAAATAGTTTGACCCCTTCTTTATCATTATTCTCCACTGCTAACAATAGTGTTGATCAGGATTGTGTTGGTCCTTCAAAGTCATTTTTTGGCAATGAATGGGGTTCGTTAGACTTTACACCCTCCTTTGTGGATGGGTATAAAGTCTCACCATCACACTCTATGATATCGAAGGTTGAGGCAATTTCTTCAACACCTAAGAAGTTTAAACTTAATAATAATGTCAATGGAACTTTTCATCTTGGTGACAATCTGCCTGCTTTCATAGAAATGGCGGCCACTTGTGATAAAATATCCTCTCAAATATCTAATGATTCATCTCCTTCTAATATATGTCATGGTAGTAACGAAGTCACTTTAGATATCAACCCCCATGGGCTTGTTACCACAAAGTTTGATCCTCCTCACCATGATACAAGAAATCATCCTTCTTCAAAATACAATCTCATTCATACCAATAATAAAGCTAACCTCATGAACCCTCCTTGACCTTTGGTCTTAGAGGAGCATTATGGTGTGGATTCAAAATTCTTTCAAAACTTGGATACAATGGAAATGGGTTAGGACACAAAGAACAAGGAATTAAGGTACCTATGGAACTAAATCCACACTTGTCTAAAGTAGGTTTGGGTTTCCAACCTTCTCCTATGTTCTCTCCACCACATTCTCAAAGAAAAGGATTACTTCCTTCAAAAAAATATCCTCTTCTATCTCAAAGAAAAGGATTACTTCTTTCTCCAAAAAAATCCCCTCTTCTATCTCAAAGAAAAGGATTACTTCCTTTTGTAGCAAAATCCCCTCTTCGATCTCAACAAAAAGGTTTGCTTCCTACCCCCCCTATATCTTCTCAAGATTTTTTGTTGCAAAGTCTTATCAAAGATGGATTAATCATTTTTCCTCCTCTTAAGCATAGGAACATTCATAAAGGTAGTAATATCAGTCAATACTATGTGTATCATCGGGCACTTGGTTATTCCACTAATGAATGCTGAGTCTTGAGTAATAAAATTCAACAACTTCAAACAATGCACGACTCTAGCACTTCTCACCATGCTTCATGTAATCCCTAGGGCACTTGTATTTCTTCCATCTATGTGGCACCTTGTTGAAATACTTGGCCTCATACCATGACTACACAAGCCATTGTGTATCATGCCTATAAGCATCACCTTGGTTTCCTCTTCTTGGGGGTAACCCCTTGTTATGATGTAGATTTTGGAGAACACAAGCCATTTGGGCATGTGCTTTTAGAATGCTCTCATACTTAAATTTTGTTTCTTTCTCACTCTACCTTAAAGGCAATTGCTCCCTGACGGAGTTAGCAATCGCTTTAAGGTGGGGGCATATATCGTACTATGCACCTCACTCTCATATTTCTAAACATTTGTTGATTATATTTGCTACTACTCTCTTGGAAAGGATTAAGAAAAGATTGGAAACAAGATCTTGAGTCATCTTGTTCTCATGAGTTGAGGCTCCTTGCATGTTTTGGAGAAGGGTTTCTCCACCAACTTGAGTTTGGTAGTAAGGTCGCTTCGCCTTCTTATTCTGCAAGGCTTCATGTAATTCATCTTGCGAAAGTAAGCTTGATGTATTCCCTTGAATGGAAACATTTTCCTTTGGAGATGGTATGTTTGATGTGTTTGTACTCCTTTTATGCTTCCTCTTAATTTCTATCTAACCCCTTAGCATTCTTCTTTATTACATCTTGGGGAATGATGCATAGTGATTGAGACATCACTTAGATCGAGGTCTCCTTTGTCATGCTAACTCAAGGTCTTTCGCATTCTGTTATTATATATATTCTTATTATCTCTCCTTCATGTGTATTCCATGTGTATTCTATGTATACTTGGTACCTTATAAGTGTATGCTATGTGTATACTTTGTGAATTGCGTTGTGACTTCCCAAGTGTATGCCTTATTTTATCTTGTGTCTTCTAAATGTCTCATGTATGTGTTGAATTATGTTATGTGTCTTTTGTGTATGCAAATCATCATAGACCCCTAGAATCCTAAACTTGGGGGCTTGATCACCCTTCAATTTTAGTGTCATTCTATGATTCTATGTTGTTGTGTTTGAATTGTGTCTTCTCTATCCTTTAGTATGAGTTCGAATGTAAGTTCATACCCACACTAAAGTGGGGGCTAAATTATGAGTCATAAGATGTGTACACCACCATTTTACCCTTGTTTATTAAGACCTATTTTAATACCTTTTTTAGCATTAAGTCTATAATACTTGATCCTGATGCATGAAACCTGAAAAAGAGTCATAAGGTAGGACTAAGCATGCTTTAAGTGCCCTTTTTTGGGAGGTGTCCAGCTAAAGGACTAGGGTGCACAAATGCCCTAGGCCCTCCTTTAGCCTTGGCCTAAAAAGTGGCCTTGTTGGCTTAGGCCCTTTAAAACATTCCTAATGTTAGCCTTATATGGTTTAATTATTTGGAAATCAATAAGATGCATATAGAAGTAAGTTATTCTATTCATTTGAACATCGAACTTTCTCTAGCAAAATCTTGGCACTCTTACACTCTCGCTCTTTCTCTCTCATGCTCTCTATAGCTCTCTATTGTGGATTATTATTGCAACACTAGTATATTTTATGTCTTTTGAAGATCTTGGAGGCTACACCAACTTCTTGAGTCAAGTTGGGACGTTGTCTACAAGCATACAAGAGTTTCAATGTTCATGGTGACTTCTTTCCTTCATGATTTGTGTTAGCATTCCATTCTACTTTGGATTTGTCTCTACCCTCCTAGGGCATGCACTCTTTATCAATCATCTTTGATATTGTGGAGGTGGAAACACCATTCACTAGGCTTGACTGAGGCAAGCTCCTAAATAGCACCCAACCTTTTTCCCTCTTTTCGTGTGTGCAGGTCAGATGTATAGGTTTTGAGAGGTGACATTCTGGAAGAAGAACAAGCTTGCTGATATAGAATCGATAGAGTTTACAGTTTCTAAAAACCCTAATTTAGTACCAAGGTGCTGTTGTGTGGTTACACAACACGCCCCATTTTGACTTGGCAAAACAGGGACCCAACTTTTCTTTTGGCTTGTGTTGTCTGCTTTCTGGCGGTTTGGTAAAATCAGTCATGTTCATCATCATGTGGAGTCAAGATGAGGTAAGCCCCAATATGAGGTCAGTCTATCAAAATTCGTATTTCATATATATGACCACATATTCTGAAAGAGCATTAAAATTCATGCAGGTTTGCTTTTTACATCACCCTGATATTCATCAGGATGTGAGAGTTATGAACAGTCAAAGTCTTGGTCAAACCTGATATTCGCAAAAAGAGGGTCATATTTTATAACCTCAGTTATGCTGTTTGAAGAACATCATCATCATATTTGAAACATCCCCCCCCGATAATATCCTGTGGTTCAAATATCTGGACGTCAACGTTAAGTGATAGTAAGTCTTCCCCGTCGAGCGGTCTTTTGTATCGCGAGCATCATGTTTTCAAATGTAACCCGATATTCGCTAATATCATCCTGACGCAAAATATCACCCTTAACAAACATCCTGATGACATCATCTGAATTTGATAAACAAAAAAACAAACATCCTGATGACATCATCATCATATTTACATTTCGACAGGATATTTTGTAAACATGATCATGTTCACCCAATGTGGCGATGACGTCATGAGACATTTCCAATACAAAGAACAAATATCATGATGACATCATCCTGATATTCAAAAAGGAGAATGAGTAAGTTTGAAGGTCATCATCATATTTTGGAATATCACCCGATAGACCGAAATATCCTCCTGATGTGCTAAAGTGTAAACAAAGGTGCGTTGTCACCCGAATTTTGTCGCGATAACAATTCCAATGCTGGGGAGGATGATATCGAAACTCAACCTGATATTTGTGAAACGTCATCCTGCTCTCATGATATCATGTCATATGGATATTCCCCCGCTCCCTTTGCCGCCATTGCCATTAAATGCGCGCAGATATGGTAGGTGATTCCCGCCGATCCCGGAACCCAATGAAACATCTGGCGAGATCCTGAGTTTTCGCACGAATGATCAAAGATTACGATCTAACTTGTCAGAGTTACCCTAAGTTTACCCTAACTGCGAGGTTAAAAGGTAATTCAACCACCATTGTTACATTTACCTGCGTTAAAATTGTTTTACAGAGCACTAGCCTCCATATCTGCATAACAGCTATCGTTGCGCGACTGGAGCTCATAGACTGAGGGAGGAAGGTGATCAGCAGCTGAATCAGGGGTGTCTTAGAGATATACTGGTATAAAAGAAATCGGCATAACCAGGTAAGTAAACTGAAACCCTCATCATGTTGTTTCTATATGATGCTGTAAGTTCTGGTTATGTATCCGTATGAATAAGTAACGTGAAATTGGTGCAGTAGGCATGATATTTGCAATATGTATACATGCATATCCCGTTGTGAGAAGAAATGCTGTTAATTGCAGGTACCCATGGCTGAAAAATGCTTAGTCAAGTGTTAGGAAGAATTCAGCAGGCCTATGTTCTCTTCTCAGAGAGGGGTCCTGTTTAAATTTGGGGCAATTACAGACACCCATCAGGGGAGTACCAACCTGGAAGCTTGGTCAGCCAAGCTGAATGATGGGCAGGATAAGAGTCCGGTGCTGGACGCTGTGTTTGTATCAGGTATGTGGAACGCTGCTGGCTTCCCCTACTCCATGGAGTCTCCGGAGCTAGTTATTGAGTGCGCCCGGAATTACAACCCTCAGACGAGGCAGGTGGTGAAGCATGGGAGAATGTATGCAGACCTATCCATCAAAGGTCTATCCCAAACATTTGGACTGCTAATGGGCAGCAAGGTAAAGAGTGTAGACTTGAAGAAGTCTGAAAGAGAATATGAGGCCAACAAGAAGACGGCCAGAAAGAACATGTATGCTTGGCGGGCCGAGAACAGCACATATAATGCAGCGGCTAAGCTCCCTGTGCACATGTTCAAATTTGATTTTAATGAAGAATATCAGTATGTGATTGCCCTACTGAACAGGGTGACTGGCCAGCCTGATACTAGAGAATTCAGAGACTGGATGTATGGCATAATAATGATGTGCCTATATGCAGACATCAAGCCACTGTGGGGCCAAATCATAAGTGATGCTCTGCATGAGCAGCTACTGAACCTGGGAGGTTCAGATTGTGCCTTCTACATGACCTCCTATATTGTTTATTCCTGTGCTTATAGAGGCACTTTTGATGCCTTGGTCACAGATGGAAAACTGACGGGCACGAATGCAGCATATATATGGGATCATCATCCCCAGCTGCAAAGAATCAAATATATCAAGGACTACAAATTGGTCAATGATGCATTTTCTATGCATCTAGTAAGGACCATGGAAGATGACAGAACTAAAAGACTGAGCATGGAGGCTCAGGAGGCAGTATACAGGCATGGGGCATGGTACATCCAATTTGCCACCTTTTCCTACATCAGGATAGAAGGTTTTGAAGGGCATCCCCTGATGCTGCCAAGGTATCCTAGAGATGCAGTAGTTTTAATGGAGTTTATCAGGCAGGGCTCCACCATCATACAGATGTATAAGGATGCCAAGAAGCTACCACCAATTTTGTTCCCAGTCAGCATCGGCAACTACATGTGCCCTGACTCTGACAATATTAAGAAGGTGATGGTCACTCTGAACAAGATGAATTTACTGCCCTTCCCAGTAACAAGACCATATGATCCTTACGGCCGAATGCAGAAGATCCTAGGAAAGCCTATTCACCAGAGGCACCTAGAAGATTTTTGGGCTGACTGTGAAGATGAGGCAGAGGCCAGGAGGAGGAGGTATCAGAGGTTAACTCTGAACCAGATTAGAACGTTCGACTGCATTTCCCTCCCTCAGCAGCTGAAGAGTGATGACGGCAGGATCATGGCAGATGAATACGAGCAGAAGAAGATCTATAATGATACCATTTCTGCCCTTGACCTCACCATGCAGGAGGATATGTCCTTGGAACCATTCTTTGCCAGAACCATACACTTGACCCAAGCTTGGGTAGATGCACAGGTAGAGGCATTGAAGAAAAAGGGTGTTGCCATCATGATAGATAGCAAGAAGAAGGGGCAGGACATCACCACAGATGAATATGATGACTTCCTGCTGGAGAAGCGAAAGACTAAGGGAGAAAGGACCCCTCCACCACAGCAACCTAGGAAAAGGGCCACAAAGGGCAAAAAGGTGGAAAAGGGACCCAAAGGGGTCATAGTTGACAGGGCAGTATTCACAGTGGAGGAGGTAGCCAAATCAGGGTTAGAATCAGATTCTCCTCCAAAGCCCAAGAAAGCCAAGACAACAGAGGCTGGAACCACAGAGACCCAAGAAGTGGGTCAATCATCCAGACAACCAGGCAAGGATATCCTCATGGAGGAAGAGCCTAAAGAAGAGGAGGAAGCTCCATTGATAAGCAGAAGAAAGAGGAGAGCTCCGCAGGTGCTGGTTCCTACCACACCTAAGAAAACAAGAACCTCCATGAGAGGTGAGATGAGTCAACCCCCAGTGCAATTACAAGGGGCAGGTAGTGAAGTGCAAAAGGAACTTCAGCACAATGTTCCACTTCCTACCATTGTCAAGTTCAAAACTGAACTGGCAGAAGAGCAACAAAAGGAAGCATCCCAGGCGCAAGCAGAAAAGCATGTCTCGCTAGACGAGACAATAAACTTGTCTAATGATGAGGTGGTGCAGGATGTAGCTGCACAAGAAATGGAAACACTTGCGGCTGCTGGCATCAGTGTGACTCCTCACAAGCCTCCAACGGTTCAAACAGTGCTTGAGGAGATGAAACAAGCAGAAGCGGAGCGAGAAAAGAGCCCAGAACCAGAGAAGAGCCCAGAGCAGGTAGCTCAGGACATAGGGCTGGATACATTGATCGCTGAGGTGACAAGTCCTGCAGTGGTAGACTTAACAGAGAAGCAGGATGCAAGTCCTGAACAGCCAGCAGGATCACCTGATAAGGGCCACTTAATAGAAGAGATAGAGATGGCAGAAACAGAAAGCCACGCTCTTGAATTAGGCCAACAAAGCCCACAAGATACATCAGCAGGACCTGTTATAGTAGAGGTCCAAGAAGCAAAGGCTCATGATGAGAAGAAAGAAGCGATAGAGGATCCTGCTGATAAGGCACAAGAGGTGGATGCTGCAGGTACAGAATAGATAGCCGCTGCGGAACAGATGCCATCACCTTGGGTAGATCCAGTGATATCAGATACGGTGGACATGCCACTAGAAATAGAGAAGCAAAAGGAGGATGATCAACCTCCACAAGGGGAAGAACTGGGGACAGGTGAAGAAAGGATGGAGAAAGATCATGATCATCATGATCCACATACAGGTACACCGCCAAGTTCCCCACACAGAGAAGATGCTCCCCCAGAAAAGGAAGTTCCTCAACAGGAGGAGGCACCACAGGATTTGCAGCAAGGTGAGCATCAAGAGCCAGAAAAAGAAAAGTCACCATCTCCACAACGCTTGTTGGTGGAAACGGGAGATAGAGGTGAACAGCATCATGATGCTGAAAAGCATGATCAGGTGCCTCCATGGTTAGAAAAGGAGGTAAATGTTGAGGAGGAGCTAGAGATTCAAGAGTTCGATGACTCCACCCTGTTTGCCGCAAATATAATGAAACCTAGGAGGAAGGCCAGAATGACTTCGGCCATCAAAAGAGATCTGGCGACAGGGAGAAGGACCGCACAAATTGCTATACCTGCGGTAGAGAAAGAGAAAGGCAAAATCACTGTGGATGAATTCCAGATAAGCACAGTTGATTTGGGTTTTGCCAATGAAGAGCAGGAAGGTCAGGAGGGAAAGGATGACATTGACTCTCTGATTCAGAAAGTGAAAAGAGAGAAAGAGAAGAATAAGCAACATAAAGAGCACATTGCTCAGTTGCATGCATATATTAAAGGCTTGACCAACCCTAAAGATACCACAAGCGAAGCTGCAGTCCCATTGACTGCCATTTCTCAGGAAGAAGTGAATAAACTGGACCTCATGAAACATGAGGTTTCCGTAATAAGAAAGTGGGTGTCATCCACATTGGATGATGCCATTGAAATAATGAAAGGTTCTTTGAAGAGGTGGAGCATCCTAAGTGACTCCAAAACTAAGGTGGATAAATTGCAGATGCAGACCGGAAAAAGGTCTTATAAACTGGAGAAAGTCCTCAGCCTGTTGGACGAAATAAGGAAGATAAATCCACAACTGCTTATCAGTAAGCAAGTATTGAATAATAATACTGCATTGTTAGTGGATATCTAGTATAAAGATGTACAGTTTGAATGCGGAGTCCTCAAAAGATGCAATAATAAGCTGAGGGAGATCAGCATGAGGCTACGTGATTTAATGGGCATTGAGGCAGACATGCTAGAAACGCTAGAGGGCAAGGTGGAAGGGAAAATTGAGAATCAAGATGAAGATTCTACCCTTAAGGCTCTGCGTAATAACTTCCATATGGAAGATGATGGTCCGCTCGTCCACTTGACAGAGGAAGTGATAAATAAAATGGTGAGGATCAAGGTCAAGATGGAGACCTACAACGAGACACTGCAGGATAGAAAGAATAAGCTGGACAACAGTAGGGATAAGTATGAAGCGCACAAACACGCCATCATCAAGGCAAAGACTCAAGATGGCGGAGGAATAGATCAGGTTGTGTAGTCATACGAACAAATCCAAAGCAGCATGCAACCCCATATGTAACAGCGTCATCATCCGGATAGCGAAAGTTCAGAAAGCGATACACATGATGATGACCCGCATGCATCAGATGAAGAGCATGATGAAGATACATCATAAGGGGGGGAGTATTTTGCATATGCAGTATAGATAGTTGCCAGCTGGCAACTTGTGCCTTTTTGTAATATTGGCAAGTCATGAAATGATGACCGTTGATTTATATTGGTAAATCAGATCCATGGATCTTTTGTAACGAATTCCTCACCTTATTCTATAAAAGGTGGTGGAATGCCTTGTTATATTCATTCGAAACTTAATTGAAATTTGATTGCTGAAGTATTCAGGACTTATTTCAAAGCTGCTGTATATGTACATGTCTTTTGCATACTTAATGAAAGGGAAGAGTATTTTTATTACAAATCTTCGTAAATCTTGAGTAATCTGTGTCTGAATTCTGGATATGTGCTTTGATTTGCTGCGTCCCTTGGAGTGCTCATCATGTTGCATGTATTGTTTTCATTCATTATCCTCTGAAGTTTGCATCAACTGTATCTAGCTGTGGAATGTCCTGGTGAACATATGGTTTGATTTCTTCTCCTCATGACAGTATCAAGCATGTATGTGGATCAAAAGCTAAAGGTTCAACTTAATTAGAAGCATTTCCTTTAATTTCTTTCAATTTCAGAGCATCTCACTATCACAATTGCAAATAAACTGATAATCTTAAGCAAACAACCCAAAATATGCAGACATCTCGTAGATAATCGTAAATATTTAGCATATTTGAACACTAAGAATGCACAATTGAAAGTATCATGCAAAGATCTAGGTATTTTACTTCTTTTCATCAAATACCCGCATAATTTGACTTCTCTATAAGGAATTTCTGCAGGAACGTCATGATGATAGTGCATTTTCACGTAAGGCCCCAAAATGGAAACAGCAACTCACATTAACCACTGAGTAACGTCAGTCGATTAAGACCTAATCACCGGAGACTTGGGATCATGAATTCTTTGAATTCACTGTATCTTTCAAGATGAATAAAGGTTAATGTGTACTTTTATTCTATGTTTGTTTGTGACTAACATCATGACCAATAGGTGCCCAAGTGCCCTTGTCCTAGGCATTTTGACCTCCATGAAAAGTTTATGAATTGTCTACTGATCTTTGTTGTCCATTTGGTTGATGTGTTTCAGGTACCAACAGTTTGTTTCGCTCAAATCTTTGATAGCTAGGGTTTTATGTCTTGATCCTAGCTTTATTGATTTGATTTGGGTTAATTACTTATCTATACAATAGAAGGGTAGAACCCCTATAGTTTGGCTCTCCTTCTAAGGTAGTATCCAAGCTTGGTTTGTGTTCTAATGTTTTGTAGAAGAGGGTTTGAGCTAGTTTGATCTATTGAGCTAGTCTTCTCTTTTCTACCTAACAAGATCATCATAGAAATATTTAAATATCTAGCTTTTGCATCAAATATTATTCATATTATAGTAGATATTCATGTCATGGTTTTTCCTATTGCATTTAAAACTCTCATTTGCTAGGGTTTTGTAGAAAGATTTACATTTTTGAAAACCTAGTTAAATTCAAAGCCTAGGGTTTGTAATTAAACTCTTGTTTTAGACTTTTAGCTGTTATAAATAGTGTAAATCTGATCTTGCATTGCTATATAATGTCATAGATTTCATTCATGTTAAAAAATAAGACTTGCATTAAAAAATTGTGGTTTAGGAAGTGAGCATTTAAGATCTAGGGTTTGGTGGTAAAACCCTTGATAGTCTTGCATTTGAAATATTTTCTTTGTGAAATGATTGTTAGATCTGATTTTGCATTTCTATATTTCATCATATGAATCAAATTTGTCAATGTAGAAAGCAAAAGCATTCGAGCATTTGTATTCTCTTTGAAATTTGAAAGTAAAAACATAAACAAGCATGGCTTTTCTTTCATCATTTTCCAACTTTACTTGAAAGATTTGTGAAATTGATGTCCCATTCTTTAAATATGGTAAAAATAGAATAGTTCCCACACCCTTGTATTCATTTGATCCATCTACTAAGATTTCTCATGTTTATGAAGAGATCTT
The DNA here is from genome assembly GCA_027924645.1 of Cunninghamia lanceolata. Lineage (NCBI taxonomy): Eukaryota > Viridiplantae > Streptophyta > Pinopsida > Cupressales > Cupressaceae > Cunninghamia > Cunninghamia lanceolata. The sequence goes on from BSBN01000445.1 coordinate 7,194,893, forward strand.
GGCGCAAGAGGATGAAATAGTACATGAGCTCTCTATGGCTCATCCTATGGATCTTTGACCTTTGGTTGAATGTTCAAGTACCATGGATATTAGTAAGGATGTGAAGACCCTTGATCCTCCTCCTTTGGCATAGTATTCAAGTACCTTGGATGTCACTAAGGATGTGAAGGCCCTTGATCCTCATCCTTGTTAGTGTGAATAGGTATATTTCCTATCTAGTTTCCCTTGTGAGATTAATTCATATTATTTACCTATTTATTAGTTAAATAATATTCTCACACATAATTCACATGTTAAGTTGACTTAATGAGTCTTCTAGATGTTTCTAGTTGTTTCTAGTTATGTCTAGTTGTTAATAGTTGTCTTATCCTCCACATGTGCTATAGTTGTCACATGTCATAGGATTAAGACACTTGTCACATGACTACAACATCTTAGCTCTCATCCTTGTCTTTATAAGAAAGGTTCTTCATGTGCATTGTAACATACACAATTTTGCATTCATTGATAGAATAGATTAGTATTCTCTCATATTGTCTCTCTTGTACTTTCATGAAGTCCTAGATCTTGGGTGGATCCTATCTAGCCAACTCTTACATGGTGGCTCCAAATAGTTTTCAACAAGTGGAATGGTCTCACGCTGGAAAATTTTCTAAACTTGTCAGTTGTTCCTTAACCCAATGGCCCTATCTTACCTCACAGGCCCTACTAAATCCCAACAGTCTTGGTGGCAGGTTTACAATCCCAGCAGATCTCTAGTGGTATTAGGCATGTTCGACAGCAGTTTTACAGCAGTCCCACCTCGCTAAACCACCTCTTCTTTCCAAAAAGCAGTTTTCCACCAAAGCTTAATAGGTGGTTTCCACATATAGTAAGCAGTTTTGGTGTTAAAACTATGGTTTTCATAGTTTCAAGGGTGGTTTTCCTATACAATGTCAGTTTTCGCTGCATACAAGTGGTTTCACCTCAAACAAGCAGTTTGTTTCCTTGTGAGCGGTTTCAAGACCTGAAAGGCAGTTTTGTGAAGAAACAGATAGTTTTTGGTTCTCTCCAGGGAATATTCCGACCACAGACAACATATTCTAGTGACCCTGTTGACGTCAACACTGCGTCAATAGTGACATTAGGAGCCCCCTTTGGCCCCCTTCTAGCCCTAGGAGGGCATTGTTTTTCTAGGTGGCATAACTTTTTGCCACGATGTCAAATTTTTGAAAAAGAAATATTGTCTAAAAGCTGGTTTCAAGCTCTTCATAGTGGTGCAAGTATTTTTCTAAGATTTTGTAGTTTGATGCCAGATTTTGTTGTTTGAAGCTAGAACTTGTGTTTTGCACTTCCGAGTTCATAACATTCACCCAATTCATCAAAATTTCAACTTCTTATAGGTGTTCAGAAGGTAATTCTATTCTCTACAGTTCTATCCATGCCATTTTTCTAGATTTTGCTTTAGAAAACAAATTTGCAGTTTGAAGCACTTTGGGTACATATCACTCATTGATTGGAAAAGAGTTGAAATTGGTGATTATTTTTGCTTGGGGGGCTTCATTTTTAGTCTTGATTTAGATTTTGGGAGGTTTTATATCAGATTACATTTAAGTTTTGTTCTCTTGGGGTTGTTTTACTCATGGCTGATGCAAAATTCATTTGAGCTACTCACACCTCACAACTATCATTTATGGAAACAAAAAATGCATCATTTGCTTCAATCTAAGGGTTTATGGTCAGCATTAGATGATGAACAACCTAAATTCAGAAAAGAATATGAGAAATTTGAATTTAGGAACAAACTTGATCAATCCATGGGATTGATTGTCTTTCATGTTTCAGATAGTTTGTTATTTCATATTAATGGATGTGAGACACCTAAGTAAGCATGGGAAAAGTACTAAGGAAAACTAAGGAAGCCAAACATAAAAGTAAAGCACTTTGTGCAAGTACAAGTTCTACATTAGGTCAATGGCTTCTTGATTCAGTTACTTCTCATCATATTGCTTCTTCCATGGATACGTTTTCTTCATTTTAGCCATGTAATATGCCACCTATTTTCATGGGTAATAACATATACATGAATGTAATTGGAAAGGGAACTATTGATATTGGAGAAGGTACCTTCAATGATGTCCTTTGTGTGCCTTCTTTGACCAATAATCTTCTTTCCATATATCAGATTACTCATAGTGGTATAGGGAAGACAGTGGAGTTCACACCTGATTTGGTTATTATTAGAGACTTGGAAAGTACAAAGATTACTGCTACTGGGGTGGTTGATCATGCATCTTGACTATACACTTTTTATGGTTTCACTCCTAAAGATGATTCAGATCTATTAGTTGACACTCACACTCCTTGTGTGAATCATATTTCAGAGGAGAAGTTTGGTCACTTGAACATTGGTATTCTTGCCTCTTCATTAGTTCTTGAGACATGTACTACACTTCCCTCTTGGTCACCTCTTGCTTCTTCAGAGTTCAGTGCTTCAGTTCAACATCCTCTTTTCTTTTAGACACAGCTTTGTGGGTTCAACATTTGATAGGTGTTTCAGATTTATTTGTGGAGTCTCACATTGATGATTTGGAGGACACATTTGATGGGTTCTCTCTCCTCTTTGATGACAGTCATAGCACAACTATTTTCACCACATCATTGTCTTTAGAGTTTGTTGATTTTTAGTTGCCACATGATCCTGGATTGTCACTTTCATCAGTGAGGCCTGAGACTCCTTATTTTATTGTGGCATCATTTGGCATAGACATGGAGACACATGAGAAGTTTTTAGAGACATCATATTTCATGAGACTTCCTTCCTCATCTCTTGGTTTGGAGTTGGAGTTTCTTCATGCACCAATGCATTGGTTTCTTCCCGAGGGAAGACATGTTGTTTGTAGGTTTTGGATCATCTTTAGTCTTCTTCTTCTAGCATTCTCCATTGGCACTAGATCTTATTCATTATGGGGGGACATCTTGTCTCATTCTTTCCCTTTTATGGGGGGTTATTGATTGTATATATGTGATGGATGTTGTATTTGGGGGGTCTTGATTCTTCCATCACTTGTACATGTTTGTATGCATTCTCACTTTTGGAGAGGAGTTTTTTCCCATGAGGTTTTCTCCTTTGCTCTACTTGAGACTTGTTTGTACATGGGTACCTAACATGGCCTAGTAGTCGAGACCCACCCATCTTTGCTTTAGTCAGCTACTCCCTAAGTTGCACTTAAGGGGTAGTGTTATTGTGAATAGGGATATTTCCTATCTAGTTTCCCTTGTGGTGAGATTAATTCACATTATTTAACTATTTATTAGTGAAATAAGATTCTCACACATAATTCACATGTTAAGTTGACTTAGTGAGTCTTCTAGATGTTTCTAGTTATGTCTAGTTGTCTTATAGTTGTCTTATCCTCCACATGTGCTATAGTTGTCACATGTCATAGGATTAAAACACTTGTCACATGATTACAACATCTTAGTGTTGATGTTGATTTTATTTGGCATAATGAGAGATAAAATTCACAAAGAATCTTAGCTTATTATTATCATGCGGGACCCTCAACCCCTCCTTTGGACCCTAGCAGTCTCTAGCTAACCTCTCCGATAGTGCCCTCACTAACAGTTTGAGCTTTTGGTGTAGTGGTAGCCAGTCTGTGTTAACAAAATGGGTACTCTACTGGGGAGGGTTTCAATTCCTGCTGATAATGTTTGACTCGCCTCGTGGTCGCCTGTGTCCAGTACGGACCTCTTGGCTTGGGGGGGCTAAGCTGTTATCATGCGGGACCCTTAACCCCTCCTTTGGACCCTAGCGGTCTCTGGCTAACCTCTTCGGTGGCACCCTCACTAACAGTTCGAGCTTTTGGTGTAGTGGTAGCTGGTTTGTGTTAACACTTATCTTGAAGAATATAGAGAACTATTGGAAATACTTCTCAATTCCAAGTCTATGTTAGCCAGGTCATGGTTGTGTTAGATTCACTCAGGGTTCAATGCGAAGATGTTTTGTTTTAAGGGGCCTTATGTGATTTAAGTATCTTGTGATGACTGGACTTGTTAGTTGTATGTAAATAAACAAAAATTACATAGTAATAAATCTTCCTTTATGTGTATTTATCACTTCTTTACAAAGCTTTACATGAATATCAATAAAACAGACTTTGTACCACAAATTTGTATGGAAAATTGTTAAAGATATTTATAATTCACCAGTATTTACTCGAATAAACAACAATTTCCTTTGGATAACTGCGTGCATGCTAATTATTTAAAGATTCTTTGGAGAAAAGTTAGAAAAGATAAGGTTTAGAAACTTGATTCTGTAAGAACTAATTTTCTGCTACTCATGCGTACAAATCTGATCAGTTGCAATACTTCAAAAGAATTAAATTCATATATGTTTCTCTTGAGAAATATCACAAATAGACATATAGAACATCAATCATCAATGGAAATATATCGAAGAACACCTGGATCCAATCATACTCAAAAATAGACGTAGTAATTAGATGTTTGTATTCAATAATATATGAAAGTCATTCAAATTTACAATGTATTTTGAGTTCAAAGTCTTTGGAAATATCAACAACTAAGAGAACTTACAACATTTTCTAGATATTGTGAGAAACAAGGCATTCCACATCATCTCCACTGTAGACACAGGTATCTACTACTACTTCACTTACCTAAGCTCAAAGTATTTTCAAAAAACTACTTCTCTTGCAAATTCTTAGTGTTTCCAACTTCAGCTGTGTATAAAATACAAATAAGAAAGGTCCTTATATAGGACTGAGACCTTTCTAATGATTATAGAAACCAAATCAATGGTCCAACTTCAAACCCTTGAGATCAACGGTGGAAGGCCTTTTCCCAACTGTTCCTTCAAAATATATCACAAGAATATTCCCTTTTTGCGCAAAGGATGCCATTAGAATCTTTTAAAACATTTCTATTTTGACTTTCCTCTTTGCTGACCATCATTTAGGAATAAAGACAAAGTACACAAGAATACTATGAATGAGAACTCCCACTACCACTTGCACCTAGACATTCTCCCATTCTTTTCAAATATTCTACATACCTAACCACTAATGTTGTAATGGATGCATGAATATCCTTCTGACTTTCTGTCCACATGTATTGTTGAAGTTCAACATTTTCTTTTAACATTCATGCTTGTTGTTCTATATCTCTTTCTTTCTTTTGGTACTTCTTCATCTTTGCATTCAATTCCATAATTGAATCAATCATTTCCTTGATCAAATTAGTTGTAGGATTTTCCAAACAAGGTAAGTAAATGGTCTTGAATTCTCTTACTGCCATGGTGACATCATATTCTAGTAACTCTGAGAATTCACACCCAATGAGGCCTTGCATTATCTCTACCTGCTTTCTTACTATATCACCTACATTTCTTTCCAACTCTTGAGTATTTGCAATACAATTTCTCAAAATTCCCCCTTCAAACTTCAATTCCAATCTTGATTTGCCATTTGAGGTGTTAATACTCCCTCATTTACCATTTATTCAGTTCTTTCTTCCATGGCCTTGATCTGCTCCAACTCATGTCTATTTTGCTCCATTCTTACTTGATAATAATGTATATTAAGACTACACTTATTTTTCTCTACTAAGGCCATGGCCCATTTGGCAATTGCTTGCCTTATAATGTCCTCCCCTCTTTGTATGAACTCCTTAATCTAGTCTTCAAACATGTTAGCTTTAACCTTTTTATTCTCCATTTCATTTATCTGATCTTTTGATAGAATAGCTAACTTTGCAGGTAGTTCAAGGATATTAATATTGGGATCAAACATCACTCGAATGAATTACTATAGTTGGACAATATGTCCTTTTAACTACTCAAATTTGCCTTTATCTTTCCTTAACAGTTCAATGGTGGCCTTGTTCATATCTTCCATTTCCGTAATATGTTGTTCTCTGGGCACGTATTCCATATCCATTTGAATTATATGATAATCTTCCAAGCTCATTTCTCACTTTGCTTTCTTTATCATTGGTACAGCCAGTTCTAAAGTCCTTGCCCCATATGGTTTCCTTCTCTATGGTAGACATTGTTCTTGCCTTTCTTTTTTCTTTATTTGGAGTAGCTCTTCCCAGCAAACTCTTTATATCTATAGGGACCAGCTTAATCTCTATCTTTTCTTGTCTTATTTCTTTCCCTATCCAAGATGGTGCCCTTTCACTGGTTTCTACCCCTTCCTCATGTCTTACCTCTTTTTGAATTTTCTCTACCTCTATTTGCTCTTGATGTTGTTGTGGATTCTAATGTTGATGTTGTTCTTCTTCTTCATCTTCCTCTTCTTCTTCTTCTTCTTCTTCTTCTTCTTCTTCTTCTACCTCGGTGTCTCCTCCTATTTCTTCTTCTGTATTTTATTTTGTCTCTTCTTTTCTTGAACTTTCACCTAGATTATCTCCTACATTTTCTACTCTTTCACCTTCACCCTCCTCTAGCTACTCTTCTTGAGACATTTGTTGTTGCTGTTGAGGGGGCTATTGGTCATTTTGTTCCTTTGTAGGAGGAACTATGAAACTTGAAGCCTCAATAGCCTCTCTCTTTTCTTCTCCTTGTTCTCTTTGTTCAATGTTAACTCCAGAAATACCTGATGAAATTAGTGCTTCCATTAGCACATCCACTTGACTAAGCACATTATGTTGTATCTGAGGCATATTTAACTAACCTGGCCCTTTATTTTGTTTAGGAGGCTCCTCTAGTGGTGCATTTGACTTAGTGGCAGGTGTTTCCCCTATTTCTTCATTTCTCTTCTCTCCCACTTCTATTATCTGTTGTGCAGTTGTTTTCACATCTTCAATGATATTTGGTGGCACCAAATTATCAAAAGGATCTCCTATCTCAATGTCATCTTCAGGATATTCTTCTCCACTATCCTCTTCATCACTAATATCATCCTGAATATTTACAATTTCCCCTTCCTTTACAGACTCTTTGGATCCTTGGGCTTTTGACTCCTGCAACATTTCTTTGGTCAACTCTTGTTTAACCTGGATGTAGCCGGAGACTCTTTCTTGATGTGTGGAAGTAATAGGTGTCCGCTTTTGTCTTACTCCTATTTGTGGAGCATCTACAACTAGAGTAGGAATTTGCACCTTTCCTCTTTGAGTATCCAGAGTCACAATAGGTATTTGCACTAGTTCTACTAAAACCTTTGGCTCTTGTATCTACTCCGCAGTAACCCTTTGGCTTGATGTCCCTTCTTCCATGAATGTACTTGAAGCAATTGCCATGGTGATACCAAGTGAAAATGGATCCATGAGTGTTGCATTCTTATTTTTATTAGCGATTGTAGTGTCAACAATTTTCTGCTTCTTTTCATAAAAACACAGCAGCTCATCCTTATTTTCTCTGACCCTCTTCTTTCCTTTCTTTGGATATGTGGTTGTTTTACCTTGGGCTTCAAGTTTTTATCTCCCCATTCAACCATGTTTGAGAGAACAATAACACTGGTTTGGATATATTATCCAAAGATGTTTCTGTTGGTTCCTCCCAGTTTGGTTCCTCGATAGGCAATTGTGCCAGCTCCATGTTCTCATAACTTTCATGTAGTATTTTCCCCTCATCTTTTGTAATTTCATGGGGTATCTCTATTCCCCCTATTGTTTTCATCTGCTCCAAAGTCAGTCTTTGGTAGGTTCTTTTGCTTACCTCTTTGTCATCTTCACAATTAGACCAAAAGTCCTCAATGTGAACTTGATGTCTATATTTCTTATCAACATGGTTCTGGACCTATTCTTCTTGAATGCCATCATTTACTTCCAAATAGTGGTACCAATAGCCTTAGCCTAGTGGACTACTAATAAATTTTCCCTTACAACTTGGATGATATGAAACATCCATGTCTCAAACTTCCCTGCATTTCTTAATCTAGCCAGCCTGCTTAATAAAGTGATCATTATATACACTTCCTCATTAAACTCAGTCCTATATAAATTCTTGGGTACTCTTGCTGCAGCTTTTGGTTTATTTTCATGTACATACCAGCCATAAAAGATTGCCCTTTTGCAATCTATTGCAATGTCTTTGTAATCCTAGGCATGTAGGTCTTGATCTACATCCATCATTTCCTCTTTAATGTCCAAGCCAAAAGTTCTAGCTATGCCCTATGTGGATAAATCTGCAACAAGTACCCCGTTATGCATTACTCTCCATGTAGCTGTGTTATACTTGTATATGCATTCCAGCACTAGGTCATTGGCCTCCATTGCCAAAGGAAAACCTGCTGATTTATATAGGCCAGAATCCCAAATATTTTTCATGATTATAGTGGCCCCTGGTGCTGTAATTTTCTGAAATATGTCTTCAGCATCATATTCACCAATAGTTGTATCTGTGACAACTCCTCCGCTAGTAGATAACATTGATGGATATCCTCTATTTGCTAGAAATTCCTCCACTTCTTTCTTTAGTGATTTTTACCTTTCAACCTTTTCTATCTTCTCAACTGCCTTTATGTCCGTCTTCTTTTGTTTCAGCACCATCTGCCAAGAAAAATATGCATTTTACAATCCCATTTGTGTTTAATTCCTAGGGTTTTACCATAGAGTTTTACTCCTTTACCTTTACCCTAGGATTTTGTCGTTTATACTATATAAGGGATTTTTTACAGCATTAACCATCATTATAGCATTTTCTTAAGGTCAATTATAGTATACAATTTGATTTGCATCTTTTCATTAATTGTAATAGTTATAACCAATTCCCCTTCAACTCTTAACCCAATTATAATTGTGTTTAGATACATACTTGTATTCGCTTTTCTAACTTTTATACCGTTGTATTCGACACACTTTTACCGCTTGCCTGCAACACTGTTGAGCCAACTCTGTTGACTTGAATTCGTCATTTTTCGAATGTGCTCTGTAATTTTCTGTCACTGTATGCAATTGTGAGTAGCAAAACCCAATTTACATTTTCTTTTATTTATGCATGTACCTAACTTTACTGCATTCGAGAACAATTAATTGCATCCAGTACAAGCGTTAAAAACATATAAATTTCAAATTTGTATCCATTGGTGATATATTTTCCCTTTTTGCAATTTAGATACAAATGTGTCACTTAAGTTGTGACAAATACCTTTTCTATATATTATTATTTTTTTACCTCAATTTTGCATATTAGATAAAAAAAATACATGCATACAAATCCGGACCTCAACCGTTAATGAACCAGAATGGCATAAATTTTAGTTCCGAGCTTGCACCTTACTATTTGTACCTTAGTTAGTATATTAATTTGTATATCGAATGCAAACTTCCAATCATACAATTCACATACTTCAAAAGTTTATTGATCAGACAAGATTAATTTCAATTCCACCTATGTATCTTTATTTATGCATCACTTTTTTGTATAATGACTACAAAAAACACATACATACAAAAAGGCGTAGACCTTACCATATTTATAAATCCTATTTTACTTACTTTCAGGTCCACCCTTATATATCCCAATGTATATCAATATGTATATAGCCATGTACATCATATACATTCTAACATGCAAATATCTTCGCAGTTTAATTTTCTTCCCTTCCGCTATGAATGACCTTACTTTTCCCTGTCATTAATGCTAAGCTCAAAAATAATGATTTAAATCTAAGCATGTCTATGATATTTATTTCCATTAGACCTTTGGCATGTATGAATTTATTTATATAGCACTGGGTGTCAAGCCCACACAAACTCCATTAATTGTGATTTATTTTGCACATTAGGCTGAGCTCTATTTAATGGTGGTGATTATGAGGAATTTTACTTCATTCTCAAAATTACATCTACATCTGTGGCAACTATGGACACTCCCATTTGTCTCCGCAGTGCCAGAAGGCAAACTGCTTTCCTCAGTTTTATTTATGGCATCCGTCTGAGGAAATTGATCATACAACATGATGATCCCAAATTTCATGACCTAGAACTAGAAGCAATCAAAATGATTCTAGGTAAGGATTTCTTGATTAATGAACTCTAGGGTTAATTCAGATATTGCTTCCTAGTTTCTTGTGTCTTTATTAGATTTGGGTGGTACTAAGGTCAAAATATTTCTGCTATTCTGTGACCTTTTCAGAGCTAAGTATAGAATTACTGACATGGATGTAATAATAGGAGCAGAACTAGGAAATGACATTATGCAAGCTTTAGAGCTCACTTTGGCTAATATTCCTAGCGCTCAATATCAGAGGTTCCCTTTCCTCATGAACATGTCTGACATGGCCTTGGTGCACCATCGTTACTGGGTGACAATCGGTCTAATCTTTATGTGTTTATCTAGGGGACTGGACATAATGCATAATGGAGATTGGGTGTCACACTTTGCAGTACTAGTCAGAACTAGGAATTTTTAGAGGAATCCCTAGCTGGTATACTTAACCTCAATAATTTTGCTCTTTTGTGTATCAATTTTGCATTTTGACAATGGTGGATAGCAATCCCCCTTTTGAATGTAAATCCCCTGCATTTGAAGAATACAAGAAATACCCATTTTAAGCATTTTAACAATTTCACAGTGTCATGTTTGGTCTTTTGTATGCACTTTCATTTTGTGCTAAAGTACATGGATCGTCTAATGCAAATGCAGACGTAACCTACATTTCTCTTTTGTTTAACTTTCAAATTGCTTTTACTTTTACATTTGTATATGAGATACAACACATTAATCATATAAATATGCAACCTAATGCATTCCCTCTTTCCTCTATGCTTAATTGGAGTTTCCTTTCGAATCCGGTCATGTATATCAACTTATGCATGTGGTATAAAAACAAGCGTGTCTTTTCATTATACGTTGTTTTGACATTGGTTTTGACGTTCGTACATGTATATTTCACACTCTGCATATTAAATACATGAGTGTATACATACAAAACAATATACAAAATGTGACTACAGACCTCAAAATTTACTCGTTTTGCCCTTTGAACACCATCGGGTCTGGGCTTGTACATCCTGTTTTAACCCTTAAGATACAAAGACAAAGGATGACATGACAACACACAAAGCATCTCAAATACCAAGAACCTTGTATATCAAATACAAATTAAATCAACATTGCACCCTTCAAACAAATATGTATATCTCTCAGAAAACAAGGCATTCTAAGTCAGTTTAGAAACAACCCTAAACCAATGTCATGCCTATTCACTGGCAACTTCACTTTTTCTTTTTTTCTTTTTAGTACTACACACTTTGAATTCAAAACCTTTTCAACATCAAGTACTCTTTTCCCTTTTACCACCAAGCAGGACCAAACCACAAACAAAAGCAAAATCCACAATAGGGGTCCTCATTTTGCTAGAGGGTAAAATGGGGTGTGTTGTGAGCATTACAACACTTAGATCTCATCCTTGTCTTTATAAGCAAGGATCTTCATGTACATTGTAACATACACAATTTTTCATTCATTGATAGAATAGATTATTATTCTCTCATATTGTCTCTCTTGTGCTTTCATGAAGTCCTAGATCTTGGGTGGCTCCTATCTAGCCAACTCTTGCAATCCTTTGGTTGAGTATTCAAGTACCTTGGATATCACTAAGGATGTGAAGACCTCAGATGTTAGTCCTTTGGTTAGATGTTCAAACCCCTTGGACATTACCGAAGATACAATCATGAAAACTTTTCTCAACAACACTTTATCGTCTCTTCATTCCAATGCTCTCCCTTCAAAGGATGAAGCATTAGTGGATGAGGAGAGGTCTCTCACATTAAATCCCTTGAGGATGGATGTTGAGCTTAATCAAAATGACAACAATGTCAATTCAATCATCATTAATAGACTTATTCCACCCACTAAGGGGACAGTGGATAAGTGTACTAATGTTCCTAAAATAATTATGCATGAGGCATCTAATACACCTCCTTGCTTCAAACTGGTTATTAAAGTTCAAGGTGATTCAACACCATCTTGACCCTGGGGTTACATTTGTTATTATGCAAAACAAATTACTCAATGTGTTCAAAATGTGTTGCAGCATCACATGATTGCCCACACATAAATCACCTATAATAAAAGTAAGTAAGCACAAAGTGTGCCCATCTCTCTTCCACCTTCTCAACCCATCCTACCTCAAACACCTTATCTTCATACTCATATTGGTAAAGAATATTTTCTTATCAAGCAGCTCCATGCTACTCCAACCAAGATCTCTCTATGGGATTTAATACAAACATTGCCTACATACCATGAAATTCTCCATGAGGGTCTACAAACAGTGAGTGTTCCACTTGTTTTTCATCCGAATGATGTAGCATCTTTGATAGATTGTATGTAGGTGACAACATCTGATATATCATTTCAACAACGTGAGTAACCTCCCATAGAAGTTCAAAACCAAAATGAGCATCTTATGATATATGTCATCAATAATAGAAATAGGATAAGATGCACTATGATTGATGGTGGATTAGATCTTAATGTTTGTGGAATATATTTGTTAGATAAAATCAATGTCGATAAATCTGTAATTAAACAAGATAATCTCGTCCTTCATGGCTTTGATAATGCTGGTAGACAATCATTGGGTACCATCACCTTAGATATTAAGGCTAGACCCAAGACATTGCCTACCCTTATCCATGTCATGCCTAATTATCTTTCATACAATATTGTTCTTAGTAGACCATGGATTCATGCCATGGGGTCAATCTCATCTATCCCTCATCAATCAATAAAGTTTATTCACAATAATTAACTCCATACAATTGAAGTTGATTTCAATCCGAATAGTTTCTTAAAAATAGAAGTGAGACATCTAACTCCTTTAAGTAGTTTTATCCCTTCAACACTACCTTCCACTACTAACAACAATTTTTGTTAGGATAGTGTTGGTACCTTGAATGCATTTTCAGTGATGATTGGGGTTTGTTGGATTTTACACCCTCCTTTGTGGCTGAATACAAAATCCCACCATCACACCATAAGACCTCAAAAGTAAATGCAATTTCTCCACTACAATCTCATACTCCTACAAAGATTAAGCTTAAATTTAATGATGATGGAACCTTTAAAATAGATGAAGATCCACCATCCCCTAGAAGAATGGCAACCATTTGTGATACATTATCATCTCAACCTAATTAATCATCTCTTAGTAGTGATGTGGTCTCTTTCAATTTCAACCCCATGGGACGTTTGAAACAAAGTTTGAGGTCCTCCTCACCATGATAAAAATAATGGTCCTTCTTCATCAACATATAATCATACTTCTAAAAACAAAGCTAGCCATATGACCTCTCTTCGTCCTTTAGTCTTAGAGAAGTGTTATGGACGCGGATTCAAAATTCTTTCAAAAGCAAGGATACAATAGAAATGGTCTAGGATGTAAAGAAAAAGGAATTAAAGAGCTTGTGGAACCAACACTGCACTTGTCTAAAGTAGGTTTTGGTTTCTATCCTTCTCCTACATTCTTGCCACCATGTTCTTAGCAAAAAGTTTTTCTTCCTACTCCCTCTATATCTTCTCTTTTATCTCAACAAGAGTGTATGTTGTTGAGTCTACTCAAAGACCACTTAATCACTCTTCGCCCTCTAAAACACAAAAGGATTCAAAAAAAAAAATCATTCAAATCAATATTGTGTGTATCATCAAGCACTTGGCCATTCCACTAATGAATGTTGATCCTTGAGTAGCAAAATTAAACAACTTCAATCAAGGTGTGGCTCTAGCACTGCTCACCATGCTTGATGTAGTTCCTAGAGCACCTTGTCCTTCTTTTGTTTATATGGCACCTTACCATGACTACACAAAAAATTATGTATCATGCCTGTAAGAATCACCTTGGTTTTCTCATCTTGGGGGCAACCCCTAATTGTGATGTAGCTTTTGTAAACACATATCATTTTGGCATGTGCTTTTAGAAATCTCTTGTCCTTGTCTTCTGATTCTTTCTCACTCTACCTTAAAGGTAATTGCTACCTATTAGAGTTAGTAATCACTTTAAGGTGGGGGCATATATAGTGCTAAGCACCTTACTTTATTCTTTCTTTTTGATCATCTTGGTTACTCCTCTCTCTTGGAAAGGATTATAGAAATCTTGGAAGCAAAATCTTGATACTATCTTATTCTCCTAAGTTGAAACTTGGAAGCAAGATCTTGAGTCTATCTTGTTTTCCTAAGTTGGATATTCTTGCATGTTTGGGAGAAGGGTTGTGCCACCAACTAGAGTTTGGTAGTAAGTTCACTTCACCTACTTATTCTACAAGACTTTCCTTACATGTTTGGGAGAAGGGTTGCACTACCAACTAGAGCTTGGTAGTAAGACCGCTTCGTCTTCTTATTCTATAAGGATTCATATAAATCCTCTTGTGGGAGGTAGCTTGGTGTTTTCCCTTGAGTGGAAGCACTTTCCTTTTGAGATGGATTATGTGTTTGATGTGTTTGTACTCCTCTTATGCTTGTTCTCTTTTCTAACTAACCCCCTAGCATTATTCTTTATTGCATCTTGGGGAATGATGCATGATGATTGAGACATCACTTAGATCAAGGTCTCCTTTGTCATGCTAACTCAAGGTTTTACACATATTTTTCTAATATATTCTTATTCTCTATGCTTCATGGCATTCCATGTGTATTCAATGTATACTTTATGCCTTATATCTATATGCTTCGTGTCAAGTTTGTATACTTTGTGTATTATGTGTATGCATTGTGATTTCTCAAGTGTATGCCTTGTCTTCAAAATGCTTCATGTATGTGAGTGAATTATGTTATGTGTCTTATGTGTATTCTAATCATCATAGACTCCTAGAATCCTAAACTTTGGGGCTTGATCACCCTTCAATTTTAGTTTCATTCTCTGGTTTCTATGTTGTTGTGTTTGAATTGTGTCTTCTCCATCCTTTAGTATGAGTTTGAATGTAAGTTCATACCCACAATAAAGTGGGGGCTAAATGTAGCATTGCAAAATGTGTACACCACTATTTTACCCTTAGTTTAGCTACTAGACGGGCCTCAAATATTTACACTTGTTTATTAGGACCTATTTTAATACCTTGTTGAGCATTAATCATGTAATACTTGATCCCAATGCACGAAACTCAGAAAAGAATAATAAGGTAGGGCTAAGTGTACTTTAAGTGCCCTCTTTCAGGGACTATGTGGCTAAAGGACTAGGGTGCCCAAGTGCCCTAGGCCCTCCTCTAGCCCCTATCCTAAATTGTAGCCTTGTTGGCTTAGGCCCTTTAAAACATTCCTAATGTGGGCCTTATGTGGTTTAACTCTTTAGAAATCAAAAAGAATGCATATAAAAGTAAGTTAAGTCATTCATTTAAACATCTAACTCTCTCTAGCAAAATCTTGGCACTCTTGCATTCTCTCTCATTCTCTCTCATTCTCTCTCATGCTCTCTACAAGTCTCTATTGTGGATTATTAATGTAGAACTAACATATTGCAGGTCTTGTGAAGATCTTGGAGGCTACATCAACTTCTTGAGTCAAGTTGTGATGTCGTCTACAAGCATACAAGGGTTTCCATGCTCATGGTGACCTCTTTCCTTCATGCTTTGTGTTACCATTCCATTCTACTTTGGATTTGCATTTGCCATCCTAGGGCATGTGCTCTTTATCAATAATATTTTCTATTTGTGGAGGTGGAAACACCATTCACGGGGCTTGACTGAGGAAAGATCCTAAATAGCACCCAATCTTTTCCCTCTTTTTGTGTGTGCAGGTTAGACAAATAGGTTTCAGAAGGTGATCTCCGAGAAGAAGACTAAGGTTGCTAGTATAGACCTGATAGAGTTTACAGCTTTTGGAAACCCTAATTTAGGACCAAGGCACCCAAGGACCCTTGTCCTAGGCATTCTTACCGCTGGAATCAGGTTTTGAATTGTTCACTAATATCTATTATCCATTTAGTTACTGGGTTTTAGGTTTTGATAGTGTGTTGTACTCAAATCTTTGTTAACTAGGGTTTCATATCTTCACTCTAGCTTGTTTGATTAAATTCAGTTAATCGCTTCTCTAATACAACAAAAGGGAAGAACCCCTATAGTTTGTCTCTCCTTATAAGGTAGAAGTCAAGCTTGGTTTGTGCTCCCAATGTTTTGTAGAAGAGGGTTTGACCTAGTTTGATCTATTGAGATAGTCTCTCTTTTCTACATTACAATTACAAGGACACTCATCAAAAACCATGTACCATATATCCCAAAAGTTTTGGGATATACCATTATGCACACACCAATGAATAGGGAACTATTTGAAACTCTCTTCTAGTCTTTGGCTAGTTTTAGGATTGATAAATTGTGCACATAATTGAGATTTCATAATTTTTTTGTCCTTAACTTGTTTGTAAGACAATTTGTCAGTATAGTATTGCCGACTCCTCTCCCTATAGTTCTTCCATTTAGTGACTTGGTTTGTCACCAATTCAATATGAGGAACAATGACCCCTAATGACTTGGGAAAAGCTCTCCTATGATTGATGCTTGCATTTGGAGTATTTAATTTTTCAATTAGGGTTTCAAGTTATTTTTTGTTTTCATCAATTCTCCCTAAATAGTTTTCTTATGTGTCTCTTTGATGGTGAGGACCTGAAGGTGGGGGTTTTGAGGGTTATCCTTAATTTGAGGGGGGTTATTTTGAGCCTCCTCTACTGGATTAGGTTTTTGTGGTGCCTCATTAGCTGAAAACTCAAGATCAAAATGCAATCAAGGCATTATAAAACTAACATTTTTTTTCAAATTCACAAAAAACTAACAAACCCTACCTTGTTCAGTTGCTACACTTTCTACACCTTGTGCATGACACCCTTGGGAGTGGGATTTTTGTTGTTTTATTTGGATTACCTAAAACATGAGTGTGTTATAGCGTGATCACATTATGGCTCCTATGGGACCAAAATGTGGTTGTGGCCACTTTTTGGTCTCTCATATTTGTGCACTTACCCCAAAACAATATCATCCCTATAACATCAGAAAATGTCCCCTTGGGGGCTTTTCCCTCTTAAGGTTTAGCTCTCGGGTCTTTGATCTACATTTAGGAGATCTTGCATCATATTTTGGCATCTCGATGAGAAAACCCCTAATTTTCATAATGAATGGGACCTAGGGGGATCCATTGAGATAGACGCTGCCCAAAATAGGGGGGAGGACTTGGGCACCCACGCCCTAGTCCTACCCTATTTTGAGTCAGGCCCAAATTTTAAGTGTTAGTTTATGATCGTTATTTGGTTGCTTAGCCGACATGGTAAATTTGAATTATGAAATTCTTGGTGGGAATGTTTGTAGTTGTATATATAAGCATGTTTAGGCATTCATTTGTAAAATAGATGGCTATTGTGATCTTTATGCATCCTAAAGGTGACTCAAGGCATTCATTGTGTGGCAAGAGTAGATTTTGTGTTGTTTATGTGTTTGTATTTGCAGATATGAGCATCCATCTCCTCATGGCATAAAGAGCTTCTTCCTTCCATGATATCTTCACTACAAGGTGATATCAATTGTGCTTTTGATCATTTATCATGTGGATTTTGCTTCTGTCCCACAAGGACACGCACTCTCTATCTGACAACAGTGTTTGGAAGACTTGAATGTCTCTCCGGGGCTTGACTGAGGCAAGCCTCTAAACACCAGAACCCCTCCCCATTTTTCCATGATTGCAAGTTATAGGTTGAAGAAGTAGGAAAAGTGGAGTTGTAGGAGAGTGTTGCAGTGTCAGAATTGTAGATCAGAGCTGAAAATAGGGACCTAGACTTGGGTGCCCATTCATTAGTCCTCCATATCCCACAATAGAAAAATCTCTGAGACAGCAGGAACATGTTGTAGACAAGGTTCCCAGATCCTGACAAAAATTAGGGCACCGGACTAGGGTGCCTACTCATTAGTGCCCAACTGTTCCGCTTCCTAAATTTTGTAAACTAGTACACATTTATCTATTATTTTACATTTTTTTGTAGCAGCATTTTCAATAATTTGTCTATTTTCTTCCGTATTTGCATAATTAGGGTTTTGAGCATAATTGGGCATAATCAAATAATCAAATCACACAAATCCAATTTTCCCTACATTCCAAGTGACCAAGGGTCTGATAGTAGATTCCTACTTGACTCAAAGTCCTTGAATGTTTTAGGGTGAAAGGATGATACACATACAAACCATCAAATAAAAAACCCTCTATCCAAATTTTACCCTACCATTTTGGTGAACCCATGTTTTAATGAATTTGGCACCTTGTCAAGTATTTTTCTTTAGATTTACATTTATTTCATTCATTCATATCATCTTTCATCTTATTGCATTGGAAAAATTACAAAAAAATTGAAAATTTTTTAAAAATTGAAAAAAATTGTATTCTAGGG
This sequence comes from Cunninghamia lanceolata, assembly GCA_027924645.1. Taxonomy (NCBI): domain Eukaryota; kingdom Viridiplantae; phylum Streptophyta; class Pinopsida; order Cupressales; family Cupressaceae; genus Cunninghamia; species Cunninghamia lanceolata. The sequence continues at coordinate 7,213,204 of BSBN01000445.1, forward strand.
TTTGCATGTTCATAAAATTTTGCATCAATTAATTTGAATTTCATTAAAATTATGATTTTTGCATTATATTTGAGATAAATTGTAGAAAATTACAAAAATTCAATCACTTGCATTGCATTTTCATCATAAAATTGCTAGGGTTTTGTTAGAAATTTTGAATTTTGCATATAACTTAGTAATTTCAAAAACTAGGGTTTGTAGGTAAAATCTTGTTTCAGATTTTTCTACTGATATTAGACATTCATTAAAACTGGAATTTGGTTGTATTGTTGCATTTTAGTGTAAATTTTCATTTAGATCTCAAAAATTTGCATTTTTACATAGAAAATTTCAACAAAAACTAGCATTTTTCATTGATCTTTCATTAGATTTGCACTTGCATTTTGCATTGTAGGGTTTGAAAATCAATTACAAATAGAAGAGGAACTAATTTTCATCATAAATCAGATTTCAAGACATTCATATAGCATTTTGCATTAAGATCTCATACCTAGGGCTTGAAAAACCTTGATTTTCACTAGATTTGGCCTTATCAACTCTCTAGATTTTGCACCATAGGCATGTTGTAAAGAATATTTTTGCATTAATTGGCTGTTATTAGGTTTATTATCTTCTTCCCCTCCTAAAAATCTTCACAACACCTTTTTATTGGGTTCTTGTATTGAAAATTTGGTGAAAATTGCACATTTTTGCTATATTTGCCCTAGGGTTTGACCAAGATTTGCACTCCAAGCATGTTGTGACAAGTTTTATGGCTTGAGGTGACTGATATAATTTCTATTATTTGTTTCACCTCCTAAAACTCCTTACAACACCTCTTTCACTAGGTCTTGGAATTGAAGAATTGTGAAAAATTGCACATTTTAGAGCATTTTCACTAGGTTTTGACTTATCATCATCCTAGATTTGCATCAAAAGTGTGTTGTGAAGGGTTTTATTGATTAATTGGACTAAAAATAGACATATTATTTGTTACCCCTGATCAATTTCCTTACAACACCTTTTATTTCATATATTTGCATTCAAAAAATACAAAAAATAAAGCATTTTGGATCTTAAATATATCCTTCTCTTAGGGTTTGTTCTATTAGTTTGTGCATTGAGTGTTGTATGATTTTGTATAAGCCTTATGACCCACTGCCCTAAAAAAAATATCCTTTTAAGAATAATTAGAAGACTCATGGGATCTAGTGCTTTTGAAGAAAATAACATTCCTACCTCTGACAATCCATTGAATACTTTCTTTACAAAAGGAGAAACACAAATTGTGCAAGATACTATACCTCATAAAACCACTATGGAATATCAAGTATTTCATGATATTGAAGATACTATTGAGGTGGTAGGACATGTACCTATGGAGCAATTAAATAAACTTGATAAATACCTAGCTGAATTCCAAGAATATGTACAAACTGAGAGGATAGCTAAAGAAGCTATACCTATGATTCACCATGTAAGAGAATTGATAAAATAAGGACAAGATGGTATCAATGTTATTTGAGGTTTAACACATATTGTGCAAACTAATGTCATGCCGATGACTGAATGTGCAAAAGTTATTCACAACATGTTGTCACCATCGCATACACAAGTATCGGCACCTATACCGACTATGAGAATATCTACCTTTACATCAACGATCTTAACAACTGATGTGAATTCTTGTAGTAATGCTACCAATTATATTGGAGTATCTAATGGCACTAATTACAAAGTTGTGGGATTTGGTTATCATAATTTGGTTCCTAAGGTGACTGTTTCTATGAATAATAATTACTCTCAATCACCTCTACATCCCACTTATTCTCAACCTCCCATTACATATAGCTACTCCCAACCACCTTCCACCTACCATTATGTCCAACCACCATTGACCTATTCACAACCTTTGCCTATCACATCTTAGGCTCAATCAGCTCCTCACTTTTGTTTCAATTCCTCGCAGCAAACCGCATCTCCCAATGATGCATCCTAAACCAACTTTTGCAGGGCATGACCACTTTACAACAAAAGGTAACAAATTTGACAATTTCTTCACAACCTAATATACCAACATATCATGCCTATAATCCCCTATCCTATGTAATTGTGAGAACTCCTATGCCCGAGAGGTTTGAGACTCCTCGCTTTGAAAAATATGGTGGAAAAGGTGATTCTAATACTCATGTGGCAGCGTTCACGACTATGTGTAGTGATTTCTACTTTGAAGAGGACTTATTAGCAAAAATTTTCCCATGATCTCTCAAAGATACAACTTTAGAATGGTTTTTCTCTTTACCTCCAAATTCAATATACTCCTTTTTGCAGTTAGTTGATCAATTTTTACAACATTTTCAAGCAAACATTGGACATCAAGTCTCTTTGATTGATTTAGTTCATTGCAAGCAATGTCCAAAAGAGAAGTTAACTGAGTTTATCAATCAGTATCAAGCTTTATATGTGCAAATTCAATATCAAATTGAAGATGAGGATGTTTAGAAGGTGGATGTTTAAAAGGTGTTTATTACAAATCTACAACCTAACATCCGTGATAAGATTCTCTTAATGAAGTATAACTCCTTCCAACATTTATGCACTGCCCTTCGTGATTATCAACTTTCATCTAGTCAGTATGAAAACCAAAACTCATCAGCTCAAGTTGGTCAATCCATGGGTGGATCATCACAAAACAACTTTAAGAGGAATAATAATAGGAGTTTCATCAAGATTAATGGACATAATACAAATAACTTTTCCCATGTGTCTGTTATCACTAATCCAAATAAGGCATCGTATCAACCAATGAAGTTTACTCTAATATTTGAGTCTTATCACTCTATCATGAATCAAGCTGTGAGCAATAATCTTCTGAAGCTTCCCCTAATTAAGCCTTTAGATCCTAGTAAAGCACAAGGACCTTATTTTGATGCTAATGCCTTTTGTCATTTCCATCAGACACAAGGACATGATACTAAATGATGTATGCATCTTAAACATGAAATACAAGACCTCATTGATTTGAATGTCATATAGGTATCAGGTGTGAATGATAATGGGAATAAATCGGTTGCTCCACTAAATCATAATTTATAAATCTTCACTAATCCTTTCCCTAAGCATACTGATAACAATATGTTGGAACAAGGTTTAGTTGAAGTAGTTGATGATGATTACTTAGAATATGATAACATCGTAGGTATGACAGAAGTGGATAAGGAAAAGTTGGATAACCCACGTCATCCACATGGAAAAGGAATTTATGCTAAGGTTCCTCCTCTGTTATCCTTACAAGGATCGGGAGGTAACCAAAACATATTAGAACAATAAATGAAACAACCAATACAAATGAGTGAGATGGTACAAGATGATTCTTGTTACTGCAATAGACAACATCAACAACAAAAACTCGCTAAAAATTAGAAAAGAGTAAGATGACTATCAACAGTTGGAAATAATACTGATTCTCCTCCTCATAAGCAACAAAAAGTCTCATTTATACAAGGATTTGAGAAACAAGTATCATATGATAATAAACAAGAGTTTCACAAGAACCACTCAAACTTTGCACTAAACATGATCAAGTACCTCTCCAAGAGGTTCGCAAGTTCAACAATATGATACAATGATCTCCACAGGTAAGTATTTTTAACCCTTTATCTCTCGTGATGTGTTTCCCCCATGATGTGTTATGTGTTGTTTAGGCCTCCTGGGATGACCCATGATTCTCTTGTAAGGTCTGGGATAACAGGAGACCACCTCTGTTGTGACCTTCTATTTGTATCATCATTCTTTTATATTGCTTCTCCTCTGTTTTCATTGTTGTGTGTTGTGTCTTATGGACATAGCATTGCAGTTGGTGACTTGGGGCACCCTCCTACGTGACTACCCTAAGACACTTTCTTCTCCTCTCTTATTTCATTTTTTTCCTTCCTCTAGTGTTTCTATCTAGTAGGCAGATGACAAAAAACATATTATACTAATGCGGACCTAGCGTCCCTTTAGTGAGAAATCAAAAATTGGACTTAGTTCCTAATATGACGATGGGGTTGTAATATAATATCTGATACTTGGCTAGTAGAAGCACTCCATGCTTTTTGCGTAGTGATCTTGATGGTGTTTTATCTCACTTACAAAACATAACAATACTGCTGCTCCATGCACTTTGTCTATCTTGAATCTTGAATTCCTTAGATTTCATATGCATTATTTTTATCATGATTATGTTGACACTAACATGTTTCCTGGAGGGATGTGTTTGTGGGAACATTTGGCAATCGTCAATGTATGCCTATAATGTGCCTAAGATGGTGATGAGCCTAGAAATAGGAACACTCCATCGCTTGTCTGCTATTTTTTCTTCGTGTCTTCCAAGTGTGTGTGTATTGCATTTTTGTTCTTAAGCATAGTTTAAAGATTGGTGGCGATGAGTCCCTCCTATGCTTTGGGATTTATATGGAATGTTTGATTTGTTTGGCATGTATTGCGTGTGTGTTACCCCATATGTAGTTTAAAGACTGGTGGCGATGAGTCCCTCCTACATTATGGGTGGTGCGTTTACTTTCTTGTACTGGCATTTGCATTTCATATATATATGAGAAAAAGAAAAAGAAAAGAAATCATTCATGTCTTCTATGCATTCACTATTTTCACTATGTTTTACGTTCATTCAATGTTGTATTCTCCATGTTTTGTGTGCCTATTATTGTCTTCTCCGTAATTGGTGTGTCTTCTCCATGATTGGCATGTTTATTGTGTTTGTTGACAGTACTTTAATGCATGTATTTATACATACAGTAAAGTGGGGGCTAAATGTAACATTAGAAAATGTCCCCTTGGGGGCTTTTCCCTCTTAAGGTTTAGCTCTCGGGTCTTTGATATGCATTTAGGACATCTTGCATCATATTTTGGGATCCCAATGAGAAAACCCCTAAGTTTCATGATGAATAGGACCTAGGGGGATCCCTTGAGATAGACCCTACCCAAAATAGGGGGGAGGACTTGGGCGCCCATGCCCTAGTCCTACCCTATTTTGGGTCAGGCCCAAATTTTAAGTGTCAATTTATGATTGTTATTTGGTTCCTAGGCCAACACAGTAAGTTTGAATTACAAAATTCTTGGTGGGAATGTTTGTAGTTGCATATATAAGCATGTTTAGGCATTCATTTGTAAACTAGATGGCTATTGTGATCTTTATGCATCCTAAAGGTGATTTAAGGCATTCATTGTGTGGCAAGAGCAGATTTTGTGTTGTTTATGTGTTTGTATTTGCAGATTTAAGCATCCATCTCCTCATGGCATGAAGATCCTCTTCCTTCCATGATATCTTCACTACAAGGTGATATCAATTGTGCTTTTGATCATTTATAATTTGGATTTTGCCTCTGTCCCACAAGGACACACACTCTCTATTTGACAATGGTGTTCAGAAGACTTGAATGTCTCTCTAGGGCTTGACTAAGGCAAGCCTCTAAACACCACAACCCCCTCCCCATTTTTCTGTGATTACAGGTTACAAGTTGAAGAAGCAGGAAAATTGGAGTTGCAGGAGAGTGTTGCAGAGTGTCAGAATTACAGATCAGAGATGAAAATAGGAACATGTACTCAGACACTCACTCATTAGTCCTCCAGATCTTGCAACAGAAAAATCTATGAGACAATAGGAATAGGTTGTAGACAAGGTTCCCAGATCCTGACAAAAATTAGGGCACTAGACTAGGGCACCTACTCATTAGTCCCCGAACTTCAAAAATTGGTACACATTTGTCTGTTATTTTACATCTTTCTGTAGCAACATTTTCAGTAATTTGTCTGTTTGCTTCCGTATTTGCATAATTAGGGTTTTGAGCATAACTGGGCATAATTAAGTAATCAAATCACACAAATCTAATTTTTCCTACATTCCAAGTGACCAAGGGCCTGATAGTAGATTCCTACTCGACTCAAAGTCCTTGAATGTTTTAGGGTGAAAGGAGGATACACATACAAACCATCAAATCAAAAACCCTCTATCCAAATTTTACCCTAAACAATCCCATCGAATACCATAGTCACTGAAAACACATGAAATAGTTCCATCACAAAAACTTCCTAGAAAACTTTCATATTCAGAAAAATTCACCTACCATTTCTCGTCAATTTCCTCTAAGATTCCCCCCTCTAACCTTAGCAAGTATCCCCCATCTAAAATCTATTCAACAAGGTTAAAGAAAAATAAAACACAAAAACTAAATAAATTATTTATTTATTTGTTTATTTATTTATATTTATATATATTTTAATCTATTTTAAATAAAACAAAAAAACATAAATATATTTGTTACTAATTTTTTGTTCACTTAAAAATTAGTTGGACCTAAGTGTAGTTGTTCAGAAGGAATAAAAGAAAACTTCAAAGTTATGCATTCATTGAATGATTAATGCCTTGACAGAGTAGAAAAGAAAATCTAGTTGTCAGGATAACCCATCAGTCCAATCAGGACTGATAAGTTATCATGACAAAAGAATTGATTATCAAGAAATCAAACATTCAAGGCAATACAGTTATTCTACATAGTTTAATCTTTCAGGAGTTATAAGTTAAATTGATTATTCAGTTAATCAGTTTTGAATGAAAGAAAAAAAGATATTTGTATTGTACTATTATTTCATGTCATGTTTTGAACATACATTCATGTATCTGTTACTTTTTCTCATGCATTGATTGAAAAAGGAAACACAAATACATCATATGCATAAGAGAAATTAACTGATCATGTTTAAAAAGAAGTGCTCAAATTTGTCCCACACAAGCCATGGGAGTAACTAGACTAAGCAATTGCAGACATGCAAGCTATGTATATGTTTGATAAAAGAAAAAGAAATGAACATCTAATAAATCTAAACATCCATCATTGCCTGATGATGGAGATTGTTGTTGAAGCTGGCCTTCAAGTCTTCAATCTTTAGTTTTTACTCCAAGCCATCATCGTTTGAACTTCCAAAATTTTGGGGACAACCTTGTTAGTGCTCTGGATGTTTACAATTATCACATGCTTTTATCAAACAGAGACATCTACTTTTCACATCATGCATTCAAATGAGAAATTAGATCAGATAATGACACAAATTAGGAGGAAATCATGAAGAAAATCAATCAATGCTATCAAGTACTTTTTATGCTAACTTGTTTGTTCACTGTGTAGGTATAGGACAAGTTTTGATGCTGATCTAAAGACAAAATAAGCATGTAGATTAAATGTGGCTTCCATAAGGGTTGAGCCCAGTGTGCTTCTTTCTTACTTAGTAAAGAAAGATATCAAGAGTAATGGACAAATGACATCATATGTTGCTTCCTTATGCTATGTTATCAAGAGCTTAGGTCCATATGAAATACATCAAAAGTAGAGATACCATTCAATGCCTTTCTATGCAATAAGAATACAAGTATAACTTCAAAGATGAGACAACATTTTACACTAGGTATTCCTCTTATTGTTCTCATACTGTTAGAGATGTTCAAAGGTTAGCAGTCATATCATATTCAAGATGCAAGTGTCTCATAAAGACAGTCAAGTAAATGCCACATGGAACAGCAAATGAAATAGTGGAAGGCAAGACAATCATATTCACATAATGCCAACTTGACTATCATAAAGTAAGCTTCACAAGATATATGAGAAGTGTAACGTCCGCATGCTAAAGGCTAAAGTTGTAAATAACAGATACATACAGCATGATCACATTTCATCAAAAGATAAAGACTGTCACTTAGTACCAGAGATCTTATAAGAAGAATAAGCTATGGACTAGCATTCATTTATCATCACTGACATGACAGTCAGATACAATTTCAAAAGAAAGAGATTGTCATGTCCAGAAAATAAGGATCCAAATACAGTAAGCACGGTGGAGTATTAAGAATGCCACAGCCCAAAGATAACAAGGTGGTTTCCATACACCTCATCATTGTTTGACCAAACAAACCTTATCTCATACACATTGGAGCTACAGTGATGCCATGGTACAGTCAAGAAGGTGCCATGCCTTAAGGAAAGATACATTGCAAGAACAAGGATAAAGTGCAGTCATCTTCATTATGGACAAACAAGACAGTGATCAAAGAAGTGACTTATATAGGAAGATACAGTCAGAATAAATCATAGTTTCCATATCCATCTATAGGAGTAGATCAATGATGAAGGAAGGATAGCAGAAGAAAGGTAGACTTATGCCAAGTGCTACAGTGATAGGTTATTGACAATTCACAAGGTAGGCAATCTCTTTCTTATATGCCTTTTGTTCTATCATGATGTAGTCATAGTGAACAGATAGCCAAGAAGAGAAATGCTTGATATGAATGATACATAACATCCAAATCATGAGATAAGTAGTCAATATGCACAAGGACAGCTACAGGTGTATTTAAGGAATGCATAACAGCAAAGGAGATATGAACATGTTTTTCTATGCTACAAGGATACCTTAAGAATGCCACAGACAACAAGGAGAAAAATACATGATGTATAGAGCACAGAAGAATCCAAATACACATGACAATCAAGAGAAGATAAATGATATCTATGCCATGGAAGAATCTAGAAGCAAGAAAAGATAGTTATACAGTTCAGGAGATCATCGCACATGACAAAAATCCATCGTCTTGCGGTGGGGGACATAAGAGATAAAATGTATTATCATTAACAACATGACAGTCACAAGGAGTAGGAGGAGAAGGTACTGTGTAAAGCAAAGAACTTCAACTGTTAATGTTTTTTGTCTATAGAAAAGGTACAGTCAAGGAGGTGCTATACAGAAGAACAAGATTACTCATGTTAAAATATATACCCATTTGACATAAAATCAAACCCTAGTACTAATTTTTGCACCCATGGTCAAGAAGACTCAAATAAAAGAGAAATGTAGTCATATCCATTACAGAAGAGTAGCATTGTTCATGATAAGTGTATACCCATCTACAGAATGAACAAGGTCTTTCAAGATCTCAAACCCTCAGGTTTCTTTTACACTTACAAGTAAAAAGAAAGAGCAGTGAAAAATACAGGAGAGTGGCCATAACAGTTTGAAGCCTTGAAAGTATAGAAAGAGCAAACCCTTGACAGGAAGTTCAAAACCTTGTTTCTTTTCTTCATTTATAGTCATAAGCAGAAAGAGATAACAGTGAAAGAAGATGGCCATGGCAGTGTGAAGGAATTTTTGTACAAGGAGGGTTGAAACCCTAGTTTCAAAACTTCCAAACCCTCAATAGTTTACACAGTTTGTGCCTATATATAGATAAAGCATGGCCATAACAGGTGGTGGCATTATAAGTGCAAGAAGATAGCAAACCCTCAGCTCAAGAACTCAAACCATCAGGTTTTTCTACATCTACAGACAAGTCAAGCTAAAAAGAGATATATACAGTCATGGCCGACAGTAATAAGCCATTTTTGCCAAAACAAAATGCAATACCCATGACCACATACAGCGTTTGTCATTTTTCAAACTGTGAAAAGAGACAAAAGAAGTTACAGAGGATGAAAAATGACTAGAGCTTACCTCATTTTTGCCGACAGGAAAAGGGGTCTATCCACGGCCTCACAGTGGCCTTAAGCTTTAAAGAACAGGTGAAGAGTTGCGAGAAAGAAGATACAGAGACAAGAGAAAAGGTGTTCAAGAATGCATAATGACAAAGTGAGAGCCATAAAAGAGGAAAGAGGCCACAGCCATGAAAGAAATAAAGCTACAAAGATTATAAAATGCCTCATATAAAACTTGAGCAAGTGTTACCTCCTTCAATAGTGATGCAAAGTTGCAAATATTTAACCAAGAAGGGCCATTAAAGAGAGTAAAACCAAAGCCATGATGAAGGCATTCAAACCGTAGGCCAGTGGAGAAAAGTTGCAGAGTAAGTGAAGAAGGAATATCAAATGAAGAATGAGCAGTGTTAGGGTTATCTTCTTTCTTTTGTTCGAAGTTTCTTTTTCCTCAAGTGTGATTTTTGACTTGAAAAAATAAATAATTACCTTATCCAAAAAAGATGCCCATGGTTAAGAATTGGGTCTTGAAAGATCCTAACCATCATAGCTTGGAGTGGCCAACAATCTTGTTTTAGATTTGATTTTTATTAAGTCAGTAGGGCCGATATGATGAAAAGAAAAAGCTTCATGCCTTTTAAGCTTTTTAAAGATTCCTTGGTGGTCAGGTAATGCAGGGACAAATATACACATGCTAACCAACTTTCTTGTCTTTTCTGCAAACACTCAAATGTAAGGATGCTTCTTGATTATGCATGGTGGCTAACAAAGCCAAGAGGGTATATTTTTTAAACATGGCATGCATGAAGACAAAGACATGGAGTTTCCCAAAGTAGGCAATTATGTATGGTGGCTGTATGGTGGTGCAGTGATGGAATCATGGAGTTGTTTTTTTTCTTTCTTATTTTCTAAGTTACATATGGAGATGTAAGGTGGTTTAGAAAATGTAATGATATATATGCACTAAGGCATCAAAGGGAGCCATAAGGGTTTTATGCATATTGTTTTTGTGCATGGAGTGTCATGATGCATGGAATGACTCTGGTTTATATCTTGCGGAGAAAGATAATGTTTTCTCATTTGATCATGGAGTGATAAGGGTAAGAAATTTTGCCTTAAATGTATTTGCATCATGCAAAATAGGGATATTTTCTCACATGGAGGTATAAGGAGTTTTTTTTTTCTTCTAAAGTCCTATTTGTGCTCATTTCATGCAAAATAGGCAAGTGTAAATTGAGTGATAAGGAGTGATATTTTTCTTCTAATCATGCATGATTTTACAAAATTACTAATTGTAAATAAGTAATAAAGTAACATTTTCCAAATTACTTTATTATTTTTCACAAGTTGTAAAATCAAAAATAGAACAAATTGTAACCAATAATAAGTAATTATTCTATTACTTTATTGTTTACTCACAATCAATTTTGCTCATGCAAAATCATGTAATTTGATTAGTGGAATTAACTAGGCCACCTAGGAGGTTTTGCATGACTTTTAGGAGTATTTTTAGAGTCCTTGGTCAACTTTTTGGTCAAGCATATGGAGAGGCCCAAATTGAAGCTATTTTTGCTCAATTTGTGGTAGTTTTAGGCCCTAATTTTGAGGATTTTTGAGGTTGCTCGGGAATGAGTATTTTTAGAGGCAGTTATCTGCAAGTCCATTTTTTTTGCATGCCTCTTGGAGAGAGAAAACCTATATATTGTAAAACAAAAGTTTCTTTTTTCTAGTTCTTGATTCTCATTCTGATTCAGACAGATTGGAAAATTCTTGTAGCTCACTTTTATAGTTTTATTGGGAGATCGACAGGTTACAGGTTATCTTTTTGTCTTATTTGCAAAGCTTTCCTTTGTTTATTTCAGATCAGTTGAATTACCTTTCCTTTTTGTGCTGAATGTTGAAGTGATTTGATAAAATTTTGCTTTGTTTTATTATTAAACCTTCAAAATTATTGTCTCACCTCCTTGTTTGTAGCATTAAAGCATATATTCATCACAGGTCTTAGGTTGTGTTAACCATAAATAGTCTTTTTATGCTATGAAAAAACTATTTCCTTCATAAAAAAAAAATTTAAACCTTCCTTAGAATCACTTTTGTTGTATTTATGCCAAGTCTAGATTGTGTAAAAGTCAGTTTTCTAAGTAAACATTGTGGATCAGATTGCATTATATCTACCCAAATTAGGTGCATCACCATTTTATCTTTTATATTCAATTAGTTTCTTTCTTCTCTTTTCCCAAAAAGTAAAAATATACATCTCAATAGAACATTTGAAGGGAACCAGCCCACAATCTGGAGGTCTAATTTCGTCATAGGGTACCCACAACCTGAAATTAGTCCCATGTTACACAGAATTGCAGTACTTTAACTAGCCTTGCATACGGGTGCAATTCCCAGTGATAACAGTTTTTGGCACACCTGGTGGGACTTTGAACTAATTTTTAGTTTAAAAGGACTTATTTCTTTTTGTTGTTTTTGGTATGAGTAGCAGAATTTTAGCCTTTTAGAGGTTCACTATCAAGTACCTGGCAACTCTAATACTTTGGTTTTTTCAGATCAGATCTTGCAACCTATGAAAAAATAGCAAACAATGTCAAGTAAAAATTCTAAGAAGAAGTATAATCAGTTATCTCCACCAAAGAGGAGAATAAAAGCAGATAAAGAGTCCAATATAGCAAATTTATTAGTTGTAACAGATCTGCCTAGTACACATCCTAAGTTTGCTTCACATCAGAATCTATTGTTTGCAAGTACATCATCAAAAATTTTTAGTTCTCCACCAGCAAGCCTAAGAGAGCAGATTCTTGTTTTTCAAGAGAAACCTCTTCTTGAGTTTACAGAGGAAGAATCTGTGTTACAAGAAATTTTCCAAGTAGTTTTAGTCCAAACACTAGCTCAAGTTCTACCCACTCCAATGTCTTTACTAGGAGGAGGAGGAGGAGTATTACCACCTCCTGGTGGAGGTGGTGGAGGAGTGCTACCACCACCTCAAAATTAGCCTTTTGTGTCATTTAATGGAGGCATCCCTTTGAATCTGAATCAAAATGATGACATACCGATGGCTGCGTTAAAAAGTTTACCAAGTTTTACATGAGAAGATGAGACTACACCCATTGAACATATCAGAGATGTGGCTTCTTTATGTGTTGTTCACCACATCACTGAAGAGAACATTACAATTAGGTTACTGGCAGCATCACTAAAACGTAAAGCTCTTCAATGGTTTAGAGGCTTAAGAGTCAATTCAATTAGATCTTGGGATGAATTAGGTGTTGCTTTGAATAGGCAATTTCAGGGCAAATTTGATCATTTATCATTAGTAGAACAAATGACTAGTATTAAGAGGGCTCCACAAGAGTAAATGACAAATTTTAATTTTAGATTTTAGAAAACATGGAATAGAATCCCTAAAATAATGAAACCATCACCAGAGCATGCTTTTTTGTATTATTAAGGGCATTAAATTCTGATATGCTGTTATGATACAATTCATGGGAGGGGTAACTTTACCAGCTACTTTTGATATTACAATTAGAGAAGAAAATAGTTTAATACAAGCTAGTAAGATTGCACCTAGGCCCCCAATGCTAATTTTTCCAGATATACAGCCTCTAATTCCAATTCTAGCCCCACATATTTCAGTAATACCATCTTTTGGTTATCAAGAAAATGCACAAAATGGTACAGGTCCCATTCATTCTGAATTTAGAGAGCTAAAAGAAAACCAACAAAGCATAGCAAAAATACTGCAAACTGTGAGCAATGACCTAGTGAGTCTAAAAATCCAACAAATTAGAATAACATACCTTACCAAGCAGCCCCTTATCAAGCAAATAGACCTGGTTATCAGGTAGATTATCAGGGTCAAAGGAGGAATTATAACAATAGGCCAAATCAGCAATACAATCCAAATATTGTTAGTACATCAAATGAAATAGTGCCTATACAAAACAATATGGTTCAAGACTATGCGTGGTGTTATCCCTGTAATCAGCCTCACAATCAGGCCACTTGCCCAAATGGAATAGTAAGTCAAGATTTGATGGTACAGAATAACTATGCTGCAGAAAATTTAGCAAGTGATGTAAACAACCAACATGACATTCAGACTCAGTATGTTAATCCTGATGTAGCTTTAATGAATTGGTAGGCTAATGAATTTTGTGGTGTAAATCAGTTGCCAGGACAAAATCAATCTTTTACTAATATTGCAGCAAACACAAGATCGAAAAAGAGAGCTGTTGACTTGCAACAACAGTCCAAAGATACAAATCAACAAGCTGAAACTGGTAAACGGCAAGCTGGAAATGTATCACAGCAAACTGATAAAGGAAAAATATAGTTTCTATAGCTCAGAATGAATAGAATCAAGCCTCTACATCAAAGGATTTGCACATTTTGTCAAGACAGCCAACTATAGAAAATAAATAGCCAGCAAAAGACCAACCAGAGGTTGCTATCCCAAAAGTATAGCAAAAGGTTAGTGGCCCTGTTTTTAATATTTTGGATCATATAAAAAAGACAACAGTAAGCATGTTTGTTTTAGATGCTTTACACATTCTAGGACAAAAGGATTTCTTACAAAATACTTTATCTCAGTTGCCTTTGTCAAATGAAGTACAAAAATCACATCAACCACAGATTATGATTGCAAATGAGATAGAAAAAAGAATAGAACAACCTAAACTAGTAGGCAAACCTCCACCATTTTATGTCACCTTGATTGTAGGTGACTTTTAGTACATAATTGCATGATAGATTCAGGAGCCAGCAGCTCAGTTATGCTAAAATAGCTAGCTGATAAGTTAGGTCTGAAATATGAACCTGTTGTTAGAGGTGTTGTACAAATGGATGGAACTAAAGTGAGTATAGTTGGAATGTTCAAAAATTGAGGCCTTACTTTGCATGCTTGTCCAAACATTGTTATATACCAGGACATTTATGTCATTGATTTGCCACCTACCTTTGCCATTTGCTTATTCAGAGATTTTACAACAAGGTTATGAGGGTATTTATCATCTGATTGGACACATTTATTCTTCAGAACTAGATATGGAACCAAGGTTACAATCAAGTCTGAACCACTAGCAAAAGATCATTTGGAACCTTACACACCCAATTCTATAAATGCAAATCTTCCCATTTTTTATCAAGAGGATCTGATTCCTATCCAAGATCCAAACACACATTTAGAAGGAATTCCAGATATGGTTTTAGACCAATGGGCAGTAGAAAATCATGAAACAGATCCATTTGAGAAAATGGATGAGATTGGCGTTGGTGTGTACATGATTTAAGAAAATAATACAGTTATTCCAAATCTAATTAAAGAGGAAAAACAGCAAACTATAGAGTCTGAAAATGATGTTTGGGAACTATATTTTGATGGTTCTAGAAGCAAGGTAGGAGTTGGAGAAGGTGTTGTTTTAATTTCTCCTATAGGTGAGAAATATTATTCATCTTTCAGATTTACTTTCAGTTGTTCTAACAACTCAGTTGAATATGAGGCTTTAGTTCATGGACTAGAATGGGCAAGGAAAAGAAAAATTAGGTGTTTAAAAGTTTTTGGAGATAGTGAGTTAGTGGTTAAACAAGTCAGAAACCTTGCTACTATAAAAAATGACTTGCTGAAATTATACAAACATAGAGTTTGGGACATGATAGAAGAGTTTGATGCATTTAATCTGATATCTATAGCTAGAACTGATAATAAGCAAGCTGACAAACTAGCTGCTATAGGAGCTAAGTATGATATTCCTGCTAAGATGAAGAATATTCACTCTCCTTTATATGTCAAAGTTGTTGTTAGACCATCTGTTCTAGATAATAATGTCAGTTGGCAAGTGTTTGACAGTGATGAACAGATTGTAAATTTCTTAATGGAAGAAGCTGAATTTTCTACAGGTAATCAGCAGAAATTTGTGCAACAATATGATGATCAAATACTTCAATTAAGATCAAATAAGCTACCCAAGGGCTTAGTGACCTTGGAATCTATCTTTAATACTGATGACCAAGTAAGAAAAGACAAGGCCAGCCTATCAATTAAGCAAGAACATTATGAACCTATTGAGATCTTTAAAGGAAAGTTGCTCAAGCTAGGAAAGATATGTACAAAACAAGAACAACAAGCATTCATCCAGCTTTGTCAAGAGTTTAGTGACATTTTTGCATGGAAATATGGAGATCTGAAAGGTTTCAACCCTGAGTTAGCTCAACACACAATAGAGCTGGAACCCAAAGCTAAACCTGTCAGATAGAAGCAAAGGCCATTGAATCCCAAACTAGAAGTGCTCATGAAGACAGAACTCACTAAACTCATTGAAGGTAATATCATTTTTCCTATCAAACATACTTCATGGGTTTCTAACTTGGTTCCTGTCAAAAAGAAAAATGGAGAAATCAGATTATGTGTTGATTTTCATGATTTAAATAGAGCATCTTTAAAGGATCATTATCCTTTACCATCTATGGAACAGATATTGCAAGTTGTTTTTGGATCAGAGAGATTTTCTTTATTGGATAGTTATTCAGGTTATAACCAAATTCTTGTAAAAGAGGAAGATCAATACAAGACAACTTTTACCACAAAGTGGGGCACACTAGCATACAAAAAGATGCCATTTGGCTTATCAAATGCAGGTGTAACATTTCAGAGAGTAATGGACATTACTTTTCAAGGCCTGATTAATAAAATTGTACTTGTATACTTAGATGATGTGACTATTTTTTCTAAAAAAGCTAAAGATTGTTTTCATCATTTAAGACTAATCTTTGAAAGATGTAGAGAATTTGGGGTATCATTAAACCCAAAGAAGAGTATTTTCTCTGTTCATGAAGGCAAACTGTTGGGACACATTGTGTCTAAGGATGGAATATCAATTGATCCTGAAAGAATTACTGCAATATTGGCATTACCTCTTCTTGTACATAAGAAAGGATTACAGAGCTTTCTAGGAAGAATTAACTTTACAAGAAGGTTTATTCCAAACATAGCAGCACTTTTACAACCTCTTACAACAATGCTGAAGAAGAATATTCCCTTCAGCTAGACCAAAAAAGGAAAGCAGAGTTTTGAAAAGATAAAGGAAGCACTTGCTGCTGCTCCAACTTTGATAAATCCAAATTTTGATAAAAACTTCATTCTATATGCATTTGGCAGTGTAGATACTATATCAGCTATGCTTTGTCAGCAAAACATTGAAGGAATGGAACAACCTGTGGCATTTTTCAGCTAGGTTCTACATGACTATGAGGTAAGATATTCTTTTGTTCAAAAGCATGTATTAGTTCTTATCAAGAACTTAAAGAAATTCAAACATATGCTTTCAAATAATAGAATTCAGTTAATGGTTGTTCACCCAACAGTGAAAGAATTTGTTCTCAGTAATGATTTAAATGATAAGAGAGCAGGGTGGATAACAAAGGTCATGGAATATGACATACAAATTAAGGTAACCAAGATGGTCTGAGGCAAAGGACTATGTGAACAGCTTGCAGAAAATGAAAGATACAGCAAGGAACTTGAAGGAGAGGCTAAGACAGTGCTTCAAAACAATGAAATAGTCGCTATCCCAGACCCCCCTACAAGTTGGGTGCATGATATGATTCATTATCTGCACACTGGTGATTGTCCACAAGGCCTGGACAAATCTAAAAGAAGATATTACAGATTACAGGCAATCCCTTATGCTATAATTGATGGAATTCTATACAAGAGAGATTTTAACAATGTTTTACTGAGATGTGTACAACCAAATCAAACTCAAAGGATTCTAGAAGAATTTCATGATGGACCTGCTAGAGGTCATTTTGCAGCTTGAACAACAGCTCTAAAAATTATGAGAGCTAGTTACTATTGGCCTGACATGTTCAAGGATGCTCATGAATGGGTAAAGAAATGTCTAAAATGTTTAGTTTTTGCAGGTAAACAAAGGCTAGCAGTAATGCCCTTGCATCCAATTCAAGTGGAACAACCATCTGGCAAGTGGGGATTGGACTTCATTGGTCCTATCAACCCACCTTCAAGCCAAGGACACAAGTGGATTTTGACTGCTACTGATTATTTCACTAAGTGGACTAAAGTAGTTGCTTTGAAAGATGCTAATGAAACATCAGTCCTGAATTTTTACCAAGATCTAGTGTCCAGGTTTGGAACTCCTGACTCAATTATTTTAGATAATGCTTTAGCATTTATTGGATTAAGAATATCTGATTGGTCTGTCAAAAATAATATATTCTTGAATACTTCATCAAATTATTACCCTCAAGGTAATGGACAGGTTGAATCAACTAACAAAAATCTGATTAAGATTATAAAGAAAATAGTTTATGAGAATTGGAGATCTTGGCATGATAAGTTAAAGTTAACATTGTGGGCTGATAGGATTGTACCTAAAAGATCAATAGGTAATTCACCCTATGTGCTTACATATGGAAAGGAAGCCAAGTTACCAATAACAGTGGAGTTTCCAACACTTAGCTATATAAAAGAGCTAGAGTTACTTGAAGAATAGCCAATGGAAATCAAGCTTGCACAGTTGATTGAATTTGAAGAGATCAGAAAAGAGGCCTTAAAAACATTGGAAGTACACCAGGCCCAAATGAAAAGGACTTTTGATAAAAGAGCAGTACCAAGAGTTTATAAAGAAGGAGATATAGTTTTCAAATGGAATGAATTGAAAAGCAGACTAGGACAACATACAATGTTTGATGCAATGTGGGATGGACCATATATAATCATAGAATTTAAGCAACACAATGCATTTCAGCTTGCTAAGTTAGATGGTGAGGTGTTGCCAATCCCGATTAATGGGATTCACCTCAAGTTATGCTATTAAGTAAGGTAGGCTTATGCTGCAAATAAGTGCTTTTGTACAGTTAGTTTTAGTTTTGTTGTTTTGTTTCCAAGAAGTGCTTTTGTACATGTTGCTAGTTTTGTTTTAGGCAAATCAGTTTTAGTTTCAGTTTTCAGTTAGTGTGAGTTGCAGAATTTCTCTAAGTTCAGGGCAGAAATGACTCTATGCCCAATGGAGTTGCAAAGGCTACTAGTTCCAAATTGTTTAGCAAGCAAACACCACTGAGAGATTGCCAGAAATGTTACTAATTTTTTGTTCACACTTAAAAATTAGTTGGACCTAAGTGTAGTTGTTTAGAAGGAATAAAATAAAACTTCAAAGTTATGCATTCATTGAATGATTGATGCCTTGACAGAGTAGAAAAGAAAATCCAGTTGTCAGGATAACCCATCAATCTAATTAGGACTGATAAGTTATCATGACAAAAGAATTGATTATCAAGAAATCAAACATTAAAGGAGATACAGTTGTTCTACACAGTTTGATCTTTTAGGAGTTATAAGTTAAATTGATTATTCATTTAATCAGTTTTGAATGAAAGAAAGAAAGATATTTGTATTGCACTGTTATTTCATGTCATGTTTTAAACATACATTTAGGTATCTGTTACTTTTTCTCATGCATTGATTGAAAAAGGAAATACATATACATCATATGCATAAGAGAAATTAACTGATCATGTTTAAAATGAAGTGTTCAAATGTGTCCCACACAAAACGTGGGAGTAACTAGACTGAGCAATTGCAGACATGCAAGCTATGTATCTATTTGATAAAAGAAAAAGAAATGAACATCTGATAAATCTAAACATCCATCATTGCCTGATGATGGAGATTGTTGTTGAAGCTGGCCTTCAAGTCTTCAGTCTTTAGTTTTTACTCCAAGCCATCATCATTTGAACCTGCAAAATTTTGGGGACAGCCCTCTTAGTGCTCTATATGTTTACAGTTATCACATGCTTTTATCAAACAGAGACATCTATTTATCACATCATGCATTCAGATGAGAAATTAGATCAAATAATGACACAAATCAGAA
The DNA here is from genome assembly GCA_027924645.1 of Cunninghamia lanceolata. Taxonomy (NCBI): domain Eukaryota; kingdom Viridiplantae; phylum Streptophyta; class Pinopsida; order Cupressales; family Cupressaceae; genus Cunninghamia; species Cunninghamia lanceolata. The sequence goes on from BSBN01000445.1 coordinate 7,232,594, forward strand.
GGAAATCATGAAGAAAATCAATCAATGCTATCAGGTACATTTTATGCTAACTTGTTTGTTTACTGTGCAGGTATAGGACAAGTTTTGATGCTGATCTGAAGACAAAATAAGCATGTGGATTAAATGTGGCTCCCATAAGGGTTGAGCCCAACATGCTTCTTTCTTACTTACTCAAGAAAGATATCAAGAGCTTAGGTCCATATGAAACACATCAAAAGAAGAGATACCATTCAATGCCTTTCTATGCAATAAGAATACAAGTATAACTTCAAAGATGAGACATTATTTTACACTAGGTATTCCTCTTATTGTTCTCATACTGTTACAGATGTTCAAAGGTTAACAGTCATATCATATTCAAGTTGCAAGTGTCTCATAAAGACAATCAGGTAAATGCCACATGGAACAGTAGATGAAACAATGGAAGGCAAGACAATCATATTCACATAATGCCAACTTGACTGTCATAAAGTAAGCTTCACAAGATATATGAGAAGTGTAACGTCCACATGCTAAAGGCTAAAGATGCAAATAACAGATACATACAGCATGATCACATTTCATCAAAAGATAAAGACTGTCACTTAGTACTAGAGATCTTATATAAAGAATAATCTATGGAGCAGCATTCATTTATCATCACTGACATGACAGTTAGATACAAAGTCAAAAGAAAGAGACTGTCATGACTAGAAAAGAAGGATCCAAATATAGTAAGCACATTGGAGTATTAAGAATGCCACGGCCCAAAGATAGCAAGGTGGTTTCCATACACCTCTTCATTGTTTGACCAAACAAACCTTATCTCATACACATTGGAGCTATAGTGATTCCTTAAGGAAAGATACATTGCAAGAACAAGGATAAAGTGCAGTCATCTTCACTATGGACAAACAAGACAGTGATCAAAGACGTGACTTATACAAACAGATATAGTTAGAATAAATCATAGTTACCATATCCATCTAGAGGAGTAGATCAATGATGAAGGAAGGATAGCAGAAGAAGGGCAGACTTATGCCAAGTGCTACAGTGATAGGTCATTGACAATTCACAAGGTAGGCAGTCTCTTTCTTATGTGCCTTTTGTTCTATCATGATGCAGTCATAGTGAACAAACAGCCAAGAAGAGAAATGCTTGATATGCATGACACATAACATCCAAATCATGAGATAGGTAGTCAATATGCACAAGGATAGCTACAGGTGTATTTAAGGAATGCATAACAGCCAAGGAGATATTAACATGTTTATCTATGCTACAAGGATACCTTAAGAATACCATAGACAACAAGGAGAAAAATACATGATGTCTAGAGCACAGAAGAATCCAAATACATATGATAGTCAAGAGAAGATAAATGATATATATGCCATGGAAGAATCTAGATGCAGGCAAAGACAGTTATACAGTTCAAGAGATCATCACGCATGACAACAGTCCATCATCTTGTAGTGGGGGATAGAAGAGATAAAATGTATCATAATTAATAGTATGACAGTCATAAGGAGTAGGAGGAGAAGGTACTATGTAAAGAAAAGAACTTCAACCCTTAATGTTTTTTGTCTACAGGAAAGGTATAGTTAAGGAGGTGCTATACATAAGAAACAAGATTGCTCATGCTAAAATATATATCCATTTGACAGAAAATCAAACCCTAGTACCAATTTTTGCACCCACGGTCAATAAGACTCAAATAAAAGAGAAATGTAGTCATATCCATTACAAAAGAGTAGCATTTTTCATGATAAGTGTATACCCATCTACAGAATGAACAAGGTCTTTCAAGATCTCAAACCCTCAGGTTTCTTTTACAATTACAAGTAAAAAGAAAGAGCAGTGAAAAAGATAGGAGAGTGGCCATAGCAGTTTGAAGCCTTGAAAGTACAAAAAGAGAAAACCCTTAACACAAAGTTCAAAACCTTGTTTCTTTTCTTTATTTATAGTCATAAGTAGAAAGAGATAACAGTGAAATAAGATGGCCATGGTAGTGTGAAGGAATTTTTGTACAAGGAGGGTTGAAACCCTAGTTTCAAAACTTCCAAACCCTCAATAGTTTACACAGTTTGTGCCTGTATACAAATAAAGCATGGCCATGATAGGTGGTGGCCTTATAAGTGTAAGAAGATAGAAAACCCTCAGCTCAAGAACTCAAACCCTCAATTTTTCTGCATCTACAGACAAGTCAAGCTAAAAAGAGATATATATAGTCATGGCCGATAGTAATAAGCCATTTTTGCCAAAAAAACAAAATGCAATACCCATGACCACATACAACATTTGTCATTTTTCAAACTGTGAAAATAGACAAAAGAAGCTATAGAGGATGAAAAATGACAAGAGCTTACCTCATTTTTGCCAACGGGAAAAGGGGTCTATCCACGGCCTCACAGTGGGCTTAAGCTTTAAAGAACAGGTGAAGAGTTGCAAGAAAGAAGATACAGAGACAAGAGAAAAAGGTGTTAAAGAATGCATAATGACAAAGAGAGAGCCATAAAAGAGGAAAGAGGCCACAACCATGAAAGAAATAAAGCTATAGAGATTATAAAATGCCTCATATAAAACTCAAGCAAGTGTTACCTCCTTCAATAGTGATGCAGAGTTGCAAATATTCAACCAAGAAGGGCCATTGAAGGGAGTAAAACCAGAGCCATGATGAAGGCATTCAAACCCTAGGCTGATGGAGAAAAGTTTCAGAGCAAGCAAAGAAGGAATATCAAATGAAGAATGAATAGTGCTAGGTTATCTTCTTTCTTTTTCCTCAAGTGTGATTTTTGACTTGAAAAAACAAATAATTACCTTATCCAAAAAAAGTACCCATGGTCAAGACTTGGGTCTTGAAAGATCCTAACCATCATAGCTTGGAGTGGCCGACAATCTTGTTTTAGATTTGATTTTTATTAAGTCAATAGGGCCAATATGATGAAAAGAAAAAGCTTCATGCCTTTTAAGCTTTTTAAAGATTCCTTGGTGGTCTGGTAATGCAGGGACAAATATACACATGCTAACCAACTTTCGTGTCTTTTTTGCAAACACTCAAAGGTAAGGATGCTTCCTGATGATGCATGGTGGCTAACAAAGGCAAGAGGGTATAATTTTTAAACATGGAATGCATGAGGACAAATACATGGAGTTTCCCAAAGTAAGCAATTATGTATGGTGGCAATATGGTGGTGCAATGATGGAATCATGGAGTTGTTTTTTTCTTTCTTATTTTCTAAGTTACATATGGAGATATAAGGTGGTTTCGAAAATGTAATGATATATATGCACTAAGGCATCAAAGGGAGCCATAAGGGTTTTATGCATATTGTTTTTATGCATGGAGTGTTATGATGCATGGAATGACTCTGGTTTTTTATCTTGCAGAGAAAGATAATGTTTTCTCATTTGATCATGGAGTGATAAGGGTAAGAAATTTTTCCTTAAATGTATTTGCATCATGCAAAATAGGGATATTTTCTCACATGGAGGTATAAGGAGTTTTTCTTTTTCTTCTAAAGTCCTATTTGTGCTCATTTCATGCAAAATAGGCAAGTGTAATTGGAGTGATAAGGAGTGATATTTTTCTTCTAATCATGCATGATTTCACAAAATTATTAATTGTAAATAAGTAATAAAGTAATATTTTCCAAATTACTTTATTATTTTTCACAAGTTGTAAAATCAAAAATAGAACAAATTGTAACCAATAATAAAGTAATTATTCTATTACTTTATTTTTTACTCATAATCAATTTTGCTCATGCAAAATCATGTAAATTGATTAGTGGAGTTAACTAGGCCACCTAGGAGGTTTTGCATGACTTTTAGGAGTATTTTTAGGGTCCTTGGTCAACTTTTTGGTCAAGCATATGGAGAGGCCCAAATTGAAGCTATTTTTGCTTAATTTGTGGCAGTTTTAGGCCCTAATTTTGAGGATTTTTGAGGTTGCTTGGGAATGAGTATTTTTCGAGGCCGTTATCTGCAAGTCGATATTTTTTGCATGCCTCTTGGAGAGAGAAAACCTATATATTATAAAGAAAAAGTTTGGTTTTGCTAGTTCTTGATTCTCATTCTGATTCAGACAGATTGGAGAATTCTTGTAGCTCACTTTTACAGTTTTATTGAGAGATCAGCAGGTTTATCTTTGTCTTATTTTCAAAGCTTTCCTTTGTTTATTTCAGATCAGTTGAATTACCTTTCCTTTTTGTGCTGAATGTTGAAGTGATTTGATGAAATTTTGTTGTGTTTTATTATTAAACCTTCAAAATTATTGTCTCACTTCCTTGTTTGCAGCATTAAAGCATATATTCATCATAGGTCTTAGGTTGTGTTAACCAGAAATAGTCTTTTTATGATGTGAAAAAACCATTTCCTTCATAAAACTTGTTTTCAAACCTTCCTTAGAATCACTTTTGTGGTATTTATGCCAAGTTTGGATTGTGTAAAAGTTAGTTTTCTAAGAAAACATTGTGGATCAAGTTGCATTATTTGTACCCAAATCAGGTGCATCACCATTTTATCTTTTATATTCAATTAGTTTCTTTCTTCCCTTTTCCCAAAAGTAAAAATATACATCTCAATAGAACATTTGAAGGGAACCAGCCCACAATCTAGAGGTCTAGTTTCGTCATAGGGCACCCACAACCTGAAATTAGTCCCATGTTACATAGAATTGTAGTGCTTTAACCAGCCTTGCATACGGGTGTGATTCCCAGTGATAACAATATTCTTGTCCAATACTTTAAAATGTCTTTATTTGCTTTAAGTCTAAAAATCAAATCTTAATAAGACAAAAAATATTCTTTCTCCTAAATCTTTCGTTTGTTTAAAAACTTAAAAGCATAAACCTATCATTTATTTATAAATTTAATCCTTTGTTTTTGTTTTCAATATTTCCTTTTTAGAAATAAAATGTGATCTTCTGGAATTCTAACTTATATAGATTTAAATATAAATTACTTTAATTCTAATACTTATGAAATATTCTTTTTTGATTTTTTTTACAAGAACATAAGGTATCATTTAAAATCATTTAAGTAAAATGTCAGGCACATTATAGACTTTATAGGCCTCTATAGTGACTTAAGTTCAAGTTGTTTTACATGCTAAAATCTAAAATTATTTTACCAAATAATCAAAAATAAAATAAGACATCAAGCTCCTCTACAACCAATAATGCCCATCGAAATAATTTCAAATGTTAGGATTCAAAGATCAACCTTCTTATCATAACTCCATAATTACAACTATTTAAATTGTTCTATCTCTATACCTAACTTCATTTATCCATAGTAGTACTAACTAAACAAATACTAACATTTTATGTCCTGCTAATAGAGAATCAAATTGGAACATACCTTAACTATCTAATATTATCCTGGATTTCATTTTTTGTATAGTGACCCCTTTTGATCTTCACCAATATTTGATTCTCTCCTTCATCCTCAACTCGAGTAAGTCTATTGTTATGGATATTAGATAGGTTTTAGGTGACCTTACATCTAAAGCCACTTTGTAATGCTAGTGGAATATTCTAGAAGGAAGAATCTAGAAAAGAGGACATGTGTCACATGTTGGAATGTTTTGGATGATGGAATGTTGCAAATTAAGTGTGGGGACATAAATTATTAAATAACATTATTTCCAACAACCACCATAATGTTTATTTGGATAAGATGACCATAACATTTATTACATCATTGATTATATATGTACTTCCTTGAGATGTAATGTGTTTGAATATTTGACAAATTTCACTGTAGACAATGCTTTGGTAAATACAATGATGATTGGATCTTCTATTCCACAAAACTTCATCTCCACTTCTTTCTATATTCAATCAAGTCATGAAAAAAGTGATGATGTATGTTGGCAAAGTACAGGGCAACTAGTAGAGCCTACCACAGGTTACCGCAAGGGGCATGTAGAGGATAAAGTGACACACAAAGAGGTATTTTGGGAAAGGACACACCTCTATGTGGATATATAGGATATACATGTAAGTAATGTAAAACAAGCATGTGTAAGAGAGAATGAGAGCAAGGTAGAGATGTATAAGGTAGAGACTTAGACCTACTGGTATGAATATATATGTATCTTTTGATGATAAAATTTGCACCTTACCAACAACAATGGGAAATCTCAAAATGTGGGACTTGATTCTAAGATGACCTCTGGTTTTAAACAAGCCAGCTCGTCTATGTTTCTTGTGCTTTGAGAAAAGGGATAGAATGATATAACTACTTTGAATAACTAAAACTATTCTAAGATGATGCACCAGATTAATTTCAGTATTTTTTGCGAAGGAAAAACTCACTCCCTATCTTTACTAATTAATAAATGAAACAATCACAACCATTTAAAAGAGCAACAATGCATGATTTGATGGAAGAGTGCATACTCTATTATTTCAACTAATAGATGAAATGAATTACAATATCATAAATAAAGTAGATAAATGTCTTAATTTTTAGCACAGAATATTATTCCTCTTCATTGGCAAAAGGAGAACATAGTATACAAGGCTCTTAACAGATGCACAAACATACAATATTCAGAATCCTTTCTAGGAAATATCCACTAAGGCTTAAATCTTCTTCTCTACAGTATTTCTAATAAGTTCCAAACTCTTTTTTACTAAGACCCACACTCTTATATAGACTAACTGTGATAGGTGAAAGTCAGGTGCAGCAGATCAGACATAGTCATGAAACCCTAACCCTACCATCATCAAGGAATCTAACCTAAATGAAATCAAAGAACAATGCAATTCAAGCATAATTTCACCTAGACCGTGCGATTCCTCATTTAAGAGATGTGGACTGCTTCTTCAACAATGAACAATTGCAATGCTGAAAGCTGCCATGCTTGATGATAAAAGCTCAAGTGAATGCTCAAATGCTCAAGATGATAATGTAGATGCTATATGATTGTTGTATATGATTACTGGATTGCTGGATGTTTCATATGGAGTGAGAGGGTGTTTATATAGGACTTAGCCAAGATCAATCAACGGTGGAGATTCAGAGGTTATGTGAATGGCTAGGATTGAAAGTTACTAAATTTAGATTCCATTAATTGTGCATGTGAAGGATTGTAAATAAAAGTTGTTTTACAACACATGATTGACTGGACAAGTGTTGGAATGTGATAAATGATAAGGGCTTAATTCAAATAAAATATTTGAATTAGTTGGGATATGAGTTGGAAATTAATTAAATAAATAAAATTTATTCAATTAATAGGATAAATGAATGAAATGGGATAAGACATGATGTGGAATTAATGAAAATGGGATTTTAATTAAATAAATAAAATTTATTTAATTAATTGGCTAATGGATTAGTGGTTTAACAAGGTGTTGCTAGACATGGACAAATTTGAGTGTCTACATTTTGCCCCTCTTTGATACAATGTTCGATAGAACGTTGTGTCAAAGAAGATACGATATGCGTTCGATAAACAAGTTATGCCCCAGTGTAACTGGCAGGTGATGCCCCCTCGAGAGGTAAGCCAGGCTAACCAGGAAGGGCTGGGTTGGCTCGCGATAGAAGAAAAAGGCTAAAAGGAAGGCTGACACGAAGAAAATGGGAGCTGGATGGAAGAAAATAGGCTGTGGTATGGGAGAATTAGGGGTTTGAGAAGGGCTATAAGTAGGGGCTTCAATGGCAAATAGGCTCATTTGTGCTCATTTGTGCTTAGAAACTTAGAGAAATCCAGAGCTGCAGAGAGTGAGAGTGACAGAGCTAGCAGGATGGTTATTCCGCGCAGAGATCATCGTGCGGAGCGAGTGAGGACACATGGACGACCAGAGGGAGCAGGCGCACCAGTATGTTTCAAACTTTTCCCCAAAAGCGTGTAATTAATAGCCTAAAAGCGTAATTAATGCACACACGTCACCAAAAGCGACTAGGTTAGGACATAGCACATTGAGGTTGCTTAGGTAGGAATAGAGTCCGCTTGTAGTAATGTTGGTCGCTTATGGGCGCGGGTAGGTCGCTTAGGCAAAAACGGGTCGCATCCTAACGGCGGGAAAAGCACAGCCGAAAAGCACATACAGAGCAAAACTAGTCGCTTATGGGCAAAGAGCTGTCGCATACAATAGTTTAGCTTGCATAGGACTAGAAACAGCTCGCAGAAGGTAAATAGCGCGCATATAGGGCTATAAGGGTCGCTAATGGTAATTGAGCCCGCATATGGTATGAAAGCAGCACATATAGGATAAAGCTCGCGGGTAGGCAAAACAGGCGCGCATATAGTATAAAGCCCGCATAGAAAGCAAAGGTTAGCGCATATGGAAAGAGAGGTCACTTGTAGGGATATAGTAAGCGCATATGGTGAAGAGCTCGCATATAGTCAAAACAGGGGCACATGTGGGAAAGTGGGTTGCTAGTGAGCAGGAAAAGATCGCATGTGGTAAAATGGACCGCTTATAGTAGGTGTAGGATAAAATAGCAAATAGGGAAGTAGATGTTGATATGGATGACTAACGGAATGGACTGACTAGGGTAAATGGATGATGTAGGATGTACTACTGCTATTGCTATCACGGGAGCCGCATCCGAGAGATTTACGGCTGGTGAGACGATTGGATGCAGAGGAGCTACTGGTGTTGGAGATCCTAGGCTTGGAGCATGTATCCCGGTTAGAGCCAGTTCAGGCACATCGAGGGCTGATGACAGCGATGGTGGAGCGATGGATGAGCGAGCACAGTTCGTTCTTGTTACCGACAGGAGAGGCGACCATTACCTTAGAGGATGTATTCCGGATATTAAGGATTCTGATAGATGGGGATCGTGTAGATTATGATCCGGAGATGGGCCCAGTGGCATTCAGGAGATTGTTTGGCACACCAGACATCGGAGTAGAGGGTTCAGAGATTCCGATGGGGAGGATGGAGGAGCTCTGTGACAGATTACAGCGGGTGGTAGTGGCTATCATTAGATGGCTAGTGGGTGATAGGAGAGCTAGAGGGTTTCCCGTAGGATGGGGGACAGTGATGGAGGGCATGTCCTCTTATGGCACAAGATATGCGTGGGCAGAGTGTGTGTTGGGATAGCTCTATCATTACCTGCATGATTGTGCATACATGTTTGGAGCCAGTATGTCAGCAGGGGTGACAGTTCTGCATGTATGGGCATATGAGCACATTCTGGTGATGAGACCAGAGGGATGGGTGGCTAGAGCAGCAGGAGAGCCATTTGCACAGATGTATAGAGGAGCATTGACTTATCGACAGTGCCGAGGAGTGGTATATTAGCGGCAGAGATTGGATGAGGTAGACAGATTTGTATGGAGGCCCTGGCTAGGATGTGAGCAGTGGGAGGAGGAGGATGCAGAGCTTGTCTATGCTAGACAGGTGAGATACATTTTTGGACGCGGCATGTATATTATAGAGCGCTATTTGCCAGAGAGAGCCCTGAGACAGTTTGGAGAGGCACAGGCAGTACCTGTTGGTGATGCCATTTTTGGGAGGACGAGGCAGGAGGTATTTGATTGGGGTCCAGAGGTTGTGGTTGACACAGCTTTGGAAGAGAGAGATGGACTACAGCCAGTAGCATGGTAGTGGGGACAGGGTCCTGCAGATCCAGGCACATTGCCAGAGTATGATGCATACTGGGCGACAGCTAGGCCGATGCAATTGACACGAGATGGGGAGATTGGAGAGATTGGGATGGAGAGGCCAGTTCGGAGGAGACGACGATGGGCTCCACCAGCACAGGCAGTAGTGCCAGCGGCACCAAGGATACAGATGCTAGGGCAGGTGCCAGGTTAGCCTGCTATATTAGCACAGCCTCAGGCACAGATTGGAGCAGGAGATGATGTAGGGATTCAGCAGCTGCGGAGATGGATCAGAAAGGAGAGGAGATGGAGGCAGCGGGCACAGATGAGGTTGAGGAGGGTGGAGATGGACAGGCATCAGGCCGTGATTAGTCTGCGGCATGCTAGAGCACAGGCACAGACCTATCAGGCTCAGCTACAGTTGAGAGGACAGGGAGGAGATGGCCAGGATGATGGTGCGCTTGCTAGAGTGACAGGAGAGAGGGATACAGCTAGACAGCATGAGCAGATGATGAGGCTGGAGCGAGACACTGCGGTACAGTAGGAGCAGGCGATGAGAGCAGAGAGGGATGGTCTGCGAGCTGAGAGAGATAGAGCAGTGCTACAGCTGCAGGGGATGACTGGTGAGCGAGATAGAGCAGTGGCTGCCTTGGGGACTGATGGAGCAACCATGTACTTGGCCACACAGTTGACAGCGGTACAGGCAGAGTTGCGGAGAGTACAGGGTGAGGCTGAGTATTACAGAGGCCTATATTATGGAGCTATGCCGGCAGAGCAGAGACAGCCTAGCTTCAGGAGCAGGTCAGGGGCTTCGAGTTCACGGAGGTCGAGTGGATCTAGATTAGTAGCCTCAGTGATGGGGCCACCGAGAGATGGAGGACTAGGTACAGGACCGAGTGGCGGTGGTGGTCAGGGCGAGGGAGCTGGCAGTAGTCGCTAGGGCATACCTTGTTTATATTGTATTATGATGAGGCCTAGAGCCGTTGTTGTACATTCATTCTTTTCAGGGCTCAGCTTGTATTGTAGACACTTGTATTTTGACACACATGTATGTATATATATATGGCAGTTTTGGCGATCTGTATGATGTTGTAATGGTTTTGATGTTGATATTATGATGGTTATGTATGTTATGTGTATGGATTATATATGGATTATGGATAGATGTTTATGCAAATGGTAATGGATAGAAAATGTAAATGGTAAAGCTATGGATAAATGTATGCATATAGGCAGATGGTAATGAAAGATATATATGATGGACTTACGTATGTCTAACACACTTGTGTTTGCAGGAGCGGGAACATGGACAAAGGAGGATGAAAATAATTGATCTTGGCTGAGTATGATGGAATGAATAGATAGAATGAATAGGTAGGATGATGATGGGCAGCTTTCAAGTAATTGCTCGAAATGAAAAGAAATGCAGTCCTTATGTTTGATATAGCATATGGATGTTATGCACCAGGGTATAAGAGACCAAGGTGTCGAGGTATCCAATGCGCAACTAGCATGTTACAATCTTGTCTGAACGCATGAGGTCAAGATGTTGAGCCAACATGCACAAGATATGAATAACAGCTAGTGTTGGACTTTGACGCTACAAGCAATGGGTTGAGCTTATCTCCACTACACATAATGATAGCTTGCTGGTTATATGTATGGAGTTAGTCTTAACATAGAATAGTCTCAAATGCATAAGAGACTGTTTAGCTTCTCAGATGCTAGAGATATTGATATGTAAGATGCTAATCTCAACACGTACAAGATACCAATACGCATAGGAAGAGAATAAGATCATCCCACAAACACGGCATACGAAAGTAATATGACCATGCCCCAGTCCTTACTTCATCGCAACATACCAAGATATAAATAGATCAAGGCAGTCTTGATTAGGTATAGAAAAGGGACAATAGATAAATCAAAAGAGAAAACAAAAGATATTGTCATCACGTTCTCTTGCCAAATTTTGGGTGCTCTTGGATAGATCAAGCTGGCGCCTTGTTAAGAGGAAAGCTACATCCTGTTGAAGGCTAAAGTTGTTGATAAACTGTTATAGCAAATGTTGGCTTAAGGCATGCGGACAAATAGCTTCTGGTGTACTTGTGATCGGTTAAAGTGCTTGGGCTTCGCATATACACATGGTTTGCTGCTTGTTCGAGCTAATCAAAGAGAGGAAAATGGATGAAGAAGATGGTGGGGATCATCTATGCTTGAGTACTGGAAACTTCCTTCCTATTCTAGACTGCCTACATACCCTGTATCCACGGGATCAAAACACATTACGATGAAGATGAGACATGATGAATATGTAGTTCTGGGTTTTATTGATGATGTAAGTGATGAAAGATAGAAGAATTTGAGCTGAAAGATTGAAGGATGGTTTAGACGAAAGATGAAAAGATGGAGGATGAAAGGGACTATCGTCTTAGCCTGAATCAGAGTGCTTCCTTTGCATCTCAGATTGCCTACATACCCTATATCCACGGGATCAAGGCGTCAACGATAGAGCTGCATGTAGTTCTGATTGAGGTCGCTGGCTAATTGGATGTTTGAGTAGACGACGTTTGTTAAGATTGTTGGATGAATGTGGATAGATTGCGAAGATATGAGTCCTGGTTGCAAGGCGTTAAGTCATATTTGTTGTTGGATACGTGTCATGGCTGAAGTTGATAAGGTGTGTTGTGTTGTGTGCGGAGTGGTTTGATGGACTATGAGCTAGAGATAACAGGATCCACATCCAAATAAGACTCGACAAATGCCCCCAGTGTGAGATGAGGTTTATTATGCAGAAGTGACAATGCAGAAGAAATGTGGCCAAGAGGCTAAGGTGCCAAAAGATATAGATATCACGACAATGTCTCAAGTGTGAAAGCTAGCATAGGTCAAAGGATGAAGATGAAAGGCTATGTGTGGGATTGCGATAGGGCTTATGATTATGGCTTATACAAGAAAATATGATCAAACGAATCAAGCAAGTAAGGGAAGCTGGTCACTACACATAGCGCCTGTTTGCCAGGTTTTCACTATGGTACTTATCCAAGGCGCCTGTTTACCAGGTTTTCACCGTTGGACGAATTATTTATTTATTTCTTTATTATTATTATTATTATTATTATTATTTTTGCGGGATAGCTGAGATTTATGGATAAAACTTCTTGAGATGAATGCTGTTGACGGGTTCATCCAAGGGAATGCCTTCAGGTGTTGACAAAGTGTATGCACCAGATCCATAGACTGCTGTGATAATGAAAGGACCAAGCCAATTGGGCTCAAACTTGCCTTGTTTCTCCCGATGTTGTTGATTCCTTTGGTTTTCTTTAAGGACAAGGTCGCCAACTTGAAATCTGCGTTCCCTGATCTTTTTGTTGTAGCTGCGGTGTAGCCGGTTTTGATAGACTTGAAGATGGTTCAATGCTGTAAGGCGACGTTCATCTAATAGCTCAAGATCATGGAGTCTGGATACTCAATACTCTTCATCTGAGATAGTATGTTGCAAGGATATGCGCAAAGAGGGAATCTCAACCTCGATGGGCAAAATAGCTTCAGTGCCATAGACGAGAGCATAAGGTGTGGCGCCAGTAGGAGTTCTGATGCTTGTTCTATATGCCCATAATGCAGGATGTAATTGTAGATGCCAATCTCGACCAGCGTCATTAACAGTCTTTTTAAGGATCTTGATGATTGTCTTATTAGAGGCTTCAGCTTGACCATTGCTCTGGGGATAGTAAGGCGTAGAGAATCTATGTTGAATATGGAACTTGTTGCAAAGATCTCTAACCTCTTGGTTCTTGAAAGGGCGTCCATTGTCTATGACAATAGCTTGAGGAACGCCATAATGGCAGATAATGTAATGTAAAATGAATTTGGCTATTTGTTTACCTGTGATATAGGTCATTGGTATGGCTTCTACCCACTTCATGAAATACTCAGTGGCAGTAATAATAAACTTATGACCGTTGGATGAAGTAGGATGGATTTTACCTACGAGATCAAGTCCCCATTGTGAAAAAGGCCAGGGAGTGACAATAGGCTGAATCTCACGTGCTGGTGCATGTATTAGATCTCCATGTTTCTGACATTGTAGACATCTCCTTGCAAATTGTTGGGCATCTTTTTCCATAGTTGGCCAATAGTATCCTGCTCGTAGAAGTTTCTTAACAAGGCTAGGGCCAGCGGAATGCGAACCGTAGACACCTTCATGCACTTCACGTAAGACCATTTTTGCTTCTTCAGAATCAAGACACCTAAGGAGGATACCATCAAGACTCCGACGATAAAGAGTGTCTCCTAAGATAGTGTAACGAGAGGCTCGACAGATAAAGGTTTTGCGCTGGGTGTTGGATAGTTGAAGTGGAAAGGTTTGATGGCAAATATACTCGTATATATCCTTGTACCACGACGAGTTGGGACCAACAATTTCACATATAAGCTCAGATTGTGGAACTTCAAATGCTGGGATCAAAAGCTGTTCAACTAAGAACTCACATTTATAGGTATTAGATGGCATATCTAAAAGAGATCCAATCATAGCCATAGCATCTGCTGCTCTGTTTTGTAGTCTGGGAATTTGCTCAAAGGTAATATCCTCAAAATATCTCTTGAAATCATCCACCATTAACTTGTATGGGAGAAGCTTCTCGTCTTTTGTTTGATATTCATCTAAAACCTGTTTGATAACCAGCTGAGAATCACCAAAGACTCGTAACTGTTTGATAGCCCATTGTACTGCCATGTGTAAGCCTGTGATTAAAGCTTCATACTCTGCTATGTTGTTGGTACATGGGAATGCTATTCTGTATAATTTAGGTATACAATCGCCTTGAGGGGTGACAAACAAGATACCTGCTCCAGAACCATGTTGTGTGTATGACCCATCGAAGTATAGTTGCCATCGTGCTGGAGAATTCAAATGAAACAATCCTTCATCAGGAAATTCTGGATATATTGGCTGAATGTCTGTGATGGGTGCTGCAGCTAATTGATCAGCAATAACTTGTCCTTTGATAGCTTTACAGTTCACATATTGTATGTCAAACTCACTTAAGATCATAACCCATTTTTCTAATCTCCCTGTAAGGAGAGCTTTTGAAAGGAGATACTTGAGGGGATCCACATTAGAGATGAGCTTCGTTGTTTGGTTCAGCATATAGTGTCGCAACTTTTGGGAAGAAAACACTAAGGCTAAACAAGCTTTTTCCATGAATGAGTAATTGAGTTCGTATCCCACAAGGGTTCTGCTGATGTAATAAATGGCTTGTTCTTTTCCTGAGTCATCATGTTGAGCTAGAAGGGCACCCAATGCTGCAGTTGTTGATGATATATAGAGCAGTAATGGACGATCAGGTATCGGAGGTACTAGCACAGGAGGTGTTGCCAAGTATTCTTTTATCTTATCAAAAGCCTGTTGACACTTTTCATCCCACTTAAAAGGTTCACCCTTACGAAGAAGATGTTGAAAAGGATGACATTTATCTGCTAGTTGTGAGATAAATCTGCGGATAGATTGTAGCCTACCTTGTAAACTGCGGAGCTGTTTGAGAGTCGTTGGTGGAGGCATTTCTATGATAGCTTTTACCTTAGCTAAGTCCACTTCTATCCCTCGTCGAGACACAATATATCCCAACAGTTTGCCTGATGTTACACCAAATACACACTTCTTTGGGTTTAGTCTGACTTGGTATTTTTCTAATCGATCAAAGATTTGTGCCAATACTTGTAGATGTCCTTCTCTTGTCTTGGATTTTCCCAGGATGTCATCAACATAGTCTTCCATGATAGTATGAAAAAGGTCATGAAAAATAACTGTCATAGCTCGTTGATAGGTGGCTCCAGCGTTTTTAAGACCAAAAGGCATTACAACCCAGCAATATGTGCCCCATGGACAAATAAAGGATGTTTTATCTTGATCTTCCTCTGCTATTCGGATTTGATTATAACCAGAAAATCCATCCATCAAAGATAGCATTTCATGTCTTGCTGTAAGATCTACAATGTTGTCTATGCTTGGTAGTGGAAAATCATCCTTAGGACAAGCTTTGTTAAGATCTCTAAAGTCCGTGCAGCAACGAACACGTCCATCTGGTTTTGCTACAGGTACCAAATTTGAAACCCATTCTGGGTAATCAATAGGCTTTATAAATTTTGCTTCTAACAGTTTCTGAATTTCTGCTTTGACCAATAAGGCAACTTGTGGATGCATTTTGTGCAATTTTTGTTTGACAGGCTTTGCATCAGGAGATACTGCTAAATGATGTACCACAAGTGAAGGATCTAGACCTGGCATGTCTGCATAAGTCCATACAAAATTTATAGCTCTTCTCAGAAAGAATGATGTGAAATTTCTTCATTCTTGCTCAGAGAGTGATGCTGCCAAAAAAGTAATCTTCAGATTCTGTTCTGTTCCCAAGTTCATGTCTTGTGATTTTTCAACTAGCACAGTTGATTTCTCATGGTAATCAGTGGCAACAGGAAGATCAAATCCCTCATCCTCAGGTGCCTCAGAGAGGTTTTCACCTTCGGATACGTCCTTTATTTTTACTTTTTCACGGTCAAGAGGCGCCTTTCAGTTTTCACCTAGTGACCTATTTTGTTGAATTTTGTTTATTTCACTTTTGCGACTGAAGGACTTGATACTTCCGCCAAAATATGCTAGTTTAGGTAAATCCATCATGAAACCTGCTTTATGATCACCCAATGGAATACCTTGTCTCAAACCCATGAATTCTGCAATGGCTTCGTCATTTTCAAATATATCCAATATCGGTGCCCCCTGTTGGTCCCAATCGATGAGGTCAGGATATACGAGTGAAAGGTTAATGGAGGAATCATGATGGCTAGAAGAGGTTGCGGAAAACATGAAGATGGAATGTTCCTGAAAAAGGTCGGTGATATGAAGGGAGGAGTCATTGATAATATCTGAGTTAGAAGTCTCTCCTACCGAGGAAGGCCCAACGTCAATATCGGAAATACACTTAATGTCTTTGGGTCGCGGTACCTCCGGTTGGTAACCAAGGCCTTGCTTATTGAACTTCTTAGACACAATGATAGGCTCAATAGGTCCTTGTTCCTGTAGTCCCAAGCCGCCATGTCCTTTGTAGCCCATGTTCTTTATGATACGAAAACCATTGTTGTATCACTCTACTCCAAGTTGGACTTGGTCATTGTCATCAAAGAATATCCAAGAGTTGATGTCCTCAATGTCTTCATCATCCAAGAAACCACCCTTAATGAATACTGTAGGGGGAGCTTTGATAACAGTGGAGGATGAAGTTGGCTTAGATGTAGAGGGCTTACCGTGGGATTTAGGAGATAATGGAAGAGTACCCACGCAATAAGACTCGTGTAGTTTGTATTCACCAGGGCCATGTTCAGTATATTTGATATGGAGGTTGGAAGCGGCTTTGCTAGATGAGGGCTTGAGAAGATTGGATGGGTTGATATAGGATGAAGACAGATATGCCTCGGTGTTGATAGGGATGCGATTCGGAGTCTGATATTTAGCCTGAAAGGCATGGTAGAACTCAAATGGATTAGGATCAGCTTGAATGGTAACCTCAACACCCTTATGCGGAAATTTAAGGCATTGGTGGTATGTGGAGGGAACTGCTTTAAGGGTATGGATCCAAGGGCATCTAAGGATGATGTTGTAAGGAAGATCAATATCAAGGACTTGACAGCGAGTTTCGGTAATAACCGGCCCAACTTGAATAGGTAATAAGATGATCCCTTCGGTATCTCTTTCAGCGTCATCGTATGCTCTGATGGTAATAACCTTGGAGGTGTCAACATCTTTCTCAGAATATCCCAATTGCTTGATAAGTTTCAAAGAACATATATTAAGACCAACTCCCCCATCTATCAAGACTCGTTTGATACGGCGTTGTTTAACAAATACTTCAATATGGAGGGCTTCGTTGTGTGACGGATGAATGGAGGGCTAAAGATCTTTGTCAGAAAAGGTCAAATGACAAGGGGCGGCAATGCTAGTGACCATAGATTGGAATTGTGTGATATTAATATTATTAGGCACCGAAGACTCTTGTAAGGCTTTATCAAGGATAGCTTTATGTGCGGGAGATATGCGGAGCAGCTCAAGAATAGATATGTGTGCAGGTGTTTTACCAAGGTGATCCAAGAGGTTATAGTCAGAGAGAGATCGAGGAGAGTGAGGAGGAGCTCCTTGAATAGTAACTCAACCTCTTCGTGTGGTTACGGCACAATCAGGTGCTCTCCCTTGGACAGTAATGGTAGAAATGCGAGCATGGTCGATGCGGCCGATGGTAGATGATGCATAGTTATATGGAATAGCATTTCCAGCCTGAAGGTTATTTGTCTGATCATGAGATGGAAGTGGATTCTTGAAAGTCTCTAGATCATAGTTTGATGTGGATTGTTGAGCAGGTTGAGCTATTGAAGGTGTGACATTGATTAAACCTTGATCAATGCAGTCTTGGATAACATGTTTTAAGCGCATACAACCATTTGTTTTGTGCCCTTTAACTCGATGGTAATCACAATACTCATTTTCTTTGTACCAAGGAGCTCGAAAGAGGGGTTCGCCATTTGGTGGTGCATCGGGTAGAATAATGTCTCCTGCTTGAAGTAGCTTTTGAAGAACAACTTCCATGGGTTCCACTAATGGTGTAAATTGTCGGCGTGGATTGGAAGTTTGGCATTGGTTTCTTCGTTGTGGAAAAGGCTGTCTTGGTGTAGAGGCTGCTGAATGTTGATGGGAGCTCTCATAGTTTGAATATTCTTTGCATCTACAATACCATCACTGATGACATTTTTGTTCTTATTCCAAAAACGAGACTTAACATTGGAATTTTGAGGAGAATCTTTATTGTCGCGAAAGATCTTGATAGTGCCCTTGCCAATTAAGGCTCGTTCAATAATAACTCCTTTGGAAACTAGTTCGTCAAAAGTGCTAGCGTTTTGCAATTGTAGTTGGAATGACAGCTCAGGATGAAGATTTTGAACAAAGATGTCAAGCTGTTGTTTCTCAGGTATTTCCCATGATAATTTGCTAGCCATGTTACGCCATCGTTGGGTAAAAGCAGAGAAGGGTTCACCATTGCGCTGTTTGGTATTGACAAGGTCATTCATGTTTACTTCGTGTTCAATGTTGAAGGCAAAATGAGATCGAAATTTGTTTGCTAATTCCGCAAAAGATTTGATGCCCGGGGGTAGATGAGAAAACCATTCAAGAGCTTGTCCTGCTAAGCTTCGAGGAAATAGTCTCAAAAGATATGTATCGTCATAAGAAACATCAAGACATGCTACAAAAAAGGCTCGAAGATGGTCTTCTGGATTCCCTTTCCCTTTGTATTTCTCAAATTATGGGATTTCAAAATGTGGTGGAAAAGGTATCATATTAAGAGACTTGTCAAATGGACAGGCACATATGTTTTCGAGAGAAAAAGGTTTCTTGCCTTGTCCTACCCTTTCATCGATCATCTGTTGAACATCTGCAGAAGATAATTGCTATTGTTGCGAAGGGGGTGGAATATGATAAGAGATATGTTGTGGTTGCGGTTGTGGGATATATGGAGTTGTGACTGTTTGTTGCGGTTGTGTGACCACAATGTATGTCAAAGGATTGGTATGTGATACGTATGTGTTGGAGGATTGCTGCCCTTGAGACACAAGCGGTAATTGGGTGTGCATCACATGGGAAGTGGATAGTGGATTGATTGGGATTTGATTCGTGACATGGTAAGTAATGGAAGGATTGGTAGATACGACAGAAACATTTGGATTTGTATTTTGGATGATATGAGGATTGGTATGTGTCATAGGTTGGGTGACAATAGGAACTCTTTGGGTAGCATAGGATGGATTAATGGTGCGTGAAGGATTGGAAGAATATGATGACATGGATGTAAGTTGATCAACATAAGCAATCTTATTGTTCGGATTGGCTTGAGAAACGGGGGGATCGCTCATGTCAATGAGACTAACGTTGGGATTATATGATAACGTGGAAGGATTAGTAGTTGGTATATGGGATACGGTATTCGTATGAGAGGTAGTGGATTGTAATGGGTGTGAAGTATGGACAACATGTGTTGTTGGAATAGTTTGGGAGGTTTGTGCAGTATAAGACATGGGAATTGCTTGTGATGCTCGAAGTGTTTGCGCTTGTGTTACATGGACAGCTTGTGTTACTTGAGGCATGGAAACAGTCATGGTAGAAGGAGAGATATGTTGAGGGACATGAAAAGGTGGAATGTTGAGATTTTGTGACATGAGAGGGAGCACATTGGTGGGCACTATCAATGGTTCTAAAGTATGCTCTGATCGTGGTAGCTCAAATGAAGCAACAATAGGCAATGAGGATGATGTTTGCAATGTAATAGGAGATGGTGTGACTATAGTAGATGGTCTATTTGCAACAACAGCAATAGTGTTGGGATCTTGCTCTCTAATAGCAGATATGTCAAAATCCTTAGGTAGTTTAGCACCCATGCGAGCAAGTTGGAGAAAACAACGATCAGGCTCAGATATCATGAGTTTCTCAACTTGGTCCCATAGATAGGTATCTTGGAATTCTGATGAGTCATCTTGAGATTGTTCTTCGAAAGTTTCCAAGGATGGTGGAGGTTGCATTTGTTGTGAAGATGACTCGCCACAGTGTATCCTTGAGGTATAAACATATGAGAAGGCATACCAGTTGTGAATTGAGTTACGTCCTTAAGAGGTGTTGTGAATTGTGTCATCTCAGCTTGCAATTTGGCTTCCATTTCAGCTTTCAATTTGGCTTCTATTTCAGCTCGATATTGACTCCTAGTTTGAGGCATGATGTTGATGATGAAGTTGAGCTTGTCAAAGTTTTGAGACCCAAAAGATGATAGTTGGCTGGTTGATTGATTGGTTGTTGTTTCGGTTTGCTGGTTTGGCTAAGTTGCTTGGTTGATTTGTTTTGGTTGAGTTGTTGTTGGTTGTCCCTAGAGGTAGCTTAATCACTCAAGGGAAAGATTGTTTGCTGTTGATGTTTGTTGGAGCTAAAGCTAAAAGAGATTGTTTACTGAAGCTAAAGCTGAAGGATGTTTGTTGGTTGAAGCTAAAACTGAAGGTTGTTTGCTGATTGAAATGATTGGGTTGATGTCTGATTTGCTGGTTGGGGTCTCAAAAAGATGGAAAGCTCATGAGTTGTGATTGATTGATAAGTTTAAAATAGGAGACAAAATCTAGGTATTTGCTGTTGATCAAAGAGAAGTCTGAAAGCTGATGTTTGAGACTCAAGCAAGCTGGACCTGAGGCTAATTTAGCTGATAGATTGAGGTTTGTAGGTATTTTAGCTACAGGGGACTGATGATAGCTCAAATGCGACTCAAAGGATGCTAAAGGCGATCAATGATAGCTCAAATGCGATCTCGTTGAGGCTCAACAGAGAATGACAGTATTAACCAGAAGCGAATGCTATGCCAGAGGCGACGACTGTTAGTTCAAAGGTGATTTTCTGATGATCAGAGGCGACTCAGATATCCCTAGAGGCGACAGTATGTTGTTCAGAGGTGATTTTGTTCAGGCCTAAGGCGACTAACTACGGCTTAAAGGCGATCTGGCTCAGACAATATGTGATTGGTCATGATTCAGATGCGAGTTGGTTCAGGAAATAGGTGAGCAGTTGTGTTTTAAAAGTGACTCTGTTCAATCAAAAGGCGATCAACTGTGGTTTAAAAGCGAATCTATTCAGGCAATATGCAGGTAGTTGTTTAAAAGTGACGTAGTTCAGGCAAAAAGTGAATCACTACAGTTCAGAAGCGATGTCTGTGGTCTGTGCGAGCAGTTTAGGTTCAAAAGCGACTGTGTTTGTGTAACAGTTGTCTGATTTTGCAGTTTTTCAGCAAGAAAACAGTGATAACAGTCACTCACACTCACAACAAGCACAAACTGATACAACCTAGGCTAGGATAGGACAGTATCTGTTGAATCCCCTAGCTGCGCCTATTCAAAGCGGGTAGCTCCAGGATCTTGGTAGCACCGGCTCCTCCTTACATTTGCACAAACTTCTCACGCATACCAAGATCTGGGTTTCTTATAAGGCTTGACCCTCTCCAAACCTTTAGATTGTCCCTGCTACCTCGGCTAAGAACCGCATGAATCGGGGCCGCTTCAAGGGTTTTTCCCTCTGCGTCAACAGATAGAAGGTTTTTGGCTACTACACAAAGTTGCTAATAAGGGCATCCGTTCGGGTGGCTATACGTGCGGCAGCGCTACTCTCCATTATGGAGTCTCCCAGCCTCCAAGGGTTGCACCTTGGAGGGTTTTGGGGGAGGTTGGCTGTCGGTATAACACAACTGCACCCGTTGTTTGTGGCTTTCAACACAAACACTTTTCTTATATAGCGGTTCGGAAGGACTTGGCTTTAGCCCGTTACCGCTTGGGTCGTATCCCTTCTCACACCGGGAAGGCAGGCCCTCTAAAGATAATGACAAGTTCTCATACACCCAAGATCCATTTGATAGGCAAGGGGAGAGGATACTTTTGCCATTAAATTTGGGTTACAATCAGGCCCATGCAAGCAATCAAAAAGATAAATCAAGCACGGAGCAAGCAATGATTCATTTTAAGCACCAAGTCCAAATATGCCTAATTTAGTGAAAAAAAAAGCACAAATCTTGGACCGATCGGACCTGCAACAAATATGTCAATAGTTTAATAACCTCCTTTCTTGGACAGATCGATAAGATGCTGTGCAAATACCCAATTAATAGCCAAAAATTCAACTAGAACTGAAACAAATTTGAAAACAACAGAACTTACTAGATGCGGTTTACTGCTAATCAAAAGTGACCTCTATTATACCAGAGGCGAAAGGCTGCCGATCGGATGCGACGCAGGAAACACAGGATGCGGCACCTGTCAGCTCATAAGCGATACATATTTGCCAGAGGCGATCAATTGAGGGCCAAACGCGAACAGTATCTGCAAAACGTAGTCTGCACACAAAAACCCTAGTCTAACAGGCGATCATTGTAAGTTCAAAAGCGACACCAATTAAATCAAAAGCGGCCTCTGTAGACTCAGAGGTGATCCAGTTACCCCCAAAAGTGACCTGTATCTGCAAAAAAGGACTAAACCCTAACCTGCACAGGCGATTGTTATCAGTTCATAAGCGATACAAATCAGCGTAAAGGTGAGTACTATTAGGTCAAAAGCGATGCGAATATTTCCAAAGGCGTCCACTATTAAGTTGAAAGCGATGCGAATGTGTGCGAAAGCGGCGGCTGTTAGGTTAAAAGTGATAAACACAGTTCGGAGGAACCACAAAAATCAGAGGTGAGCATTGTAAAAACAAAAGCGATATGTTTTACCTTAAGCGACGACTGTTCATTTAAAGGCGATCCAAAGAGCTACATGCGACCTGTTCCAGCTTGAAAGCGGTGTAGAGATTCGGAAGCGGCGGATGTTTGTTCAGAAGCGATCGAAATTTACTGTGAGCACCTGCAAAATCTGATCTTCAAAGAAAATAACTCCAAAAAATGAAGTCAATCAAGGACGTGAGTCCCACCGGGCGTGCCAAAATGTGATAGGTGAAAGTCAGGTGCAGCAGATCAGACATAGTCATGAAACCCTAACCCTACCATCATCAAGGAATCTAACCTAAATGAAATCAAAGAACAATGCAATTCAAGCATAATTTCACCTAGACCGTGCGATTCCTCGTTTAAGAGATGTGGACTGCTTCTTCAACAATGAACAATTGCAATGCTGAAAGCTGCCATGCTTGATGATAAAAGCTCAAGTGAATGCTCAAATGCTCAAGATGATAATGTAGATGCTATATGATTGTTGTATATGATTACTGGATTGCTAGATGTTTCATATGGAGTGAGAGGGTGTTTATATAGGACTTAGCCAAGATCAATCAACGGTGGAGATTCAGAGGTTATGTGAATGGCTAGGATTGAAAGTTACTAGATTTAGATTCCATTAATTGTGCATGTGAAGGATTGTAAATAAAAGTTGTTTTACAACACATGATTGACTGGACAAGTGTTGGAATGTGATAAATGATAAGGGCTTAATTCAAATAAAATATTTGAATTAGTTGGGATATGAGTTGGAAATTAATTAAATAAATAAAATTTATTCAATTAATAGGATAAATGAATGAAATGGGATAAGACATGATGTGGAATTAATGAAAATGGGATTTTAATTAAATAAATAAAATTTATTTAATTAATTGGCTAATGGATTAGTGGTTTAACAAGGTGTTGCTAGACATGGACAAATTTGAGTGTCTACACTAACAAGCAGAGAAAACCCTAAAGAAAGCAACAATTAACTAAAGCAAAAAGCATAGAAAAGCTTGAGTTACAATGTAAAACTTCCTATCAAAAGCATCAAAAACACTACATGATCATTGCATGGAAAGAACAAATTGCCACATGGATTCACCATCCAATAGCAGACCAAAAGAGATTTGTTAGAAAACTTGTGCTTGCAAAACGCGTGGAGCTGCCAAGTGTTGCCTTATTTGAATCTGCCTGGGACCCACCATCAAAATGTTGCTTTTCCTTAATAAACTTTATATGCAGCGCGAGGATGCCACGTGGATCATCCATTCAATAGTGCAACTAGAAGAAGCTATTAGAAATAAGAGCCTTCAAAATGTGTGAGGGAATGACACTTGGATTCCTCAACTAATGGTGCACTAGGATGAACTTGTCAGAGAAGAGATTCCAAAGGAAATGCGCCAGAATGACATGTAGCTTGTACCATATCTCATCAATTAACAATGTGAACCAAAATATATCATCACTCTGGGCCCCACTTAAAACAGTGACAATATGCCGCAAGGATACCTTAGCCAATGGCACAATGAGAAGAACCTATCAGAGCTGAGAGTCTTCAAAATGTACGAGAAAGTGACATGTGGAGTTCCCCAGCCAATGGCACACCAAAAAGAACCATCCCAATACTACTCCAAAGCAGTGTTGATAAGACACGTGGATTATTCAACCTGTCTCCCTAAAACAAAAAGAACATGTGTATGCCCAAAACCTGGATATGTATATATATTGATGTCTCTGACACCATCTTCTTCGATATATATATTTAGTTTCAATAGGTGTCTCTCCTCTTGAATCAAAATAAATATACCTCAAACCCTTTAGAACTCAAAATATAGAGTTTACTCTACAGTACTTGGTAACTCACCAAGGAATTTGCGCCTGCATAGAAGAACCAAAAAGACTGCAAAAGAAAAAGAACAAAATATATAGATAGCAGTCTGGTCAAAGCTTTAGGAGAGCCTACTACAAATTAGTCCATTCAACTTCAGAGGGTTGTTTCTTTTTTTTAGTTCCTCAAACACCTTGTTTAGATGAAATATCTCTTTGTAAGAAAAACCCTTCAGGCTTTCAATGGTGGCTTTAATCTAGAACTCTAAATGCATGAGAGGCTACAAAATTGTTTCTACCTCTATGATATCTAGGGTTTGACTCATAGCAGCAAGCACCATTTGATCATTATGTTTGCTTAATAGCAATGTCTTAATTTGGTCCTCAGAGAGGACCATTGTATCATCGAGAAATGGAGAGGGGAGTCCTAGTTGGACCAAATGTTCAATGTGTCCCTTCATTTCTCGGACCACTTTCTTCAGAGCCTCCAAATAAACTTTACATTTTAGGGCTATGTAATTGTGACTGAGAAACTCATTCACTTTCACAACCATCATTCTCCTATTGTCCACTCCAGTTGCTACAAGAGATTCCTCTAAAGAAATGTAAATCTTTTGCACCAACTGTTGGGATTTAGTGACCTTAGGAGTTACCAGAGATAGAGTCTATTCCACTACAGCCTCAACCTCTATACTAAGACTTTGGTTATCTGAAATAAATTTAAGCACAAGCTTAAGTTTGGAGGTCTCCTCTAAAATATGCCTCTAGAATGAAGTATACAATTCTTGAATGAGAGGAAGGATGTTCACTATGGGAGACTGTTGTACGAGCTCTTGTTTGATCTGAAGGAGCTAAATTGCTCACTGTTTTGGACATCCTCTTTCAATTATTTATTTACATCATGCTCCTTTGCTAGGCTCTTATGCACTTGTATTAATTCACTCTGTTTGTCGCTGAGTTGTTGGTAAACCTAGCTCTTCTCCTTCAACAACGCATTTAGCTATGTCTTCAATGTCCCCAACTCTAGGCCGAGACTAGTGCTCTTATTCTACTCCACTTGAAACATCTCCTTGGAGACCAACTTTTGTATTTCGGAGGTGATCCTAGAGATCTCTGAATCTTTTGCCTTGGATTCTGCTCTTAGCTAGTCCATTGTGCTCTTAACCCACGCCAACTCTTGAGATTATTTTTCAAACTTTTAGCTCATTTTTATGTAGTCTATTGTGACAAACATATGCATCTCCTCCATTAGTTCCACCTTGTCTTGTTGACTAGCTTGTGTGAGATTGAGACCCACAACATGGATGGAATAATCATCAAGTTGCATTTGCTATTGAGGTTTAGTAACATTTGGGGTCATTTGAGCTATCTTCAAGGATTGTTGCGCATGATCATACAAAAAGTGCATTGAAGGGATTGTAGGTTCTTTGCCTTCCTTTGTTCTCTATTTTTTAGGCAAGCCTCCCTAGCCTTTCTAGTAGTCTTGACCTACTGGTGGAAAGCGGATGGAGATGGGATCATCCTACCAATGAATGGAACACCTTGGGGCAAAGCATAAGGTATATTGACTTGCTTTTGTGCAGAGGTTGGGCCAAAGCCGGGAGGAACTAGGGAATGCATCAATAGAATAGAGGGAGAGAAAGGTGACAAACTAATGAGAGGTGGGGTTATAATTTGTGTGGAAGCAAGTGTGGAAAATGTAGTCAGTGGAGGCAAAGGGGAAGTGAATTGAATTGGAGGATGGTACACATTTACTGGCATTTGGAATGAAGGGGATACAGATTGAGAGAAAGAAGAGGGTGAAGAGATACTTACCTGCTCCACAGATGATGTAGCTATGCTTGTTACCAAGCCAATAATTAGGGCCTCCTCCTCTTTGAACTCTGCTTGCAGCACTAGCTTTCTTTACTTTCTTCTTCGTCACCCTTGTCATGTCTCTTCTTCGTCACCCTTGTCATGTCTCTTCTTCCTTCTCCAGGTCAGTTTCTATTTTTGTTTTAGCTTCTTCCTCTTCTCTAAAGATCTATCTAGTATCATCTAGGGAGGATGGCTCAACATGGTATTCATCTCATATCCACTCCCATTCTTCATATGTTTCTATTTCTCCAAAATTCTTTTCCCACTCAAAAATTTCTTGTTGGTACTTCCAAAAGGCATTTATTTTATCCATTGGCCAATCATTCTTTAGTAAGGCATTTTTCATACCACATCCAATGGGTTTGATATGATCATAGGCTTTGATGACTTAATAGAAATCTTTCCAAGGGTGCCTTGATTATTATGGAATATGTGCCAATTCAATGTAGTCATTAGTGCTATCCATGAGTGGTGACCTTCTTGACTCAATTGTAGGGTAGATCTGATGTTTGAAATCCATGGGAGACTTTGATGCAGACATCCACTTCTTAACCACACCGTCAGGATCATATTTCCATTTATCCATTACCTGATCTAGACCCATGTCAATGAGTTTCATCAGGAGTAGTCAATTTTCTTGTCATCTAAACACTGTGATACCACCGCCCTTGGAGATGGGAATGTCATAGAAAGTCTTTCATTTCTTTCTTGCTCCAAATTCTGAGTCAATAATATCCAACTGATGAAACATTTCCAATAAGGCTACCCTATTGGTGAGAAAATTTGGCAGCTGAACTAGTTCTTCTTTGAATCCATGTACACACAGCAAGGGGAAATGATTACCAAAGAACCAATCACATGGAAGATATAGACTAGACAACAAGGCCTTCTACTTTTCACTTACCTAAAAAGAGATTATATCTAGGCTAAGGTCTATGAGGGTTGGAGTCATGAAACACTCTGAGTATTCATAAAAATTAGAAGTTCTTGATAGGAGGGGAGTCAATGCAGATACTAAGATTATCTTTGACCCATCAATTGTGTCTTCAAATTCCTCTAATCGCATGTGAGATGTCAAGAACTGGGGATTCTAAAAAAACATTAAATACAACAAAAAAGATGTGTACATGAAATATTGTTGGTGATGAAAATTACCTAACTAGTAATTCATTCTATCAGATATGATCTTTGAGAGATCTACCATGGAGACCTATTGCCGAGAGATTGTTTTAAGCTAGAAAATGGCTCACAGATGATAATTATACACATTTACATTGTTGTCCATACCGCAGATGAATACAATCATTGAGCATGCATGTTTTACATTGTTGTTGAAACTAGCCAACTCAATCGGTAAAGGAGGTATAATTGTGTTACTGGGGTCTAGATGTAACTCTTGGTTCAAAAAGGCTAACTGATTGTCCCTTGCTACAAAAATATGCATAAGCATCATAGCAAATCCCCAACATTTCCCTCATTGCTTGAGGGGAGATTGTGACCTTGATATTTAGGCTGATGATAACATGGGTATCCTTGTCATAGTATTTAATGTAGGCTTCTACTAGTTTAGGGTTGGGAAAAACATGAGGTACTAAAAATTTGGCTAACTAAGAGGAGCATAGCCTAACCCCAAAAGTCTCCACTTCTCCTTTTTTCATCTTTGCTATCATACGTGCATGTGCTCCCTCCCAGAGGTTCTTGGTATGTTTTGAGAGAATGGGATCATAGATATGATCAGATGAATTAGTGACAAGGGAATAATCTTACCACCTACCTCTTTTGTGCTCTCTAATTTGGGGAGGTTTTGCCTTGCACTGCACTGGTGCAGAGGCATAAGACTTGCTATTAACCAACTCTGGGGGAAAATTGATAGTTGCCCTTGCTGAAGAAGACCTCCTCTTGGTGCTTATGTTGCTTCCTGCCTCTATTGTAGATGCTTTCTCAAAGACTTAGAAAATTAAGGGCACTTACAAACATAAAAATCTCTGGGAGCTAGGGACTCAAAAACTCTGCAACTCGTTTGCTTCCACTAAAAATGGTAACAAATGAATCATAACAAGTCCCTAAGACTTTAATATATAACTACTCCAAACGTGTGACATTATTGATTACAGCTCTTGATTGACATGCTCCCCAATCGCCTTAAAATCGCACGTACTAGAGTTGTTGTTAGTGATTCGTTAATCAATCCCCATGAAAATATGCTATTTAATATGTGCCTGCAATTGGGTAGCTCTACAATTGTAACTCAGACTAGGCATGTAGCAAAAACCAATGACTTTATTGAAAACAGAAAATGTGCCATTGGCACTTATTTGAAAAGAGGCGGGAAACTCAACCTCTTGGGAAACACATGTCTACGCTAACTATGTACAAGTGTCACAACCTCTTTAGTTATGGAATTTCAAGAAAATCCCATTTATGGGAATCTTAGTCACCTCACCATTTTCACCTTCTAGGTCAAAAGCATTGTTTGGTTTGCAAGCAGCTATCTTGAACAGGCCTCTCCATAGAGAATCAAACTTCACATGCCCACCTGGCTTTGTAGTTCTTTCCTCCCACTTTAGAACTGAGTCCCCTACCTTTAAACCTAGGTCAGTGGTCCCTTGATCAAACCATCGTTTCACTATAGATTGGTGATTATGCATGGCATCATGAGTGTTATGTTGTAAAATGTCCCTCTAGGAATTTTACCTCTTAATTTTAGCTCCCGGGTCCCTTGTTTTTCATCATGCATGTTCGAATAAACTCCTGAGACAAAATGGCATGAAACCCATGTCAAATGGGGCTTGAGGGACATCTATGAGCCTAAACCCTGACCCAAAATTGTTCCTAGGATAAGGGCACTCATGCCCTTGTCCTATCCTATTTTGGTGGGGTCCCAAATTTGAATGTTAGTTGGAGACCGTTAAAAGTGTCCATTGCCAACATCTTAAGTTTGGATTATGAAATTAAGGTGGGAATGCATATATAAGCATGTTTAGGGTTTCATTTGAAAAATAGAAGATGATTATGATATTTTTGTGAACTAATGATTTTAGAGTATTTGGGGCATTCATTGTTGTAGAGTAGAATATTGTTGTTGTGTTTGTTATTGCAGATTTGGCTTCATCTTCTCATGTTATGAAAGATCTGAATCTACATGTGAGCTACACCTTTGAGATGATATCTATTTATGTTTGAATCAATCATTTATCAATTTGTTTTTGCCTCTATCCTGCAAGGATACGCACTCTCTAGCTAACAACAATGTTGGAAGGCTTGAATACCATTTTGGGGCTTGACCGAGGCAAGCTCCTAAACATCACAACCTCCCAACCCCTCTCTTGTGATTGCATGTGACAGGTGTCATATTTTGTGGAGTGGAGTTGCAGAGAAGTGTTGCAGAGTGTAAGGATCCTACATCTGAAGGAATGATTGGAAAAGAGTAGAATTGGGACAAGGGTACTAGTCCTTGTGTCCTCCAAGTTTGTAGAGATGGAAATTAACAGAATAGTGATAATCATCATCAGAAAAGGTTTAGAAAGCCCCAATAAAAATACTGCATTGGATGTCGGTGGGAGTCCCTCCATCCTCAACATTTTTAAATCTCAAACTTTGAAATATGGTATGAATCTAACCTTCATCTAATATCTCTATGTGTGAGCATTTGTTAGAATTCATATGTTTATTTATGATTTTGCAATTATTAGGGTTTTGAACATAATTGGGCTTAAATTAACACAATAATTAATTTCCAAAATTCCCTATCATTACAAGTGATAGCCAACTTGTAAGTGAATCCCCTTGCAAAAGTTGAGATTCAACTCGGTTAAATGTCCTTGAATGTGTGTAGTGAAAGGAGGATCTAGCTAAATCACCTATCAAACCCTCATCATCCTTTTTCATACATAACATAACCTACTCTTTGTAATAGCTAGGGTTTGTAGTTAAAATCTTGTTTCAGATTTTACTACTCTTTTAAACACTCTTTTAGGTCTAATTTCCAATTGTAGTGTTTCATTATAGTGTGTTTTTGCACTTACATTCCAATCTTTACATTTACACATTGTGTATTTCAACAAAAATACCTTCATCCTAGGGTTTGTTCTATTAGTTCATGCATTGAGTGTTGTATGTTTTTGCATGAGTCTTATAACTCACTTCCCTAAAAGAAATATCCATTTAAGGAGAAATATTAGACTAATGGATTCTAGTGCTCTTGAAACCAACAATGTTCCTACATCTGAAAATCCATTAAACACCTTCTTTACAAAAGGAGAAACACAAACTTTGCAAGATATCATACCTCCTACAATAGAAGAACAAGTATTTCATGATGTTGAGGACCCTATTGATGTGATAACACATGTAACTGATGAGCAAATAAACAAACTTGATAAAGAACTAGTTGATTTTCAAGCATTTATAGAAAATGAAAGAATAGCAGACGAAGTTGTGCCTATTATTCACAACATAAGAGAGTTGATAAAAGAAGGACAATATGGTGTTAACATGCTTCGAGGCTTAATGTATATAGTACATCATAATGTTACACCAGTAATTGAATGTGTGAATATTATTAATAACATGTCATCACCATCTCATACACAAGTATCAACACCAAAACTGCCTACTGGAATGTCTACTTTTACATCATTAATTCTCACTACTAATGCACATGCTTGTAGTAATGCTACAACTAGTATGGGAGTATCTAATGGCACTAATTTACAAAATTACAAGGCTGTGGGATT
Source organism: Cunninghamia lanceolata (assembly GCA_027924645.1). Lineage (NCBI taxonomy): Eukaryota > Viridiplantae > Streptophyta > Pinopsida > Cupressales > Cupressaceae > Cunninghamia > Cunninghamia lanceolata. Next base: position 7,263,873 of record BSBN01000445.1, read on the forward strand.
CAACTACCAAAACCAACCACCTAGGGTGACTTCTTTTATGAATAATCACTCTCAACCACCACTCCATCCCACTTATTCTCAACTACCTCTTACCTACAACTATTCTCAACCACCTTCCACTCACAATTACTCTCAACCACCTTTCATTACCACTCACAATCAATCTCCTCAAAATTTGATCACCACAGCCTCTAATTCTCAAACCACATCTCCTAATGATGCCATCTTAAACCAACTCTTGCAAGGCATGACTTCTTTACAACAAAAAGCGACGAGCTTGACAAATTATTCACAACCTAATATACCAACTTATCATGCTCGTAATCCTCTATCTTATGCAATCTTGAGAACTCCTATGCCTGAGAAGTTTGAAACTCCTCGCTTTGAAAAATATGGTTGAAAAGGTGATCCTAATACTCATGTGGTAGCATTCACAGCTATATGTAGTGATTTCTACTTTGAAGAGGACTTGTTAGCAAAACATTTCCTGCGATCTCTCAAAGATACTACTTTGGAGTGGTTTTTCTCTTTACCTCTGAATTCAATACACTCTTTCTCTCAGCTAGTTGATCAATTCTTACAACATTTTCAAGCAAACATTGGCCCACACGTCTCATTGATTGATTTAGTTCATTGCAAGCAAGGTCTGAAGGAGAAGTTAACTAAGTTTATTAGTCAGTATCAAGCTCTTTATGCAAAAATTCAATACCAAATGAATTATGAGGATGTTTAGAAGGTATTTATTACAAATCTACAACCTAACATCTGTGATAAGATTCTCTTGATGAAGTAGAACTCTTTTCAACATTTATGCATAGCTCTTCATGATTAATTACTTTCATCTAGTCAGTATGAAAAATAAAACTCATCAACTCAAGTTGGTCAATCCACAACTGGATCTTTACAAAACAACTTTAAGAGGAATAATATGAGTTTCATCAAGGTTAATGGAAAAAATTCAAACAATTTTTCACAAATGTCTGCTATCACTAATCTGAAGAGGGCACTATTTCAATATTGACAGCGGCAAATACAATTCACTCTAATATCTGACTCCTTATATTCTTTCATGGATCAAGCAGCGAGTAATAATCTTTTGAAGCTTCCTCCAATCAACCTTTAGATACTAATAGAATGCAAGATTTCACTTTGATGCTAATGCTTTTTTTCATTATCATCAGCAACAAGGGCATGATACTGAATGATGTATGCATCTTAAATGTGAAATTCAAAACCTCATCAACTTGAATGTTATATAGGTAACTGGTGTGAACAATAATAGAAATAAATTAGTTGCTCCTCTGAATTAGAATTTACAGATCTTTACTAATCCATTCCCTAGATATAATCAGAGCAATATGATGGAACAAAATACAGTAGAAGTGGAAGACAACTATTTGGATTATGATGAAATAGTGGGTATGATAGAAGTGGATAAGGAGAAAATTGCAAATTCACCTCATCGATGAAGAAATGGTATTTATGCTGAGGTTACCCCGTTGTTATCTCTTCAGGGATTGGGAGTTAACCAAAATTCATTGGAAAGACAAATTGAACAACCAAAACAAGGGATTATGATACAAGAAAAGGTTTCTACAATGGAAGCTAGTCCATTTCACTATGAAAGACTAACTCACTGGAATAAGAAATCAAAGGATCAGAAAAGAACAAGGCCATTATCATCAGTGGGAAATAGTAATGATTCCCCTCCTTGCAAACAACAAAAGATTTTGAATGTACAATTATTTGAGAAACAAACACCGATTGGTCATCCTAGAAATATAAATCAAACAAATATGAACTATTCACACTTTTTACAAAACCTGATGGAGCACCTTTCTAAGATGATCACAAGTTTGAGCCTTTCTTAGCAACAAGTAAGTATTTCTAACCCTAGTGGTCACCTATGTCATAGCATTATTTTCTCATTTATGTGACCTTCCCTCTTGTGTTGTGTTCCCTCGTGAAGTGTTATGTGTTGTTTAGGCATCCTTGGATGACCCTTGATACTCTTGTAAGGTTGCAGATACTAGGAGACCACCTCTGTTGTGACCATTCTTCTATTTGTATCATCATTCTTCTATTGTTCCTCTCCTCTATTTTATTGTTGTGTGTTGTGTCTTGGGGACATAGCATTGTAGTTGATGACCTGGGGAGCATCTTCCTACATGACAACCCTAAGGAACTTATTCTCCTCTCTCATTTTATTGTTTACCTTCTTCTAGTGATTCTATCTAGTCGGTGGATGATGAAAAACAAGCATATCTTGATATGTACCATGTGTACCTTCAGCAAGAAAGCAAAAATGGACCTAGTCCATATATGACGATAGGGTTGATTTATATATATCTGATGCTTGTCTAGTAGAATCACTCTATGTGATATTTGATGTTGTCTTATTGATCTAATAAATCATAACAATACATCTGCTTCGTGCACTTTGATTGTTTTGGGTATCTTGCGTTGTTGTTACACTTAGTTATGATATGCCTACAATATAAGCCCCATGGCTATACTCAGACTCAAACCCATTTATGTAGCCTTGGCTTCTTTGTTCTCACACATAGCTTTCATGTTTTGCTTAGATTAAGATGTTCTTGTGGGAACATTCGATGATCATGAAGCATATGTCACCTTTGGGGGCATGGGCTTTGCGAAGGCTCTTGTTCCCTTGTGTGTTTTATCTCTACCTTAATATGCTTGATATTGATACACGATATCAATGACCTTAAGGTGGGGGCATATATAAGGTAAGCTATCTAATGATTTTGGTATTAATGAAGCATGTTTGTAATCTCTCTACGGAGGTGGGATGTTGTATCTCTAGTGCAAGTACACATCTTTATTCTATATTGCAATCAAAAAGCCCTCTATGGAGGCAGGATATCATGCATATCCTTTTATTTAAAAAGCCCTCTATGGAGGCAGGATATCATGCATATCCTATTATTCAAAAATCCCTCTATAGAGGTGGGATATCGTACATATCCTTTTATTCAAAAGGGCTCTATAGAGGCGGGGATGGTGTATCTCTTGAGCTAGTGCACATCATTTTTATTTCAAAAGTCCTATGAGTAGGTAGGGTTGGATCTGATACTATCCTCCCTTAAGCGTGTCTTTTAGCAGTTGTTGTGGCATAAGCCCAACTATCTGGTGTGCCTGTAGCATGCTTGAGATGGTGGGGGCTTAGCAATAAGTTCCTTCCATTGCCTTGTTTGTCATGTTTAAGATGTATAGTATGTCCTTGGCATGCTATGTGGTGCTCATATTTTCCATGTGTCTTATGTGTGCTTTCCCCCATGTGTAGTTTCAAGGGTGTGGCAAAATGCCCCTCCCACACTCAAGCTTTGTATGGTGTGTTTTCTCCCAAGCATAGTTTCAAGGGTGTGGCAAAATGCCCCTCGTATGCTTTGGGTTTTGTATGGCATGGTTGTTCTCAAGTGTAGTCTCAAGGGTGTGGAAAAATGCCCCTCCTACACTTTGGGATTTTTTTGGTGTGTCTTCTCCCCCATATGTAGTTTCAAGGGTATGGTAAAATGCCCTCCTACATTTTGGGATTGTGTGTTGCATTTTTACTTTCCATGTATCTGCATTCATATATATATGAAAATGAAAAAGAGATATCATTATATTCATCATAATTTGCATGTCTTCAATACTGTCTTATCTATGTCTTGCATACTTGTTACTATCTTTTCCGTGTTTTATGTGCCTCGTACTATCTTCATTGTGTTTAGCATGTCTGTGATTCATTTTCTCTAATGTTTACTTGAGACTGGGGGCTAGAAATAGTTCCTCAATCTATGTGTATGCATTTGCTTCAAGTGCCTAGTGTGTTTGTTATGTTTTGACCATAATTTAATGCATGTATGTCTCATAAGATCATACATACATTAAAGTGGGGGCTAAATGTTATGTCGTAAAATGTCCCCTAGGACTTTTACCTCCTAAGTTTAGCTCTCGGGTCCCTTGTTTTGTATCATGCATGTTAAAATTAACTCCTGATACAAAATGGCTTGAAACCCATGTCAAATGGGGATTGAGGGACATCTGTGAGCCTAAACCCTAACCCAAAATAGGTCCTAGGACAAGGGCACTTGTGCCCTTGTCCTACCCTATTTTGGTAGGGTCCCAAATTTGAATATCAGTTGGAGACCATTAAAAAGTGTCTGTTGCCGACATCTTAAGTTTGAATTATGAAATTAAAGATGGAATGTATATATAAGCATATTTAGGGTTTCATTTGAAAACTATTAGATGATTATGATATTTTGGTGAACTCATAATTTTAGAGCATTCGAGGCATTCATTGTTGTAGAGTAGAATATTGTTGTTTTGTTTGATATCTATTTGTGTTTGAATTAATCATTTATCAATTTGTTTTTGTCTCTATCCTGTAAGGATACGCACTCTCTATCTTACAATGGTGTTGGCAGGCTTGACTGAGGTAAGCTAGAAATTAATGGTGTTAAGTTAATTTCTAGCTAATTTTTTGTCTATGTCCTTTGTGATTGTAGGTTATAGGTACTAAGTTTCACAGAGTGGAATTGCAGAAGGAGGTTGCAGACAATAAGGATTTAGGATCCAGAAGAAGAAGATAGAGTTCAACATTTTGGGACACAGGCGCTAGTGGTAGTGTCCTCTAGAATTGCGGATGCAAAAACAAATTGAACAATGGTAATTGGCACTCAAAGAGATTCTGACACCTCAAAAAACACCAGGCCTTGGACTAGGGTGCTAGTGCCAGTGTCCACCTTTTCTGGGATAGAAATGAAAGACATAATGTAGATCAATGTCAGGAGGAGATCCAAATTCCATGTAGAAAATAGTACCTTGGATAGGGGCATGAGTGCCAGTGTCCCTGACTATTTTGTATTCCAGACTTTGAAAAGTAGTGAGCTAACAATCTCTATCCTTCATCTTAGTCTGAAAGGATTTGTTGTAATTCATCAATTTGCTTACTGTTTTGTTTATTTAGGGTTTTAAGAGCACTTAAGAATTAAATTAAGATATTGTTTGATAACATCTGAGCTTCCACATCATTACAAGTGACATCCCAACTCATTAGGTGAATGCTCTCTCTTAGTAGAGATTCAACTCGGTTATATGTCCTTGAATGTTTGATCAGAAGGGAGGATCTAAACCAAATCAACCACATTCACGAATCCCCCTTTTCATACAAAACATTTTGGTGAACCTATTTTTTTTGGAATTTTTGCACTTTTTTGAGTGTTGTGTGATAGATTTGCATTCATTCATTTTATTGCATTTGAAAAACACAAAAAAATTGAAAATTTTGGAAAATTTGAAAAATTTCACATCTTAGGCTTGCATTTTAGCATAATTTGAATTAATTGGTATTTGATTTCATTAAATTTCTATTATTTTCATTAGCTCTAATTTAAATTACAGATATTCATCATTTAGTATTCATTTTCATCGCATTTTCATGCTTAATTTGTCAAAAATTGCTTGAAATTGTGCATTTTTCATAAAAACCTAGTTTTGCATTAGCTAGGGTTTGTAGTTAAAATCTTGTTTCATATTTTACTACCCTTTTAAAAGCACTCATTAGGACTAATTTCTAATTTTATTGATGCATCATAGTGGCTTTATTGCAAAAATTCATGTCTAGGGTTTGAAAACCTTGCATTTTCACTAGATTTTGGCCTTATTGTCTCTCTAGAATCGCATTACAAGCGTGTTGTAAGGAATTTCTCTGCATTATTTGACTAATATCAGGGTTACAATCTTATTCCTCTCCTCAAATTCCTTACAACACCCCTTCTATTAGGCTTTTACATTGAAAATTGGTGAAAAATTACATATTTTAGGTGTATTTTCACTAGATTTTGACTTGTCATCACCCTAGATCTGCACTATAGGCATGTTGTGAAGGGTATTATTGAATCATTGGGATTTTATTGAACTTATTATTCATTGACCCTCTTGAAATTTTTCACAACACCTCTTCCGTTAGTGATTTGCATTGAAAAATTGTTAAAAAAATGTTGAAAATTCAAGCATTTTTAGGTCATATTCATACATACTTTTGCAGTTGTTTCTTGCATAAGTGTTGAAAATATTTAAAATATGATTTGGAATTCATTTGAAAACATGCACATGGCTTCTCAATACAACAATAATTCTAGGCTTCCTCCTAGGCCTTATTTGAAAAGAAGAGCCTGTGAACTTGAAATAACATTTACACCTCATGACAAAGAAATGGTACATACTGAAGGGCCTCTTTACATTACAGTGACCATAATGGAAAGACATGTGGATGGAACACTTATAGATCTTAACTGCATGACTAATGTGGTTATAGAATAGTTTCTTCTTAAATATGATTTGGCACAAAATTATTACCAACCGTCAGATTTGCAAATTAAAACACATAATGGAGATTTGATGAATACATTTGGAAAGATAACCTTATTGGTCTTGGTTTATGATAAATTTGTAGATTAGTTATTTGATGTTACCCCCCTATTTGAACTCTTCTATGTAAAACTAGGACATCCATGGCTTAATGATATGAATGTCGTTCCCTCAACTATTCACAAATGCCTAAAATTCCATTTGCATGGAGAGATACGTACTATCCACAGTAATTCATATCAACCTCCGGCTAAGAGAAAGAACTTCACTCTTGATTATTTTTGGCCACAACTTGACATAGACCTTGAGCTACAAAGAGACCAATCTTTCCTAGACTACAGACAATACAAAGCAAAACAACTAGCAGAGTGGCCAGGCCTCCTTTACAAACAATAAGAGAAGAACAGCATGCATTTGAAGATCCCCTTAGAGCAAAAGGAAAATGACAAAGTAACATAAGAATAAACCAAGACTATTATGACTATGATGAAATAATCGGCATGATAGAAGTGGATAAGGGAAAGTTCCAAAACTCACCTTGTCCATGGAGAGACAGTATTTATGCCGAGGTTCCTCCCCTGCAATCCTTACAGGGATCGGGAGGTTTTCATTGACAACAAAACATTCCAACAAGACCAATGAAATTTGAACATGGTGCTTCCTCCTCTAATGTGCAAACCCCTATGAAAAAACATAAAAATGCCTTTGAAGAGATAAATAGTAAGATAAGAAGGAATATACAAGCAAGAGAAAGGACGAAGAGAAGACAAGCTTTTGCCTAACGAAATGCAACTCAACAAGAAAACATTCAACCTAACATTGAACCAAACCTAGATGAACTTAACACTGAACAATTTGAAGACAAGAACAAAAGTTAGGCTATGGTACCTTACACACCTCTTTCCTCTAGCATTCAATATTGGGAAGAGGATGATTTACTCGTCGACAACCCTTAGTTTGGTTGTCCCTACAGGTAAGTATTTCTAACCCTTTACCTATGTGTTATGTTTCCCCCATGATGTGTTATGTGTTGTTTAGGCCTCCTAGGATGACCCTTGATTCTCTTGTAAGGTCAAAGATACTAGGAGACCACCTCTATTGTGACCCTTCTTCTATTTGTATCATCATTCTTCTACATCACTTCTCTATTTTCATTGTTGTGTGTTGTGTCTTACGAACATAGCATTGTGGTTGGTGACTTGGGGGCACCCTCCTCCGTGACTGTCCCTAAGGCACTTGTTTCTCATCTCTCAATTTATTGTTTACCTTCCTCTAGTGGTTCTATCTAGCTAGCGAATGATGAAAAACATATTATACTTATATGGACCTAGTGTCCCTTCATAAAGAAATAAAAAAAATTGACCTAGTCCATACATGACGACAGGGTTGATATATATTATCTGACACTTGGCTACTAGAATCACTCTGTGTGATACTTTGATGTTACCTTATTGCACTTACAAAACATAATAATACTACTACTCTATGCACTTTGTTTATCTTGGATCTTGCTTTCCTTGGCTCTCTATATGAATGATTACATCCATTGTTGTTTATCATGATTATATGGAGGCTAACACCTTTTCTTACAGGAAATTGTGTGTTTGTGGGAACATTTGTGATCGTAAAGTACATGTCACCTCTGGGGGCATGGGCTTTGCAAGAGCTCATGTTCCCTTGTGTGTTTTCTCTCTACCTTAATGTGCTTGATATCGTTACATGATATCAACCACCTTAAGGTGGGGGCATATATAAGGAAAGTTGTCTGATGATTTTGGTACTAACGAAGTGTGCTTGAAGCCCTCTATGAAGGCAGGATGTTGTGTCTCCAAGCGAGTGCACATATTTATTTTTATATTGCAATCATTTAAGCCCTCTGCAGAGGCAGGATATTGTGCATATCCTTTTATTTTAAGCCCTCTGCAAAGGTGGGGATGGTGTATTTCTTGAGGAGATTGCACGTCCTATCATTTTCTAAAAGTCCTCCGAGTAGGCAGGGCAGATCTAAGACTATCTTAACCCTTAAGCATGTCTTCGGCAATTGTTGTGGTGAAGCCCAAACATTGTTGTGTGCCTACAATGTGCCTAAGATGGCTATGAACCTAGCAATAGGTTTCTTCCATCGCTTGTTTGCCATGTTTTCTCTATGTATTCCATGTGTGTGTATGGCATGTTTGTTCCCAAGCATAGTCTAAAGACATGTGGTGATGAGTCCCTCCTATGATTTGGGATTTGTATGGTGTGTTTGTTCACAGGTGTAGTCTAAAGACATGTGGCAATGAGTCCCTCCTACACTCTGAGATTTGCATTGCATGTCTGTTCCCCCATATGCAGTCTAAAGCTATGTGGTGATGAGTCCCTCCTACATTTTGGGTTGTGTGTTTACTTTACTTGTACTTGCATTTGCATTCATAAATGAGAAAATAAAAAAATAAATAATCACTACATTCATTGTATTCACTGTGTTTTGCATGTCTTCAATGCTATCTTCTCCATGTTTTGTGTGACTGTAACTGTCTTCTCCATGTTTTGGGTGCATGTAACTATCTTCAATGTGTTTAGTGTGTCTTCACTGTGATTGGCGTGTTTTCTATGTTTGTTGACCATACTTTAATGCATGTATTGGCCTTATGTTTATACATACATTAAAGTGGGGGCTAAATATTATGTTGAAATATGTCCCCTTGGCGGCTTTTCCCTCTTAAGGTTTAGTTCTCAGGTCCTTAGAATGCATTTAGAGCATCTTGCATGTTAATTATGAATCCCAATGACAAAACCATGAAGTCTTATGGAAAATAGGACCTAGGGGGTGCTATTTTGATGATCCCTGAACAAAAATGGGAAGGTGGACTTGGGCGCTAATGTCCTAGTCCTACCCTATTTTGGATCTGCCCTAAATTTTAATGTTAGTTTTATGATCATTATTTGGGTCCTATGCTGACATCTCAAGTTTGAATTACAAAATTCTTAGCAGGAATCTTTGTAGTTGCATATATAAGTATGTTTAGGTTTTCATTTGTAAACTAGAAGATGATTGCTAACTTTATGCATATTTGTGATTTCAAGATATTCATTATTGTAGAGCATAACATTGGTATTGTGTTTGTGATTACAGATTTGACTTCATCTTCTCATGTGATTGAAGAGCCTTCATTGATGTGATATCTACACTTCAAGGTGACATCTATTGTGTTTTCAATCATTTATCATTTAGAGTTTGCCTCTAACCCACTGGGATACACACTCTCATCTAACAACGATGTTTGGAAGACTTGAATATCTCTTTGGGGCTTGACTGAGGCAAGACTTTAAACACCACAACCCCTCCCACACTCCTTTGTGATTGTAGATTATAGGTATCAAGTTTTGTAGAGTGGAGTTGCAGAAGGAGGTTGCAGATAACAAGGATTCATGATCTTGAAGAAAGAAGATAGAGTTGAACATTTCAGGACACGGATGCTAGTGGCAGTGTCCTGCAGAATTATAGATGGAGAAACAAATTAAACAATGGTAATCAACACCGGAAGAGCTTCTAACACCCCAAAAAACACCAGGCCACCGTTTTCAAGACAGAAATGAAATATACAGTGCAGATCAGTGTCAGGAGGAGATCCAGATTCCATGCAGAAAATAGTACCTTGGATAGGGGCACTAGTGCCAATGTCCCCGACTGTTTCGTATTCCAGACTTCAAAAAATGGTGAGTTAACAATCTCTATCCTTCACCTTAGTCTAAAAGGATTTGTCATAATTCATCAGTTTGCTTATTATTTTCTTATTAGGGTTTTAAGAGCACTTAAGCATTAAATTGAGATATTGTTTGATAACCTCTGAGCTTCCACATCATTCCAAGTGATAGCCCAACCCGCTAGGTGAATGCTCTTGCTTAGTAGAGATTCAACTTAGTTGATATGTCCTTAAATGTTTGACAAGAAGGGAGGATCTAAACCAAATCAACCACTTTCACAAATCCCCCATTTTCATATAAAACACACTAGTAGAAATATGGCAAATAAATGACCAGGTGACTAAAACTTTTAGTCACATGACTTTGCCTGATGACCAAATTAGTCATTTATAGCTGTGTTGCAAAACGTTTTAGTCATGTGACCAAACTTTTAGTCACATGACTAAAACGTTTTGCAACACAGCTATAAATGACTAATTTGGTCATCGGGCAAAAAACACAACTAAAGTGGATAATTAAAAAAAATATTTTGAATTGAGGGAGTGGTTTGTATTATAATATAATATAATAATAATATATTATATTACAATATAATATAATATACTATTATAATATTAATAATATAATATAAATATAATATAATATTATATATTATAACATTATATAATATAATATTAAAATATTATATAATATAATATTATAATATATAATATTATATTATATTTATATTATATTATTAATATTATAATATATTTAATAATATTATTATATAACAATATAATATAATATAATATAATATTATTATATATATAATATAATGGAGGTGGGCGCCAAAATGAAATGGATTATCTAATAATAATATAAAGGATGTAATCTATATAATAATATAATATTATATAATATGGATGATGATCTAATGGATGTAATCTTTAAGGTCAATTTAATTTTGATTTCATTTTGGCACCCACCTCCATTTCATTTTCGCGCTTCTTGTTGAAACCCTAAACAAAAAGCATGTCCCAGTCCAAGCTGCTACGTTTGTGGATCACATCAGGGAAGGGATTAACACGGCGGCCATGGACAAGGCCGCATTGCTCTTGTTCAATGGATGGGAGACTAGGAAAGACGCTGGTCCTCGCAGCGAGGCACAGAGTTACTGGAATGTTGTAGACAACCACCAATGGTTTGGTATGTTCTAATTTCTCATTTCTTAGGACTTAAATTTAGGATCTTGTAATAACCTCTATATAATTGAAGGATATTTCACTTCCTACTAGTTAGAAATTATGGATCAGTTAAAATGTTTCATCACACAATTCTTGACAAACAGTAGTCAATTTGAATGCCACAACTTAGAATTTATTTGTGAATTGATTTTGAAATCTAATTACAGTCATGCATAAATAAACTATCCATAATTGTGCAGCCCTTCAAAAACATTGGACATTCTTAAACAACATTTGATAAAGCTACTACTATTCTCAGATGGCTGCTAGATATCTTATGATTATGTAGACCCTGTAGAAGATGTTGATACCTCCAAATGCATAAGCAGATCTTATGTAAGTGATGACCCCTAAGAATATTTATAATAACTTACCAGGCCTATCTATGTTGTTCCAAAATAGTGATACAGGGGTCATCTTGGACTACTTCAATACCTCCTATAGGAGGCAGTGAGGGTCTAAGGTCTCTTGAAACATTGCATACTCCTTGGATGTCATTAGGGTTTTTGAAACTTGTGTGTGCTTGTTTAGACTTCATTCTTTCAAATCTTAACAGTTAGTCCATTATCCTTCATGACTCAGTCATATCTGAATGATTTCATACAAATATATGACACTCTAAAAAGCCTTCAAGATCCTTACCTTGTTATATAGATTTAGTCACTGCATGATGAGGCTTTTTGTGTTATCACAAAACCTGTAGGGGTACACTTTGGTTTGGATTATTACCCTAACCTACATACCACTGTATAATGCTCTTCATGACTGTTTAGGCTATGCATACTTGAAATCTATTTCCCAATCTGTATATTGCATCATAGAGTATTCAATAGACTTATTCAATGTTTTTCTCAACTATATAATGTAGTGAAACTGCTCACTGTCCTTATTGACATGCTTGGACAAGAATGGAGTCTCCAACAAAGGCTCAAACTATCTTCAATCTATAAGAATATGAACTTATACACTTTCTTTCCTCTATCCGAAATGCTTACTATTCTAGGCCCTTTTAGACTATGCAAATTCTTTAGTGCAGAATATAGACCTTGTAAAAGATTTGACAGGTTTTGACAAATGTTACTATACAAATTCCTTTCTTTTCTTTGAAAGCTACTCATAAATCTGCTTCTGTTTAAACTTCTGTTTACACCTGCCAATTGCATTTGCTTGAAAGTTTCTAAGGCCTTTTAAACAAATCCATTTTGTGCAATCTTGCAATCATTGCATTCCATGAGATGACATCTCTTTGAGGCATTATGTCAAACAATTTGTGTGCCTTGTCTGTTCTTCCACATTTTTATATATGTCTATCAAAGCATTTCCAACTATAATATCTAACAAAAATCTGCCTTATATTATCCTACTACATCCAGGGATCTTTTTAATTCCTCTATCTTTCATCATCTCCTTACCATTTGAACCTCACCCCAGCTGCCCAATTTTGCATATATGTTTGAGAGAAGAACATAAGTCGCAACATTTTTAGGATCCAAATCAAAAAGCAACATTACTGTAAATACTCCTAAGCCTATATTCATATGTGATTTGCAGGCACCAAGAAAACACATCCACACAACCACCACAGGTTTAACTGGCATCTTAATGATAAAGTTTAGGTTATCCTCAAGATAGCCAGCATAGGCAAGAAGGTCAACCATGCACACATAATGATCCTTAAATACCATTATATAAAATTTGTGATTACTGCAATTATGTTGAAATATAAAATCTGAACTCGTCGGATGGAACTAAGTCTCAGCTTAGATTTTGGCTTAGGAACAGGTGTTTTTCAGAGATCGGAGCTTCCACCACCATTGTAACTGCTTCTTGATATTCACAACTTTTAGTTTATTAATTTTTGGGGTTTAGTCCATTAGTTATATGTACGTCCCAATGATTTCCTACAAGCATTTGTTAAGATTTCAACACCTTAAACTTTTTGGTGTTTATGAAAAGAATGAAAAATATGAGTACGAAAGGATAAAAAATAAGAGCTCGCTTTCAGTCCCACTAATTCCACTAATGTCTTATCAACAGGAATAGAAGTATTAGATAGGCACTTTTAAAAATACCCTTGATACTCAGAAGTGTGGCTTTGTATATTCTTTCTGTGGCTTTGGACTTGTAAGAGGTTTTCAGTTGAGCTTCTATGACCTTTTGGAGGTGGGGATTAATCTTTGGCTTCGATAGGGAGTTTTTTCACTGGTTCATGTTCTTTTTTTTCACTTTAGTTGTATCCCCTGTTTCTGAGAATTTTTTTTTCTTTAGTATCTATTTATTGCACTTTTGTACAACAATTTGATGCACTTGTTTCTTCAAGAACATTTTGATGTCTGTAATTGCTTCATTTCATACTCTTTCCTTCCTGGCAGCATTTTTGTGGAAGTTCAGTGAGGTGATTTAATAGGGGCTTGTGATATATTTTCTTCTACAGCTTCACTTTACCAGTTGTGTTTGCCTTCACTATTTTTTGTTGGTGTTGCTTAGTGAGATATTATCACTTATGTGGGGAAAGTGTGGACATGGATGATATTGATTGTTTGACCATTGAAGTGAATGATATTTACGTAGAGTGCATGGAGCTTAGGGTTTGATGGGTCATCTATAGTGTTCATTGCTATGGCTTCTGTTAAGGGAAAATGAGTAGTGCAAAGGTAGTACCTAAAAGTGGTGATGCTCTGTGTGCCTGCACATGCTTTACACTCTAATGTTTTTTTAATAAAACCCTAGTGTTTTATGGTCTCACCTTTGGCATTGTGTTTTTAGATCCATCTTTTCTTAGTTTGGTGTGAGATAGTATATTGCTCATTGCTGCTCTTCAACCTTTTTATGCGCCTGTTGTAATGCTGCCTTGTTGGCATGCTTTGATTGTAGGAGTAATGCAATAAGGGTTACTCATGTGATTGAAGTATGTACATCCCTCATCCACTAAACCTGAATAGCTACATGCACATAGAATACAAGCAAAGCTTACAATGTTAGGATATGCTCCAGAGTGCTTCATTAATTCAAAGATTTTGAGAGCATCCTTGAAAAATCTATTTTGTGCATATCCTGCAATCATGGCATTCCATGAGACCACATTTCTTTGAGGCATTTTGTCAAATAGGTCACATGCCTTGTCTATACTTCTACATTTTGCATACATGTCTACCAGAGCATTTCTAACTATAATTTCTAACAAAAATCCTCCTTCCATTATGCTTTGATGGATGTCCATACCCTGTCACAAAGCTCCCATTTTGGCACAGGTAGGGAACATGCTGGCAAAGGTTGTGGAATTTGGCTTTAGACCTACCAATTGCATTTGCTTGAAAGTTTCTAAATCCTTTTCAAAAAATCCATTTTGTCCATATCCTACAATCATGGCATTCCACGAGACCACATTTCTTTCAGAATAGTTCACGTGCCTTCTCTATGCTTCCACATTTTGCATACATGTCTACCAAGGCAGTTGCAACAACATCTAACAAAATTCATTTATCCTTTATGCTTTGATGGATATCCATACCCTATTCCAAAGCTCCCATTTTTGCACAGGCGGGGAGGATGCTAGCAAAGGTTGTGGAATTTGGCTTTAGACCTGCCAATTGCATTTGCTTTAAAGTTTCTAAATCCTTTTCGAAAAATCCATTTTGTGCATATCCCACAATCATTCCATTCCATGAGATGACATCTCTTTGAGGCATTCTGCCAAACAAATAGGCTTCCATTCAAAATAAATCCACATCCAGGACAAAATTAAATTTATTATAACTATGATTAGGTTTAGTTATTAATAGAGTAAATTGATCCTTTATTTTAAAAACAATTTTGCATACATAACATAATCAATTAGTTAATAATCCTTTGCAATTCTTTGAACCATGTGGAACTCTTAGCAAAGAAAATAATAGAGCTTGGGTATTCTTATTTCTACATTCATGCAAAGATGTTGCAATCTCACCATAATAGAGTCTTCTATGATTTTTGCAATGGTGCCTGTAGAAATATGGTATCATCAGGTAGTAAATAATAAATATTTTGTAATTACCCATTAAGTGCAATCTGTATAGAATTGTTAGTTAATTATGTTGCTTATGGTTCTTATTGTCCTTTATATCTAGCCACATTAGATCTGTTTACAAGAGGGATCGATATTCAAGCAATTAATGTTGTTATCATCTTTGATTTTCCTAAAAATTTAGAAACTTATTTGCATAGGGTAAGTAGTCAAGCCCATCTGATTGTTGATACTAAAGTGTTGTTTACCCATAACTAACAAACTTAGCATCTGGTGACTACTCAGAAATTGATTACTAGGAATGGGGGTTGGAAGAATGTTTGTCTAAACCTAACTATATATAAATTTGACTTACTCTATCTAAACAGATATGAGAAGATCCATGGAGTCAAGAAGGTAAATATTCTTTCAAAGAACATGTTAAAGTAAGTTACTTATTTGCTTTCTGTTACAAATCGGCAATTTACTTATTGCATTGCTAGGTTCTGTTTGTGCAGACCAAGGTACGAGATGTAGCAAAGAAGTAATGCAGTAATTAGCAATATTAAGCGAGTTTTGATACATTTATTCAGATTTTGAGATGTAAATGTTGATAACTGAGAGGGGGGGTGAATCAGTTATCTTAATTATTTCTACTTTCTGATCTTCCTTAACAATTAATGCAGTATTAAATCATATAGGCAAACATAACCATGAAATGGAAATAACATCAATACACATGACACAGTGATTTTGACCTAGAAAACCTTGTTAAGGGAAAAAACCATGGGGTGATTAACCCAAGATTGTATTCTCTGTTAGAAGAATAAGATAGTACAAAATGGCACTTGCCAATTAGGGCTCACTACCCGAGCACACTGCTCACAAGAGGTTCACTGCCTACAATAGTTTATACAAGGAAACTAGATACTTGAACTGATGAGAAGCATCCACATATGCCGAGGTTCAGTTCTGGATAGGCTCAATATACTGATCTGTTGCACTTCATTCTTCCTCTTCTTGGTGCTGCTGTCCTGTCACATATCGGACCTACCTTACTGCTTCCACACTACACTTCTACTTTTTATTCACACACTACTACACACCACACTTCACTTCACATCCAAAACTATCTAGTATATATATCCGCACAAAGGATTTCATCCTCTTTCTAGTCGGCATCTGGAATAGTCAATATTTTCCCAAACTCTAGTCTGTCGACTGAATCCTTGCTTACCAAGTGATGTGAATCAAGAAGATACTTATAGAAGTCATTTAACATGTCAGCCAATCATGGATGATACCTTAAGAACCTTGATCACCATCAATATCTCATTCAGAATAATTCTGATGATCTGTTAGTCAGTTCTTCCTCTGTCTACTCTACCAAACCAGACCCCAATACTTAGATGCTCATATCTCTTCACTCTTTCATCACCGGAGGCTCAATCCCTGGAATCTATTAGTCAAGGTATTCCTCTTGACTTCCTCAAGTCCGTGCTTTACAAAGATACTTCCTATAAGAGCTCCGGACCTGACTATCAGACCTTGCTGCATGCTCTATTCTTGCTTACCGGACCAAAGTATTCTTCAATCTGGCTTCCGGTAAAGATACACCATGTCCTACGGATGTGTGGAGTGGTCTTTGTTGCCATCAATGACAACACCAATGAAGCCACACAGTGTCTCTTTCCAACAATCTCCCCCTCTGGCATTGATGGAAACACTTAGTGAAAAATGAATAAGTGTCACACTACACTCCCCCTTGGTTGATGCTCTGTTCTAATGTATATTTTTCTGGAGCTCCACCTTAGCTGGATTCCACATTTTTCACTGCTCCTCACTCCCCCTTTGACATCAATGGCAAAGGGTAGAATCCGTACACCAACAATCCTCAAAAACAAATCAACTATACTTAGCCGCATAATTATAAATACATGATACACTTACATATATTGAAGTATATCTGCAAAAGATGTCTTCAACTGGGCAAATTCTATTGCCCAACTCTGCTTCATCCTGTCCAAAATTGAGATGTGACCACTCAACAGGAAAGCAAAAGCTTCTGCCCTCTTAAGATCTATCAGATCACTGGTTCGGGCTGTGGTATGGGCATCAATCAGAGCCTCATGTATGGCCTCTAATTTAGGGATAATCATCCCTCTAAGTTCACCCATCTTGCTTAATATGTTCTTCCTCTCCTTCTCAAGCTTTTTAATCTCATTCATGACTGCAATAGTTTGACATTCTTGGTTTATTATGGATATAGTGAGAGGATCAAAATTCTGAGAGAGGCTTGATAGTTTATCCTCTTGTTCTTTCACTTTCTTCTCAATATCCTTTGTTACTTTAGTCCAGGATATACAAAATTTATATACTTCTCCTCCATCCTTAAGAGCATTTTCGAAGCTCTTTATCCCAATATCCATATTTCTCCTATCATTGGTTATAAAGCCTTATAACTTGGAGAATCTCTTATCCAAAAACTCTTTCCGAACCTTCACCTCAGTAGATTTCTCTAAAGATTCAAACTGAGTGCTGACAGAACTAACAAGAGACTTAAGATTACTAGATGAAGAAGCTGAGGAATCCTTCTGAAAGGATGGCATGATCTTTTCAAGCACACTGGATGCAATTTCTAGCAGATCACAGTCTTCCATGCGAGACTTTAGAAGTTTCTCTTTAGCCTTTGCTTGGGCAAAGGATGCTATCTTCATTGTTTGAATCGGGGAGAGAGAATCAAAGTCAAATGGTCCTTGAAGTAACTCCAGTTCATCAATCTCCATCATTTCTTTAGTCAAGAAATCCTTGACAGTTTCTGCAGTGTCTCTTGCTTGAGACAAAGTTTTCTTTCCTTCTGCACTGTCACTTGTGTTCTTCTCAGCTTGAACTTCTTCTCTTCCCTTCACTTCTTCTTTCTCCTCTATTCTTTCTTCTCCTTTGGATCCGGAGATTGCTGGAGAATCTAGATTTGCTTCTCCTTCGACTTCCTCTTTTGGAACAAAGGAGTCTAAGTCCTTATCTTTTTCTTCACTAGTCTCCTTTACCTCTTCTGCCACTGTCTCAGTAGATTCTTCTTCAACATCTGTAGCCGAGGGATCATCACCTAAGTCCTCTATAATAGGAATGTTGAATCTTTTGTATGCATTATGGAGGATCTCTTCTGTCTCTTTTGCTACTTTGTTAGTTTCTCCGAGCATAAGCTGATTCATTCTAGCTTTGCTCTGGAACTCATCCTTACAATCTTTGAAGATCATATTCTTCTTCTTAAGAGTGATTGAAGGATACAATTAAATAGCTATCTGTTCTCAGATCTTAAGAGCCTTCGCCATAGCGTTATTCTTTCTTATTTCTAATTCCTTTTCTAGGATTTTGGGAATAAGAGATATGATTTCAATAAAATCCTTGTTGTAGATATTTAGATACCTGACTGTGGCTTCTTGCAAGATCTTTTGGTCAGCTTCATTGTAATCATCATAGAATTCACCCATTGGTTGAAGGTTCCCATCCACAGTAACTGATTTTATGATGTCATCAATGCACAGAGTAGGCTTCTCAACAAATTCTTCTGTTACTTCTTCAGTAGAGGGTTCACCGGATGTTTTCCTTTTCTTCTTTATTTTCTTTACTTCCTCGTCTGATTCTGTCTCTTCTTCATCCTTTTGGCTTGTGTAAGATCTTATTGCCTTTTTCTTGGTTCTCTTCTCTCCTTTTTTGGATGTCTGAACTTCCAATTTTGAATCCTTTTGACCCTTGGAAGTGGCAGGTGCAGAGCTTTTGGTTGATCTAGTATGGGAGGGGGCTTGCACTGGAGCACTTTCTTTTCCAGTTTCTTGCTTTTCTTTCTTTGCCTTTTCCATTTTCTCTCTATTGGCATCAAGTGCCTCTTTTGAGATACCATGCCTCTTGGCAAATTCTTCTACCTATTTTCTCACTTTTCTCTTCATCTCCGGTTGTCTAAGCTCCACATGGATTTTTACACTTAATTCTTCAAAGGTTCCAAACCTTTTTGCCTTAGGATCCTTGGGCTGACTTAGCATGTGTTGAACAT
This sequence comes from Cunninghamia lanceolata, assembly GCA_027924645.1. Classification (NCBI taxonomy): domain Eukaryota; kingdom Viridiplantae; phylum Streptophyta; class Pinopsida; order Cupressales; family Cupressaceae; genus Cunninghamia; species Cunninghamia lanceolata. The sequence continues at coordinate 7,283,200 of BSBN01000445.1, forward strand.
GCATCTCTACAATTTTCTCATCAACTTCATACCTCATTGGCATGATCCACACTGTTCTTGGTTCCACTACCTCCATTAGGCACTGATCAGTTTCTACCATAAAGCATACTGTATCTTTATATTTTTCAACTAGGGATTGGGGAATTCTTTCTCTAGCCTGCATCATGCTTTGGAAGCTTTTGAAGTAACCCCATAGTGTTGTGTATTGTGCCTTGGCATCACGAAGCCCATGCAAGTAATCCCTGATTTGTATGGCAACCGGTCTATCATTTTGCCATATCCAGCCACTAGATCTGAGTAGCTCATTCATATAATAGAAGAACAAATAGAGTATCAAGCCACCGTATTTGAAGGAGTTCTTCTTGTCCTTTATCTTTTGCAGATTTTCCAAAAGTTGGTTCAGAAGGAGCTCACAGAGATCATAGTCAGCATTCTTCCTTAACATTTCATAGGCAATATATACAGTAGTTCCAGATACTGAATTCTCCCTACTGGAATGATATATCTTATATCCAATTATCATTGATGCAAACTTGATATCCAGATCTATGATATCCTCAATTGTCATTTCTCTTTTATCAAATTTTGATCTGGTAGCCTCACTTACAATTTGGTTTTTGACAGATTTGAGAGTAGGCATCTCACCGGTTGAGTGTAATCTAGTTACTGCCCTAATGGCATCCTTGGTGATCTTAAACGGCCTGTTCAACCACATGAAGTTGTCATGCATTCTGCTCAAAATATACCAGACCCATTCATCTTCCAAAAAATAGGGGAAATGAATGCACTGTACAAAATGTTTGTCTTGGATAGCCTTATACTGAGGTTTGAGATCAAAAGAGTCATCTATTAACTGATTGTGATAGATATCTGACAGCTTGGATTCCCCAAAATTTTCAATGTTCACATGAATATATGCCCTAACATCTTCAACATGCAAAACACCATGCGGAATGCTAGAAAAAGCCCCTTTTACGCTTCTAGGGTTTGCTGAATGAACCAGATTAATTTGCTGGAAGAATCAACTTTAACTGTTGATCTTTGAGAATTTGAAACAATTTGTTGCAAAGCTCCTTTTCTCTTCTTCTCGAATGCAAATGTGCAAATGACAAATGAATGAACCCTTTTATTTCTGGGAAAACCCTAATTTCATATTGCAATAAATGCACAACTCAAGTCATTCCAGTTGCCTTGTTCTCCTTGTTCTGAGAAAGATCTTTTTCTGGATCACCGAGATATGCTTCGAATTATACTTGGTGATTATTGACAATGTATCTTTCTTTCCTCAATCATTTAATCTCTCTGCAGATCAAGATTCCTCAGTTTTGAATCAAGCCAGATCTACCTGTGAGAATCCTGCTTTTACTAGATGACAGTCAAACTAGTTCTATCTTGGAAGATTAGATTCTTCAAACCTTCTTGTGGATATTTCATCTCTTTACCAGAGCTTATTTAGATGTTCCTTTGTGAACCCTTTAATCCACAACTTTCCTTGTGCCAATTCTGGCACCAATTAACTAGCTGGGGGAAAATATTTTTCTTTGTGTCTCCCCCTAAGCCAGAGCTCACTTTTTAATTTTCGAAAGGAATATCAGCACCAGATTCTAGTCCGGATCCATCCCCTTCATTCTCTATACTTCTCTTCACCCAAATCTTGTTCATCTTACTTTTAACTTCATCCGCATTCACTTTTCCTTTTCCTTTGTCTTGATTCTAATTATGATGCACTAGACCCCTTTTGTCCTGATTCTTGCTTCTACAGAATTTGGCAATATGACTGGATCTATTGCAATTGTGGAAAACAACATTTCTTTGCATATTTGAATGATATCCTCTTGATCTACATTGATTAGCCATATGTCTCATTCTATTGCATGCAAAGCATCTACCATTGAATGAATTGTTCATTTGCATATTTCTGCATTCATGAGATTTGTGACCATACCTTTTGCAGTTGAAACACTGTCCGGAAAAGGATGTATTAGTCTGATTTATTCTCTTTCTACACTGATTAGCTTTATGACCAAAGTTATTGTAGTTGTGGCAGTATCCATTGAAGGATGAATATCTTTGAGCATTAGGTTGCCTTACCGGAGGTCTTCTAGGCCTGTTATTTGGATTTCCTGATCCAAAATTCTTCTGACCAGATCCAGAGCTTTCACATTTCTCATATCGCAAGCCACGCTTGTCATCTACTCTCTTTTGACTTTCAAGAAGAACTTCAAGTTGAGCAAAGCTTATCTTGAATTTCTCTTTGTATTCATTTGTTGTTTGAAGATCCTTTTTAAGAGTGTCTATTTGATCCTCAAGTTTTTCTTCATTATCTCTAGCATCTTCAAGATCAGATTCTAGATACCTGATTATTCTATCCATTTTGTGGCAGAGTTCTGATTTCTCTTTGAGAGATTGTTGTAAATCATCTTTAGTTTTTCTTTTCTCTTCAATTTCTTGGGTAAATTTCATAACTCCTTATTCCATTTCATGTCTTACCATAATGACCTCTTTTGATAACTTTTCACATAACTTGGTTTTCTTCTTCAGATCTTCATTTCTATCATTGTCTTCACCCTAACTTGCCAATTGTTGAAGTAGATCCTTTCTCTTTTTCATAGAGATACTCAATTTCCCTTTTAGTTCATTTATGAAATCATCAGCCTATTTGAGTCTTTCCTTCAATTCATTGACTTCAGAGTTAGATTGCTCAAGATCATCTAGGGTAGACTGAAGTTGTTCCCTCATACTGTACACATCCATTTGAATTCCCAGATCTTCCTCAAGCTGTTAGGCTCTGTTTGGAGGAACTTAGCTCTAATACCAATTATTGATAACTGAGAGGGGGGGTGAATCAGATATCTTAATTATTTCTACTTTCTGATCTTCCTTAACAATTAATGCAGTATTAAATCATATAGGAAAACATAACCATGAAATGGAAATAACATCAATACACATGACACAGTGATTTTGACGTGGAAAACCCTATTAAGGGAAAAAACCATGGGGTGATTAACCCAAGATTGTATCCTCTGTTAGAAGAATAAGATAGTACAAAATGGCACTTACCAATTAGGGCTCACTGCCCGAGCACACTGCTCAAGAGGCTCATTGCCTACAATAGTTTATACAAGGAAACTAGATACTTGAACTGATGAGAAGCATCCACATATGCTGAGGTTCAATTCCAGATAGGCTCAATATATTGATCTGCTGCACTTCATTCTTCCTCTTCTTGGTGCTATTGTCTTGTCACATATCAAACCTACCTTACTGCTTCCACACTACACTTCTGCTTTTTATTCACACACTACTACACACCACACTTCACTTCACATCCAAATCTATCTAGTATATATATCCACATAAAGGATTTCATCCTCTTTCTAGTCGGCATCCGGAATAGTCAATATTTTCCCAAACTCTAGTTTGTCAGCTGAATCCTTGCTTACCAAGTGATGCGAATCAAGGAGATACTTATAGAAGTCATCTAACATGTTGGCCAATCATGGATGATACCTTAGGAACCTTGATCACCATCAATATCTCATCTAGAATAATTCTGATGCTCTGTCGGTCAGTTCTTCCTCTGTCTACTCTACCAAACCGGACCCCAATACTTAGATGCTCATATCTCTTCACTCTTTCATCACCGGAGGCTCAATCCCTGGAATCTATTAGTCAAGGTATTCCTCTTGACTTCCCCAAGTCCGCACTTTACAAAGATACTTCCTATACGAGATCTGGACCTGACTGTCGGACCTTGCTGCATGCTATGTTCTTGCTTACTGGACCAAAGTATTATTCAATCTGACTTCCGATAAAGATACACCATGTCCTGTGGATGTGTGGAGTGGTCTTTGTTGCCATCAATGACAACACCAATGAAGCCACACAGTGTCTCTTGCCAATAGTGAAAGCCCGTGATGAAATATTTAGGCTTCATTTTGCAAGTAGGTCTTTCATGTTTTAGAGTTGTATAAGCAAAAAATAGAGCATTGTAACTCAGTTTTCTCAGTCACAACACTAAGAAACACACTTTGTAACACATTTTTCAAAGAAAAGACATATTTCAGTCTTGTATCTGCTGTAATAACACATTTTCTAAATAAAATTTCAGTATTTTGCCTTCTTAATACATGTTTCATTATGTGCAAATGAATGATTGATTATGTTTTTTTGTGTTTTATGTTTAAACCTCAAAAACAATTAAATAAACTACCAATTGACTAATACACTACCAAATTATCAAATATACTATCAAATTGATGACTAAATATACTATCAAATTAATGACTAAATATACTACCAAATTAATGACTAAAATTTGTTTGGTCATAAATTTGGTCACAAGATAAATGACCAGCAATAAACTACCAATGGTCACGTGACCAAACTACTGATCACATGACCAATTTTTGGTACTTTTTTTAGTCATTTATTTCTATTTTTCTACTAGTGACAAACAGAACAGTGATAATCAACATCAGAAAAGGTTCGAAAAGTCTCGATAAAAATAATGCATTGGATGTCAATGGGAGTCCCTGCGTCCTTGACATTTCTGAATCTTGAACTTCAAAATCTGGTATGAATCTAACCTTCATCTAGTATCTTTGTGCGTGAGCATTTGTTAGAATTCATTTATTTATTTATGATTTTGCAATAATTAGGATTTTGAGCATAATTGGGCTTAAATTAACACAATAATCATTAATTTCCATTTTTCCCTATCATTACAAGTGACAGCCAACCTGTAGGTGAATCCTCTTGCAAAAGTTGAGATTCAACTTAGTTAAATGTCCTTGAATGTGTGTAGTGAAAGGAGGATCTAGCTAAATCACCTATCAAACTCATCCCCCTTTTTCATATATAACAATGTGCATATTCCCTCTTTTCCTAAAGCTCCATTAATTCTGCAAGCCTTACTTCCATTGCTCCACCCTCCTCTATATCAAGTTGCTTAAGAAGTTGTAATACTAGAATCTCTACTGTTAGCAGCATTGTAGCTCTTTTTCCATACACAAGCTCATAAGGGGAAGCTTTGATGACTTGCTTCAGGGTGATGTGATCAACCCATAAAGCATTCTTGAGGTTTTTATGTAATTCCTTTTTGTGAGCTTCTCCTATCCCTTTGATCAGTCAAATCAGATTTTTGTTTGTTGATTCGGCCAAGCCATTGTCTTGTGGATAGTAATTTGAAAAAGTTTTTAGGAAAATACCATTTTTCAAGGAAAACTTAGAAACTTTAAATCATAGGAATGCTTTTACGTTATCGAAGATAATTGTGCTTGGGGCTCCAAATGTTGTAATGATATCTTCAAGGAAGCTCAGGATAACATTTTTGGTAGCCTCCTTCAAAGGTGCTACCTCACTCCACCTAGTGAAGTAATCGGTTGTCATAAGGATCCATTTGTGATCGGCATTGGAAACAGGATTGATCATCCCTATGAAATCCAAGCTTCACTAAGCGAAAGACTCTTCTATCATAATTGGGCTAAGAGGCATCGCAACATTCCTCCTCCTTCCTGCAAAATATTGGTACTACTGGCACCGCTTCACCATTTCAAAACAATCAGAAATCAAGGTTGTCCAATAATACCCAGCACATAGAATTTTGGTCGTGGTAGTCCTTGCTGAAAATGTCCTCTAGATAACTGAAAATGCAATTCATGCAGGATTTTGTTAGCCTCACCCTTTTCTACACATCTAAGCAGGATCCCATCAAAATTCCTTCTGAATAGGAAACCATCAACTAGAGAGTAATTGGGGTTTTGCATACTATAGAAACATCTTTTATGGTGAAGGAGATGATTCAGATACATCCATGTTTCCATAAAACATATTTTGTCTGATACCTAGGAGTCTGTGTCAACATTCATCAATATTGTTGGGAATTAAGGTGTCTCAACCTTGATAATTCCTTGTATTATTACATTGTATTTATTTATTTATTGCATATTGTATTAATTGGATGCAAATCCTATGTTGTCATATTGTAGGAGTTGGCACGGTGATGTGTCATCCTATATGGCATATGACCACATGTATTTTTGTCCTCACATGAGGAGATAGGTGTCCCACTTAGTGGTAGGAATATTTTACCATGTGTCAGCATCTTGGATGTTGTGTAAGGGAATATTGACCGTAATGGTCATGACAGATTCCTATGATGAAGTTATGACATGTAAGAGTCAGAAATAGGAGATTCTATGACAGGTGAAGACATGTGTCGAAGAGCATCTTTGAAAAAGGCATCTTTGGGTACCCCAAGGTGGACTATGACATGTAAGAGAATATGCTATTTATAGCCTATGTATGATAGATTCTCTTACAGCTATAAGTTATGATAGCTATGACAGATTCTATGATGGTTGTAAGAGTCGTAAGAGCATTTGTCATAGCCCATTTTGGAAATAGGTGACCTCCTTGGGATGAGGTGACTTGATAAGTGTCAAGAGCATCCTATAGAGTTGGACAAGTGTCCATAGGTGTGGGTTTTGGGCCATGAGGCCATGTTGGATGCCCATCCCTATGTGGAGCCATATTTGCCTTGTATTTGATATATAAATAGGTGCTTTTGAGAGGAGATGTATTACAGGTTTGACAGGTATTGTTATGCTGTCAGTTTGTCTCTAGATGCGAGTGTCGAAGACTCCTGAGATCTTGCATTGCAAGTGTGGTGCAGGGGCACCCCTACAAGGCAGGACATAAGTTCATTGTTCGCATGTCAGGACATCAGTCTATTTTTAGTATGTTTGACTTCATGATGTAATAAGGTCCATGGGACCAATGCGTATGTGTTTGATCCACCTAGGAGAATGTGCAAGTAGTTAGAGCTCGTTATCAGGTTGTCTGAGCTGTCTTCTCCCAGCCGCTGGGAATCAAGTTGGTAGTACTCGTAGGATATTGCTATATATAGTTTAGATCAGTTAGGTTTTGGTGGTGTGTTCTGTTGTGTTGTGTGGTGTTAGTGATTGAGTTGAGATTCAAAGAGCAGTCCAGATACTGAGAAACATTGTTGTTTTATAGCATTACAGAAGCAGAATATTTGTGATAAATCTAGACAAATCTCATCAATTGCATTTATCTGGTTTACAAGCTGTTTGTGCTTTGATTTCTATTCTAATTACAGGTTGATGGATTCTTTCAACCCTTCCACCGGTTGATTCTCTGAATCGGTGGAATGGTCATGCATGTTAATTTAGGTTGCAATTTTGGTTTTTTGTTTATGCATTTCATGGTTGGGAGATCAGTTGGTAGCATGCTATGAATCAGCCTAGCATCCTCATGTGCTAGGGTTAGGAGGATAAACTTTTAAGTTTTGATCAGAGGGTGATCCGGCCCGATCATCATGTTTTCTATGTGAAGTCGTGAGGTTCTGTAAGTTTGCATGCAGCTGACGGATATGTAGGATCCGCATGTGATTTTCCAGACTGTGTGAATCGCATCGACATCTGCGAGTATATATCGCTATCCGGATCGGGTTATGAAGCTGACGAAGACTGTATGTTTTGAATGCACTAGGATGATATAAGTCAGATATATACTCAGTGTGTATATCATCATCAGGATCATCTTTCGTGTGTATCCATCATCTGCATATCGCTATCGTATGCGGGAGCAAAAATCACTTTTTTTGGCTAAGGACAGGAGGAGGATCTTAAAGGTCGTCATCAGGATATTTATAATATCACCCGACATTTCATTATCATGCTGTGGAGGATGTAAGAGTCTTATATCCGGGTGACATCATCATCGGGTGCATGTGACATCATCGTCATTAGGATATTGCGAATATCACCCGATGCAGATTTATCCTGCTGTCGTTAAGTGCTTTGGCATCGACAGGAGTAATAGCGTCGGGAAGACCTTTTTCGGCCTGGCTGATAGAAGAAGTGTTGCCGATAGGCAACCTGACCGATGAAAAGAGATATCGGGGTGATATCAGACATCGGGACAGAGTTTTGGAGTCCAGACGATAAGCCAAGTCTGGCCGATTGGTATAGGACCGATATATTCATCGGGGTGACATTAGTCATCGGGGATAAGTCATTTCCCCTTGGCCGATGAACCATCTCTCGCCGATAGGCGATAAGGAAGTGAACAGTGGTCAGCAGGAGGATATTTCATGCTCGTCTGAAATATGATGATGCTGACAAGCTTATAGGTATACATGCTGCATGTCCAGATCTTAGCATGCTAGTGGATTAATGGCTTTTCCATCCTATTTGTAAGCTTCTGTTGTGTTTCCTCTGCATCATAGTGGTATCAGAGCAAAGGAAGGATCTTCTGGAAAAGATCAGGATATAGCAGGATGTCAGATGAAGAAGGAACATCTGAGATTCCGGCAAGGATGACCAACATTGAGTTGGCAGTTCTGGTAAAGAAACAGATTGCAAAGAGCAAGGCCGTGAAGGCTCAGAATCAGGAATTGAAGGATGAGTTAGAGAAGTTGAGGAACAGAGTAGGTTCTGGTAGAGAAGAAGATAGGGAAGAAGAAGAGATCCCTAGTTGGAACGAGGAGGTCGTTCCTGCAGACCAGAGACCACTGTTGAACGCCCTTAAGGCCATGGAGAGGAGAACCATGGATGTGAAATTGGATTTGCCAGTGTTTACAGGAAAGATGGAACCTGATTCAGTGATGGAGTGGATAGACTCCTTGAACAATTTCTTTGAAACGGAGGAGATACCAGAACAACAGAGGTTGAAAATAGCCCAGTCAAAAATGAAAGAAGCTACCTTGACATGGTGGAATTTCGTCCAAGATGATAGAGTACAGGAAGGAAAGCGTAGAGTCACTACATGGAAGAAAATGATGGCATTAGTAAAGGAAGCTTATGTCCCATTGGATTACAGTATCCAATTACACAAGAGGAAGCAAAACCTGAAGCAGAAGGAGCTAGATGTCAGCTCATATACAGAAGAATTCATGAAACTTTGTATGAAAACAAAGGTAAAGGAAAGTGAAGAAGAGAAGGTAGCCAGATACCTTAATGGATTGAGGTTCAACATTCAAGAAGATTTAAGTCTGCATAATCCAGATACAGTTCAGAAATGCTTTCAGTTGGCATTGAAAGTGGAAGAGAAGTTAAAGAGAAAATAAGAACAACACAATAGAGGAAGAGGAAGACAACAAAGGGGTGGAAGAGGTCCTTTTAGAGGTAGAGGACATGGACATGGATATCAAGGAGAATCTAGTCATGACAATAGTAAGGGAAACAATAGTCAGAACCAGGGGGAAAATTATAGTCAGCAAGGAAACTTCAGAGGTAGAAGACCTTTCAGAGGAAGATCCCAGGGCAGAGGATCCATCAGATGTTATAACTGTAACAAAGAAGGGCATATAGCTAGCAGATGTCCAGAAAAGGCCACAAGCTCAACAGGAGAAAGGAGAACAAATCTGATCCAAGAACCTGAGAATCAAAGTATGACAGGCTCTAATGCTTTTCAGAGTGTGAATGCTCCTGATAATTATGGATACCCAGAAAGTGGAGAGTCTCTAATGATGAGAAGAACAGTGACTACCATGAAGGTACCTGACAAAGAATCCCCTCAAAGAAAGTCTCTTTTCAGGACTATTTGCAAAGCAGGAGGTAAGGCATGTAAAGTTTTGATTGATTCTGGTTCTACTGAAAATTTTGTGTCTGAAGAAATGGTGACAAAGCTTAAGCTTAGGAGATTGCCTCACCCATCCCCATACAAAGTTTCATGGCTTACCCAAGGTTAGCAGACAATTGTAGAAGAGCAGGCTTGGGTAGAATTTCAGATTGGAGCATATCAGGATAAGTTGTTGTTTGACATTACCACGATGGATGCTTGCAATCTTTTATTTGGTAGACCATGGCAGTATGATTTGAAGGCACAACATGATGGTGTTAGAAACACCTATACAATCACTAAAGATGGTAAGGTTATAAAGTTACTACCATTGACGGAGAAGGAGGAGAAATCTAAAGGAAAAGAGGTGAAGGTAATGCTGATGGAAGGTAAACAGTTCATGAAAGAAGTAGCAGCAGAAGGTGCAGTTGCATATGCCCTAATCCCATGTATGAGGGTGAATAAAGAACAGTAGCAAGAAGTCAAGGAAGAGAAGAAGCAAAGGTTCATAGACCCAGCTATCCAAGAGCTATTGGATAAGTACAAAGGTCTCATCTCAGAGGGAATGCCAAGATCCCTACCACCTGTCAGGGATATTAGTCACTGCATAGACTTAATTCCAGGGTCAACACTTCCAAACAAAGCAGCCTATAAGCTAACTCCAGAACAGAATGCAGAAGTAGCCAGACAAATTGAAGAATTATTGGATTCAGGTCTGATTGGGAAAAGTTTAAGTCCATGTGCAGTACCAGCTGTACTAGCACCAAAGAAGGAAGGTACTTGGAGGCTTTGCACAGATTCCAGAGCTATTAACAAGATCACAATCAGGTATAGGTTTCCAATCCCTAGGATAGAGGATTTACTTGACTGTTTGGGAGGTGCTAAGTATTTTACAAAAATAGATTTGAAGAGTGGATATCATCAGATCAAGATTAGGCCAGGAGATGAATGGAAAACAGCATTCAAAACTAATGAAGGGTTATATGAGTGGAAGGTTATGCCTTTTAGTTTATCTAATGTACCTAGTACTTTTATGAGGTTGATGAATGAGGTTTTGAAAGAGTTCATTGGTAAGTTTGTCATAGTATATCTAGATGACATTCTGATTTTCAGCAACACAAAAGAAGAACATCTCAGACACATAGATTTGGTTCTTAAGAGGTTACATGAAGAGCAGCTGATGATAAATTTAGACAAGTGTTTGTTCATGCAAGAGGAGATCACATATTTGGGTTTTGTCATTTCACAAGGAAAGTTACAAATGGATAAGGAGAAGGTAAGTGCCATATTGTCTTGGCCAACCCCAAAGACTATGAATGATGTCAGAAGTTTCCATGGGTTAGCAACCTTCTACAGGAAGTTTATAAGAGGGTTTAGTCATATTTGTGCACCCATGCTTGATACCATCAAAGGAGGACAGAAGTGCAGATTTGTTTGGACTCAAAGAGCAGATGATTCTTTTGAAACATTGAAGAAGAAGGTGGCACAGCAGCCAGTCCTTGCACTTCCAGACTTTAACAAAATCTTTCAGGTGGAATGTGATGCCAGTCACATGGCCATTGGAGCAGTACTCAGCCAAGAAGGTAGACCTATTGCATTTTTCAGTGAGAAGCTCAATGATGCTAAAAAGAGGTATTCCTCATATGATTTGGAAATGTATGCTTTAGTCTAGTCACTCAAGAAATGGAGGCATTACTTGATGCCAAAGGAATTCATAGTATTCACAGATAACCAGGCTCTGAGTTTCATAAACAGCCAGGAAAAGCTGAACCACAGACACATGAGATGGGTAGAAACCTTACAAGCTTTTACTTTTACATTGAAGCATAAGAAAGGAGTCAAGAATAAAGTTGCAGATGCTTTGAGCAGGAGAATTTTAACAGTCAACCAGATTCAGTTAGAAAGTGTTGGCATTGATTCACTAAAGACCATGTATGAGACTGATGAAGATTTTGGGGAGATATATCATGTATGTACTTCTTTTGGAGAGAAATATCATGCTGAATTCTCTGAATTTTTGATCCAGGATGGATTGTTGTTCAAAGGTGGACAGTTATGTATTCCAAGGTGTTCTATGAGGTTAAACATCATTAAGGAGAAACATTGTGGAGCTATGGCAGGTCATTTTGGTCTAGATAAGACTCTTGATCTTGTCCGAAGACATTACTTTTGGCCTAAGTTACAATCAGATGTCAGAAAGTTTGTAGAGACATGTGTGATATGTCAGAAAGCTAAAGGCAGGTCGACTAATGCAGGTTTATATCAGCCCTTACCCATTCCTTCCAGACCATGGGAAAGCATAAGTATGGATTTTGTCTTGGGTTTACCAAGGACAATGAAAGGGTTTGATAGTGTTTTTGTTGTAGTGGATAGATTCAGCAAAATGGCACATTTCTTGCCATGCAAAACCACTGCTGATGCTTCATACATTGCAGATTTGTTTTTCAGGGAGATTGTCAGGATCCATGGATTGCCATTGAGCATAGTGTCAGATAGGGATGTGAAGTTTATTGGTCACTTCTGGAGAACTCTTTGGAAGAAACTTGGAACAAATTTGTCTTTTTCCTCTGCATATCATCCTCAAACGGATGGACAGACTGAAGTAGTGAACCGTTCCTTAGGAAATTTGCTTAGATGTTTGACAAAACAACATGGAGAAAAGTGGGATAATATTCTATCTCAAGCTGAATTTTCCTATAATGATACTGTCAATAGGAGCACAGGGAAATCACCTTTCCAGATAGTTTATGGTGTGCATCCAAAAGGAATTTTGGAATTGAGAGATCTACCTACAGTAGACCCTGTTAGTGCAGAAGGAGAAGCTTTTGCAGAAGCCATAAAAGAGGTTCATGATCAAGTCAAGACCCAACTGCAACAGGATCGGGTTATGAAGCTGACGAAGACTGTATGTTTTGAATGCAACAGGATGATATAAGTCGGATATATACTCAGTGTGTATATCATCGTCAGGATCATCTTTTGTGTGTATCCATCATCCGCATATCGCTATCGTATGCGGGAGCAAAAATCACTCTTTTTGGCTAAGGACAGGAGGAGGATCTTAAAGGTCGTCATCAGGATATTTATAATATCACCCGACATTTCATTATCATGCTACGGAGGATGTAAGAGTCTTATATCCGGGTGACATCATCATCAGGTGCATGTGACGTCATCGTCATCAGGATATTGCAAATATCACCCGATGCAGATTTATCCTGCTGTCGTTAAGTGCTTTGGCATCGGCAAGAGTAATAGCGTCGGGAAGACCTTTTTCGGCCTAGCCGATAGAAGAAGTGTTGCTGATAGGCAACCTGACCGATGAAAAGAGATATCGGGGTGATATCGGACATCGGGACAGAGTGTTGGAGTCCGGCCGATAAGCCAAGTCTGGCCGATCGGTATAGGACCGATATATTCATCGGGGTGACATTAGTCATCGGGGATAAGTCATTTCCCCTTGGCCAATGAACCATCTCTCGCCGATAGGCGATAAGGAAGTGAACAGTGGTCAGCAGGAGGATATTTCATGCTCGTCCGAAATATGATGATGCTGACAAGCTTATAGGTATACATGCTGCATGTCCAGATCTTAGCATGCTAGTGGATTAATGGCTTTTCCATCCTATTTGTAAGCTTCTGTTGCGTTTCCTCTGCATCAAAGTGTATTGTAAACCATTTCAGTTTTGATAATACATTGTGCAGGTTTTGGAGTGTGGGGTTTTTCACCTGATAAGGGTTTTCCCCACGTATATCTTGTGTCTCTCTTCTTCTGTCTCACTTTCTTGTTTATGTGTTTGCTATGATATCTCTGTTACTAGTTTAATATTTCTATAATAGTAAGGATAAAATTGAATTTGCACTCTCCTCCCCTCATTAGATTAGTGTAGGAAGCAATTTTCACACACCTAGCTTCCTTTCAGTTGGTATCAGAGCCTGGCCAATTTTGGTTCTAGTTACTGGGTAGGGGTTTTTTGAGCTAATCTTAGGTTGAGTGGGAGTGTTGTACAGAGCATTTTGTATCTTGTTGCAGCAAGGAGATGGCAACCACATCCGGAAGGTTAGAGGTTGAGAAATTCAATGGCACTAATTTCAAGTTGTGGAAACTCAAGATGGAGGACCTACTTGTTGATCATGACCTATGGGAAACTGTATCCGGTGTGAAACCTACAACAATGTCATAAGTTGATTGGGACCTCAAAGATCGGAAGGCTAAGGGTCTCATAAGACTATTTAGTTGACTCTGTCATGTTGAATGTCCATGAGGAGAAGAGCATGAAAGATCTTTGGAAGAAGTTGGGTGATGTTTATCAGGCCAAGTCCTTGGTAAACAAACTTTTCCTGAAAAAGAAGTTGTTTGCTCTGAAGATGGAAGACAAAGGATCTGTTGTGGATCACATGAATGCTTTTAACATGATTGTTGCACAGTTGACATCTGTGGGTGTAAAAATGGAGGAGGAGGATTGATGCATGACCCTACTTTGTTCTTTGCCAAATTCATGGGATCATCTTGTCATGGCTATCGGAAGCACTACTACCACATTAAAGATGGAAGATGTGGTGTCCTTGCTATTATCTAAAGAAATGTGGAGGAAGTCTTCTGAGGCAGCCAAAGAGGCTCTTGCGGTTCGTGGAAGACCCAAAGAGAAAGGGAAGAAGAAGGACAAGAAAGGTGATAAGGGTATATCCAAATCCCGTGGGAGATCCAAATCTCCTGGAAAGTCCAAAGCTCTTTGTTGGAACTGTGGAAAAACCAGGCATTTCTAAAAGGAATGCAAAGAGGAGAAGAAAAAGAAGAAGAAAGCTCCTAATTCAGATTTTGACAAGTCACAAGATGATGGTGATGCCTTCATCGCAGCCCTAGCCACCCATGCATCTAATGATGTGTGGTTGATTGATTCTGATGCATCATTCCACATGACCTCACATCGAGACTGGTTCATGAAGTATGAAGGGTTTGATGGTGGAAGAGTGTACCTGGGTGACAACTCTCATCTGAAGATTGTTGGTCATGGAAGAGTCTTAATCTGATTCCCTGATGGATGAGTGAAGGGGATCACTAGAGTTATGCACATTCCAGGCCTTGCACGGAACCTACTTTCTATAAGTATGTTGAATGATGCAGGTGTGCAGGTTGTCTTTTCCAAGGATGGATGCAAGATGACTAGAGGATCTATGGTACTTGCGAAGAGTACTCGGAGAGGTACTCTGTTTCAGCTGGAGGCATGTACTTCATAGTGCAATAGTTCTTCTAACTTGAAGAAAAGAGTTGCAGTTACTTCATCCCCACCATCTAAATGAGTAGTGAAGAAATCTATTGTAACTAGTTCTGATGGTAGTGCACATGCTTTGGAAGTTAAACTTCCTGCTGAAAAGACAATGTTATGGCATTTGAGATATGGCCACATTGGTGAGAAGGGTCTATTTACCCTGAAAAATAAAAACCTCATTGAGGGGTTAAATGATTGTAATCTCGAGTTTGACTTTTGCAAACATTGCATTTATAGAAAGCAAAACCATGTTCAATTTTACTCTAGTTCTCATAAGTCTTTTGGTGTATTGGATCTTATCCATTCTGATGTGTTTGGTCTTGTTAATGTTCCTTCAATTTTAAAATCTGTATGTTTTGTATCTTTCATAGATGATTACGATAGAAGGACATGGGTTTATTTTATCAGAAGCAAGACTAAAGTCTTTAGTTGGTTTAAGGAGTTTAAATCCTTTGCTAAAAATTAGACTAGTAAAAAGATTAAGTGTTTGAGAACTAACAATGGTGGTGAGTTTTGTTTGGTAGAGTTCGATAAGTTCTGTAAAGAGCAAGGGATTGAAAGGCATAAGACAACTCCATATACCCTGCAGCAAAATGGAGTTGTAGAGAGGATGAATAGGACACTAATGGAGAAGGCTAGGAGTATGCTTAGTGGAGCAAGCCTCGAACAAAAGTTTTGGGCTGAGGTGTGGTTTGGTAAGAAGTCTTCAGTTAGACATCTTCATGTTTTGGGCTGAGGTGTGGTTTGGTAAGAAGCCTTCAGTTAGAAATCTTCATGTTTTTCACTGTGAGGCATATGCACATGTGCCTAGGGAGAAATGGTCTAAATTGGAGAACAAGGTTGTTAAATGTATTTTTATTTTCTATGGTGTCGGTGTGAAAGGATACAAGCTTTGGGATCTTGTGGCTGAAAAAGTGTTGTATAGTAGAAGTGTTATCTTCAGAGAGCTAACACCTTCTTCCTTTGTTCTACAGCCAGAACAGACAGAAAAGAAAGAAGATGTAGTTCAGTTTCCTTCTACCCCTGAAAAGACTCAACAGAAAGACTCTGTGAGACCTGATGATGAGGAGAGCTCTAGCAGCTCTAAAATCTCAGAAGAAGAAGCAAAGCCTCAACCTCAGCCATTGAGGAGGTCTACATGAACAAGAAAGTAACATGATAGGTTTGGTTATTCATTACTTGATTCTAGTTGTGCTTTTGCTTTACTTACTAACACTGATGAGCCTAGAACTATGAAAGAGGCTATGGGCATCAAAGATGCAGGTTCCTGGAAGGAGGCCATGGAAGATGAGATGGCTTCTTTGGAGAAGAATAAAACATGGGACTTGGTGCCTTTTCCTGATGGATGGAAACCCATTGGATGCAAATGGGTGTTCAAGAAGAAATTCAGTGCAGATGGCAGTGTTGAGAAGTACAAGGCTAGATTGGTTGCAAAGGGGTACTCACAAGTGGAGGGAATTGATTATGGTGAAATTTTCTCTCCTGTTGCAAAGCTGACATCCATTCGATTCTTGTTATCTCTTGTAGGTGCTTATGACTTAGAGGTAGAATAGATGGATGTGAAGACAACTTTCCTTTGTGGTGATTTGGAGGAAGAAATCTACATGTCACAGCCAGAACATTACACAGAGAAAGGTAAAGAAAATTTGGTTTGCAAGTTAAATAAGTCTTTATATGGTTTGAAGCAGTCTCCTAGGATGTGGCATTTGAAGTTTGATGCCTTTGTGTTGTTGATTGGATATCTGAGATTGAAATCAGATCATTGTGTGTATTACAAATTTGATAATGATCGCATTCACATTATTGCATTGTATGTTGATGATATGCTGTTGATTGGGAATGGTAAGAATATGATTTCTGATTTAAAGTCGCAGTTGTCATCACAGTTTGAGATGAAAAATCTTGGGGCAGCTTGGTACATTCTGGGGATGGAAATCAAAAGAGACAGAGCTAATAGAAAATTTTGGTTAAGCCAGAGTAAGTATGTGAAGACCGTGTTGGATAGGTTCAGCATGGCAGATTGTAGACCATTGTGTGTTCTTGTTTCATTGGAGACAAAGTTGTCTATTAGTGATTGTCCAAAATCTCCTAGTGAGGTGGAGGACATGAGAAGAGTACCTTATGCTAGTGTTGTTGGTAGTTTGATGTATGCCATGGTTTGCACAAGACCAGACATTGCCCAAGCAATGGGAGTCCTTAGTCGATTTATGGCTAATCTTGGATGGGTACATTGGGATATAGTTAAGCGAGTGTTCAGATATTTGAGGGGTACTTATGAGTATTCCATTTGCTATCATAGCAATGCTACATGACCTCCGCATTTAGTTTGTATTCGTGGATTTGTGGATTCTGATTGGGAAGGTGACATTGACAGTAGGAGATCCACCAGTGCCTATGTGTTCACTATGTTTGGTGGTCCAATTAGTTGGATGAGTAAGCAACAACCTGTGGTTGCTTTGTCCACTATAGAAGCTAAGTACATGGCTATAACTCATGCTTGTAAGGAAGCCATTTGGCTTAAGATATTGTGTTCAGATATTGGTGTTGATGCAGGACAGATTACGATCAATTGTGACAGTCAGAGTGTGATTTGCCTTGCGAAGAATCCAACTTTCCATGCTAGAACAAAGCATATTGATGTTTAGTTTCACTTTGTACAAGACATGGTAGAGGATGGGAAGGTAAATTTGGAGAAAGTAGATACTTTGAAGAATGTTGCAGATGCATTGACGAAACTAGTGGGCATAGAGAAGTTCAGATGGTGTTCAGAGTCTATGGGCCTCTTGGCCTATTGCAGTTAAATTCTGTTGATTCTATTGGCTCTTACAAGGTGTTTGACAAGTGGGAGAATGTTGGGAATTAAGGTGTCTCAACCTTGGTAATTCCTTGTATTATTACATTGTATTTATTTATTTATTGCCTATTGTATTAATTGGATGCAAATCCTATGTTGTCATATTGTGGGAGTTGGCACGGTGATGTGTCATCCTACATGGCATATGACTACATGTATTTTTGTCCTCACATGAGGATATAGGCATCCCACTTAGTGGTAGGAATATTTTTCCATGTGTCAGCATCTTGGATGTTATGTAAGGGAATATTGACCGTCACGGTCATGACAGATTCCTATGACGAAGTTATGACATGTAAGAGTTAGAAATAGGAGATTCTATGATAGGTGAAGACGTGTCAAATAGCATCTTTGAAAAAGTCATCTTTGGGTGCCCCAAGGTGGACTATGACATGTTGTAAGAGAATATGCTATTTATAGCCTATGTATGACAGATTCTCTTATAGCTGTAAGTTATGACAGCTATGACAGATTCTATGACGGTTGTAAGAGTCGTACGAGCATCTGTCATAGCCCATTTTGGAAATAGGTGACCTCCTTGGTATGGGGTGACTTGACAAGTGTTAGGAGCATCCTACAGAGTTGGACAAGTGTCCATAGGCATGGGTTTTGGACCATGAGGCTATGTTGGATGCCCATCCCTATGTGGATCCATATTTGCCTTGTATTTGATATATAAACAGGTGCTTTTGAGAGGAGATGTATTACAAGTTTGACAGGTACTGTTATGCTACCAGTTTGTCTCCAGATATGAGTGTCAAAGACTCCTGAGAGCTTGCATTGCAAGTGTATTGTAAACCATTTCAGTTTTGATAATACATTGTGCAAGTTTTGGAGTGTGGGGTTTTTCACCTAATAAGGGTTTTCCCCACGTATATCTTGTGTCTCTCTTCTTGTGTCTCACTTTCTTGTTTATGTGTTTGCTGCAATATCTCTATTAGTGGTTTAACATTGCTGTAATAGTAAGGATAAAATTAAATTTGCACTCTCCTCCCCTCATTAGATTAGTGTAGGAAGCGATTTCTGCACACCTAGCTTCCTTTCAATAATTAGTTCTAAATTTTCCCCTTGATCTACTGTAGTATCCAGACTCTGAGTGATGTACTCACATATTCCTCTTCCCCTAACCAATTTGGTAGGTTTGATATCTACATCATACTCCATAATTTTGGTGATCCATCTATCTCTCTTTTCTATAATTTCTCCTTCCATGATATACTCCTGCACACTCACATGAGCTACCAGGATTGTTACCTTGTTCCTGATTATCAAGTGCCAAAACTTTTGGTCTTTTGACTATGGCATAAGCTTGTTTCTCTATGAAATTGTAACTGGACTCATATCCTTAGTTTTTTTTAATAGAAAGAAATCATGTGTTCTACGGGTTGCTCCTCTCCTTTCCAAGTTAGAACGACCGCCACATTGTGCTCCCCGCCATATACATACACAAAGAAGTCTTTAGTAAAATTTGGGTTTACTAAAACTGGTCTAGTAGAAATGGCTATTTTGATCCGCTTAAAATCTTGATGACCTTCTAGAGTCCACTTAAAATTCAACTCCTTTCGTAGCATTGAATTAATAGGTCTAACCAACCCAGCAAAATCTACAATAAAATAGCTTATGAAGTTGATCTTCCCTAGAAAAGACTATACTCCTTTCTTATTGATTGGAAATGGTAGGTTTAGGATAGCCTCAACCCTTCTGGGGTCTATAGAGATTCCCTCTTTTGACATAATATGCCCAAGTAATTTTCCTTGAGCCACCCTGAAAACACATTTCTTAGGATTTAGGGAAATCCTAAACTCTTGGCACTTCTAAAATACTTTCTCAACATGACCGAAATGATCTTCACCTACTCTGGTGAATATAGTGAGATCATCTAGGTAAACCAAAATGATCTTATTCATTAATTCACTAAAAGCAATATCCATGGCTCTCTGGAAAGTAGCCCCAGGATTAGACAGACCAAAAGGCATCTTCGCGTAAGCAAAGGTACCCCACTTCATAGTAAAAGTGATTTTATGTTGATCCTCCTCCTTCAACCATATCTAATTTATCCTGAGAATCCATCAAGGAGAGAAATCTTTCTACCCCAACCACTATCTACAAAATCTATTCCATAGAGGGTAGAGGCTAGTGATCTTTGAGGGAGGCTTGGTTCAAATCACAAAAATCAACAGAGCTTGATTTCACTGTTTTTCTTTTGGGCCAAGATCAAATTGGACACTCAAGTTGAATGTTTGATAGGGAAGATGATTTTGGACTCTATCAACTTCTTCAATTCATGTGCCATCATGATCTTGACCCTAGGATTCACCAGCGTTTGCTTCTACCAAACTGGTTTCGTTCCTTCCATCAGTTTAATGGTATGTTGAATTATTTCCCTATTATATCCCTAGAGATCCTCATACTTCCAGACTATCACTTTATCGTATCTGTTACATAGAGAGATCAGCCTCTCCCTCTCCTCTTGAGTAGTAACATTTCCTACTTTGATTTGTTTTCCTTTAGCAACCTCCAGTTCCAAGTAGTCATCTGTGTTGGCCACGAACCTTCTTCTATCTACTTTGGCATCATCAGGGTCAAACAACTCTTCTAAGGTTATTAGACCTTTCAGGAGTTTATTTGTCTTTAACTGCAATATTTTGTCTCCATAGGCTTTTTCTATCTTGGGCTGGAGTTGATCAGCAAACTCACTAGACTGTTGCAGGAACAAAATGATCTGATTGCCACTCTCAAAAACCTACCAGTGATTTCTATTATTATGAATAGCCAGTCAGATGATCAGCTTTACCATATCCTTATTTAGTCATAGATCCTTTGTAGGATTAAACTGTGCACCAATTTGTGCCATTCTATCAGCTTTAGTGTTTTACAATCTCAGAATCAATTGGATGTTGAAAGTGGTGAAGTTCTCTATTTGATCCCATACCCTATGATGGTATGACCTCATTCTTACATTCTTTATAGTGGCCTTCTCCCAAACTTAATTTATTACTAACTCTAAGTCTTTGAAAACTTGTCTATTTGATTCCCCTCTTTTCAGCCAAGGTAAGCACATGGACCAGAGCTTCATACTCTACATCATTGTTTGTGCAATTGAACTGAAAGTGAAAATCTCTAATGATTTTTTCTCCTTTTGGTGACTCAAGACATATTCTAGCCCCAAAACCATTTCTACATTTTGCACCATCAAAGTACAAAGTCCATAGGGAGTAATCATTTTTTGTGTTTTGTTTAACTTCTCCAGACTTCTTTATGATTTCTAAAACTACAAAATCCTCTTCGATAATTACATATGTTCCTAGCCTAGTGGAATCATAGTTTTTGAAAGGATCATCATGAGTAGCCTCCAACGTAAGTGCTTCTTCTTCTTCACTCCTGTTACTCAGAATGCCCTCTTCATCGAGCATTTCCATGTCAAGTCTTTCATCTTGTGTGACTTCAGTATGGGAAGCCTCAAAATTGGTCAACACTTCTTCTGTAATGTGTTCCTTATGCAATGACTCTAACATAACTTTTATCTTAGATCCATACTCAGTCCTTAGAATCAAGTGAGACCAATCTAAGGAAAGATACCCTTCAATTTTGGTCATAAAGTCCCTAGATAAGCAGAGATCAAAAATAGGTGGAATATCTATGACAAAGATGTCTTTCTTTACAATAAAATTTGGACATGCGTACAACATAAGAGGCAGTTCCTTACGGAATCCCACAGTTTGTACTCTTTTCCCATCAAGCTGCATTACCCCATTTTTCATAGGGTCATATTTAAGCTAAAGAGCATCAACTATTTGCTTTGGTATTACAGTGGTACTTGCACCTGAGTCTATCATAGAATTGTGTAACAACTTCTTGCCTACTATCAATGTTAAATAGAATGGGGTGGGTTTTGCCTTACCTCCTACTTTTGGAACCACCAATGAGGTCTTGGGATCTTGTTGAGTAGGCTTTTCAAATGTCACCTTTTTCTTCACACCAGTATCTTTCGAGACCAGTAGATCCACAGGTGTCTCTGATGCATTTAGCGCATTCTGTAGCAGAGTATTTTTCTCCAGGATTGAAAGTATGTCCCAAAGAGAAACATTAGCTAGGGCCCTTTTTAATTATTCCACTACATTTAATGGGCTTGGTGCTGACATCTTTTGGTAAGGTCTAGGGAACCATGCTCTTTCCATCGACTGAGTAGTATTACCAATGTTTGGAACCAAAGAAAAGTCTGCATTTAATCTTTGAATTAGTGACTGTGTGACTAGGAATGTTGGATTCTTCTAAAAAGTAATTTATAACTGTGGAGAAATTACGGGATCTTCAACAACTCTCCTCTTCGAAAAGGTGTAATAGTCAGATTGTACCTATGGGATCTGTGAGGTGGTCACGTCATTTGCGAATACAGCTTCTTCCTCCTCTACCCATGAGAAAAGTGCATGTTCTGAAGCAATATCTGACTCTTGTTCAATAGACATCCCCTGCATCTAAGCCACTAAGACCACATTCTATATACTAGGTGACTAATATTGGTATTGTCCTTGTTGAGCCTCTATTTGTGATGTTTGTCTTCTTTGTTCGACTAGCTTCTACTATAGATTTCCCTTGGTGTAATCTTTGCACATGTGTGTGTTATTATGTGGGAAGCACCAGACATTTTACTCTTTGGCTAGATTATTTTGGCTAGCTACCAACTCATGGTGGGGATTAGGTGTGATTGTTTGTAATGGAGTTGGGACAAGGACAATTTGATTTGAATGTTGTGCTGGATTCGACATTTGATTTCCCTGATACTGATTAGGTTGATGCCTTGGTGGTAATTAGGCTAATAAGGTTGTTTGCTTCCCTGGAATCCTTGATAAGGAGCTCTAGGGTAATTGATTTGCTACCTTTTGAGGTTTATGACTTCATTTGAAAATCTTCACAATAGGCTTTTCATATCTTCCATTTTGGGAGCTTGCACCACTTGTGATAGGCCAGTTGAGGCTTGGCCTGCCGAATAGACATACATGGAAGGGTTGACCTACGGAGGATTAGGTAGTTCCATCTGCACATGTATAAATAATTCTGTGAACACAGGTAAAGGAGGTCTCAGGGGAAGTCTCCCAACATCTATCAAATTATTCTCAGCTAGAATGGCCAAATCATATGCATCTGGAAGGGTTTGACCTCCTAGTAATTGAATCATTATAGCTATATTTGAATTGAAATCTTTTAAATAGTACACAATAGCCATACCTGCTAGGGGATGAGCTATCACTAGAATCCTCTGACATGTCTTCTAGAATCTAGTATTGAAGTTAGTTATGGCTTCTTGGGGTGCCCTTTAGATGGTAATTAACTGCTACAATAGGGAAGACCTATCCCCTTTCTCGTTGAATCTACTAAAGAAAAGATCCCCTAACTGATCCCATGTGTTGATAGAATTAGGTCTAAGAGACCTGTACCAATCTAAGGCATTCCCTTTGAAAGACGCCACCAATAATCACAGGGCTACACTTTGATCTATCACATAGTACACCATGCACATGTCTGCTACATCCCATAAGTGCTCTTCGGGGGTCTTGAACTCTTCTCTAGTGAACTTCAGAAGTGCTTTTGAGGCATTCACTGGGATAGGGTCCCAAGTATCAGGTGGTGTATGGGGAATTAATGTGCTACCACTATTCCAATCAACAAAATTCCTTGGTGCTACTGGTTGAGCCATTTGTGTTGTTGGTTCTCCTGCTATAATTCTTCTGCAAATGATAGATATCAATGGTGGGACTAAGATCCCCATATTAGACATCGAGAGACTCCTTGTTACAGGCCCTTGGTGCATGCAAATAGATCTCTTGTTTGGGTGATTGAAAGTGTCCCATCAGGCGTGCCAAGAACTATTGATGATAAAATTCACACCTTACCAACAATAATGGGAAATATCAAAATGTTGGACTTGATTCTGAGATGAACTTTGGTTTTAAAGAAGCTGGCTCTTCTGTGTTTCTTGTGGTTTGAGAAAAGGGTAAGAATGACATAACTACTTTGAATAACTAAAACTATTCTAAGGTGATGCGTCAGATTAATTTGGTATGTTCTGTGAAGGAAAAACTCACTCCCTATCTTTATTGATTAACAAATGAAACAATCACAACCATTCAACAAAGTAACAATGCATGATTTGATAGCAGACTGCATACTTGTTGCAAGTATGTGCTAATCGGTGTTGTCATTGATGTCAACATGTTTGTGTTGTTATTAGTGTCAACTATGCTCTTATTTTGTTACTTGATTGTGATGAGTTAGTTACTTTATATTGTGTTGTATAAGTGCTAAAGATGATAAGAATATTGAGTATCTAAGTGCTTTTGAGAAAAGTTGATTCATACTGAAGATAGAGTTGTGAAGATTTATTCTAGCTTACAAGATACTGTTTGAGCTTTTGCTCCACATTTCTTCTATGTTGAAGACCAGAGTATGAGATTTGGATATAATTTAGATAAGTGTTTGAAAATGCTAAATCCATAATTTGGTGGTCTGGATTGCTATGCAGTAGAAGTTCTATTCACTAGTTTGAAAGCTGTGCTTGTAAGCAATTTCAGTGTGACAAGGAGAAAGTATTTTTCTCTGCATTTCTCCGCAGTTTGGTTTTTTGTCTTACAGTTCTGGACTTATGTTTATAAGGTCCTTAGTTATCTTTATTCCAAAAGATTTTTGATTTGGTGCTCCGGAAAGTAAGTTATTGATTAGCAGAGTTCGATAGTGTTTGTTGTGAGCAGTTTGTGATCTATCTTAAAGTGATATTTGTTGTCTTCAAGCGAGATCTATTGTGGATGGATTTGTCAACTCCCAGGTGACTTTATGTTGTTCATGGATGTCTCCAGATTGTATTGAAGGCGTGTGCTTGATTCGCAAGCTATGATGAGGTTCTTGGAAGCATGTGTTTAAGCATTCTTGGTGTTTGCACAATTTTGGCCGACTTGGATGATAACACTCTTTGCAGATGTGTTTCATGGATTGTAGACGTGTGTGAAGATGTATTTGGGTCTGAGCTAAGCCATGAAGTGTTCTTCCTTAATTCATTTGCTTTACAAGTTTGTTTAGGTCCAGACCTAATTTGAATTATGTATGTTGTCCAACCTTGGAGATTGTTCCAAAGGTTGTAGATTGTATTGCCAACCTTGATATTTGTTTCAAGGTTGATGATTGGTATAAATAAATGTAATGAATCCATGTGTTGAGTGGGGGATGCGAATATGTGTAGATGAGAGTGTGTGTTGTAAGGGCAATGAAGGTGATTTGTATTGTGCTTCAATGGAACTAAACTTAGGCATGTTGTAGATGCTATTATATCAGTTCATGGCAATGAGCCACCCCTCCAGGAAGTGAGCCAACCCTCAGTAGTGAGCCACCCCATGGCAGTGAGCCCTATTTGTAGTGAGCATTTTTTTGGACAGTGAGTCCGTAGGCAGTGAGCCTCTTTTTTTATTCAGTATTGTTATTACATTATATTGTAAGTGTAGACACTTAAATTTGTCCTCACGATCATCCTATTTTTCTTCTATTAATTAGATAGATATTATCATCTATTTAATTAATTCATGTAATATTTTCTCCTATTTTTCTTCTATTGATTAAATGGATAGTATTATGTATTTAATTAATTCACTTTATGCTTTCTTCTATTTTATTATTCTTCTATTAATTAAATGGATATTATTAATTAATGCTCATGTTATTTTTAGTGTGGCATATGGTTATATACATTGTCTCCCTGTTGCATTATATCTTTGAGAGTAATTGCAAAAAGAAATAGATTCTAGAACCTTCTTTCACTAAACCCTCAGAGAAATCTCTGAAATAAATTCATCCACTCTACGGGTTTAGCTTCAATTTGCTTGCAGTCTTTCAATTCTATTGGGCTTACAATTTCCTCCAGTTTCCCTCAGAAAATGGCTCCTGCATAGCATTCTGTGGCCGAATTTGGTGTCGATTTTTTTGGTTCAGCAGCGCCTTTTTCTTTTTTCTTTTTTAAAGGTTAAGGACGTCTAACCCACAGGCTCGCTTGGCTAAATTTGGGAGCATTTTTGTTTCAGACAGAATACTTTTATTTTTTGTAGTTTGAGAACAACAACAATAGTTGGAGATGTTGGCCTGTGCTTCTAGTGTTGCTTCTTCTTCTCCTTCCATTCATTTTGCAGCTCCTAGTCGGCCGGGGTTTTCGAAAACATTGCAAACGCGGGGTTTTTGTCTAGCCTATGTAGCCAGAAATGGGTTAAAATGTGGCACTTCATCTGGTTGCAAACTTCATTGTAAGAAGATTCATATCTGGCAACGTTAGATGTGAGGCAACTGTAGTAGAAAAGGAAACACTTGATCCCCCTACCAAGAAGCATGAATATCAGGCTCAGGTAACTTGGTTTCACATTGGAGGAAAGAGTTATTGAGCAGAGTATTATTTAATGTAACAACTTTTTGCATAAAATTTGATTCTTTTATTTATGTTTTCAACCACTATTTGCTTAAAATTGGACTGCAGGTAGTAGGCTGTTGGATTTGATTGTTCACAGCTTGTACAGCCACAAAGAAGTTTTCCTTCAGGAGCTATCAAATAGAAGGTTGTGGGTTATGTAGGTTGTTTAATTCAAGGGGAAAAAACAAGACAATGCTAAAAGATGTAGTCACTTCAAAAAAAAAATTATAAATCTGCACACCAAATCCGTTTGTGCATATCCTGCAATCAATGATATCTGTTATATATTCTGTCAAACGTTTAATCTGCCTTTGTAATATAATGCATTATATATTAGTTTTATAATATGATCAGATGCTCAAAACGTTGTAATCCATTTGAGATTATTTTATAACTAAATGGGCTTATAAACTCTTTGAATTTTATTATGAGCTTTTATATCTTAGAATGGGATCTCATTCATAGCTTTTAAAATATCATTATCTGATTTAGATGTGTTATAAAGAAAGTATGTTAAACATGAAGGAAATATGATTTTTTTTTTTCATTGCTTTTATGATTATTCTTTTGGAAAGTTTCTAAGAGATAGAAATATGTTATTTTTTTTAATTGAATAAATATATGTATGAGGTTGAAATATAGTATGTTTAGGCAGTGTTTAAATTAATATTATTTGGAATTTGAAATTAGAATAGAAAGTAAAACTTTTAATTCTAAAATGTAGTTATGAGAATTAGTCTTTAGACAACATATTTTCTAATTAAAGAGATTTAAAAAGGTGTATTATTATTATTACTAATAATAATAATAATAATAATATTACTAATATTAGTGTTATTATAAGATTCCATTCTAAAAAAAAAATTAAAAATTAAAAATCAGTTGCAAGCAGGGTTTAAATTTGACAGTTGTATAGCTGTATTTAGGCATTTTTATTGTAAGACAGTATTGAATAGATAACTGTTATAAAAAAATTGCTTGACGGCAAGGTCGACTGTCAAATTTAAGCCCTGGAGCCTGCAAGAGTCTATTGTGGCATTCTATGTTGGAGAGCTCAAAGATTCCTTAAATTCCGTGAATATATTTCTTATTCTTGACATTTTAGTGACATATTTATTGTGGCATTCTCTATTTTGAGAGTTTGGAATTAAAAATTAATTAAAATTTCACCTCTACAAAACATTACATCACCAAAATTAAACCTCCATTGCTCAGGGTGACATCCACTTTGTGTGCATAATGAATATTAAATGAATTAATATTCATATTTTAATATCTATTGGTGCTATGGTTGCATGTGGTAATGGTATTTATTCCAAAACTGCACAAAGATTTCTTAGGTTTCTTCGCCTGTACGATTGGAAATGCATGAGATTGTTAATGTCACTTTGTGTGCATAATGAATATTAAATGAATTAATGCTCATATTTTAATATCTATCGGTGCTATGGTTGCATGTGGTAAAGGTATTTGTTCCAAAACTGCACAAAGATTTCCTAGGTTTTTTCGCCTGTACGATTGGAAATGCATGAGATTGTTAATGTATTGGTGAGATTCGCCTGTGGAGTCTTTTAAGTGCAGCAGCATTTCAAAATTATGTTCTTCTTTTTCTCTATTAATCTGAAATTTTTTCCTTGTCCTAAAATACATGAGCAAAGAGAATAAACTTTCAATTCCTGATCATAACCCTGTAAATAATTCACCTACCAACAAAGAACATTATAGAAAATACTTTCAATTCCTGATCAATACTTTCATTTCCTTTCTCCAAAAGACTTATAGGCACTGAAATAATGACATAAAAAATCCATAGACTCCTTTGAATACTATATCTGTAACATGCATTATTTGAAAACATTAGAACAGTAAATGTTTGATAGCAAACTTGTGATGTGCTTGCTAACAAAAAAGAAAAACCAATTAAACTAGAGCTGCTAGAGATTGTGAACTCCCTTTCCATGAGCTTCCTAAAACAAAAATGAACTAGATTTTGGATGAAGAAAAGTTTCTTTTATATGCTTTGTATTTTTTTTTGTAAGTTTGTAAATTACAATCTCTTAGTGCATGTTAACTCCTAGATTATAGCTTGGACTCAAATGGCTTTTAAACTTGGGATATATTTTAAGTTAAAATTCTTGATTAGTTGTCCAATATAAATTGTGCTCTAATAATTTTTTACTTTATTTATTAAAATGTTCTCATAAAAATGTGCTCTATTATTACTTTATTTAATATTTTTATTTATTTATTTAAATGTTCTATATTATTTATTTAAATGTTTTTTTTATATTTTTGTATGTTCTTCTTTAATTTATAAATTACATTCTCTTAATGAATGTTAACTCCTACATTATAGTCAACTTGGGCTCAAATAGGGTGAGGTGTGTTTAAATCTCATAAAAATGTTCTCTTATTATTACTTTATTTAATATTATTAAAATAAATAAATTATTAAAATATTCTTTATATGTTTTGTATTTATTTTTTTGGTAATTTATAAATTACAATCTGTTAGTGCAAGTTAACTCCCAGATTATAGTCAAGTTGGACTCCAATTAAATTTTTTTTAATATGTAAACTCTTTAAAAATAAAAAAAATTTAAAAAAAATGCATTTTTTTTTTCTTTTTCCCTTCCCACATTTTTGGTAAGTAATTTTTATTTAAAAAACTTTTGAACTTTAGTTTTTTTAAACAAAAATCTTTGCTAGGTTTTATGTAGTTTGTATTAAAAAAAATTCTAAACTGGATAATTTTCAATTCCTATATGGGTCAGATTTAATCTAGCTTTGGTAGGTTTTAGGTAGTTTGTATTAAAAAAATTCTAGAAATTATTGTCCATGTTTCTATCCATATGTCTAACAAAAAGATTTCACTTAAAAACTAAAATAAAAAGTTATAATGCGGGTATTTAAAATATATTTAAAAAAATTAATATACAAATATAGTGAAATTAGTAATCCATAATTATATTTTAAATAATTATTTTAAAGTTGTTACTAAATTTGAATTTAATTAATTAATTTTATTTATTGATAATTTTTGTAAGTTTCCTTGTAAATTAGTAATTAAATAATAATCATACTACTTCATTTAGGTAACGGAATTGTTTTTTTAAAACTAATCATTTAGTTATTTGAATAAATGGTATTTATCAAATTTTGCAAAAAATGTGGAATAAATAAAATTAGAAGTTAAACACAAAGTATAAGAAGACAATTTATTTTATTAAAATTATTTTATTTCACATAAAATAAATTGTTTTCTTATACTTTATGTTTAACTTCTAACTTATATATATATATATATATATATATATATATATATATATATATATATATATATATATATATATATATATATATATAGATATATAGATATATATATATATATATATATAACATAGAGAAATATTAAAAAATAATAATACATATCTAACAAAAAAATTATATATATTTGTTCTTATAATCTAAAAATACTAAGTCTCTAGATTGAACCTACTCTTCTTCTAAAAATCTAGATCTCCATAAATCTAGACTCCATACCATATATATATATATACCTCTAAGTTGTTTATTCTCTATTCTTTCATGTAGACCAACATAATACAAAAATATTAAAAAAATCACATACCCAAAAGCATTGACTATAACACTAATTTATAATAATTAGGGTTAGGGTTAAGGTTAGAATTAGGGTTAGTATTGGCCTGAATGTTAGGGTTAGGTTTAGGAATTAGAATTATGTTTTGGTTAGAATCAAAGTTAGAATTATACTTAGAATTATGGTTAGTATTAGGGATACAATTAAGGTTAGGGTTATAATAACACTTAGGAATAGAGTTAGATTTATGGTTACAAATATAATTAACAAAAAAATTAACATTAGGGTTAAGGATAAAATTAAGATTATCAATACAATTATAGTTAGAGATAGAATTAGGGTATGGGTTTGAATCAGGGTTAAGTAGATCTAGGGGTAGAGGGTTAGAAATAAGGTTAGGGTTAGGATTTATATCAGTGTTAGAATTAAATTTATGGTTAGAGTCAAGTTTATGGTGAGGGTTAGAATTCTAAATAGAATTAGGGTTAGAATTATGAATAGATTTAAGGGTAAGTAGATCTAGGGGTAGAATTATGGTTAGGTAGAATTAGGATTAGTGTTAGACTTACAATCATGATTAATGTTAGGGTTAGGGTTATAGTTAAAGTTTTGGTTTAAATTAGAGGTTAGGGCTACAATTAGGGTTAGGGTTCAAGTTTAATTTAGAATTAGGGTTACAAATAAGATTAGTGTTAGGCTTGGGGATAGAATTAGGCTTAGGGTTAGATTTATGGTTAGATGTAGGTTTATTGTTAGGGTTAGAAATATGGTTAGAATTAGAGTTAGGGTTAGCATTATTATCAAGATTAAGGTTAGGGTTAGGATATGGTTAGAATTAGGGTTAGGGTTAATGATGCAGAGCACACAGTGGAAGCTCTCAAAACATAGATGAAATACCCATCACGCTCGCAGTTCAAATAGATTAATGTTTAAATAGTTTTAAAACCCCCTCTCAAGGTTCTAACAATACTAATCACATACATTCTTTTATGGTTGCAAGACCATATATTATCGGCAACCCTCGAAGTTGTTATCTCGACATCACAACTCTCGCTGATGTAAATCTTCAACTTTGTATCTACCAAAAGATACATTCTTCAATGTACGTTTAGGATATACATTCAGTGGGATGGACCATTGACTTTCTTTGTATGTCGATACACTATTGGTCAGACTTCCAACATCAGAAGCTTTTAACCTTCTCTCTTCGACACCTCCTGTCCACCTGATGCAGAACTTAACCATTCACAATATACTTTTGCGACATACACACTCAACGTGCTTTTGCGATATACACACAGAATGACTTTCGACATACATTAGCGATATACACACAGAATGTATACCTGGTGAAACAACATGAATCTTCACCGATCTGAACCTCTGCAAACCCTGTAGCTTCACAGACCCTTTTCAACAACTACACAGATCTAATTTCTCCTTCAATCACATAGATCTTTCACCCTGCCAACCTAGCACATGATGGCGCTAGGATTTATCTACACCCTGTATGCGATCCTGCAAACATGAAATTGAACAAAATGAACACAAATTGATATGTACAACCATTCCACCGATTTCAAAGAAATCTAATTGGTGGAATGGATTAAGAATCCATCTCAACCACAAAATAGGAAAATCAATTGCACAGAGAAAACTAAGGAATCAAAAGATAGAAAGATGCACAATACAAAATTTTATTATGCCTTTCAAAATGTGTATATAGATGCTCTGTTTCTCAAATACAATCACACTGATCTATGATCTGATCTCAACTGAACTAAACTCAACTACAACTATTGATTACATTCGATGATCTCGGGCATTTATCTACTCACCCTTAGTAGTACTGAATTGATTCCAAGCGGTTGGGAGATCTAACAACCTCTAATTGCCTAACAACTTCCTAACTGTCTAACAACCCTTGTGATTACAAATCGACAAGTGTCCTTGGGACTTACAACATAAACCTAGATACAAACTAAAGTAACATGCATTGGTCAAACATACCTTATTACATGCATGGTTAGCTTAGGACCTTATTGGAAACAACAAAATGAACTGTAAACAGTTAATGCCTTATGGAGGCCACTGTGGATTGGGTGCTCCTACACCATACACCCCACTACAAAAAGAACTCATGCCACATGAGTTAGGTCTTTGTCTTGCTCTAGCTGTATACTTTGCTATCTCATGTCTTCCCCACGATCTCTGGACTGCAACCTGCTTCCATGGAACCAAAGACTCATGCCTAGCATTGTAGGCTCTACTCACACCTTTCTTTCTTACTGTCATCTCTGCCGGAACACCTGCATTGGAAACCTTGGGTAATGCTTCTTGTACTCCTGCTATGGCAGAATATGTTTGTTTTTCAATTCTTGTTGGGTCTAGAGGACAAACAATTGTCCCTACTATGATTGCATCCTTGTCTTTTCAATCAACTTGTGGTTGCTTATAAACCTGCTCTTTGACCTTCTGTGGATCCATCTGATCTCCATTGCCAAAAATTGAAATCACCTTCAAACTGTGATCCCTAGAAACCCTACTCCTTGAGGTATTCCCAACTATCCTTGTCCCTTCTGCATTGATCTGCACAAACTCTTTCTTTCCCATCAAGATGACCTTGGCTACCTTCTTTGCTACAGCATCCTCCTGCAATGGTGTCATCACAAAAGTTCTCCCATCCTTCTTGAAGGTGTAGGTGTTAGCATATCCATCATACACTGCTCTCCTATCAAATTTCCATGGCCTACCTAAAAGTAGGTGACAACATTCCATGGGCAAAATGTCACATAAAACCCTATCCTGATATTCTCCAATCTGAAAATCAACATATGCTTGTTCATATACCAAAAGTGATTGATTATCACTTACCCAAGATGCTTTGTAAGGGGTTTGATGTGGAATCCTTTCCAATTTTAGTTTATCCACCATTTCCTGAGATACCATATTATCTGTTGAACCATAATCTATTACTACCTTGCATTTTTTACCTTTGCTTTTGCAGTTGGTCCTGAAAAGTGCTCTCCTTTGTAACATGTCCTTGGATGTCTTCAAGAGTGTTCTCCTTAGCATCAATGATTCTCCATCTTCATCTGGGGCTGCACTTCCCATTGGAAGGTTAACACTTTCACCTACCTCCTCTTCTTGCACATATTGAACCCTCTTGTCATTCTTCCTATCACTTCATGATGATGAACCTTGCCTTTCTGGACATTTGAATGCTGGGTGACCAATTTCATTACAATGATAACATCTCCCAGTGAAAACATTAGAACTTGTACCACCTCCAAATCTGCCTCTTGTTCCTTTCCATCCACCCCTGAAATCAGACTGCTCTTGCCCTTTACTAGTCTCTTCTCGGTTCTCATTGGTTTGCCTTGTTGTAGGGGCTGATCCTCCCCCTCTTATATTGCTTCCTATTTGCCTCATGGACTTATCTTGTCTCCTTTTTATCTTCTCTTTAGCCCTTAAGGCCATTTGGAAACACTTATTCACTATTTCTGGTGCTAAGATGTTGAACTCATCTTGGATGTTCATCCTTAGGCCATTCAAGTACCTGGCCACTTTCTCTGACTCTTCCTCTTGTCTCTTTGATCTGAGACTAAGTTTATGAAACTCTTGTGTGTATGCATTCACATCAAGGTCTCTCTGTCTGAGGTTTTGCAATTTCTTATACATCTGCACATCATAGTCCAAGGGTAAGAACTATGCCTTGAGTTTGGTCTTCATCCTTTCCCAGGAGGTTATCATATTCTTCCCCTTCTTGACTCTCTCTCCTTGTTCATAATTCCACCATGCAAGAGCAGATCCCTTCAATCTTGCCTTTGCCAATTTAACCCTCTTATCATTAGGGATTTCTTTATATTTGAAATGATTGTTCAATGCCTCAATCCAATCAATCACCTCTTCAGCTTCCATACTTCCACTATACATAGGTAACCCATCTATGGTGTCCCTATTGACTGACTGTAATGCATTTAAAAATGCCCTCTGGTCTACTGCACCAGTATCTTCTCTGTCTTTTTACTGGTTTCAACAATTTTTGCATCGCCTTCATCACTGTCACTTTCATCGTCCCTCCCTTTGCCTTTGGACTGCTTGAACTCTCCCAACTTGGTTGCAAGCATCTCCTCAATTAGCTTCTTAACGATGTCCTGCGATATACTTTTGGGAGGCATCGTCTCCGCCTCTGGCTCGCTTTCTCTTTCTGACATAAACATTCACAAACAACACCAACACTTCTATAGACCTTTCGCTAGCTCTGATACCAATTTGATGCAAAGCACACAGTGGAAGCTCTCAAAACATAGATGAAATACCCATCACGCTCGTAGTTCAAATAGATTAATGTTCAAATAGTTTTAAAACCCCCTCTCAAGGTTCTAACAATACTGATCACATACATTCTTTTATGGTCGGCAAGACCATATACTATCGGCAACCCTCAAAGTTGATATCCCAACATCACAACTCTCGTCGATGTATATATTCAACTTTGTAACTGCCGAAAGATACATTCTTCAATGTACATTCAGGATATACATTCAATGGGACTGACCATTGACTTTCTTTGTATGTCGATACACTATCGGTCAAACTTCCAACATCAGAAGCTTTTAACCTTCTCTCTCCGACACCTCTTGTCTACCCGATGCAGAACTTAACCATTCACAATATACTTTTGCGACATACACACTCAACGTGCTTTTGTGATATACACACGAAATGACTTTTGACATACATTAGTGATATACACATAGAATGTATACCTGGCGAAACAACATGAATCTTCACCGATCTGAACCTCTGCAAACCTTGTAGCTTCACAGACCCTTTTC
Source organism: Cunninghamia lanceolata (assembly GCA_027924645.1). Classification (NCBI taxonomy): domain Eukaryota; kingdom Viridiplantae; phylum Streptophyta; class Pinopsida; order Cupressales; family Cupressaceae; genus Cunninghamia; species Cunninghamia lanceolata. Next base: position 7,317,797 of record BSBN01000445.1, read on the forward strand.
AGTGACTACACAGATCTAATTTCTCCATCAATCACACAGATCTTTCACCCTACCAACCTAGCACATGATGGCACGAGGATCTATTTGCACCCTGTACGCGATCCTGTAAACATGAAATCGAACAAAACAAAAACAAAACAAAAACACAAATCAATATGTACAGCCATTCCATCAATTTTGAAGAAAGATAACCGGTGGAATAGATTAAGAATCCATCTCAACCACAAAATAGGAAAATCGATTGCACAGAGAAAAAGTCATGTCCCTATAATTAAATTGATTATGTATTATTCATTCAAATTGAAGATATGAATGATATTAAAATCTATTATTAAAAATCATAAATTGAATACCTTTAAATTAAATATTATAAGTTGGAAATATTTATATTAAATAATATAAATTACAATTAGATATTAAATATACTATATTTTATATATACTGAAATATATTTAAAGCTATTCAAAATAAATATCAAATATACAATATTTGATATATATTTAAATATTATAAATTAAATACTATACTATTAATAAGTTACTTATATTTTAAATGGCATAAGGCCACATAAGTGGCAGCAGCGAATGTCACAATAGAAGCAATCAGAAATAAGGAATATAAAGAAGCATCTATTTGTATATGGTGGCAATTGAAATAAAATAACAAACATCAGCAATTAAGTTTAGATAGTAATGGGCAGTGCTAACAAAGGATTATGTCCCTTGTGAAAGGTTATCCCTCTTCAAAAAGACAACTCACTTCATAGGGAATTAAAGGTATAAGTTTAGATTGGTGTGAGAGAGGGAGGGGGCATATAGAACTTGAAGAATAAATAAAATATTCAATCAAAAGAAAATTGATATACAGGTCTTGCAAGAAAGAGGTATAGAAAAAGATATATTTTCTGATTATATTAAATTGAGTATTTAGTGCAAGACAGGGCCAAGAACTACAAACAGGCATGTACATATATATATATCAGCTGTGATGTATATATTATCATAGAAGTGACAGCAGAACCAAGTAATTAAGGCAGAGGTATGTATATAACAACAGTGATATACATAGTTATAAAGGTAATAGGAGAATGGTAATGCAACCTATTCTTTTGAATAATTAGTTATGCTTATTTAATGAATAAATATATTCAAATGCATTTGTAATTATATCAATTAAAAGCATTGAAAATTGATGCCAATACTATTGATGTTATGGATAATAACAATTTGATTAAGGAAGGTTGAGGTAGGACTGCAAGGAGGGGGACGGGCGAATGATCCCTCACTAGGCATGCCACCTCATGATGATGGTTAAGGACCATTGGTTAAGGGCCACATGAGGCCAACGGAGGATAAGGTCCTACTGTTGGGCCTAGTGTTGAGGATCTAGGACACCCTATTGTAGCCTTCCGAACTATCCCCACTTGAGTCAATTATTGATATAAGTGAAAAGGATGATGTTCAATCATAAGAGGAAGGGATGGTGTGATGGAGGGGAATAACGTAAAGCCCTCACTAGGTACGCCTCTTCATGATGATGGTTAAGGACCATCGGTTAAGGACCACATGAGGCCAATGGAGGATAAGGTCTTGTTGTTGGGCCTAGGGTAGAGGAAACTTGAGACACCTCATCATGTTCCACTCCCCCCTCTCTATGGTTGAACCCACATAGTCCTTGAGACTTGTTACATTGCTATATATGATCTTTGTTTGTTGTTTATACTTTAGTATTTTGTGTATTCATTGTATACTTAGTGACCTTGGATGGCGGACGGGTCCACGGTGTAGTATGGGATGCACCGAATCCCCTTTCCAATTATCTGATGGTATACTTACATGTATTAATGCAACTTACCCGTATTCATTCCTTATGGTGTATTTAAGTGTATTCAAGTATATACCTTGTGGATTATGTGTATTTGAGTATATACTCTATGTATTCAAGTGTATACTTTATGAGGCTAATGTAATGTTGTAAGTGATTTCTAACTTGTTGCAGGAATTGAATCAAACCAAGGTACTCTCTAAACCTTTATTTTCTTGGAAATCGATAATTTAGGGTAAAATTAGTATTGTTCCTAAAAGGGACATTACAAGTGGTATCAGAGCATCATCCTGCCAGCCTGAGGGATAATAGTTGATGCAACCAAGCCAACGAACTTTAAGGGCTCTAGAGAGAGAGAGAAAAAGAAGACTATGGAGCAGGAATTGAGGGCATTCATGGAAAAAAATGAACAAACAACCCAAGCCATGCTCCAAACCCTTCAAAACATAAACAACAACCTTAGACCTGACACAAGACATGAAAGGGAAATCTCCTCCAGCCAATCTGATAGTAATCATAACACTACAGTTGGATCAAACTCAAGTACCGAGGGACCCCATTTCTTGGAAGAAGAAAGTCCTTTAGAGGAAAATGAAGGAATTAACAATCAAAATGTGCACGAACTTGCCTTAGAATATGCAAGGCTTGAAACTGAAGTTAGAAGAAATATCCCTTTCACAGCATATTGTGAGGTAGCGATGAAGAATGGTCATAGGGGTAGAAACAATCGCCCAAATAGAGATATACGAAGTAAAATAGGAAAACTATACATCCCTAACTTTGATGGGTTAGGAAAAATTACAGCCCAAGCATGGGTACAAAAACTAGAAACATACCAAACTCTTTGTCCCATGACCGAAAAAGATACCATTACATTTGCCACACTACATCTAGAAGGAGGGGCGCATGACTAGTGGCATCATGGTAAAATTACCCAAGATCATAAAAATATCAAGTCTTATGAGGTCTTCAAGAAAAGACTCATTGAAAGATTTGACCAAACACATCCCCAAAAACACTTCAAGGAGCTAACCAAAATAAGACAAAGATTCTTAAGGTTACATTATAATTATTATCTCTATTATTTTTGAGGGTGCATTCTATTTGTGTTAAGACATTTTATTTATCATATAATGCTTATTAGTATTTTGGCTTTGGTAAGAAGGTTTTAAAAGAAAACTTATAAGCACTTTATAGGGTTACGGTTTTGAGTTTGTTTTAGATGCAAAATGAATTTAAACTTAATTTCTATATAATTTTATCTTGCAAACTAAATTTTATGCATGTTTATAAGATAACATGAAATGTTCAAGTTAGGAATATGGTTTGTATGGAAATTAGTTTTTCGTATTAGGTAATTATGCCTTTGATGTATTTTGGTACTCATGTAATAATCATTCCAGATAGTTAATTTCAACTCTACAAGACTAGAGGAAATATATATTAGTGCAAATATTCACATTTTATCTATGCCAAAAGCCATAAGAAATTCCACTTTTATAAGAAATACCCTAACATTAAAACTGTAATATTTTACCATATAAGTTTAGGGTTTTAAGATTAAAACTATAATATAGGTAAGGAGAGCACATCAAAAAAGAATACAACTAATAAATATTAATTAATCTTATTTAGTTTGAGATTAGTTTTTATTTAATTCTAAAACTAAAAATTAATTTAATTTTGTTCATATAGTTATTCATTTAATACCATTTCATTATTTTTTTAATGGAGTTAGTTTTCTTTTTAGTACTTATATTTGGTTTTTCATAGTTTAATATTACCTTTATGCATCTGTATTCATTTAGAATTTAGAATAGACTCTATTAATGTGATGTTGTGAATGTTTTTTATTTTCATTTTTCAACATAAACCAACGTGAACTATTGCATGGGCTTCTATTGTCAAGTATCTGTGTTTAATCTCATTTTTCTCCTTTGCATATTTAATGTTGCAATGGCAGGGTTAATATTGTTTGTTAAATCTTTTGTTGCAGGGTTTATATATTTTAATTTGGTTACAGGGTTTATATTTTGATGGCAGGCTTAAATGTTATAAAATCCTCTGTTGTACTCCAAGTTCCCATGCCTCGTTGAAGTCTCTTTTTAGGATTGTAGGCCTCCTAGTTTATTTCCACTATCAAAGCCTTTCTTTAAACCCTTGCATATTTTCAAATGATAGCCTTTATCTTGCATGCAAAAAACTTTTGCCACCCAAAACCATAAACAATCACATATTTGGTTGCTGCAACAATCACATATTTGGGCTTCAGATCTGAGAAAAACTCCTCAACATCTTCTTATCGAGTCAGATCTAGATCCTTGTGAGTCCTGAGGACCAAATTTTTGAACCCCAATTCATGAAGCTTCCTGACAATAGCTGAACCCACTAGTCCCCTGTGTCCGGCAACAAATATCTTCACTAATTTGTCCATCATGAAGGATTCATTGCAGGTTTCTTGGCCCAGATCACCCATGATGGCCAGTTGAGAATGTGGCTGAATATTGTGCAATGAAAAAGACCAGATCGAAATGCTTCCTTATGCAATCATATCAAACAAATTGAGAGCTTAAACTCACCCACCTGCTGCACAACCATTAAATTTTAAATGCCCTGCTTTGCTCCAATCATTCACAACACAAAAATTAGTTTAAGTATGAATTAAATTAGAAGATGACGTTAGGAGATTTAGTTTAGATTTAGATTCTTGTTTTCTTAGTTTAAGTTTCTCACGTTTTCTTTAATTTATATATATTTTTTAATTTAGTTTTTTTTAACTAAAATTAGTTTGGTTTAGATTTCGTTTAGATTTTTAATTTAGATTTTTTTAGATTTAGATTTTAATTTATGTTAAAAAGCTAAATTAGTTTAGTTTAGTTTAGATTTAGTTAATTTAGCTTAGTTAATTTAGTTTAGATTTAGTGTTAAATCCTAATTAGATTTAGTTTAGATTTTTTTAATTTAGCTTTTTGATTTAGAAGTTAATTTAGCTTTTCATTTGGTTTTTAATCTAGGTTAGTTAATTTAATTTTAATTATGACATTTTTTAGTTTTTTTTTTTAATTTTAGATTTTGTTAGCAATTAGTTTTAATTTTGATAATTTGGTTTAGATTAAATTTTGTTTGTTAGTTTTTGATAGTTAGATTAATGTTAATTTTCTTTTTAGTTTAGTTTTTATTTTGTGGTTAATCCATGATGATTTGGCTTTTGTGCACATGTCAAAGATCTAAAATCGAAACTTGATGTTCGTTTGTTGAACACTTGAAACTGAAACTACTGACAATGGTTTTTGTAGGGCTTTCATTGATTTGATCTCATTTTCAAATGTCTGTTTACACATAGCTTAACTAGGGGGTTAATTAATTACTATTTGTTGTGCTTGTAAGAATGGTAGGTGTATGCTCTCACCTTGTGCAAACTCGGTGATCATAAGCCAGACCCATCTCTTTATGTTTTTAATCCCTTAGAGAGCTTGCCTCCCGATTTGTGAGAGGGAACGACTCAAGCGGTACTTTCGTTTCGATCCACTATATAAATAATTGTGGTTGTGACGAAAGTCATCAATCACCTGGTGCCGCTATTCTATACCGATAGAAGTCTCCCTTAGTGTCCATGTGATGCGTGAAAATCCTTTCTAAGGGCTAGGAGGCCTCTTAAATGAGCAAACCGCCACATGTATAGACACCATATTATCCCAAAACACAGACTAGAAACCACTTGTTGTAGAGGCCAAAAACATTTTTGCTTGTTGGTGTAGGAGGTCAAACCTCTAAAGCTACCCTATATGTACTATTCATTGTAGAAACAGAAATTCCTCAGTTCATAAGATCTCCAGATCTTCAGGGTAAGAGATTTGGTGTGCACGTGTAGTGTAAGGGGGAGCTAGTGTCACCAATATCTCTAGTTGTTCACTTCGTCTTAGTATATGGATAAATCCAAGTAGGGACTCAGCAAGTGGTATCCCCTTTCCATCCTAAGTTGTGCATGCTTACAAGTGTCTTCAAATTTATTGAGACCAGTGAAAAAAATTGGGGCTAATCTAGGCCCCCATTCAGACTTTTACTCTGATTTTATATTAGATTCATCCACAACATTCTATCTGTCGTTTTTTGCGTGTGTGTTAAAAAACATTGTCAATCTCAACCAAACACCACACCTCGAATCTATAACATTCCAACCTTACTCATATTCTCATACTTGAACCTAGTCCAATCTTCATTTGTCAAAATGGTTGTGATCCTCAACAAATCTAGGCCAAATCCAAAACCATACATACTCTGAGATGTTCCAAAATTCACTCCTAATGATGATGAGAATATTGTAGATCATGATGCATATTTTGATAGTCATGAACCATATATCCCCCCGTATTCGCTTCCATCAACTTCACACAAACCTTCATCCTATAATGAACACCTTCGTATAAAAGTTCTAATCAAAAGGTGTTTAGTCAAAAGGGTCCTAATAGATTGTGACTCAGAGATAAACTTGTGCACTCTAAGGTGTTTTAAACAACTGGAACAATTAGGATACTCCACTGTGGATATTGAAAAATACCATTGCATCACTATTAAAACCTATGATGAAACTAAAAGGAGAACTAAAGGTACTATTCAATTACCCATCCAATTAGGGCTAGCCAGGTAGTGGATATCACTTGTCAAGTTCTATATCTCAATCTCCCATCTAATATCTTCCTAGGATGACCATGGATTCAAGCCATGAGAGCTATTCCTTCCACCTATAATAGATGCATCAATGACCAAGACATTACCATTTATGCCGATCCAAATCCTTTTGAATGTTGTTGAATCAATGACAAGGCCTGACTATCTACCTCACATATTGATCCATCCAACTTAGCCTCTCCACAACATGAGCATGATAATACTAGTCACTCCTCACACCACAATCAAGAAACCTTAGGTCATCATAATGATACTATTAACAAGGGAAATACCACCTTAAGTTTGGGATCATACATCACTCCATCTACTAGTCCTCCATCACCATCTAATAAAATGCCTATCTCAAAGCCTAGTAGGCCCACACCAACACAACCATCAAACTTTCCAAGCTCTAATCCATCAACCAAAGAATCCTTTGATGATTTTCTCCAAAGACTACTAGCATGAAATAGACCATCCCCGTGTCAAGCACCCATTAATGGGCTTACTAAAGAACCTTTGAATGCCATGTCCACTTCTTCAACCCCATCATGTGGTCCACAACCCCTCAAGCCTATTAATGATTTTCCATTTCCCTCTCATGTTGTTGACCAAGAACCTATCCAAGAGTCATCCACTTCCATTCAAGCAAAGCAATAGGTATGTCAAGATCACAATCCTAAGTATGTGGAAACATCAAACCCTTATCCAAATCAAGATCAAATCCCTTTCATCCAACCCATTCATAACATATACCTTTTCCATGATCAAGACATTAGTCATGATGAAGAACCTATCTATGAGCCACTTGATCCTATTCATACCCCCATAACCATTCATGACCAAGATACCCAAGATCTAATGCTCCATCTAATACAAGTTTTGTGGACCTACTTAAGAATTCACCTCGTTTCATGGCCTTCCTTCAAAGAAAAGAAACTTCTTCTCCATCTAGCCCTACCCATGAGGAGCACACATCCACTTGCCATGATGAGACACATGCCTCCCAAGAACACATAGAAGATCAATCAAACAACTTGGATCTAAATGAACATAATGATAATCAAGATCCTAATTATCCTTCCACATCTACCATCAACCCCATTTCAAATCCACCATCGTGTCCACTTGGTCTTTCCACCTTCATTCATGAGTGGTCCTCCCTAGGGGAACAACAACCTTTGTCTTCCACATCACCTTCTCCATCCAATAAGGAACTCGTGTCTAGTTCCCAAACTACACCTAGTCCCATTGTCCATCGTATACTCCAAAACATGAACTACCAAGGTAAAGGCTTAGGCCTTAATGAACAAGGCATTTTGGAGCCCATCCATGTCAAAGTCCCTCCACACTCCTATGGCCTTGGATATACACCCCAAGGTAAACAATAAGTCCACCACTTTCCATCATAAATCCTATCATACCCCTAAGACATATGTTGCCATTCCACCTCCATTATCCTACAAGTGCCAAAAGCATGTGACCATACATCTTCCACCATCCACTTTACCTCCACTACTTCCAACTTTTAATATTCCTCCATCCACTGTGCCACCACTTCTCCCAACGTCAGATCCATCCATTTACACATTCTCTTACATTCCTAATCATGACCAATAAATGCACACATCATCTAAACATGAAGCTTCCACTCATTCCACCAAACCTAAGGGATTCAAAAATAAACATTTAGATGCCTCTACCCATAAAGCCAAAAATCCTAAGGGTCCTATTGCCTTAGGGTACAAATGCAAAGAATCAAAGCAAAATACATCTAAAATGCTATCCAAGCCCATACCTCCAAAACTAAAGTCCAAAAGCGAAATGGTATGGGTACCTAAGCAAAAAGAAAGAAAGTCAAATGAGGCATCCACATCTCAAAAATACCAACCATCCTCTTCCATCCACTCCATTCAAAAATCACATTCCATATGCAAATCCCACATCCAAAGAAAAAATCATAAAAATACTAAACTTGTCTATGTGGGTACCTAAAGCACTACATCATCCATCTCCTAAGAAAACATCTCCATTGCTTCCTACGCCACCTTCCAATCAAAAGCCTCAATATTTATCATGGTGTGTGCAACCGTTGGTCATGGTTCCCTTCCATTCCGTGACATTTCCACATACCTCCATCTCTCCATCTTTCACCTATTATCCTACATATCTCCACCACCACCTTCCTATGGTCCATTCTTTTTCATAAACCTTTTATTCATTCTTTTGCATAAGTCCTCCATAATCCACATCATGATCCACTATCATACCCTTCATAATCCACTGTCTACCTACTCCATCCCCTTTTCATGCAATCCCTTATCAACATCTATGAGCACAATGACATTTGACATGGTCCATGTGCAAAATGCATCTCTAATGGGACACTATCACCTTTCATGGAACTAGACACTGGAGTCCCTCCTATCCATATTCCCCTTCTATCCAAAAACATAAAAAAAAAATTAAAAAAGTAAAGAGAAATCCCTTCATCCAATGGTGAAACCCACCCTTGGTGGCACCTTGGATAAGTACCATGATGCAAACATGGCAAACATGTGTCATGTGGAGGTTGATCTTCTATGTCAGTTACACTTGGGGGCACATTGTCTCATCCTATCATATCATTTTCATCCTATCATACGATTTCCATACCATATCCTATCTTTCCTTACTATCTTACCATCCTTGGCCATCGTACCCATATACTTATCATATTGAGTCCATTCATCCTCTCTTCCTCCTTTTGATCTTGATAAAGATAGGGAGCAAAATGTTGAAACATGCTTTGGATATCTTTTGATATGCCTCATCCTTCCAAACAATCTTATCATTGTCCTATTGTCATAAGCTTTGTCATGTAAAATCCTAAATAGAATGGGGCATGTTGTTCCTATGAGACATAGTCTTTGGAGATCACATCCCTTCCACTATTACCTATCCTTTTATTTATCCATTCATCATGTGCTTTCCATGGCCTATTCTTTTATCCATTCACCTATCATGGGCCTTCCACTTCATTTATTATCACCCATTCATTTATCCATCTTATTTACCTCCTTGCACCTAGACTTGGTTTTCCCTTGTCATTGGTATCTAGCACAAAGGATATCAATATTGTCATCCAATGTCATTCCTCAAAACATTCCAAAAATCCAAAAAAATCAAAACATTCCAAAAATCTAAAAAAACAAAACATTCCAAAAATCCAAAAAAATCAAAACATTCCAAAAATCTACAAAATCAAAACATTCCAAAAATCCAAAAAAAATCAAAACATTCCAAAAATCCAAAAAAAATCAAAACATTCCAAAAATCCAAAAAAATCAAAACATTCCAAAAATCTAAAAAAATCAAACAACTTCAAGAATTCCAAAAACAGTGATACTTTTAGATCAACACACAACTCTGAACTTCAACAAAATCAAAACATGCCAAGATTTACAATCAAGCATACATTACAACATACCTATCAATCCATATTTCAAGTCCAACCACATGCATAAACTATGACAAGAATTAGTTCTACATTGAAGCATAATGCTTGTTTGTTTGCCGATCTTTGATTGATTTATGATTTTACCTTTGGTGGCATGTCTTTTAGCTTCTCAAGGATGTCTTGGACTAGAGAGGCAAGGATGGGGCATGTTCACTTGTTTTCTATTTGTGGATTGTTCCTTATTCATGGGATGACTTGTCTTAGGACATGATTGTCTAAAAATCATCGAGGACTTATGAGTCTAATGTAGATGAGAGCATTCCTTGTCTAAAAGTGTCTTCCATGCAATAAGTATTCAGGTCATCTAAGGTCCTTATACCTAGATGCTTATACTTTATTGCTAAATAAAAATACAAACAATATTTAGGTTGTCTAGACATTTATGTTATCTAGGCGCTTATACTAATTTGCGACATAATAATCTCAATGATGATAAAACACTATGTAATGCACAAGAAGTTTCATCACTTTCATTTCCTTCATATTTTGTTTCACCTGTCATTTCTTCCATCATCCATTTCCTTCATAATTTCATTTTCTTCATCCTCCTTATCTCAAGGATTAATTAATCGCTTTATCCAATAGACACCTGTCTCTTAGTCCAAATATCAGATCAATCAACTTGCTTTTTAGCTTGGGACTCCAATGCTCCTTGATCACTCAATCTATCAATCAATTATTATTTTATGTCAATCAATTATTATTTTATGCTAGCATCAATCTCAATCAACTTAATCAACTTAATCAACTTATCAACTTGGCTATACTGAGCATTTCCATCAATTGTTTAGTTACGCCTATTAGTTGTGCATTTTCATCAAATGTGCATCTCCGCTTAATCACTCGCGCAATATCAATCATCAAATCTTTTCCCCGTGATCTATCGAGAGATTCATCTTATCACAACTTGTTCGATCAATCTCTCAAGGGGGGGCATATCATCCTTATCATTATCCTTACCAGGATATCCTTGGGGCATGTATTAGTTAAACAATTCTTTTTTCTTTGAAACAACACGACAAGCTGCATTGTCTCAAAGAGGGGCAAAATGTAGACACTTAAATTTGTCCTCACAATCATCCTATTGTTCTTCTATTAATTAGATAGATATTATCATCTATTTAATTAATTCATGCAATACTTTCTCCTATTTTTCTTATATTAATTAAATGGATAGTATAATTCACTTTAAACTTTCTTCTATTTTATTATTTTTCTATTAATTAAATGGATATTAAATTATCTATTTAATTTATTCACTATATAATTTCCTCTATTTTAAATTATTAAAATATCATTTATCCATTTCATGCATACTTTATTTATATAATTATTAAAAATACACATAAATTGAAACCATTACATATTGCATTAAATTGTAAATTCATTTAATATAATTTCCTCTATTGCATATTTAATGCACAAATCCCACTTTGTCCATAAATTTCTAAAACTCTACTATTCCATGAACACTCCATTTATTTCTTTCAAAATTAGCACTGACAATATGGACAAATGTCCATTTCTCCATTTCTACATTTATTCTGCATTTCTCCCATAACCTGGATTTGATTCAGTGAGAACATCTATTTAAGCCCTATTTCTTTTCACCATGGGATATAAAGAATTTGATAGAGAATTGATACTAGATTTGGAGCATAATCTGTCATCCATTCACCATAGCTTCTTGTTGCATGCGTGCATATGAAAATCTGAGAGCATCAATGCATAGAACAAGATCTTGGTGATAGGGAAACAATGGAGTTAGTTTTATTTTTAAGTACTTATGTTTGGTTTTTCATAGTTTAATAATACCTTTATGTATCTGTATTCATTTAGAATAGACTCTATTGATGTGATGTTGTGAATGTTTTTTATTATGTTGCAGAGTCATTACTTTTCATTTTTCAACATCTACAGTGAGCTAACACTCACCATAGTTTTTCCCTTTTAGGGGTTTCCGCATAAAAATCTGGTGTTCATGTGTGTATGGTGTTGATGTGTTTAAGTTTTATTTCTACACTTCATGTTTAATCTTCATAACAAATTAAGGGATTAAAGTAAGTGAATGTGAATGTGATCTTGTTTAAGAGAAGTTAAATTTTTTGAGACAACTGATTCACTCCCCCTCTTAGTTATCTTGTACCTTCAACAATTGGTATTAGATCTTGGTTCCTTGGAAGAAAGCCTAACCACTTAAGATAGATCTAGGATGGCATACAAAGACATTCCTCGGTTTGATGGATCTGACTATGGCTTCTAGAAGGTACGAATGCAAAGTTATCTTGTTTCCATTGGTTTTAATGTCTAGAGAATAGTTGAAGATGAATACAAAATACCTAATGGTGGTCTGAGGACTGCAAGTGAGATTAGGGCCTATGAGATTAATGGAAAAGCTAAAAATGCTCTATTACATGGTTTATCTAACACTGAAATGGAAAAAGTTGTGGATCTAGAAACTACTCATTAGATTTGGGAAAAGTTGAAAAGTATCTATGAAGGTGATGCATCTATCAAGAAGGCCAAGTTGTAGATCTTGAAGACCAGATATGAAACTATGTAGATGTCTTAAGATGAGAACATAACAAGTTACATTCAAAACATTTATGAAGTTGTTAGGAACATCAAGGGTCTTGGTAGAAAGATAGATGATATGGATGCTCTTATAGTCACAAGGTATCTACCATTGAAGAATTGTTTGATATGAATAAGCTTTCAAAAGATCAATTTCTTGGTAAACTGACTACCTTTGAAATGAAAGAATTTGGTACTACTGATGGCCCTGTGAAAACTAAGACTACCTTTAAGGCCAAGGAAGAAAAGACTGCTAGATCAGATAAATATGTTGTGGAATCAGATGAAGAAGACCTTGATGAACTCGAGGCAAACTTTGCAAGTAGAATGAAGAGAGGCAGTGGAAAGTTCAAAGGTAAGTTACCTTTCAAATGTTTCAATTGTGTTAAAATTGGTCACTATGCTTCAAGATGTCCTGACAGAACTTTGAAGATAAAAAACAATGAAAGAAAAGGTAAGATAGTAAGAAATAGTTACTATGTTGGAGATGATGATGATATAACTGATGATGACCCTGATTTTGAAGATGGTAATGGTAGTGAATGCCCATTTCCACTAATCTTGTAAGTTGTGTGAAGGAAGGAAGTCCAGAAGAAGAAAAGGAGATATCTGCATTTCATGCTAAAGAGGAAAAGGATGAATAGGTCATTGATAACAGATGTTCAAATCACATGACTAGGGATAAGAGTAATTTTGTCAAATTGGAAAGGTATGATGGAGGACTAGTTAGATTTGGTGATGATGAAGCTAGTAAGATCTGTGGAAAAGGGTCAATTACTTTTGATGGAAAGCATTATACAAATGATGTTCTTTATGTCAAAGGCCTGAAGCATAATCTTCTAAGTGTGGGACAAATGTGTGACAAAGGATATAATCTAATATTTAAAGACAATGGATGTGAGATAAGAAAAATCTCTGGAACATTAATTATTACTTGTAAGAAGACTCATGGTAATGTTTATCATTTGAAAGGTACTGATAATTGCTATTTGTTGGCTTAGATAGATGAATGTTGGATATGGCATAGGAGAATATGTCACATTAACTTTCATAATTTGGTGAGAATAAGCTCAGCTCAAGCTGTAAGAGATCTACCTAAGATTGTGAAGCCTGGCAATGCCATATATAAAGAATGTCAGTTTGGGAAGCAAACAAAGATAAGTTTCAAGAGCAAGGAAAAATCATCTACTAATCTATTGGAGCTGGTGCATCCAAACTTGTGTGGTCCTACAAGAACAAGAAGTCTGCAAGGTGATAGGTATTTTATGTTTCTTATCAATAATTATTCAAGAATGATTTGGGTTACTTTCCTTAAAGAAAAATCAGAAGCCCTAGACAAGTTCAAGGCATTTAAAGAAATGGTTGAAAATGAAATGGATTTGAGAATCAAGTGTCTAAGATTTGACAGAGGTGGTGAGTTTACTTCAAATGAATTCAGTACCTTTTATGAAGAACATGGCATAAAGAGACAATTGTCTACCCCCAGAACTCCTCAGCAAAATAGAGTAGTTGAAAGAAAGAATAGAATAGTTCAGGAAGCTGCTAGAACAATGATCAAAGAAGTTGACCTTCCGGAAGTTTATTGGAAAGAATCTATTCATACTATTGTCTACATTCAGAATAGAGTACAAGTCAAATCAAATGGAACAAAGACACCTTATGATCTATAGTATGGAAGAACTCCTACTGTCAAGTATTTCAATTTTTTTGGAAATAAATGTTATATCAAAAGAGAAAAAGAATTGAGAAAGTTTGATGCTAGATGTGATGAAGGCATATTCCTTGGGTACTCTACTAAAAGAAAAGCTTACCGATGTTATAACAAAAAATTGAGGAAGATTATTGAAAGTGCAAATGTGAAGGTAGATGAAGATGTTCAGAAAGTCTCAAAGTTGAATGGATACAAGTCAGATGGATCTATTGATTCAGAGAAAGTTGGAGAAAAAGACAAGGAAATTCAAATTGAAGTGCAAGCTGTTCCAGAAGAAGAAGCTAAAGTTGAAGAACAAGAAGCTTCGAAAATAGTTCCTAAGACCCCTAGGTATGTGCAAAGAAATCATTCTAAATATCAAATCATTGGTGACAAGAGGAAAGGAGTATTGACAAGAAAAGGAGTTGTATAAGAATAGGTAAATCTCTACTTCATTTCAAAGGTTGAACCTAAGATAGTTTCTGAAGCATGTAAAGATTAACATTGGGTCAAGGCAATAGAAGAAGAATTGATGCAAATTGAAAAGAACAAGACTTGGGAACTTGTCCCTATGCCTGCAGACAAGAATGTGATTGGAACAAAGTGGGTTTTTAGGAATAAGTTAAATGAGATTGGAGAAGTGGTAAAAAATAAAGCTAGACTTGTATGCAAAGTCCACTCACAAGTGGAAGGAATAGATTGTGAAGAAACTTTTACTCTGGTGGCAAGATTGGAAGCTATCAGATTGTTTCTGGCTTATGCAGCACACAAAGATTTCAAAGTGTACCAGATGGATGTGAAGTCTACCTTTCTAAATGGTGAGTTGGAAGAGGAAGTATATATAGAGAAACTAGATGAATTTCAGTTATAAAAAAAACTAGACATGGTATGCAGATTGAAGAAGGAATTGTATGGACTAAAGCAAACTCCTAGAGATTGGTATGCAAGGTTGGATAGGTATTTGTTGCAACAGGGATTTAGTAAAGGGTCTGCAAAGAGTAACCTATATATCAAGGTAAGCAAAGATCAAATCCTAAATATTGAAGTCTATGTAGATGATATAATATTTGGTGGAAATGAAGGTATGTATAAGAACTTTGTAGATGAGATACAAAAGGAATTTGAAATGTCAATGTATGGTGAGATTAACTTCTTTCTTGGACTGCAAATTAATTAGACAGATAAGGACATTTTCATTTCACAATCAAAATATCTCAAGGAGTTGTTAAAGAAGTTTGGAATGGAAGAATCCAAACCAGTTTGTACTCCCATGACAATTGGTTGTAAGTTGAGCAAAGATGATGAATCCCCTAAGGTTGATCAGAGCAAGTATAGATCTATGATTGGAGGATTGTTATACCTAATTGCTATCAGACCTAATATCATGCATGTAGTTTGTCTTGTGGCCAGATTTTGGGCAGATCCTAAAGAGTCACATGTTATGGCAGTAAAGAGGATTTTTAGGTACTTAAAAAAGGCACTTCTGATTATGGTTTGTGGTATCCAAAGAACAATGACTTCAACCTAAGTGCATACACAGATGAAAATTGGGCTAGATGTGTAGATGATAAGAAAAGTACAAGTGGTGGAGTGTTCTTTCTTGGAGACAAAGCTATATCTTGGAAAACCAAGAAGCAAGATTCAGTATCCTTATCTACTATAGAGGCAAAATACATTGCAACAACATCATGCTGCACACAAGTGTTGTGGATGAGACAAACTCTGAAGGACATTCAAGTTGAGTATAAGGATCCAATTCCTATTTTATGTGATAATACCAGTGTCATTAACATTTCAAAGAACTCAGTGATGCATTCAAGAATAAAGCATATTTCTATTAAGTATCACTTTCTAAGAGAGAAGTTTGCAGAGAAATAAGTAAAGCTTGAGTATGTTGCCACAAAAGATCAGGTTACTGACATATTCACCAAAGTTCTTCCTAAGGATACATTTGAGTATCTCTGGGAGAAGTTAGGGGTTATTACCCCCCATTCGTTGAATTGGATGCATAAGAAAGTGCATCAGTCTAGTGTGGTTCAGGAGTCATTCCTTTATGGATTGATGATGGAGTCTACCTCTTAGGGGGAGTAGGTAGTGATACTAAAGGATGTTGCAAACTGAAGGAAGCATTCAAGGCAACTAAGAACAAGTGCAAGTATTTGCAGTGGAAGGAGATGTGTTGCCCTTTGCCATTGATGTTGAAGAGGGAGAGAATTCATGTGAAAAACTTAGAGAAAAATAAAGTAGATGTGTAAAGAGAAATGGGGAGTTCTAATGTAGAGTTGTGTCTTGATGGTGAAATAGGTTGTTCAATTTTTCACGTCATATGTTGATGACAAAGGGGGAGATTGTTTCAAGTATGTGCTAATCGATGTTGTCATTGATGTCAACATGTTTGTGTGTTCATTAGTGTCAACTATGATCTTCTTTTGTTACTTGATTGTGATAAGTTAGTTGCTTTATATTGTGTTGTATGAGTGTTGAATATGATAAGAATATTGAGTATCCAAGTGCTTTTGAGAAAAGCTGGTTCATATTGAAGTCAAAGTTGTGAAGATATATTTTGGCTTACAGGATATTATATGAGTTTTTTCTATGCATTTCTTCTGTGTTGAAGACTAGAATATGAGATCTGGATATGGTTTAGAGAAGTGTTTGAAGATGCTAAATCTAGAATTTAGTGGTCCAATTCACTGTGCAGTAGAAGATCTATTCACTAGGTTGAAGACTGTGTCTAGCAACATTTGCAGTGTGACAGGGAGAAAGTATTTTTCTCCACATTTCTCTGCAGTTTGGTTTTTGGTCTTTTGGTTCTAGACTTATGTTTATAAGGTCCTTATCTATCTTAATTCCAAAGGATTTGTGATTTGGTGCTCCAAAAAGCAAGTTATTGATTAGCAGAGTTTGACAATGTTTGTTGTGAGCAGTCTGTGATCTATCTTCAAGTGATATTTGTTGTCTTCAAGTGAGATCTGTTGTGGCTGGATTTGCTAGCTCCTGGGTGAGTTTATGTTGTTCATGGATGTCTCTAGATTGTATTGAAGGCATGTTGATGAGGGGGTAAATCATAAAACACAGAACAATAGAAGTGGAACACATAAAACAGAATATTTATTTATTGATTTGGGCAACTCTTACATTACAGAAGCTTAATTACAAATAGAGGAATCAATCCTCCACAGGCTACAACACACTACAGCTACCCATCACCAGGCTCTGGAATCTTCTTCCTTCTATAACCCCAAATTAGCTAGGGTTTCTGTTTTCCTGCCTATTCTTGACTCTACACTTTCCCCCTTAACTCTACTACTACCCAAGGTTCCCAAAAATGGTTATTAATAGCCTTTTTGGTAGCCAACAACCTAATTTCAAAATTTGCATCTCCCTCCAAAAATAGGTCAACTTCCGAGAGCCATAACTTTTGATCCAGGTGTCCAATTGATGAACCGTTTTATGCGTCAAAAAGCATGCGAAGTGCTCTATGCGCTAAGAACCTGATCTATTGGTTCCATCCATTTTTAGGAATGAATGGGGCTGTTTAGTGCCTCAAACCTGAGTTTGAATAATTTTCAGGCGTTTTTCAGGAAATAGAAACTTTAATATCTTTCAGCTTGCAAATGATCTTTGCGTGATTCCTTCGCCAAATGTCTTATTTTTCTGTTATGAAGCTTCCTTTAAATTTTAACTTCAATCTATGCCCAAATGTAAACTTTCTAAAAATAACAGGTTGCTATTTTTAGTAGTTTGGAAAAACTAAAAGTTCTACATCATTATTCAAGCGATTATGGAACCAGAACCACAAATTTTGAAAAGAAATGTAAAGAACATCAACAATTTTGAAACACATATTTTTTGGGGTGATACAAGATTGCCCTTACACCACTGGATGCTCCTGCACCACATGTGCTTGATCCACAAGCTATGATGAGGTTCTTGGAAGCGTGTGTTTAAGCATTCTTAGTGTTTGCACAAGTTTGGTCGACTTGGATGCTAACACTCTTTGCAGATGTGTTTCGTGGATTGTAGATGCATGTTGAAGCATGTGAAGATGTATTTGGGTCTAAGCTAAGCCATGAGGTGTTCTTCCTTAATTCATTTTCTTCACAAGTTTGTTTAGGTCCAGACCTAATTTGATTTATGTATGTTTGCCAACCTTGGAGATTGTTCCAAAGGTTGTAGATTGTATTGCTGACCTTGATGTTTATTTCAAGGTTGATGATTCGTATAAATAAATGTAATGAATCCATCTATTGAGTGGGGGATGTGAAGATGTGTAGATGAAAGTGTGTGTGTGTGTTGTAAGGGCAACGAAGGTGATTTGTATTGTGCTTCAATGGAACTGAACTTAGGCATGTTGTAGATGCTATTATATTAGTTCATGGTAGTGAGCCACCCCTCCAGGAAGTGAGCAAACCCTCACCAGTGAGCCACCCCATGGTAGGGATCCCTATTTGTAGTGAGCATTTCTTTGGACAATGAGGCCTTGGGTAGTGAGCCCTTTGGAAGTGAACCTCTTTTGTTATTTGGTATTGTTACTACATTATATTATGAGCTAACACTCACCATGGCTTTTCCCTTTTAGGGTTTTCCATGTAAAAATTTGGTGTTCATGTGTGTATGGTGTTGATGTGTTTTAAGTTTTACTTTTGCACTTCATGTTTAGTCTTCATAACAAATTAAGGGATTAAAGTAAGTGAATGTGAATGTGATCTTGTTTAAGAGAAGTTAAAGTTTTTGATACAACTAATTCACCCCCTCTCAATTGTCTTGTTTCTTTAACAATACTTTATTATCTTAGCTGATAGATGAAATGAATTACAATATCACAAATAAAGTAGATAAAAGACCCAATTTTCAGCATAGAATGTTATTCCTCTTCATTGACAAAAGGAGAATAGAGTATACAAGGCTCTTAATAGATGCACATACATACAATGTTTTGAATCCTTTCTAAGAAATATCCACTAAGGCATAAATCTTATTCTCTACTATATTTCTAATAAGTTCCAACCTCTTTATTACAAAGACCTACACTCTTATATAGACTACCGAGTGGAGAAAACCTTAGAGAAAGCAATAGCTAACTAAAGCAAAAAGCATAGAAAAGTTTGAGTTACAATGTAAAACTTCCTGTCAAAAGCACCCAAAACACTGCATGATCACTGCATGGAAAGAACATACTGCCACATGGATTCACCATCCTATAGCGCACCAAAAGAGATCTGTCAAAAAACTTGCACTTACAAAAAGCGTGACGCTGTCAAGTGTTGCCTTATTTGAATCTGCCTAGGACCCACCATCAAAATGTCACTTTTCCTTAATAATCTTTATATGTAGTGTGAGGATGCCACGTGGATCATCCATCTAATAGCGCAATGGGAAGAAGCTGTCAGAAATAAGAGCCTTCAAAATGTGTGAGGGAATGATACCTAGATTCCTCAGCCAATGACACACGAGGATGAACTTGTCAGATTAGAGATCCCAAAGGAAATGCACTAGAATGACATGTAGCCTATACCATTTCTCATCAAATAATAATGCAAACCAAAATATATTGTTACTGTAGGCCCCACTTAAAATAGTGATGATATGCCGTGTGGATACCTTAGCCAATGGTGCAACAAGAAGAACCTATTAGAGTTGAGAGTCTTCAAAATATGCGGGAAAGTGACACATAGAGTTCCCCAGCCAATGGCATACCAAAAAGAACCATCCATTAGCAATACTACTCCGAAGCAGTGCTGAGAAGACACGTGGATTCTTCAACCTGTCTCCCCAAAACAAAAAGAACCTATATATGCCTGAAACTTGGATATTTATATATTGGTGTCTTTGAAACCATCTTCTTTGATATATATATTTTGTTTAGTAAAGGTGCCTCTCCTCCTGAATCAAAATTAATCTACCTTGAACCCTTTAGAACTTAAAATATAGAGTTTTTACTCTACAGTATCCATTGATTATGAATATATATATAAAGGAGATATAAAGTTTCTAATATATGTATGCTTATATTATAAATACTTTATATGACTTAGATAGTACCACATAACTTATTTCCTTAATGTTTATGTATGATTATCTCATTGTATGACTAGGGTATAAACTTGACTTTAGAGATTTGATTGAGGACTAGATATCTGGATTGGTTTTCCTCCCATTTCTTGCCAACATTTGGTTCCATTGCTAGGACTTTAGAAAAGGATAGTGAAAAAAAAAGAGAGGATAAACAATAAAAAGGAAATGTTTAGAGTACAAAGTAAGGAAACTAGAGTGACAAGAATTTTTTTATGATCTACAGAAGATTTTGAATTCTCTTAAGTTCCTATCCTCTTGAGAGGGGGGCAGCCACTTAAGGGGATGGAAAATAGAACTAGGGAGGATATGAAAGGATCCTCGAAAAGATATAACTCTTCAAGATGAGACAACCATGGGATACATAAGGATTAATATGATTCTAAATCAAAAACACCCATGGCAAAAGGGGATAACAAAATATTAAGGGAGATTAGTGAAATTATACTAACCAAAATGGAGATAAGCAGAGATGAGAGATAAAAAACCTAGGAACATTAGGAAAGGTACCATAGAAGGGTGGAGAAGGTAGGAGAGACAAGTAGAAAATATGAAAGAGAAATTATGGAAGAAAAGAATCAGTTGGATGAGTGCACCAAGGTAGGTGCTGTTGGAGAGAAGGATATAAAGGGAAAAAAAGGATGAATGAAACAACTATAGAGGCTACCAAAAATTTGATACAAAGAGTTATAGAGAATCTCGATCATATCACAATGCATATTGATAGGGCTACAAAACTTTTAAAAAGTATAGGAGAAAGAATTGATGCATATGACTAGTTAAGAAGTATGTGGAGGGTAGGACATAACCAAACCCTAGCCCTACCACAAATATGTAAAACTCTAGAATTTCAACCTAATTTTAATAATATTCAAATTAGAGTTGAGAAACAATGGGAAGAGTTACTAAATCCTATACATAACCTCCAACCCTTAAATTTGGATGCGGATTACCTAGATCACCTGGTAAATCAAAGTAAAATGAATATTAGAGAAGATGTAGTATATAAAGAGATTAGTTTCAGAAATATAAGACAAAGAATTGAAAAGTCACCTACAGAAAACATAACGTAATTTAAAAATGAAACAATATCCCTAAGAATGAAAAGGCAATTTGAAAAGACACACCCCCTCAACCAGTAGTCACCCTAGGTGCCTTATAAAGCAAGAAGAATTTTAAGAAAGGATCAAGTTGACAGTGAGAAAGAGAGAGAAGAAGAGATTAAGAAAGATTTTGAGAACATATTGGGAAAAGAGTATTTTGACATCATATTGTGAAGATAAAAAGGAAGGGAACATAAAACCCTAATATAGAGGCCAAAACCTAAGGAGAAAAGAAAGAAATAAAACTATTGCAAGACATTAGAGGTTTTAGAAAAATAAAAGAAAGGAAAGATGGATTCCATAATTAAATTACTAGTATTTTGATGCAAGAGCATCTAGTGGTGTAAGGGCAATCTTGTATCACCCAAAAAAAAATGATGATTCAAAATTGTTGACTTCATTTTCATTTCTTTTCAAAATTTGTATTTTTGGCTCGATAATCACTTCAATAATGATGTCGAACCTTTAGTTTTTCCAAACTACTATTTTAGGAAAGTTTGCATTTGGGTACATATGGAAGCAAAAATTTACAGAAAGATTCATAATTGAAAAATAAGACATTTGGCAAAGGAATCAGGCAAATATCATTTGTGGGCTGAAAGATATGAAAGTTTATGTTTCTTGAAAAACCCCTGAAAAAGTTTCAAAGTCAGGTTTGAGGAACTTAGAGGCCCCATACGACCCTGAAAAATGGGAAAAAATGGTAGAGTGGATTCTTAATGTGTAGAGAACTTTGGGAGCTTTCAAAGACTTCAAACAGTTCATCAATTAGACACCCGGATCAAAAGTTATGGCTCCTAGAAGTTGACTTATTTTTGCAGGGAGATGCAAATTTTGAAATTTGGTTGGAGTTCGCCAAAAAGGGCTATTTATGACCATTTTTGGGAACCCTTGGCAGTAGTGGAGATAAGGGGAAAAGTGTAGAGTCAGGAAAAGATGGGAAAATAGAAACCCTAGTGGAATTGAGGCTACAAAAGGTAGAAGGTTCCAGAATCAAGAGATAGGAAGCTATAATGTGTTACAACTTGTGGAGGATTCATCCTCTAATTGGATTTTTGCTTCTGTAATGTAATGTGTTGTCCAAATCAATAAAAGAACATTCTATTTTATGTGCATAATTGGTGTTATTGTGTGTTTTGTGATTTACCCCCTTCATCATTTTTGAGAAAGATAGAAGTGAAGCAATAGAGCATGTCTTTGTCTTAGAATTTATTTGGAGTCAAAATGATATAACCAAGGATGACACTAAACTATTTGACTTTAATGAGACATTGTAGAATGATGCTTTAAAATTGTACATAAAGGCATGCCCTAGACATGACAAAAAATGGGATGAAGTTAAGGAGTTCTTGGAATTTTTTGAAGCTTTGGAGATACCTATTGTTGACCTATTTTTCTCCCCAGCCAAATAGTCCAAACCCTTAAACCCTAATTTTTTTCTTCCCCTTAAGCCCTAGGTTTTATGGTCATCTTCCTTCATGTTATGATCCATCATTGAATATCTAGCCTAGGTTACCAGTCACTTAAGTCACAACTTTGAGCCCTTTATGTTGTGAAGTAATTGGCCCCGAGTCCTAAGGTTTACTTTTATCGCTCGTCAACATCATTTCTTAAGCTTTAATTCCTTCTAGGTCTCAGGTTGCCATATGGCAGTATCTCGTGAGCCCACATACCACCTAAGTTGACATCACATTCTTTCCACATGGTTGTGAAATGAAGACAAGTGTAAAGTTCATCATGACCTATGACCACAGGATCGATGACTCCATTAGACAAAGGAGATAACACCAAGTGTCAAAGGACAAGATGAAGGGGTGGGGTCGCAGCATTGAAGATCAAACGGTAGCGTAGTGTTGTAGGTGAATCTTGTTTGTGAGAAAGATTTTGTGTGCAACTGGGAGATGTTGACATGTGGCATGCTAGCGCCTTCTCTTCCAGATCTTCCAGGTGGGCCCTTACCCACCAACAATTATTCAAAGGAAAATGACTCACCTATACACTCAATGCCACCATGGCATTTTGTGGAGGTTTCTTCTTCGCAGAGCCTTGTCTTGGCTCCCAGGGAATTCGTGAGTACCACGCATGTCAAGTTAACAAGCCTCAACATAGAATTAAAAGGAAAGTGTTATGCAACACGAATCAGAGTCATCAATCTTATAATCATTTGTTCATCCAATGGCTCTGATTTAAAATTGGATCTTTTAAATGTTCTGGTGGCGCCAAAGGAATTCATTCAAGTTGGTGAGCTCTACAAATGAAATTGAAGAGGGATGGATTGGTTCTTCAATGCGAGGGGACTTCGATGGATTAGTGGCAAATTATTTTGTGGTTGACGATGACTTTTAGGATGTCTTCTTCAATGCTCTGCCTTCTCTTATGTGTGGGCAACCTTTCCTAGGGTGTAGGTCTACCAGAGGCATGGGTTCTACCCCCATCACCATTTTTTCCTGACTCTACATTGATGATAGCATTGGTGATCTTGGGTCCCGTGGACCTACCTCAGCTTCTCTACATGAGAATTTGATATAAAAAGCATTATAATCTTTAGTAGAAGGAGTTAGTAATTTATGGGCTATTATGCTACCAAATTCCTTGTAGTCAGAACTCTTAGTGCAATTACAAGATTATTAGAATTTGACTCACTGTGCCTATAGCTTGGCCTTTGTTATCTTCTGGTTAATCCACCCATGAATGTAGTTGGCTATACTATGTCTTTTCTTGCTATAAGTTATTTTACATTGTAATAGTTTCTAGCCTTCACGATCAATATATTAACAATATTTTGCCTCTCTTATGCTCTAATTTTTGTGTTATACTTGAAACTATGATCTATTCTGTGAGTAAAATGGCTCCTTTATAGGTTAGGTCTTCATCCCAAAGCCTCAATCGGTTCTATAAGTCTATGTGAACCTTCCTTTGTGATTGAGATTATTGTTGTGTCTTTTCTAGGCTTACTACTACTCACTAAATCTAGTGCATCACCTCTATTTCCATTTAGTTTCTTCCTAACCCTTTTCCCTTGTAGTATTAGCACTAGACTTAGATAGTTTTCTCTAAGGATTAGGCTTAGAATGAGGAACCATCCTTCTCTAGAGCTCTAATCTCAATTTGCAAGGACCCACACCTTGAGATCATTCCCATTGTGTCATTAGAATGCTTGGACTCTCTCTGAGCTAGGTGCAATTCTATGTGACAACAGTTTTTGGCATGCCCAGTGGGACCAACTTGATGAGCTCTATCATCCGTTGAAGGATCTGGTATGTTCTTCAATGCATCTTTCCATTTAGGGCAGTCTTTACAAACACCATGGTGACTCTTCTAAAAAAATCTATTGGTGTAGCTAGTCCAAGCACTTAAAGAACTCCAAGGATTAGGATTTCAATGGTATTCTTGATCTAGGCACTTTCACAAGCATCTTCAATCACCTGATGACCCCTTCTTGGTATGTATCCTATTTCTCTCTGGTTGCAAACCTATTATGCTCTAATTCAAACATTTTTATGATTATCTAACATTTAGATGCTATAAAATGTCAAATTTTTATGGGAGTTATGGCTATCCCCTTCCGCCCAACCAAAAGGTAGGCTATTGGCCCTCATGCCAGTAATACCAAGCCCCAAACACCTCTAATTTTATGCCATACAACCCTACCACTGCAAAATATCAACATCCTCATGATGCTTACCTCCCACCCGCCCCTGCTTAGTTTTCTTGCCAACCTAATGATACTTATTTCCAACCCCAAGAAAGCCACTTCATCCCTAATCAATATGATTGCCCTCCTATCCCACCTCAAGTGAACTACAATTTTGACAATATGAGTCTCATGGATATAATGATGGACCTGCAAAGGAGGTTGGAGGAAATTTAAGGAGTGGTAGAGTATAACTCGCAGCAAGATGAGCTTTCCTATCAAGCCCATCTTTACCAATGTAATAGATGGAGGCACAGAAAAGGGCTTAGCAAGAAAGCTTGGATTTACAAATTGTAGCTAAAGAAGAACAGATGAGGCAGTTGATTGCTAAAGCCCAAATATTATAAGCCCAATCAATCCCCTCCATTCCTAGTTTCAGGCAGCCTCTCCCTTCCATACCAGTTTAGCCTGCTTCAGAGGCAATCCCCAAATTTAAGATCCCAAGCTTCAAGCAGGATAATCCCTCTGGGCCTTTAAATCCACTTTCTAGTTTTAAAATTCCAAGTTTCAGAGGCCCTCAGCCTTCATGGGAGCATGTTCCTGCATAAATTCAACTTATCACTCCTCAGGAATGACTCTCTCAAGAAGCCGTTCAAGTCCCTGTAACAAGGAAGGAGCCACTTGCAAATAATGAACCCTTGTGCACTATTACAACTAAAATTTCAAACCTGCTACAAGAAGAAGTTAAGCCAAATTTGATAGAGTAGCAGTGCACTGAGCATAGGGATAGTGTTGATTCTAGCACAAGGTTGAGCCCTTTGTACTTTGGTTCATTTGAAGAATTTTCCCATGCTATGCACAAGATGAATGAAACCCAAATGTAGAGAAGGCATGGTGAAGAATTCCAGTTGCAAAGATAGCTCAAGCAAAATCCAATGGAGCTGCAACTGAAGGATGAGGGTGTTGTGGAGAGGGTTGTTACAGAGTTTACTCTAAAAGTGGATGATGCCACTTTATTTCATGAACTACATGGTTATATTGAGGATGAAGAAGGCATAGAGATGACAAATTTGATGACGGAACAACAGTGTGGGGACATTAAAAATAATGGCTTGTTGCTGGAATGTGAGGCTAAATAGGACAGTGAGGTTCCAAACCACAAAGAAGGGCAAGCATGTTTCCCTATGCTATAAGATGCATAGGTTGATGATGTGGACCTATTTTAGGAGCCCCCATCTTTTATTAAAGATAATGATGTAGAGATCAAGCATGGGCAAGAATAAATTAAAGATTTGTTCTTTATTATCTGACAAGGATATCAACTTCTTAAAGAGGGAAATTTCTCCATTGAGGATGTGCACGGCTCATTTCTTGAGCCTGATCCAGAAAATCATGAGCATCTTGTTTATAGGGTGGAGGCAACCATATTTCTAGTTGAGCCACAAGATCTAGAGAATTTAGACCAATAAGAGGAGAAAGAATCAAAGCAGAGGCATAAAATCAACTCTGTTGATTTGCATGTCATCTCAAGGGGATGCCCTATTAGGCATCTAGCCCAAATGGAGACACATCAAAAAGAGTCACCACTTGTCATGCTCATCTCTAAGCATGAAGTTGAACATCAAAATGAGTGGTGTCAACCCATTTATTCACCTCTTGGCAGCAACATCAAAAATTAGTTCAGATGGATAGGTGAGTTTATCCCCATTCTTAGGGGAGTGCTCCATCAATTTGTCATATGTCAACCCCTTCCCCATCTCTTGCTAACTATCCACAAGCATGGAAAACATTATAAGTTGTTGAGAAAGGGCAGTTATTTTGAAGAACCAGTTAATGGCTTTGTTTAAGGTCAGTTCTGGGTGGTTAGCTTAGGTTTAGGTTAGCTTTATTTTTTATTTATGTTTTCTTTCAATAAGTGCCTTAGCACTCTATTGTATTCTCATTAGGAGGGTACATGCTTTCTTGTTGTTTTGTTTTGCCTTGGTGGCTTGCCCATTTGTTTTAGCTCCTCTATTCTTATTGCAGTCTCTTTTGACACCATGTCCAATGGATGTGTAAGGCCACTGGTCTATTGTTTAGTAGACAAACTCCCCTGAAAAGTTGCCAAAATGTTGACCTATTTTTCTTCCCAACCAAATAGTCCAAACCCTTAAACCCTAAATTTTTTCCTTCCCCTTAAGCCCTAGGTTTTATGATCATCTTCCTTCATGTTATGATCCATTGTTGACTATCTAGCTAAGGTTGCCGGTCACTTAAGTTACAACTTTGAGCCCTTTATGTCATGAAGTGACTGACCCTGAGTCCTAAGGTTTACCTTTTATCACCCGTCAATATCATTTCTTAAGCCTTAAGTCCTTCTGGGTCTGAGGGTGCCATATGGCAGTATCTCGTGAGCCCATTGATCACCTAAGTTGATCACATTCCTTTTGCATGGTTGCAAAATGAAAAAAAGTGTAAAGTGCATCGTGACCTAAGGCCACAGGATCAATGACTCTATTAGATGAAGGAGATAATGCCAGGTGTTGAAGGATGAGATGAAGGGGTGGGATCGCAGCATTGAAGATCAGACGGTAGTGCGGTGTCACAGGTGAATCTTGTTTGTAGGAAAGATTCTATGTGTGACCACGAGATGTTGACATGTGGCATGTTAGTGCCTTCTCTTCTGGATCTTTGAGGTGGGCCCTTACCCACTGACAACTATTCAAAGGAAAATGACTCACCTGTACACTCATCACCACTATGGCATTTCATGGAGGTTTCTTCTTTGTTGAGCCTTATCTTGGCTCCCAGCGAGGTCACAAGTGCCACGTATGCTAGGTTTGTTGATTGTTAGGAACACTGAGAGGGGAGGGGGGTGAATCAGTGTTCTAAAAATCTTTTCATGTACTTTAGTTTTCAGCCATTTCCTAAAGTTAATTAAACAAAGGCACAACATGCATATGAACAACAACCATAAAAACATGACATATGAATACCAAGATTTTTCCATGGAAAACCCAAGAAGGGAAAAACCATGGAGAGGATTAGCTCTCAAATATATGTATTGTAATCTTTACAAATATAATGTTTAGGCTTGGTCACTCCACGGGCTTGGAACATGCTGGCTCACTGCCATGAAGTACAACTAAGTTTAGTAGGGTCACTGCCTCAACCCTAAACCTAGCAAGATTACAATAAGGGTTGCTAAACCCTAAGGGCTATTAAACCCTATTGAAGGCTCACTATTGGATCACTACCTTGATGATGGAAGTTTTCTTGCAAACATAATGTACATGAAAACTGAATACTACTTAAGCATCTGCCACTATGCCAGAGTGCAGTCATTTAGCAACTAAATCCTGAATCCCAAGTCTTCATTGTTGTTGATCTTCTAACTATTCTTTTCTATTTACATACTCACATCTCACACCCACATACTTCTACCCCACACAACACTCAACTAAAATTCATCGCTCTTATATATCTTTATCATGATTTGATTCATAGTCAGGTCGGCATCCAAGAAGGAAACATGTACATAGAAAGATGTAGCTTGTTGGCTCAATCCAATGTACTAAAAGTTATGTGGATGCAAATCTTTTCCCAAACATGTTCATATAGGTCGGCTCTAATCATTCAATTCCTTACATAGATCCTCCAAACATTAACTCTTCTCTACACAATGATTAATATGCTTGTCGGCCTCTTCCTTAAGATATGCTTAACAACTTCATCTGCCGACTTACAACTTTTATTGAGGATCTCAAAACACATTCAAAATCATATCAAGGACTCTTTACACATTCCCAATCTTACCCTTGGAATCACAAGGCATGATATCATCTTGCGGAGAAATGCGGACCATCAGAACTCAGACTCTGTCTTTATCAAACTCTGTCAAACACTATGTTGATACTTAGCAGCTTGTAGCTAACCTTCCGGTGGACTTTAGATCTCCTAACTCTAGAATAAGACACTTCATACAAGTGTTTACAACACCTTAAAATTGGATAACAAAATAGTTATCTATGGAGGAATGCAGACCACTGCCCTAGACCCTGTTCACTATTCTTGTTGTACCTTTTCTTATCCGAACTTAGACAATTATTCAAGGTGACTTCCGGAGGAGACTAGGAATTAACCTTTGAAGCATAACACTATCAAACAATTGAGAACATCATACCTGAACCGTATTAATTGACCATCACTTGCAGAGACATACTATCTGACTTACTATCCTCTACTCAGAATACTTTTCATACTTAGCCATTTTTTGTCAACCAGACCTAGGATCTGATATGTGATAGGATCTCTGAGCCTTGTTGCCATCAATGAAAACATACAAGTCAATACCAGAGCAGTGTCTCTTGCCAACAATCTCCCCGTTTGGCATTGATGGCAAGACTTAGTGAAAAATGCTTGACTACTCCCCCTTACTATATACACTTTATTTTCCTACTCCCCCTAAGATGATTATCCATTTTTCACTAATCTACTTCTCTCCCTTTGACATCAAATGGCAAAGGGTGTGATCTGGAACCAAAAATTTGTCAAAATTTCAAAATTTTATATACTCTGATGCATATTTACAAGCACAATCTTCATCTTAATTTATGATTGAAGGGAAAATGTCACTATAGATAGTCTTTATCAGATCTATCTCTCCATTCCATCTATTTCTTGCACTTTCTAAAATGTGGATGTGGCCATTCATAAAAAATACTAGTTTCTCTGCCTTTTGGACATTTGATGGTATATCAATTAGTGCTTGAGATTTTAAGGCATCATCTGCCAAATTGGTCATGGAATCAATTTTCAGACTTATCAGTCCTTTTAGCTGGCAAAACTAGTCTTTGATTTCTCCCCTTTTCTTCATTAGAGTGTTCAAATCATTATGGATAGCTTCCATTTGTGTTTCTTTGCCATTTATTGACTTGACTACTAGATTATATGTCTCAGAGATATATAGCAGTTTGAGTTCCAAGTCTTTGATTTTATCTTCTAGTTCCTTCGTGATCTTTGGCCAAGATAAACAAAAATTGTATATTTTTCCGGCTTCTTCAATGGCACTGTTGACATTTCTTCTGAATCAGCATTAGGGTTTACCACTTCTAATGCACAGGCAGATTCAGGCCAACTGAATACAGGAGGTTGCGTGAGCTCCTCCCCTTCACTTCTGGTTCTGCCGCACCAAGGGGGGTATCCCTATAACTCAAGATGTAACCTTGACTAGCTCAAAGATAGAAGGATCTAACTTGACAACAACAGGCAGAATACTCTCATGTATGGACCAAGATCTGTATGATAGATCACAAGGCTGGCAACATTCTTGGACATGATGTCTGGTTGGGTATGAGAGCATGCAGGGGGTTCCTAATCCTACTCCTACAACTAACAGGTGGAAGTATGAAATGGTTTGATATGAATTTGGATGCAAAGCTGGACATGGTGTATAACACAAAAACACAGCATGATTGGTGCCTATCCAGGGCTTGGAGTCGGTAGACATACACCTGTGAATGATCAGCATGAATAGCTAAAACTGGATTTCAGGGGGATACACATGATATCTGCCCTACAGATATCTCCCAATATAGAGTGTTGAGCTATCTCTACTTATGGCATCCCTACTGCAGTATACCCTTCCCAATGTTCAACCTGAAAACAGTTTAATCTGCCCCTTGAGCAGAGGTTAAAAGATCAGACATTCAACATAGGAATTCTATGCTCTAGAATCTAAACATAAGCAAACATCCAGATCCAGAAGAAGGATACATGCAATACTGGAGACAGAATTAACACAACACATGCTAAGATAGCATTACTCATACAAGATCAACCATGAAATCAGTGGATTCATGCCAAGTCCTACAACAGGAGATACATAAACTCACAAGATCAAGCTGTACAGAGCAACCAGATCAGCTGGTTTTGGATTACAGAGCCAAAAATCATCAACTTTCAACAACCACAAATGAACAACACAACCTGCTTATAACAGCCAGGTAGGTGCTCAGCAATTAATTACAATGTTGACCAAAATCTCGCCAGATACACGGTATCATGAAAATGGCGCTCAAACACAACCGGATTGGCGCCCAAACTTGAATGCAGCAGGTAGGGGAGCAGACAGGAAGATTTCTCGAGCCCTGCGCCCCTGTCCGCTGATTGACACCTCCAGTCGGGTACAAGATCGGCCCACGCCATCGCCCATACCTCTGCAACAATCGCCATTAATGGCGCACCAACCCGCGGCCTTGGGAAGATCATCAAACAGACTATCGCAAGCTTTTCCCGCCGAGACTCATCATCATGATGTTTTGAATATGCAGGATAACAATATCCCACATGCATCCCGCGATGACCTCAATAACACTTTATATAATAGATCATGAGCATATATCATGTCGGTGCTTTTGCTCCTGACGACACTAGTATAGACTTCATCATCATCATCCTCCAGCAGCATGATATCCTGTTGTTCAAAATATCACCCTGACGTCATCATGATATTTGAAATATAACCTTCATGATAATCGGCACAACCTGATCCATCGGAGGAACATCCTCCTGCTGAGCTTATAACAAAAGTCTGGCCGATGAACATCCTGATGACGTCATCATCATCTACTGCTGACGTCATCATCATATCTGCCTACTGCGCACCTCCTCATATCCGGATGACGTCATCATCATGTTTGCAAATATCAGGAGGTCTCTTCAAGATGATCAGCTGTTAGAAATATGACCCCCACGGACCTTGATGACGTCATCATCATATTAACATCATCATGATATTCGGAAGACAACCGGATATTTGGAAATATCCTCCTGATGCTCAAATATCAGGTTGCACTGTAGCTCTTCTATAAGATCGGGGCGATAACTGAATATGATGATGCTGCTTGAAAAGATCACCCCCCGGAGATAATGCGCGAAGCCAGCAGGCGGATATCTCCTTGATATCAGCATCATCATGATGCTCGAGCAAACATATATCCGGGTGATATGAAAATATCACCCCTTCCTTCGGAATATCATGATGCAGATAGGCAGAGAAACAAATATCACCCTGATATATAAGGATGACGTAAGCCTCATCAGGATGAGAAACAAAGAATAAGAAGTGATACAACATCATCAGGATGATATTGACCAAGATCATCCTGACGTTCAAAATATGATGACCCCAGTGAATATCGGGTCGCACTTAGAACTCTTCAACAACATCATCAGGATGATCATAACCAAGATCACCCGATGATAAAATATCACCCCGGCGAAATATCATGAAGGCAGAAAATATGATGACCTCCGCAAGTAGCAGGATGAAAACTGGAAATATCATGATGATGACGACCCTTAAAAAAAACAAGTTGTGTCGAGCACTTAGAGAATAACCCCTTCAGGATACCGGGGCAACATCATCATGTTTGAGCAAGGTGATAAATGAAAGATCACCGGATACTTTGAAAAATCACCCTCGCAAGCAGATGAGGGCGCACTGTAGCTCATCAGTATCATCAGGATAATAAGCAAACATCACCCGACAGTTGAAATATGATGATGACGTTGAAAAACAAGTCGACGAGGAACATGATGATGCAGATCATCATCGAGGACAAGATGATGATGATGACCTCCTCCTCAGGAAAACATGATGCTACAGTTGAAAATGCTGAGGAGGTCCAACACTTAGAAAAAAATGGGCAAGAAGATAAAGGCTCCAAATGAAGAAACCTCCTGATCATGACAAATCAACCCCTGGTCAAAATGAGTGTCAACAGTGGCTCTGTCTGGGGACGTGCAGGTGAAAACCTGCAGCGAGAACACCAGATCTCTGGGATGCAGACCAGTCCCTTATCCATTGGGCACAGAGTCAAATACTGCACTGACCTGCATCACCCAACACACTTGATGGCCTAAGGCCACCAAGAAAAGAAAAACATGTATCTCCCCTTATCAAATATCTTGTTTTCATCTGCATGCACTGGGTCAAGCTTGGAGATACTGTCAGGATCCACCCACAAACAAATCTTGTCATCTGCATATTCAATCCTCTGGTTTGGCTTGTCATTATCACCCTTGTGCAGATAACCCTCAGCATCGTGTGACATGTGGGTGCAGAATATATCAAACAATGCATGTTCATATGGCATATAGCACTCATCACCTATATCATCATCATGCATTGCAACATGATCTCCTAGCTGGACTGCAAATAGGAAACACTCAGAGTCCATCACAAAACTAGGAAGATCAGCGCTCATTGTATTATATGCTGGCTCATCAAAAGAAAAGCTTTCAAAATCACAATTGTGTACATCATGTACACAACCATCTGGTACACCAGGCTGGAAAAGATCAGGCTCTGGCATCTGTTTTAAGTCAGGCACATTTTCACAGTCACTTACCTGATGTATGTTGTTTCCTCTTTCATCAAGATGAGAAACAGAATCCAAGTCAAAAATAATGTCTAGATCTTCACCATACTCAGACAGATCCTCATCACCACATGTGTCATAGATGGGTGGCCCAGGTGCATCAGTTTCATCATAGTATGCCATTTGTTCATGGGCAGCAGAGCACACCTCTTCATCATCAATGGATTCACTCTGTGGAGGAGTATCAGCCTGTGTGTCATAAGCAAAACAGCCATCAAATGAAAAACAATCATGCTCTAAACTAGCACTTATTTCAATTTCTGACTGCCCTTCATGATCTCCATGTGTTTGAAGGGTAGGCAATGGGTCACACATAGGACTACTTCTCTGTTTGCTTATATCTTCTCTGTCTTGAGTACAATACTCACAATTATCTCCACAGGTCCATTCTAAAAATTGCTCATTGCTGTCCACAACCTCGTTATTTTTTTCATGGTCAGCTGCCTCATCATTGCAATGGGAATCCTCACTAGTCCTTTCACTGGCATCCTCAGCTGGTGAACAATCCAGTTGAGCAGTATTGTTAGCATTGTGTTCAAATACAGCAATCTCAACCTCTATGCTTTTATTTTCATTTTTATCTGCACATGATGCCATAATCATTTGGTCATTTGCAGCCTCATAACCATTTCTCACACCAAGGCCTGGGGACAGGGGTTTCAGCAGGTACACATTTCTGGTTTTTTCTATCTTTTCTATGAACTTGTATGCCATCTGCATACTTGTCACCTTGAAATCCCTCAGTATTGCACTAAAGCCCTCCTCAAAAGCTTCAAAGAATATGCCAACACAGGCTGAAATATCAGGTCTGAAACTTTCAGGGACATGTGAAAGGGCTACTGCAAACCTATGACTGAAATCAACACATGGCTCTTCATCTTGTTTTCTGATTCTCATCAATTCTGCAACAAGATCAGCCGGTTCTTTTGCAAATTCTTCCTTGAAACAGTCGGCAAGCTCATCCCAACAGGCAAAGGATTTCTTTGGAAAGCTCAAATACCAGTCTTTTGCTTTTGCATCAAAGGACCTAACAAGAAACCTCATCCACATATCCTCATCTCTGAATGAATATTTTCCCATAAAACTTTGAAAATTTTGGATATGTGCATTCCCATCACATACATTGTGACCACTAAATCTAGGCATCTGACAGTATATCCTAGCAGGCATAGTTTCTACTTCATAATCCACCCATGACAAATCCAGTTGGTCATACAAAGGATCAAAAGGGCTGACAGGAGGTTTAGCTTTCTGACAGGCAGACACAACAGGGTTACTGCTTTTTAACTGGGCCTGCTCAGCCTCTAAGAATATCAACCTATTTCTTATCTCCTCTATTCCTTTATCCAACATTTCACCACTGAGTGTGGGATAACTCATACTTGGATTCACAAAAATCTTACTCTTAGACATTGTTTGTCTGTCTAAGACCTAAGGCTTCCCCTGGCATCTAACCTATGTAGTAAAATAGCAAATAAAAGGGGAAGGAACAAGGTACCTTTTCTCATACAGATGCAGAAATATGAACAACACATTTCTGTCACATCACATACATCCATCTTTCATGTGCATTTGGATCTTTTTTGCAGAGTCGCCACCTCTCCAGAGAGGACAAAATTTTCAATAGCTGAAAGCTACTTTTCCAGGTTCATTCCACCAGTAGAGCATCATTTTGTTAGTGACTCGGATGGGCCACAAGTATATCATTTTTTTAGTCCATCCCCAGTAGAGTCGCCATTTTGTTGACATTTCTTCTGAATCAGCATTAGGGTTTGCCACTTCTAATGCACAGGCAGATTCAGGCCAACTGAATACAGGAGGTTGCGTGAGCTCCTCCCCTTCACTTCTGGTTCTGCCACACCAAGGGGGGTATCCCTATAACTCAAGATGTAACCTTGACTAGCTCAAAGATAGAAGGATCTAACTTGACAACAACAGGCAGAATACTCTCATGTATGGACCAAGATCTGTATGATAGATCACAAGGCTGGCAACATTCTTGGACATGATGTCTGGTTGGGTATGAGAGCATGCAGGGGGTTCCTAATCCTACTCCTACAACTAACAGGTGGAAGTATGAAATGGTTTGATATGAATTTGGATGCAAAGCTGGACATGGTGTATAACACAAAAACACAGCATGATTGGTGCCTATCCAGGGCTTGGAGTCGGTAGACATACACCTGTGAATGATCAGCATGAATAGCTAAAACTGGATTTCAGGGGGATACACATGATATCTGCCCTACAGATATCTCCCAATATAGAGTGTTGAGCTATCTCTACTTATGGCATCCCTACTGCAGTATACCCTTCCCAATGTTCAACCTGAAAACAGTTTAATCTGCCCCTTGAGCAGAGGTTAAAAGATCAGACATTCAACATAGGAATTCTATGCTCTAGAATCTAAACATAAGCAAACATCCAGATCCAGAAGAAGGATACATGCAATACTGGAGACAGAATTAACACAACACATGCTAAGATAGCATTACTCATACAAGATCAACCATGAAATCAGTGGTTTCATGCCAAGTCCTACAACAGGAGATACATAAACTCACAAGATCAAGCTGTACAGAGCAACCAGATCAGCTGGTTTTGGATTACAGAGCCAAAAATCATCAACTTTCAACAACCACAAATGAACAACACAACCTGCTTATAACAGCCAGGTAGGTGCTTAGCAATTAATTACAATGTTGACCAAAATCTCGCCAGATACACGGTATCATGAAAATGGCGCTCAAACACAACCGGATTGGCGCCCAAACTTGAATGCAGCAGGTAGGGGAGGAGACAGGAAGATTTCTCGAGCCCTGCGCCCCTGTCCGCTGATTGACACCTCCAGTCGGGTACAAGATCGGCCCACGCCATCGCCCATACCTCTGCAACAATCGCCATTAATGGCGCACCAACCCGCGGCCTTGGGAAGATCATCAAACAGACTATCGCAAGCTTTTCCCGCCGAGACTCATCATCATGATGTTTTGAATATGCAGGATAACAATATGATCAGCTATTAGAAATATGACCCCCACGGACCTTGATGACGTCATCATCATATTAACATCATCATGATATTCAGAAGACAACCGGATATTTGGAAATATCCTCCTGATGCTCAAATATCAGGTTGCACTGTAGCTCTTCTATAAGATCGGGGCGATAACTGAATATGATGATGCTGCTTGAAAAGATCACCCCCCGGAGATAATGCGCGAAGCCAGCAGGCGGATATCTCCTTGATATCAGCATCATCATGATGCTCGAGCAAACATATATCCGGGTGATATGAAAATATCACCCCTTCCTTCGGAATATCATGATGCAGATAGGCAGAGAAACAAATATCACCCTGATATATAAGGATGACGTAAGCCTCATCAGGATGAGAAACAAAGAATAAGAAGTGATACAACATCATCAGGATGATATTGACCAAGATCATCCTGACGTTCAAAATATGATGACCCCAGTGAATATCGGGTCGCACTTAGAACTCTTCAACAACATCATCAGGATGATCATAACCAAGATCACCCGATGATAAAATATCACCCCGGCGAAATATCATGAAGGCAGAAAATATGATGACCTCCGCAAGCAGCAGGATGAAAACTGGAAATATCATGATGATGACGACCCTTAAAAAAAACAAGTTGTGTCGAGCACTTAGAGAATAACCCCTTCAGGATACCGGGGCAACATCATCATGTTTGAGCAAGGTGATAAATGAAAGATCACCGGATACTTTGAAAAATCACCCTCGCAAGCAGATGAGGGCGCACTGTAGCTCATCAGTATCATCAGGATAATAAGCAAACATCACCCGACAGTTGAAATATGATGATGACGTTGAAAAACAAGTCGACGAGGAACATGATGATGCAGATCATCATCGAGGACAAGATGATGATGATGACCTCCTCCTCAGGAAAACATGATGCTGCAGTTGAAAAATGCTGAGGAGGTCCAACACTTAGAAAAAAATGGGCAAGAAGATAAAGGCTCCAAATGAAGAAACCTTCTGATCATGACAAATCAACCCCTGGTCAAAATGAGTGTCAACAGGCACTTTGTATGTTCTCAATTCCATTATCTAATAGGGTTTTGTCTTTGGCTATCATTGTCTTCAACTCGGTCAATCTTCTATCCTCAATTTCTTTCCTCACTTTTACTTCCGCAGATTTTTCAAAAGATTCAAAATGCACACTTATAGAGTTTAATAGCTTCTTGAGATGGTCAGCAAGAGATAATGAGATATTCCTTTGAAATGATGGCATCAATTTTTCCAAGACAGTGGATGCTTCATTGATCAGTTTGTTATCTTGACCATGTGATTGTAACAACTCTTCTTGTGCCTTGGCCTGAACCACAGATACTAGCTTGAACTTTTGAAAAGGTGACAATGAGGCCAAGCTTGTTGGACCTTGAGGGAGTTCAAACTCTTCTGCAATTTGTTGCCTATCAAAATCCACAAAGACATTTGTAGTGTCTCTTGCCCTCTCTAGTATTTCTCCTTGACTTTGTTTTGGAGGGTCTATGTCCATGTTTTCCTGTTGATCTATGTTTTGCTCTAAAGTAGGGCTCTTTATCTCCTTCCTAATCTCTTCACCTTCATCCCTTTGTTTAGAAGGCGGATCAGTACCAACTTCATCTTGATCTGACATATCCACTAAGCTAATGTTGGGAACTTGATCACTCTATTCTTGTCCTTGATTTTGGCTTATCTCTAGTGGAGATATGTCTTCATCATTTGCTTCTTTATTGTCATAGATAGTGGGAATATTATTTTTCTTTAATGTTGCTAGGGTGATTTCCTCTATTTCCTTAACCACTTTGCTAATTTCTCCCAACATCAACGAGTTCATTCTTTTCTTGGTCCTAAAAGCATCTTTGATTTCTTTTGAGATTTTGATCTTCTCCTTAGGAGTGATTCCCAGACATAATCATATCAATGAGTGCTCTCTTAGCTCAACATCCTTTGTCATAGTTGCTTCTTTTCTTGTACTCATAATAATTTCAATTAGGGCCTTATTGTAGATGTTTAGATATTCTACAATAGCAGTCTCAATGATCATTTTGTCTGGATCATTGTATTCATCATACAACTGAGCTATGGGTTTCAAATTTCCATCAATTGTTATGGCTTTGAGAACATCTTCAAGGCTTATAGTAGCTTCCTCTATCTGAGGCTCATCTTTCTTTAACCCTTTCCTAGATCTACTCTTACCAAAGGGCCCCATTTTTCTAGTTCTTGAGGCTTTTGAGGCCTTAGTCTTCATCTTCTTTGCTTCCTCATCTGATTCTGTTTCTTCTTCATCAATAGTTATGCTTGCATGCATTCTCTTGGCCTTAAACTTCTTTCTTTTGGAGGTAGTGGCAGGAGTTTCCACATTTGCAGATGGTGTGGAATCGAAGGGAGTGGATGTGGCTTCAACAAAAGTGGAGGCTCTGGTTTTTCTTTTTTGCCTTCTCTAGCTTTTCTAGCTCATCTTTGGGTTCTTTCGGAGCCCCAGACGATTCACATTTTCTCTTTTCTTCTGCTTCCTTGATAGCCTGTGCCTTTTCCCTTGCCTTTGCCACTTCTTCTTTTGTGAATCCATGTTTTATGGCAATTTCTTTTGCCACTTTCCTCATTTTCCTAGAGATTTTAGGTTTTCTTACCTCAACATGAATTTTGGCATGCAATTCATCATAAGTCCCAAATCTTTCTTCCTTGGGATCTTTGGGTTTGCTTAGCATATATTCAGCATAGTTTTCTAGTATAGCTCCATCTACCTCGTATCCCATAGGCATAACCTAGACCGTTCTGGGCTCAACGACCTCCATTAGACACTGATCTTTTGTCACAATGAAGCAGATTGTATCCTTGTATTTTTCAACAACTATTTTGGGGATTCTTTCTCTGGCTTGCATTGATCTTTGGAAGTTCTTAAAATAACCCCATATGGATGCATTTTGTGCATCAATGGTGCCTATGCTACTCAACAAATTTCTAATTTGAACTGCAACAAGTTTATCATTGGTCCAGAATAGGTTCTTTATACCAGGAAACTCTTGCATAAAATAGAAAAATAAACACATGATCAGTCTTCCAAATTTAAAGGGGTATTTACCTTCTTTTGTCTTCTTTAGGTTATCCATTAATTATTATCAGAGCAATTCACAGATGTCATAATCAACATTTTCCTTAATCATTTGATAGGTTGTGTAAATGGCTGTGCCTGAAACAGAGTTCTCCTAGTTGGTGAAATAAACTTTGTATCCCAACACCATTGAGGCAATTCTCATGGCATGATCCTCAATATCATTTATTGTTAAAGCTCTCTTATCAAATTTCACTCTAGTAGCTATAATTATTATATCATTCTTCATGACTTTCAATAAAGGTACTGATCTAGTAGAGCATAATCTAGTGACTACCCTAATAGAATCTGTTTGTAATCTTGAAAGGTCTGCCAAGCCATATGAATTCATCATGAACCCTGCTTAAAACATACTGGACCCATTCATCTTCCATAAATGTTTAGAAACTCAAGTACTGAATAAATTTCTTTTC
Organism: Cunninghamia lanceolata; assembly: GCA_027924645.1. Classification (NCBI taxonomy): domain Eukaryota; kingdom Viridiplantae; phylum Streptophyta; class Pinopsida; order Cupressales; family Cupressaceae; genus Cunninghamia; species Cunninghamia lanceolata. The sequence continues at coordinate 7,357,852 of BSBN01000445.1, forward strand.
TTTCAATGCTAGATATTCATTCTTCAGTTTGAGATTCTTATTGCTCAAGTGTTTTGTGTAGAGATCAGTAAACTAGCTATCACCAAATTCCTCTAGGGCAACATGAATATATGCCCTAACATCTTCTACATGCATGACTCCATGAGAAACATTTGAGAATACACCCAGCTAATCAACTTCGGTTGATTTGAATGGGTGTTTTTTGAATTTTAGTCGCACTCGCTTAGTAATATCAACAACTTGCAGTGACACCATTTCAGAATTTTAACAGATTCACAAGAAATTTTTGAATGAGATTCCATTGAATTAGGGTTTCCTTTTTTCTAAAATTATCCAAGCCCTTCAAATCTTGGTTGTTGTTGCTCAAAGTCTATTCCGATCTCTCCAAGTACTTGATGGCTCCGAGTGTAAAGTGATTTTGAGATTAAACAAGTTCCTTTTTATCCTCTGCACGTCTTGATCTAGTCGTCATTAAATGCACATTTCAAAAAAGCTATCAAAACTGTTCACTGTGGAACACAGTTGATTAGAATTGCTCTACAATATGCCACATTGACTCTTTTTCTTTCAATGGACTTTACTTGTTGGATTTCACCTCATGACTCATTGTTGGATTCCAGCTCCAATTATCTGCCTGAGGAGATTGGATTTTCAATACTGCTCCCCTTGAGCTAGAGCTCTCTATTTACTCTTCAAAGAAGGTATCCGCATCAGATGTTGGTGTGGATCTATCCTCAATTAAAATTACTTCATTATCAATCTAGATCTTGTCCATTTCTTCCTTAGTTTCAATCGGATCAACCTTTTCTTTTCCCTTCTCATTTTCTGCCCTGTTTTCCTTTCTTCAGAAGAGCAATCTTTCTTCACATTCCTACTTCTGCAAAACCTTACAATATGTCCAAATTTGTTGAAATTGAAACATACCACATTCTTTTGATCTTTATTCCTTCCATTGATTGAATTTGATCTATGTTGATTAGCCATGTGTCCAAATCTATTGCATGCAAAACACTTTCCATTGAATGATTGACTGTTCTTGGTATTTTGAAAATTAGTTCTTACCAAACTTCTGCATTCATTTGATCTGTGTCCCATTTTATAGTATGCATTGCACCTAATAGAATTCTGACTTACTTTACTTCTGTATACAACTCTATGACCAACCCTATTGCAAGTTAAGCATTTACCTTTGAATGACTATTCATTCCTTCCATTGTTGAAACTTTTCCTGACCTGATTTCTACATTCATTTTCTCTATGACCAACTTTCTTGCAATTGAAACACTAACCAGAGAATGATGGAATCTTTTGATTTATTCTGCTCCTACACTAAGTAGCCTTATGACCAAACTTATTGCATGAATTACAATAACCATTGAAAGATGGGTACCTTTGAGCATTTAGTTGTCTGACCGGAGGTCTTCTAGGTCTTCTTCTTTGATTTCTGAACTGGTATCCTTTGTTTTGCCTTGACTCAGTGCTCATTTGACTAGAGTTTGAACTTTCTCCTTTCTCAAATCCTAAACCATGTTTGTCATCAGCATTCCTCTGGCTAGCAATCATTTCATCAAGCTTTGCAGTACTTATCTTGAATTTTTCTTCAAAACTTCTAACCTTTTCCAGATCTATTTTTAAACTTATAATCTCTTTTTCAATTTTTGCACAATCTTCTGATTTGTTCTTCACAGTCAAATTTAGATAATCTTCTACTCTTGATCTTTCTATAACTTTTGCTTCCAAATTCTTCAGGGTTTCATTTGTTGATAACAATTGATCACTAACTTATTTGTATTTGTCTTTGAATTTCTCTGACTTGCTCTTTTAATTTCAAGATGCATTCAATAGCTTGTTGTAGGTTTTCTTTTAGATCCCTGACTTCTGCTTCAGAGTTTTCAAGATCCATAAGAGCTACTTCTAGTTGGTTGTATCTTTCATAATTTCCATACCTTCCTGCTGCCATGATCATACTATCCCAGATCTTCCTTAAGTTGTTAAACTTTTTCCAAGGAACCTTGCTCTGATACCAATTATTGATTGTCAAGAACATTAAGAGGGGGGGTGAATCAATGTTCTAAAAATCTTTTCATGTACTTTAGTTTTCATCCATTTCCCAAAGTGAATTAAACAAAGGCACAACATGCATATGAATAGCAACCATAAAAACATGACACATGAACACCAAGATTTTTACATGGAAAACCCAAGAAGGGAAAAACCATAGAGAGGATTAGCTCTCAAATATATATATTCTAATCTTTAAAAATATAATGTTCAAGCTTGGTCACTCCATAGGCCTGGAACATGCTGGCTCACTGCCATGAAGTACAACTAAGTTTAGTAGGCTCACTGCCTCAACCCTAAACCTAGCAAGATTACAATAAGGGTTGTTAAACCCTGGGGGCTGTTAAACCCTATTGAAGGCTCACTTCCTTGATGATGAAATATTTCTTCCAAACATATTGCACATGAAAGTTGAATACTGCTTAAGCATCTGCCACTATGCCAGAGTGTAGTCATTTAGCAACTGAATTCTGAATCCCAAGTCTTCATTGATGCTGATCTTCTAACTCTTCTCTGCTATTCACATCCTTGCATCTCACACCCACATACTTCTACCCCACACAACACTCAACTAAAATTCATTTCTCTTATATATCCACATCATGATTTGATTCATAGTCAGGTCAGCATCCAAGAAGGAAACATGTACATAGAAATATGTAGCTTGTCAGCTCAATCCAATGTACTAAAAGTTATGTGGACCCAAATCTTTTCCCAAACATGTTCATATAGGTCAGCTCTAATCATTCAATTACTTACATAGATCCTCCAAACATTAACTATTCTTTGCACAATGATTAATATGTTTGTCAGCCTCTTCCTTAAGATATGCTTAACAACTTCATCTATTGACTTACAACTTTTACTAAGAATCTCAAAACACCTTCAAAATCATATCAAGGACTCTTTACACATTCCCAATCTTACCCTTAGAACCGTAAGGCATGATATCATCTTACAGAGAAATACAGACCATCTGAACTCAGACTCTGTCTCTATCAAACTTTGTCAAACACTATGCCGATACTTAGCAGCTTGTAGCTAACCTTCTGGTGGACTTCAGATCTCCTAACTCTAGAATAAGACACTTCATACAAGTGTTTACAACACCTTAAAATCATATAAAAAAAAACTTATCTACGGAGGAATGCAGACCACTACACTAGACCCTATTCACTGTTCCTGCTGTACCTTTGCTTAGCTGAACTTAGACAATTCTTCAAGGTGACTTTTGAAGGAGATCAGGACTTAACCTTTGAAGCATAACACTATCAAACAACTGAGAACATCATACCTAAACTGTATCAACTAATCATCACCTGTGGAGACATACTATCTGACTTACTATCCTCTACTCAAAGTACTTTTCATGCTTAGGCATTTTCTGTTAACCAGACCTGGGATCCAATATGTTCTTCTGGAGATATCTCTTCCTAGAATGGTGACAGGATCTCTGAGCCTTGTTTCCATTAATGACAACATACAAGTCAATATTAGAGCAGTATCTCTTGCCAACAAGGTCAGCAAGCCTCAACACAGAATTAAAAGGAAAGTGTTATGCAGTGCAAATCAGAGCTGTTGATATTATAACCAATTGTTCATCTAACGAATCCAATTTAAACTCATATATTTTAAATGTTCTAGTGGTGCCAAAGGTATTCATTCAAGTTGGTGAGTTTTACAAACAAAATTCAAGGGGAATGGCTTAGTTTTTCAATGTGAGGGTACTTTGGTGGCTCGGTGGAAGATTATCTGGTGGTTGGCATCAACTTTTGGGCTCTCTTCTTCAATACTCTGTCTTCTCTTGCATGTGGGCATCCTTTCCTATGGTGCAGGTCTGCCAGAGGCATGGGTTCTACCCCCATCGCCATTTGTTCCTGACTCTACATTAATGACAACATTGGTGATCTTAGGTCCTATGGACCTACCTTAGCTTCTCTACATGAGAATTTGATATAAAAAACATTTTAATCTTCAATAGGAGTTAGTAGTTTTTGAGCTATTATGTTTCCGAATTCCTTGTAGTCAGACCTCTTAGTGTAATTGCGGGATTATCAGAATTTGACTCACTGTGCCTATAGCTTGGCCTCTGTTGTCTTCTAGTTAATCCACCCATGAATGTAATTGGTTATACTGTGTCTTTTCCTACTATAAGTTATTGTACATTGTAATAGTTTCTATCCTTCATGATCAATATATTCACAATATTTTGCCTCTCTTATGCTCTGATTTTAGTGTTTTACTTGAAACTGTGATCTATTATGTGAGTAAAATGGCTCCTTTATAGTTTAGATCTTCATTCCAAAGCCTCAATTAGTTCTATAAGTCTGTGTGAACCTTCCTTTGTGATTGAGATTATTGTTGTGTCTTTTCTAGGCTTACTACTACTCACTAAATATGGTGCATCACTTCTATTTCCATTCAGTTTATTCCTAACTCTTTTCCCCTACAGTATTAGCACTAGGTTTGGATAGTTTTCTCTAAGCATTAGGCTTAGAATGAGGAACCAACCTTCTCTGGAAGTTTGATCTCAACTTGTAAGGTCCCACACCTTGAGATCATTCCCGTTGTGTCATTAGAATGCTTGGACTCTCTCTAAGCTAGGTCCAATTCTATGTGACAACACCTACTAAAGGAGTAAGAAAAATGAGAGAGTTAATATAGAAATATGGATAAACTATAAAGTAATTTGACAAAAGGCTCAAGAAAATAGTCCATAAATTAGAGGAACCATTAACTAACAAGTAGAAGATTGAATGGTTTACATTCGAGATAAGTCCATATGTCAGAGCATCTCTAGATGGTAGAATATTTGAAACATATGCAAAAGTTGTTACATTTGCCTTCCGCATTGAGTCACAAATATGGTACAAACAAGACAAAAATAAGGAAAACATGGAATTAGAAAGATTGAGGCTAGAATTCGAACAATTGAAACTAAAACAGAAGATTTTGGCAAAACGGGAAGAAAAGAGGCCTAATATATGGTGTTCTTATTGCACAAAGGAAGGACACATTAGGAATAAATGTATGAAACTAAAAGGAGAAAGACAGGTCACTGTAATGAAAGTGCATATCAAAGCACTACCTACAAAGAATAATACAATATATTGTGAATTATGTGGAGAATGGGATAATCATAAAACACCAGATTTCTCGTCACAAATATTTAGGGTAAGAGAAGACAATGATGAAAGTGAATCATGGTATAATGAAAATCACAAGAAAAAAGCACAAAATAATACCATGGCATATGTAAAAGGCCTATTAAAAAGACCATTACATCTTTAGGATTAGGGGTATAAGCAACCTTCATGGAGAAATCAAAGACACATGAACACTATTTAGAATACAAACCCTAATGCACCATATGGAAATAACTATAGTAATGATGATAGAGACCAATTTGGAGCTAATAGAGGGGGACGAGGCCATGGTAGAGGTAGAAGAAGGAGAGATGAAGGTACCTACTATAAATACAGAAAACTGAGGCATTTTTCTAATGAATGCTGGAGAGAAAGAATAAGACAATGCACATTCTGTAATAGCACAGAGCATGATCTTTTTACATGTGATAAAGCACAACAATACCTTCAAAATGCATCACAACAAGCAAAAGGTGATGACTTAGAAAAACAAAAAGGGCCTAGAGTAATTCAAAGAGTTCCTAAAGAAGAAGGTCAGTTTCTAAGAACCCACCAGAGAGATAAAGATGGCAACATAGATATATCTTAATCAGAAGAAGAAAAGAAAAATAAAGGAGTTAAGTATGAAAAATCTAAAATGGATAAGAATAAACAAAAAGAAAAATCTATATTAGTCACAAGACAAGGTACAATTACTAGAGGAAATGATACTACTAAAATAGAGAGAGAAGAATGTGATCAGGGAGATATATTATTTCTGGATAAGAGACAACATTATGATATAGTGCAAAAAACAAAATAGATTGTGACAGAAGAACAAGAGAGACATAAACAAGATGATCAATTCTTCATAGAGGAAGAAGTTGTGGCACTCAAACAGTTCACATCACTAATGCAACAACATAATCTTATGGAGAAATTTACGCAATTTGCAAAATATTAGAACAAGGAGAAGATACCAAGAAATCAAATCCGACAATTGGGTAGAAATGATTGACATTGGAAGACAAAACCACTACTGGTGGATGCTCATATTAATCACAAAAAGGTCAAAAATGTTATAATAGACCTGAGTACAGATATAAATATGATCACTAAGAAGCTTTGGGAACAACTAAGAAGACCTAGATTGTTCAAATACCCTACAACATTAATTTGGTAGATGGATCTAGCATGTCAACTATTGGAACTTGGAAACAAGTAGAGGTAAACCTGATGGGAATAAAATAGGCCATAGAATTTGTGGTTGTAACCATGAAACAACAAGGATATTCATTTAATGCACTACTTGGATTGAGATGGTTTTTGGATGCAAATGGAATAGTGGAATCCAACAAAGAAGAATTATCTTTTGTGGATAATAACAAAAGTGTATACATACCCGTAGGACTATCCATGGAAGAGGCCTATATAGAATAATCCAATTATGTGGAAGGAAATGACAACTATCCTAAGAACATTTACTCAATATCAAGATTAGAAATAAATAAGACAGAAGAAGAACCAAATTCAAAAGGAGAAATAGAGGTGAAGAATGATAATGATAACACTGATAGTGATGAAGTTATAGAAGTATGGATTATAAATGAACTAGACCTCAAAACATAGAGAATCACAGGATTCAGGAGATTATGTATGCTTCAAACTAGTAAGGAAAACATACCACAATCCTTCACATCAAATGAAAATCCACCATAGAAGGTATGCACCATCAATAATGACCAAACTATAGAGGAGTCTAAGATATCTCACCATATTAATCATATTATGAGAGGAATTTCCCATATCAAACTACCTAAGTTCTCAGGTGTGAAAAACCTACAATTATTCTTGAATGAGATAGAGATAATCTTTTCAGAAGAATAAAGAAGAATAGAGGTTGTACAACATACATTAGTATGCATTACAACAAATTGGTGGTCAACTCATAAAGATTCAAAAAAAGATTGGTCCACATTTTAGTTTCTTATCAGTGTGAGATATTTACTAGAGAAAGGAGAATATATAGATATATCCAAGTATGAAGGACAAAATTTACTAGAACATTTAATTACTTGTGTAATAGCATGGGAAAGCAAACAAGAATATAGCAAGTTTATATACACCCATCTATTCTACTAGACATTTTCACCAATAACCCAAACTTGGTATATCAACCAAGAAAGAAGTAAAGAAACCAGTAATTGGGAGGAAGTACAACATGACTTTATACATACATTTTATTTCTATAGTCTAACAAAATCTATACAAAATGTACTTTTGAAAATAAAAGATATAATTTTTCAACAAGTAACAGAGGAAGAGTAAGAAGAACTGGAGCACAATACACCACCACCAAGAACTGAAGGGATATGGATACTGGTGGAATGGATAGACCAACAATCAAGAAATATGGGCCAAAAATGCTATAAGACTACCAAAATAGATGATGAAGCTACTAAGGATCTAGAAATAAATGTCCAAGAAGGAGAAAGAGAGCTAGAAATATTAACTGAACCAGAGGATAAATACTATAATAAACCTCTTAAAATAAGAGAAGAGAATATTGCAAAAGAAGGTGACCCCAAATTAGCAAAGGTTGGAAACTACTAGGATGAGAAAGTGATAGAACAAGTAACTAAGATTCTTTCAGCATTTGACAACTTATTCCCAAGGACTTTTACTGAGATGAAAGGAATTAAAGAAGTAGGAATGATGAAAATACAAATAAAAGAGGGAATTAAACTAGTAAAGAAAAGACCGTACATGCTTAATCCTAACATGAAAAAAGGAGTCAAAGTAGAAATTGATAAGATGTTAGCAGCATGGATCATAAAACTGGTAGAGGAAGCATAATGGATTAGTTTAATGGTAGTACAAAACAAAAAATTAGGAGAGATAACAATATGTGGAGACTACAGAGAGTTGCACAAAGCTTGCATTCATGATCCATTCCCAACACCCTTCATAAAAGAGATATTAAAATTAGTTTCCAAAAGAGAAATTTATTCATTCACTGATGGGTTTTTTGGTTACCATGAAGTGAAGATAAGAGAAGAAGATTAGCCTAAAAAAATATTTGCATATAAACTAGGATCGTACATGTATACAATATTGCCTTTTGGATTAAAGAATGCACTGGTAGTATTTAGTAGAATAATGGTAAATGCATTGAAAGAATTCATTCATGATTCCTTAGAAGTTTACTTAGATGATTGGACTATCTATGGATTGGTGAAAGACCACACCCAAACCTTAAGGATGATGTTGAACAAATGCAGAAGTTTACAAATATCATTAAATCTAAAGAAATGCACATTTATAGTACCTTTTGGGACCTTATTAAGGAACATTATTTGTAAGAGGGTTGATGGTAGATCCTTTGAAAGTAACTCTGATCCTCACACTATGACCACCTAAAACAACAACAAAGGTGAAAAATTCCTTCGGTTACACTTGGTGTTACCAAAAATTTATTAGTGGATATGCACTAATAGCACCTTTGGAGGAATTACTCAAAACAAAAAGTGGGAAAAATATTGAATGGAATGAGCAATGTCAATCTTCCTTTGACATATTAAAAACAAAAAAATGTTGAAGCTCCTATTTTTGATATTCTTGGATTGGAACATTCCTTTTCATGTCCATGTAGATGCCTCTAGAACAATAGTGGGTATAGTAATAGCTCAAGCTAAGGGAACCAAAGACTATCCTATAGCATTTTCTAGAAGGAAATTATCTAAGGCTGAGAAAAACTATACAACAACAGAAAGAGAAGCACTAGCAATGGTATATGCACTACAAAACTTTAGACACTACCTATTATCAACACCTTTCATCTTCTTTACTGACCATGAACCATTAAAGTACTTGTTGAAATAACTAGTCATCCTAGGTAGAATATGTAGATGGTTATTACTATTCCACAAATTTGAATTCACCATCAAAGTGAAACTGGTGAAACAAAACCAAGGTCTTGACTACAGATTAGAATTGAAATAGGGGATGAACCAAAAAGCCAAGAAGAACTCTTTAGTGCAAACCTATTTAGCATTAATGTGATACTAGAAGAATTAAAATATATTGTATATTTACTTGCCACAGGAGAATTTCCATCTGATACATCTCCACAAGATAGAAAAGTCCTTATGTGGAAGGCTTTTCCATATACACTCATTGAAGGAGAACTACATATTAGGGGAAAAGATTATATAATAAGGAGAGTAGTATATGAACATGAAAGAAAGGACATACTAAAGAAAGTACATGAAGGTGTAGCAGGAGGTCACAACTCCAGAGACCTTACAACAAGAAAGATCAAACTAGCAGGCTTATGGTGGCCTAACTTATTTGAAGATGATAAAAGATATGTAAAGCATTGTGATATTTATCAAAGAATGGGCAAACCTACTGCTGAAGATGAAATGCCATTGAGACCGATTCTAGCACAATTCCCATTTGAGAAATGGGCAATTGACTTTATTAGACCCATAGATCCCCCATACAAACAATAAAAAATAAGATACATTATTATAGGAGTAGAATATCTGACAAAATGGGATGAAGCTCAACCCACTAAGTACTGCACAATAAAAACAACTACAAAGTTCTTGTATGATAATATCATAACTAGATTTGTATGTCCACTAAGCATCACAAGTGACCAAGGAAAATGTCTTGTGAATAAAATGATTGTAGAACTACTACAAACTTTTATGATAGCACATAACAAAAGCTCACCATATCATCCATAGGAAAACGGTGCAAGTGAAGTCTTAAATACAATTATAGGGAAAACATTGACAAAAATGTGTGATTGAAATAGAATAGTTTGGGACCTGAAAGTACTTGGTACCTTTGGCCTTCCACATAGCATATAAAAGAACCACAAACTTCACACCATCTGAATTAGTATATGGCCTAGGTGCTACTATACCAATACATTTTATACTACCCAATTTTCATACTGCATGGACTCTAAAGCTAAATATAGAGGAATACCTAACACAAAGTATTGAACAATTGGAGAAAATGAACAAAAATAGGATATTGGCAACTTATAACATGAATCTAGAAAGAAAGCACCATAAAGCTTGCCATGATAGAAACCTACGAATGAAAATTTTCAAAGAAGGAGATTTAGAAATTTTGTATGACAGTAAGTTTAAGAAACAAGGAAAACTAAAAATAAGATGGTTAGGACCATCTTATGTTACAAGTATGTGCTAATCGGTGTTGTCATTGATGTCAACATGTTTGTGTTGTCATTGGTGTCAACTGTGTCTTCTAATGAAGTTATTATTGTTTGATTCAGTTACTTTGCTAAAAGATGATTTAGATGCTTTGTATAGATGCTAAAGGTGTTGAGGATATGCTTATGTTGCCGGGTTTCCAAGTGATTTTGAGAACATTTGATTAATACTGGAAACAGTGTGTTGAAGGAGTCTTCTGGCTTATAGAATACTATTTGAATTTTTGCTCCACATTTTTTGTGTTGGAGATCAGAGTGTATAGTTTGGATATCTTGTGTACAAGTGTTTGACGATGTTAAATCCTAAATTTGGTTCTCTAGATTTATGTGCAGTGAAAGTTATGTTCACCAGTTTGAAAACACTATTTGATAGTGTTTCTTAGTTGTGTAGAGGTGTTTGGGAGAAAGTATTTTTCTCTGCATTTCTCTGCAGGATTGTTTTAGGTGCTGCCGTTTTGGATATATGTTCATCAAGTTCTTATCTATCTTCATTCCAAAGGGTTTGTGATTTGGTGCTACGGAAAGCAAGGTTTTGTGTAGTAGAGTTTGACAATATTGTTTATGAGCAGACATTGAACCTTCTTCAAGTGAAATTTGTTGCAGATGAATTTTCTAATTTCCAGGTGACTTCAAGATGTTTGTGGATGGTTCTAGATTGTGTTAAATCCCTATGTATGGTCTGCAAGTTATGTTTGTGATTGAGGAAGCATGTGATGAAGAATTCTTTATGTTTGTGTTGATTTGGTGATTATGTGAGTATTATGTAATGTCCTTGGATGGATTTAGGTATGAGATAAGGCATAAAGTGGTTTTCCTTCATTCCTTTGTGCCATGGAATGTTTAGGTCTAGACATAATACAAATATTGTGTTTTTGCCAACCTTGGAGAATGTTTCAAAGATTGAAGACTGTATTGCTGACCTTGGAGATTGATTTTAAGGATGGTGGTGGTATAAATAAGAGTCAAGATTTCGTTTGTGTGCATATGTGTGAAGGATATGATGTCTATGATGTGAGAGTGATAAAAGACAATAAGGGTTGTCATGAGTTAGGCATGTTGAATGCAGTGAGCAGAAGGTGTCTACTATATTTTGGTATAGATGCAAAGATGATGTTTATTGTGCTTCATTGGCACTAAACCCATGCATGTGTCAGATGCAATTATCTCAATTCATTCTTGGTAGTGAGACTCTTCTTCTTGACAGTGAGTCCTTGGTAGTGAACCTTTTCTTTTCTAGGTAGTGAGCTCTTTGGAAGTGAGCCTTTTGTAATTTGGTATTGCTACTAATTTATATTGTGAGCTAATCCTCACCATGGTTTTTCCTTTTAGGGTTTTCTACGTAAAAATCTGGTGTTCTCTTGTGCATGGTGTTGATGTGTTTAAGTTTCTGTTATCTTCTTTTCATGTTTAATCTTCATAACAGATTAAGGGTTTAAATGAACTAATGTGGATGTGATTACGTTTGTGAGGGTTTGAAGTTTTTGATACAACTAATTCACCCCCCTTAGTTGTCTTGTGCCTTCAATAATTGGTATTAGATCAAGGTTCCTTTGAAGAAAGCTTAACAGCTTGAGGTAGATCTAGGATGGCACACAAGAAGGATGTTCCCTTGTTTGATGGATCAGATTCTACACTCTGAAAGGTAAGGATGGAATCCATTCTAATTTCTCTTGGTTATGAGGTCTGGAAATGTATCAAGACTAATTACACTGTACCTAAGAATGGTATAAATTCTAAAGATGAAATCAAAGCTATTGAAATAGATGGTAAGGCAAAACATGATCTCTTAAGTGGACTTAGTAATTCTAAATTGGTGAAAGTTGTGAATTTAAAAACTACTAATGAGATTTGGAAAAGGTTGGAAAGTGTTTATGACGGAGATGAGAAGTTTAAACAGGATAAAATGTAGAATTTGAAGCTCACTTATGAGACCATGCATATGTCTAAAGATGAAAACATTACAAGCTACTTACAGAAGGTGGATGAAGTTGTCAATGGTATCAAGGGACTTGGTGGAAATATAAATGATCAAGAAGTAATATTGAAGGTACTTAGAACTCTTCCTAAAGCTTACAGTCACAAGGTTTCTATTATTGAAGAATTGCAAAACTTAAATAAATATACCAAAGACCAGCTGCTTGGCACACTAACTGCTTTTGAAATAAGATACTTTGGCACATCTAGTGGAACTACAAAATATGAGACTACTTTTAAAGTTGGTAAAATAGAGAACACTATTGAATTAGATTTGGAAGACTTTGATGAAGTGGAAGCTAACTTTCTGAGAAGAATGAAAAAGGGTACTGTAGACACTTAAATTTGTCCATATCTTGACCAACTCCTAGTCGACACTTTACTTAGACATCATATGACATTTTGTCCTAATCCAACTCCTAATCCCATCCTAATCACCTAGCCAATTAATTAAATAAATCTGACCTATTTAATTAATTCCCCTCTCACATGTCTCAAATAATTCAAATAGAATATTTGAATTATTCCCTCACCTCTCATCATGTTCAAACACATGTCACATGCTACGACTTCCACTTAATGCCTTCACATGCACAACTAATTTAAATAATCTTTTATTTAAATTAGGTCTATCCTACACTTGTCACATGACTACAACTCCTCATGGAGTGGGAAAACCTAATCAATCCTAGCCGTCCACATCATTGAAATAACTTTCGATCTCAACCATCAATTCAAATCAGCCTTTCCTATAAATCAACCCTCTCACAAGCCATTTTGGACGTCTAGTTTTCAAGTAGCCTTATGCTATCAAAATCGGTCTAGAATCATCTTTCATTCATCCTCATGCCATTGTTATGCTGCTGAAATAGTGAGCAACCAACATTCCTCCCATATCAATCCTTTGAAATCTTGCATTCTTATGTAGGGTTGAGAAGAGCAACGGGGATAAATCAGGTTTAGCATGGATTTGGTTTGCATTTGAGTTTATTATTTTGATTTCCATGCTATCTTGTGCTCTATTGTGCTAGTTAGAGTTTGATATCTTGTTGTTTTAGTTTCAGACCTGATTTTCTCCCTAATGAGAAATGGTGAACCTGACAAGAACGCTTGCAAATCTAATGATTTTTTATGATTTCTGAAAGTTAGTTTTTTTAGGTGACCTCTTGGCCTAAAACAGACCTCGTCGTTGAGTCCAGTAGGCCTCGCAGGCAAAAAATGACATAAAATTTGCCCTATTTCACTCACAGGAAATTTTTACAAATTTTTGAATTTTTTTTAATTTACCAGTCAGTAAAGTATAGATTTGTACAGATCTGTACCATACATATGAGTTTACTAGTCTCTGTAGTGTGTATTGGCTATGATCTTTGGTTTTGGTTGCAGGTTTTATGGTTAATGTAGAACGGCTATTGAAAAATCCTGTCGCTATTCCTAAAACCCTAACTTCACTCTGCTAACACCCTTCTACCTCTGCTAAATCCCTCAAACCACCCTTTCTCCATTGCTTAAGCTTTCACCACCATCTTTATTAGACTCCCTAAACCCTTGACTCCTTTTACCTCCTGCCTCTGCCTGTAGACCATTCTTTGCCACCTAGATTTTAGTTTCCACTATTGTCACCTGTAAAACCTAGCCATCACCAATTGAGGTTCTCTGTCCCCACCCTTAAGCCTCAACCTTGACTCTCAAAACCCTATCACTGCCAATTAGTCATTGGTCACCACCCTCCACTTCGTCTGTCATCGCCACCATTAAAGCACCTTGTTGCCCCATAGTCTTTACCAATCGGTGCTAGTGGTGTTGACTTCACTAGTGGCACCACCCTCAACCAGTCCTCTTTAGCCTTCGACTAGCCTTCAAGTCCCCATTCAATTAGTAGGTTGAGGTCACATTGGTGACCGGGTAGAGAGAAGGGGTTGTAAGCCCTCGATTCACTTTTTATTTTTTCCCACCATTTGTCCCTGCTCACATGGGTGACTCGGGGCCCATTTAACCTAAATAGCCTACCTAAACCACCAACAATAAACTATTTCATGTGACCAGATTGTGCTAACAACTAGTGGTCAACTGACTACAGTCAGGCTTGACCCCTTTGCCTCCACATGCCCTAATAGGTGTTTTTTTTTCAAACTTGCATAACTTGGGCATACGACATCAAAATTTCATGAATAAGGACTCATGGGAAAGTGGGTTTAGTCAACTATGCAACAGTGTAGATTTTAATAGGTGACTATGTCATTTATCAATATGTTTTCTCAGTCAAAGTCAATGTTCATTTCAAACTTCAAACGAGCATAACTCTTTCAAATTTGATCCAATATTCATGATTTTTTTAAAAAAGTGCATAGAATTTCATCTATTTTCTGTTCATGTAATCTATTCAGCTATATCTATTCATATTAATAAGATTTCATCAGATTCTTGATTTTTCACATAACACTTCCCTTTGCAAGCTTACTTGTTTCTTCTTGGAATTGGTAACTTGTAGGCGATCACATGGAGTTGGAACAACATTTGCATCAGCACACATAGCAGATTGGAAGCAAAAATTTTAGGTGCACTCCATCCATCTTTCATCTCTTTCATTTCTCATAATCATTGCTTGTCTTCACACTTTGATTTTGGGCTTAAAAAAGAACAAATCTTGTCTTCATTCACATTCAAATTGGGGCATAAAATGAACTAGTGTCTTCCTTCACATTTTGACTTGGGGTTTAAAAAGAACAAGTGCTTGCATTGTTTGGTGAACTTGATTACGATTGAAGGTGTGTATGCTCTTCTCATGTGCTTCGTGTGACCTTGAGAATCAAAAACAGCTCTCATCCATTCAATTTCATACCACACATTTAGATTTTCTAAGGGCAATTAACAAGTGTGAGTGTGAATCAAGTGTGTATGTGTATGCTCTCTCCTCACACTGCAAGGTGATCATGGAGATCAAAAACACCTCACTTGGTTTGCTTTTGTCATACCCTTCTAAGGAGGCCTACTTGGATACACACCACTCCAAGGAACAACCTCAACCGAGGTGTGAATCGAAAGACACCCTCTTTGGAAGTCAAAATCTTGTCACTCTTGGCTAAGCCTCAAAGAACTTTATACCTTTGGGAAGTGAAGGTGAAGGGTGGGTTACCCCTTTCTCCTAGCTCTGTGGTAGGACTTTTCTTTCATTTCATTTCCTTAGTCAAGTTTTGCAACCTATCTTAAGACCTAATTGGCCATATCCCACTTGACTAGTTCTAGGGCTTGCTGATGTGTCTTCTTCAAGTGCTTGCTCAATCATCACATTCTTCAATTTCAAAATTCAAACATGCTTATGTGTCTTGTGTGTGTGATTCATGTGTGTACACATGTAATAATTTGTTTGCAAATTGCCAAATAAAGCTCTAAACACAAACACATAAACAAGTCATTCTAAATATTCTTCCAACACAATCATTCCTAATCATTCCTTATCATCCAATAAATTTCATCCAAATCATCCTAATCACATCGTAATCATATCCTATCATATCCTAATCATTACACATCATCATCATCCTATTTCTAATCTAATCAACATCATTCTAATCATTATCCTCATCATATTCCAATCAATTTCATCCTAATCAGTCCAAGTCATGCAATATTGTCATTCTACATCATATCCTAATCACATTCTAATCATATCTTCCTCATTTAAACCTTCATCCTAATCATCTCTTTCATCTAATCATAACCATCTTGATCATTCCTAATCATCCAATCCCAGTCATTCCTCATCACTCCATGTCATCATCCTAATCCTAGTCAATCAAACACTTGTCAAAATGGTGGTCATCATTAACAAGCCTATGCAAAATTCAAACCCCCAAATCATACTTCAAGGAGTCCACCCCTCTAATTCAAACAATGAAATGCATTCAAAGCCCAACCTTATACTTAGTGGTGACCCTCCTAATCCCAATCATGAAGACAAACCTAGACCCAAGATCACAATTCAAGGTGGCCCTCTTCCTAAGCCAAATCTTGAGAATAAACCAAGACCCAAGATCACAATTCAAGGAGGCCCTCCATCTAATCTTAGTGATGTAAAAAATTCAAAACATAAACTCATACTTCGAGGGGTCCCTCCTACTTCCAATAACGACAAGAACTATATGACATACCTTGAGGAACAAGCTGACATGCAAAGACTTAAACACATTTGTGACACCATGCTGACATTCAAAAATAAAGTCCTAGCACCCCAACTCCAAGAACTCCTCCAAACACTTCACCAAGTTCCTCAACCCTTCGACTACCAAACCATGCAATGACTTCAAGCCCTCTTTCAAAAATTTCCATAAATCTAATCACCCCAAATCCAACACCTCCTAGTCCAAGCCCAACAATTCATAGCCACTTGTCAAATCCAACAACCACATCAACAAATTCCACCTCAATCCTATGTGTCATCCCCCTCCACTTCATACCACTCTAATTCATCTACATATCATGTCAACCTTACATCAACCTATCCCACTTCTTTCCAAGTCAATGCTACGTCAACGAATCACACTTCTTTCCATGTGAACCAACATTCATATCCATCCACATCACAACAAGAACATGTGAGCCTAAGTCACCCTTTGCAACAAGATCAAATTCCTTTGGGTCCTAATTCCACCTTTGACAAGGGGAAAACTAGTCTAGATTATCCCTCTTATAAGTACATTATACCACCATCCAATCGAATGCCTATCCTAAAGCCACCATGTTCTAGTCCTAAACTATTGGTCCCTACACCTTCCAATCCATCAAGCCCTTCATTACCTTTACCACCATCTAATATTCCATCTCCACACCCTAAGTTCAAACATTACAAAAGCAAACATGTGGAGTTATCCCAATCCACCAACCCATTCAATCCTTTTGACCCTCCATGTAATCAAAGTCAAAATCTTAATCCTAAGCCAACACCTTCCACCATGGGACCTATCCACTCCTAGTCCTAATCATAAGCCTTCAACTTCCACCACCCCTCCACCTACAAAGGATGTGATCCAAGGGGTACTAACAAGGAGTCAAACATGTCAACAAAGTCCTATCCCTGAGCCTACCAAGAAACCTTCCAACACCATGCCTAGTCCTCCAACCTCATCATATAGTCCACAACCCCTTGAGCCTATTCAAAAGTCTCCCCCATGAGCCCAATTCAACCTCCATCATGCCCTCATATTGTTGACCATATAGAACATGCCAAGCCTCCCCAAGAGTCATCCACTTCTATTCAAACAAGTCAAGAGGTATATCAAGTGCCTAACCCTAAGCACATGGAAACATCAAGCCCTCATCCTAATCAAGATCAAATCACTTTCATCCACTCCATCAATAACATTTATCTTTTCCATGATCAAGACATTATTCATGATGAAGAACCTATCCATGAGAATCTTGATCCTATTCATACCTCCACAAGCATTCATGAGAAATACACCCAAGACCTACATGCTCCATCTAATAAAAGTCTTGTTGACCTACTTGAGAATTCATCCCGCTTCATGGCCTTCCTTCAAAGTGAAGAAACTTCTCCTCCATCTATCCCCATCCATGATCCCACAACATCCACTTGTCATGATGAGACAAATGCCTCCCAAGAAAGCATAGAAGATCAAACATATAACTTGGATCTTAGGGAACATAATGATAAGCAAGATCCTAATGATCCTTTCACATCCACTATCAATCCCATTTCAAATCCACCATCATATCCTATTGGTTTATCCACCTTCATACATGAATGTTCCTCCTTAGGACAACAACAAACTTTGTCCACCACTTCACCTTCTTCATCCAATAATGAAATCAAGTCTAGTGTCCAACACACGCATAGTCCCATAGTCCATCGTATCCTCTGAAACATGAACTACCAAGGTAAATGCCTAGGCCTTTATGAACAAGGAATTTTGGAGCCCATCCATGTCAATGTCCCTCCATGCTCATATAGCCTTGGATATACACCCCAAGGAAAACAATCTAAAGATGTTGGTACTTCCTCCATGCCTCCTAAGTCCACCTCTTTCCATCACAAACCCTATCACATACCCAAAACATATGTTGTCATTCCACCTCCATCATCTTACAAATGTCAAAAGCATGTGACCATCCACCTTCCACCATCCACTTTGCCTCCACTCCTACCAACTCCTACTATCCCTCCATCCACTTTACCACCATTGCTTCCAACACCTAATATCCCTATCATCCAAAACACATTCCTAATCATGACCAACAAATGCACACATTGTATAAACATAAAGCTTCCACCCATCCCATGGGATTCAAAAATAAATATTTGGATGCCTCCACTAATAAATCCAAAAATCCTAAGGATCCTAATGCCTTAGGACATAAATGTAAAAAGTAAAAGAAAAATCCATCTAAAAAGCTATCCAAGCCCATACCTTCAAAATACAAGGTCAAAACTAAAATGATTTGGATCCTTAAGCATAAAGAAATCAAGTCAAATGAGGCATCCACCTCTCAAAAATCCCAACCATCCTCTTCCATCCAAAAATCCCATTCCATTCAAAAGTCTCAAAATCCTTCATCCCACAAATCAAACAAAAATCATAAAAATACAAAGTCTATGTGGGTCCCTCAATGCTTACATCAGCCATCCCCTAAGCAAACATCACCATTGCTTCCTACACCTCCACCAAATCAAAAGCTTCCATGTTTATCATGGTGTGTGCAACCATTGGTCACTATTCCTTTTCATACCTCCATCACCCCATCATTCAACCATTATCCTCCATATTTCACCCATCACCTCCCTATGGTCCATGCTTTTGGATAAACCTTTCATCCATCCTTGCATAAGTCCTACATAATCCACTATCATTACCCAACATAAGCCTTTCATAATCCACTATCTACCTAATCCATCTCACTTTCATGCAATTCCTTACCAACATCTTGAACATAATGACATTTGACATGGTCCATGCGATGACATCCATCTCTAATGGGACTCTCACCTTTCATGCCACTAGACACTTGAGTCCCTCCTATCCATATTCCACATATCCTATCAAAAATATAAAAAAAAAAAAAGTAAAGAGAAATCCCTTCATACAATAATGAAAACCACCCTTGGTGGCACCTCAGATAAGTACCATGATGAAAACCTAGCAAACATGTGTCATGTGTAAGTTGATCTTCTGTCACCTACACTTGGGGGCACATTGTCTCATCCATCCAATCATATCATTTTCATCCTATCTAATCATGTCATTTGAGCCCATCCATCCTCCTTCTTCCTTTCGATGTTGATAAAGACTGGGGGAACCTTGTCTCATCCAACATATCATTCCCATTCTATCACTTTCCATCCTATCTGACCATCCTTATCCATTACATAAATATACTTATCCTATCAAGACCATCAATCCTCCCTTCCTCCTTTTGATCTTGATAAATATTGGAGGCAAAATGTTGACAAATGTTTTGTTTATCTCTTGATATACCTCATCCTTCCAAACAATCCTATCATCATCCCATCATCCTACACTTTGTCATGTAAAATCCTAAGTGTTACACCAAGAATGGGGCATGCTATTCCTATGTGACATAGTCTTTGGAGATCACATCCTTTCCCTCTTATGCATACATCCATTCCATACACTATTGCATATTTCTTTTATCCATCCCTTTATCATGAATCTTCTATCCCATTTCCTATTGCATATCCTTTTATCAATTCATTCCACCTACCTCCTTGTACCTAGACTTGTTTTTCCCTTGTCATTGGTATCTAGCACAAAGGCTATCAAAATTGCAACCCAATGTCATTCCCCAAAACATTTCAAAAATCCAAAAAAAAAAAATCACAACACTTCAAAAATACAAAAAAATAAAACAATCAAAATGCAAAAAAAATCAAGCATTCCCAAAATACAAAAAAATCAAAAATCCATCAAAAATCCAAGCAATAAAGTCAATCCATAAAATTAATTCAATCACATCATCAAGATCAATTCAAATCAATTAATTCATCAATTCTTCCAATCAAATCAGATCAATTCTTCTCATCAAATCAATCCAATCAAATCAATTCTTCACTCACTCAATTCAATTCATCATTATCATCAAATCAATCACTTCATCCAATCAATCATTCATTCCAAGAAATAAACCCAAATGCAAGTCATCCTCAATCCATACCAATCAAGTTAATCAATCAATTCAAATTATCCAATTACATTCAATGGTCTTGATCCTAATCTTGACGTAAACCAAATCAATCAAATCCTTGTGTTGATTCACATGGCCAACAACACTAGTATCAATCAATCAATCAATCAATTGTCTTGGACATGATGTTGCATTGTCGAAACTAGACCAGACATCTTAGACGACATGTTTCATTTCCTAAAACTAGACACCATTATCAATCACAATCATTAAGAATCAATCAATCATTGGTTTACAGCTTGACAGGGGCAATACCTTATTTATTTTTGAATCATTTGTGCATGCTTGCTTGCTTGCATGTGTTATCATTTTTCTTGCATTTGTATCAAATCTAAACCAACTAATATTCATATATTGTATCTAGACAAGGTTGTATTACACTGGTGCACAAGACACATCGTCACCTTGGTCCTTATACCTTGGTGCATAACATCTAGTGCTATATCAAACTCCATGGTTGCTCACTTGCATTGCAACATAACACATCATTCATTTCTTCTATCCATTCCCTCATCTTTTTACAAGTATGTGCCTAATTAGTGTTGTCATTGATGTCAACATATCTGTATTGTCATTAGCATCAATTATTCTCCTATTTTGCTTCTTTCCTATAATAAATGAGATGATTTGTTGAGGATATTGAGAAAATTAGCTCCTCCAGTAGAAACAATGAGTTGTAGTGGAAACAATGTATTACATGCTGAAGAACAATCCAGAAGATTGCTCTGCATTTCATGTAGGATGAATAGCTTTGTCTGTGGATTGGAAGTTATTTAGAAGTCTATCTGAAGTTGTTATATTCCAAGTTTGAGCCTTCGGTATGAATATTTGAGTGAGTTATGTTCACCAGAGTGAAAACCACTTTTTCTGTATGTTTGGTGGTGATAGGGAGAAAGTGTTGTGTTCCGCATTCCTCTGCATTGAAATATTTTGGCCTGTGGTTCTAGAGTTAAGTCTAGAATGGTGATAAGTGCTTTCAACTACAATGGTTCATGATTTTGTAGACCACAAGCTATCCTTACCTTATGATAGTGGCTAACAGTGTTGTTCATGTGCTTCAGTTTGAAGAATCTTCTTGACAGAATGGTTAGAGATCATGCGGTTGTCCCTGGTGATTAAAATGTGCTTGTGGATGTCTACTAACCATGTTCCTACCTTTGGATTGGTTCGCAAAGAGAAAATTAGATCATGATGAAGCATGTCCTTAGTAGACCTAGTATTCTCACCAGTCTTGGCTGACTTGGTTGATTTCACTGATTGCGGAGATACCTTGAAGATTGTGGAAATGTATTGTGGCATGAAGAATTACATTTGAGTCCCAGCTAAGGTGCAACGTGATCCGCATACATCTTTACATCTTTTCCTTAGAAAAATTTGTATTAGGTCTAGAGCTATTTTATGTATGTTTGTAATGCCGACCTTGGAGATTGTTCTAATGGTTGATGAATGTAATGCCGACATTGATGTACATTCCAAGGTTGATGAATTGTATAAAAGCATGTAATGTAGTTGTGAAACAATATGTGTGTGCAAATATGAATAGATAAGAGCAAAGATGTGAAAGAGTAGAGTAGAGAAGTGTTATTGTGCTTCAAAGGAACTGAACTCAGGCATGGAGTAGATGCTATTTAATCAGTTCACCATATTTGGTAGTGAGCCACCCCTTGGCAGTGAGCCACCCTTTGGTAGTGATCCGTTCTTGCAGTGAGAAATTTGGGTAGTGAGGCTCTAATTTTTGGTATTGTTATAACTCATATATTTTTGTGGGCTAATACCCACCGTGGTTTTTCCCTTTTAGGTTTTTCCACATAAAAATCTGGTGTCTACTGTGTTGAATGTGTGATTGTGATCAAGTCTATGGTTTCATGTTTTCATGGTTAAATCTAATCATCAGTAATTAAGTAGTAGATGTTTTATGAAGTTAAGTTTTTGTGACAACTAATTCACCCCCCCTCTTAGTTGTCCTATGTATTTTAATAATTGGTATCAGAGTAGGTTTCTCAGAAGAAAGCCTAATAGCTTGAGGAAGATCCAGGATGTCTTTTAAAAAGGAAGTACCACAATTTGATGGGACAAATTATGCTCTACGGAAGGTATGAATGAAAAGCCATCTCCTTTGTCTTGGATATAGAGTATGGAAAGCTGTAGAATCAAAATATACCGTGCCTCCACATGGTTTGACAATTGAAGATGAAATCAAAGATTATGAGTTAAATATAAAATCTAGAGATGCTTTGTTGAGTGCTTTGTCTGATACTAAGCTGATAAAAGTCATGGACCTAGAAACTACACATGAGGTTTGGGAAAAGCTGAATAAATTGTATGAAGGAGATGATTTTGTAAAAGAAGCTAAGCTACAAGGCCTAAAAGCAAAATATGAGAGTCTAAAGATGAATGAAGATGAAATCATTATAGCCTTCATGCAAAGAGTTGGTGAACTTGTCAATTGAATAAAAGGTATGGGAGGTACTATTGGTGATAAGGAAGTTGTGATGAAGATTCTTAGATCTCTACCAAAGTCATGCAGCCACAAAGTAGCTGCAATTGAAGAAGTAATAACTGTGAACACTATTGATAGAGATCAATTATTTGGAAAGCTTACATCCTTTGAGATGAGAGAGTTTGGAGATATTTAAGGTAAAATTTGTAAGAGGGTTTGATTTGATGGTTTATGTGAATCCTCCTTTCACCTTAAACACTTTAGGTCGAGTAGGAAATCTACTATCAGGCCTGCAGTCACTTGGAATGTAGGGAAAATTGGAATTGTGTGATTTAGTTGATTAATTGTGCCCAATTATGCTCAAAACCCTAATTATAAAAATTCAGAAGCAAACAGACAAATCACGAAAAATGCTCGCACACAGAGATATTAAATGACAATCAAATGCATACCAAATTTCAAAGTTTAGAAAGTGGAATAGTCGAGGACTAATGAGTGGGTGCCCTAGTCCAGTGCCATACTTTTTGTTGGGATCTGGAAACCTTGTCTGTAACCTATTCTTGTTGTCCCAGAGATTTTCCTATTGGGGATCTAGAGGACTAATGAATGTGTACCTGAGTCTAGGTCCATGTTTTCTTCTCTGATCTACAATTCTGATAGTCTGCAATGCTCTCCTACAACTCTACTTTTTCTGCTCAGGCAACTTGTAACCTGTAATCACAAAAAAAATGGCTTGGGGGTTGTGGTTTTTAGAGGCTTGCCTCAGTCAAGCACCGAAGAGACATTCAAGTCTCCCGAACACTGTTGTCAGATAAAGAGTTCATGTCCCTGCGGGATAGAGGCAAAATCCAAATGATAAATGATTGAAAACACAATTGATATCACCTTGTAGTGAAGATCTCATGGAAGGAAGAAGCTCTTCATGCCATGAGGAGATGAATGCCAAATCTGCAAATACAAACACAAGAACAATGCTCTACTCTGCAACACAATGAATATTTTGAATGCTCAAAATCACAAGTATGCCAAAGTCATCTAATGATCATTTAGTTTACAAATGAATGCCTAAATATGCTTATATATGCAACTACAAACATTCCCGCCAAGAATTTCATAATTGAAACTTACCATGTTGGCATAGGACCTAAATAACGGTCACAAACCAACACTTTGAAATTGGTCCTAACCTAAAATAGGGTAGGACTAGGGCACAGGCACCCAAGTCCACCCCCTATTTTAGGTAGGGTTTGTCATAAGTGCATCCCCTGAGTCCAAATTGCCATGGAATTTTAGGGTTTTCTCATCAGGAAGTCAGATTATCATGAAAAATACTCTAAATGCATAAACAAGACCCAAGAGCTAAACCTTAAGAGGGAAAAGCCCCCAAGGGGACATTTTCCAATGTAACATTTAGCCCCCACTTTAATGTATGTATAAATGCAAGGCCAATACATGCATTAAAGTATGGTCAACAAACACGCCAAGCACAGAGAAGACACACCAATCACAGAGAAAATAGTAATAGGTATGTAAAACATGGAGAAGATAGTTATAGTCACACAAAAACACTGAGAAGATAGCATTGAAGACATGCAAAACATAGTGAATACAGTGAATGCAGTGAAGATAGTAATGCTTTTATTTTCTATTTCTTTTTCATTTATATATGAAATGCAGATGCAAGTACAAGAAAGTAAACACACCACCCATAATGCAGGAGGGACTCATTCCCATCAGTCTTTAAACTACATATGGGGCAACACATATGCAATACATGCCAAACAAAACAAGAATGCCATACAAATCCCAAAGCATAGGAGGGACTCATCACCACCGGTCTTTAAACTATGCTTGGTAACAAATGTACAATACACACACACTTGGAAGACATGGAGAAAACACGACAGACAAGTGATGGAGTGTTTCTATTTCTAGGTTCAACACCATCTTAGGCACATTACATACACACATTGACAATTGGGCTTTGCCAGAACAATCATCGAGGACATGCTTAAGGGTTGAGTTAGTCACATAACCGCTCCCCACCTCGTGATGAGGACTTTTGAAAATGATAGGATGTGCACTCTCATGAGAAATACACCATCCCCACCTTTGCAGAGGGCTTAAATGATTGTAATAGATTTCAAACAAATCTCAGAGTGTAGGAGGGACTCATCGCCACCAGTCCTTAAAACTACACCTGAGAATAAGCACATTGCTAACATCTACAACAGATAGCTTACCTTATATATGCTCCCACCTTAAGGTGGTTGATATCAAGTATTGATATCAAGAATGTTAAGGTAGGTAGAAAACACACAAGGGAACACAAACTCTCGCAAAGCCCATGCCCCCTGGAGGTGACATGTACCTTATGATCACCAAATGTTCCCACAAACACATTCCTGCAAGAAAGTGTTAGTATCCAAATAATCATGATAAACAACATCATTTCATAGGATCAATCACACAAAGAGCCAAGGTTATACTATGAATTTGGAGATCAGGTATAACCGTGGGGCTATACTGTGAAAATCTCAAAACTAAGTGTCACCAAGGTGAGATTCAAAGACAAACAAAGTGCATGGAGCAGCAATATTGTTATGGTTTGTAAGAGAGATGAGAGACCATCAAGATCACATGACAAAGTGAATGGAGTGATTCTACTAGCCAAACATCGGATAATATATATCAACCCCATCGTCATATAGGAACTAAGTCCAATTTTTTATTTCTCACTAAAGGGACTCTAGGTCTGCATCAGTATAATATGTTTTTTGTTGTCCACTAGGTAGAAACACTAAAGGAAGGGAAACAATAAATCAAGAGAGGAGAAACAAGTGTCTTAGGGATAGTCATGTAGGATGGTGACCCCAAGTCACCAACCGCAACACTATGTCTGTAAGACACAACACACAACAATAAAAAATAGAGGAGAAGCAATATAGAATAATGATGATACAAATAGAAGAAGGGTCACAATAGAGATGGTCTCCAGGTGTCCTGGACCTTACAAGAGAATCAAGGGTCATCCCAAGAGGCCTAAACAACACATAACACATCACAGGGGAAACACATCATGAGAGAAAAAGGGTTACAAATACTTACCTATAGAGAGATTCATACTAGATGTTATCATTGGGGAGGTGATGGTCCTCCCAGAACTGAATGCTAGAAAGATATATAGGTTGTTCTATTTGTCTATCTAATGTACTTTGATTACCTCTCGATCCTTGAAGGGATAACGGAGGAGGGACCTCAGCATAAATATCATCTTTCCGTGGACTAGGTGGATTTTGAAAGTTTACCTTATCCACATCTATTACACCAAATAGCTCAATATATTCATAATGGTTGTGTTATCATTATATTATTCTCTAATGCTTCATCTTGGCTAAGAAGAGCAGTGGAATTACTAGAGCCAACCCTAGTCCTCGCATCGAAGGTTTTTGACCATTTAGTGGTTGGAGAAGAAAAGTAGCTCATGAAATCATCATTTTTGTCATAATTATTGTCAGAGCCATCTCCATATGTTGCAGCTATTAATTCCAAACTGGGTTAGTGCAAGAAGTTGGGTCAACTTTTTGGCCAAAAAGTGGAAGTGTTTTCCCTAATTTTCAGAATTCTTCACATTTGACCTGAACATTTGAGGCACTTAAATATTGAATCTTAAAAAATGTTAGTAATATGAAATGTAGTACTTGGAGTCTAGTTTCCAAATATGTAATTTATTTTAATACCCAGATGACACAAATTGATTTTCAATAGGCATTTCTAAAAACCACTGTTTAAAAGTCACTTTTTTTTACCATACCATGCACGTGTACAACCAACGTAATTTGGCCTAAATAAAATTATTTTTCTAAATCCTTTTGTGGAAAGATATGTAGTACATTGAAGTTTGATGAGGATGTTTTTTTTATAATTTTTTCTAAATATTTTTTTTATTAATTTTTTATTGGCCCTAATTGCTGTTTTCAAAAACCCTCGTGTACGACCAACATAATTTGAGCAAAACTAATCATAAAATGTTTTTTTTTTCATTGTGTAAAGAATGATGTGTAGATTGATGACATATAAATTTTTTTCAAAAAAATTTAAAAATTAAAAGTTATTAAAAAAATACAAACACCTATCATTTCACATTTTTGGACCAGTTTGCTCATAAATTAAATAATAAATAGAAAAACAAGTACAATAAAAAAATTACATATTTGAAAACTAGACACTATCATCTGTAATGGGTTTTAATTTCATAAAAAAATTCAAAAAAAAATGTCATCAGCCATATAGGTAAACTCAGTCTTTTCTCTTGTTCTATACTTAGAAAAACACTTGCAGGTCCAAGGCAAGGGGCTAGCTTACCATGCCTTTCCCAAGCCTAAGCTTTTATGAATGGGTACCCGTTCTAAAACGAGTACTCGTTCCTTTTGTGTGGAAAAAAAATGCGTGCACGATTTTTTTCAAATTTGATTATCTATATAGAAATGGGTACTCATTCCTAAATGGGTACTTGTTTAGGATTGGGCACCCATTCCTAAATGGGTACCCATTCCTAAGTGGGTACCCGTGTAGGCTCGGGTACCAGTTCCTAAATAGGTACCCATTTCTGTCAAGATTCCTTTTTTGCCCACGACTTCCCCTCTATGTGGACCCAACTTCTTGCACTTACCTAACTATCAAGAATTATTTCATATGGTAGATTTTTAGTTTGAAGTAAATGGTCACAAAGAGAATCTGCATCATCTAAAGCATCATCCTGGCTAGGGAGAGCGGGAAGGGATGGCAGAATAGTATGGACAAATGCAACAATGATATCTTCTTCTTGTGCCAAAATATCCTCGCTAAGTGGGGTTATGTTGGGACAAGTCTCTTTGTTCGATGAATCACCCATTGCTATATCATTCTCATAAGTGTCAGAAAGGATTTGCATTATATCATCATGAAACAAAGGGAAAGAAGGAATTATGGTTTCACTACTACTTTCACCATGATTGTTTTCAGCATGAAATTAGTAATATTCTCTACTATCAAATGGAAAACATCCACAGTAGCAAGAAAGCTGTCAAAATAGGCTATTGTTTGAAGGATATCATAGGTGGTGCTCACGTTCATGCCAATGCCATAAATGTATGCTATTTGATGCAAGACTTGAGGATGTGTATTAGTGAATTTGCAAAAATTATCATAATTCATAATGTATTCAAATAATTCTTCCAAAGATGAGCCATTAGGAGAATCCATGAATGAAAAACTATATGTAAAAATGACCTAAAATGCTTGATTTTTTTTAACTTTTTTCAATGCAAATAAGTGAAAGAAAAGGTGTTGTAAGGAAATTGATCAAGGGTAGAAAATAATATGTCTAATATTAGTCTAATAAAGCAATAATATCCTTCACAACACACTTTTGATGCAAATCTAAGATGATGACAAGTCGAAACCTAGTGAAAATACACTAAAATATGCAAGTTTTCACAACTTTTGAATGCAAAGACCCACTAAAATGGGTGTTGTAAATAATTTTAGGAGGTGCAGCAGATTATATCAGTAATATCAATCACCTAAAGCCATAAAATCTTTCACAACATGCTTGGAGTGCAAATCTAGGTCAAATATAAGCAAAATATGCAAATTTTCACCAACTTTCAATGCAACAGAGTATGAAAAAGGGTTTTGTGAGAAAAATGATTATGGAAAGTAGATTATAATAGTAATAACAGCCACCTAATGCAAAAAAATTGTCACAACATGCTTGTAGTGCAACTCAATGTCAAACCCTAGGGAAAATATAGCTAAAATATGCAATTTTTTACCAAATCTCAATGCAACAGTGTATGACAAAGGGTGTTGTAAGGAAAATGATGATGGAAATAAAATTATAATAGTAATAATAGCCAGCTAATTCCAAAAAATCCATCACAACGCTCTTATAATGTAACTCAATGTCAAACCCTAGGGAAAATGTAGCTAAAATATGCAATTTTTCACCAAATCTCAACTGTAAGGGCCCAATAAAGAGGTGTTGTAAATAATTTGAGGAGGGGTAGCAGATAATAACCATGATGATAGCCAATTAGTGTAAAAATATTCTTCACAACGTGCCTATGATGTAAATCTAGAGAGATGATAAGGCCAAATCTAGTGAAAAATCTAGGTTTTCAAACCCTAGGCATGAGGTCTTCGTCCAAATGAATGCAAAATGTTATATTGAATCTTTTGTAATATTATTTATGATAAAAAATTAATTGCACTCAGATCTGAAAATGATTTTTAAATCCTACAATGCAAAATGCAACTGCATATCTAATGAAAATTCAATGAAAAGTGCTAGTTTTTTGTTGAAATTTTCTATGTAAAAATACAAATTTTTGAAATCTAAATGCAAATTTACACTAAAATACAACACTATAGACAAATTTAAATTTGAATGAGTGTCTAAGATCAATAGAAAAATCTGAAACAAAATTTTACCTACAAACCCTAGTTTCTGAATTTACTAGGTTATATGAAAAATTCAAAATTTCCAACAAAACCCTAACAATTTTGTAATGAAAATGCAATGCAAGTGATTGTAATTTTGTAATTTTCTATAATTTATCTCAGATCTGATGCAAAAATCAGAATTTTAATGAAATTCAAATTAATTGATGAAAATTTTATGAAAATGCAAACCCTAGAGTGCAATTTTTTGCAAATTTTTCAAAATTTTCAATTTTTTTGTCATTTTTTGAATGTAATAAGATGAAAAATGAAATGAATCAATCAAATAAATGTAAATCTGAAGTAAAACACTCAACAAAGTGCCAAATTCATTAAAAACACGGGTTCACCAAAATGTTTAAGGTAAAATTTGTAAGAGGGTTTGATTTGATAGTTTATGTGAATCCTCCTTTCACCTTAAACATTCAAGGACTTTAGGTTGAGTAGGAAATCTACTATCAAGCTTACAGTCACTTGGAATGTAGGAAAAATTGGAATTGTGTGATTTAGTTGATTGATTGTTCTTGATTATGCTCAAAACCCTAATTATACAAATTTGGAAGCAAACAAACAAATCACAGAAAATGCTCGCACATAGAGATATTAAATGACAATCAAATGCATACTAGATTTCAAAGTTTGGAAAGAAGAACAATTAGGGACTAATGAGTGGGAGCCCTAGTCCAGTGCCATACTTTTTGTTAGGATTTGGAAACCTTGTCTACAACCTATTCTTGCTATCCCAGATATTTTCCTATTGTGGGATCCAGAGGACTAATGAGCAGGTGCTCGAGTCTAGGTCCCTATTTTCTTCTCCAATCTGCAATTCTGATAGTCTGCAATGCTCTCCTACAACTCCACTTTTTCTGTTCCTATAACCTATAACCTGCAATCACAAAAAAATGGGTTGGGGGTTGTGGTGTTTAGAGGCTTGCCTTAGTCAAGCCTTGGAGAGACATTCAAGTCTTCTGAACACTATTGTCAGATAAAGATTGTGTATCCCTGCAAGATAGAGGAAAAATCCAAATGATTAATGATTGAAAACACAATTGATATCACCTTGTAGTGAAGATCTCATGGAAGGAAGAAGCTCTTCATGCCATGAGGAGATAAATGTCAAATCTACAAATACAAACACAAGAACAATGCTCTTCTCTACAACACAATGAATATTTTGAATGCTCAAAGTCACAAGTATCCCAAAGTCATCTAATGATCATCTAGTTTACAAATGAATGTCTAAACATGCTTATATATATGCAACTACAAACATTCCCGCTAAGAATTTCGTAATTGAAACTTACCGTGTTGGCATAGGACCTAAGTAATGGTCAAAAATCAACACTTAAAAATTGGTCCTAACCTAAAATAGGACAAGACTAGGGTGCAGATGCCCAAGTCCACCCCCCTATTTTAGGCAGGGTTTATCATAAGTGCATCCCCTGAGTCCAAATTGACATGGAACTTCAGGGTTTTCTCATTGGGAAGTTAGATTATCATGAAAATAACTCTAAATACATAAACATGACCTAGGAGCTAAACCTTAAGAGGGAAAATCCCCCAAGGGGACATTTTTTGATGTAACAGGAGATGCTCTGCCAAAAGTTGAAACTGCTTTCAAAGCCAGTACTTTAGAAAAGATCTCCAGAGCTAGGAAATACAAGGTTGAACCTGATGATGACTTCGATGAAATTGAAGCTAACTTTGTTGAAAGATTACAAAGAGGTTCTGGTAAGTTTAAAGGCAAACTATCTTTCAAATGTTTTTCATGTGGTAAAGTAGGTCATTATGCTTCCAGATGTCCAGAAAGAATTGAAAGGAATAGAAAAAGATTTAAGAATAGGCTTAGAGCTCCAAAGAAATGCTACTATGTTAGAGAATTTAATGATGAAGGTGTGACTTATGATGAATCTGATGATGCTAGTACTAGTGCAAATAAATGCATGTTTATTGCTATTAAAGAAGAACCTATGTCTACTAATCTTGCTAGTTGTGTGAAGGAAGAAAAACCAGTGGAAGAAAGTGCTTTGGCTGTTTAGGTTGAGAAAGACAAGGATGAATGGATTATTGATAGTGGATGCTCACATCACATGACTGGTGACAAAAGTAAGTTTGTAACTTTGGAAAATTATGATGGAGAACTGGTTAGGTTTGGAGACAATACAGATGGTAAGATTTGTGGAAAAGGATCTATTTCATTTGATGGAAATCATAATACTGACAATGTCCTATATGCGAAGGGCTTGAAGCATAATCTTTTGAGTTTTGGTTAGATGTGTGAGAAAGGGTATGATTTGAGATTCAAAGAAAATAGATGCAAGATCATGGAAAGCTCTAGAACTATGATTGCTACCAGTAAGAAGACCAGAGGTAACATCTATCAATTAAAAGGAACTAATGATTACTATTTTTTAGCCCAAGCAGATGAGAGTTGGTTGTGGCATAGAAGGTTGTGTCATATAAATTTTGATAATCTGGTAAAGATAAGTTCAGGTCAGACTGTGAGAGATTTACTAAGACTTGTGAAACCCAACAATACTATTTGCAAGGAATGTCAGTTGGGGAAGCAAACAAGAACAAGTTTCAAGAGTAAAGAGCAATTTTCTACTAGTTTGCTAGATCTAGTTCATACAGATCTTTGTGGTCCTATAAGGATAAGAAGTCTACAAGGTGACAGGTACTTTATGTTGCTTATTGATGATTATTTTAGAATGACTTGGGTCACTCTCCTGAGAGACAAATATGAAGCCCTAGAGAAGTTTAAATCCTTCAAGACAATGGTTGAAAATGAAATAGAACTAAAAATCAAATGCTTGAGGTTTGATAGAGGAGGTGAGTTCACATCCAATGAATTCAATAATTTTTGTGAATAGCAAGGATAAAGAGATAGTTGTCTACACTTAGGACTCCTTAGCAAAATGGAGTTGTGGGAAGGAAGAACATGATAGCTCAAGAAGGCTTCCAAAACAATGATGAAAGAAGGTGGCCTGTTGGAAGTTTTTTGGAAAGAAGCTATACATACTGCTATCTACATCCAAAATAGAGTTCAAGTGAAAGGTAATGGCACTAAAACTCCCTATGAATTGTGGTATGGAAGAATTCCAAAAGTAAGATATTTCAAAGTCTTTGGAAGAAAATGCTATATCAAAAGATATGAAGACCTAGGAAAATTTGATGCAAGATGTGATGAAGGAATCTTTATTGGATACTCTACCAAGAGTAAGGCCTACCAGTACTACAACAAAAGGTTGAAGAAGATTGTTGAGAGTGTAAATGTGAAGGTAGATGAAGGCAAAGGAAAAATAATAGATCAGAATGGCTATGAATCAGATGAACCTGCTGCTATAACGCATGAAGACAAAGTTGAACAAGAAGACAACCAAGATGAAGAAGAAAAGGCTTAAAATTTTTTTGCTAAGAGCCCCAGGTATGTAAGAATCAATCACTCTAAAGATCAAATTATTGGAGACAAAGAAAAAGGAGTACTAATAAGGAAAATAGCTACAGAAGAACAAGTAAATTACTGTTTTCTCTACGATTGAACCAAAAATGGTGAATGAAGCCTGTAATGATGAAAATTGGGTAAAAGAAATGGAGGAAGAACTAATGTAGATAGAGAAGAATGAGACTTGGGAATTAGTCCATAGACCTGTTGACAAAAATATTATTGGAACCAAATGCATTTTCAGGAACAAGCTAAATGAAAATGGAGAAGTTGTAAGGAATAAAGCAAGGCTTGTGTGCAAAGGATATTCTCATATTAAAGGGATAGATTTTGAAGAGAATTTTGCTCTAGTAGCTCGGATTGAAGCAATCAAAATAATTCTAGTATTTGCAGTCCATAAAGCTTTTAAAGTGTATCAAATGGATGTGAAGTCTACTTTTCTGAATGGTGAGTTAGAAGAGGAAGTCTACATTGATCAACCAGAAGGATTTCAGCTATCAAATCAAGGTGATATGGTATGCAGGTTGAAGAAAGCATTGTATGGACTCAAGCAAGCTCCTAGGACATGGTATGCAAGGTTGGTAAGTACTTATTGTAGTTAGAATTTAGTAAAGATACTACTGACAGTAATCTTTATTTCAAGATTAATGATGATCAAATTTTGATTATTGAAGTTTTTGTTGATGATATCATCTTTGGAGGAAATGAAGGTATGTGTATGAAATTTGTTGGTAAAATACAAAAAGAGTTTTAGATGTCTATGTTTGGTGAAATAAATTTCTTCCTGGGTCTGGAAATCAATGAATCAAATAAGGAAATCTTCATATCTTAGTCTAAGTATGTGAAAGAGTTGTTGAAGAAATTTGGGATGGAGGACTCTAAACTAATATGTACTCCCATGGTGACTGGCTGCAAGTTGAACAAAACTAGTGAATCACCTAAGACTAATCAGAAAAAGTACAAATCCATCATTAGGGGATTGCTTTATCTAACTCAAACCAAACCTCATATTATGCATGCAGTGTGTCTTGTTGCAAGATTTCAAGCTGATCCAAGAGAATCACATGTGATGGCAGTAAAGAGAATCCTAAAGTATTTAAAAGGCACTCCAGATGCTGATTGGGCTAGAGATATTAATGATAAGAAGAGTGCAAGTGGAGGTGCCTTCTTCTTGGGAAACAGATTGGTTTCATGGTTGAGCAAGAAACAAGATTCAATTTCCTTGTCAACTACAGAAGTAGAGTATATTGCAGTAGCATGTTGTTGTACTCAAGTGTTATGGATGAAGCAGACTTTAAAGGATATAAGAGTTGGTTATGAAGATCCAATTGCAATTCTATGTGACAATACAAGTGCCATAAATATTTCCAAGAATCTAGTGATGCACTCAAGAACAAAGCATATATCCATAAGGTATCACTTCTTGAGAGAAAAGGTGATAGAGAATGAAGTAAAGTTGGAATATGTGTCCACAAAGGATCAGGTTGTAGATATCTTCACCAAACTTCTGCCTAAGGATACTTTTGAGTATCTCAGAGAAAAGCTAGGGGTCATTACTCCTCCTGCCCTAAACTAAGATGCATGAGAATGCATCGATCTAGTGGTGCTCAAAGTCTCATTGTTTAATCTGGATTGATGTTTTGAGAGCTACTTCTCAGGGGGAGTAGCTAAAGGTGTTGGTAACAATTCACTTGGATCAAAGCAATAGAATGCAAGTATGTGCCCTTTTCCATTGACGTCAAAGGGGGAGAGAAACCATGTCAAAAACTCAAGAGGAGAAAGAATACATATGCAGATGTGTAAAGAAAAAGGGGGAGAATCTTGTCTTGATGGTTCTTTCAGTTTTTCACATCATATGTTGCCATCAATGACAAAGGGGGAGATTGTTGCAAGTATGTACCTAATTGGTGTTTTCATTGATGTCAACATATCTGTGTTATCATTAGTGTCAACTATGCTCCTATTTTGTTTCTTACCTGTAATAAGTGAGATGATTTGTTGAGGATATTGAGAAAATTAGCTCCTCCAGTAGAAACAGTGAGTTGCAGTGGAAACAATGTATTACATACTAAAGAACAGTCCAGAAGATTGCTCCACATTTCATGTAGGATGAATATCTTTTTCTATGGATTGGAAATTATTTAGAAGTCTATCTGAAGTTGTTATATTCCAAGTTTGAGCCTCCGGTATGAAGATTTGAGTGAGTTATGTTCACCACAGTGAAAACATTTTTTTTGTATGTTTGGTGGTGATAGGGAGAAAGTGTTATGCTTCACATTCCTTTGCATTGAAGTATTTTGGCTTGTGGTTTTAGAGTTAAGTCTGGAATGATGATAAGTATTTTCAACTACAATAGTTCATGATTTGGCGGTCAACAAGCTATCCTTACCTTATGATAGTGGCTGGCATTGTTGTTCTTGTGCTCTGGTTTGAAGAATTATCTTTACAAAATGGTTAGAGATCGTACGGTTGTTCCTGGTGATTACAATGTGCTTATGGATGTCTCCTAATTGTGTTCCTACCTTTGGATTGGTCTGCAAAGAGAAAATTAGATCGTGATGAAGCATGTCCTTAGTAGACCTAGTGTTTTCACCAGTCTTGGTTGACTTGGTTGATTTCACTAATTGTGGAGATACCTTGAAGATTGTGGAAGCACATTGTAGTGTGAAGAATTGCATTTGAGTCCTAGCTAAGGCATAATGTGATATGCATACATCTTTACATCTTTTCTTTAGCAAAATTTGTATTAGGTCCGGACCTATTTTATGTATGTTTGTAATGCCAACCTTAGAGATTGTTTCAATGGTTGATGAATGTAATGCCGACCTTGATGTACATTCCAAGGTTGATGAATTGTATAAAAGCATGTAATGTAGTTGCAAAAAAGTGTGTGTGTGTGTGAATATGAAGAGATAAGAGTGAAGGTGTGAAAGAACATAGTAGAGAAGTGTTATTGTGCTTCAAAGGAATTAAACTTAGGCATGGAGTAGATTCTATTTAATCAGTTCACCATATTTAATAGTGAGCCACCCCTTGGTAGTGAGCCACCCTTTGGTAGTGAGATGTTCTTATAGTGAGCAATTTGGGCAGTGAGCCCTATAGGCAGTGAGCCTCTGATTTTTGGTATTGTTATAACTCATATATTTTTTTTGGCTAACACCCACTGTGGTTTTTCCCTTTTATAGTTTTCCATGTAAAAATTTGGGGTCTACTGTGTTGAATGTGTGATTGTGATCACGTCTATGGTTTCATGCTTTCATGGTTAAATCTAATTATCATTAATTAAGTAGTTGATGTTTTATGAAGTTAAGTTTTTATGACAACTAATTCACCCCCCCTCTTAGTTGTCCTGTGTATTTCAACACATCTTTCTTCCTTGACCAAAACATTTCATTTCAAGATCCTACCCATGTTTATCCAACCTACCTATCCTCTTGAGGGGGCATCCTCACCCTATTCTTTCATCATCAATCATTTTCCTCTATCCATACCTTAGGTTCTTTGAAATGATGTTACTAAACATAAATCTCATCATCTCAAACATCATCTCAAAGAGGGGCAAAATGTAGACACTTAAATTTGTCCATGTCTTGACCAATACCTAGTTGACACTTTACTTAGACATCATATGACATTTTGTCCTAATCTCACTCCTAATCCCATCCTAATCACCTAGACAATTAATTAAATAAATATTATTTATTTAATTAATTCCCCTCTCACATGTCTCAAATAATTCAAATAAAATATTTGAATTATTCCCTCACCTCTCATCACATTCAAACACATGTCACATGCTACAACTTCCACTTAATGCCTTCACATGTACAACTAATTTAAATTAGGTCTACCCTACACTTGTCACATGACTATAACTCCTCATGGAGTGGAAAAACCTAATCAATCCTATCTGTCCACATTATTGAAATAACTTTCAATCTCAACCATGAATTCAAATCAGCCTTTCCTATAAATCAACTCTCTCACAAGCCATTTGAACATCTAGTTTTTGAGTAGCCTTATGCTGTCAAAATAAGTCTAGAATCATCTTTCATTCAACCTCATGCCATTGTTATGCTACTAAAATAGTGAGCAACCAACATTCCTCCCATATCAATCCTTCAAAATCTTGCATTCTTATGCGGGGTTGAGAAGAGAAATAAATAAAAATTGGGTTTAGCGTGGATTTGGTTTGCATTTGCGTTTATTGTTTTGATTTCCATGTTATCTCATGCACTATTGTGCTAGTTAGGGTTTGATATCTTGTTTTAGTTTTAGACCTAATTTTCTCCCACTAGTAAAATTTTGGCAAATAAATGACTAAGTGACTAAAACTTTTAGTCACAACAACTAAAAATGACTAAATTCTATTGATTTTTTGCAACTCAGCTATAAATGAGTAAATAAATGACTAATTTGGTTGTTGACTAAAAAGTTATTTAGTCACAGAAATAAAATGACTATAAAGTTAGTCACCCAAATACAAATTAGTCAAAATTTTAAAAAGAACTTTTTGGGGAAATTATTGGTGGGATGTATTGCCGTGATTCACTATTCGCATTCATTCCAACATTTTTTGCTATCTGCATCACCATCATACCTTGTTTTGTATCTTCCTTCTGTTTGCACTCAAATCTCCAAATCCTTACTGAATATCACCATCACCATCACACTCTTCACTTTTAGGCACTCTAACATGTTCTTCATGCACTCAACTTGGAATATCTCTGACCATTCAGAGCTACTTGTGGTGGACTTGCCAAAAAACAAAAGGTTAGGAATGTAGAGATGAAAGTACTTTTCTAGAGCTACTTCACACTGAGGCATTCTGAGTTATAGTAGCTACTTGCATGGGCGATAAAGAGGAGAGAACCTGGAGACTTCTGAAAAGGTGGACAAGGAATTCAGAGTTTGTTGCAAAGAATTTGAAGTTGGCGAGGCCTCTATAGTGAATTCAAAGGTAATTTGAAAGCCTCATTACATTTATAAATACAAAATCTATAGCTTTGTAATTGGCAACTTATAGTAATTACAATCTACTACTCTTAATAATGTTCTTTTAAAATCTTCCCATTGTTCTGCTTCATAATGTGTTCTAGCTAAATATAATAAAATTTGGGTGTCAGTGCCAAAATAGAATTTCCTCAAACAATTTTGATACATTTTCACTGCAAGTGCAAACTATCCTTGTGCAAAGTAAACATGTGCTAGATTTACCCACACATCAGACATTTGAACAAAGATGTTTCCTGCTGCAGCTTCTTGTACATGTGTAAAAATTTCCTTTGCAATATCAAATTGACCCCTTTCAACTAGCACAATGGCTGCCCCATTTGCAGCATAAACATTTCCTAGTCTCTGTGCCAACACTTTACAATACAGTTCTCTAGGCTTCTCAAGATGTTGTGCCTCCACCTTTGGAACCCTCCTCTCATTGTGAAAAGCTGCAAAATAATTCCAATTTCCAAGTGAAATGTCAAGAAAAGAATTTTTTGCATCTGATTCACTTTGTGTAGCTTTAATTGTTTCCTTTGCTTTAAGCCAATCATCTATTTTCAGTTCCATTTTGCCAAGCACAGATAAAGCATTTGATGAGTTTTTATACACCTTAAGTGCATCCCCAATCAATTCTAGACTTAGTTGGATCTCATTCCAAGCCTGAGCCATGGCTGCAAGACGTAGATATGCATCCACATAATCAAGAAACTTGAACAATATTAACATGTATAAAAGATTTTCTTTTTCAGTATCATGTAGTTGTTCAAACAACCTAGCAAGATTAAATAGGGTTGTGATTTTATCCCATGGTAGCTCAAGTGAAACACCACCTTCTTCTAGTCGATGGAAGAATTCCATATCCTTAAAGAGCACAGGAAAAATTGTAGAATTGGCACTGGGGCTTTTATTTATGAATTCAACCCAAGTGCCATTTCCTAATGTCTCCAGAAAAGTTTTTTGACCCAACTCTAGTTCATCACGCTCAAAATGAAGAACCCCAATGTTCTTTAACAATTGAATGGGTATTTCTTCTCTGCTCTTCTTTAGAAGAGACTTTGTTGCCTTAAGAGAATCTAAGGCTACACTGGGGTCTGATGATATTAATAACTCACCCATCTTGACAAATGCATGGGCATCACGTGGATCTATGCAAGTTGCCTTTCTTAAAATTTCCAAAGCCTTCTCTACCTGCCCTTACTGAGCATATAAATGACCTACAACTTTTAAGCTCTCATAGTTCTCAGGGTGGACCTCTAGAACCTTTTCAAAATTTGAGAAAGAACTCTTAAGATCTCCTAGCTTCAATTGAACCTATCTATGGAATCTTGTGGCCTCTAGCTTTCCTTGACTGATGCCATGTAATAGCGGCTAGTTGTGTCATAATCACCTTTACTATGATAAGATTGTGCAAGATTATAACATGAACAAGATTTCATGAGAGGCTGGTTAGTTGAAATAAGAGCTATCTCAGTCAATTGTTCCACAAGAAAATGCTGCCCTATGAAGAAAAAATGGTTTGCTACATGATTCAATGCCATTACATAGTACGAGTATAATTCAAAGGCTCTACACATCTTTTCCATTCCTTCATGAACACTACCTTTTTCACTAACTGTGAGAATCCTACAAGTAAAAAGTGCAAAAATGAATCACAACATTTTATGTAGAGGCAGAACATGATGCAGAGGAAGGACTCACACACAGTAACCTTGACACATCCCAAACAAAGTTTCAAACACTTGATGCAAATTTGCACCCTTGTTCATTCTTGACAATTTGCTCCTAAGCCTAAAACATGGAAACAACACCCTAGTGACACTCAATCATTGAAGACAACACGGAATATGGGCAACTTGGTTTATTCGGACCTATTACAACATCTTCTAGGGGTTTCCAAATGTACATGACCTAACCAAGTGATTAACACAATAATTTATGCAATTTAGGTCTTGCTGCCAATAGGTGCATTGAAGGTGATGACTCCAAACGAAGGTAAGAACACTTGTCATATGAATTCCCAGGCTTGTGTAGGCCCTAACAATATGCCACTATGAATCTTGACCCCTCCATTGATATACAGTGCATAGATTATTCAAAGCAATAAAGAACCTTGGGTTTTAGGACTGTCTCACAACAAATCTACACAAACAGTCAATTATATCTTCTTCACACGTGCCATTCATGAGTTGTTCTCTTGCAGGGATGTGGATAGGCATGGAACAAATCTTTCCACCAATTTTCAAGATTTTTGGATGGTGGAAACTCTACCCATGATCAAATTTTACTCCCTAGAAACCCTAGGTAGGGTTTAGACTTGCACTCACCAAAATGCAATGTCTTGCACAAAACTTGATGAAATTCTACCAAACCAAATGCATTAAAAAGATAGATTTTTGTTCTATGTGTATAACATTATAGATGGATCAACGTCGAAGGTTGACTATGGATCAATACCATGCATTTGATGAGAGAGTAGCCAATGAGAGGGACATGGACAAATATCCATGTCCATGTAAACACTGTCATGGTGGGAAGGTGAGAAAAAGAAACATGATTCTTTGACATATGATAAGATATGGGCATAGTGGTATAAGCCCTTGGGATTACAATTATTATGAAGATATGATAGAATTGCAGAGTGTGAGAGATGAAGAGGCAACAAACATAGATGAAGTGGCACCAACAATAGATGAAGAGGCATCAATGTTAGATGAAGGGTTTGAAGTCAATAGAATGTTGAATGAGGGTCTGGATGATGATTGGACCAATTCAATCGAGGATGCTTTAAAGCATGTGTATGCTAATTGTAAGTTAAGTCATTTGACAACAATCCTTCAAATTCTTAACTTGCAAGTGGTGCATGGTTGGACAAATGATAGTGTAGATTAGTTATTGGTATTATTAAGTTTGTTATTACCACCTGACTCCACATTGCCAACAAAATGAAGTCAATGTAAAAAGTAAATCACTAAGCTAGGATTAGGGTATGAAAACATCCACACATGTGTTAATGGTTGTGTATTATTTCGCAATAATCTTGCAAGTGAGAGTGAATGTCTGAAATGTCATGAAGCAAGGTATGACAAGGGTTGAAATCAATTGTGGTTCCTAGAAAGGTTCTTTGCCACTTTCCAATAATCCCATGATTACTCTGAATGTATAGGTGCAGAGACATTGCTGACTTATGCAATGGCATGCCCAAAATAAGAGCACTGATGAAAAACAACGACATGTCCCTGATTCTAAGACGTGGATGGAATTTGATAACAGATGGCCTGATTTTTCTCAAGATCCTCGTAATATAAGGTTGGGTTTGGCTCTAGATGGGGTGAACCCATTCTTAGATCAAAGTACTAAATGGTTAACTTGGACAGTGTTTTTAATAAATTATAACTTGCCTCCATGGTTAGCAACTAAACCATTTTTCTTAATGCTATCATTAATTATACCAGGAAAGCAAAATGTGTGACTTTAGATACAATTGATGCTTATCTAGAGCCATTATATGATGAGATAATGGAATTGTGGAAAGGAATTGAAGTAATTCAATCTTTAAGGGATGGTCATTTAGTCAAATTCACTTTAAGATCTTCCTTATTGTTTACGATTCATGATCTTCCTGCATACAACACATTGTCTAGTCTTAGTGTTCATGGATACCATGGATGTCCTGCTTGCAACTTTATGGATTTTGTGAGGCACTCAAGAAGTTTGAGTAAGTGTATTTATTATGGACATCATGCTTACCTTAAAATGGATCATCCATATCATTAACAAAAAACATGTTTCAATTGTCAAGAAGAGAATCGTGAAGCACCGTTGCTAATAACAAGTGAGTACATTGTTGAGAATGGACATAAAAGAATGTCATTTATTAAAAATGATGGGATTGTTGGTAGTAGATATGATCCATGTAGTGAAAGAAGTGTAAAATAGTTGTGCATATTCTATAAGTTGCCATACTTTAAGGATATAGCCATTAGGCATACTGTTGACTTTATGCATACTGAGAAAAATATAGCCTATGCTATTATAGAAACTCTTTTTGGTGCTTTTGATACTGTTTCATCACGTGAAGACTTTCAACATCTAAAGATTCATCAAAATCTTTGGGTTGAAAAATGTGTTGATGAAAAATATAGAAAACCTAGTGCTCCTTATGTCTGGACAAAGGAACAACATGTACAATTCTTATAGTTGTTGTCTTAGACTCACTTTCCCACTGGATATGTAAGTAGTATTAGAAGACAAACTGACATTAATGGCTTAAGGGGCCTCAAGACCCATGACTATCATGTCATAATCGAGAATATTTTACCTATTGTGGTAAATATATCAAGTTTGGTAAAGGGGCCAAGATTGATAGTTATAAGGTTGGGCCTAATATTAAAGAGAATGAGTTTAGATGTATTAGATCCTTTGAACTTTGATAGTTTGAGGGAGGAGGTTGTTGAAGTCCTTTGTCTATTG
This sequence comes from Cunninghamia lanceolata, assembly GCA_027924645.1. NCBI lineage: Eukaryota > Viridiplantae > Streptophyta > Pinopsida > Cupressales > Cupressaceae > Cunninghamia > Cunninghamia lanceolata. Next base: position 7,400,319 of record BSBN01000445.1, read on the forward strand.
GAATGGGAATTTCCACCAACAATCTTTAGCATTTCTATGCATCTTTTGATACATCTACAATATGAACTAGAGCATTGTGGCCCAGAAAGAACAAGATGGATGTATCCTATAGAATGATATATGAAAGTTTTGAAAAAAAATGTTTGTACTAGGGCAAAATAGGAAGGCAACATGTGAGGGATATTCAATGCAAGAGGCCATGGGATTTTGCACAGAATATATGAAGGATTTTAAAAATGTCAATCAATGTGTATGGGATAATGATGAAGATGAAAGAGTTGCAGGTGAAGTATTAGAAGGCAATGGATGTCTCTTCAAGCTATCACATCAAGAAATAAGTGCTTACATGCCTATATTCTTCAAAACACAACTTTGTTCGATAAGTGGCATAGGTAAAAAAGATTTACTCAATAAATTATTTACTCAATTACATTTACACATTTATATTATTAATCTAACTATTTGTACCTTAATATTCTATGTAGAAAATATGAAGAAGAGAATCAAACTTGGATACAACATTGACCTCAAAAGCACAGAAGTCATGATTTGATTGGAGGTGATTCTTTTCCAAAATTTCAAGAATGGATTGCTAATGCAGTTAGTCATGCAAAAGAAGAAGGTCAAGATGTAACAACGAAGGAAAGTGAGCTTTCACAATCTCCACATGTATGTGCTATGTGTTTTAGTGGAATGTGGGCCTATGGTAGTTAGTTAAGAGTGGAAGAAAAAGACAAAGGAAAGACAAATTGTGATTGTGTTGTTAGTGCTGAATTTCTTCATGAAATTGAGAAGAAATTTTATGTTGGATTCATCCAAGAAATTATTCAAGTGGATTTTGGTGAAAATAGTCCTATATTATTAAAATGTAAGTGGATCCGACCATCCGCAGTACAATTTGATGAGTATGGATTTGTACGTGCAAATACAAGGCAATTTTTTTAGAGATGGATGAGTCGTATGTTTCCCCTCTTCAAATTAACTAATCATTTCTAATTGATGATGTAAGAAGCCCAGGATGGTTGTATGTCATTCAAACAGAGTCTTGTTCCAAATGGAAATTCATGGAAGTTGTCAATATGATACATGATGGAGAATATGTTAATTTACAAGAAACATTCGAAGAAGTGGATGAAGATGATGATGGAGTGTATGAAGAAGAAATTTTGATTACCAATGAAGAGATTGGGAGAGAGAATGAGCGGCATGCCACAAACGAGGATGAGGAAGAAAATCAAGTAGATGCAGACATGAGTGATTAGGATTATGATCTTACTGGCAATGTAGATGATTATGATGATGTTTTGTCACCTTAACTAGCATGTCACCTTAAGAGGTTAGCTTGTCACCTAAAATTTGGTTATATGTATGGTGTAATTTATTATTGAATGTAATAAAGATCTCAGTATAGGTATGCTTATTCACTATTGTTTTACTAATACATTTCTGAATGTAATCATCATTATTCTGTGGTACATTGTATACAAAACTTGAGATGTTCACTGTTGATTTGAAGTGCATTTAAAGTTAGGTTCAATCATTCTTCTTAGTTTTCTTACTTTGGTTGAAATTAATTTTGTTTAGTTAGAATATAATTTCTTGTATGTCCTATATGATAGCTTTAGTTTGTAATACAGATTCTAGCCTCCACATGCATTGAATATGCTTGTGTGAAGGAAACAATGATGAACATCTATGGTTTAATAATACATATAGATATATTAACATTAGGTGAACTAAGCCTCCTCATTACAAACAAAGAAATGATGTCTTAGATATCTTAACCAAAATTCAAGCACTAGAGTAAATCTTCTTCTCCATTGATTGCTTCAAATAGATATTACAATATAACAAAAGTCTCCTCATATATGTTTCTATAAATGCCTATGATGATGATATCAAAATTTGGTCTTGGTTTCTCTTTTATAAGAGAAGCAACAAGCTTCAAACTATTACAAAATATGACATCTTTTCAAAATTCATGCCTCTTCGTATAAACTAAACATTAATTTTGCTTAAAATGTAATTAAGAGAAAATAGAGAAAGTAGGCAATATTGATTGGAAGCCCACAACAATTGCAATACACTTGTAGTCCATTAATCAACATAGGAGACCCATGATCATCCTGATCTGGAAAAGTCCCCCTCTCCATGATAGAGTGTTTGAAGGCTCGGTTCTTCCACTGCAACATCTTCAAGGCCCTATTCTTCTAGAGGAGACAAATACTCTTGCTCCCATTGGTATACTATGTAGTCATGAGGCCATGATGCTTGTTGCGCCCCTACATGTATAGCCTATCTATTCATCATCTTGAAGATACTTCTCCTACCATTCAAACATAATAAAATCACTAGGCCACTTATAATCTTGAATTTGGAGCAAGTTGGCCTGGTGATCCTTCCACCTTTTGTCTAGCAATGCTTTGATATCAATTACAAACTTTGTATATCTAGCATCCAAAGCAATTACTCTGTTTAGAATGATGTTGAAGCTAAGAATATTGATATCTTCATCCTTTTTCAAAAATTCCATGACCTTAGAAATTGTATGAACAAATTCATCCTTCCATGCATCAAAATATTTGATCTTTTCATTCCTTGTTAGGATTGATGGAATGAACTAGTGTTTGAAAGTGGTAAAAGAATCAATCTTTTCCCGCATTCTTTGATTCTCACCATTCACATACTGATACTCATCCAATATCATCTTGACCATTTTCTCCATTGGCTTTATAGCTACAGGAGCATCTTGATTCCATTGTAGAACTTTACACAGAGTGATCAGTGTGTGATGTGTTGACTGCCATCTTTGATACAAGGGATCTAAAACATAAAAATTTACTTTCAACCATTCCATGGCCTGAGACAAGGAAGAATAGCATTCATGCACATCTCTCAACTTGTCAACAACCATTTTTGCTCTATATTCCAAAATTTTTTCAAACACTTCAAGATTTTTCAATTTTGACTCATTCTTTGTTTTCTTGTTTTGGCTCTTCAATTCCTCATTTTCTTTTTCTAACTTCAATTTCAAAACATTGAATTGTTCAGTAGTCACTGTGGAATCACTAGTCTCTTGTGGCACAGGTGTTTGAACTAGCACAATGGCTTGAATATGAGAAGAACTCTCACCCTTCAGTTATTTTTTTAGGTTTACATTTCCAAGATACAATCTATTTACCTCATCATTCATCTCCATCTGAGTTCTCTCATAATCAAACAATCTTTTCTCTAGCTTTACAATAGAATCTCATGTAAATATTACAATATGCATAGTGAGGGTAGCTGCTTCAGTTGCTGATGTGTCCTGGAATGTCTTGACCACAACTGTTCCCCTTATTTGTTGGACCACATCAAGTAATCTTGGTTTCCTAGTGTTCTTTTGTGTTGCCCATATTGCCAAAGTCTCTATTTTTGGATTGTAACCACAATCAGTGACACCTTCCTCATAGTCAAATTCAGAAACTAGCATGGGGTCATGTTGATTCCTGACTTGGTCTAACAAAAACATTTTCTTCAACTCAAGCCTGGGAATAATCAACATGTTTGTCCTTAATACCATTTGTCTAGCCTCATCAGGGCTAACACTTATTTCATCTATTTTCATATTATTTAAAGTTTGTGAAACAATTTGGTCATGCTGAGATTCATCAGCACCCATTTTATTTATTTCCACTTGTTCTTGAAATTCTTTCATCTTCATCTTAAGCCAAACATCATTAAATTTAGGAGAATTAATGAAATCATCATCCTCCATAAATCTCATAGAAGCCACAATTCTTTCATCTTCTTCTAATTCAGGCTCCCCTTGTGCCTATTTGGCCATTCTGGCCTCTGGTTTGTGTGCTTTTGTTTCTTGGCCAACAAGTGGCTGATCTATTTCTCCTTCAGCTCCCATATTTTTTAGGATACTAGCCACTTCATTAGTGTAACCCCCTCCTTCTCTCAATTCATATGGAACCAGTGGAGAAACATCCTCAATCCTTTGCCTTTTGGTAGGTGGTGAATCAGGGACATGAGTTGGATCATGTAGTGACATTGCATCTAGTGCAGGCTCTTAAATCCCAAATCTTGGTGGTCTTTTGAGACTGAGCTTGGTAGCCTTTGAAGGCTGCTTCTCAGAATTGCTATATATTCTTTCAAAATTGTCAATTATCAGATCTATTCTTCTCAAAGGGTCCCTCTCTTAAACAAATAATCCATCAAAATTAGGATTTTGTTTTCTCCTATCATCCACAATCCCTTTCAAAATCTCCCATTTTCTTTTCCTATCATACACTTCTTAAAAGGTGACAAGATTTTTGATCACATCCTCATCAAAATTGATTTGATGGGATATTCCCATTATTGTGAGGATGGTTTGTCTGACAAAGTTCATGTGACCCTCTAGATCACAAACCCTCTCTACGCTTAATTTCAAAAATATTTAGCCTTCAAATAGGCTTGTAAATCCTCTAAAGTATCAGAACCAATGGACCAATCACCAAACACTATGGAATCAAGAAGAAATGTGCCTTTCTTCTATTTATTCATTACATCCTTCTCCATCCACATCATTTACCACATGAATTCAAGGAATGCAATTCTATCTAGGACAAATTTGGGTAACACATGGGGTGGTTGAGTACACCCATATACCTTGATTATAGTATGAACTAGCAAGAAAAACCAATCAGCATAGTTATGACTATGACCCTATTCTAGCATATGGGAAAGAGGCCTTAACATTTCCCTGATCTCTTTTGTTAATCTACGAGAAAATCTACCAAGAGAATTCATTATTCTAATTGAGAATTTATCATGAAACACAACATAGTCACAATTCCTACAATGACTATCCCATTTGTAACACCAACACTGTGTTGGCAATCTTTGTCTCTCTTCATCAATCATGCTCAGATCCATTTTTTTGGGCCACTTCCTTCTATTTTGATACAAAATCAAATGACATAATAAAGAGTAGTATTTGAAAGCTATGGGCTTTTTTATTTCTCTTATTTGTAAAATTCCATCATGCAGCTTCTTTTCAATGAGTGTTGCAAAATCATATTCAACATTAGCTTCTAGATTTTATATTTTCATGGCCATCATCATTAGTCTGACATGCATTCTACCTTAGGCATCAATACCCAACACCTGACACAAAGAAAAATACGTTCTTTTGAAATAGACAACAAAATCTTCAACAGAGAAAGGTTCAATTGTAGTGGATGGGATTTCAATTCTTTTGTTATTTGCCTCTTTCCTCATGTGCATGGGCACCTCATCCTTTCTATGTGTTTTTCTCAAACTGTTGTACTCCTGCTTACTCTTCTACACATCTACTAGTGTGAGGGATTGCTTGCTCAACATGAAGTAGTCTATGATTGCATTCTTGACCATAGCCACTAATGGTGACCCATTTGGTAGTCTGACTATTTTGGTGGTTGAGTGATAGTGTTGTGCCAATGTTCTAATCAAATCCACATCAACAAATACATTAGACACCACAAGATTTACCAACTCTAAATTCAATGGGTTTCCAACTGGTCCCTATCCATCTTTCTTTGCACAAAAATACCAAAAAAGGTTCCATCTAGAGATAGGGATTGCAACATCCTGATATCCTTCCGCAATAACCTTGAACAATTTATTAGACCCCTTGTCAACTGAATTTGGTAGGATGTCCAACAATGATTTTTGAATTGACCATTTCTTGGGAGTAGGGGGGTCAGTGCTCTTACTCACAGACTCAAATTTTTTTAGGTGTCATATTTTAGTGCCTCTACAAACTAGGGTTTTGATATTTTACTTGCTTTACCAAACTAGTTGAAAATAGAGCACAAACCAAACACCAACTTTTATGCAAAGAGCGATAGGGCAGAATTACCTGGTCAATAAATGCCTAAGGAGAGCACACACAGCTTGAATTTTCCTTCTTTAATCAACACTAAATTTGTTGGAATGAAGAAATACAAAGAAATCCCAAGTTTTATCATGCCATGAAGCTGGTCATTTCGTAATTAACCTAGTTTGTGCCATGAAATCAACAAATCTCAGCATTCAATTCTTTTCAAACATAGACTATTGATTTGATCCAATCTATTCAGTCCTTTCCTCAAAAACTGGAATCCCACAGGCATCAATGATAACCATTGTGGGGTAGCACCGAAGTCATTTCAACATTTAATTCCTTACCACATCATCGCAAGACCAACTTAGGGCAATTGCAGGATTGTGGGACCCCTTGGATAGTTATGTTCATCTTCACCACTTATCGCCACCCCGTAAGCCTTGTTACACACCACCTCAGGATGGCGAGATACATGTTATCCCTTATGTCTTTTACTGTGCCACCACCAAGCTTTGGCCTGACCATCATAGGGCCGTGGGAGGCTTTGGTCTCCCATTCATTGTTTACTGCATTCCCTCCAATCAAAGTTATCAACATCATGGGGCCGTGGTATGTAGCATTACCGGTTACTTGAACTCCTTATATTGCAACAACACATGCTCGACTTGAAACCATCATGGGGGTGCGGTGAACACTTAATCCTGACTCCTTCCTACCACATTGCCACTGGTCATCTCCTTACCTATTGCGGGGGCATGGTAACATATTATGTGCTACTTGAGTTTATACCGTAATGCCACAACTAAATTTTCTACATGCTGCAAGGAAGCGGTAACTGTGTATTCACATCCACTAATTCTTGCACACCCACCAAGGCTATTTGCATGTACTGCGGGGCTATAGTAAGAGATAAAAACACATCAATGGTCAAAAATATAAATTTCTTTCACATAGACCTGATATGAGATGCTCATAAATGACTTCTGGAACAATTCTAAAAGGAATACGAATCCCTAATTACGGATTTATGGAAGGAAAAAGTATGAAACAGAGTGGGACTATGTGGAATTTTGAATGGTTCTAACACAGCTCATGATGAACTAGATTATGTTTTTCCTTCATCCTACTTGTGTTATGTTTTTATGAGTTCTTTTCTTGTGAATATATCCCTAAGGAAAATTTGTTTGATACCAGTAATTGTAAACATCTTCTTGTTTTTTGACTGTAATTTATTTTTAATATGTAAACTGAATTCTATTTTAAGTTTTTATTTGCAGTTATCAATAGATTGGAAAGTCAACAATTATCAACTTATGAACTCAATAAAGTTTTACTAATTCAAGTTGTTGATTTATACATTATTGTTTATTTGGACTTCAGGAAATGAAGAGAAGGGTTGTAAGGCTCAAATTAGATGCTAGTGATCATAATGCTAAAACTTCACTGACAAATTATGAGCACCTTCATAGAGAAAAAGTGGCCAAGAATAATGAATATTATTGAGACTTGGTTTGACAAACAGGTAAGTTGTAAATCCACTAAGTAGTATATTATTTGTTTAATAGTGTTTAATGAAATTTTATAGGCAAGAGATTTATGTATATAAGACATAATATGATATTATTTTTTGTTTTATAGGCAACAAAAAGAGTGTAAAGAAAATGCGGAGAAAAAACAAAAGGAAAGAAAAGATACAGTGCCTCCATCTTGAAGAAGCCACCTTTTTTTGATTCAACAAATGTAGTTGGTGAAAATAGTAATTGCAATGATGATCATGTGTAGCCTGATATAGCATATGCTGATGTACTATAGCCTAATTTAGCACATGGTGATCATGTGCAGCTTGATATAGCACATGGTGATGTGCAACATTATGATGATCTCTTAGAATAAAGTCTAAGAGATTATTGAAAAACATCAGAGCATTAAAGGAATAGCAGGTCTGTAAATGATTTATTCAAGATTAAAGGATGTGTTTGAAGTGAAATCTACAGAGACTGGTACTCATGATCTACCTACTGATGCCACACTTGATGTGGCCAAGGAGCATGGAGTTCTAGTTAATGAAAGCCATGGAGAGAGACCACTTGAATCCGTTGTCCCTCAGAGTGCACCTGTTGCATCTAGAACTTTTAATGGAACTAGTGGATCAACCAGAAATACTGGTAGTTGTTTAATAGAAGATGTAGATGCTTTTGTCAAAAGACAAAGATTGAGCAAGATTTGTATAGATCTATAGAGAGGAATGCAAAACTAAGAAATTTAGAAGGCAAGAAGCCATTCTTGCTTAAGGTATCGAGAGATGGTGAGCCCATTGGGCCAAATGTTACAAAGTGGGCCTTTGAGTTGGGTGTAAGATGTAGGGCCCATTTGGACATTTGCAAAACAAGTTTTGTAGAGCAAGATCCACAATCTGTGGATAATGTTATAGAAAAAATGGAAAATTCTTTTGAGACTATTGGTGGACAAATCTCTAGGAAATATTACAAGCAAAAGATGAGATTTTTGATGAACAATTTTAGATACAATTATAGAAAAGTAATCATGGAGGGAAAATAGAGGTTAGACTCTACTCTATATCCCAAATAGTGGGAGGCACTAAAAGAAACTATGCATTCCAAAGAATATTTGGCAAAGAGTAACAAAGGCAAGAGAGCAATAGATAATGTGAGGGCTAGATATACATTTGGCCGAGGCAGGTTGCAGGTCAAAATGGACAAATTTGGAGTAAGTGTATGGATTTTTGGTTCAATTTACATTGTATTATTTATTTTAATTTTTTATTGAATTGACTATATGTTGAAATTGACATTGTATTTTAGGTGGAAAATAGTAATAGAGAAGCAAGTGCAAAAGATATTGTCAATTATATGGTAGCACTTGATCCTAGTAAATCTAAGAGTAGGATGAAGTGGAAATCTAGTTCATCAACAGAGATTTCACAGCCATCTGTTACATGCCCAGTAGGATCAGCCTCTCTAGATCATGTCAACTTAAATGAAGGGCACCAACATGTATTGAATTGCATATATGGTCTCAGTCAGTAAGTTTCACAGTTGGTTGCCTCCATTAACCCTATAGTTTCTACATGGAATGAGCATAAATCATGGACTCAAATGTGGTAAGAGGATCTATTGATCTCATTTCTTCTTGTTTAGCAAATCTGTATACAAATGCCTCTTAATATGTAGATTATTGAAATTTGAGCGTAGGAGAATCCAAACCAGTTTCTTCATTGTTGGAGTGATCCAAAAAATGTTCTTTTGGAAAAATTTATAGCTTACATTCTTTACTTGACTATTGAATGCTTTGTATATTTTTTTGCATGATGGTTAAACCATGTGTAGAGCAATTTTTTCAAAGTAGCAAGAAAGCAAAAATGCCTTCATGATGTCAACAGAGCTGCCGATATTGATAGTGATGATTATGATGAATTAGACAATAATGTATAGCACAATCACCATAGTTATACTGAAGTTGAGGTAATATAATGGTTATCAATTATCTATCACAATGTTTTGTCATTCTTCATGCTTAAAATATTCTTTTGAACAAAAAATTATAGCTTTTACATTCTTTAAGTTGTAAGTTAATCTGTCCCAATGTTTTGTCATTAATTATTCATGCTTAGAATGTTCTTTTGGACAAAAATTTATAGCTTTTGTATTATTTACTTGACTTATATTAATTTTTACATGATGACTAAACCACATGCAGAGCAATTATATGAAAGTAGAACTAAAAGAAAAAGGTCCTATCAATAGAGCTCTCTACAAAATTGTACAACTTCATGTCAATGTTGATAGTGATAATTATGATGATGAACTTGACGAGCATGCACATGATATTCATAGTAGTAGTCGTGCTGAAATTGAGGTGAGTGCTATGAAACCACATGCAAGTAAGTACTATTCAAGTAAGTAATGGTTGTTTTATCATGTAAATAAGGGTGATCATTACCTATTTGATAGAAGCTAGTTAGAATAATAGTGAAGTGTAATTAACTAGTATACATATATTATGGAAATGAGGGATAACATATAACTTACATATGGAAGCTTAGAGCTTAGTTGTAATAGAGTGCATACATAGATTTTGATTATGCATTAGTGCATTGTTTTTGGGGATGTCATGGTCCTCAGTTGGGGGGACTTCATTTCCAATCCATGTCTCTTTCTAGAGTACTCGTATAGTCTAGCACTATTGTAGTATTGCCCTCCATTTGTTTGTACCTCGCAATGGGTTAGTTTTTTTTAAGAGTAAAAAGTTGTTTCTTTGTTATTCAACAAAATCAAAAAAAGCACATACAAAAATTGATTTGTTCCAAGACATAAGACATTACATACAGTTGTCAAAAATTATAATGTGTGTTTTATATCTCAATATAATGTGTATTTTTTGTTTGTTTTTGCAGACATTTAATATTGATAAACTCCAAGGGGATAAAGTTCGAGTGTTGGATCCTAGTGATGGTGCTACGTCTGTGGGCATTGGCCAGATTCACTCACTATCGATTGTACATGGAGTCAAATGTAAATATTTTAAAGGTCACAAATAACATATCTGTTGCTTATGAAGACAAAATAGATGGAGCTGTCCATTTGAAAGAGAAAGAAGGGACCTTCACATGGTGGCCACTAAAATATTTGAAAAAAATGACAGTTGATGTTTATCATGTATTAGTTGTTAGACAACTTGACCCACTACTTTATGCAATAGTTTGAATGTGTTGAACAGGGATCTTAGTGTTTTTTGTCTGTTTTGGAGTTGTATAAGCAAAAAAGCCATTGTAACTCAGATTTCTTAGTCACAACACTGAGAAACACACTTTGTAACACATTTTTCAAAGCAAAGAGACATATTTAAGTCTTATGGGTTTTTTGGACTTGATTCTATGTTTCTTTTCCTCCCTAAACATTCAGCATCTCTACGTTATATGCCTTTATGAAAAGATTCTATTGTTATTGTTGGCTACATTGAAGGAGAGAGCTTCATATATGGGATACGATCAACACTTAGTCATGAAGACTCAAGGAGCATAAATGAGAGAGATTCATAAATGAGAGAACTTCATATATGAGAGAACTTCATGAAGACAATCATGGAGACTCAGGGAGCATAAATGATAGTGAGCAAGAGATTAAGTACAAAGTTCATGCCATAGACAAAGTGAGATGAGTCTTAAGCTACTATGATCAAGGGTGGTGTGTTAGTTTTTGAGAAAGGAAGGGTAGTTGGCAATGCACAAAGATCAATGAGGAAGATTACAGTCATAAGGTGACAATGTTAGCATTTCATCAAGACTTTAGAGTCAACTAGTAGACAAATTTATAGAAGTCTTAAATAGCAAAAAGGATAGCCACTAATAATTCTATTATTACAAGGCATATATTCTACATGGCAGTATAGTTGTAAGAATATGACAGTTTCTTAAACCTATGACAGTCTACAAATGAAAGTCTAAATTTTGTATACTTATGGGTGACTATTCTATAACAAAGAGCTAATGAGTGCATAGAGGTAAGATGTTCATGGTGAGTGGCAATGGTCAATGGTTCCCAGGGATATAGGTACAGTAAATATGGTTTCAATGGCATGAGCAAAGGAACAAAGGACTGCAGTGTTAGCATTAATTAAAAGGCAAGTATATGAAAGTTGCAGGGCAATCATCTAGAAAGCAAGTATGCATAGTTTAGTCACCACAATGAGTAATGAAGACCAAGGCCACTAAATATATATGACTGCCTACTAAGTGTCCAATGTAATAATAGAGGAAGGGTAAGCGAATGGTTTATACTCAAAAAGAGGCTTTTAAAGATGCATTAATGAAGGAAGAATCTGATTCCATACCCTAAGAGGACTTGATATCTTCAAACTCAATAAAAACATGTCCCATAAGCAGTGCTGATGATAATACAAGACATAAGAATACAATGATTTTTCATTAAGGAACCCTGATCTAATCCATGTTTCACATTATGAATATCCTATCACAAACTTGACTACATATGACAGTGTATTTCCTTTGGTTGCAATCAAGAAAGACAAGTGCTAGACTGATGGGGTAGATTAGATGACCTGTGGTAGCAGTTAGGCATTTTTTGGAAAAGCATTATAAACTTGGAGAAGTTAATTATTTCTTGTCATTTCTGTGCATTGTAACTCAATCAGATTTTCAGTCTTGTGACTAAAAATAAACATTGTAATACTCTATTTCTAACATTTTTCAATCATGATAGATATTTTAGACTTGTGCAAGCTATAAGAACACCTTTCTTGTAATAAAGTTTAGCAATTTTGCCTTCTTAATGGCCGTCTTTATATTGTATGCAATAAATTGATGATTAAGATGTGTATTTCTATGTTTTATGTTTAAATCCTCAAATATCACTCAATTAAAATGACTAAATATACTACTAATTGTGTCAATTAATAATTAAATTGACTAAATATAGTACCAATTGACAAAAAATAGTGAACAGTGAATAAATATGACTAAATATATGATCAATGTTAAATCAATGAATAAAAATGACTAAATAAGCGACCAATTAACAACAATCAATGACTAAATTAATGACTAAATATATCAGTGAAAAATAAATGACTAAATAAGTGACTAGATTACAACAATCAATGACTAAATCAATGACTAAATAAACTACCAAATCGATCAATCAAAACAACCAATAAATGACTAAAAATGGTTGAGTCATCAATTTGGTCATGTTATAAATGACTGGCAATAAACTACCAATGGTCATGTGACCATGTTTGGTCATTTATAAGCAGTTTTTAGTAGTTTTTATAGTCATATATTGCTCTTTCTCTACTAGTGTCCCTAACGACAAGTACCCGTAAGTTCAGTGGTAAGTTGTCATTTAAATGCTTCAGATGTGGAATAATAGGTCATTATGCTTCAAGGTGTCCAGATAGAGCTCTAAGAATTAAGAACAGGGAAACATAGGAAGGATGCTCAAGAAAAAAAACTATGCAAGAATTTCTGATGATGAATGCTTATTTATTGCCATAAGAGATGAAACTAGTTCTGCTAGTGTCATGCCCACATTTCCCATGTGGTCACAACACACAACACACATGTCATGTCCACATTTGTCATGCGGTCATGACACGAAATACCAAAAACTTTTCCACGCATCCCTAAAAACCCCCTCACACGCATTAGCATGCTTGATGGCATACACACAAAGGCGCATAAAAGTCAATCGATTGACAAGGTAATGTAAACACATTTCACAACCCTTGCGAGATGTAAGCCTACTAGGGGGTTATGTGACACGAGGAACATCACCAAAAGGGTTAGAATCAATTTGAAGCTAATCCTAAGTTTCCTAAGTGAAGAGAAGAGATTTTGACACGTGTCGAAATCAAACCCTAGGAACTAGAATTAAATGATCAAATTAAATACATCTAATTCATGATTAAATCTCATGGCAATTGAAAAGTGAAAACACGGATAGGAATTAAATTTCTAAGTTAACCATATTATTCTAGACAAATTTTGGTAGCATAACGCCTCTAGAGCATTCATAAAAAAATATTTGATTAAAACACCCAACCCTTCCATTCAAATAAGGTAATTACGCTAATTAATTTTAAGCATACCCACATCATAATTTTTCAAACAAGCACATGGATTAAATAAAAATAATTAGATTAGTCTACACCATTAAAGGCATTTAATTAAAATATAATAATAATCTAACACCCAAAATACTCCCAATTGTAATAACTTAAAACCCCATTAAAAGTCCCCTTTACCATATTAAATCCCTAGATAAAATAAAAGGACAAGGAGAGAAATAATCGATTCCACTAAAATAAATTAAATATTAAATATGGACAATTACAATACTTATTTCTACGATAATAATTTCAACTATTCCCCTAGAATAATTAAAATATTTTACATCACTATGAGCATTTAAAAATAAAAATTTCTCATATAACAATGCAATAGTCAAGGCATTCAGAGAATTTAAAATATAATAATCTAATACCTAAATATTTCTCGATGCAAAATTTAAATCCCCATTAAAATCCCCTCATTACAATGTTAAGTCTCCACAAGAAAATAAAAAGCAAAATTCAAACAACTCTACTTATATAAATTAAAGCAAGAAATTAAAAAACAAAAATTAAACAACCCTACTTAAATAAATTAAAGCAAGAAATAAAAAGGCATTAACAAAAAGGCAAAAATTAATATTAGAAAGATTTAAATTAAATAAATTTTCCACATGATTTCCCACTTAACTCAATAAATATAAAAGACAATTAAATAAGGAATTAGACAGCTCTGATAAATTTAAACTTATTTAGAATAATTACCTCAAAGTTGACATTAATTTAAAATAATAAAACCTAACACCAAAATTAATTACAAATGCAAACATTAAAACCTCCATATAAATTCCACCCAATACATTATTAAATCTCTAGTTGAAAATAATTACCTAACATATCTATTAGAAAGTCCATCAAATCTCCACATTAAAATTACTCCACTAGATAAATTTTAAATGCTTAGAGTCAAATAATTGAACCCACAAAAAAAAAGGTATTCAAGGGGGGTGAAATTAGGCATCAAAATTAAATCAATTACATAGGTTATTTAAATAAATAAAACAAAACTCCATGAGAAAATCCCGCTACAATAAATAAAAAGGCCTAGGTTTAAGATTTTCTAATCCTCTAACCTAAGTAAAATAAAGACAAAATATAGAAAGCCCACAAAACACTCTACACAAATATTTTAAGGATAAAAGAAATATTTTGTGCACAAATAAAAATCCCCCAAAAAATGAGATTTTCCCAAACTTTAATTTATCCTTGCAATCTTAAATTTGCTTTTCTCTAATATTATATCAAAAAGCCCTAACCCTAATCCTTTTCTCATTCTTTTCTATTATATTATTTTCTTTTCTACCCTAACTTTCTTCTTCCCACTTTCTCTTCTCTTCATTTTGTTTTCTATAGGTTTCATGAATGGCAGCCATGGAAGAAGAAAAAAATATACAGAGGTATACTCATTGCTATTTGTTCTCTCATTTTATTAAACCCTCTTATATATATATATATATATATATATATATATATATATATATATATATATATATATATATATATATATATATATATATATATATATATATATATATATATATATATATATATATATAATGCTGGAGCATCTGGTAACAATAAACCAAAGGCATGAATTATTCATTATATATATATATATTCCCAAACATAAAAATGATATAGGTTCCAAGAATGTCAATGGCCAAAGTAACAAGAATAATGACGAGTTTTGGCAGTGTCGCGGTTGTAAAGAGGTGCTAGAAGGGAAATGTTGGGAGAGGGGTGGCTCCCCGCCCTCTCCAACATAATGCATAGTGATGGCGGTGCCACCACCATCGCCCCTCTATGTTATGTCCTTAGCAATGTATGTTGCCTTCTTCGCGTTGCTAGGGTTATAAACCATAAACACAGCAGAATACAAAAAATGTTTTATTTTCTTTTTTTTTTTATAAAAGTTTTTCTATTTATTTTGTTTCATAAGAAAAAAAAGCCAGCAGCTCCATCATTTATGATGAGGTGTAATATATATATATATATATATATATATATATATATATATATATATATATATATAGACACACACACAGGCAACCAGTATATATTTTTAAAATACACTCATATATATATATAAGTAAAAACATATGTTCGCCCATAGAACACTCTCCGAAGAAAGCTAAAATAAATAAGCATCTACTATAAAAGAATTAGTAGAAATTTTTTTAAATGAAGTTTTGGCTGAAACATATATGTACATCCTACTCCACTAAATTACATTTTCTGTAAATAAGAAAACACAGCCAGTATAAACTTTCAGATTTAAAGGCAGGTATGTATTTATATAAGTACATAAATATCACAGCCACTTTCCTTCAGAAAATATTTTGTTTATAAGAGGAAAATAGTAATCTATTCCTTTTTCCTTTTTTTTTGAAACTAAGGTTACATTCCAACCACCAATTCCCTCTCATATATATATATATATATATATATATTATGGTCAAGTAAATAAAAGACAACAACTACTATATCTTTTTTGAAACTAAAAACTAGTTTTAAATGCATTTCCCATTTTTTGAAAACTTAAGAAAAAAAAACAACATACATTTTTCCTTGAACAACCAAAATGGTAAAACAACAACCCATTTTATTTACAACAATACAAGTAAGGAGATAGTATATATATTTTTTGTAGCATTTAGATTTACAAATAGCAACCATACATTTTCATTTAAACAACCAACATAGTAAAGAAAGACAACAATTAATATTATTGAAACAATAACACAAATGGGAGAGTATTATCTCTTTTTTGACAAGTTACAACTAGGCCTTTCTTGGGCCATGGCTTCAAATAGCCAAATAAAATACATAACATAATAATGATAAACTCCTCTTCCAAGCTCCAAGAGCTCAAACATCAACCTGCAATAAAAACACCAAAGAGAAACTCCAAGCCACCAAAAAGCTCTCCACCCTACCATAGACTCACAAGAGGGTCACCCCTGAGCTTGGAGGTCAATCCACACACAGGTGTACACCACAAACACAACATAATGTAAATACTCAAACATGAAGAACAACACCCACCAAGGTTTAACAACACAAAATCCATAAAAATAGATTTGAAGGGGTAGGAGAGTGGACTCTCTCTACTCAAGAGGTTCACTCCTACGAAACCAAATCTCATGATACTCCAAAACAAGGCCTCAAGCCTAAAAACACCTCAATAAAAATATACCACTTCATGGCACTCATGCCATAAAAATAATCACCAAAACTTCTCCAAATTTCCCTCAAGGCCACAATATGCCAATACAAAGAGGGTGACCTTGAGGAGGTTCACTCCTCTCCCACCACTCACATGAATGGGCACACCAAGAATGGTAGTCTCGTTCAAACACCCATAAAATAACCCAACACCACCAACAAATACAAACACACAAAATACTCTCAGAGACACATAGAAAATTAAATACATGGGAAAGGCTTCATGCCTTGAAGATTGCCTATGATAACCCTATGATGGAAGAAAGTTATAGAAGAGCTCACCAACCTCCTCCTTCAAGCCTTCCTTCCAAGATCTCCAAACTCACTCACTCTCCAAAATCACCTCCAAAATAGAAAAACAAGTAAAAAAAATATGAAAGAACCCCCTTTCTATCTCAAAGAGGAAGTAATATAGGATTCCTTCCAAAGCCTTGAGGAATGAGAAGGTGACACATGTCACCTTCTCCTTCCTCCTCCCAATCCACTTGCAAGGGTCATGGAATGTGGAGGTGACATGTGTCACTCCCCCATCCATCCAAGCCTCACCCTCTCCACATGTGCTCTCACACAAAGCTGGAGAGGTGGCATCTCTCAAGATGGGCTCCAAGAGGATAAGGAATGACACATGTCATTACCTTATTCTCTAAAGGAAGACCATTCACTCCAAGATGCTCTCACACATGTGTGAGAGAATTGGAGGAAGGTTCCACACACTTGGGGGTCTTGAAGACTCCCCAAGTCTTCAAGATGATGGGAGTCCATGCCTTGGAAGGAGGAATGGGCCATGTTTCAATACATGACTCGTCCTCCACTCCATTTCAAAATTTGAATTTCCTCTCTTTACTTCAGGCTGAAGTTAAAGTGACTAGATAGAGGTAACCCTAGGGTTTGGCATGCTGAAATAGGCCCTAGACCCTAGGGGTACCACCTAGGATTAATTTTAGCCCATAATAAACATTTTAGGAAGTAGAAAATTAGATAAAATGACCAACAAAATAAAAGACACCAAATGGTGTATATTAAGTCACATATTTTTACAATACTTCAAGTAAATAATATAAAAGAGGTGGACCTAAGCTAAATAATTAAAATGTAGACATTTATGAAAGCATCATATCATTCACACATGACCTTGGTCCCTCTTAGGACTAGATTGGTCTAACACGGGAATCACATTAGGTGTGGGATCGATCTTTGATTTTCTGTGGCATGAAAAATCACCTGTGCACTTGAACAAATAGATTAATCCAACATATACATCATAGTCAAAGGAAGGAAAATGCATACTATCACATAATCAGTTAAAACATTATTAAAATCACATAGCATCATTAATAAGATTTATAATTTAACTGCATTTCTAAACACTAACTCAAGATTAAAATCACATAACAATTCTATTTAATAATTTCACAACTAATAACTCTAATAGAATAAAAATGAATGTCACATGTCAAATAATCACTAATGAAATCTAAAATCAAGATATAGTCACACCACAACATACTAATCTAACCAAATCAAAATATAGGGATAGAGTCAAGAAAGTTTGCATCTACGGGGTCTACAAACACAACAAATCCAGATGCACAAGGGTGGGCCTCACAGCTAACTCTAGAAGTTGTGTGAAGGAAAAGAATTCAGAAGCATGTACTAACCCTGAAGGCATTGTAATATCTACTTTTCATGCTAGGAGTGAAAAGGATGATTGGGTCATTGATAGTGGATGCTCAAATCATATGACATGTTATAATAGTAACTTTATTAAACATGAAAAATTTGATGCTGGAGTAGTTAGGTTTGGTGGTGATGAATCTGCTATGATTTGTGGAAAAGGTTCAATTAGTTTTGATGGAAAGCATAACATTGATTATGTCCTTTATGTCAAAGGTTTAAAGCATAATCTCTTGAGTGTTGGACAGATGTGTAACAAAGGTTACAATATTATGTTTTAGGATGATGGATGTAAGATCAAAAAAAAATTAGAATAGTGATTGTTGCTAGAAAGAAGACAAGTGGAAATGTTTATCATCTCAAAGGTGGTGTTGGATATTGCCTTATGACTTAGATCAGTGAGAGTTGGCTATGGCATAGGAGATTGTGTCACATTAATTTTGATATCCTGGTAAGGTTAAGTGCTATCCAAGTTGTAAGAGATTTACCAAGGTTAACAAACCTATTACAGTTGTCTACAAGGAATGTCAGTTTGGAAAGAAAACAAGAGGAAGCTTCAAAAGAAAGGATTAGTCATCTACCAGACTATTAGATTTGGTGCATACAAACCTGTGTGGTCCTACTAGAGTAAGAAGTTTTCAAGGTGACAAGTATTTTATTTTATTTATTGATGATTTCTCTAGAATGACTTGGGTTACTTTTCTTAAGGAAAAATCAGAAGCCTTAGATAAATTTAAAGCTTTTAAAAAAATGGTTGAAAATGAATTGGATATGAAAATCAAATGTTCTAGCTCTGACAGAGGTGGAGATTTTACTTCTAATGAGTTTAATATGTTTTGTGAGAATCATGGGATAAAGAGGCATCTATCTGCTTGTAGAACTCCTCAGTGGAATGGAGTGGTTGAAAGGAAGAACAAGATTGTTCAAGAAGTAGCAAGGACAATGATAAAGGAAGTAAACCTATAAGAATTCCACTGGAGAGAAGCAATTCATACTTTTTTCTACATACTAAACAGAGTACATGTGAAAGCAAATGACACAAAAGACTCCCTATGAGTTATGGTATGGAAGGACTCCCACTGCTAAATATTTCAATTTTTTTGGAAGCAAATGTTATATCAAAAGAGATGAAGAACTAGGAAAGTTTGATGCAAGATGTGATGAAGGTATTTTCCTTGGATACTCTAACAAAAGTAAAGCTTACCGGTGCTACAATAAAAGACTAAGAAATATTGTTGAAAGTGCTAATGTCAAGGTTGATGAAGATATACAAAAGTTTTCAGAGATTAATGGATATGAATCAGATGAGTCTTCTTGTGGAGAAGAAGAAAATACCAAAGAGAAGGAAGTACATGTTGAAGAACAAGAAGCTTCAAAAAGAGAACTACAAGTTGAAGAACAAGAAGCTCTAGAAAAAGTTCCTAAAACTCCTAAATATGTGCAGAGGCATCACACTGAAGATCAGATCATTGGTGATAAGAAGTAGAGTTGCTAAAGAATAGGTAAATCTATGTTTACTTTCAAAAGTTGAACCTAAAATGGTGGTTGAGGCATGCAAGGATGAGTATTAGATTAAGGCTATGGAAGAATAATTAATGCAAATTGAGAAGAATTAGACTTGGGAACTTGTCCCATGACTAGAGAATAAGAATGTGATTGGAACTAAGTAGGTATACAAGAGAAAGTTGAATGAGAATGGAGAAGTGGTAAGGAACAAGGCAAGACTTGTGTGTAAGGGGTACTCACAAGTGGAAGGAATAGACTATGAAGAAACTTTTGCTCTGGTGGCAAGAATGGAGGTTATTAGGTTGTTTTAGGCTTATACAAGACATAAAGATTTCAAGGTATATCAAATGGATGTGAAGTCTGCTTTTCTGAATGGTGAGTTGGAAGAGGAAGTATACATAGAGCAACTGGATGGATTTCAGTTGTTAGACAAACCAGATATGGTGTGTAGATTGAAGCAAGCTCCCAAAACTTGGTATGCAAGGTTAGACAAGTATTTGTTGTAGTAGGGATTTAGTAAAGGGTCTGTAGATAGTAATTTATACATCAAGGTAAGCAAAGATCAAATCTTGATTGTTGAGGTCTATGTGAATGACATAATCTTTGGTGGAAATGAAGGTATGTGTAAGGACTTTGCAAATGAAATGCAAAAAGAATTTGAGATGTCAATGTGTGGAGAGATGAACTTCTTCCTTGGACTGCAAATCAAATTAGACAGATAAGGGAATTTTCATTTCACAATCAATGTATGTCAAGAAACTATTGAAGAAGTTTGGAATGGAAGAGTCTAAACCAATTTGTACTCCCATGACAACTAGTTTCAAGCTAAGAAAGAATGATGAATCCCCTAAGGCTGATCAGAGCAAATATTGATCAATGATTGGAGGACTGCTACACCTAACTACTACCAGAATAGATATCATGCATGTAGTCTATCTTGTGGAAAGATTTCAAGAAGATCCTAGAGAGTCACATGCCATGGTAGTGAAGAGGATATTTAGGTATTTGAAGGACACTCTGGATCATGGTTTGTGGTATCCTAAGAACAATGACTTTACCCTAAGTGCCTATACAAATGCAGATTGGGCCAGATGTGTAGATTATATGAAAAGTACAAGTGGTGGTGCATTATTTCTTAGATATAGAGTTGTGTCTTGGCTTAGCGAGAAGCAAGATTCTATATCTTTATCTACTATAGAGGTAGAGTACATTGCATCTGCATCCTGTTGTACATAGGTGCTTTGGATGAGACAAACCTTGAAGGATATTAAAGTTGAGTATGATTATCCAATTCCTATCTTCTATGATAATACCAGTGCTATTAACATTTCAAAGAATCTAGTGATGCATTCAAGGACAAAGCATATTTCTATTAGGTGTCACTTTCTGAGAGAGAAGGTTGTAGAGAATGAAGTGAAGCTTGAGTATGTGCTTACAAAGGATCAAGTTGTTGACATATTCACTAAGGATCTTCCTAAGGATACATTTGTTAGATTCAAGACAGACAACTGAGAGGGGGGTGAATCAGTTGTCCCAAAACTTTTTCTTATTAACCACTTAAATCCTTCTTGTAATTCAACAATATATTAATAAATCAATCATAGAAACATGATGCAACAATTCAAGAGCAGAAACACATTAACACATATGACACCAAGATTTTAATGTGGAAAACCTAGTTAAGGGAAAAACCACAGTGTGACTAACCCAAGATTGTATTCTTTATTAAAAGAATAAGAAGAACAAAAATGGCACTTGCCAATTAGGGCTCACTGCCCGAGCACACTGCTCACAAGAGGCCCACCACCTACAGGAGACACACTGTCTACAGAATAATAAATATTACATACTTGAACTAAAGAATAGCATCTTCACCATGCTTGAGTCAGTTCCATTTAAGCCCAATACTTCTGCTCTGCCTTTCACTCTGCTCCTCTCTACCACACTCTCATCTCCACCAAGATACTTTTGAAATGACTTCACAACTCTTATTTATACAAGACATTGACTTTGGGATAATCATCCAAGTCAGCATACTTTATAGAGTAAATATAACTTGAATAATTACAAAAGACTTCATGTGGATCACCATACTATCAGCTACACAGATCTGGGACTTCAATATTCTTTGAGGAACACGCCATGCTTCGCAGAACATCTTCATGATTATCTGCAAGATGTGTAACTCATCTGGTCAGCCAAACTTAGGAAGAACATCATCATTTAGAAGTAATTCTTCAATCATGCACTCAATCTTCAATGCAAACCACCAACATGAACTGGACACAATCCAAAGACCCCCACAAGCTTGCCTGAATCACCAAGAACCTCCACACTACTACTTACTAAAATCATTCTCTCCTTCATCTGGAACCTCAATAACTTAGTCTGTCATCACTATCATATAGGAATAGATGCTTGCAGACCTCCAGACCACGAACCAATTGAGTTATCAATTCACATTAACTTCCTAAACACTCCACCAAATCTACAGAACAAGATATTGCATTTCTGAATCTCACTAGACCTATCTGTGTCACTCTGTCACCTCTAAACATCTACTAGAACTGGTTTTACTCAAGTGTTCATAACTATTTCAAATCTTCATGCAAACCTCTCAAATATTTACTGGATCACCTTTGGACACATATCTACAAACCCTTTGATGTGCAACCTTTGATCTTCATCTTAGCTGGGATCTTTACCTCACTATCTTCGCTATTCTTCTTTATTCCCAATAGGACTAATTTTCTCAATATCCTCAGTATACAACTCATCCAATCCTTAACATCAATGCAACAGGAGTATGTTGACATCAATGACAACACTGGTTAGGCCCATACTTGCAACAATCTCCCCCTTTGTCATTGATGGCAACATATGATGTGAAAAACTGTTTTAACCATCAAGACAAGAACTTCTCCTCACTGACTGACCTAACTCCCCCTATCAACAACAACCATTCACATGTTTTCTCTTCATTTACTACTCCCCCTTTGATTAGAAACCACTTTTTTTTTTCACATGTCTTCTCTCCCCCTTTGACATCAATGGCAAAGGGCACATACTTGCATCACTTAGAATCATACCAAATGCTCCTCCTGAGTAGCAGCTTCCCATCATCAATCTGGACCACAAGATATGACTATGAGATCCACCGGACTGATGCACATTAGTTCACCTTAATTCAAAACTAAAGGGGTAATAACCCCTAACTTCTCCCTGAGATCTCAAAAGAGTCCTTAGGTAGAGGTTTAGTAAAAATGTCTACAATCTAATCCTTGGAGGGCACAAACTCCAATTTAACTTCATTCTTGTTCACTCGCTCTCTCAAAAAGTGAAACTTGATGGATATATGTTTTTTCTTTGAATGCAACACCAGATTTTTGGATATATTTATTGCACTTGAATTATCACAGAAGATTGTGATAGGTTCCTCATACTCCACTCTGATGTCTCTTAGCATTTGCTTCATCCACAATACTTGAGTACAACTACTTGTTGCTGCAATATATTCTACTTCTGTAGTGGACAAAGATATTGCCTCTTGTTTCTTGCTTAGCTAAGAAACTAATCTTTTCCCTAAAAAGAATGATCCACCACTAGTACTCTTCTGGTCATCCACATCTCTTGCCCAATCCGCATCTGTATATGCATGAAGAGAGAAATCATGATCTCTAGGATACCATAAACCATACTCAACTGTCCCTTTTAGATATCTAAGAATCCTCTTGATTTCCATGACATGAGATTATTTAAGATTATCTTAGAATCTAGCAACAAGACCAACAACATTCATAATGCCAAGTCTAGTTTGAGTAAGATACAATAGTCCTCCAATCATTGACCTATACTTTTTCTGATCAGCCTTAGGAGAGTCATCGTCTTTGCTCAATTTACATCTAGTTGCCATGGGAGTACTCATTGGTTTTGAGTCTTCCATCCCAAATTTCTTGAACAATTCTTTCACATATTTGGTCTGTGAAATGAAGATTACTTTCTTTGTTTGAATGATTTGCAGACGCAAGAAGAAATTTATTTCCCCAAACATGGACGTCTCAAATTCACTTTTCATTTGATTTGTAAAAGTTTTGAACATACTATCTCTTCCTCCAAAAATGATATCATCAATAAACACTTCAACAATTAAGATATTTTCATGATCAATTTTGAAGTACATGTTACTATCAGCAGTACCTTTGTTGAAACCAATCTTCAAAAGATGCTGATCCAATCTTTCATACCAGGCACTTGGGGCTTTTTGAGTCCATACAATGCTTTCTTCAACTTGCAGACCATAGCACCATGATCAAACAGTTGAAATCCATCCAGTTGCTCAATGTATACTTCTTCTTCCAAGTCACCATTCAGGAAGGCAGACTTAACATCCATCTGATATACTTTGAAGTCCTTAAAGGCAGCAAAGGCAAGAAATAATCTAACTACTTCAATTCTTACCATTGGAGCAAAAGTTTCTTCAAAATCAACTCCTTCTACTTGAGAATAACCCTCGCAGACCAATCTGACTTTGTTTCTAACTACTTCACCATCTTCATACAGTTTATTCTGGAAGACCCATTTGGTTCCTATCACATTTTTGTTTCTAGGCCTAGGAGCTAGATCCCAAGTGTGATATTCTCAATTTGTATCAACTCTTCATTGCTTTAGTCCAACTTTCATCATTGCATGCTTCACTCATAGTTTTTGGTTCAATCTTTGAAATCAGACAATACTTTTTTGAGTCTTGAGTAATCTTTATTCTTGTTTGAACACCTTTTCTTTTATCACCTATGATCTAATCTTTAGAGTGATTCAGTCTTACATACCTGAGAATTTTGGGAATTTCTTGCACTTCTATTTCTTGAACAAGTTCATTCAAACTTATCTCTTCTTCCTGTTTCTCCGGATCAGTCTAGATCTGAATTTCAGAAGGGGCTTGGACTTCTTGGACCAAAAAATCATTCTGATCATCTTCATCATATTCATAAAACCTTGAGGGCTTTTCAATACCTTCATCAACCTTCACATTTGTACTTTCTATAATCTTTCTCAATCTCTTGTTATAGCACCGGTATGCTTTTCTTTGAGTAGAATAACCCAAGAATATTCCTTTATCACTTCTAGCATTAAATTTGCCAAGATCTTCATCTCTTTTAATGTGACATTTTCTACCAAAGACTTTTAAATACTTCACAGTGGGAGTGATACCAAACCAGATTTCATAAGGGGTCTTACCAGTATTGCTTCTGATTTGTACTTGATTAAGAGTATAGACAACAGTGCTTACAGCTTGTCTCCAGTAGATCTGAGGAACATTTTCTTCCATCATCATGGTTCTAGATGCTTCTTGGATGGTCCGGTTCTTTCTCTCCACTACTCCATTCTGCTGAGGAGTCCTCAGAGCAGACAACTGTCTTTTTATCCCATGTTTCTCATATAATTCTATGAACTCTCTGGATGTGAATTCTCCACCTCTATCAGACCTAAGACATTTTATGTTTAATCCAGTTTCATTCTCTACCATAGCCTTGAATATTTTGAATTTCTCAAGAGCCTCAGATTTCTCTTTTAGAAAAGTCACCCACATCATCTGGGAGTGGTCATCAATTAATAACATGAAGTATCTATCACCTTGCAAACTCCTAATTCTTGTTGGACCACAAAGATCAATATGTACTAAGTCTAACAATCTAGTAGAAGACTGTTCCTTACTTTTGAATGTGACTTTGCTTTGCTTACTAACTGACATTCTTTGCACAAACTATTAGTAGGTTTCACTAGTCTTGGAAGATCTCTTACAGCCCGAGTGTTGCTTATCTTGATGATATTATCAAAATTCACATGACACATTCTCCTACACCATAACCAACTATGATCAATTTGAACAAATAAACAACTTTTGCCAGTACCTACCAAGTGGAAGATGTTACCTTTTATTTGAGTACTAGATGCAATCTCTGTTCCAGAACTTTCAAAGATCTTACATTTTCTATTTTTGAATCAGAGATCATAGCCTTTGTCCACTAACTATCCAACACTGAGAAGATTGTGCTTCAAACCTTCAACATATAGTACATTACTAGTTTTGTTCTTCCCATCAAAAGAAATAGTTTTTCTACCTCTAATTCTGCTAGCAGAATTATCACCAAATTTTACAACTCCTCCCTCATATCTTTCCAAATCTACAAACTATTTTATCACCTGTCATATGGTGGGAGCATCCACTATCAATGACCCAATCATCCTTTTCTTCAACTTGGACAGCCAGAGCTCTTTCTATTTTATGATTGATAGATTTAGAAGGCATTGGATCTTCTTCCTTGATGGCAATAAACACCCAGTCACTTCTAGATTTGTTTCCTATCTCTAATTCATCATCTATTATTCCTTCATCATCATCTTCATGAACATAGTAACATTTCTTTTGGAATCTTGATCTATTTTGATTTTCCCTTGAAAATCTTTCTGGACACCTTGAGGCAAAATGACCAATCTTATTGCAATTAAAACATTTAAAGGGCAATTTTCCTTCATACTTACTGGATCCTCTTGGTAGTCCTTTTGCAATAAGGGCTTCAAGTTGAGTAGCTTCTTCTTCTACTTCATCTTCTTCCAGATCTTTTCTTGCTTTTTCATTCCATGATGGTTTCTTTGAAGAGTTCTCTCCTAAATCAAACTTTTGTTTGCCTTTTACAGAGGCACTAGCTTTGAATGCAGATATAGTCTTGGGGGATGCATCTTCAAACTCGGCCAATTCAAATGCAACTAATTTTCCAACCAATTGATCTCTTGTGATATTTGAAAAAGATCTAAATTCTTCAATAGAAGCAACCTTGTATTTGTAAGAAGGAGGTAGGGATCTGAGAACTTTGGCAACAATCTCATCTTCATCCAAGATTCCACTAGCACATCTAATGCCACAAACAAGCTCATTTACTCTTGGCATAAATGTAGTGATATTTTCATCTTCAGGTTTTCAAATTTTCCTTTCAGACTTTGTAGCTTGGCACATTTAACATACTTGTCTCCTTCATGCAGAAGTTCCAATTTTTCCCAAATCTCATATACAGTTTTTAAATCTATAACATTTGTCAGCTCTAAATCAGATAAGGCACTTAGTAGAGCTTCTTTAGCCTAAAGATTATTTTCAGCATCTCTGACTTCATCTACAATTCTTGGACCATTCTATGGATGAACATACTTCTTTGAAGCCATGATCCAATATTGTATTCTCATACATTGCAAGTGACATTCCATGTGGCTTTTCCAAAGAGTGAAATTGGTTCCATCAAACCTCAGACTATCCTTCTTATAGGAAGACATCCAGAATCTCCTCAAGCGGTTAAGCTCTTTTAGAGGAACTTAGCTCTAATACCAATTTTTAGATTCAAGACAAACAACTAAGAGGGGGGGTGAATCAGTTGTCCCAAAACTTTCTCATATTAACCACTTAAATCCTTCTTGTAAATCAACAATATAATAATAAATCAATCATAGAAACATGATGCAACAATTCAAGAGAAGAAACACATTAACACATATGACACCAAGATTTTAACGTGGAAAACCTGGTTAAGGGAAAAACCACAAGGTGACTAACCCAATATTATATTCTCTATTAAAAGAATAAGAACAAAATGGCACTTGCCAATTAGGTCTCACTACCCAAGCACACTGCTCACAAGAGGCCCACTGCCTATAGGAAACACACTATCTACAGAATAATAAATATTACATAATTGAACTGAAGAATAGCATTTTCACCATGCTTGAGTTAGTTCCATTTAAGCCCAATACTTTTGCTCTGCCTTTTTCTCTACTACTCTCTACCACACTCTCATCTCCGCCAAGATACTTTTGAAATGACTTCACAACTCTTATTTATACAAGACATTGACTTTGGGATAATCATCCAAGTCAGCATACTTTACAGAGCAAATACAACTTGACTAATTACAAAAGACTTCATGCTGATCACCATACTATCAGCTACATAGATCTGGGACTTCAATCTTCTTTGAGGAACATGCCATGCTTCACAGAACATTTTCAAGATTATCCACAAGATGTGTAACTCATCTAGTCGGCCAAACTTAAGAACATCATCATCCAGAAGTAATTCTTCAATTACAAGCTCAATCTTCAATGCAGACCACCAACACAAACTGGACACAATCCAAAGACCCCCACAAGCTTGCCTGAATCACCAAGAACCTCCACACTACTTCTGCTTACTGAAATCATTCTCTCCTTCATCCTAAACCTCAAGAACTTAGTCTGTCATCAATGTCATATTGGAATAGATGCTCGCAGACCTCCAGACCACGAACCAATTGAGTTGTCAATTCACATTGACTTCCTAAACACTCCACCAAATCTGTAGAACAAGATATTACATTCCAGATCTCACTAGACTTATCTATGTCACTCTATCACCTCTGAACATCTGCTAGAACTGGTTTTACTCAAGTGACCATAATTTATTCAAATCTTCAGGCGGACCTCTCAAATCTTTACTAGATCACCTTTGGACACATATCTACAAACCCTTTGATGTGTAACCTCTAATCTTCATCTTAGCTGGGATCTTTACCTCACTCTCTTCACTGTTCTTTTCTGTTCATGATAGGACTAATTTTCTCAATATCCTCAGGATACAACTCATCCAATCCTTGACATCAATGCAACAGGAGTATGTTGATATCAATGACAACACCAGTTAGGCCCATACTTGCAACAACATTTGAGTATATCTAGGAGAAGTTAGGGGTTATTGCCCCTCCTTCATTGAACTAGATGCATAAGGAGATGCATCAGTCTAGTGTGATTCAAGATTCATTCTTCTCTGAACTGATGATGGAGGCTACCTCTCAGGGGGAGCAGGTAGTGGTATTGATGATTGTTGCAGTTAGAGTTGGTACTAGTTGGTGTGTACTCCTAAGGGGGAGCATTTAGAGTAGTTGAGAATAGTGCAAGTATGTGTAGTATCATTATCAGGGGGAGAAAGCTTGAGAAAGGTGTGTCACCCTTTCCCATTGATGTCAAAGGAGGAGAGAGTTCATGTGAAAAATAAAGGGAAAGAAAGAGAGTAAGATGTATAAAAGAAAGGGGGAGAATGAGATTGGTGTAGAGTTGTGTCATGATGGTTTTTCACATCATATGTTGGCATCAATGACAAAGGGGGAGATTGTTGCAAGTATGTGCTAATCAATGTTGTCATTGATGTCAACATGTTTGTGTTGTCATTGGTGTCAACTGTGTCTTCTGATGAAGTTATTATTGTTTGATTTAGTTACTTTGCTAAAATCTGATTTGGATGCTTTGTATAGATGTTGCAGGTGTTGAGGATATGCTTATTTTTCTAGGTTTCCAAGTTCTTTTGAAAAAATTTGATTAATACTGGAAACAGCGTCTTGAAGGAGTCTTCTGGCTTACAGAATAATGTTTGAGTTTTTTTCTCCACATTCTTTTTGTGTTGTAGATCTAAGTGTGTGGTTTGGATATATTGTCTACAAGTGTTTGAAGATGTTAAATCCTAAATTTGGTGCTCCAGATTGCTGTACAGTGAAATTTTCACCAATTTGAGAACAATATTTGACAGTGTTTCTAAGTTGTGCAGAGGTGTCTGGGAGAAAGTATTTTTCTCTATATTTCTCCATAGGATGGTTTCAGGTGCTGCATTTCTGGATATGTGTTCATAAGGTTCTTATCTATCTTCATTCCAAAGGGTTTGTGATTTGGTGCTCCAAAAAGCAAGTTTTTGTGTAGTAGAGGTCGACAGTATTGTTTGTGAGTAGATAGTAAACCTTGTTCAAGTGAAAGTTGTTGCGAATGAATTTGCTAATTTCTAGGTGACTTCAAGATGTTTGTGGATAGTTCTAGATTGTGTTAAATCCTTTTGTATGGTCTGGAGGTTATGGTTGTGATCATGGAAGTGTGTGATGAAGAATTATTTATGTTTACATTATTTGGCTGACCTTGAATGTTTGCATTGATTGAGGAGTTGATTTGGGGATTATGTGTGCATTATGTAACTTGCTTGGATGAATTTAGGTTTGAGCCAAGGCATAAATTGGTTTTCCTTAATTCCTTTGTGTCATGGAATGTTTAAGTCCAAACCTAATTCAAATATTGTGTGTTTGCCAACCTTGGAGAATTTTTTAAAGATTGAAGACTGTGTTGTCGACCTTGGAGATTGATTTCAAGGATGATGGTGGTATAAATAAGAGTCAAGAGTTCATGTGTGTGCATATGTGTGAAGGATATGATGTTTGTGATGTGAGAGTGATAAAAGACAATAAGGACTGTGATGTGTTAGGCACTGAATGCAGTGAGTAGAAGATGTCTACTATCTTTTGGTATAGATGCAAAGATAATGTTTGTTGTGCTTCATTGGCACTGAACCCATCCATGTGCTAGATGCAATTATCTTAGTTCATTCTTGGTAGTGAGCCTCTTCTTCTTTCTTCTTCTTTTGGATAGTGAGTCCTTGGTAGTGAGCCCTTTAGCAATGAGCCTCTTGTACTTTGGTATTGCTACTACTTTATATTGTGAGCTAATCCTCACTATGGTTTTTCCCTTTTAGGATTTTCCACATAAAAATCTGGTGTTCTCTTGTGCAGGGTGTTTATGTGTTTAAGTTTCTATTATCTACTTTTCATGTTTAATCTTCATAATAGATTAAGGGTTTAAATGAATTGATGTGGATGTGATTATGTTTGTGAGGGTTTGAAGTTTTTGATACAATTGATTCACCCCCCCTCTCAGTTGTCTTATGCCTTCAACATATTACATAGAGGAAATTGTAAAATCTGGAGCTGTAAGACTAAAAGACATGGAAGGAAAATTAGGAGCCAAATACGTGAATGGAGCTCATCCAAAACATTATCATAAACCTTTGGGATGAAAAGATCAAATACAAAAGAATTATAACATGTATCATAGAAAATGTATCATAATCTAACCATTGGTAGCTAAAAATACTAAACAAATATAAAAACGTGTGAAAAGCACAATAGATAAATGCCATAAATGTATAATGTAACTATTAGGGCTATATATACCCAAAAACCACCCTCTAAACCTCATTTTCATCTAAAAGACTTGGATAATTTTAGCTTTAAAGTGAAATAACTAAGAAGAGAGTAAATCCTAGCTGACAAGCTGAGAAAGAAGAGATGGATACATCAGTGCTCATTGATGTGATAGAGAAGCCAAGGCCCAAATACAAGAAGTGCCCATACAAGGTGATGGAGGTTGATAAAGAAGGTGCATTCTCTAGGGTACCAAGAGATGTGGTATACATAGAAGGCATCAGGAAATAGATTCATACTATGATCTCAGAGATAGATCACATGAAGTTTGAAGAATTGAGAGATACATGGATTGGTGATACAGGGTACTTATCTAAATATCAAAACTTTTCTGCTAAGAAACTAGATGTTTGGAAGGATTATCCAAATTTTAGTGATGCTCACACATGGGTTTGAATCATACTTAGTAGAATTCATGATGAATTCATATATTTAGACAAACCCTACTGTATTATTAAGGATGCAATTATGGTTGTGACTGGACTCAACTCAATAGGACTAATACGACAATGAAGGCCATAAAAAATGAGTCATTGAGCTTACAAGGACAAAACTTGATGGGCAGAGTCTAAGTGTTAAGGATATAATAGATCTAGGGGTTCAATATGCAACAATGGGAATAGATTACAAAGTATATTATGTAAATAGAGAGGGATCTGCTACCACCACTGCAATACACACAACATATCAAATGTTTAAAAATGGAAAAGACTTTGACCTCTATGAAGTGATGAGAGAACAGTCGATGGAGAATTTGAAGCTGACCAAGGAGTCTAACTAAAATTTCTAGTATGGTACCCTAATCATCTATCTAGTATTTTATTTCCTAAATGAGCTACCAAGATTCAAAGGGAAAGTATGGTAACAACACCTCACAGTTGTGGCACAAATAAAACACCACATTAGAAGATTTAGTGATTAAAAATATTTCAGCACTATGTATTGGGGTTTCTATAAGTCATTATAATCAGATATGCAAGCTAGAGAAAGAATACCCTATGAATTGGTAAAACAATCCATGAATCACATAACTTTCATGGTAGATAAAGACTACACCTATATGGAGGTAGTGGAACCTAGAACATACTAAATTCCTAGGTTATCTTATAAGGTCACAATAGAAGAAATAAATTCCTATGTCAAAACTTTTCTCAACAAACCTAAGGATGTTACTACAGAAAGGTTTGACACATATAAGGAGATCATAGATAAAATGCACAAGAAGAATGTAGAGTAACTACATAAAAATAAAGAAAAAATGCATAAACATGGGAAATCCCACTGTAGGCAAGAACATCTTTACTGAAAACTACATCATCTACCTCACAAGTCACTGTGGAGGCTCTACAAGCTACTACATTAGCTCCACAAATGCCAACTTCACCACAAAATCCTAGGAGATCAAGAAGAAGTGCATCTATAGCAGCTAGTGCACAAGTTGTACAACTATCATCTTCGACATAGACAGTGTATATAGGAAGAAGAGTTACATCATAAACATTGGTACAATTAGGTGCAGAGAAGAAAAAGGCACCTAGGAAGAAGAAACAAGATAAAAGAAAGCAAAACCAATCTTCAGTGGAGGAGACAGAAGAGGAAGAAGAGGAAGAAGTATCCAAATTGCAAAAGAAAAAGAAACAAAAAGGAAAAGAACAATAGATTTTACAAGAACCCCTAAGCCTAGATGCAATATGGAATGGGATAGAATTCCATGGGCTACTTCAAGAAACAACAGAGTTATATAGTGAAGTATCTACTGAGAACAAGAAAATAATTAAAACAGCCATAATTAAGTATATGATAAAATCAAACAAAACAATGGATGAGATTTTAGGAAAACTACCAGAGAGCCTAGAAGAAGCCTTGAGGCAAAGAAGGGAAAAAGATGTGAAATTATATGAAGATCTAAGACAATAGGCTATTGATGGAGTCGGTACCTCCATTTCTACAAAGGAAAAGGACAAACTAGCTTAATTATAGGCTAAAGAGCTTAGATCAAATCAAAGGGTAGATACCCTTATGAATATGGAGTAGGCAAATAGCAAAAAGATCCAAGTAGAAACAAAGAAAATCTATGATATTGTAAAGGAAGAAGATAAAAATGTGAAACAATAGGAGACAAATCCTCCGTAAAATCAAGAACAAAGGGTCTCTCTTCTACATAACACAAATATAGATCAGGAGGACTAAAAATTTGATAAAGAGGCTTTGAATACAGGGGATAATCAACAAGATACTTAGGATGCATCTTGCTCTGCTTCCCCTATTCAATCCATCAAGGATTTTTTGGTGCAACAAAAACAAATACAACTTATGGTGACACCACAACTGGTACAATTGCTAGTAATAGGAGGGAAAGTAAACTTGTCAAGTATATCACCTATTCAAAAGTTACAACTGTGTGATATCCTCCACTCCATAGTGAGGGGAGAAATTTTGCAACAACACATAGAGGGTAGTGAAATACTACTAGAGGCTATAAATATAATTTAGAATGAGATGCTAGAGGCTCAAAGGGATATAACCCTATCACCAAATCACCAACACAACAACTAAAAGAATTGATGCAAAGATTTAAAGAACACTCTAAATACATGGTGAATATGGCAGAAGAAAGAATAACTGAGCAAATAAACAAGAAAAGACTAGCTGATGCATTAAACAAATGTGCCAAAGCACACAATAAATTAGAAGCCCAAATAAAGAGCATCCAACAAGGCATGGAGGAGGCAAAGGTACTATACCAGTTTTGTTTACGATGGCCTACTACCATTAGGTGATGCCCCATCATGCAACCCTAGAGTATTAGACTAACAGGAGCAAAAATTATAGAATTTCTTTTTTGAAGCAAGTAAATGCATTAATCATTAAATATAATTACACTATTAACAACATTAAATAAAATGAATAGCTAACACCCCTAGGGAACATAACTGCATCAGATAAACATAAAATTATAACAATACAAGTGATATACATTATAATACAACAGAAGAGGATTTGTATCATTCATTTGCAGAGATGAATAATTACAAAGGTTCAAATACAAGATTACATGACCGATCACATCGGTTTACAATATACAACAATATAATACAATTATGAAGGTATACTACAACTCTAAAGATGCAGAACAAATCTAGAATTGGAAACACTTCTCCAATGTCCTCAAACTAGTACATCCAAGAAAACTAATGGATTAAGCTCTTCCACCCAACCATGTGGAACTGTGAGGTCCATTCCTCTGAGCTAGGAGATAACAATGAGGTTCCACTAAGTCAAGGGATACAAGAAGATAGATAAAGGTTTGACACAGACAACTCTGATCATCACAAACCATCCAGACTACTCAAACATCAAGAAAAGTCAAATCATCAAGACAAGATAGTACTCTAAAGGCAACAACAAAATATAACAAGAAATAACTAGACTGCAGCAGGGAGAGTGTCATCGCATGGTCCTAGCATTGGTTACCTAGGCTATCTTTCACTAGAAACCAACCCCCATCTATGGTTACCCTGGAAGCCTCTCTCTAGGCATCGACCCCATAGGGTGACACATGAGGAGCCGACACATCCTCTCATGGAGACAAGGAGGTCAGCCTTGCCAACTAGGCCTTCTCATCCCATCCTTAGCCTGCGAGAGCACTCAAGGCATGGGTGAAGCATCTTACTTATCTTGTTATGTAAATTACTACCCCAACCCTCCTAAATAAATTATTAAGTTATCACTGGATTACAACATCCATGGGGTTACCTAGGCGCCACCATGAAAGCCACTCTCCTACCTAAAACTATCAATCTCTAACCAACCATCCAAAACCAATAACATGCAAGGACAAGAGTCTACAAGACATCCATTTCTTACATTCTGATCCATTACATAGGCCCTTCAAACTTTGACCACAACAATAAAAGTTCCCTTATCCACTTCAAAACTCAAAACAATACATCATTGGAACACAATGACACAAATAACAAGTTGAAAACCTAGCAGTAAGCCTCTGGAGTCAGTAATTTGAACTCTTTACCATGTTACAAAAGTACCTTTCTCGATATTAAAACTAGGTTTAAATGACCATGACTTTTCTTTAGACCAAAATGATTTAAGGCCAATGAGAATAAAGGAGAAAAAGAAGAATAACTCAATACCATCATTATTATAGGTTGATAATAATGTACAATTTTGCTCCAAGGTGACCTTACACTAAGATATCAATGACTCAACATACCATTTCCGGACAAGGTTTACGAAAATGAAACACTTCAACAAAAAGGCTAATACCACATTACAACCTTGACCTATCAGAAAACTAACATGATCACCATTACACTAAGCTAGACAAAACATAATAGCAAGATTCAAAACCAAATTAAATGCAATGACCCAATTGCATTGTTGATACACAATGCCTAACACCATTAAAATGAAATGGTCATACATCACATTCACTTCCAAAACACATCATAAACCAAGATCCTCATCAATACTTCAATAACAAAACCACATGTGTAACATATGATTTGATGCATTAATCCTAGGCTACCCATGAATAATAAAGAAAAAAAAACATTTATTATGACTCAATATTACAAAGAAAAACAATATAAGAAAGCCCATTGTAAGACAAGAATTATTCATAAGCAAAATATCATGATCTAAATAACTATCAAAAGTAAAAAAAAACTTTTCTCTTTAAAAAACTTAATTAACAAATTTAATATGTGTTTCAAAGACAATACTATACTTTTTCCATTTCCTTTTAAAATCACTACTCATAAAAAGAAAAGTCTTAATTTATAGATTAAGTTTCTTACCATAAGAAAATACGATGGTATCCACATCCATTAACAAATTAAGATAAAATATTTAACAATGATAAATCAATCAATTTAATAATGATGATAATGTTACATAGAGGAGTTTTAGTTCTAATATTTAATGTGCACATCTTGTCAGTTGAGGAGGAATGATAATAGCATAAGAAGTACATTGTTGCTCATGGAAAAGGCACATAATCTGTTTGACCAAATGCTTATGAAATGCACAAAATGGAAAATGATGAAAAGGTGTTAGAAACTCTCAGGTTACCTCATTCAATTCTATGGACAGACGAATGATGCTAGAAAAAAGATAAAAGATAAACAACTTTGGGTCATTGATTGAACAATTGAACTAGCTCTCAGTTATCTTCCCTACACTTGACTATAGCTGCAATTATTTTGGCAACTAGCTTTTGACATCATGCACAGATTCATAGCAAAGATCTAACTCAAACCTCATACAACTGCCAAAATTCTTGCCACATACTATACCATCCATTTAGTTTAACGATAAACCTATTGGATGTCAACAAGAACAAGAGCAACAATTACTAGATACAAGTTTTAAACCTTCCTCTTCTATCACTAACCTCCCTTTCTTAGTGAAACTGAAGGATGATATTATCAGGTATTATAGTTGGAAATGCTCTGGTTCATATGCATACAAAAATGTGGAACACAAGACAAAACACATGAACTATTGAAAGAATACCATGATGGTAGGAAACACACCAAATGGATTTATTGAAAATATAAAAGAAACTTTTAGGTAAAGTCAAATTCTAAAACCTTGCCAGCATCCTCCCAGCCGCTGCCAACTTTAGAGTTGAGTGAAGACATCCATAAATGCATAAAGGATAGAGGAGTTTTGTCAGATACTGATGTTGGAACGGCCCTACTAGACATGTAAGCAAAATGTGGAAGCACAATCAAGGGATGTGAACTGATTGACAAAATGTCTTAAAAGATGAAATCTCATAGAATGCAAAGATCATAGGATGCACATAATGGGTTCGTTGATAAGGCCTTTGAAACTTCTAGTAGAAACAATCCATCTTAATGTCAACTTTAGCTGTGCACACCATAGTCTATTCAATCTTTTTACGTTGAACATGGCATTGTCCATCAAACAAGCAGATTATAAGGAGGGTAGTTTGATAAGTTCTCAAATAAAATTGTTAAAACGGCTTACAATGTTTCATCTATAGGCATTTATACTACAAGAATAACCATCGATGCCTAATATATAGAAGCTAAAACAAATATAAAAAAAAATGGCTACAGGTGGGGCAACTTAACAACTTTTGCCACAAGTTGAAACACCTCCTAAGACTGAGGGCTTTATTGGGATCTAAGTGCGCAAGTATGCAGATTGATGGACAAGAACTATATAAACTTTGATCATGTTTGTAACCCTTATTTCATCTACAATCAATCCTTAGGTGAGCTGGCAATTAGAAGATATCCTAAACTTTGTCATTATAATAGTTTAACATGTAGTGCAAGTATGTGTGTGTTTTTCTATAGAGGCAATAGATCCCATACCAATATAGTCTATACTTAATGGTTAGAACAAATTATAGATTCTTTCAACTCAAGTCAATTACAAAGATTAAAGGAAACACACAAAACAGATATGCTGTAAGACTCTAGAAAACTATTAAGCAACTACAATTGATAGAGATAAGCTGGATCCGTAACTTTCACCAACATCCAAATGATTTTGGAAACAAAAATGGTATGTACTTCCATAAAAGCATGAAGGTCAATAGAGTCTGTCAGAGTTTGTGGTTGCAAACGCCCTACCAAACATGTAGGCGAAATGTAGAAGCATGCACTAGGCATGCGATTTGTTTTGCGACAATCCCAAGGAAAAGAATTCCCTAAGAATGTAGGATATAAACAAAATGGATTAATGGAGAGGCAGATTATAACAATTTCAATGGCCTTTGCCAACATGAAGCCGGCACAAAAAGAGTTTAGAAATTCCTGTCAAAATAAATTGGGGTTGCACGAACCCAAGTAAACACATATGTAAAAAAAAAGAAGAAATGTGGTAGCACAGACAACTGCATCAAGGAGATGTGGATTCAAAGTATACCATGAGAGTAAGCTGGGTTTAATAAAAAGATTTAGAACCTTTAAAATGAAAAAACATAGACAAAGTGGTTGGACTACTTGACAAAGCCCCCAAAATGAAATGATTGCAGGATAAATACAAAATAGATTTAAAAACTATTGAAAACTCTTGAGCAACTAAAATAAAAAATAAACATCATACCTGGTCCTTCGATCTTTTTTTCCTCTCCTATCTATTGAATTCACCCTCCTACCTTCCCAAATCCCCATCTTCGAGCTGTGAATCCCCCCAAGAGTCCCTCTCACCTAAGCAGAAATGGTGCTTAGCACCCTAGTATGGGTCATGAACCCCCTACCTCATGGAGTTCCTCCCCCTAAAATACATAAAACTTAACTAATTATAGAGAGATACATCCCACAAAATCTGCCTAAAGATTCCTCATAAGGGGAAATAAATTTTGCATGTAGCACTAAGCAACAATATGCTATTTTTATCATTTACGATCAAACAATAATTATTTTCAGATTTTATCTATTTTAGCACTTACTAACATTCCAATAAATTTATGAGGAATATATAAAATAATATCATATATATTTAACAAAAGAATATTAAATATATATAATTCATCTGTTATTATTATTATATTATTATTAGCTTAACTTTTAGAATATATTTTTCATAACTAAATTTACATAAGAATATTTATATATTTATTTAACAAGAATGCTTCAAAACTAGTTATTTTATTTCAAGGCAACAATAACCAAATCAATACTAACAAAATAACTCAACTGCCAAACCCTACCTGACTATTATGTAAAAACAGAAAACAAGACCATCACATCAATGACTGACTATCTTGACCAAACCGACAACACAGACAGGGTGTACGATCAAATACTCATCCTCTTTAAGGATGATGGCTAAGCTAGGGGACCACATGTTATCTCCATTCAACACTTCCATTGGTATGAAGGCATGCTTAGACGTGTTGATTCAGGTGGAGTCGATGCCTAGTACCTGTAGCCTGCAGCAAACTGAAGTGTCCTGTACAACCATATATCTCATCATCCAAACAGGCACCTAGTGATAGGGAATCGCAGCATAGTAGGGTACTTGTTATGAGTAACACTACACTGTCCCTTCACAACACATCACAATATCCACATTAAACAGTTCATCAATAACTAATTAATCAGGTGCCAAATAGTCACATAAAACAAATCTATATAATCAATTAACTTGTAACTAAATATATCAAAAGCATAATGTTCCAATCATAAACATCAATAGTATCATCATAGTAATGTCAATGAGTATCATCAAAATAGTAAACTTACCATCAACATGCCTATATTACCCTAAATAATCTGAGTATTTCCATTTATCCTCCCATTCCTTAATCCAACCACCTGCACATCCAAGGCGAAACTGGAGGGGCACTACATCCTCCCCCCTAAAACTTGACTTACTCCTGGAAGTCACAGACTAGGGTAGAAACATAACATATTAGTATTGCAATTGTCGATTGCCAACATACTCATCCATATTAAACAATTGTTCATAAAACAAGCACACATGTTCAATAAAGACAAGAAGAACATCAATTCTTTACCTTTAAGGCATATCATGTGATCTACTTATATCTAATTACACTTATTTTGGAAATTTCATACAATTTAAGTAATTGTAGTCACATATAATCAAGGATAAATTCATCTCATATCTTATTTCCACTAATTACCAACCATGCAAAGTGTCATTTCTCCGCAGAGTCCTCCCTTGAACCTACTATCAGAGGTTCATAATGAACATGATAGAAACAAAACTTAACACAAACAGGGCCAACAGAAACAAACATTTGGAATAGCCACCATAGAAAATTAAAAAAATATATAGATACAACCCAAGTGGGGAAATAATCAAATCCAACCTTAAGTCACAAAGTGTCGGCAATTTTCAACAATAAATCAAGTATGTAGAAAAGAGTTTTGGTGACCATTCCTATCATAAGAAGGTTCAAAAGAAAGAAAAATCACTATTAACCCCCTACAACACATGAAACAACTGTCAAAATTTCCAAAACAACCAAATTACAAAGCAAATTCACATCACGATGTGACTAATTTTAGCCACAAAAAGGGAGTATCCACTACACAACACTCAAGGACACAAGGTCTAGAATGTGTTAGAGAATGTACACCAACACTCAAACAATTAAGTTAACTACATCCTCTTGTCTAAACAACTTCTATCTTTAATACAATACAATTTCTTTTTACTAAACTATGAAAATATGCAATTGCTTCCTTATGCAAGAAGATATAAAGGGAATGCATGATATCACACACAAGAATACTTTAAAACTATAATTATCACATTCATGATCTCATAGGCCCAACACAAGCTCCCGTTTGATCTCCTACACACAGTTCTTACACAGGCATATACAATGATAACTTTCATAAACTACAATAGATCTTCCACATGCGGTTATGACCAACTAGGAAATAGATGTCAGGATATTAACAACCACATTAAGATACCCCACACATGACAACATTGCATAACCACATGACTCAACAAATGATAAAATCATTCCAATACTTAATTACATGCACTAACAATAACCATGCTTCTTTCTTATAATGCACTAGTGACCATAAGAGAAACTTAAAGCCTCAACAAAACAAGCACTAACATTTAGGGAAGACATATTGTCAAATATATCATCACATTATCAGAGAAGAGGAAGAGAGAACATATAGACACATAAGTAAACAAGACATAATCAAAGGACAAGTCTATGAACTTATCAATCTGTCATACTAATGCATACAGGGGAAAGGTACTATTACCAACACACCACAAAGAGAAAATCACTTAACCTAGAGTGACAACAACAATCCAGAGGTCTCAGTGTTGCAAACCTGTCTCTGATACCAAAGGTGATGCCCCATCATGCAACCCTAGAGTATTAGACTAACAGGAGCAAAAATTATAGAAATATATATTTTTTTGAAGTAAATGTATTAATCATTAAATATAATTACACTATTAAAAACATTAAATAAAATGAATAGCTAACACCCCTAGGGAACATAATTGCATTAGATAAACATAAAATTATAACAATACAATTGATATACATTATAATACAATAGAAGAGGATTTACATCATTCATTTGTAGAGATGAATAATTACAAGGTTCAAATACAAGATTACACGACCGATCACATTGGTTTACAATATACAACAATATAATACAATTATGAAGGTATACTACAACTCTAAAAATGCAGAACAAATTTGGAAATGGAAACACTTCTGCAATGTCCTCGAACTAGTACATCCAAGAAAACAAATGGATTAAGCTCTTCCACCCAACCATGTGAAACCCTGATGTCCACCCCTCTGAGTTAGGAGATAACAATGAGGTTCTACTAACTCAAGGGATACAAGAAGATAGATAAAGGTTTGACACAGACAACTCTGATCATCAAAAATCATCCAGACTACTCAAACATCAAGACAAGTCAAATCATCAAGACAAGATAGTACTCCAGAGGCAACAACAAAAGATAACAGGAAATAACTAGAGTGGATTAGGGAGAGTGTCATCGTATGGTCCTAGCATGGGTTACCCAGTCTATCTTTCACTAGAAACTGGCCCCCATCTATGGTTACCCTGGCAGCCTCTCTCTAGGTACTGGCCCCATAGGGTGACATATGCAGAGCTGACACATCCTCTCATGGAGACAAGGAGGTCGGCCTTGCCAACTAGGCTGTCTCATCCCATCCTTAGCCTGTGAGAGTACTCAAGGCATGGATGAGGCATCTTACTTATCTTGTTATGTAAATTACTACCCCAACCCTCCTAAATAAATTATTAAGTTATCACTGGATTACAACTTCCATGGGGTTACCCAAGCAACCACTTTGGGCATCGGCCCCACCATGAAAGCCACTCTCCTACCTACAACTAGCAATATCTAACCAACCATACAAAACAATTAACATGCAAGGACAAGGGTCTACAAGACATCCATTTCTTACATTCTGATCCATTACATAGGCCCTTTCAAATTTGACAACAACAATAAAAGTTCCCTTATCCACTTCAAAACTCAAACAGTACATCATTGGAACACAATGACACAAATAACAAGTTGAAAACCCAGTACTAAGCCTCTAGAGTTGGTAATTTGAACTCTTTACCATGTTACAAAAGTACATTTCCTGATATTGAAACTAGGTTTAAATGACCATGACTTTTCTTTAGACCAAAATGATTTAAGGCCAACAAGAATAAAGGAGAAAAAGAAGAATAACTCAATACCATCATTATTACAGGTTGATAATAATGTACAATTTTGTTCCAAGGTGACCTTACACTAAGATATCAATGACTCAACATACCATTTCTAGACAAGGTTTATGAAAATGAAACACTTCAACAAAAAGGCTAATACCACATTGCAACCTTGACCTATCACAAAACTAACATGATCACCATTACACTAAGCTAGACAAAACACAA
The DNA here is from genome assembly GCA_027924645.1 of Cunninghamia lanceolata. NCBI lineage: Eukaryota > Viridiplantae > Streptophyta > Pinopsida > Cupressales > Cupressaceae > Cunninghamia > Cunninghamia lanceolata. Next base: position 7,442,744 of record BSBN01000445.1, read on the forward strand.
TAGCAAGATTCAAAACCAAATTAAATGCAACGACCCAATTGCATCATTGATACCAATGCCTAACACCATTAAAACACAATGGTCATACATCACATTCACTTCCAAAACAGATCATAAACCAAGATCCTCATCAATACTTCAATAACAAAACCACAGGTGTAACATATGATTTGATGCATTAATCCTAGGCTACCCATGAATAATAAAGAAAAAAAACATTTATTATGACTCAATATTACAAAGAAAAACAATATAACAAAGCCCATTGTAAGACAAGAATTATTTATAAGCAAAAGATCATGATCTAAATAACTATCAAAAGTAAAAAAAATAACTTTTCTCTTTAAAAAACTTAATTAACAAATTTAATATGTCTTTCAAAGACAATACTATACTTTTTCCATTCCCACTACTCATAAAAAGAAAAGTCTTAATTTATAGATTAATTTTCTTACCATAAGAAAATACGGTGGTAATCCACATCCATTAACAAATTAAGATAAAATATTTAACAATGATAAATCAACCAGTTTAATAATGATGATAATGTTGCATAGAGGAGTTTTTGGGTATAATATTTAATGTGTACATCTTGTCAGTTGAGGAGGAATGATAATAGCATAAGAAGTACATTGTTGCTCGTGGAAAAGGCACATAATCTATTTGACCAAATGCTTATGAAATGCACAAAATGGAAAATGGTGAAAAGGTGTTAGAAACTCTTAGGTTACCTCATTCAATTCTATGGATGGACGAATGATGCTAGAAAAAGATAAAAGATAAACAACTTTGGCTCATTGATTGAACAATTGAACTAGCTCTCAGTTATCTTCCCTACACTTGACTATAGCTGCAATTATTTTGGCAACTAGATTTTGACATCATGCACAGATTCACAGCAAAGATCTAACTTGAACCTTATACAATTGCTAAAATTCTTGCCACACACTATACCATCCATTTAGTTTAAGGATAAACCTATTAGATGTCAACAAGAACAAGAGCAACAGTTATTCGATACAAGTTTTAAACCTTCCTCTTCTGTCATCAACTTCCCTTTCTCAGTGAAACTGAAGGATGATATTATCAAGTATTATAGTTGGAAATGCTCTGGTTGATATGCATGCAAAAATGTGGAACACAAGACAAAACACATAAACTGTTGAAAGAATACCATGATGGTAGGAAACACACCGAATGGATTTACTGAAAAGATAAAAGAAACTTTTAGGTAAAGTCAAATTCCAAAACCTTGCCAGTGTCCTCCCAGCTGCAGCCAGCTTTAGAGTCAAGTGAAGACATCCATCAATGCATAAAGGATAGAGGAGTTTTGTCAGATACTAATGTTGGAATGGTCCTACTAGACATGTAAGCAAAATGTGGAAGCACAATCAAGGGACATGAATTGATTGACAGAATGTCTCAAAAGATGAAATCTTATGGAATGCAAAGATCACAGGATGCATATAATGGGTTCGTTGATAAGGCCTTTGAAACTTTTAGCAGAAACAATCCATCTTAATGTCAACTTTAGCCATGCACGCCATAGTATATTCAATCTTTTTATGTTGAACATGGCATTGTCCATAAAAAATGTAGATTATAAGGAGGGCAGTTTGATAAGTTCTCAAATAAAATTGTTAAAATGGCTTACAATGTTTCATCTATAGGCATTTATACTATGAGAATAACCATCGATGCCTAATATATAGTAGCTAAAACAAATATAAAAAAAAGGGCTACGGGTGGGGCAACTTGACAACTTTTGTTGCAGGTTGAAACACCTCCTAAGACTAAGGGCTTTACTGGGATCTAAGTGTGCAGGTATGCAGATTGATGGAAAATAACTGTATAAACTTTGATCATGTTTGTAACCCTTATTTCATCTACAATCAATCCTTAGGTGAGCTGGCGATTAGAATATATCCTAAACTTTGTCATTATAACAATTTAACATGCAGTGCAAGTATGGGTGCATTTTTCTACAGAGGCGGCAGATCCCATACCAATATAGTCTATACTTAATGGTTAGAACAAATTATAGATTCTTTCAACTCAATTCCATTACAAAGATTGAATGAAACACACAAAACATATATGTTGTAAGGCTCTAGAAAACTATTAAGCAACTGCGATTGATAGAGGTAAGCTAGATCCGCAACTTTCACCAGCATCCAAATTGTTTTGGAAACAAAAACGGTATGGACTTCCATAAAAGCATGAAGGTCAATAGAGTTTGTCAAAGTTTGTGGTTGCAAATGCCCTACCAAACATGTAGGCGAAATGTAGAAGCATGCACGAGGCGTGCGAGTTGTTTCACTATGGTCCCAAGGAAATGAATTCCCTAAGAATGTAGGATATAAACAAAATGGATTAATGGAGAGGTAGATTATAACAATTTCAATGGCCTTTGCCAACATCAAGCTAATGCAAAAAGAGTTCAGAATATCCTGTCAAAATAAATTGGGGTCACGTGAAGCCAGGAAAACACATATGTAAAAAAAAGAAGAAATGTGGTAGCACATACAACCGCATCAAGGAGATGTGGATTCAAAGTATACCACGAGAGTAGTCTGGGTTTAATAAAAAGATTCAAAACCTTCGAAATGCAAAAACATAGACAAAGCAGTTGGACTACTTGACAAAGCCCCCAAAATGAAATGATTGTAGGATAAATACAAAATGGATTTAAAAACTATTGAAAACTCTAGAGCAACTGAAATAAAAAACAAACATCATACCAGGTCCTTCGATCTTTTTTTCCTCTCCTATCTATTGAATTCACCCTCCTGCCTTCCCAGATCCCCATCTTCATGCCATGAATCCCCCAAAGAATCCCTCTCACTTGAGTAGAAATGGTGCTTAGCACCCTAGATGAGTCGTGAACCCCCTACCTCATGGAGTTCCTCCCCCTAAAATAGATAAAACTTAACTAATTATAGAGAGAGACATCCCACAAAATCTTCTTGAAGATTCCTCATTGGGCCAATAAATTCTGCATGCAACACTAACCAACAATATGCTATTTTTATCATTTACAGTTAGACAATAATTATTTTCAGATTTTATCTATTTTAGCATTTACTAACATTCTAATAAATTTATGAGGAATATATAAAACAATATCATATATATTTAACAAAAGAATATTAAATATTTATAATTCATCTGTTATTATTATTATATTATTATTAGCTTAACTTTTAGAATATATTTTTCATAACTAAATTTACATGAGAACATTTATATATTTATTTAACAAGAATGCTTCAAAACTAGTTATTTTATTTCAAGGCAACACTAACCAAATCAATACCAACAGAATAACTCAACTGTGAAACCCTACCTAACTATTATGCAAGAACGGAAAGTAAGACCATCACATCAATGACTGACTATTTTGACCAAACCGATAGCATAGACAGGGTGTATGACTGAATACTCATCCTCTTTAAGGATGATGGCTAAGCTAGGGGACCACATGTTATCTCCATTCAATAGTTCCATTGGTATGAAGGTGTGCTCAGACCTATTGATTTAGGTGGAGTCAATGCCTAGCACCTACAGCCTGCAGCAAACTGAAGTGTCGTATACAACCATATATCTCATCATCCAAACAGGCACCTAGTGATAGGGAATCGTAGCGTAGGAGGGTACTCGTTATGAGTAATACTACGCCATCCCTTCACAACACATCACAATATCCACATTAAACAGTTCATCAATAACTAATTAATTAGGTGTCAAATAGTCGCATAAAACAAATCTATATAATCAGTTAACTTGTAACTAAATATATCAAAAGCATAATGTTCCAATCATAAACGTCAATAGTATCATCATAGAAATGTCAATGAGTATCATAAAAATAGTAAAATTACCATCAACATTTCTATATTACCCTAAATATTCTGAGTATTTCCATTTATCCTCTTGCTCCTTAATCCGACCACTTGCACATCCAAGGTAAAACTGGTTGGGCACTACACCATTAAGAATATAAAGGATCAGATAGATGCACTAGAGACACAAATAATACAAGTAGCTAGTACTTATGATCCAATATAAGATACTAATGGTGCCATAAGGGCATAAGTAGAGACATTTCACTCCTAACTAGTCCAGTAGTTCTAGGATCAAAGTGAACAAATCAAAGCATAGATTGAGAAGATGAGAGAGATGGTAAGCCTGAGGTTGGCATCCTTGATGGAAGTGTTTACTAAGGCCAAACAGACTGCATAAAAGATACAGGTACCATCTACATTGGGTGATGCAAAGGATACATATATTCAGTTGGAGAGACAAATTCAAAATTTGACATCAGTGAAGAAATAGCGGGACACAACTCTAGCCTAAATTAGAGTGATATGAAAAATCATCCTACCTTCAAATTGAATACTTCATGTCTTGAGGACAAGACATACTTTTAAAATTGGGAATGATGTTGGAAGAGTATAGGGAAACTGACAGAACCCACCGTAAGTTGCCGTAAGAGGCATGGGGAGGATAGAGAGACACATAAAGAGGTATTTTGGAAAAGGACACACCTATATGTGGATATAGGATATACATGTAAGTAATGTAAAGAAAGAGTGTGTAAGTGAGAATGAGAGTGAGATAGAGATGTGTAAGGCAAAGACTCAGATTTGTCAGTGTGAATATATATATGTACCCATTGATTATGAATATATATAAAGGAGATATAAGGGTTCTGATATATGTATGTGTATCTTATGAATGCTTTAAATGAATTATATAGTATTGCATAACTTATCTCCTTAATGTTTATCTATGATTCTCTCACTGTATGACTAGGATATAAACTTGACTTTAGAGACTTGACTGAAGACCAGATCTTTGGACTCATTTCCCTCCCATTTCTTGCCAACAATGTGCGTCAATATGTTTGGATCTAGCATGATACACATGATTTTTTGCTAGCTTCATATTACTTAGATTATCACAAATTATAGTAGTTGGACAATCTTGTGGTTGATTTGTTTTCTTAAGTCTAGTCTTGATAGTGCTTTCAAGAACCAATTTATTTAGCTTTTGTGGGTGATAGTGACACTATTGATTGCTTCTTACTGTGCTAAGAAACTAGTATTGAATCAAGGTGAAAGATATAATATGAAGTTGATTTTCTATCATCAACATCACTTGCATAATCACAAACTATATACCCTATTTTGATGTTCAAGTTTACATTTACATGCAAATCTGCATCAAACACAAGAAGCCTGCAAATGTAGGATACAGTTTGCAAGATGACCTCTAAGATTTTAGAGGTTGTCTCTTCATGAGAATTTCAATAATCTATTTTAGACCAAATTGTAGGTAAAAAGAGAGAAATGAACTCAAGAAAATGTTTGAATTAAGCTAATCTAAATAAATAGTTGATGGAAAAGTGGTTCCATATAGAACTATAGATTTCACACAACATGGATGAAAGGACTTACACATTATAAGCATTCACTATTTAACTAAGAGACTATAAACTAAATAAAAAGAAGAGGGACAAAATGATCACAACTTCATATATTAATCAATTGGTAGTGCATAATTATAGATTTTTAAACTACTTAAAATAAGTCTAAATACATGAAGGTTGCTATAAACAACAAATATCCAACAAAATAACAAGTATTTAGAGCTCTTATGGCATGAGAATTCCTAATACCTTCTACATACAAAAGCACCCAAAGCTCTTATGTATACAAAAAAAGTGCCCATAAAAGTCAAAAGGTAAGAAAGATCGTTGTGTAAGAAAAGAGAGGCACTTATCATTGTTTGCATACATAACTGTCACACAACTATGCCTTGATAATGAGTAATCCCCTCAAAATCTACTTGGTGATTGGTGATCATAATGTTGATAGTTTGACATAACATCTCTCTTCCTGCTATTCCTTTGATTATAAGAAGTGAGCGAAAGTGTTGGATCAATAGCATGATCATTAGTTTCTAGAAGGATTGGTTTCACTTCTAGAATGTATTGGCCATTAGATGCAAATCCTTCATGGAAGGTTGAACCATGTGGAAAACTACTTCAAGTCTAGTCTTTATACTTCTCCCACCAATGACATAATGTCATTGTATTGTGAGTTCTACAACAACTCAAAAAAGTGAAATTCTACCATGTGTCTTCTTGGGACCCCATTTCTAACCTTGTTTTTGCCCCAAAATCCATCAAATATACCTTGAATGTCCCCATGTGTTTGTATTCTATTTCTTTCCTTTGAAAATCTTGAAAAACCTAAGTATTTCTATGGTACCCTGTCAACCATTTTGGGCCTACCAAGAACAAGTCAGAGTTTTCCTTAGTTCCTCAAACTAAGAAAATTTCTAATGGTGTTCCTGGTCACCCCCAAATCACCAACAAAGAAGTTGAAAGAAAGAAAGTAAGGGAAGTTTCAATGATACCCATGGTTCTTAGAACCAAGGAAATCATCGATGAGTTCCTAGTTCTTGGTTCCCCCTGACCACTAACAATGCATAGAAAGATAAAAATAGCTAGGGAAAAAAGGGAATAGAATAAAGTTTGTGGTGAGTTCCTAGTTGGTGGTAACTCATCAACAAAGTAGAATAAGGGAGAAAAAAGGATAAGAAAAGTGATTTCAGTGATTCCCTTGGTTCCTAAAACTAAGGAAATCCCCAAAAGTATTCATGGTTACTTGCCAATCACCGACCAAATGGTGACAAGGAAAATGAAGACAAAGAAGAGAAGAAGAAAAAGAGATAAGAAAGTGGCAAGTTCCCAATGGGTGGGAAGTCACCGACATGATGAAACAAAGAGGAAAAGAGAAAAGAAAGGAAATTTTAGTGAGTTCTTAGTGGGCTGGAACTCACCGATAAAGTTCTTGATGAGCCTAAAATCACCAACAAGGTAAAATAAATGTTTTAAAGTGTATTAAAATACATTTTTTGTAGGTTCATTAGTTTGAACACCTGCCTACTTCCCAAAAGTGCCATTAATTTCTAGCATGATCAAATTGAAGGTACATAAGGTTTATTACATCAGGTACATGAGTAGGTGGGTGCCCTAAATGGTTTTTCCAGCCAAATGGATACAATAAAATAGGAGAATTATAAAAATGTGAAAAAGGATGTAAAAGGCATTTGGAAAAGGAGTTGTTTTGAAACCTATATGTGCTTCAAGAAGATCTAGGGCATCAAATTATTGTTGGTCTATTCTACAAAATGAAGGTATACATCTTGTAAATTAGAGAGAAGGTTTTCAATGTGCACTTGCATCCAATGGTATTTCTCCTGGGCAATTTGTAATATTCATAGGAATGCATAGTTTGTAATTGTGTGTTTTCTTCTGATGTAATGAGGATTTGATGTATGTGTGACAATATATAATGCATTGAAAAGGTTTTTAATGGTCTCTTGTTCATTTCACATGAGTTATTGTAATTCTAGTTTAGATTATTGAGTATGTTCATTGTATGCAGTGTTATCTAAGATTTGTATGTGAATACCTATTAGGTTCTATTGACATTTTGTAAATGTATCTCCCTCTATTATGTATTTTGTGACTATATAACCCTAGGATTGGCACTAGTCCTACCTATTCCATTCTCAATCAAACAAATCAAAGAACAAATCTTAAAAAACAATATTTTAACTTATTTTAGAATTATTGTAGTTTGTGGTTCCACAAAAAAATATGGTATAATATTATGTAAATCATTCTCATTTATTTACCTTGTGGTCCATGTGTTTTTCCCACACCTTGCACTCATTGCATTGTGTTTAAATTAGCTATATTGAGGTACCCAAGTGGCTTATTGTTCTTGGTTTAGTAACAATGTTAGAGCCAAGCTAATAGGTTGTTTTTAGCCATCAACATTTTAGTTGTTCATTTGGCTTATTGAACCTCTAGAAATACCCTCCTAAGTTTAGGTTGAGCTCAAAGAGTAGGAGATAAAACCCACTCTCATAGAGTTGATTGTTAACCCTCCATGGTCTGTGGATGAGCAAGTTTTTCTTTCATGATGAAAACCCTAGCCTTGAAAGTGGATCTTTGTTCTAGGAAGTGGAGCCGCAGTTTTGGGACCCAACAGAATGACACCATTGCCAAAGAATATTATATTGGACATTATTTTAAAGACCTTATAAAATCCTTATTTGCAAAGTACTTTCTTCCAAATTGGGAAGTGGTGACTATTCAATTTAACCCATAATTAGCTTGTAGAAAATACAGCTCAAATGGACTGAAGAATATAGTACCAATATTAGTCTAAGCATGATGATTCCTTAGATGGTACAAAATCAAAGGAATAGGTGGAGGGCTACAAACACTGGTGAAGCCTCTAGACAAAATTTTTAAGACCAAGGAGAAGCATCAGGTCTAAATGATGCATTTAAAGATTTGAGACATCAATATAAATATACATAAGAAGGTTTTGTTGATAACACACTTAAAACAAATAGAAGAATAGATAGAGATGAATATGAAGTTAGAGGAAGTGAAAATATTGTTGGCAAGGGAAGTAGAGATAGGTCTAGATAAGTATAAAGAGGAACATTTGGTGTGCAAAATGAAAATGCATTTCAGACTACCCAACATCCAACTTCATCTACTAGGTCACAAAGGAATGATCATGATAATATTCCTAATGATGAAGATCAACCTAGACAACTCGATGCTAAAGAAAGGGAACATATTCTCAATGAAGAAATGGATTTGATAGATCATGTTAGATGAATAAGAAAAGAGCCCATAGAAAAAATGAGTTATTGCAGGCTCAAATCACTCAACAAGAACAAGAACAAGCTCAAGCAACCCAACAAAAGAAAATAAATCAATATCATGATCAAGTTCCTTAGTATAAAAAAAACATCAACAAAAGTACCAACAAATGGATCAACAAGATAGGAACCCAGGTCATATGCATCAATTTCCCAATTAACCACCATAGTAGCCAAAACAAGAATTTGGGAATATCCCAAATCCAAGGCTTGCTTTCTAAAGATAGGCTCAAAGGTTCTTTCTAGCTAGATAGCCTTTGGGAGTAGAGAGGTATAAACAACTTGATTTCTTTGGTATCCCTGATTTCCCTTAACCAATTCCAAATGAAATAAGAGGAAAGATTCCTAGATGCAATGACATGTGAAGAACACCTAAGTCATTTCATAAATATGAAATTGATCATGAAGATTTTATGATGAAACTATTTGTGCATTCATTAGAAGAGAGTGCCAAAGAGTGGTATAAGAGTCTTCTTGATAATAGTGTGGATTCATGAGAAGAGTTCATGAGGGTATTTAGATTCAATATGGGGATAGGATTGCTCCCAAGTTTGATATCCATGAACTTACATCCATCAAGAAGGGAGTAAATGAAATAGTGGCTGACTTCAACATCAAGTTCATCATGACTATGAGAAAAGTACCTCCTAATCTAAGGCTCAATGAGTAAACATGTTTGGTGTTGTGTTGTGGTGCCTTTGATTCCAAAATTGGTTTTTTTTTAGGGACAAGAATCCTCAAACCTTGAGGGAGGCATATGCTACAACTATAAACATTGAAAAAAACATGAGAGTATCAAGTAAACATGTCAAAAGGTTAGATATAAAGATCTCCCAGCTAGATAGGGTAGACATGAATGAGCTTCTCAAAACTAAAGACAAACTAGGCAAGCTCATGGGAGTTAAGAAGGATTTTTCCTATAAGGTAGAAAGAAATAAAAAAGGGATGCCACCTCAAGGTGCAACAACACATTTCAATGAAGGCCAAAGGTTGCATAACATGACTTATAACACTGATTGGTCTAAGAGGCCACACCATAATGATAGGAAGGTAGCCCCCAAGAAAGTGACTTTCAAACAGCCTAAGGGGCACACACCAGATCCATTGAGAAGGGATCAAGTCAACTTTCAAGAGGTTTGATCTTGGTGTAATGCTTTCTTCCATATAAATCAGTCAATTGTATAGTTTCTCATTCAATGAGAAGAGAAGAAGAGTTTTCCAATGAGGAAGGTGGTGTTGAGTATTATGAATATGAGATCAATCAGTTTGATGAATATTAAGGATTATGAGCAATTAGATAAGGATGCTGATTATGATAGTTATGCTACATATGATCATGTTCTTCAATATGATTATAGTACAAGCCCTAAAAGGTATGAGTTTCCAGCTCATGAATTTGAACACTTGAGAGACCTCATGAACATGAAGTATCAATAGTCCAAACCATCAAGAGAAGACATGAAATTCTTAACAGATGCAGCTATAATGCAAGTTTAGGGAGCTTACCAATTGAGGAATAGGCAAGTGCCTGTGCAAAGTAACCCTTCTGCAAAGCCAAGTAGAAATGGACTGGATAGTGAAAAGGAAAAACATAAATAACTGTTGAAAAGAGGGACATCAATACTCCCAAGAAGATGCTAGAAAATAAGAAGATCCCAATGTAACCATCAGTAACCAAAAATAAGTATGTGCAAAAGGCTCTAGTACACATGGTGCAATCAGCTATTATATTAGTCCCAAAAGTATAAAATTCAAAGAATTATTCCAAGGAAGATCAACCCCAAGTGCCAAAGGAACAAGATGAGAATAAAGAGAAAAAAAATGATTTGAAAGGCATGGATATTTTTGCCAGCTAGTTGATACCTTTCATTCCAAATGAAAATAATGTTACAATATCATGTGATGCCCCTCTACCAAATTATCATCCTATAGATATGGCTCAAGTTCTTAGCCAAGTTAGAATTTCATTGCTAATAGGGAACGCCCTTAAAATTCTAGAGCATAGGGATAGAGTTTTATCATGTCACTGTTATTAGTGCACCAACATAGCTTGTGGTTATTTCTTGTGACAATGATAAACATAAAAATGAAGAAGAAATTGTTGAGATATATTTGGGGTCATCTATTGTTAATAGACGAATGGATGTTGATACTTTTTATACAACACTGATTATCAATGGTTGGATGTTACACAATTGTATGCTTGACTTTGGTGCCTCTAGTAATGCCATGCCATTAGAGGTCATGAATGACTTAGGTATCAAAGTGTCTAAGTCTTATGGAAAATGTTTTGCCATGGATTCTAGAGAGGTGAATGCAATTGGATTGGTAAAAGATGTTGAAGTCCAACTGGTTGCATATCTAGATAAGTCATTTTTAATGGATGTCATCATTGTTGATTGCCCTACTAAGTAGGGTATGTTGTTAACTAGAAAGTGGGTAGCTTCTATGTGGGGTAGTATCCAAATGGATTTATCATATGCTCCCATCCTAGTGCACGGGGTAGAAGTAAAATTGTATAGGAAAAAGATAATAGACAATGGTATAGAAGATCATCATGAGATGGCTGAAGAATGAAACTTCTTTGATACTCAGATTGATCATTTCATGGGGTATTGTGACAATGATAATCATGATGTTATTACTAATCTTCCTCACAATGTTGCCCCTATTTGTGATGTAAATGATTTGTGGATAATGTGTTTTAATGGTGCATACTTAAGAAATGGCTCAAGTGTTGGCATTGTTTTGATATCACCTATAACGTCGGAAAATGTCCCCTTGGGGGCTTTTCTCTCTTAAGGTTTAGTTCTTGGGTCTTTTGCATGCATTTAGGACATCTTACTTCATAATTGTCATCCTGATGGAATGAGCCCTAGGTAACATGACAAATGGGACCTAGGAGGACCCCTTGAGCTGTACCCTGCCCAAAATAAGGGGGAGGACTTGGACGCCTGCACCCTAGTCCTACCCTATTTTGGGGCAGCCCCAATTTTTGGGCGTCGGTTTATGACCGTTATTTGGGTCCTTTGCTGACACAGTAAGTTTGAATTACAAAAATCTTGGCAGGAGTGTTTGTAGTTGCATATAAAAGTATGTTTAGGCATTCATTTGTAAAATAGATGGCAATTGTGATGTTCAAGTGTTCTCAAGGTGATTCAAGGCTTTCATTGTGTTGCAAGAGCAAATTTGTGTGGTTTATGTGTTTGTGTTTGCAGATTTGAGCGTCCATTTCATCATGGAATGAAGAAAATCATCCTCCCATGATATCTTCACTCAAGGTGACATTATAATGTGTTTTCATCATCATTTCCTTTTGTTTTTGCTTCTTCCTCACAAGGGTACACACTCTCTATCTAACAATGGTGTTTGGAGACTTAAGTGTCCTCCAGGGCTTGTCTTAGGCAAGCCTCTAAACACCACAACCCCCTCCCAAAGTCTTGTGATTGCAGGTTACAGGTGTCGCATTTGGGAAAAGTGAAGTTGTGGGAAGGATTAGTAGGCATCAAAGATTCTGGATCTGAAGAGAAGTAGGACACCAGAGCATTTCCAGGACTTGGGTGCTCACTCTAGTGTCCTCCGTAGTTGAATTTCTGGAAACAGGAGTTACAGTGTTGATCAGTGTTGAAAGGAGGCTAGGATCCCACAAAGAAACTAGTACCTTGGATTTGGGCACCTGCTCCAGTGTCCCTGACTATTCCACCTCAGAACCTTGAAAATAGGTACTCTGTGATTTGATATTTTACTTTTGTCTGCAAGAGCTTTTTTATTTATTCATCAGTTTATTGTTGTATTTGCATAATTAGTGTTTTGATGGTCAATTGAGTATAAGATAAGAGAAATTGATAATCAAATTCTCTAATTCAAGCTTCCCTACATCTCATAGCAATCTAGGGTATGACAGTGAATTGCCACTTGACCCTAGATCCTTGAATGTATAGGGTGAAAGGAGTATTCAAACATCTAAGACACTAAACATTAAACAAATCCCAAGTTTACCCTAAACAAATTGGTGAACCCATGTTTTTGGAATTGAATTGCAACTTCTTGAGTGTGTTTCTTCATATTTGGATTGATTTCATTCATTCATATAGTCTTTAATCTTATTGCATTCAGAAAAATTCAAAAAAATTGAAAATTTTGAAAAAATAAAAAAATTGCATTGTTTGGCTTACTAAATTGCATCAATTCTTTCTAAATTTTCCTAATTCATGATTTTTGCATCAGATCTGATATAAACTACATAAAAACACAAAAATTCAGAAATTTGCATTGCATTTTCATCATTAACTTGTTAGGCTTTTGTAGAAATTTTGGCAATTTTCATTAAACCTAGTAATTCCAAAATCTAGGGTTAGTAGGCAAAATCTTCTTTCAGATTTTTTTACTAATTTTAGAGGCTCATTGAAATTAAAATTTGGCTTTAGTCTTGCATTTTAGTGTAAATTTACATTTAGATTTAAAATATTTGTATTTTTACATAGAAATTTTCAACAAAAAACTAGCAATTTTCATGCATTTGCATTGGCATTTTGCATATTAAGGCTTGGAAATCATTTTCAGATCTGAGAGTAAGTAAATTTCATCATAAATTAGACTTCAAAACATTCACATGGCATTTTGTCTCAAGATGTCAAACCTAGGGCTTCAAAAACAATGATTTTCACTAAATTTAGCCTTATTGACTCCCTAAACTTGGACCATAGGAGTGTTGTGAAAACTATTTTTGCATTAATTGGTTTTTATAAGGGTAATAATTTTCTTCCCCTCATAAAAATCTTCTGAACACCCTTTTAACGGGCTCTTGTATTGAAAATTCGATGAAAAACTACACATTTTAACTATTTTCACCCTAGGGTTTGACCTAGTTTGCACTCCAAGCGTGTTGCGATCAAGTTTATGCACTGAGGTGACTGATATTATTGTTTTTATTTTCTATACCTCCTAAAATTCATTACAAAACCTCTTTTTCTAGGTCTTGGAATAAAAAAATGGTGAACAAATTGCATATTTTGCTATATTTTCACTAGGGTTTTACCTTAAGTGGCACTAAAAGCATGTTGTGTTGGGTATTTTGGCACCAAGTTTCTGTTATTACTGATATTATTTTCTTTCCATCACCATTTTCCTCACAACACCCTTTGTTATGCTCTCTTGCATTTGAATTTTGGTGAAAAATGCCTATTTTAGCATATTTTCACTATAGTTTGACTTGGCATTATCTTGGATTTGCATCAAGAGTGTGTTGAGAGTGATCATATTTCTTCTTTGGACTGATATCAGACATATAATTTCTTCCCTTCATCAAAATCCTTACAACATTCTTTTTTTATTCATTTACATTGAAAAAGGTACAAAAAACTAAGCATTTTTGGCCTTCAATCATATCCTTCTCTTAGGATTTGTTCTCTTAGTTTGTGTGCTATGTGTTGTGTGATTTTGTATAATCTTTATGACACACTATTCTAAAAATAATATCCTTTTGAGAAGAAGTAAAAGGTCGATGGGATCTAGTGCTCTCAAAGAAAATAACATTCCTACCTCTAATAATCCTTTGAACACATCCTTTACAAAGGGAGAAACTCAAATTGTGCAAGATATTATACATCCTCCAACCACAATGGAAGAACAAACTTTTCATTATGTTGATAATACTATTGAGGCAACAAGATATGTATCTGATGAGCAAATAGAAAAATTGGATAAAGAGCTAGCTGAATTTCAATCATTTATGGAAAATGAGAGAATAGCTGAAGAAGTTGTCACTACAATTCATAATATAAGAGCATTGTTAAAATAGAGACAAGATGGTGTAAATGCAATTCATGGTCTAGTACATATTGTACAAACCAATATCATGCCAGTGATCAAATGTGCACAAGTGATAAATAACACTTTACCACCATCTCATACTCAAGTATCAGTACCTATACTGACTACGGGAATATCCACTTTTACATCAACTATCTTAAGAACTAATGCAAAATCTTGTAGTAATGCTACCACTGGTATTGGAGTATCTAATAGCACTAATTACAAAGCTGTGGGATTTGATTATCAAAATTTGGTTCCTAAAGGGACCTCCTCTATGCATAATTGTTCTCAACCACCTATCTATTCCACTCATTTCCAACCACCTATTACCTACTCACAACCATCTTCCACCTATCACTACATCCAACCATCGTTAACATATTCTTAGCCTCCACCTATCATATCTCAAGCTCATTCACCTCCCCACTTTGCTTCCAATTCCTTGCAACAAACTGCATCTCCTAATGATGCCATCCTAAACCAACTTTTACAGGGCATGATTGCTTTGTAACAAAAGGTAACAAACTTGACAAATTCTTGGCAACCTAGTCTACCAACATATCATGCATATAATCCCCTTTCCTATGCAATCTTGAGAACTCCTATGCCTAAGAGGTTTGAGACTCCCCGCTTTGAAAAATATGGTGGAAAAGGTGATCCTAATATTCATGTGGCAACATTTACAGCCATGTGTAGTGATTTTTATTTTGAAGAGGATTTGTTACCAAAAATTTTCCCATGATCTCTCAAAGATATTGCTTTAGAATGGTTTTGCACTTTGCCTCCAAATTCAATACACTCCTTTTTGCAGCTGATTGATCAATTTTTACACCATTTTCAAGCAAATATCAAACCCCAAGTCACTCTTATTGACTTGGTTCAATGTAAAAAAGGTCTGAAAGAAAAGTGGACTGAATTCATTAGTTGGTATCAAGGACTTTATGCATAGATTCAGTACTAGATGAAAGATGAGGATGTTCAAAAGATATTCATTACAAATCTACAACCTAACATTCGTAATAAGATTCTCTTGATGAAATATAACTCCTTTCAACATTTATGCACCGCTCTTCATGATTATCAACTTTTGTCTAGTCAATATGAAAACTAAAACTCATCAGCTCAAGTTGGTCAATCCATGGGTGGATCATCACAAAACAATTTTAAGAGAAACAATAATAGGAGTTTCATCAAGATTAATGGACCAAATATGAATGTGTCTGCTATAAATAATCTAAAGAAACCATCATATCAACCAAAAAAATTTACTTTGATATCCGAGTCCTACCACTCCATCATGAACCAAGCTGTGAGTAACAACATTTTGAAGCTTCCCCTAATTAAGCCTATTGATACTAGTAAACAAGGACCTTACTTTGATGCTAATGCCTTTTGTCATTATCATCATACACAAGGACATGACACTAAATGATGTATGCATCTTAAACATGAGATACAAGACATTATTGATTCAAATGTCATCTAGGTGTCGAGTGTGAATGATAATGGAAATAAGTTGGTTGCTCTGCCGAATAAGAATTTATAAATCTTCACTAATCCTTTCCCTAAACATACTAAAAACAATATGGTGGAATAAGGTTTAATGGAAGTAGACGAGGATGATTACTTGGACTATGATAATATCTTGGGAATGATTGAAGTAGATAAGAAACAAGTGGATAATCCATCTCATCCATGAAGAAACAAAATTTATGCTGAGGTTCCTCCTCCTTATATGGATCAGGAGATAATCAAAATGCATCAGAAAAGCAAGAACAACAATCGATACAGATGAGTAAAATGGTACAGGATGATTCTCGTTACCATTCCAGAAAGAGTTAATGAAAACTTACTAAAAATTAGAAAAGAGAAAGATGACAAGCAACAGTAAAAAATAATAGTGGTTCTCCCCCTCACAAGAAACAAAAAGTCTGATTTCAACAAGAATTTGAGAAACAAGCATCATATGATAACAAAAGAATCTTTCATAAGAACCACTCAAATTTTGTATTAAATATTATCGAACACCTCTCCAAGAGGTTTGTGAGCTCCAAGATATAATATGAAGACCTTACAGGTAAGTATCTCTAAACCTTTATCTCTCTCGTGATGTGCTTCCCCCGTGATGTGTTATATGTTGTTTAGGCCTCCTGGGATGACCTCAGATTCTCCCGTAAGGTACGGAATACCAAGAGACCACCTCTGTTGTAACCTTCTTCTATTTGTATCATCATTCTTTTAAATTGCATCTCTTTGATTTCATCATTGAGTGTTGTGTCTTATGGACATAGCGTTGCGGTTGGTGACTTGGGGGCACCCTCCTACATGACTGTCCTTAAGACACTTGTTTCTCCTCTCTTATTTATTATTTCCCTTCCTCTAGTGTTTCCATCTAGTGGGCGGATGATGAAAAAAACATTTACACTGATGCAGACCTAGTGTCCCTTTCGAGAGCAATCAAAAATTGGACTTAGTTCCTAATATGACGATGGGGTTGTATATCGTATCTGATGCTTGGCTAGTGGAAGCACTCGTGCTTTTTGCATAGTAAATTTAATGATGTTTCTATGGCATTTACAAACCTTAACAATACTACTGCTCTATGCACCTTTGTTTGTCTTTGAATCTAGCCCTGGCGGTACTCGATTCAGAGAACTTCATGATATAGCCCTACGGTTATCCTTGAATTCTACATTTGTTGTATAACCTTGGCTCTTTGTGTGGTTAATCATATGCATTGATGTTGTTGTTTATCATGATCTTGTAGACACTAACATGTTTCTTGCAGGGATGTGTTTGGGGGAACATTTGGTGATCATAAAGTACATGTCACCTCTAGGGGGCATGGGCTTTGCGAAAGTCAGTGTTCCCCTGTGTGTTTTCTTCCTACCTTAATATGCTTGATATCAATACCTAATATTAGTGAATGCTTCTGGATTAAACTGTGTCTATTTTTGATTAAAAAATAGACATAGTTTAATCCAGAAGCATTCAATAATATTATCATGGACTGTGGAAAACTCATGCCTACTATCAATACCTAATATCAAACACCTTAAGGTGGGGGCATATATAAGGTAAGATGTCTGCTATAGATTTTAGCAATGTGTTTGACCTTAGGTGCAAAGACCTACACGATGAGTACATAATGCATCCTAAGTTTGTTTGCAATAAATCAATCAATCATGTAAGCCCTCTACGGAGGTGGGATATCATGTATATCCTTTTTATCTTAAGCCCTCTGTGGAGGCAGGGATGGTGTATTTCTTGGAGAAGATTGCATCATCCTATCATTTTCAAAATTCCTCTGCGGAGGCGGAGAACAGTTCTGTGACTAACTCAACCCCTAAGTGTGTCTTCGACAATTGTTGTGGCAAAGCCCAATTGTCAGTGTGTGCCTATAATGTGTCTGAGATGGTGTTGGACCTAGAAATAGGTACACTCCATCACTTGTCTATTGTGTTTTTTCCGTGTCTTCAAGTGTGTGTGTTTTGGCATGTTTGTTGCCCCATATGCAATATAAAGATCAACACCTTAGGGTTGTGCTTCCTATATTTTCGAAAGGTTTTGTGTGTCTTGCATGTGTGTTGCCCATATATACAAAGACTTGCACGATGAGTTCATCATGTATTATGGGAGGTTTGTTTACTTTCCAGTACTTGCATTTGCATGTCACATATATGAAAGAAAAAGAAAAGAAAAGACATCATATTTGTCTTCCATGCATTAATGTGTCTTCCATGCATTGACTTCCTTCTCCATGTTTTGCGTGACTGTAACTGTCTTCTCTGCCTTTTACATGCCTATTACTATTTTCTATGTGATTGGCATGTCTTCTCTATACTTGATGTGTTTGTTGTGTTTGTGACCTTACTTTAATGCATGTATTGGCCTTGTGTTTATACATACATTAAAGTGGGGGCTAAATGTAATGTCATAAAATGTCCCCTTGGGGGCTTTTCCCTCTTAAGGTTTAGCTCTTGGGTATTTTGCATGCATTTAGGACATCTTACTTCATAATTTGGCATCCCGATGGAATGAACCCTAGGTAACATGACAAATGGGACCTAGAAGGACCCCTTGAGCTGTACCCTACCCAAAATAGGGGGGAGGACTTGGGCACCTGCACCCTAGTCCTACCCTATTTTAAGGCAGCCCCAATTTCTGAGTGTTAGTTTATGACCATTATTTGGGTCCTTTGCCAACACGGTAAGTTTGAATTACAAAAATCTTGGTGGGAGTGTTTGTAGTTTCATATAAAAGCATGTTTAGGCATTCATTTGTAAACTAGATGGTAATTGTGATGTTCAAGCATTCTCAAGGTGATTCAGGGATTTCATTGTGTTGCAAGAGCATATTTGTGTGGTTTATGTGTTTGTATTTGTCGATTTGAGCATCCATTTCATCATGGAATGAAGAGCATCATCCTCCCATGATATATTCACTACAAGGTGACATTATATTGTAATTTCATCATCATTTCCTTTAGTTTTTACCTCTTCCTCACAAGGGTACACACTCTCTATCTAACAACAATGTTTGGAAACTTAAGTGTCCTCCAGGGCTTGACTGAGGCAAGCCTCTAAACACTACAACCCCCTCCCAAAGTCTTGTGATTGCAGGTTACAGGTGTCACATTTGGGAAAAGTGAAGTTGTAGGAAGGATTAGCAGGCATCCAAGATTTTGGATTTGAAGACAAGTAGGACACCGGAGCATTTCTAGGACTTGGACAATCTCTCTAGTGTCCTTTGTAGCTAAATTTATGCAAATAGGAGTTACAGTGTTGATCAGTGTCAAAAGGAGGCCAGGATCCTGCAAAGAAACTGATACCTTGGACTTGGGCACCCACTCCAGTTTCCTCGACTATTCTGCCTTGGAACCCTGAAAATAGGTACTCTATGATTTGATATTTTACTTCCATCTACAAGATCTTTTTCTGTTATTTGTTAGTTTATTTTTGTATTTGCATAATTGGGGTTTTGATGGTCAATTGAGCATAAGAGAAGAGAAATTGATAATTAAATTCCCTAAGCCAAGCTTCCCTACATCTGATAGTGATCTAGGGTATGATAGTGAATTGCCACTCGACCCTAGATCCTTGAATGTATAGGGTGGAAGGAGGATTCAAACATCTAAGACACTAAACATTAAACAAATCCCAAGTTTACCCTAAACATCACCAGATGGGGAACATTTTGGATTGTCCTTTAGGCTTGATTTCCAATGCATAGACAATATTGTTCAGTATGATTCTCTTTTTTTAGGTTTGAATATTTCTCATAAGCATGCAATCAAATGTTTGAAAATCCAGGGAGACTCTGAACTTGTGGTGCAACAAGTTAGAAGTGTTTATGTAGCCAAAGACAATAGGTTGAGAGAATACATGAATGCAGTGTGGGACACATTAGAATTATTTAATTCTATCAACATCAAATGGATTGAAAGGTATGATAATGAAGAGGTAGATACTCTAGCTATAGCAGCCTCCAAATTTAACTTGCAATATGCCTTTTCTCTTTCCAGTCATGTTGAAGTTCTCACAAGGCCCACCATTCCTGATGACATCTACAAATGGCAAGTATTTAATGATAGAAATTAGATTTATAGGTTCCTAAATTGTGTGGATGAGTTTGATAATTAATTAATAGATTTGTGGCCTATGGTGGAAATTGAGGATGGCAAAGAGACCTTATTTGGTAGTAAAGTGGTATAGCTGAAGACAAACACAATTCTTAAAAGGATTGTGACAATGAAAGAATGTTTGATAATGTAGATCATTGGAAAAAGCAAAGGCAAACCAATTGAAGAAGATAGTGTTGAAGGTGTGAACCTAGGAACTAAGGTAGCTCCTAGGATGATTTAGATTAGTAAGAAGTTGAAACCAAATGAGAACAAATAATGATTACATTGTTGAAAAGGTTCAAGAAATGTTTTGCATGGTCTTATAACGAGCTCAAGGCCTATATGGAAGACTTATTTTAGAACACCATTCCCCTATAGCCTAATGCAAAACCTTTCTAGTAGAAATAAAGATGAATTAACCCTAATCTTGCTCCTCAAATGCAAAAAGAATTAACAAAGATGAAATAAGGTAGCATCATCAAATCTATTAGACATTTAGAGTGGGTATCCAACTTGGTTCTGTTATAGATTAAAATGTGTACACTAGCATTTTACACCTAGTTTAGCACTTGGTTGGACCTAAAATGTTACCTTTGTTAATCAAGACCTATATTAACACATTTTGAGTATAAAATGATAAAATATTGATCTTGATGAATAAACCTGACAAAATAAACTTAGGACTAGCCTAAGCTCACAACATTAGACACTCCTCAAAGTTTGTGAGGCTAGAGGACCAGGGCACCTAAGCACCCTAATCCTAGGTGGGTCCTTCATCCCCTCTCTTGTGGTGTTGGCTTAAAACACCTCCCTAGTTTGTACATGTCAGCCC
The DNA here is from genome assembly GCA_027924645.1 of Cunninghamia lanceolata. Classification (NCBI taxonomy): domain Eukaryota; kingdom Viridiplantae; phylum Streptophyta; class Pinopsida; order Cupressales; family Cupressaceae; genus Cunninghamia; species Cunninghamia lanceolata. Next base: position 7,463,770 of record BSBN01000445.1, read on the forward strand.
AATTTGGTTTGATTCATTGTTTGTGAGTGAGAATGCATATATAAAAGTGTTTTACAATTCATTTTACACCTAGATGAAGAATGCAAGATTAGAATTTGCTCACATGTTTGATCTTCTATGCTCTAGTGCTCTTCATGCTTGGAATTACTATCTACTTGTGGATGTTATGAAGCTTTTTTGTAGGTCTTGAAGGAAGTTTCAAGCCTTCTCCATCACTCTCCTTGTTGGTGCATGATCTTGAGTTATCTCCATAAACTAGTGTTTCACATCTTGTGGTAATCATCATCATTTCCATTCATTCTTTCAACGTATATTGTTGATCTAGCCTCTACCCTCCTAGTGCATGCACTCTTGGATCTAATCATAGTTGTAGTGGAGGTGGAAACTATTATAGAGTAAAATGTGTGCACTAGCATTTTACACCTTGTTTAACACCTAGTTAGACCTAAAATGTTACCTTTGTTAATTAAGACCTATTTTAACCCATTTTTGAATATAAAATGATAAAATATTGATCTTGATGAATAAACCTAATGGAATAAACCTAAGCCCATGACATTTGACACTCCTTGGAGTTTGTGGGCCTAAAGAACTAGGGTACCCAAGCGCCTTGGTCCCAGATGGGTTCTGTAGCCCCTCTCTTGCGGTGTCAGCTTATAGCACCTCCTTAGTTTGTATATGTTGGCCCCATTTGGTTTTAATCATCATTTGTGAATGGGAATGCATATATAAAGGAGCTTTACAATTCATTTTATATTAATATTCCTAATGCAAAATTAGAGTTTGCTCACATGTTTTGATCTTCTATGCTAAAGTCCTCTTCATAATTGGAATTGCTATCTATTTGTGGATGTTATGAAGTTTTTTTTTAGGTCCTAAAGGAAGTTTCAAGCCCTCTCATCAGTCTCTTTATTGGTGCATGATCTTGACTTATCTCCATCAACTAGGGTTTCACATCTTATGGTAATCATTATCATTTTCACTAATATTTCTATCATACATTGTTGATCTGGCCTCTGCCCTCCTAGGGTGAACACTCTTGGATCTAATCATCACTGTAGTGAAGGTGAAAACACTAACACAAGGTTTGACTAAGGCAATCCCTTATACACAACACAACCTTTTCCTCTTTTCTTGTGTGCAGGTTAGAGATACAGGTTTTTGAAGAGAAGATCCAAGAAGAAGAAAGAGTTAGTAGGTACATGTCTGAAAAAACTTGAGATTATACTAAACCCTAATTAGGGTCTAGTGTGCTTGAACACCCTAGTCTTTGGTGCCTCCACATTTAGATCTAGGTTCTACTCTACTTCCTAATCTCTATTGTGCTTTTAGATTTCTGATGTCTATTTCTAATAGTTAGTTATTAGCAGATCTTTGTCATTTAGGGTTTGGTCACTTACCATAGTTTGCTTGCTAGATCTTGGTTGAATTTGGTTGACTCTTTTCTATGAAAAAAAGCGTATAACCCTTGTAGTTTGGATCTCCTTCATGGGTAGAAGCTAAGCTTGGTTTGTGCCCTAATGTTTGTAGAAAAGGGTTTGACCCAGTTTAACTTCTTAGGCTAGATCACTCTTTTCTACTTAACATTTTGGTGAACCTGACTTGTCTTGCACTTTTGCATCCTTCTTCTTTCAGATCTCAGTTATTTACTACCCTAGATCTGATTGGGATTGAGTTCATTAATCATTTTGCATACATACATAGTTAATTTTTGCATAGTTTCAAAACTAGGGTTTGTAAGAACCTTGCATTTCTAAAATATCTAGCTAGTTTTCAGGCTAGGGTTTGTAGTTTGTGAGTTGTTTTAGATCTTGTTTCATTTTTAACTTGTTTAAACTATTTCCATTTTTTGTACCTTTTCATTCTTCATGTTTAAAACATTCTTTCATCCTTGCATTTGAAATTTAGAAAGTAAATAATTCATTTTAGATTTGGAAAAAAACCATATTTGTCACTTTGTTTGAATTTTATCATCATAGTTGTTCACCCCTTTTTTCCTCTGACCAGAGCCAAATAGTCAACCTGGTATTTTCCTTGAAAATCCTTTGGAAAATGTTCCTATAAAACTTAAAGTGCCAAATTTCCTAGAAGTCTTGCCTAAAAAAAAAAGCCTTACCATTGGAAAGAGCTTGAAAAAATAGGTAGGTTTGCTTTTTACTTCACCCTGAAATTCGGCCAAATAAAGAAGTTATTAATGGTCAAAGTTTTGGTCAACATGCAATTCAAATGTACATTTGGCGGGCTTGTAAATCCCTATCAGCCTTAGAAAATGTTGAAAAAGGGGAGTTTTATGCATTTTCTAAATGTATATTGGGCTCAAAAGGTGCATATACATTTAGGGAATCTTTCGCAGGTTCCCCGGGAATATTCCCGGTTTGTATATCGTTGATATACAAGGAAAGATGCAAGTGAACATACAAGGTATAATGTACATCCATCGCATATTCCTCAAAGATTCCATGTTTGTATGTTTGCCGTTGTATTTTCAATATACAAGCAAATATACATTTGCTAAATGTGCAAGGCAAATATGCATCGAAGATTCCCCAGAATATTCCGCGCTTGCATGGAAGGCTTGTTTTTTTGCTTTGTATGTTCACAATACACAAGAGGAAATATACAATGAGAAGATACATTGCGGGCATATTCTGTTAAGATTCCTTGTTTGCATGTATGTGGGTTTGTATATTGTGTTTGCATATTTAACATACAAGGTGCAAATGTACATTTGCTACAGTGCCGCAAGGAAAATATACAAAGGCATTTGTATATCACCAATATACAAGAGGTGGGGCCCGCACATATACAAGGAGGATTGTATGTTTCGACATACAAAAGATCACGTGAATAGTGGCTTGTATATCGCACATATACAAGCAAATATACATTGGCGATATGCAAGCCGGATTTCAAATGAGTATCATTTTGGCTCATTCAGGCTTTAGGTCCGCCATGTTTGAAAGGTGTTTGTACGTTTTGACATACAAAGGAACATATACAAAGACACATGCAAGACGGGTTTCAAAAATGCTTCCAATCTGCTTCATAAAAGGTTTGGAATCTGTGGCTTGCATGTATGTGGTGCTTGTATATTGCGATGTACAATTCAGAATATACATGAGAAGGTGATACAAGCTGGACCCGACAAAACAATGAAATGTAGCTAATGGTGTTTTGAGGTCCACAGCTTGTATTTTGCATATGCAGAAGAGGAGATACAAATGGTGGGGTCCACCAAGGTAGGCACATTGTATATATTTTTCTGCTTGTATGTTCGCTTGCACATTTCAAAGATGCAAGGTCAGATACAAGTTAACATACAAGTGGTAGGGCCCGCATATACAAGGGAGCTTGTATGTATATGCAATTTTGAAAATACAAAGGATATACAGGGGCCGATATGCAAAGCGCCATGTATGTGCTAAGGAGTTGTAGAATGAATTTTTGAATGTCGATTCAGGCGCCAAGATGCAACGATATACACACACATGCAAAAGTGATGTATACAGGCAGTTGACCAGAACTTTGACCGCCTATATCTTCCCCATTTCAGTGAATTTTGACATGCTGTAAGAGGCAAAGATGCATGTTTTTGTCCCATCTTTCTTTTGGCATGGTTTTTAGGAGCTTTTGTCACTTTTTAATTTTTAGATCTGGAAATGCATATTTTAGCGACTACTTTCAGCAGATGATGATATTCTTGGGGCATTCATTGCTACACCATGATGAGGTAGTTCACATTAAAGGTAAAAGATATCCCTCCACCACCATGTTTCAGATATCTATGTGTTCACTGTTGAAGATAACCACGCAGTTGCTTGCATTCAAGACCCAAAATATCCCCTACCTGCCTAACGCCAAATATTTAACGCCATGGGTAGATATTTTCTAAGACAGCTCTTAGAGCACATTTTTTGTAACCGACTTAGGATAATTTGGAATGCTATATATATGCATTCAAATCTTGTAAATAGGGTTGGAAATTTTTTGGCATCCTGGTCTTTCTGTTTCCAAACAGAGTTTTCATATACTATAACCTTGCCTCTCTATCAAATATATGCAAGTTATTTTTACCTCTTTACTAATTTTTCTGGTTCTATGTGAATCTATATATGGTTTGTCTGTGAATGTTGTATTCCTCTCAATCATATTACTTCTCGCGTCTGCTAGGGTCATCTAACCTATGTATGCCTACTTGCCATATTCTAATTATGTTGTGCATCCTTCAGTTATGTGGAAGTTTCTTTAAATCTATCTGGTGTATCACCCTTTTATGTTTTCAAGATTTTATTCATTTTTGTTACAAGCATTCTCTCTCCCCTTTCCCCCAAAATTTAGTTTTTTTCAAGTGATAGCTAGACAAGGAAGCTGGCCTTCTCCGGAGGTTTGATCTCATTTAGCAAAGTCCCACACTTAGAGATCAATCCCATGTTATTCCAGTTTGATGTTATACCCATGGCAGCTTTGAAGAATCTGCCCTATTTCACAAGGGAAAATCAAACTACCCCTATTGAGCACATCAGAGACATATCATCTCTGTGTGGTGTACATCATGTTACTTAAGAGAATGTAGCCATCAAGCTGCTGGCTGCCTCATTCAAAGGGAAAGCATTGCAGTGGTTCAGGAGTCTACCAGTGCAAAATATAGGAACTTGGGATGATCTAGGAGAAAAATTAAATAAGCAATTTCAAGAAAAATCAGATAATCTATCATTGGTCGAACAGATGACCACCATAAAGAGAGCTCCGCAGGAGCAAATGATGGATTTCAACTTTAGATTTCAGAAGACATGGGATAGAATTCCTGCCATGGTAAGACCTCCAGCTGAATATGCATTCTTGTATTTTTTAAAAGCCCTAAATAGTAATGTTTCAGTAATGATTCAATTATTAGGAGGTAATAGTTTACCAGATGCTTATGAATTAGCTATTAGGGCAGAGAATAATCTGATTCAGGCTGGAAAAATAGCACCTAGACCGCCAATGCCTATCTTTCTTGAGATTTAGGCTTCAATACCATTGCCAATCCCATATTTTGCCCCTTTACCTACTATAGCGGCAGTACCAAGTACTGCCAATCCTAAGCATGCTGCTTCTAGCTCATCTCAAGAGTTGAAAGAGATTAAAAATAGTCAGCAGAAAATAGAAAATATTTTGCAAACTTTTGGCAATGAGCTAGTGAGCATTAAAAAATAGCAATCCCAAAGTAGGCAATCTTACTAGTCACAACCTCAAGGGCAAAATCATTAGCCATATCAAGGCCAAAATTAGCCTTATCAAGCTAATAGGCCTCCATATCAAAGTAACTACCAAGGAGCTAGACATAATATAAATCAAAGGCCTTTTCAACCTTATAATCCAACACCTATTAACATAGTAAGGGACCTTGTCCCTACTCAGAACAATCTTGCAGCTGAGTATGAATGGACTCAAAACAATCTTGTAGCTGAGTACGAATGGTGGTATCCATGTAATCAGCCACACAGTCAAGCAACTTGTTCAAATGAAGTCATAAATTAGGCTTTAATGGTGCAAAATGTGGTAGCCTCACAGCCAAGTACACCAAATGATGGAGTTGTGCAACAACAGGAACAACCTCAGAGTGATTCTGCTTTCATGAATTGGCAAGAAGGTGAATTTTGTGGCATAAACATCGATAACACCTCAGTTGTAGCAAATACAAGAGCTAAGAAGAGGGGTTATGAGATTGAACAAGCAACAAATAAAGGAAAAGCGTTTGCTAATGTTCTTGCAACCTATATTCCCCATATTCTACAAAGAATCAACCCAGCAGCAGCAAGGGAGATGCCATGTTTGCAAGCAGAGGTCACTGCTACAAAATCAAATCAAAAGGTGAGTGCCATTCCACCTTTCAATATTATTGAAAATATGAAAAAGATGAATGTGACAATGTCCATGTGGGATTCCCTAGGCATCCCTGGTCAAAAGAAAATGTTGCAGTCTGCTTTATCTGATTTGAAAGTATCCAATGATACAACTATTGACCCAAATAGGGCTGTCCTTACCAATTCCTCCAAGGATAACAGTAAACAGCCTAACAAAAGTGCCAATCCACTCCCATTTTATGTATCATTGATAATTGGAGACAAATTAGTTCATAATTGCATGGTGGATAGTGGAGCAAGTAGTTCTGTGATGCCTAAACAAATTATAGACCAATTAGGGCTCAAATACCAGCCTCTTGAGAAGGGTGTACTCCAATTAGATGGCACAGCTGTTAATACTGTGGGTGTAATAAAAGACTTAGGTCTTACTCTACATACCTGTCCTAATGTTTCCATTTTCCAAGAGGTCTTCATTATTGATTTACCTCCCTATTTTTCCATGTGCCTATCAAGAGAATTCACAGCCAAAATAGGAGGATATCTATCCTCTGACTGGTCCCACATGTTTTTCAGGACTAGATATGGCACCAAAGTAACTTTAAAATCTGAGTTACTTTCAAATCATCACATAGAGCCCTACACACCAAGTGTTGTCAATGCAAATTGCATTATTTCTGATGATCTTGAATTAGTTGCTGCTCAAGAACTACAAGCTGAAAGCATACCAGAGGTACTCTTAAGGGAGTGGCCCTCAGAAAATGTTATAGATGATCCTGAGGCACATATTCAAGAAAATGGTATGGGGTCTATATACTTCATGAGTCTGAAACAACGATTCCAAATCTTGTGGAAGGTTCGGAGCAGCAAAGAGAAGTATGGAAAATGTACTTTGATGGCTCAAGGAGCAGAAATAGATCCAATGGTGGTGCAATGCTTGTATCTCCCCAGGGTGAGAGATATTATGTTGCTTCTGTTTTGCCTTCTCGTGCACCAATAACACTGCTGAGTATGAAGGATTGATCCAATGTTTACAATGGGCAAGAAAGAGAAAGATTGGCTGTTTACAAGTGTTTGGGGACAGTGAACTAATTGTAAATCAGGTAAGAGGACTACATCTTACAAAAAATAATGTTCTAAAATGCTACAAACATAGGGTGTGGGACATGATTGAAGAATTTGATGCTTTCAATCTGGTTGCCATTCCAAGAAATCAGAACTCCCATGCTGATAGGTTAGCTACATTTGGGGCTCAGTTTGACATCCCTAGTGATATTCAAAAGGGGAAGGTGCAGCCTCATGCAAAAATAGTTGACAGACCCTCTATCCTTGACAATAATGTTTATTGGCAAGTCTTTGAAAGTGATGAACAGATTCTGAGACTCCTGTTAGAGGAAGATGAGTTTTCCATGATGAATGAAGATAAAATCAAACAACAATATGGCAATGATCAGATTATTCAGCTAAAGACAAACAAGCTACCCAAGGGATTGGTAACTTTGGAGTCTATTTTTGGCACCGATGATCAGATGAAGAAGCCTAAGACCGGTATGCAAATAAAAGAGGAACATTATGAGGAGTTAGAAATTTTTAAGGGAAAACTCCTCAAAATAGGTAAAATCTGTTCAGCTAATGACAGGAGAGCTTTTATTGCTCTTTGTCAGGAATTTAAGAAGGTATTTGCTTGGGATTATTCAAACTTGAAGGGATTTGATCCTCATATTACCCAGCATACCATAGAGTTGGAACCAAGTACAAAGCCTGTAAGGCGGAAGCAGAGACCCCTAAATCCAAAGCTAGAGCCCCTGATGATTAAAGAATTGACTAAGCTAATCGAGGGAAAGATCATTTTTCCCATCAAGCATAATTCTTGGGTCTCAAACCTTGTCCCTGTGAGGAAAAAGAATGGAGAAATCAAGTTGTGCGTTGATTTCAGGGACCTAAATAGAGCCTCCCTAAAAGACCACTACCCACTTCCATCAATGGAGCAGATTCTACAAGTAGTGGCTGGCTCTGAGAGATTCTCCTTGCTTGACAGATTTTTTGGTTACAATCAAGTGTTGGTCAAGGAGGAGGATCAATTTAAAACTGCATTCACTACCAAATGGGGGACCATGGCCTATAGGAGAATGCCTTTTGGTCTCTCTAACGCTGGCTCAACTTTTCAAAGAGCCATGGATATGGCGTTCAAGGGTTTGCTGTACAAACTGGTGCTGGTGTACTTGGATGATATAACAATTTTTTCCAAGAATGCATCTGAGCATTTATCCCACTTAAGGCAAGTTTTTGAGAGATGCCAAGAGTTTGGGATATCCCTTAATCCAAACAAATGTATTTTCACTGTCCATGAGGGCAAGCTGTTAGGACACGTTGTTTCAAAGGAAGGCATTACCATTGATGCTAAAAGAGTAAGGGCCATTTTGGAGCTGCCCTTACCCAGTCATAAGAAGGGATTGCAAAGTTTTATTGGCAGAATTAATTTTTTGTGAAGATTCATCCCTTATATTGAGAACCATTTGAAACCCTTGATAGCCATGTTGAAGAAGAATACAATTTTCAGTTGGACAAAGGAGGCCAGGCTAAGCTTTGAGTCTATAAAAGAAGCATTGTCAGTTGCGCCAACTCTGGTAAACCCTGACTTTTCCAAAGATTTTATTCTATATGCTTATGGTAGCCTAGATACAATCTCTACAATTTTGGTACAGAAGTAGAGTAGCGGCCTTGAGCAGCCAATCACTTTTTTCAATCAGGGGCTGGAAGAATATGAGCAGAGGTATAGCTTTGTTGAGAAGCACGTCCTTGCAGTGATAAGGAGCCTCAAGAAATTTTAGCATCTAGTTTCTAATAACAAGACACATTTAATGGTGGCTCATCCCAGCGTGAAGGAGTTCCTGTTGAGCAAAGATATAAATGAGAAAAGAGCCGGTTGGATCACCAAGGTCATGGAATATGATGTGGATATCCAGGTAACCAAGCTTGTCAGAGGCAAGGGAATCAGCAAGCAGCTCGCTACTAGTTCCAACAAGGGGGATGAGACGCTTTTGACCATTGTGGATGCACCTCAAGATAATTCAAAGGCAGTGGGCACAAGTTGGGTTATTGATATGACTCAATTTTTGCAAACTGGCAAATGTCCAACAGGTCTGGATAAAACTAGGAGAAGATATTATAGACTGTAGTCTGTTCCATATGTTTTGATTAATGACACTCTTTTCAGGAAAGATTTTAATGGTGTATTGTTGAGATGCATTGTTGAAGATCAGACTGATAAGGTACTACATGAATTTCATGATGGAATAGTAGGGGGTCATTTCGCCCCAAAGACTACTGCGTGGAAGATAATGAGAGCTAGATATTACTGGCCCAGCCTATTTAAGGATACCCATGCATGGGTGAGGAAATGTATAAATTGTCTCATATTTGCAGGAAAAGAGAGGCTGCCAGCCTTACCTCTACGGCCAATTCAAATAGAGCAACCCTTCATGAGATGGGGTGTTGACTTCATAAGACCCATTAATCCACCATCAAGTGCAAGCCACAAGTGGATTCTTACAAATACAAATTTTTTCACATGATGGACTGAAGCAGTGGCTCTAAAGGAATCAAATGAAAGTGTTGTTTTAAATTTGTATCATGATTTGATTTCCAGATTTGGAGTGCCTGAGTCAATAATTTTTGACAATGCTTTAGCCTTTGTTGACCTAAAGATAACTGACTGGGCTGTTAAGAATGGGATTTATTTGAATACTTCCTCCAATTACTACCCATAGGGTAATGGTTTGCTGAGTCTACGAACAAAAATCTCATAAAAATTATTAAAAGATCAATGGAAGATAACCAAAGGACCTGGCACACTAATTTGAAGTATGACTTATGGGCAGATAGAATAACTCCTAAGAGGTCCATTGGAAATTCTCCATACACGTGAGTATATGGGATGGAAGCAAGATTGCATATCTCTGTAGAACTACCAACACGGGACATCATGAATCAACTGGAGATGTTTGAAGAAGAGGATCCCATGGCTGTCAGATATGCTCAGCTTATGGAGCTTGAAGAAATTAGAGACAAGGCTATGAAGACTATGGAATATCATCAGCTACAGACCAAAAGAAGTTTTCATCAAAAGGCCACTCCCAGAATCTTTAGAGAAGGTGATATGGTGCTCAAATGGGATGAATTGAAGAGCAGGCCTGGAAAGCACTCCAAATTTGACAACATGTGGAGTGGTCCATTTCTCATTACTAAATGCAAGGAGCACAATGCATTTTAGTTATCAAATATGGATGGACAAAATCTGCCTATCCCAGTCAATGGGATACACCTAACGAGGTGTTTTGAGGTATGAGTGCCTTGTAAATCAATAAATTAGGTCTCTATGCTTTCAATAAGTGCTGCTACATATTAGTTTAGATCTTCTTTTGCTTTCCCTAAGTGTTGTCCAGCACAGTTGAGTGGTTGCTTGCAACATTTTGTCTTGTTTTGGTCTCTCTGTTCCCCTTTACTATAATAAATTGTTAAAGTTAGAGAGCCTCTATATATTTCTAGTCTCAATATGACTCTATGCCCAATAGATATATAAGGCCACTGATCTAACTATTTAGCAGGCAAACATCCCATAGAAGTCGCCAAAATGTTGACCCCTTTTTTCCTCTGACCAAAGCCAAATAGTCAACCTGGTATTTTCCTTGAAAATCCTTTGGAAAATGTTCCTATAAAGCTTGAAGTGCCAAATTTCCCAGAAGTCTTGCCTAAAAAAAAAGCCTTACCATTGGAAAGAGCTTGAAAAAATAGGCAGGTTTGCTTTTTTACTTCACCCTGAAATTTGACCAAACAAAGAAGTTATTCATGGTCAAAGTTTTGGTCAACATGCAATTCAAATGTACATTTGGCAGGCTTGCAAATCCCTATTGGCCTTAGAAAATGTTGAAAAAGGGGAGTTTTATGCATTTTCTAAATGTATATCGGGCTCAAAAGGTGCATATACATTTAGGGAATCTTTTGCAGGTTCCCCGGGAATATTCCCAGTTTGTATATCGGCGATATACAAGGAAAGATGCAAGTGAACATACAAGGTATAATGTACATCCATCGCATATTCCTCAAAGATTCCCTGTTTGTATGTTTGGGGCGTTTGTATGTTTGCCTTTGTATTTACAATATACAAGAAAATATACATTCGCTAAATGTGCAAGGCAAATATGCATCGAAGATTCCCCAGGATATACTGCACTTGCAAGGAAGGCTTGTTTTTTTGCTTTGTATGTTCACAATATACAAGAGGAAATGTACAATGAGAAGATACATCATAGGCATATTCTGTTAAGATTCCCTGTTTGCATGTATGTGGGTTTGTATATTGTGTTTGCATATTTAACATACAAGGTGCAAATGTACATTTGCTAGAGTGCCGCAGGGAAAATATACAAAGGCATTTGTATATCACCAACATACAAGAGGTGGGGCCTGCGCATATACAAGGAGGATTGTATGTTTCAACATACAAAGGATTACGTGAACAATGGCTTGTATATCGTGCATATACAAGCAAATATACATTGGCGATATGCAAGCCAGATTTCAAATGAGTATCATTCTGGCTCATTCAGGCTTCAGGTCCACCATGTTTGAAAGGTGTTTGTATGTTTTGACATACAAAGGAACATATACAAAGACACATGCAAGACGGGTTTCAAAAATGCTTCCAATCTGCTTCATAAAAGGTTTGGAATCTGTGGCTTGCATGTATGTGGTGCTTGTATATTGTGATGTACAATTCAGAATATACATGAGAAGGTGATACAAGCTGGACCCAGCAAAACAATGAAATGCAGCTAATGGTGTTTTGAGGTCTGCAACTTGTATTTTGCATATGCAGAAGAGAAGATACAAATGATGGGGTCCACCAAGGCAGGCACTTTGTATATATTTTTCTACTTGTATGTTCGCTTGCACATTTCAAGGATGCAAGGCTAGATACAAGTTAACATACAAGTGGTAGGGCCTGCATATACAAGGGAGCTTGTATTTATATGCAATTTTGAAAATACAAAGGATATACAGGGGCCGATATGCAAAGCGCCATGTATGTGCTAAGGAGTTGTAGAATGAATTTTTTAATGCCAATTCAGGTGCCAAGATGCAGCGGTATACACACACATGAAAAGTGATATATACAGGCACTTGACCAGAACTTTGGCTGCCTATATCTTCCCCATTTCAGTGAATTTTGACATGCTGTAAGAGGCAAAGATGCATGTTTTTGTCCCCTCTTTCTTTTGGTAGGGTTTTCAGGAGCTTTTGTCACTTTTCAATTTTTAGATCTGGAAATGCATATTTCAGCAATGACTTTCAGCAGATGATGATATTCTTGGGGCATTCATTGCTACACCATGATGAGGTAGTTTGCATTAATGGTAAAAGATATCCCTCCACTGCCATGTTTCAGATATCTATGTGTTCACTGTTGAAGATAACCACGCAGTTGCTTGCATTCAAGACCCAAAATATCCCCTACTTGCCCAGCGCCAGATATTTAACGCCATAACTAATGCGGCTGGGCAGTCATTAAATGTAGATATTTTCTGAGATAGCTCTTAGAGCACATTTTTTCTAACCAACTTAGGATAATTTGGAAAGCTATATATATGCATTTGAATTTTGTAAATAGGGTTGGAAATTTTTTGGCATCCTAGTCTTTATGTTTCCAAACAAAGTTTTCATATACTATAACCTTACCTCTCTGTCAAATATATGCAAGTTATTTTTACCTCTTTACTAATTTTTCTGGTTCTGTGTGAATCTACATATGGTTTGTCTGTGAATGTTGTATTCCTCTCAATCATATTGCTTCTCGCCTATGCTAGAGTCATCTAACCCGTGTATGCCTACTTGCCATATTCTAATTGTGTTGTGCATCCTTCAATTCTATGGAAGTTTCTTTAAATCTATTTGGTGTATCACCCTTTTATGTTTTCAAGCTTTTATTCATTTTCATTATAAGCATTCTCTCTCCCTTTTCCCCCAAAATTTGGTAGTTTCAAGTGATAGCTAGACAAGGAAGCTAGCCTTCTCCGAAGGTTTGAACTCATTTAGCAAAGTCCCACACTTAGAGATCAATCCCATGTTATTCCAGTTTGTAGAGCTTTAACAACTTCATGTAAGGGTGCAAAACTAGGTGATAATAGGATTGCTTCTTGCCTCTACTAGAGTCATCTAACCTGTGTATGGCTACTTGCCATATTCTGATTGTGTTGTGCATCCTTCAATTCTATGGAAGTTTCTTTAAATCTGTCTGGTGTATCGCCCTTTTATGTTTTCAAGCTTTTACTCATTTTTATTACAAGCATTCTCTCTCCCTTTTCCCCCAAAATTTAGTTGTTTCAAGTGATAGCTAGACAAGGAAGCTAGCATTCTCTAAAGGTTTGATCTCATTTAGCAAAGTCCCATACTTAGAGATCAATCCCATGTTATTCCAGTTTGCAGAGCTTTAACAAATTCATGCAAGGGTACAAAACTGGGTGATAACAATAGTATGAATTAAATTTCTAATTTTTGCATCAGATCTAATTGGTATTCTAGTAGTTAATCATTTTATAGTGTTACATTGTGCATTTGAATCTTTTTCATTGCTAGAATTTGTCAAAAAAAGTTACATTTTATGAAAACCTAGTTAATGTGGAAATCTAGGTTTTGTGATTGATAATTTAATTCCATATTTTGATGTTGTCATTTGCATTTGAATATGGTGTTAATTTGTTCTGCAACATTACAAGTATCATTTTGCATTTAATTTTGAAATTAGGAACAATTTTGAGTTGTTTTATTTAAAAAAAAAAATTAAAATTTGGGGTTTGATTTAAGCATTGGCATTATTGATATCTAAGTGGATTTGAGTAGAGTTGAATTTGATCAAAAGATATATTATGTGCATTATATGTTTGTTTACATTTGACCAAAACATTGATTCACTTAAACAAAAACTTAAACCTTTCTTTTTCTACATCATTCATTTCTTCTATTTGTGCATCTTGTGTGTTACTAAAGCTTGTAGATATTTTATGAGCTTTGTGACATGCTAGAACCTTAATTTTGGGAAAATTTTAGGTTCCCATGATGAGAATGGAGATCTAAAGGATCAAGCAACATCTAGAGGACTAAAGCAAGGAAAATGAGGAGACCACTCTTAAGAGAATCTCTTATATTAACAATGGAAATATTCACCAAAATAAATACCCTAATTCATGACAGTGACCGAAATGATGATTGCATAAATATTTTCAAGCATAGTTTAATCAAATCAGACCAAAATAAGGTGTATGACAGAGGAAAATATAAACTTTTCTTTTTTTTTTGTGGCCTTGAGCCATCAGTCGTGGTGTGGTTTTCAAACCATATTAGTTTAGGGCAAAAGTAACATTTTTGACTCTGTTGCCCAATGGAGTAAGCACTCGGTCTGCTCCCCAGAGATCTGGGATCTTGCTATGCCTGCAAGGGGCATACATCCCCAAGCAAGAGCCACTATTGGAACCTTAAAATTTTGGGAAAATTTTAGGTTCCCATGATGAGAATGGAGATCTAAAGGATCGAGCAACATTTGAAGGACAAAAGAAAGGAAAATGAGGAGACCACTCTTAGGAGAATCTCTTATATTAACAATGGAAATATTCACCAAAATAAATACCATAATTCTCCTGTAAGCAAAGGAAAAAGAAAAGGTGCAGTCAACATTTCTGCCAAGAGCTTTGTCATAGTGGCTATTGCCCTCCATGCCTTGAAACTATTTTTAAATGATCTCTCTTGTGCATGTGGGAAGACGTCAATACCTCCTCCAGTACCATGTGGGATGCCTATTCCTTTATGCATGGCTATTGTTCCTTAGTAGTATTAGTAAAATGTCCTAGATGTGTCAAACTTAAGATTGCATGTGTTTCATGGCAAGAAAGGGTTGTTATTGATAGAATCAACATACAATTTAGATGGGGTTGCCTTTTGAACAATTTGAAAGTTCTGGGTATTTCAAGAGTTATGCTAATTTTTGTGAAAAGTCAACACGTGTGTTTTGGTCAAAGTGTATCTCATATACATTGTCTTTTGTATGTATTTTGGATGTAGTGTGCTTTTGGTTTGTCGGGTTATGTTATGCATTTGGTTTAAGTCATGTGTGGGGTTCATACCTCAAGTATTCCAAAATACATGTACTAATGCAAATCCAGGCCCAATAGCTATTTATGCTGAGTTTTATAATGTTTGAAATTTGCATTTGTATTTGTATGTCATAACATATGTATTACATATGTGCAAATTCAAATATACATTGGCGGATGTCAACGGGAATTCAAAAGTAGCATATAAGGTCTTGGTCACCTCATGTGCATAGTTAATACATTGCGAGTATTAAATGTTCTTATACATATGCATAGGTGAACTTGAAAAGAAAATCCATTTTAGTTCTGAAAACAGGAGTGAAGGGTTATTTGTATGTATCTTTGTATGTATAAATGTTTGTATCTAAAATGTAGATACAAGTCCAAACCTGATTAGAGAGTTAAATTTTGAAAACTTTTGGTGAAGTCCATAGTTGTATATTATGATGCATGTATTCAATATGCAAAAAAGAGGTGTAATGGCGAACATGAACTAATGATTAAAATGGAAAAATAAAGAAATATGCATAGCAAAAAGTGAAAAGTTAACATCATGGCTACATGTTTAAAAGTGCATGTATACAATATGTAAAAAGCTAATACAGATGGAAATGTATACAAAGGCAAATAGGAAGGTAATTTCAATCTAGTTCATAAACCCAATGGAGTCTGCATGTGTATGTTGTTGCGATTGCATAAGATATACAAAAGACATGTACAAGGAAATACGCAAAACGAAAGAGAAGAAATTAGAAGTGAGTAAAGGTATGTCATGCATGGTTCCAAGATACAAAAGTTAAACTTAACATCAAAAAGGCACTAAGTCAAAATGTTTGAAGTGAAGTCATCACTTTTATTTTATGTATTAGTGAAAAGTGCATGCATATACATATACAAATGAAAAAGTACAAAATATCAACGTATACAAAATTCAAAGTATGCGTCGAGTGGCAAAACAAAAGAAAAATCAAAGTGCATATTCTATCATAGCATTTAATGCACGTCTACCACAAGGGATACCAAATTCCAAAAGGAATAAAAGAAGAATTTTCAAAACGTTAACTTCACAATTGCAAATGAAATTCAATTGCACAGAGCATCCCACGAGAAAGAACTAGAGCATTTTGAAGGCAAAGAAGTCAAATTAAATATTTTATTATTGAAGGTATTGGAATGAATGAAGGGTCATAACCCTAAAATTGCAAAACATATATGAGAGATAAAAATCAAAGAAGCAAGGAGGAATCATCAGAAACAACAATAATTAGAGCAATTAGCAGTCAGTAGGATTAATATATTAGTCAATGAAGATTTCCAAGCATAAAATGTAAAATTGTATGAAGTAATTCAATGGAGAGGAATATAATAATCTGGTGTCCAAACATTTTTTTGTGTTTAATTATTTGTTAATATCCATTTATATGTGTTATTTGTGTTGTCTCCAGAATGGTTTTCTTTTTTTATTTAAATTGAATATATTGAGGATATGTTTAATTTATCAAGGCACACTTGCTATACTTGTGTGATTATATTGATTGGTTTCTATCAGAAGAGAATTAAATTCCTTTTAAATGATTTCAGCTTATTGGTTTCTGCCTAGAATTAAAATCCTTTGAACAAATCACCTCAATTGGTTTCCTTTAAGAATTAAAATCCTTTCAATTGATCACAGTAACCTAGGAAAATATCATTGGGATTTGGTAAGAAGAGAACATGTAACTAACAACCCTGCACATTTATACAAAGTATAAACATATGAAAAGAGCCAAATAATTTGAGTTAAGCCAAGAGGGAGGACACATCTATCATACACATCCTGACTCTATTGTCCATAATAGATAAAGCACTGGTCAAATCAAAGTAACATTTCAAAACCTTATTCACATATTCAAGATTCAAACATTAGGAGTAGGAACAACTTTCAGCCTTATATCTATCTCACACTTACATGCCACTGTGAGTAGATCACTAAGGTCAGACAAATCTGCATTAAGGTACACTCACCTAGGTCTGGCAGAACCTAAAGAGAAAGGGGCTTTCAATCATATCAACCTTGTTTCGTTAGCCAAAAGCATCAAGAGAGCTTGGCAACCTCTTAAGGTTAACAACCTATGTTTTTGAGACCTAACAGAATTGGCAACTCTACTGGGGACAAAAAAAAAATCTTGGTTGAAGACCATCTCATTATAGAGTCAGTAAAGTTTTGAATTCAAACACAGATTGGTAACTCTGCTGGCAAGAAGGACCCAAAAAGATGAAATCATTCCTCTTTTGACAAGAGGTGGTGACTCTGAAAGGAATTCAATGAAGAAAATAAAAACTTCTTGTAACAACACCATTTTCAGTCAAAATAAATATGTCAGAAGAAGAAAGAAAGCTGGAGTTGTTAAGGGAAAAGAAAAAAGTGATTCAAGAACCGCAACAATTGAAAGCTAAACGTGCTTTAAATTCATCACAATATATATGATCAACATCTGATGGGGATGGGTATGTGAATGTGAGTGACTCTTTAACCCCACATGTATCTCATGATGCAATTAGAAATCTTGGCAATGGATGTAATGCATATCATACATAGTAGGACATTTTTATACCGCAAGCCTAAATCAAATAAATGTTTATCCTGTGCCCCCTAGTCAAAGACTAGTGAGTAGTCTTCAAAATGTAAATGCTCCTATTGTCCCAACCCACCCACTTGAATACCTAAATTAGTAGTTTGAGGAGGAAGATGATGAATACTCACATACTCAAGAAAAGGGCCAAGACTCCACAAAATCAAAATATTGCATTTCCCCTTTAGATGCATTTTTTGGCATAAGGAGGCATGAAGGAGAACTTGGACATGATCTGTTCAACAAAATGGAGGATTGCTATATGCAAATACCTTTGGGTTCCTTGCCTAATAAATCTATGTTACATTTTATTGAGCAATTCATGAGAGTATATGAGCCTAATTCAGTTTATTGGCCCAAGTCATTGAAGTCAGTTACTCTAGACCAGATGAGTAAATTGATTGGTATCATAGATAAGAAAAGGTATGAGGATGCTATCTGTTGACTTTTTCCCAGACTGGATGCTTATTCCCAGATTTCCCTACAAGGTAGCCATCAGTGATCAACAGGATCTCTGGGCCAGGGGGTCAACAGTGTAGGAGATAGACTCTATATTTTATCTCCTCTTCTTCTTCAGGCTCTGCAAGACCTAGGGGGGTATTCCCTACTCAACATCCATGAGGATATGCATGCAAGGCTGGGATGTTGACAGAAAGCAGATGAGTCCTCCTGTAAGTAGACCAAAACTGAAAGATAAGGGCAAAGGGGCTAGCTTTGGGCCTATTTGCAGTTGTAGATAGAGGACTGAGGTTCCTAAAACTAACTCTAATGTCCTAATGCTTGTTTTAGATTTTGATTTGGATTTTAAGCTTGGATGCAAAGCTGGATATGGTTATAACACAAAACAAAGCATGATTGGTGCCTATCCAGGGCCTGGAGTCAGTAGACATACACCTGTGAATGATCAGCATGAACAGCTAAAACTGGATTTCAAGGGGATATATGTGATACCTACCTTACAGGTATCTCCCAATACAGAGTGTTAGGTTATCTCTACTTATGGTATCCCTACTGCAGTATACCCTTCCCAATGTTCAACCTGAAAATAGTTTAATCTACCCCTTGAGCAGAAGTTAAAAGATCAGACATTCAACACAGGAATTCTATGCTCTAGAATCTAAACATTACCAAACATCCAGATTCAGAAGAAGAATACATGCAATACTGGAGACAGAATTAACACAACACATGCTAAACAGCATTTCTCATATAAGTTTAATCATGAAATCAGTGGGTTCATGCCAAAAACAAACAACAAGAGATACATAAACTCACAGGTAAGCTGTACAGAGCAACCAGATCAGCTTGTTATGCATTACAGAGCCAAAATCTTCAACTTTCAACAACCTTTCAAATGAGCAACACAACCTGCTTATAACAGCCAGGTAGGTGCTCAGCAATTAATTACATGGTTGACCCAAAAATCCTGCCAAATACACAGTATCATGAAAATGGCGCTCAAACACAACCAGATTGGCGCCCAAACTTGAATGCAGCAGGTAGGGGAGGAGACAGGAAGATTTCTCGAGCCCTGCGCCACTGTCCGCTGATGTACACCTTCAATCGGGTACAGGATCCATCCACGCCATCGCCCATACCTCTGCAATAATCGCCATTAATGGCGCACCAACCCGCGGCCTTGGGAAGAACATCAATTCTGCATCGCAACCTTTTCCCGCCGAGATTCATCATCATGATATTTGAAAATGCAGGATATCAATTATCCCACATGCACCCCGCGATGACCTCATTAACACTTTATATACTAGGTCATGAGCATATATCATGTCGGTGCTTTTGCTCCTGACGACACTAGTATAAGACTTCATCATCATCATCCTCCAGCAGCATGATATCCTGTTGTTCGAAATATCACCCTGACGTCATCATGATATTTGAAATATAACCTTCATGATAATCGGCACAACCTGATCCATCGGAGGAACATCCTCCTGCTGAGCTTATACCAAAAGTCTGGCCGATGAACATCCTGATGACGTCATCATCATATCCTGCTGACGTCATCATCATATCTGCCTACTGCGCAACTCCTCATATCCGGATGACGTCATCATCATGTTTGCAAATATCAGGGGATCATCATAAGATGATCAGTGTTAGAAATATGACCCCCCCCGGACCTTGATGACGTCATCATCATATTAACATCATCATGATATTCGGAAGACAACCGGATATTTGGAAATATCCTCCTGATGCACAAATATCAGGTTGCACTGTAGCTCCACCATAAGATCGGGGCGATAACTGAATATGATGATGATGCTTGAAAAGATCACCCCCAGTAGATAATGCGCGAAGCCAGCAGGCGGATATCTCCTTGATATCAGCATCATCATGATGCTGGAACAAACATATATCCGGGTGATATGAAAATATGAAAATATCACCCCCTCCTTCGGAATATCATGATGCAGATAGGCAGAGAAATAGATATCACCCTGATATAAGGATGACGTCAGCATCATCAGGATAAGAAACAACAAACATGAAGTGATACAACATCATCAGGATGATATTGACTAAGATCATCCTGACGTTCAAAATATGATGACCCTAGTGAATATCGGGTCGCACTTAGAACTCTTCAACAACATCATCAGGATGATCATAACCAAGATCACCCGATGATAAAAATATCACCCCGGTGAAATATCATGAAGGCAGAAAATATGATGACCTCCGCAAGCAGCAGGATGATAACTGGAAATATCATGATGATGACGACGACCCTTAAGAAAAAAAACAAGTTAGGTCGAACAACTTAGAGAGAAACCCCTTCAGGAGATCGGGGTAACATCATCATCATGTTTGGGCAAGGTGATATTCGGAAGATCACCGGATACTTGAAAAATCACCCCCGCAAGCAACTGAGGGCGCACTGTAGCTCATCAGCATCATCAGGATAATAACCAAACATCACCCGACAGTGAAATATGATGATGACGATGAGAAACCAGTCGACGAAGAACATGATGATGCAGACCATCATCGAAGACAAGATGATGATGATGACCTCCTCCTCAGGAAAATATGATGATGCAGCTGAAAAATGCTGAGGAGGTCCAACACTTAGAAAAAATGGGCAAGAAGATAAAGGCTTCAAATGAAGAAACCTCCTGATCATGACAAATCAACCCCAGATCAAAATGAGTGCTAACAGTGGCTCCGAATGGGGACGTGCAGGTGAAAACCTGCAGCGAGAACCAGATCTCCGGGCAGACCAGACAAAAAGCCAAAAAACGCGAGCTGTACAAGGCATTTACACTACATACATATTTTTACAAATGTGCACAGCAACCAGATATTTATGCAAAATAGAACTTAAGGAATTGGCCATGCACAGGCAATTCCAGAATTTCACCATCTAGGGCCTGGAGGAAATAAGAATCCTCCCCATGAGTATTGCAAACCTGATATGGGCCCATCCATAAGGGTTGAAATTTACCATGTTTACCCTTTTCCTGATCTTTAGCATTCCAAATAAGCACCAGATCATTGACTTGAAACTTCCTTTTTGTGGTTCTCCTGTCAAACTGATATTTCATATCTTGTTGTCTTTTGAGATTGATCTGGTGGGCTTTCCTCCTGTCTTCATCCAATGCAACCAGCTGATTCACTCTTTCTGTCATGGGATCTTCAATCTCCTCATCATTTTCCTGAATGAATCTGTAAACTGGTAGGAGATTGTTTATGGGTAGTCTAGCTGATGCACCATATACTAGCTCAAAAGGTGACTTCCCAATAGCCCTTTTCACAGTCACTCTGTCAGCCCATACTGCTAAATTCAACTTTGAGTCCCAAGCTCTCTTGTTCTTGTCCAGTATCCTCTTGACAATTTTCATGATGCTCTTATTGCTTGATTCTTCTTGACCATTTCCTTGTGGGTGATATGGTGATGTATATGACAGATTTATCCCATACCTGTTGCAAAAATCAACAAATTCACCTGATCTGAAGCACATAGCATTATCAGTGATTATCTTAAATGGTACTCCAAACCTGATGATGATGTTCTCTAGTATGAAATCTGTCACCACCTTACTTGTAGCTCTCTTAGTTGGAATGGCCTCAATCCATTTGGTAAAGTAGTCAGTTGCCACCAAAATCCAACTGTGTCCCCCACTTGATTTGTCTGCAATTTCCCCTATGAAGTCAATTCCCCATTGCTGGAATGGAGCATCCACAGGTACATTTCTGAGGGGTAAAGCACCATCATATTTTAGCTTTCCTGAGAATCTCTGGCAAGGGTCACACTTTCTTACTAACCTTTGTGCATCTGAAAAGAGAGTGGGCCACCAATATCCTGCCCTGAGAATTTTATGAGCTGTTGTTTGGGCAGTATAATGTCCACTACACAATCCTTTATGCATGTCAATCAAAACATTGTTAGCCATGTCCTCATCCACACATCTCAGCAGCACACCATCAGGGTTTTTCCAGTACAGCTCACCTTGAACAATAACATACCTGATTGCACGTAGCTTTAGAGTCCTCTTTTGACAGTCACTGAGATGGGAAGGACAATTCAGATTTTGCAAGTAATAGATAATATCCTTGTACCATTCAGATCCTGATACATTTACACTCTCATCATGGACTGCATTAACTTGGCATGCTTCCAAGTTTGACTGTGCCATCATCTTGGCTAATCCTTGTCCTCTTATCAACTTAGTAACTTGTATGTCTATGTTGAACTCCTGCAGTTTGTTTATCCATCTGCACCTTCTTCCAGTCACCTCTTGCTGAGTGAATATGTCTTTGACTGCTGCATGAGGTACATATGCAATTATATATGACCCTACCAAGTATGGTCTGAAACTTTTGATGGCTCTAACTAGTGCATATGCCTGCTTTTCCATAATGTCATACTTCAACTCAGAGGCCTGCAGGGACATACTGAAGAAGGCGATGGGCTGTTCAAAACCATCTTCATTTTTCTGTAACAAACATGCAGCAACAGTATAAAAGGAAGCAAATGAAAACACTTGGAATGGCCTAGAAAAATCAGGAGATTTAAGAACAGGGGCCATCTTAATTGCCTCTTTGATATTCTGAAATGATTCTGTTGCTTCCCTTTCCCAGTTGACAGTTGCATCCTTCTTCATCATCTTGGAAATGTTCCTTGTGGTTTCTGCAAAGTTGGGAACAAATCTTCTAACAAAGTTTATCTGTCCAAAGAAGGACTGAACTCCTTTCACAGTTTTTGGCATTTGAATCCTGTCAATAGCTGCCACTCTCTCTAGATCTATCCTGACTCCATCCTTGGAAACAATATGTCCCAGAAGTTTTCCTTCAACTACTCCAAAGGCACACTTCTTTGGGTTTAAAGAAATACCATATTCTAGTGCTCTTATGAAAATCTGCTCCAGATGCAAACAATGCTGCTCCTCTTTCTTTGAGTAGGCAGTCAGGTCATCCTGATATACAGCCAGGATTGAATCAATCAGCCCTGCAAAAGCAACATCCATTGCTCTTTGAAATGTAGCACCTGCATTTGTTAGTCCAAATGGCATTCTAACATACACATATGTCCCCCATGGAGTGGTAAAGGCAGTCTTATACTGTTCTGATTCCTTTACCTTTACCTGATTATATCCTGAAAATCCATCCATCATGGATAGGAGTTCACAACCAGTCACTCTCTGCAACATAGCTTCCATATTAGGCAGTGGATAGTTATCCTTCAAAGAGGATACATTCAAGTTCCTGAAATCAACACAAAGCCTAATATCACCATTCTTTTTTCTGACTGGGACAAGGTTAGACACCCAAGTTGAATGTCTGATTGGCACAATTATTCCAGCATCCCTGAGCCGTTTGAGTTCTTCTTGCATCTTGGGAGCTAAGGTAGGATTAATAGGTCTTTGCCTTTGTCTAAATGGCTTAGCTTCAGGCTTCAATGGGATCTCATGCTGGAATAAGTCTTCCCTATAGGCTTTTAGGTCCTCATATGACCAAGCAAAAACATGTTTATACCTTTTTAGTAATGCAATCAGCATACTCCTAATGTGTGGTTTGAGCTGTTTGCCAATATATACCTTCTGAGGGGCCTGAGATGTCCCCAAATTTATTTCTTCTAAATCCTCCTTATTTGTGGGGGATGTCCTTGTGACCATTTTATCTCTACTGTCAAAGGCTCTTTCCAAAGCTACTAACCCTCTGGGGATCTTGTTAGTCTTCAATTGAATGATCTCTTTTCCCACAAGAGTCTCTTTTCCATTTACAGTCTCTACAAAAGCTTGGAAATCAATCTGTTGATTCTCATACTCATCTATGCAGTGCAAAAATTTCAGCAAATCCCTATCATCATTAAAAACTTGCCAACTGCATATATTTTCTGGTATGGCAGGCCTAATTTTAACTTCTACATCTGTGACACCTGACAGAGTGATGTCATCTGGCCTTATTGCAACATTGGCTAAGAAATCAGCCATAACATTTTTTGACCTTTCTACCCAGCCAATTGAAAATGCATCAAATAATTCAATAGTATCCCAAATAGCATGCTTGTATTGTTTCAGTCTTTTATTTTTTGCAGCATACTTATTCCTGATTTGGGATACAATCAGCTCAGAATCCCCAAATACTCTTAACATCTTAATTCCATGTTTGAGAGCAATATTTAGGCCTAAGAGTAAAGCCTCATATTCTGCAATATTGTTTGTGCAATCAAACCTCAGCAAGAAAGAGAATTTGAGGAGCTTACCAGTTGGAGACAGGAAAACAACTCCAGCTCCAGAGCCTTCTTTTGCACAAGCTCCATCAAAAAACATGGTCCATAAGCCTTGCTGATCCAGCTCTTCAATGCAGACATTTTTCTTTTTGTCTTCTGTATCATCTGAGACAACCTTGAAGTTATCACAGTCAGTGTCTACAAAGCATACCTGTTCATCTGCTTCTTGGTCTTCCACTGTCTCTGATGATCTTTGCTCTCTGATTAGCTTGACATCCCTGCCATTCATTGGAATCATGGCATATGATAGGTCCAGCTGCATACTTCCACCAATTAGTGCTGCCCATCTTCTTGACAGCAACATACCATACTGTGGCTTGATGTCAACCATTGTTATATTCATTTTATATCTTTTTTCAGGAAATGCTGCCAGTTTGAAATCTACATCCTTCATGATTCCAATAACTGGTACCTCTCTGGCATCCATAGCATAACACTTTCCACATGCCTTGTCAATTTTTAATCCAGTTTGTTGCATGATAGCCAAAGGCATGACATTTGTAGATGCTCCAGAGTCAAGCATACAATTTCTAATTATTTTTCCATTTATGACCAGGGAAACATAAAATGGTTCCACCTGTGAAGGACACTTTGTCATGGTCATTCCTAAATAGACTTCAGGAGTCTCATCTTCTTCATTACACATGACATGTTTCTCACCCTGGGTCTGATCATTTTGTTTAGCTTGAAAAGGTACCCCTAAGATTAGGGATATTGTCCTGTTCTTGATCTCTTCCACTTTCATGAGTTCCATAAGTGGAACAGAGACCTTTACCTGAGAGAGGATCTGGGCTATATCAAATGGAGCACAGTTTTGTACAACAGTTGTAGCTTGCTCCACAATCTTGCTTTTATCCTGAGCTGATTTAGTTTTCATTTTCATAGTTCCCTGATCATCATTCTTGTCTTGGGAACCTCTACTTTGATCTTCAGCCTGAGGGATTTTGTTTTCTGGTCCTTGAAATTCATGACCTGTTCTGTGTCTAAAGTTCTGCTTATTATTTACCCACTGCCTTTTTTGTGGTTCAGTTCCTTTATGACCATGTACCAGCTGACCTGCAGAAATATCTTCTGGCTGATGTGGGCTGCCTACTTGATTTTTACCTCTCAGATTGTAGTTGCTTTTGACCTGAGCAACTGCTGCAGCTATGAAGGCTCTAATTTCCTCATCAGAAGGTCGTTGTAAGTTACTCAAAAAATTGTGTGAGTTCTGAGCATACACATAATTATCCTCATCATCTTCATCATATGAGAACTGTTGGCAGGCCTGAATTTGATGATCTGTATTCTCATCAGCATCATAAAGAGTATATCCATTGCCTATGGACATCATATTAACATCATTATCCTGCACATGATGTGGCTCATTGCATTCATTACAAGATGTAGCATTATCATACAAGGATTGAGCAATCATGCACTGTGACTGTGAATGTGGCATCTGACAAATTATACACCACGGAGCATCATCAGCAATATTTATAGTTTTCTTTAGGGGATTAGGAGTGTCCTTGACATGTTGAGCCCTCTGATTTGTGTTGTTACGTGGGAATACAGGCTTACCATCATGCCAATTGGTGTTATAAGGCATATCATGTAATGATGGCCTCTTTTCCTGCCTTTGATAGACTTGCCTATCAGGACCCATCCCTTTTTCACTTCTAGCTAATCTATAGCTCAGGTCCTTAACAACATTTGCCAGTTTGTCTATCTTATCTTCAGGAGCAGATGTACTACCTTGAGTGTTCTGAGGCTTGTTTGGATTCTGCAGAATCTTTATATCATCCCTTCTATTAGTCTTGCCTGATGCTTTCCTATTGTTTTCAATATTTACTGCAATTCTGAAAGCATCCCTGAGAGTGGCAGGACCTTTATCTCTTAGTCCATATGCAGTCTTTGCATCAAAGGCATTGATATACAAAATTATGCACATTGGTTCATTTGGCCTCATGTGATGTGGCAATTTGTTCAACACTTTAGTAAATCTTGCATTAAAGTCTGCAACCTGCTCATTTGACCCTTTAGTGATACTGGTGAACTCATTTACAAAAAAGCTAGGGTCAGTTTTATCACCATATTGCTCCTTGAATATCCTTTTAAAATCATCCCATGATGAAATACTCCGGTCAGGCAGATTCCTATACCATTCTCTTGCCTCATCTATCAAGGATTGCATGAATGACTTCATGAAAACATCCTTATGCTCAACCTCAAAATTATCCATGACATTTTGAAAGGCCTTTAGATGATCTTCTCCTAACACTGTGTTGTTTCCTGAAAATTTAGGCACTTGCAGCCTCAGATGCTTATCAATGGGGTTAGGATACCCAGGAATACCATCAAACACCAGCTACCTGAATCTATCTAGCTGCATGGGCTGTCTGTTTGGCTGATTAACATTAATATTTCTGTTTGCATTTTAGTTTCCTGCATGGTTCAGTGGTATCCTAGCATCATTCACATTTTGTCTGTCATCATGATGCTGATGTTGCATTTCATATCTTTGCTGATGTCTTTGCATATTTGCATTCTCTAGGGTAGGAACTGAATCATTTTGGGCAGTTCTTAAGGCTTGCACTTTCTGCTTCATATCATCTCTGATTTTCATGGCTTGTAGGTATTCTAGTTCTGCTCTTAGACTTCTGATTTCTTCAGCTAATTGTTCATCCTTAGGTTTGGAGGTAGATGGTCTCATGCCATTCTGGTCATCATCTTCATCATCCCTTAGAGACTCTGCCTCTTCAAACCTTTCACTTGGGTCTAGAAAAGGGCGTTCTTGGAACACCTCTGACCTCATTCTCATGCTACCACCCTGTTGCCTCTCATATGCACCTTGGATATCAGCTTCTGCATTTGAAAAATAAGGCGCATGCTGTCCTGATGGCCTAGGGTTATCTTGTGTATCATCACCTTTTCTGGGGGAGCTCTCATGACTAACTGAGACAGTTCCCTTTCTTCTATACATCATTCTTTTTGTTAATGGTAACTCTTCAAATAAAGGATTTTGTTGGGATCTTCTCCCCTGCATATAAATTTACTTTGACCGGTTGGGAGATTACTTCGGAGTCACCACCTATTACTAGGAACTATTTTCTTCTGAAAACCAGGGTTCTTTCACAAGGGTCCCCAGCGGAGTCGCCAATTTCTGTTGACTTTTTCCCAGACTGGATGCTTATTCCCAGATTTCCCTACAAGGTAGCCATCAGTGATCAACAGGATCTCTGGGCCAGGGGGTCAACAGTGTAGGAGATAGACTCTATATTTTATCTCCTCTTCTTCTTCAGGCTCTGCAAGACCTAGGGGGGTATTCCCTACTCAACATCCATGAGGATATGCATGCAAGGCTGGGATGTTGACAGAAAGTAGATGAGTCCTCCTGTAAGTAGACCAAAACTGAAAGATAAGGGCAAAGGGGCTAGCTTTGGGCCTATTTGCAGTTGTAGACAGAGGACTGAGGTTCCTAAAACTAACTCTAATGTCCTAATGCTTGTTTTAGATTTTGATTTGGATTTTAAGCTTGGATGCAAAGCTGGATATGGTTATAACACAAAACAAAGCATGATTGGTGCCTATCCAGGGCCTGGAGTCAGTAGACATACACCTATGAATGATCAGCATGAACAGCTAAAACTGGATTTCAAGGGGATATATGTGATACCTGCCTTACAG
Source organism: Cunninghamia lanceolata (assembly GCA_027924645.1). Lineage (NCBI taxonomy): Eukaryota > Viridiplantae > Streptophyta > Pinopsida > Cupressales > Cupressaceae > Cunninghamia > Cunninghamia lanceolata. Next base: position 7,491,797 of record BSBN01000445.1, read on the forward strand.
GTATCTCCCAATACAGAGTGTTAGGTTATCTCTACTTATGGTATCCCTACTGCAGTATACCCTTCCCAATGTTCAACCTGAAAATAGTTTAATCTACCCCTTGAGCAGAAGTTAAAAGATCAGACATTCAACACAGGAATTCTATGCTCTAGAATCTAAACATTACCAAACATCCAGATTCAGAAGAAGAATACATGCAATACTGGAGACAGAATTAACACAACACATGCTAAACAGCATTTCTCATATAAGTTTAATCATGAAATCAGTGGGTTCATGCCAAAAACAAACAACAAGAGATACATAAACTCACAGGTAAGCTGTACAGAGCAACCAGATCAGCTTGTTATGCATTACAGAGCCAAAATCTTCAACTTTCAACAACCTTTCAAATGAGCAACACAACCTGCTTATAACAGCCAGGTAGGTGCTCAGCAATTAATTACATGGTTGACCCAAAAATCCTGCCAAATACACAGTATCATGAAAATGGCGCTCAAACACAACCAGATTGGCGCCCAAACTTGAATGCAGCAGGTAGGGGAGGAGACAGGAAGATTTCTCGAGCCCTGCGCCACTGTCCGCTGATGTACACCTTCAATTGGGTACATGATCCATCCACGCCATCGCCCATACCTCTGCAACAATCGCCATTAATGGCGCACCAACCCGCGGCCTTGGGAAGAACATCAATTCTGCATCGCAACCTTTTCCCGCCGAGATTCATCATCATGATATTTGAAAATGCAGGATATCAATTATCCCACATGCACCCCGCGATGACCTCATTAACACTTTATATACTAGGTCATGAGCATATATCATGTCGGTGCTTTTGCTCCTGACGACACTAGTATAAGACTTCATCATCATCATCCTCCAGTAGCATGATATCCTGTTGTTCGAAATATCACCCTGACGTCATCATGATATTTGAAATATAACCTTCATGATAATCGGCACAACCTGATCCATCAGAGGAACATCCTCCTGCTGAGCTTATACCAAAAGTCTGGCCGATGAACATCCTGATGACGTCATCATCATATCCTGCTGACGTCATCATCATATCTACCTACTGCGCAACTCCTCATATCCGGATGACGTCATCATCATGTTTGCAAATATCAGGGGATCATCATAAGATGATCAGTGTTAGAAATATGACCCCCCCCAGACCTTGATGACGTCATCATCATATTAACATCATCATGATATTCGGAAGACAACCGGATATTTGGAAATATCCTCCTGATGCACAAATATCAGGTTGCACTGTAGCTCCACCATAAGATCGGGGCGATAACTGAATATGATGATGATGCTTGAAAAGATCACCCCCAGTAGATAATGCGCGAAGCCAGCAGGCGGATATCTCCTTGATATCAGCATCATCATGATGCTGGAACAAACATATATCTGGGTGATATGAAAATATGAAAATATCACCCCCTCCTTCGGAATATCATGATGCAGATAGGCAGAGAAATAGATATCACCCTGATATAAGGATGACGTCAGCATCATCAGGATGAGAAACAACGAACATGAAGTGATACAACATCATCAGGATGATATTGACTAAGATCATCCTGACGTTCAAAATATGATGACCCTAGTGAATATCAGGTCGCACTTAGAACTCTTCAACAACATCATCAGGATGATCATAACCAAGATCACCCGATGATAAAAATATCACCCCGGCGAAATATCATGAAGGCAGAAAATATGATGACCTCCGCAAGCAGCAGGATGATAACTGGAAATATCATGATGATGACGACGACCCTTAAGAAAAAAAACAAGTTAGGTCGAACAACTTAGAGAGAAACCCCTTCAGGAGATCGGGGTAACATCATCATCATGTTTGGGCAAGGTGATATTCGGAAGATCACCGGATACTTGAAAAATCACCCCCGCAAGCAACTGAGGGCACACTATAGCTCATCAGCATCATCAGGATAATAACCAAACATCACCCGACAGTGAAATATGATGATGACGATGAGAAACCAGTCGACGAAGAACATGATGATGCAGACCATCATCGAAGACAAGATGATGATGATGACCTCCTCCTCAGGAAAATATGATGATGCAGCTGAAAAATGCTGAGGAGGTCCAACACTTAGAAAAAATGGGCAAGAAGATAAAGGCTTCAAATGAAGAAACCTCCTGATCATGACAAATCAACCCCAGATCAAAATGAGTGCTAACACTATCAATATTGAATGTAATAGTGATATCATTGATGAATATGGAGAAACTAATTAAGCAATGCAACTAGTAGATGAAACATGTACAAGTGAAGTTTTTTTAGATTTAAATGAGGAAGAAGTTATAAAAGGCCAATTCTCCACTTAGGATGAGGATTACAATGTTAAAGAAATTGCTGAGAACATAATGCCTGAGGATTGCATCAGCAATGAAGTAAGAGAAGAAGCAAGTCAACAAATGATACATCCAGTTACAGCCAAGTACCATAGTGACACAATTGATGAAGAAGAAATTGACACACCTAAAAATGGTTTTAAATTTTTTCAAACCCATTTTATGATCAAATAATAGAAGAAGATCAAATGACATTCTACTAGGGTGTGCCAGAACATGAATTTCATGTATATTCAAATCCATTATATGAAGGGGATGAAGCATTTTCAGACAATCAAAAGGATGTATCAACTTGTGAAGCAAAGGACTATAAAATGAATGCATCTGATTTTTCATTTCTTGACAATCATGAGTACTGCAGTAATGATGAGAAAAGTAAAGAATACAACAACAATATGGTGGATGAAGAAGCATGTTCACTCAGTAGTGAGAAAATTTCAAATTTATTAACCATAGAATATCAAAGGCATGTGCATAAAAATGATCATGAGATTATGTGCCCTATTCACATAAAATTTGACAAAGAAAATGTTCCTTGTCCATTTGTATTTCCTTCCCCAACTAAACAAGATAATGTTGCATCAAACTGTGAGGGAAAAAAGTATACTAATGAAATTGTCATATCAAATGATTTCAAGTACTGCTGTGATGTTGATCATAATGGAGATTTATGTGATCTCAAGTATAGTTCTCACAATGGTGGAGGAATTCTTGAAGCTGATCAAGAATTTATGTGTATTCTTGTTCAAGAAGAGACATGTACATTAGAATTAGAGATCCTAGGCTCATATGAAAATGATGCTGATTCACATGTCATGGATGATGAATGCTCAACATTAGCTGATTCAAATGTGCATAATGATGACTGTATGGATCAGAAATCAATGTCACTCCCAAGTAGTGATATAAAAGAGATTGAAAGTATTTCAGATCTAATTGTCTCAGAAGATGTGGATATGGTAGATTTCTCAGACTCATATGAGAGGTATTTGGATGATGGAATCAAAAACATAGATGGTTTTGATTGTTTTGCTTCATACACACTCGGAAGTTGCTTGCTTAGTTTGCATCTATGGCCATATGATAATTTCAGATTTTTTATGCAAACTTACGATGAAATCAGACCTAATGATCTCAGCTATGTGGTGGATTATAAATATTTTCAATCTTTAGTTCAGCTGGGGGGTCATTTTGTGATGCATGACAGTGACCGGAATGATGATTGCATAAATATTTTCAAGTAGAGTTTAATAAAATTAGACCAAAATAAGGTGTATGACAGAGGAAAATATAAACTTTTCCTTTTTTTGGTGGCCTTGAGCCATCAGTCGTGGTGTGGTTTTCAAACCATATCATTTTAGGGCAAAAGTAATATTTTTGACTCTGTTTCCCAATGGAGCAAGCACTCAGTCTATTCCCCAGAGATCTGGGATCTTACTATGCCCGCAAGAGGCATACATCCCCAAGCAAGAGCCGCTGTTGGAACCTTAAAACTTTGGGAAAATTTTAGGTTCCCATGATGAGAATGGAGATCTAAAGGATTGAGCAACATTTGAAGGACAAAAGAAAGGAAAATGAGGAGACCACTCTTAGGAGAATCTCTTCTATTAACAATGGAAATATTCACCAAAATAAATACCCTAATTCTCCTGTAAGCAAAGGAAAAAGAAAAGGTGCAGTCAGCATTTCTGCCAAGAGCTTTGTCATAGTGGTTCTTTCCCTCCATGCCTTGAAACTATTTTTAAATGATCTCTCTTGTGCATGTGGGAAGACGTCAATTCCTCCTCTAGTACCATGTGGGATGCCTATTCCTTCATGCATGGCTATTGTTCCTTGGTAGTATTGGTAAAATGTCCTAGATGTGTCAAACTTAAGATTGCATGTATTTGATGGCAAGAAAGGGTTGTTACTAATAGAATCAACATAAAATTTAGTTGGGGTTGCCTTCTAAACAATTTGAAAATTCTGGGCATTTTGAGAGTTGTGCCAATTTTTGTGAAAAGTCAATGTGTGGTGGTTTTGGTCAAATTGTATCTCATATACATTGTCTTTTGTATGTATTTTGGATGCAGTGTGCTTTTGGTTTGTCAAGTTATGTTATGCATTTGGTTTAAGTCCCGTGTGGGGTTTGTATCTCAAGTATTCCAAAACACATACTAATACAAATCTAGGCCCAATAGATGTTTATGCTAGGTTTTATAATGTTTGAAATCCGCATTTGTATTTGTATGTCATAACATATGTATTACATATGCAAATTCAAATATACATTGGCAGATATCAACGAGAATTCAAAAGTAGCATATAAGGTCTTGGTCATCTCATGTGCATAGTTAATACATTGTGAGTATTAAATGTTCTTATACATATGCATAGGCGGACCCAAAAAGAAAATTCGTTTGAGTTCCGAAAACATGAGTGAAGGATTATTTGTATGTATAAATGTTTGCATCTAAAATGAAGATAAAAGTTTGGACCTAATTAGAGAGTTCAATTTTGAGAGCTTTAGGTGAAGTTCATAGTTGTATATTATGATGCATGTATTCAATATGCAAAAAAGAGAAGGTGCAATGGCGGACGTGAACTAATGATTAAAATGGAAAACTAAAGAAATATGCATAGCGAAAAGTGAAAAGTTAACATTGTGGTGACATGTTTAAAAGTGCATGTATATGATATGCAAAAAAGGTAATACAGATGGAAATGTATACAAAGGTGGATCCGAAGGTAATTTCAATCTAGTTCATAAACCAATGGAGTCTGCATGTGTATGTTGTTGTGATTGCATAAGATATACAAAAGACATATACAAGGAAATATGCAAAACTAAAGAGAAGAAATTAGAAGTGCCTAAAGGTATGTCATGCATGGTTTCAAGATACAAAAGGTAAACTTAACATTGAAAAGGCACTAAGTTGAAATGTCTAAAGTGAAGTCATCACTTTTATTTTATGTATTAGTGAAAAGTGCATGCATATACATATACAAATGAAAAAGTGCAAAAGGTCAGCGTATACAAAATTCAAAGTATGCATCGAGTGGCAAAACAAAAGAAAAAATCAAAGTGCATATTTTGTCATAGCATTTAATACACATATATTGCAAGGGATACCAAATTCCAAAAGGAATAAAAGAAGCATTTTCAATACATTAACTTCACAATTGCACAGAGTGTCCCATGAGCAAGAACTAGAGCATTTTAAAGGTAAAGAAGTTAGATTAAATATTTTATTATTGAAGGTAATCAAACTAATGAAAGGTTGCACCTGAATGAATGAAGGGTCATAACCCTAAAATTGTAAAACATATATGAGAGATGAAAATCAAAGAAGCAAGGAGGAATCATAAAAAATAGCAGTAATTAATAGTCAATAGGATTAATATATCAGTCAATGGAGATTTCCAAGCATAAAATGTAAAATCTTATGAAGTAATTCAATGGAGAGGAATATAATAATATGGTGTCCAAACATTTTTTAGTGTTAAATGTTGTTATATGGAGCCTAATCAGACTTGGAGGTTAAATTAACCCCAACTTTATTAATGCGGTTTCCCCCCAAATTCCTACGGGGTCAAGGGGTAGCGTCCCTTATGGGGGTTTGGGAGCAACGCCCCCAAAACAGGGTCAAAATATTGGCTAACATAAAAAACCCTATTTTTGTAACCGACAAAAGTCATGATAAAAATGGCTAAGGGTTAGGGTTTCCATTGATGTATTGTAGCATTTTGCAACAGTATTGAGTTGCAGGGATTACTGGTTGTAATCAGTTTGATTTACTGGATATTAATATTGGCCTCTCTGTTGGTGGATGTAGCCTGAGTTTGCGTGAACCACGTTAAAACTTGTCTCTTATTGTTATTATTTATGTGTATTTCCATTCCTAGGTTTAATCTTTATTTGTATTTAATTGATATCTTTTGCTAGCTAATCCTAACAAGTGGTATTAGAGAGGGTTGTGTTTGATTATCGTCTGTAGGAAGGTCTCACGGTTGAGTGGGAGCAATGGCAGATGAGGGTAAATTCAAGGTCAATAAATTCAATGGGAAGAACTATCAATTATGGAAGATGCAGATGGAGGATTATCTCTATCAGAAGGGTTTATGGAGGCCATTGGAAGGAGTATCCAAGAAACTAATAGGAATGATGGATGAGGATTGGGAACTTCTAGACAGAAAGGCATTGGGAACCATTTGGTTGTGCCCGGCACCATATGTGGCATTCAATATAACAGAAGTGAAGAAAACAAGTGAACTGATGAAAGCTTTGGCTAAATTGTATGAAAAACCCTCAGCCTCAAATAAGATATTTCTCATGAAGCATTTGTTTAATCTGAAAATGATTGAAGGTGGATCTATGACAAATCATTTAAATGAGTTTAATATGATTGTCAGTCAATTAACTTTTGTAAAAGTGAAATTTGATGAAGAGGTGAGGGCTCTCTTGGTTTTATGTTCTTTTCCAGAAAGATGGAATAGCTTGGTAATGGTTGTAAGTAACTCTGTCTCTGGTTCAAACACTTTAAAATTTGATGATGTAGTTGGTGTTATCCTTAGCGAGGAAATGTGATAGAAAAGCTCAGGAGGGTCCACATCAGGTAGTGTTTTGAATGCAGAAAGCAGGGGCAGATCAAAGGAGAGAGGAAAAGGTTCTGGAGGTCATGGGAAGTCATGAGGAAAATCAAAGGACAAGAGATCCTAATCTAGAGGATAGAAGGATTGTTGGTACTGTGGGAAACAAGGTCATCTGAAGAAAGATTGTTGGTCTCGAAAGAATAAAGGAGACAAACAAGAAGGAAATAAGGAGATAAATGTGGTAAGTAATAAATCTGAAGATGATGCTTTGATTCTTTCCTTAGATAATGTTGTTGATTCATGGGTTTTAGATTCAGGGGTCTCATTTCATGCTATGCCCCATAGAAGTTATTATCTTGATTATGTCCAAGGGGATTTTGGGATGCTTTATTTTGGAGATAATGAACCCTATTAGATTGTTGGAAAGGGAAGAATTAAGATTAAGTTACAGAATGGGAATCATTGGCTACTACAAGAGATAAGGCACGTTCCAAGGCTTAGTAAGAGTTTAATTTCAACAGGGTAGCTAGCTGAAGAAGGTTACATTGTTACATTTACTAATAAAAATTGGAAGGTTTCAAAAGGTGTGAAAGTAGGCACCTTATACCTTTGTATAGGTCATATTGTTCCTTCTACTTTAGCTGTTGCAGAGAAAAAAAAATAGGTTCAGGAATAGTTGCTGCAGGTTCTGAGACAAGACTGTGGCATAACAAACTTGGGCATATGAGTAAAAAAGGTATGAAGTTACTTCATTCTAAGAAAGTTTTACAAGTTTGAAATGTATTAATATGGATTTTGTGAAAGTTATGTGTATGGAAAACAAAAGAGAGTTAGTTTGTTCAGAGATGGGAAGGAAAAGAAAGATGAAAAGTTGGAGCTTGTGTATACAAATATGTGGGCACTAGCTCAGGTATCTTCTCTCAGTGGCTCTCAGAATTATGTTACATTCATAGATGATGTAACTAGGAAGGTATGGATTTATTTCCTTAGGCATAAATCTGATGTATTTAAAACATTTAAGAAATGGAGAAGCTTGGTTGAGAATGAGATGGGTAAAAGATTAAAATGTCTGAGATCTGATAATGGTGGTGAGTATTGCAGCAAAGAATTTGAGGATTATTGTTCCTTTAATGGAATCCGTAGGCAAAAGATGATTCTAGGGACTCCACAGGAGAATGGAGTGGATGAATGCATGAATAGGACAATAATGGAGCATGCAAGGACCATAAGATTGCATGTTGGGCTGCCTTTAAACATGTGGATAGAGGCAGTCAACACTGTTGTATATTTAATTAATAGAGGTCCTTTAGTTCCTTTGGGTTGTTGTATTCTAGAGGAAGCATTGACAGGTAAGAAGGTGAGTTATTCTTTTCTCAAAATCTTCAGATGTGAAGCATTTGCACATATAGATTCTAAAAATAGAACCAAGCTAGATGCAAAATCAAAAAATGTACATTCATTGGATATGGCATTGATGAATTTGGTTATAGGCTTTGGAATTTTAAAAATCAGAAAATTGTGAGAAGCATGGATGTTGTATTCAATAAGAAGGTGTTGTACAAAGATTAGTTGTAGTAGCATGAGAAGAAAGAAAAGGATTATGTGGTGTTGGATGATACTCCATATAATGATGTTCTAGTGGTTCCTCATGCTCCGCAACAACAACTAGAAATACCACAAACTCCAGTGAATGTTAGACGGTCAACAAGGCTAAGTAGACCTCTTGAAAGGTTTTCTCCCTCTTTGTATTCTATTTTGTTAATAGATGCTGGTGAACTAGAAGGGTATGGTGAAGCTATGCAAGTGGATATGAAGGTTCAATGGGAGCATGCAATGAAAGAAGAAATGGACTCCTTGCTAAAAAAATAGACTTGGGTATTATGTAAGTTGCTTGCAAGTAAAAAAGCTTTACCCAACAAATGGGTTTATCAGCTGAAAGAGGAAGATGGAGGTAAGAAAAGATTTAAAGTTAGGTTAGATGTAAAAGGATTTGTACAGAAAAATGGCATTGATTTTATTGAGATATTTTCTCCGGTTGTTAAGATGACTTCTATTCGTACTGTTTTAAGTATTGTGGTTGCTGAAGATTTGCATTTGGAATAGCTAGATGTGAAAACTATCTTTCTCCATGGTGATTTGAAGGAGGAGATATATATGGAACAACCCCAAGGATTTGAGGTTAAATGTAGGGAGAAATAGGTGTGCAGATTGCAGAAGAGTTTGTATGGTTTGAAACAAGCACATCGGCAATGGTATTTGAAATTTGATAGTTTTATGGCTGAGCAAGACTACAATCGGTGTAATTTTGACCATTATGTTTATTTTAAGAGGTTGGATAATGACAGCTACATTATTTTATGTTTATATGTTGATGACACGCTTGTAGCAGGGTCTAACATGGATCACATAAGAGAGTTAAAACAACAGTTAGCACAATCATTTTCTATGAAGGATTTGGGGGTAGTAAAACAAATCCTTGGTATGAAAATTTGCAGAGATAGGAAGAACATAAAATTGACTCTATCTCAGGCTGATTATGTTGAAAAGGTGTTACAGAGATTCCATATGGAGAATGCAAAAGCTGTCAGCACACCTTTGCCTAGTCATTTGAAATTGACTAAGGAGATGTGTCCTAAGACACAAGAGGAGGAAGAGAAAATGTCCAAGGTACCATATGCTTTAGCTATAGGAAGTTTAATGTATGCCATGGTATGAGACCATATATTGCACATGCTATAGGAGTCATTAGCAGGTATATGAGTCATCTCGGATTGGAGCATTGGAATGCAGTAAAATGGATTCTCAAATATTTTAGAGGTACATCCAATAAACACTTATGTTTTGGGGGCTCTAATATAGATTTAGCAGGTTATGTAGACTCAGATTTGGTAGGGGATATTAATACCTGGAAAAGTACTATAGGTTATGTCTTTACTGTAGGTGGGACAACAGTGAGTTAGATTTCCAGGTTACAAAAGGTGGTTGCTTTATCCACCACAGAGGCAAGCAAGGAGATGATATGGATGCAATCTTTCATGGAAGAATTGGGCAAAAAATAGGTCAACAATTATTTGTTTATGGATAGCTAGAGTGACATACATCTTGCAAAGAATTATGTCTTGCATTCAAAGACCAAACACATACAATTGAGGCTTCACTTTATTCGGTCGGTGTTGGATGATGGATAGTTAAGGCTGGAAAAGATACATATAGATGACAGTCCAATGGATATGTTTACAAAGGCAGTGACAAGGGAGAAGCTAAGCTCCTCTTCAGCTTTAGTTGGTCTTCAAGACTGAAAACAAAATTAGAACAACAGAGTCCAGGGTGCTTATTTCCAGTGGGAGCTACAGGGTCAACGGTGTTATGATCAGTCTCTAAGTGGGAGATTGTTGTTATATGGAGCCTAATCAGACTTGGAGGTTAAATTAATCCCACTTTTATCAGCACGATTCCCCCCCAAATTCCTATGGGGTCAAGGGGCAGTGCCCCTTGCAGGGATTTGGGGGCAGTGCCCCCAAGATGGGGTCAAAATATTACCCGACATAAAAAACCCTATTTTTGTAACTGACAAAAGTCATGATAAAAATGGCTAAGGGTTATGGTTTATGTTGATGTATTGTAGCATTTTGCATTGGTATTGAGTTGCAGGGATTGCTAGTTGTAATCGGTTTGATTTACTATATAATAATATTGGACTCTTTGTTGGTGGATGTAGCCCAAGTTTGGGTGAACCACATTAAAACTTGTCTCTCGCTATTACTATTTCTATGTATTTCCATTCCTCTATTTAATCTTTATTTGCATTTAATTGATATCTTCTTCCAACTAATCCTAACATTAAATTATTTGTTAATATCCATTTATATGTGTTATATGTGTTGTCTCTAGAATGATTTTCCTTTGTTATTTAAATTGAATATATTGAGGATATGCTTAATTTATCGGGGCACACTTGCTACACTTGTGTAATTATATTGATTGGTTTCTATTAGAAGAGAATTGAATTCCTTTTAAGTGATTTTAGTTTATTGGTTTCCGCTTAGAATTAAAATCCTTTGAATAGATCACCTTAATTAGTTTCTTTCCTGTAAGAATTTAAATCTTTTCAATTGATCACAGTAACCTAGGAAAATATCATTGGGATTTGGTAAGAAGAGCACAAGTAACTAAAAACCCTGCACGTTTATACAAAGTATAAACATTTGAAAAGTGCCAAATAATTTGAGTTAAGCTAAGAGGGAGGACACATCTATCATGCACATCCTAACTTTGTTGCCCATAATAGATAAAGTACTGGTCAAATCAAAGTAACATTTCAAAACCTTATTAACATATTCAAGATTCAAACATTAGGAGTAGGAACAAATTTTAGCCTTATATATATCTCACACTTACATACCACTATGAGTAGATCACTAAGGTCATACAAATTTGCATTAACTATTAAGGTACACCCGCCTAGGTCTGGTAGAACCTAAAGAGAAGGGGCCTTTCAATCATATCGTCCCTGTTTCATTAGCCAAAAGCATCAAGAGAGCTTGACAACCTCTTAAGGTTAAAAACTTATGTTTCTGAGACCTAACATCACCCAATGCCTTGATTCTAACATTCTTGTGTGAAGAAGTATTTAAATTATGGGTTATAATGATTTGCATAATGATGATACCAATACATTAAAACCCCAAATCCCTAGTCTTATCACACAACAAGGTCAAACACTTCTTCCTGACATCCCTACTTCACACCTTCCTGGAGCATCAAATTTCCATGAATCCATCAACATTGATGACCTTTTGCCTCATGTTCCTAAAGCTCAAATTTAGAAACTAGACACTGAGTTGGCTAATTTTCAGCAATTTGTAAGCTCAGAACACATAGATGAAGAGTCCATCCCTATTGTTGAGAGTCTAAGAAGTCTTTTGGTCAAAGGTCAAGAAGGATTGGAAGTCTTGTGTGTCCTTACTCATATAGTACATGTAACATTAGAAAATGTCCCCTTGGGGGCTTTTCCCTCATAAGGTTTAGAACCCAGGTCTCTTAGCTGCATTTAGGACATCTTACATCATATTTTGACATCCTGATGAAATGAACCCTATGTTTCATGACAAATGAGACCTAGGAGGATCCCTTGAACCTAACCCTGACCAAGATAAGGAGGGAGGACTTGGGCACCCGCACCCTAGTCCTGTCCTATTTTAGGTCAGTCCCAAATTTTGAGTGTTAGCTTGTGACCGTTATTTAGGTCCTATGCTGACACGGTAAGTTTGAATTACGAAATTCTTTGCGGGAGTGTTTGTAGTTACATATAAAATCATGTTTAGGCATTTGTAAACTAGATGGCTATGGTGAACTTTATGCATTCTAAAGGTTATTCAAGGCATTCATTGTGTAGAAAGAGAAGATTTGGTGTTGTTTACGTGTTTGTATTTGCAGATTTGAGCAATTATCTCCTCATGGCATGAAGAGCTTCTTCCTTCCATGAGATCTTCACTACAAGGTGACATCATTTGTGTTTTTAAGCATTTATCATTTGGTTTTTGCCTCTGCCTCCAAGGGAACATACTCTCTATTTGACAATAGTGTTCATAAGACTTGAATGTCTCTCTAGGGCTTGACTGAGGCAAGCCTCTAAACACCACAACCCCCTCCCAGAGTTTATGTGATTGCAGGTTACAAGTTGAAGATACAGGAAAAGTGGAGTTGTAGGAGGGCATTACAGAGTGTTAGATTTGGAGATCAAAGTTGAAAACAACACCCTGGACTTGGGTGCCCACTCTTTAGTCCTTCAGATTTTGTGATGGGAAAACCTCTGTGACAACAGGAATAGGTTGTAGACTGAGCATCTAGATCCTAACAAAGGCCTAGGCATTGGACTTGGGTGCTCACTCCTTAGTCCCCGACTTTTCTAATTCTGAACCCTAAAAATAGGTGCACAATTATTTGTTATTTTACATCTTTTTGTAGCAGTATTTTCTGATATTTATCTGTTTGCTTTCGTATTTACATAATTAAGGTTTTGATGTATAATTGAGTATAAGTGATCATAATTGACAATCAAATCATACAAATCCAAGTTTCCCTACATCTCATCATGACCTAGGGTATGATAGTACATTGCAACTCGACCCTAGGTCCTTGAATGAAAGGGTGAAAGAAGGAAACACATACAAAACTACCATAAACTCAACTATCCAAATTTTACCCTTTACAATACATAACAATATTCTATCTACATCTAGTTGCACTGAAATCATCACTAATGTCACTTCTAATCAAATAGGGACTCAAGTGTCAGCACCCATACCAACACTCCCTATTCCAACATATACTTCTACTATTCTCACAACTACTACACAACCAAGTAATAGTGCTACCTATTGTGTGGTTAGACAATACGCCCCATTTTGCCTTGGCAAAATAGGGACCCAACCTCTTTGCTTTGCTTTTACTTGTTTTGTCTCTCCCTGGGTGGTAATGGTAAAAGCAACATCAGTCAGTATGCATATGTCTAGTCTTAGGCATGTCTGAATCTTGAAATATGAAGTCAAATTTCTAAAGTAGGAGTCTTCCCTCAAAAATCTTGCCAAGTGAAAGACTAAAAAATTCTAAGTAGGTTTGCCTTTTGGATCACCCTAAAATTTGTTAAGGGTAAGAAGTTATGGTCAGTCAAAGTTTGGTCAAACCTAATATTCTCATAGGGTCATCACATTCACGAATATCCCTGATATATGTTTTAACAAAGAGAACCTGATATCTGCATATTTGTCAATATGTAGATGTCAAACTTAAATGCTAGAGTTGTTTGCCCATTGAGAACACGCGCACATCTAAAGAGGGTCATATTTCTTAATATCCCTCATATTCATTAATATAAGGATGATGTCATCCTGTTTCACTTTATAAAGAAGACATGATATGATGATGACATCATCATGACTTAGATACAAGAGGGTCATATTAGTTAAGATCCCCGATAATCTCTAATATGATGATGACGTCATCCTAACTCAATATAAAGAAGACCCTATATGACAATGACATCATCAATATGCCCGACAACCTGAAGGTCATCTAGTTCCAAATATAGGTCTATTGGTTAATATGCCTAATCTTCATTAATATGACAATGATGTCATTTAGGTTCATCATAAAGAGACTCAAAAGGATGATGACGTCACCCAATATCCGCATTCTTGACTAGACAATAATGTACCCTCGCAGGGGAATCTGGTCATCATGAAAGATTCTTCGTGCTACTTCAAAATTGAGACACGTGTCCACATGGACATCTTGATTTATTAAGGATAGATTTGAAATATGACAACATATTTCTAGTTAGCGATTACTAACCTGATCGTCATACTGACATCATCATATCTAGATATTCATATTTTACATATCTGGAGCATCCTATTCATGACCTGATGCTCATTGCTGAAGACATATCCCAACCCCCATGTTGACATCATATGGACATATCCTCATGGATATCCATATGGACGTTTGCATATCCCAATATCAGAATATCCAAACCCTATATTCATAGCCGGTTATCCATATCTTGGATGAATATCCTGAACCCAATAGTCATATTGGGATATCCATATATCTATATTTGGACCTCCTCTTACTATTGATGTATGTATAATTTCCTACAAGATTATCAAATGATTAAAATTTGTATGTTTTGTTGCAAGGTATTGGAGCTAATGTTATGCAAGTCATGCAAGAGAAGAAGGCTAAATAATGAAGCAGAGAAGGCTAACCAGATAAAGTTACAGACAAATGGACGACATGTACCAGAACCAAAGAATATATCACCAAGTATGATGTCTACTAGCTAGAAGGTGAACTCATTTAAAGATGCTAGAATATTCCTTGCCAGCTGTGCCATTCTGATTGGTTGTTGACTTAGTCAAATCAACTTGGACAATTGATTATTGTAAGAAGATCTTGATCATTGGATCAATGTAACTATTTTCTAGCTTTTTGTTCTATAAGAGGGCCATGACTTGTCATTTGTAAGAAGAGGAAAATCATTTTCATATCTGGCAAAATAGGTCAATCATTTTTATATCCGACTAGAAGAGAGCCAATTTCATATATGGAGATCAAATTATTAAGACTAATGGAGACTAGATTATTGAACTATGCAAGGTTCTTTCTTCAGATCACTGTAAATGTACTTGTTCTAAAGTATATTGGATGGATGTGAAGCTATAGATTACATCCTGATTGTAAACTTTATGTAATCTTCAAGTTGACTTCTAGATATGTAATGGTGAAATGTTGTGTTCAATAGAAGTGCTTTCATTTTATTGCATATTGTTGTCAACTTTTCCAATGAAGATTTGCACTAGATCATGCGGATTTGTGGACTATCCTGGTGAAGTATGATTTAGTTTTTACTTCTCTTCATTACTGTATTAGAACATGTATGTGGATCAATGGTCTCAATTAAGTAATTTTGGGAATCTCATTCTCTAAACTCTATTTTCTCATTTCATTTCATTAAATCACCATCATCATAACTGCAATATATAGATAAATGAAAGTAGAACATAAAATATGTAGATGCCCGTAGACATATGAAAATCATTAGCATATTTGAGCTAAATGCATGTAGAATTGAAAATATCATGCAAAGAATTACAAATAGTGGTAAGAATCAAGGAAATGTCTGCTTATAGGAACAATATTCACATAAATTCATAGTGCAGAAGTAAGATTAAGTAAAGATTACTTCAATTTCAAACAAATTGAGATAGTTGTAGAAGAACTAATCAGAAATCATCAAGGTCATTGCAAATAATACTGATTAGAGTGGAGATTAGCATAAATATACATAAATATTTGCATACTCAAGTTAGATATAATAAGATTTCACCTCATTTGTTAAGAATTTACAGAGAACAAGTGAAATCAGAGTGTATCAGGATACAAATCATCTTAAGAGAAACGTAAGGCCCCTTGAGGAAAACAACAGCGCACATCAAACCACTGAGTAATGTTAGATGATTATGAACTAATCCACGGAGACTTGGGATCATGAATTCTCCAAATTCATCGTATCTTTCAAGATGATAAAGGTTTGATTTGTAATTCTTTATCTATGTGTGTTTATGACTAACATCATAACCACCACTACCACATGTGTTGGGTTGTGTACTAGGGATCTTGTTCACCATTATAGTACCATTCAATATAATTACATCAATTCCATGCCTAATTTTACTCTACCTACATCTAAACCTCCTATCACATTGCAAAAGGTTACTCATATATTGTCACCTAGTCCTTCCAATTCATTCAATTCTCTACTTGATTTAGCTATTGACCCTGTCATAAACCAAATTTTGAAAAATATGACCTCCATCCAACAACAATTGGCTAGCATAAGCAATATTCCACCTAAATCTAATATGACAACACATTATATCCATGATGCTTTGTCCTATTCAATCCTAATAACTCAAATGCCTAAGAAGTTTGAGACCCCTTGCTTTGAGAAATATAATGGGAAGGGAGACCCTAACAACCATATGGTAGACTCTACCACTATGTGTAGTGATTTCTTCTTTAAAGATGCAATCTTGGCAAAAGTCTTTCCTAGGTCACTCAAGGACACAACCTTGGATTGTTTTTTCTCTTTACCTCCTAATTTTATAAATTATTTTTCACAATTAGTCAATAAATTCCTCAAGCATTTTCAAGAGAACATTAGACCTCAAGTCTCTTTGACAGACTTGGTTCATTTCAAACAAGGAATGAAAGAAAAAATACCATAACAGATTTGATGGCCTATTATCAAGCTCTTCTCACAAGATCAATATTCTATTCTAGATGCTTATGTGCAAAGAATCTTTATTAGAAAATGACAACCTCACATCTATGATAAGATATTGTTGATGTGATATGATTCTTTCACTCATCTTTACATGGCTCTTCATGATTACCAACTTTTAGTTAGTCAATATTAGCATAATCCCTCATCAGCTCTAGTTGATCAATCTAAAGCATCTCACAACAATTAATTTAAAAAACACAACAAAAACTTCATCAAGATTAATACAATTTCAGCTAATAACATAAGAAAACATGTGCTAGTAGTGTCATCTCTTGTTCTCGCCCCTGCTCTCGCCATGTATAAATTAAAACCAAAAATAAGACACTTCACACCATTATCAAAGTCACTTTACTCTATAATGACACAACTTTTTAACAACAATCTCATCAAGATTCCACCCATTAGACCTCTCGATCCAAGCAAAATACAATCATCTTCCTTTGATTAGAAGGCCTTTTGTCAATTTCACCACTCCATTGGCCATGACACTAAAAGATGTATGGGTATATGCATAAATATGAGGGACCAAAAAGTCACCACATGACTTTTTGGTCCCATAAAAGTCATAACGTGAGCGTGTTATAATGCGAGCGCATTTTGCAAAAGAAAAACTCTCTCTCTCTCTCTCTCTCTCTCTCTCTCTCTCTCTCTCTCTCTCTCTCTCTCGCTCGCTCTCTCTCCCTCTCTCTCCTAAACCCTAAATAATGCCCCTGAACACTAAACCTCTATCTCCCTATCTCTTCCTTATCTCCCTATCTCTATCATCCCTCTACCTCTCAATCTCTCTCCCTATCTCTTTGGACATCTCTCTCAGTTTATATCTCCCTATTTCTCTCCTCTATCTCCTCTATCTCTCCCTATATATCTCCTCTCTCTCTCTCTCTGTATCTCCCTGTTGAAATAAGGGCAGACAACTGAGAGGGAGATGAATCAGTTGTCACAAAACTTTAACACTTGTAGCAATTTACCTTCTTTATCACTTATTAACAAATTAATGATATAACCATGGAAGCATAAATCAACAACACATGAGTATAAACATAATCAACACATAAAACTAGGATTTTTAAATGGAAACTTGGTTAAGGGAAAAACCATGGTGGGGGTTAACCAATAAGAAATTATACTCTATTAAAAGTATTACAAATTGGGAAGGCACATGACTTCAAGGCGCACTACCCAGAGCTCACTACTCCAAGAGGCTCACTACCTATAGAAATAATTACAAGAAGATTACAGAATGTTTGAACTAATGAATAGCATCTACCAATGCAAAAATCTAGTTCCAGTTAAGCACAGAGTACTGATCTTACACACTTCATCCTTACTTTGCCCTATTTTGCTCTTTGGCCATAATTTGAGCTTAGCTCTTCACCTTCGCACTTCTTTCTACCTTTATCACACTTACTCCATCATCACATTACAATCACACTCCAAAACACTCTAATCCATTAGCTATATATATCTGCATCTAGATATTCAATCAACTATAGTCAGCTTCAACAGAACTTAGAACATTTATTAAGAACTCTACTTTGTTGGTTGAATCCATGCACAAACAACATGGACCAAAAACTTGTGTTCTCAAATCACCAATTATGTCAACCAATACCACTGATTACCAAAAATTTCTTAACCAACAACTTTTCTTCATTTGGACCAAGATCAAATACTAGGTCTGCCTAATCTTCTTTTGACTGTACTTACTAACTAGAACTCGATACTCAGATGCTTATAACTTTTGAATCCTTCATCATTGAAGGGTAAATTTCTAGATTTAGATACTCCTGACAATTCTTATCACTCCCTCAGATCTACAACACACTGTGATTTACCAGTAGAGAGATCCGGACCAAGATACTGGACCTTGTCACATGCTCTGTTTCTAACTATCCAGACTTAGACAAATCCTCACTTTGACTTCTGGTATGAACAAATCATGTAATGTAGATATGTAAAATAGACTTAGTTGCCATCAATGACAACACCTATCATGTGTAGCAGTGTCTCTTGCCATTGATGGAAACACTTAGTGAAAAATGACTAAGTGTCAGAATAACTCCCCCTTACTATGTGCACTTATGCTTTTCACTATTCTCCAGTGCTCCTCCTTTGTTGGATTCCTCATTTTTCACTGCTCTTCACTCCGCCTTTGACATCAATGGAAAAGGGTGGGATTTGCAAACTACAATTTACACAAAACTTCTATATACCAAGCCGCATATGTACAAACCATCCTTAAGTCTTGTTTACATAAACTTGAGTATATCACCAAAAATATTTTTCAATAGTGTCAGCTCACTATCCTAGCTCTTCTTCATACTATTTAAAATTGAGATGTGGCCACTGAATAGAAATGCTCGTGACTCTGCCTTCTGCAGATTAGTGGGGTCACTTGTCTGAGCAGCAACTTGGGCTTTGGTTAAAGCATTGAACATTACTTCCATTTTGGGTGAAATTAGTCCCTAGAGCTCACTCATCCTTGCCTCAATGCTCTCCTTTTCTTTGGTCGATTTATTTATTTCTTCAATTAAGCTGATTGCCTGACACTCCTTGCTTGCCACTGATGCTATCAAAGGATCAAAAGATTTGGATACACTTGATAGTTGTTTTTAGACTCCTTTATTTTATCTTCAATATCCTCTATAACTTTAGGACAAGATAAGCAAATTTTATATACATTTCCTCCTTCTGTAAGAGCATTTTGAATACTCTTTACACTGGTATCTAGCACAATTCTATCTATTACAATCATCCCTTTTAGAGCATCAAATCTTTTATCATTGAATTCATTTTGAACCTTGACTTCTATAGACTTTTCAAGAGATTCAAAATGAGTACTTATAGAGTTTATCAAGTTCTTTAACTGACCAGAGGGGGATGCTGATGAGTCCTTCTGGTATGTTGGCATGATTTTCTCCAAAATCCCTAATGCTAGACCAAGTAGCTTACTGTCTTCTATGTGAGACTTCAAAATATCTTCTCTGGCCTTAGCTTGTGCGAGAGAGGCCTAATTTTTCTTATGAATTGGTGAAAGACTATCCAAATTGATTGGACCTTTCAACTCTTCTGCAACTAGTTTATCATTTTCCAAAATTTCTTTCACTGCTTCTATAGTGTCTCTTGCCCAAGATGATGTTTCTAACTTGCACACTTTAGGGCCTCCATCTCCTCTCTTTTGAGAGTCAACCATTTTCTTTCCTTTTCTCTACTTCTATCTTTTCTACATCTTCATCAAAAGCATTCTTTCTTTTAACTATCTTAGAGATATCTTCTACATTCTCTTACAAAGGATTTGGTGTGTCCTCAGTGGCTATATTATCAAGATCCTCAACATCTGGAATGGGACAATGAATTTCATCATCTATTTCTTTTGCTTGATCTTCTTCCATTATTTCTTCATCTTCTTTATTCAGTTCTTCTTCTTTTAGAATGGAGTCATTGACTATTCCAGTTTGTTGCTCATCTTTTTGCTACTCTTCACTATCCAAAATTGATGAATTAATCCCATCATCAATTTCTTCTTCAACAATGGGAAGATTATACCTTTTCAATGTACTTAGAAGAATCTCCTGAGGATCTTTGACTATCTCATCAGTTTCACCAAGCATGAGTTTATTCATTCTTTTCTTACTCCTGAAGTCATCTTTCACTTCTTTGAATATCATGTTCATTTGATTTGGGCACAATTTTATCAGCACATACTCCCTAAGCTCAATGTCTTTACTTTTTGCATTTTCTTTTCTTAACTCCAAAATATTTGCAAGACTTTTGGGAATTTCAGAAGTTATTTCAATTAAATCCTTATTGTAGATATTCAGATATTTGATTGTTGCTTCATCTAGAACCCTCTTATCAGTATCACTGTAATCGTCATAAAATTCAGTCATTGGCCTTAAGTTCCCATCTACAGTGATTGATTTGATGATATCATCCACATAGAGAGTAGGCTTTTCAACATATGTTTCAGTCTTTTGCCTCTTGCTTGCCCTTTTTCTTCCGGAGGCCTTCTCCTTGGATACCTTGGTTGCTTTTGTACCTGAGGCCTTTAACTCTTTGACCTCAACATCAAAATTAATTTCTTCTTCGTCATTTTTCATGCTTTTACATGTCTGATAGGCCTTAGTTTTCACCCTTTTCCCTTCTTTTTTGGATGATTTGCCTTCCAGTTTCTCAGGTTTAATAGAGCTCCTAGTAGTCCTTGATGTGGAGGATTCTACTAGAGCACTTGTTTCTTATCTTGCTTCTCCTTCTCAGCTTTTTCTATCCTTTCTCTATTATGCTTCACAGCTTCCTTAGTTATGCCAATGCTTTCGGCATACATTTCTACTTGCTTCTGAATTTTCCTCTTGATTTCTGGTTTCCTAAGCTCAACATGCAGTTTCACACTTAGCTCCTCATATGTCCCAAATCTTTCAATAGAATCATCGTTGGGTTTTCTCAATAGATGTTGAGCATACATGTCCAAAATTTTCTCATCTACCTCATACCCCATGGGCATGATCCAAACAATTATGGATTCTACTGCTTCCATTAAGCACTGATCAGTGTCCACCATGAAACAGATCTCATTCTTGTATTTCTCAACAACTGATTTAGGAATTCTTTCCCTAGAATGCATCACACTCTAAAAATTCTTGAAGTAACGCTAAATTGCAGTTTTCTATGCTTTAGAGTCACCAATGTTGTTCAAGTGCTCTTGTATTTGAATGGCAATAGGTTCATCATTGGTCCACCACATGCTTTTCTTGTCAGGTAACTCATTCATGAAATAGAAGAACAAACACAAGACAAGTGTATCATATTTGAAAGTGTTCTTATCCTTCTTTACCTTATTCAAATTTTCCATCAGCTGGTTCTGCAATAACTCACACAAGTCATAATTAGCATTGTCTCTCAACATCTGATAGGCTGCATAGTTAGTTGTACTGGATACAAAATTTTCCCTGCTAGAATGATAAATCTTGTATCCAATTACCATTGAAGCAAATTTGGCATCCAGATCAGTGATGTCATTTATAGTCATTGCCCTTTTGTCAAATCTTGATCTGGTAGCATTAGTTATAGTTTGATTCTTTACTAATTTCAACATTGACAGTCCACCGGATGAGTTTAACCATGTCACTGCCTTGATGACATCCTTGGTGATTTTGAAAGGTTTCATTAGCCACATAAACTCATCATGCATCTAACTCAACATATACCAGACCCACTCATCTTCATCAAAGGATGGAAACCCTATGATTTGAATGAAATTTTTATCATGCAGTGCCTTATACTTAGGTTTAAGACCATGAATCTCATCCCTTAGATGATTCTTGAACAAATCTACAAACCTTGAGTCCACCCCACTAAGGCCACTAAGGGGTCACAACTAACTTTACATGAGGAAAGAGGATGCAAGGGATGCCAAGGCAAGCAAGACTCTTAGGCCCTTATGGACCTAGCTACTTCATTGGTCTTCAAGTTGGACTTGACTGTCCTCTCCTTGTTCATTGTTTCAAAGCAATACAACAACACCATCTTTGGGTTCACATACATGGGCTCTTCCCCAATCCTTCTAGGGACCATAGACCATCTATGGTTGACTGTCCCAAGCTCACAAAATGACCACACTACTCTGGAGCTACCTCCTTGTACCCCTTCCTTCATATACTGACCCACTTCCTTGTAGCCCTCAAAAAGGGACTGTCAGACAATATCTTGAGATGTAGACCTCCAAACTAGACTATTATGGGATTTTTGAGTACCCATTATCTTGTTATCCAACATATTAAACATGCACTATGGGGTCCTTTGGAACACAAGCTCCAAATCTTAACTGTACCAATTTCCAATAAGGCCTAATTAGGTTGGTTTTACAAAGGGAGTACACACAAACTCGATGTCAAACTTCTAACTCCTATTCCAAAGTGCCCAATGGGATGGAAATAGAGTGATTTCATAGGTTTTGGGGTTCTAAGGCCTTTCAACTTCACTCTATGAACAAAACCTCACTCCACCAAAGCTAGTTTGCCAAATTCATGATACAAATAAACTCAATGGCTCCAATCTTCACCTTATACTTGTCCCTTGCTCCTAGACACAAAACCCATTAGAAAAAATTCCATCCTAAACTCATCCCACCCATTTTGGGGTTCTAACACAATAGGATGGGTTAGGAAATAAAAAACCTCACTAAAACCCTCAAAATAAGGGTTAGAGACCTCTCAGCACAAAAACAATGATAAGATCCTTCTAAGAAAATGAAAATCCTCCAAAACTAATTTAAATGAAAGGTCAAACCATTCTTCAATTATTTTTAAACATTTTTCTCCTTGAAGGTACTGTACGACCTCACCCAAAATGTTGGAACAACAAATAATACAGAAAAACTTAGAAATGCAGGGCAGTCAACAGTATTTTATTTATTTTCTCCATTCAAACTTTATCAAATTACAATACCTCCACATGAGAGAGGCCACCCCTATATGTTTACCACAAATTCCACTATTACCATTTTCCCAAATCATGGGAAAACCAAAATAAGAAGGCATTAAAAGCTTGTCTTGACAGAAAACTAAAAAAAAGACTGTCTTGGATTATAGGAAACAACAGACTCCACTGAATAAATTACCTATTCTAGGCCCCCACTACATGACCATACCTTTAGAAGGATTCAATACACTATTCTATAACTCTATTTAGTCTTCAACAACCAAAATTTCAAGAATTTGACTTAATGAACATCCTAGGTGCACTACACCATACACCCTAACTTGTAATTTTTCCAAGTCCCTTGGAAATTTTGTTGTAATTTGTCCTCCATTGCTTGTCTCTGTCCTCCATGTTTGTTTCAAAAGGTTCATTTTGTTCTTGATTCTTACTGTCCTTGTTATCTTTGCTCTTGTCTTTCCTTGAATTTTGCTTCACTCTGTCATAGAGTACTCTATTAGCTTTCTTATCACCAAACTCTACCACCTCACTCTCCTTTACCTCTGTTTTCAACCATCTATCAACTGTCATCAATTTATCTTTCATCTCTTTCATAGTCCTCTGCTCCATGCTCTTTTTGTCTTCATTCTTTTCACTACCAACTGTAGCATCACCATTTGCAACCTCTGTCAAACCTATCATCAGCTCGTTCACTATCCTAGGAACCTTGTAAATTGTTGCATAAGCTTCAATTGACTACCTCTTCTCTGTACTCACTACTATAGGGCACATGATTGTCCCTACTAAGATTTCTCCTCTTATTTCTTGCCTTTCCACAGGCATTTCACTCTTACACTTCTCTGTTTCAGACCAAGACACATTTCCACTTACCTCCTTCCACATGAAGACATTCCTCTTTACAACTAGCTACAAATCATCTTCACACTTCCCATTTGTTGTCTCAACAATTTTATGCCTTGAAAAGGCTATATATTTCTTGGTTTCACTATCTTCAAACCTGACTAGGTCCTTCTTGCCAAACATTATCATTTTTGTTGTCCTTGACTACTCTTTGACTTCTTCTTACAATGGAATCAACATAAAAGTCTTCTTATCCTTCCTTATGGTGTAGTTGTTAGCTTTTCCATCATAAATTATAGACCTATCAAACTACCAGGGTCTTCCAAGTATCATATGACAACAATCCATAGGTAAAATGTCACATAGGACCTTGTCCTCGTATCCTCCAATCTTAAACTCTACTAATGCTTGTTCACTTACTAAAATGGACTGATGATCACTTACCGAAGAGACTTTGTAAGGTGTGTCCCTAGGTACTTTTTGCAATTTTAGTTTGTCTACCATTTCACTAGACACCATATTATCAGTACACCCTAAATCCACTATCACTTTACATAACTTGTCTTTGCACTTGCAAGTTGTCCTAAATAGTGCTTTCCTGTAAATCAACTCCTTCTCCTTGGAGGTCTTCAATAGTGCTCTTTCTCTCAGTATCAACATTTCTCCTACCTCGCCAACACAACTAGTGGGAGTAGAACCACCACATTCTTATTCTTGGACTAATTGAGTCCTTCTCTCATTCTTCCTTTCACCATCACTTGAAAATTTTTGCTTCTTAGGACACTTGTATGTTGGGTGCTCAAACTCTTGGCAATTGTAACACTTACCTATAAAGGTGTTTACATTTCTTCCACCACCAAATTTGCCTCTAGAACCTCTACCTCTAAAATCTGCACTTTATCCTTGTGCCTTGCTCATCTCTTCTTGACTCTCAATGACTTGCTTTGTGTTTTGAAAGGATCCTCTACCTCTAGAGGTGTTGCCTTTGCCTCTGGCTATCTTGTCTTCTCTTCTCTTCAGCTTCTCTTCCACTCTTACTATCATCTAATAACATTCTTCAACATTCCTTGGATTTGCCAACACTAGTTCATCCTGCATGTTAAACCTCAAACCACCAATATACCTAGCAACTTTTTGCCCTTCACTTTCATTGTGACCAAACCTTATACTTATCTTGTAAAACTCTTTAGTGTATGACTTAACATCCATATCCTTTTGTCTTAAACTTTGAATCTTTTTAAACATTTGAACTTCATAATCTTTAGGTAAGAACTTACCTTTGATCTTAGCTACCATCTTGTCCCATGAAACAATTTTTGCCTTTCCTTGCTTTCTCCTTTTTGTCTACTGATAATCCCACCATAACAAAGCATGACCTATTAGCTTGGTCTTTGCAATCTTCAATTTCTACTCCTCAAGAACTTCTTCACACTCAAAGTGGTTGTCTAATGCTGCAATCCACTCTAACAACTCTTCATCATTAAGGCTTCCTCCATACTTTGGTATATCTATCTTTATCTTGTGCTTGTCTTCTTTTACTTCCCTTAGTAACTTTTCCATCCTCTAATCCTCAGGGTCTAACTCTTCTTCCACATCTTCATACTCAGCTTCCTCTTCTTCCTCAGACTCATTCTCAACACCTAGAGCCACTCCTCTTCTCTGATTTTGTTCTAGGGTAGCCATTCTTTCCTTCATCTCCCTCAACTCTCTAGCATGTTTCTCCTTAAGCTCATTCATCTCTTGAGCCATGTTTCTCCCTCTTGCAGGCATCTTGACAAACTGCCTTTTCCACTTAACACTTCTTAGCCACAACAAACCTACTAACTGTGCTTTGATACCAATTTGATGCAGAGCCTACACCACTAGGGGGTGACAAATAACTTCATAGGAGGAAAGATGATGCAAGGGATGGTAGGGAAAACAAGACTCTTAGGCCTTTATGGACCTAGCTACTTTATTGGTCTTCAAGTTGGACTTGATTGTCCTCTCCTTATCCATTGTTCTAACACAATACAACACAACCATCTTTGGGTTCACATACATGGGATCTTCCCCAATCCTTATAGGGACCCTAAACCATCTATGGTTGACTATTCCAAGCTCACAAAAACCACCAAACTGCTATGGAGGTACCTCCTTGTACCTGTTCCTTCATACACTGACCCACTTCCTTGTAGCCCTAAAAAAGGGACTGTCAGACAATATCTTGAGATACAAACCTCCAAACAAGACTGTTATGGGCTTTTTGAGTACCCATTATCTTTTTCTCCAACATATTAAACATGCACTATGGAGTCCTTTGGAACACAAGCTCCAAATCTTGACTGTATCAATTTCTAATAAGGCCTAATTAGGTCAATTTTACAAAGGGAGTACACAAAAACTCAATGCCAAACTTCTAACTTCTATTCCAAAGTGCCCAATGGGATGGAAATAGACTAATTTCATAGGTTTTGGGGTTCTAAAGCCTTTCAACTTCATTCTATGGTCAAAACCTCACTCCACCAAAGCTAGTTTGTCAAATTCATGATACAAATAGACTCAATGGCTCCAATCTTCACCTTATAGTTGTCCCCTGCTCCTGGACACAAAACCATTAGAAAAAATTTCATCCTAAACTCATCCCACCCATTTTGGGGTTCTAACATAGCAGGATGGATTAGGAAATCAAAAACCTCACTAAAACCTTCAAAACAAGGGTTAGAGACCTCTCAGCTCAAAAACAATGATAAAATCCTTCTAAGAAAATGAAAATCCTCCAAAATTGGTTCAAATGAAAGGTCAAACCATTCTTCAGCTATTTTTAGACATTTTTCTCCTTGAAGGTACTATACAGCCTCACCCAAAATGTTGGAACAACAGATAATATAGAAAAACTTAGAAATGTAGGGCAGTCAACAATATTTTCTTTATTTTATCCATTCAAACTTGATCAAATTACAATACCTCCACATGAGAGAGACCACCCCTATATGTTTACCACAAATTCCACTATTACCATGTTCCCAAATTGTGGGAGAACCAAATTAAGAAGGCATTAAAAGCTTGTCCTGAGAGAAAACTAAAAAAATGATTGTCCTAGATTATAGGAAACAACAGAATCCACTAAAGAAATTGCCTATTCTAGGCCCCCACTACATGACCATGCCTTTAGAAGGCTTCAATACATTATTCTATAACTCTATTTAGTCTTCAACAACCAAAATTTCAAGAATTTGATTTAATGAACATCCTAGGTGTATTGCACCAGTTTAAGACCGTGAATCTCATCCCTTGATGATTCTTGAACAAATATACAAACCTTGAGTCCCCAAATTCATCTATGCTAGCATGAATATAGGCCCTAATATCTTCAACATGCAATACACCATATGGAACATTTGAAAATGCACCTAACGCATTGACTTCTACTGATTTGTGTGGATGCTTCTTGAATTTGGGTCGGAGCCTTTCAGTAATATCAACAACCAACGATGCAGCCATTACAAAAGATCACAAGTTCAAAGATTTGCAGAAAAATACCTTTTTCTTTCATGGAATTAGGGTTAGCTAATGAATTTTCCAGTTGCACTTTAAATCCTTGAAATCTTAGCTCAGGTG
This sequence comes from Cunninghamia lanceolata, assembly GCA_027924645.1. Lineage (NCBI taxonomy): Eukaryota > Viridiplantae > Streptophyta > Pinopsida > Cupressales > Cupressaceae > Cunninghamia > Cunninghamia lanceolata. Next base: position 7,519,488 of record BSBN01000445.1, read on the forward strand.
CTCTTCTATTTGCTCTCTTCATATGCAAAGTGATCCAAATGATGAAAGGATGACCTTTTATGTTCTACAAAACCTAATTCTTCATTGTAATAAATGTGTTTCCCTAACTTCATCCAGTTACTCTATTTCTTGATGCAATTTCTCATGAATCGTTCCACAAATCGTCATATCCACTTCCTTTCTTTTGGAAATCCTTTTGAATGATCTGCAATAGGCTTCTCTATCTTCATTCATCATGCCAGATTCAGGCACCTACTTTCTGGATGGGGGAATTTGATTCTCAATGCAGCTTCCCCTAAGCAAGAGCTCCCATTTTAGTTCCCCGAGGAATTCTTAGCACCAGATTTTGGTATGGACCCATCACCATCATTACTTACACTTTTCTTCACCCATGTCTTGTTCATTTCATTCTGGATCTCATTTGCATCAACTTTTCCCTTGCCTTTGTTTTGTCTTTGCTCATCTAGTTTTCTATTTACTAGAATCTTGTAATATGACCAGATTGGTTACAATTGAAGCACATAATATTTCTTTGCCCATTTGATTGATTTCCTCTTGATCTACACTGATTAGCCATATGTCCAGATCTATTGCATGCAAAGCATTTTCCATTGAAAGAATTTCTATTTCCTCTATTGTTAGAGTCATTCATTATCATACTTCTACATTCATTAGATCTATGACCATACCTCTTACACTTGAAGCATTGACTAGAGAAGGATGGAGCACTTTGATTTACTCTACTTTTGCACTGAGTAACTCTATGACCAAATTTATTGCAATTGAAACAATTTCCATTGAAAGATGGATACCTTTGAGCATTAGGTTGTCTTACTGGAGGTTTTCTAGGTCTGTTTCTCCCATTCCTTGATTGATAATTTCTTTGTCCAGATCTAGAGATTTCACCTTCCTCATACTCGAGACCATGCTTATCATCAACCTTCTTCTGACTCTCAAGCAACACTTCAAATTTAGCTAAGCTTATCTTGAACTTCTCCTTGTATTCATTTGCAACTTCTAGGTCATGTCTGAGAATGACAATTTGCCTTTCAAGTTCCTCCTCATTGTATTTGCATTCTTGTAGATTAGATTTTAGGTGGCCAATTGTTATGTCTATTCTGCAGCATTCTTCTGTTCTTTCCTTTAGAGTTTGATTCGGGTCTTCTTTAGTCTTCTTCCTTTCCTCAATTTCTTTGGTTAGACTCATCACCCCAGATTCCATCTCATGTTTTAGAACAAAAACTTTATTTGTCAGCTTCTCACATTCCTTTGTCTTTTCTTCCAAAGCCTCATTCATGCCATTTTCTTTAGTAGAATTAGCTAGCTACTGAAGTAGCTCCTTCCTCTTTTCCATAGATTTTTTGTTTTTCTTTTAACATCTCGATGCAATCATCAGTATCTTTAAGGTTCACTTTCAGTTCATTTACTTCTGCTTTGGACTGATCAAGATCTTCTAAAGCCAATTGAAGTTGTTCTCTAAGTGAACCCATTGAAATATCTTCCCAGATCTTCCTCAATCTGTTAAACTTCTTCCAAGGAACCTTGCTCTGATACCAATTGTTGAAATAAGGGCAGACAACCGAGAGGGGGGGAGAATCAGTTGTCACAAAACTTTAACACTTGCAACAATTTACCTTCTTTATCACTTATTAACAAATTAATGATATAACCATGGAAGCATAAATCAACAACACATGAGCATAAACATAATCAACATAGATAACACTAGGATTCCTACGTGGAAGCCTAGTTAAGGGAAAAACCACGGTGGGGGTTAACCCACAAGAAGTTATACTCTATTAAAAGTATTACAAATGGGGAAGGCACATGCCTTCAAGGTGCATTGCCTAGAGCTCATTGCTCTAAGAGGCTCACTACCTATAGAAATGATTACAAGAAGATTACAGAATGTTTGAACTAATGAATAGCATCTACCAATGCAAAAATTTAGTTTCGGTTAAGCACAGAATACTGATCTTACACACTTAATCCTTACTCTGCCCTGTTTTACTATTTGGCCATAATCTGAGCTTAGATCTTCACCTTTACACTTCTTTCTACCTTTATCACACTCCAAAACACTCAAATCCATCAGCTATATATATCCACATCACCAAATTCAATCAACTATAGTCGGCTTCAAGAGAACTTACAACATTTATTAAGAACTCTACTCTGTCGGCTAAATCCATGCACAAAAAACAACCTAGACCAAAAACTTGTGTTCTCAAATCATCAATCATGTTAGCTAATACCACTAATTATCACAAATTGCTTAACTAACAACTTTTCTTCATCCAGACCAAGATCAAATACTAGGTATGCCTGTTCTTCTTCTGACTGTACTGACTAACTGGAACCTGATACTCAGATGCTTATAACTTTTGAATCCTTCATCACCGAAGGCTAATTTTTTGGATTTAGATAGTCCTGACAATCCTTATCACTCCCTCAGATCTATAGCACACTGTGATTTACCACCGGAGAGATCCAGACCAAGATATTGGACCCTCTCACATGCTCTATTTCTGACTATCTAGACTTAGACAAATCCTCACTCTGACTTCTGGTATGAACAAATCATGTAATGTTAGCTATGTAAGATAGACTTAGTTTCCATCAATGACAAAACCTGTCATGTGTAGTAGTGTCTCTTGCCAAAACTCCCTATCTCTTGCCTCTCTCTCCCTTATCATTCCTCTATCTCCCTATCTCTCCCTCTCCATTATTGATGAAGGAAATGGAAATAAGAAAAATATGACTCTCTCTCTCTCTCTCCCCTCCATCTCCTCCTCTCTCCCTCTTCCTCCCTCTCCCTCTCCCTTATTGACAAAGAAAATGGAAATAAGAAAACTAGGACATGCAAAGAGGGATGAGGATAAAAATTGGGAGGATGAAATGGAAACAAGATAAAATGAAAGTTAATTAGATGGAAAGAATTATGAGAGGAGAGGTGGAAAATAGTAAATCAGGGGAAATTGGTGGGATCTAAAGGGAAATTAGAAATGAAAAGGAAAATTAGGAGGTAGATAGGTGAGAGAGAGGCAGAGACAAAAATAGATAGAGTGAGAGGGAGAGTAAGAGTGAGAGCGAGAGGGAGAGTGAGAGAGAGAGTGATAGAGGGAGAGGGAAAGAGGGAGAGGGGGAGAGAGAGAGAGATTTGAGAAACCCTAAACATGTCTCTCTCTCTCAAAGTTAGAGAGAGATAGCGAGATAGGGAGAAAGTGATATATAGGGGGGGAGACAGAGATAGAAAGAGGTCATAGTTTTCTTTTTTCCATTTCCTTCATCGATAATGGAGAGGGAGGAATAGAGAAATAAAGGAATGATAGGGGAGAAGGAGGTAAGAGATATGGAGATAGCAAGAGATAGATAGGTAGAAAGAGCGAGGCGATAGATAGGGAGAGATAGGGTGATAGAAAGAGTGAGATGTCTAAAGAGATAGGGAGATAAGGGAGAGATATGGAGATAGAGGTTTAATGATGCAGAGTGAAACGCAACGGGAGCTTACTAACAGGAAGGAGGAGCCAATAATACAAACAGCATGATAAAAATCCCTATCGGCTCAGCCTCATCATCATATTTCCTGTAAACACCAACAGCATCATCATATTTCGGACGATCACAATTATCCTCCTGCCGACTACTGTTCACCTCCTCCGCCTGTCGCCTATCATCATCATCATGATATTCAATGGGTGCAAACATCCTCTGGTTGCACTGTTCATCGGGCGTCAAACACTAGCGGCATCATCATGATATGCGACACCACCTTCGTCAGCAGGATATCAAATATCTGGTTGCTCCAAATATCCTGATGACGACCACTTCAACACCTTGCCTTCGATGCTCCGATAGCCGACAATACAAGCAACAGCATCATGATATGATTCATCCGGTTCTCTCGAAACCTCCTGATGATGTTAATACAACTTCCTGCCTACGCCGATAACTAACCACTTAGCGACAACAGGATAAACTCGCATAGAGGTGATGTCTTAATATCCTGATGACGATGACGTCATATACTGATGATGATGATGTCACACAATATCCTGATGACCTTTTCAACACTTAGTCACAAAAACTAAACTTTCACTCCCGCGTCTGCTAGCGATATGCTGATGATGAGCACCCCCGAGAGATGATCCTGACAGCGATATATACACTGAGTATATATCCGACTTAAAACATCCTGATGCACTTGCAACACGCAAACTTCAGCAGTTCATGACCCGATCCTGATGGTGATACATTCGCAGATGACGATGCGGCTCGTTCCGACTGGAAACGCACATGCAGACTCCTGTGTATCCGTCCGCTGCATGTAAACACTCAAAATCGCTCTATTACACAAAGACAATATGACGACCGGGTCGGATCACCTTCAAACCAAAATCTAACAGCTTATCTTTCTATACCTAGCACATGAGGATGCTAGGCTGATTCACAGCATGCTCCTAACTGATCTCTTGAACAATGCAATGCATAAACAGAAAACACAAACGCAAACTAAGCTATAATACAGGACCATTCCACCGATTCGCAGGATCAACCGGTGGAAGGGTTGAAAGTACCCATCAACTTGCAAACAGAAAGGAAATCAAAACAAATACAACTGATACAATCAGATAATGCAAATGATGAGATCTTATTCAATTGAAATTCAAATATCCTGCTTCTACAATTCTGCTTCACAATGTCTGGACTGATCACCAGTACAACATACCACCAATACTACTCTCCTGAACATAACATCTATCAATATCAATATCTCTAAACCCTAACAGATCGAAGGTATATATAGCAAAGTCCTTCGAGTACTACCAACTCACTTCCCAGCGGCTGGGAGCTTCCAAGCGGCTGGGAGAGAGGATAGCTCAGATAACCTTATCACAATCTCTAACTGCCTACACATACTCCTAGGCTGAACTAATACATAGCATCGGTCCAATGGACCTTATTACATGATGAAGTCAAACATACTAAAAATAGACTATCCTGTCATCATGTGGACAATTATCCTATATCCTGATCATGTACGGGTGCTCCTGCACCATTTAAGGTTGCTCAGGTTTAGGGTTTAGGGGTTATGATTTAGGGGCATTATTTAGGATTTATGGGTTTAGAGAGAGAGAGAGAGACTGCTTTTGACATGCAAGCCTAAACTCTAAACCCAAGCAACCCTAAACCCCTAAATCCTAAATAATGCCCCTAAACCCTAAACCCAAGCAACCCTAAGCCTCTAAACCCTAAATAATTCCCATAAACCCTAACCCCTAAACCCAAGAAACCCTAAATCTCTATCTCTCTATCTTTATCATTCCTCTACCTCTCAATCTCTCAATAATTCCCCTAAACCCTAAACCTGAGAAACCCTAAACACCTCTCTCTCTCTCACAACCCCTAAACCCAAGCAAACCTAAACCTTTATCTCCATATCTCTCTTTGATCTCCCTATCTCTATCATCCTACTACCTCTCAATCTCTCAACCTATGTCTCTAGCTATGTCCATCACTCTCTATCTCCCTATCTCTCCCCTCGGTGTTCTCTATATCTCCCTTTCAGTCCTCTCTCCCTAAACCTTCAAACCTTAACACCTAAATAATGCCCCTAAGCTCTAAACACTAAGCCCTAGACTTGAGCAGCCCTAAACCCCCAAACACCTAAACCCTAAACCCAAGAAACCCTAAACCTCTATCTCCCTATCTCTCCCCTATCTCCCTATCTCTTTCATCCCTTTACCTCTCATTCTCTCTCCCTATGTCTCTGGACATGTCCCTCACTCTCTATCTAGAGAGAGGGAGAGGGAGAGGTATACAGAGAGGGAGAGGGAAATGGAGGGAGGGAGGGAGAGAGAGTTGTTTTAGTTCATCATAACACGAGCACATTATAGCATGCTCATGTTATGTGAATGCACATAACGCAAGTGCATTATAACGCACTTGCATTATGTGAATGCACAAAACATGAGCATGTTATAACGTGCTCGCATTATGCATTGCCTTGGTTATTTCCAAGCCTAAGACTTGGATTTGTCTTGGGCTTCCAACCCAAATTCTTGGACTATGTTTAGGACATCCAAAGACATGTTTTTCTAGATTGTAGCCAAAAACACATAATCTGGAGTGTGCTCCCCATCAGGTTTGCACTTATTTTGATGAAAACTCAAAAAAATATCACCATAATCTTATCTCTCTATTAGCTATCTAACCATATAATTTTTTTCAGATTTTGAGTACATTAAGGGTTTCATCTTTAATTTCTTTTGTCAGTGTATCCATTTTTTGTCAAAAACTAGTGTCTAGTATTTTTAACCTTTTTTTAACCATTCATCAAAATTTGAAATAAGTTACATTTTTAGAAACTAGACTCCATAAAAGAATCAATTTTCAATTAGTTTTCAAAATTTTTAGGGGGGAACATGCTCAATTTTTTGTTTTTCAATATGTGTCCACTTTGAAAATTACTAAAAAATTAGTTATTCATGAAAAAATTATCAGAAAAATCAGGGATAAACTACATGGTGTTAGCTAATTTCTCACTAAAGCAATTTTTGAAATACTAAAAAAAGTTAACATTTTAGGGGGAGCACACCAGATGCTATGTTATGTTTTTTTGAGAAAAATAGGACCAATTTGTGTGCTCCCCCTTTTTGAACCCCTTAATCTCAACCATTTTTGGAAAAAATAGTCATTTAAAAACTAGATTCGGAGCACTACGAATCTTGTTTTTGTTCCATCTTCAAATTTTGAGTGTAGCTATCTTCAATTTGTCATCCAACATCAGTGTTTCTTGATTTCAGAAAAAAGTGGCATCTTAAGACCCCCTTTTAGTCCCCCATCTTTGTGCACTTACCCGTATGCATCTTAAACATGAAGTTCAAGACCTCATTGACTCTAATATCATCCAAGTTGCTAGTGTGAATGACAAAGGGAATAAATTGGTGCCTACTCCTAATCAAAATCTTCAAATATATACTGATCCTTTACCTCATCATGAGTCTAATGTTGTAGATTTCTCTCAAGAGAAAGATTACAAAGCTAATATTTGCATGTGGATTCTCACCCTCATAAAGAGTGAGTGGAATCAGAATTGGCTACATATTTTACTCCACATGATGCTACTATTGAAGCTCTTAATGGACCTCTTTACATTACTATTTGAAACCTATTCTATGTGCTATGATTGATCCTATATCCATGGTAAATGTAGAAATTGAAGAGTTTCTCTACATGCATGGTTTACATTGAGATACCTACAACGTATCGAAGATGATGATTAGAGCACATGATGGGTCTATCCTTCCAACTTTTGGTGCCTTGATCCTTGATGTCAAGGTTGGGTCAAGAACCTTGGATATTAATTTTGTCATCATTCCTACATCAGACTTATTTCATATGAAGTTGGGTCACCCATGGCTCTACTCTATGAAGACGGTCACCTCTATGGTTCACAAGTTCTTAAAGTTTCAATTTGAGGAACATGTGCATGTTGTACATCACAATCAGTACCTACTTGTTGCTTGTCATGGACATTTTACACTTGACTATTTCTGACCACAACTAGTTTGAGTTGCTAGAGCTAGAGAGGATTTGTTCTTCTTTTCATATAAAAAGTTTAAAGCAAATAAAATAGCAAAGTTATCGCTTAGTAACATACCTCTTTGCGATGTCCCTAAACCTCCTCGAGCTTCTGAGGCTATGACAATAGCTCCCCCTATCCCATAGGTGGTGAATGAAGCTAAGCCCAAATCGAAGGTTCTTCCCCATCCCTGAGCATTTGGTAGCTATGTTAAGTTTCCCCCTCCACTATCCCTATTAGGAATTGCATGCAAAAGATATCAATTAAATTCAAATAAAGATTAAACAGAGGAATGAAAAATACACAGAAATAATAACAGTGAGAGACAATTTTTAACATGGTTCACCCAAACTCAGGCTACATCCACCAACAAAGAGTCCAATATTATTATCCAGCAAATCAAACCAATTACAACCAGCAATCCTTGCAACTCAATACCATTGCAAAATGCTACAATACAATGTCAACGGAAACCCTAACCCTTAGCTATTTTTAGCAAGACTTATGTCGGTTAAAAAATATGTTTTTTTATGTCAGCCAATAGAAATAACTCCTAACACCTTTATAAAATAATAAAAATCATTTGAAGTTTTGGGGGTGCTACCCCTCAACCCCTCTTTGTATCATGACAAGGAGTGTGCCAGGGGCGTTGCACCTAGACCTCGCAAGGGGCGCTACCCCTTGACCCCATCTTGGGGGTGTTACCCCTAAACCCCTGTTAAATAATTTGGGGGGAAACCATACTGATAAAAGTGAGGAAAATTTAACCTCTGAGTCTGATTAGGCTCCATAACATATCATCTCCCACTTGGAGACTGATCATAACACCGTTGACCCTATAGCTCCCACTGGAAATAAAAACCCTAGACCCTGCTATTCTAATTTTATTATTTTTAGTCTTGAAGACTAACTGAAGCTGAAGAACAACTTAGCTTCTCCCTTATCACTGCCTTTATAAACATATCCGTTGGATTTTCATCTATATGTATCTTTTCCAGATGTAACTGTCCATCATCTAACACTGACCGGATGAAGTGATACCTTAGTTGTATGTGTTTGGTCTTTGAATGCAAGGTAGAATTCTTTGCAAGACATATGACACTCTGACTATCTATAAACAAATAATTGTTAGCCTATTGTTTGCCCAATTCTTCCATGAAAGATTGCAACCATATCATCTGCTTGCTTGCCTCTATTGTAGCTACATACTCTACATCCGTGGTGGATAAAGCAACCAACTTTTGTAACTTGGAGATCCAAATCACCACTATGCTTGCAAAATTAGTATTAGAGACCCCAAAACATAAATGTTTATTAGATGTACCTCTCAAATATTTGAGAATCCATTTTACCACATTCCAATGCTCCAATTCGGGATTACTCATATACCTGCTTATGACTCCAACAACATGTGCAATATCCAGTCTCATGCATACCATGGTGTACATTAAACTTCCTACCATTGAAGCATATGGTACCTTGGACAGTTTTTCTTCCTCCTCTTGTGTCTTAGGACACATCTCCTTAGTCAATTTCAAATGACTAGGCAATGGTGTGCTGACAACTTTTGCATTCTCCATATGGAATCTTTGCAACACCTTTTCAACATAATCAGCCTAAGATAGAGTCAATTTTTTGTTTTTCCTTATCTTTGTAAATTTTCATACCAAGGATTTATTTTACTTCCCCTAAATCCTTCATAGAAAATGATTGTACTAACTGTTGTTTTAACTCTCTTTTGTGATCCATGTTAGACCCTGCTACAAGCATGTCATCAACATATAAACATAAAATAATGTAGCTGTCATTATCCAACCTCTTAAAATAAACATAATGGTCAAACTTACACCTACTGAAGCCTTGCTTAGCCATAAAACTATCAAATTTAAAATACCATTACCAAGGTGCTCGTTTCAAGCCATATAAACTCTTCTTCAATTTGCACACCAATTTCTCCTTACCTTTGACCTTAATCCTTGTGGCTATTCCATATATATCTCCTCCAAATCACCATGGAGAAAGGCAGTTTTCACATCTAGCTATTCCAAATGCAAATCTTCAGCAACCACAATACTTAAAACAGTAGGAATAGAAGTCATCTTAACAACTAGAGAAAAAATCTCATCAAAATCAATACCTTTTTTCTGTACAAATCCTTTTACAACTAACCTGGATTTAAATATTTTCTTACCTCCATCTTCCTCTTTCAGCCTATAAATCCATTTGTTTGGTAAAGCCTTTTTACCTACAGGCAACTTACATAATTCCCAAGTCTGATTTTTAGCAAGGAGTCCATTTCTTCTTTCATTGCAAGCTCCCACTGAACTTTTGTATCCACCTGCATAGCTTCATCACACCCTTCTGGTTCACTAGCATCTGTTAACAAAATAAGATACAAAGAGGGAGAAAACCTTTTAGGAGGTCTACTTAGCCTTGTTGACCATCTAACATTCACTAGAGTTTGTGGTATTTCTTGTTGTTGTTGCAAAGCATGAGAAACCACTAGAACATCACTATTTGAAGTATCATCCAACACCACATAATCCTTTTCTTTCTTCTCATGCTACTACAACTGATCTTTGTACAACACCTTCTCATTGAATACATCACTTCTTCTCACAATTTTTAGATTTTCAACATCCCAAAGCCTATAACTAATTTCATCAATGTCATATCCAATGAAGATACACTTTTTTTATTTTACATCCAGCTTGGTTCTATTTTCAAAATCTACATGTGGAAATGCTTCACATCTAAAGGTTTTGAGAAAAGAATAACTCACCTTCTTACTTGCCCATGCTTCCTCTAGAATACCATAGCCCAAAGGAACTGAAGGACCTCTATTAATTAAATATACAATGGTATTGACAACCTCTGCCCACATGTTTAAAGGTAGTCCAACATGCAATCTCATTCTCCTTGCACACTCCATTATTATCCTATTCATATGCTCAGCCACTGCATTTTCTTGTGGAGTCCCTGGAACCATTTTCTTCCTATGAATTTCATTAAAGGAACAATAATCCTCAAATTCTTTGCTACAATACTCACCACCATTATCACATTTGAGACATTTTAATCTTTTACCCATCTCATTGTCAACCAAGCTTCTCCATTTTTTAAATGTTTCAAATACATTCGATTTCTACCTAAGGAAATAAATCCAAACCTTCCTAGTTGCATCATCTATGAATATAACATAATACTGAGAGCCGCCAAGAGAAGATACCTGAGCCAATCCCCATACATCTGTATGCACAAGCTCCAACCTTTCTTTTGCTTCCCATCCTTGAGAAAACTAACTCTTTTTTGTTTACCATACACACAACTTTCACAGAAATCCATATTAATACATTTCAGAGTTGGTAAAACTTTCTTAGAATGAAGTACCTTCATACCTTTTTCACTCATATGCCCAAGTTTGTTATGCCACAGTGTTGTTTCAGAACCTATAGAAATTATTTCAGTCTCTTCCTGTGAACCCATAGCAACTATTCCTAAACCTGTTTGTTTTTTCTCTATAACAACTAAAGTAGAAGGAACAGTATGACCTGTACAAAGATATAAGGTGCCTACTTTCACACCTTTTGCTACTATTAAGGCACCTCTTGAAACCTTCCAATTTTTATCATTAAAAGTAATTGTGCAACCTTCATCACCTAGCTACCCTGTTGAAATTAAATTCCTACTTAGCCTTGGAATGTGCCTTACCTCTTGTAGTAGCCAATGATTCCCATTCTACAACTTAATCTTAATTCTTCCCTTTCCAACAATCTAACAGGGTTCGTTATCTCCCAAATAAACTATCCCAAAATTCTCTTGGACATAATCAAGAAAATAACTTCTATGTGGTGTAGCATGAAATGAGGCCCCTAAATCTAAAACCCATGAATCATTAGTATTATCTAGGGAAATAATCAAAGCATAATCTTCAGACTTATTACTTACCACATTTGCTTCCTTATTGCCTTCTTGTTTGTCTCCTTTATTCTTTTGAGACCAGTAAACTTTCTTCAGATGACCTGGTTTCCCACAGTACTAGCAATTCTTTTGTCCTCTAGATTGGGACCTCTTATCCTTTGATTTTCCTCATGACTTCCCATGACCTCCCGATCCTTTTCCTCTCTCCTTTGATCTGCCCTTGCTTTTTGCATTCAAAACACTACCTGATGTGGACCTTCCTAAGCTTTTCGGTCGCATTTCCTTGCTAGGGATAACACCAACATCATCAAATTTCAAAGTATTTGAACCAAAGATAGAGTTACATCCATTACCATGCTATTCCAACTTTCTAGCAAAGAACATAAAACCAAGAGAGCCCTCACCTCTTCATCAAATTTCACTTTTACATAAGTTAACTGAGTAGTAATTGTATTAAACTCATTTAAATGATCTGTCACAAATCCATCTCCAATCATTTTCAGATTAAACAAACACTTCATGAGAAGTACCTTATTTGAGGTTGAGGGGTTTTCATACAATTTAGCCAAATTTTTCATCAGTTCATTTGTTGGCTTCGCTTTTGTTATATTGAATGCCACAGATGGTGCCAAGCACAACCAAATGGTTCCCAGTGTCTTTCTATCTAGAAGTTCCCAATCCTCATTAGTCATTGCTACCAGTTTCTTGGCTATTCCTTCCAACAGTCTCCATAAATCCTTCTGATAGAGATAATTCTCCATCTGCATCTTCCATAACTGATAGTTCTACCCATTGAATTTATCTACCTTCAATTTACCCTTGTCCGCCATTGCTCCCACTTAACCATGAGACTCTCACTCAATCATGAGACCTTCATAGCAAATGATAATCAAACACAACCTGCTCTGATACTACTTGTTAGGAATTGCATGCAGAAGATATCAATTAAATGCAAATAAAGATTAAACAGGGGAATGAAAAATACATAGAAATAATAACAAAGAGAGACAATTTTTAATGTGGTTCACCTAAACTCAAGCTACATCCACCAAAAAAGAGTCTAATATTATTATCCAACAAATTAAACTAATTACAACCAGTAATCCTTGCAACTCAATACCACTACAAAATGCTACAATACAATGTCAATGGAAACCCTAACCCTTAGATATTTTTATCAAGACTTATGTCAGTTACAAAATAGGGTTTTTTTATGTTAGCCAATAGAAAAATAACTCTTGATTCCTTTATAAAATAATAAAAGTTGTTTGAGGTTTTGGAGCATTGCCCCTGAGCCCCCATGGGGGTGTTGCCCATTGACCTTGCCCTGTATCGCAACAAGGAGTGTGCCAGGGGAACTGCCCCTAGACCTTGCAAGGGGCACTACCTCTTGACCTCATCTTGGGGGCGTTGCCCCTAAACCCCCATTAAATAATTTAGGGGGAAACCACGCCGATAAAAGTGGGGAAATTTAACCTTCGATTCTGATTAGGTTCCATAATATATCAATCCCTTCAATGACAATGAGGCAAACTTTGAGTACAAAACAAACCTCCCCATAATGACAATATTACTTTTGTCCCACCTGCTTCTATAGAGACTAGTCAAAATCAATCGGTTGTGTGTGTGTGTTATTTGTTGAGGTTTCTCAACCACTTGAGGATGCTCATGAACTTCCACCTATTTCAATAGTTGAGAGGGAAGAGAAACCAATATTGAGGAACCCTTCCCTTGTTGTTTCCCAACCTTCAATGGTTCCTCCTGTTTCTTTTAATGTTCTTGAAACAAAGGAAGAAAAGAAACCCATGTTGGAAGATACTATGGTTCCACTCACAAAAATCACAAATAAAGCTAAGAGAAATAAAATTGTGAGAGAAAGAAAGAAGAGTCATCCTGCTATGGCTCGTCTTGCTACAGAGGACGAGAATCTCCCTCCTCGCAAGTGTTCATCACTGAAAGATGTAAAAGAGACATCTACTAATGTTTTGTTTCCTATAGAGAAAGATGAAGCTTCATAAACTGCTATGGAACCTATTGTACTATATTCTAATAGTGAATCTAAGCATAACAATGATACAGGTATGGCTCTTATTCCTTATACCTCACTTTTTATAGTTCATCTTGCATCTTGTCCACCAATCCAAATTGGTGATGAACAAGATTGGGAGGAGGATGATTTGCTTTAGGTTGACTTGGGGTCCCTTATTTTTTTTAAGTTATGAGTGCATGTGATTGTTTTCCTCTGTGATGTGTTGCTTGATACTTTATTTATGTCATTATTGTTGTTGTTGTTAATCTCTCTTTGTATGACCCTTTGCACCCTTGTAGATGCAAGGATACAAAGGGACAGAAATCCATTGTGACATTCTCTCTAAGTTTGTACCATCATTCTTCCATATGTCATAAGTTTCATTGTTGTTGCGTCCTTTGGGGATGATCCAAGGTGTAGGATTCTATGGCATTCTTCCTTGTTGACCCAAAGGGTTTTTGTTTGATTTCATCTGATAATTCTTCCTTTGTCTCTGTAGTTCTATAATCTGGCAAATGATGATAGTCCCATATATATAGTCTCAAGATATCTCCTATTATACAACCATTCATATAGAGATGCTAGCTAGGTAGATCCCTTTGTGTTATTGCTTAGTATAACTACTTGTTTCTTTTATGTTTTGATTTATGTGGCACCTTGTTGCTATGTTCAACATCATACCATGACTACACAAGCCATTGTATATCATTCCCATAGAATCACCTCATTTTTTATTTTATGGGGGCAACCCCTTTGTGTGTTGTAGTTTTTGGGAACACATAGCTTATGGGCATGTGCTTCTCGAAAGCTCTCATGTCTATCTTGTGGTTTATCCTACCTTAAAGCAATTGCTCCTTGATAGGAGTTCACAATCACTTTAAGGTGGGGGCATCCATCATGCTATGTTCTTTTTGGTTACATACTTGTTTATTATAATTGGTATGGAACTCACCTAGTGATTCAGCAGTCCTCACTAGCCTGTGATGTTTCATCTTTGGTCCATGAGCCACTTAGTGCAATGAAGTTGGCTAGCCCATGTGCTTCATGTGACTTATCATGATCATCTAGTAGTTTAGTAGTCCTTACTAGTGTGTGATCCATGAAGGCACTTCTTTGGACACATGACCCCTACCAATAGAGCAAGCTAGAGTTAGAGTCAAGTGTCTTGTGTTTGTTTCTATGTTTGTTTATTGTTTGATGCATTATGTTTCAACTTGTTTTCCTTAATGATTCCATGTTTTTTGCATGTCTTCATCATATTTTCCACGTGTTTTCCATGTATACTTTGTGCCTTACGTGTATGCTTTGTGTCAAGCATGTATGCATTGTGTATGGTGTGTATTACCTTTGTGTATTGCATGTATTTTGTGTGTAATCCTATGAATGATTTTATTACTCCATGTATGTGAATTATATTACAATGTCTTGTGTGTTTGAAAATCTCTTTGCTTATGTGTTTGCAACCTTAGAATCCTAAGCTTGGGGAATGCTATGGTCCACAACTTGGTGGAATTCATTGCCTTCTATTTGTGTGAGTTTGAAATCTTCCTTTAGTGTGTGTTTGAACATAGGTTCGTACCCATGCTAAAGTGGGGGATAAATGTTATAGAGTAAAATGTGTACACTAGCATTTTACACCTTATTTAGCACCTGGTTGGACCTAAAATATTACCTTTTTTAATCAGTACCTATTTTAAGCTCTTTTTGAACATAAAATGATAAAATATCAACCTTGATGAATAAACTCAATAGAATAAACTTAGGACTGGCTTAAGCACATGACATTTGACACTCCCTAGAGTTTGTGGGGCTAAATGACCATGGCTCCCAAGCACCCTGGTCCTAGATGGTTTCTTTAGACCATCTCTTATGGTGTCAACTTAGAGCACCTCCTTAGTTTGTATATGTTGGCCCCATTTGGTTTTATTCATCTTTTGTGAGTGGGATTGCATATATAAAGGAGTTAAATTATAATTCATTTTAGACTAAGATGCCTAATGCAAAATTAGAGTTTGATCACATGTTTTGATCTTTTATGCTAAACTAGTCTTCATACTTGGAATTGCTATCTACTTGTGGATGTTATGAGGTTTGTTTGTAGGTCTTGAAAGATGTTTCAAGCCCTCTCATCACTCTCCTTGTTGGTGGATGATCTTGAGTTATCTCCATCAAGTAGGGTTTCACATCTTATGGTAATCAATATTAGTTTTATTCATATTTCTATCATACATTGTTGATCTAGCCTTCTCCCTCCTAGGGAACACACTCTTGTATCTAATAATCACTATAGTAGAGGTGGAAACACCAACATAGGGTTTGACTAAGGCATGCCCTTATACACAACACAACTTTTTCCTCTTTTCTTATGTGCAGGCTAGAGATACATGTTTCTGAAGACAAGATCTGGGAAGAAGAAAGGGTTAGCAGGTGCAAGTTTAGAGAAACATAGAGATTTTGCTAAACCCTAATTAGGGTCTAGGTCACTAGAGTAGCCTAGTCTTTGGTGCCTTTGAATTCAGATTTAGGTTCTTCTCTGCTTCCTAATCTCTATTGTGCTTTTAGATTTTTGATGTTTGTTTCCAATAGTTAGTTATTAGCAGATTTTTGTTATTTAGGTTTTGGTCACTTGCCCTAGTTTTCTTGCTAGATCTTGGTTGAATTCAATTGACTCTTCTCTATACAACAAAAGGGTAGAACCCCTATAGTTTGTCTCTCCTTCGTGGGTAGAAGCCAAACTTGGTTTGTGCCCCAATGTTTGTAGAAAAGGGTTTGACCTAGTTTAACTTCTTAGGCTATATCACTGTTTTCTACCCAACACAAATGCTAACACAAGGTTTGACTAAGGAAATCCCTTATACATAGCACAACATTTTCCTCTTTTCTTGTGTGTAGGTTGAAGATATAGGTTTCCGAAGATGACATATGGGAAGAAGACAGGGTCTACAGGTATAGGTCTGGTAATACTTAGATATTCCACTAAACCCTAATTAGGGTCTAGAGAGCCCAAGCACCCTAGTATTTGGTGACTTTGAATCTAGATCTAGGTTCTTCTCTACTTGCTAATCTATGCTATGCTTTTAGATTTTTGATATTTGTTTCTAAGAGTTAGTTATTAGTAGATCTTTGTCAAATAGGGTTTGACCGTTTTCCCTAGTTTGCTTGCTAGATCTTGGTTGAATTTGGATGACTCTTTTCTATAAAAAAGAAGGGTAGATCCCCTGTAGTTTGGCTCTCCTTCATGGGTAGAAGCCAAGCTTGGTTTGTGTCCTAATGTTTGTAGAAGAGGATTTGACCCAATTTAACTTCTTAGGCTAGATCCCACTTTTCCACTTAACATTTTGGTGAACCTATCATTTCTTGCACTTTGAATCCTTCTTGTTTCAGATCTGAGTTGTTTTCTTCACTAAATCTAATTGGGATTGAGTTCATCAATCATTTTGCATGCATATATAGTTAATTTTTATAAATTTTCAAAACTAGGGTTTGTAAAAACCTTGCATTTCTAGAAAATCTAGCTAGTTTTGAACCTAGGGTTTATAGATTTGTAAGTTGTTTTAGATCTTGTTGCATTGTTATCTTGTTTAAAATATTTGCATTTGTTGTAACTTATCATTCTTAGTGTTTAGAACATTCTTGCATCCTTGCATTTGAAATTTGGAAAATAAACACTTCATTCTAGATTTGGAAAAAGCATATTTGTCAATTTGTTTTCATTTGTAGGGTTAGATTATCATAGAATGAATTAAAAATTATTATTTTTAATCATATCTTATTATTATTATAGTAATTAATGGTTTCATAGTGTTACATTGTGCATTTAAATCTTTTCATTACTACAATTTGTCAAAAAAGTTGCAATTTTTTGAAAACCTAGTTAATGGTAAAATCTAGGGTTTGTGATTGATATTTAGTTTTAGATGTTGCTATTGTCATTTACATGTCAAATCTAATTTAAATTTTATCTACTACATGTTTAAGGGAAAATTGGATTTCTTAATGATCTAGTGTTTAGATGTTTAAATCTGCCTTTCCTCTTAACATTCAAGGATCTAGGGTCAAGTGGCGAGCACTATCATACCCCATGTCACTTACAAATGAAGGGAAGCTTGGATTAGGGAATTTAATTATTAATTTTCCTTCTCTTATGCCCAATTAACCATTAAAACCCTAATTATGCAAATACAACAACAAATTGATGAATGATGGAAAAATCTCTTGTAGATGGGAGTAAAATACCAAATCACAAAATACCTATTTTCAGAGTTTTGAAGCGGAATAGTCAGGGACAATGGAGTAGGTGCCCAAGTCCAAGGTACCAGTTTCTTTGCAAAATTTGGACCTCCTTCCAACACTAATAAGCCCTGTAACTTCTATTTCCTAAAAATCAGATGTAGAGGACACTAGAGCAAGCGTCCAAGTCCTGAAAGTGCTCCTGTGTCCTTTTCTTCAGATCCCAAATCCTTGATTCCTACCAATCCTTCCTGCAACTCCACTTTTCCCAAATGCGACACCTGTAACCTGCAATCACAAGACTTTGGGAGGGGGTTGTGGTGTTTAGAGGCTTGCCTTAGTCAAGCCTCAAAGGACACTTAAGTCTCTGAACACCATTGTCAGATAAAGAGTGCGTGCCCTTGTGAGGCAGAGGCAAAAACCAAAGGAAACAATGATAAAAACACAATATGATGTCACCTTGTAGTGAAGCTCTCATGGAGGAAGATGCTCTTCATGCCATGAGGAAATTGATGCTCAAATCTACAAATATCAACACACAAAACACACAAGTTTACTCTTGCAACACAATAGAAGCCTTTAATCACCTTAAGAACACAATAAATTGCTTGTAATCATCTAGTTGAAATTTAGTTTACAAATGAATGCCTAAGCATGTTTATATATGCATCTAAAAACACTCCCACCAAGATTTTCATAATTCAAACTTACTGTGTCAGCAAAGGGACCTAATAACGGTCACAAACCGACACCTAGAAATTAGGGCTGCCCCAAAATGGGGTAGGACTAGGGCGTGGGCACCCAAGTTCTCCCCCTATTTTGGGTAGGGTACAGCTCAAGGGGTTCACCTAGGTCCATTTTGCCATGGAACCTAGGTCTCATTCCATTGGGATACCAAAATATGAACTAAAAATGTCCTAAATGCATGCTAAAGACTTGGGAGCTAAACCTTTTGCATTTTCCAACGTTACATTTAGCCCCCACTTTAATGTATGTATAAACATGAGGCCAATACATGCATTAAAGTAAGGTCACAAACATAGCAAACACATCAAGCACGGAGAAAACACACCAATCACATAGAAGATAGTAACAGACACGTAAAACATGGAGATGACAATTACAATCACGTAGAGCACGGAGAATACAATCAATGAATAGAAGACACGTTAATGCATGGAAGACAAAAATGATATCTTTTCTTTTCTTTTTCTCATATATATGAAATGCAAATGCAAGTACTGGAAAGTAAACAAACCTCCCATAATATAGGATGCACTCATCAAGCAAGTCTTTAGACTATATGTATGGGGCAACACACATGCAAGACATGAAAAACCTCTGATGCACTCATCAAGCAAGTCTTTAGACTGCATATGGGGCAACAAACATGCCACACAAAACAAGCACGCTAGAACACACACACTTGAAGACATGGAGAAAACACGACAGACAAGTGATGGAGTGTACCTATTTCTAGGTCTAACACCATCTCAAGCACATTACAAGAACACACCAATGATTGTGCTTTGCCACAACAATCACAGAAGACATGCTTAAGGGTTGAGTTAGTCACAGAACCGCTCCCCGCCTCCGCAGAGGACTTTTAAAAATGTAACCCCACTCGCATCATGGAGATGCCTTATAGTGAAAAGGAAGCAAGGCATACCACCCCACCTATGTCATAGAGATGCCTTATAGTGAAAAGGAGGCATACACAATAGATAGATTCATTGATTGCAAACAAACTTAGGATGCAAGATGCACTCATCGAGCAAGTCTTTAGACTGCACCCGAGGACAAGCACATAGCTAACATCTACAACAAACAACTTACCTTATATATTCCCCCACCTTAAGGTGGTTGATATCAAGTATCGATATCAAGCATGTTAAGGTAGAAAAAACACAAGGGAACACTGACTTTTGTAAAGCCCATGCCCCCCAGAGGTGACATGTACTTTACAATCGCCAAATGTTCCCACAAACACATCCCTGCAAGAAACATGTTAGTGTCTAAAACATCATGATAAACAACAACATCAATGCATATGATTAACCACACAAGGAGCCAAGATTATACCATGAATTTGGAGTTTAAGGATAATCGTAGGGCTATATAATGAAGCTCTCTGAATAGAGTACCACAAAGGCTAGATTCAAAGGCAAATAAAGGTGCATAGAGTAGCAGTATTGTTAAGGTTTGTAAATGCGATATAAACATCATCAAATTCACTACGCGGAAAGCATGAGTGCTTCCACTAGCCAAGCATCAGATAAGATATACAACCCCATCATCATATTAAGAACCAAGTCCATTTTTTGATTGCTCTCGAAAGGGACACTAGGTCCACATCAGTATCCACTCGCTAGGTGGAAACACTAGAGGAAGGGAAACAATAAATGAGAGAGGAGAAACAAGTGTCTTCAAGACAGTCATATAGGAGGGTGCCCCCAAGTCACCAACCACAATGCTATGTCTGCAAGACACAACACACAACAATAAAATTAGAGAGAGGCAATTTGGAAGAATGATGATACAAATAGAAGAAGGTCACAATAGAGGCGGTCTCCTAGTATCCTGAACCTTACAGGAGAATCCAATGTCATCCTAGGAGGCCTAAACAACATATAACGCATCACAGGGAAAGCACATCATGAGAGAGATAAAGGGTTAGAGATACTTACCTATAGGGCCCCTATGAGGCTAGAAGTTATTTATAAGTAAATCATCATCGTCATCTTCCCACTCCCCAATGTTGGAGGATAGTGGGACATATGGTACCATAGCCAAATTCATATCTTGCTCATCCTGTTGTTCATCATTAAGATCATTATTGTTTGATTGAATGTTGGGGTCAATGTTTTCTTGTTGAGAGGTAAGGTTTATAACATATTCTTGTCTTCTTTTTCTTCTTTCTCTTACTTTTCTATTTCTCTTTCTTCAACCACTTATCTCTTGTAAGATAGGGCCTTGCTCTTTCATAGGTTTTTGCAAATTAGAAGATGAAGTATTGGGATCAAACCTCATTTGTCGCGGTGGAACATTTTGTTGTTGACAATGACCTCCTGATCCTTGTAAGGATTTCAAGGGAGGAACCTCAGCATAGGGACCTTATATTAGTTGATTTGAAAAGAGGAATTTTTTAGTGGAAACATTAGTCATGCAATTAGGATCAATAAAAGTTCCCTCCACGTTGTTTCCCATTATTTTCACAGTGATCTAAAGAGGTCCTTTAGAATCACCAATTGTTCTATCATGAGGTGTGAACACAATTTCAGGCTTAGGTGCTTTTCTTTCACGTACGATCTATGAGGGAACCTATTATTGTTATTGTGATTAGAGGCCATGTTTATATGCTCAAATCAATGCCAAATCAGATTTTGAAAGCTTTTCAAAATTGGTACAAAAGACAAGACCAAAAATAAACTAAACTGCTTGATTTTTCAATATGTTTTCAATGCTAATGAATGAACCAAAGGATGTTGTAAGGATTTCAGTCAAGGGAAGAAAATTATATCTCTGATATCAATTTAAAACAGCAATATGATCACTCTTAACACACTCTCAATGTAAATCCAAGATAATGCCAAGTAAAATATATTGAAAATATGTTGAAATAGGCACTTTTTTCACCAAAATTCAATGCAAAAGAGCATAAAAAAGGGTGTTGTGAGGAAAATGATGATGGACATGCTTTTAGTGCCAGTCAAGGTCAAACCCTAGTGAAAATATAGAAAAATATGCAATTTTTCACAGTTTTTCAACTCCAATAATATCAGTCACCTCAATCCATAAAATTGATCACAACATGCTTGGAATGCAAACTAGGTCAAACCCTAGGGCAAAAAATAGTCAAAATGTGTAGTTTTTCACCAAATTTTCACTACAAAAGCCCATTAAAAGGGTGTTGTCAAGATTTTTATGAGGGGAAGCAAATGATTACCCTGATAAAAACAAAATAATGCCAAAATACCTTTCACAACATGCCTATGGTGCAAGTTTATAGAGTTGATAAGGCCAAATTTAGTGAAAATCATTATTTTTTAAGCCCTAGGTTTGAGATCTTGACACAAAATGTTATGTGAATGTTTTGACTCTCAGATTTGAAAATGCAAAATGCCCATGCAAATTTAATGAAAATGCACCAAAATTGCTAGTTTTTGTTGAAATTTTCTATGCAAAATTACAAATATTTTTAATCTAAATGCAAATTTATACTAAAATGCAAGACTACAGCCAAATGTTAATTTGAATGAGCCTCTAAAATTAGTAGGAAAATCTGAGAAAAGATTTTGCCTCCTAACCCTAGATTTTGGAATTACTAGGTTATAAAAAATTGTCAAAATTTCCACAAAACCCTAGCAATTAAATGATAAAAATGCCATGAAAATTTTTGAATTTTTTATATTTTTCTATAGTTGATATCAAATTTGATGCAAAAATTAGGAAAATTTAGGAAGAATTGATGCAATTTAGTAAGCCCAACAATGCATTTTTTTTAAATTTTCAATTTTTTTTAAATTTTTCAAATTTTTTTTGAATTTTTCTCAATGCAGTAAAATGAATGACTATATGAATGAATGAAATCAATCCAAATCTGAAGACAAACACTCAGCAAGTTACAATTTAAATCCAAAAACATAGGTTCACCAAAATGTTTAAGGGAAATTGGATTTGTTAATGATCTAGTGTTTAGATGTTTAAATCCACCTTTCCTCTTAACATTCAAGGATCTAGGGTCGAGTGGCGAGCACAATCATACTGTAGGTCACTTACAAATGAAGGGAAGGTTGGACTAGGGAATTTAATTATTAATTTTCCTTCTCTTATGCACAATTAACCATTAAAACCCTAATTATGCAAATACGACAACAAATTGATGAATGACAGAAAAAGCTCTTGCAGACGGAAGTAAAATACCAAATCACAAAATACCTATTTTCGGGGTTCTGAAGAGGAATAGTTAGGGTTCATGGAATCTGGACCTCCTTTTGACACTGATCAGTCTTGTAACTTCTATTTCCCAAAACTCAGATGTGAAGGACACTAGAGCGAGTGTCCAAGTCCTAGAAGTGCTCCTATGTCCTTTTCTTCAGATCTCAAATCCTTGATGCCTACCAATCCTTCCCGCAACTCCACTTTTCCCAAATGTGACACCTATAACCTACAATCACAAGACTTTGGGAGGGGGTTGTGGTGTTTAGAAGCTTGCCTTAGTCAAGCCTCAGAGGACACTTAAGTCTTCGAACACCGTTGTAAGATAAAGAGTGCATGCCCTTGTGAGGTAGAGACAAAAACCAAAGGAAACAATGATAAAAACACAATATGATGTCACCTTGTAGTGAAGCTCTCATGGAGGAAGATGCTCTTCATGCCATGAAGAAATTGATGCTCAAATCTACAAATATCAACACCCAAAACACACAAGTCTGCTCTTGCAACACAATAGAAGACTTGAATCACCTTGAGAACACAATAGCTTGCTTGTAATCATCTAGTTGAAATCTAGTTTACAAATGAATACCTAAGCATGTTTATATATGCATCTACAAACACTCCTACCAAGATTTTCATAATTCAAACTTACCGTGTTGGCAAAGAGACCTAATAACAGTCACAAACTGACACCCAAAAATTAGGGCTGCCCCAAAATAGGGTAGGACTAAGGCATGGGTGCCCAAGTCCTCCCCCCTTTTTTGGGTAGGGTATAGCTCAAGGGGTCCACCTAGGTCCAATTTGCCATGGAACCTAGGTAGATCATTCCATCAGGAATTTGAAATATGAACTAAAAATGTCCTAAATGCATGCTAAAGACCCGGGAGCTAAACCTTATGAGGGAAAAGCCCCCAAGAGGACATTTTCTGATGTTACACTACATTAAAAATGTCATCTTGCATTGATGATTGAAACTAGGAACAATTTTGAGTGGTTACCTCTTAAAAAAGCATTGAAATTGGTGTTTGATTTTAGCATTGGTATTATTTATATCTATGTGGATTTGAGTAGAGTTGAATTTAATCAAGGATATATTATGTGCATTATGCTTTTTTACATTTGAACAAAACAATGCTTCACTTAAACAAAAATTCAAACACTTCTTCTGCTACATCACTCATTTCTTCTATTTGTGCATCTTGTGTGTTACTAAACCTTGTAGATGCTTTATGAGCTTTGTGACCCAGTGCCCTTTTTACAACACTCTTGTGTGAAGAAGTCTTCAAATTATGGGTTCTAATGATTTGAATAACAATGATAACAACACATTAGAACCCCAATTCCCTACTCTTATCACATAAGAAGGTCAATCACTTCTTCCTAATATCCCTACTTCACATCTTCCTGAAGCATCAACTTTTCATGAATATATCAACATTGATAACCTTGTGGATCATGTTCCTGAAGCTCCAATTTAGAGATTAGACATTTTTCTAGCTAATCTCTAGCAATTTTTAATCTTGAAACATATAGTTGAAGAGGCCATCCTTGTTTTTGAGAGTCTAATATGTCTTTTGCTTGAAGTTAAAGAAGGATTGGAAGTCTTGTGTGGCCTTGCTCATATATTACATAACAACATTCTATCTGTATCTAGTTGTGTTGAAATCATTACTAATGTCACCTCTTATAATCACATAGAGACTCAAGTGTCAACACCCATACCAACACCCCCTATTGCTACATATTCTTCTTCTATTCTCACTACAACTACACAACCAAGTAATAGTGCTAGCACATGTGTTGGGTTATCTATTGGGAATCTTGTTCATCATTAGTATCATTCCATATAATTACATAAATTCCACACCTAATGTTACTTCACCTACATCTAAACCTCCTATCACTTTCCAAAAGGCTGCTCATACATTGTCACCTAGTCCTTCCAATTCATTCCAATTTGATTTAGCTTCCAACCCTATTGTAAACCAATTGGTTGAAAAATATGACCTCCATCCAACAACAATTAGCTAGCTTAAGCAATAGTCCACCTAAACCTAATATGACAACACATTATATCCATATCCCTTTGTCCTATTCAATCCTAAAAACTCAAATGATTGAGAAGTTTGAGACCCTTTGCTTTGAGAAATATAATGGGAAGGAAGACCTAACAACCATGTCGCAACCTTTACTAATGTGTATAGTGATCTCTTCTCTGATGATGAAATATTAGCAAACCTCTTTCCTAGATCACTCAAGGACGTAACCTTGGATTGGTTTTTCTCTTTACCTCCTAATTATATAACCTTTTTCACAATTAGTCAATAAGTTCCTAGAGCATTTTTAAGCAAACATTGGACCTCAAGTCTCTTTGACTGACTTGGTTCATTGCAAACAAGGAATGAAAGAGAAAATAATAATTTTCATGGGATGTTATCAAGCCCTCTTTTCACAAGTTCAATATTTTGTTCCTGATGCTGATGTGCAAAGAATCTTTATTAGGAACATACAACCTCACATCTGTGATAAGATATTGTTGATGCAATATGATTATTTCACTCATCTTTTCATGGATCTCTATGATTACCAACTTTTGGTTAGTCAATATGAGAATAATCCTATTGATGTAGTTATTAATCACAACAAAAAGAAATAAAAGTTTCAATACAACCTCTATTTGTCTTGAAGAATATAATGAGTTCAGAGAATTCATGATTCCAAGTCTTCATGTGTTAGGTCATAATGATCTGTTGTCACTCAGAGGTTGATGTGATATACAATTTTCCAATAGGGGCCTTACATCTAGATTCAAAGAAATTTCATCCAGATATTTATCCAGTTACACCTGATCTGCATGTATCTCAACAAATTGCATCAAACCTTATAATCTCTAGCTAGGATGTGCACATATTTATGCATATTTATCATGAGTTTAATCAATTCTTCTGAAATTCATCCCAGCTAAGATTATCCTAATGATCTTTCTAAATTTGATTAGTTTTTGTGAAATTCTCTCAATTTGAACTAATTCTCACTTCTATACCTCAAATTCACTCAAATATTATGTAAGTAAACAAGTATTTAACTATGATTATCCAGTATTTGCATGATGTTTATTATGATATGGTATTTCTACTCAAATATGCTAAGATATGCAATTATCTATGTTAATTAAACATATTTGCTCTATATCTACTTATTATTTATCATTATTTGCAATTTTGAACATGATTATTTATAAAAATCAAATGAAAATAAACTGGAAATCTAAAATTATTGAAATGATTGAAAATATTGAGTTTTGATCAATGATCCACATGGAACACTTTCATGAAAAGGGAGGTAAATTAGACCATGCTTTACCAAGACATTCCACAATTACGCATGGCAAATGCTAATCTTCAAAGGAAAGAGATAATGACAACATGCACCAATTGAAATGCACCTCTAAGGAGCACAACAATTCACAATGACATATCCAAAAATCATCCTTAAGATTACACAAGATTTACGATGAGGTAGTAATCTAGATCTCCATTATCATTCAGTATTCAAAAGTATGCACATATACATATCATCTTGAGAAAGAACCATGGGGAATCACAAAGTCACAAAATTTGTAAACTTAGTGTTTGCAAGTTCAACAATTCAATCCCAATTTAACTCCTAATTATTTATAAATGACAGTCCATATCCTTTTATAGGACAAGAATAGGATGTGGTTACAATTATCCAATAGTCAAGATCCAATCAAAACAATCAATGATCAGAAGTAGTGGCATGTGATTGCCAATTTGCAATCTTTAATGGAAGACAACTGGAAAAAGAATGGTATATTCTTAGCATCTTGGACTTGGTCTTTAGGATCTCTTCACTCAACATCTCCTTCATATTCCTCCTTTGTTGATCCTTCCATGATCGGGCATCCTATACTCTTGATGAGTTCATATGCCCTAAGGGCCTTATCTATTTCTATCATGTTCCGTACTTTGGCCTTTTCCTTGGCATGCTTTTGTGTAGACAATTGTTCTCTCAAGGATATCCATCTATTTATCCTATTATCCAACTCCTCATTATAAGCATCTATTTTGGACTTCATGTCCGTTGCTTTATCAATAACATCTTCTGAGAAGTGTTGGACTAGATCCTCTATTGTTGATCTAAAGTTGTCCTTAAATGCCTTGACTGCATCCACTTCTTCTTGATTCTCAACTTTACCCTCTATTTCACCTTATAGCTTCTCCAAAATAGCTAGTTCTTTTGCTAAGAGCTCATGTTCTTTTACACTCATATCCACTGCTCTTGTATTGCATCTCTTTAAAATAGATATTTCAAACTTGAGATCATCTACCCAGAGATCCATCTGTGGAAGTGTTTGAGATGTAAGAATCTTCTTAGCTATGAGGGTATTATCATCAGTCTTCCTCATATCTTTAAGTGTAGTCAGGTCTTGACTACTCTTGATCAACCTTTGTCTAGCCTCCTTCAAAGCATCTGATTTGCCCTTCATGTGGCTCAACATATCCCAACTAGACAATGAGGTCCTTATTATTTTCCCCCCTTCCTATAAGAATTTTATGAACCATTTGTTACTCACATGTGTTTGATGCTTTTGGGCATCTAGTCTAGTTATCTCCTATTGAGATACCAATGCCAAAGGTGTGATTATTGCTATTGGGACATTGGTTGGTGTAACCAACCTTTTTATGAAGGCCCGCAGTTGGGAAATTTTCCCTTCATACTCTTTGTTCTTAGCCTTTGCCTTTATTAACTTAGCTGCTACTGCCTCAGTAATTTCTCTCATCTCTTGGAAATCTTGTTCTACAATTGCATATTCCAGGTCTATGGTGGTTACTTGGAAATCACCTACACTTATTTTCCCTTTGGGTTTGTCAATAGTAGGTACAACTAATTGAGTTGTCCTCTTCCCAATGGTTGGATCTCACCTTATTGCGAAGGTTGCCCTTGCTCTATGCTTGGGTTTTGTAGCCTCAATTGAAAATAATGATTGAATATCAAAATATAAACAATCTTGAATAGGAGGCTGACTTACCTCATGTACTAACCAATGTGGTGCACTAGATATTGGCCCTTGCTAATGCGTTTGCTCAATGTGAGCATTATGCACATCGACATCTTTGTCTTTTGGAACCTCTATGCTCACATGTTTTTGTTGATCCTTGTCAGTGAGAACTCCCTCATTTACTTGTTGCTGACTTTGATCCTTTGGAACCTCTTGGGATGTCATATCCTAACCTTGTAATACTTCCTTCACTAGCTCCTGGTCATCCTGCACATTACTCCAGACATCCCTATCCTTCGTACTAGTATCTACAAGAGTATTTCATGTAGTCCCATATCCTAATCTGGTACATGTTGTTCATCTTGGTTCTTGGGATCATGTTCTTCTTGGCAACCTAGACCTAGAACATCCTAATGTATATCTTGATCAATGCATGTTTCTATTTCTTTCAACTCTTCTTTCTCACTCTTATCCATTAGACCTTCATGTCTGTATGTGGCTTCTTCTTTGTTCTATGGACCTTATAGTCTAGATATTGACATTTGATGTTCCTTTTCTCCTACCTTAGCATGTCTTTCTTCATTTCTCCAGACATTTTTCTCTGGAGGCTCTATCTAGATGTCCATGTCTTCAGCTATATTATCCTCATTCTATACATTATCCATTGCTTCATCCTTATCCTCATCATCATCCCCATCATATGAGAAGTCGATGACTTTTGGGTTTGTGACAGTCTTCACTAACACATCCAAGTTCAAGGTTCGCACCACTGCTTATGGATTTTCAAGCTCTTCTTCATCTCTAATATTCTTAGGTGCTTGGGGTGTTAGGGTGATGTGCCTCAGCAAGTTTTCAATGGGATTGGATGTCACATCCCTTGTTACGTCATCATCTATCAAATCAATAGTTTTATCTAGTGGCAAGGATGGATCAACCACCTTCTTTACTTACTTCTTCCTTGCCTCCTTGGCCAGTTCACTTTTAACTAGAATAATGGTTAGGATGGGCACATTATGTTGAAACTCATTTTTTGGTGCCTCCATATCCTTTGGGACCATAGTTGTTGTGGATGTACTAGCTATATCTTCCTTTTTGGCAAAGGTCCTTTCCATCTATGTAGGCTCCTCGTGGTCTTTGAGAAGGCCATCTAATTGCACATTAGTGGCTCCCCTCATTATGGGTACCTGTCCTCTCCTCTACCTTGAGATGCTTGCTCCTTTCAGTATATCCTCACCTTTCTTCATAGGTGCCTCTCCTTCATCTTCCTCAATGTCCTCATATGAATCCTCTAGCTCCTCCACCTGCCTTGTAGTTATGGTGATAGCAGAGGTAGGATTCACTCTTTGAGGAGAGGGCCTTGTGGCTATTGTAATGCCACTAGTGGTGAATTCTTCAACTGCTTTTGAAGAATCTGATTTGGCCAATTTGGCCTCCATATATAATTTGCCTTTTATGAATTAGGAAGTCATCAAAGTTAGTATCTCCCAGCTCTTGCCTCTTTTTCTTCTTATAATAGTAATTACCACTCCCTTTTCTTTTATTGAAGCCACCTTTTGATCCACCCATTTCTTTGTGAGCTCCATAACCTTGGCTATGATTAGCTCAATAGATGTAACCTTAGGCCAGCTCTAGTCTAGAGGAGAAATTGTTTCCTTGTATATCTATTTATCCTCATATTCGTTATACATCAGTTTTCCATAATCAGATTGTAATTGAGGAGGGACATCAAAATAGTCTATTGTCTTGATCTGATTAAGATTTAATCTATTATAAGTTCTTCTCCTAAATTCTACTTCATCTGGACAATTTGCCTAGTAATCTTCAAGGTACACTTCATACCTTTTCTTTTTATTCACATACCTTTCCATCCTATGGTATGGATCATAATATCTAGCTAAGGAGAAAGGCTACAAATGAAGCATATGCAGTTATGTCTCTAAGTGTTTTTCTCCATCAATAGATGGACATGCATACCATCTAAGGAATAATGGGAACCTGACATTGCTTTTTTTGCACTTCTTCATATATGCCTCATAAGAGAGTATAATCTATCTAGTCAAATCTAGTAGTATTACTCTGTCAATAGGATATCTTGGCAACATGAAAGGTTGCCCATTAAATCCTTCCATTCAGATATATGTAAAGGTTGAGAACTGTATAAACCAAGTTCCATTCTTTGTGATTACCTCTTGAGCATCATTGTTCAATCTCTTTGCTCTATCACCCTACATTATTTGGACCAAGTGCATTATGAAACAATCATTCACTCTTCTAAAATTTTGGGTGAAAGCCTTCCTTTCTAATTAAGAATAATGATCCCATATTGTCTTCTCTCCCAGGTTTCTTCCCACTTGGCCTATTCTTTGCAAGCTAGATAATGTGGACTGAGCTACACATGTGTACACCACATATGAAGACATGTAAAATAGGAATGACTTGCCTCTAAATCACCGCATGCCCTCATTAAGGCTATCACTAATTAGGGACACCCATTGTATTTTTGTATTGGTGGATTCCACCATTCTGATGAGCCCATACATCCATGGCTCAAAATTTCTTGAAGCTAGTTTTCCATTCATCCTACTCAACATAACCATCATGTACTATACTTCTGGTGTGAAATCAAATTTAAATAGTTTGCTTGGTAGCTTTGCCACTGCCTTGTTCTTATTGTCTATAGCCCTCTAGTATGTGAACATGATCTTGTTGCAATTAGTGGATTTGTTCTTGTACTAGGCTTCTAAGTTTTCAATGTTAATTCTAAAAAGATTAGGGCCTGTGGGTAATTGAAATGCCTATGTAATCCCCTAGATAGAGAAATCTTCATATACCCTACCCTACTTGTCTACCTTCCGGTTATAAGAGTTATAGTTTTGTGCACATTATACCACCAATTCTATGGTGTTACCTGCATATGGCAACCCGACTGCATTCCACATCCCAGAGTTGTAGATCTTCTACAAGATTTGATGTCCATCTCCCCCAATTGATTTGGTATTCCAAGCATCCAAGTCTATGTTTCCAAAATGGGTATCCCCTACTCTTCCATACCAAAAGCCAGTTGCCCCAGGAGCTAGGAACATGGGAGTCCTAAACTTTGCATCATTGTGGCTCTTTTTATCTTGCACTTCATAGATGTGAAAACTTTAACCTAAATTATCTTTATCATTTCTAACATTTACTTTTCTAGATATTCTGAATTTACTATTTCATAGCATAATTACTTGCATGTGTAGACAAAATTTTACCCTAAGTATGCATTTTACCTTGTATTACTTCTGTCAGCATATGACAAAAATAGGAGAATAGGGTTTTGTCGTTTACATACTTGTTTCCAAATTTAAAACCTAATTTAATGCATTTGGATATGCTCTTTTCACTATGCAATAACCTTTTACCATTCTCTACTTGCCATCTGTATTGCTCCATTCAGGGTTATGAACACCTTTTAACTACTATAAAATCACCTGATCTCTATAATTTTATCTCTGAATGCTTTGGTAAGTTTAAAATGATCTAAATCCACCTTTTTATGTGTTTGGGAGATCTTTACAAGTGGTAAGTTCTAATTTGAAATTTTGAAAGGCCAACGACTCTCTTTCATGGCATTAAATGAGGTCTGGATATGGGATATGTGCATATGAACACTTAAGTAATATGCTCACTCTTAGAATGTCCATATGCATATCCATATGACATCATTAATCATTTTTTCAAACATTGACCCAAGGATGGATATTGAGATGTAGTCATCCTAAGGCATTTTCCTTTGATTTCGAATATCAGGACATTAAAATGTCCATTTTGAAAATTCAACTGTGTGCCACATGGCACCATTTGATTGCTCCATGGGAGGTTACTAGTTTAGTTTGTAAAAGATAGGGATATGGCAATTTAGAAATATCTAGATATTGGAGCTCACAAGATATCCCTAAGTTTTGAATGTCCTAATGATGTCATCCCTCTTTATGTGATTCTTGATTATGAGGAAAGTGACATCATTCAGATATTGGGAAGGTCTGGACATTAATATAATATCTAGACATTGATTTTTGTGAAATATTCTATGCCACAATGTCTAGATGATGTCATCACTGTAAAGTATTTCTTTAAGATGTAGTTATAATGATGTCATCCAGATATTCATATTCAAAGATCTAGATGTCAAGTTTATATTGCAAATTGTCCATAGTCTAATGTCCATTTGAAAAGTCAAATAGGACATGTCATCAGAATATTAAGAAGGGTCTAGACATTCAAGAATGTCTAGACATTAAGTAAATGTTTGGCTATTAAAACTAAATATCCATACTATGTGATTATCCAACATATGATAGTTTTGTTGCATGATGGTATAAAATTTGATGGTTGCACTTTTGGATATCGGGGTATGGCTTTTACTTAGCAATTTTCTAAGTTTCTTGATTGGGATAATTTGTCTGGATAAATGTGAGGACACTTAAGTGTAAATGTGATTATCCATATGACCATTGACCAAAAATTTGACCTTGAATAACTTCTCTATTTTGATGAATTTCAACATGATCCAAAAGGCAAACCTACTTAGAATTTCACTCTTTATCCCCTAGTAGGCCTTGTGAGGGAGAATTCACACTTTGAAATTTTGATCCATAATTCAAGATTTGGATATGCCTAAGACATGACTTGGACACTATTTTGAAATTGCTTTTACCATACTGCCCAAAACAACAGGGAAAGAAAATCAAGCAAAGAAAAAGAAAAAAAAATTGGGTCCCTGTTTTGCTAAGGCAAAATGGGGTGTGTTGTGTAACCACACAACAAAACCCTCATCAACTCCAATTGGTCAATTCAAAGCCTCTCACAATCATTCATTCAAAAGACAAAACAAAAACTTAATCAATATAAATACAATTTTATCTAGTAACGTAAAAAAAACATGTGGTGGCAGTGCCATCTCCTGCTCTCGACCCATATAAATTGAAACCTAAAACAAAACATTTCACACCATTATCAGAGTATCTTTACTATATAATGACACAAATTTTGAACAATAATCTTATCAAGATTCCACAAGTTGAGAAGGAAGAGTAGCCAGCATTGAGGAACCTTTCCCATGTAGTCTCCCAACCTTCAATGGTTCCTCCTATTTCTTCTAATGTCCCTAAAGCAAAGGAAGAAAAGGAACCCACATTCTAATATACTATGGTTCTCATCACAAACATCACAAATAAAACTAAGAGAAATGAGATTGTGAGAGAAGGAAAGAAGTGTCTTCGTGCTATCATTTGCCTTGCTGCAAGAGAGGAGAATCTCCATCCTCACAAGTGTTTATCACTGACGGATGCGAAAGAGAAATCTACTATTATTTTCTCACCTATAGAGAAAGATGAAGCTTCATAAACCACTATGGAACCTATTGTACTATATTACAATGGCAAATCTGAAGATAACAATGATATAGGTATGGATCTTGTTCCATATACCTCACGTGCTATAGTTCCTCCTGCATCTTGTCCACCTTTCCAAATAGATGATGAGCAAGATTGGGAGGAGGATGATTGCCTTTAGGTTGAATCGCAAGTGTGGGCCCTTATTTTCATTTATGTTATGAATGCATGTGATTTTTTTTCCCCTGTAATGTGTTGCTTGATGATTTATAGTTATGTGTTGTTAAGACCTCTTTGGATGACCCTTGACACCTTTGTAAGTGTAAGGATACAAAAGGACTAGAATTCATTGTGACATTCTCTCTATTTGTATCATCATTGTTCTATATGTTGTTACATTATTTTTGTTTCCTTTGGAGATGGTGCAAGGCACAGGATGATTTGGTATTCTCCCTTATTAACCTAAAGGGTTTTTATTCAGTTTGATGTGTTATTTCTTCCTTTGTCTTTGTAGTTTTACTGACCGGTGGATGATGACAATTCCAAATATACATATACATAGTCTTGACATATCCCCTATTATACAACCATTCATCTACTAATGCCAGTCAGGTAGATCCCTTTGTGTTGTTGCTTTATTTCTTTGATGTTTTGATTTGTGTGGCACATTTTTTCTATGCTTGACATCATACCATGACTACACAATCCATTATGTATCATGTTTGTAGCATTTCCTTAGTTTTCCTTTCTGTGGGGGAAACCCCTCATTGTGATGTAGTTTTTGGGAACACATATCTTATGGGTACGTGCTTCTAGAAATCTCTCATACTTGTCTTGTGATTTGTTCTACCTTAAAGCAATTTCTCCTTGATAGGAGTTAGAAATCACTTTAAGGTGGGGGCATACATCACACTATGCTCTTTTGATTACATACTTGTTTATTATAGTTGGTATGGAACTCACCTAGTGATTCGATGGTCCTCACCAGTCTGTGATGTTTCCTTTTTGGTCCATGAGCCACCTAGTACAATGAAGTTGGCTAGTCTCTGTGCTTCATGTGACTTGTCATGGTCACCTAGTAATTCAGTGGTCCTTACTAGTGTGTGATCCAAAATGGCAATTCTTTTCACATGATCCCTAGTGATAGAGCAAGCTAGCATCAGAGTCATGTGCCTTGTGTGTTTGTTTCTATGTTTATTTGTTTGATCTTATATTCCTTAATGATTCCATATCTCTTATGTGTCTTCACTATACTTTCCATGTGTTTTTCATGTATACTTTGTCTTATGTGTATGCTTCACGTAAAGAATGTATGCAGTGTCTATGGATTGTATTTCCTTTGTGTATTGTGTGTCTCTCGTGTGTATTCCTATGTATGCTTCTAGTACTTTGTGTATGTGCATTATGTTGCAGTGTCTTGTGTGTTTGAAATATCTTGGCTTATGTGTTTGCAACCTTAGAATCCTAAGCTTGGGGGCTACTATAGTCCACAACTTGGTGGAATTCTTTGGCTTCTATGTTTTCATGTTTTAAATCTGTCTTCTTCCTTTCATGTATGCTCAAACGTAAGTTCATATCCACACTAAAGTGGGGGATAAATGTTATAGAGTAAAATGTGTAGACTAGAATTTTACAAATAGTTTAGTACTCGGTTGGACCTAAAATGTTACCTTTGTTAATTAGGACCTATTTTAACACATTTTGAGCATAAAAGGATAAAATCTTGATCTCGATGAATAAACCTGATAGAATAAACTTAGGATTGGACTAAGCCCATGACATTAGATAGTCCTCAAAGTTTATGGGGCTATTAAAGGATCAGGGTACTTGAGTACCCTGGTCTTAGGTGGATCCTTTAGCCCCTCTCTTGTGGTGTCATCTTAGAACACATCCCTAGCTTGTACATGTCAGTCTCATTTGATTTTATTCATTGTTTGTGAGTGGGAATGTATATATAAAGGACTTTTACAATTCATTTTACACCTAGATGAAGAGTGTAAGATTAGAATTTGCTCACATGTTTGATCCTCTATGCTCTAGTACTCTTCATACTTGGAATTGATATCTACTTGTGGATGTTATGAAATTTGTTTGTAGGTCTTGAAGGAAGTTTCAAGCTTTCTCCATCACTCTTCTTGTTGGTGCATGATCTTGAGTTATCTCCATCAACTATCATTTCACATCTTGTGGTAATCATCATCATTTTCATTCTTACTTTTAGCATATATTGTTGATCTAGCCTCTGCCCTCCTAGGGAATGCACTCTTGGATCTAATCATCACTATAGTGGAGGTGGAAACTGTTGGTTGTTTTAAATTCCCAACCTGATCTCAAGGAGAAACACACAGGTCTATAGGATAGCCATTCTCTAATAACTGACCTACCTTGAGGGATTGGCCAACGAATAGGAAACAGGGGTGTTGAATCCCTCTTTCCTCTACACTTTAGGCTCTATGAAACCAAGGAGGGTGTTCCTATTCTTTTGGATATCCTTCCCTTATTGGGAAGATAGTGTTCTATTCAAATGGGTGGGGTTAATGAAATATTTGTTTAATAACATTGATCCAATGATAGATATGTTCCTATAAGACTACTTAAAGAATGTCTGATAAAGTGAAGAGATGGGCTAATTTCTTAAGCGTTTATTTTGTTTCTTTGTAGAGCAACATGTAAAATAATCTTAAATTCTAACATTTATTGCTAGAAGGGAAAAAAATGTGTTGATTTCTTTAAAATAATGATGAAGGTGATTCGAAGGATGTAAGCTCAGTATAGTATTCTAGAACAGACCAGTGCCAATCTAAGGGCCATAGAGTCAAGAAACTTATAGAAACATCCAAAGAACTATGATATAATAAAACTTAGTTTACTGTAGAGATGTAGTAATTCATTACATTAAAACATTTTACTAGTCTTGAAGTGCACCATACTTAGTTATCCTTGTAAACCCGAAACACATTATATATCTTCTGGTAGCCAATTATTTCACTACTTGAGTGAATGCTACAAGAAAAATATACAACACAGGAAAAACTATGGTGATGAATAAACCTGATCCTTAATCAAATATATTCATAAATGCAAAACTGTATACATGAAGTAGGAGATAGTACACTCTAAAGACTCAATAGAATTTATAAAGTAAACCATTTAGCAAATTATAACATAGTCTTCGCAGATCTACAAAGTCACCTTAAAACTTAGAATGAAAACTTAGAAATGTATGACTGATTTATTGTAGAAAACAAACTATTGACATTTCCTCCCTAATCAGATTGATCCCACATTTCAGACTAAGTCTGAAGATATGACCTCAAACCAATGCTTTTTCCAAAAGCCCTGAATTCCCTTCTATAGAGATAAGGGAGCAAACAAGCTTCAGGCTTTGACAAAAGAAGTTACAAAAATTGTAACCAAAAGATGTAGTTGTGAGAAGAGACCGCTATAACCATTTCACAACTATATGTTCATCTTCCATGGCACATGCTGAGGTACCTTCTTTCCAACTACATGTCCTCTCAATTTTAGGCAAGGAAAACAAGTTGTGATGCTGATGGGGGTTGCTTGATAAATATTGTTAGAGATCACTCACCCATCATATGCCACCTATTTGTTTAATAGGGTATTCACTGATTAATTCACTTGCCTCAATTGGGAATGACTACAAGTGACAATATCAGAAGAAAACCCCATTAATTGGAGTTCTTCGCTTTGCACCCATTGTCATTTGCAAGCATGTGATTCCTCTTTCATAATTGAGTGGTCACCAACCAACTCAACCAGATAGAGACTAGACAAAATCACATTGGACTAGATATGGGCATGCCATCCATCCAGTGAGGGAAGTAACAGAAATGACAAAATGGGAGCACTCTATCCTTATATGCTACATCCGGAGAGGAAGCATCCCTACAACTAGAGATGATGCTTTGTTAGGAAAAGTAGAAGAGGGATGAAGGAAAAAGGAAAAATGATTTCCCTCTGCACTTGATACTAATTTGCCTAATCACAGACATAAGGAATGACTGGAATTTGGAGATCAAAATTTGAAGTTCCAATTCGGATGAAGAAATAGGAAGAAGAAATGCTCGTAGAAATTTGCAAAATGTTGTTGTTGCCCCCTAATTTTCCCTACACCACCTATTCCAAAGGAAGAAGAATTCCAAGTCTCCTAATTTTGTAAGGACAAATTGATAGCCATGAGAATAGGGAAGAAAATCTAATAGAACAGGGGAGCAAACATAACACATAGGAACAGGGGAAAGCCATACTATCATAACACTTTAAACAGTATACCGGATAACACTAGCACTCATCTATTTATAGAAATTTTGGGACACAACATACATCTATACATCTTTGGTCTAATTAATTCCAGTCATTTCAAGGCATTTCATTCATAAATGGAAATCTTGTGAAGATTACCATAAATGAATAGAAAGATTAGATTTCATAATTCTACATAACTAAGAACATCACTTCTTGCACTGAATCATGCCAGGTCAGATGTCTTGGTTTCCTCAATTTAGCACTATCATCATGTCAAATTTCATCACATAGTAGATGAAATGTCAATCCTGGTAGAAACATAGATTTCCAAAGGTTGAGCCTGTATAAG
This sequence comes from Cunninghamia lanceolata, assembly GCA_027924645.1. Lineage (NCBI taxonomy): Eukaryota > Viridiplantae > Streptophyta > Pinopsida > Cupressales > Cupressaceae > Cunninghamia > Cunninghamia lanceolata. The sequence continues at coordinate 7,557,201 of BSBN01000445.1, forward strand.
CCAAATCTTTATGTTAATAAATTCCTTTGTGGTGGAGGTGATGGAGACTCTGCACATGCCTGAGAAGTTAATGTTTGTAATGAAACACTATCAAATTAGCGCCAACATATCTCTCTGTCACTTTTAAATTCTGGTCGTCGATCTTGATCTTAGTTGGCTTGATTTGAACGGTGCTAATTTGGTCCTATATGAGGTAAGAGAATTATGCTTGTCTTTCCCAATGATGACTTGCCACCTGGGTAGTCCTCCTAACCACGATCCTAAGAAAATATCTCCCCTATAGTGTAGTTAAGACCTAGTTCCACAAGTGAGGGGTACGGCCAGAGATATGATCCTGGCAGAATGGCGAACAACCATCAGATCAATTGCATGCAATTCAGAACAACTCTCCAACAAGTGGCCACGTCCATATTATAATGACATGTCATATTCCTGCTACTTAATGCACCAGTCCCAACCCTTTAGAATGCCATTTGTCATGATTTATGCCATTTTGTAGATACTAGCCGAGGCTATGGAATAAAGTTTGATGAAATGGCAGAAACAATTAAAATTCCCCTTACTTCGGATAGGGCCTATTGGTTTTTCTTCTGAATCAGCATCAGGGTTTGCCAGTTCCTATGCACATGCAGATTCAGCCAACTAATACAGGAGATTGCGTGAGCTCCTCCCCTTCACTTCTGGTTCTGCCGCACCAAGGGGGGTGTCCCTATAACTCAAGATATAGCCTTGACTAGCTCAAAGATAGAAAGATCTAACTTGAGAACAACAGGCAGAATACTCTCATGTATGGACCAAGATCTGCATGATAGATCACAAGGTTGGCAACATTCTTGGACATAATGTCTGGTTAGGTATGAGAGCATGCATGGGTTTTCCTACTCCTAATCCTACAACTAACAGGTGGAAGTGATGAAATGGGCGAACATAATGTCCGGGATGCAAGACAAGGGGTTTTGGCTCATAACTACTGATCCAGGAGCAGACTGGTGCCTATCCATTGGGCAAGGAGTCAACTAGACGTATACAACAGATGGTTTGCAACTTTCACTCAAGTTTCAGGGGGTTGGACTGATGCTTGCCTTACAAACATCACCCAAGAATGGGTATCTAACTGCTTCTACTTACAGATATCCCTGCTGACATGCAACCAGATTCAAAAGAAGGAGAATAACATGCAGCAAATGGAGACAAGCAGATAGACACATGCAATAAGCATTTTTCATATAACATTAACACTGAAACTAAAAATATGTGCAAAATACACTCATGTTGCAACTCATAAACTCCAAAATGGGATAAAACAGCCAAGATCATGCCCTGTTCTTCATTATTTACACAAAAATGCCTCAGGTCTTCAACAACCTTCAAATGAACAACACAACCTGCTATATACAACAAGGAAGGTTGCCAACATTAATTACATGGCAAAAGTCAAAATTTGCCAGATATAGTACATTGAGAAAATGGTGCCCAACTCGCATTGAATACAACAGGTAGGGGAGGAGACAGGAAGGGATCTCGAGCCTTGCGCCGCCGCCTGTGGATGTACAACTCCAATCAGGTACCAGATCTGTCCACACCATCGCCCATACCCCTGTATTGTCACCATTTATGGCCCAACCACCCACGGCCTACTTGGAAACCATCGCTGCGCTCAAAAGAGAAATTCCTGCCAAAACGTACTTCTCCGCAGGTTCAAATTATACAAGGGAATAATCCCACATGCATGGTGCGGAGGCTCCTTCAACACTTTAAAAGCATGGCCGTGACCATGATAGGTGTCGAGCGCTTTTGCCACGCTCGACACACGCCTTTCTGTCCAAAAGCCCATTGCTATGACCAAAGCCATCGGCCAACCCCAAAAAACTCACATCGATCTCAAAGGTCTCGCTGACCACGAACTCCACACTTCACCATCGGTATGACTAAAGCCATCGGCAAGCACAAAAGATCCTTCACTGACAACACAAGTCACCTCGATGGTCCTTCAACAAACTCACCTTCTTCGGCAAGATGACCACCATCGGCCCAGCATCTCAAACCTATGTCGATATGCAATTTCCTACCGATGCCTTCAAAAATCCTGATGACGTCATCATCATATCCTGCTAACGTCATCAGCATATCTGTCTACTGCACACCTCCTCATATCTGGATGACGTCATCGTCATATTCGCAACATCGGGGGATCTCCACAAGGTGACTAGTTTTAGAAATATGACCCCCCTTGGACCTTGATGATGTCACCACATATCGGCATCAGGATGATATTCGGAAGATAACTGGATATTTGGAAATATCATCCTGATGCACAAATATCATGCTGCACTGTAGCTCCACGAAACATCAGGGTGATGTATGGATATGACAGATATTTGAAATGATCACCCCCCACTAGACAATGCATGAAGCCGACAGGCGGATATCTCCCTTTGGAAATATCATGATGAAGACAGGCAAAAAAGCAGATATCACCCTGATGTTCAAATATGATGACCCCGATGAATATCAGGTCATGCTTAGGACTTTGCAGCAACATCATCAGGATGATGATCGGAAACATGATGATGATGACCTCCTCCCCTTAAGAAAATATGATGCTGCAGCTGAAAAATACTGAGGAGGTCCAACACTTAGAATATTTTTTGGATTCTTTGGGAAGGTGCCTACATGAAAATTGCTAAATTAACTGACAGTCAATTCAGGCACCAACAGTGGCTCTGTCTAGGGACATGTAGGTGCAAGACTACAGCGAGAACCCCAGATCTCTGGGATGCAGACCAGTCCCTTATCCATTGGGCATAGAGTCAAACACTGCACTAACCTGCATCACCAAACACACTTGATGGCCTAAGGCCACCAAGAAAAGGAAAAACATGTATCTCCCTTTGTCAAATATCTTGTTTTCATCTGCATGCACTGGGTCAAGCTTGGAGATACTGCAAAGATCCACCCACAAACAAACCTTGTCATCTGCATATTCAACCCTCTGATTTGGCTTGTCATTGTCACCCCTATGCAGACAACCTTCAGCATCCAGCAACAAGTGGATGCAAAATGTATCAGGCAATGCATACCCATATGGCATAGAACACATGTTATCATCACTATGCATTGCAAAATGATTTCCTAGCTGGACTAAAAACTAAAAACACTCAAAGTCCACCACACAGCTAGGAAAAACAGAGCTCATTGTATATGGTGGCACATCAAAAGAAAAGCTTTCAAAATCACAATTGTGTACATCATGTACACAACCATCTAGTACACCAAGCTGGAAAAGATCAGGCTCTGGCACCTCTTTCAAATCAGGCACATTTTTACAATCACTTACCTGATGTATGTTGGTCTCTCTTTCATCAGGTTGAGAAATAGAATCCAAGTCAAAAACAGTGTCAAGATCCTCACCATACTCAGACAGATCCTCATCACCATATGTGTCATAAATGGGTGACCCAGGTGCATCAGTTTCATCATAATATGCCATTTATTCATGGGCAGCAGAGCATGCATCTTCATTACCAATGGATTCCCTCTGTGGAGGAGTATCAGCCTGTATGCTTATTTCTTCTCTATCTTGAGCACAATACTCACAATTATCTCCACAGGTCCATTCCAAAAGTTGCTCATTGCTGTCCACAACCTCGTTATTGTTTTCATGGTCAGATGCCTCATCATTGCAATGGGAATCCTCACTAGTCCTTTCACTAGCACCTTCAATATTCATCTTTTCATCTTCACACGATGCCTTAATTACTTGGTCATTTGCAGCTTCACAACTATTATTCACACCAAGGCCTGGGGACAGGGATATCAACAGGTGCCCATTTCTAAATTTTTCTATATTTTCGGCGAACTTGTATGCCATCTGCATACTTGTCACCTTGAACTCCCTCAATATTGCACTAGAGCCCTCCTCAAAAGCCTCAAAATATATGCCAACACAGGCTGAAATATCAGGTCTAAAGACTTTTGGGATCTGTGAAAGGGCTACTGCAAACCTATGACTGAAATCAACACATAGCTCTTTATCTTGTTTTCTGATGTTCATCAATTCTGCAACAAGTTCAGCAGGTTCTCTTGCAAATTCCTCTTTAAAACAGTCAGTAAGCTCATCCCAACAGGCAAAAAATCTCTTTGGAAAGCTCAAATACCAGTCTTTTGCTTTTGCATCAAAGGACCTAACAAAAAACCTCATCCACATATCCTCATCTCTAAATGTATGTTTTCCCATGAAACTGTGAAAATTTTGGATATGTGCATTCCCATCACATACACTGTGACCACCAAATCTAGGCATCTGACAGTATATCCTAGCAGGCATAGTTTCTACTTTATAATCAACCCATGACAAATCTAGTTGGTCGTACAAAGGATCAAAAGGGCTGAGAAGAGGTTTAGCCTTCTGACTGGCAGACATAACAGGGTTATTGCTTTTTAACCGGGCCTGCTCAGCCTCTAAGAATATCAACCTATTTTTTATATCTTCTATTCTTTTCTCCAACATTTCACCACTGAGTATGGGATAATTCATACTTGGATTCATAAAAAACTTACTCTTAGACATCCTTTGTCTGCCTAAGACCTGTAACCTCCCCTGGCATCTAACCTATGCAGCAATACAGTAAATATATAAAGGGAAAGGAACAAGGTACCCTTTCTCATACAGATGCAGAAATATGAACAACACATTTTTGTCACATCACATACATCCATCTTTCATGTGCATTTAGATCTTTTGCAGAGTCGCCACCTCTCCAGAGAGGACAAAATTTTCAATAGCTGAAAGCTACTTTTCCAGGTTCATTCCACCAGCAGAGCATCATTTTGTTGGTGACTTGGATGGGTCACAAATATTATTCTTTTTAAATCAACTCCCCAGTAGAGTCGCCATTTTGTTGGTGACTCAGATGGGTCACAAATATATCACCAAGGTTGACTAGATATTACTTTTGATCAATCACATCCCCAGCAGAGTCGCCATTTTGTTGGTGACTCGGATGGGTCACAAATATATCATTTCTTTTATCAGTCCATCCCCAGCGGAGTCACCATTTTGTTAGTGACTCAGATGGGCCACAAGATATAACACTTTTTCATCAATTTTCTCCCTAGCAAAGTCACCATTTTGTTGGTTTTTCTTCTAAATCAGCATCAGGGTTTGCCAGTTCCTATGCACATGCAGATTCAGCCAACTAATACAGGAGGTTGTGTGAGCTCCTCCCCTTCACTTCTGGTTCTGCCGCACCAAGGGGGGTGTCCCTATAACTCAAGATATAGCCTTGACTAGCTCAAAGATAGAAAGATCTAACTTGACAACAACAGGTAGAATACTCTCATGTATGGACCAAGATCTGCATGATAGATCACAAGGTTGGCAACATTCTTGGACATAATGTCTGGTTAGGTATGAGAGCATGCATGGGTTTTCCTACTCCTAATCCTACAACTAACAGGTGGAAGTGATGAAATGGGCGGACATAATGTTTGGGATGCAAGACAAGGGGTTTTGGCTCATAACTACTAATCCAGGAGCAGACTGGTGCCTATCCATTGGGCAAGGAGTCAACTAGACATATACAACAGATGGTTTGCAACTTTCACTCAAGTTTCAGGGGGTTGGACTGATGCTTGCCTTACAAACATCACCCAAGAATGGGTATCTAACTGCTTCTACTTATAGATATCCCTGCTGACATGTAACCAGATTCAAAAGAAGGAGAATAACATGCAGCAAATGGAGACAAGCAGATAGACACATGCAATAAGCATTTTTCATATAACATTAACACTGAAACTGAAAATATGTGCAAAATACACTCATGTTGCAACTCATAAACTCCAAAATGGGATAAAACAGCCAAGATCATGCCCTGTTCTTCATTATTTACACAAAAATGCCTCAGGCCTTCAACAACCTTCAAATGAGCAACACAACCTGCTATATACAGCAAGGAAGGTTGCCAACATTAATTACATGGCAAAAGTCAAAATTCACCAGATATAGTACATTGAGAAAATGGCGCCCAACTCACATTGAATACAGTAGGTAGGGGAGGAGACAGGAAGGGATCTCAAGCCTTGCGTCACCGCCTGTGGATGTACAACTCCAATCGGGTACCAGATCCGTCCACACCATCGCCCATACCCCTGTACTATCGCCATTTATGGCCCAACCACTCGCGGCCTACCTAGAAACCATCACTGCGCTCAAAAGAGAAATTCCTGCCAAAACGTACTTCTCCGCAGGTTCAAATTATACAGGGGAATAATCCCACATGCATGGTGCGGAGGCTCCTTCAACACTTTAAAAGCATGGCCACGACCATGATAGGTGTCGAGCGCTTTTGCCACGCTCGACACACACCTTTCTGTCTAAAAGCCCATTGCTATGACCAAAGCCATCGGCCAACCCCAAAAAACTCACATCGATCTCAAAGGTCTCGCCGACCACGAACTCCACACTTCACCATCGGTATGACTAAAGCCATCGGCAAGCACAAAAGATCCTTCGCCGACAACACAAGTCACCCCGATTGTCCTTCAACAACCTCACCTTCTTTGGCAAGATGACCACCATCGGCCCAGCATCTCAAACCTATGCCGATATGCAATTTCCTGTCGATGCCTTCAAAAATCCTGATGACGTCATCATCATATCCTGCTAACGTCATCAGCATATCTGTCTACTACACACCTCCTCATATCTGGATGACGTCATCATCATATTCGCAACATCGGGGGATCTCCACAAGGTGACTAGTGTTAGAAATATGATCCCCCTCGGACCTTGATGACGTCACCACATATCGGCATCAGGATGATATTCGGAAGATAACCAGATATTTGGAAATATCATCCTGATGCACAAATATCATGCTGCACTGTAGCTCCACGAAACATCAGGGTGATGTATGGATATGATGGATATTTGAAATGATCACCCCCCACTAGACAATGCATGAAGCTGACAGGCAGATATCTCCCTTTGGAAATATCATGATGAAGACAGGCAGAAAAGCGGATATCACCCTGATGTTCAAATATGATGACCCCGATGAATATCGGGTCATGCTTAGGACTTTGCAGCAACATCATCAGGATGATGACCAGAAACATGATGATGATGACCTCCTCCCCTTAAGAAAATATGATGCTGCAGCTGAAAAATACTGAGGAGGTCCAACACTTAGAATATTTTTTGGATTCTTTGGGAAGGTGTCTGCATGAAAATTGCTAAATTAATTGACAGTCAATTCAGGCACCAACAGGGCCCACCATTATTGCCATTGTGGTAATTGGAAATGGTTTTTCATGAGCTGGTGCCTTATTCTGCAATTCCATAGTCACTCAGAAAGTCCTCTTGGTGAAGCATGGTGCAACAATAGAAATATAAAGAAAACCCTTTTGCATCTGTTCTGGGCCCACTATCCTGTCGTCCTCAAGAATCATCAACTAGTTGTCACTCCTTCTGTAATTCTACAAGCGCCAAGTTTGTCAATATTTTATTGCTAGCGGAATGGTGGAAAAGAAACCATACATTGCCACCTGTCAAAAAGGGTTAGTAGGATATGACCTCGGCAACTAAAAATAAAGATTTTTAGGGTACGGGCTAGAAAAGGTAATTACTTGGCGAGGGGTTGGTCAGACAACATATCAAGGGTGACATACAAGGGAAACTTAAACCATAGGTAATGGGAATAGGTGGTCACTAAAGAAATATAATGATTTTGACCTTCATACTTCACTTTGGCATGGGGGTTTAGGGTTTTAGTGTTTCCTAGAATTTGCACACAACCCTAAATCTAGAAATCCATCAACCTAATGATATAAGATTGAGGAAAAACATTAGAACTTGTTAAAAAATTGACATGGTTCCAATAGAAACACCAACACAGGGTTTGACTAAGGCAAGCCCTTATACATGACACAATATTTTCCTCTTTTCTTGTGTATAGGTTGAAGACACAGGTTTTCAAAGACAAGATCTAGGAAGAAGAGAGGGTTTGCAAGTACAGGTATGGTAATACTCAAATATTTTGTTAAACCCTACTTATGGTCTAGGGCAACCCTGCACCCTAGTCTTTGGTGCCTCTGAATCTAGATCTAGGTTCTTCTCTACTTCGTGATCTCTACTATGCTTTTAGATTTCTAATATCTATTTCTAATAGTTAGTTATTAGAAGATCTTTGTCAAATAGGCTTTGACTATTTACCCTGGTTTTCTTTATTCCCATTGGTGCAAGATTATGATCCTGATCATGGGATTGAAAAGCACTTCAATAAGTGTTTAAGGTAAAATTTGGGATTTTGTTTTAGTTTAGTGTTTAAATCCTCCTTTCACCCTTAACATTCAAGGACCCTTGGATCGAGTGGTAGAGCACTATTAAGTCCTTGGTGACTTACAAGTGTAGGGAAATTTGGATTTGGGTATTTGATTATGAATTTTCCTTATTTTATGCTTAATTATCCATCAAAACCTTAATTATGCAAATACGGCAATAAATTGACGAATAACAGAAAATGCTTATGTGGAAAGATGTAAAATTACAAATTACTGTGCACCTCTTTTTGGGTTTCCAAGGTGAAAAAGTCAAGGACACATGAGCGAGCACCCAAGTCCAAGGCCCTACTTTTTGTCAGGATCTGGAAACTCAGTCTGCAACCTGTTTCTACTCCTTTAGAGATTTTCCTGTCACGAAACTTTGAGGACTAGGAAGCGGGCGCCCAAGTCCAGGGTGTCCTTTTATTCATTGATCTGCAATTCTGACACTCCAATATGCCCTCCTGTAACTTCACTTTGTTTGCATCATCAACCTATAACCTACAATCATAAAACTTTGGGAGGGGGTTGTGGTGTTTAGGAGCTTGCCTCAATCAAGCCCCAGAAGGACACTTAAGTCTTCCAAACACCTTTTTTAGCTATAGAGTGCATGCTTAGGGAGACAGTGGCAAAAACCAAATGAATAATGATCACAAACACAATATAATGTCACCTTGCAGTGAAGATCTCATGGGAGGAAGATGCTCTTCATTCCATGATGAAATGGATGCTCAAATCTGCAAACACAAACACATATACCACACAAATCTACTCTTGCAACACAATGAAAGCCTTGAATCACCTTGAGAATGACTAAAGTTCACGATGATCATCTAGTTGAAATCTAGTTTCTAAATGAATGCCTAAACATGATTTTACATGCAACTACAAACACTCCCGCCAAGATTTTCATAATTCAAACTTACTGTGTTGGCATAGGACCCAAATAATAGTCACAAGACGACACCCAAAAATTGGATTTAATCCAAAATAGGGCAGGACTAGGGCGTAGGCACCCAAGTCCTCCCCCCTATTTTGGGCAAGGTCTATCTCAAGAAAACCCCCTAGGTCCCATTTGTCAAGACACTTAGGGGTTTTCTCATTGGGGTATTGAAATATGATGTAAAATGTCCTAAATGCACACAAAAGACCCAAGAGCTAAACCTAAAGAGGGAAAATCCCCCAAGGGGACATTTTTTGACGTTACATTTAGCCCCCACTTTAATGTATGTATAAACGCAAGGCCCATACATGCATTAAAGTACGGTCACAAACATAGCAAACACGCAAAGCATGGAGAAGACATGCCAATCACATAGAAAATAGTAACAGGCATGTAAAACATGGAGAAGATAGTTACAGTCACGCAGAACATGGAGAAGACAATAAATGCATAGAAGACACATTAATGAATGGAAGACATGCATGATTTCTTTTCTTTTCTTTTCTTTTTCTCATATATATGAAATGTAGATGCAAGTACTAGAAAGTAAACAAACCTCTCATAATACAGGATGCACTCATTGCGCAAGTGTTTATATTGTATATATGGGGCAACACACACGCAAGACACACAAAACCTCCCAAAATGTAGGATGCATTCATCACACAAGTCTTTTTATTACATATGGGGCAACAGACACACCAAATAAAACAAGCATGTCAAACACACACACTTGAAGACACAGAGAAACATGGCAGACAAGCGATGGAGTGTTCCTATTTCTAAGTCCAACACCATCTCAGGCACATTACAGACACACATCGATGACTGTACTTCGCCACAACAATCACCAAAAACATGTTTAAGGGTTGAGTTAGTCACAGAACCACTCCCCACCTTTGCAGAGGACTTTTGAAAATGATAGGATGATGCAATCTTCTTCGAGAAATACACCATCCCCACCTCTACAGAGGGCTTAAGATAAAAAGGATATACACGATATCCCACCTCTACAGAGGGCTTACATGATTGATTGATTGATTGATTGCAAACAAACTCAAGATGCAGGATGCACTCATCATGCAAGTCTTTAAACTACATCTGAGGACAAGCACATTGCTAACATCTACAACAGACAAATTACCTTATATATGCCCCCACCTTAAGGTGGTTGATATCAGATATTGATATCAAGCACATTAAGGTAGGAAGAAAACACACAAGGGAACACAAGCTCTCACAGAGCCCATGCCCCCTGGAGGTGACATGTACTTTACGATTGCCAAATGTTCCCACAAACACATCCCTACAAGAAACATGTTAGTGTTTATAACATCATGATAAACAACAACATCAATGCACATGATTAACCACACAAAGAGCTAAGGTTATACAATGAATTTAGAGTTTGGGGAAAACCATGGGGCTATATCATGAAGCTCTCTAAATCAAGTACCATGAAGACTAGATTCAAATACAAACAAAGGTGCACAAAGCAGTAGTATTGTTAAGGTTTGTAAATATGATAAAAATATCATCAAATTCACTACTTGGAAAGTACAAGTGCTTCCACTAGCCAAGCGTTGGATAAAATATACAACCCCATCATCATATTAGGAACTAAGTCCATTTTTTTATTACTCTCAAAAGGGACACTAGGTCTGCATCAGTATAAATGTTTTTCATCATCCACCCGCTAGGTGGAAACACTAGAGGAAGGGAAATAATAAATAAGATAGGAGAAACAAGTGTCTTAGGGATAGTCACATAAGAGGGTGCATCTAGTATCACCAACCACAACGTTATGTCCATAAGACACAACACACAACAATGAAATCAGCGAGAGAAGCAATATAGAAGAATGATGATACAAATAGAAGAAGGTCACAACAGAGGCGATCTCCTGGTATCTTGGACCTTATGGGAGGATTAGGGGTCATCCCAGGAGGCCTAAACAACACATAACACATCACAAGGGAAGTACATCATGAGAGAGATAAAGGGTTATAGATACTTACCTGTAGGGTCTTCGTGCTAAGTCTCATCATCAAGTAAATCATCATCATCCTCCCACTCCCTAATGTTAGAGGAAAGTGGGACATAAGGTACCATAGCCCAATTCATGTCTTGCTCATCATGTTGTTCATTGTTAGGATCATGTTTGTTTGTTTCAATGTTAGGATCAATGTTTTCTTGTTGAGAGGCAAGGTTTATGGAATAATCTTGTCTTCTTCTTCTTTCTCTTGCTTTTCTATTTCATTTTCTTTTACCGCTTATCTATTGTAAGATAGGGCTTTTATCTTTCATAGGTTTGTGCAATTTAGAAGATGAAGCATCGAGATCAAACCTCATTTATCGCGGTGGATTATTTTGTTGTTGACAATGACCTCCCAATCCTTGTAAGGATTTTGGGAGAGGAACCTCAGTATCGTGACCTTGTCCTTTCAGTCTAAGGTTCTCTTCACATGCAGGTTGTTTATCTTTTGTCGTTTCTTGTATAGAAGGACTGGGCATTGGGTGTAAAAGTTTCACTTTGTAGTTTCTATAGCTCAAAAAGGTAAAGTTTGTTTGTAACTCTAGTTCCTTTTTATTTTTGTTCCAAAAATAATCCAACATGTAATGCTTTTTCTCAACCAAAGCTTTATACTTGTTGCAAGGGACGGTAGTCACACGTCCATCAAAAGGGAATTTTAGACAATGTTGTATTGTTGAAGAGAAAGCTTTCATTTCTATTAACCAAGGGTGTCCCAATTTAATACAGAAGAGGTTAGAAACAAGGACAACATCAAACCATTGTTCGACATGTTTTCCAAATAGTGTTACCAACGATGATATTTTACCCATAGGTTTGATAAAGGTTCCCTTATGTGTCTTGATCATCATGTTCGAAGGGTCATAAGAACCTTGCATTAATTAATGTGAAAAGAGGAACACTTCAATGGTGACATTAGTCATGCAATTAGGATCAATAAGAGTTCCATCCACAGGATTTCCCATTATTTTCACAATGATGTAAAGAGGCCCTTCAAAGTCTCTAATTCTTCTATCATGAGGTGTAAACACAATTTCAAGTTCAGGGGCCTTTCTTTTCATATAAGGCCTAAGAGGGAACCCATTGTTGTTGTTACAATTAGAGGCCATGCTTATATGATCAAATTAATGCAAAATCATATTTTGAAATATTTTCAAAATTGGTGCAAAAGATAAGTGCAAACTCTATGCAAAAATGGCCTTAAATGCTTGATTTTTTGTACTTTTTCAATGCAAGTGAATGAAACAAAAGGTGTTGTAAGGATTTTGATCAGGGGAAGAAAATTATATGTCTGATATGAGTCTAAAACAGAAATAATATCCTTCACAACACACCCTTGATGTGAATCTAAGATGATGATAAGTGAAAATATAGTGAAAATATGTCAAAATATGCAATTTTTTCACCAAATTTTGATACAAAAGAGCATGACAAAGGGTGTTGTGAGGAAAATGATGATGGAAAGCATAATATATCAGTGATAAAAGCTACTTAATGTCAAAATATCCATCACAACATGCTTTTGGTGCCACTTAAGGTCAAACCCTAGTGAAAATATAGCAAAAATACGCTATTTTCACGGTTTTTCAACTCCAAGACCTAGAAAAAGGGGTGTTGTAATGAATTTTAGGAGGTGAAGAAAATAACAACAATGATATCAGTCACCTCAATCCATAAAATTTGTCACAAAACACTTAGAGTGCAAACTAGGCCAAACCCTAGGGAAAAAATAGCCAAAATGTGTAGTTTTTCACCAAATTTTGAATACAAGAGCCCGATAAAAGGGTGTTGTGAATATTTTTAGGAGGGATAGAAAAAAATTACCCTAATAAAAATCAATTAATTAAAAAATACCCTTCACAACACACATATGGTGCAAATTTAGAGAGTCGATAAGGCTAAATCTAGTGAAAATCAATGTTTTTCAAGCCCTAGGTTTGAGATCTTGACACAAAATGCTATATGAATGTTTTGAAGTCTGATTTATGATGAAAATAAAATGAACTCAGATATTAGAATTAATTCCAAGCTCTAAGATGCAAAATGCAAGTGCAAATTTAATCAAAATGCATGAAAATTGCTAGTTTTTTGTTGAAATTTTATATGCAAAAATGCAAATATTTGAAATCTAAATGAAAATTTACACTAAAATGCAAGAATATAGCCAAATGAAAATTTTAATGAGTCTCTAAAATCAGTAGATAAATCTGAAAAAATATTTTGCCTACTAACCCTAGATTTTGGAATTACTAGGTTATATGAAAATTGTCAAAATTTTTACAAAACACTAGCAATTATATGATGAAAATGCAAAGAAAATTATTGAATTTTTGTAATTTTCTGTAGTTTATATCATATATGATGCAAAAATCATGAATTAGGAAAAATTAGAGTGAAATGATGCAGATTAGTAACCCTAAAATGCAATTTTTTTAAAAAAATTTCAAAATTTTCAATTTTTTTGAATTTTTTCGAATGCAATAAGATGAATGACTATATGAATGAATGAAATCAATCCAAATATGAAGAAAAACACTCATCAAGTTGCAATTAAGTCCAAAAACATGGGTTCACCAAAATGTTTAAGGTAAAATTTGGGATTTTGTTTTAGTTTAGTGTTTAAATCCTCCTTTCACCCTTGACATTCAAGGACCCTCGGATTGAGTGGCAGAGCACTATCAAGTCCTTGGTCACTTACAAATGTAGGGAAATTTGGATTAGGGTATTTGATTATCAATTTTCCTTGTTTTATGCTTAATTATCCATCAAAACCCTAATTATGCAAATATGGCAATAGACTGATGAATAACAGAAAATGCTTCTGTAGAAATATGTAAAATTAAAAATTATTGTGCACCTATTTTTAGGGTTTCGAGGAAGAAAAATTAGGGACATAGAAGTGGGTGCCCAAGTCCAAGGCCCTAATTTTTGTTAGGATCTGGAAACCCAATCTACAACCTGTTTTTGCTGCTTCAGGGATTTTCCCGTCACAGAACTTCGAGGACTAGGGACCGGGTGCCCACATCTAGGGTGTCCTTTTCTTCATTGATCTATAATTCTGACGCTCCAATATGCCCTCCTGCAGCTTCACTTTGTCTACATCGTCAACCTATAACTTGCAATCATAAAACTTTGGGAGGGGGTTGTGGTGTTTAGGAGCTTGCCTCAGTCAAGTTCCAAAAGGACACTTAAATCTTCCAAACACCTTTGTCAGATAGAGAGTATGTGCCTAGGGAGACAGAGGTAAAAACCAAATGAATAATGATCACAAACACAATATAATGTCACCTTGTAGTGAAGATCTCATGGGAGGAAGATGCTCTTCATTCCATGATGAAATGGATGCTCAAATATGCTAACACAAACACATATACCACACAAATTTGCTCTTGCAACACAATGAAAGCCTTGAATCACATTAAGAATGCCTAAAGTTCACAATCATCATCTAGTTGAAATCTAGTTTCTAAATGAATGCCTAAACATGCTTTTATATGCAACTACAAACACTCCCTCCAAGATTTTCGTAATTCAAAATTACCATGTCAGCATAGGACCCAAATAACGGTCACAAGATGACACCCAAAAATTGAAACTACCCCAAAATAGGGTAAGACTAGGGCACAGGCGCCCAAGTCCTCCTCCTTATTTTGGGCAAGGTCAATCTCAAGCAAGCCCCCTAGGTCCCATTTGTCAAGACACTTAGGAGTTTTCCCATCGGGGTGTTGAAATATGATTTAAAAAGTCCTA
Source organism: Cunninghamia lanceolata (assembly GCA_027924645.1). Lineage (NCBI taxonomy): Eukaryota > Viridiplantae > Streptophyta > Pinopsida > Cupressales > Cupressaceae > Cunninghamia > Cunninghamia lanceolata. Next base: position 7,572,251 of record BSBN01000445.1, read on the forward strand.
AATGCACACAAAAGACCTGGGAGCTAAACCTAAAGAGGGAAAAGCCCACAAGGGGACATTTTCTAATGTTACAATAAGAAATACAAACACATCATGCATCTAGAGGATTACTGGGCCGATTGTGATAATGACAATGAAGTGCGTAAAAGGGAGTACCAAAGGTTAACCCTAGATCATATGTAGACCATCAGACAACTAGAGGTCCCTCCTTAGATAAAGAAAGATGATGATGATATCATAGACCCAAAATATGAGGACAATAAGGTGTAGAATGAGGCATTGGCACCTCCAGATTAGACCCAGGAAGATGAAACTTTGATTGATGTCCTTACTACCAAAGTGATGGCAAGGACCAAGAGATGGGTTAATAAGAAGATCAATGAATTGAAGGCAAAAGGTGTTGCTATCACCTATGACAAGAAAAGAAAGATGAAAGAGAGGGAAGAGCCAGGTTATGGTGACTTCCTAGTACATAAGAGGCTGGACCTTGAGACTAGATTAGCACAGTCCAGTTCATCAAGAAATGTAGAATAGCCTACATCTGAGGGAGTTTCACTAGTATATGCATTGTCCTCGTCTCCTAGGGATATGTCACTGGTGGCTATTCCAATCTCCATGCCTAAGGCAGCAACTTTAGAGGAAGAGCTTGTGGAGGAAGAAGATCAAGGTCCAATTGGGACCATTATAGAAAAGGGGTTGGATGTCTTGCAAGAAGTCAATATCCCTAGGCATTCAAGGTATCAAATCCTAGCCATGAGGGGAGCAATACCACCTCCTATTCAAATGAAAGGACATCCAAGCCCAGTTTTGAATGTAGTGATGGAATTCCAACATAATGTACCTATTGAAAACATAATAAAGGTAAAAACTGAAATGGCACAATAGGCCATAAGAAAATCACTAGAAAAGGAGGTGAATAAGTCCTTTCCATTGAGTGGAACAGTGGACTTACCTGAAGATGATGTAGACATTGATGTGACTAATCATCCTATTGAGACTTTACTTCACCATACTGAAGCAGCAGTTGGAGATGAAAATACAGAAGTAAAGGATAAAAGTAATGATAGGGCAAAGTATCTTGAAGTTGAAATACAAATGGGACCCTTAAATGTCCTCATTAAGATAGTAAGTAGCCCCAAGGTGATTGATTTGACATATCAACCTGAAAGGGGGGATCAGGAAGAGGAAATTGCTAAGAATGATCAAGAACAAGAGGAGAACATCCTAATGTATGTTAATAATAGAAGTGGATATGCCCAAACTAAAGGGGGACAATAGGATATCATGATGGATAAACCTGAACAAGAGTCTATGTTAGGATCACTTAGTAGTATAGGAAACAAACTTGATGAGAGCAATCAAAGGCAACCAATGCAAGAGCCCCATCAAGATCATTAGACACAAGGGCATAAGAACATCCAAGTGGAAGATATGTAGGAAGAGCAAAGTCAAGATGTGCCCAAGGATAGGAAAAGGTTCATGAGGATAGTAAAAGGTTCATGAGGAAAAGGTTCATGAGGATAGTGGGGTTGATCAAGAAAAGGACCAACAAATGGAAAATCCTGATGTCATTCCATCACAATAGGATCAGAATAAAGACCAACAAGAAAATGCACAAATCCCAGTGGGTGATGATGGAATGGGTAAGAATAAGGATACACAAGATGCTCAAATTGAGCAACAAGATTAGGTAGGGTTAGGACCGCTTGTATTCCCGTGGATGTCTTTAGAGATAGAGCATCCACAAAAGGAGACCGAGCCCTTTGACTTTAAGTCATTGTTTGCATTGGATCTAGCCAAACCAAAGAGGAGGGCAAGGATAGTCTCTACAATAAAGAGGGATGTAGTGACAAGTAAAAGAACAGCTCAAATAGTTGTACCAATAGTGGACAAGGCTAAGGGACAAATAAGGCCTAAAGAATTTCAAATAACTACCATTGATTTAGGCCATGCCACTGATAAGAAGCAAGAGATCCAATGATTGAGGGATCATATTTGGTGCAAGAGCACCTAACACAAGGTAGCCTCCATGAGGCATTCAACTTCATGATTCGATTTGATATTCATTTTTGTCTTGTTAATTCCAATAAGGTCCTAGAGGGCCATTCATACAATAAGGACTATGTCCAAATATCTATTGTTGTCATGGTATGATGGAGTAGTTTTAAGGTGTAATAGGTGGTGCAGAGGAACCTAAAACAAGTGGCCTCCGTGAGGCATTTAAGTTCATGTTTTGTTTTATGTTGTAATAAGGTCTATTGACCAATGCATTTTCATTTTAGTTTGTCTAGGTTCATTTTGTAAGTCCTAAGTGACATTTGACTATTGTAATCACCTAATGCTAAAAATAGCAATAATGCCAAAAATAGGTAGTAGTGTTTCCCAGCCGCTTGGAGGTTGTCTCCCAGCTACTTGAAGTCGGGTCAGTACTACTCAAGGTGAGTAGATAAATACCCCAGAGATCGTCGATTATAATCAATTGTGAAGTTGAGTTGTGCAATTGTGAGAACAGAGCATCTGTATATGCATTCTGAAAGGTATAAATAAAATTTTGTATTGTGCATCTTTCTATCTTTCGATTCCTTATTTCCTCTATGCAATCAATTTTCCTGATCTAAGGCTGAGATGGGTTCTTATCCCATTCTACTGGTTAGATTTCTTTGAAATTGGTGGAATGGCTATACAGTGCTTTCGATTTGTGTTTTCTATTTTGTTTGTTTGGGTTTTATGTTTGCAGGATTGCATATAATGGTGCTAAGGAACCCTAGCATTGTCATGTGCTAGGTTGGTGAAGTCAAAGATCTATGAAGTTACAGGAGTCACAGAGTTGTAGAGGAGAATCGGAAGTTGGGTCGAAGATACATTGTTTGACCTGCACGGTAGTTAGGTGACAATCGCGTTGTTTCACTAAGTATGCATTTTGTGTGAATATCATAAATGTATGTTAGATATACATTCCATGTGTATATCGCAAGGGCTTGTTGAGTGTGTATGTCATAGAAGTATAGGGAGAACACATCTTTAGAATGCATGTTGCAAATGTACATTGTGAATGTACATTGAGTTAGATACAAGGGAAGTCAACGGTCGGCTTCGTCGAATGTATTTTCTGAATGCATATCCTGAATGTACATTGAAGAATGTATCTCTTGGCAGATACAAAGGTGAAGGCATACATCGGGAAGAGTTGGTGATCAGTGGAAGGGTTTTTTGAGTTACGGAAGAAGTCATAGCAATAGTGGTGTCAGAGACACATTGGTATGAGGAAGGATTTCGGTGTGGAAGGTATTTGGTTAGCCGATGACATATGGTCTTGTTGATCATAAAAGAAAGTATATAGAGCTTCCACTGTGTGCTCTGTAACATATTGGTTTTGCCTAATTTTAATAATTTGTTTAATGTGGAATGTGATGCCAGTAACCTTGCCATTGGTACTGTCTTGAGTCAGGAAGGCAGACCTATTGCTTTCTTTAGTGAAAAGTTGAATGATGCTAAACGAAAGTATTCCACATATGATCTAGAATTGTATGCAATGGTTCAAGCATTGAAAAAATGGTGACATTATCTCTTGCCCAAGGAATTCATTATTTATATTGACAACCATGCTTTGAGTTTTTTGATTTCATAGGAGAAGCTAAATCACATGCATATGAAGTGGGTTGAACAACTTCAGGTGTATACTTTTTCCATCAAACATAAGAAGGGACAAGCCAACAAAGTGGCATATGCTTTGAGCAGACGAGTGTGCACTATACAGGAAATCTAGTTGCAAAGTGAGGGAGTGGATTCTCTCAAGAATATGTGCCAGGATGATGAGGACTTCAAGGAGATATATGTAGTTTGTTCACAATTTTTAGATTCCTATCATTCTAATTTTTCTAAATATTTGTTACAGCAAGGGCCACTGTTTAAAGGCAGCCAACTATGTGTGCTTAGGTGTTCCATGAGGGAAAACATCATAAAAGAAAAACATTGTGGTAGTCTCGGAGGTCATTTTGGATTGGACAAGATGTTGGAACAAGTGAGAAGGCTTTACTTCTAGCCTAAAATGCAAACAGATGTCAGGAAATTTGTAGGAAGTTGCAACATTTGCCAGAGGGCAAAAGGGACTTCATCAAATGTAGGTCTCTATCAACCACTTCCAATTCTGCAAAGGCCATGGGAGTGCATCAGTATGGATTTTGTTTTAGGTCTTCCAAGGACTCAAAGAGGATTTGATAGTGTGTTTGTGGTTGTTGATAGGTTTAGTAAAATGGCTCACTTTGTGCCATGTAAATGTACCAATGATGCTTCACAAATTGCTGGATTGTTCTTCAAAGAAATAGTTTGAATTCATGGTTTGCCACTGAATATTGTCACTGACAGAGATCCCAAGTTTGTGGGATATTTTTGGCGCACTTTGTGGAAGAAATTGGGAAATCAATTATCTTTCACGTTAGCCTATCACCCTTAGACAGATGGACAAACTGAGGTGGTGAATAGATCACTGGGTAATCTTTTGACATGTTTGACTAAACAACATGAAGAAGCATGGGATATGATCATCCCACAAGCAGAGTTTGCATATAACGATTTTGTTAATAGGAGCACAGGAAAGAGCCCTTTTGAAGTTGTATATGGGGTTCATCCTAGGGGAATTTTGGAGCTCAGGGATCTCTAAAACATGGAGAAAAGGAGTGGACAAGGAGAAGATTTTGTAGTCAGCATGAAGGATATCCATCATACTGTAAGGGACACTATCCAGAAGAACATAGGGAAATACAAAGAGAGAGCAGATTAGAGGAAGTGGGACGTACAATACAAGGTCAGAGATTTGGTGATGGCTTATCTAAAGAAGGAAAGACTTCCTAAGGGGCAGCCAATGAAGCTTCTTATGAAGAAGATAGGTCCATGCAAGGTTGTACACAAATTTGGGCCTAATGCATATGAAATTGAACTTCCTCCAGGTTTAGCAATATTACCCATTTTCAATGTGTCAGATTTGTTTCCATTCAACGGAGCCAATGCAGCAAAGACAGGAGCAGAAGATGCAGAATGGATTTCTGATCTTCCACCGAGTCAGCCAGTTCAATTGGACTATATTTTGGACACAAAGGTTCAGAAGATGACCAGACACAAAACCTACAAGTAGTGTATGGTCAAATGGCATGGTTTACCCAATGAGGATGCAACCTAGATGAGCGAGGAAGACATCATCAAGCATGGGGTTCATATTTCAGACTTGGTCCCTCAAGGGACTTGAGTTCTGTTAACCCCAGGAGTATGGTGCAGGGGTACCTAACACAAGTGGCCTCCATGAGGCATTTAAGTTCATGTTTTGTTTTATATTGTAACAAGGTCTATTGACCAATGCATTTTCATTTCAGTTTATGTCTGGGTTCATTTTATAAGTCCTAAGTGACATTTGACTATTGTAATTGCCTAATGCTAAAAATAGCAATAATGCCAAAAATAGGTAGTAGTGTTTCCCAATTGCTTGGAATGGATTTGGTACTACTTTGGGTGAATCTATAAAACCTAGAGAAATGAATCGAATGCATACAGATTAGGGTTTGAGATTATAATCAGTCATCAAGATTGAATGTAACAATGCGAATGTAATCAAGTTTTGTTAAGGAGAAATTGATATGTTCTGTGTTGTCATTTTGTTTTCCATTCTTTGTAATTACAAGTTACAAATCATTTAGCTGTAGATTTCTTTTCTTCTATGTTTTTCCCATTGTTGCCATATGTCGATATGAAGCATTCCATTGATAAGATTTCTGTCGAAATCAGTGGAATGGCTTCATTGTATATATATTTGTTTTCGTTTCTTGTTTGTTTCATTGTTTTAGCGGCGCAGATGTTCCAATTCGCAGGTCGCACATAGTAGTTCGCCTAGCATTTTCATGTGCTAGGGTTCGGCGAAGGCAGAAAGTGTCTGTGTTGCAAAGTTCATGATTGGCAGGAAAATAACCGTCAGAGAAAGCCAGTCGACGATCGTCTGAAGTGCAAAGTTGAAAGAGTGATCGAAGCCGAGCTCAACCATTGGGTTGAGTTTCAAATGTACATGGTGAATGTACATCACAAGGGTACATAGGAGAATGTATGCTATGAATGCATATGAGGTATGCATGTTGGGAATGTATCTTTCGGTAGATACAAGCAGTGACCGGTCATAACAGTGAATCGAGGTATAGCAGCTGGCTATAGCAAGTCATGTTATGCATATACCACAGCTTAGTAGTTTATTATTAATAGTCATGTTATGTATATACCAAGAGAATTTGAATTGGTTATGGCTCCAACCATCACCCAAAATACCCTCAATGGAGTTGTCAAGGCATATGAAAGTCTATATAACCTTGAACAAGTAAAATGTAAGAGAGAAGAGAAGTTGAAAGCAATAAAAATGCCATTCTCTGCTATCTATTTGTTATTTTCTAAATTTTTTGTATTTGCTGCAATAACAAACTGTACTATTCATTTGTATGAAATTTTCAAGAGTCCCAAATATGTGGGATGGATAGAGGGATGGACTGACTTCCAAACAAGTCTTATTTGGAATCTTTACATTCATAAATAGTTTTCTACAATCAAAACTCTGGGATTGCTCTTTGGATAGAATTCTATTTTTTTCTGAGAAATCTGCCCCTACAGGCCGTACTGAAGGAAGGTACAGAATTGTTGTCATCTTCTCATGTTTTGATTAGATACTACATTGAGTTACCTTTCATTTAAAAGTAGTTTGATGTCTTAAAGTCACATTATAGAGGAGGTATAAGGTTTCTTGTAAAAATAGTCCCATTAAAACCTAGACTAGGGTTTTGATAGAGAACATGTATTTTCTTGCCATTCCACTAATTTGAATCACCTTGGCTCAATGGAATGGGTTACAATAGATCTGTATTAGTATGCTTTGACAAGTTTTTGGTAGGGAATCTGAAGGGAAGAAGTTTTCTTTGAAGAAGCCTAACAAAACCATGTGTTAGGTGATGTTTAAGAGCACATTGAATGAACCATAGGTGCATTTTTGGGAACAGGAGAGAGTAGAAGCGTAAAACCCACAAAATCCTTTGTTTTAGCATGCATTTTAAGTGTCCAAACCTTTGGTTGAGTTCTGGGCTTGCATTTGAAGGTACTCTCTTTGTAATTTTAGCCTAATTGGGGCTTTAGGTCACTGACAGGGGTTATTGGTTGAGATATTCCATCTAAAACAACCTATTCTAAGTTTGGGATATGTGATAGAGGGCCATAATGGGTATCTACTAATTGTCTAAGATCTAGGTTTAGAGGTCTGAGTCAAAAGTTATTAGGACTATTATCATTTTGAAGGGCTACAAGCCATTTTGGAGGGTTTGTGAAGGAAGTACCAACCCTGAGTCTAACCTACCTTGGCCAATGGATGGAATGGGCCCCCTAACATCCCAAACTAATATTTCCATGATGGTTTCTTTTTACTATTCCCACTTTTGCATAAAGATATTTGATTTTGGGCTTGTAGGTGTAGTTGAACCTTGTCTAGTTTGTCTATCCTTCCTCATCCAATTTCCCTCTACTTCATAGTGGTATCAGAGCCATAAAAGGTTCTGTTGTTGGATTGGTATATGTCAGCAAAGGAGAGTGAAGGAGAGGCTAGCAATATGCCTCCAAAGGGGATGACCACCGAAGTGGTCAAGAAGTTCAAGGAGATGGAAGAGAAGATCAAAAGTGGAGTCAAGGAAGCACTCCAAGCAGAGTTGAAGGCATTGAGGATAGGGAAGAGGATAGATGAAGGTTCAAATGAAGAGGAAGAAGAAGAACAAGAAGAGGTAGAGGTACTAGCTGATCAAAAGCATTTCCTTGAAGCCATCAAGGCAATTGGCAATGATTCTTTGGAGGCTCGGATGGAGATTCCCATGTTTAGTGGGAAGACAAATGCTGATGAAGTCATGGAGTGGATTGAGGCTCTAAACAACTACTTTGAATACAAAGAAGTTCCTAAAAATAAGAAGGTTAAGTTTGCAAAAACTAAACTCAAAGGTGCTGCCCTTACATGGTGGAATTACACCCAAGCAAAGAGGGTAAAGAATGGGAAGAGTATGATCTCTTCATGGAGTAGAATGTTGGAGAGGATCAAGTCCTAATTCCTTCCATCAAACTATGAGGTGCAGATCTACAAGAGGGTGCAAAATCTCAAGAAAAGAGATTTGGATGTGGCTACTTACACTGAGGAGTTTCACGAATACACTCTTCGTTGTGGGTACATGGAGGATGAAAAAGCTAAGGTGGCAAGGTATCTAAATGGTTTGAGGTTCAATATCCAAGATGAAATTAGTTTATTGACCCCTGAAACTGTGGAGAAATGCTTTCAAGTAGCATTAAGGGCTGAAGAGAAGCTAAAGAGGAGAGGTGAGCAGCAAGGTAGAGGAAGAGGTGGTAGAAATTTCAGAGGTAGGGACAATTTTGAAGACATAAATCAGTCCCAAGAAGACCAAGGAGACACAAGTAGAGGTAAGGGCCAAGTTTCTGATGTTAGAGGGGGATTTAGAGGCACAAGAGGTGGAGGTAGAGGTTCTAATGTTTTCACTAGGAGATGTTATCATTGCAATGAGATTGGTCATACAACATACAAGTGTCCAATGAAACAAAGTTCTACATCCGGTGATAGTGAAAAGAGAAATGAAAAGAGGGTTCAATGTGTGCAAGAAGAGGAGGTAGATGAAAGTGTTAACTCTCCAATTGGGAGTACAACCTCGGTTCAAGATGGAGAAGCATTGATGCTAAGGAGAACACTCTTGAAGACATCCAAGGAGATGATACAAAGGAGAGCACTTTTTAGGACCAATTACAAAAGTAAAGGTAAAATATGCAAAGTAGTAATAGATTCTGGTTCAACAAATAATATGGTGTCTAGGGAAATGGTGGATAAATTAAACATAGAAAGGATTCCTCATCAAACTCCCTACAAAGCATCTTAGGTAAGTGATAGTCAATCACTTTTAGTAGATGAACACGCATATGTTGATTTTGAAATTGGAGAATATAAGGATAGGGTTTTATGTGACATTTTGCCCATGGAATGTTGTCACCTACTTTTAGGTAGGCCATGGCAATTTGATAGGCAAGCATTATATGATGGATATGCTAACACATACACCATCAAGAAGGATGGGAAGACTTTTGTGATGACACCATTGCAGGAGGATGTTGAAGCAAAGAAGGCAGCCAAGGTCATTTTGGTGGGTAAGAAAGAGTTTGTAAAGATCAATGAAGAAGAGACAAGGAAAGTTGAGGATACCTCAAGGAGTGGGGTTGTCTAAGACCAAATTTTGAAGGTGGTTTCATTTTTGAATGATGAAGATCAGATGGTGATGTTTGAGATGGATCAGAAGAAGGTTAAAGAGAAGGTTTACAAGAAGCCACAAGGTGGTTGGAAAGAAGGAGATGCTATCATAGTATGAACCATTGTTTGTCCTCTAGAGCCAATAAGAGTTGAAAGGCAAACATATTCCACCATAGAAGTAGTACAAGAAGCATCAAACAAGGTTTTGAATGCAGGTGTTCAGGCAGAGATAACAATAAGAAACAATGGAAAACAAAATATAGGTTTGATTGTAAGCACTCACTCATGGAAAGGTGTGAGTAGAGCCTACAATGCTAGGCATGAGTTTTTTATTCCATGGAAGCAAGTTGAAGTCTATAGATCATGGGGAAGACATGAGATAGCAAAGGATAAAGGTGGAGCAAGACAAAGACTCAACCCATGTGGCATGAGTTCTTTTCTAGGTGGGGTGTATGGTGCAGGAGCACCTAACACAAGGTGGCCTCCATGAGGCATTCAACTTCATGATTTGGTTTGATATTCATTTTTGTCTTGTTAATTCCCATAAGGTCCTAGAGGACCATTCATGTAATAAGGACTATGTCCAAATATCTATTGTTGTCATGGTATGATGGAGTAGTTTTAAGGTGTAATAGGCAGTTTGCAATAAGTTATATTTGTAAGCCTTCCAAGGCATGTAAAAGATAGTCATATGCTTTTCATGTTGTAAGCCTTTGTGGCAAGTGTCAAAAGGTGGTAAGATTGTTAAAGTCTTGATGACATTGTCAAAGGTGTTGACAAGTCATAAACAAGACATAACCCATCGATGCCATTATCGTGAAAACTTGTGATTAGTTTAGAATGTTAAAACAGGGTAGTTGCTGTCCACAAACTGCCAAGAGAATTCAAATAGTTATAGCAATATGAAAGTCTATATAACATTGAACAAGTAAAATGTAAGAGAGAAGAGAAGTTGAAAGCAATAAAAATGCCATTCTCTGCTGTCTATTTGTTATTTTCTAATTTTTCTGTGTTTGCTGCAATAACAGACCGTACTATTCATTTGTATAGAATTTTCAAGAGTCCTAAATATGTGGGATGGATAGAGGGATGGACTGACTTCCAAACATGTCTTATTTGGCATCTTTACATTCATTAAATAGTTTTCTACAAGCAAAACTCTAGGACTGCTCTTTGGACAAAATTATGTTTTTTTCTAAGAAATCTGCCCCTACAGGCTGTACTGAAGGAAGGTACAGAATTGTTGTCATCTTCTCATGTTTTGATTAGATACTACATTAATTTACCTTTCATTTAAAAGTAGTTTGATGTCTTGAAGTCACATTATAGAGGAGGTATAAGGTTTCTTGTAAAAATAGTCCCATTAAAACCTAGACTAGGGTTTTGATAGAGAACATGTATTTTCTTGCCATTCCACTGACTTGAATCACCTTGGATCAGTGGAATGGGTTACAATAGATCTATATCAATATGATTTGACAAGTTTTTGGTAGGAATCTGAAGGGAAGAAGTTTTCTTTGAAGAAGCCTAACAAAACCATGTGTTAGGTGATGTTTAAGAGCACATTGAAGGAACCATAGGTGCATTTTTGGGAATAGAAGAGAGTAGAAGCCTAAAACCCACAAAATCCTTTGTTTTAGCATGCATTCTAAGTGTCCAAACCTTTGGTTGAGTTCTGGGCTTGCATTTGAAGGTACTCTCTTTGTAATTTTGGCCTAATTGGGGCTTTAGGTCACTAACAAGGGTTATTGGTTGAGATATTCTGTCCGAAACAACCTATGCTAAGTTTGGGATATGTGATAGAGGGCCATAATGGGTATCTAATTATTGTCTAAGATCTGGGTTTGGAGGTCTGAGTCAAAATTTATTAGGACTGTTATCGTTTTGAAGGGCTACAAGCCATTTTGGAGGGTTTGTGAAGGAAGTACCAACCCTAAGTCTAATCTACCTTGGCCAATGGATGGAATGGATCCCCTAACATCCCAAACCAACATTTCCATGATGATTCTAGAGTTTTGTTCTATTGTTCCCACTTTTACATAAAGATCTTTGATTTTGGGCTTGTAGGTGTAGTTGAACCTTGTCTAGTTTGTCTATCCTTCTTCATCCAATTTGCCTCTACATCAATATTGATGTGGTGGAGGCCATAACAAAGAAGTCAAAATCCAAGAAGATGTATAAGGACCATGTAGCCCAATTACGGGCTTTTGTGAAGGGGTTGGTAGAAACAACCAATATTCGAATCACAGCTACTACACCATTGATATTGGTATCTCAATAGGAGATAGCTGCATTGGATGTGCAGAAACATCATGCATAGATAATGGATAAATGGTTCACCAAATTTCTAGGTGAAGGAGAACAAGTAATAAAAACTTCATTGTCCAATTGGGACATGCTAAGTAATTTGAAGAGCAAGGCTAACAAATTGAAGAAGGAAATTAGCCAAAGATTAATAAAGAGTGGTAGGCATTTGGTTACACTCAAGGAGATGAGGAAGGAATATGTTGGCACTCTCATGACAATGAATGTCCTAACAACTCAAATGTTACCACATCTAGACAACTGGTTCAAAGATATAAGGTTTGAGGTGGATATATTGAAGAGGTGTAATGCTAAGACTATAGATATCAATGTAAAAGCACATGAACTATTAGCAAAGGAGCTAGGGATTTTGGAAGCCCTTGAGGGTGAAGTTGAAGGAAAGGTAGAAAATCAAGATAAGGATTTTTCTATCAAAGCATTTAATGATAATTTTAGCCTTGTAGTAGAGGATCCAATTCAGTGTTTCTCGGAGGCTACCATTGATAAAGCAATGCAGATGAAGGCTAAAATAGAGAAATATAACAAAGAATTCGATAGCCAGACACATAGGTGGGTATCTTTGCAAGAACAATTGAAGGCATAAGAACATGTTGCTATGAAGGCAAAGGTACCAGATAGAGTAGAAATGGATAAGGCCATCCAGGCATATGAGCTCATCCAGGGTATCGGATGTAGAGTAACAAACGAGCCATCCACAGATGAGGAATCAGATGGAAATGTAGAGTGAAAGAGGTCATATTGACCAAGTCAAAGATTATGAGAATATTCTAGATACCATTTGGACTCCACCAAATTGATTTCCAAATGCAATCATGTGCCATGTTTCATCTTGATCATTGATTGATGTTGAAGTGATCATGATCATTGGATCTGTTGTAACCACATCCTCTCCTTGTTCTATAAAACAAGATGGATTGTTATTTTGTACATTATTAGGAGCTTAATCAAGAGATAATTTTTTAGCATTGTGAGCACTAAGTACACTTTTGTGTCTTAGCATTTCTCCATGGTTCTTTCTTGAGACTAATTGTAAATATGCATACATTTTGAACACTAAATGAAATAGAGATCCAAGTTACAAATTAATCGTAAATATTGAGTAATCTTGTGTGGATGATATCTGGACATGTCACTGTGATTTGTTGCATCCCTTGGAGTGCATTTCAACTAGTGAATTTTGTTGTTATCCTATGCCTTTGAAGACTAGCATCAACTATGTGTAGTTGTGGAATATCCTGGGAAAGCATGGTTTGATTTTATCTCTTTTCATGAAGTATTGAATTGTGCATATGGATCAATAGTTGAAACTCCCTCATTTTGAATAATTTTAGAATTCATGTTCATTTCTTTAAATTTCATTAATTATCATCATCAACCGCAAAATATTGATACATGATAAGCATAACATAGTAAATATGAGGACATCCATAGACAATTGAACATCCTATGCATATTTGAGAAAAAGATTGAAAATATCATGCAAATACTTGGAAATAATGATAGGAATCATGAAAATATCAGCTTGTAGGCACAATATTTAGAAGAATTTAAGGTGTAGAAGTAGAATTAAGCAAAGATTAGTTCAAATTTAAGTAAATTCAGAAAAAACTAATCAAAGTTACATGAATCATCATGAACAATGCTAATCAGAGTAAAGATTGGAAGAATTGATCAAACTTAAGATATATTCACATGAATATATGCATATCCTGGTTAGAGATTGTAGGATTTAATATAATTTGTTGATATTCATGCAGAACAGGTGAAACAGAGCAAATATTTACATATCTGGATACCAATTATATCAAATTTCATGTGTAAGGCCCCTGAATGTTTAACAACAAATTCCTATCAAACCACTGAGAGATTATCAAAGGATCATGAACTGATCAACGGAGACTTGGGATCATAAATTCATCCTAAATTTGTTGTATCTTTGAAGAGGATAAAGGTTTGTTATATGAATTTTTATCTCTATTATAATGACTAACGGTTGTATCAATAGTTTCTGGTGCTAGGAGGGCCCAATCATTAGAGATTCATAAGCATTTGTCATCTTGACATACTCTCCCATGTTCCTATGAAGAAATACTTTGAATTTCTCAGTATACTCTAAATCTTGAATATTTTGACAAAGATTCCACTAATATCCAATAATTTGAGGAATTTAATCATAAATAGCACGTCTTTGTGGATATTTATCTTGATATTTATAGATAGGTGTTAAGATTTCCAAAGTTTGAGTCAAAGATTTTCATCCCCTATAAGGATTTTGCAAATACCTCATCATTTGAGACATTTATCCATAAATATCCACTTCTAAGAAGGAATTACTCACATCTTTGCAAATATCTTGTCTAAATATCCAGGTCTTATCCTGAACTCCTTAGAACTAGCTCATTGACCTAACACAAGGTCAAGATCTTTTGGACCTTTAGAAGAATTGCTGATATTTAGACCTAGACCTCATTCGGCCAGTCGGCCTAGACCTATTGTCCCTAATTGGCTAGTAGCTCCCTTAGTACCTCTAGTACAAGTTCCAATGTCTTTCTTTGATGTTGAATCACTGCTCCACTTCAACGCATTTAATGATCTCCCTAAAAATCTAGACAAGATTTGTCCTAAGTATCATCCATATCAAGATATGGATAATCATATCTGGACCATTAAGGAAGCCTGTTTCAGGGCCAGAATACAACATGAAGATGTTGTATGTATATTACTTCCTTATTCATTAGGGGAAGAAGCATATGGTTGGGATGTTAGCCTTCCTCAAAATTCCATCAGTTCTTGGGATGTTCTATAGAAAGTCTTCCAAACCAAGTTCAAGATATCTGTAGATGCAGCCACCATTTACCAACACTTTGCCACAATCAAAAGAGGTGAAGGAGAGTTGATCTCTAATTTCACTGCTCAATTTTAGAATGTGTACTGTAAGCTGACAGCTCCTTACAATGTTCCTGATGAGACAACTAGGTTAGGTTATTACTCAGCTCTATATTCTCTAACATCAATGTTCATCAAGAGGACCCACCTTGCTATCAAGGTTAACCAACAGTTAACACCTAGTTTGGCACCAAACTTAGGATATCATGCCTTTCCTAGTCAAACACAAACTAATGGAGCCTTGATGCCCTCTACTAATCCTTTGCAAGTACCTCCACTTAGCATTATGCCTCCTTAGGGAAATGGTCTTTTCATAGCAAATCCTACAAATGTACATTAGGATGCTGCATTGAATAGTAATGATAGTTTATTTTTCCAACCACATCAGGACACTATAGTGGCCAAAGTGCATGAGGAAAAGGATGATATTAAGGTGATATATACTCAACTAAGAAAATTTAATACTAAAGTCACTCACTTGAGAACTCACAATTTCTACTCTCAGTCCAATTCATAGAACCAACAAAATAGGGGATATCTTGATAGAGGATATGGTAATAACAATGAGAGATTTAGATATCCTGATAGGGGATATAACAATGAGAGGAACTTCAACAATAATAACAATGCCCCTAGGCCACCAAGAGTCTAGAACACCAAACCAAACAATGGTTCATTGCCATCACCCCTAGATAATCAGCCCCCTCCCAAACCTAAGCAGACCACTAGGGTCAATTTGGCAGAGGCTGTACTTAATAATTGGTGTAGGATACATAATTCAAATGCACATGCTAACTTGGACTATCTGTAGTTCAAAATTGTAGCAAGCATATTCTAGGCAGAAGTGTCTAACACTATAGGGGAGGCATCTTGCCCTGAAGGAAATGAGATAGTGCCTCCAGGATATGAATATGATATAATACTTGAGAGTTCTAATGATCAACATCAGCAGCTGAACACAATAAATGAAAATTACACTTTGGCATGTGAAGAGTCATCCATGGCCTTTGAAACCACTTGTGTCTTCCCCTTTGAGAATGAGAATGAGCCTGAGCAAGAGACTGAAGAAGTCCATGCATATCAACAATATCAAAGAGGACAAAATTACAATATGAGGAGTAATGCAAATTACCCTACTGGTCCTCTGACCACTTTTGTTCCTTCTAACAATTTCAACACACCTCTAGGTCCCAAGGCCAATAATAATCCAAGACCTCCAAAGGTAAACCCATAGTACTTTGCACCACAAGAAACGGTAGAAAAAGATATGAACCACTTGCCTAAATCTGACAAACTTGTTGCTTATCTGGCTGATGAGATGAAGAAGATAAAGATTAGCATGTCCTTATTAGAGTTATTAAAAACTCCTATCATTAAGAAATCCTTCCTAAAGTCATTAGATGATCTTAGAACTAAAGAGGATAGTCCTAGTCACATCCCTAGTCATATCCCAGCTAGAGACCCTATACCTGGGGATAATGTCATTAAAGCAAAAGTGCAAGCCACAGTCCATATTGTAGATGCAGCACAAATGACCCTATACAAAGAGAAATCTGAGTCACCTCCTTTCCTACTCACACTTAGGATCTTTGGTAAGAATTTGCACAATTTCCTAGAAGATTTAGGTGCTTCTACCAACATTATGCCTTTATCTATATGCCAAACATTACGTTTACATCCTACAAAGTCACTCAAGAAGGTAACTCAATTAGACAAGTCTAAGGTTAATGTTGTAGGAAAGTTGACATATATTCACATGCAATTTGCATCAGATCCAAGGGTGTAATACTACATAGACATTTAGGTTGTTGGCATACCTGACACATATGTCATTCTCCTTAGTAGGGACTGATCTAAAACTTTAAATGGTTATATGGCTACTGATTTCTCCCACATGTGGCTGCCATGGAAAGGCATCCCTAACCAGCTTAGAATCGAAGAAGATCCTAGAATTAAACATATGATAACTAAGTACAATCAAAATAATGAGATATTATATGTGGATGTTGAGCCAGGAGTCTATGCATTACTGCTTCAGACAGTCAGAATAGAAGAGATACCAATGTGCATGTGTATGCATGAAGATAATGAAAATGGTGAAATTATGTCAGAGATAGGATTGATAATAGAATATGATTATAGATCCTCACCAGAAGATGAAGTGAATCATGTCCTTGAGTTTGAAGAGTATCTATCTAATTAGATTCATAAATGTCAGCTGATAGGGACATCAGTTAAGGATATACTCCTAGGAGGTTGGTGCAGACTGTATGAGCAGTCACATTCAGAGAACACCTGTGAGGCATGTCTGGATATAATAGAGAAAGAGGAATGAACATGTCTGGAAGATGAGAAGTCACTACTAGAGGTAAATGAAATGATTAATGTTGATTGCATTTATCATTTGATATTTCTTTCAGATGCAAGAGAATTTGAGAAAGAAATGTACAATATACATGTCCTGATGCTTAGTATAGAGGAAGTGTTGGCATGTGATGATATACATTCTGGAGATAAGATAAACACAACCACACCAAGAATAGACTATATTATTGAATTAGATTATAATTTGTCTGATGAAGACAAGGGAAGTCATTTAACACAGTTTGAAGAGTTTTTATCCAAGAGAGTTCAAGGGTATATTCTCCAAGGAATCCCACCTAGTCAGGTACTAATTGAAGGATGGTGCAGGCTACATGAAGCTCCCCATTTAGAGACAACTTATTATTTATGTCTGCACATAATAAGCAAAGAGGAACAGTTGTGTTCAAATGACAAATTGCATAAACTCAGGGATATCTAAGAAGAGACAAAAGAAAAGGTCTTAATGTCCCCTAACAAAAGACATGACAACATCAAGTTTATGAAAAGAAAAGATATTCAAAAGGATGATGCTCATAAAAAGAAAGATGTAGATGTTTTAGTGCCACACAAACATCCAGATGCAGTAAAGAATGAACCACCAAAAATAAAGTGGATATCTACAAGAGCAGCTACGTTGGCCAAAAGAAAGAAGGAAGGTCCAAATAAATCTGACAAAAGATAAATCATGGACATTAAGGTTTGATGGCTCCAAATCAAAGTAGGGAGCTGGAGTAGGAGTGGATCTTATTAATCCACAAGGGAAATCATTCTTGGTAGTGTATAGACTACAATTTCCATGACAAACAACATGGTTAAATATGAGGCTCTAATCCATGGCATGTTGTTTGCATTAAAGAAGAAGGTGAAAGTTCTGCATGTCTTTGGAGATTCAGAACTCATAGTAAAATAGGTAAGAGGCATTTATGTATACAATTACAAGAGGTTATCTAGTTACATACACATAGTCTAGGACCTAATAGAGAGTTTTGATGCATTTAACATCAAACATGTTCCAAGAGAACTCAACCACTATGTAGATGCACTAGCACAAGCTGCTAGTACACTGGAACCTTTGTCCATATCAGGGATGAAGAGGTTTTTGGTTGGGTTAGTCTCAGTACCATTTGTTCTTGACAGCTTCACCAATTTTTAGGTGTTTGTTGATGATTAGGACATTTTAGACTTTATTTCCAATAGGGACGTATTTGAAGCCCAAATAGTGGATGAAAAGAGTCTTGAGGATCATATTTGCGATGAAGAAGAGATAATTGATTTGCCTAGTAACAAGATCCTGAAGGGAATGATTGAATTGGAAAGAGCCTTTGATCTAGACAAGATGATCAAACAAAAAGATCTCCCTAAAATAGATGGAGGAGAATATGAGCCTATTAATATAGGGCAGAATGAGGATACAAGGAATGTCCTGACAGGCAAGGTTTTCACTGAAGAAGAAAAAGCAAGGATAGCCCAAGCTTTAAAAGTTTAAATTCATGTCATATCATGGACATATGATGAGTTAAAGACCTATGACACATCCATCATAACTCACACAATCCCCCTAAAACCTAATGCCAAGCCATTCATACAGAAATAGAGGCCAGTGAATGCACTATTGGAACCTCTCATTTTTAGGAAGTCAAGTGTTGATTGTCAAGAACACTAAGAGGAGGGGTGAATTAGTGTTCTATAAATCTTTTCTTGTACTTTTACTTTTAACCATTTCAAAAGAATAATCCAATAGAAGAAAAATATACAAATGAACAACATCTACAAAAGCATGACACATAACACCAACATTTTACATGGAAAACCCAAAGAGGGAAAAACCATGGAGAGGATATATATAAT
This sequence comes from Cunninghamia lanceolata, assembly GCA_027924645.1. Taxonomy (NCBI): domain Eukaryota; kingdom Viridiplantae; phylum Streptophyta; class Pinopsida; order Cupressales; family Cupressaceae; genus Cunninghamia; species Cunninghamia lanceolata. Next base: position 7,590,978 of record BSBN01000445.1, read on the forward strand.
ATATATTGTAATCTTTACAAAAATGATGTTTAGGCTTGGTCACTCCACAGGCCTAACATACAGGCTCACTTCCATGAAGTACAATTAGATTTAGTAGGCTCACCGCCTCAACCCTAAACCTAGCAAGATTACAATGAGGGTTGTTAAACCCTGAAAAAGGCTCACTGCCATCTCACTGCCTTGATGATGAAAACTTGCTTCCAATCATATTGCACATGAAAACTGAATACTACATAAGCATTTGCCACTATGCCAGGGTGCATTCATTTAGCAATTAAATTCTAAATCCCATGTCTTCATTGCTACTTCTCTTCTAACTTTGCTTCTCCATTCACATGCTCACCTCACATACACACACCACACACATTGTGATTGAATTTCATTGCCTTTATATATCTGCATCATGATTTACTCCATAACCAGGTCAGCATCCAAGAAGTGAAACATGTACATAGAAAGATGTAACTTGTCATCTTGATCCAATGCACTGTATGTTATGCGGACCCAAAACTTTTCCCAAAATGTTCATATAGGTTAGCTCTAATCATTTAATTACTTACATTGATCCTTCAAACATTATCCTTTCTTTGCATCATGATTTATCTCACCAGTCGGCCTGTTCCTCAAGGGCATTCTTAGTAGATTCATCTGCTAACTTACAACTTCTACTGTAGATCACAAAACACTTCCAAAATTGTGTCAAGGACTCTGTACACATTCCCAATCTTACCCTTAGAACCACAAGGCATGATATCATCTTACAAAGAAATGCGGACCATCAAAACTCAGACTCTGTCTCTATCAAACTCTGTTAGACACTGCCAATACTTAGCAACTTGTAGCTATCCTTCTGGTGAACTTCAAATCTCCTAACTCTGGAATAGGACACTTCATAAAAGTGTTTACAACACCTTGAAATTGTATAACAAAATACTTATCTATGGAGGAATGCAGACCACTGCACTATACCCTGTTCACTATTCCTACTAAGCTTTTTCTTACCCAGACTTAAACATTTCTCCAAGATGATTTCTGGAGGAAGTCAAGACATAATCTCTGAGGCATAACACTATCAAACAATTGAGAACATCATACCTAAATCACATTACTAGATCATCATCTGCAGAGGTATATTGTCCAACTTACTGTCCTCTACTCTGCATACTTTCCATAGTCATTTTCTATCAACTAGACCTAGAATCTAATATTTTCTTCCAGAGCTATCTCTTCATGTCATGGTGATATGATCTCTGAGCCTTGTTACCATCAATGACAACATATAAGTCCATACCGAAATGGTGTTTCTTGCTAACATCAAGAAGTTGTTTGCTGCAAGGATCATCTTTCCAGTCAAACATTTCACCTGGGTTGCCAATTCAATCCATGTAAGGAAGAAAAATGGAGATATACTCCTGTGATGGACTTTAGAAACTTAAATAAAGCATCTAAGAAAGATAACTATACTTTACCTTCTTTAGATGAAGTTCTCCAGATGGTGAACAATGCACAAATGATGTCCTTCTTGGATAGCTTTTCAGGGTATAACCAGGTGATGGTAGATAAAATTGATAGATTGAAAATAGCTTTTACCACTACATGGGGAATCTTTGCTTATAGATGCATTCCCTTTGGCTTAATCAATGTTGGAGCAACTTTCCAGCAAACCAATAAATAGCATTTAGAGGACTGGTAGGTTAGTGCATTGTCATATATATGGATGACCTAACCATGTTCTCAAAATAGAGAGGTGATCACTGAGAGGACCTCAGAAAAATGTTAAAGAAGTGTGAATAGTATGGCATATCCTTGAATCCAAAGAAGTGTATTTTGGGGGTGACCACATGCAAGTTGTTGGGTCATGTCATATCTAAGAACAAAATTACAATTGACCCAACTAGGGTAGATTCAATCATGAAGTTGCAACTTCCAACAAGTAAGAAAGAGCTGAAGTCTTACTTTGGTAAGATTAACTTCATTAGGAAGTTTATCACTAGATTTGCAGAGATGGTGAGACCTCTCAACACCATGTTGAAAAAGGATGCTAAGATTGAATGGACTCCAGAGGCAAAACAACCTTTGAAGATATGAAGAAAGCAATTGTAGATGCCTCAATGTTGATCAGTCCTAACTACACTAGATACTTCTACATATACTCATTTACGTCAGAACACACATGTACATTTATCTTAACTTAGAGGAGTGAGGAAAAAGAAGAAAAACTAATTGCATTCATGAGTTCCCCATTTAGTGATGCCAAGCTAAGGTATATGGATGTAGAGAGATAGGCTCTTGCCTTGGTCAGCAATAAAGTAGTTCAGGCATTACATCCTAAGAAGTAAAGTCATAGCGGTAGTACCTAATTTAGTTGTGAAAATGCTCCTCATGCAAAGTGAACCAGGAGAGAAGAGAGCTAAATGGATTACTGTATTACAACAGTATGATATGGACATCACACCTATGAAACTAGTCAAGGGACAAGCACTCAATCAGATGATTACATAAATAAATCCTAACTTGACAAGCCAATAGTATGTAGTAGATGCAGAAATGCATGATGACTGGTATTCTAACATTAGACATGTCTTGATCATAGGAAGATGTCCACACAATATGCAAGCATCCCAAAGAAGAGCTCTGAGAATCAAAGCACAAAGATACATGATGAAAGGAGGAATCTTGTTCAAGAAAAACAATGAGGGGATATACCTTAGATGCTTAGACAAACAAGAAGTTGCCAAGGTCCTTCTTGAGTTACATGATAAGTTTGGTATGTCCCATGGATCACATCTAGCTACAACACATGCCATCTTGAGGGCTAGGTACTATTGGCCCACTATTTTCAAGGATATAGCTGAACATGTCAAGTTTTGTCACACATGTCAAAATGCTTCTAACAAAGAAAAGTATGCAACTCAACCATTGTAACCTGTGATGGAGATGTACCCATTCATACAATGGGGCATGGACTTCATTGGACCTATCAATACTCCATCCTTCGCAAGACATAGGTATGTGCTAACCATCACTGATTACTGTACCAAATGGATAGAAACCATCAATAGCAAGACATACACATCAAATGACGTGATTAGGTTTTTGGAGAGCAATATCATCACAAGGTATGGAATTCCATATGCTTTAGTTTTAAAATTATCATCAAATTACTATCCTTAGGGTAATGGCCTAGCTGAGTCCACTAACAAAAATTTGTTGAATATCATTAAGAAGTTAATTGAAAAGAATCCTAGGGAATGGAATACTTTTCTTAAGTATGCCCTATGGGTAGATAGGACAAGAGTTAAGATTTCCTTAGGAAACTATCTCTATCAACTGGTGTATGGGGTGGATCCCATCCTCCTTGTCAACCTAAAATTCCCAACCTACAGTTTGGCTAAGAGTATCTAGGCACAGAGAATAAAATGGAAGTTAGATTGTTGCAATTGTGGCACTTAGAAGAGAAAAGAGATAAGGTGATTGATCATTTTTCCAAGCATCAGACTATTGTCAAATGTTGGTTTGACAAAAGAGCCAAAGTAAGGGTATTCAAGATCTCAGATTTAGTCCTATCATGGGATAAATCCCACAAGAAGAAAGGTGATCATGGTAAGTTTGATAAATTATCGATCAGTCCCTTTCAAATATCAGAAATATTAGGAGATAGCACCTATAGTCTTAAGACATTAACAGGTGAGGATGTCCCATTTCCTATTAATGAACAATTCCTCAAGCACTATTTTCAAGCCTAAGTAGGTCAGGTCAAAACCATATATCTATGTATATACTATATAGTTGCTTGTATAGCTTTCTTTGTGTGTTTTTCTTTATTGTGTGTTGTTGAGTCCTTGTTTTGATTAGGCAAGATAGTGTACCTTTCCACTTCAGAAAACTAGTGAAATTGTTAGAATTCAAGAAAGGAATACAAATTCCTAAATAGGTTGTAGCTCCTGTCAGTTTAGGTGCTTTTGATTAGGTTTGTGAGATCATATTCATCAATGGTAACTCTTTTGTTCAAGGAGATCCTCACAAGAATACACCTAATAGCCTTGGATTTGTTGAAGATACTAGTGTCTATGTTTAGTGAAAAATCTAAAGGTTTGCCCTTGCTACCATTGTAATTCTTAGCCTAAATGAGCAAGTGCCTACACCTTGCAAATGATCTTACAAGATCACATCTTATGAATATTGAAAACAAGAAAAGAAATATATTGAATATCAAAAGAAATAATTTCTTAGGTCATCCAAGTAACTCAACCGGGGCTATGGGCACTTGTCTGGCAATGGGGCTCTACTTGGGAGTATTGCAAAGATAACCTTGTTGGGTCTATGGACACCTACTAGCAGCAAGGCTCTATCCAAGGTGTCTTAGAGGGTTATATTCAACTATGTAGCTTAACACTAACTACAGGTGTTTTCAACTTTTCTTTGAGATGAAGGAAATGAACCACATGCACACACCTGATTCCTTCTCATTACATTGTTGTGTTGATGAATATGATACCATTCAAAAAGATCAGGATGCTTATGTATGATAAGAGCTAGAATATTATGTCTTAATTTGTTTTCATTTCTTGAATTATTGGAATGTTGGTTGTTTTCTTTAGTGGCAAGTTGTGTGGTTACACAACATGCAAATAGGGACCCAACTTTTCTTCTTGGCTTGCTTGTTTCCTTTTGCTTTTGGGTGGTATGGTAAAAACCAGTAGCAAATGTATGTTAGGATCTTGATATCTAGATCAAATTAACAAAGTTGGAATTTCTTCTTATAAACCCTGCCAAATGAAAGAAAATGAAATTTTAAGCAGGTTTGCCTTTTGAAGCATATTAAAATTCCTTAAAATAAAGAAGTTACACCCGGTCAAAGTTTGGTCAACGGGTCATAGGGATATTCACATCATCCTAGTATCCGGATATTATTTTAATGTCTCGATCCTAGAAATTGCTAAGTAGCGTTAAAATGTCCTGATATTCAAAAATGTGTAGGCATCAAAATTAAGTCATTGTAAAAGTTAAATGTCATCTACAAGGATATTAGTTATCATTCGAACGTTAACATAATATCCAGTTCTTAACTTAATGTCCATATCCGAGCTAATATCCATGACTATATGATGTCATTTACCCCTCACTTATTTGTATGGCTTACGTCACCTAGACATTTCTTATATGGATATTAACTTAGTCAAATATCCATCCTTTTGCACAATATCCAGATCTCGATGATGTCACGTCATCCTAATTTTATAAAGGCTCTCAAGCCTGCTTACATCATCCAATTATTAACTCATAGGGATATTGGCTTTTTTGAAGATCTACACCCCATTCCAAAAATCCATATCCTGGTGACATTACCTCACCCAACTCAACACAAAGGATTTGTCTTGCTTACGTCATCTGGATATTTGAAAAGGGATATTTTGCATTCTTATTATCCCAACCTTATTTTAATATCCCCATCCTGATGACATCATCCTATCATGTTATTACGAAGGAGCTTTCTCCTCATTACGTCATCCAGACATTTCGACCATATGGATATTTTACACTTGTAATGTCTAGACCCTTTGAATATCCATATTCTTGATCACACCAATGATACCACGCCACGTGTCCACATGGACATCCTGACCTATTGTGAACAAATTTGAAACCTGATGGTGAATCTTTGGTCAATGATGGTTGACCAAATTCATATGTTGGTGTCATACGGATATATCCAGATGGAAATATCCATATGAATATTCTAAAATGTAAGATTCACTCCATCTTGGCATGTCCTTCTCACATTTAATGCATAGAAAAGCCATTGGCTTTTAAATTCAAACTAGTGCCAACAAACACTTGTCCCAATTTCTCGTGATTACATTGTTGGAGTCCATCTAATCCTCCTAAAAGTAATTAATATGCCCTAAACTTGTAAATTTTCAAGATTTAAACAGTGAATTACTTTCATAATTGCATTTGAAGAACTAATAACTTTGCACAGAGAACCTAAGAAGTTAACAGAAACTGCTATAGTGAACCTGTGATAAGATTTTGACTACATAGAGGAACACGTAATAATTCTGGTATTCATTTGTAGATTTCAATTTAGGTTCTGCAAATTAGGTATGTATGAAATGAGCCCTAGTTGATTATTGTATGTATATTCCATGATTTTAAATAGGAAAACACTTAAAATGTTGGAATGAAATGAATTTAGGGTTTAAGTTTGGATTAAATGCCTAGGTTCAAATTCCATGTTTATTGATTTCATAGATTTAGTGATGTTAACCCTAACATTATAGAGGACCTAGTTAATATGAGTCCATGGAATTGTAGGATAAGATGTCTCAACCTCACATGGACAAATGTGACGTCGAATTCAAACAAAGTATGTTTCTGAAAGCACACACTATATACAACAACTATGGTTTTGTAGAGGACACCCATTCCAACAAAATAGACATTGAAGTTTTTAGAGACAGAATTAACAATAGGGAGGATCACCCCGTACTGAAGAATATAATGACTATGGGGATGTACTATGCAGTTGGTTTCCTCTATGATTTCGAGGCTCTAGAACTCATTATTGAGTGTGTCAACAATTACAATGTCATCAAAAGAAGAGTTGAAAAGTAGGGGCGGTTATATGTAGATTTATCATTTGATGGCATAACCAAGGCTTTTAATCTACCCACATCCAGAGGAATATATGTGCCAGATCTAGAGCCATTAGCTAAGGAATATGATGGAAACCAAAAGGATTGTAGAAAGATCATTTTCTTGGGATGGAGAGACTTGGCTAATAAGGTCAAAGCAGTGGCTAAGATGCCACAACATCAATACAAGTATGATTTCAGCCTAGAAGTGCAATATATGATATTGCTACTTAGTAGAATGAGTGGGAAGGAGAATGCTGGGAATTTTGAATCATGGATGTTCGAGTTGATACGTATAGTTATTGAGAATAAGTAGGTGGTCTAGTGGGCCAAAATCATGAGCGACGCCATGTACAACTAGATGATAAAATGGAAAAGGATGAAAGATCGGGTCTTCAAAATGGCCTCATATCTAGTATATGCATGTGTAGTCAAAGGCACCTTTGACGTGATGCAAATAGTAGGAAGAATGGGCAGGCTACCCCATGAGAAGACTCTTTGGGAGCATTATCCCCAGCTATAGAGGAAACAATCTATTCAACATTATAATATTGTAATTGATTGCTTCATAATGCATATAGTCAGACTCTTGGAAGGAGATAGAGCCAAAAGATTTTTAGTAGGAACCACAAAGAAGATTGATCCATATGGTTCTTGGTTTATACATGCCAAAACATATTCCTATATCAAGATGGAAGGGTTTAGTGGGAATCCCTTCATGCTACCAAGATATCCATCATAAAAAGTGGTCTTAATGGAGATGGTTAGACAATAGATCCCTACATTGGAGATGTCCAAGAAGAAAGATGGAAAACCATACAGATAATTCCCCATAGAAATCAACTAGTTTATGGTGGGATCAATGGATAATGCTAGGGAAGCTGAGTCAGATTTGAAGAATCTAAATTTACAATTATTCCCATTGGTGTGAGATTATGATCCTTATCACAAGATTGAAAAGCACTTCAATAAGAAATAAAAACACATCATGCATCTAGAGGATTAATGGTCCAATTGTGATGATGAGCATGAAGTGCACAAAAGGGAGTACCAAATGTTAACCCTAGATCAGATGCTGACCATCAGACAACTAGAGGTCCCTCCTCAGATAAAGAAAGATGATGATATCATAGACCTAGAATATGAGGGCAATAAGGTGTATAATGAGGCACTGGCACCTCTAGATTAGATCCAGGGAGATTAAACTTTAATTGATGTCCTTACTACCAAAGTGATGGCAAGGACCAAGAGCTGGGTAAATAAGAAGATCAATGAAGTGAAGGAAAAATATGTTTCTATCACCAATGACAAGAAAAAAAAGATGAAAGAGAGGGAAGAGCTAGGTTATGATGACTTCCTAATAAATAAGAGGTAGGTCCTTGAGACTAGATTAGCACAGCCCAGTTCATCAAGAACTATAGAACAACCTTCATCTGACAGAGTTTCACTGGTATATGCACTACCCTCTCCTCCTAGGGATATGTCACTGGTGGCTATTCCATTCACCAGACCTAAGGTAGCAACTGTAAAGGAAGAGATTGTGGAGGAAGAAGAACAAGGTCCAATTGGGGCCATTATAGAAAAGGGGTTGGATGTATTGTATGGAGTCAATATCCCTAGGCATTCAAGGTATCAAAGCCCAACCATGAGGGGAGGAATACCATCTCCTATTCAAACATAGGGACATCTAGGAATAGTTTTGAATGTAGTGAAGGAATTATAGCACAATGTAGCTACTGGAAGCATAATAAAGGTAAAAATTCAAATGGCACAATAGGCCATAAGAAAATCACTGGAAAAGGAGGTGAATAATTCCTTTCCATTGAATGGAATAGTGGACTTAACTAAAGATGATGTAGTCATGCATGTGACTAATCATCCTATTGAGATTTTACTTCACCATACTGAAGCAGTAGATGGAGATGAAAATATAGAAGTAAAGGAGAAAATTAATGATAGGGCAAAGTCCTCTGAAGTTGAAATATAAATGGGACCTTTAAATGTCCTCATTGAGACAGTAACTAGCCCCAAGGTGATTGATTTGACATATCAGCCTAAAAGGAGGGATCAGGAAGAGGAAATTGCTAAGAATTACCAAGAACAAGAGGAGAACATCCCAATGGATGTTGATAATAGAAGTGGAGATGCCCAAACTGAAGGGGCACAATAGGATATCTTGATAAATAAACCTAAAAAAGAGTCTATGTCAGGATCACTTAGTAATACAAGAAACAAATTGGGAAGGGAAATCAAAGGCAACAAATGCAAGAGCCCCATCAAGATGGTCAGACACAAGGGCATAAGAGCATCCAAATGGGAGATATGCAGGAAGAGCAAAGTTAGGATGTGCCTAAAGATGATATGGTTCTTGATGAATCAATAAATACATCACATCCAGATCAACTACCACCAGAATAGGAAAAGGTTCATGACAATAATGGGCTGATCAAGAAAAGTACCAATAAATGGTAAATCCTGAGGTCATTCCATAACAACGGGACCAGAATAAAGACCAACAAGAAAATGCATAGATCCTAGTAGGTGATGATGGAACAGATAAGAATAAGGATACACAAGATGCTCAAAATCAGTAGCAAGACTAGGTAGGGTTAGGATTGCTTGTATTCCCATGGATTTCTTCATAGGTAGAACATCCACAGAAGGAGACTGATCCCTTTGACTTTAAGTCACTGTTTACACTAGATCCAGCCAAACCAAAGAGGAGGGCATGGATAGTCTCTACAATAAAGAGGGATGAAGCGACAAGGAAAAGAACAACTCAAATAGTTGTACCAATAGTGAACAAGGCCAAGGGACAAATAAGGCCTGAATAATTTCAAATAACAACTTCTTATGTTAGAAAATGTCCCCTTGGGGGATTGTCCCTCTTAAGGTTTAGCCTCTAGGTCATGTTTATGCATTTAGAGTATTTTTCATGATAATCTAATTTCCTGATGAGAAAACCCTGAAGTTCCATGGCAATTTCGACTCAAGGAATGCACCTATGATAAACCTTGCCTGAAATAGAGGGTGGACTTGGGTGCCTGCACCCTAGTCCTGCCCTATTTTAGGTCAAGACCAATTTCAAAGTGTCAATTTGTGACTGTTATTTAGGTCCTATGCTGACACGGTAAGTTTCAATTATGAAATTCTTTGCAAGAATGTTTGTAGTTGCATATATAGCATGTTTAGGCATTCATTTGTAAACTAGATGGCTATTGTGATCTTTAGGCATAATTGTGACTTTGAGCATTCAAAATATTCATTATGTTGTAGAGCAGAGCATTGTTCTTGTGTTTGTATTTGTAGATTTGGCATCCATCTCCTCATGGCATGAAGAGCATCTTCCTCCCATGAGATCTTCATTACAAGGTGATATCAATTATGTTTTTTACCATTTATTATTTGGATTTTTGCCTCTATCCCATAGGGATATGCACTGTTTATTTGACAACAGTGTTCAAAAGATTTGAATGTCTCTTTGGGGCTTGACTAAGGCAATCCTCTAAACACGACAACCCCCAACCCATTTTTCTATGATTGTAGGTTACAGGTTGCAAGAGTAGAAAAAGTGGACTTGCAGGAGAGTAGTGAAGATTGTGAAAATTGCAAATCAAAGAAGAAAATAGGGACCTGGACTCGGGTGCCCACTCATTAGTCCTCTAGATCCCACAACTAAAGAATCTTTGAAACAACAGGAATAGGTTGCAATCCTGAAGAAAATGGAGGCACTAGACTAGGGCACCTGCTCATTAGTCCCTAACTATTCCACTTTCTAAACTTTGAAATCTAGTACGCATTTGATTGTTATTTGATATCTCTGTGTGCGAGCATTTTCCATTATTTATCTGTTTGCTTCCAAATTTGCATAATTAGGGTTTTTTAGCATAATTGGGCATAATTGAACAACAAATCTACATAATTCCAATTTTCTCTACATTCCAAGTGACCGCAGGCTTGATAGTAGATTTCCAACTCAACCTAAAGTCCTTGAATGTTTAAGGTGAAAGGAGGATTCACATAAACCATCAAATCAAACCCTCTTACAATTTTACCTTAAACATTTTGGTGAACCTATGTTTTTAATGAATTTGGAACCTTGTTGAGTGTTTTGATTTAGATTTACATTCATTTCATTGTTCATCTTATTGCATTTGAAAATTACAAAAAAAATTTCAAAATTTTGCATTTTTAGCTTGCATTTTCATATAATTTGGATTAATTGGCATTTAATTTCACTAAATTTCTATCATTAGCATCAGATCTGATTTAAAATACAGAAATTTTTCATTCATCATTCATTTAGATTGCATTTTCATGCTTAAATTGATAAAAATTGCTTGAAATTGTGTATTTTTTCATATAACCTAGTTTTGCATTAGCTAGGATTTATAGTCAAAATCTTGTTTCAGATTTTACTACCCTTTTAAAAACTCATTAGGATTTATTTCTAACTTTAGTGTTGCATCATAGTGGTTTTCTTGCAAATTTCATGCCTAGGCTTTGAAAACCTTGTTTTTTCACTAGATTTAGCCTTATCGTCTCTCTAGATTTACATCCTAGGTGTGTTGTAAAGGATTTTTTTGCACTAATTGGTTGTTATCAGGGTTATTATCTTCTTCCCCTCCTAAAATTATTTGCAACACCTTTTTATTGGCCTCTTATAGTGAAAATTTGGTGAAAATTTACATATTTTAGCTATTAGTGTAGAGCTTCTGGCAAAATTGTGTATTGCTTTTTTTGCATCGACGATTTGGATCACACTCTGTGATCCATCATCAAGATGAGAAGAAGAGAATGAAAATGAGATATAATTGTAGAGAAGTTTTAATCATTCTCTTCTTCTCATTCTGATGATGGATCACAGAGTGTGATCTGAAGCATCGATGCAAAAAAGGTAATACACAGTTTTGCCAGTAGCTCTACACTGATATCATGGACTATGGAAATATCATGACTATAATATTTTAGCTATATTTTCCCTAGGGTTTGACATTGAGCTGCACTATAAGCATGTTGTGACAGATTTTTTGAGATTAGGTGGCTATTATTACTGTTATAATTTTTTGTCCATCATCATTTTCCTCACAACACCCTTTGTCATACTCTGTTGCATTGAGATTTGGTGAAAAATCGCATATTCTACTTATATTTAACCTAGGGTTTGACCTAGATTTACACTCCAAGAATGTTGTGAAAGATTTTATGGCTTTAGGTGACTGATATGACTAATATAATCTATTGCACCTCCTAAAATTCTTTACAACACCCCTTTTAGTGGGTCTTTGCATTCAAAATTTGTGAAAATTTGCATATTTTAGTACATTTTCACTAGGTTTTGACTTGTCATCATCCTAGATTTGCATCAAAAGTGTGTTGTGAAGGATATTATTACTTTATTGGACTGATATCAAACATATTACTTCCTACACTTGATCAATTTCCTTACAACACTTTTCTTTCACTTATTTGCATTGAAAAAGCTAAAAAAATAAAGCATTTTAGGTCATTTTTACACATAGTTTTGCACTTGTCTTTTACATAAATTTTGAAAATATTTTAAAATCTGATCTTGCATTGATTTAATACATATACACATGGATTCTAATCACAATAATAACAATAGGTTCCCTCCTAAGCCTTACATGAAAAGAAAGGTCCCTGAACTATTGGCAAGAGACACTATGTGACTTCATAAGTGTTGTCATTGATGGCAACAAAATCCATCCCACATCCATAGAGTATAGTAGGTCTATACCGGAAGTCAGATTGAAGAGTGTTTTGGTCTGGTGAGCAAGAACAGAGCATGCAGCAAGGTCTAACAATCAGGTCCGGATCTCTCAGAGGAAGTATCTCAGTAAAGTACAGACTTGGGGAAGTCAAGAGGAGTACCATGACTACTACATTCCAAAGATTGAGCCTCTGGTGATGAAAGAGTGAAAAGATATGAGCACCTAAGTGTTGGGTTCCTATTTGGCAAAGTAGACTAAGGAAGAACTGACTGGCAGAGCATCAAACCTTAATCCAGATGAGAAATTGATGGTGATCAAGTTTCTTGAGGGATCACTCATGGTTGGCCAACATGATTGATGACTCCTATAACTATCTTTTTAATATGCATCACTTAGTAAGCATGGATTTAGCTAATAGACCAGAGTTTGGGAAAGTCTTGAGTATTTCGGATGCCAACTAGAAAGATGTTGAAATCCTTTGTGCGGATATATATAGCAAATGGATTTCGATGTGAAGGATTGTGTGGTGTGATAGTGTGTGTGAAGAAAAGCAGAGAGCAATGTGGAAGCAACTATACAAATCTGGTATGTGACAAAATAGTAGCACTAAGCACAGGAAGAATGAAGTGCAGTAGATCTGTATATTGAGCCTAACCAGAACTGAACCTCAGCATATGTGGATGCCTCTGATTAGTTCAAACACCTGGTTACTTTCTATATACCTTGTAGATAGTGAGTCTCTTGTAGGTAGTGAGCCTCTTGTGAGCAGTGTGCTCAGGTAGTGAGCCGTAATTGGCAAGTGCCATTTTGTACTTCTATTCTTTTAACATAGAATACAATCTTGGGTTAGTCACCCCGTGGTTTTTCCCTTAACAGGGTTTTCCACATAAAAATCCTTGTGTTATGTGTGTTGATTTCATTTCTTCTCTCATGTTCATCTATGCTTATATGTTTTGATACTGCACTATTGTTAAAGAAGAAAAGAAAGTTAAGAAATTTAAGATAACTGATTCACCCCCCCTCTCAGTTATCTGCCTCGTTTCCAACACGAACTTGAAATTATGTTTACACCTCATGATAGAACAATTGGAGAAACTGAAGGACCTCTCTATATCACTATGAAAATAATGGGAAATCATGTAGATGGAACCCCTATTGATCCTAATTGCATGACTAATGTCACCACGGAAGAGTACCTCTTTTCACGTCAATTAATACAAGGATCTTATGACCCTTCAGATATGATGATTAAGACACATAAGGGAACCTTTGTAAATACCTCTAGGAAGATATATTTATTGGTCACTATATTTGAGAAACATGTAAAACAATGGTTTGATGTTGTCCCCATTTCTGACCTCTTTCACATAAAATTGGGACATCCATGGTTAAAGGCTATGAAAGCTGTCCCTTCAACAATTTAAAACTATGTAAAATTTCCTTTGAATGGACAAGTGATTACTATCCCTCACAATAAGTATAAACCTTTGGTTACAAGACAACACAGTACACTGGATTACTTTTAGGAAAAATTTGAGGTGGAACCGGAGCCACAAATAGACTTTAACTTCTTGACCTATAGAAATTGCAAAACAAAATTATTACATCAAGTGGCTAGTCCTTCTATGCAAGAAACAACAAGAGACGAACAACCCACATTTGAAGAGAATCCTAGATCAAAAGGAAATGGACCCTATGTTGAGGTTCCTCCCCCACCATCCTTACAAGGATTGAGAGGTAGTCATCGACAATAGAATATTCCACCTAGACAAATGAGATTTGATCATGGTGCTTCCTCCTCTAAAACACAAAAATCTATGAAAGAGAAAAACACTATCTTACAAGAGATAAGTGGTAGGACAAAAATAAATAGACAAGCAAGAGGAAGAAGGAGGGGACAACAAGAATATTCCCAATGACTTACATCTCAACAAGAAAATATCCCACCCAATACTAAATCAAACCATGAAGATCTTAAGAAGGGACAACTTGAAAACAAAAATAAGAGTTGGGCTATGAAGCCTTATGTCCCACTTTCCTCTAACATTCAAGAGTGGGAAGATGATAATGATTTGCTTGATGAGAACACTTAGTTTAATGATCCTACTAGGTAAGTATCTCTAACCCTTTATCACTAGTGATGTGTTTTCCCCATGATGTGTTATGTGTTGTTTAGGCCTCTTAGGATGACCCTTGATTCTCTTGTAAGGTCCAAGACACTAGTAGACTGCCTCTGTTGTGACCTTCTTCTATTTGTATCATCATTCTTCTATATTGCTTCTCCTCTATTCTTCATTGTTGTGTGTTGTGTCTTATGGACATAGCATTGTGGTTGGTGACTTGGGGGCACCCTCCTACATGACTATCCCTAAGACACTTGTTTCTCCTCTCTCGATTTATTGTTTCCCTTCCTCTAGTGTTTCTATATAGTGGGCGGATGATGAAAAACATATTATACTAATACGGACCTAGCATCCCTTTAGCGAGAAATAAAAAATAAGAAATTGGACTTAGTTCCTATATGACGATGGGGTTGATATATATTATCCAATGCTTGGCTAGTAGAATCACTCTGTGCACTTTGTCATGTGATCTTGATGATGTCTTATCTCTCTTACAAACCATAACAATACTAATGCTACGTGTGCTTTGTTTGTCTTTGAATCTCACCTTGGTGACACTCAATTTTGAGATTTTTGTGGTATAGCCCGTTATACCTAATCTTTGGATTCATAGTATAACCTCAACTTTTTATGTGATTGATCATATGCATTGATGTTGTTGTTTATCATGATTATTTGGACACTAACACTTTTCTTGTAGGAATGTGTTTGTGGGAACATTTGGTGATCGTAAAGTACATGTCACCTCTGAGGGGCATGGTCTTTGCAAGAGCTCGTGTTCTCAAGTGCAGTCTTAAAGTCTGGTGGCAATGAGTCCCTCCTACACTCTAAGATTTGTCTGAAATCTATTACAATCATTTAAGCCCTCTGTGGAGGTGGGGATGGTGTATTTCTCGTGCAGAGTGGCAATTTTTGTGGAAAATCTAAATCATCGGTGTGTACCTATAATGTGCCTGAGATTGTGTTGAACCTAGAAATAGGAACACTCCATCTCTTGTCTATTGTGTTTTCCAAGTGTGTGTGTATTGTGTGTTTTTTCCCAAGCATAGTTTAAAGACTGGTAGCGATGAGTCCCTCCTATGCTTTGGTATTTGTATGATGTGTTTGATTTGTTTGGCATGTATTGCATGTGTGTTGCCCCATATGTAGTTTAAAGACTAGTGGCGATGAGTCCCTCCTACATTATGGGTGGTGTGTTTACTTTCCTATACTTGCATCTACATTTCATATATATAATAAAAAAGAAAAAGGAAATCATCTTTGTCTTCTTTGCATTCACTATCTTCAATGTTGTCTTCTTCATGTTTTACGTGACTGTAACTATCTTCTTCATGTTTTGTGTGTCTGTTACTGTTTTCTATGTGATTGGCGTGTCTTCTCCATGATTGGCATGTTTGTTGTGTTTGTTGACCATACTTTAATGCATGTATTGACCTTGCATTTATACATACATTAAAGTGGGGGCTACATGTTACGTCAGAAAATGTCCCCTTAGGGGCTTTTCCCTCTTAAGGTTTAGCTCCCAAGTCTTGTTTATGCATTTAGAGTATTTTTCATGATAATCTAACTTCTCGATGAGAAAATCCTGAAGTTCCATGGAAATTTGGACTCAGCGGATGTACTTATGACAAACCCTACCTAAAATAGGGGGTGGACTTGGGTGCCCTCACCCTAGTCCTGCCCTATTTTAGGTTAGGACCAATTTCAAAGTGTTTGTTTGTGACCGTTATTTAGGTCCTATGCTGACACAATAAGTTTCAATTACAAAATTCTTGGTGTGAATGTTTTTAGTTGTATATATAAGCATGTTTAGGCATTCATTTGTAAACTAGATGGCTATTGTGATCTTTAGGCATAATTGTGACTTTGAGCATTCAAAATATTCATTGCATTGTAGAGAAGAGCATTGTTCTCGTGTTTGTATTTGTAGATTTGGCATCCATCTCCTCATGGCATGAAAAGCATCTTCCTCCCATGAGATCTTCACTACAAGGTGATATCAATTATGTTTTCTATCATATATCATTTGGATTTTTGCCTCTATCATGTAGGGATATGTACTCTTTATCTGACAACTATGTTTGGAAGACTTGAATGTCTCTCCGAGGCTTGACTGAGGCAAGCCTCTAAACACAACAACCCCTAACCCATGTTTCTATGATGGCAAGTTATAGGTTGCAGGAGCAGAAAAAGTGGAGTTGTAAGAGAGTAGTATAGATTGTTGAAATTGCAGATCAAAGAAGAAAATAGGGACCTAGACTTAGGTGCCTGCTCATTAGTCCTCTGGATCCCATAACTAAAGAATCTCTAGAACAATAGGAATAGGTTGCAGACAAGGTTTCCATATCCCAAAGAAAATGGTGGCACTAGACTAGGGCGCCCACTCATTAGTCCCTGACTGATCCACTTTCCAAACTTTAAAATCTGGTATGCATTTGATTGTTATTTGATATCTCTCTGTGTGAGCATTTTCTGTGATTTGTCTATTTGCTTCCGAATTTGTATAATTAGGGTTTTTAGCATAATTAGGCATAATTGAACAACAAATCTCCATAATTCCAATTTTCTCTACATTCCAAGTGACCACATGCCTCATAGTAGATTTCCTACTCGACCTAAAGTCCTTGAATGTTTAAGGTGAAAAGAGGATTCACATAAACCATCAAATCAAACTCTCTTACAATGTTACCTTAAACACAACCATTGATTTAGGCCACACCACTGAGGAGCAAGAGATCCAAGGAATGAGTGATCATATTGATTCAGTGGAGGCTAGAATAAAGAAGGCAAAAGCCAAGAAGAAGATGTATAAAGACTAGGTAGCCCAATTACAATCTTTTGTGAAGGGGTTGGTAGCACCAACCAATATTCAAATCATAGCTACTACACCATTGACATTGGTTTCTCAATAGGAGATAGCTACATTGGAAGTGCAGAAACATCGTGCATAGATAATGGATAAATGGTTCACCAAATTTCTGGGTGAACGAGAACAAGTAATAAAAACTTCATTGTCCAATTGGGACATGTTTAGCAATTTGAAGAGCAAGGCTAACAAATTGAAGAAGGAAATTGATCAAAGATTAATAAAGAGCGGTAGGCATTTTGTTACACTCAAGGAGATGAGGAAGGCAGATGTTGGCACTCTCATGACAAAGAATGTGGACTGACACCTCAAACGTCACCACAGCTGGATAATTGGTTCAAAGATATAAGGTTTGAGGTGGATATATTAAAGAGGTGTAATGCTAAGACTATAGATATCAGTGTCAAAGCACATGAGCTCTTAGTAGAAGAGTTAGGGATTTTGGAGGCCCTTGCTTGGGTGAAGTTGAAGGAAAGGTAGAAAATTAAGATGACAATTTTTTCTATCAAAGCATTTAAGGATAATTTTAGCCTTTTAGTAGAGGATCCAATTCAACATTTCTTTGAGGCTACCATTGATAAAGCAATACAGATGAAGGCTAAAATAGAGAAACATAACAAAGAATTGGATAGCTAGACAAATAGTGGGTATCTCTGCAAGAAAAATTGAAGGCACAAGAACATGCTACTATGAAGGCAAAGGTATTGAATAGAGCAAGAATAGATAAGGCCATCCAAACATATGAGCTCATCTAGGGTATCAGATGTAGAGTAATAGAGGAGCCATCCACAGATGAGGAATCAGATGGAAATGTACAGTGAAAGAGGTCATATTGACCAAGTCAAAGATTCTAAGAATATTCTAGATGCCATCTAGACTCCACCAGATTGATTGCCAAATGCAATCATGTGCCACATTTCATCTTGACCTTTGATTAATGTTGAAGTGATCCTGATCATTGGATCTGTTGTAACCACATCCTCTCCTTTTTCTATAAAAGGGGATGGATTTCTATTTTGTATATTATTAGGAGATTAATCAAGAGAGAAATTGTTAAGCTTTTTGAGCACTAAGTATACTTTTGTGTCTTCATGTGTCCCCATGGTTCTTTCTTGAAACCAATTGTAAATATGCATACATTTTGAACACTAAATGAAATAGAGATCTAGGTTAAAAATTAATCATAAATCTTGAGTAATCTTGTGTGGATGATATCTGGACATGTCACTAAGATTTTCTACGTCCCTTGGAGTGCATTTCAATCATGAATGTTGTTGTTATCCTATCTCTTTGAAGACTAGCTTCAACTGTGTGTAGTTGTCGAATATCCTGGCAAAGCATGGTTTGATTTTATCTCTTTTCATGAAGTATTAAATTGTGCATATGGATCAATGGTTGAAACTCACTCATTTTGAATAATTTTAGAATTCATGTTCATTTCTTTAAATTTCATTAATCATCATCATCAACTGCAAAATATTGATACATGATGAGCAAAACATAGTAAATATGTGGACATCCATAGACAATTGAACATCCTATGCATATTTAAGAAAATTGCATGCAAGATTGAAAATATCATGCAAATACTTGGAAATAATGATAGGAATCATGAAAATATCAGCTCGTAGGCACAATATTTAGAAGAATTTAAGGTGCAAAATTAGAATTAAGAAAAGATTAGTTCAAATTTAAGTAAATTTAGAAGAAAAAGAAAAAAACTAGTCAAAGTTACATGAATCATCATGAACAATCCTAATCAGAGTAAAGATTAGAAGAATTGATTAAACTTAGGATATATTCACATGAACATATGCATATCCTAGTTAGAGATTGTAGGATTTAACATAATTTGTTGAGATTCATGTAGGATGAGTGACACAGAGCAAATATTTACATATTTGGATATAAATTACATCGAATTGCATGCGTAAGACCCCTGAATGTTTAACAGCAAATTCACATCAAACCACTAAGAGATTATCATAAGATCATGACTTGATCAACGAAGACTTGAGATCACAAGTTCATCCTAAATTTATCATATTTTTGAAGAGGATAAAGGTTTGTGATATGAATTTTTATCTCTGTTAATATGACTAATAGTTGTATCAACACAACTCCACCAAATACCTCATACCATTGCAAAAACCTCATCTTAGAGACAATATCCACTCAACACTAACTGCTCATCCTCTTGCACCATAAGAAACTCATAAGAAACTCACACAGTTGAAATAGTTGACACCAATGACAACACAAGCTTGTTGACATCAATGACCACCAATTACACATACTCGCAACATCATTCTCATCTAGTTGGTCACTTCAGCCTCAGCAAACAATGAGAGACACTCCTACCTACTCTTTATATGTCAATCCCAGAAAGACCCTCACTCCTATTACATGAATTGGACATGGCACAGAATCCAAGATGACAACATCAAAACATGACACTAAAAGATGCACAATATATTTCAAAAATGGAGACCATTCATTCCATTAAATAGTATACTCAATTAAGTCTAAAATGCAATTTTCATCATTTTCTTTCAAACATGAAAAATTATAAAATACTCCCACATCCATTAGTGGAGTCACATGCAACCTTCAACTTTTTTCATAATTTGATTTTGAGATGAAATACAAAAATCAAAATTACGCTTCAATTCCCAATCCACCCAACATCCATAATTCATAATAAAATTGGGAGAAGGGGAATCCAATCAAATTTTTCTATGGTAATGGCTCTAAGATTGACATTTAAAATTAAAACCCTACAATTTAATTATGCATTCAACAAATAAATCTTCAACCAAATTCATCCTACAACATGAAGGTCATATGCTCCACCTAGTGTCGACATGGCAATGGAGAATACTATTTACAATTTAAACTTTTAAAATTAAAATGTAAAGGGGAAGAATATCTTTCCAATGAAGAACACAACAAAATGGAAGCAATTTTTTCTTGAATCCCAAGTATACCTCCAAGAATTTTTTCAAGCAACTCCAATCACCAAGAAAACTCCAAGTCTAGGAAATAATTTCTTTCACAAAGAAGAGAGAGAGAGAGAGAGATTCTTCCAAAATACAAAAGTGAATCCCAAGCCCTTTCCTTTTTCCTTTTCTGTAATTCCCTAAACCCCTTTTTCTATTTTATTCATTTTCACACTCAAATGGATATTTTAACACGCCTTTTGAATTTCCAATTATATTAAAATATTCATTTTATTTAAACTAGAATTGTGTGTGTGTGTATATATGTATGTATCTATATGTATATGTATATATATGTATATATATATATATGTATGTATGTATATGTTTACATATGTATATGTGTATATATATGTATATATACATATGTATATGTATGTATTTATGTATATACATATATATATACTTCCCTAAGGTGACTTAATTAACATACCTCATATTTATAAATAATTTTATTTTCTTCATGCAATATATTTTAACTCCCTAATGTAATAATCTTCATTATATTTCCTCTATACACACGGGGTAATAAAATTCTCTAGGATTTTCTACAAAAGCATAAATAAATATTTTTTCCACAAACATAATAAATATGAGATTCAAGATAATTTAAATGCAACACATTGAAACACAATAAAACCATCACAAAGGACATCCACACACTTTACAAGTTTTCAGAACATATGAATCTTGAAATTGCCACCGATTTAGATCCATGTTTACAAGGATACACAGGATCCATCTCATGCTTGAATCGAGTGAAATAAAGGTTAACACACAATTTTAACCTAATACAAAAGTCTCATTTATAACCACCATTGGGGAATAACCATGTACCTACATAGTTAGGTTAAACATCAAGCATACCTACTCATATATAATATTCAAAGCAAAGCATAAACACCCAACATAGCATTATATCACATAAACTAAATAACCATAATATATAACATGAATCATCAACATATTCACAGAGATGCAATAACTAATAGTAATCCACAATATTAATCCATGTATAATAAACACATCTATACAGTATAAATACTCATATCAAAATAGTGGAATGATTACATGAAAAGGTTCAACATATAAAATCACAAAAAATACATCCATAGGCAAATGCCTAGATGCCAATACAAAACCCATAAAAAAACACCTCTATGACATAATAAAACATCATCACTAATAATAGTAGCACGTCCAAAACAAAGATTCAAAAAATGGCAAGGCATAAGCACCACAGGCATTACAACATCCAAAATATAAATGGATCACATTCTAATACAAAGGTGAGGTACATATACAATTACCACCTTTCTATGCCTTAACAAAAGTTCATCGATAAACATATACTATAACTTTTACAAATATAGAAATTATAATAATTCAAGCTATACCAATTGAGGAGATGGAATCTCTTACACACTCTCCAAGACATGCCACCACAATCCCATCACACATCCCAATGGTGATCAACACCACCCAACCATGTGGGACCCTAAGACCCAACCCTCATACTAAGAGACAACATGATTACAAACATAAGCATGACATATTGTAAGCACTAAAAACACGCACAAGCTTGAACAAAGACCCCATGATTATGTATAATCCTAATAACTCACATAGAAATGTGAATAATAGTGCCCTCTCAGTAGTACTCCTCTTGGAGACATGTTTTTTGGTTTTCCTTCTGTCAATTCTTTAAAATTTTAAGCATTCTTCATTTCCCCTTTGTCAATTCTTCTTTTTTCACATTCTTTATCTTGCCTACAAGCTTAGTTTTTTTCCTTTTCATGCTAATTTCACCTATCAACACCCTATTCTTAAGGTCTCCAACCCTAGGAAGCTTCTAAATAGCCTAACAAACCAAACACATGTTTTACTTTTTGTACGGCTTTCCTCCTTTTAGGGTTGCACCCTATTACTTGATAGTCTCCCATGAGTGACCTGATGATCTTCCCTAGGTGACCCTACCCTTTTGCATCCTAGAGCCCAACCCTAGTGATAGATCACCTTCTCATCCTTCTAATAAGTAAACACAATTGTTAGTTCTCACCTGAGTGCCTTTCTTTTAGGGTCACCCCTATTATTTGATAATCTCCCTTGGGTGACCTAACAATTTGTCCTAGGTGACCTGCCCTGGTAAAAGGGGTGACCATTGCAGCATTTTAAACATGATTTTATCCTTTGATTTGAGCCCAAAAAAAGGTCTATTTTCACCTAGTTTGCATACAATTTCAAGATAAATATAGAGGAGACCATAATTAACTTATTTAACACTCATAATCAACCAAATTTAGCCCATGTGATCTAATTTTAACTCCTCTCTATCTTCTCCTAATAGCCAATCCTCCACAAGTGATAATATTTGAAGCTCAGATCACTCTTCAATCAATTGAGTTCACAAAAAAATTAATTGAGTCTAACTGATAAATCAAGCAAGTTAACTCTCCAATCATGAGAGTTAATTCCTCAATCATCCTCATCCCCCATGTGCAAATCCAACCTATAAATACCCCCTCCTCCAAGCATTAGAGGAGGAAAACTAAAGAATTGCACCCATTCATAGCTTTTAGTTTGCTCTCCATTTGCATCTTAGGTGGTTTCTCAGGATGCACGTGCCTTTTGTTTTCCATTGTTTTCTCTATTCAAGATTTCAAAAGCTTCATTACAGTATTATCATGCTCTCATATTTCTCACTTTCCTCCAAGAGGAGGACCGCACTACTACAAGAGGATGAGGAGGTTGTTGAACAAAAAGGATTCCTGAGGGTAGTGCAAAGGTCATACACCAATCTATTCTAGGTTCTTTTCATGTTTTTGTAGTAATTAGATAATGAAAAGTTGCTCTTGAGGAAGGTAATTTGTTATTTTGATCTTGATAAGAACTATTAGTTTACTTTCATTTCATTGCAATAGATTAGAGAGAAATTTACTTTTTCATAGGTTAATTCATTTGCTTTCAATAGTAAGTTCTTTAGTTCCTTTCCTAGAGTAGATTTCAAAAATCGTCAAAAACACAAAAACATAAAATAGAATTGCATTAGGTAAACTTAATCATAAAGTGCATTCATATAGAATTGGTTTATTTATTCAAGAAAAATACAAAAATATAGCTTGCATATCAAATAGTTGCATTCATACACAAAAATATAAAAATACTAGGAAAACTCAAAGCATTCAAACCCTCGATCTCATCATGGGGTAGTCACATTCATGTTGGACACAAACCCTTGATAACATCACAAGATAGAAACAAAAATCAATAAAAAGTCAACCCTAGGTCAATTTAAAAATCTAGGTCAATCTTGATCAAAATAAGTCAAAGCATAACAACTCTCTTAGAATAACAAACAAATGTGCCCATGACTTAGAAGAGAGTGGATCAAATAAATTCTAGAAGAACTAGAAGAAATAAACCCTAGGCCACAACTCACACAGGAGCAACAACACATCATTAGAGTTGTAGAACAAGACATACAAATTCAACAATGCCTTCAAGATCATGAAGCTAGGTTACAATGTGATAGGTGTTACAAGTATGTGCCTAATCGGTGTTGTCATTGGTGTCAACATATCTTTGTTGTCATTGGTGTCAATTTTATCCTATTTTGTTATTTGTTTAGAAGCTTTATATGTTGAGGATATTGAGAAAATTTTTCTCTCCAGAAGACACTGTGAGTTACAGTAAATTGTAGTGAAGACAGTGAGTTGCATACTGAAAAATAGTCTAGAAGATTGCTCTGCATTTCTTGCTGATTGAAGATATTGGTCTATGGATTGGAAGTTATTTAGAGGCATGTTTGAAGATGCTAAATCCTGAGTTTGAGCCTCTAGTGTGAATAATTGAGTGAGTTACATTCACCAGAGCAAAACCTGCTTTTTCTGATTATTCATTGGTGCCAGAGAGAAAGTATTTTGCTCCGCATTCCTTTGCATTAAAGTATTTTTCTCTGTGGTTCTAGAGGGAAGTCTGGGATGATGATAAGTGCCTACAATTGTAATGGTTCATGTTTTCATGGTCCTCAACCAATCTTCCTTTTATGATAGTTGAAGACAATGAAGTTCGTGTGCTCCAGTGTGAAGAATCTCATGGATAAAGTGGTTTGAGTTTGTGTAGTTGCTCCTGGTGATTTCAATGTGCTTGTGGATGCCTCCTAATCATGTTCCTACCTTTACATGGATCTGTGTTAAGGAATTGAGATCATGTTTGAATATTATTCCTAGATAACATAACATGTAATCAGTCTTAGCTGACTGGGTTAATTCCAATGATTGCAGAGATCTCTTGAAGATTATAGAAGCATGTTGTGGCATGGAAGATCATGTTTGAGTCCCATCTAAGGCATGCCATGATCCGCATACATTTATACTACATTTTCCTTAGCATAATTTTGTATTAGGTCAAGACCTATTTTGTAAATGTTTGTAATGCCAACCTTGGAGATTGTTCCAATGGTTGATGATTGTAATGTCAACCTTGATGATCATTACAAGGTTGATGTAGTGTATAAATACTTGTAATTGAGTCATGGAAAACATGTCCTTGGGGTGAAGATGCAAAGATAAGGTAAAGGGTGAAAAGGCAGAGTAGAGTAGAGGAATTATTGTATTACAATGAATTGATCTCAGACATGAAGAAGATGTTGATCTTAGCAGTGAGCCACTGGTAGGGTTTAACATCCCTTAGGGTTTAATAGCCCTCATTGTAATCTTTCTAGGTTTAGGGTTGAGGCAGTGAGCCTGCTAGACCTAGTTGTACTTCATGGCAATGAGCCAGCATGTTCTAAGCCCGTGGAGTGACCAAGAATAAACATCAATATTCAAAGATTGTAATATATATTGAGAGCTAATCCTCTCCGTGGTTTTTCCCTTAATAGGGTTTTCCACATAAAAATTTGGTGTCTCTTGTGTTTGATGTTGCAACTGTGTTTAAATCTCTAATTTCATGCATTCACTATTTAATCATAATAACTATGGACAAGTGGATAATGTTTAAGGTGCAGAAGTGGTTAGGTTTTTGTGACAACTGATTCACCCCCCCTCTTAGTTGTCCAGTGCATTTCAACAATTGGTATCAGAGCCAATTTCCTCAGAAGAAAGCTTTACCGCTTGACACTAATCCAGGATGTCATATAAGAAGGAAAGTCTATGGCTTGATGGAATGAACTACTCCGTCTGGAAGATTTGCATGAAAACCCATCTCCTCTGCTTGGGTTATAGTGTCTAGAAAATAACTGAAAATGATTATAAAATACTAGAGAATGGTCCGCAAACTAAAGATGAGATAAAGAAATTTGAGTTGAACATAAAAGCCAAAGATGCCTTGGTAAGTACATTAACCAACACCAAACTAACAAAGATCATGGTGTCATGCCCACCTTTCCCATGCGGTCACAACATGCAACACACATGTCATGTCCACATTTGTCATGTGGTCATGACACAAAATATCAAAAAATTTCCCACGCTTCCCTAGAAACCCCCTTGCATGCATAAGTGTGCTTGGTGGCATATGCTTAAGGCATAAACAATATAGTTGAAAGCAGTGTGATATGCACACGTGCGCATAGCAAATGCAAGAAGGCCAACAAGGGGGTCATTACGACGCAGTGAACATCGCTAATAAGGATAAACTTACTAACCTACTAAACCCTAAATTCTGGGAAAATCTAGCAGCATAATGCCTCACAGACGTGAGTAGGGTTTATTGTAGTAACACTAATTGTGATCACGAGGTTTCCTAATTTGGTTTAATAAATTTCTTACGACTCACTAATTACATTGGAATATGGTTGATTAAGTTAATTGTACATTTTTCAACAAAGTCCGATCATTTTCTCTCCTTCAATTTTCTGAAATTTAATATTAATTTGTTCTGCTTCACGTTTTCTGAAATTTAATATTAATTTGTTCTCCTTCACATTTTCTAAATTTTAATACATTTTACAACAAAGTCCAAAAATTTCTTCTCCTTCGCATTTTTTGAAATTTAATATTAATTTGTTCTCCTTCACGTTTTCTAAAATTTAATATTAATTTGTTCTCCTTCGTGTTTTCTAAATTTTAATACATTTTTCAACAAAGTCTGAACATTTGTTCTCCTTCGTGTTTCCTATCAATTAGAGTTATCTCTACATCATTTACATTATTCCTAATTTCTTGGTAGATCAAATCTCGTAACAAGATTTACTAACATCATTTGAAAAGTATGCTAGGTTTCCATTCGGGTTTCAAAACAACGTCTACTTAACTCCCATAATTAACTTTGCTCCAATGATTAAAATAAACATTAAATTTGATTAATTCTTTTAGCCCTAAATTGATCTCATGTATTTTCTCCTCTTTGTTTTCACTTTTATCTTTCTTTCTCTTTTTCTCTCATTTTTCTCATTTTCTCAATTTGTCATTTTCTCGTTGTGCAGGTTGAGTTTAAATGACCACATATGAAATACATATGATGGCTTCAAATAATTTTAAAAATATAAACACACACACACACACACACACACACACACACACACACACATATATACATATACATAGACATATATATATATTATATATATATATATATATGCTTATTGTATTTACAACACTATGTTTTCTTTTAATAAAATATATGTATATAATTTATTTTCTTTTTCCTTGTATTTCATTTGTGAAATTGTCAAACCCTAAACATATTTTCTTATAATTAAGAATATATATATATATATATATAATTGTTATTATTAGATTTTCTTTTATAAATATGAACTATACATTTCTTTTGTATTTTTCAGTAGGGAAGATATTGAAAACCCTAAATATATTTTTGTTTGGCTTGTGTTAATGGTAAGGCTGTGAGGGATGGCGGTGGAGGCATGGAGGAGGCCGCAGGTGGAGGGGTGCAAAGAAGGGGTTGAGGGCAGAACTAGCAGCGGAGTTCGGTGTAGGTTGTGGGCGGTGGAGAGGGAGGAGGTTCTGAGTGGGCCGCAGAGGGGAAAGGCAGTGGCAGTGGTAAAGACAGAGGGCAATGTTAGCTATAGGGAGTAGCAAAGGAAAGGCCAAAGGCTGTGCGGGGGTTTAAAGATATTGGGGGTGTGGGGAGGGGGGTGGAGCCCCTACCCACATCCCATTTATTGGGGTGTGGGTGGGGGCTCCACCCCCCTCCCCACACCCAACATCAAAGGCTCGACGGTGGGGGGGTTTGAAGCCCCCCCACCATTTACATTTAAATGCCCTCCGCAATAACAACACGACTATCAAGAATAGTCTATAATCTCCTCTACATTTTATATTATCTTAAATTTTATATAATATTATATATATATATATACAGTCCTCCTACAATTTTTTTTTTCTTATCTAAATTTTTAGTTTCTCGTGACAATACAGTTTATTAGTTATCAAAATATATAACAATATATATATATTGTTGTTTATAAAATGAAGTCTGTATTTTTTTTTTTTTTTTTAATTTTATAACAGAATGAACAGAAACAATTTATATTAAAAAAAACATATATGAAATATACTATAAAGTTCCAATGTAAATTTTCCTCCATACCCTCACAATTTATTTCTCTTCTGAATTTATCAAATAAGCAAAGATATGTATATTATTATTATTTTTTATATCAAATTTATCCATAAGGCAAGGAGATTTATTTTTAAATATACTCATTGGAATATTACTAACATTTACATTTTTTTTAAAAGAAAAAGAACGATGCAATTAAACAAATACTTCTATTACACCACAAAAACTAATTTTCTCAATTATAATAACAAATTACAATTTATCATATTGTCAAAAAAAAATTAAAATCAAAACCTTTCTATTTTGGTATATATATATATAAAGGAAATAAACATACAATGAAATAGCATTGAAACAAAAAAATTAAAATCACAACCTTTCTATTTTGGTATATATATATATATATATATATATATATATATATATATATATATATATATATATATATATATATATATATATATATATATATAAAGGAAATAAACATACAATGAAATAGCATTGAAACAAATCTCTTTTTTTTTCAATTCATCCTTTTGAAGGATAAGAATTAAGCAACAATTTATAACTTTAATTTACAAGGAAATAGCTTGCAAACAATATGAGAAAATATAAGTTTTTACAACATGAGAGAGAGAGAGAGAGAACCATATTCTCCTCTTGGACTACAATCAAAGATGAAACATCTAAATAGGCCAAGCTCTTCTCAAGAGCTTAAAGAGTAAAGGAAAATAAAATATTTCTCCAAGAACAAGGAGTTTCTCCTGTTGGCAAGAGACACTATATGGATTCATGATTATTGTCATTGATGGCAACAAAGTTCATCCCTCACATCCATAGGACATGGTGTGTCTCTACCAGAAGTCAGAATGAAGATTGTTGTGTTCCGGTAAACAAGAACAGAGCATGTGGCAAGGTCCGACAGATAGGTCCGGATCTCTCAGAGAAAGTATCTTGGTGAAGTGTGGATTTGGGGAAGTCAAGAGGAGTATCTTGACTGATAGATTCCAGGGTTTGAGCCTCCGGTGTGGAAAGGATAGAGAGATATGAATGCTTGAGTGTCGGGTTCCCAAGTGACAGTGTGAACAAAGGAAGAACTGACTGGCAGAACATCAGACATTATTTCAGATGTGTTATTGATGATGGAAAAGGTTCTTAAGGCATAAGTTATGTTTCACCAACATAATTAATGACTTCTACAATTATATGATTGATCCACATTACTTGGTGTGCAAGGATTCAGCCGACAGATTAGAGTTTGAGGAAATTATTAACTGTTCCGGATGCTGACTAGAAAGGTGATGAAATTACTTGTGCGGATATATATACATGATGGATTTAGTTGTGAGGGGTGTTGTTGTTAATGATGTGCGAATAAAAGTAGAAAAGCAGAGTAGGAGCAGTAAGGAAGGTCCGATATGTGAAAGGAAAGCAGCATCAAAAAAGAGGAAAGATGAAGTGCAGCAGATCAGTGTACTGAGCTTAACTGGAACTGAACCCTAGCATTTGTAGATGCTCCCAATCAGTTCAAGTATTGTATAACACTCTCTTTGTAGACAGTGAGTCTCTTGTAGGCAGTGTGCCTCTTGTGAGCAGTGTGCTCAGGCAATGAGCCCTAATTGGCAAGTGCCATTTTGTTTTTCTATTCTTCTAACAGAGAATACAATCTTGGGTTAATCACCCCATGGTTTTCTCCCTTAACAGGGTTTCCACGTCAAAAATATTGTGTCATGTGTATTTCTATTTCATGGTTATGTTTGCTTGTTTGAATTAATGTTGCATTGATTAAAGAGAAAGTTTAGAAAACAGAACTAATTAGGATAACTAATTCACCCCCCCTCTCAGTTATCAACAATTGGTATCAGAGCCAATTTCCTCCTAACAGAGTCTAACAGCTCGAGGAAATATGGGAATCCAAATGGATGCATATTGTTTAAGGGAGCAACTCAAGACTGCCCTTGAAGATCTTGAACAGTCAAACTCTGAAGTCAATAAATTAAAGGAAAGACTCAAACAGGCTAATGATTTCAGGAGAGAACTAAAAGACAAATTAAGTCTCTCTATGAAAAAGAGAAAGGAACTGCTTCAGCAATTGGCAAGACAAAGTGAAGCAAATAATGCAAATGAAGATTTGACTGAGAAAACCAAGTTATGTGAAAAGTTATCAAAAGAAGTCATTATGGTAAGACATGAAATGGAATCAGGAGTTATAAAGTTTACCCAAGAGATTGAAGAGAAAAGAAAAACTGAAGATAATCTAAGACAATCTCTCAAGGAGAAATCAGAAGATTGCCACCAAATGGATAGAATTATTAGACATCTTGAATCTGATCTTGAAGATGCTAAGGATAATGAAGAAAAACTTGAGGATCAAATTGTCTCTCTCAAAAGGGATCTTCAAACAACAAATGAATATAAAGAGAAATTCAAGATAAGTTCTGCTCAACTTGAAGTTCTTCTTGGAAGTCAGAAGAGGGCAGATGACAACTGTGGTTTGGGATATGAGAAAGGAGAAAGCTCTGGATCAGGTCAGCAGAATTTTGGACCAGAAAATCCAAGGAACAGGCCTAGAAGACCTCCGGTAAGATAGCCCAATGCTCAAAGATATACATCCTTCAATGGATACTGCCACAGCTATAATCACTTTGGTCACAAAGCTAATCAGTGCAGAAAGAGAATGAATCAGACTAACTCATCCTTCTCCAAACAGTGTTTTAACTGCAAAAGGTATGGTCACAAGTCTTATGAATGCAAAAATATGCAAATGAACAAATCATTCAATGGTAGATGCTTTGCATGCAATAGAGTAGGTCATATGGCTAATCAATGCAGATCAAGAGGATATCAGTCAAATATGCAAAGAAATGTTGTTTGCCAAATCTGCAATAGGTCTGGCCATAGTGCAAAATTCTATAGAAGCAAGAATCAGGACAAAAGAGGTCCGGTATATCATAATCAGAATCAAGATAAGGGTAAACAAAAGGTGAATGCGGATGAAGTTAAAAGTGAGATGAGCAAGATTTGGGTGAAGAAAAGTACTAAGAATGTAGAGGTTGGATCTGCACTAGACTCTAGTGCTGATATTCCTTCCAGAAATTAAAAAAAAAGGTGAGCTCTGGCTCAGGGGGAGACACAAAGAAAACCTTGTTCCCCCAGCTAGTCAAGTAGTGCCAAAACTGGCACAAGAAGAGTTGTGGATTGAAGGGTTCATAAGGAAAACATCCAAACAAAATATGGTTAAGATTTGGAAGATTCGCATGATGTTTAAAGATCAGGACAGATCCGGTTCTTCAAGTCATCCGAATAAGGCAAACTGGAATAATGTAGGTCGAGCATTTATTGTAATATGATATTAGGGTTTGCGGAGCAATATAAGGGTTTTCTCATTAATCACTTGTTCATTCTGCACTCAAGAAGAAATGAAAAGTGGAGCTTTGCAACGAAATTCCTCAAGTTCATCAAAGATCATTTACAGAAGTCATTACATCCAGAAATCAATCCAACCTCCTCCATGAAACCGAAAGGTGCAAAAGAAACATCCATACAAATCCTTGGAGGTAGATCCCCTAGGTGCATTTTCTAGTGTTTCGCATGGTGTTTTGCACACTGAAGATATTAGGGTTTATATACATGCGAGTATTGAAGAATTTGGGCAATCAAAGTTAGTAGATATCTATCACAAATAGTTGTTAGATGATTCTTTTGAGATTAAACCTCAGTATAAAGCCATCCGGGATAAGCATTTTGCACAGTGCATTCATTTTCCATGTTTTGAAGAAGATGAATGGGTCCAGTATGTATTGAGTAGAGTGCATGACAATTTCCTATGGTTGAATAAACCATTTAAGATCACCAAAGATGCAATTAGGGTAGTAACCGGTCTACACTCATCTGGTGGAATACCTGTTCTCAAGTCTGTCAAGAATCAGACAGTAAGTGATGCAACTGGATCAAAATTTGACAAGAGAGCTATGACAATTGAAGACATCACTGAACTGGATGTCAAATTTGCTTCCATAATAATTGGTTACAAGATTTATCACTCTAGTAGGGAAAACTCAGTACTGGGAACTGCAGTTTACACAGCCTATCAAATGCTAAAAGAAAATGTTGACTATGATCTGTGTGAACTTCTTCTCAGCCAACTATTGGAAAATTTGCAAAAGATCAAGAAGGATAAGAAGAACTCCTTCAAGTATGGTGGCTTGTTACTCTGCCTATTCTTTTATTACATAAATGAGCTTCCCAGATCCAATGGCTAGGTGTGGTAGAATGAGAAACTGGTTGCAATTCAGATAAGAGACTATTTGCATGGGCTTGGGGATGCTAAAGCAAGAAATACAGCCATGTGGGGATACTTCAAGAACTTTCAAAACATGATGCAAGCAAGAGAAAGGATTCCCTAGTCTCTTGTTGAGAAATACAAAGACACAATCTGCTTTATGGTAGAGACTGATCAGTGCCTAATGGAGGCAGTAGAACCAAGGACAATTTGGATCATGCCCATGGGGTATGAAGTGGATGAATAGATTGTGGAGTTGCATGTTCAACACATGCTAAGTCAGCCAAAGGATCCAAAGGCAGAAAGGTTTGGAACCTTTGAGGAGTTGAGTGTAAAGATTCATGTGGAACTCAGAGAACCAGAGATGAAAAGGAAGGTGAGAAAAGAAGTAGAACATATTGCCCAAGGTCTTGGCATCTCAAAGGAGGCACTTGATGCCCATAGGGAAAAGAGAGAAAAGGCTGAGGCAGAAAAGAAAGAGGCAGAAAAGGGAAGCAAGAAAAGTGCTCTAGTAGAAACCTCAACCCAGACCAGATCATCAAAGAGATCTGCACCTGTCACTACCAAAAGCTTAAAAACATCAAAACTGGAACTTTAGACATCCGGAAAAGGAGAGAAAAGGTCTAAAACAAAAGCCACAAGGGCTTATGCAAGTCAAATAGATGAAGAGGAAACCAAATTAGATGAGGGGGTAAAGGAAATAAAGAAGCAAAAGAAGAAAGGATCCAGTAAACCTTCGATAGGACAAGACAAGGAAGAGAAGGAAGAGGAATTTGTTGAAAAACCCACTTTCTCCTTAGATGATGTAGTAAAAGCAGTCACAGTGGATGGGAACCTGCAACCCTTAACAGAATTCTATAATGAATACAATGAAGCAGATAAAAAGATTCTGGAGGAAGCCACAGTTAAGTTTTTAAACATTTACAATAAAGCTTTTATTGAAATTATCTCTTTAACTCCTAAGAGTCTAGAAAAGGAGTTGAAAATGAGAAAGACCAATGCCATGGCAAAAGACCTTGAGATCCGAGAACAAATAGCTATTCAACTATATCCTTCAATCGATCCCAAGACAATGAATATGGCATTCAAGGATTGCAAGGATGAGTTCAGGAGCAAAGCAAGGATGAATCAGCTCATGCTTGGTGAGACTGACAAGGTAGCCAAGGACACTAAAGAGATTCTATGGAAAACCTTCAAAAGATTTAATCTTCCTATTATAGAGGACTTGGGTACTGATCCCTCAACCACAAGTGTTGTAGAAGAAACCACTGAGAAAATGACAAAAGAGGTGGGCCCTGAATAGACCAACATTTCTCCTCTGGTTTCCCCTACAGTCTTCGGATCTAAAGGAGAAGAAACATTATAGGAGAAAGAAGCAGAGGTGAAGGAAAAAGAAGATGACAGTGCTAAGGTTGTAGAGGGAGAGAAGACTTCAACAGAGAAGACCACAACTGCTAGTGGTGAGAATGTAGAAGGAGAGAAAACTCCAAAGGACAGCTCCAAGATTGTAGAAGAGAAGAAACATTTGTCTCCAGCAAGAGACACTGCACAAACTGTCCAAGAATTCTTAACAAAAGCAACTATAGAAATTGATGAACCGGACCTAGTAAAAGGACCATTAGATTTTGACTCTCTGTCACCGGTGCAAACAATGAAAATAGCCTCATTTGCAAATGAGAAGGTCAAAGATAAACTACTAAAATATCACATGGAAGACTACGAGCTTATGGAGGTGGCATCCGGAGTGCTAGAAAAGATCATGCCATCTTTTCAGAAGGATCCCACAGCCTCCTCTTCCAGTAATCTCAAAACCTTAGTCAATAGTGTTAGTACACATTTTGATTCTCTAGAAAAATCAGCTGAAGAAAAGGTCCGGAAGGAGTTTTTGGATAAAAGGTTCTCCAAGGTACAAGGTTTGATCATTAATGATAGGAGAAACATGAATATTGGGATAAAGAGCTTAGAAAATGCTCTTAAGAATGGTAGAGAAATATACAATTTTTGTATTTCTTGGTCCAAAGTTACAGTGGAGATTGAGAAGAAAATAAAAGAGCAAGAGGACAAACTACTAAGCTTGTCTCAAAGTTTTGATCCTCTTTCATCCTCGATAATAAATCAAGAGTGTCAGACTATTGCAATCACAAATGCAATTAAGAATTTTGAGAAGGAAAGGAAGAACATAATTAACCAGATGGGTGAATTTAGAAGGATTATTATCCCTAAGTTAGAGGCCATGCATGAGGCCATAAATGATGCTCATATTACAACCTGGACCAATGATCCGACAGATCTTAAGAAGGCAGAAGCATTTGCATTCTTGTTGAGTGGTCACATCTCAATTTTAGACAGGATGAAGCAGAGTTGGGCGACAGAAGTTGTATAGTTGAAGAATACTTTTTCAGACATACTCAAGTATATGTAAGTACAACTTGTATATATATACTTATGAGGCTAAGTATAGTTAAATTTTTTTGAAAATTTTGGTATGCGGACCCTACCCTTTACCATTGATGTCAAAGGGGGAGTGAGGAGCAGTGAAAAATGAGGAATCCAACTAAAGGGGGAGCTCCAGAAAATGTAGAGCATCAACCAAGGGGAAGCATAGTGTAAACACTTAGTCATTTTTCACTAAGTGTTGCCATCAATGCCAAAGGGGGAGATTGTTGGCAAGAGACACTATATGGATTCATGATTGTTGTCATTGATGGCAACAAAGTTCATCCCTCACATTTGCAAGACATGGTGTGTCTCTACCGGAAGTCAGAATGAAGATTGTTGTGGTCCGGTAAACAAGAACAGAGCATGTGGCAAGGTCTGACAAATAGGTCCGGATCTCTCAGAGGAAGTATCTTGGTGAAGTGCAGATTTTGGGAAGTCAAGAGGAGTATCTTGACTGATAGATTCCAGGGTTTGAGCCTCCGATGTGGAAAGGATAGAGAGATATGAATGCTTGAGTGTCGGGTTCCCAAGTGACAGTGTGAACAAAGGAAGAACTGACTGGCAGAACATCAGACATTGTTCCGGATGTGTTATTAATGATGGAAAAGGTTCTTAAGGCATAAGTTATGTTTGGCTAACATAATTAATGACTTCTACAAGTATATGATTGATCCGCATTACTTGGTGTGCAAGGATTCAGCCGACAGATCAGAGTTTGAGGAAATTATTAACTGTTTCGGATGCCGACTAGAAAGGTGATGAAATTACTTGTGTGGATATATATACACGATGGATTTAGTTGTGAGGGGTGTTGTTGTTGTTAATGATGTGCAAATAAAAGCAGAAAAGTAGAGTAGGAGCAGTAAGGAAGGTCCCGTATGTGAAAGGAAAGTAGCATCAGAAAAGAGGAAAGATAAAGTGCAGCAGATTAGTGTACTGAGCTTAACCAAAACTAAACCCCAGCATTTGTAGATGCTCCCAATTAGTTCAAGTATTGTATAACACTCTTTTTATAGACAGCGAGTCTCTTGTAGGCAGTGTGCCTCTTGTGAGCAGTGTCCTCAGGCAGTGAGCCCTAATTGGCAAGTGCCATTTTGTTTTTCTATTCTTCTAACAGAGAATACAATCGTGGGTTAATCACCCCGTGGTTTTCTCCCTTAATAGGGTTTCCACATCAAAAATATTGTGTCATGTGTATTTCCATTTCATGGTTATGTTTGCTTCTTTGAATTAATGCTGCATTGATTAAAGAGAAAGTTCAGAAAGAAGAAATAATTAGGATAACTAATTCACCCCCCCTCCCAGTTATCAACATCTCCAACTTCACATATAGCTCCCAAGAACCTACATATCACAACAAGGGGGAACAAAACCACACATC
Source organism: Cunninghamia lanceolata (assembly GCA_027924645.1). Lineage (NCBI taxonomy): Eukaryota > Viridiplantae > Streptophyta > Pinopsida > Cupressales > Cupressaceae > Cunninghamia > Cunninghamia lanceolata. Next base: position 7,626,965 of record BSBN01000445.1, read on the forward strand.
TTGCTCTCCTCCCTACTGTAGACCCTCAAGAGGGTCACCCCTGAGATAGGGAGGTCATCCACACACCTAGGGAACTCAATTCCACTTCACAACAAGGCACACAAACATTCCAAAACACAATATTACACCCATGGATAATCACAACACATGAATTTAGCCAAGGCGAATTCAAAGGGGTAGGGGAGTGGACACACTCGACTCAAGAGTGCCACTCCTACAAAATATCCCAACACAATTTCTATTATGGCCTCAAGCCAACAAGTTTAACAAACTCTTCCAAAGTTCCCATATTTTGGCTCTCAATCCATGTATCAAATTGCTCAAAGTCACATAAATTGCCCTCAAGGCTTTCAATATCCCAAAACAAGGTAATGACCCCAAGGAGGATCACTCCTCCCCTACCCCACACTTGTTGAGCATCTTCTCCCAAGTGGGAGAGGCTCTTACAACACCCCATAAAATTTCCCCACAATAACAAAATACAATTCAATAAAATACATCACACACATATGCATCATGCAAACAACTAAAATACAAAAGGAAGGCCTTAGCCTTGAAAACCAACCTTTAAAAGCCCTATTAAGGAAGAAAGTTGATGTAGAGCTTCTCCAAAATCCCCTCCAACATAAGCCACTAAACTCCCTCTATCTTTTTTTTTCCAAAAATTAATTTCAAACAATTAAAATTCTCCAAAAATTCAACAACCTCTCTCCCTATCCCAAGTGGGATTAAAATAAGCCCAACCCATGAGTTTAGAGGAATGGGGAGGTGACACTTGTCACCTCCTCACTCTTCCTCCCCACTACAAGCATGTCCCAAGGGATGGTGTGGATACATGTCACTTACCCATCCCCAAGTCTCCCTCACCCCTTACCACTTGTCCTCTCTCCAACATGTGGGAGAGAAAGGAGTTAAAGAGGGAAAGAGTGACACATGTGTCACCCTCCTTTACTCTCAAGAGGGACCACACAACTCCAAGGGTACTCTCACCAATTGTGAGAGAGACTTGGAGTCAAGTCCTCCAAAATTGGTGGGTCTTGGAGTCATCTCTAACCTTGGGAAGTGAAAAGGGATGGGGTTGAGAGTTGCTACCACTCATCCTCTCCCTCCCATGCCTCCAAATTTGTCACTTAATTTCAGTGTTAAGTTAAGGTGACCATATGGAGGTCTACCAAGGGTTACTCATGTCAAAAAAGACCCTAGACCCATGGGGTATAACCTAGGGTCAAGTTAAAACACATGAAAAGGGTCTCTAAAAATTTAAAATTTAAAAGTGTAATTCAAAGACAAAAATTCTTACAACACAAATTATAATTCAAATTAAAAGAGGGTAGACTTAACCCAATTAACCACATGAAAATTAACATTACAACATTTCATCATACACAGATTTGATCTTAGTTCCTCGTGGAACTAGATCAATTTCACAAGGGATTACAACATCAAAAGTGGGATGATCTCCAATATCTGTGGCTGGTTAGAAATACCCGCACACTCTATTGCAAAGTTAATTTCACATATACACATAATAGCCAAATAAAATTAAAACATACACTCATATAAAATATCACAAGTTCACATAATCATAAAAAAAAGTCACATTACAATTAGGTTGTAATTTTTGCATTACAAACATCCATTCCCAAGATTGAATTTCAAAACAATTTTCTATCCAACATCACCCAATTAGTTTTCCCTTAATAATAAGCATTTATCTAACATCACCCAATTTGTGTTCTCTAATATACAATATCTATCTAACATTACCCAATTAGTTTTCCTTTAACATCATATTATAAATCAATTTCTATCTAACATCACCCAATTAGTTTTCCTTTAATAACATAATATAAATCAATTTCTATCTAACATCACCCAATTAGTTTTCCTTTAATATAAAGTCTAATAGCTTGGGAATTCAGGATCAACAGTCCCACAAGTCTAAATGTATTAGCACCAGTAAAGTAAGTAGTCAAATGAACAGGAATGAAAAAGGTAGGCCTCACACATGGAGCTAGAAATAGCTTATCAAATCTGGGAAAAGTTAAAGAATCTATATGAAGCAGATAACTCTGTGAAAAGGGCCAAGTTGCAAAGTTTGAAGGTGAAATATGAATGTTTGAAGATGAGTGAAGATAACAACATAACATCCTTCATGCAAAAGGTTGATGAACTTGTAAGTGGTACTAGAAATTTGGGAGAAAAAATTGAGGACATTGAAGTTGTGAACAAAATTCTTAGATTGCTACCTAAATCATATAGTCATAAAGTAGTTGCAATTGAAGAAGTAATGATAGTGACAAAGATTACAAAATATTAGCTACTCAAGAAGTTAATAGCCTTTGAAATGAGAGAACTTGGTAATTCACTTCTAAAGATAGAGACTGCTTTCAAGGCTAACACTTCAAAAGGAATCCCCAAATCTAACAAGTACAAGGTGAAACCAGATTATGAGCTTGAAGAACTTGAAGCCAACTTTGTTAACAATCTACCCAAAGGTACTGGTAAGTTCAAAGGCAAACTACCTTTCAAATGTTTCATTTGTGGTAAAGTTGGTCATTATGCTTCTAGATGCCCCACAAGAGTTCCTAAGCCAAGACCTAATAGACCTAAAATCCCAAAGAAATGTTATTATGTTGAAGATCTTGATGATGATGGAGTATCAGATGGAGAACTAGATAATGCTAGTACATCTAGTAATGAATTCTTATTTATTGCTATTAAAGAACCTGTGACTACTAATCCTACTACTTGTGTGAAGGAAGAAAAAATAGTAGAAAGTGCCTTGGTTGCTCAGGTTGTTGAAGACAAAGATGAATGGATTATTGACAGTGGATGCTCTCATCACATCACCGGTGACAAAAGTTGATAATTTTGGAAAAATTTGATGGAGGATTGGTTAGGTTTGGTGATGATAGAGCCGGTAATATTTGTGGAAAAGGATCCATTTCTTTTGATGGCCAGCATAACACTGATGATGTCTTATATGTGAAGGGATTAATGCACAATCTCTTGAGTGTTGGTCAGATGTATGGAAAAGGTTATGATCTCATATTCAAAGACAATGGATGCAAGATATTGGAAAGCTTCGGAACAATAATTGCAACTGGCAAGAAGACAAGAGGTAACATTTATCATTTGAAAGGGACTAATGAATATTGTTTGCTGGCTTAGAATGATGAAAGTTGGTTGTGGCATAGAAGGCTGTGTCATATCAATTTTAACAACATTGTGAAGATAAGTTTCACTCAAGCTGTAAGAGATTTGTCCAATCTTGTGAAGCCTGCTGATACTTTGTGCAAGGAGTGCCAATTTGGAAAATAGACAAAAATAAGTTTCAAGAGTGGTGCAGTGCACCTAGGATGTTCATAATGTCAAATTTTGAATTTTTGTGTGATGGAGACTAAATGAAGTTTTGAAAATAATGTATTAAAGCCTTCTATAGGTGTAGTCATGTAGTGGAGGCCTAGAATAGGCCATTTCTTTAGTGGATTCTACAAAGTTACTAAGACTAGATCAGTCTATTATTAGACAGTTAGCCTTTTTAGTAACAATAGTCAGTTTTAGGCTATTTTTAGCCCTTTCCCACGATTTGGGAGTGGTGCAGGAGCACCCCTACAAGGCAGGACATAAGTTCATTGTTCGCATGTCAGGACATCAGTCTATTTTTAGTATGTTTGACTTCATGATGTAATAAGGTCCATGGGACCAATGCGTATGTGTTTGATCTACCTAGGAGAATGTGCAGGTAGTTAGCGTTCGTTATCAGGTTGTCTGAGCTGTCTTCTCCCAGCCGCTGGGACTCGAGTTGGTAGTACTCGTAGGATATTGCTATATATAGCTTAGATCAGTTAGGTTTTGGTGTTGTGTTGTGTTGTGTTGTGTGGTGTTAGTGATTGAGTTGAGATTCAGAGAGCAGTCCAGATATTGAGAAACATTGTTGTTTTATAGCATTAACAGAAGCAGAATATTTGTGATAAATCTAGACAAATCTCATCAATTGCATTTATCTGGTTTACAAGCTGTTTGTGCTTTGATTTCTATTCTAATTACAGGTTGATGGATTCTTTCAACCCTTGCACCGGTTGATTCTCTGAATCGGTGGAATGGTCATGCATGTTAATTTAGGTTGCAATTTTGGTTTTTTGTTTATGCATTTCATTGTTGGGAGATCAGTTGGTAGCATGCTATGAATCAGCCTAGCATCCTCATGTGCTAGGGTTAGGAGGATAAACTTTTAAGTTTTGATCAGAGGGTGATCCAGCCTGATCATCATGTTTTCTATGTGAAGTCGTGAGGTTCTGTAAGTTTGCATGCAGTTGACGGATATGTAGGATCCGCATGTGATTTTCCAGACTGTGTGAATCGCATCGACATCTGTGAGTATATCGCTATCTGGATCAGGTTATGAAGCTGACGAAGACTATATGTTTTGAATGCATTAGGATGATATAAGTCAGTTATATACTCAGTGTGTATATCATCGTCAGGATCATCTTTCGTGTGTATCCATCATCCGCATATCGCTATCGTATGCGGGAGTAAAAATCACTTTTTTGGCTAAGGACAGGAGGAGGATCTTAAAGGTCATCATTAGGATATTTATAATATCACCCGACATTTCATCATCATGCTGCGGATGATGTAAGAGTCTTATATCCGGGTGACATCATCATCAGGTGCATGTGACGTCATCGTCATCAGGATATTGCGAATATCACCCGATGCAGATTTATCCTGCTGTCGTTAAGTGCTTTGGCATCGGCAGGAGTAATAGCGTCAGGGAGACCTTTTTCGGCCTGGCCGATAGAAGAAGTGTTGCCGATAGGCAACCTGACCGATGAAAAGAGATATCAGGGTGATATCGGACATCGGGACAGAGTGTTGAAGTCCGGCCGATAAGCCAAGTCTGGCCGATCGGTATAGGACTGATATATTCATCAGGGTGACATTAGTCATCAGGGGTAAGTCATTTCCCCTTGGCCGATGAACCATCTCTCGTCGATAGGCGATAAGGAAGTGAACAGTGGTCAGCAGGAGGATATTTCATGCTCGTCCGAAATATGATGATGCTGACAAGCTTATAGGTATACATGCTGCATGTCCAGATCTTAGCATGCTAGTGGATTAATGGCTTTTCCATCCTATTTGTAAGCTTCTGTTGCGTTTCCTCTGCATCATAGTTGTATCAGAGCAAAGGAAGGATCTTCTGGAAAAGATCAGGATATAGCAGGATGTCAGATGAAGAAGGAACATCTGAGATTCTGGCAAGGATGACCTGTTGGCAAGAGACACTATATGGACTCATGGTTGTTGTCATTGATGGCAACAAAGGTCATCCCACATATCCGCAAGACATGATATGTCTCTACCGGAAGTCAGAATAAAGAATGTTGTGGTCCGGTGAAGAAGAACAGAGCATGTGGCAAGGTCTGACAGATTGGTCCGGACCTCTCAGAGGAAGTGTCTTGGTGCAGTGCGGATTTGGGGAAGTCAAGAGGACTACCTTGAGTGGTATATTCCAAGGATTTAGCCTCCGGTGATGGACAAGGAAAAAGATATGAATGGTTGAGTACCGGATTCCTGAGAGACAGTGAAAACAGAGGAAGAACTGACTGGCAGAGTATCAGACTACTTTCCGGATGGGTTACTGTTGATGACAGAGGTTGTGAAGGCATGAATCATGTTTGGCCGACATGATTAATGATATCTACAAGTATATGCTTGATCCGCATTGCTTGGTGAGGAAGGATTCAGCCGACAGAATGAGAGTTTGTAAGAAACTAGACTGTTCCGGATGCCGACTAGAAAGGTGATGAAATTACTTGTGCGGATATATATAGAGGATGGATTTAGTTGTGAAATGGGTGTTAGTGTGGAGAGATATGCGAATAAGTCCAGAGAAAGAGCAGAGGTAGCAAAAAGGATCCGGTATGTGAAAGATAGCAGAATAAAAAATAGAGGAAAGATGAAGTGCAGCAGATCAGTGTACTGAGCCTAACCGGAACTGAACTCCAGCATATGCAGATGCTTCCAATCAGTTCAAGACTGTGATTCTCATCACTTTGTAGACAGTGTGTCTTCTTGTAGGCAGTGGGCCTCTTGTGAGCAGTGTGCTCGGGCAGTGAGCCCTAATTGGCAAGTGCCATTTTTGTAATTTCCTATTCTTCTAACAGAGAATAATTCTTGGGTTAATCACCCCGTGGTTTTCTCCCTTAACAGGGTTTCCACGTCAAAAATACTGTGTCATGTGTTTCTTATTTCATGGTTAATGTTTTTGTGTTTGATTTTATGCTACATCAATTAAAAGGAAAGTTCAATAAGGGAAATAATTAGGATAACTGATTTACCCCCCCCCTCTCAGTTATCAACAATTGGTATCAGAGCTAAGTTCCTCCTAATAGAGCCTAATAGCTTGAGGAAGATCTGGGATTTCAAATGGATGCATATGGTTTAAGGGAGCAACTCAAGACTGCCCTTGAGGATCTTGAATAGTCAAATTCTGAAGTCAGTGAATTAAAGGAAAGACTCAAACAGGCTGATGAATTCATGAGAGAATTAAAAGACAAATTAAGTCTCTCTATGAAAAAGAGAAAGGAGCTGCTTCAACAGTTGGCAAGACAAAGTGATGAAAGCAATACAAATGAAGAATTGACTGAGCAAACCAAGTTATGTGAAAAGTTATCAAAAGAAGTCATTATGTTAAGACATGAAATGGAATCAGGAACTATAAAGTTTACTTAAGAGATTGAAGAAAAAAGAAAGGCTGAAGACAATCTAAGACAATCTCTTAAAGAAAAATCAGAAGAATGCCACCAGATGGACAGGATTATCAGACACCTTGAATCTGATCTTGAAGATGCCAAAGATAATGAAGGAAAACTTGAGGATCAAATTGCCTCTCTCAAAAGAGACCTTCAAACAGCAAATGAATATAAAGAGAAATTCAAGATAAGTTCTGCTCAACTTGAAGTTCTTCTTGGAAGTCAAAAGAGGACAGATGACAAGTATGGCTTGGGATATGAGAAAGGAGAAAGCTCCGGATCCGGTCAGAAGAATCTTGGATCAAAAAATCAAAGGAGCAGGCCTAGAAGACCTCCGGTAAGACAGCCAAATGCTCAAAGATATCCATCCTTCAATGGATACTGCCACAACTGCAACCACTTTGGTCACAAAGCTAATCAGTGCAGAATGAGAATGAATCAGAATAATTCATCCTTCTCCGGACAGTGCTTCAACTGCAAAAGGTATGGACACAAATCCCATGAATGCAGAATTATGCAAGTAAACAAATCATTCAAAGGTAGATGCTTCACATGCAATAGAATAGGTCATATGGCAAATCAATGCAGATCAAGAGGATATCAGTCAAATATGCAAAGAAATGTTATTTGCCAAATCTGCAATAGGTCCGGTCATAATGCTAAAGTCTGCAGAAACAAGAATCAGGACAAAAGAGGTCCGGTGTATAATCAGAATCAAGACAAGGGTAAACAAAAGATGAATGCGGATGAGGTTAGGAATCAGATGAGCAAGATTTGGGTGAAGAAAAGTTCAGAGAATGTAGAGGTTGGATCCGCACCAGACTCTGGTGCTGATATTTCTTCCGGAAATTAAAAGTGAGCTCAGGCTCAGGGGGAGACTCAAAGAAAATCTTGTTCCCCCAGCCAAACAAGTGGTGCCGGATGTGGCACAAGATGCGGATCAAAGGGTTTGTAGATATGAATCTTGAGATACTTCAGTCAAGTTTTCAGAGGTTCGCATGAAGTTATGAAGAAGCTGTGATCGATCAAATAAGACCTGCTCAGGGAGATGCTCCGGTATGATAAAGGATTACAAAAAGGTCCGGAAAGATCCGGAAATGCACTATCTTGTTCTGCGGATTGGACAGAGTGTTTGAGATGATCTTGTAATATGCTACCTCGATTTATTCATGATTGAAAGATCCGGATGATATCCACAGATCAGGACTAATCCGGGATACTCCAAGCTATCCAGACAAGGCAAACCGGAATGATGTAGGTGAAGCATTTATTGCAGACAGGTATTAGGGTTCGCGGAGCAATTTAAGGGATTTCTCAAAGGTCATTTGCTCATTCTGCACTCGAGAAGAAGCGAAAAGTGGAGCTCTGCAACAAGGTTCTTCAAGCACACCAAGGATCTCCTGCCGAAGCTATTGGATAAAGAAATCAATCCAACCACTCCGTGCAAACCGAAGGCGCATAAGGTATTCTCCGTTTTTCATTACCTCACTGCAAATCTTTGAAGAATGGCTACTCCAAACATAGTTAAGATCTCTGATAGACCTCGCCCCTCATTCAAGAAACATCCCTACAAATCATTGGAGGTTGACCCACTAGGAGCCTTCTCTAGTGTTCCTCACGGAGTTTTACACACCGAAGACATTAGGGTTTACATACATGCAAACATTGAGGAATTTGGGGAATTCAAATTAAGAGACCTCTATCACAAGCAGCTGATTGACAATGCTTTTGAGCTTAAACCAGAGTATAAGGATATTCAGAAGAAACAATTTGAGCAATTTATTCATTTCCCCTGTTTTGAAGAGGATGAATGGGTCCGGTATGTACTGAGCAGGATGCATGACAACTTTCTATGGCTAGATAGACCCTGCAAGATCACAAAAGAGGCAATTAGAGCAGTAACTGGCCTATACTCCTTCGGAGGAGTACCTATCCTTAAATCTGTCAAGAACAACATTGTAACTGAGGCCACCGGATCAAAATTTGACAAAAGGGCAATGACCATTGAAGACATCTCCAATCCGGATATCAAATATGCATCAATGATAATAGGATACAAGATCTACCACTCCAGCAGGGAGAATTCTGTATCCGGAACTGCAATATACACTGCTTATGAAATGTTAAGAAAGAATGCAGAATATGATCTCTGCGAACTACTACTAAGCCAATTAATGGAAAACATACAGAAAATCAAGAAGGATAAGAAGAATTCCTTTAAATATGGTACTCTTATTGTATGTCTATTCTTCTATTTCATGAATGAGCTACCCGGAACAAGTGGATGGGTATGGCAGAATGACAAACCTGTTGCAGTCCAGATAAGAGACTACTTGCATGGACTTGGGGATGCAAAAGCAAGAAATTCAGCTCTATGGGGATACTTCAAAAACTTTCAGAGCATGATGCAAGCAAGAGAGAGAATTCCTCAGTCTCTCATTGAGAAATACAAGGACTCAGTGTGCTTTATGGTTGACACTGATCAGTGCCTAATGGAGGCAGTGGAGCCAAGGACTGTCTGGATCATGCCCATGGGGTATGAAGTTGATGAACAGATAGTGGAGCTGCATGTTCAACACATGCTAAGTCAGCCCAAAGATCCTAAGGCAGAAAGGTTTGGAACCTTTGAGGAGCTGAGTGTAAAAATACATGTAGAACTCAGGGAACCTGAGATTAAAAGAAAGGTAAGAAAAGAAGTAGAGCACATTGCTCAAGGCCTAGGTATCTCAAAGGAGGCACTTGATGCCAGCCGGGAAAAGAGGAGGAAGGCCGAGGAAGAAGAGAAAAGCAAAGAAAGTGCTCCGGTTGGAGCTCCCACCCGGACCAGATCAACAAAGAGATCTGCACCTCCCTCAACCAAAAGTTCAAAACCGGAAGTCCAGGCATCCGGTAAGAGATCAAAGGCAAAAGCCACAAGGGCTTATGGAAGCCAAAAGGATGAAGAGGAAACAGAATCAGATGAGGGAGTAAGAGAAGTAAAGAAACAGAAAAAGAAAGGATCTGGTAAGCCCTCCACAGGCCAAGACAAGGAGGAAATGGCAGAGGTAACTGTTGAAAAGCCCACTCTGTCACTAGAGAGCATAATCAAGTCGGTCACGGTGGATGGAAACCTTCAACCAATGACTGAATCATATGATGACTTCAGTGAGGCCGACCAAAAGACTCTGCAGGAGGCCACAGTGAAATATCTTAACATATACAATAAGGCTTTCATTGAGATCATATCTCTCATTCCTAAAAGCCTAGAGAAGGAAATGGAAGTAAGAAAGAATAATGCTCATGCCAAAGATCTTGAGATCCAGGAGCAGATAGCTATTCAGCTATATCCTCAAATTGATCCCAAGACAATGAACATTATCTTCAAGGACTGCAAAGATGAGTTCAGAAGCAAAGCCAGGATGAATCAACTCATGCTTGGTGAGACTGACAAAGTGGCCCAAGAAACAGAAGAGATCCTCCGGAAGGCCTTCAAAAGGTTCAATCTTCCTGTTGTAGAGGACTTAGGTGCAGAAACAGCTGCTGATTTGGAATCTTCTGTTCCGGAAGAAGTGAGCCCTAAACAGACAAGTGAGGACTTGGGACCCTCTGCTCCAGAAGAAGGGGCCCATGAACAAGTTAGCATCTCTCCTCCGGTTTCCCCTACAGTGTCCGGATCCAAAGAAGGAGAGCAATTACAGGAGAAGGAAGCAGTGGTGAAAGACAAAGAGGTTGACAGTTCTAAGACTGCAGAAGAAAAGAAACATCTGTCTCCGGCAAGAGACACTGCACAAACTGTTCAACAATTTTTGAGTAAAGAAACTTTAGAGATTGATGAACCGGAGCTTCTAAAAGGCCCATTTGATTTTGACTCTCTCTCTCCGGTACAAACAATGAAGATAGCTTCATTTGCAAATGCCAAGGCAAATGAAAAACTCCTGAAGTCTCATATGGAAGACTGTGAGTTGATAGAGGCTGCTTCCGGAATACTTGTAAAGATCATGCCATCAATCCAGATAGATCCGACAGCCTCCACTTCCGGTAATCTAAAAACCTTAGTCAGCAGTGTTGATACACATTTTGATTCTTTAGAAAAATCAGCTGAAGAAAAGGTCCGGAAGGAATTTTTGGATAAGAGATTTTCTGAAATATTAGAATTAATTTCTAAAGATAGGAAGATTGTAAGCATTGGAATAAAGAGCTTAGAGAATGCTCTTAAGGATGGCGGTGATATCTATAAATTTTGTATATCCTGGTCAAAGGCAACAGCAGCATTTGACGAGAAAATAAAAGAGGAACAGGATAAGCTACAAAGCTTATCTCAAAGTTTTGATCCTCTCTCTTCCTCTATAATAAATCAAGAATGTCAGACTATTGCAGTCTTGAACGAAATAAAGAATCTTGAGAAGGAAAGGAAGAACATCACCAACCGGATGGGAGAACTTAGAAGGATTATAATCCCTAAGTTGGAAACCATGCATGAGGCCATCAGTGATGCTAGGACCACCGCCCAAACAAAAGATCCGACAGATCTCAAGCGGGCAGAAGCATTTGCATTTTTGTTAAGTGGTCACATTTCAATTTTGGACAGAATGAAGCAAAGTTGGGCTACCGAAATGATTCAATTACAGACATCCTTTGCAGACATTCTTCAATATATGTGAGTATGTAAATATGCGGCTAAGTATAAGAAATTTTTGAAAATTTTGATATGCGGACCCTACCCTTTGCCATTGATGTCAAAGGGGGAGTGAGGAGTAGTGAAAAATGAGAAATCCAACTAAGGGGGAGTTCCGGAAATTGTATATAAAGACAAAGCATCAGCAAAGGGGGAGCACAGTGAAAACACTTAGTCATTTTTCACTAAGTGTTGCCATCAATGCCAAAGGGGGAGATTGTTGGCAAGAGACACTATATGGACTCATGGTTGTTGTCATTGATGGCAACAAAGGTCATCCCACATATCCGCAAGACATGATATGTCTCTACCGGAAGTCAGAATAAAGAATGTTGTGGTCCGGTGAAGAAGAACAGAGCATGTGGCAAGGTCCGACAGATTGGTCTGGACCTCTCAGAGGAAGTGTCTTGGTGCAGTGCGGATTTGGGGAAGTCAAGAGGACTACCTTGAGTGGTATATTCCAAGGATTTAGCCTCCGGTGATGGACAAGGAAAAAGATATGAATGGTTGAGTACCGGATTCCTGAGAGACAGTGAAAACAGAGGAAGAACTGACTGGCAGAGTATCAGACTACTTTCCGGATGGGTTACTATTGATGACAGAGGTTGTGAAGGCATGAATCATGTTTGGCCGACATGATTAATGATATCTACAAGTATATGCTTGATCCGCATTGCTTGGTGAGGAAGGATTCAGCCGACAGAATGAGAGTTTGTAAGAAACTAGACTGTTCCGGATGCCGACTAGAAAGGTGATGAAATTACTTGTGCGGATATATATAGAGGATGGATTTAGTTGTGAAATGGGTGTTAGTGTGGAGAGATATGCGAATAAGTCCAGAGAAAGAGCAGAGGTAGCAAAAAGGATCCGGTATGTGAAAGATAGCAGAATAAAAAATAGAGGAAAGATGAAGTGCAGCAGATCAGTGTACTGAGCCTAACCGGAACTGAACTCCAGCATATGTAGATGCTTCCAATCAGTTCAAGACTGTGATTCTCATCACTTTGTAGACAGTGTGTCTTCTTGTAGGCAGTGGGCCTCTTGTGAGCAGTGTGCTCGGGCAGTGAGCCCTAATTGGCAAGTGCCATTTTTGTAATTTCCTATTCTTCTAACAGAGAATAATTCTTGGGTTAATCACCCCGTGGTTTTCTCCCTTAACAGGGTTTCCACGTCAAAAATACTGTGTCATGTGTTTCTTATTTCATGGTTAATGTTTTTGTGTTTGATTTTATGCTACATCAATTAAAAGGAAAGTTCAATAAGGGAAATAATTAGGATAACTGATTCACCCCCCCCTCTCAGTTATCAACATGACCAACGTTGAGTTGGCAGTTCTGGTAAAGAAACAGATTGCAGAGAGCAAGGCTGTGAAGGCTCAGAATCAGGAATTGAAGGATGAGTTAGAGAAGTTGAGGAATAGAGTAGGTTCTGGTAGAGAAGAAGATAGGGAAGAAGAAGAGATCCCTAGTTGGAACGAGGAGGTCGTTCCTGCAGACCAGAGACCACTGCTGAACGCCCTCAAGGCCATGGAGAGGAGAACCATGGATGTGAAATTGGATTTGCCAGTGTTTATAGGAAAGATGGAACCTGATTCAGTGATGGAGTGGATAGACTCCTTAAATAATTTCTTTGAAATAGAGGAGATACCAGAACAACAGAGGGTGAAACTAGCCCAGTCAAAAATTGAAGAAGCTACCTTGACATGGTGGAATTTCGTCCAGGATGATAGAGTACAGGAAGGAAAGTGTAGAGTCACTACATGGAAGAAAATGATGGCATTAGTAAAGGAAGCTTATGTCCCATTGGATTACAGTATCCAATTACACAAGAGGAAGCAAAACCTGAAGCAGAAGGAGCTAGATGTCAGCTCATATACAGAAGAATTCATGAAACTTTGTGTGAAAACAAAGGTAAAGGAAAGTGAAGAAGAGAAGGTAGCCAGATACCTTAATGGATTGAGGTTCAACATTTAGGAAGATTTAAGTCTGCATAATCCAGATACAGTTCAGAAATGCTTTCAGTTGGCATTGAAAGTGGAAGAGAAGTTAAAGAGAAAACAAGAACAACACAATAGAGGAAGAGGAAGACAACAAAGGGGTGGAAGAGGTCCTTTTAGAGGTAGCGGACATGGACATGGATATCAAGGAGAATCCAGTCATGACAATAGTAAGGGAAACAATAGTCAGAACCAGGGGGAAAATTATAGTCAGCAAGGAAACTTCAGAGGTAGAAGACCTTTCAGAGGAAGATCCCAGGGCAGAGGATCCATCAGATGTTATAACTGTAACAAAGAAGGCCATATAGCCAGCAGATGTCCAGAAAAGGCCACAAGCTCAACAGGAGAAAGGAGAACAAATCTGATCCAAGAACCTAATAATCAAAGTATGACAGGCTCTAATGCTTTTCAGAGTGTGAATGCTCCGGATAATTATGGATACCCAGAAAGTGGAGAGTCTCTAATGATGAGAAGAATAGTGACTACCATGAAGGTACCTGACAAAGAATCCCCTCAAAGAAAGTCTCTTTTTAGGACTATTTGCAAAGCAGGAGGTAAGGCATGTAAAGTTTTGATTGATTCTGGTTCTACTGAAAATTTTGTGTCTGAAGAAATGGTGACAAAGCTTAAGCTTAGGAGATTGCCTCACCCATCCCCATACAAAGTCTCATGGCTTACCCAAGGTCAGCAGACAATTGTAGAAGAGCAGGCTTGGGTAGAATTTCAGATTGGAGCATATAAGGATAAGTTGTTGTTTGACATTACCACGATGGATGCTTGCAATCTTTTATTTGGTAGACCATGGCAGTATGATTTGAAGGCACAACATGATGGTGTTAGAAACACCTATACAATCACTAAAGATGGTAAGGTTATAAAGTTACTACCATTGACGAAGAAGGAGGAGAAATCTAAAGGAAAAGAGGTGAAGGTAATGCTGATGGAAGGTAAACAGTTCATGAAAGAAGTAGCAGCAGAAGGTGTAGTTGCATATGCCCTAATCCCATGTATGAGGGTGAATAAAGAACAACAGCAAGAAGTCAAGGAAGAGAAGAAGCAAAGGTTCATAGACCCAGCTATCCAAGAGCTATTGGATAAGTACAAAGGTATCATCTCAGAGGGAATGCCAAGATCCCTACCACCTGTCAGGGATATTAGTCACTGCATAGACTTAATTCCAGGGTCAACACTTCCAAACAAAGCAGCCTATAAGCTAACTCCAGAACAGAATGCAGAAGTAGCCAGACAAATTGAAGAATTATTGGATTCAGGTCTGATTGGGAAAAGTTTAAGTCCATGTGCAGTACCAGCTATACTAGCACCAAAGAAGGAAGGTACTTGGAGGCTTTGCACAGATTCCAGAGCTATTAACAAGATCACAATCAGGTATAGGTTTCCAATCCCTAGGATAGAGGATTTACTTGACTGTTTGGGAGGTACTAAGTATTTTACAAAAATAGATTTGAAGAGTGGATATCATCAGATCAGGATTAGGCTAGGAGATGAATGGAAAACAACATTCAAAACTAATGAAGGGTTATATGAGTGGAAGGTTATGCCTTTTGGTTTATCTAATGCACCTAGTACTTTTATGAGGTTGATGAATGAGGTTTTGAAAGAGCTCATTGGTAAGTTTGTCATAGGATATCTAGATGACATTCTGATTTTCAGCAACACAAAAGAAGAACATCTCAGACACATAGATTTGGTTCTTAAGAGGTTACATGAAGAGCAGCTGATGATAAATTTAGGCAAGTGTTTGTTCATGCAAGAGGAGATCACATATTTGGGTTTTGTCAATTACAAATGGATAAGGAGAAGGTAAGTGCCATATTGTCTTGGCCAACCCCAAAGACTATGAATGATGTCAGAAGTTTCCATGGGTTAGCAACCTTCTACAGGAAGTTTATAAGAGGGTTTAGTCATATTTGTGCACCCATGCTTGATACCATCAAAGGAGGACAGAAGTGCAGATTTGTTTGGACTCAAAGAGCAGATGATTCTTTTGAAACATTGAAGAAGAAGGTGGCACAGCAGCCAGTCCTTGCACTTCCAGACTTTAACAAAATCTTTTAGGTGGAATGTGATGCTAGTCACATGGCCATTGGAGCAGTACTCAGCCAAGAAGGTAGACCTATTGCATTTTTCAGTGAGAAGCTCAATGATGCTAAAAAGAGGTATTCCTCATATGATTTGGAAATGTATGCTTTAGTCCAGTCACTCAAGAAATGGAGGCATTACTTGATGCCAAAGGAATTCATAGTATTCACAGATAACCAGGCTCTGAGTTTCATAAACAGCCAGGAAAAGCTGAACCACAGACACATGAAATGGGTAGAAACCTTACAAGCTTTTACTTTTACATTGAAGCATAAGAAAGGAGTCAAGAATAAAGTTGCAGATGCTTTGAGCAAGAGAGTTCTAACAGTCAACCAGATTCAGTTAGAAAGTGTTGGCATTGATTCACTAAAGACCATGTATGAGACTGATGAAGATTTTGGGGAGATATATCATGTATGTACTTCTTTTGGAGAGAAATATCATGCTGAATTCTCTGAATTTTTGATCCAGGATGGATTGTTGTTCAAAGGTGGACAGTTATGTATTCCAAGGTGTTCTATGAGGTTAAACATCATTAAGGAGAAACATTGTGGAGCTATGGCAGGTCATTTTGGTCTAGATAAGACTCTTGATCTTGTCTGAAGACATTACTTTTGGCCTAAGTTACAATCAGATGTCAGAAAGTTTGTAGAGACATGTGTGATATGTCAGAAAGCTAAAGGCAGGTCAACTAATGCAGGTTTATATCAGCCCTTACCCATTCCTTCCAGACCATGGGAAAGCATAAGTATGGATTTTGTCTTGGGTTTACCAAGGACAAGGAAAGGGTTTGACAGTGTTTTTGTTGTAGTGGATAGATTCAGCAAAATGGCACATTTCTTGCCATGCAAAACCACTGCTGATGCTTCATACATTGCAGATTTGTTTTTCAGGGAGATTGTCAGGATCCATGGATTGCCATTGAGCATAGTGTCAGATAGGGATGTGAAGTTTATTGGTCACTTCTGGAGAACTCTTTGGAAGAAACTTGGAACAAATTTGTCTTTTTCCTCTGCCTATCATCCTCAAACGGATGGACAGACTGAAGTAGTGAACTGTTCCTTAGGAAATTTGCTTAGATGCTTGACAAAACAACATGGAGAAAAGTGGGATAATATTCTATCTCAAGCTGAATTTTCCTATAATGATACTGTCAATAGGAGCACAGGGAAATCACCTTTCCAGATAGTTTATGGTGTGCATCCAAGAGGAATTTTGGAATTGCGAGATCTACCTACAGTAGACCCTGTTAGTGCAGAAGGAGAAGCTTTTGCAGAAGCCATAAAAGAGGTTCATGATCAAGTCAAGACCCAACTGCAACAAACCACCTTGAAGTATAAGGAATATGCTGATAAAAAGAAGAAGGATGTACAGTTTGATGTTGGCGACTTGGTATGGGTTCATTTAAAGAAGGACAGACTTCCTAAGGGCAAATATACTAAACTCATGCAGAGAAAAGTTGGACCATGTCAGATTTTGCACAAGCATGGACAAAATGCTTATGAGATACAACTTCCCCCTGATCTTGGTTTGTCCCCTATATTCAATGTATGTGATTTAACTCCCTACAAGTCTAATCTAGATGCAGACCAGGAACTCCTCCAGGATACAGTCAATGATGACATTCCCAAGCATGATCCTCCACAGTTGCAGAAGGTTTTGGACACCTGGGTGGTCAAACAGACCTGGAACAAACAGTACTTGGAGTATCTAGTATCTTGGCAGGGAAAACCTAATTCTGAAGTAGTATGGATGACATGGTGTAGATCTCCATACTCTCATCTCAAGTGGACTTGAGATTTCTTCTTCTGGGGAGTATGGTGCAGGAGCACCCCTACAAGGCAGGACATAAGTTCATTGTTCGCATGTTAGGACATCAGTCTATTTTTAGTATGTTTGACTTCATGATGTAATAAGGTCCATGGGACCAATGCGTATGTGTTTGATCCACCTAGGAGAATGTGCAGGTAGTTAGCGTTCATTATCAGGTTGTCTGAGCTGTCTTCTCCCAGCCGCTGGGACTCGAGTTGGTAGTACTCGTAGGATATTGCTATATATAGCTTAGATCAGTTAGGTTTTGGTGTTGTGTTGTGTTGTGTTGTGTGGTGTTAGTGATTGAGTTGAGATTTAGAGAGCAGTCCAGATATTGAGAAACATTGTTGTTTTATAGCATTAATAGAAGCAGAATATTTGTGATAAATCTAGACAAATCTCATCAATTGCATTTATCTGGTTTACAAGCTGTTTGTGCTTTGATTTCTATTCTAATTACAGGTTGATGGATTCTTTCAACCCTTCCACCGGTTGATTCTCTGAATCGGTGGAATGGTCATGCATGTTAATTTAGGTTGCAATTTTGGTTTTTTGTTTATGCATTTCATTGTTGGGAGATCAGTTGGTAGCATGCTATGAATCAGCCTAGCATCCTCATGTGCTAGGGTTAGGAGGATAAACTTTTAAGTTTTGATCAGAGGGTGATCCGGCCCGATCATCATGTTTTCTATGTGAAGTCGTGAGGTTCTGTAAGTTTGCATGCAGCTGACGGATATGTAGGATCCGCATGTGATTTTCCAGACTATGTGAATCGCATCGACATCTGCGAGTATATCGCTATCTGGATCGGGTTATGAAGCTGACGAAGACTGTATGTTTTGAATGCATCAGGATGATATAAGTCAGATATATACTCAGTGTGTATATCATCGTCGGGATCATCTTTCATGTGTATCCATCATCCGCATATCGCTATCGTATGCGGGAGTAAAAATCACTTTTTTGGCTAAGGACAGGAGGAGGATCTTAAAGGTCGTCATCAGGATATTTATAATATCACCCGACATTTCATCATCATGCTGTGGAGGATGTAAGAGTCTTATATCCGGGTGACATCATCATCGGGTGCATGTGACGTCATTGTCATCAGGATATTGCAAATATCACCCGATACAGATTTATCCTGCTGTCGTTAAGTGCTTTGGCATCAGCAGGAGTAATAGCGTCAGGAAGACCTTTTTCGGCCTGGCCGATAGAAGAAGTGTTGTTGATAGGCAACCTGACCGATGAAAAGAGATATCGGGGTGATATCGGACATCGGGACAGAGTGTTGAAGTCCGGTCGATAAGCCAAGTCTGGCCGATCGGTATAGGACCGATATATTCATCGGGGTGACATTAGTCATCGGGGGTAAGTCATTTCCCCTTGGCCGATGAACCATCTCTCACCGATAGGCGATAAGGAAGTGAACAGTTGTCAGCAGGAGGATATTTCATGCTCGTCTGAAATATGATGATGCTGACAAGCTTATAGGTATACATGCTGCATGTCCAGATCTTAGCATGCTAGTGGATTAATGGCTTTTCCATCCTATTTGTAAGCTTCTGTTGCGTTTCCTCTGCATCAGGGAGCTTTGTAATAGAGGAGTTCATGGAAAACATAAAGAGGAGACCTCTCTCATGTCAAGGCATTGTAGATTGATGAAGTTTGAATGGAGAAAATAAAGAGAATACTGTTGCTGCCCTATTTTTTTCTGAGTTTCTTATCTTTTCACTATTTTTTATGTTGTTCCTTTATCTTGTACTTTCTCATACAGTTCAGTCAAAGACATAGTTGATCAAAATGTTGTAGGGGAGCTTCTTACCTTTCATTTGCATTTGGTAGGAGGGATTTTCATCAAATTTTAGACATTTTATGACCATTTTTGTGCAGACTGTTCTCTAACCCTTGTTTTGAGGGTTTTAGTGAGGTTTAAGGATTCCTAACCCATCCATCTATGTTAGAACCCCAAAATGGGTGGAATGAGGTTGGGTTGGCACATTTTCTAATGGGTTTTGTGTGTAGGAGTAGGGGACAAGGGTTAAGTGAAGTTTGGAGCCACTGAGGCCTTATTGCACCTTGTGTTGGATTAACTAGCTTTGGTGGAGTGAAGATTTGATCATGAAATCTCTTGAAATGATCTTGGACCCCAAAAAACTATAAAATCAGTCTATTTGCATCCCATTGGGCACCTTGGAATAGGATTTGGATGTTTGGAGTGGAGGTTGGGGGTACTTCCTTTGTAAAAATGGCCTAGTTAGGAATCAGTACAATCATAATTTGAAGCCTGTGTTCAAAAAGACCCCATAGTGCATGTTTGATATGTTGGAGAAAAAGATAATGGGTACTCAAAAAGTCCATCACAGTTCTATTTGGAGGTCCATACCAAAAGTTATTGCATGACAGTCCCTTTTGGAGGGCTACAAGGAAGTGGGTCGGTGTGTGAAGTGGTACAAGGAGGTACCTCCTGAGCATTTTGATGGTTTTGTGAGCTTGGGATAGTCAATCATAGAAGGTATAGGGTCCCTAGAAAATTTGGCAAAGAGCCTAGGTATATGAACCCATAGATGGCATTGTTGTGTAGTCTTGGAAGCATGGGAAATAAAATGACAGTCATGTCTAGTAAGAAGATCAATGGAGTAGCTAGGTCCACGAGGACCTAAGAGTCTTGGTTGCCCTAAAATCCCCTACATCCTCTTTCATCCTAAGAAGTTAGTGGTGCTAGTAGTGTAAGCTCTGCATCAAAGAGCAAGGACCAATCTATTGATGGACTACTAAAATTAGTGCATACAGATCTATATGGACCTACCAGAGCAAGAAGTCTACAAGGAGATAGGTATTTCATGTTGTTGATTGATGATTATTCTAGAATGACTTGGGTTACTTTCTTAAAAGAAAAGGCAGAAGCCCTAGAAAAGGTCAAAGCATTCAAAGCAATGGTTGAGAATGAGCTAGATTTGAAGATAAAGTGCTTGAGGTCTAAGAAAGGTGAAGAGTTTACATCAAATGAGTTTAACTTCTTCTATGAGGAACAAGGGATAAAGAGACAATTATCTGTACCTAGAACTCCACAACAAAATGGAGTAGTTGAAAGGAAAAATAGGATAGTTCAAGAGGCTACTAGAATAATGATGAAGGAGGTTGAACTACTGAAAGTATATTAGAGAGAGGCAATTCACACTGCTGTATACATCCTAAACAGAGTCCAAGTCAAAGGTAATAGTTCTAAGACACCTTATGAATTATGGTATGGTAAAGTTCCTACTGTGAAATATTTCAAGGTTTTTGGCAGTAAGTGTTATATCAAAAGAGATGAAGATCTAAGTAAGTTTGATGCAAGATGTGATGAAGATATCATCCTTGGATACTCTACCAAGAGCAAGGCCTACTGGTGTTACAATAACAGGTTGAAGAAAAGGTATCAAGTGGATATGAATCTGATGAACCAGATGTCTTTGTAAGCAAAGTAGTTGTGCAGCAAGAAGAAAACTCAAAGGAAGAAGAAGAACTAGCTCCATAAATCATTACTAGACACCCAAGTATGTGAAGTTAAATCACTCTGAAGATCAAATCATAGGAGATAAGAGCAAAGGAGTTTAAACCAAAAGAAGAGATACTGATGAATAGGTTAATTATAGTTTGATTTCTCAAGTGGAACCTAAAAATGTGAATGAAGCTTGCAATGATGAAAATTGGGTAAAGGCCATGGAAGAACTGATGTAGATAGAGAAGAATAAGACTTGGGATCTTGTTCCTAGACCAGCAGTAAAAATGTGATTGGCACCAAATGGGTCTTCAGGAACAAGATGAATGAGGATGGTGAAGTGGTAAGAAACAAAGCAAGGTTGGTATGCAAAGGATACTCTCAAGTTGAAGGAATATATTTTTAGGAAA
The DNA here is from genome assembly GCA_027924645.1 of Cunninghamia lanceolata. Classification (NCBI taxonomy): domain Eukaryota; kingdom Viridiplantae; phylum Streptophyta; class Pinopsida; order Cupressales; family Cupressaceae; genus Cunninghamia; species Cunninghamia lanceolata. The sequence goes on from BSBN01000445.1 coordinate 7,648,185, forward strand.
CACTTACACCGGTGGCAAGGATTGAAGCAATAAGAATGTTTTTAGCATTTGTATCTTACAAATACTTCAAGGTATATCAAATGGATGTAAAGTCTGCATTCTTGAATGGAGAATTGGAAGAAGAAGTCTATATTGAACAACCAGAAGGATTCTAGTCATCAGATCAGGGTGACATGGTGTGCAGATTAAAGAAAGCATTGTATGGACTAAAACAGGCCCCTAGGGCCTGGTATGCCAGATTGGATAAACATATGATACAGTTAGGGTTTAGTAAGGGTACTACCAACATCAATCTCTATTTCAAGATCAATCATGAATAAATCCTAATTATTGTAGTCTTTGTTGATGATATTATCTTTGGGTACAATGAAGGTATGTCCATGGTTTTTGCTAGGGAAATGCAAAATGAATTTGAAATGTCCATGTTTGGTGAGATGAATTTATTTTTAGGTTTGCAAATTAACCAATCGGATAAAGGTATATTCATTTCTTAGTCTAAGTATGTGAAAGAGTTGTTGCAGAAGTTTCAGATGGAAGACTCTAAACTGGTAAGCACTCCCATGATAAATAGTTGTAAGTTGAGAAAAAATGATGACTCACCTATGGCAAACTAGAAAAGATATAGATCTATGATTGGAGGATTACTTTATCTTACCCAAACTAGACTTGATATAATGCATGTAATTTATCTTGTGGCAAGATTTCAAGAACCTAAAGAGTCACATGTGATGGCAGTCAAGAGAATACTAAGATATTTGAAAGGCACAATGAATTATGGTTTTTGGTACCCAAAAGATAATGATTTCACTCTAAGTGCATACACTGATGAAGATTGGGCCAGAGATGTGGATGACAAAAAAAGTACAAGTGGAGGTGCATTCTTTTTGGTAAAAAGGCTGGTATCCTGGTTAAGAAAGAAACAAGACTCAATATCTCTATCTACTGTAGAAGAAGAATACATTGCAGCATGTAGTTGCACTCAAGTGTTATGGATGAAGCAGACATTGAAGGACATCAGAGTTGTCTATGAAGATACAATTGCAATCTTTTGTGACAATACAAGTGCCATAAACATTTCCAAGAATCCAGTAATGCATTCAAGGACAAAGCATAAATCCATAAGATATCACTTTCTGAGAGAAAAGATGATAGAGAATGAAGTCAAGTTGGAGTATGTGTCTACAAAAGATTAGATTTCAGACATCTTCACCAAGCCTCTGCCTAAGGATACTTTTGAGTATATCAGAGAAACATTAGGGTTATCACCCCTCCTACTCTAAACTAAGATGCACAAGAGTGCATTAGTCTGGTGGTGTTTAAGAGTACCACCTCTAGATTTAGATTGATGCTTTAAGGGCTACTTCTCAGGGGGAGTAGTCAAAGAATTCAAAAGAAAATTAGATTAGAACAATAGAGTGCAAGTATGTGCCCTTTGCCATTGATGTCAAAGAGGGAGAGAAATCATGTGAAAAACTTAGAGAGAAAGAATGCAGATGTGTAAAGAGAAAGGGGGAGAATCCTATCTTGATGGTTGTTGCAGTTTTTCACATCATATGTTACCATCAATGACAAAGGGGGAGATTGTTGCAAGTATGTGCCTAATCGATGTTGTCATTGATGTCAACATATCTTTGTTGTCATTGGTGTCAAATATATCCTATTTTTTTATTTGTTTAGAATCTTTATATGTTGAGGATATTGAGAAAATTTGCCTCTCCGGAAGAAATTGTGGGTTGCAATAAATTACAGTGAAGATAGTGAGTTGTATACTGAAGAACAGTCCAAAAGATTGCTCTGCATTTCTTGTTGATTGAAGATCTTGGTCTATAGATTGGAAATTATTTAGAGGCATGTCTGAAGATGCTAAATCCTAAGTTTGAGCCTCCAGTGTGAAGAATTGAGTGAGTTCCATTCACCAGAGTAAAACCTACTTTTTCTAATTATTCAATGGTGCTAGAGAGAGTATTTTTCTCTGTATTCCTCCGCATTAAATTTTTTTACTTTGTGGTTCTAGAGGGAAGTATAGGATGACGATAAGTGCCTACAATTGCAATGGTTCATGTTTTGGTGGTCCCAAAGTTATCTTTCTTTTATGATAGTTGAAGACAATGAAATTCATGTGCTCCGATGTGAAGAATCTCATGGATAAAGTGGTTTGAGTTTGTACAGTTCTCCTGGTGATTTCAACATGCTTGTGGATACCTCTTGATCATGTTCCTACCTTTACATTGATCCACATTAAGGAATTGAGATTGTGTTTGAAGATTATTCCTAGATAACATAGTGTGTAACCAGTCTTAGTCGACTTGGTTAATTCCAGTGATTGCAGAGATCTCTTGAAGATTATAGAAGCGTGTTGTGGTATGGAAGATCATGTTTGAGTCCCAACTAAGGCATGGCATGATCTGCATACATCTATACTACATTTTATTAGCATAATTTTGTATAAGGTCAAGACTTATTTTGTAAATGTTTGTAATGACAACCTTGGAGATTGTACCAATGGTTGATGATTGTAATGCCGACCTTGATGATCATTCCAAGGTTGATGTAGTGTATAAATACTTGTAATTGAGTCATGGAAAACATGTCCTTGGGGTGAAGATGCAAAGATAAGGAAAAGGGTGAAAAGGCATAGCAGAGGAGAGGAATTATTGTACTAGAATGAATTGATCTCAGACATGAAGAAGATGATGATCTTGGCAGTGAGCCTGGCAGTGAGCCACCAATAGGGTTAAATAGCCCTTAGGGTTTAACAGCACTCATTGTAATCTTTCTAGGTTTAGGGTTGAGGCAGTGAGCCTACTATACCTATTTGTACTTCATGGCAGTGAGCCAACATGTTCTAGGCCTGTGGAGTGACCAAGCCTAAACATCATTATTCAAAGATTGCAATATATATTGAGAGCTAATCCTCTCCATGGTTTTTCCCTTAACAGGGTTTTCCATGCAAAAAAATGGTGTCTCTTGTGTTTGATGTTGCAACTGTGTTTCAGTCTCTGATTTCATGCATTCACTATTTAATCATAATAACTGTGGACAAGTGGATAATGTTTAAGGTGCAGAAGTGGTTAAGTTTTTGTGACAACTGATTCACCCCCCTCTCAGTTGTCTGGTGTATTTCAACAATAGAAACATAGGCAAAGCAAATAGGCATTCATCCAAAAGCAAGGAGAGATTCCATGTGTTGTGTCAGAGATGATTCATCCATGATTGTGCCTATGTCACATTTCAAGGATTCCATTTCATAAATTGGTTCCACATTAGGATCACAATTTACATAATATAAAGAGAAAGGGAAGCCTAAGACATGGAGTGTCTTCACCTTGGCCCTCTAAGATACAAAGCAGAGTTCAGAGACATGAGAATCTCAAGTAACACCCATCACAATGGATGCATTCCTTTAAAAAAATTATCAAATTACATAAAATCCAATAGTTTGGAAAGTAATTTTGTCTTCCCTACTGTAAGAACTAAAAACATGCACAAGCTTGTACAAGGACCCTATGATGATGTAAAATCCTAATCACATACAGGGAAGCATGAATGAAAAATATCTCTCAATATTACTCCTCTTGGCGACACATGGTGTCTTGTTTTTTATCTATTGATTCTTCAAGTTTCTATTCATTCTTCATTTCCCTTTGTCGACTCTTCTTTTTTGCATTCTTTGCCTTTCCTACATGCTTGGTTTTCACCTTTCATGCTAATTTCACCTATCAACACACTGTTCTTAAGGTCTCTAACCCTAGGAAGCTTCTAAATAGCATAATAAACCAAACCCATGTTTCAATTTTTGCTCAACTTTCTTCCTTTTGGGGTCACCCCATATTATTCGACAGTCTCCCCCAGGTGATCTCACCTTTTTGCATCCTAGATCCCAATCCTAGTGATACATCACCTTCTCGTCCTTCTAATAAGCAAACACAACTGTCCATTTTCACTCATTTGCCCTCCTTTTACATTCACCCCTTGTTTCTTGTTGGTTTCCCTCAGGAAACCCAAAGGTCACCCGTCTTAGTAAAAGGGGTGACCTATGGGTGACCCTTGATGGATTTCAAACACAAATTTCTCCTTCAATTTGAGCTAAAAAAAGCTTCATTTTCACCTAGTTTAGATGCAAATTCAATCCTAACAAAGATAAGACCATAATTAACTCACCTACCACTCTTAAGAAACTACATTTATCCCATGTGATCTAAATTTAACTTGTCTCTAACTTCTCCTTACAACCATTCCTCCATGTGTGATAAGCTTTTAAGCTTAGATCACTCTTCAATTAATTGATTTCATAAGAAAATAAATTGAGTTTGACTAATGAATCAAGAAAGTTAACTCTCCAATTAAGAGAGTTAATTCCTCAATCAGTCCCATCCCCCATGTGCTAATCCATCCAATAAATACCCCTCACCTCTCCATTTTTTCTCAAGTTAGATGATGATCTTCCCTTCTTCACAATATTTTCAAGCTATTCACAAGCCTTTGAGCCTCTTAGTTTGTTTTTTTAGTCTTTTCAAAAACTTTAAAGCATTCCCATAGGAGGCAAATTGAAGAATTGCAATCATTCATAGATTTTAGTTTTCTCCCCATTAGTTGTTGTTATATGGAGCCTAATTAGACTCAGAGGCTAAATTTCCCCACTTTTATCAGCGTGGTTTCCCCCCAAATTATTAAATGGGGTTTGGGGGTAGCGCCCCCAAGATAGGGTCAACAGGTAGTGCCCCTTGCAAGGTCCAGGGGTAGCACCCTTAGCATGCTCCTTGTCATGATACAGGGTGGGGTCAAGGGGCAGTGCCCCGTAGGGGCTCGAGGGAAACACCTCCGAAACCTCAAACAACTTTTTTTTTTTATAAAGGCATCGAGAGTTATTTTTCTATTGGCCGACATAAAAAAACCCAATTTTGTAACTGGCATAAGTCTTGATAAAAACCACTAAGGGTTAGGGTTTCCATTGATATTGTATTGTAGCATTTGCAGTGTTATTGAGTTGCAAGGATTGCTAGTTTTAATCAGTTTAATTTGTTAGATAATAATATTGGACTCTCTGTTGGTGGATGTAGCCCAACTTTGGGTGAACCACATTAAAAATTATCTCTCGCTATTATTATTTCTATGTATTTTTCATTCCTCAGTTTAATCTTTATTTGCATTTAATTAATATCTTCTGCATGCAATTCCTGACATTAGCATCTTAGGTGCTCACGCAGGACACATGTGTCTTTTGTTTTCCATTATTTTCCATTCAAGACTTCAAAAGCTTCAATAGAGTATTCTCATGTTTTTCCTACTCATAAGCCATAGTCATAGTGCTCAATTAGTTCTTCCATAGCACTTGTAAGCTCACAATCAAGCTCATTTCAATCCAAGATTTCAAAAGCTTGCATCATTGCCATTCAATTTCCATCTTCTCACTTTTTGCCAAGAGGAGGACCCTACAGATGCAAGAGGATGAGTAGGTTTCCCAACAAAAAGGATTCTTGAGGGTAGTGCAAATCTTATGTGCCAAGCTATTCCAGGTTCTTTTCATGTTTTCATAGTAGTTGGATAATAAAATTTGCTCTTAAGGAAAGTAACTTGTTTTTTCATTGCTCTTGATAGGAATTGTTAAAATATTTTTATTTTATTTCAATAGATTAAAATGTAATTTTCTTTTCATAGATTAATTCATTTACTTTCATTAGTTATATCTTTACTTTCTTTCCTAGACTAGATTTCAAAAATTATCAAAAACACAAAAACATAGAATAGAATTGCATTAGGTAAACTTCATCGTAAAGTGCATTCATATAGGATTGATTTATTATTCAAGAAAAATATAAAAATATGCATATCATATAGTTGCATTTCATAAGTAAAAATACAAAATCACAAAAACATTAGGAAAGTTCAAAGTATTCAAAACCCTCAATTTCATCATGAGATAATAAGTAAACACATTCATGCAAGACACAAACCCTAGATAACATCACAAGATATCAATCACGTCAATCACAAAATAAAAAACATAGGTCAATCTTGGTCAAAACAAGTCAACAAATACTAGCTCTCCTAAGGTATTAGTGAATGTTCCCAGGACTTAGAGGAGAGTGGATCAAAGTAGTTCAAGAGGAACTAGAAGAAGTAAACCCTAGACCACAACTCACACAGGAGCAACAACACATCATTAGGATCATTGAACAAGATCAACAAATTCAACAATGTCTCAAGGACCACATGGTTGGATTACAATGTGCAAGGTACATAAATGAAGCAAATTGGCATCCATCTAGGCATTGGAATTTGATAAATCCTAATAGGAGATAAATCACAAGTGACCCTTCAGATCGTATCATCATTTCAAAAACAACTGTTACATAGAGAACAAGGAAACTCCAAAACAATGAAAGGCCCTAGATCAGGTCATTTGCTCTTCATGAGGTTCTCCTCCTACACAAATAGAACAACCCCTGGGTCTCACCCCTGCTTGATTTGATTCTACCATGAGAAAGAGAGAGAGTGTGTGTGTGTGACTTGGAGGTCACCAGAAGCAAGGAGAGGGTCCATCTGCTAAGTCAAAGCTGACTTGTCCATACTTGTGTCCGAGTCATGTTTCAAAGAGTACATATTTTGGTGAACCCAAAGTGAAAAATAAAAACTTCTGATGGGATCTTTTTCATTTTCATGTGTTTGTTTCATTCCATGTTCATATTTCAAGTCCATCTTAATTTCATTCATTTCATGGTGTTTCCTACACCCCAAAACTAGGAAAAAAACACACAAAGTTCAAGGTAATTGCCCCTCTAATGAAACTAGTACATGTTTAGATCCAATAGCTTCAATCTCAAATCAATCAAACTCAAAAAAATAAAGGGGTATCCAACAAGATCCCCATAGCATTGACCAAATCAAAACACGCTAAGTGAGTGTTTGGTCTAAGATCCATCAACAAGGCCAACCCATAATAAGCTATACAAATATGGACACCAAAATGGATGATGAGATGAGCCATCAAGAGAAGAGCTCCCATAAAGCTTGGGGACACAAAAACCCCTCCATACATGGCACATCAAGATAAAAGACCTGTGACATGTCCAATATCATCAAAAGGAACAAGTGGGGTCACTCAAACTCTAATGTAAATCAATCTATCTCAAGGTTGTAAAACTCAAATAATAGGGGAAGTCTCACTCACATACCTTATAGAAAACTCAGTCCAATGAATCCAGACCCTTGAAGCTATAAATGCTAGACAAGTTTGTCAAAGCAAAATTTAGAAAAAACCTAGGACATAGGGAAATCCTTTCATTGATAAGTTGGATGAAACCAAGGGGCAACACAAAATCCCCCTCATCTAAACTTCCATGAAATATTCATGCCTCCCTTTCCCTCATTGTCCAACATGACAAGCTTCAATCAAATAGGTGGGATTCCTATAATACAAAATCAACCAAAACCAATACCACCCAATTTTCAAAACATGAATGTGACACCATCTAGTTATCCAACTTTTTCAGGATATTAGAAAACTAGCATACCCTTTCAACAAACACAACAAGCTCCACTTGAAGGACTAATGTTTGGAGGAATAAGACCCTCTACACATAACCCCCCTCTTAGGAACATACCTTGAGTATTTAAATGAGCCTCTCGATTGCAACATTCATCAGGTATTACTAGCACATCCTCTCCTTGATCTCTCAAAACCTAAAGAAGAGTGTGATCCCAACTCTCATATCAAGGCTTACATCGTAGTCGTACAGGAACTCCTTCCTTGGGATATGGTAGTAGAAAAACAATTTCTAAAGACTTTGGAGGGTATCACTCTAGATTGGTACTATCAACTTCTAGAAGTATTAATCCACCCTTTTACGCAACTCATCGATCAATTTGTGGCTTCCTTCAGCATAAACAAACTAGTCAAGACAGGAATATGCTAATTTTTAACAATCAAACAAGAAGCCAATGAGTCAATTACACATTTTATCACATGATGGAGGAAAGTTCTCTATTCTTCATCTACCACACTACATAGATCATAAGGAACTTTATGGTCTCTTCTTACATGCTCTCAACAATGGCATATGAGAAGTTCAAAAATCCCTTACAAATCATATGAAGAAACGCTTGAAAGTGCCCTTAGAATTGACCAAGCCACCATTGATAGGGAAGAAGGGAGTATGATACTAATGGAAGGTTGATAAGCCATGATAGAAATAGTAAATCCTTGACAAACAACTAAAACATAGATAGGTCAACAAACACTTCACCATCCAAGAACAATAGTCATGTGAATTTGGGGAACCAAAGTTTCAACAAATATCCCCTAAGAATCAACAAGCAGTCATACCACAATAATCATAAGCCTTTAGATTAAAATCATGATAAATACTACTCATTTCACAAGAGAAGGAGGCATGATATCAAGTCATGTTAGGAGTACCATCACTTCATATCAAACCTCTCAAAACATCAATGATAAGCATTCATGGACACACTCTCACAAGATGAAGAACTTAGTCCAAAAATCCATCAAAACACCTTAGGCCTTGCAGAATTAGATAAAAATCAAGAAATTTGTGTCACCCAAGGATCAAAATGACTAAATGACACCTCCAACAATTTAAATTTTTCTCACATGATAGAACTTCTCAAGAGTTCTTCTATGCACAAGAATGCTCTCCTTAATGCCTTAGATCTAGGCCATCTAGTTCAAAACACTCCAAGTGAAAAGCGTTCAACTTTTGATTTTTAAAAATTGGCCTTAGACAATGATATAACTAAGTAGCGTGATCTCCCCATCCATTTGATAGTCCAAATTTAGGACTATTCTATTAAACATGTAATGGTCGATGATGGGTCTACAATCAACATAATCTTTCTCTCTTCTTCAAAGAATGGGTTATGATGAAATTTAAATCATATAAGAAACTTCCATCCTTAGAACCCATGATAACCCAAAATTTGAACCTTGGGTAGGGTCAATCTTCAAATCACATTGGGTTCCAAAACCCTCCCAACAAAATTTTATGTCATCAATGAAGAAACTTCTTACAACATGATACTAGGAAGGCCTTGGATCCATAGGATGAGGGTCATCCCCTCCACATTATTTCAAGAAATACATGTCTTGCATATGGGACAAACTGATGTCATCAAAGGAGACCTTGATCCTTTCAGTCTTTACAAAGTTGGAAAAATCAAAAAGAAGAGAAAGACCATGGACACCATTGGTGACCCAAGAATCAACACTTTTGAAAAAGGAGAGACATTAAAACAAACTACAAACATAGCCAAGACCTCAAAATGTATAGGAAAGGGAGCAACGAGAGTATTCCCCTTTGATCCCCACTTGACAAAGTCTTATGCTCCAACAACCATTCCTATCAAGCCAAATATGAGCATCCATACAGTCGAGATCACCACTAAGAAAAAAGAAGAGTTGAAACCCACACAGAAACTAGAAGAGTCATCATCAATTCAAATTGCCCCTCAAAAGTTTGAAACAAACATTGAAACTCAACAATAGCATAAAACGATAAAGCTAGGGGGAAAATCATCAAACAATGAGTACATAAAACTCCTTAATGAATACAAAAACATGTTTACACCAAGTCTTTGAGTGTCCTTGCAAAGACTTTCAATTGAAGTTCAGACCAAATTGGATAGGCCCATATATAGTTAAGGAATATGTCAAAAATGATGCTACCTCTTGTGCATTATGGAAGGAAAAGAGTTCAGCATCTCAAAAATTTGTAAAAACCTATAAAATCCCAAAAAATCAAATAATTCAAAAATCCATAAAAAGCATAAAATTGTGGAAAATCAAAAATTTGCAATCTTCATTCTATTCCACATGCATTTTGTGAGTGTCATGCTCTTGTTTGATTTTTATCCTAGTTAGGAGTCTATGGTTGCTTAGGTATAGGTTGACCCTGTTAGTATGAATAAGGTCATTATGTAAGTAGTTAGGATAACATCTTTACTAGAATTGACCTATTCACACTTAGCTTAAGTTTACTTAGGCTATTTTAGACTTTGTCTAATCTCATATGGTGAAGACATGTGTTCTCATCTTTATGAGACACCTATTGCATGCCAACTTGCCACTTGCATGAGCACTTGTCACTTGAGCTCACAAGTTTTGCATCTTAAGAAGGTTAGTCAATCGTTGTGTTTGACCATCCTACCTTCTCTCTCATGCCTATTTATACAAGGCATCTATGTACATTCTAATTAGATTTTGAATAAATTATTTGGCTTTTATGTACAATTGTCTTTGGTGGAAGTTATTCTAGTTTTCTACATGTTTATCTTGGTTTCTCCAACATGATCTTTGAGCCTTTGATATCCCATAATAAATTATGTTTACTGCTTATCACTATTCACCTATTTAGATTTTCCAATGACTCTAATTGAAGCCTGGCTCTTATCTCTACATTGATCCTACTCTTAATGATCCATGTTAAGTTTAAACAAAGCCAGTCTTCATACCTACAGTAATCAATAGAAGATTGCAAGTATACCTCCACCATTATCCTTAGTAGAAGGGAAGTCTGACTAGATAGCAAAAACTTTTGGTGGGGCTTAACCCCTTATCTCTCCTGGTCAAAAAAGCCAAGAAGATCATAACTCTGAAGGAAGAAATCTAAAGTACAATTGCAAAAAAATGAGTGATTCAGAAATAAAAATATATATATGAGATCATTAGAAGCACCACAGCATCTAAAAAGTCTCAAACCAATAGCAATAAAAAAAAATTAAAAATGTCAAAAAGCAAAAAAAGAGAAGAAAGAAAAAAGAAAGATACAAAAAAGAGAGTGAAAAGAGAGAAGGTTGTTGATTGTCCATACTCTCGAGTGGAAATAAATCTAATCTTAAAGTTACAAGGGTGATAATCTATCATAGAAAGAAAGGTACAAAGCACACACACTAGTTGAGCAATACTAGGATTCTAGCTATCTTTAGGGTCATCTTCTATTTTGGAGATTCTTTCTTTACCCCAAGCCTATCTTTTTGGTCATCCCTTGATCTAAGTATAGTGAGTGCTAATAACATTTACTATTTCTAAGTTGAAATTGTCAAAGTGTTTTATCTAGATAAGGATTAGCATTTAGTGTTTAGTGAAGCCCAAACTTCAAAAGCATTCCATCTCCTCCCCATCCCCACTTTATTCCCAAATCCTATCTCAAAGGTTTAATACGTCTCTTATACTAAGGTAATTCAGAATCCCCTAAGTCAAAAATCTTCCTAAAGAGCAATCACATTATTTGTTCCACCTGCATGCATCATATTGAAAGGAAAAAATCAAAAGCAATAAACATGTCATAACATCATGGCCCTCATAACACTTAGAACATAGTAGTTAGAAAAAGACAAAAATAGAATTACATCATCCATGTGTGATCATTGTAGGTATGCAGCATCATAAGAAAAATAAAAGCTCTAGCCAACCATATGCACAAGAGGAAAAATGAAGTACAAGATGTCAACTTAAGCTACGTATATATCTCAACCAACTAGGTTTGTTGGTTGTTTTAAATCCCCAACCTAATCTCGAAGGGCAATCTATAGAATAGCCTATTCTAATAATGGATTTTCCTTGAGGGATTGGCCAATAAATAGGAAAGTGGAATGAATCTCTTTTTTACTCTGCACTTTAGGCTCTACAAGACCCAGGTGAGTGTACCCTTTGGGATGAACCAGTACTTATTTCAGATTTGATACTACTTATCTTAAATATTGTTTCCTTAAACAAATATGTTCTCTCTAAAATATGCCAAAAGAATTACTAATATGCTAGATTCTTAGGCTTTAACATAACTCTCTTGCAGGAGAACATTGGAGAAACATTCCAAACTTAATACAGAAATAAACTTTACTTTGATTTTTAATATGATTGATTAAGGAGATGTATCAAGACAATAGTTCTAAAAGATCAATGCCTAGATCATGGGTCATAGAGGCAAAATAGATATAAATGAAACTAAATATAACAACATATTCATAGCTCATGTAAATACTGCAATAATGTATTACACCATTACACCTTGAATAGTTCAAAACTAATTCTACTTGAGAATCCCTGCATACATTTACTACATTCAATGTCATCTTTAAAGCATTAAATTTACTATTTGAGTAAAAGCTATTGAGAAGGATATTATTACACATGAAAGACTGTGAAGATGAACAAAATTGATCTTTAATCAATTTGTATTCGTAAATGTAATAAAGAAAACAACTATAGGAGATAATATAGTTTGAACTTTGACAATATATTCAAACTTATGAACTAGTAATGTCAAACAAATATCTACAAGTACATCAAAGTCTATTCTCAAATAACACATAAAATAGAAAAACCTAATCTACAACTTTGTGTACTATGATACAAAAATTCTCCAAGATTTTTGATTCGCCCCCATACTTCATACCTTGTTTGGAAAGTATGTACTAGAACCAACCCTTTGTAATATGCCCTAGATTCCCTTTTATAGGAATAAGGGAGCATACAAGCTTCAGGCTGTGACAAATGTCATATTTTCATTTGATGATTTGTTACAATAGTGGGATACAATTATAATAGCCTTTAATCAAATAGGCATGTCTTTGTAACAACTCATTTTCTCTAACAGACAGGAACAACTAATTTATTTGTGTATGCTTCTTCACTCTTAGCGGGGAATTAGGCCATGATGTTGATGATTAGCATTTTTCCAAATTCTCTTTTGGTTTCGCCACCTTCGATTTCTAGATACTTGTTCCCAATACAAGCATCCTCTGCTCTACCTCTCCAACCACGCACACAGAAGTGAGAAAACCCACAAGGAACAACTATATAAGGAGACTCTGAAAACCAAAATCCCCCTCATTATTCCATGCTCTAGGCAAAAAGGATGTGATCCCTCAACTTATGAGTAGAGGTTTCCAATCACCTCAGCTACCCATAAATTTGAGGGAGACACACAAAGTTGGTTTTGGTCATGCCAAAATTCCAGCTAGGAAGGCAGCAGTAGTAGTCAAACTTCTCTCTTCAACTCCCAATTGTTTCATCCAGGGGGCAACACTTTCACAACTAGAGTTGATGCTTTGTTAGGAACCATAACTCTGAGGGAGGGGAAGAGGGAATAATTATGCCTCTCTACCTGAAATTCTAATATGGAAACTCACATTAATAGGGAGTTAATGGAGTCAGCAGACTGGGACTCAAAGCCCTCATTGGGATGAAAACAAGGAGAAAATAAGGGTTTACAAGAGTTTGATGGTTGCCACTATGCTTCCTTGATTTTTCCACTACCTCCTATTCCATAAGAAAATCTTCTAATTTTTTAATCTTGTAAGAACATAGCATCAACCATGAAAATAGAGAAGAAAATCCTACATAACAAGGTAACAAATAGAGCATACTAAAAAGGTGAGTATCCATATTGTCTACATAGAAGGAATAGTATACGAAGTAAAAATAGAGGCACCTATTTATAGTGAATTAGTAACAGTTCCCATACTCTAGTACTTGATCAATTCATTTCAATAACTTCCATGAGATATTGGTTATAAATGGAAATCTTTTGATGATTCACCAATTCTGCTAGGAAAGGAAAAATAGACAGTGTTTTGCCATCACATTGATGTCACATAACTTGAAATAACTACAAATATAAATTCTTGCAATGAGGCTGCCAAATTAGATTTCTTGGTTACAATATTTAATTCCATTTCAAGCAATTTACCATGTTAAAAACTCACCATAAAGCAAGCGAAAGATCCCTTCAAGCCTGAACACAAATCCCCAAGAGTCGATTCTACCTCCTATCAATCCTCAATCGTGTTCATCCCCTCGTACACTGGCAGTGATAAAAACTCAACACACGCTTGTTAAGCCATTTTCAGCAATGGTGCATCATTTACTATGCATTACCACTTTATCTCTCTAATTTGAAGGTGGGTCATTGATTTTCATGTAAAATGATCTAAATCGATGGTGCATATATAGTAAATAAGAAGAGAAACCCAATCATCCATGTAAAAAAGAACACGAACCAATGAGACAATGCCACCCAGACCACCACCTTAGCTATACCAATGAGAAGAAAAATCAAATAATGCCTACATGGTAGTTTTCTACGCTTCCACAGTGGTAAGATTTGGTTGGAGATGAAGATCTGCAGAACAATGGAAACCATCTGGACTGTGTCACGTGGCACAAAGAAAATATTTTTAAATATATCTCATGTACCATAGAAAACCTACCACATAATAGGGGAACTGACGTACACTTTCCACCTTTCTTAAAGGAAAACACATGGCATTATCCCGCAATTCTGCAAGCACCCCACAGGCCCACCACCGAGGATCAATGGAATGGTTGAACATTTAAGAATCTTTCATCTATCATCTTTCCACCATTCCACAATTGTCTCTATTGTCCATATTATAATCTCTATGGAATAGCAAAATCTAGTTAGAACATGCCACCTGTCATGTTTTAAAAACAACATTAGTTCTATTAGGGAAAAGGGGGCCACAAATTTCATTAAGGGGGTTGACTTAAAACCAAGGCACATGGGTAAAAATTAAAACATGAACAATAAGCAGTAGCAAAAATGAATGGGGTTAGTAAAAGAATGTCACCTTATACATCAATTTGCAACTTAACAGACCTCTTACGGGCCACAAGCAGTCAGCTGTAGAATATAACAAAAAGTAATTCATCACTTGTATATAAGATTCTAGGGTTTAGGGTTTTAGACGTTAGGACAAGAATTTATCAATATTTTGAACACTAAAAACCCTAGAAAAGGATTTTCATATTGTTGCATGAAGCCAAGCAAAAAGTAAGGAGCCAAGAAAATTTTGTAGAGTCCTATTAAAGGCTCAAGTTGAGGACGTTTGTTCTATCAGAACAAAGAGAGAACACAAAAAAATAGAAAAGTAGACCAAAGAACACAACCAAACACAAACCTTAACAACATGATAGCCCAAATCCATTTCAAAAGGGAAAGTGAGACCTGCCTCTATCAGAGATTTTATTTTCCAAGGTCTGCATTAGGATAAATTTGGAAGAAGCACCATCATTTCTCCTATTGCTAACATGAATACCCATAAAGCTTTTGGACATATTATTTCCAACTTGTCTTGTGGCTCTCTAATTTTGATAGCCAAACACTGATTTGAAAAATTATTCATAAATTCTTAGAGTAACATATGGAAATTGGAAACACTCATAATCTACTGAATGATTTGAATTGGCATCATCATCTTCACCTACCACACATAAATCAAACTTAAAAGCCTTCTTGACCTTCTCCAATGTGTTGTTTCATTGGCTTGAGGTCATATTCTAGCTATGTGTCTGATGAATCATACTGATCAATGGTAAAAATTTGAAATGTATCAATTAAGGGATCATCTAAGTTTTTCCTTTCACATAAAAATGGCTTACCCATAGGCATCTCCTTAGACTAAAGTGATACTAACTTATGTTTATCCAATCTTGATAAATCATTGATTCCATCATATGCCCCAGTGTCTAATAATGGAAGATCATCCTTAGATACAACAAGGGCACTCTTTAAGTTGGAACCACTCATTTGAGCAGTTTCAAAAGTATCCCTACATTTGTTAGACTCCATGGAATCTTATTTATACTCTTCATATCAGTGTCTGATAATGGAAGTTCATCCTTAGATACAACAAGGGCACTCTTTAAGTTGGAACCACTCATTTGAGCAGTTTCAAAAGTATCCCTACATTTGTTAGACTCTATGGAATCTTATTTAGACTCTTCAGATCCTGCATCCTCAGGGTTCTCTACAAAGATTAGGTTATCTTTGAACCAATAAGGATCAGTATTTCTTACCTCTGGGTGATCCAGAGGTTCATCATAAAGAGGATTGTGCCTTATGTTCATTTTTGTTCCCAATACTTGTTCCTCATGATCTTGAAAACCTAAATTCTCATTGAATTCAAAATCATCATAATTCTGAGAAGAATACATAGATAAGTTACTGTCAGTATCTATGTCTCCAGTAGCTAATGATTCTACTTCATACTTATGTTCATGTCCAACTAACTTATCGAGATATGAAATCTACTTGTCTATAATTAGGTTTGATCCTTCACAATTATCCAAACCCACAAGAGACTCCACCTTTTCTTCAAAGGAACAGGCATGATCACTAGAATGAAAATCATTATCATCACCTATATGACTGATAAAACAAATAGGTCTATTCACTATAGGGGCATGATTTGTCCCTTCATCAAGCATCACCACACAATTTCCATAATTTTGAACATTATCTACTTCTCTAGCTGTCTTATTAGGTTGAGAATCAAGACACCTCCCCACTTCTTGATTAGGAGGATAAAAATAGGAAGTAGTCTCACATAAGCCCCCATTCCCATCACATTCAATATTCAAAATATTGTAGGTAACATTCATAACTTCCTTACTCAGATGCTTAGTTTTTTCCCTAAGTTCATATATGGTAATCAGACCATTGTTTCTCCAATGATCAATTGAAACCCTAACTATAGAATTCAGGTCTTTGAAATCTTGGCAAATAGTAGTATCACTTAAACCATATCTACTATCAAGGGAAGTTATTTCAGCAAAATTCATAGTTATAGATCCATTAAATCTCACTCTCATATGCTTTAAAATATTCTCAATATCCATAGCCATAGAATATGCTTACCTGACAATGGTGGGATTCCTATCCCTCAAACGATAACTGACTTCTTCATTAAATGTGCCTAGATATATAACTAGACACATAACGTCATTTAGTTTGGTACTTTCATGGATATCCCTTACCACCTTTGCAAACCTTAGATTAAAAGCTGGAACTGATTCCTCCTCATCCTTTTCAATATGAATAAGCTTACTAATCAATAAGCCAACATCAGCCCTTTCACCAAAATGTTCCATAAAAGCTAGTTTGAGATCTTGTCATAAATAAATACAATGGGTGGGCAAATCTATGAACCAATCTATAGCATCTTCTTTTAGGGACTAAACAAATAATTTTATAATCAAAGCCTATGTATCTATTTTGTAATCACCCATTAAGTCACAAAAATCCTACAAATGGCTACTAGCTGATTTGGATTTGTCACTATTGAACTTTGGTATTTGATATCAAATTTCATGGGGTATATGATTTGGAAAACCATATATATTACTGAAATTTATGGCCGTATATCTTTCCATGGCAAAGCCTCTTTGACAACATAGATGGGAATGCACCCCATGAATTGCTAGACTTGGATCCATATAGGGGTACATAGGTTGATGACACAATTTCCTATGTCTTTACGAGATTTCTCATAGTAAATTTACAGTTATATATGAAAAACTCAATATTCTATGATCTTAAACCTTTACAATGTGTATTCCTATCTCATCTTGCTCAAGATCTTAAATGAGTTTCATCACATGCATACTTCTCTTTCAAAAACATAGATTGCAATCTTAGTAAAATAGAAGTATGGAAACTCATCACCACCCTTTTTTATTCCTTTCTCTTTGTGCTTAATCATCACTTAATAAGGAGCCACATTTTTCTCAAGGTTTTTTCATAAACAACCTTTAATATAAAAATTATCTTCCATAGAGATAGGAACATGTAAAATACCTAGAAGTTTGTTATAGCTACTGCAAACATTTTTTTTACTGGAAGATTATGAATGTTGAAATATTCTTCACATATTTATCAAGTTCTTTCTCACAGAGTCTCCACCTCTCTTCACAGAGGACTAGACTTCAAATAGTACAAAGCTCTTTAAAGATTACTTTTATTCTAGTTTTTCTCCAATGGTAGAGCCATAAAACCTCTTCAAACATACAAGTTTCCCACAGTATACTACTTTTTTTTATCAACCAATAGGGAGAATATCAGATTTGCCACCCTCTAAAGGGAATGTTGATATTAATGCATTTATGAAAACTCTAAATACCCATAACAAACTACTAAACTAATTTTAAAACTTTATAAACAAGTCCCCAGAAGAGTTACCAATCTATTAGTTGTTTTAAATTCCCAACCTGATCTCAAAGGGGAATCTATAGAATAACCTATTCCAATAATGGATTTGCCTTGAGGGATTGGCCAACGAACATGAAACTGAAATGAATCTCATTTTTCCTCTGTACTTTAGACTCTGCAAGACCCGGGTGGGTGTACCCTGTGGGATGAACCAATACTTATTTCATATCTAATACTACTTATCTTAAATATTGTTTCCTTAAAAAAATATGTTCTCTCTAAAATAAGCTAAATGAATTACTAATATGCTAAAACAATGGGCTAGATTCTCAAGCTTTAACATAACTCTCTTACAGGAGAACATTGGAAAAACGTTACAAACTTAATACAGAAATGAACTTTACTTTGATTTTTAATATGAATGATCAAGGAGATGTATCAAGACAATAGTTCTAAGAGATCGGTGCCTAGATCATGGGTCATAGAGTCAAAACAAATATAGATGAAACTAAATATAACAGTATATTCCTACCTCATGTAAGTACTACAATAATGTATTACACCATTACACCATGAATAGTTCAAAACTAATTCTACTTCAGAATCCCTGCATACATTTACTACATTTAATATCATCTTTAAAGCATTAAATTTACTCTTTGAGTAAAAGCTATTAAGAAGGATATTCTTACACAAGAAAGATTGTGAAGATGAACAAAATTGGTCTTTAATTAATTTGTAATCATAAATGTAATAAAGAACACAGCTGTAGGAGACAATATAGCTTGAATTTTGACAATATATTCAAACTTATGAACTAGTACTGTCATACAAATAGATGCAAGTACATCAAATTTATTCTCAAGTAACACCTAAAATAGAAAAACCTAGTCTACAGCTATGTGTACTATGATACAAAAAATTTCCAAGATGCTTGATTAATCCCCATACTCCAGACCTTGTCTAGAAAGTATGTACTAGAACCAACCCTTTGTAATAGGCCCTAAATTCCCTTTTATAGGAATAAGGGAGCACACAAGCTTTGAGCCATTATTACAGATGTCATATTTTCATTTCATGATTTGTTACAATAGTGGGATACAAATATAATTGCCTTTAATCAAATAAGCATGCCTTTGTTGTTGGCAAGAGACACTGCTATGTTGAATAATTGAGTGTTGTCATTGATGGAAACAAGAAAAGGAACAAGGTCAGAATAGAGATTGTGGTCCTGTAAAGAAGACTTAGTCAAATTGGCGAAGTATGGGCAATGTATAAAGGCAAAGACAAAAGAACAGTGTTTGGATTGGCACTGGTCTACAGTTGAAGACCAAGGTTTGTGGTTCTAGTATGATGTTCCTAACTCTCAGATGATCTTATAATCAAGGTTTTAGCTTTTGATTAGTTTCAGAAGTATATCTTCAAATGGCCTAAGTCTGGTAGAACAGAATACAGTGTCAATTAAAGTAGAACACACATTTGTTTTGATTCGCATTCCTTTGGTGTTGTATATCTTGATATGTCATTTTGAGGTGTTGTAAACACTTGTATGAAGTGTCTAAATCCAGAGTTGTAGGTTCTGAAGTCCACCAGAAAGATAGTTACAAGTTGTTGAGTATCGCTACACTGTTTGAAAGAGTTTGACTGTGACAGAGTCTGAGTTCTGATAGTCCGTATTTTTCTGCTAAAGGATATTTTGTTTCACAGTTATGAAGGCATGGTTTGTGATGTATGAGGAGTCTTTGACATGATATTGAGCAAGTCCTATGGTTCACAGTAAAAGATGTAGTTTGACAGATGAACTAAATCAGTGGCAGTCTAAGTTAGAGGTCAACATAATAAGTTTGAATTGTATGTAGTAAGTTCTATTGCTTAGAACTTAATCCTAAGTTGTTCAATAGTTGAGACTAATATATGTGAATGTAATTAAAGTGTTGTTTGAGTCCGCAGGGAGTCTTGGTAAAGGAATTTGGCTGACAAGCTACTTAAGGTATGAGTGCATGCTTCACTTTATTAGGCTGACCTAATATGAAGAGTTTAAGTGTTGCAAATATATATATAAGGGATCAAATTCAGTGTTTGGTGTGTTTGATGCAAGTGTGAAACATATACATATGTGTGACATACAGAGGAAGGTGATTTTGTGGAAGCAACAAAGAGCTGAAGAAGAGAGATCTTATTCCCATGTAAAAGAAGAGTAGTGAAACAAAGCAGTCAGAGATGAAGATTTTTAAGACAATATTTATGTGCTTCATTGGAGCTACAACCATGCATGTGTAGATGCAATCTGAGTAGTTCAACTTGGCAGTGATCCCTTCTTCCTCTTTTTTTCTTTCTCTAGGCAGTGAGCCTATTTTGGCAGTTAACCTTTCTTGCAGTGAGCATTTCTTTGGGCAGTGAGCCTTCTTGTAATTCAGTATTGTGCTATATTAATATATTGTGAGCTAACACTCACCATGGTTTTTCCCTTTTTAGGTTTTCCATGTAAAAATCCTAGTGTTCATGTGTTATGTCTTTGTGGTTGCTATTCCTATGTTTATTCTACTTTCATATTATTAATTTTTGAAACTGTTGGGAATTAAGGTGTCTCAACCTTTGCAAATTCCTAGCATTATTTATTTATTTGTATATTTATTTATTGCCTAATGTTTTTATTACTTGCACATTCAGTTTGGTCACTTTGTTGAGGTGGCACAGTGACATGTCATCTTACTTGGAATGTGACTTGGATGGTGAAGTCAAACCTACAAGGATTTGATCGTCCAATTTGAGGTGGCACTAATATGCCATGTGTAAGCATCTTGTGGTATGTGGAAGGCTGTTAGCTACCGTTGCACCAAAATATCGACCTATTAATGCCTGATACAACCACTTGACTTAACAAGCATGGGAGGCAGTTAGCCCTTGTCACAAACCACTGCAGCGCAACGCTGAACAAGGAGACCAAGGGTCACACCTTGCAACAATCCCCCCTCCAACGTAAGCGCAGGGTTTGAACCTCTGACCTTGGATCTGATACCAATTGTTAGCTATTGTTGCACCAAAAGATTGACCTATTAATGCTTGATACAACAACTTGACTTAACAAGCACGGGAGGTGGTTAAGCCCTTGTCACAAACCACTGTAGCGCAACACTGAACAAGGAGACCAAGGGTCACACCTTCCAACAAAGGCAATATTCCATATGATAGAATCTATGATGTGTAAGAGCCAAGTTTCAAGATTCCTATGACAAGTGGTGACAAGTGTCGTTGAGCATCTTTACATGAGAGAAAGGCATCTTTGGGCACCGAAGTTGGGCTATGCCATGTTGTAAGAGGAATATGCTATATTTAGTCTTGTTTGATTGATTCTCTTACAACATGCAAGATTTTCATGTTGCAGAAATTTATGATAGTTGTGAGATAGGTAAGAGCATCCGTCATAGTCTATTTTTTAGTAGTGGAGTGCTCTATCTTGGGAAGTCAAATCTTCCATGTTATGAAAAATGTAAGAGGTGTATTTGAAGCTTGGACAAGTGTCCTTTGATGCAGGAAAATGGCCATGTGGCCAAGGTGGATGCCTATCCCAAGATGCTTCTAGAATTTGCCTTATATATCTATAAAATGTGGAGTTTGGAGTTGTAGTTGCATAGTTTTATACAGGAACTGTTATGCTACTGGAATCACTCCAAAAATGACATTTGAAAACTCTTGGAAGAACTTGCATTGCAAGTGTATTGTAAATTGTTATTGTTTCAGATAATACATTGTGCAAGTTTTAGAGTGTGGGGATTTTTACCTGAAAAGGTTTTCCCCACGATACATCTTGTGTCATTCTCTTTTGTGTTTGTGTTTTCTGCTATAATATCTCTAATATATGTTTCATATTGGTGCAATGAAATAGAGATTCAAGTTACAAATTAATTATAAATCTTGAGTAATCTTGTGTGTATAATATCTCAACATGTCACTGTGATTTGTTGCATACCTTGGAGTGCATTTCAACTGGTGAATTTTGTTGTTATCATGTGCCTTTGAAGACTAGCATCAACTATGTGTACTTGTGGAATACCCTGGCAAAGCATGGTTTGATTTTATCTCTTTTCATGAAGTATTGAAGTGTCCATATGGATCAATGGTTGAAACTCACTCATTTTGAATAATTTTAGAATTCATGTTCATTTCTTTAAATTTCATTAATCATCATCATCAACTACAAAATATTGATACATGATAAGCATAACATAGTAAATCTGAGGACATCCATAGACAATTGAACATCCTATGCATATTTGAGCAAAAGATTGAAAATATCATGTAAATACTTGGAAAAAATGATAGGAATCATGAAAATATCATCTTGTAGGCACAATATTTAGAAGAATTTAAGGTTCGGAAGTAGAATTAAACAAAGATTAGTTCAAATTTAAGTAAATTTAGAAAAAACTAATCAAAGTTACATGAATCATCATGAACAATCCTAATCAAAGTAAAGATTGGAAGAATTGATCAAACTTAAGATATATTCACATGAATATATGCATATCATGGTTAGAGATTGTAGGATTTAACATAATTTGTTGATATTCATGCAGAACAGGTGAAATAGAGTAAATATTTGCATATCCGGATACAAATTATATCGAATTTCATGTGTAAGGCCCCTGAATGTTTAACAACAAATTCACATCAAACCATGAAGAGATTATCAAAAGATCATGACCTAATCAATGGAGACTTGGGATCATAAATTCATCCTAAACTTGTTGTATCTTTCAAGAGGATAAAGGTTTGTTATATGATTTTTTCTCTATTAATATGACTAACAGTTGTATCAATAGTTTTTGGTGCTAGAAGGAGGGCTTGATCACTATAGATTCATAAGCATTTGTCATCTTGAGATAATCGCCCATGTTCCTATGAAGAAATACTTTAAATTTCTTAGTATACTCCAAATCTTGAATATTTCCACAAAGATTCCACTAATATCCAATAATTTGAGGAATTTAATCATAAATGGCATGTCTTTATGGATATTTATCTTGATATTTATAGATAGATGTCAAGATTTCCAAAGTTTGAGTTGAAGATTTTCATCCTCTACAAGTATTTTGCAAATACCTTATCATCTGAGACATTTATCCATAAATATCCACTTCTAAGAAGGAATTAGTCATATCTTTGCAAATATCTTGTCTAAATATCCAGGTCTTATCCTTAACTCCTTAGAACTAGCTCATCAACCTAACACAAGGTTAACATCTTTTGGACCTTTAGAAGAATTGCCGATATTTAGACCTAGACCTATTGTCCCTAATTGGCTAGTAACTCCCTTAGTACCTCCAATACAAGTTCCAATGTCTTTCTTTGATGTTGAATCACTGCTCCACTTCAATGCATATAATGATCTCCCTTAAAATATGGACAAGATTTGTCCTAAGTATCATCCATATCAGGATATAGGTGATCATATCTAGACCATTAAGGAAGCCTGTTTCAGGGACAGAATACAACATGAAGATGTTGTATGTAGATTGCTTCCTTATTCATTAGGGGAAGAAGCATATGATTGGTATGTTAGCCTTCCTCAAAATTCCATCAGTTCTTGGGATGTGCTATAGAAATTCTTCCAAACCAGGTTCAAGATACATGTAGATGCAGCCACCATGTACCAACACTTTGCCACAATCAAAAGACGTGAAGGAGAGTTGATCTCTACTTTCACTGCTTAATTTTAGAATATGTACTCTAAGCTTACAACTCCTTACAATGTTCCTGATGAGATAGCTAGGTTAGTTTATTACTTAGCTCTAGATCCTCTAACATCAATGTTCATCAGAAGGACCCACCCTACAATCACATCTTTGTCAAGTGCCTTTGAAGAAGCTATCAAGGTTAACCTATAGTTGACGCCTAGTTTGGCACCAAACTTAGGATATCATGCCTTTCCCAGTCAAACACAAACTAATGGAACCTTGATACCCTCTACTAATCCTTTGCAATTACCTCCACTTAGAATTATGCATCCTTAGGGAAATGATCTTTTCATACCAAATCCTAGACATGTACATCAGGATGTTGCATTGAATAGTAATGGTAGTTAATTTTTCCAACCACATCAGGACACTGTAGTGGCCAAAGTGCATGAGGAAAAGGATGATATTAAGGTGATATCTACTCAACTAAGAAAATTGAATACTGAAGTCACTCACTTGAGAAATCAAAATTTCTACTCTAGTCCAATTCATAGAACCAACAAAATAGTTGATATCTTGATAGAGGATATGGTAATAACAATGAGAGATTTAGATTTCCTGATGGGGGATATAACAATGAGAGGAAATTCAACAATAATAACAATTCCCCTAGGCCACCAAGAGTCTGGAACACCAAACCAAACAATGGTTCATTTCAATCACCCCTAGATAATCAGCCCCCTCCCAAACCTAACAGACCACTAGGTTCAATTTGGCAGAGGCTGTACTTAATAATTGGTGTAGGATACACAATACAAATGCACATGCTAAGTTGGACTATCCATAGTTAAAAATTGTAGCAAGCATATTCCAGGCAGAAGTGTCTAACACTACAGGGGAGGCATCTTACCCTAAAGGAAATGAGATAGTGCCTCTAGGATATGAATCTGATATAATACTTGAGAGTTCTGATGATCATCAGCATTAGCAAATGAACATAATAAATGAAAATTACACTTTGTCATGTGAAGAGTCATCCATGGCCTTTGAAACCACTTGTGTCTTCCCCTTTGAGGATGAGAATGAGCCTAAGTAAGAAACTGAAGAAGTCCATGCATATCAATAATATCAAAGAGGACACAATTACAATCTGAGGAGTAATACAAATTTCCCTACTGGTCCTCTAACCACTTTTGTTCCTCCTAAAAATTTCAACACACCTCCAGGGGTGAACCCACAATACTTTGCACCACAAGAAATGGTAGAAAAAGGTATGAACAACTTTCCTAAATCTTACAAACTTGTTTCTTATCTAGCCGATGAGATGAAGAAGATAAAGACTAGCATATCCTTATCAGAGTTACTGAAAACTCCTATCATTAAGAAAGCCTTCCCAAAGTCATTAGATGAGGCCTATAACTAAAGAGGATAGTCCTAGTCACATCCCTAGTCATATCCCAGCTAGAGACCCTGTACCTAGGGATAATGTAGTTAAAGAAAAAGTGCAAGCCACAGTCCATATTGTAGATGCAACACAAATGACCCTATACAAAGAGAAATCTAAGTCACCTCCTTTCCTACTCACACTTAGGATCTTTGGTAAGAATTTGCATAATTTCCTGGAAGATCCAGGTGCTTCTACCAATGTTATGCCTTTATCTATATGCCAAACATTAGGTTTACATCCTACAAAGTCACTCAAGAAGGTAACTCAATTAGACAAGTCTAAGTACAATGTTGTAGGAGAGTTGACACATATTCACATGCAATTTGCATGAGATCTAAGGGTGCAATACACATAGACATTCAAGTTTTTGACATACCTAACACATATGGCATTCTCCTTAGTAGGGACTAATCTAAAACTTTAAATGGTTATATGGCTACTGATTTCTCCCACATGTGGCTTCCATGGAAAGGCATCCCTAACCATCTTAGAATCAAAGAAGAACCTAGAATGAAACATATGATAACTAAGTAAAATCAAAATAATGAGATATTATATGTGGATGTTGAGCCAGGAGTCTATGCATTAAGGCCTTAGATAGTCAGAATAGAAGAGATACCAATGTGCATGCATATGCATGAAGACAATGAAAAGGGTGAAATTATGTCAGAGATAGGATTCATGATAGAATATGATTATAGCTCCTCAGTAGAAGATGAAGTGAATCATGTCCTTGAGTTTGAAGAGTATCTATCTAATTAGGTTCATAAATGTCAACTGACAAGGACATCAGTTAAGGATATGCTCATGGGAGGTTGGTGTAGACTACATCAGCAGTCACATTCAGAGAACACCTGTGAGGCATGTCTGGATATAATAGAGAAAGAGGAACGAACATGTCTAGAAGATGAGAACTCACTACCAGAGGTAAATGAAATGATTAATGTTGATTTCATTAATCATTTGATATTTCTTTTACATGCAAGAGAATTTGAGCAAGAAATGTGCAATATACATGTCTTGATGCTTAGTATAGAGGAAGTGTTGGCATGTGATGATATACATTCTGGGGATAAGATAAACACAACCACACCAGGAATAGATTATAATATTGAATCAGATTATGAGTTGTCTGATGAAGAAAGGGGAAGCCGTTTAACACATTTTGAAGAGTTTTTTATCCAAGAGAGTTCAAGGATATATTCTCCAAGGAATCCCACCTATTCAGGTACTAATTGAAGGATGGTGCGGGTTAGATGAAGCTCCCCATTCAGAGACAACTTATGATTTATGTCTGCACATAATAAGTAAAGAGGAATAGTTGTGTTCAAATGACAAATTGCATAAAATCAGGGATATCTGAGAAGAGACAGCAGAAAAGGTCTTAATGTCCCCTAACAAAAGACATGACAACATCAAGTTTATGAAAAGAAAATATATTCAAAAGGATGATGCTCATAAAAAGAAAGATGTAGATGTTTTAGTGCCACACAAACATTTAGATGCAGTAAAGAATGAACCACCAAAAAAAAAGTGGATATCTATAGGAGTAGCTACACTGGCCAAAAGAAAGAAGGAAGGTCCAAATAAATTTGACAGAAGATAAATCATGGACATTAAGGTTTGATGGCTCCAAATCAAAGCAGGGAGCTAGAGTAGGAGTGGATCTTATTAATCCACAAGGGAAATCATTCTTGGTAGTGTATAGACTACAATTTCCATGCACAAACAACATGGTTGAATATGAGGCTCTAATCCATGGCATGTTGTTTGCATTAAAGAAGAAGATGAAAGTTTTGCATGTCTTTTGAGACTCAGAACTCATAGTAAAATAGGTAAGACACATTTATGTATGCAATTACAAGAGGTTATCTAGTTACAGACATAGAGTCTAGGACCTAATAGAGAGTTTTGATGCATTTAACATCACACACATTCTAAGAGAACTCAACCACTGTGTAGATGCACTAGCACAAGCTGCTAGTGTACTGGAACCTTTGTCCATATCAGGGATGAAGAGGTTTTTGGTTGAGCTGGTCTTAGTACCATCTGTTCCTGACAACTTCACCAATTTTCAAGTGTTTGTTGATGATTAGCACATTTTAGACTTTATTACCAATAGGGACATATTTGAAGCCCAAATGGTGGATGAAAAGAGTCTTGAGGATCATATTTGGGATGAAGAAGAGATAATTGATTTTCCTAGTAACAAGATCCCAAAGGGAATGATTGAATTGGAAAGTGCCTTTAATCTAGACAAGATGATCAAACAAAACAATCTCCCTAAAATAGATGGAGGAGAATATGAGCCTATTAGTATAGGGCAGAATGAGGATACAAGGAATGTCCTAATAGGCAAGGTTTTCACTGAAGAAGAAAAAGAAAGGATAGCCCAAGATTTAAAAGATTACATTCATGTCATAGCATGGACATATGATGAGTTAAAGACCTATGACACATCCGTCATAACTCACATAATCCCCCTAAAACCTAATGTCAAGTCATTCAGGTAGAAATAGAGGCCAATGAATGCACTATTGGAACCTCTCATTTTTTAGGAAGTCAAGTGTTGATTGTTAGGAACACTAAGAGGAGGGGTGAATTAGTATTCTATAAGTTTTTTCATGTACTTTTAATTTTAACCATTTCAAAAGAATAATCCAATAGAAGCAAAATATACAACTGAACAGCATCCACAAAAGCATGACACATAACACCAACATTTTACGTGGAAAACCCAAAGAGGGAAAAACCATGGAGAGGATTAGCTCTCATATATATATATATATATATATATATATATATATATATATATATATATATATATATATATATATATATATATATATATATATATATATATATATTGCAATCTTTACAAAAATGATGTTTAGGCTTGGTCACTCCACGGCCTAACATACTAGCTCACTTCCATGAAGTACAACTAGATTTAGCAAGCTCACTACCTTAACCCTAAACCTAGCAAGATTATAATAAGGGTTGTTAAACCCTGAAAAAGGCTCACTTCTAGCTCATTGCTTTGATGATGAAAACTTTCTTCCAATCATATTGCACATGAAAACTAAATACTACATAAGCATATGCCACTATGCGAGGGTACATTCATTTAACAATTAAATTCTAAATCCCATGTCTTCATTGTTGCTTCTCTTCTAACTATGCTTCTCTATTCACATGCTCGCATCACATACACACAACACACATACTATGACTAAATTTCATCACCTTTATATATCCACATAATGATTTACTCCATAATCAAGTTGGCATCCAAGAAGTGAAATGTGTACATAGAAAGATGTGCCTTGTCGGCTTGATCCAATGCACAGTATGTTATGCAGACCCAAAAATTTTCCCATACATGTTCATATAGGTTAGCTCTAATCATTTAATTACTTACACAAATCCTTCAAACATTATCTTTTCTTTGCATCATGATTTATCTCAACAGTCAGCTTGTTCCTCAAGGGCATGCTTAGCAGATTCATCTGCTAACTTACAACTTCTACTGTAGATCACAAAACACTTCCAAAATTGTGTCAAGGACTCTTTACACATTCCCAATCTTACCCTCAGAACCACAAGGCATGATATCATCTTGCAGAGAAATGTGGACCATCAGAACTCAGACTTTGTCTCTGTCAAACTCTCTCAAGCACTATCCTGATACTTAGTAACTTGCAACTATCCTTCTAGTGAACTTCAGATCTCCTAACTCTGGAATAAGACACTTCTTAGAAGTGTTTACAATACCTTGAAATCACATAAAAAAATACTTATTTATGAAGGATTGTGTACCACTGCACTATACCCTGTTCACTATTCCTGCTAAGCCTTTGCTTACCTAGACTTAGACATTTCTCCAAGATGACTTACGGAGGAAGTTAGAACATAATCTCTGAGGCATAACACTATCAAACAATTGAGAGCATCATACTTTAACTGCATTACCAAATCATCATCTGCGGAGGTATACTGTCCAGCTTACTATCCTCTACTCTACATACTTTCCATACTTAGCCTTTTTTCTGTCAATCGGACCTAGAATCTAATATGTTCTTCCAGAGATATCTCTTCTTATCATGGTGATAGGATCTTTGAGCCTTTTTTCCATCAATGACGACATATAAGTCCATTGCAGAGTAGTGCCTCTTGCCAACAATCTCCCCCTTTGGCATTGATGGAAACACTTAGTGAAAAATGCTTAACTACTCCCCCTTACTGTATACACTTTATTCTCCTGTTCCCCCTAAGATGATTATCCATTTTTCAATGAACTTCTTCTCCCCCTTTGACATTAATGGCAAAGGGTGTGATCCGGAACCAAAAATTTGTCAAAAATTTCAAAATTTTATAAACTCTACCGCATGTTTGCAAGCATAATCTTCATCTTAATTTGTGTTTGAAGGAAAAATGTCACTATATATAGTATTTATTAGAGCTATCTCTCCATTCCATCTATTTCTTGCAATTTCTAGAATGTGGATGTGGTCATTCATCAGAAATACTAGCTTTTCTACCTTCTGGAGATCTGATGGTGTATCAATTAGTGCTTGAGATTTCAAGGCCTTATCTGCCAAATTAGTCATGGAATCAATTTTTAGACTTATCAGTCCTTTCAGCTGGCACAACCTATCTTTGATTTCTCCCTTTTTCTTCATCAGAGTATTCAAATCATTATGGATATTTACAACATGTGTTTCTTTGGCATTTATTGACTCCACTACTGGATTATATGTCTCAGAGATGTTCATTAGTTTGAGTTCCAAGTCTTTGATTTTATCTTCTAGCTCCTTTGTGATCTTTGGCCAAGATATATAAAATTTGTATATTTTTTAGCTTCTTCAATGGCACTTTGTATGTTCTTAATTCCAATATCTAATAAAGCTTTGTCTCGATCTATCTTGCTCTTCAACTCAACTAGTCTTCTATCATCAATTTCTTTCCTCACTTTTACTTCCATAGATTTTTCAAAAGATTCAAAATGTACACTTACAGAATTTAATAGCTTCTTGAGATGGTCAGCAGGGGATAATGAGATATCCCTTTGAAATGATGGCAACAACTTTTCCAAGATAGTGGATGCTTCATTGATTAGTTTGTTGTCTTGACCATGTGATTGTAACAACTCTTCCTATGCCTTGGTCTGAACTACAGATACTAGCTTGAACTTTTGGAAAGGTGACAATGAGGGCAAGTTGATTGGACCTTGAGGGAGTTCAAACTCTTCTACAATTTTTTGCCTGTCAGAGACATCCGTCATGTCTCTTTCCCTCTCTAATATTTCTCCTTGACTTTGATCCGGAGGGTTTATGTCCAAAATTTCCTGTTGATCTATGTTTTGCTCCAGAATAGGGCTCTTTCTCTCTTCCTTAATCTCTTCACCTTCAACCTATTGTTCAGAAGGTGAATCAGTTTCAATTTCACCTTGATCTATCATATCCACTGTATTGGTGTTATGGATTTGATTACTTTGTTTAGGTCCTTGATTTTGGCTTATCTCTGGTGGAGATATGTCTTTATCATTTGCTTCTTTTTTGTCATAGATAGTGGGAATATTGTTTTGTTTTAATGCCGCTAGGGTGATTTCCTTTGTTTCCTTGACCACCTTGTCAATTTCTCCTAACATCAATGAGTTCATTCTTTTCTTGGTCTTGAAGGCATCTTTGACTTCTTTTGAGATTTTGATCTTCTCCTTAGGAGTGATCCCTAGACATAATCGTATCAATGAGTTCTCTCTTAGCTCAACATCCTTTTCCATAGCTATTTCTTTTCTTGTACTCATTATGTTTCCCAGGCTATGTGGTAGATCAATAATAATTTCAATCAGGGCCTTATTGTAGATGTCTAGATATTCTACAATAATAGTTTTAATGATCTTGTCTAGATCATTGTATTCATCATACAACTGAGCTATGGGCTTCATATTTCCATCAACTGTTATGGCTTTGAGAACATCTTCAAGGCTTATAGTAGCTTCCTCTATTTGAGACTTCTCTTGCTTTAACCCTTTTCCAGATCTACTCTTATCGAAGAGCCCCTTTTTGTTAGTTCTTGAGGCTTTTGAGGCCTCGGTCTTCATCTTCTTTACTTCCTCATCTGATTATGTTTATTCTTCATCAATAGTTATACTTGCATGCATTCTCTTGGCCTTGACTTCTTTCTTTTGGAGCTAGTGGTAGGAGTTTCCACATTTGTAGATGGTGTGGAACCGAAGGGAGTGGATGAGGCTTCAGCAGAAGTGGAGACTCTAGTTTTTCTTTTTGCCTTCTCTGGCTTTTCTAACTCATCTTTGTGTTCTTTTGGAGCCCCAAATGATTCACCTTTTCTCTTTTCTTCTACTTCCTTCATGGCTTGTGCCTTTTCCCTTGTCTTTGCCACTTCCTCTTTTGTAAAGCCAACTTTTATGGTGATTTCTTCTGCCACTTTCCTCATTTTCGTAGAGATTTTAGGTTTTCTTACTTCAATATGAATTTTGGCATGCAATTCATCATAAGACCCAAATCTTTCTTCCTTGGGATCTCTGGGTTTGCTTAGCATATATTCAGCATAGTTTTCCAGTACAGCTCCATCTACCTCATATCCCATAGGCATAACCCAAACTGTTCTAGGCTCAACAACCTCCATCAAACACTAATCTTTAGTCACAATGAAGAGGATTGTATCCTTGTATTTTTCAACAACTATTTTGGGGATTCTTTCTTTGGCTTGCATTAATCTTTGGAAATTCTTGAAATAGCCCCATAGTGTTACATTCTATGCATCAATGGTGCCTATGCTACTTAACAAATTTCTAATTTGAACTATGACAGGTTTATCATTGGTCCAAAATAGGTTCTTCATACCTGGCAACTCTTGCATAAAATAGAAAAATAAACACATGATTAGTGTGCCAAATTTAAAAGGATATTTACCTTCTTTTGTCTTCTTCAAGTTATCCCGGTTGGTGAAATAAACTTTGTATCCCAATAAACACATGAAATAAACACATGATCAGTGTGCCAAATGTAAATGTTCATGCCTGAAACTGAGTTCTCCTAGTTGGTGAAATAAACTTTGTATCCCAATACCATTGAGGCAAATCTCACAGCATGATCCTCAATATCATTTATTGTCAAAGTTCTCTTATCAAATTTCACTCCAGTAGCCATAATTACTATATCATTCTTCACAGCTTTCAATAGAGGAACTAATCTAGTAGAGCATAATCCAGTGACCACCCTAATAGCATCTTTTGTAATCTTGAAAGGTCTTTCAAGCCATATGAATTCATCATGCACCCTGCTTAACACATACCAGACCCATTCATCTTCCATAAATGTTGGGAAATTTAGGTACTGAATAAATTAATTTTCTTTCAATGCTAGATATTCATTTTTCAGTTCAAGATTCTCATTACTCAAGTGTTTTGAGTAAAGATCAATAAACCTGCTATCACCAAATTCCTCTAGGGCAACATGAATATATGCACTAACATCTTCTACATGCATGAGTCCATGAGGAACACTTGAGAATGCACCCAACTGATTAACTTTGATTGATTTGAATGGGTGTTTTTTGAATTTTGGTTGCACATGCTCAGTAATATCAACAACTTGTGGTGACGCCATTCTAGAATTTTTAAACAGATTCACAGGAAGGTTTTGAACAAGATTACCTTGTCCCGTCGAATTAGGGTTTCCTTTTTCTAAAATTCTTCAAGCCCTTCAATTCTTGGTTGTTGTTGCTCTAGGTCTATTTTGATCTCTCTAAATACTTGATATCTTTGAGTGTAAAGTGACTTTGAGATTAAACAAGTTCCTTTTTAATCTCTGCATCACATGACCTAAATGTCATTAAATGCTCATTTCCAAAAAGTTGTTAAAAGCCCTTCACTGTAGAATACATTCGATTTGGATTGCTCCACAATATGCCATATTAACTCTTTTTCTACCAATTTTTCTTCCAAGAGATGTGTCACATCAGATTTCATTATACATCTTTGTGCCAGATTTTGGCTCCCACATTTTGGTCAAGGGTTTTGAATTTTTCTTTAACATTGCTCCCCCTGAGCCAAAGGTCTCGATTTACTTCTTAGAGGAAGTATCTGCACTGGATACTAGTGTGGATTGATCCCTAACTTCTATTACTTTTTTCTTGATCCATGCCTTGTTCATTTCTTTCTTGGTTTCAACTGGATCAACTTTCTCTTTTCCTTTATCATTTCTCTGCTCTGTTTTCCTTTCTTTAGAATAGTGATTTCTCTTCACATTTCTTCTTCTGCAAAATCTTTCAACATGTCCAAATTTGTTGCAATTAAAGTACATCACATTCTTTTGATGGGAATTTGATCTACATTGATTTGCCATATGTACAAATTTATTGCATGCAAAACATTTTCCATTGAATGGTTGACTGTTCCTTGTATTTTGAAAGTTAGTTCTTACAGAGCTTCTGCATTCATTTGATATGTGTCCCATTTTATAGAAAGCATTGCACCTAATAGATTTTTGACTTACTTTACTTCTTCATACAACAACTCTATGACCAATCCTATTGCAAGTGAAGCATTTACCTTTGAATGACTATTCATTCCTTCCATTGTTGAAACTTTTCCTGATCCGATTTCTACATTCATTTTCTCTATGACCAACTTTATTGCAATTGAAACACTAACAAGAGAATGATGGAATCTTTTGATTTATTCTACTCCTACACCGAGTAGCCCTATGACCAAACTTATTGCATGAATTATAATAACCATTGAAAGATGTGTACCTTTGAGCATTTAGTTGTCTGACCAGAGGTCTTCTAGGTCTTCTTCTTTAATTTCTAAGATGATATCCTTTGTTTTCCCTTGACTTCATGCTCATTTGTCCAGAGTTTGAACTTTCTCCTTTCTCAAATCCTAAACCATGTTTGTCATCAACATTGCTCTGGCTAGCAATCATTTCATCAAGCTTTGCAATGCTTATCCTAATTTTTTCTTCAAAACTTCTAGCCTATTCTAGATCTATTTTCAAACTTATAATTTCTTTTTCAAGTTTTGCACAATCTTCTGATCTGTTCTTCATAATCAAATTTAGATCATCTTCTACTTTTGTTCTTTCTGTAACTTCTGCTTCCAAATAATTTAGGGCTTCATTTGCTGATAACAATTCGTCATTAACTTCTTTGTATCTGTCTTTGAATTTCTTCACTTGCTCCTTCAGATTTAAGATGCATTCATCAGCTTGTTTTAGATTTTCCTTCAGATCTTTGACCTCTGCTTCATAATTTTCAAGATCCATAAGAGCTACTTCTAGTTGGTTGTATCTCTCATAATTTTAATACCTTCTTACTGCCATGATCACACTATCCCAGATCTTCCTTAAGTTGTTAAACTTTTTCAAAGGAACCTTGCTCTGATACCAATTGTTGATTGTTAGGAACACTAAGAGGGGGGGTGAATTAATGTTCTATAAATATTTTCTTGTACTTTTACTTTTAACCATTTCAAAAGAATAATCCAATAGAAGAAAAATATACAACTGAATAGCATCCACAAAAGCATGACACATAACACCAAGATTTTACGTGGAAAACCCAAAGAGGGAAAAACCACGAAGAGGATTAGCTCTCATATATATATATATATATATATATATATATATATATATATATATATATATATATATATATATATTGCAATCTTTACAAAAATGATGTTTAGGATTGGTCACTCCACAGGCCTAACATATTGGCTCACTGCCATGAAGTACAACTTGATTTAGAAGGCTCACTTCCTCAACCCTAAACCTAGCAAGATTACAATTCACTACCAGCTCACTTCCTTGATGATGAAAACTTGCTTCCAATCATATTGTATATGAAAACTTAATACGGCATAAGCATCTGCCACTATGCTAGGGTGCAGTCTTTTAGCAATTAAATTCTAAATCCCATGTCTTTGTTGTTGCTTCTCTTCTAACTCTACTTCTCTATTCACATGCTCACATCACATTTACACCACACACACTATGACTGAATTTCATTGCCTTTATATATTTGCATCATGATTTACTCCATAATCAGGTCAACATCCAAGAAGTGAAATGTGTACATAGAAAGATGTGCCTTGTCGGCTTGACCCAATGCACTGTATGTTACGTGGACCCAAAAATTTTCCCAAACATGTTCATATAGGTCAGCTCTAATAATTTAATTACTTACATAGATCCTCCAAACATTATCCTTTCTTCTCATCATGATTTATCTCACCAATTGGCATGTTCCCCAAGGGCATGCTTAGCAGGTTCATCTGCTAACTTACAACTTCTACTGTGGATCACAAAACACTTCCAAAATCATGTAAAGGACTCTTTACACATTCCCAATCTTACCCTCAGAACTGCGAGGCATGATATCATCTTGCAGAGAAATGCGGACCATCAGAACTCAGACTCTGTCTCTATCAAACTCTGTCAGACACTATGCCAATACTTAGCAACTTGCAGTTATCCTTCTGGTGAACTTCAAATCTCCTAACTTTGGAATAAGACACTTCATACAATTGTTTACAACACCCTAAAATTGCATAACAAAATACTTATCTGCGAATAAATGCAAACCACTTCACTATATCATGTTCATTGTTCCTGCTAAGCTTTTTCTTACCTGGAATTAGACATTTCTCCAAGATGACTTCTGAAGGAAGTCAGGACATAATCTCCAAGGCATAACACTGTCAAACAATTGAGAACATCATACCTAAATTGCATTACCTGATCATCATCTCCAGAGGTGTACTGTCCAGCTTACTATCCTCTACTCTGCATACTTTCCATACTTAGTCATTTTCTATCAACCGGACCTAGAATCTAATATGTTCTTCCAAAGGTATCTCTTCATGTCATGGTGATAGGATCTCTTAGCCTTGTTTCTATCAATGACAACATATAAGTCCATACCAAAATAGTGTCTCTTGCCAGCATCAAGAAGTTGTTTGCTACAAGGATCATCTTTCCAGTCAAACATTCCACCTGGGTTGCCAATTTGGTCCCTGTAAGGAAGAAAAATGGAGATATATGCCTGTGGTGGACTTTAGAAACTTAAATAAAGCATCTGAGAAACATAACTATCCTTTGCCTTCTTTAGATGATGTTGTCCAGATGGTCAACAGTGCACAAATGATGTCCTTCTTGGATGGCTTTTCAGGGTACAACTAGGTGATGGTAGATAAAATTGATAGATTGAAAATAGCTTTTACCACTACATGGGCAATTTTCACTTATAGGTGCATGCCCTTTGGCTTAATCAATGCTGGAGCAACTTTCTAGTGAGCCATGGATATAGCATTTAGAGGACTGGTAGGTTAGTGCATTGTGATATATATGGATGACCTAACCATGTTCTCAAAATAGAGAGGTGATCACATTGAGGACGTCAGAAAAGTGTTAAAGAAATGTGAATAGTATGGCATATCCTTAAATCCAAAGAAATGTATTTTGGGGGTAACCATAGGAAAGTTGTTGGGTCATGTCATATCTGAGAATGGAATTATAATTGACCCAACTAGGGTAGATTCAATCATGAAGTTGCAACTTCCAACAAGTAAGAAAGAGTTGAAGTCTTACTTTGGTAGGATTAAATTCATTAGGAAGTTTATCACTAGATTCATAGAGATGGTGAGACCTCTCAACACCATGTTGAAAAAGGATGCTAAGATTGAATGGAATCTAGAGGCAAAAGCAGCCTTTGAAGATATAAAGAAAGCAATTGTAGATGCCCCAATGTTGTAGTCCTGACTACACTAGGGACTTCTATATATACTCATTTACATCAAAACACAAATGTACAGTTATCTTAACTCAGAGGAGTGAGGTAAAAGAAGAAAAACCAATTGTATTCATGAGTTCCCCATTTAGAGATGCCAAGCTAAGGTATATGGATGTAGAGAGATAGGCTCTTGCCTTGGTCAGAGTAGTAAAGTAGTTTAGGCATTACATCCTAAGAAGTAAAGTCATATCAGTAGTACTTGATTTAGTTGTGAAAATGCTCCTCATGCAAAGTGAACCAGGAGAGAAGAGAGATAAATGGATTACTGTATTACAAGAGTATGATATGGACATCACACCTATGAAACTAGTCAAGGGACAAGCACTCAATCAGATGATTACATAAATAAATCCTAACTTGACAAGCCAACATTATGTAGTAGATGCAGAAATGCATGATGACTACTATTCTAACATCAAACATGTCCTGGTAGAAAAGCATGATGACTGGTATTTTGACATCAGACATGTCTTGATCATAAGAAGATGGCCACACAATATGCAAGCATCCTAGAGAAGAGCTTTGAGAATCAAAGCCCAAAGATACATGATCAAAGGAGGAATCTTGTTCAAGAATAACTATGAGGGGATATACCTCAGATGCTTAGAGAAACAAGAAGCTACCAAGATCCTTCTTGAGTTACATGATAAGTTTGGTACAGCCCATGGATCACATCTGGCTACAACACATGCCATCTTGAGGGCTAGGTACTACTAGCCCATTATTTTTAAGGATATAGCTGAACACGTCAAGTTTTGTCACACATGTCGAACTGGTTCTAACAAAGAAATGTATGTAGCTCAACCATTGCAACCTATGATGGAGATGCACCAATTCACAGAATGGGGCATGAACTTCATTGGACTTATCAATCCTCCATCCTTCGCAAGACATAGGTACATGCTAACCATCATTGATTGCTATACCAAATGGATAGAAACCATTAGTAGCAAGACATACACATCAAATGATGTGATTAGGTTTTTGGAGAGCAATATCATCACAAGGTATGGAATTCCATATGCTTTAGTTTGTGACAATGGTCCTGTCTTTGCATCTCTTAAATTTTCAATTTGGGCATTTGATCATGGCATAGTTTTTAAATTCTCATCAAATTACTATTCTCATGGTAATGGCCTAGTTGAGTCCACTAACAAAAATATGTTTAATAACATTAAGAAGTTAATTAAAAAGAATCCTAGGGAATGGAATACTTTTCTTAAGTATAACGTATGGGTAGACAGGACAAGAGTTAAGATTGCCTTAGGCAACTCTCCCTATCAACTGGTTTATGGGGTGGATCCCATCCTCCCTGTCAAACTGGAAATCCCAACCTTACAGTTTGCCCAAGAGTATCTAGGAACATAGAATAAAATGGAAGTCAGAATGTTGCAATTGTTGCACTTAGAAGAGAAAAGAGATAAGGTGATTGATCATTTTGCCAAGCATTAGGCTATTGTCAAATGTTGGTTTGACAAAAGAGCCAAAGTAAGGGTGTTCAAGATCTCAGATTTGGTCCTATCATGGGATAAAGCCCACAAGAAGAAAGGTGATCATGGTAAGTTTGATAAATTATGGATCAGTCCCTTTCAAATATCAGAAATATTAGGAGATAGCACCTATAGGCTTAAGACTTTAACAAGTGAGGATGTCCCATTGCCTATCAATGAACAATTCCTCAAGAACTATTTTCATATGTATATACTATATAGTTGCTTGTATAGATTTCTTTCTGTGTTTTTCTTTGTTGTGTGTTGTTGAGTCTTTGTTTTGATTAGGCAAGATAGAGCACCTTTCCACTTCATAAAACTAGTGAAATTGTTAGAATTCAAGAAAGGAATACAAATTCCTGCATAGGTTGTAGCTCTTGTTAGTTTAGATGCTTTTGATTAGGTTTGTGCGATCATATTCATCAAAGGTAACTCTTTTATTCAAGGACATCCTCACAAGAATACACCGAATAGCGTTGGATTTGTTGAAGATACTAGTGTCTATGTTAAGTGAAAAATCTAAAGGTTTGTCCTTGCTACCATTGCAATTCTTAGCCTAAACGAGAAAGTGCCTACACCTTGCAAATGAGCTTATAAGATCACATCTTATGAATATTGAAAACAAGAAAAGAAATATATTGAATATCAAAACAAATAATTTCTTAGGTCATGCAAGTAACTCTACCAGGGCTATGGGCACTTGTCTGGCAAAGGGGCTCTACTTGGGAGAATTGCAAAGATAACCTTGTTGGGGCTATGGACACTTGTTGGTAGCGAGGCTCTATCCAAGGTTGGCTTAGAGGGTTAAATCCAACTATGTAGCTTAACACTATCTACTGGTGTTTTAAACTTTTCTTCAAGATGAAGGAAATGAACCACATGCACATATCTGATTCCTTCTCATTACATTGTGGTGTTGATGAATATGATACCATTTAGAAAGATCAGGATGCTTATGTATGATAAGAGCTAGAACATTATGTCTTAATTTATTTTCATTTCATGAATTATTGGAATTTTGGTTGTTTTCTTTGGTGGAAAGTTGTTGTGTGGTTACACAACACACCTCATTTTGCCCTAGCAAAATAGGGACCCAACTTTTCTTCTTGGCTTGCTTGTTTCCTTTTGCTTTTGGGCGGTATGGTAAAAACTAGTAGCAAATGTATGTCAGGATCTTGATATCCGGATCAAATTTACAAAGTTGGTATTTCTTCTTATAAACCTTGCCAAATGAAAGAAAATAAAATTTTAAGTAGGTTTGCCTTTTGAAGCATATTGAAATTCCTTAAAATAAAGAAGTTGCACCCGATCAAATTTTGGTCAACAGGTCATAGGGATATTCACATCATCCTAGTATATGGATATTATTTTAATGTCTCGATCCCAGAAATTGCTAAGTAGCGTTAAAATGTCTTGATATTAAAAAATGTCTAGGCATCAAAATTAAGTCATTGTAAAAGTTAAATGTCATCTGCATGGATATTAGTTATCGTTTGGATGTTAACATAATATCTAGATCTTAACTTAATATCCATATCTGAGCTAATATCCATGACTATATGATGTCATTTACCCCTCACTTATTTGTATGGCTTACATCACCTAGACATTTCTTATATGGATATTAACTTACTCGAATATCCATCCTTTCGCTCAATATCTGGATCTCGATGACGTAACATCATCTCGATTTTATAATGGCTCTCAAGACTTCTTACATCATCTAGTTATTAACTTATAGGGATATTGGCTTTTTGAAGATCTACACCCCATTCCAAAAATCCATATCTTGGTGATGTCACCTCACCCAACTCAACACAAAGGATTTTTCTTGCTTACGTCATCTAGATATTTGACAATAGGGATATTTTGAATTCTTATTATCCTGACCTTATTTTAATATCCCCATCCTAATGACATCATCCTATCATGTTATTACGAAGGAGCTTTCTCCCTGTTACATCATCCAGACATTTTGACCATATGGATATTTTACACTTGTAATGTCTAGACCCTTCGAATATCCATATCCTTGATCACACCAATGATACCACACCACGTGTCCACATGGGCATCCTGACCAATTGCAAACCGATTTGAAACCTGATGGTGAATCTTTGGTCAACAATGGTTGACCAAATTTATATGTTGATGTCATACGGATATATCCGGATGGAAATATCCATATGAATATTCTAAAAAGTAAGATTCACTCCATCTTGGCATGTCCTTCTCACATTTAATGCATAGAAAAGCCATTGGCTTTTAAATTGAAACTCATGCCAACAAACACTTGTCCTAATTTCTCGTGATTACATTGTTGGAGTCCATCTAATCCTCCTGAAAGTAATTAATATGCCCTAAACTTGTAAATTTTCAAGATTTAAACAATGAATTGCTTTCATAATTACATTTGAAGAGCTAATAACTTTGCATAGAGAACCTGAGAAGTTAACAGAAATTGCTATAGTGAACTTGTGATAAGATTTTGACTGCGCAGAGGAGCACATAATAATTCTAGTATTCGTTTGCATATTTCAATTTGGCTTTTACAAATCAGGTATGTACAAAATGAGCCCTAGTTGATTATTGTATGGATATTCCATGATTTTAAATAGGAAAATACTTAAAATGTTGGAATGAAATGAATTTAGGGTTAAGTTTGGATTAAATGCCTAGGTTCGAATGCCATGCTTATTGATTTCATAGATTTTGCAATGTTAACCCTAATGTTATAGAGGCCCTAGTTAATATGAGTCCATGGAATTGTAGGATGAGATGTCTCAACCTCGTATAGACAAACATGACGTTGAATTCAAACAAAGTATGTTTCTGAAGGCACACACTATATACAACAATTATGGTTTTGTAGAGGACACCCATTCTAGCAATATAGACATTGAAGTTTTTAGAGCCAAAATTAATAGTAGGGAGGATCATCCCATACTGAATAATATAGTGACTATGGGGATGTACTATGCATGTGGTTTCCTATATGTTTTTGAGGCTCTAGAACTCATGATTGAGTGTGTCAACAATTACAATGTCATCACAAGAAGAGTTGAAAAGTAGGGGCAGTTATATGCAGATTTATCAGTTGATGGGATAACCAAGGCTTTTAATCTACCCACATCTAGAGGAATATATGTGCCAGATCTACAGGCACTAGCTAAGGAATATGATGGAAACCAAAAGGATTGTAGAAAGATCATTTTCTTGGGATGGAGAGACCCAACTAATAAGGTCAAGGTAGTGGCTAAGATGCCACAACATCTATACAAGTATTATTTTAGCCTAGAAGTGCAATATATGATATTCCTACTCAGCAGAATGAGTGGGAAGGAGAATGCTGGGAATTTTGAATCATGGATGTTTGGGTTGATACAGATAGTTATTGAGAATAAGTAGGTGGTCCAGTGGGCCAAAATCATGAGCGACACCATGTACAACCAGAAGGTAAAAT
Organism: Cunninghamia lanceolata; assembly: GCA_027924645.1. Lineage (NCBI taxonomy): Eukaryota > Viridiplantae > Streptophyta > Pinopsida > Cupressales > Cupressaceae > Cunninghamia > Cunninghamia lanceolata. The sequence continues at coordinate 7,690,049 of BSBN01000445.1, forward strand.
GGAAAAGGATGAAAGATCAAGTCTTCAAAATGACCTCATATCTAGTATATGCATGTGTAGTCAAAGGTACCTTTGATGGGATGTAAACAGTAGGAAGAATGGGCAGGCTACCCCATGAGAAGACTCCCTAGGAGCATTATCCCTAGCTAGAGAGCAAACAATCTATTCAACATTATAATATTGTAATTGATTACTTCAAAATGCATATAGTCAGACTCTTGGAAGGAGATAGAGCTAAGAGATTTTTAGTAGGAACCACAAAGAAGATTGATCCATATGGTTCTTGGTTTATACATGCCAAAACATATTTCTATATCAAGATGGAAGGGTTCAGTGGGAATCCCTTCATGCTACCAAGATATCCATCAGACAAAGTGGTCTTAATGGAGATGGTTAGACAACACATCCCTGCATTGGAGATGTACACAAAGAAAGATGGAAAACCATACAGAGAATTCCCCATAGAAATCAACTAGTTTATGGTGGGATCAATGGATAATGCTAGGGAAGCTGAGTCAGATTTGAAGAATCTAACTTTACAATTATTCCCATTGGTGCGAGATTATGATCCTTATCACAAGATTGAAAAGCACTTCAATAAGAAATACAAACACATCATGCATCTAGAGGAGTAATGGTCTGATTGTGATGATGAGCATGAAGTGCGCAAAAGGGAGTACCAAATGTTAACCCTGAATCAGATGCTGACCATTGGACAACCAGAGGTCCCTCCTCAAATAAAGAAAGATGATGATATCATAGACCTAGAATATGAGAACAATAAGGTGTATAATGAGGCACTGGCACATCCAGATTGGACCCAGGGAGATTAAACTTCAATTGATGTCCTTACTACCAAAGTGATGGCAAGGACCAAAAGCTAGGTAAATAAGAAGATCAATGAATTTAAGGAAAAAGATATTGCTATCACTAATGACAAGAAAAGAAAGATGAAACAGAGGGAAGGGCCAGGTTATGATGACTTCCTAATAAATAAGAGGCAGGTCCTTGAGACCAGATTAGCGTAGTCCAGTTCATCAAGAACTATAGAACAGCCTACATCTGAGAGAGTTTCACTGGTATATGCACTACCGTCTCCTCCTAGGGATATGCCACTGGTGGCTATTCATATCACCATGCCTAAGGTAGCAACTATAAAGGAAGAGCTTGTGGAGGAAGAAGATCAAGGTCCAATTGGGACGATTATAGAAAAGGAATTTGATGTCTTGCACAGAGTCAATATCCCTAGGCATTCAAGGTATCAAAGCCCAACCATGAGGGGAGCAATACCATCTCCTATTCAAATGTAGGGACATCCAAGCCTAGTTTTGAATGTAGTGAATGAATTCTAGCACAATGTACTTGTTAGAAACATAATAAAGGTAAAATTCAAATGGCACAATAGGCCATAAGCAAATCATTGGAAAAGGAGGTGAATAATTCCTTTCCATTGAATGGAACAGTGGACTTAACTAAAGATGATGTAGTCATGCATGCAACTAATCATCCTATTGAGACTTTACTTCACCATACTGAAGCAGTAGATGGAGATGAAAATATAGAAGTAAAGGATAAAATTAATGATAGGGAAAAGTCCTCTAAAGTTGAAACATAAATGGGACCCTTAAATGTCCTCATTAAGATAGTAACTAGCCCCAAGGTGATTGATTTGACATATCAGCCTAAAAGGAGGGATCAGGAAGAGGAAATTGCTAAGAATGATCAAGAACAAGAGGAGAACATCCCAATGGATGTTGATAATAGAAGTGGAGATGCCTAGACTGAAGGGGTACAACATGATATCCTGATGGATAAACTTGAACAAGAGTTTGTGTCAAGATCACTCAATAATACAAGAAACAAATTTGGGAAGGGTAATCAAACGCAACAAATGCAAGAGCCCCATCAAGATGATCAAACACAAGGGCATAAGAACATCCAAATGGAAGAGTAAAGTCAATATGTGCCCAAAGATGATATGGTTCTTGATGAATCAATAAATACATCACATCCAGATCAACTGCCACCAGAACAGGAAAAGGTTCATGAGGATAATGGGGCTGATCAAGAAAAGTACCAACAAATGGCAAATCTTGAGGTCATTCCATTACAACGGGATCAAAATAAAGACCAACAAGAAAATGCATAGATCCTAGTAGGTGATGATGGAACAGATAAGAATAAGGATACACAAGATGCTCAAAATGAGCAACAAGACTAGGTAGGGTTAGGACCGCTTGTATTCCAATGGATTTCTTCAGAGGTAGAATATCCATAGAAGGATAATGATCCCTTTGACTTTAAGTCATTGTTTACACAGGATCTAGCCAAACCAAAGAGGAGGGCACGGATAGTCTCTACAATAAAGAGGGATGAAGTGATAAGGAAAAGAACAACTCAAATAGTTGTACTAATAGTGGACAAGGCCAAGGGACAAATAAGGCCTGAATAATTTCAAATAACAACTTGTTGCATTAGAAAATGTCCCCTTGTGGGCTTTTCCCTCTTAAGGTTTAGCTTCTGGGTCCTGTTTATGCATTTAGAGTATTTTTCATGATAATCTAACTTCTTGATGAGAAAACCCTGAAGTTCCATGGCAATTTGGACTTAGGGGATGCACTTATGACAAAACCTATCTAAAATAGGGGGTGGGCTTGGGAACCCACGCCCTAGTCCTACCCTATTTTAGGTCAGGACTAATTTCAAAGTGTTAGTTTGTGACCATTATTTAGGTCCTATGCTGACACAGTAAGTTTCAATTACAAATGTTTTGGCAAGAATGTTTGTAGTTGCATATATAAGCATGTTTAGGCATTCATTTGTAAACTAGATGGCTACTATGATCTTTAGGCATAATTGTGACTTTGAGCATTCAAAATATTCATTGCATTGCAAAGCAGAGCATTGTTCTTGTGTTTGTATTTACAGATTTGGCATCCATCTCCTCATGGCATGAAGAGCATCTTCCTCCCATGAGATCTTCACTATAAGGTGATATCAATTATGTTTTTTACCATTTATCATTTGGATTTTTGCCTCTATCCCATAGGAATATGCAATCTTTATCTGACAACGGTGTTCAGAAGACTTGAATGTCTCTCTAGGGCTTGACTGATGCAAGCCTCTAAACACCACAACTCCCAACCCATTTTTCTATGATTGCAGGTGTAGACACCTAAAATTGGACTGCTCTACAAACCAATTGGTCATACCTCTGCACTCATCTACTCCCCCAATTTGCATATCCCTGGTGATCAATTAATTCACCTAATCGATCCATTTAACCTTACAACCCTATCCTACCAATTAAATGAATATTCCTAATATTCATTTAGATGATTTGTCCATTTTCCTAATCCCTGATTAATTAGATAAATCTTGATTATCTGATTAATCTAAACTTAAGTTAATTAAGAAAACACTTAATTAACCTTGTCTCCTACTCTTCCACTAAACTGAATTTAATATTCACTTGTCCCCCACTCTCATCCACTCACTAAATTTAATATTCAGTTGTCCCCCACTCCCATCCACTCATTGAATTTAATATTCAATTGTCCCCCACTCTCATCCACTAAACTAAATTTAATATTCAGTTGTCCCCCATTATCCTTCACTCTCCCCAAAGATGAATTATTTATTCATCCACTCCTCCACTCTTCCCAAAACGGGAATTTTTAATTAATCCACTAGGAATAAAAGATTCACTTTTATTCCTAGCCCTTGATCTTGTCAATTGAATCCTCACCATTGATCCTCATCTCTAAAATCCTATAAATAGGACCCCTCTCTAAGCCATTAAGGAGACCACTTGAAGGCATCAAAACTCTGTCCAAATCTCTCCACAAATCTCCTAATCCTATCAAACCTCTGCCAAAATCTTGGCCCAATCCTATCCAATCCATCATCTAATCTCATCTACATTGTGTTGTGAGCATTTGATCTATCCACATATACACACTAATTAGGGAAATATCTAAGGAGCTCTATTGGGTGCAAGCTCCTTCCCGCATGGATTTGTGAATCATCATTGAAGGCACAACTTTTGCAAACGGAGACAAATTTTTGCAAATGAATAGTCAACGGAAAGCTGACAAGGCCAACTACGCAGTTGTGAGGTTTTCATCAGGTGACGATACTTTTTTCCTACCTTTTTTATCAGTCGAAGTCAAACTTGCTTAAAATCTTCAAACCCTCATAACTTTTGCAATTTTGATCAGTTTTCAGTGAATTTTTTTCAAATCGCATAGAATTTCACGTACAATTTGTTCATGCAATTAGTTTTCCTGTATCAGTTCTTTTTTCATCAAATTTTCTCAGATTATCAATTTTTGCATCACAATCTATTCAGCTAGTCTACTTGCTTCGTTTTCATTTTCGTGACTTGCAGGTGAGCATTCGGGACTGGAGCAATATTAGGAATAGCAAATACAACAATTTGGATAGTGAATTAATCAGGTGCACTCATCCTATTTCTCATTCCATCCTAATCTTGGTTGCAAAACACACTTCAGTTTGGGCATTAAAATGAACATTGTCTTCAATCACACATTGAAATTGGGCTTAAAACGAATCAGTGTTTTCAATCACACCTTGCAATTGGACTAAAAAGAATCACTGCTTGATTTGTCTTCATCACACTTCATTTTTCTAAGGGATAATTAATCAACTGCGAGTGTGAATCAAGTGGGTGTGTGTATGCTCTCTCCTCGCACCACAAGGTGATCTTGGAGATCAAAAACACATCACTTGATTCACTTTTGTTTACCCTATCCTAGGAGGCCTGCTAGGGGATTTCATCACCCCTAGGGACAACCTCATTCGAGGCTGAATCGAAAGACACCCTCTTTGAAATCAGAATCTTGTCACTCTTGGCTAAGCCCCAAAGAACTTTCTACCTTTGGGAAGTGAAGGTGAAGGGTGGGTTACCCCCTTCTTCCGGCTGTGTGGCAAGATTTCATTTTCAAATTCTTAATCAACCTTGTCAAAACATTGACCAAACCTAACTGGCCATACCTTACATCAAACTAGGCATTAGGGCATGTTGATTTGTTTTGCAAGTGTGCTTGTTTAATCATTAGCATATTCTTCCAATTCAAAATTCAAAGTTGCTTGTGTCTTATGTGAGTGCTTCTTGTTTACACGTGATCATTTGCTAAATATTGCCAAAATCAAGTTAAACACCAAACACATAAGACAACTCATTCAACTCATTTCTTCCAAGCACACTTGTCTTGACTTGTGATGCATTTGTTTTTGCACATCCAAACTAGTAAGCTTTTCCAGCCTTGTGTCCATGGCAAACAAATTAGAATATCTTAAACAAAAACTTTAATCTCTGATAAGGCAAGCAAACTTAGGTCCCTCGCCCCAAGAGTGTATAGCAATTCTTCAACAAATGGATGCCTTACAACAAGAATTGACAAGCTTGAAAGCTGAACGGGCCAGTACTAGCTATGCCTCATCCCAAAACCATACCTTCTTTTCCTGTCTTAATGATACTATCGACAAGGCAACCACCACTTCAAGAGGGAAATCATATATCACCCCATCTACTAGTCCTCCTTCACCATATTCTAAGACACCTATTCCAAAACATACCAGTTCTACACCAAGACCGACCCCAAGTTCCCCACCGTCTAAACCAACAAACAAAACATTCTCAGATGATTTTTGGGAAAGATATGCAACATATGAAAAGCTAGGGAGAATTCCAAAATCCTCATATCAACCTCCATCACCTCATTCATCTACCCATACACCTATGAAGGATGTGATCCAAGGACTACTAGCTGAGAGTCAACCATCTCCCCAAACTCCAGTCCTTGACCTTACCATAGATTCTTCCAATACCATGTCAAATCCTACAACCCCTTCATGTCATCCACAACCCCTTGAGCTTCTCAAAGAGCCTTCTACCTTGCCCCAGAGTTAGGGTCCATCACACCCTCATATTGTTGACCATGAGCCTATCCAAGAGCCCTCAATTAACATTCTTATCCCTTCAAGCCCATCATGTGACCAACAAGCCATCAAGCCTATTCAATAGTCTCCTATTATGAATCCAAGTCAAGAGTCATCATGTTCTCAAGATCAAAACACTTTCATGCAACCCATCCATAACCTATATCTTTTCCCTAATCAAGATACTAGTGTTGATGAAGAAGCTATCCAGGAGCCACTTGATCCTATACATGAGCAAGAGATTCAGTTTCCAACCATGCATAACCTATATCTCTCCTATGATCAAGATATTATAGCTGATGATGAACCTATACAAGAGAACATTAATCCCATCATGCTAAATCCTATCTATGATAAAAATCCCATCTATGATGAAGAACCTATCTATGATCAAGCAGACCATGATGATCCTCTTAGCCCACTTTATGTATTCCATGGTCCTGAGCCTAGCACCCCATCTAGTCCTACCCAAGATCCAACAACTTCCACTTCCTTCAATGAGACACTTGCCTCCCAAGCAAGCATAGAAGATCAAACCAGTAATACTCCTCTGCCATCTGTTATGGACCAAGCAGCAAATTCTGCACCATATATCCTTGGTCTTACTACCTTCATGCATGAATGTTCTTTCTTAGAACACCAACAACCATTATCCACTATCTCGCCTTCTCCATCCAATCAAGCACTTGTGTCTAGTGTTCCACCTACACATAATCCCGATGTCCACCGCATACTCCAGAAGATGAACTATCAAGGTAAAGGCTTAGGCCTTCATGAACAAGGTATTTTGGAACCTATCCATGTCAATGTTCCTCCACCTTCATACAGCCTTGGATATATACCCCAAGTTGCACAAACTCAAGATATTGGTACTTCCTCCACTCCTCCTAAGTCTACCACTTTCCATCGTAAACACTATCATATCCCCAAAACATATGTCGCCATTCCACCTCCATCATCCTATAAATGTCAAAAGCATGTGTTCATACACCTTCCACCATCCACTTTACCTCCACTCCTTCCAACTCCCAATGTCCCTCCATCCACCTTGCCACCATTGCTTCCGACACCTAACATACCTATCATTCATAAGTATCCTTACATCCCTAAACATGGCCAACAAAAGCACACATCATTTAAGCATACAGCTTCCAATCATCCCATCCACTCCACCCACCCCATGGGATTCAAAAGCAAAGAGTTTGATGCCTTTATCCATAAAGCTAAAAATCCTACCAAAAATCCTAATGGTCTTCATACCTTAGGACATAAAGAATCAAAATCAAAGCAAAGTTCATCTAAACAGCCATCTAAACCCTTACCTCTAAATGCAAAGCCCAAAAGCAAAATGGTTTGGGTTCCTAAGAAAATAGCTAGCAAGTCAAATGAGGCATCCTCATCCACATCTTAGGAATCCCAACCACCTATTTCCATCCAAAAGCCTACTTCCATCCAAAACTTCCATTCCCTTCACAAATCCCACAAGCAAAACAAAAGCACCAAAAATACTAAATCTATGTGGGTTCCTAAATCACTTCATCAGCCATCTCCTACGCAAACATCTCCATTGCTTCCTACACCCCCATATCATCAAAAGCTTCAATGTTTATCACGGTGTGTGCAACCATTGGTCATGGTTCCTTTCCACTTCACAACACCTCCACATAACTACATCTCCCCATCTTACATCCATTATCCTACACATCTTCCTCATCCTATGCCTATGGTCCATGCTGTTGCATAAGCCTTCCCTCCATATTCTGCATCATAATCCGCTATCTACCTAGGCCATATCACTTTCATACGATCCCCTACCAACATCTGTGAGAGCACTAGACATGGTCCATTCGATAGTATCTATCTAGTGGGACTATCCCCTTTCCAGGAACTATATGCTAATGTCTTTCCATATCCACCTTCTCCAATCTCAATATTCAAAAAAAAAAAAGATAAAAAGAAAATAGTAAAGAAAAATCCCTTCATCCAATGGTGAAAACCAGGCAAACAGGTGCCTTGGATAAGTACCATGATGAAAACCTGGCAAACAAGTGTCATGTGTAAGTTGATCTTCTATGTCACCTACACTTGGGGGCACCTTGTCTCATCGGCATATCACTCTTCTCCTACCAGTTTCCTTTCATACCGTTTCCTATCCTATCCTGTCTTGTCCATCCATCCAAACTTTCTTTCCTCTATTATTTGGTCTTGATAAAGATTGGGGGCACAATGTTGACAAATGTTTTGAAAGGCTCTTGACATACCTTATCCCTCCATACCATGTAGATCATTCATTATCCGCTCATCCTCCTATCGTCATAAACATTGTCATGAACAATCCTACGTACTCTACCTACAATGGGGCATGTTACACTTATGTGACATAGTCCTTGGAGATCACATCCTTGTTTCCTTCTATCCACTATTGCTCATCCTCATAACCATACCGTATCCAACTACAGCTCATATCCATTTTCGTATCTATACCATATCCAAGTGCACCTGATATCCATATCTATATCCATACCATATCCAATTGCAAGTCTATCCTTAATCCATGCCAATCAAGTCAAGTCAATCTTGTCAAATGATCCGATCACAATCAGTGGTCTTGATCCTTGTCCGGTCGTAAACCATATCAATCAGTCATAACTATCCTTCGTGTTGCTCTAGGGATACATCACTCCCAGCCATGACAACACTATCATGTATCGTTATCATATGTCTTAGACAGGATATCGCATTGTTGAAACCAGACCTGGAGTCTTATACGACATACTTCATTCTTGAAACCAGACATCATAAATCTATATCATGGGTTTACCGCTTGATAGGGGCAATACCTTGTTTGTGCCCACATCATTCGTGCATACTTGCTGACTTGCTTGTGTGTGTCATCTTTTTATCTTGCATTCCATATCATTCATCCATTTCTTATGTACTTTCACCTCTAGACTTGGTGTTCCCTTGTCATTGGTATTTAGCACAAAGGCTATCCACATGACATCCAAGGCAACCATCATAATAAATCATGCCCTTTCTACAAAATCAAAAATCCAAAAAACATCAAAAAAATCAAAAATCCAAAAAACATTGTAAATATCAAAAAATACCAAAACAATAGAAAACACAAAATTCCAAAAATAATTTGTTCATCATCGCATCTATCATCAATAAGCTTGCACCAGATCCAAGCATCACATCACCTATCAAAGCATTGTCCTTAATCAAAAATCATCAACTATCAAATCAACATCAATCGTAACTTGTCACCGTCATATCTTGAGCCAATCTTACATCAACAAAACATGATCCAATCATTAATTGATTCTTGCCTTAGGATATGTCATTCCTATGATAGGCAGAATCTATCCAATCATCAATTGATCTCTGCCTTAGGATATATCTTTCCTATGATAGGCAGAATCTATCCAATCATCAATTGATCTCTGCCTTAGGATATATCTTTCCTACGATAGGCAAAATCTATCACATCATCATCCATTTTGGCAAAAGATACAATGGTCACTTGTTTGGTTCGTTGGTCTTTTAGTTTTTGATTTTTATCTTTTGTCCTATTCGAAGATCACATCAAGGCTACCTTGATCTTACTATATCATGGTATGTGGCGAAAACATCTAGAATGGGGCATAGTCTTGCTTTTGTATGATGTGCTTGTGGGTTGGTCTCATTACTCCAAGCTAGTATTCATATCTTGATTGATCATAGGGTCGGTTCTAGCATATTGATCTCCTTATGCATCTAAGGTTCATCATACCTTTTTTGTACTAAGCGCTTATGCTATGAGTCCCCTTCCCTCGTCTTGACAAAGTTGTACTATTTGGGACATGCATGGGATCATCCCTTTGTCTGCGTGTCTAGTCCATGCAAATGTTGGATAAACATCATCACCCTGGTCTTCTATACCTTGATGAACATATCCACTTTGCTATATCAAACCTAGGATTGCTCAAATTCAGTTTCAGCACAATGCTCATCTACTAATCTGTCCGATCCATTTCGAGAGCACAATCGTGTTCTCACAACCCGCCTATCCTCTCGAGGGGGTATCACCCTTACCAATTATCCCCAAGCCTTATTCTTCCAAACCAAAATCTTTTTTCTATCCAATCCATCTCTATGTTTTAACTTCTTTGAAATGATGTTGCTTAGCCGCAACACCATCACAAAGAGGGGCAAAATGTAGACACCTAAAGTTGGACTGCTCTGCAAACCAATTGGCCATACCTCTGCACTCATCTACTCCCCCAATTTGCATATCCCTGGTGATCAATTAATTCACCTAATTGATCCATTTAACCTTACGACCCTATCCTACCAATTAAATGACTATTCCTAATATTCATTTAGATGATTTGTCCATTTTCCTAATCCCTGATTAATTAGATAAATCTTGATTATCTGATTAATCTAAACTTAAGTTAATTAAGAAAACACTTAATTAACCTTGTCTCCCACTCATCCACTAAATTGAATTTAATATTCACTTGTCCCCCACTCTCATCCACTCACTAAATTTAATATTCAGTTGTCCCCCACTCCCATCCACTCACTGAATTTAATATTCAGTTGTCCCCCACTCTCATCCACTAAACTAAATTTAATATTCAGTTGTCCCCCATTATCCTTCACTCTCCCCAAAGATGAATTATTTATTCATCCACTCCTCCACTCTTCCCAAAATGGGAATTTTTAATTAATCCACTAGGAATAAAAGATTCACTTTTATTCCTAGCCCTTGATCTTGTCAATTGAATCCTCACCATTGATCCTCATCTCCAAAATCCTATAAATAGGACCCCTCTCTAAGCCATTAGAGGGACCACTTCAAGGCATCAAAACTCTATCCAAATCTCTCCACAAATCTCCTAATCCTATCAAACCTCTGCCAAAATCTTGGCCCAATCCTATCCAATCCATCATCTAATCTCATCTACATTGTGTTGTGAGCATTTGAGCAATCCACATATACACACTAATCAGGGAAACATCTGAGGAACTCTATTGGGTGCAAGCTCCTTCCCGCATGGATTTGTGAGGTCTTCATGAAGGTATAATCGTGTTAGTATGCATTAGATTAGTTTTAATCTTCAGTTGGTTTCATTGATCACAGCAAGTTACAATTTGCAGGAGCAAAAAAAGTGGAGTTAGAGGAGAGTAGTGCAGATTGTCAAAATTACAGATCAAAGAAGAAAATAGGGACTTGGACTCGGGCACCCTGCTCATTAGTCCTCCAGATCCCACAACTAAAGAATCTCTGAAACAACAGGAATAGGTTAGAAAAAAGGTTTCCAAATCCTGAAGAAAATAGTGGCATTAGACTAGGGTACCCACTCATTAGTCCATGACTATTCCACTTTCTAAACTTCAAAATCTAGTATGCATTTGATTGTTATTTGATATCTCTGTGTGTGAGCATTTTCCATGATTTGTCTGTTTGCTTCCGAATTTGCATAATTAGGGTTTTTGAGCATAATTGGGCATAATTGAACAACAAATCTACATAATTCCAATTTTCCCTACATTCCAACTAACCACAGGCCTGATAGTAGATTTTCAACTCAACCTAAAGTCCTTGAATGTTTAAGGTGAAAGGAGGATTCACATAAACCATCAAATCAAACCCTCTTACAATTTTACCTTAAACATTTTGGTGAACTTGTGTTTTTAATGAATTTGGAACCTTACTGAGTGTTTTGCTTTAGATTTACATTCATTCATTTCATTGTTCATCTCATTGCATTTGAAAATTACAAAAAAAATTTAAAAATTTGCAAAAATTTGAAAATTTGGTATTTTTAGCTTGTATTTTCATATAATTTGGATTAATTGGCATTTAATTTCACTAAATTTCTATCATTAGCATCAAATTTGATTTGAAATACAGAAAATTTCCATTCATCATTCATTTAGATTGCATTTTCATACTTAAATTGATAAAAATTGCTTGAAATTATGTATTTTTTCATATAACGAAGTTTTGCATTAGCTAGGGTTTATAGTCAAAATCTTGTTTCAGATTTTACTACCCTTTTAAAATACTCATTAGGACTTATTTCTAATTGTAGTGTTGCATCATAGTGGTTTTCTTGCAAAATTTCATGCCTAGGGTTTGAAAACCTTGTTTTTTCACTAGATTTGGCCTTATCCTCTCTCTAGATTTGCATCCTAGGCATGTTGTAAAGGATTTTTCTGCACTAATTGGTTGTTATCAGGGTTATTATCTACTTCCCCTCCTAAAATTCTTTACAACACCTTTTTATTGGCCTCTTACAGTGAAAATTTGGTGAAAAATTACATATTTTGGCTATCAGTGTAGAGCTTCTAGCAAAATTGTGTATTTCTTTTTTTGCATCGACGATTCGGATCACACTCCATGATCCATCATCAGGATGAGAAGAAGAGAATGAAAATGAGATATAATTGCATAGAAGTCTTAATCATTATGTTCTTCTCATCCTAATGATGGATAAGGGATTGTGATCTGAAGCATCGATGCAAAAAAATCAATACATAGTTTTGCCAGAAGCTCTACACTGATATCATCGACTGTGGAAATATCATGACTACAATATTTTAGCTATATTTTTCCTAGGGTTTGACATTGAGCTGCACTATAAGCATGTTGTGACAGATTTTTTGACATTAGGTGGCTATTATTACTGTTATAATTTTTTGTCCATCATTATTTTCCTCACAACACCCTTTGTCATACTCTATTGCATTGAGATTTGGTGAAAAAACACATATTCTGCTTATATTTGACCTAGATTTACACTCCAAGCATGTTGTGAAAGATTTTATGGCTTTAGGTGACTGTTATGACTAATATAATCTGCTGCACCTCCTAAAATTCTTTACAACACCCCATTTAGTGGGTCTTTGCATTCAAAATTTGTGAAAAATCACATATTTTAGTACATTTTCACTAGGTTTTGACTTGTCATCATCTTAGATTTGCATCAAAAGTGTGTTGTGAAAGATATGATTGCTTTATTAGACTGATATCAGACATATTATTTTTTACACTTGATCAATTTCCTTACAACACCTTTTCTTTCACTTATTTGCATTGAAAAAAGCTAAAAAAATAAAGCATTTTAGGTCATTTTACACATAGTTTTGCACTTATCTTTTGCATAAATATTGGAAATCTTTTAAAATCTGATCTTGCATTGATTTAATACATATACACATGGCTTCTAATCACAATAATAACAATAGGTTCCCTCCTAAGCCTTACATGAAAAGAAAGGTCCCCAAACTTGAAATTGTGTTTACACTTCATGATAGAACAATTGGAAAAACTGAAGGACCTCTCTATATCACTGTGAAAATAATGGGAAATCCTGTAGATGGAACCCCTATTGATCCTAATTGCATGACTAATGTCACCACAAAAGAGTTCCTCTTTAAACATCAATTAATACAAGGATCTTATGACCCTTCGGATATGATGATTAAGACACATAAGGGAACCTTTGTAAACACCTCTGGGAAGATATATTTATTGGTCACTATATTTGAGAAACATGCAAAACAATGGTTTGATGTTGTCCCTATTTCTAACCTCTTTCACATAAAATTGGGACATCCATGCTTAAAGGCTATGAAAGTTATCCCTTCAACAATTCATAACTGTGTAAAATTTCCTTTGAATGGACAAGTGATTACTATCCCTCACAATAAGTATAAACCTTTGGTTACAAGACAACATTATACACTGGATTACTTTTGGGAAAAATTTGAGGTGGAACTAGAGCCACGAATAGATTTTAACTTCTTGAGCTATAGAAATTACCAAACAAAATTATTACATCAAGTGGCTAGTCCTTCTATGCAAGAAACAACAAGAGATGAACAACCCACATTTGAAGAGGATCCTAGATCAAAAGGAAATGGACCCTATGCTAAGGTTCCTCCCCCACCATCCTTACAAGGATTGGGAGGTAGTCATCAACAACAGAATATTCCATCTAGACAAATGAGATTTGATCATTGTGCTTCCTCCTCTAAAACACAAAAACCTATGAAAGACAAAAACACTATCTTACAAGAGATAAGTGGTAGGACAAAAAGAAATAGACAAGCAAGAGAGAGGAGGAGACGACAAGAATATGCCCAATGACTTACATCTCAACAAGAAAATGTCTCAGCCAATATTGAATCAAACCATGAAGATCTTAAGAAGGGACAACTTGAAAACAAAAATGAGAGTTGGGCTATGATGCCTTATGTCCCACTTTCCTCTAACATTCAGGAGTGGGAAGATGATGATGATTTGCTTGATGACAACACTTAGTTTGATGATCCTACTAGGTAAGTATCTCTAACCCTTAATCACTCATGAAGTATTTTCCCCATGATGTGTTATGTGTTGTTTAGGCCTCCTAGGATGACCCTTGATTCTATTGTAAGGTCCAGGATACTAGGAGACTACCTTTGTTGTGACCTTCTTCTATTTGCATCATCATTCTTCTATATTGCTTCTCCTCTATTCTTCATTGTTGTGTGTTGTGTCTTACGGACATAGCATTGCAGTTGGTGACTTGGGGGCACCCTCCTATGTGACTGTCCCTAAGACACTTATTTCTCCTCTCTTGATTTATTGTTTCCCTTCCTCTAGTGTTTCTATCTAGTGGGCAGATGATGAAAAACATATTATACTGATACGGACCTAGCATCCCCTTAGCGAGAAATAAAAAATAAAAAATAAAAAATTGGACTTAGTTCCTATATGATGATGGGGTTGATATATGTTATCTGATGCTTGGCTAGTAGAATCACTCCATGCACTTTGTCGTGTGATCTTGATGATGTCTTATCTCTCTTACAAACCATAACAATACTGTTGCTTTGTGCACTTTGTTTGTCTTTGAATCTCACCTTGGTGACACTCAATTTTGAGATTTTTGTGGTATAGCCCCACGGTTATACCTGACCTTTGAATTCCTAGTATAACCTTGACTTTTTATGTGATTGATCATATGCATTGATGTTGTTGTTTATCATGATTATTTGGACACTAACACTTTTCTTGTAGGAATGTGTTTGTGGGAACATTTGTGAGAGGAACCTCTTGCAACAATATAATGAAAAATGTACGAAATAATAGAAATACCAGAAACACAGAAGGAATTTATTGATCGCAGGCACTTCAAGGGTGCAACCTCCTTTAAGCAAGCTCAATATAATAAATTTGTGGATGCCTTCATTGGCCTCAACACGTACTTATATACTAAGTCTAATCTAAACAACTATTACTCCCCATGAATGTGGGATAATACAATATACTCAGGGGATGACTTACAAAGCATACGCATCCAACAACAATATACTAACAAAGTAAAGAGAAGTGCTAAACACAGCTTCCTAACATCCCCTCCCTCTTAGAAAATATTTGTCCTCAAAGCTTAAGATGTGGAAATTGTTGTTGAATCTGAACGAGTGTTTCCCATGTAGCATCCTCTGGTTGTATTTTGTGCCACTGAATTAATACCTCTATGATGGTTCGAGAGCGAAGCTGACGAGTGCACCTGTTGAGGATTGCCTCTGACTCCAAAATGATGGATCCTTTATTATCCAATTCTGGTAAAATAGTTTGTGCTCTAATATTGGTGCCAAGAACCTTCTTTAGACAAGAGACATGAAATACTAGATGAATATGGGAAGGAGGAAGCTCCAATTTATAAGCGACTGACCCAATCTTCTAAAGAACCTTATATGGCCCATAGAACTTTGGAGCCATCTTATGACACCCTTTGAGTTTTAGGGAGGATTTCTTGTATAGCTATAGACAAAGAAAAACCATATCACCTACTTGAAAAGTGCGCTTAGAACGGTGCTGGTCAGCTTGTTGTTTCATTCAATTTCTTGCCATGTGAAGATTGTCCTACAAAATGTGAAGAATATGATCTCAGGTGCAGAGAACTGTGTCAACTACCAAAACTAGTGAACTACTAGGGGTGTATGGAAGGAGCACTAGCAGTGCTTAACCATAGACTGCTTCATATGGAGTCATTTTAGATGCAGTGTGGTAGGAGGTATTGTACCACCATTCAGCAAGAGGGAGCCACTTTGCCCACTGATGCAGTTGTTTTGAGGTGAAACAACAAAGATAAGTTTCCAAACATTTGTTGATAACTTTAGTCTGACCATCTATTTGTGGGTGATACCCTAAACTCATCTTCAGTTTGGTGCCAATGTGATGAAATAGTTCTATCCAAAAATGATTGGTGAAAGTTGCATCACAATCTGAGACAATGGAAGAAGGGATTCCATGAAGATGGAAGATCTGGTCCATGAAAATCTGTGTGACTAAGGAGGTGGTATAGGGATGGTTGAGGGCACAAAAATGACTATATTTGGAGAGGCGATCAACCACAACCAAGATCACTATCTTCCCTCCAGATTTAGCTAGCTCCTAAATGAAATTCATAGAAATATTTGTCCAAATTCGTGTAGGGATGGGCAAGGGTTCGAGCAATATAGAAAGGAGTGTCGTTTCACCCTTGTTGCACTGGTAGGTATCACATTCAGCCACCATCTATTGAATTTCCCTTTTCATTCCCTTCCAAAAGAAGTTATGATGTGCCCGCTCATAAGTTTTGAGGAACCCAGAGTGCCTTGTCAATGGAGAAGCATGGAGTTCATAGAAGACAGTCTGTTGAAGATCTGTGCTTTGGGGAAGCACCAAACAACCCTTGTATCTCATAGAAGCACCATTCCAAGAATAATGTGGTACAGCAGAAGGTTTATTAGCCAACTGTTGGATGATTTGAGATAATGAAGAGTCATTGACATAGCCCTGCTAGACAGATTCCAACCAATTTGGAACAAGCATAGAAATAGCTGAAAGAGAAGCTTGGTCATCAAATGTGCAAGAAAGAGCATCTGCAACAATATTGTCCTTACCCTTATTGTAAGTGATCTCATAGTCATAACCCATGAGTTTGCTAACCCATTTCTATTGTGCTAGGGAGGA
Organism: Cunninghamia lanceolata; assembly: GCA_027924645.1. NCBI lineage: Eukaryota > Viridiplantae > Streptophyta > Pinopsida > Cupressales > Cupressaceae > Cunninghamia > Cunninghamia lanceolata. Next base: position 7,707,015 of record BSBN01000445.1, read on the forward strand.
GACCTGTTGTTCCAAGAAATATTTCAAATTCTAGTGATCAGTCTTGATGTAGAAATGATTCCTTAATAGGTATGGCCGCCACTTCTGTACTACATGCAAAATAGCCATCATTTCCTTCTCATTTATAGAGAGTACTAAATTCTTACCTGAAAGGGCTTTACTGGTGAACACAATGGGATGTTCATCTTGAAGGAGAACAACACCAAGTCCATTACCGCAAGCATCACTCTCAATAGTGAAGGTCATGGAAAAATCTGGCATAGCTAGAACAGGTGTAGTACACATAGCTTGTTTTAGTTTTTTAAATGCACACTTAGCAGCATGTGTCCATGTAAAAGCATCCTTCTTCAATAGAGTTGTTAATGGAGCTGCAATCTTCCTATAATCCTTGACAAACTTACAGTAGTAGCCAGTTAGTCCCAAAAAACCACAGAGGCTCTTGAGTGTCTGAGGATGCGGCCAATTTTTCATGGCATCTATTTTGGTAGGATCCACTCGAACCCCTTGGGCTGAAACAATATGCCTAAGATACTCCACTTGCTCCTGCCCAAAAACACATTTAGACTATTTTGTACAAAGATGATGATCAAAGAGAAGTTGCAGTACAACATCTAGATGCTGGAGATGCTCAGCCCATGTTTTACTATAGATGAGGATATCATCAAAGAAGACCAGAATGAATTTCCTCAAGCAGGGCCAAAATATTTTATTCATCAATTCCAGGAATGGGGAAGGAGCATTAGTGAGGCCAAAGGGCATGACCAAAAACTCATAGTGGCCATCATGTGTGCGGAAAGCCATTTTAGGGATATCATCCTCATGAACCTGAATTTGGTGATACCCAGAACGAAGATCCAACTTGGAGAAAAAATGAGCGCCATGAAGCTCATCAACAACAGGAATCAGAAACTTATCCTTGATTGCGATGTGATTAAGTGCTCAGAAGTCAATGCAGAGGTGCCATGAACCATCTTTTTTTTGGACAAGAAGAATTGGTGAAGAAAAGGAACTAGTACTAGGGCAAATAATACCTTGCTTCAGTAAGTCCTGAATGAGCATCTCAATCTCTATCTTTTGGTGAAATGAGTAGTGGTACGACCTGATGTTGGGAGGAACACTTCCAGGAAGGAGCTAAATACGATGGTCCTCTGGTCGTGAAGGTGGCAATCCCACTGGTTCAGCAAAGACACATGCATATCTCTCCAAAATTCATTGTAGATCTGAAGGAGTAGTGGAGACTGCAGATGGTTGCAGCTGAATGGAATGGAGCTGAGAAATGACTCCATGTGAATTCTTCTTAAGGAGTTTTTCCATGCAATGTGAACTGATGATGCTGAGAGACCCTGGTTGTAAGCCCTTCAATGTGTGTTTTTACCAATTGTCTGTAAACTGCATCCAAAGTTTAGCAAAATCCCATAAGATGGGTCCAAGAGTGCATAACCATTGAGCACCCAAAACCACATCACATCCACTTAAGGGCAAGGCAAACATGTTAGAGCACGGGTTATAATCTCCAATAGAGATATGCACATTACGACACTTCCCTTTGCAAGGTAATGTGCCTCGCAAGGATGGATAAAACAATTGGCCTGTTTGGCGATCTGAGGGTCAATGAAGTTATGAGTGTTACCAAAATTAATGAGTATTGTAAAAGGGAGCTTCTTGAAGTAACCCTTGACCTGCATGATTTGTGGGGTGGTGACTCCTGCTAAAGCATGGAGAGAGATCTCTAGGTGGTCTTCCTAAGGAGGGTCAACAGGCGGCTGTTGAATGTCAACCTAATCATCTACTATATCCTGAGCATCTTCATAAACTTTAGTTGCAGGCGGAGAATCCACATCCAAGAGATAGAGCTTTTTCTCAACACATCTATGTCCCCAAGTGAATTTCTCATCACAATTATAACAAAGCCCTTTTTCTCTATGTGACCTCATCTCTGCTTCAGACAAATACTTGATAGGAGTTGTTCTAGGAGCTGGCATGATTAGAGGTCTTTGAGAAACCATATTTTTGAATGGAACAAAAGTGGATTTGGAGCATTGTTGAGCTGTGATCTTGTCCTCCGCCAACATAGCCAACCCTAGGGCTTCCATCATTGTACTGGGACAGAACATTTTAACCTCATATCAGATTGCATCCTTCAGACCACTAACAAAACAACTCCTGAAGAATTCATCAGATAATTCCTCTGTATGATTGGCTAGTTTCTCAAATTCTATCTGATATTCTCTTATAGTGCCAGTTTGGTGAAGTTTAGTGAGTGCTCCTATGAAGTCATCAAAAGCACTAGGGCCAAATCGTTGCAAAATGAGTTTGCAAAAATCTATCCATTTTGGCTCTTCATGAGCCTTGATGTACCAATGGAACCATTGAAGGGCTTCATATTCTAAATGAAACGATGCAACTGGGACTTTCTTGGCATCAAAAGTATTATGCAGACTGAAATGTTGTTCTGCTTGGTATATCCATCCAGTCAGATCATCACCATTGAAGAAAGGAAAATCAAGCTTTGGCCCACGAAAATTGCTGGAAGAAGAGAACTCAGTGTCTGCAGAAGACTCTGGTTGCTGTCTATTGTGCATGATTGAATGTTGAAGATTGAGGGCGAGAATTTTTTCATCCAAATCTTGGAGTTTGGTCTTGAGGGCTGCATGTTCATCCTCTATGTTTTTTTCTCCTGTGCAGCTGACAACCATAACTAGGAGATTTTTTTTGGGGGAGAATGGGTAGAAAAACAAAAACAAAAACTTTTTTAGTAAAGGAAAATTTGGATTTGGGAAAAACTCTGATGGGTAATTGAGGTTTGACTAGGTTTTGGACACTTTCTGAGGGACAGGGAAGCAGGAAATGGGGATTTCAGAAGCGGGGTGAAAGAATGGGAAAATTTGTCCAAGAGGGACAAAGGAGCAAAAATAGGAAATGAACACTGTGGCAAAATTTGAAGGCGATTGGGTGAGAATTGAAGAAGTTATGGCAAACCCTAAAAATAGACAAATGTGGGATTTTTGGCTTCGATAAGTGGAATTTGGGATAGGGTCCTCAAGGAAGGAAATATGCAGAATGGAATTTTAGGGGTTCTAGTGAATTTTTAGAGGAAATGGAGCTAAAGCAAGGAAGATATGGTGAAAAAATAGAAATTATCTAGAAACGATCTGCAATGGCTCTATACATGCAATTTACGATTTATCCACTAGCAATAGATATGGACCCTAGGTATGTTCAGCTTCCTAAAGGTTCAAGGGATTCACTCGACTACCAATGTTATCTAATGGCTTGCATATTGGGGCAGTACCCCTCACTCCATGGCTCAAGTAAAACTGATAACCACTTTTCCACAAACGACAGCTCTTCGTTTACCTCACAGATGGGAACAAGTCAATTAGGTAGGGGTCATTGCCCTTTTCGCTGGCAAGTCCTCTCAATGGGCCAGCTACTTTGGGGTTCCTGTGGTACTCCTCACAATGAGTTTTAGGGCTATGCCCAAGAACTTCCCATAGTTAAGTGGATAGGGATTATTCCCTGATTTGAACCTGTAATTAAAATGAACAATATAGATCTAAAGAAAAAAAGAACTACTGCAATAATCACAGTGCCTAGAGGCCACTGCAAAAAACATTTCAGCAAAAATTCCACCCAGCGAGCCCAAGAAAGCGCTCTGATACCAGATGAGAGGAATCTCCTACAACAATATAATGAAAAATGCACGAAATAATAGAAATAGCAGAAACACAGAAGGAATTTATTGATCGTAGGCCACTTCAAGGGGGCAACCTCCTTTGAGCAAGCTCAATACAATAAATTTGTGGATTCCTTCATTGGCCTAAACACGTACTTATATACTAAGTCTAATCTAAACAACTATTACTCCCCATGAATGTGGGATAATACAATATACTCACGGGATGACTTACAAAGCATATGCATCCAACAGCAATATACTAACAAAGTAAAGAGAAGGGATAAACATGGGTCCTAACAATTTGGCCATCATAAAGTACATGTCACCTCTGAGAGGCATGGGCTTTGCGAGAGCTCATGTTCTCAGGTGCAATCTTAAAGACTGGTGGCGAAGAGTCCCTCCTGCACTCTAAGATTTGTCTAAAATCTATTACAATCATTTAAGCCCTCTGTGGAGGCGGGGATGGTGTATTGCTCATGGAGAGTGGAAATTTTTGAGGTGAAGCTAAATCATCGATGTGTTCCTGTAATGTGCCTAAGATGGTGTTGAACCTAGCAATAGGAACACTCCATCGCTTGTATATCATGTTTTCCAAGTGTGTGTGTATTGTGTGTTTTTTCCCAAGCATAGTTTAAAGACCGGTAGCAATGAGTCCCTCCTATGCTTTGGTATTTGTATGGTGTGTTTGATTTGTTTGGCATGTATTGCATGGGTGTTTCCCCATATGTAGTTTAAAGACCGGTTGCAATGAGTCCCTCCTGCATTATGGGTGGTGTGTTTACTTTCCTATACTTGCATCTGCATTTCATATATATAATGAAAAAGAAAAAGGAAATCATCTTTGTCTTCTCTGCATTCACTATCTTCAATGATGTCTTCTTCGTGTTTTGCATGACTATAACTGTCTTCTTTATGTTTTGTGTGCCTATTACTATTTTATATGTGATTGACGTGTCTTCTTCGTGATTGGCATGTTTGTTGTGTTTGTTGATTGTACTTTAACGCATGTATTGACCTTGTGTTTATACATACATTAAAGTGGAGGCTAAATGTTACGTCAGAAAATGTCCCCTTGGGGGCTTTTCCCTCTTAAGGTTTAGCTCCCAGGTCCTGTTTATGCATTTAGATTATTTTTCATGATAATCTGACTTTTCGATGAGAAAACCATGAAGTGCCATGGCAATTTCGACTTAGGGGATGCACTTATGACAAACCCTTCCTAAAATAGGGGGTGGACTTGGGCCCGTACCATGGTCCTACCCTATTTTAGGCTAGGACCAATTTTAAAGTGTCTATTTGTGACCGTTATTTAGGTCCTATGCCAACACAGTAAGTTTAAATTATGAAATTCTTGGTAGGAATGTTTTTAGTTGCATATATAAACATGTTTAGGCATTCATTTGTAAACTAGATGGCTATTGTGATCTTTAGGCATAATTGTGACTTTGAGCATTCAAAATATTCATTGTGTTGTAGAGAAGAACATTGTTCTTGTGTTTGTATTTGCATATTTGGCATCCATCTCCTCATGGCATGAAGAGCATCTTCCTCCCATGAGATCTTCACTACAAGGTGATATCAATTATGTTTTCTATCATTTATCATTTGGATTTTTGCATCTATCCCGTAGGGACACGCACTCTTTATCTGATAACGGTGTTTGGAAGACTTGAATGTCTGTTTGGGACTTGACAGAGGCAAGCCTCTAAACACCACAACCCCCAACCTATTTTTCCATGATGGCAGGTTATATGTTGTAGGAGAAGAAAAAGTGGAGTTGCAAGAGAGTAGTGTAAATTGTTGAAATTGTAGATCAAAGAAGAAAATAGGGACCTAGACTCGGGTGCCTGGTCATTAGTCCTCTAGATCCTGCAACTGAAGAATCTCCAAAACAATAGGAATAGGTTGCAGACAAGGTTTCCATATCCCAAAGAAAATGGTGGCACTGGACTAGGGCACCCGTTCATTAGTCCCTGACTATTCTACTTTCTAAAATTTGAAATCTAGTATACATTTGATTGTTATTTGATATCTCTGTGTACGAGCATTTTCTGTGATTTGTCCGTTTGCTTCCAAATTTGTAGAATTAGGGTTTTTAGCATAATTGAGCATAATTGAACAACAAATCTACATAATTCCAATTTTCTCTACATTCCAAGTGACCACAAGCCTCATAGTAGATTTCCTACTCGACCTAAAGTCCTTGAATGTTTAAGGTGAAAGGATGATTCACATAAACCATCAAATCAAACCCTCTTACAATTTTACCTTTAGCACAACCATTGATTTAGGCCACACCCCTAAGGAGCAAGAGATCCAAGGATTGAGGGATCATATTGATTTAGTGAAGGCTAGAATAAAGAAGGCAAAAGATAAGAAGAAGATGTATAAGGACTAGGTAGCCCAATTACAATCTTTTGTTAAGGGGTTGGTAGCACCAACCAATATTCAAATCATAGCTACTACACCATTGACATTGGTATCTCAACAGGAGATAGCTGCATTGGATGTGTAGAAACATCATGCACAGATAATGGATAAATTGTTCACCAAATTTCTAGGTGAATGAGAACAAGTAATAAAAACTTCATTGTCCAATTGGGACATGTTCAGCAATTTGAAGAGCAAAGCTGACAAATTAAAGAAGGAAATTGGCCAAAGATTAATAAAGAGTGGTAGGCATTTGGTTACACTCAAGGAGATGCGGAAGCCAGATGTTGGTACTCTCATGATGAAGAATGTGGACTAACACCTCAAACATTACCACAACTGGATAATTGGTTCAAAGATATAAGATTTGAGGTGGATATATTGAAGAGGTGTAATGATAAGACTGTAGATATCACTGTCAAAGCACATGAGCTCTTACCAGAGGAGTTAGGGATTTTGGAGGCCCCTGCTCAGGTGAAGTTGAAGGAAAGGTAGAAAATCAAGATGAGGATTTTTTCATCAAAGCATTTAAGGATAATTTTAGCCTTTTAGCAGAGGATCCAATTCAGAATTTCTCTAAGGCTACCATTGATAAAGCAATGCAGATGAAGGCTAAAATAGAGAAATATAACAAAGAATTGGATAGCCAGACAAATAGGTGGGTATCAATGCAAGAACAATTGAAGGCACAAGAACATGCTACTATGAAGGGAAAGGTACTAAATAGAGTAGAAATAGATAAGGCCATCTAGACATATGAGCTCATCCAGGGTATCGGATGCAAAGTAACAAAGAAGCCATCCATGGATGAAGAATCAGATGGAAATTTAGAGTGAAAGAGGTCATATTGACCAAGTCAAAGATTTTGAGAATATTCTATTGCAAGTATGGGCCTAAATAGTGTTGTCATTGATGTCAACATACTCCTGTTGCATTAATGATAAGGTCTGGATGAGCCGTGAGTTGAGGATATTGAGAAAATTAGTCTCAATCAGGAACAATGATGATAGTAAGGTAAAAGTCCAAGATAGAATGAGGATCAGAGGATGCAGATTAAAGGGTTTGTAGATATGTGTCTTTAGGTGATCCAATAGAGATTTCAGAGGTCCACATGAAGATATGAAGAAGTTGTGGCCGCTCAAGTAAAACTAGTTCCGATAGGTGTTCAGAGGTGACAGAGTGTAACATGAAAGGTCCGGTGAGGTCTGGAAATGAATTTTCCTATTCTATGGATTTGAGGGAGTACTGAAGAAGTCTTTGTGGTGTATCAACTCAATTAGTTAGTGGTTTGACGGTTCGCAAGCATCTATTCCTTTGTAACAGTAATAACAGACTATGTTCTTGAGGTTCCAGATGAAGGAGAGAAGGATTTCAGTAAGCAGAAGAAGTGTGGATGTACTTGGTGATTCAGGCAAGCTTGTGGAGGTCTTTGGATCGTGTCCAGTTCATGTTGGTGGTCCGCATTGAAGTTAGAGCTTGCAATTGAAGAGTAACTTCCAGATGATAGTGTTCTTCTTGAGACAGGCCGACCGAATGAGTTATGCATCTTACAGATGATCTTATGGATGTTTTCCAACTTAGATGATCATTCCTAAGTTGATGCCTTGTATAAATAAGGGATTGTGAAGTTAGTTTGAAGTTTTTCTTGTGGTGATAAGAGTGAGGTAGCAAGGAGGAAAGAGAAAGGTAGAGCAGAAGTATTGGGCTTAAATGGAACTGATTCAAGCATGGTGAAGATGCTATTCTCTAGTTCATTTATGTGATATTTACTTCTTTGTAGATAGTGTGTCTCTTGTAGGAAGTGAGCCTCTTGTGAGCAGTGTGCTTAGGCAGTGAGCCCTCATTAGCATGTGCCATTTTGTTCTTTCTATTCTTCTAATAGAGAATGCAATCTTGGGTTAATCACCCCGTGATTTTTCCCTTAACCGAGTTTTCCATGTCAAAATCTTGGTGTCTTATGTGTTGATGTGTTTCTGCTTTTGATTTGAATGCATTATGGTTCATGATTAATAAACTGCTAATCACTAAGAAGATTTAAGTGTTTAATTGGAGAAAGTTTTGCACAACTAATTCACCCCCCCTCTTAGTTGTGTGCCCTAAGTCTAACAATTGGTATCAGAGCCAAGTTCCTTTAAAAGTAGCTTAACTGCTTGAGGAGATCCAGGATGTCATCTTACAAGAAGGATAGTCCGAAGTTTAATGGAACCAATTTTTCTCTTTGGAAAGGCCGTATGAAATGTCACTTGCAGTGTATGGGAATGGCATACTGGACCATGGTTACAATACAGTATGTACCTCCACAGGGTGGTCTGAAAACCCTAAATGAAATCACATATGCTGAAAATAATCTGTGAACTATAGAGGCTCTTCTAAGCACCTTATCTGATTTAGAACTTTCAAATGTTATTGACCTACCAACTGCTTTTGAGATTTGGAAAAAATTGGAACTTTTGCATGAAGGAGACTAGTATGTTAAATGTGCAAGGTTACAGAGTTTGAAAGGGAAATTTGAAAATCTGAAGATGAGAGATGATGAAAATATTACTACTTTTATGCCAAGAGTGAATGAGCTAGTTTGTGGAATTAGAAATGTTGGTGGAGTCTTGGATGAAAATGAGATTGTTGGCAAAATTCTCAGATCCCTACCTACTTCTTACAAAATCAAGGCTACTACCATTGAAGAATTTAGAGCCCATACAACTGTCACAAGAGATCAATTGGCTGGGAAATTGGTTGCATTTGAAATGACAAAGTTTGGAGATGACCCCCCAAGACTGAATCTACATTCAAAGTCAGTGCTTCTCTAAAAGGTAAACAAAGGTTTGATCTAGGAGAGAAATCATCAAGGAAACTGTCATGGTATGAAAAAATAAGAAAAGACCTGGAAGAAGAAGAAGTAGAGACTACTCAACTTGAAGCCCTTATTGCAAAAAGGCTGCCAAGAGGATCTAGTAAGTATGAAGGAAAATTACCTTTTAAGTGTATTAACTACAATAAGATTGGTCATTTTGCCTCAAGGTGTCCAGAAAGGTTTTTAAGGAAAAATCCTAACAAGCCAAGGTTCCAAAATAATTGTTACTATGTACATGAAGATGATGACATGAAGGAGTAACAGATGATGAATCAGAGATAGGAAACAAATATGGAAATGAATGGGTGTTCATTGCAATCAAGGAAGAAGATCCAATGTCCTCTGTATCTTTCAATCATAAGACTATGGAAAGAGCTCTGGCTGCCCAAATTGAAGAGAAGGATGATTGGGTCATTGATAGTGGATGTGCTCACCATATGACACATGACAAAAATAAGTTTGTAGATTTGGAAAGGTATGAAGGAGGAGTGGTAAAGTTTGGTGACAATTCTACTGGTAGAATCAGAGGTAGAGGAACTATCTCTCTTGATGAAAGAAACAAAATTGGTAATGTACTGTATGTTGAAGGATTGAAGCACAATCTTCTTAGTGTTGGACAGTTGGTGGACAAAGGCTATGATCTCCAGTTCAAGAATGGAAAATACAAGATCTTTGAAAGTTCCAGAACAGAGATTGCATCTGGTACTCAAACTAAAGGTAATATCTTTCACTTGGTTGGTACTGGCAAAAGTTGCTTGTTTGTTCAAATTGATCAAAGTTGGTTGTGGCATAGGAGGATGTGTCATGTGAATTTTGATAATATCATCAAGAAGCAATACTGAGGCTATAAGAGATCTTCCAAAATTGGTAAAACCTACTAACAGCTTGTGCAAAGAATGTCAATTGGGTAAGCTGAGCAAAGTCACTTTCAAAAGTAAGGAACTATCTTCTACCAAATTATTGGACTTAGTTCATACTGATCTTTGTGGTCCAGCAAGAATCAGGAGTATTCAAGGTGATAGATACTTCATGCTGCTAATTGATGACTATTCCCAGATGATGTGGGTAACCTTTCTAAAAGAGAAATCAAAAGCTCTTGAGAAATTCAAAATATTCAAGGCTATGGTAGAAAATGAAACTGGATTAAAGTTGAAGTGTCTAAGGTCTGATAGAGGTGGAGAATTCACATCCGGTGAATTCATAGAGTTCTATAAGAAACATGGAATAAAGAGACAGTTGTCTGCTCCTAGGACTCCATAGCAGAATGGAGTAGTGGAGAGAAAGAACTGAACCATCCAGGAAGCATCTAGGACCATGATGATGGAAGCAAATATTCCTCAGATCTATTAGAGAGAAACTGTCATCACTGTAGTCTATACTCTCAATTGAGTTCAAATCAGAAGCAATACTGGTAAGACTCCTTATGAAATTTGGTTTGGTATCACTCCCACTATAAGGTATTTCAAAGTTTTTGGTAGCAAATGTTACATCAAAAGAGATGAAGACCTAGGAAAGTTTGATGCTAGAAGTGATGAAGGAATATTCTTGGGTTACTCTACGCAAAGCAAAGCATACCAGTGTTATAACAAAAGACTGAGAAAGATGATAGAAAGTACAAATGTGAAGGTTGATAAGGGAATTGAGAAATCCTCAATGTTTTATGAATATGATGAAGATGATTAGAATGGTGTTCTGACTCAAGGAGCCCAAGCCTCATCTGTTAGTTAGATTCAAGCTAATTTGATAAACCAGGAAGAAGAAATGAGTTCCAATGAGCCTGATCAAGAATCAGAAGTACAAGAAATTCCTAAAGTTCCCAAGTATGTAAGATTGAACCACTCTAAAGATCAGATCATAGGTGATAAAAGTAAAGGAGTACTAACAAGAAGGAGAATTGCTCAAGACTCAGAAGAATATTGTTTGATTTCAAAGATTGAACCTAAGATAGTGAATGAAGCTTGCAATGATGAAAACTGGACTAAAGCAATGGAGGAAGAGCTGGTGCAAATAGAGAAAAATCACACTTGGGATCTTGTTCCCAGACCTAGAAACAAGAATGTGATTGGAACCAAATGGGTCTTCTAGAACAAACTAAATGAAGTTGGTGAAGTAATCAAAAATAAAGCCAGATTGGTCTGCAAGGGCTACTCTCAAATAGAAGGAATTGATTTTGAAGAAACTTTTTCTTCGGTGGCAAGAATTGAAGCAGTCAAATTATTTCTTGTCTTTACTACCTTCAAGGATTTCAAGGTATATCAGATGGATGTCAATTCTGCCTTCCTAAACGATGACTTGGAAGAAGAAGTGTATATAGAGCAACTGGATGGATTTCAATTGTCTGACCATGGTGATCTGGTCTGCAAGTTGAAGAAAGCACTGTATGGACTGAAGCAAGCCCCAAGAGCCTAGTATGAAAGATTAGATAAGCATCTTTTGAAGATTGGTTTCAACAAAGGTACTGCTGATAGTAATTTATATTTCAAAATTGATAATGAAAACATCTTAATTGTTGAAGTGTTTGTTGATGATATCATTTTTGGAGGAAGAGATAGTTTGTGTAAAACTTTTGCAAATCAATTGAAAATTGAGTTTGAGATGTCCATGCTTGATGAAATGAATTTCTTCTTGGGTCTACAAATCACTCAAACAAAGAAAGGAATCTTCATTTCTTAGACCAAATATGTGAAATAATTGTTGAAGAAATTTGGGATGGAAGACTCAAAACCAATGAATACTCCCATGGCAACCGAATGTAAATTAAGCAAAGATGATGATTCTCCTAAGGCTGATCAGACAAAGTACGGGTCAATGATTGGAGGACTGTTGTATCTCACTCAAACTAGACCAGACATTATGCAAGTTGTTGGTCTTGTTGCTAGATTCCAAGCTGATCCTAGAGAATCCCATGTCATGGCAATCAAGAGGATTTTTAGATATCTAAAAGGGATAGTTTAGTATGGTCTGTGGTATCCTAGAGATCATGATTTCTCTCTTCATGCATATATAGATGCTGATTGGGCAGGAGATGTGGATGACCGGAAGAGTACCAGTGGTGGAGCATTCTTTTCGGGGAAGAGATTGGTTTCTTGGCTAAGCAAGAAATAAGAGGCAATATCTCTGTCTACAACTAAAGCTGAATATATTGTAGCAGCAGGTAGTTTCACTCAAGTTTTATGGATGAAACATATGCTAAGAGATATCAAAGTGGAGTATGAGGAACCTATCACAATCTTCTGTGATAATTCAAGTGCAATAAATATATCCAAGAATCTAGTGTTACATTCAAAGACTAAACATATATCCATGAAATTTCACTTTTTGAGAGAGCAAGTGAACAAGAATGAAGTCAGATTGGAGTTTATGCCTTCCAAGGATCAGATTGCAAACATCTTTACTAAACCTCTACCTAAGGACTATTTTGAGTATCTCAGGGAGAAGTTAGGGGTTATTGTCCCTCCAGTGATGAACTAAGGTGCACTAAGGTGCATCAGTCTGATGGATATCACAGTCATATCTTGTGATTCGGATTGATGGGGAGCTACTACTCAAGGGGAGCAACAGGTATGGTTCTGAAGTGTTGGAATTGCAAGTATGTGCCCTTTTCCATTGATGTCAAAGGGGGAGAGAAGAAATGTGAAAAAAAAGTGGTTGTTGATCAAAGGGGGAGCAATAAAGGGAGAGAAGACATGTGAATGGTTGTTGCTGATAGGGGGAGCTATGACAGTAAGAAGAAGTTCTTGACTTGATGGTTAAAACAATTTTTCACATCTTATGTTGCCATCAATGACAAAGGGGGAGATTGTTGCAAGTATGGGCCTAACTAGTGTTGTCATTGATGTCAACATACTCCTGTTGCATTAATGATAAGGTTTGGATGAGCCGTGAGCTGAGGATATTGAGAAAATTAGTCTCAATCAGGAACAATGATGACAGTAGGGCAAAAGTCCTAGATAGGATGAGGATTAGAGGATGCAGATTAAAGGGTTTGTAGATATGTGTCTTTAGGTGATCCAATAGAGATTTCAAAGGTCCGCATGAAGATATGAAGAAGTTGCAGCCGCTCAAGTAAAACCTGTTCCGATAGGTGTTCAGAGGTGACAAAGTGTAACAAGAAAGGTCCGGTGAGGTCCAAAAATGAATTTTCCTATTCTACGGATTTGACGGATTGCTGAAGAAGTCTTTGTGGTGTATCAACTCAATTGGTTAGTGGTTTGAAGGTCCGCAAGCATCTGTTCCTTTGTAACAGTAATAACAGACTGTGTTCTTGAGATTCCAAATGAAAGAGAGAAGGATTTTAGTAAGTAGAAGTGTGGATGTTCTTGGTGATTCAGGCAAGCTTGTGGAGGTCTTTGGATTGTGTCCAGTTTGTGTTGGTGGTCTACATTGAAATTGGAGCTTGCAATTGAAGAGTAACTTCCGGATGATAGTGTTCTTCCTGAGATAGGCCAACCAGATGAGTTATGCATCTTGCGGATGATCTTATGGATGTTTGCCAACTTAGATGATCATTCCTAAGTTGATGCCTTATATAAATAAGGGATTGCGAAGTCAGTTTAAAGTTGTTCTTGTGGTGATAAGAGTGAGGTAGCAAGGAGGAGAGTGAAAGGCAGAGCAGAAGTATTGGGCTTAAATGGAACTGATTCAAGCATGGTGAAGATGCTATTCTCTAATTCATGTATGTGATATTTACTTCTTTGTAGACAGTGTGTCTCTTGTAGGCAGTGAGCCTCTTATGAGCAGTGTGCTTAGGAAGTGAGCCCTAATTGGCATGTGTCATTTTGTTGTTTCTATTCTTCCAACAGAGAATACAATCTTGGGTTAATCACCCCATGGTTTTTCCCTTAACTAGGTTTTCCACGTCAAAATCTTGGTGTCTTATGTGTTGATGTGTTTCTTCTTTTGATTTGAATGCATTATGGTTCATGATTAATATACTACTAATCACTAAGAAGATTTAAGTGTTTAATTGGAGAAAGTTTTGCACAATTGATTCACCCCCCCTCTCTCAGTTGTGTGCCCTAAGTCTAACATATTCTAGATGCCATGTAGACTCCACTAGATTGATTACCAAATGCAATCATGTGCCACATTTCATCTTGACCATTGATTGATGTTGAAGTGATCCTGATCATTTGATTTGTTGTAACTGCTTCCTCTCCTTTTTTCTATAAAAGGGGATGGATTGCTATTTTGTACATTATTAGGAGATTAATCAAGAGAGAAATTGTTAAGCTTTGTGAGAACTCAGTATACTTTTTTGTCTTAGTGTTTCTCCATGGTTCTTTCTTGAGACCAATTGTAAATATGCATACATTTTGAATACTAAATGAAATAGAGATCCAGGTTACAAATTAATCGTAAATCTTGAGTAATCTTGTGTGGATGATATCTCAACTTGTCGCTATGATTTGATGTGTCCCTTGGAGTGCATTTCAACTGGTGAATGTTGTTGTTATCCTATCTCTTTGAAGACTAGCATCAACTATGTGTAGTTATCAAATATCCTAGCAAAGCATGGTTTGATTTTATCTCTTTTCATGAAGCATTGAATTGTGCATATGGATCAATGGTTGAAACTCACTCATTTTGAATAATTTTAGAATTCATGTTCATTTCTTTAAATTTCATTAATCATCATCATCAACTACAAAATATTGATACATGATGAGTTGAACATAGTAAATATGCCAACATCTGTAGACAATTGAACATCCTATGCATATTTGAGGAAATTGCATGTAAGATTGAAAATATCATGCAAATACTTGGAAATAATGATAGGAATCATAAAAATATCAGCTTGTAGGCACAATATTTAGAAGAATTTAAGGTGCAAAAGTAGAATTAAGAAAAGATTAGTTCAAATTTAAGTAAATTTAGAAAAAAAAAACTATTCAAAGTTACATGAATCATCATGAACAATCCTAATCAGAGTAAAGATCAGAAGAATTGATCAAACTTAAGATATATTCACATGAACATATGCATATCCTAGTTAGAGATTGTAGGATTTAACATAATTTGTTGAGATTCATGTAGAACAGGTGACACAGAGCAAATATTTACATATCTGGATATAAATTACATCGAATTTCATGCATAAGGCCCCTGAATGTTTAACAACAAATTCACATCAAACCACTAAGAGATTATCATAATATCATGACCTAATCAATAGAGACTTGGGATCACAAGTTCATCCTGAATTTATCATATTTTTCAAGAGGATAAAGGTTTGTGATATGAATTTTTATCTCTGTTAATATGAGTAACAGTTGTATCAACACAACTCCACCAAATGCCTCATACCATTGCAAAAACCTCATCTTAGAGACAATATCCACTCAACACTAACTACTCATCCTCTTGCACCATAAGCAACTCACACAATTGAAACAGTTGACACCAATGACAACACAAGCTTGTTGGCATCAATGACCACTGATTACACATACTTGCAACATCATTCTCATCTAGTTGGTCACGTTAGCCTTGGAAAACAATGAGAGCCACTCCTACCTACTCTTTGTATTTCCAATCCAAAAAAGATCCTCGTTCCTATTACATGAATTGGATGTGGTACAGAATCCAAGATGATAACATCACAACATGACACTAAAAGATGCACAATATATTTCAAAAATTGAGACCATTCATTCCATTGAATAGTATACTCAATTAAGTCCTAAAATGCAATTTTCATCATTTTCTTTAAAACATTAAAAATCATAAAATACTCCCACATCCATTAGTGGAGTCACATGCAACCTTCAACTTTTTCATAATTTGATTTTGAGATGAAATACAAAAATCAAAATTACGCTTCAATTCCCAATCCATCCAACATCCATAATTCATAATAAAATTGGGAGAAGGGGAATCCAATCAAATTTTTCTATGGTAATGGCTCTAAGATTGACATTACAATTTAATTATCCATTCAACAAATAAATCTTCAACCAAATTCATCCTACAACATGAAGGTCATATGCTCCACCTAGTGTCGACATGGCAATGGAGAATACTATTTACAATTTAAACTTTTAAAATTAAAATGCAAAGGGGAAGAATACCTTTCCAATGAAGAACACAACAAAATGGAAGCAATTTTTTCTTGAATCCCAAGCATACCTCCAAGAATTTTTTCAACCAACTCCAATCACCAAGAAAACTCCAAGTCTAGGAAATATTTTCAAAGGAAATAATTTCTTTCACAAGGGGGAGAGAGAGAGAGAGAGAGAGAGAGAGAGAGAGAGAGATTCTTCCAAAATACAAAAGTGAATCCCAAGCCCTTTCCTTTTTCCCTTATTGTAATTCCCTAAACCCCTTATTCTATTTTCTTTATTTTCACACTCAAATGAATATTTTAACACGCCTTTTGAATTTCCAATTATATTAAAATATTCATTTTATTTAAACTAGAATTGTGTGTGTATGTGTGTGTGTATGTATGTGTGTATGTATGTATGTATGTATGTACGTACGTATGCATGTATGTATGTATGTATGTATGTATATATGTATGTATGTATATATATAATATATATATATATGTATCTATATATATAATATATATATAGATATATATATAATATATATATAGATATATATATATGTGTGTGTGTATATAGATATATATGTATAGATATGTATAGATATATATACATATGTATATACATACATATGTATATATGTGTGTATATATACATCTCTATATGTATATATACATATGTATATGTATGTGTGTGTGTGTGTGTATATATATATATCCCTAAGGTGACTTAATTAACATAACTCATATTTATAAATAATTTTATTTTCTTCATGCAATATATTTTAACTCCTTAATGTAATAATCTTCATTATATTTCCTCTATACACAAGGGGTAATAAAATTTCCTAGGATTTTTTACAAAATCATAAATAAATATTTTTTTCACAAACATAATAAACATGCAATTCAAGATAATTTAAATGCATCACATTGAAACACAATAAAACCATCATAAAGGACATCCACACACTTTACAAGTTTTCATAACATAGGAATCCTGAAATTGCCACCGATTTAGATCCACGTTTACAAGGATACACATGATCCATCTCATGCTTGAATTGAGCGAAATAAAGGTTAACACATAATTTAACCTAATACAAAAGTCTCATTTATAACCACCATTGGGGAATAACCATGTTCCTACATAGTTAGGTTAAACATCAAGCATACCTACTCATATATAATATTCAAAGCAAAGCATAAACACCCAACATAGCATTATATCACATTAACTAAATAACCATAATATATAACATGAATCATCAACATATTCATAGAGATGCAATAGCTAATAGTAATCCACAATATTAATCCATGTATAATAAACACATCTGTACAATGTAAATACTCATATCAAAATAGTGGAATGATTACATGAAAAGGTTCAACATATAAAATCACAAAAAATACATCCATAGGCAAATGCCTAGATGCCAATACAAAACCCCATCAAAAAACACCTCTATGGCATAATAAAACATCATCACTAATAACAGTAGCACTTCCAAAACAAAGATTCAAAAAATGGCAAGCCACAAGCACCATAGGCATTACAACATCCAAAATATAAATGGATCACATTCTAATACAAAGGTGAGGTACATATACAATTACCACCTTTCCATGACTTAACAAAAGTTCACCGATAACTATATACTATAACTTTTACAAATATAGAAATTATAATAATTCAAGCTATACCAATTGAGGAGAGATGAGATCTCCTACACACTCTCCAAGACATACCACCACAATCCCATCACACATCCCAATGGTGATCAACACCACCCAACCATGTGGGACCCTAAGACCCACCCCTCATACTAAGAGACAACATGATTGCAAACATAATCATGACATATTGTAAGCACTAAAAACACACACAAGCTTGAATAAGGACCCCATGATTATTTATAATCCTAATAACTCAAATAGAAATGTGAATAATAGTGCCCTCTCAGTAGTACTCCTCTTGGAGACGTGTGTTGTTTGGTTTTCCTTCTCTCGATTCTTTAAAATTTTAAGCATTCTTCATTTCCCCTTTCTCAATTCTTTTTTTCCCACATAATTTACCTTGCCTACAAGCTTAGCTTTTTTCCTTTTCATGCTAATTTCACCTATCAATACCCTATTCTTACAGTCTCCAACCCTAGGAAGCTTTTAAATAGCCTAACAAACCAAACCCATGTTTTACTTTTTGCACGTCTTTCCTCCTTTTAGGGTTGCACCCTATTATTTGATAGTCTCCCATGAGCAACCTGATGATCTTCCCTAGGTGACCCTACCTTTTTGCATCCTGGAGCCCAACCCTAGTGATAGATCACCTTCTCATCCTTCCAATAAGCATACACAATTGTCAATTCTCACCTAAGT
This sequence comes from Cunninghamia lanceolata, assembly GCA_027924645.1. Taxonomy (NCBI): domain Eukaryota; kingdom Viridiplantae; phylum Streptophyta; class Pinopsida; order Cupressales; family Cupressaceae; genus Cunninghamia; species Cunninghamia lanceolata. The sequence goes on from BSBN01000445.1 coordinate 7,725,405, forward strand.
GCCTTTCTTTTAGGGTCACCCCTATTATTTGATGATCTTCCTTGGGTGACCTGATGATCTTTCCTAGGTGACCTACCCTAGTAAAAGGGGTGACCATTGCAGCATTTCAAACATGATTTTATCCTTTGATTTGAGCCAAAAAATGCTCTATTTTCACCCAATTTGCATACAATTTCAAGCTATATATAGATGAGACCATAATTAACTCATTTAACACTCATAATCAACCAAATTTAGACCATGTGATCTAATTTTAACTCCTCTCTATCTTCTCCTAATATCCATTCCTTCATGAGTGATAATATTTGAAGCTCATATCACTCTTCAATCAATTGAGTTCACAAGAAAATTAATTGAGTCTAACTAATCAATCAAGCAAGTTAACTCTCCAATCATGAGAGTTAATTCCTCAATCATCCTCATCCCCCATGTGCAAATCCAACCTATAAATACCCCCTCCTCCAAGCATTAGAGGAGGAAAACTGAAGAATTGCACCCATTCATAGCTTTTAGTTTTCTCTCCATTTGCATTTTAGGTGGTCACTCAGGATGCACGTGCCTTTTGTTTTCCATTTTTTTTCTATTCAAGCTTTCAAAAGCTTCATTAGAGTATTCTCATGCTCTCATATTTCTCACTTGCCTCCAAGAGGAGGACCACGCTACTACAAGAGGATGACGAGGTTGTTGAACAAACATGATTCCTGAGGGTAGTGCAAAGCTCATGTGCCAAGCTATTCTAGGTTCTTTTCATGTTTTTGTAGTAATTAGATAATGAAAATTTTTTCTTGAGAAAGGTAATTTGTTATTTTGATCTTGATAAAGATTTTTAGTTTACTTTCATTTCATTGCAATAGATTAGAGAGAAATTTACTTTTTCATAGGTTAATTCATTTGCTTTCAATAGTTAGTTCTTTACTTCCTTTTCTAGAGTAGATTTCAAAAATCATCAAAAACACAAAAACATAAAATAGAATTGCATTAGGTAAACTTAATCATAAAGTGCATTCATATAGAATTGGTTTATTTATTCAAGAAAAATACAAAAATATTGCTTGCATATTGTATAGTTGCATTCATACACAAAAATATAAAAATACTAGGAAAACTCAAAGCATTCAAACCCTCGATCTCATCACGAGGTAGTCACATTCATGTTGGACACAAACCCTTGATAACATCACAAGGTAGAAACAAAAGTTAATAAAAAGTCAACCTTAGGTCAATTTAAAAATCTAGGTCAATCTTGATCAAAATAAGTCAAGCATAACAACTCTCTTAGAATAAAAAACAAATGTGCCCATGACTTAGAGGAGAGTGGATCAAATAAATTTTAGAAGAACTAGAATAAATAAACCCTAGGACACAACTCACACAGGAGCAACAACACATCATTAGATTTGTAGAACAAGACATACAAATTCAACAATGCCTTCAAGATCATGAAGCTAGGTTACAATGTGATAGGTGTTGCAAGTATGTGCCTAATCAATGTTGTCATTGGTGTCAACATATCTTTGTTGTCATTCGTGTCAATTGTATCCTATTTTTTTATTTGTTTACAAGCTTTATATGTTGAGGATATTGAGAAAAATTACCTCTCTAGAAGAAACTGAGTTGCAGTAAATTGTAGTGAAGACAGTGAGTTGCAGTAAATTGTAGTGAAGACAGTGAGTTGCATACTGAAGAACAATCCAGAAGATTTCTCTACATTTCTTTCTGATTGAATATCTTGGTTTGTGGATTGGAAGTTATTTAGAGGCATGTCTGAAGATGCTAAATCCTCAGTTTGAGCCTCCAGTGTGAATAATTGAGTGAGTTATATTCACCAGAGTAAAACTTGCTTTTTCTCATTATTCATTGGTGCCAAAGAGAAAGTATTTTTCTCTGCGGTTCTAGAGGGAAGTCTAGGATGATGATAAGTGCCTACAATTGTAATGGTTCATGTTTTGGAGGTCCACAAGCTATCTTTCTTTTATGACAATTGAAGACAGTGAAGTTCATGTCCTTTAGTGTGAAGAATATCATGGATAAAGTGGTTTGACTTTGTGCAGTTGCTCCTGGTGATTTCAACATCCTTGTGGATGCCTCCTGATCATGTTCCTACCTTTACATTGATCTGAGTTAAGGAATTGAGATCATGTTTGAAGATTATTCCTAGATAACATAGCGTGTAACCAGTCTTAGCCGGCTTGGTTAATTCCAGTGATTACAAAGATTTCTTGGAGATTATAGAAGCATGTTGTGGCATGGAAGATCATGTTTGAGTCCCAACTAAGGCATGGTGTGATCTGCATACATTTATACTACATTTTCCTTAGCATAATTTTGTATTAGGTCAAGACCTATTTTTTAAATGTTTGTAATGCCAACCTTGGAGATTGTTCCAATGGTTGATGATTGTAATGCCGGCCTTGATGATCATTCCAAGATTGATGTAGTGTATAAATACTTGTAATTGAGTCATGGAAAACATGTCCTTGGGGTGAAGATGCAAAGATAAGGAAAAGGGTGAAAAGGCAGAGTAGACTAGAAGAATTATTGTACTACAATGAATTGATCTTAGACATGAAGATGTTGATATTGGCAGTGAGCCACCACTAGGGTTTAACAGCCCTCATTGTAATCTTTCTAGGTTTAGGGTTGAGGCAGCGAACCTGCTAGACCTAGTTGTACTTCATGGTAGTGATCCAGCATGTTCTAGGCCCATGGAGTGACCAAGACTCAACATCATTATTCAAAGATTGTGATATATATTGAGAGCTAATCCTCTCCATGGTTTTTCCCTTAACAAGGTTTTCCACGTAAAAATCTGGTGTCTCTTGTGTTTGATGTTGTAACTGTGTTTAAGTCTCTAATTTCATGTATTCACTATTTAATCATAATAACTGTGGACAAGTGGATAATGTTTAAGGTGTAGAAGTTTTTAAGTTTTTGTGACAACTGATTCACCCCGCCCCCTCTTAGTTGTCCAATGCATTTCAACAATTGGTATCAGAACCAAGTTCCTCAGAAGAAAGCTTGACTGCTTGAGGCTAATCTAGGATGTCATTTAAGAAGGAAAGTCTGTGGTTCGATGGAATGAACTACTCCATCTAGAATATTTGCATGAAAACCCATCTCCTCTGCTTGGGTTATAGTTTCTAAAAATTACCAAAAATGAGTATAAAATACTCAAGAATAGTCTACAAACTAAAGATGAGATCAAGCAATTTGAGTTGAACATAAAATCCAAAGATGCCATGGTAAGTGCCTTATCTGACACCAAAGTAACAAAGATCATGGAGCTGGAAACAACTTATGAAATCTGGGAAAAGATGAAGAATCTATATGAAGGAGATAACTTTGTGAAGAGCACCAATTTGCAGAGTTTGAAGGTGAAATATGAATGTTTGAAGATGAGAAAAGATGACAACATAACATCTTTCATGCAAAAAGTCAATGAACTTGTAAGTGGCATTAGAAATGTGGGAGGAAAAATTGAGGACATTGAATTTGTGAAAAAAAATTCTTAGATCGCTGCCTAAATCATATAGTCATAAAGTGGCTGCAATTGAGGAAGTAATGACAGTGACAAAGATTACAAAAGATTAGCTACTCAAGAAGTTAATAGCATTTGAAATGAGAGAACTTGGTGATTCACTTCCAAAGATAGAGACTGTTTTCAAGGCCATCACTTCAGAAAGAACCCCCAGATCTAACGAGTACAAGGTGAAACCAGATTATGAGCTTGAAGAACTTGAAGCCAACTTTGTTAACAATCTACCCAGAGGTACTGCTAAGTTCAAAGGCAAACTACCTTTCAAATGTTTTAGTTGTGGTAAAGTTGGTCATTATGCTTTTAGATGCCCCACAAGAGTTCCTAAGCCAAGACCTGATAGCCGTAGAATTCCAAAGAAATGTTATTATGTTGAAGATCTTGGGGATGATGGAGGAGTATCAGATGGAGAATCAGATAATGCTAGTACATCTAGTAATGAATTCTTGTTTATTGCTATTAAAGAACCTGTGACTACTAATCCTACTAGTTGTGTGAAGGAAGAAAAACTAGTGGAAAGTGCCTTGGTTGCTCAGGTTGTTGAAGACAAAGATGAATGGGTTATTAATAGTGGATGCTCTCATCACATGATCGGAGACAAAAGTAAGTTGATAAATTTGGAAAAAATTGATGGAGGACTGGTTAGGTTTGGTGATGATACAGTTGGTAAGATTTGTGGAAAAGGATCCATTTCTTTCGATGGCAAGCATAACAGTGATGATGTCTTATATGTGAAGGGACTAAACCATAATCTCTTGAGCATTGGTCAAATGTATGGCAAAGGTTATGATCTCAAATTCAAAGACAATGGATGCAAGATCTTGGAAAGATCTGGAATAGTGATTGCAATTGGCAAGAAGACAAGAGGTAACATTTATCATTTGAAAGGGACTAATGAATATTATTTGCTGGCTCAGAATGATGAAAGTTAGTTGTGGCATAGAAGGTTGTGTCATATTAATTTATACAACAATGTGAAGATAAGTTTCACTCAGGCTGTAAGAGATTTACCCAAGCTTGTGAAGCCTACTAATACTTTGTGCAAGGAGTACCAATTTGGAAAACAAACAAAAATAAGTTTCAAGAGTGGTGTAGTGCACCTAGGATGTTCATAATATCAAATTTTGAATTTTTATGTGATGGAGACTAAATGAAGTTTTGAAAATAATGTATTAAATCCTTCTATAGGTGTATTCATGTAGTGGAGGCCTAGAATAGGCCATTTCTTTAGTGGATTCTGTAAAATTACAAAGACTAGATCAGTCTATTATTAGACAGTCAACCTTTTTAGTAAAAATAGTCAGTTTTAGGCTATTTTTAGCCATTTACCACAATTTTGGAGCTTTGTAATAGAGGAGTTCATGGAAAACATAAAGAGGAGACCTCTTTCATGCCATGTCATTGTAGATTGATGAAGTTTGAATGGAGAATATAAAGAGAATACTGTTGCTGCCTTATTTTTTTTGAGTTTCCTATCTTTTCATTATTTTTCTATTGTTCCTTTATCTTGTACTTGCTCGTACAGTTTAGTCAAGGACATAGTTGATCAAAATATTTTAGGGGAGGTTCTTACCTTTCATTTGCATTTGGTAGGAGGGATTTTCATCAAATTTTAGGCATTTTATGACCATTTTTGTGCATGCTATTCTCTAACCCTTATTTTGAGGGTTTTAGTGAGGTTTAAGGATTCCTAACCCATCCATCTTTGTTAGAACCCTAAAATGGGTGGAATGAGGTTGGTTTGGCATGTTTTCTAATGGGTTTTGTGTGCAGGAGTAGGGGACAAGGGTGAACTAAAGTTTGGCACCACTGAGGCCTTATTGCACCTTGTGTTGGGTTAACTAGCTTTGGTGGAGTGAAGATTTGATCATGAAATGTCTTGAAATGATCTTGGACCCTAAAAATATATGAAATCAGTCTATTTTCATCCCATTGGGCACCTTGGAATAGGATTTGGATGTTTGGAGTGGAGTTTGGGGGTACTTCCTTTGCAAAACTAACCTAATTAGGCCTAGTTAGGAATTGATACAGTCATAATTTGAAGCCTATGTTCCAAAAGACCCCATAGTTCATGTTTGATATGTTGGAGAAAAAGATAATGGGTACTTAAAAAGTCCATCATAGTCCTATTTGGAGGTTCGTACCAAAAGTTATTGCATGACAGTCCCTTTGGGAGGGCTACAAGGAAGTGGGTTGGTGTGTGAAGGAAGTGGTACAAGGAGGTACCTCCTGAGCATTTTGATGGTTTTGTGAGCTTGAGACAATCAATCATAGAAGGTCTAGGGTCCCTATAAATTTTGGCAAAGAGCCTAGGTATATGAACCCATAGATGGTGTTGTTGTGTAGTCTTAGAAGCATGGGAAATGAGAGGACAGTCATGTCTAGTAAGAAGATCAATGGAGTAGCTAGGTCCACAAGGACCTAAGAGTCTTGGTTTCCCTATCATCCTCTACATCCTCTTTCCTCCTGAGAAGTTAGTGGTGTTTTTGGTGTAAGCTTTGCATCAAATTGGTATCAGAGCATAGTTAGTAGATTGGTTGTGATTGTGAAGTGTTAAGTTGAAAAAGGCAGTTTGTCAAGATGCCTCCAAGAGGGAGAAACATGGCTCAAGAGATGAATGAGCTGAAGGAAAAGAATGCTAGAGAGTTGAGGTAGCTGAAGGAAATAATTTCTACCCTAGAACAAAATTAGAGAAGAGGAGTGACTGTAGGTGATGAGAATGAGTCTAAGGAAGAAGAGGAAGCTGAGTATGAAGATGTGGAAGAAGAGTTGGACCTTGAGGATCAGAGGATGGTAAAGTTGTTGAAAGTAGTAAAAGAAGACAAGCACAAGATTGAAGATAGATGTGCCAAAGTATGGAGGAAGCCTTAGTGATGATGAGTTACTTGACTGGATTGCAACATTGAACTATCACTTTGAGTGATGAAATTCTTGAGGATCAGAAAGTGAAGATTGCAAAGACCAAGCTGATAGGTCATGCTATGTTATGGTGGGATTATCAGCAAATAGAGAGGAGAAAGCAAAGAAAGACAAAGATTGTTTCATGGGACAAGATGTAGCAAAAATTAAAGGTAAATTCTTGTCTAAAGATTATGAAGTTCAAATGTTTAAAAAGATTCAAGGTTTAAGACAAAAGGAAATGGATGTTAAGATATACACTGAAGAGTTTTATAAGTTTAGTATAAGGTCTGGTCAAAATGAAAGTGAAGTGCAAAAAGTTTCTAGGTATATTGGTGGTTTGAGGTTTACTATGTAGGATGAATTAGTGTTGGCAAATCCAAGGAGTGTTGAAGAATGTTATCAGATGGCAGTAAGAGTGAAAGAGAAGTTGAAGAGAAGACAAGAAAAGACAACTAGAGGTAGAGGTAGCACTTCTAGAGGCAGATGATCCTTTCAAAACACAAAACAAGTCAATGAGAGTCAAGAGGAGATGAACAAGGCACAAGGACAAAGTGTAGATTTCAAAGGCAGAGGTTCTAGAGGTAGATTTGGTAGTGGAAAGAGTGCAAATACCTTTGTAGGTAAGTGTTATAATTGTCAAGAGTTTGGGCACCCAACATATAAGTGTCTTGAGAAGCAAAAATTTTCATGTGATGGTGAAAGGAAGAATGAGAGGAGGACTTAATTAGTCCAAGAAGAAGAATGTGGTGGTTCTACTCCCACTAGTTGTGTTGGTGAGGTAGGAGAAACATTGATGTTGAGAGAAAGAGCACTATTGAAGACCTTCAAGGAGGAGATGATCCAGAGGAAATCACTGTTTAGGACAATTTGCAAGTGCAAAGACAAGGTATGTAAAGTGATAGTAGATTCTGGTTGTACTAACAATATGGTGTCTAGTGAGATGGTAGACAAACTAAGGTTAAAGATAGTACCTAGGGACACACCTTACAAAGTCTCTTGGGTAAGTGATCATCAGTCTATTTTAGTGAGTGAGCAAGCATTAGTAGAGTTTGATATTGGGGCATATGAGGATAGAGTAATTTGTGACATCCTACCCATGGATTGCTATCATGTGATACTTGGAAGACCCTGGCAATTTGATAGGTCTATACTTTATGATGGGAAAGCTAACACCTACTCCATAAGGAAGGGTGAGAAGACTTTTATGCTAATTCCATTGTAGGAAGAAGTCAAAGAGCAGTCAACGATAATAAAAATGATAATGTTTGGCAAGAAGGAGCCAATGAGGTTTGAAGAGAGCAAAACCAAGGAGTATATAGCCTTTTCAAGGCATAAAACTATTGAGATAGCAAATGGAAAGTGTGAAGATGATTTGCAACTAGTTGTGAAGAGAAATGTCTTCATGTGGAAGAAGGAGGTGAGTGAAAATGTGTCTAGGTCTGAGACAGAGATGTTTAAGAGTGAGAATCTTGAAATGCATTAAGTGATTATGGTAGGGGAAGTCAAGTGTCCTATAAAAAGGTAGTTGGATAATGTGAGGATAGAGAACAAGCTGATGACAGATCTGATAGAGGTTGCAAATGGTGATGGTACAATTGGTAGTGAAAAGAATGAAGACAAAAAGAGTATGGGGCAGAGGACTATGCAAGAGATGAAAGGTAAAGTGATGACAGTTGATAAAAGGTTGAGAACAGAGGTAAAAGAGGGTGAGATAGCAGAGTTTGGTAATAAGAAAGCTAACAGACGACTCTATGACAGAGTGCAGCAAATTTCAAGGGAAGATAAGAGAAAACATGTCAAGGATAGTGAAGGATCAAAGAAAAAAGAACCTAATGAAGACAAACATAGAGGACAGAGACAAGCAATGAAGGACAAATTACAAGATTCCTTCCAAGGGACTTGGAAATGTTACAAGTTAGGGTGTATGGTGCAGTCCACCTAGGATGTTCAAAATATCAAATTTTGAATTTTTGTGTGATGGAGACTAAATGAAGTTTTGAAAATAATGTATTAAATCCTTCTATAGGCATAGTCATGTAGTGGAGGCCTAGAATAGGCCATTTCTTTAGTGGATTCTGCAAAGTTACTAAGACTAGATCAATCTATTATTAGATAGTTACCCTTTTTAGTAAAAACAGTCAATTTTAGGCTATTTTTAGCCCTTTTCCCAGGATTTGGGAGCTTTTTAATAGAGGAGTTCATGGAAAACATAAAGAGGAGACCTCTCTCATGTCAAGGAATTGTAGATTGATGAAGTTTGAATGGAGAAAATAAAGAGAATACTGTTGCTGACCTATGTTTTTCTAAGTTTCCTATCTTTTCATTATTTTTCTGTTGTTCCTTTATCTTGTACTTGCATGTATAGTTCAATAAAGGACATAGTTGATAAAAATGTTATATGTGAGGTTGTTACCTTTTATTTGCATTTGGTAGGAGGGATTTTCATCAAATTTTAGGCATTTTATGACCATTTTTGTGCAGACTATTCTCTAACCCTAGTTTTGAGGGTTTTAGTGAGGTTTAAAGATTCCTAACCCATCCATCTATGTTAGAACCCCAAAATGGGTGGAATAAGGTTTGGTTGGCATGTTTTCTAATGGGTTTTGTGTGCAAGAGCAGGGGACAAGGGTGAACTAAAGTTTGGAGCCACTAAGGCCTTATTGCACCTTGTGTTGGGTTAACTAGCTTTGGTGGAGTGAAGATTTGATCATGAAATGTCTTCAAATAATCTCGGACCCCAAAAAATAATGCAATCAGTCAATTTGCATCCCATTGGGCACCTTGGAATGGGAGTTGGATGTTTGGAGTGGAGTCTGGGGTTACTTCCTTTGCAAAACTGACCTAATTAGGCCTAGTTAGGAATCGGTACAGTCATAATTTGAAGCCCATATTCCAAAAGGCCCCATAGTGCATGTTTGATAAGTTGGAGAACAAGATAATGGGTACTCAAAAAGTCCATCACAGTCCTGTTTGGAGGTCCGTACCAAAAGTTATTGTATGACAGTCCCTTTTAGAGGGCTATAACGAAGTGGGTCGGTGTGTGAAGGAAGTGGTACAAGGAGGTACCTCCTGAGAATTTTGATGGTTTTGTGAGCTTGGGATATTCAATCATAGAATGTCTAGGATCTCTATAAAGTTTGGCAAAGAGCCTAGGTATATGAACCCATAGATGGTGTTGTTGTGTAGTCTTGGAAGCATGGGAAATGAGAGGACAATCATGTCTAGTAAGAAGATCAATGGAGTAGCTAGGTCCACAAGTACCTAAGAGTCTTGGTTTCCCTACCATCCCTTGCATCCTCTTTCCTCCTAAGAAGTTAGTGGTGTTTGTGGTGTAAGCTCTACATCAAAGAGTGAGGACCAATCTATTGATGGACTACTAAAATTAATGCATACAGATCTATGTGGACCTACTAGAGTAAGAAGTCTACAAGGAGATAGGTATTTCATGTTGTTGATTGATGATTATTCTAGAATGAATTGGGTTACTTTCTTGAAAGAAAAGGTAGAAGCCCTAAAAAAGTTCAAAGCATTCAAAGCAATGGTTGAGAATGAGCTAGATTTCAAGATAAAGTGCTTGAGGTCTGATAAAGGTGGAGAGTTTACACCAAATGAGTTTAACTTCTTCTGTGAGGAACAAGGGATAAAGAGACAATTATCTACACCTAGAACTCCACAACAAAATAGAGTAGTTGAAAGGAAAAACAAGACAGATCAAGAGGCTGCTAGAACAATGATGAAGGAGGCTAACCTTCTAGAAGTATATTGGAGAGAGGCAATTCACACTGCTGTATACATCCTAAACAAAGTCCAAGTCAAAGGTAACAGTTCTAAGACTTCTTATGAATTATGGTATGGTAAAGTTCCTACTGTGAAATATTTCAAGGTTTTTGGCAATAAGTGTTATATCAGAAAAGATGAAGATGTAGGTAAGTTTGATGCAAGATGTGATGAAGGTATCTTCCTTGGATACTTTACCAAGAGCAACGCCTACTGGTGTTACAATAATAGGTTGAAGAAGATCATTGAGAGTGCAAATGTCAAAATTGATGAAAGCAAAGAAAAGGTATCAAGTGGATATGAATCTGATGAACCGGATGTCCCTGCAAGCAAAGTAGTTGTGCAGCAAGAAGAAAACTCAGAGGAAGAAGAAGAACTAGCTCCAGAAATCATTACTAAGACACCCAGGTATATGCAGTTAAATCACTCTAAAGATCAAATCATAGGAGACAAGAACAAAGGAGTTTAGACCAGAAGAAGAGCTATTGATGAATAGGTTAATTATAGTTTGATTTCTTAAGTGGAACCTAAAAATGTGAATGAATCTTGCAATGATGAAAATTTGGTAAAGGCCATGCAAGAAGAACTGATGTAGATAGAGAAGAATAAGACTTGGGATCTTGTTCCCAAACCAGTAGATAAAAATGTAATTGGCACCAAACGGGTCTTCAAGAACAAGATAAATGAGGATGATGAAGTGGTAAGAAACAAAGCAAGGTTGGTATGCAAAGGATACTCTCAATTTGAAGGAATATATTTTGAGGAAACACTTGCACTGGTGGCAAGGATTGAATCAATAAGAATGTTTTTAGCATTTGTAGCTTACAAATTCTTCAAGGTATATCAAATGGATGTAAAGTCTACATTCTTGAATGGAGAATTGGAAAAAGAAGTCTATATTGAACAACCAGAAGGATTCCAGTCATCAGATCAGGGTGACATTGTGTGTAGATTGAAGAAAGCATTGTATAGACTAAAACAAGCCCCTAGGGCCTGGTATGCTAGATTGGATAAACATATAATATAGTTAGGGTTTAGTAAGGGTACTACCGACAAGAATCTCTATTTCAACATCAATGATGAACAAATCCTAATTATTGCAGTCTTTGTTGATAATATTATCTTTGGAGGCAATGAAGGTATGTGCATGGTTTTTGCTAGGGAAATACAAAATGAATTTGAAATGTCCATGTTTGGTGAGATGAATTTCTTTTTAGGTCTACAAATTAACCAATCAGATAAAGGTATCTTCATTTCTCAGTCTAAGTATGTGAAAGAGTTGTTGAAGAAGTTTGGGATGGAAGACTCTAAACTGGTAAGCACTCCCATGATAACTAGTTGTAAGTTGAGAAAAAATGATGACTCACCTATGGCAGATCAGAAAAGATATAGATCTATGATTAGAGGATTACATTATCTAACCCAAACCAGGCTTGACATAATGAATGCAATTTGTCTTGTGGCAAGATTTCAAGTAGAACCTAAAGAGTCACATGTGATGGCAGTCAAGAGAATACTAAGATATTTGAAAGGCACAATGAATTATGGTTTGTGGTACCCAAAAGATAATGATTTCACTCTCAGTCCATACACTATTGCAGATTGGGCCAGAGATATGGACGACAAGAAAAGTACAAGTGGAGGTGCATTCTTTTTGGTAAAAAGGATGGTATCCTGGTTAACCAAGAAACAAGACTCAATATCTCTGTCTACTATAGAAGAAGAATACATTGCAGCAGCATGTAGTTTCACTCAAGTTTTATGGATAAAGAAGACATTGAAGGACATCAAAGTTGTGTATGAAGATCCAATTGTAATCTTTTGTGACAATACAAGTGCCATAAAAATTTCCAAGAATCTAGTAATGCATTCAAGGATAAAGTATATATCCATAAGATATCACTTTCTGAGAGAAAAGCTAATAGAGAATGAAGTCAAGTTGGAGTATGTGTCTATAAAAGCTTAGATTTTAGACATCTTCACCAAGCCTCTACATAAGGATACTTTTGAGTATATTAGAGAAATGTTAGGGGTTATCACCCCTCCTTCTCTAAACTAAGATGCACAAGAGTTGATCAGTCCAGTGGTGTTTAAGAGTCCCACCTCCAAATCCAGATTGATGCTTTAAGGGCTACTTCTCAGGGGGAGTAGTCAGAGAATTCAGAAGAAAATTGGATCAGAACAATAAAGTGCAAGTATGTGTCCTTTGCCATTAATGTCAAAGAGGGAGAGAAATCATGTGAAAAACTCAGAGAGAAAGAATGCAGATGTATAAAGAGAAAGGGGGAGAATCCTATCTTGATGGTTGTTGCAGTTTTTCACAACATATGTCGCCATCAATGATAAAGGGGGAGATTGTTGCAAGTATGTGCCTAATCAATGTTGTCATTGATGTCAACATATATTTATTATCATTGGTGTCAATTGTATCCTATTTTGTTATTTGTTTAGAAGCTTTATATGTTGAGGATATTGAGAAAATTTGCCTCTCCGGAAGAAACTATGAGTTGCAGTGAAGATAGTGAGTTGCATACTAAAGAACAGTCCAGAAGATTGCTCTGCATTTCTTGTTGATTAAAGATCTTGGTCTACAGATTGGAAATTATTTAGAGGCATGTTTGAAGATGCTAAATCCTGAGTTTGAGCCTCCAGTGTGAAGAATTGAGTGATTTACATTCACTAAAGTAAAACCTACTTTTTCTGATTATTCACTAGTGCTAGAGAGAAAATATTTTGCTTCGCATTCCTCTGAATTAAAGTTTTTTACTTTGCGGTTCTAGAGGGAAGTCTCGGATGATGATAAGTGCCTACAATTGCAATGGTTAATGTTTTGGTGGTCCGCAAGCTATCTTTCTTTTATGACAGTTGAAGATAGTGAAGTTCATGTGCTCTGGTGTGAAGAATCTCATGGATAAAGTGGTTTGAGTTTGTGCGGTAGCTCCTGGTGATTTCAACATGCTTTTGGATGCCTCTAATCATGTTCCTACCTTTACATTAATCTACATTAAGGAATTAAGATCGTGTTTGAAGATTATTCCTAGATAACATAGTGTGTAACCAGTCTTAGTCGACTTGGTTAATTCCAATGATTGCGAAGAACTCCTGAAGATTATAGAAGCATGTTGTGGCATGGAAGATCATGTTTGCATCCCAACTAAGGCATGGAGTGATCCGCATACATCTATACTACATTTCCTTAGCATAATTTTGTATTAGGTCACAACCTATTTTGTAAATGTTTGTAATGCCAACCTTGGAGATTGCTCCAATGGTTGATGATTGTAATGCTGACCTTGGTTATCATTCCAAGGTTGATGTAGTGTATAAATACTTGTAATTGAGTCATGGAAAACATGTCCTTGGGGTGAAGATGCGAAGATAAGGAAAAGAGTGAAAAGGTAGAGCAGAGGAATTATTGTACTACAATGAATTGATCTCAGACCTGAAGAAGATGGTGATCTTGGTAGTGAGCCACTAGTAGGTTTTAATAGCCCCTAGGGTTTAACAACCCTAATTGTAATCTTTCTAGGTTTAGAGTTGAGGCAGTTAGCCTGTTAGACCTAGTTGTACTTCATGGCAATGAGCCAGCATGTTCTAGGCCCATGGAGTGACCAAGCCTAAACATAATTATTCAAAGATTACAATATATATTGAGAGCTAATCCTCTCCATGGTTTTTCCCTTAACAGGGTTTTCCAGGTAAAAATTTGATGTCTCTTGTGTTTGATGTTGCAACTATGTTTAAGTCTCTAATTTCATGCATTCACTATTTAATCATAATAACTATGGACAAGTGGATAATGTTTAAGGTGCAGAAGTGGTTAAGTTTTTGTGACAACTGATTCACCCCCCTCTCAGTTATCTAGTGCACTTCAACAATAGGAACATAAAGAAAGCAAATATACATTCATCCAAAAGAAGGAGAGATTCCATGAGTTGTGTCAAAGATGACTCATCGATAATTGTACATATGTCACATTTTGAGGATTCCATTTCACAAATTGCTTCCACATTAGGATCACAATTTACGTAATATGAAGAGAAAGGGAAGCCTAAGACATGGAGTATCATCACCTTGGCCCTCTAAGATACAAAGCAGAGTTCAAAGACATGAGAATCTCAAGTAACACCCATCACAATGGATGCATTCCTTTAAAAAAATTATCAAATTACATAAAATCCAATAGTTTGGAAAGTAATTTTCTCTTGCCTACTGTAAGAACTAAAAACATGCACAAGCTTGTACAAGGACCCTAGGATGATGTAAAATCCTAATCACATACAGGGAAGCATGAAAGAAAAATCTCTCTCAATTGTACTCCTCTTGGAGACAAATGGTGTCTTGTTTTTTCTCTATTGATTCTTCAAGTTTCTAGTCATTCTTCATTTCCCTTTGTTGATTCTCCTTTTTTTGCATTATTTGCCTTTACTACATGCTTAGTTTTCACCTTTCATGCTAATTTCACCTATCGACACACTATTCTTCAGGACTCTGACCCTTGCAAGCTTCTAAATAGCATAACAAACCAAACCCATGTTTCAATTTTTTCTCAACTTTCTTCCTTTTAGGGTCACCCCATATTATTTGACAATCTCCCCCAGGTGATCTTTCCTTTTTGCATCCTAGAGCCCAATCCTAGTGATAGATCACCTTCTCATCCTTCTAATAAGCAAACACAACTGTCTATTTTCACTCAGTTGCCCTCCTTTTGTAGTCACCCCTTATGTCTTGTTGGTTTCCCCCAAGAAACCCAAAGATCACCCCTGGGTGACCTACCCTAGTAAAAGGGGTGACCCATAGGTGACCCTTGTGGGATTTCAAACACAAATTTCTCCTTCAATTTGAGCCAAAAAAAGCTTCATTTTCACCTAGTTTACATGCAAATTCAAGCCTAATAAAGATAAGACCATAATTAACTCACCTACCACTCTTAAGCAACCACATTTATCCCATGTGATCTAAATTTAACTCATCTCTAACTTCTCCTAATAGCCATTCCTCCATGTGTGATAAGCTTTTAAGCTTAGATCACTCTTCAATCAATTCATTTCACAAGAAAATAAATTGAGTTTGACTGATCAATCAAGCAGGTTAACTCTCCAATCAAGAGAGTTAATTCCTCAATCAATCCCATCCCCCATGTGCCAATCCATCCAATAAATACCCCTCACCTCTCCATTATTTCTCAAGTTAGATGATGATCTTCCCTTCTTCACAATATTTTCAGGCTATTCACAAGCCTTTGAGCCTCTTAGTTTATTTTTTTAGTCTTTTCAAAAACTTTAAAGCATTCCCATAGGAGGCAAATTTAAGAATTACAGTCATTTATAGATTTTAGTTTTCTCCCCATTAGTTGTTGTTATATGGAGCCTAATCAAACTCAGAGGTTAAATTTCCCCACTTTTATAAACGTGGTTTCCCCCCCAAATTATTTAACAAGGGTTTGGAGGCAACGCCCCCAGGACAAGTTCAAGGGGCATTGCCCCTTGCGGAGTCTAGGGGCAGTGCCCCTGGCATGCTCCCTATCGTGATACAGGGTGAGGTCGAGGGGCAATGCCCTACAGGGGCTCGGGGGCAATGCCCCCGAAACCTCAAACAACTTTTATTATTTTAGAAAGGTGTTGGGAGTTATTTTTCTATTGGCCGACATAAAAAAAAAACAATTTTGTAACTAACATAAGTCTTCATAAAAATAGCTAAGGTTAGGGTTTCCATTGATATTGTATTGTAGCATTTGCAGTGGTATTGAGTTGCAATGATTACTGGCTGTAATCAGTTTGATTTGTTGGATAATAATATTGGACTCTTTGTTAGTGGATGTAGCCCAAGTTTGGGTGAACCGCGTTAAAAATTGTCTCTTACTATTATTATTTCTATGAATTTTTCATTCCTCTATTTAATCTTTATTTGCATTTAATTAATATCTTCTATATGCAATTCCTAAAATTAGCATCTTAGGTGCTCATGCAGGACACACATGTTTTTTGCTTTCCATTGTTTTCCATTCAAGATTTCAAAATCTTCAATAGAGTATTCTCATGTTTTTCCTACTCACAAGCCATAGTCATAGTGCTCAATTAGTGCTTCCATAGCACTCGTAAGCTCACAATCAAGCTCATTTCAATCTAAGATTTTAAAAGATTGCATCATTGCCATTCAATTTCCATCTTCTCACTTTCTGCCAAGAGGAGGACCCTGCAGATGCAAGAGGATGAGGAGGTTTACCAACAAAAAGGATTCCTGAGGGTAGTGCAAATCTTATGTGCCAAGCTATTCTAGGTTCTTTTCATGTTTTCATAGTAGTTGGATAACAAAATTTGCTCTTAAGGAAAGTAACTTGTTTTTTCTTTGCTCTTGATAGGAATTGTTAACATATTTTTATTTTATTTCAATAGATTAAAATGTAATCTTCTTTTCATAGATTAATTCATTTACTTTCATTAGTTATATCTTTACTTTCTTTTCTAGACTAGATTTCAAAAATTATCAAAAACACAAAAACATAGAATAGAATTGCATTAGGTAAACTTTATCATAAAGTGCATTCATATAGGATTGATTTATTATTCAAGAAAAATATAAAAATATAGCTTGCATATCATATAGTTTCATTTCCTATGTAAAAATACAAAATCACAAAAACATTAGGAAAGTTCAAAGTATTCAAAACCCTCAATTTCATCATGACATAATAAGTAATCACATTCATGCAAGACACAAACCCTTGATAACATCAAAAGATATCAATCACGTCAATAACAAAATAAAAACATAGGTCAATCTTGGTCAAAACAAGTCAACACATACTAGCTCTCCTAAGGTATTAGTGAATGTGCCTAGGACTTAGAGGAGAGTGGATCAAAGTAGTTCTAGAGGAACTAGAAGAAGTAAACTCTAAACCACAACTCACATAGGAGCACAACACATCATTAGGACCATAGAACAAGATCAACAAATTCAACAATGTCTCCAAGACCATGTGGCTGGATTACAACGTGCAAGGAACATAAATGAAGCAAATTGGCATTCATCTAGGCATTGGAATCTGATAAATCCTACTAAGAGATAAATCACAAGTGACCCTTCGGGTCATATCATCATTTCAACAACAACTATTATATAGAGAGCAAGGAAACTCCAAAATAATGAAAGGCCCTAGATCAAGTCATCTACTCTTCATGAGGTTCTTCTCCTGCACAAATAGAACAACCCCCGGGTCTCTCCCCTGCTTGATTTGATTCTTCCATGAGAGAGAGAGAGAGTGTGTGTGACTTGGAGGTCACCAGAAGCAAGGAGAGGGTCCATGTGCTAAGTTGAAGCTGACTTGTCCATGCTTGTATCTGAGTCATGTTTCAAAGAGTACATATTTTGGTGAACCTGACGTGAAAAATAAAAACTTCTGATGGGATCTTTTTCATTTTCATGTGTTTCTTTCATTCCATGCTCATATTTCATGTCCACCTTAATTTCATTCTTTTCGTGGTGTTTTCTACACCCCAAAACTAGGACAAAATCACACAAAGTTCAAAGGAATTGCCCCTCTAATGAAACTAGTACATGTTCAAATCCAATAGCTTCAATCTCAAATCAATCAACCTCAAAAAAATTAAGGGGGATCCAACAAGATCCCACAAGCATTGACCAAATCAAAACATGCTGAGTGGGTGTTCAGTCTAAGATCCATCAACAAGGCCAACCCATAATAAGCTATACAAAAATGGACACCAAAATGGATGATGAGATGAACCATCAAGAGAATAGCTCTCATAAAGCTTGGGGGCACAAAAACCCCTCCATACATGGTACATCAAGATAAAATACCTGTGACATGTCCAATATCATCAAAAGGAACAAGTGGGGTCACTCAAACCCTAATGCAAATCAATCTATCTCAAGGTTGTAAAACTCAAATAATAGAGGAAGTCTCACTCACAGACCTTATAGAAAACTTGGTCCAATGAATTGGGAACCTTGAAGCTATAAATGCTAGACAAGTTTGTCAAAGAAAAATTTAGAAAAAACATAAGACATAGGGAAATCCTTTCATTGATAAGTTGGATCAAACCAAGGGGCAACACAAAATCCCCCTCATCTAAAATTCCATGAAATATACATGCCTCCCTTTCCCTCATTATCCAACATGACAAGTTTCAATCAAATAGGTGGGATTCCTATAATGCAAAATCAACCACAAATAATCCCACCCAATTTTCAAAACATGAATGTGACACCATCTAGTTATCCAACTTTTTCAGGATATTAGAAAACTAGCATACCCTTTCAACAAACACAACAAGCTCCACCTGAAGGATTGATGTTTGGAGGAATAAGACCCTCTACACATAACCCCCCTCTTAGGAACATACCTTGAGTATTTAAAGGAGCCTCTCGATTGCAACATTCATCAGGTATTACTAGCACATCCTCTCCTTGACCTTGCAAAATCTAAAGGAGAGTGTGATCCCAACTCTCATATCAAGGCTTACATAGTAGTCGCATAGGAACTCCTTCCTTGGGATATGGTGGTAGAAAAAAAATTCCAAAGACTTTGGAGGGTATCACTCTAGATTGGTACTATCGACTTTCAGAAGTATCCATCCACTCTTTTAGGCAACTCATAGATCAATTTGTGGCTTCCTTTAGCATAAACAAACTAGTCAAGATAGGAATATGATAATTTTTAATAATCAAACAAGAAGCCAATGAGTTGATTACACATTTTATCATGTGATGGAGGAAAGTTCTGTATTCTTCAACTACCACACTACATAGATCATAAGGAACTTTATGATCTCTTCTTTGTTGGTAGGTGGTGACTGATCAGGAAAGTACTGTACACTAGCCATGTATCCTCGCCAGGGTCATAAACAATTTTCTAGAGCCTACATAAAAAATCCTATTTTTTGTAATGGACATAAAAAAACCCTATTTTGTAACCGACAAAAAGGCTTGATAAAAGTGGCTAAGGATTAGGGTTTTGAGATATAGTATTGTAGCATTTTGCAGTGGTATTGAGTTGCAGGGATTGCTGATTGTAATCAGTTTGATTTATTGGATAATAATATTGGATTCTCTATTTGGTAGATGTAGCCCAAGTTTGGGTGAACCACATTAAAACTTGTCTCTCGCTATTATTATTTCTGTGTATTTCCATTCCTCTGCTTAATCTTTATTTGCATTTAATTGATATCTTCTATCGGCTAACCCTAACATTCTTACATGCTCTCAACAATGGCATACGAGAAGTTCAAAAATCCCTTACAAATCATATGAAGAAGCACTTGAAAGTGCCCTTAGAATTGACCAAGCCACCATTGATAGGGAAGAAGGGAGTATGATACTAATGGAAGGTTGATAAGCCATGATAGCAATAGTAAATCCTTGACAAACAACTAAAACATAGATAAGTCAACAAACACTTTACCATCCAAGAACAATAGTCATGTGAATTTCGGGAACCAAAATTTCAACAAATATCCCCTAAGAATCAACAAGCAGTCATACTACAATAATCATAAGCATTTAGATTACAATCATGATAAATACTACTCATTTCACAAGAGGAGGCATGATATCAAGTCATGTCGGGAGTACCATCACTTCATATCAAACCTCTCAAAACATCAATGATAAGCATTCATGGACACACTCTCACAAGATGAAGAACTTAGTCCCAAAATCCATCAAAACACCTTAGGCCTTATGGAATTAGATAAAAATCAAGAAATTTGTGTCACCCAAGGACCAAAATGACCAAACGACACCTCCAACAATTTAATTTTTTCTCACACGATAGAACTTCTCAAGAGTTCTCCTACGGAGAAGAATGCTCTCCTCAATGCCTTAGAAGATCTAGGCCATCTAGTTCAAAACAATCCAAGTGAAAAATGTTCTTCCTCAACTTTTTATTTTTAAAAATTAGTCTCAAACAATGACATAGCTAAGTAGGGTGATCTCCCCATCCATTTGATAGTCCAAGTTTAGGACTATTCTATTAAACGTGTAATGGTCGATGATGGGTCTGCAATCAACATAATCTCTTCTTCAAAGAATAGGTTATGATGAAACTTAAATCATATAAGAAACTTCCATCCTTAGAACCCATGATAACCCAAAATTTAAACCATGGGTAGGGTCAATCTTCAAATCACATTGGCTTCCAAAACCCTCCCAACTGAATTTTATGTCATCAATGAGAAACTACTTACAACATGATCCTAGGAAGGCATTGGATCCATAGGATGGGGGTCATCCCCTCCACATTATTTCAAGAAATACATGTCTTGCATATGGGACAAACCCACGTCATCAAAGAAGACATTGATCCTTTCAATCTTTACAAAGTTGAACAAATCAAAAAGAAGAGAAAGACCATGGACACCATTGGTGAGCCAAGAATAAACACTTTTGAAAAAGGAGAGACATCAAAACAAACTACAAACATAGCCAAGACCTCAAAATGTATAGGAAAGGGAGCAACAGGAGTATTCCCCTTTGATCCCCACTTGACAAAGTCTTATGCTCCAACAACCATTCCTATCAAGCCAAATATGAGCATCCATACAATCGAGATCACCACTAAGAAAAGAGGAGAGGTGAAACCCACACAGAAACTAGAAGCTTCATCATCAATTCAGATTGCCCCTTAAAAGTTTGAAACAAATATTGAAACTCAACAATAGCATAAAACGATAAAGCTAGGGGGAAAATCATCAAACAATAAGTACACAAAACTCCTCAAAAGAATACAAAAACATGTTTACACCAAGTCTTCAAGTGTCCTTGCAAAGATTTTCAATTGAAGTTCAGACCAAATAGGATAGGCCCATATATAGTTAACGAATATGTCAAAAATGATGCTACCTCTTGTGCATTATGGAAGAAGAAGAGTTCAGCATCTCAAAAATTTGTAAAAACCTATAAAATCCCAAAAAATCAAATAATTCAAAAATCCATAAAAAGCGTAAAATTGTGAAAAATCAAAATTTTGCATTCTTCATTCTATTCCACATGTATTTTGTGAGTGTCATGCTCTTGTTCATTTTTTTCCTAGTAAGGAGTCTATGATTGCTTAGGTATAGGTTGACCCTGCTAGTATGAATAAGGTCATTATGTAACTAGTTAGGATAACACCTTTACTAGAATTGACCTATTCACACTTAGCTTAAGTTTACTTAGGCTATTTTAGACTTTGTCTCATCTCATATGGTGAAGACATGCGTTCTCATCTTTATGAGACACCTATTGCATGCCAACTTGCCACTTGCATGAGCACTTGTCACTTGACCTCACAAGTTTCGCATCTTAGGAAGGTTAGTCAGTTGTTGTGTTTGACTATCCCACCTTCTCTCTCATGCCTATTTATACAAGGCATCTATGTACATTCTAATTAGCTTTTGAATGCATTATTTGGCTTTTATGTACAAATGTCTTTTGTGGAAGTTATTCTAGTTTTCTACTTGTTTATCTTGGTTTCTCCAACATGATCTTTAAGCCTTTAACATCCCATAATAAATTATGTTTACTGCTTATCACTATTCACCTATTTAGATTTTTCAATGACTCTAATTGAAGCCTAACTCTTATCTCTACATTGATCCTACTCTTAATGATCCATGTTGTTAAGTTTAAACAAAACTAGTCTTCATACCTATAGTAATCAATAGAAGTTTGCAAGTATATGTCCACCATTTATCCTTAGTATAAGGGAAGTCTGACTAGATAGAGAAAACTTTTGGTGGGGCTCAACACATTATCTCTCCTGGTAAAAAAAGACAAGAAGATAATAACTCTGAAGGACAAACTCTAAAGTACAATTACAAATAAATGATTGATTCAGAAATAAAAAATATATATGAGATCATTAGAAGCACCAAATCATCTAAAAAGTCTCAAAGCAATAGCAATAAAAAAAATTTAAAAAATGTCAAAAAGCAAAAAAAGAGAAGAAAGAAAAAAGAAAGATACAAAAAAAGAGAAGATACAAAAAAGAAAGATACAAAAAAAGAGAGCAAAAAGAGAGAAATTTGTTGATTGTTCATACTCTCGAGTGGAAATAAATCTAATCTTGAAGCTACAAGGGTGACAATCTATCAGAGAAAGTAAGGTACAAAGCACACACACCAGTTGAGCAATACTAGGATTCTAGCCATCTTTAGGGTCATCTTCTATTTTCAAGATTCTTCCTTTACCCCAGGCCTATCTTGTTGGTCATCCTTGATCTAAGTATGGTGAGTGCTAATAACATTTATTGTGTCTAAGTTGAAATTGTCAAAGTATTTTATCTAGATGAGGATTAGTGTTTAGCCTTTAGTGAAGCCCAAACTTCAGAAGCATTCCATCTCCTCCCCATCCCCACTTGATTCCCAAATCCTATCTCAAAGGTTTAATATGTCTCCTATACTAAGGTAATTCACAATCCCCTAAGTCAAAAATCTTACTAAAGAGCAATCACATTATTTGTTCCACCTGCATGCATCATATGGAAAGGAAAAAATCAAAAGAAATAAACATGTCATAACATCATGGCACTCATAACACTTAGAACATAGTACTTAGAAAAAGACAAAAACAAAATTACATCATCCATGTGTGATCATTGTAGGTATGCATCATCATAAGAAAAATAAAAGATCTAGCCAACTATATGCACAAGAGGAAAAATTAAGTATAAGATGTCAACTTAAGCTACGTATATATCTCAACCAACTAGGTTTGTTGGTTGTTTTAAATTCCCAACTTGATCTCAAAGGGCAATCTACAGAATAGCCTATTATAATAATGGATTTGCCTTAAGGGGTTGGCCAATAAATAGGAAAGTGGAATGAATCTTTTTTTTCCTCTACACTTTAGCCTATGCAAGACCTAGGTGGGTGTACCCTTTGGGATGAACCAATACTTATTTCAGATTTGATACTACTTATCTTAAATACTATTTCCTTAAACAAATATGTTCTCTCTAAAATATGCCAAAAGAATTACTGATATTCTAGATTCTTAGGCTTTAACATAACACTCTTGCAAGAGAACATTGGAAAAACATTACAAACTTAATACATAAATGAACTTTACTTTGATTTTTAATATGAATGATTAAGGAGATGTATCAAGACAATAGTTCTAAAATATCGATGCCTAGATCATGGATCATAGAGTCAAAATAGATATAAATGAAACTAAATATAACAATATATTCCTAGTTCATGTAAATACTGCAATAATGTATTACACCATTACACCTTGAATAGTTAAAAACTAATCCTACTTAAGAATCCCTGCATACATTCACTACATTCAATGTCATCTTTAAAGCATTAAATTTACTCTTCAAGTAAAAGCTATTAAGAAGGATATTATTACACATGAAAGACTATGAAGATGAACAAAACTAATCTTTAATCAATTTGTATTCATAAATGTAATAAAGAACACAACTGTAGGAGATAATATAGTTTGAACATTGATAATATATTCAAACTTATGAACTAGTATTGTCATACAAATAGCTACAAGTACATCAAAGTCTATTCTCAAATAACACATAAAATAGAAAAACCTAGTCTACAACTATGTGTACTATGATACAAAAATTCTCCAAGATTTTTGATTGATCCCCATACTTCAGACCTTGTCTGGAAAGTATGTACTAGAACCAACCCTTTGTAATAGGCCCTAGATTCCCTTTTATAGGAATAAGGGAGCACACAAGCTTCAGGCTATTATGACAGATGTCATATTTTCATTTGATGATTTGTTACAATAGTGGGATACAATTATAATAGACTTTAATCAAATAGGCATGTCTTTGTAACAACTCATTTTCTCCAACAGACAAGAACAACTAATTTATTTGTGTATGCTTCTTCACTCTTGGCGGGGAGTTAGGCCATGATGTTGATGATTAGCATTTTTCTAGATTCTCTTTTGTTTTCACCACCTTTGATTTCTAGATACTTGTTCCCAATCAAGCATCCTCTGCTCTGCCTCTCCAACCACACACACAAAAGTGAGAAAACCTGCAAGGAAAAACTACATAAGAAGACTCTGAAAACCAAAGTCCCCCTCATTATTCCATGCTCTAGGCACAAGGATGTGATCCCTCAACTTATGAGTAGAGGTTTCCAACCACCTCAGCTACCTAGAAATTTGAGGGAGTCACACAAAGCTAGTTTTGGTCATGCCAAAATTCTAGCTAGGAAGGCAGCATCAGTAGTCAAACTTCTCTCTTCAACTCCCAATTGTTTCATCCAGGGGTGACACTTTCACAACTAGAGTTGATGCTTTGTTAGGAACCATAACTTTGAGGGACAGGAAGAGGGACTAATTATGCCTATCTACCTGAAATTCTAATCTAGAAACTCACGTTAATAGGGAGTTAATGGAGTCTGTAGATTGGGACTCAAAGCCCTCATTGGGATGAAAACAAGGAGAAAATAAGGGTTTACAGGAGTTTGATGCTTGTCACTATGCTTCCTTAATTTTTCCACTACCTCCTATTCCATAAGAAAATCTTCTAATTTCTTAATCTTGTAAGAACATAGCATCAACCATGAAAATAGAGAAGAAAATCCTACATAACAAGGCAGCAGATAGAGCCATACTAAAAATATGACTATCCATATCGTCTACATAGAAGGAATAGTATATGAAGTAACAATAGAGGAACCTATTTATAGTGAATTAGTAATAGTTCTCATACTCTGGTACTTCCTTGATCAATTCATTTCAGTAACTTCAATGAGATATTGGTTATAAATGGAAATATTTTGATGATTCACCAATTCTGCTAGGAAATGAAAAATAGATAGTGTTTTGCCATCACATTGATGTCGCATAACTTGAAATAACTACAAATATCAATTCTTGTAATGAGGCCGCCAAATTAGATTTCTTGGTTTCAATATTTAATTCCATTTCAAGCAATATACCATGTCAAAAACTCACCATGAAGCAAGTGAAAGATCCCTTCAAACCTAAACGCAAATTCTCAAGAGTCGATTCTACCTCCTATCAATCCTTAAGCATGTTCATCCCCTTGTACACTGGCATTGACAAAAACTCAACATATGCTTGGGAAGCCATTTTTAGCAATGGTGCATCATTTACTATGCATTACCACTTTATCTCTCTAATTTGAAGGTGAGTCATTGATTTTCATGAAAAATGATCTAAATCGACGGTGCATATACAATAAATAAGAAGAGAAACCCAATCATCCATGTAAAAAGAACACGAACCAATGAGACAATGCCTCCCAGACCACCACCTGAGCTATACCAATGAGAAAAAAAGTCAAATAATGCCTACATGGTAGTTTTCTGTGCTTCCATAGTGGTAAGATTTGGTTCGAGATGAAGATCCGCAAAATGATGGAAACCATTTGGATTATGTCGCATGGCCTAGATAAAATCTTTTTAAATATATCTTGCATACCATAGAAAACCTGCCACATAATATGGGAACTAACGTACACTTTCCACCTTTCTTGAAGGAAAACACATGGCATTATCCCATAATTCTGCAAGCACCCCACAGTCCCACCACCAAGGATCAGTGGAATGGTGGAACATTTGAGAACCTACCATCTATCATCTTTCCACCATTCCACTATTGTCTTTATTGTCCATATTATAATCTCCATGGAATAGAAAAATCTAGTTAGAACATGCCACCTGTCATCTTTTAAAAACAACATTAGTTTTACTAGGGAAAAGGGGGCCACAAATTTCATTAAGGGGGTTGAATTAAAACCAAGGCACATGGGTAAAAATTAAAATATGAGCAATAAGCAGTAGCAAAAATGAATGGGGTCGGTAAAAGAATGTCCCCTTATACATTGATTTACAACTTAAGAGACCTCTTACGGGCCACAAGCGGTTAGCTGCAGAATATGACAAAAAGTAATTCGTCACTTGTATATAAGATTCTAGAGTTTAGGGTTTTAGATGTTAGGACAAGAATTTATCAATATTTTGAACACTAATACCCTAGAAAAGGATTTTCATATTGTTTCATGAAGCCGGGAAAAAAGTAAGGAGCCAAGAAAATTTTGTAGAGTCCTATCAGTGGCTCTAGTTGAGGATGTTTGTTTTATTAGAACAAAGAGAGAACACAAAAGATCTATGGATAAGTAGACCACAGAACACAACCAAACACAAACCTTAACAACATGATGGCCCAAATCCATCTCAAAAGGGAAAGTGGGACCTGCCTCTATCAAGATTTTATTTTCCAAGGTCTTCATTAGGACAAATTTGGAAGAAGCACCATCATTTCTCTTGTTGCTAACATGAATACCCACAAAGCTTTTGGACCTGTTATTTCCAACTTGCCTTGTGCCTCTCTAATTTTGATAGCCAAACACTTATTTAAAAAATTATTCACAAATTCTTAGAGTAACATATGGATCCATCATATCAAGCCAACTATAATAATTTGAATAATTATTTTCCTGGTCACCATCAAGCCTATTAGACAGTATTGGAAATTGGAAACACTCATAATCCACTAAATTATTTGAATTAGCATCATCATCTTCACCTACCACACATAAATCAAACCTAAAAGCCTTCTTGAACTTCTCCAATGTGTTGTTTCATTGGCTTGAGGTCATATTCTAGCTTTGTGTCTGATGAATCATACTGATCAATG
The DNA here is from genome assembly GCA_027924645.1 of Cunninghamia lanceolata. Classification (NCBI taxonomy): domain Eukaryota; kingdom Viridiplantae; phylum Streptophyta; class Pinopsida; order Cupressales; family Cupressaceae; genus Cunninghamia; species Cunninghamia lanceolata. The sequence continues at coordinate 7,752,268 of BSBN01000445.1, forward strand.
GTAAAAATTTAAAATGTATCAATTAAGGGATCATCTAAGTTTTTCCTTTCACATAAAAATGGCTTACGCATAGGCATCACCTCAGACTAAAGTGATACTAACTTATGTTTATCCAATCTTGATAAATCATTGATTCCATCATATGCCCTAGTGTCTAATAATGGAAGCTCATCCTTAGACACAACAAGGTCACTCTTTAAGCTGGAACCACTCATTTGAGTAGTTTCAAAAGTATCCCTGCATTTGTTAGACTCTATGGAATCTTATTTAGACTCTTTGGATCATGTATCCTCAGGGTTCTCTATAAAGATTAGGTTATCTCTATACCAATAAGGATCAATATTTCTTACCTCTGGGTGATCCAGAGGTTCATCATAAAGCGGATTGTGCCTTATGTTCATTTTTGTTCCAAATACTAATTCCTCATGATCTTGAAAACCTAAATTCTCATTGAACTCAAAATCATCATAATTCTGAGAAGAATACATAGATAAGTGACTGTCACTATCTATGTCTCCAGCAGCTAATGATTCTACTTCATACTTATGTTCATGCCCAACTAACTTATCGAGATATGAAATCTATTTGTCTATAATTAGGTTTGATCCTTCACAATTATCTAAACCCACAGGAGACTCCACCTTTTCTTCAAAGGAATGGGCATGATCACTAGAAAGAAAATCAGTATCATCACCTATATGACTAATAAAAAAAAATAGGTCTATTCATTATATGGGCATGATTTGTCCCTTCATCAAGCATCACCACACAATTTCCATAATTTTGAACATTATCTACTTCTCTGGCTATCTTATTAGGTTGAGAATCAAGACACCTCCCCACTTCTTGATTAGGAGGATAACAATAAGAAGTAGTCTCACATAAGTCCCCATTCCCATCACATTCAGTATTCAAAATATTGTAGGTAACATTCATAACTTCCTTACTCAGATGCTTAGTTTTGTCCCTAAGTTCATATGTGGCAAGCAGACCATTGTTTCTCCAATGATCAATTGAAACCCCGACTAAAGAATTCATGTCTTTGAAATCTTGGCAAACAATAGTATCACTTGAACCATATCTACTATCAAGGGAAGTTATTTCAGAAAAATTCATAGTTACAGATCCATATTCTCTCACTCTCATATGCTTTAAAATATTCTCAATATCCATAGCCATAGAATATGCTTACCTGACAATGGTGGGATTCATATCGCTCAAAAGATAACTGACTTCTTCATTAAACATGCCTAGATATATAAGTAGACACAACATCATTTGGTTTGGTACTTTCATGGATATCCCTTACCACCTTTGCAAACCTTAGATTAAAAGCTGGAACTGATTCCTCCTCATCCTTTTCAATATGAATAAGCTTACTAATCAATAAGCCAACATCAACCCTTTCACCAAAATGTTACATCAAAGCTAGCTTGAGATCTTGCCATGAATAAATACAATGGGTAGGCAGATTTATAAACCAATCTATAGCATCTTCTTTTAGGGACTGAACAAATAATTTTATGACTACATCCTCTGTATATATTTTGTAATCAGCCATTAAGTCACAAAAATCCTACAAATGGCTACTAGCTGATTTGGATTTGTCACTATTGAACTTTGGTATTTGATATCAGATTCCATGGGGTATATGATTTGGAAAACCATATATATTACTAAAATTTATGGCCCTATATCTTTCCATGGCAAAGCCCCTTTAACAACATAGATGGGAATGCACCCCATGCATTGCTACACTTGGATCTATATAGGGGCACATAAGTTGATGACACAATTTCCTATGTCTTTACGAGCTTTCTCATAATAACTTTACAATTATATATGACAAACTCAATATTCTATGATCTTAAACCTTTACAATGTGTATTCCTATCTCGTCTTGCTCAATGTCTTAAATGAGTTTCATCACATGCATACTTCTCTTACAAAAACATAGATTGCAATCTTAGTAAAATACAAGTATGCAAACTCGTCACCACCCATTTTTGTTCCTTTCTCTTTGTTCTTAATCATCACTTAATATAGGAGCCATATTTTTCTCAAGGTTTTTTAATAAACAACATTCAATATAAAAATTATCTTCCATAGAGATAGGAACATGTAAAATACCTAGAAGTTTGTTATAGCTACTGCAAAAAATAATTTATTAGAAGATTATGAATGTTGAAATATTCTTCATACATTTATCAGGTTCTTTCTCACGGAGTCTCCACCTCTCTTCACAAAGGACTAGACTTCAAATAGCATAAAGATTACTTTTATTCTAGTTTTTCTCCAATGGCAGAGGCATAAAACTTCTTCAAACATACAAGTTTCCCACAGTATACTACTTTTTTTATCAACCGGTAGGGAGAATATCAAATTTGCCACCCTCTAAAGGGAATGATGATAATAATGCACTTATGCAAACTCTAAATACCCATAACAAACTACTAAAGTGATTTTAAAACTTTATTAAAAAGTCCCCAGTAGAGTTGTCAATCTGTTGGTTGTTTTAAATTCCCAACCTGATCTCAATTGGCAATCTATAGAATAGCCTATTCCAATAATGGATTTGCCTTGAGGGATTGGCCAATGAATAGGAAAGTGAAATGAATCCCTTTTTTCCTTTGTACTTTAAACTCTGCAAGACCCGGGTGGGTGTACCCTGTGGGATGAACCAATACTTATTTCATAGATGATACTACTTATCTTAAATATTGTTTCCTTAGAATTACTAATATGATAAAACAATGGGCTAGATTCTTAGGCTTTAACATAACTCTCTTGCAGGAGAACATTGGAAAAACATTACAAACTTAATACAGAAATGAACTTTACTTTGATTTTTAATATGAATGATCAAGGAGATGTATCAAGACAATAGTTCTAAGAGATCGGTGCCTAGATCATGGGTCACAGAGTCAAAATAGATATAGATGAAACTAAATATAATAGTATATTCCTAGCTCATGTAAGTACTACAATAATGTATTACACCATGAATATTTCAAAACTAATTCTACTTCAGAATCCCTGCATACATTTACTACATTCAATATCATTTTTAAAGCATTAAATTTACTCTTTGAGTAAAAGCTATTAAGAAGGATATTCTTACATAGGAAAGAATGTGAAGATGAACAAAATTGGTCTTTAATTAATTTGTATTCATAAATGTAATAAAGAACACAACTGTAGGAGATAATATAGCTTGAATTTTGACAATATATTCAAACTTATGAAGTAGTACTGGCAAACAAATAGATGCAAGTACATCAAAGTCTATTCTCAAGTAACATCTAAAATCAAAAAACCTAGTCTATACCTATGAGTACTATGATACAAAAAATTTCCAATATGTTTGATTGATCCCCATACTTTAGACCTTGTCTAGAAAGTATGTACTAGAACCAACCCTTTGTAATATGCCCTAAATTCCCTTTTATAGGAATAAGGGAGCACACAAGCTTCGGGCTATTATTATAGATGTCATATTTTCATTTGATGATTTGTTACAATAGTGGGATACAAATATAACTGTCTTTAATCAAATAGGCATGTGTTTGTTGTTGGCAAGAGACACTACTATGTTGAATAATTGAGTGTTGTCATTGATGGCAACAAGAAAAGGAACGAGGTCAGAACAGATATTGTGGTCTGATAAAGAAGACTTAGTCATATTGGCTAAGTATTGGAAATGTACAAAGGTAAAGACAAAAGAACAGTGTTTGGATTGGCATTGGTTCACAGTTGAAGACCAAGGTTTGTGGTTCTGGTATGATGTTCCTAACTCTTAAATGATCTTATATTCAAGGTTTTAGCTTTTGATCAGTTTCAGAAGTATATCTTCAAGTGGCCTAAGTCTGGTAGAACATAATACAGTGTCAATTAAAGTAGAACACACATTTGTTTTGATCTGCATTCCTCTAGTGTTGTATATCTTGATATGTGGTTTTGAGGTGTTATAAACACTTGTATGAAGTGTCTAAATCTAGAGTTGTAGGTTCTAAACTCCGCCAAAAAGATAGTTACTAGCTATTGAGTATCGCTACACTGTTTGACAGAGTTTGACTATCACAGATTCTAAGTTCCGATGGTCTACATTTTGCCACTAAAGGATTTTTTTTTCATGGTTTTGAATGCATGATTTGTGATGTATGAGGATTCTTTGACATGTTTTTGAGCAAGTCCTGTGGTCCGCATTAAAAGATGTAGTCTGACAGATGAACTGAATCAATGGCAGTCTAAGTTAGAGGCCAACATAATAAGTTTGAATTATATGCGGTAAGTTCTATTGCTTAGAACTTAATCCTAAGTTGTGCAATAGTTGAGACTAACATATGTGAATGCAATTAAAGTGTTGTTTGAGTCCTCTAGGAGTCTTGGTAAAGGAATTTGGTCAACAAGCTACTTAAGGTATGAGTGCATGCTTCACTTTATTAGGCTAACCTAATATGAAAAGTTTAAGTGTTGCATATATATAAGGGATCGAATTCAGTGTTTGGTGTGTGTGATGGGAGTGTGAAACATATACATATGTGTGACATACAAAGGAAGGCAATTTTGTGGAAGCAATAAAGAGATGAAGAAGAGATATCTTATTCCCATGTAAAAGCAGAGTAGTGAAATAGAGCAGTCAGAGATGAAGAGTTTTGAGAGAATATTTATGTGCTTCATTGGAGCTGCAATCATGCATGTGTAGATGCAATCTAAGTAGTTCAACTTGGCAGTGATACTTTCTTCTTTCTTTTTTCTTTCTCTAGATAGTGAGCCTATTTTGGTAGTGAGCCTTTCTTGCAGTGAGTATTTCTTTGGGCAGTGAGCCTTCTTGTAATTTAGTAGTGTGCTATATTAATATATTGTGAGCTAACACTCACCATGGTTTTTCCCTTTTTGGGTTTTCCACGTAAAAATCTTGGTGTTCATGTGTTATGTCTTTGTGGTTGCTATTCCTATGTTTATTCTACTTTCATATTATTAATTTTGGAAACTATTAGGAATTAAGGTGTCTCAACCTTTGCAAATTTCCTAGCATTATTTATTTATTTGTATATTTATTTATTTCCTAATGTTGTAATTACTTGCAAATTCAGTTTGGTCACTTAGTTGAGGTGGCACAGTGACATGTCATCTTACTTGGAATGTGACTTGGATGGTCAAGTCAAACCTACATGGATTTGGACGTCCAATTTGAGGTGGCACTAATATGCCATATGTTGCCATCTTGTGGTATGTGGAAGGCAATATTCCATATGATAGAATCTATGACGCGTAAGAGCCAAGTTTCAAGATTCCTATGACAAGTGATGACAAGTGTCATTGAGCATCTTTGCATGAGAGAAAGGCATCTTTGGGTGCCGAAGTTGGGCTATGACATGTTGTAAGAGGAATATGTTATATTTAGTCTTGTTTGACCGATTCTCTTACAACATGCAAGATTGTCATGTTGTAGAAATTTATGACAGTTGTAAGATAGGTAAGAGCATCCGTCATAGTCTATTTTTTAGTAGTGGAGCGCTCTATCTTGGGAAGTCAAATCTTCCATGTTATGACAGATGTAAGAGGTGTATTTGAAGCTTGAACAAGTGTCCTTTGATGCAGGAAAATGGCCATGTAGCCAAGGTAGGCGTCTATCCCAAGATGCTTCTAGAATTTGCCTTGTATCTCTATAAAATGTGGAGTTTTGGAGTTGTAGTTGCATAGTTTTTATATAGGAACTATTATGCTACCAGAATCACTCCAGAAACAACATTTGAAGACTCTTGGAATAACTTGCATTGCAAGTGTATTGTAAATTGTTATTGTTTTAGATAATACATTGTGCAAGTTTTAGAGTGTGGGGTTTTTTACCTCAAAAGGTTTTCCCCACGATACATCTTGTGTCATTCTCTTTTGTGTTTGTGTTTGCTGCTGTAATATCTCTGATATATGTTTCATATTGCTGGAACTATAAATATTTAAATGAATTTGCATACTACTTTCCTCAATAGATCGGTGTAGGAAGTGTGTTCTGCATACCTTGCTTCCTTTCAGTTGGTATCAAAGCCTGATCACCTTTGGTCCTAGTTGTTGGGTAGGGGTTTTTTGAGCTGATCTTAGTTTGAGTGGGAGTCTATGTAAAGTATTTTGTGATATTGCTACATGAAGGAGATGGCAAGCACATCTAGAAGAGTAGAGGTGGAAAAGTTTAATGGAAACAATTTTGAGCTATGGAAGCTTAAAATGGAAGACATGCTTGTTGATAAAGATCTATGGGAAGCAATTTCTAGTGTAAAACCAGTGGCAATGTCTCAAGCTAATTGGGGTCTCAAGGATTAGAAGGCTAAGGGTCTTGTGAGACTCTGTTTGGCTGACTCTGTCTTGCTAAATGTCCATGAAGAGAAGACTATGAAAGACCTATGGAAGAAGCTTGGAGATGTTTATTAGGCTAAATCTCTGGTGAACAAGTTATTCCTGAGGAAGAAGCTTTATTCTTTGAGGATGGAGGATGGAGGATCTATTGCAGACCACCTAAATGTTTTTAATATGCTAGTTGCGTAGTTGACATATGTTGGTGTGAAGATGGAGGAGGATCGTTGCATGACCCTGCTTTTTTCTTTGTTAGACTCATGGGATCATCTTGTTATGGCCATTGAGAGTACCACATCCACTTTCAAGATGGATGATGTGTGTCTTCACTATTATCTGAAGAGATGCAGAGAAAGTCTTCTGAATTAGCCAAAGAAGCTCTTACGGTTCGTGGAAGACCCAAGGAGAAAGGGAAGAAAAAAAAGGACAAGAAAGATGATAAGGGTAGATCCAAATCCTGTGGGAGATCCAAATCTCCTGGATGAAGTGATACCTAAGCCATATGTGTTTGGTCTTTGAATGCAAGGAAGAATTCTTTGCAAGATGTATGGCACTCTGACTATTTGTATACAAAGAACTGTCAGCCTATTGTTTTCCCAATTCTTCCATGAAAGATTGTAGCCAAATCATTTCATTGCTTGCCTCTGTTGTAGCTACATACTCTTCCTCCGTGGTGGATAAAGCAACCACCTTTTGCAACCTAGAGATCCAACTCACCATTGTCCCACCTGGTATCAATATCTCCTACCAAATCTGAGTCTACATAACCTGCTAAATAAGTATTAGAGCCCCCAAAACATAAGTGTTTATTGGATGTACCTCCCAAATATCTGAGAATCTATTTTACCGCATTCCAATGCTCCAATCTGGGATGACTCATATACCTACTTATGACTCCTACAGCATGTGTAATATCTAGTCTCGTGCATACCATGGAATACATTAAACTTCCTACAGCTGAAGCATATGGTACCTTGGACATTTTTTCTTCCTCCTCTTATGTCTTAGGACACATCTCCTTAGTCAATTTCAAATGACTAGGCAAAGGTGTGCTGACAACTTTTGCATTCTCCATATGGAATCTCTACAACACTTTTTCAACATAATTAGCATGAGATAGAGTCAATTTTTTGTTCTTCCTATCTCTGCAAATTTTCATACCAAGGAGTTGTTTTTCTGCCCCCAAATCCTTCATAGCAAATGATTGTGCTAACTGTTGTTTTAACTCTCTTATGTGATCCATGTTAGACCCTGCTACAAGCATGTCATCAACATATAAACATAAAATAATGTAGTTGTCATTATCCAATCTCTTAAAATAAACACAATGGTCAGAATTACACTAGTTGTAGCCTTGTTTAGCCATAAAACTATCAAATTTCAAATACCATTGCCGAGATGCTTGTTTCAAGCCATATAAACTCTTCTTCAATCTATGCACCAATTTCTCCTTGACTTTGACCTCAAATCCCTATGGTTGGTCCATATATATCTCCTCCAAATCACCATGGAGAAAGGTAGTTTTCACATCTAGCTGTTCCAAATGCAAATCTTCAACAACCACAATACTTAAAATAATATGAATAGAAGTCATCTTAACAACTGGAGAAAAAATCTCATCAAAATAAATACCTTTTTTTTATGCAAATCATTTGACAACTAATATGGCTTTAAATATTTTCTTACCTTCATCTTCCTCTTTTAGCCTATAAACCCATTTGTTTGGTAAAGCCTTTTTACCTACAGGCAACTTACATAATTCTCAAGTCTAATTTTTCAGCAAGAAGTCCATTTCTTCTTTCATTGCAAGCTCACACTGAACCTTTGTATCTACCTGCATAGCTTCATCATACCCTTTAGGTTCACTAGCATCTGTTAAAAAAATATAATACAAAGAGGGAGAAAAACTTTCAAGAGGTCTACTTAGCCTTGTTGACTATCTAACATTCACTAGATTTTGTGTATTTCTTGTTGTTGTGGAGCATGATGAACCACTAGAACATCACTATCTGGAGTATCATCCGGCACCACATAATCCTTTTCTTTCTTCTCATGTTGCTGCAACTAATCTTTGTACAACACCTTCTCATTGAATACAACATCCCTGTTTCTCACAATTTTTTGATTTTCAAAATCCCAAAGCCTATAACCAAATTCATCAATGCCATATCCAACAAAGGTAGATTTTTTTGATTTTGCATCCATCTTGGTTCTATTTTCAAAATCTATATGTACAAATGTTTCACATCTGAAGGTTTTGAGAAAATAATAACTCACCTTCTTACCTATCCATGCTTCCTCTAGAATACCACAGCCTAAAGGAATTGAAGGACCTCTATTAATTAAATATACAGTGGTGTTGACAGCCTCTGCTCACATGTTTAAAGGCAGCCCAGCATGCAATCTCATGGTCCTAGCATGCTCCATTATTGTCCTATTCATGTGTTTAGCCACTCCATTCTCCTGTGGATTCGCTAGAACCATTTTCTACCTACAAATTCCATTAAAGGAACAATAATCCACAAATTCTTTGCTGCAATACTCACCACCATATCAAATCTAAGATATTTTAATCTTTTACCCCTCTCATTCTCAAACAAGCTTCTCCATTTCTTAAATGTTTCAAATACATCAGATTTTTATCTAAGGAAATAAATTCAAACCTTCCTAGTTGCATAATCTATGAATGTAACATCGAGCCTGTTAGGTCTCAAAAATGCAGGTTACAAATCCTAAGAGGATGCCAGACTCTATGTTTGGATTTGCAACATTTTTGAACTAACTTGACGAAATCAACCTTCACAATTTGATGATTTCCTACACTTTAGGTCCTGCTACACCTAGGTGGGTGAACCTTGGAATATTAAAGCAGTCTGAGTGTGGATGAGTAGACTAACTATATCTATCTACAATGGTATAGGATGTAGAATAGATGAAACGGCTAACTAATTAATTCTATGTGTAATGTTTAATAAGTGATTTGCAGAAATTGTATAAGCAATATCAAGGTAAAAAGGTTTGAATTAATGAGTTGAATGAGACTAGTGCCTTGTTGGGTAACAGAGTCAATTTGAAGGACTAAGAACAGTAGTTTCTTAATGGTAATAATTCTAGATATTTGGCACAGTTCTGGTTTATAGCTTGTATAAACGTGCAGGTAAATGATTGATAGACTCTTCTTGATAATCCAACCAAATAAAATCAGATATCTTATAATTCACCAGAAGGTATTTTAATCCTTACTTGAAGGAACCAAATGAAATGAATGGACAAGATTAACAGATAATATTTTACTGGAGACAGTATGTCAATCCTAATTATATGGCTCTACTTAGTAATCCCAACTTACTACTTCCAAGCTACTGTGAATAAATCAGAAGGGTTTAATTCCTTAGATGGACACCAACCAAATTAATCACACAGATATAGCAAATGTGTATTGACAGATTAAATATATACTTGATATCTTAATCTGAATATCAGGGAAATGCAGAAATGGAGACAGCCACACAATTGAATAATTTCAACAAATAACTGATACCAAAGTAGAAATACTGAATCAGAGAACTTCAAACTTCTTCTTCAAATAAAATAAGCAACATAGTCATTTTGGAATATTGTATATTATGTATATATGAATATCTTCTACTGCTCCCCCTTTTTCAGCATCGATTGTTTAAACTTATATAGATATTTTCATGAAGAGATACAACTCTTCAATAAGTCTCTTGGGAATTTAACCAACATAAACAATAATTACTTTAGCTTAATTAGGCTCTATTTAGCCATAAATAGACTTTTGCCAGATGATCTAAATACTCCTGCTCACGGTGAGAATCAGTAAGATCAACTGCGCTCCTGGTGATTATATCAAGGGTGACCATTTCCTCCAATTGTTTTCCCGACGCTATGTAATGTCATATTTTAATTGGGCAAGACCATCGGCATGACTTCCTTCATCGCCAAGGTTTTTAGATCTCTCTGCGATATAGCGAGTCCCACCGATATGATTTGCTTATCGGGAAGATTGAGACTATCGGGATAATAAAATATTGTTCTCGCGATCTTTATTGTCTCGCTGATAGTCATCTTCATGTATGGACTTTTATCTTTGTCGGAATGACATTCACTATCGGGATAGCTTTCTCAAGATATCCCAATCCAAATCAGCTCCCCGATGACCCTTTTCATATCCTTCATTGGGCAAAGTTTAGTAAAGTGTCACCGACACCTTTTGATCGCCGTGACTTGTGAATCGGCAAGACCTGGTTCTTTTGTTCCGATAGAACAAGTCATCCTGATAGAGGTGTATCGCTGTGAGTCTCGCTGATGGCTTTCTTATCGCCAAGACTCTTAATCATCGGAGGCTTACTTGTTTTCTATCCCGATAGCTTACCTCTCGCCGATGGCTATTTGTTTCGTTACCCCCGCATGCTGTTCGGTGAAACTCTTGCCGAAATGCTTTATCGGTATGATATATACCGTCGGGGTATCTTTTAAAAAGTCATTCAATAGATATCTGTCATACCGATCGGTATGACCACTTACCTTTCTTGCCGATGTAAAGTCATTGGTATTACTTACTCCATCGGTGACTTCCACAATTCTTCTTCCGATCTCTATTTTCACGCCGATGGTTGTTTTCAAACGATTCCTTGTGTATCGGTGTAAGCAACACAACCTCTTACCGATGGATTGATTTTGATGAAATTTGGCACTGCTCATCCATAGACATCTCATGAGATAAAAAAAATTTATTATGGTCTTTTTGGGATATTCTTTAGGATTTATTCAAATATGATGGAGTAAGGAGATAGTAAAAATTTCAAATTTTTACTGTGCTAACAGTGGCTCTGTCTGGGATGTATACTCCCTGTGAGTATAACAAGGATCCAGATCTCCTGGGGAAGTAGACCACATAATTTATTATTTTGGGGTGAGGTTTTATGAAACTGGGAAAAGGAAAGGAACAAATGATGGGGAGCGGGAATGATTCCTAGACTACTGTGCATGGAATAAGATATTTTTGAGAATTATTTGAATGTTGTCCATGCACTGGCAACACTCAATTCTCTTTGTACATGTTTATGAAAAGAACTGCTTCAAGTATTGCCCATGTACAGGCAATTCCTGCTCCTCTCCTGACATATTCTGTACATAGTAAGAATCATCACCTCCCTTGCCAGTGATAACAAAAGGACCCAACCACAGGGCTTCAAATTTTCCATGTTTTCCTTTGTCCTGACATCTTGCATTCCACATTAGTACCAAATCATTTATTTCAAACTTTCTTTCTTTGGCCTTCTTGTCAAAGAGATATTTTACCTGTGATTGTAATTTAATATTCTGTCTCTGAGCTATTCTTCTTGTTTCATCAAGCTCTGCCAATTGTTCCAACCTTTCCTCCATTGGTTCAGGGATATTCAAGTCTTCCTGGAGAATGAATTTGTATACTGGTATAAGATTTTCCAATGGTAATCTTGCTTGGGTTCCATATACCAATTCATAAGGGGATCTTCCAATTGCCCTTTTTATAGTAATCCTGTCAGCCCATACTGCCATTCTTAATTTTGAATCCCAAGCCTTCTTATTTCTATCCAACATTCTTTTTATGATTTTCAACAGGCTCTTACTACTTGATTCAGCTTGTCCATTGGCCTGTGGATGGTAAGGAGCAGCATAAGAAACAGTGATACCATGTGTGCTGCAAAAACCTTTGAATTCATCAGATCTAAAACACATCCCATTATCGGTAATCAATCTTACAGGAGTACCAAATCTACATATAATGTTATCCATTAGAAAATTTATCACAACTTTGCTTGTAGCCTGTCTGGTTGGGATTGCTTCCACCCATTTTGCAAAGTAATCAGTAGCCACTAAAATCCATCGGTGCCCCCCACTTGATTTCTTTGAAATTTCACCTATAAAATCAATACCCCACTGATAAAATGGAGCCTCAACTTGCATAGGTTTTAAGGGTAGTGCTCCCTGATACTTTAACTTCCCTGAGAACTTTTGGCATGCTTCACACTTTCTAGTGTACTGGTATGAATCGTTAAAGACTTTAGGCCAATAGTACCCTGCCCTCAGGATTTTGTGGGCTGTGGTTTTTGCTGAGAAATGTCCTCCGCACATGCCTTCATGCAACTCCTTCATAATATGTTTTGATTGATATTCATCCAAGCATAATAGTAGAACCCCATCTCTATTTTTCCAATAGAGATCCCCACCAATGAGTACATATTTTGAAGCTTGTAGTTTGAGTGTCCTTTTGTTATCATCATATCCTTCAGGACACTTCATATATTTTAGATAATATACTATATCAGTATACCATGGAGTGTGTTCAATACTGGTACTTGCATCAACATTACATATCTGGGAAGCTTCTAGATTACTTTCAGCCATCAATTTGGCAAGACCCTGTCCTCTTACTAATTTAGTGATTTGGATTTCAATGTTGAATTCCTGAATCCTATTAATCCACCTACATCTCCTACCGGTGACCTCAGTTTGGATCAGTACATCCTTCACTGCAGCATTAGGGACATATGCTATGATTTTAGCCCCCACCAAATATGGTCTAAAATTTTTTACTGCTTTTACCAATGCATATGCCTACTTTTCAATAATGTCATACTTCAACTCTGCATTCTGAAGGGACTTGCTAAAGAAAGAGATAGGCTGTTCATATCCATCATTGTTTTTCTGCAACAACACTGCTGCTACTGTATGATAGGAAGCAAATGAAAAAAGTTGGAACGGTTTACCGAAGTCAGGGGATATTAAGACTGGAGCTTGCTTAATGGCCTCCTTAATGTTACCAAATGCTTCCATTGTTTCTTTTGTCCATTTCATATCTGAGTTCTTCTTCAACATTCTTGATATAGGACAAACAATCTCTGCTAAATTTGGTATAAATCTTCTGACAAAATTTATCTGACCAAAAAATGATTGTATAGCTTTTACATTTTTTGGAATAGGGACCTGATCAATTGCTTTCACCCTTTCAGGATCTATTTTAACTCCTTCCTTCGAGACTATATGCCCAAGCAATTTTCCTTCAGTTACTGCAAAATGGCATTTTTTAGGATTCAATGATATTCCATATTCTAGGGCCTTGACAAATATCTGTTCTAGATGTGTGCAATGATCTTCGGCCCTTTTTGAATATGCTGTTAAGTCGTCTTGATATACTATCATAATCTTATTGATCAATTCAGCAAAAGCTACATCCATCGCTCTTTGAAATGTTGCCCCAGCATTAGTTAATCCAAATGGCATTCTCAAGTATACATATGTTCCCCACGGAGTGGTGAATGCCATCTTAAATTGTTCAGACTCCTTAACCTTTACCTGATTGTAGCCGGAGAAACCATCCATCATGGATAGCAATTCACATCCAGTAACTTTCTGCAATATCGCCTCCATATTGGGAAGAGGATAATTATCTTTGAGGGAAGACTTATTCAGGTTTCTGAAATCCACACATAGTCTAATGTCACCATTCTTTTTCCTGACAGGTACTAAGTTTGAGACCCAGGAAGAATGTCTAATAGGTTTGATTATAGCTCCATCCCTTAACTTTGTAAGTTCCTCCAGCATTTTCGGAGCCAATGTAGGATTAATCGGCCTTTGTTTCTATCTGAATGGTTTTGCATCTGGCTTGAGTGGTATCTCATGTTGAAATAAATCCTCTCTATATGCCTTTAAGTCATCATATGACCAAGCAAACACATGCATGTACTTCCTAAGTAGATTGATGATTCTACTTCTGATTTTCTGGTCAAGATTCCTTCCAATATATACATTTTTTGAGGTTGTCTGAGTCCCCAAATTCACTTCCTCAAGGTTCTCAGGTATCACTGGTGTTTCTTTCTTTTTGTATCTATCATGCCCATCAAATGCTTTTTCTAATGCAATAAGCCCTTTGGGTATCTTATTTGTCTTCAGTTGAACCACTTCTTGGCCAAAAAGGGTTTCTTTTCCATCGTGTTCCTCCACAAATGCACTGAAATCAATTTCTTGATTTTCATAATAATCAGCACAATGTAAGAAATTGATTATATCAGCATCGCTATCAAACACTTGCCAGTTCTGTATATTATCAGGGATGGTAGGTCTAGTTTTAAATTCTACTTCTGTGATCCCTCCTAATGTTACATCATCTCTCTTTAATGCAATGTTTGCTAAAAAGTCTGCTATGATGTTTTTAGACCTATCAACCCAGCTGATTGAAAAAGCATCAAATAATTCAACACTATCCCAAACTGCATTTCTGTACTGTCTTAATCTTTTATTCTTAGATAAATATTTTTCTCTTACTTGGGAGATGACCAATTCAGAATCACCATAGACAGCCAACTTTGTTATTTTGTATTTGGTGGCTATGTTTAGGCCAACGAGTAGGGCTTCATACTCAGCTACGTTATTGGTGCATTCAAATGTCAATAAGAAAGAGTATTTGAACGTTTTACCTCCTGGTGAGATAAAAACTACTCCGGCCCCATTTCCTATCTTGCTGCATGCACCATCGAAATATATTTTCCACAAATCATTTTCTCTTTTCATAGATTCAGTGTGTATTGGGTCAGTGTTATGCAATTCTGGGGTAGTTTCTCCAACTTTAAAAACTCCTAAATCTGTGTCACAAAAGAAATTCACCTGATGCCGGTCCATTCTTTCTATAATATTGTCATACCTTGGTTCTCTGCACAACTTAATTTCCTTGTCACCTACTGGTATGGTGGCATATGATAGATCTAATTGAACATTGCCTCCTGCCATTGCAGCCCACTGCCTTGATAACAGCATTCCATAATATGGTGGGATATCAACCACAATGATGTCAATGTTATATGTTGCTTCAGGATGTGAAGCAAGTTTTATCTCTACATCTTTCATAATACCAACTACTAGAATAGATCTGTTATCCATTGCATAACACTGGCCATACGTAGTATCAACCCACATCCCTAATTCTTTCATCACTGCTATAGGCATGATATTCATAGCAGCACCTGAATCAATCATACAATTCCTGACTATTCTGTTCTTGATTACTAGTGTAGTATAGAATGGATCTACCTGTGAGGGATTTTTTGTAAGTGTGTCACCAAGGTATACCTCAGGCATCTTAAAATTTTCCTGATGCACATTATTTGTTGTTTTTTCAAACCCTTTATGTTTTGGATTAGGTGTATCAGAAATCATCTTGACAACTGTACTCCTATATTTATCTATTTTCATCATCTCTAGGAGTGGGACTGATATCTTCACCTGAGACACTGCCTGTGTAATGTCGAAAGAAGGGGTTATGATCTGGTCATTCCTTTCTGTTTTTGTGTTTTCTTTTTCTTGACTTCCTTTCATTTTATTTTTATCCCCCTTTTCTGGTTCTTTAGGTGATGATTTTGTATTATTTTCTTTGTTATTCTGGTCTTTTATAAATACACTTCCAGGAGTTCCCTGCCCAACATTTGTTGTTCTATTCCTTAAGTTATAAGTGTTTCGAGCTTGAGCCACTGCAACCACTGTGAGAGCTTCTCTTTCATCCTCAGTAGGTTTTCTCCATTGACCACATGACTTGTTGTTACAACTATCTTCCTGGTCTGAGAATACCTGCTGTTCCCCCATGTTAATATGATACTTTTGGTTCCCTACATCATACTCATATCCTTCTTCTTTTGAAGAAGAATAATCTTCTGTTACTACACATGGTGTATCCTGCATCATATTGATGGTGTGATTATCCCTATTGTAGCTGTATAGCATTTCCTCTTGCTATATTGATTTAGCTACCTCACAGTATTCAGGTGAATGTGAAAAGTTACATACAAAACACCAAGGTTTATTTTCTGCCATATGTGCCATGTTTCTCTTCAAGGGATCAGGAGTATCCTTCCCATATGGCTGCTTTCTGTTGTTGTCAATAGGTCTTCCATCCTTCCAATTTGTATTGTAAGGCATATCATGTAACCTAGGTCTATCATGCCTATGCTGACCCTCTGGTTTAATCTGTTGAGCATTTGGATTCTGAAGATTTCTATGATTTTCCCTTTTACTGACCATTCCTGCAGCCTTCCTATTATTTTGAATAGTTATGGCTATTTTCTGTGCTTCAGCCAATGTTGCAGGACACCGGTTTCTGAGTTCATATCCTGTTTTGGGGTCAAATGCTTTCATATAGATACTCAGTGCTGCCTGGTCAGATAACTTGGCTCCATGTGGTACCTTATTATGTAACTTGGAAAACTTCAGGTTGAAATCAAACACTGATTCATTTTGATACTTCTGTATACTTATTAGTTCATGTAGTGCAAACTCAGGAGCGTATTGGTTACCATACTGATCCTTAAACTGGTTATGGAAATCAGTTATTGAATTGATTGATGCATCGGGCAAGCTATTAAACCAATCTCTGGCATCTTCAGTGAGGGACATCATAAATAACCTCATTCTAATGTCTTCCCAATCCATACCTATATCCTGTACAAAAGCATTAAAACTTCTGATATGATCTTCTGCAGATACTGCATTGTTTCCAGTAAACTTGGGAACCATGTTTCTCCAAGTACTATCCATAGGATATGGATATAACTGATATCCAGTCAAATCAAATTGACTGCATATATTAGCAAGGTTTTGGGGAGGGAAATTGAGAGGTGGTGGATTGGGATAGTAATTATATCCACCTGGTGGCTGATGATATGCATATTGTTGATGTTGGTTCATATGGGGATGTATGTGTTGATTTTGTGGCCTATAATATTGTTGACCAGGGGGTGGGTAATTATTTGCCATATGTTGGGATGCATTACGTATGGGAGGTGGTCTAGGGTTTTGGGGAATAGTGTTCTGATGACTTCCAAAAGCATGTGAGTTTTGAGCACTACTTGTATTTTGTTGTGTATTTCTTGAAATATTCCCTCTATGCGGGGGTACATATTTAGGGGGAGCTGTTTTGGCTTTATTTCTCCTCTGTTGAATTTCTTGCTGCAATAACTCCTTCTCCTCTTGTATCTTGTACCTTTCAAGTTCTTTCCTGAGCATGAGTATTTCCTGTTTCTCATCACTCATGTCTTGATTATTTATTTCCTGATATTCTGGATTGTCATTCATTCCCTGATTTGACAATTCATATCCTATCTCTTCTCCCTGGTCAAATGAGATCTTGATATCATGTTCAGCTTGGTTCCTATCAATATCCCTCATGACCTTTGCATCATGATCTCGCTGTTCTTGAGGAGTGGGTCTATACCTTGCCAAAATATCATCAGTTGCTCCACTAAGGTTCTTGTTTGAATCATGCAGAGGTGTGAATTTGTTGTGAATTGCAATATTTTGTTCTGAATCATTCTCCTGGATGTCTAGATTATTATCTTGGTGGGAATATTTTGGATTCACATTTCTTTTGGAAATGTTTCTAAGTGGTGGAGATGACTGCAAATTTCTACCTTCCATCTTGGATCTCCTACCATCCATTTGATATTGAAATTTTTGTAACTAGAGTCGCCACCTATTAAATAGGAAAAGTTTATATTTTATCTGTAGGGTTCTTGTCACCAGCAGAGTTACCAACTTAAATTTTCTGAATTGACTCTATAAAGGAAAGGATTAGTTTCTAAGGTCTGTTACTAATTCCCCAGTAGAGTCGCCAATTTGTTAGGTCTCAAAAATACAGGTTACAAATCCTAAGAGGATGCCAGACTCTATGTTTGGATTTGCAACGTTTTTGAACTAACTTGACGAAATCAACCTTCACGATTTGATGATTTCCTACACTTTAGGTCCTGCTACACCTAGGTGGGTGAACCTTGGAATATTAAAGCAGTCTGAGTGTGGATGAGTAGACTAACTATATCTATCTACAATGGTATAGGATGTAGAATAGATGAAACAACTAACTAATTAATTCTATGTGTAATGTTTAATAAGTGATTTGCAGAAATTGTATAAGCAATATCAAGGTAAAAAGGTTTGAATTAATGAGTTGAATGAGACTAGTGCCTTGTTGGGTAATAGAGTCAATTTGAAGGACTAAGAACAGTAGTTTCTTAATGGTAATAATTCTAGATATTTGGCACAGTTCTGGTTTATAGCTTGTATAAACGTGCAGGTAAATGATTGACAGACTCTTCTTGATAATCCAACCAAATAAAATCAGATATCTTATAATTCACCAGAAGGTATTTTAATCCTTACTTGAAGGAACCAAATGAAATGAATGGACAAGATTAACAGATAATATTTTACTGGAGACAGTATGTCAATCCTAATTATATGGCTCTACTTAGTAATCCCAACTTACTACTTCCAAGCTACTGTGAATAAATCAGAAGGGTTTAATTCCTTAGATGGACACCAACCAAATTAATCACACAGATACAGCAAATGTGTATTGACAGATTAAATATATACTTGATATCTTAATCTGAATATCAGGGAAATGCAGAAATGGAGACAGCCACACAATTGAATAATTTCAACAAATAACTGATACCAAAGTAGAAATACTGAATCAGAGAACTTCAAACTTCTTCTTCAAATAAAATAAGCAACATAGTCATTTTGGAATATTGTATATTATGTATATATGAATATCTTCTACTGCTCCCCCTTTTTCAGCATCGATTGTTTAAACTTATATAGATATTTTCATGAAGAGATACAACTCTTCAATAAGTCTCTTGGGAATTTAACCAACATAAACAATAATTACATAAGCTTAATTAGGCTCTATTTAGCCATAAATAGACTTTTGCCAGATGATCTAAATACTCCTGCTCACGGTGAGAATCAGTAAGATCAACTGCGCTCCTGGTGATTATATCAAGGGTGACCATTTCCTCCAATTGTTTTCCCGACGCTATGTAATGTCATATTTTAATTAGGCAAGACCATCGGCATGACTTCCTTCATCGCCAAGGTTTTTAGATCTCTCTACGATATAGCAAGTCCCACCGATATGATTTGCTTATCGGGAAGATTGAGACTATCGGGATAATAAAATATTGTTCTCCCGATCTTTATTGTCTCGCCGATAGTCATCTTCATGTATGGACTTTTATCTTTGTCGGAATGACATTCACTATCGGGATAGCTTTCTCAAGATATCCCGATCCAAATCATCTCCCCGATGACCCTTTTCATATCCTTCATCGGGCAAAGTTTAGTAAAGTGTCACCAACACCTTTTGATCGCCGTGACTTGTGAATCGGCAAGACCTGGTTCTTTTGTTCCGATAGAACAAGTCATCCCAATAGAGGTGTATCGCTGTGAGTCTCGCCGATGGCTTTCTTATCGCCAAGACTCTTAATCATCGGAGGCTTACTTGTTTTCTATCCCGATAGCTTACCTCTCGCCGATGGCTATTTGTTTCGTTACCCCCGCATGCTGTTCAGTGAAACTCTTGCCGAAATGCTTTATCGGTATGATATATACCGTCGGGGTATCTTTTAAAAAGTCATCCGATAGATATCTGTCATACCGATCGGTATGACCACTTACCTTTCTTGCCGATGTAAAGTCATCGGTATTACTTACTCCATCGGTGACTTCCACGATTCTTCTTCCGATCTCTATTTTCACGCCGATGGTTGTTTTCAAACGATTCCTTGTGTATCGATGTAAGCAACACAACCTCTTACCGATGGATTGATTTTGATGAAATTTGGCACTACTCATCCATAGACATCTCGTGAGATAAAAAAAATTTTATTATGGTCTTTTTGGGATATTCTTCAAGATTTATTCAAATATGATGGAGTAAGGAGATAGTAAAAATTTCAAATTTTTACTATGCTAACAGAGCCACTAAGAGAAGACACCTGAGCCAGTCCCCATACATCTGTATGCACAAGCTCCAACTTTTCATCTTTCTTTTGCTTCCCATCCTTAAGAAAACTAACTCTCTTTTGTTTTCCATACACACAACTTTCACAGAAATCCATATTAATACATTCTAGACCTGATAAAACTTTCTTATAATGAAGTACCTTCATACCTTTTTCACTCATATGGCTAAGTCTGTTATGCCACAGTGTTGTCTCATAACCTACAACAACTATTTTAGTCTCTTCCTACGAACCTACAGCAACTATTCCTGAACCTGTTTGGTTTTTCTCTACAACAACTAAAGTAGAAGGACCAGTATGACCTATATAAAGATATAAGGTGCCTACTTTCACACCTTTTGCTACTATTAAGACACCTTTTGAAACCTTTCAATTTTTATCACTGAAAGTAACTATGTAACCTTCATCAACTAGCTACCCTACTAAAATTAAATTCCTATTCAGCCTTGGAATGTGCCTTACCTCTTGTAGTAGCCAATGATTCCCATTGTGCAACTTAATCTTGATTCTTCCCTTTCCAACAATCTGACAAGGTTCGTTATCTCCCAAATAAACTAGCCCAAAATCCCCTTGGACATAATCAAGAAAATAACTTCTATGGGGCATAGCATGAAATGAGGCCCCTGAATCTAAAACCCATGAACCATTAGCATTATCTAGGGAAAGAATCAAAGCATCATCTTCAAATTTATTACTTACCACATTTGGCTCCTTATTGCCTTCTTGTTTGTCTCCTTCCTTATTCTTTCGAGACCAGCAATCTTTCTTCAGATGACCTAGTTTCCCACAGTACCAGCAATCCTTTTGTCTTCTAGATTGGGATCTCTTGTCTTTTGATTTTCCTCATGACTTCAGAGGACCTCCAGAACCTTGTCCTCTCTTCTTTGATCTACCCCTACTTTTAGCATTCAAAACACTACCTGATGTGGACCCTCTTGAGATTTTCTATCGTATTTCCTCACTAAGGATAACACCAACAACATCATCAAATTTCAAAGTATTTGAACCAGAGACAGAGTTACTTACAACCATTACCAAACTATTCTAGCTTTCTAACAAAGAACATAATATCAAGAGATCCCTCACCTCTTAATCAAATTTCACTTTTACAGAAGTTAACTAACTAGTAATCATATTAAACTCATTTAAATGATCTGTCACAGATCCACCTTCAATCATTTTCAGATTAAACAAATGCTTCATGAGAAATACCTTATTTGAGGCTAAGGGGTTTACATATAATTTAGCCAAAGCTTTCATAATTTCATTTGTTGTCTTAGCTTCTGTTATACTGAATGCCACAGATGGTTCCAAGAACAACCGAATGGTTCCCAGTGCCTTTCTATCTAGAAGTTCCCAATCCTCATCAGTCATTGTTGTTGGTTTCTTGGATATTCCTTCCAACGGCCTCCATAAATCCTTTTGGTAAAGATAATCCTCCATCTGCATCTTCCATAATTGATAGTTTTTCCCATTGAATTTATCTACCTTCAATTTACCTTTGTCTGCCATTGCTCCCACTCAACCGTGAGACTCCCACTTAACCATGAGACCTTCCTGCAGATGATAATTGAACACAACTCACTCTGATACCACTTGTTAGGAATTGCATGTAGAAGATATTAATTAAATGCAAATAAAGATTAAACAAAGGAATGGAAATACACAGAAATAATAATAGAGAGAGACAAGTTTTAACATGGTTCACCCAAACCTGGGCTACATCCACCAATAGAGAGTCCAATATTATTATCCAGTAAATCAAACTGATTACAACTAGTAATCCTTGCAACTCAATACCACTGCAAAATGCTACAATACATCAACAAAAACCCTAACCCTTAGCTTCTTTTATCAAGCCTTATGTCAGTTACAAAAATAGGGTTTTTTATGTCGGCCAATAGAAAAATAACTCTTGATGCCTTAATAAAATAATAAAAAATCATTGGAGGTTTCAGGGTTGCTAGCCCTCGACCCCACCCTATATCGTGACAGGGAGCGCGCCAGGGGCACTACCCCTTGACCCCGTCTTGGGGACAATGCCCCCAAACCCCTACAAGGGGTCCTACCCCTTGACCCCATTAGATAATTTGGGGGGAAACTGCACCGATAGAAGTGGGGTAAATCTAACCTTCGAGTCTAATTAGGCTCCATATAACAATAGGAGGAGGGTCGTTGCATGACCCTGCTTTGTTCTTTGCTAGACTCATGGGATCATCTAGTTATGGCCATCAGGAGTACCACATCCACTTTCAAGATGGATGATGTGGTGTCTTCGCTGTTATCTAAAGAGATGCAAAGAAAGTCTTTTGAATCAGCCAAAGAAGCTCTTACAGTTCGTGGAAGACCCAAGGAGAAAGAGAAGAAAAAGAAGGACAAGAAAGATGATAAGGGTAGATCCAAATCTTGTGGGAGATCCAAATCTCCTAGAAATTCCAAGGCTCTTTGTTGGAACTGTAGAAAATCTAGGTATTTTCAAAAGGAGTGCAAAGAAGAGAAAAAGAAAAAGAAGAAGAATCCCTCAAATATAGATTCTAACAAGTCACAAGATGATGGTGATGCTTTCATCACAGCCTTGGCCACCCATGCATCAAATGATGTGTAGTTGATTGATTTTGGTGCTTCTTTCCACATGACCTCGCATCAAGATTAGTTTACAAAGTATGAAGAGTTCGATGGTGGAAGGGTGTACCTAGGTGACGATTCTCATCTGAAGATAGTTGGTTGTGGAAGAGTCACAATCTAATTCCCTGATGGATGAGTGAAGGGGATCTTTGGGGTTATGCACATCCCAGGCTTGGCACAGAACCTGCTCTCAATAAGTAATTTGAATGATGCAGGTGTGTAGGTTATCTTCTTAGGTGGAGGATGCAAGATGACAAGAGGTGCTATGGTGCTTGCGAAGGGTACTCGGAGAGGTACTTTGTTTCATCTACATACATGCACTACTCATTGTAATAGTGCTTCTATTTCAAAGAAAAGAGCTTAAGTCACTTAATCTCCACCATTGGAACCCACAGAGAAAAGATCTGTTGTATCAAATTCTAATGGTGGTGCATTTTTGGTACCTAAGGGTGCTCATGCTTTGGAAGTTAAGATTCCTGTAGAGAAGACAATGCTATGGCATAAGAGACTTGGCCACATTGGTGAGAAGGGTCTTAGAGCCCTAACAAATAAAAACCTCATCGAGGGGTTAAATGATTGTAATCTTGATTTTGACTTTTGTAAACATTGTATATATGGAAAACAAAACTGTGTTCAATTTTACTCAAGTTCTCATTAGTCTTCTGGTGTGTTGGATCTTATTCATTCTGATGTGTTTAGTCCTGTAAATGTTCCTTCAATCTCCAAATCTGTATATTTTGTTTCATTCATTGATGACTACAGTAGAAGGTCATGGATTTATTTTCTCAGAAGCAAATCTAAAGTCTTTAGTTAGTTCAAAGAGTTTATATCTTTTGTTGAGAATCAGACTAGTAAAAAGATTAAGTGTTTGAGAATTGCTAACGGTGGTGAGTTTTGTTCCATAGAGTTCAACAAGTTTTGTAAAGAACATGGGATTGAAAGACATAAGAAAACTCCTTATACCCCGCAGCAAAATAGAGTTGCAGAGAGGATGAACAAAACGTTGATGGAGAGGACTAGGAGTATGCTTAGTGGTGCTAGCCTCGAACAAAACTTTTGGGCTGAAGCTGTAGTCATTACTTGCTATCTAGTTAATAGATCTCCTAACTTTGTGCTTGTTGATAAGACACCCATGGAGGTGTGGTCTGGTAAAAAGCCCTCATTGAGACATCTTCATATTTTTGGTCATGAGGCATATGCACATGTGCCTAAGGAGAAGAGGTCAAAATTGGAGAACAAGGTAGTTAAATGTATCGTCATCAGCTATGGTGTCGGTGTGAAAGGGTACAAGCTTTGGGATCCTGTGGTTGAAAAAGTGTTGTATAGCAGAAGTGTTATCTTTAGAGAGCTAACACCTTCTCTTGTTGTTCTATAGCCAAAAGAAAAAGAAAAGAAAGAGGATGTGGTTCAGTTTCCTTCTACCCCTGAGAAGACTAAACCAACAGACCCTATGAGACCTGATGATGAGGAGAGCTCTAGCAGCTCTAAAATCTCAGGAGAAGAAGCAGAACCTCAACCTCAGCCTTTGAGGAGGTCTACACAAACAAGAAAGCAACCTGATAGGTTTGGTTATTCATTGCTTGATTCTAGTCATGCTTATGCCTTGATTACTAACACTGATGAGCCTAGAACTATGACAGAGGCTATGGACATGAAAAATGTAGGTTCCTAAAAGGAGACCATGGAAGATGAGATAGCTTCTTTAGAAAAGAATAAAACTTGGGACTTGGTGCTTTTAGCTGATGGACAAAAACTTGTTGGATGCAAAAGGGTGTTCAAGAAGAAATTTGGAGCAGATGGCAATGTTGAAAAGTATAAGGCCGGATTGGTTGTGAATGGGTATTCACAAGTGGAGGGAATTGATTATGGTGAAATTTTCTCTCCCATTGCAAAGCTGACATCTATTTAGTTCTTGTTATCTCTTGCAACAACTTATGACTTATAAGTAGAACAAATGGATGTGAAGACAACTTTCCTTCATGGTGACTTGGAGGAAGAAATCTATGTGTCACAACCTGAGCACTACACGGTGAAAGGTAAAGAAAATTTGGTCCATAAGTTAAGAAGTCTTTGTATGGTTTGAAGAAATCTCCTAGGATGTGTTACTTGAACTTTGATGCCTTTGTGTTGGCCATTAGATTTTTGAGATCAAAATCAGATCATTGTGTGTATTACAAGTTTGACAATGATTGTATTCTCATTATTGCACTACATGTTGATGATATGTTGTTGATTGGGAAGGGTAAGAATATGATTTCAGATTTGAAGTCTTAGTTGTCAACATAGTTTGAAATGAAAGACTTAGGGGCAGCCAGGTACATTTTGGGGAGGTAGATTAGAAGAGACAGAGAAAACAAAAAACTTTGGTTAAGCTAGAACAAGTATGTGAAGACTATGTTGGATAGATTCAGCATGGCATATTCCAGACCATTGTGTGTTCATATTTCATTGGGGACAAAGTTATCTATTAATGATTGTCTAAAATCTCCTTCTCAGGTGGAGGACATGAGCAGAGTACCTTATGCTAGTATTGTTGGTAGTTTGATGTATGCGATGGTATGCACAAGACCAGACATTGCCCAAGTAGTGGGAGTCCTTAGTCAATTTATGGCTAATCCTGGATGTGTACATTGGGATGCAGTAAAGAGATTGTTCAGATATTTGTGGGGTACTTCCAAGTATTCCCTCTGTTATCATGGTCATCTTGTAGGACCTACGCATTATGTTAGTATTCATGGATTTGTGGATTCTGATTAGGTAGGTGACATTGACAGCAGGAGATCCACTACTGCTTATGTGTTTACTATGTTTGGTGGTGCTATTAGTTGGATGAATAAGCGACAACCTACGGTTGCTTTGTCCATGATAGAAGCTAAGTACATGGAAGAAACTCATGCTTGTAAGGAATCTATTTGGCTTAAGAGATTGTGTTTAGATATTGGTGTTGATGCAGGACAAATTACTATCTATTGTGACAGTCAAAGTGTAATTTTCTTAGCAAAGAATCCTACCTTCCATGCTAGAACAAATCATATTGATGTTCAATTTCATTTTGTTCGAGATATGGTAGACGATGGGAAGGTGATATTGGAGAAAGTAGACACTTTGACGAATGTTGTAGATGCATTGATGAAACCAATGGGTACAGAGAAGTTCAGATGGTGTTCGGAGTCTATGGGCCTCTTCGCCCCTAGCAGTTAAAATCTTGTCATTTCTTTTGGCTCTTACAAGGTGTTCAACAAGTGGGAGAATGTTGGGAATTAAGGTGTCTCAACCTTTGCAAATTCCTAGCATTATTTATTTATTTGTATATTTATTTATTGCCTAATGTTGTAACTACTTGCACATTCAATTTGGTCACTTAGCTGAGGTGGCACAGTGACATGTCATCTTACTTGGAATGTGACTTGGATGGTCAAGTCAAACCTACATGGATTTGGGTGTCCCATTTGAGGCGGCACTAATATGCCATGTGTCGGCATCTCATGGTATGTGGAAGGCAATATTCCATATGACAGAATCTATGATGCGTAAGAGCCAAGTTTCAAGATTCCTATGACAAGTGGTAACAAGTGTCATTGAGCATCTTTGCATGAGAGAAAGGCATCTTTGGGCACCCAAGTTGGGCTATGACATGTTGTAAGAGGAATATACTATATTTAGTCTTGTTTGACCAATTCTCTTACAACATGCAAGATTGTCATGTTGCAGAAATTTATGACAGTTGTATGATGCGTAAGAGCATCTGTCATAGTCTATTTTTTAGTAGTGGAGAGCTCTATCTTGGGAAGTTAAATCTGCCATGTTATGATAGATGTAAGAGGTGTATTTGCAAATTGGACAAGTTTCTTTTGATGTAGGAAAATGGCTATGTGGCCAAGGTTGACACCTATCACAAGATGCTTCTAGAATTTGCCTTGTATCTCTATAAAATGTGGAGTTTTGGAGTTGTAGTTGCATAGTTTTTATACAGGTACTATTATGCTGGTGGAATCACTCCAGAAATGACATTTGAAGACTCTTGGAAGAACTTGCATTGCATGTGTATTGTAAACTATTATTGTTTCAGATAATACATTGTGCAATTTTTAGAGTGTGGGGTTGTTTACCTGAAAAGGTTTTCCCCACAATACATCTTGTGTCATTCTCTTTTGTGTTTGTGTTTGCTGCTGTAATATCTCTGATAAATGTTTCATATTGCTGCAACTGTAAAGATTTAAATGAATTTGCATACTACTTTCCTCAATAGATCGGTGTAGGAAGTGTGTTTCGCATACCTTGCTTCCTTTCAGAAACTAGATTATTAAACTTGTTAAGAAGTGGTTTTGTGGAATACTAATTCACCCCCCCCACCTCTTAGTATTCCTTACTATCAACAATTGTTATCAGAGCTAGGTTCCTTGTAAGAGGCCTAATAGCTTAAGGAAGATTTGGGGTAGTGTAATCATGGTAGCAAGAAGATTTGGAAATTATGAAAGCAACAAGGAACTAAAAGCAGCCCTTATTGATCTTGAAAAATATGACGCATAAATCAGGGATCTAAAAGCTAATATTCAAGAAGCTGATCAATGCATCCTAAAGCTAAGAGAGCAAGTCAAGAAATTCAAAGAGAAAAGAAAGGAGCTAAATGATCAACTAGATGAAGCACATGAAATCTCAAATGGTTTGACACTGGAAGTTGAAAAGAAGGAAGAAATTAAAAGACATCTGAATCAAGTTGTTAAGGATAAATCGGAGGAATGTGAAAAATTGGACAAAGAAGTGCTACTTCTAAAATTTGATCTAGAAGCAGCCAAGAGTTATGAAAAAAAGTTCAAGATAAGTTATGCAAAGCTTGATGAGATGATTTCTAGTCAAAAGAGTACCGATGATAAGCAAGGTTTGGGATTTGAGAAAGGAGAAAGTTCAAAATCTGGCTAAGCAAACTCTGAGTTAAGGCAAAATAGAGGGAACCAGTTCATAAATCAAAGAAGACCTAGAAGACCTCTGGTCAGGCAGCCAAATGCTCAAAGGTATCCATCTTTCAATGGTCACTTTTTAATTGCAATAAGTTTGGTCATAAGGCTACTAAATGCAGAATTAGAGTAAATCTGAATGTTCCATCATTCTTTGGTCAATGTTTCTACTATAAGAAAATTGGTCACAAATCAAATGAATGTAGAAATATGGTAAGGAATGGTTCCTACAATGCAAGGAATAGCCAATAGTTCAATGGAAAGTGTTTTGCATGCAACATATTTGGACATATGGCTAATCAATGCAGATCAAATCCAATCAATAGAAGGAATCAAAGACAAAGGAATGTGGTGTGCTACAATTGCAACAAATATGTACATATTGCAAGATTTTGTAGAAGCAAGAATGTGGAAAGAAACTACCATACTGAAAATAAGAAAACAAAGCAAAGGAATGATAAAGGAAAAGAAAAGGTTGATCCGATTGACACTAAGAAAGAGATGGGCAAGATTTGGATCAAGAAAGATGTGATTGAAGACAAGGATGAATCTGCACCAGCATCTAGAGTAGATACTTTCTCCAGGAAGTGAATTGGGAGCTCTAGTTCAAGGGGAGCGGTGTTGAAAATCCAAAACCCCCAGCCAGATAGATAGTGCTGCAATCTGGCACGAAGATGTGTGGTGGAATCTGATATGGAAGATCTTATGGAAGAAAATCTAGAAGAAACTGAGTTAGTGTGGCACATTGCAGAGCAATTTTGATTGATTGTATCTATCAGAGAAAAGTCAGAAAGCTTTTGAGAATGAGCACTTATGACGATTACGTCAAGTGCATTTGAGCAATCAGATATCCAAGAGAGATTGAAGCAATATTTCAAGCATCGATAGAGATTCAAAGAACTCAGAGTGATTCA
This sequence comes from Cunninghamia lanceolata, assembly GCA_027924645.1. Lineage (NCBI taxonomy): Eukaryota > Viridiplantae > Streptophyta > Pinopsida > Cupressales > Cupressaceae > Cunninghamia > Cunninghamia lanceolata. The sequence continues at coordinate 7,780,972 of BSBN01000445.1, forward strand.
GGCAAAGAAAACCCTAGTTTGGCATAACAAGGTATTTATCATTGAAACTTTATTGAATCTTTGCAATGGCAACACCACAAGTTGTTGATATTACTGAGCAACCACGACCAAAATTCAAGAAACATCCCTTCAAAGCAACTGAAGTTGACCCAATGGGTGCATTTTCGGATATACCATACGGAGTTCTATATGTGGAAGACATTAGGGCATATTGTATACACCTAAAATTGGCTCATGTTGAATCTTAACTCTTATTTTCTTCTATCAATTAAATAAATGTTCTAAGTTTATTTGATTGGTTAATTATCCCATAATTAAATAAAATCATTTTATTTAATTAAAATTCCCTAAATTCTTCTAATGTTTCACATAATTAAATAATCCTAAATTCCTCTACCCTAAGTCCTAATTTCATAAATCCACCTCATCAATCCACCTCACCATGTTACACATGTAATTAAATATTTTAAGTATTTAATTAGCTAATATTCACTCACCCACATGTCCTATTTATTCTCTAGTCAAAATTAGTTAACTCATCAATCAAATCAGTTAACAAATTAGTCAATTGAGTTCACTGGTCAATCTATTTTGTTGACTCCTCAATCAACCTAGTTAACTGATCAATCAAGTCAGTCAACTCCCCAATCAATTCACTTAACTAATTGGTCTATTTTGTTAACTCTTCAATTTATTATGTTAACTCCCCTATTGCATGATGGAGCTTGGACACTTGTCCTTTTTCTATTCACGCACATTCCTCAACCATCCTCAACCGTTGATCTTCTCATTTCTTCTCAACCATTGATCATCTTCCTCACAAGTCTATAAATTAAACCTTATTCCTCCATTTCTAGAATCCAAGCTTTCAATACAATTACTCTGTTGAATTACCAGTGCACCTTTGGCACCCCCATTACTATCCATTTTCTTGAGATCATCACCATTGCTTTGAAGCTCATCTTCATAGCAATAAAGTATCATAGCCATTTCTCCATCGCCATCTTGAAGAATGAAGCAAGAAAGTACACTTCCTGAGGGCAACATTCATCACAAAAGATTGATTGAGACTAGGCGAACAATGGAAGCCATAGGATAACAAGGTTTTGTGAGATTTGTGCTTTATTTATTCAATCTTGTTATTCACATTTTCTATTGATGTTCATTGGTTTATTAATAGTTGTATAGTTTTATTAATAATTTAAAAAAAAACAAATATATATATATATATATACACAACACTTTTTTTAGATTGCATTTCTTTTTTTTTGTTTTTAAGCAAAATTAAAAAAAATCAAAACCAACAGAAAATAAAAAAATCAAAAACACAAACCAAAAAAAAACTTTAAACAAACTTTTAAAAAAATAAAAATTAAAAAAAACAACTTTTAGCAGGGGTCGAAGCCCCTGTACATAGGCCCCGCAACCTCCCCAACACTCTCGACCCTTCCCTAACCCCCGCCCAAACCCTGCTCCCTCCCCAAGCCCCTCGGCCTCCCTCATCCCTACCCCTCTCTGCCCTCCCCCCTGCATACCTCCCTCCCCACCTGCCTAAACCCCTCTCCCCTTCCCCACCTACCCTACCCTCCCTCTTCCCTTGATCTCCTCTCATCCCCCTCTGCTACCCCTTACTTTGCCTGCTCCCCCCGTCCTCTCACCTCTACCCCACTCCCCTGCAGCCCTCTCCCCACCTCCCCTCCTCTCCCCACTTCCGATCTCGCCCTGTCGCCTCTGCGCACCACCCTCCCCTCAACCTCTTGCCCAAACCCTACCCAATCCTACCACCTCCACCAGTCTATAGCCATCCCTGTCTTTGCCCAGCCACCACCTACACACACACACCAAAACAAACAAACAAAAACAAAATAATATAAAAGCTAAAAAAAATAGTCAATCAATATAAGAACCAAAACAAAAAATTAGGGTTGACAAAACAATTAGGGTTAGATTATTTTTTTTAAATGTTATAATTTAAATTTTTTTAAAATTTTAATGTTAAAAAAATAATAATCTTTCTTTTATTTTGTTCATTTAATTTTAAAAAAAAAACAAATACTAATGTTGGCAAAATAGGGGTATTTTTTTCCTTTCGGCATAACTTTTTGCAAGAAGGTCAGATTTTCATAAATTTATAGTTGTTGGAAAGATGACTTCAAGAATTTTACAATGGTATAGGTATCTTCAGTCCACTGGGTCAATATCAATAGGTATAATCAGTCAAATTTGACTTTGCCTTAAAAAACTTCAAACAGCCATAACTTCAGCATTTTTTATCGAATTTTCATGAAATGTTTTTTGAAACAGCATAGAATTTCATGTACATTCTGATGTTAATATCTATTTTGTTGTCAAAAATCATATTTTCAGGAATTTTCCCAGATTATGTGTTTTTCACCTAAACATTAATTTGCAAACTTCTTGATTCATTTTTTGTTTTCAGGGACTACAGGTGGACATCAGAAGAATATTAATCCAGTTTTGGTGCAAAACGTCCACTGAAGACAATTATTTTTTCACTTAGTGTTGAATAGGATTGATTTAGGCATTATCATGCAACTTGCATACAATTTTCATCTAGTTCTAATTAGGAAGGAGTAAACAATTGTTCATGCAACTTGCATAAAATTTTCATCTAGTTCTAATTAGAAAGGAGTAAACAATTGTTCATGAAACTTGCATACAATTTTCATCTAGTTCTAATTAGGACGGAGTAAACCATTGTTCATGCAACTTGCATACAATTTTAATCTAGCTCTAATTAGGAAAGTTAAAATATGCATGCAAATATCACATAGTTTTTAACTAGGAGGGTAGTAACAAAATCATTGCCATCTTTGCCATATTGCTATCTCTTTAAGTTAAGAATATTGTTATCTTGCAAAGGAAAGAATCATTGCTATCTCCTAATCACTTCAAAGTTAACAACTGTGTGTGTGCCCAAGTAGAATAATGCATATAGTTTTTCTCATTTTAATTGGGATTGGATAAACCACTATTTACTATGTCTTTAGAATGATAATAGGCTTATGTTCTCCCCTTTATTGGGTGACCAGAATGCCAGACTTGTCATTTTGCATGTATAACCTTTAGAGGGGCCTTCCCTTGGATGCCCACCTATCCAAGTGGGAACGACCCTAAGTGGTAACAAGCTAAAGCCAAGCCCTGCCAAGCCACTCAAAATAAATTGGGTTTGGAGTGAAAGCTTCAAACAACGAGTGAAGTTGTCTTATACTGACAGCCAACCTCCCCCAAAATAGTCCAAGGTGCAACCCTTGTAGGCTGGGAGACTCCATAATGAAGAGTAGTGTTGTCATATGTATAACCACTCGAACAGTTGCACTTACTAGTCATCCCTATTTTAGTAGCCAAAAACCCCTATAAGCTAATGTAGGGAAGGGCGATTATCACCTCCCGAAGATGCCTCAACTAGAAATAGTGAGAATTCATTTTATATTGTCCCAGCCAGCCTAGGATTTGTACTTTCTTTCTTTTAGTCAAAAAGAGTCAAAAAAATCAAAAACCATGAAAACATTCTTTGTGTTTGTTGTATCTTCTTGTCATAATTGAGAAAAATCAGATCAAAAGACTGACTTGCAACCAAGAAACCAAAATGCACTAAAAAATGTGTCAAAAACTTTACAAAATCATTTAAAGAAACCAAAGCTGCATATTTATCCTCTTCTAGAATCATGCATTTACCTCAACTTGTTGTGCATTTACCTTCTGAAACTGCACATCTAAAGCTGCGCATCCAAAATAGTAAGCTTTTTTGGCCTTCTATTAGTTTCTATAAAGATGAAAAACCAATTAGAAGAACTTTCTCAAAAAATCCAATACTTGCAATTGCAAATAACCTTAGGTCCCTCACCCCAAGATTGTATAGCAATTGCTCAAGAGCCCCAAGTCTTACAACAAGAAATGGCAATCTTGCAAGCTGAATAGTCTAGTACTAGCTACGCCTCGCCTCAAACTCATACATCCTTTTCCCATCTTAATGATGCTCCTGACAAGGCAAGCACCACCTCAAGTTGTAAATCGTATACCACTCTATCTCCTAGTCCTCCTTCACCATCTTCTAAGACAAATCCCAAAGCATACCAGTCCTACACCAACACCATCATCGAGTTCCCTAAGCTCTGAATGGACAACCAAAAAAGCCTCAAATGATTTTTGGGAAAGATGTTTTCCAAATTTACACAGTAAAAGAAAAGCTATGGAGAACTCCAAATCCACTCATCCATTACTTCATTCACCTACCCATACACCTACCAATGATGTGATCCAAGGGCTACTAGAGGAGAGTCAACCATGTCCCCAAATTCTTGTCCTTAACCTTACCAAAGATTCTTCCAATGCTATGTCTAATCCTACAACCCCGTCATGTAATCAGCAACCACTCAAGCATGTTAAAAAACCTACTACCATGAACTGAAGTCAAGGTCTATCACACCTTCATGTTGTCGACCAAGATCCTATCCAAGAGTCTTCTATCTCCACTCCAATTCAAGCATCTCAAGCGTTATGCCAAGAGCCCACTTTAGAGCATGTGGAAACATTAACCCCTTGTCTAAATCAAGATCAAAGCACCCCAATCCAACCCATACATAACCTTTATCTTTTTGATGATCCTATCCCTACACATGAGCAAAAGATCCAATTCCAATATATCCATAACCTATGTGATCAAGATACTACCTTTGATGAAGAAGCTATCCATGAGCAAGGGATCCAATTCCAACCTCTCCATTACCTCTATCCTTTCGGTGATCAAGACATTGTCGTTGATGAAGAACCTATACAAGAGCACCTTAATTCCATCATGCTAAAACCTATATATGATCAAGATCCCACCTGCAATCAAGGGCCTATCTATGATCAAGCAGACCATGATGATCCTCTTAGTCCACTTTATGCATTCCATGGTCCTGAGCTTATAACCCCATCTAGCCCTATCCAAGATCCAACAACCTCCACTTTCCTTGAGACACTTGCCTCCCAAGCAAGCATAGAAGATCATACCAATAATAATTCTCCACCACCCATTATCAACCATGCTGCAGATCCCCCACCATATATCCTTGGTCTTACCACCTTTATTCATGAGTGTTCCTCCTTAAAACACCAGCAACCATTATCCTCCATCTCACCTTCTCCATCCAATAAGGAACTTGTGTCTATTGTTCCACCTATACATAATCCCGTTGTCCACCACATGCTCCAACATATGAACTATCAAGGTAAAGGCTTAGGCCTTCATGAACAAGGTATTTTGGAGCCCATCCATGTCATTGTTCCTCTTCTTTCATACAGCCTTGGATATGTACCCCAAGGTGAACAAACTCAAGATTTTGGCATTTCCTCCATGCCTCCTAAATCCCCCACTTTCCATTGCAAAAACCATCATATACCCAAAACATATGTCACCATCCCACCTCCCTTAACATACACATCCCAAAAGCATGTGACCATACACCTTCCACCATCCAATCTACCTTCGCTACTTCCAACTCCTAACATCCCTCCATGCATTTTACCACTTCTTCTAACACCTTATCCTTCCATCTATGAATTCTCTAATAATCGAAATCATGACCAGCAAATGCACATGTTGTCTAAGCAAAGAGCTTCCACCAACTCTATTTCCACCATCCCAAAAGACTTCAATGACAAATATTTGGATACCTCTACCTATCAAATCAAAAATCCTAAGCATCCTCATGACCTAGGATACAAAAGCCAAGAGTCAAAGAAACATCCTTCTCCAGAGTTGCATGCACCCACACACCTATATGCCAAACTGAAAAAGGTGTGGGTCGGCATCCACCAAATAATTACCTCTGAAGCTACACAAAAGCTACATACACCCAAGCCCATACCTCCACAAGTACTATCTAAAAGCAAAATGGTTTGGGTACCTAAGCAAAAAGCCCTCAAGTTACATGAGGCATCCACCTCTCAAGAATCTCAACCATCCACTTTCTCCCATTCCATCTATAAGTCTCAAACTCTTCCATCCCATATGACAAACAAAAATTAGGACAATACTCAGTCTATGTGGATCCCTACATGCCTAAGTCATTCATCCACAAGCAAAAGTCTTCATTGCTTCCTATACTACTTTCCCACCACCAACTTCAATGTTTATCATGGTATGTGCAACGGTTGGTCATGATTCCCTTTCATTCCACAACATTTTCATATACCTCCATCTCCCCTTCCTTCCACTATTATCCTACATATCTTCCTCATCCTATTCCTATGGTCCATGCTTTTGCATAAGCCTTCCCTCCATATTCTGCATCATAATCCACTATCTACCTACGCCATATCACTTTCATGCAATCCCCTATCAACATTTGTGAGAACACTTGACATAGTCCGTGTGACAGTATCCATCCACCTTCTCCTTTCTAAATAAAAAAGGAAAAAGGTAAAAATTAAAGAAAAATTCCTTCGTCCAGTGGTGAAAACCTAGCAAATAGGCACCTTGAATAAGTACCATGATGAAAACCTGGAAAATAGGCATCATGTGCAAGTTGATCTTCTATGTCACCTACACTTGTGGGCACCTTGTCTCATCGGCATATCACTCCTCTCCTATCAGTTTCCTTCCGTACTATTTCCTATCCTATCCCTCTATCCATTACATACCTATACTCTCGAATCCATCAGTCCTAATCTTCCATTCCTCTATTTTCTGATCTTGATAAAGATTAGGGGCACAATGTTGACAAATGCTTTAGGTGTCTCTTGACATACCTTACCCCTCCAAACCATGCACATCCTTCGTTATGCTCTCATCTTCCTATCATCCTAAGCATTATCATAGAAAAATCCTAAGTATTCTACCTACAATGGGGCATGTTATTCTTATGCGACATAGTCCTTGGAGGTCACATCCTTGATTCCTTCTACCTAACCATCCATATCTACCATCACCCATCCATCTTCCTATCTGTGGTGTTTCCTTATCATCAGTATCTAGCATTCAGGCTATCCATAATGTCACCTTATCCTATCATGGCTTGATACTCTATCTCTTTTGTCACCTTATCACCTAGGGTCTTATCCAATATCCTATCCATATTATCAGCCTAGCATAGTGTATGTCATCATTATCATAGGTTCATCCCGAACTATGCTACCTCTGCGTCATCACGTAGGCAAGGCCATTGTCAATGTGCCCCCAAGGCTTTCCATCCAATCCATATCTTGTCGTCTATCCTCTAGTACCTTTGCATCCATGGTCCAACTCCTGAACTACGTTGCCTCTATCTCATCACATAGGCAAGGCTATTTAGCAATGCGCCCCCGAGGCACTAGGTAATCCCTTAGGGTCCATTTTACCAAAAAGGACTGTGGTATCTTTCACCAAGTACACGCGCAACAAAGCCCACTTTTAAACATAAATCTTGATGCAAAGGCATCAACCTATCCAAAGCAAAGCAAGCAACTACCTAATGCACTCCAAATGATTATCTCTAAATTATGGCAAGAAAACACATCTAAATGCAAGAATGTTTGGTGTTTATGATCAGGTTAAGTTATAGCATCTTGATTTTTATTATCATGTCTTTCTATGCTACTTGAGGATGCCAAAAGCTAGAGATGCTATGATGAAGGCATGATTCTTTTCTTTGTTTGTTGTTTGTGGATCAATCTTTAGTAATGTGAAGCCTTGTCTAATGACATGATTAGTAAAAGATCATCGAGGACATCAGAGGTCTAACATGAATAGGGTAATCCTTGTCTATTGAAACGCAATAAATACTCAGGTCATCTAGATTCAATTATACCTAGATGCTTGTATTAACTTGCTAAATCAAAATCCATGTAAGTGATACTCAAGTCATCTCGGTTCAATTATACCTAGATGCTTGTATTTTCTTACAACATTTTAAATCACCCAATGATGAAATAAGCACTTCAAATACTTGAAAAATCAAGATGGCAAAACCATTCACATCCACAAAGCATCCATATCCCATGCAATAAAATTTCTATGCAGAGTATCAATGTTAACAAACAAAGCTTGTGAGTCATTCTTCTATCAATCAACTTTCTATCTATCATCATATCTCTCGTCAACAATTATATCTGTCAGTCCAAGGAATGATCCAAATGCAAGTCTATCCTTAATCCATACCAATCAAGTCAAGTCAATCTTGTTAAATGATCCAATCACAATTAGTGGTCTTGATCCTTGTCTGGTAATAAATCAACTCAATCAATTATAAATCAATTGTCTTATACAAGATGTTGCATTGTCAAAATCAGACCAATACATGCATCTTACACGACATGTTTCATTTCCTCAAACCATACGTTATCCTTCATGTTGCTCTAGGGATATATCGTTCCCTACCATGACAACATTGTCATATATCATTATCAATTAATCAATTGGTTTACAACTTGACAAGGGCAATACCTTGTTTGTTCTTGTATCATTTGTGCATACTTTCTCACTTGCTTGTGTGTGTTATCATTTTCTCTTGCATCATGTATCATTCATCTCTTTCTTCACCCATTTTCTTCAAACCTAACCTTCTTCATCGTGAGATTGTCTGTCTCACGCCTTCTCCCCGTCTAAACTCCCGAGGGGGCATCCTGTCGTCAAACTTGTACCAGGGGCAAACTGGGGCATGTATCATTGTCAGACAATCTTTTTCTTCAAAACAATGTGATAAAACACATTTCTTCAAAGAGGGGCAAAATGTATACACCTAAAATTGGCTCATGTTAAATCTTAACTCTTATTTTCTTCCATCAATTAAATAAATATTCTAAGTTTATTTGATTGGTTCATTATCCCATAATTAAATAAAATCATTTTATTTAATTAAAACTCCCTAAATTCTTCTAATGTTTCACATAATTAAATAATCCTAAATTATTTAATTAATCCTAAATTCCTCTACCCTAAGTCCTAATTTCATAAATCCACCTCATCAATCCACCTCACCTTTCCACCTCACCTTTTCCACCTCACCATGTTGCACATGTAATTAAATATTTTAAATATTTAATTAGATAATATTCTCTCACCCACCTGTCCTATTTATCCTCTAGTCAAAATTAGTTAACTCATCAATCAAATTAGTTAAATAATTAGCCAATTGAGTTAATTGGTCAATCTACTTTGTTGACTCCTCAATCAACCCAATTAACTGATCAATCAATTCAGTCAACTCCCCAATCAATTCACTTAACTGATTGGTCTATTTTGTTAACTCTTCAATCTATTCTATTAACTCCCCTATTGCATGATGGAGCTTGGATACTTGTCCTCTTTCTATTCATGCACATTCCTCAACCATCCTCAACCATTGATCATCTTCCTCACAAGTCTATAAATTGAACCTTATTCTTCCATTTCTAGAATCCATGCTTTCAGTACAATTACTCTGCTGAATTACCAGCATGCCTTTGGCACCCCCATTACTATCCATTTGAGATCATCACCATTGCTTTGAAGCTCATCTTCATAGAAATAAAGTATCATAGTCGTTTCTCCATCGCCATCTTGAAGAACGAAGCAAGGAAGTACGCTTCCTAAGGGCAAAGTTCATCACAAAAGATTTATCGAGACTAGGTGAATAATGGAAGCCACAGGATAACAAGGTTTTGTGAGGTTTGTTCTTTGTTTATTCAATCTTGTTATTCACATTTTCTATTGATACTCATCGGTTTATTAATAGTTTTATGTTGTTAACCACAATTCCTGATAACACATATATCCATGTTGCCGCTCGGCGGCAGCAAGATCTCAGATTTATACCTGAAGCACTTAAGTAATGATCAATTTGACCTAAAAGAAGAATACAAAGTCTTAAAAGAGAAGAAATTCATCCAGTATGTAGAGTTTCCTACATTTGCAAAGGATGAATGGGTTTGGTATGTCTTGAGCTAAATTCATGATGAATTCATGTGGTTAGGGCAACCTTTCAAAATCACCAAGGAGGTGATTAGGGAAGGAATAGGGTTAAATTCCACAGGAGGTGTACCCTTGCTGAAAGCTATGAAGAATCAAACTATTACAAAGGCTACCAGAGCCAAATTTGACAAGAGGGCATTAACCATAAATGACATCATAGACCATGTGGTAAGACTTGCTTCTATGATCATAGGTTACAACATCTATTTCTCAAAATGGGAGAACTCTATCTTTGGTACTGCGATATACACTGCATATCAAATGGTCAAAGAGAATGTTGATTATGATTTGTGTGAGTTCCTGAGAATTCAACTACTAGAGAATCTAAAGAAGATCAAGGAAAGTAAAAACTATCCTTTCAAATTTGGTATGTTGATTATCTGTCTATTCTTCTATTTTATGAATGAGTTGCCAAACATGAAAAATTTATTCTGGTCAAGTAGCAAACCAGTAGCTGTCCAAATTAGATATTGTTTAAATAGCATTGGAAGATATGATGAGAAAAAAGCATCCTGTTGATGACGATGTTAGTCATACACCAAACATAGAATAAAAGTTACACAACAACCTTTACTCATCTTGAAAGATACCATGAATTCAGAGAATTCATGATCCCAAGTCTCCGTTGATTAGTTCATAATCTACTGACGTTACTCAGTGGTTGATGTGTGTTGCTGTTTCCATTTTGGGGCCTTACATACTCCAGTAATTTCTGCAAAGTTCATCAATATTTCTCTAAATATCCTACTCTGTATGTCTGCTCTACATAAATCTTTAACAATTCTTCCTCTGCACTTATGAATTCAATCCAATAATGTGCCTACAAGTTAATATTTACATGATTTCTACCATTATTTGCAATTCTTTGCATGATATTTTCAACATTACATGTTTCTGCTCAGAATATGCTAAGGATTTATAGTTATTTATGGAATGTTAGCATATTTCTCTGTCCTACTTATTATTTATCATGATTTGCAGTTATGGAAGTGAATTTATGAAATTAAAATGATGAAAAAGGTTAAAGAATGAGATTCCCAAAACTACTTGACTTAGATCACTGATCCACATACAGGTCCCATACATGCAATGAAAAGAAGGAAACTAGAATCATACTTCACCAGGACATTCCTCAAATCCGCATGATCCAGTGCAAATCTTCAAAGGAAAAGTTGACAACAACATGTAATGAAATGAAAGCGCTTCTATTTGAACACAGCATTCACCAATACATATCTAGAAATCAACTTAAAGATTACTTAAGTTTTACAATCAGGGTGTAATCTGAAGCTTCATATCCATTCAGTATGCTCAAGAATAGGTACATTTACAATGATCTGAAGAAAGAACCTTGCTGTTTCAACAATTCGATCCTCATTAGTCTCAGCAATTCAACCTCCTGTATTAAATTAGCTTGGTCTGATTTTGAATAATTGACCTCCCCCTTCTATGACAAGTTCTGGCCCATATATAGAACAAATGCCAAAAAATAGTTACAATAATCCAATGATCATGATCCTCTCATAACAATCAATGGTCCAGATGAATAGCACATGCCTTGCCAGGTCGGCAAATGTACAGCTGGCATAGAATATTCTAGCATCTTTAATTTGATTCGGTACCTAGCTGGCAAACAGCATATTTGACAATATCCTCCTCATTTCTGGTTCATGTTGCCTCTGCATGCAACTTTGCAATGTTCAGCTCCAAACAGCTTCACCCTCTTGCGATAGAAAGACAAGCAATAAGCATCATCATCATTTTAAAACAGTAGGAATTTAATAATTAAATCAGGCTGAATGTGCAACTATAAAATAATCAGGTTCCAAATCAGTAAAAATCGTGCCTCAAATGCATATACAGTGCTTAAAATAATCAGGTCAACCATCGTTGACTGAAATCATGCATTCAGGCATCAAAAAATAACTTTAAAAAAATCTATCATTCAATTTTTCCACCCATTTTCTTGCATATCGAGTTCTCAATTCCTTGTATATATCGGGCTCTTAATATGATCATGCAGGTGCCCAAAAAAAAAATATACAAGGAATTAACCGTTTTTATATTTCCTTTTAAATCCATGCCTTGTACACCATCAGCATGCATATCATTCTTGTATATTGGTATGACCAAACTTTCGGCGTGACAAAACAGAGCAAGGCCAATACCTAATCTTACATCGATGACCACCTCACATCAACTAGATACTTATGATCGGGGAGAAAGTACTAAACTTAGCCGATGGTCTTAAGTTATACCAATAGGCTACCATCGACGAGACCCTACCCAGTTAGGATGACAATACAAGATTCCACCGATATGACAAGTCATGCCGATCACCCTCCATCGGTGAGAAAAACACCCATCAAGGAAATAATACTCAACACTTCTGATGGCAAAAGCTACACCGATGAACATCCTTCATCGGGCAGACCACATACGATCGGCACGACAATACAAAGCTCCACCGATATGACAAGTCATGCCGATGACCATCTACTTTAAAACCTTTTGATCTTGGCCGAATGTATATAGAATTATATGTCCACTTGTATGCAAGATACATACAATGAATTTCTTCCGTTTAATTGACATTTCGGGTCTGCTTGATGCACAGTATCAATATGCGGGATATTAACAAATATGACCCTCCTCATCGAATGGGATATGATGGTGACATCACCATCATGTTTAGCGGAGATCCGTCATATTAGTAAATATGAACCCGATAGTGAATATGCGAGCATTTTGACAGGTAGATGACCCTCTGATAGGAATTTGACATGCGCATACAAATATGCAGATGATAGATTTTCTAAGCAGGGTGATATTATAATATCAAGATGACCATTGTTTGGAATATGACCCTCTCAGAAATCATGTTTGACCAGACCTTTGACCTATCATAACTTTCTCATTTGGACGAATTTCAGGGTGATGTAAAAGGCAAACCTGCCTAGAATTTCAAGCTCTTTCACATGGTAAGCTTTATAGGGATAGATTCAGACTTTGAAATTTAGGTCCAGACTTCGAGAACACAAATATACCTGACATATGCATACTGATTGATCCTATTTTTACCATTACCGCCTAGAACACAAAAGCAAGGGAACAAGCCAGCAAAGTTGGGTCCCTGTTTTGATAATGCAAAATGGGGCGTGTAGTGTAACCACACAACACATCCCTATTGGGGTACTTCAATAATTTCCAAAGCATGATGCATCCAGAGAAAGAATCCCTAAGAAAATTGTTGATAAGTATAAGGATATTATATGTTTTATGGTTACAAACAATCAATGCTTGATGGAGGTTGTTGAGCCTAGGACAATCTGGATAATGCCAATGGGTTATGAAGTGGATGGACAAATATTAGATAACTATGCTCAACACATGCTGAGCAAGCCCAAGGACAGCAGAGAAGAAAGGTTTGGAACCTATGAAGAGCTATTTGTGAAAATCCATGTTGAACTCAAACAACCTAAAACCTCTAGAAAGGTGAGGAAGGAGGTAGAAGAAGTTGCCTTAAAACATGGTTTCACTAAAGAACAAATCAGAGAAGCAAGAGAAAAAGCACAAGTAGAAAGTGAAGAGATTAGAAAGAGAGTGAACTGGTTACGGCTCCGAAGGAGCCTAAAAGGAAATAAGAAAAATTTGAAGCAACACAGAGGTCTACAAGAAGCTCTGCTACTTCCTCTGATCAGAGGAACACCATCTGTAAAAGTGGAAACTTGATGAAGAGGGTGGATCAGAAACACACAACAACAGAAATTGTACATAGAAAATAGAACTTTCTTTTATTGATTTGGACAACTTATTGCATTACAGAAGCTCAAATACAATCAGAGGAATCAACCCTCCACATGTTGCAACACATTACAGCTTCCTCTCACAAGACTTCAGAATCATCTTCCATCTGTGACCCCAAATCTGCTAGGATTTCTATTTTCCTGCCTATTCTTGACTCTACAGTTCCCCCCTTAACTCTCCTACTGCCCAGGGTTCCCAAAAATGGTTATTAATAGCCTTTTTGGTGGCCAACAACCTAATTTCAAAATTTGCATCTCCCTCCAAAAATAGGTCAACTTCTGGGAGCCATAACTTTTGATCTAAGTGTCTGATTGATGAACTATTTTATGTGTCAGAAAGATCCCAGAGTGCTCTATGCACTAAAAACTAGATCTACTAGTTTCGGCCATTTTTGGACCCATACAGGGCCGTTTAGTGCCTCAAACCTGAGTTTGAATAATTTTTAGGCATTTTTTAGGAAACAAAAACTTTAATATCTTTCATCTCACAAATGATCTTTACGTGATTCCTTCGCCAAAGGTCTTATTTTTTAGTTATGAAGCTTTCTATAAATTTTCACTTCATTCTGTGCCCAAATGCAAACTTTCTAAAAATAGCAGGTTGTTATTTTTAGCAGTTTGGAAAACTAAAAGTTCTACATCATTATTCAAGCAATTATGGAACCAGAACCACAAATTTTGAAAATAAATGGAAAGAACATCAACAATTTTGAAACACATCTTTTTTGGGTGATGTAAGATTGCCCTTACACCACTGGATGCTCCTACATCAGACACCTAGGGTAATTTAAGAAGTGACCCTATCATGTTTCAGGTGTTTGTGCGAGGAAAACCTAAATGATCAACCTCTGCCTTAGACAACCAATAAAAATCTTCAACAGGCCTTCCTTTCCATTTCACCAGATATTCTTCATATTATCTGTCCTGAGTACTTCTTCCCACATGGCTATCCAAGATCTCTTCTATCTCCTCTGTTGAAGTAGATGCCGGAATACTCCACTGTTCTTCTATTGGTCCATCCTCTGTTCCACCTTCATGATATTCTGATAAATCAGCAATGTTGAAAATAGGGGAACTGTTGATCCTACTCAGTAGCTCTACCTCATATGCATTTCCTAAATCATGTTTCTTCAACTGCATGGTCCAAATTTCTTCATTTTCATCTTATTGTATGTTCCAATTAGAAACCTTTCTTTTCTCATGTTGAACCATGACTTCATCTCCTACCTAGAATTCCTTATATCTTCTCTTCTGATCTACCTTAGCCTTGTACTGAATATTCATCTTATTAATGTGCTTTCTCACCTCTTCATACAAATTCTTTAAATGTTCTACAAAGTCTTCAGCTTCAGCACTTGTATTTTCTCCTTTGTCCAGCTTTCTTAACTTAGAAGCATTTCTTGGGCTATTGCCATATACAATCTGAAATGGTGATTTGCCAGTACTCCTATTGTTGTAAGCAAATCTAGCCTGTGGTAAAATCAAATCCCATCCCTTGGGCTTATCTCCTACTAAGCATCATAGCAGGTTACCCAAACTCCTATTCACCACTTCAGTCTATCCATCAGTCTGTGTATAGTGTGTAGAACTGAACTTCAAATCTGTCTTCAACTTCTTACACAATGTCCTCCAAAAATAACCAACAAACTTGGTATCTTGATCTAAACCTATGCTCTTTGGTAGACCGTGTAATCTCACCACCTCCCTGAAAAATGATTCAACAATATGAATAGCATCATTAGTCTTCTTGCAAGGAATAAAATATGCCATCTTTGAGAATCTGTCCACCACCACAAAAATGGAATCATGTCCTCTCTGTGTCCTTGGTAAACCAAGAACAAAATCCATACTAATATCATCCCATGGCTTCTCTGGTATAGGTAGTGGTTGATATAGACTTGTATTCTGACTTGCTCCTTTTGCCATCTAACATACTCTACAACTCTGCACAAATTTCCTCACATCCTGCTGCAACTGTGGCCAATAATAATTTTCACCAACAATAGCAATGGTCTTATCTTGACCAAAGTGTCCGGCCAATCCTCCATTATGCTTCTCCTTAATTAGGTTCTCTCTCATGGAACTCCTCGAAATGCACAACTGGCTTCCTTTAAACAACATGCCATCTTGGATAACGAAATCCAACCATTTTGTCCTATCCAAAGTAACAGGTTCCAGACAAGCTTTCCAAGCCTTTACAAAATTTGGATCTTCAAGATACAAACTTTTGAGCTCATCAAACCCAACAACCTCTATCTTCATTTCTGTATATAAAACAAACTCTTTTGGCAACAAATAATGTCTCCATTTCTTCAAAGCTTAAACTATTGCATAAAATTCTTGATCATAAACAGAATACTTTTTCTTGGCATCATTAGGCTTCTAACTAAAATAGGCAATGGGCTTACCTTCTTGACTCAAAACAGCTCCTATAGCACTACCACTAGCATCACAATCTACCTGAAATACCTTATTAAAATCTGGAAGTGCCAAAACAGGTTGCTCTGTAACTTTCTGCTTCAATGTGTCAAAACGTTTGTCTGCTCCTTTATTCCATCTAAACTCTTTTCTACCCCTCTCATTATCTCAGTCAGGGGTGCACAAATGCTACTCAAATTTCTGATAAACTTTCTGTAAAAACTTGCCAAACCATGAAAAGATCATACCTTTGTGGCACTCCTTGGTGTAGGCCATTCAATGATAGCCCTTAATTTTTCTAGGTCCATCTTAAGACCTTCCTTTGAGACAACAAATCCTAGGTATACCAACTTCTTTGAAAAACTACATTTCTTCAGATTAATTAGCAACTTCTCCTCCCTCGGCTTCTCTAAAACTCTTCTGATATGCATCAAATGCTCATCCCAAGTTTTACTAAAAATCAAAATATCATCTAAATAGACAATAACAAAACTTCCAAAAAAATCTTTCAGTACCTCGTTCATGAGCCGCATGAATGTGCTCGGTGCATTGGTTAGCCCAAATGGCATGACTAACCACTCATACAAACCCTCCTTTGTCTTGAAGGTTGTCTTCCATTCATCTCCTTCTCTAATTCAAATATGGTGATACCCACTCTTCAGATCAATTTTCATAAAGTACTTGGCTCCACTCAAACAATCCATTATGTCATCCCTTCTGGGTAATGGAAATTTGTACTTGATTGTGATCTTGTTGATGGCTTGAGAATCTATACACATTCTCCACTCTCCATCCTTCTTCAGTGCTAGTAGGCTCTCTTATCAACCCCTTCCTTAACAGCTCTTGAACTTGTCTATTTAGCTCTTCACTCTCTAGAGGGGTCATTATGTGGGCTGCCTTATTCAGTAACTGGCTCCTGGTATCAAGTCCATTTGATGACTTATCTTCCTCACAGGTGGTAAACCTTCTGGTACATTATCACAAACAATGTCATGAAATTCTTCCAACATATCTAAAACTTCTACTGGTACATCTTCACATTTCTCTTGACTAATCTTAGGAATCAATACAAAGCAATGATGCTCATGCTTCATACCCTCCAAAAATTTCTACCATCTACCAAGCAAATTCTAGTAGTACTACAAACCTTTTCTTCCACCTCCTTCAAGGGCTTCAACTTTTGACAAACTCCATCCTTTGTTAGGGAATATGTGTTTGCACGGCCATCATGGACAGCTCTCCTATCATACTGCCACAGCCTCCCCAATAGCATATGACATGCATCCATTGGTATGATATCACATAGCACCTCATCATGGTAGTCCCCAATCTTAAACTTCACTAAAAACTACTCATTGACCAAAGCTCTGTGGTCCTTCTATAACCATGCAATCTGATATGGATGTGGATGCTTTCTTCTTGTCAACTTCAACTTGTCAACCATCTCCTCTAAAACAAGATTATCATTGCTTCCACTGTCAATAATAATATCACAACACTTACCTTCACATTTGTACCTTGTGCAGAATAAACTCTTCCTCTGATTTGGTTCTTTCTCCTCATTCAACAAGGTTCTTCTGACCACTAGGGTTTCTCCCCTTTCAGCATCTTCAGAATGCTCAGACTGTGCATCTTCATCTACATGTGTAACTCGTGCATTACCTTCAGGTCTTCTATTCATCCTTCCTTGATGTTCCAGACACTTGTATGCTCGATGCCCTTCTTCTCCACATTGAAAACAAGTTCCTCTGAAACCTCCTCTTCCAGGTCCTTGCCCAAGTCAACCTCTTCCTCTTCCTCTTTGCTCACCATTGTTCTAGTCACGAGGGCAGTAGATATTATCTCCTCTCTGATTTTGACTGGTGCTGGCTTCTTCACTTTTCTTTGAATCTTCATTTCACCCCCCATAGGGCCTTCCACCAGTCCTTCCGCCTTGACCTCTTCCCCTTTGCTTGTTGTCAAATCTTTTATTCAACTTCTCTTCCACCTTCAAGGAAAACTGGTATGCATCTTCTATGGTGGTCATTCTGACCAAGCTTAGCTCCTCTTGAATACTCAGCCTCAACCCATTAATGTAACAGGCTACCTTCTTCTTGTTGGGCTCTACATGACCTATCCTGATAGTAATTTTATAAAACTCTTCTGTATACTCCTTAACAGACTTGTTGCCTTGCTTCAATCCTTGCAGCTTCTTTAACAACTCCATCTCATAATCCACAAGAATGAATTGCTTCTTTAGTTTCTCCACCATCCGATCCCATCTAGTGATCTTTCCTTTTCCTCTTCTATTCCTCTCTAACTGGACCTCCTTCCACCAAATATTGGCATGGCCCTTCAATTTTGTTTTTGCAAACTTGACCCGATTTGGGTCTTCCACATCTTCATACTCAAAATACTCATCCATGTCATTGATCCAATCAATAAGCTGTTTCGGATTCAAATCTCTAGAATATATAGAAACTTTGATCCTAGGCCTCTTTCCAATCTTAGAAATGGCCTTCAACAACCTAACTTCTGTAGGATCTCGTGCAACTTCTCGTTCTTCCTCAGATAGCTCTTCTTCAACTTCATCTTCTCTTTCTTCTCTTATTCTCAGATCAAACCCTCTTTGTAGCTCCTCTTGCAATGCATCAATTTTCCTTTGTAGGGTTCTAAAACCATCTTCTGTCAAAGCATTCCTCCCAATATGATTTCTTCGTGGAGGCATCTTGATCTCCACAGCAAACCCACAACCTTAGGTCTTGGTGCAAACAGCCTCACAGTTGGTGATCTGTCTACACCCTTAGGAAAACTTGGCTCTAATACCACTTGATGAAAAGGGTAAATAAAAAACACACAAAAAAAAATTGCACACAAAAAAATAAAACTTTCTTTTATTGATTTGGACAACTTATTACATCACAGAAGCTCAAATACAATCAAAGGAATCAACCCTCTACATGCTGCAACACATTACAGCTTCCTCTCACAAGACTCTGAAATCATCTGCCATCTGTGAACCTAAATCTACTAGGGTTTCTATTTTCCTACCTATTCTTGACCCTACACTTCCCCCCTTAACTCTCCTACTACCCAGGGTTCCCAAAAATGGTTATTAATAGCCTTTTTGGCGACCAACAACCTAATTTCAAAATTTGCATCTCCTTCTAAAAATAGGTCAACTTCTGGGAGCCATAACTTTTGATCTGGGTGTCTGATTGACAAACCATTTTATGTGTCAGAAAGCTCACAGAGTGCTCTATGTGATAAAAACTAGCTCTACTAGTTTTGGCCATTTTTGGGTCCATATGGGGCCATTTAGTGCCTCAAACCTAAATTTGAATAATTTTCAAGCATTTTTTAGGAAACAAAAATTTTAATATCTTTCAGTTTGCAAATGATCTTTACGTGATTCCTTCGCCAAAGGCCTTATTTTTTAGTTATGAATCTTCCTATAAATTTGCACTTCATTCTGTGCCCAAATGCAAACTTTCTAAAAATAGCAGATTGCTATTTTTAGCAGTTTGGAAAACTAAAAGTTCTACATCATTATTCAAGTGATTATGCAACTAGAACCACAAATTTTAAAAAGAAATGGAAAGAACATCAACAATTTTGAAACACGTCTTTTTTTGGGTGATGCAAGATTGCCCTTACACCACTGGATGCTCCTGCATCAAAACTCATGCCACCAGTCACAAAAGAAAAAAACCCAAGTCCAAAAGAATGCATGTAAGTATTGCAGTCGATGAAGAAGAAGCAAAGTTAGATGAGGAAATAAAGAAAATGAAGTCTAAATCTCTCAAACCCTTCGAAACTAGGAAGAAGAAATTATCTTGTAAGGGTAAAACTAAGAAAAGACAAAAGAAAGATGTTCCTCAAACTGTAGAAGCTACTATTACTTTAGAGGATGTATTGAAAGCCATAATAGTTGATAGCAAGAAACCTATTGCCCAATTATATGATGATTATGAAGATGCTGACAAGCACATCATTGAGACTGCTATTGTAGAATATCTGAACATCTACAACAGGGCCCTAATTGAAATAATTGATGATTTTCCACATAACCTGGCAAGCATAATGTCTACAAGAAAGGAAACTACTATGGCTAAAAACATTAAGCTTAGAAAGCATACACTAACACAGCTGTGTTTGGAGATTACTCCTAAAGAGGAAGCCAAGATCTCTAAAGAAATCAAGGACGCGTTCAGAACCAAGAAAAGAATGAACTCACTAATGTTAGGAGAAATTGATAAAATGGTCAAGGAAACTGAGGAGAGCATTTTGGAGATACTAAATAAATATAATATCTCTACCATCTATGACAATGAAGAAACAGATGATGGAGATGATACATCTGCTCCAGAAGTAAATCTTGATCAGGAAATAGATGAAGATGTCAAAGTGACTGAGGAGAAAGAAGTATCTGCTACTGACACTGAAACAAGATTCTCTCCAAGACATCAAATAGATGAAAAAATTGACAATGAGAGGACTGAGGAGGAACAAGATAAGGAAAATCCTCCACTGGAACAGAAGGAGGACTCTAATAAGGACATGGATCTAGATGATCTAGAGCAGAACTTAGAAGTGTTGTAAGTATGGGCCTAACTAGTGTTGTCATTGATGTCAACATACTCCTATTGCATTAATGATAAGGTTTGGATGAACCGTGAGCTGAGGATATTGAGAAAATTAGTCTCAATTAGGAACAGTGAAGAACAGTGATGATAGTAAGGCAAAAGTCCAAGATAGGATGAAGATCAGAGGATGCGGATTAAAGGGTTTGTAGATATGTGTCTGTAGGTGATCCAGTAGAGATTTCAGAGGTCCGCATGAAAATATCAAGAAGTTGTGGCCACTCAAGTAAAACTGGTTCCGGTAGGTGTTCAGAGAAGACAGAGTGTAACAAGAAAGGTCCGGTGAGATCCGGAAATGAAGTTTCATGTTCTGCTGATTTAAGGGAGTGCTAAGGAAGTCTTTGTGGTGTATCAACTCGATTGGTTCATGTTGGTGGTCTGCATTGAAGTTGGAGCTCGCAATTGAAGTGTAACTTCCAGATGATAGTGTTCTTCCTAAGACAGGCTGACCAGTTGAGTTATGCATCTTGCGGATGATCTTATGAATGTTTTCTGACTTAGATGATCATTCCTAAGTTGATGCCTTGTATAAATAAGAGATTGAGAAGTCAATTTGAAGTTGTCTTTGTTGTGATGAGAGTGTTGTAGCGAGGAGGAGAGCGAAAGGCAGAGCAGAAGTATTGGGCTTAAATGGAACTAATTCAAGCATGGTGAAGATGCTATTCGCCAGTTCATGTATGTGATATTTATTTCTTTGTAGATAGTGTATCTCTTGTAGGCAATGAGCCTCTAGTGAGCAGTGTGCTCGGGCAGTGAGCCCTAATTGGCATGTGCCATTTTGTTCTTTCTATTCTTCTAACAGAGAATACAATCTTGGGTTAATCACCCCGTGGTTTTTCCCTTAACCGGGTTTTCCATGTCAAAATCTTGGTGTCTTATGTGTTGATGTGTTTCTGCTCTTGATTTGAATGCATTATGGTTCATGATTAATATACTACTAATCACTAAGAAGATTTAAGTGTTTAAATTGGAGAAAGTTTTGCACAACTGATTCACCCCCCCTCTTAGTTGTGTGCCCTAAGTCTAACAATTGGTATCAGAGCTAAGTTCCTCTAAAAGAGCTTAACTGCTTGAGAAGATCCAAGATGTCGTCCTACAAGAAGGATAGTCCGAAGTTTGATGGAACAAATTTTAATCTATGGAAAGGTTGCATGAAGTGTCACTTACAATGCATGGGAATGGCACACTGGTCCATGGTTACAACACAGTATGTGCCTCCACAGGGTGGTCCAAAAGCTCCAAATGAAATCACAGATGCTGAAAACAATCTACGGACTATAGAATCTCTTCTAAGCATATTATCTGATTCAGAGCTCTCAAATGTTATTGACCTACCAACTACTTTTGAGATTTGGAAAAAATTGGAACTTTTGCATGAAGGAGACCAGTATGTTAAATGTGCAAGGTTACAGAGTCTGAAAGGGAAATTTGAAAACCTGAAGATGAGAGATGATGAAAATATTACTACTTTTATGCCAAGAGTAAATGAGTTTATTTGTGGAATTAGAAATGTTGGTGGAGTCTTGGATGAAAATGAGATTGTTGGCAAAATTCTCAGATCCCTTTCTGCTTCTTACAAAATCAAGGTTGCTACCATTGATGAATTTAGAGCCCATACAACTATCACAAGAGATCAATTGGCTGGAAAATTGGCTACATTTGAAATGACCAAGTTTGGAGATGATCCCCCCAAGACTGAATCTGCATTCAAAGCCAGTGACTCTGTAAAAGGTAAACAAAGGTTTGATCTGGGAGAGAACTCATCAAGGAAACTATCATGGTATGAAAAGGCAAGAAAAGACTTGGAAGAAGAAGTAGAAACTGCTCAACTTGAAGCCCTCATTGCAAAGAGACTACCAAGAGGATCCAGTAAGTATGAAGGAAAATTGTCTTTTAAGTGTTTTAACTACAATAAGATTGGTCATTTTGCCTCAATATGTCCGGAAAGATTTTCAAGGCCAAATCCTAACAGATCAAGGTTCCAAAAGAATTGTTACTATTTTCATGAAGAAAATGATAATGAAGGAGTAACAGATGATGAATCAGAGACAAGAAACAAATCTGAAAGTGAATGGGTGTTTATTGCCATCAAGGAAGAAGAACCAATATCCTCTGTATCTGTCAACCATAAAGTTGTAGAAAGAGCTTTGGCTGCCCAAGTTGAAGAAAAGGATGATTGGGTCATTGACAGTGGTTGCTCTCACCATATGATAGGTGACAAAAATAAGTTCATAGATTTGGAAAGGTATGAAGGAGGAGTGGTGAAGTTTGGTGATAATTCTGCTGGTAGAATTAGAGGAAGAGGAACTATTTATTTTGATGGAAGGAACAAAACCAGTAATGTTCTATATGTTGAAGGCTTGAAGCACATTCTTCTCAGTGTTGTACAGTTGGTGGAAAAAGGCTATGATCTCCGATTCAAGAATGGAAAATGCAAGATCTTTGAAAGCTCCAGAATAGAGATTGCATCTAGTACCCAAACTAAAGGTAATATCTTCCACTTAAATGGCACTAGTAAAAGTTGCTTATTTGTTCAAGTTGATCAGAGTTGGTTATGGCATAGGAGAATGTGTCATGTGAATTTTGATAATATCATCAAGATAAGCAATACTCAAGTTGTAAGAGATCTTCCAAAATTGGTGAAACCTACTAATAGCTTGTGCAAAGAATGTCAATTGGGTAAGCTAAGAAGAATCACTTTCAAGAGTAAGGAACTGTCTTCTACCAGATTATTGGACTTAGTTCATACTGACCTTTGTGGCCCGGCAAGAATCGGGAGTATGCAAGGTGATAGATACTTCATGTTACTAATTGATGACTATTCCTAGATGATGTGGGTAACTTTTTTGAAAGAGAAATCAGAAGCTTTTGAGAAATTCAAAATATTCAAGGTTATGGTAGAGAATGAAACTGGATTGAAATTGAAATGTCTGAGGTCTAATAGAGGTGGAGAATTTACATCCGGTGAGTTCATAGAGTTCTGTGAGAAACATGGAATAAAGAGACAGTTGTCTGCTCCTAGGACTCCACAGCAGAATGGAGTAGTGGAAAGAAAAAATTGAACCATACAGGAAGCATCTAGGACCATGATGATGGAAGCAAATGTTCCTCACATCTATTGGAGAGAAGTTGTCAGCACTGCAGTCTATACTCTCAATCAAGTTCAAATCAGAAGCAACACTGGTAAGACTCCTTATGAACTTTGGTTTGGCAGCACTCCTACTATGAGGTATTTCAGAGTTTTTGGTAGCAAATGTTACATTAAAAGACATGAAGATCTAGGAAAGTTTGATGCTAGAAGTGATGAAGGAATATTCTTGGGTTACTCTACTCAAAGCAAAGCATACCGGTGTTATAACAAAAGACTAAGAAAGATGATAGAAAGTACAAATGTGAAGGTTGATAAGGGAATTGAGAAACCCTCAATGTTTTATGAATATGATGAAGATGATTAGAATGGTGTTCTGACTCAAGGAGCCCAAGCCTCATCTGTTAGTTAGATTCAAGCTAATCTAATAAACCAGGAAGAAGAAATGAGTTCAAATGAGCCTGATCAAGAATCAGAAGTGCAAGAAATTCCTAAAGTTCCCAAGTATGTAAGATTGAACCACTCTGAAGATCAGATCATAGGTGATAAAAGCAAAGGAGTACTAACAAGAAGGGGAATTGCTCAAGATTCAGAAGAGTATTGTTTGATTATAAAGATTGAACCTAAGACAGTGAATGAAGCTTGCAATGATGAAAACTAGACTAAAGCAATGGAGGAAGAGCTGGTGCAAATAGAGAAAAATCACACTTGGGATCTTGTTCCCAGACCTAGAAACAAGAATGTGATTGGAACCAAATGGGTCTTCTAGAACAAACTAAATGAACTTGGTGAAGTAATCAGAAATAAAGTCAAATTGGTCTGCAAGGGCTACTCTCAAATAGAAGGAATTGATTTTGAAGAAACTTTTTCTCCGGTGGCAAGAATTGGAGCAGTCAGATTATTTCTTGCCTTTGTTGCCTTCAAGGATTTCAAGGTATATCAGATGGATGTCAAGTATGCCTTTCTAAATGGTGACTTGGAAGAAGAAATGTATATAGAGCAACCAGATGGATTTTAATTGTCTAATCATGGTGATATGGTCTGCAAGTTGAAGAAGGCATTGTATGGATTGAAGCAAGCCCCAAGAGCCTAGTATGAAAGATTGGATAAGCATCTTTTGAAGATTGGTTTCAATAAAGGTACTGCTGACAGTAACTTATATTTTAAAATTGATCATGAAAACGTCTTGATTGTTGAAGTATTTGTTGATGATATCATCTTTGGAGGAAGAGATAGTATGTGTAAAAATTTTGCAAATCAAATGAAAAGTGAGTTTGAGATGTCTATGCTTGGTGAAATGAATTTCTTCTTGGGTCTACAAATCACTCAAACAAAGAAAGGAATCTTCATTTCTCAAACCAAATATGTGAAAGAATTGTTGAAGAAATTTGGGATGGAAGATTCAAAGCCAATGAATACTCCCATGGCAACCGAATGTAAGTTGAGCAAAGATGATGACTCTCCTAAGGTAGACCAGACAAAGTATAGATCAATGATTGGAGGATTGTTGTATCTCACTCAAACTAGACCAGATATTATGCAAGCTGTTGGTCTTGTTGCTAGATTCCAAGTTGATCCTAGAGAATCCCATGTCATGGCAATCAACAGGATTTTTAGATATCTAAAAGGGATGGTTGAGTATGGTCTATGGTATCCTAGAGATCATGGTTTCTCTCTTCATTCATATACAGATGCTGATTGGGCAGGAGTTGTGGATGACTGGAAGAGTACCAGTGGTGGAGCATTCTTTTTCAGGAGGAGATTGGTTTCTTGGCTAAGCAAAAAATAAGAGGCAATATCTCTGTCTACAACTGAAGTAGAATATATTGCAGCAGTAGGCAGTTGCACTCAAGTTTTGTGGATGAAGCAGATGCTAAGAAATATCAAAGTGGAGTATGAGGAACCTATCACAATCTTCTATGATAATTCAAGTGCTATAAATATATCTAAGAATCCGATGTTGCATTCAAAGACTAAACACATATCCATCAAGTTTCACTTTTTGAGAGAACAAGTGAATAAGAATGACGTCAAATTGGAGTTTGTGCCCTCCAAGGATCAGATTGTAGACATCTTTACTAAACCTCTACCTAAGGACTCTTTTGAGTATCTCAGGGAGAAGTTAGGGGTTATTGTGCCTCCAGTGATGAACTAAGGTGCACTGAGGTGCATCAGTCTGGTAGATATCACAGTCATATCTTGTGATCTAGATTGATGGGAGCTGCTACTCAGGGGGGGCAGTAGGTATGATTCTAAAGTGTTGGAATTGCAAGTATGTGCCCTTTGCCATTGATGTCAAAGGGGGAGAGAAGACATGTGAAAAACAAGTGATTGCTGATCAAAGGGGGAGCAGTAAAGGGAAAGAAGACATGTGAATGGTTGTTGCTAATAGGGGGAGCTGTGACAGTAAGAAGTTCTTGACTTGATGGTTAAAATAGTTTTTCACATCTTATGTTGCCATCAATGACAAAGGGGGAGATTGTTGCAAGTATGGGCCTAACTGGTGTTGTCATCGATGTCAACATACTCTTGTTGTATTAATGATAAGGTTTGGATGAACCGTGAGCTGATGATATTGAGAAAATTAGTCTCAATCAGGAACAGTGAAGAACAGTGATGATAGTAAGGCAAAAGTCCAAGATAGGATGAGGATTAGAGGATGCGGATTAAAGGGTTTGTAGATATGTGTCTGTAGGTGATCCAGTAGAGATTTCAGAGGTCCGCATGAAAATATGAAGAAGTTGTGGCCGCTCAAGTAAAACTGGCTCTGGTAGGTGTTCAAAGGTGACAAAGTGTAACAAGAAAGGTCCGGTGAGATCCAAAAATGAAGTTTCCTGTTCTGTAGATTTAAGGGAGTGCTGAAAAAGTCTTTGTGGTGTATCAACTCGATTGGTTCATGTTGGTGGTCCGTATTGAAGTTGGAGCTCGCAATTGAAGTGTAACTTCTGGATGATGGTGTTCTTCCTGAGACAGGCCGATCGGTTGAGTTATGTATCTTGCAGATGATCTTATGAATGTTTTCTAACTTAGATGATCATTCCTAAGTTGATGCCTTATATAAATAAGGGATTGCAAAGTCAGTTTGAAGTTGTCTTTGTTGTGATGAGAGTGTTGTAGCGAGGAGGAGAGCGAAAGGTAGAGTAGAAGTATTGGGCTTAAATGGAACTGATTCAAGCATGGTGAAGATGCTATTCTCTAGTTCATGTATGTTATATTTATTTCTTTGTAGACAGTGTGTCTCTTGTAGGCAGTGAGCCTCTAGTGAGCAATGTGCTCAGGCAGTGAGCCCTAATTGGCATGTGCCATTTTGTTCTTTCTATTCTTCTAACAGAGAATACAATCTTGGGTTAATCACCCCGTGGTTTTTCCCCTAACTGGGTTTTCCACGTCAAAATCTTGGTGTCTTATCTGTTGATGTGTTTCTGCTCTTGATTTGAATGCATTATGGTTCATGATTAATATACTACTAATCACTAAGAAGATTTAAGTGTTTAAATTGGAGAAAGTTTTGCACAACTGATTCACCCCCCCTCTCAGTTGTGTGCCCTAAGTCTAATAGGAAGAAGCCTATGTACACCAAGAGACACTATAGAATCAGTTAAAGAACTTTTAGAGAAAGAAAAACAAGTTTTGAATGACCTTGATTTTCTACATGGTCAAATAAACTTGGACACAATGTCCCCTATACAAAAACTCAAATTGGATTCAATTGTACAGGCAAAAGCTAGAGAGGAAATGTTAAAGTCTCACATTGAGGACAGTAAGCTCATTGGAGAGGCATCTAGCATTTTGGAGAAGCTAATGCCAACATACCAGAAAGACACATCCATGTCATCAACAAATCAACTAAAGGAACTCATAAACTCTATAAGTAAACATTTTGAATCTCTTGAGAAATTTGTAGAAATAAAAGTAAGACAAGAATTTAATGAGAAAAGATTGGATGAGTTAAAGAAAATGATAGCTAATGACAAAACCTAGCTAGATAATAGGATAAAAAGCATTCAGAGTGCCATTAAAGAAGCTAGTGACATATACAAATTTTACTCATCCTGGTCGGAAGCCACTAAGGAAATAGAAGTGAAGATTAAGGATTTAGAGTTGAAACTGATAAATATTTCTAAGTCATTTGATCCAGTGACTAAATCAGTTAGTGACAAGGAAAGTCAAGTCATCAACCTTCATGATGACTTGAACAATCTAATAAGAGAGGGATCAAATCAGAAATAGAATGTGTCAGCTAAGAGGAATAATTAGTCCTAAGT
Organism: Cunninghamia lanceolata; assembly: GCA_027924645.1. Lineage (NCBI taxonomy): Eukaryota > Viridiplantae > Streptophyta > Pinopsida > Cupressales > Cupressaceae > Cunninghamia > Cunninghamia lanceolata. Next base: position 7,809,108 of record BSBN01000445.1, read on the forward strand.
TAGACACTATGTTTAATCTAGCAGTAGAAGCACAAGTAGCTTCACAATCTGACACACCCTCTAATCTTCACAAAGAAAAGACCATAGTTTTCCTACTTAGTGGTCATATTCAAATCTTGGACAATGCTAAGAAAGGCTAGGATGGTGAGCTAGCCCAAATTAAGAACATTTTCAATGACATCCTCAAGCACATGTAAAATAAAGTTAGGGATTGTACTTGTATATATGCCATAGAGTATAGAAAATTTTGTAGTTTTGACAATTTTTTACTCTAGAATCTACACCTTTACCATTGACGTCAAAGGGGGAGAAGAAGATCAGTGAAAAATGAGCAAACATCTCAGGGGGAGAAGAAATATAAAGTGTATATAGAAACGAGGAGCAGTCAAGTGTCATGCCCGCATTTCACATGCATTCACAACACGCTAAACCACGTGTCATGTCCACATGCGTCATGTGGTCATGATACGAAATATCAAAAAAATTTCCCCTAACTACTCTGAAAGCTTCCCTCGCATGCACAAGTGTGCTCGATGTGTCTGATTAGGTTGTCCAAAAGATAGTTGTTATCGAAAGATCCTCTCACATGAGTATGTAGACATCTTGTCACTATGTTTGGTGTTAGTTCATTTGTAACGTTCAGGTTTTCTTTGGTGGGTAATTGGCATTTAGCTTGTTTCGATACCGGTTCGCTTATCCTCTTGATTTCATACCATAGCTCTTCAATCTATTTAACTTGATGGATTTTATCATTTGCTGGTTACCATTAGGTTTAATATCTTATGATGAGATCACATTTTATGGATCGATCTGATGAATTATCAATTAGTTTAAAGTCAATTAATTGTGTATCAATTATTCTTAGTTAAATATTTAAATATAATTACATATTTAAATATCTTCTTTTCCTTTTGATATATTCATTTTATTTCAAGAACCCCTTTCACAAAGATTAGATAGTTAATCAGAAACCTATAGCTTTGCTTAATATCACATCTTTATTTAAACTTCAATACATTTATACGATTATATATATATATTTATATGAATGAATATGAATATAATTCTTTATTCATATAAATCTTTCAAATGATTTAATTTCTTTTCTTTTAATTTACAAAACCCACAATATCAATTGCAATGTATTTATATGTGTTCATATATGTATATGCACCTACATATATATATATATATACATCTATTTAATTTAAAACCTATAAGACCCTTACTAGTGGAATTTCCACTTAAAATTTTATAGAGTATTTTACATGAGGCCAACCCATAATGTTCCCATGTGTATGGGATTGTATATTTATATAAACTCTTTAAATAACCTTTGGGTTCATGCCCATCTGTTTATACTTAATATATATATATATATATTCATAAAATTGTTTACTTGAATGCTAGTGGGAATCCCATTTTCTTTTTTTTTTCTTTTAAAACATTATTGATAAACACCAACTCAAGGTGTAGAGAGTTAAAAACCCTAACAACCTTGTTGTTGAGTGTTTTTTTTTTGTTTCCTTTTTTTTTGAATGCAGATAGAGATGGCGGTAGAGGTGAGGCAACGGCGGCACACAGGGGAGGCCGACTATGGACGCAGGTAGCGGAGGGTCTAAGGAGGTGGCGAAGGCAGGGTGTTGGGCGATGGATAGAGTGGAGGGCGCGGTGCGCAGTCTGCGGAGGCAAGGTCTTTGGGGCCGCGAGGCCTGCGGATGTGGAAGCTACGGCGGGGGATGTGGGGAGGGGCAGAGCCCCACCCACATCCCACTTCGTGGGGTGTGGGTGGGGCTCCACCCCTCCCGACACCCTCCGTTAAATTAGAGATCGGTGGGGGTTTAAACCCCCACCTCAAAACATACAAAGTTTTCGATTGTGTAACACAATAGCGATTCCTCCTTTGTGATCCATTTCAGTTTTTCGAATATTCTATTAATATTTATTAAATGATATATATATATATGTATATATATACACATATATAAATGTATATATATATATATGTGTATATCATTTTCTCGATTATATTTAATTTAAAAATATACAAAAAAAATATATGTATAACTATATATATATAATTAACAAATTTCCACAATTTCTTTTAATTTTCAATTTTCAATAAATCATTCCATATCGGTATATATATATATATATTGATTTCTCTACAAATTTTCACAACTAAAAAGGAAAGTAAATTGATTTACATATATATATAAATATATATAATTTATATATATATATTTATATAATAATCTTCATAGCAAAATACTTATCACTCTATTTTCAAATTACAATTTTAATTTAATATTTAACCAAATGAAACAACACATTCATTATTTAAATTTATATATGCTTTTTTGTAAATTAACAAGTAAATTTCCCATTTTGAATGCATATATAGATCAGATGTAAATACATGGAACAGTAAATAATTTCATTTCAAATACTCACAATAGTCAAATACAATTTGATTTAGATTGATTCCATTTGCAAACTTAACTCAAGCAGTGATTTTTCCCTTTTTTTTTATTTCAAGGCAAATGCATCAAACAATAAAATTGTAAAGGTAACTTTCACACTAGATAATACAAGAGAGGTTTATCAATTGATCCAACTCACAACATACACACAACTTCTCACTTTGATAACAACAATGATGACAACAATGAAAAGTATTCACAACTCGAATACACTCTAAGGGAGGAAACAATTCCTTCTCCCAAATGTACAATGATGTAATGTAATAACCAATTTAAATCACAACAAATGACATACTGAGGGAGGATAAACTCTCTACTCCCAAGATAACAATTTTTTACAATAATTACAAGAGGGAAAATTCCTCCTCTAAAAATTCTTACAAAGTGAACTCATAAGGACTTTAAAAAACCAAGTCCTCATTACAAACATGAGAAAGATCATTTTCATTTAACAAGACAAGATCTTCTTCAATACTCTTAATATGCTTCAACAAGCCCTGCAAGACAACAAAGAATACAACAAGAACCATCTAGCTCTCCTCCCTTCCTATGACCCGCAAGAGGGTCACCCCCGAGCTAGGGAGACCATCTTCATACCAGGGTAGAACACACAAGACAACACTTCACAACATTGAGTACAATAACCAAGCAATTAATACACAAAACCCCATGGTAGACTCAAATTACAATGAACCAGCTTAGGTGAGTTCAAGAGGGTAGGGAAGTAGACAACTCTAACCCCCAGGTGTCATTTTTCATAATATACCACAAGGTAACACAAGGCCTCAAGCCAACAAGTATTTCTTTCTCCACAAGGCCTCAAGCCTTCCAATAAACCCAAACACCAGGGATATCCCAATAGGCACACATGGCCAAAAGCCCTCTAGGCTATAAATGAATCCAACATGCTCACAAGGCATGGAAAATAACAAGAACCATATGACACCTGGGGAGGGTCACACCTCCCCTTCCCTATACTAGATGAGCATTTCCTTCCAACTGGAAGGAGCTCTCTCCACACCTAGAACAAATAACCCCAAACTAACAAACAAATTCAAAGAAGGCTAATTCAAATCTCATTCATCAATCAGAGACAACATACATTTCAAACAACATTCACATAGAGAGTAGAATTGTATCACCAACCTTCCAAAGCCCAATTATGGAATGAGAGTTGATGTAGAGCTCCTCTTCCCACCTTCTTCTCCAAAAATCCCTTCTTCTCACAATAATCCAACCCCCTCACTCTCCTTCTCCTCCTACTTTTAAAACTAATTCCTCTATTTTCCTAATTTCCCAAGTGGGAATAAACAACTCAACCCCCCACTCCTCCATTAACCTAGTGGTCATAAAACAATGTACCCCCACTCAATAGGTTCCCCATCAAAGCCCCTAAGTAGGAATAAAATAAACAAGTAAACTTAAAATAAAAGAAAGAGTGGGTGACACAACACCCTCATTAAGGAGAACCCCCACCAAAAGGAGGCACATGGAGACAAGCACTCCATTATTAGGGAATCATGGAGTGGCTCTATGACTTGGAAGTGGGCATGAGTGTGGATTCCACTCATCCCATGTCCCCCATGCTTCCAATTTCGTCACTTTACTTCACCCTGAAGTTGAAGTGACCCTATGGAAGTTAACCTAAGGTTAACCTAGTCAAAAAGGTCCCTAGACCGATAGGGTACAACCTAGGGTTGTTTTTAAACCTAGTTAAGACTCCCAGAGTCAATTAAAACACAAAATAAAGGGTCTAAAAGAATTACAATTTAAACAAGATTAAAAACATCATGACTTACAACACTTATCATAATAAAAGTAAATCAAAATATAACCCTTATTCCCTTGACCTCATGCAACATTACAACATTTTCCAAGCACGAGGTTGATCTTAGTTCCTCATTGAACTAGGGCTCACAAGGGATACAACATAGGTATGAGATGGTCTCCTGTAATAGTGGTTTTGTTAGAAATACCTGCACACTCAAACTTGAAGTTAATATCACATATAGATATCATAGCCGAAGAAAAACTAAATACATGCATCTTAAACATTCAACCATAGCATCATATTGAGTTTCCATAATCTTTCATCATTTTCTTCAAATCAGTATCTACATTATCATTGCACAAATATTTCCTTAAAATCAATTTGGTGTAATAAGCAAGATTCCAGAACAAAAGTCTCTCAACATATAAATAATAATAAAAATCACTGCAAAAAGTCTCATGAACAGTAGTGTAAAAAGTAGGCCTCACATCAAGACAGTCAAGCATTTTTCACTAAGTGTTTCCATCAATGACAAAGGGGGAGATTGTTGGCAAGATACATAGCTATGTTGAATAATTGAGTGTTGTCATTGATGGAAACAAGAAAAGGAACAAGGTTGGAACAGAGATTGTGGTTCGGTAAAGAAGACTTAGTCATATTGGCTAAGTATTGGCAATGTACAGAGGCAAAAATAGAAGAATAGTATTTAGATTGGCATTGGTCCGTAGTTGAAGACCAAGGTTTGTGGTTCTGGTATGATGTTCCTAACTCTTAGATGATCTTATATTCAATTTTTTAGCTTTTGATCAGTTTCGAAAGTATATCTTCAAATGGCCTAAGTCTTGTAGAATAAAATACATTGCCAACTAAAGCAGAACACACATTTGTTTTGATCCACATTCCTTCAGTGTTGTATATCTTGATATAAAGTTTTGAGGTATTGTAAACACTTGTATGAAGTGTCTGAATCTAGAGTTTTAGGTTCTGAAGTCCACTGGAAAGATAGTTACAAGCTTTTGAGTATCACTACACTGTTTGACAGAGTTTGACTATGACAGAGTTTGAGTTTTGATGGTCTACATTTTTCCGCTAAAGGATATTTTGTTTTGCAGTTTTGAAGGCATGATTTGTCATGTCTAAGGAGTCTTTGACATGATTTTGAGCAAGTCCTGTGGTCCATAGTAAAAGATGTAGTCTGATAGATGAACTGAATCAGTGGCAGTCTAGGTTAGAGGCCGACATAATAAGTTTGAATTGTATGCAGTAAGTTCTATTTCTTAGAACTTAATCCTAAGTTGTTCAATAGTTGAGACCGACATATGTGAAAGTGATTCAAGTGTTGTTTGAGTCCGTTGGGAGTCTTGGTAAAGGAATTTGCTGAGAAGCTACTTAAGGTCTGACTGCATGCTTCACTTTATTAGGCCGACCTAATATGAAGAGTTTAAGTGTTGCGGATATATAAGGGATCAAATTCAGTGTTTGGTGTGTGTGATACAAGTGTGAAACATATATATATATATATATATATATGTGCGACATATGGAGGAAGGCAATTTTGTGGAAGCAATAAAGAGCAGAAGAAGAGAGATCTTATTCCCATGTAAAAGCAGAGTAGTGAAACAGAGCATCCAGAGATGAAGAGTTTTGAGACAGTATTTATGTGTTTCATTGGAGCTGCAACCATGCATGTGTAGATGCAATCTGAGTAGTTCAATTTTGCAGTGAGCCATTCTTCCTTCTTCTTTCTTTCTCTAGGTAGTGAGCCTGTTTTGGCAGTGAGCCTTTCTTGTAGTGAGCATTTCTTTGGGCAGTGACCCTTCTTGTAATCTGGTATTGTGTTATATTAATATATTGTGAGCTAACACTCACCATGGTTATTCCCTTTTTGGGTTTTCCACGTAAGCATCCTGGTGTTCATGTGTTATGTCTTTGTGGTTGCTATTCCTATGTTTATTCTGCTTTCATATTATTAATTTTGGAAACTAGAGTAATAAACTTGTTAAGAAGTGGTTTTGTGGAATACTAATCACCCCCCCTCTTAGTATTCCTTACTATCAACATTTGTAACAACTCATTGTCTCTCGCAGACAGGAACAACTGATTTTATCATGTATGCTTCTTCACTCTTGGCAAGGAGTTAGGCCATGATGTTGATGGTTAGCATTTTTCTAGATGCTCTTTTGGTTCCACCACCTTTGATTTCCACATACTTGTTCCCAATACAAGCATCCTCTATTTTGCCTCTCCAACCACACACATAGAAGTGAGAAAACCTGCAAGGAACAACTATATAAGGAGCCTCTAAAAACTAGAGTCCCCCTCATTATTCCACACTCCAGGCAAAGGGATGTGATCCCTTAACTTATGAGTAGAGCTTTCCAACCACCTTAGCTACCTAGAAATTTGAGGGAGTCACACAAAGCTAGTTTTGGTCGTGCCTAAATTCTAGCTAGGAAGGTAGCAGCAGTAGTCGAACTTCTCTCCTCAACTCCCAATTGTTTCATCTAGGGGGAAATACTCCCCAACTAGAATTGATGCTTTGTTAGGAACCATAACTCTGAGGGAGGGGAAGAGGGAATAATGATACCCCTCTGCCTGAAATTCTAATTTGGAAACTCACATTAACAGGGAGTTAATGGAGTCAGTAGACTAGGACTCAAAGCCCTCATCTAGATGAAAACAAGGAGAAAACAAGGGTTTATAGGAGTTTGATTCTTGCCACTATGCTTCCTGAATTTTTCTACTACCTCCTATTCCATAAGAAAATATTCTAATTTTTTAATTCTGTAAGAACATAGCATCAACCATGAAAATAGAGAAGAAAATCCTATAGAACAACGCAGCAAATAGAGCATACTAAAAAGGTGATTATCCATATTATCTACACAGAAGGAATAGTATACAAAGTAACAACAGAGGTACCTATTTATAGTGAATTAGCAACAGTTCCTACACTCTAGTACTTCCCTTATCAATTCATTTCAGTCACTCCCATAGCATATTGTTTCTAAATGGAAATCTTTTTATGATTAACCAATTCTACTAGGAAAGGAAAAATAATCAACATTTTGCCATCACATTAATGTCGTATAACTCGAAATAACTACAAATATCAATTCCTGCAATGAGGTCACCAAATTATTTTCTTGGTTTCAGTATTTAATTCCATTTTAAGCAATTTACCCTATCAAAAACTTGCCATAATGCAAGAAAAAGATCCCTTCAAGCCTAAACACAAATCCCCAAGAGTCGATTCTACCTCCTATCAATCCTCAAGCATGTTCATCCCCTCATACAGTGGTGGTGAAAAAAACTCATCACACACTTGGAAAGCCATTTTCAGCATTGGTGTATCATTTACTATGTGTTACCACTTCATCTCTTTGATTTGAAAGTGGATCGTTGATTTTCATGACAAATGATCTAAATTGACGATTCATATATAGTCAATAAGAAGAGAAACCTCGTCATCCATGTAAAAAGAGCATGAACCAATGAGAGAATACCACCTGGATGGCCACCTTAGCTATACCACTGAGAAGAAAAGTTAAATAGTGCCTACATGGGAGTTCTCCACGCTTCTGTAGTGGTAAGATTTGGCTGGAGATGAAGATCTGCAAAATGGCGAAACCATCTAGATTGTGTCGTATGGAACATAGAAAATCCTTTTAAAAATATCCCGCATACCATAGAAAACCTGCCACATAGTATAGGAGCTAACGTACACTTTCCACCTTTCTTTAAGGAAAACACATGGCATTCTTCTGCAATTCTACAAGCACCCCATGGGCCCACCATTGAGGATCAGCAGAATAGTGAAACATTTAAGAACCCATCATCTGTCATCTTTCCATTGTTCCACTATTATCTTTATTATCCATATTATAATCTCCATGGAATAGCGGAATCCAGTTAGAACAAGCCACCTATCATCTTTTGAAAACAACATTAGTTCTACTAGGGAAAAGGGGGCCATGAATTCCATTAAGGGGGTGACTTAAAACCAAGGCACATGGGTAAAAATTAAAGTACAGGTAATAAGCAAATAGCAAAATGGAATGGGGTAGATAAAAGAACACCACCTTATACATCGATTTACAACTTAACAGACCTCTTACGGGCCACAAGCAGTCAACTGCAGAATATAACAAAAAGTAATTCATTGCTTGTATAAGATTCTAGGGTTTAGGGTTTTAGACGTTGGGATAAGAATTTATTCAATATTTTGAACACTAAAACCCTAGCAAAGGATTTTTAGATTGTTGCATGAAGTCAGGAAAAAAGTAAGGAGACAAGAAAATTTTGTAGAGTCCTATCAAGGTCTCACAAAAATAAGTGCAAAATTGTTGGGAATTAAGGTGTCTCAACCTTGGTAATTCCTTGTATTTTTACATTGCATTTATTTATTTATTGCCTATTGTATTAATTAGATGCAAATCCTATGTTGTCATATTGTGGGAGTTGGTACGGTGATGTGTCATCCTACATGGCATATGACCACATGTATTTCTATCCTCACATGAGGAGATAGGTGTCCCACTTAGTGGTAGGAATATTTTGTCATGTGTCAGCATCTTGGATGTTGTGTAAGGGAATATTAACCGTAACAGTCATGACAGATTCCTATAACGAAGTTATGATATGTAAGAGTCAAAAATAGAAGATTCTATGATAGGTGAAGACATGTGTTGAAGAGCATCTTTGAAAAAGGCATCTTTGGGCACCCCAAGGTGGACTATGACATGTTGTAAGAGAATATGCTATTTATAGCCTGTGTATGACAGATTCTCTTATAGCTATAAGTTATGATAGATATGACAGATTCTATGACGGGTATAAGAGTGGTAAGAGCATCTATCATAGCCCATTTTGGAAATAGGAGACCTCCTTGGGATGGGGTAACTTGACAAGTGTCAAGAGCATCCTACAGAGTTGGACATGTGTCCATAGGCATGGGTTTTGGTCCATGGGGCCATGTTGGATGTCCATCCCAATGTGGAGCCATATTTGCCTTGTATTTCTTATATAAAGAGGTGCTTTAGAGAGGAGATATACTATAGGTTTGACAGGTATTGTTATTCTACTGGTTTGTCTCCAGATACGAGTGTCAAAGACTCCTGAGATCTTGCATTGCAAGTGTATTGTAAACCATTTCAGTTTTAATAATACATTGTGTAGGTTTTGGAGTATGGGGTTTTTCACCTGATAATGGTTTTCCCCACGTATATCTTGTGTCTCTCTCTTCTGTCTCACTTTCTGTGTGTATGTGTATTGCTACGATATCTCCATTGTTGTTGTTAACATTCTGTAATTGTAAAGATTAAATTGAATTTGCACTCTCCTCCCCTCATTAGATTAGTGTAGGAAGCGATTTCTACACACCTAACTTCCTTTCAAAAATAAAGTATGAATAGAAGTCACTCCTCCAACGGAGTCAAAAGAGAAAAACTATGCACTCAAGCGTGTGAGTCTCGCTATGCAAGGGGGCAAGGGTATAAGTCCCTTCAATAAACATAGGTCTCTTAAGGACCTCAATCCATCAAGATAGACCTTCACAAACTCTTTAGAAAAACCATAAAAATTAGGGGGAAAAAACTAAAAAATCGTAGAACCTCAAATAAATCCCTAAAAATTGAATATGTTCTTCAAAATCTGCAATAGAAGAAGAATTTGTTCTTCTCTCTAGCTTAGCATGTGTTTTATTTCCATAGTGCTCCTTGCACCCTCATTTTATGTGTTTTCATCCTTATAGGTCCCCTTGGCAAAGCAAACAACTAGGTGAACTTGCAACATGGTTCATTGTATGTTTGTTCATTTGCAATTTCATTGTTCATCATTAATATCTCAAATGTCAAATTAATACTATTTTTGTAGGTATAGTTGTGACAAATTGACAATAGGTAAGGCCTATTTCAAGAATGGTACCTACCTTTCATGTAGACTACCATCCCCGAGGTGGAAAATATGTAAGCACTAAAAACACACATGAGTTAGCATGAGGACCTTATGATGATGTAAAATCCTAATCATGTACATGGAAGCAGGAATGAAAATGCCCTCTCAATAGTACTCCTCTTGGTGACACATGGTGTCTTGTTTTTCCTCTGTCAATTCTTCAAGATTCTAACCATTCTTCATTTCCCCTTTGTCAATTCTTCTTTTTTTGCATTCTTCACCTTGCCTACATGCTTAGTTTTCACCTTTTCATGATAATTTCACCTGTCAACACCTTGTTCTTAAGGTCTCTAACCCTAGGAAGCTTCTAAATAGCCTAATAGACCAAACCCATGTTTCATTTTTTTCTCATCTTTCTTCCTTTTAGGTTCACCCGTATTATTTGACAATATCCCTGGGTGACCCGATAATATCTCCTAGGTGACCCTACGCAGTTTTTTGCATCCTAGAGCCTAGCCCTAGTGACAGATCACCTTCTTAGCCTTCCAATAAGCATACACAACTACCAGTTCTCACCCAAGTGCCCTCCTTTTAGGGTCGCCCCCTGTTACTTGTTGGTCGCTCCTAGGTGACCTATCCTGGTAAAAGGGGTGACCCTCACAAGACTTCAAATGTGAATTTATCATTTTATTTGAGCCAAAAAATCTCTATTTTCACCCAATTTGCTTGCAAATTCAAGCCTAACATAGACAAGACCATAATTAACTCACCTACCACTCTCAATCAACCAAATTTAGCCCATGTGATCTAAATTTTACTCCTCTCTAACTTCTAACATCCATTCCTCCATGAGCACGATAAGATCTTAAGCTCATATCACTCTTCAAAAAATTGAGTTCACAAGCAAATTAATTGAGTCTGACTTATCAATCAAGCAAGTACTCTCCAATCAAGAGAGTTAATTCCTCAATCATCCCCATCCCCAATGTGCCAATCCATCCTATAAATACCACTCACCTCTCCATTATTTCTCAAGATGGAGAATGCTCTTCCCTTCTTCACAAGCTTTTCAACCTTCTTCATAGGCGTTTGAGCCTCTTAGTTTCTTTCTTTAGTCTTTTCAAATCTTCAAATCTTTCCCATAGGAAGCAAATTGAAGAACTGCAACCATTCCTAGCTTTTAGTTTGCTCTCTATTAGCGTCTTAGGTTCTCATGTAGGACACACGTGCCTTTTGTTTGTCATTTTTTTGCCATTCAAGATTTCAAAAGCTTCATTAGAGTATTTTCATGCTTTTTCAAGCTTTCAAAAGCTCACATCATTGCCTTCAATTATCATCTTCTCACTTGTCGCCAAGAGGAGGGCCTTGTTACTACAAGGGGATGAGGAGGTTGCTGAACAAAAAGGATTCTTGAGGGTAGTGCAAAGCTTGTGCACCAAGTTATTCTAGGTTCTTTTCATGTTTTCATAGTAATTAGATAATAAAATTTGATCTTGAAGAAAGTAACTTGTTTTTTCTTTGCTCTTGATAGGAATTGTTAGAATATTTTCATTGCATTGCAATAGATTAAAGTGCAATTTACTTTTCATAGATTAATTCATTTGCTTTCATTAGTTAGATCTTTACTTGCTTTCCTAGAGTAACATTCAAAAATTATTAGAAACATAAAAACATAGAATAGAATTACATGAGGTAAACTTCATCGTAAAGTGCATTCATATAGGATTGATTTATTATTCAAGAAAAATATAAAAATATAGCTTGCATATCATATAGTTGCATTTCATACATAAAAAAACAAAATCACAAAAATATTAGGAAAGTAAAAAGTGTGCAAACCCTTGATTTCATCATGAGGTAATAAGTAATCACATTCATGCAAGACACAAACCCTTGATAACATCACAAGGTAGCAATCACGTCAATCATAAAAGAAAAACCTAGGTCAATCTTGGTTGAAACAAGTCAACACATACCATCTCTCCTAACGTATTAGCGAATGTGCCTAGGACTTAGAGGAGAGTCGATCAAAGTAGTTCTAAAAGAACTAGAAGAAGTTAACCCTAGACCACAATTCACGCAAGAGCAACAACACATCATTAAGGTCATAAAACAAGATCAACAAGTTCAACAATGTCTCGAGGACCATGTGGCTGAATTATAACATCCAAGGAACATAAATGAAGCAAATCAACATTCATCCAGGCAATGGAATCTAAGAAATCCTATTAGGAGAAAAATCACAAGTGACCCTTTGATCCATATCATCATTTCAACATAATGTGCTATTTATAGAGCAAGGCAAATCCAAAACAATGAAAGGTCCCATATCAGGCCAACCACTCTTCGCAAGGTTCTGCTCCCACGTGAACAGAACAACCCTTGGGTCTCGACCCTGCTCAATTGGCTTCTACCATGAGAGCGAGAGTGACTATGTTTCGAAGAGTACACTTACAACATTTGCATCAACTCTAGATAAATTCCTGATAGAGTTGGAAAATAATGTTACATTTAAATCTTTTCTTATTTAATGTTTGAACCTAAATTTTATTAATTTATTGAATCTAATAATGTCTTAACCCTACATAAAATCCAATAGAGTTAATGAAATCATGGCCACTCCAAGTCTTTACCTATTTCTCCATTTCTAACATAATAACTTAACCATTCATGTCTTAAACCCTAGATAAAATCCAATAGAGTTAGAGAAATCATGGTAAATTGGGTTTTCATGCGAACACACTTTCCACATAATAAGTAATCTATTTCTATGGAAAATCATCACTCCACAAAATAAAAACTATTCACAAGTTATTAATTTCAAAAAAATAAATAATATAAAAAAATTTAAATTTCTCCAATACCATTAGAGAACCCTTCAATTCAAAATAAAATAAAATACAAACTCACTCAAAATTCTAAAAATACCCTCTTGTCTCATATTGATGTAACACCACAATTATGCAATCATATAAAAATTTTAAGAAAATTTGCAAGAGTTTGGGTACAAAATTCATATTTTTTTAATTAGATTTTCTACAATGTGAAAATAAAATTAAACAATTGTCAAGCACAAAGATTCATATTCCTTAACTACAACAAACATAAAACAACAATGGCATATGCATCACCACTTAAAATAGGAGCATGGCCATATACACATACTAACAAATTCAAATTTTCTTCACATAAGCATAAATAAAATCATACATATTTTTCATAAAGCTATGACAAAATCACAAGGAATACCTCTTTATTTGCAATGAATCTAGGTTTTATAAAATTGTAAATCTTTCCCTCTCCAAGAAGAACCGATAACAAATCCCAAGCTCTCACAAAACTTCCTTCAAGCTTTCTCAAAAATTTCTTCAATCTTTCAATGCAAACAAGAAAGAGTTTTTTAAAAAATACCATCTCTCTTTTTTGCTTTCTAAAAACTCAATGAAAAACAAGAAGCCAAATAGAATGAAAACCTTTTGCATATAAACCAATACCTAAAATCAATTTCCCTTTCAATCATTTTCACACTTACTTTTTCAAATACAAGATAATATCCAATTTCCAATAAATATTTATCCTCACAAAAATATCTAATATGACCCTTTTATCATGTTTTTAAAGTCAATTTCATACTTTTTGATAAGTTAGAAACCTTGTTAGGATATATACATAGGAAACCCACTTTAGTTTTGCAATTAAAATATGAAAATAACATTTTCAAAGACCTTTGAATTTTTCATTTCAATTTCAAATGTTCATCTTATAATGTCAAGTACATTCTAACATTTCATAATGCTATTTAATTATTTTTCTCCAAAGCAACCAAGATGTATATGCAAAAATAATAAAAACACACGAGGGAATGCAAACATTTACGAAGTTAGCACAAAGGGGAATTCAAAATCACATGTGATTCTATAATGTCCCCTTCTAGATTTTCCCTAGATTAAACTCTACAATTGTAATTATGATACATTAGGGTTAGGGGGATGACTTACAAGTAGTTATTTCTTCATTATGCTCCTGAATAGAACTCCTACAATCATCACATAGAGAACACAAGTACAATATATATACATATAAACTAATGCCATTGTTAGGGTTAGCTACAAATATATCAAGCTCATAATACAATTCCAACACTATCGAGATAGGGACATGATAGGTTTGACCCAGCCAACCCATACTAAGCCCAAGAACGAAACTTTGGCCCTCCTAGCTTTGGTGGCAAGACTTAGACATCCACCAAAGTGGGGTACTTAGCAGAATGCTGGTCTTACTTCCCTATCCATGCCTTATCACTTATAATTAATAAATCATCATAGTAGGAATGGTACGGGGATCATAGCGGAGTTCTCAGTTTATCCAATCTAAGCCCAAGAGCGGGACTTTGACCCTCTTGGCCTTGATGGCAGGGCTTTGACATCCATCCAAGGTGGGGTACTTAGATGGAAACCTTATACCCTCTTACCTATGTCTCCTTCCCTTCCTCCATGATGAGGTTCAATATATTTTATATATAAAAGATATTGATGCATAATAAAACAATATCATATACTGTATTATTATCTCGTATTCTATACATGATTCATTATACATAAGTAATATAAATTGCAAGGGATATTAATTCTTGATTGCAACTATATTATCAGACTTACAAATTATTATTAATATATGTTACTTACTTTGACTCTAAGTTCTTTGGCTACTGCTCTTTCTGCAAATCTAAATATATGTATTTATGGGATACTCTTTTTATATTTTCTTCGGATGATGTTTTCCTTCTATTTCACAACCTTTATTTATTTCCCTTTAAAAGGATATGTTCGAAGAGGCATGTCTCTTATTATTTTTATTACTTTATATTAATTCATTTTTGTGGTAAAACTAGTTCTAACCATACGTAACTCCATTATCATAAGAGAATAGGTTAAAAGATGTTTATTTATTTTATTTATATTTATATTATATCATTTATATTATAATAAATGATATTTTATTTATTATTTATACTATATCATTTATATCATAATAAATGATATACGATTTATATTATATTATTTGTATTTATATTATAATGTAAGATAATTATAAGAATATTTGTATTTATATTATTAGATATATTTATAATATATTATATTTATATATATTGTTATTTATAATATGGATATTATATTTTAATTATAATAAGATATTCATACAATAATATTATTTATTAAATAATATATAATGTATGTAATTATTTCTATCATTCTAAATAATATTTTACAAACCCTTTTTATCATGTTCAAATCTTTACTTTAACAGTGTCTTGATATGGGGAGATGACAGATTCAGATAGGGTTTCACAGGCATAAACATCTCATGTCTGATCACTCCTACACAAATCAAGACAGGTTTTAGGCAAACCATGTAAATGCCTCTAATTAACCACCACTAGGATTTTACATTTACCTACATACTTCAATCAAACATCACATGCCCCTATCCAATATGTAACAACAAGACAAGTTTTAGGCAAACCATGTGAATGCCTCCATTAACCACCATTAGGATTTTACATATACCTACACACTTCAATCAAATATTACATGCTCCTATCCAATACAATAATGGAAGCAAAAGGTGAAATCAACAAATCGTCATTCACATTTCAATAATAACATCTAACTACAACATCATAACAATACAAACAATACATGATGTAGTCCTTTTTAGTAAACAAGACGAGGCAGGTAATAGTTAACACAGGTAAACATTAGATTTATGCTTTAGGTTACAAACATCTTAGAGCTTTACTTACCGCGAACACTTTTATCAAATAGTTTGTGATGTTAACAAGACCGTAATAAAATCCTCCATTTATTTATTTTTTCAAGATTTGGAAAGTCTAACAACAGTTGTGCTTACTAATTTTCATGTGTCGAAAGCCTAATGTTAAATCTGAGCCATCTGTTTCACTAATGCAATCGTCGTACTTTTTTCTATGGAATTTGGAATTTGTTAGGATTATTTGATTTTTATTTGGTCTTCAACTCGTTTTGTCTTGTGTGTATAATTTCTTTTCAAATTGAAAGCAAGTAATTACTAGCTCCAAATTTAGGCCACTAAACGCCATTGGAGACATAATCACCCCATCATTGAATTGGAGAGAGAGAAATGTTGAAACAATGCAGGTTATTTTTGTTTTTATATTTAAAGTGGATTTTGTTTAGCAACCAAATTTTGTGTCAATAGGAATTAAGGATCATATTCTTTCTTCTCATTTTAGCCGCCTTATAGTGTCATTTCAAAACCCTCTTTTTGTCCCAAAATTCAAAAGCATTCCATCTCCTTCCCGTCCCCACTTGAGTCCCAAATCCTATCTCAAATGTTTATTAGGTCTCCTATATTAAGGTAATTCACAATCCCCTGAGTCAAAAATCTTACTAAAGAGCGGTCACATTGTTTGTTCCACCTCCATCTATCATATTGAAAGGAAAAAATCAAAAGCAATAAACATGTCATAACATCATGGCATTCATAACACTTAGAAGATAGTACTTCATATTTCATATTTGTGAATCATATCAAAACATATTGCATCTCATTCATATCATAAAAAGATAAAAACAAAATTACATCATCCATGTGTAATCATCATAGGTATGAAGTCTCATAAGAAAAATAAAAGGTCTAGCCAATCATATGCACAAGAGGAAAAATGAAGTACAAGTTGATTGAAGCTATGTATAGATCTCAACCAATTAGGTCTCACAAAAATAAGTGCAAAATAAAGTCTGAATACAAGTCACCCCTCCAACGGAGTCAAAAGAGAAAAACTATGCACTCAAGTGAGTGAGTCTCCCCATGCAAAGGGGGCAAGGGTATAAATCCCTTCAATAAACATATGTCTCTCAAAGACCTCAAGCCATCAAGATAGACCTTCACAAACTCTTCATAAAAACCATAAAAATTAGAGCAAAAAAAACCTAAAAAATCGTAAAACCTAAAAAAAATCCCTAAAAATTGAATATGTTCTTCAAAATTTGCAATAAAAGAAGAATTTGTTCTTCTCTCTAGCTTAGCATGTGTTTTGTTTCCATAGTGCTCTTTGCACCTTTGTTTTACATGTTTTCAACCTTACAGGTCCCCTTGGCAAAGCAAACAACTAGGCAAACTTCCAACACAGTTCATGGTATGTTTGTTCATTTGCAATTTCATTTTTTATCATTAAAATATCTCAAATGTCAAACTAATACTAGTTTTTGTAGGTACATGTACGACAGATCAACAATAGGTAAGGCGTATTTCAAGAATGGTACCTACCTTTCATATAGACTACCGTCTTCGAGGGGTCAAATATATAAGCACTAAAAACACGCACGAACTTACACGAGGACCCTATGATGATGTAAAATCCTAATCACATACATGCAAGCATGAATAAAATGCCCTCTCAGTAGTACTCCTCTTGGTGACACGTGGTGTCTTATTTTTCCTCTATCGATTCATCAAGGTTCTAACCATTCTTCATTTCCCCTTTGTCGATTCTTCTTTTGTCGCATTCTTCACCTTGCCTACATGCTTAGTTTTTTCCTTTTCATGTTAATTTCACCTATCGACACCTCATTCTTAAGGTCTCCGACCCTAGGAAGCTTTTAAATAGCATAACAGACCATACCCATGTTTCAGTTTTTGCTCACCTTTCTTCCTTTTAGGGTCACCCATATTATTTGACAATCTCCCCCAGGCAACCTGACAATCTCCCCCTAGCAACCCTACCTTTTTGCATCCTAGATCCTAGCCCTAGTGACAAATCACCTTCTTAGCCTTCTAATAAGCATACGCAACTATCGGTTCCCACCCAAGTGCCCTCCTTTTAGGGTTGTCCCCTATTACTTGTTGGTCGCCCCGAGGGTCAGCCCCGGGTGACCTACCCTAGTAAAAGGGGCGACCCTTGCAATATTTCAAACATGAATTTCTCCTTTGATTTGAGCCAAAAAAAAATCGTTTTCACCTAGTTTGCATGCAAATTCAAGCCTAACATAAACAAGTCCATAATTAACTCACCTACCACTCTCAATCAACCAAATTTGGCCCATGTGATCTAAAATTAACTCCTCTCTAACTTCTCCTAATAGTCATTCCTCCATGAGTGATAAGATTTTAAGCTCATATCACTTTTCAATCAATTGAGTTCACAAGTAAATCAATTAAGTCTATCTGATCAATCAAGCAAGTTAACTCTCCAATCAAGAGAGTTAATTCCTCAATCATCCCCATCCCTCATGTGTCAATCCATCCTATAAACACTACAACAAAACAAGTAATTAGCGCCTAAAATAGTGCTGAAATCTAGTGCATTTGAGTCCATGAATTGGACATTTCTGCCAGCGCCAAACTCGGCAACCAATTGCATTTCACTTTTGCACCAGGTTTAGCGCCAGTTATAACACCAGGGTTAGTGCCAGGTTTAGCGTCAGATTTTAGTGCTAGGTTTAGCACCAGATTTTGTTGCTTCCAGTTTGGCTTCTGATTTTGCTTCTGGTTTTGCTTCTTGTGTTGCTTCCAAGTTTGCTTCCGGTTTTGCTTCCAGTTTTGCTTCCGATTTTGCTTCTAGTTTTTCTTCCACTTTTGCTTCCAATTTTGCTTCCACTATTGCTTCCAATTTTGCTTTTAGTTTTGCTTCCAAGTTGGCTTCCAGTTTTGCTTCCAATTTTGCTTCTAGTTTTTCTTCTAGTTTTGCTTCCAATTTTGCTTCTGGTTTTGCTTCCAGTTTTGCTTCCAATTTTGCTTCCAGGTTTGCTTCCAATTTTGCTTCCACTTTTGCTTCCACTTTTGCTTCAAATTTTGCTTCCAGTTTTGCTTCCAATTTTGCTTCTAGTTTTGCTTCTGATTTTGCTTCCAATTTTGCTTCCAAGTTTGCTTCTGGTTTTGCTTACAGTTTTGCTTCCACTTTTGCTTCCCTTTTTTCTTCAAATTTTGCTTCCGATTTTACTTCAAATTTTTCTTCCAGTTTTGCTTCCAATTTTGCTTTTGGTTTTGCTTCCGGTTTTATTTCCAGTTTGGCTTCCAAATTTGCATCCCATTTTGCTTCTGATTTTGCTTCCAATTTTGCTTCTGATTTTGCTTCCAATTTTGCTTCCAGTTTTGCTTCCATTGTTGCTTCCAATTTTGCTTTCGATATAATATCACTTGTTGCTTCCAATTTTGCTTCCATTTTTGTGTCTTTTGTTGCTTCTAATATGACTACTATTATTGCATCTTTTGTTGCTTCTAGAATTGCTTCCATTATTACTTCTTTGTTTGCTACCTGAATTGCTTCTATTTTTGCTTCCTAGATAACACCAAGTTTTTCTTCCAAGATTGCTTCTGGTTTGCTTCTAATTTGGCTTCCATTGTTACTTCCTTTTTTGCTTCTAAAAATGCTTCTTGTTTTGCTTACATTTATTAATTTAATATGTTTTATATCAATTTAATTAGTTAAATATAGCATGCCTCTTAAATAACTCATATGATTATAGAGTAAGTAATTTAATTATTTAACTCATATGATTAAATAACAAGATAATTATTATAACATGATCATCATCTATAATTAAAACAAGTGAGTCAAATATCTATAATTTAATTGAATTTGACAACATCCATCCTGAGCAGTAAATTAAAATCATCATACATAATAAATATCCATCCAAAAATCATCGACCACTTTTAATATATATAAATTGACAAGTCAATACTGATAAGATCATCATCATATATAACTAAAACAAGTGAAAGTCAAATATGCCAGTAGATCAATAACATGTCAAAATGATACATGTACAAATGATATAAGTAAAAATGATAAATTAAGTAACTCAAAATGATACAAGTAAAGATGATACATGTCCAAATGATATAAGTCAAAATGATACATAAATTTATGATACAACTCATTAATATGGTACTGCAGGCTGTGAAAATGATACATGTGATAGCTAGTGACCATGAAAAGAGGCATCATAATGATATATCAACAATGATCCATGATGTAGTCTATATGATCATGAATGTCACTGGCTACTATGAGCAACTGCCTCATCATCATCATCACCATCGTGATCATCATCATCACCATCGTGATCGTCATCATCATCATCGTCATCAGCCTTAGTATCTTCTATATCTGCATCATCATCATCCTCTACCATGTGATATGTACTAGAACCAATATAATCTAGATCTCTATCATGAGGATCATCTTGATCTTCTAGAAGACCCGTGTTCTACAAAAAAAACATTTAAAATGAAAAGTTATTATTTATTTCATGCAATAATTTATTTTTCTGTTATATATCTAATATTACAAAATATGAAACAAAACCATAATCATATTACATCATATCAAAGTGTACATACCATAATAAAATTTCAAAAAAGTTATAGCTAATATGTCATTCCAATGATGTAAAACATGCAACAATTCTAATAAACAATAGTAAAGATCATACAAAAATTTGTTATAAATTTAACTATCAATTGTAAATTCTATTACATAACCTTAAGTGCTACAAATTGCTTGGTTGAAAGCTTCCATTTTGACACAAGCAGGGAGGATGGTAGCAAAGGTTGTGGAATTTGGCTTTACACCAGCCAATTGCATTTGCTTTAAAATTTCTGAAGCCTTTTCAACAAATCCATTTTGTGCATATCCTGCAGTCATTGCAGTCCATGAGACCACATTTCTTTGAGGCATTCTGTCAAATAATTCACGTGCCTTGTCTATGCTTCCACATTTTGTATACATGTCTAACAGGGTAGTTGCAACTACAACATCTGACAAAATTCCTCTATCCTTTATGTATTGATGGATGTCCATACCCTATTCCAAAGCTCCCATTTTGATACAGGCAGGGAGGATACTGGTAAAGGTTGTGGAATTTGGTTTTCAAACAACTCATACTCATAGAGTCATGGTTTTAGGTCACGTATGTTATGGTAACAACAAGGGATTCCAATCATGGTTACAATAGCTAAGGCTGCCCTCATTTGTGACCATAACAAGGTTCTTGGACAACACTATCTTGCTCTTCACACTGGGTACTATATAGGCCAAGATTGTGTTGAAGAAATCACTTGATGGTTACCTATATAGTGATACCACACCCTAATACCCCATGCATTCTAAATAGCTTGAGATTTATACAATACTCAACCAAGATGAAATTGTGTCACTGTACCACACTTAACTATGATAGTCCTTTCTTGACAACAATTTGTAATCTTTAGACTATTTGGATCCTTGCCACAAATAAATATTAGGTCAATGACACAAGGATTTTAAACAAAAAACATAATCTCAACTCTATATTCACCCCCTTGGTAGTCTCAAGGGCCACGTTGAGACAAAAAATGCTAATGTACCATTATGACAGTTATGATTGTCCTCCATCATTTCAATGTGCATTTGAAACTTGAGATAAGGATTGGGGAGGTCTCCATTTGTAAAAACATGGAAAATACTCATGGAAAGATCTTTAAAATAGGCATATTTAACTTTAGGCATTTCTGTAGACCCTAGGAAGGTGGATGTAAACTTAGTGACTTTAATTACCACCACAAAGACTATCCCCTTTGTGACTATGACAAGGTAACATTGTCATGCTCTTTATGACAATCCCTTCTCCATTGGGTGATGGCCTAATAAAATTTATCTCCTTTGTGATTTCAATGCCTCTCTAATGCACTATCATAGGAGTCTTGACAGTCCTTATGTATCAGTGAATAAGGCTTCCAACAAATCCAAAAGGAGGGCTTAAGATTACATACAAAGTCCTAGTCTTCATACCCTAGTCACATATCACCCCTCTAAGAAGACCTCAAGATAATTGCCCTTTAATACAGGAAGTCAATGCAGTTTTAAAAGATAAAGTGCAAGAGGCCAAAGGACAAGAAAACATAAGGCCTTAAGGGGTTTAAAAAAATAAAAATATAGGCTTGCAGACTCGACTTAAAACCCTAACCCTAGGTGGGTACCACCAGAACCCTTTAACTTGGCATTGCAAAACCTTGTCCAATCTAATTGTGGGAAGCTAAAATCAAGCATGTACACTCACATATGATAGATAAGTATGCCTACCAAGTGGTTTGGCATAAAAATGAATAGGCTTCAAATTATAACCCTTCAAAGTAGGCCACTGGAGTATATTGTACAGGTGCATTTCTGAGTGCTGCAGTCAGATTTTTTATTGTGGGAACCTAAAATTTTTGCAAAAAATGGTAGGAAATTTTAGGTTCCAACAATACCATTAGTTGGAGGCAGGCAAACAAGGGTTTTCTATTCATTATTAGCATGTTAAACTTAAGCATATGAGATATCATGGAAGACACAAAATGTTGTGGATAATGAGCACAAGATTAGGTTAATTGCAACCACTTTTTGTAAGAAAGCACAAGACTAGTATACTTATTATGATCCTAATGGAACCAAGAAGGGTCCTAAAAGATAGAAGAGTAATCATTTGTCATCTAAGAGAAATCTTACATTTAAGGGTGCTAGGGCCAACAGAGAAGTACTTTAGAACTCGTCCTATGCATCAATAAACAACTCAACACAAGAAATTCAAATTGACATATTAACACAACAATATCCAACTAAGTTATTGAAAGTCAACTATTGATACCTCGTTCTCCATCCAGATTACAAAATCGGTCCACTTTTTTCTTTGTAACATTTCCTTTTCAAATTGGCTTAGATGCTGGCCATATTTCTCCTCCTATCAAAACATGGCACATGGACTAGTTAAACTAATTAATATGCAATCATTTACTTTTTCCTAGGAAATTTTTTAAAATATCATTTAACTTATTAAAGATACTTACAAATGTACAGATCAAGGTCTGTAAACCTTTCTAGCCACTGTGATGCATGGTACGAAGTTTGTCAAGCCTAGCCTTGGAGGCCTTGTCCTAAAACATATACTAATTCAATTTAACTATGCACAAATAAAATTTAAAAATCGTTTAATAAATTTGATATAATCTTATGAGAAAATTCAAATACCTACATACTCTCCTCACTAGACTTCCATTGTGCATTGGACTTCTCATATGCTTTTACAAGTTCTTTCCATACTTTCAAATTTACAACAATTGGCCTTTTTTTGAACCTTTGCTCGGGAGGGAGTTTTTTTATCTTCTTTGTTTGGTTGCACCAAAATCTCTTGCAGTTTTGAGACATTTGTAGCTTTATCTTCTTTACAGACCAACCTATGCCAAATTTAGTCTCCATGTCTTGGATAACTACTTTTTGCAAGTGCATGGGTATATTTGAGAATGGCAAATGTAGATGGTCTTTGAACCATTGAAGGCATGATTTCTTCAACCTATTCACAAATGTTTTTCCAACATCTGTCATTTGGACATCCCCTGAAACCACATCGTATTCTATCTTGGTATCGTAGGTACCAATGCAAGATGCAAAACATGGCGTGGTGGTCAAAGAAGTCTATGTCCCAAGAGTGGGTGGGACATTGGAAGCCTGTGTTCCCTGTTCCACATTCTTAGAGGTTACTTTTATTGATTTCCTCCTGGATCTTTTGCTCAATCCATGACTAGTTGGGGAATCAATTGATTCCCTTTGACACTGTTGATTTGGTCGTAATGTTTCAGGGGCTTTACCAGATCATTTTTCTATGTATCTGGCAAGCATTGTCAAGTCCACACCATCCAATTTGTTCACTGCCTCTACCCCCACTATGGAAGCTAATGCCTCTTTATCTTTGTCAGTCATATATATATATATATATATATATATAATTTCTTCTTTTAAATTTACAAATAAAAAACTAAAAACTAAAAATCAAAGAAACAATGGAAACATTTACAAATCTATAAATTGACAATGAATTACCTCATTGTGGCTAGAGTCTACTGCCTTTGCTCTCTTCCCTCTATTGCTTGACATTTTGAGGTGACCTAGGGAAAATTATTTTCATTCAGTCTATGGAGGCAAATGAAGTACACACTGCCAGGTATGAAAGTTTTCGTCTAGTTTTTCTATATTCCTCAAGGTTTTTGACCTTTACTTTGTAGAGCAAATTATGAAGTTGTTTTCCTATGAATCAATTGGTGCCTTGGGAGGGAATCTATAGTTCCTGGCCTAATTTTAGTTTTCTCACCCTCATCTCAAAATCCCTATCTTCTCATATTGTCTCGACTAACCTCTATTTTAGTTTGCTCACCCTCGTCTCAAAAGCCCTAATTTTAGTTTGCTTACAATCGACTTGTCTTAAAGCACTCGACTACTTTCTTAGGAAAGAAGCGAGAAAGTTGTCTTTAGAGAAAGGTATTGATGGTAATGATAAGTGAACCTAGGCATTGGGGTTTGAAAAATGCCTTCACTACTCTCAGATGCAGAGGAAATAATGCAATGTCTACAATTTTACCCTCCTTTGCAACCACATGAGACTTGAACGATTCGCCTGTAAACAAAACAATTTTCACAACCCTTTCTTCACAATCCTCTCCATTTAATCGAAACAAAAATATATTTGGGAATACAAAAATTTTATTTTAATTGTAACCTTACCTATGGTGTCACAAACTAAATCGAATTTCTCATCTACTTTCTTGTTTTTCCCTTTTTTCTCCTCTCTTCGCATGGCATTTTTCTGCTTTTTTCTCCTCTAATTCACGTGGCATTTTTCTTCTATAATTATTGAATTTCTCATATAATTCAGGCAAGATCTCCAACCCAAATGCTCGATCTCCAAACAGAAAATGAACACCAAAAATCAATAAAGTTTTGTTTTGTTTTGTTTTGTTTTGGGGTATGTGCAGGTGGGAATTTTAAAAAAAAATTATCCAATAGTCAATGATATAGTCATAGCAGTTACCACTGACTTTTAGGCCTAAATGTAATCTTTTTGGGATGCCAAAGGCAGCGCAAAGTGCACCTAATTTAGCACCAATCAGTGCAAAATGATGTATTTTGCTTGGAAGTTGATAAAAAAGTAACCTCACCAAATTTGGATTGTCCTTATAATAAGTAACTATATCTTGTTTCCATGATAGCATTTTGACTTCATGCTTCTCTAATGATTAGCTCAATAATGACTCACTCTTTCATGACCTTACAAAGATGGTTGGTGAAAATCCTTATGCAAGTGATATGGCTTTGGAAAAACCAAACAACTCTTCTCTTACTATCATGATGACATGATATTGGGACTATATTGGTAGCTTATGGAGTGTGCTTATGGTATTGTGATTTTCATTTCTATGTTCTCATTAACCTATTTCAGGTTGAAGCATGGTAACTAACCCAGTAGCTATTATGACAGTCATACAATGACTAGACAATCCTCTCCACTTTGACTATGATAGTCCTATGCATGGTGTTTTCTTCATGACAGTCCCCAATGATGTAAATTATTGATAGTAGCTAGTTCAAATGGAGTTTTGGATGGTGTAGTAAGTTGTCCCTATGGCTCATCATAGTGCATGCCTTGGTTATGTCCTTGTGACATTACTCTCTAGATATCTCCTCTTTATAGTGACAAGGTTTCAAGAACATGACAACTTAGGTAAGGTATCAACTTGTCTCTTTAACCTCTGGATTGTCATTTTTCAAGAATTAATCTCATTGAAATGCAAAGACATGTCATAGATTAGGTGAAAAGATCAAGGAGATGCATGTTATAGAGTATAAAACTCAAAATCAAAGGTCTTTTTGGGCCTTTTTCCAACAATATGAGCAAAATTCAAACTTTAAACATGTGGCACAGGTACCATATGACTCAATCACATACATCACACATGTGGGACCACTAAGAAGGGAGGTATGTGTTTAATATGAGCAATGACAATTGCACATAATGTTTAAGTTCACTTCAACAAATATTTGGGGTTATGATAGCTAATGAAGGGTTTTCTTTTCAAAGGAAACCATTAATTTTGGAGTGAAAGGTAATGGTGAAATATAACATAAACTCCCTATAATTAAATAATATCCAATGGCTAGGATTAACCTAACAAAGATCTAATGATGTGATTTCAAAATTAACATCCAAATTATCCTTCCCTCCATCAGAAATTTAAAATTTTGGTGTCAAAGACTCTTTGAGACTGTTTTGAGGGTTCTATGATAGTTTTGAGGGTTTTATGGCCACTTGGAGAGATATAGATTGCCTTAAAATGACCCATAAAAGAAAAAGGAGAGTCAAATATGAAATAAATGTCTTTTTGATGTCAATTTGTAGTCATCTTGTAATCATAAGATTTGAGATCTAGTTGTCAAGATTTCACATGTAAACTTTTTCTGAAGAGCAAAATGTTGCAATGTCCTATTTTGTTTTTCATAGTGTGTCTTAATGAAAAGTGAGTGTATTAACAAGATAAATTCAAGAATATTCTCTTTGTGCACAACTATTATGTGACTATTATCATTGTTGTGTATTATAGGATCCAGAGGAGGCCATGGAGAGAGGACGTGGATGGCGTAGAACTACTAAATCGCAAAGAGGAAAGTGGGTGGAAATAGATATGACAATGGAATCTGCAGATATAATAGAGGTAAGAAGAGAAAGCAACCTCAACCAAAGGAGGAAGGTGTTTATGAATTCACAAATGCTATAACATAGAGGAGATAAAGTCATTTTTTTATCCACGAGGCCTCTGAGGTCAAACTTACTAGTTGAAAATGCACAGGAATGGTGATTAAATGTGATTCCATGATTGAGGGAAAAGTTTGAAAATTAGGATGGCCAAAACATGATATCAATATGTCAAATATATGACTAAAGTGAGGTTTTGTGTTGGATAGCATATTTGTTGAAATGATATAATTGGTGCACTAAACATTATTTACTATGTTGTGTATTATAGGGGCCAGACGAGGCCATGGCAAGAGATCATGTCATATCAAATGAGGACACAACGGATGAAGTGGGAAATCAGGTACTCAAATCCAATTTCCTTAGGAAAAAATGATCTAATGGCATTTTGTGATATGTCCATCTTTTCTCACAGTATTATTGAAATTTATAATGTATTATCCAATCTTGACATAAATTAATGCATGTTCTTGATTATTTTAGATGGAGATTGGAGCAAATACAGAGCCTAAGCGTTCAACTAGAAAATGAAAAATGTATGTATGTGGACGTGGACCTAAAACTATTAAATCACATAGACAACAGTGGGTGGAAGAGGATATGACAATGGATCCTGCAGGCACAACAAATGATTGCACTGAACAAGAGGTTGGTCAAGACTATAGTACACGGGATGAATACTTTGAGAAAATTGTTGTTTGTGGATGTTCTATATGTTGTGGAAAGAAACAATTCAAATGAATGATTGTACAAAGACATTACATATATGATGAGCTTCCAGTTGGTAGTATGCCTCCTACAATCGATTCAAATCCAATAGGAATTGTGGTAAGGAATTTTCCAAATTGATATAAATAACATGTATACTTCATTTAAACATTGTTTTATATTATTTAAATAACTAATTTTTTTCTTAATGGATACTTGCAAGATAAAGTTCTTGGCTTAAAGTTTCCTGGATCACTAAATTCTAGCCTAGAGGGCAATGATCATTTATCATATGATACATCTAACAAAAATATGTGCCAATATACCAGCTCGGAAGATGAGGAATTGATGAAAACAAGCAACAAAACAAGAACCAGTTTAAAGATGCATAATTTGCTTAAAGACAAGGGGATGGTGGACTAAATACCCTATGAGAATGAATGTGATGGAGATGATGACTTGCCCCTGAGTTTGAGATCAATTTACAAAGAGACATTTGATCGTTGACTATATTGTGTTTGGCCTAGTGATCAACAACTACCTAGAGTGTACGAGGTGTTTCAATTTTGGGGATACAACTACATGATACGACCCTCCAATATTCATGGAGCAAATCTAGGCCTCTTTATTGTACAAAATGTACATGTGGGATCTAAACATAGAAACAATTTAGAACAAACCACTAGGAGATTAATGTCATATTATGGTCCATCATATTACAGTGGTGAATGGAGAAGGCTAGTAGAATATAAGCCTAGCATGTCAGCATATGGTCTAAATTCGAATATGTATACACATCGTCTCCAATTGGAAAGTGGAAAAGAAATGAATAGAGGTCATCTTATGTATATAGATGGACATGCATACACACACAAAAGTATTACAGGATTTATTAATGGTAGTAAGGGAAGGCACCCTGCTATAAGACCGAATTGTCAATTAATTGAGGTTATAAATGATAAAGATGGAGATATGGACAAAGAGGTTGATAGATTGATAATGGTTGAGGCTATTATGGACCTTACCATTGGGGATGAGTTATTGATTGATTACCCCTTCTTAAAACGTAATCCTGCGCGAAAGAAGAGGGAAGAACAAGGTCTCCCTAAGGATGTTCTTAAGGGCAGAAAACCAAAGAATAATAAATGAGTGTGGACTGATGTTTTATAAACTATGTTGTCAAAATTGAGTTTTATTTAAATTATTGTATAAAAAAGGTAGTCTATAAAATAATGTTCCATTATTCAATTGATGTATATATGTTCATACAATTTATATTTTTATTTTTTAAGCCATATTTGATTATATTTCTTTGAAATTGATACATTTATGATTTATCCAATTGTTGCCAAACATTAAATAATGCTTGTGTTTGTTGATAGGTAGAAGATGTTGATGAAACACATACTAATACCCAAGATCCAACTGGGTTATTAAGATTTGGATGGGATGATCCAAACCATCCTTTAAACAATACCAGGGCGAAAAGAGCATTATTGAAGAGAATACTACCAGCTGAGAAATTTGAAGAGCTGATGAGATCCTCATACATTGATGACATGCCACCTAGCCTTAATGATGATGATCATGATAGTGAAAATTCAATGCATGAAGAAGGATTGAATGAAATGCTTACAGATTTCTTTGGGGATGAAAAGAATGATGACAATAATGATCATATGGTTGATAGTAACAATGATAGCAGGGGTAATTACCACCAACGTAATGTTGATGATAACAACTTGAAAGACTCCATCAAGCAAGTAGCGAAGACACCCGTGTTCAAATCAGGTCCAAGTAGAACCTCAAAACTAGCATGCACATTAATATTATTAGAAATCAAGTCACTATTTGGTTGGTCAGACAAAGGATTCACTACCCTAATAAAGTGAGTTGAAATCTATTTCTTACTTTGCAATTATCAATTGGTGTACATAATTTGTAAACATTCATCAATTTCATTTATATTTCTTTAAGGGGATTTTAAAACCATATATTGTATATAAATAGTCCTAGTATAGATTGACATATCAAACATGTTCATCATAAGTCAAACATTTAATTGATTTAACCTCTGGCAATCTTACAGGGCACTAAAAACTAAAATATTCCTTGAAGAAAATGTGTTGCCATCAACTTGCAGAAAGGTGCATCTGTTGTTGGTTGAGTTGGGGATTGAATATAAGAAAATTTATTCATGTAAAAATGATTGCATTTTATACAGAGATGAATATCAAATCAAGGTAGAATGCCATGTATGCAAAGAGAAGAGATATCGTGTAGATGTACAAGGTCCTACCGTTCCAAAGAAGGTTTTATGTCACAAGCCAATTATACCTAGACTTCAACGAATGTTTCGTTGCAAGTCACTTGCACAATTGATGGACTGGCATGCAAAGAATAGGAGTAAAGATGGATTCATGTGAATTCCAATGTGAGGCCTACTTTTTACACTACTATTCATGAGACTTTTTCTAGTGATTTTTATTAATATTTATATGTTGAGAGACTTTTGTTCTAGAATCTTGCTTATTGAACCTAATTGATTTTAAGAAAATATTTGTGCAATGATAATTTAGATATTGTTTTGAAGAAAATGATTAATGGTTATGGAAACTTAATATGATGCTATGGTTGAATGTTTAAGATGCATGTATTTAGTTTTGCTTCGGCTATGATATTTATATGTGATATTGACTTCGAGTTTGAGTGTGCAGGTATTTCTAACAAAACCACTATTACAGGAGACCATCTCATACCTATGTTGTATCCCTTGTGAGATGATCTAGTTCAATGAGGAACTAAGATCAACCTTGTGCTTGGAAAATGTTGTAATGTTGTAATGTGTTAGTGATGCATGAGGTCATGGGAATAAGGGTTATCTTTTGATTTACTTTTATTATGATAAGTGTTGTAAGTAATGATGTTTTTAATCTTGTTTAAATTGTAATTCTTTTAGACCCTTTATTTTGTGTTTTATTTGACTCTGGGAGTCCTACCTAGGTTTAAAACAACCCTAGGTTATACCCTATGGGTCTAGGGTCCTTTTTGACTAGGATAACCCAAGGTTAACTTCCATATGGCCACTTCAACTTCAGGGTGAAGTAAAGTGACGAATTTGGAAGCATGGGGGACATGGGATGAGTGGAATCCACACTCATGCCCACTTCCAAGTCATAGAGCCACTCCATGGTTCCCTAATAATGGAGTGCTTGTCTCCATGTGCCTCCTTTTGGTGGGGTTCCCCTTAATGAGGGTGTTGTGTCACCCACTCTTTCTTTTATTTTAAGATTACTTGTTTATTTTATTCCTTCATGTGGGCTTTAAAGGGGAACCTATTGAGTGGGGGTACATTGTTTTATGACCACTAGGTTAATGGAGGAGTGGGGGGGTTGAGTTGTTTATTCCCACTTGGGAAATTAGGAAAATAGAGGAATTAGTTTTAAAAGTAGGAGGAGAAGGAGAGTGAGGGGGTTGGATCATTGTGAGAAGAAGGTGGGAAGAGGATCTCTACATCAACTCTCATTCCATAATTGGGCTTTGTAAGGTTGGTGATACAATTCTACTCTCTATGTGAATGTTGTTTGAAATGTATGTTTGTCTCTGATTGATGAATGAGCTTTGGATTAGCCTTCTTTGAGTGTGTTTGTTAGTTTTGGGTTATTTGTTTTAGGTGTGGAAAGAGCGCCTTCCAGTTGGAAGGAAATACTCATCTAGTATAGGGAAGGGGAGGTGTGACCCTCCCCAGGTGTCATATTGTTCTTGATATTTTTTCATTCCTTGTGAGCATATTGGTTCTTTTATAGCCTAGAGGGCTTACGGCCTTGTGTGCCTATTGGGATATCCCTGGTGTTTGGGTTTATTGGAAGGCTTGAGGCCTTGTGGAGAAAGAAATACTTGTTGGGTTGAGGCCTTGTGTTACCTTGTGGTATATTATGAAAAATGACACCTAGGGGTTAGAGTTGTCTACTTCCCTACCCTCTTGAACTCACCTAAGCTGGTTCATTGTAATGTGAGTCTACCATGGGGTTTTGTGTAGTAATTACTTGGTCGTTGTACTCAATGTTGTGAAATGTTGCCTTGTATGTTCTACCCTGGTATGAAGATGGTCTCCCTAGCTCAGGGGTGACCCTCTTGTGGGTCAAAGGTAGGGAGGAGAGCTAGAGGTTTCTTGTTGTCTCCCTTGTATTCTTGCAGGTTAATGTTGAAGCAATGTGAAAGTGATTGAAGATGTGTTACCTTGTTAAAGAATCTGTTTACCTTCCTGTTGCATTAAGAGCTTGGACTCTAGAGTTTTCACTGTGTAAAGATGAAGAGAGAATATCTCTCTTGATAATGGTTGTAATTATTGATGCCTTGGGAGTGAAGGAAGTAGCCTCCCTGATTATGTTAATAGTGGTGACTTTTATTTGGTTGTTACAAAACATCATTTGTATGTTGGGAGAGGAAAGATCTTACCTTCCTTAGAATGTATTAGAGTTGTGGAACTTTTATAGTAGTTGGTCACCTGTTGGTTTTATCAAAATGTAAAGTGATGTGAATATTGTTGATTTGTATCAATTGATTCAAATTATCTCTTGTTATAGTTAGTGAAAAAGTTAACTTTACTGTATTCTAAATGTTGTAAAATTTGCCTTGAATTTCCAAAATTAAAACTTGAAGTTAAGTAGCATTAGGAAATAAATCTAAATTGAACTTGATTGTATTATGGGTGTTCTTGAAATTAAAAGGAAAAAAAAAGGTTATATGTATTTACTTCTGATTTTTAAATGTAAATGAAAAGGAAAATTTTACTTGATAGAATTTACAAATAGAAAATACAGATTTGAAATGGTCACATAATCTTTTCATTTGAGAAAGTATAATATTGTAAATCAAAAAAAAATAGAGAGAAAGTAAAAGTAATTTTACCATGATCTTTGTTGTATAAATTTCTTATGTTAATTCTTAATTGTGAAAGTTGGATATATCAATATTTACATTTTATTTATTACTAATTTAAATTGAGAAAATTGATATATATATATATATATATATATATACACACATAAATATATATATCTATAGTTAATTGTTCATTTAAAACAACATTGTGGAAATGAAATTGTTGATTCACTCGAGATATATATATATATATATATATATATATATATATATATATATATATATATATATATTTAAATATATATATATATATACATTTTAAATAGCAATAATTTCAAATATATTTGTGAATATTTTATATATACACATATATATATAACATTGATTGAGATTGAATAAATTTTGAAATTGAATGAAATGCAAATTAGAGGTCGCTGTGCTGAAAACACAGCTGACAGATATATGTTAGGCGGTGGGGGTTTGAAACCCCACCGCAGCTTCTATTAAACCACGGGTGTGGGGAGGGGCGGAGCCCCACCCACACCCCACGTGTGGGTGGGGCTCTGCCCCTCCCCACATCCCCCACTCCCTTTAAACCCCACGCCCCACCTCCTTGCAACCTCGGCCGCACTCTTCCCACATGGTCTTGCTACCCGCCACCCACTGCCGAAGCCAGCCACTCCACTCCCCATACCCTGCGACCATCCTCTGCATGCTACGCCCTTGCCTGGCCACCGCCCATTCCTGCATACAACACACACACTCTAAAACAAGAAAAAAATTTAGGGTTTATACCCTACATTATGAGTTGTAAGATAATATAAAATATTTTTAATATTGAGTGGGAATTCTACTATCTTACTTAGTGGTATTTAAATTTATATATATATATATATATATATATCAATTTCAAAACATGGGCTTACACTTTAAATATATATATATATATATAAATAGGGGGTGGAGTTCCCATTAACCTGGCTCTTTTGGAAATGTATTAAATCTAAAGTTTTCAAGGAATTAAATATAATTATTTAAATATATGTATATATAGTTAATCTATATATATATATATATATATATATATATATGTACATTTAATCCTTGAGGTTAGAGAAGTTGTTTAAAAGGATATTGCCTTAAAATGTAAATATGAATAGATATATATAATATATTTGTTTATTCCTCAAAAAAAAAAAATCTAATTTAATATAACTATATATATATATATATATATATATATATATATATATATTAATATTAAACAATATCAAAGGGGTTAAATGAAAGTCATATAATTATTCTGACACGTTCGTTCATATGTAAAGAAAATTGTATTTACAGAAATTATCTTTTTTGAATTAATTACCAAGTAGTTAAATTGTTAAATGCCACAAGAGAAACTATATAAGAGAAAATAGGGAAAGGCGTACCCTAACGATCAAGAAACAAATGACTCTTTTGAACACCAATCACCTATCGGAAAAAAAAAACCTAAAACGTTGCAAAATTAAATCCGACACCAAACATAGTAAACAAAATTGACATGCTCTTGTGAGAAGATTTTTCCATTTTCAACAATTAGTTAGACAACTTAAACAGATGCACCGAGCACACTTGCGCATGCGAGGGAGGCTTTCAGAGTAGATAGGGAAAAAATTTTGATATGACGTATCATGACTACATGTCATGTGTGGACATAACATGCGTGTTTATGTGTTGTGAATGCATGTGAAATGTGGGCATGACATCCAACTGACTCCAAAGCAATGAAACACATAGAGGAATGATGGCCAAGAAAATTTAAAGATGAACCCCGTAGTATTAGGTTTGGTCTTGCAATTGATGGAGTGTGCCCATTCTCTTTCCTGAGCTCAAATTATAGTGTTTGACTAGTTGGATTGATAGTATACAATATTCCCCCGTGGATGAGTGTTAGAAAGGAGCACCTTTTACTGACTCTCATTGTTCCAGGAAAACATCAAGTTAAAAACATGGGTGTTTATCTTACGCCTTTTATTGATGAGATTCAACTACTATGGAAATGCATAAGAATGTATGACATATCACATCCCCCATCAAATAGGTCCTTCATGTTGTACGGTGTGTTATGTTGGACTATTCATGATTTCCCAAGACTTGGTGTTTGTTCTAGTAAGATAAAATATTTACGTATTTACACTCAATTTATTTTCATCCCAACTTTCATACTTAGTTTTATACTATTTTTTTTATGTTATTAATATTACTTATTGAATTGAGGGGCTTCAAACAAAGGGGATATTTGCATGTCCAAGATGTGTAGAAAAATTTCAAGGGCGGTATTCTAAAGATCTACATAAATTTATTTACGCAAATAATAGGGTTTTTCTACCACTAGATCATAAGTTTAGAAATCGCCTGAAGAATCAATTTGATGGAAAAGTTGAAAATAGAGGCCCTCCCATGATTATGGGTCCAGGTGATTGGCTTAAGAAGTATGAAGATACTATATTGAAAGGTTGGGAGGATTTTTTTGATTAGGGTGATTCAATTGAAGAACCAGAACGAGTTGTAGTTAATATGCCAAAAGGAATGAAAAGGAAATCCATATTTTATGAGCTCCCTTACTAGAAGGATCTATTAATATCTCACCTATTAGATCATATGCACATCTTCAAAAATGTCCCAGATTCTATATTTCAACATATATCAGGCAACCAGAAGGACACCTTGTCTTCGAGGAGAGATATTGCTCTTTCGCGTACCAAAATTGTTAGAAAACATTTGTGGCCAAATAGGGAAAATGAAACATATGCAGAAGCTCCATGGATTTTGAAAAAAAAAGAGCTAGACCAACTAAAAAATGTCATCCGTTCAATAAGGACACCTACTGGCTATGGGTCATCATTGGCTAAAGCTTTTACAGTTGATGGACATATCACAGGATTTAAAACACATGATTTTCATAATTTTATGAAGGTATTATATATCATCATTTAACATTTACTAGTAACATTGATTAAGTACTTAATATATTTTGATATCCTTATATTGTGTAAAAAAAAATTACTAATGACCTTTTCATAAATGTGTTTCATAGCATATCATGCCATTGGTAATTAGGGGGGATTCTTGTCTTACAATTGACTTAAGGAATGCCATAAGTCGATTGTCAGCATTTACAAGGTATGTGGTTATATGAAATGTTCATGTGTGAGAGACAGATATATTATATTGCATTTTAATTTTTGACTAAAGGTTCATACTAATTTACTATTCTTATATTAGGTGGGTGACCTCCAAGGAGATCCACGAATGTGAAGTGCCAAAATGGAAGAAGGAAATTGCAGAAATTATATGTGTATTTGAGAAGGAGCTCCCTACAAGTTTCATGGACCTACAAGTCCATTATATGTGTATCAATGAGGTGGATGTTTTTCTTTAAGAGGTATATGAAAACTCTAAAAAGATATGTCTGACAAAAGGCACATCCAAAGGGTTGCATGGCTGAAGGGTATGTATTGAATGAAGCATTTTTCTTCTTGTGTGAATTCCTTGGTAAGGATTTTGAAGACAGGCCATGCTTTTGGGATGAAGAACGAGCATCGGATATTATTGATGGAGAAAAACCACAATCTAATGGTGTTCAAGTAGAAATTAGTAAGTAAATTCATGATCAGTGTGGTTTTCTTTCTTGCAATCATTAATTTACTCTATAATTTATTTGTCAAATTAATAGCATGACATTTGGAGTTTGAAACAAACATGTTGACATGTAATAGGTGTAGACAAAAGTGCTATACTCAACAAGTTCATTATGTACCACATGGACTTTATGAACAAATGGATTGATCTGTATGATAAAAAGAGAGAAGAAGTGTTAGAAGCAAGGAGATAATTTAAGAGATTGAACCTAAGGAATACTCCACTTCCCACTTATCTGCTTGGGGAATGGGGCAAAGATTACACACTAGAATGGGTTACTGAACAAATTTAAAATCAAATAGAAGATGCAGGTGTAATGCCCCGTCATGCAACCCTAGAGTGCAAGGCTAAAAGTACAAAATTACAAAACTAATTTTTTTTTTTTTTGAAGCAAGTAAATGCAATAAGAGTAACCAAAGATGTCATAATACACGACATGAAGAAAAGTGCACTTCTAACTCCTCTAGGGAAACATAACGGCATTAGAGAATATAAAGTATAAACCACACAAGTGATAACCATTTTACTACTGCTATAAATCAAATCAACTTTTACATTAGCAAGATAGTTAATTTATCAAGGTCTTAGTACAAGATTACAAGATTACAAGACCGATCTTGTCGGTTTACAAAAGAATGCATAAGAAAGTATACAACACCACCGAAGGTAGGAAGCAAACTGGAACTGGAACACCTCTGCGCAGAACTCGAACTGCATCTCCAAAAAAGACCAATGGATAGCTCTTACCACCCAACCATGTGGAACCCTGAGGTCCACCCCTCCGAGCTAGGAGATAAAGACGAGGATTCCACTAAGCCAAGAAACAACATCCAAAAATAAAAGAACGATAACTGACTTGACACAACCGACCATATCATCAAAGCTGCACAAGACAAGACATCACTCCAGAGGTACTACCAAGAAACAATAGAACTGCGTAAGGAGAGTGTCATCGCATGGTCCTAACATGGGTTACCCAGGCTATCTATCCCCAGAAGCTGGCCCCCATCTATGGTTACCCTGGCAGCCTCTCTCTAGGCGCTGGCCCCATAGGGTGACACATGCGGAGCTGACAGGTCCTCTCATGGAGACAAGGAGGTCGGCCTTGCCAACCAGGCCTTCTCATCCCATCCTTAGCCTGTGAGAGCACTCAAGGCATGGGTGAGGTCTCTTACTTATCTTGTTAAGTGTTTTAATACCCCAACCCTCTTGATTAAGTTATTAAGTTTTCCACATGCTTACAACTTCCATGGGGTTACCCAGGTGACCTCTCACTAGGCACCGGCCCCACCATGAAAGCCACTCCCTTAGCATTCTCTGATCAAACATACATACCACACATACAAGTAATAATCACTAATCAGATCCGAGCCATAACTTACACCATTCACTAGGCCACAACAATAACACCATAGAAACCCATCAAAATTTGACACAATACCATCAAGAAACCAAGAACTATATTCAAGAGACCATTCTCATTCATTACAAGATATGAAAATCCAGATATCCCATTACATTGACATGCCACTATCTGGACCAATGATCAAGAACCTCACCTCTGGAGTTAGGTCCAACCAAAGATAAAGAAACCATAATCAGACAAGGTCAACCTTCCACATTGACAACAAGCGGCCATGACATCACACAAGATTCCTACTTCACAACAAACCAACATAGACCAAGCTCCACCCCAAGGTAACATAATACTCCAATACAAACATAAGCTATGACCAAGGAGGAGATCGAGTAAGAGTTTCAAAGGACTCCAGATTCAATCAAGAAATTAACTTACATCAAGTTATCACAAATAGAAAAACTTCAAAACTTTAGGAGTTAATAGGGCAAGAATGGTGAACCATAAACTGAACATCCTTACTTAAACAAAGGTCAAAGAAAGCTCATAAAATAATTCCATTAATAAAT
Source organism: Cunninghamia lanceolata (assembly GCA_027924645.1). Classification (NCBI taxonomy): domain Eukaryota; kingdom Viridiplantae; phylum Streptophyta; class Pinopsida; order Cupressales; family Cupressaceae; genus Cunninghamia; species Cunninghamia lanceolata. Next base: position 7,847,045 of record BSBN01000445.1, read on the forward strand.
CAATCCCAAGTCAAAGACACTCTAATTACCCTCAATATAACAAAACACAATTCCTTGATTTCCAAAATAAAAGTATCTAAAATGAAGAAACTACATATACGATGATATCCTCTGTTCACGAAGCACGAAAAAGAATATTACAAGCCTAATCAAAAGATTAATATTTAACAAGGTAATTAATACCCGAAGCACAATATTGTTACCTCATGAATCAGGAACATTAATACGAATTACTTCTACAATTTCCAAAGACAACTAAAAGTAAATACATTCCCTTAAGTCCATTTCCTAACAATTACCAATTGTAGAACCACAACAATACTCGTAATTCCCTTTACATGCCATCTACTAACTACCCTACTACAATTTTTCAAATCATTACAACCCTAATTAATTTAACTTACCATTTAAGATCTGCCACTTATCATTTCTAAATAAACATCTATAAGTACTTTATTTACAATAAGCAAAATCTTTCTCTGACGTTAAAACAATTACAAACAAAATCAAAACAACTATAACATAAATATTTCTCCAATAAGCACCTTCCAATCTACTAACTCTACGAGCACATTCATGAAAATAGGATAAATATCCTTAAAAGCATAATTTACTATCGCAATAGACTATTTACCACAATCTACTAATTTAAACTTTTATATATACCCTTACAGGCTTAAACTACAAGCTCTACAACATCATTCATAAATAGATTTTCTTAAGATTACATTCCTATTTCACAAGAACGATCACGTGTCAAAACCATTATACGAATCACAACTTCAATTACAAACATTATAAAACAGCTGTTATAAACCTATACAATTTCCTATAGGCATAGATGCCCAACTAACCTTTTTACCAAATATCATTTCAAATCAAAAACACTATAAATGATTATAAATTTCACACTATCCATATGTAACAGATTCGCTAAGAAAACCAACTTCCAATTTAATTTCCTATCTAATAATATATCGTCTACCATTTCCTACTGAAATGCATATCTTTGTTACCAAGAGCAAAAACTTCCATTCATATATAACCAACTATGACCTCATGAATCTACAACTTCCCTAAACGCACAACTTCCATTACCTTTTCCAACTGCCACAAATTCACTAAATATATAAACTCCCATTGACATAAAACACCTACAACAAATATACTTATATCCCAAGCATAACTTTTATTTAATAATTAACCATATCTAGCAAAACACACCATTAGGTTGTATACCCAAATGAAAAATGTAATTTCAAGAACTTAGCAATACTTGAGTACCAAGGATAATACTACTATGCATCACTTAAGAGATTTTAACTTATTTCAGATAACATAAATAACTATGAAATAAAATAAACACAATATCGAATTCATTTCTATATTGTACTTTGGATAAAATAAATAAATAAAATTAAATACAATACCTAATGAATAATAAATAGTTTCCCTAACATTACTCAATTAAATAATAAGAGAAATTAAATTTAAAGAATAAAACATCTCCAAATTCTTTTATCTAATAAGAAGTTTAACCAAATTTCTAAAAACATCTTCCCTAAGTATTCTTCATAATTTCCACAACTCTCTCTCTCTAACAACTTACTAAATTAAAACCTTATTATATTAATTCACTAAACAAATTAACATTCCATAATAATGAGAGAAATCTCTTAAAAGATAAGGAAATATATATACATATATTTTTTTAAGATAACATACTATATTTCTATTTTCTCTCTAAACTAGTTTCCACTCCCTTATAAGAAAGTAAGGAAAAAAATAATAGAATGTTACCTTTCCTAATTCTATGTAGGTTAAGAGAAAAGGCAACTTTTCTTAAGCAATCAAGCTTTTAAGCTAAAATGGAGATGCCTCAAATGATGATTTTAAAACATAACTGAATATTCACAAAGGCATCTGCCATTATACAAATCTAATTATTGCTTGGCAAGAAGAAATATTTTTCTATCTACAAGTTTTTGTTCATAGAATGATATTAAGAAGATTATATACAGAGATTCACACCCAGCAAGTGTATAGAGATTATGGTATAATACCATTGACAAGCAGAGGAAATAAAAGAATGGATTGTCATGCAGAGGCAAATTTAATGAGTGGATGGCACAAAGATTTGATAATATATTTAAACTGAGACTGGATGCCTCCATAGCATGATCAAAATGCAGATTTAAAATTGAGGTTCAATGCTTTTATGGAATGACCAAAATGTAGATTTAAATCTGAGGTTCAATGCTTCTATGGAATGGTCAAAATGCAGATTTAACACAGATATAGTCAAACCCATTTTTTTTCAGTAGTTTCCAGGCAGCCAACTTCTGTCTCAAACTGCGCGCAAATGAAGATGAATCTCACAATTCTGGGACATGGGTTTTGTGCAGAATGGCCCATATTGAGTAGTAGCGCGGGAAGTTTTCTCAAATTCGAAAAGGTTTAGGAGTTATGGTCGAAGAATTAAACTTAGGCGAGCATGGAAAAATGTCTTCCATAAAATGGCCCTGAGTCCTTATATCAAACTTCACAAAAATAAAGGAAAGAGAACAAGTGGAAAGAATTAAAGGAGTGAGATGGCAGAATGAGAGTAAGGGTTGATGCTTGAGCCAAGATAAATTTTATCATCAAGGTATTTATAAACTCATCATGGATGATAAAGAATGTGCTTTGTTACACTCAGCAGGAAGAAATTGTTGAGGTGCAGTTCTAAAAAGATCAAAAGAGTTGCTACAGACCAATGACTAAAGAGTGAGGGAGATACACATTTGAATACATAACTATCACAAACAATATCTAATCCATTGATTCGATTGACATACCTAGAATTTTATCCTCGAGACTCTGAATCCTCTACCCTTTTGCTTTCCTTCCTTCTTCCTGTTCCTCTTCTGCCAAAAACCCCCAAATCTTGTCTCCCCCCTAAAATTTTCCATGATCCCTTCAAATATTCCTCCTATCATAAAAATAGCCAAAACCATAAATTCCATCCCATAACTCTCCCGTTACTAGAATCCACTTCCTCAAAAATTAAATACATTAAATTTCATTAAATTTTCCACCACCAGGAAGATTCTTCCAATCTTATAATTTATAACCACTCATATGACAACTCACTATTAATAAAATTAAACTTATAAATACAATATAAAATAGTATCTAACAAAAGATATTTACTCATTTAATATGATATTAAATATTTATAATTTATCTATTATAACTATAAAAATTATTAATTAAATTTCTATCAAATATTTAATATTTCACAAAATTAATATTATTTATTTACAAAATAGATTAATAATCTCTATTAAATGAAACAATTAAACCAACAATAAGCAACTCAAAATTACATACCAAACATTTCCAATGATAACACTCTACAGAACAAAGAGACTCATTTACGACAACTCAAGGCATTTATTTCCCATATCAAAATTATTCTGAGCCAATATAAATTGATAATCCATAATTCCAAATTAATGACATAAATGCTCTTGAACAACAGATAATCAACTCTAGTCTATTTTAAAATCCAACCAAGGAATCAATCCATGTTCTAAACCAACCAAATATTATGTAATAATCATAATAGAAGCATTATTAGTTAATAATAGATCATAAAAGTATTTTTCCAACCACAAATAAACATTATTAACATGACTTGACTATACATCACAACACGAGATACCCAACATAACAAGGCAAGACCACGACTCGAGACAACAACAGAAAACAAGGACCGACCTAGTGGAATAGACCTCGCATTATCTCCCATCATTAATACCCATTGGTGTAAGAACCCGCTCGAACCTGCTATATCAGGTGGAGTCGAGGTTCGGTACCTGCAGCCTGCATCCGAGCAATTGGTTGTATAAAATCAAACACATATATGCCAACACACACAGAGAGTCAGAGAATCGCGGCGTAGTAGGGTACTCGAAGCGAGTAGTACTACACCGTCTCTGCTCTTGAAACAATATCATAACAACTTTTATTTGAATTCAACCACCACAATTCAAATAACACATGATGATATTAATTCGCATTATAACTAAAATAACAGTAGTGCCATCATAAACTCATAATACCTGTCTAATTATACCAGTCAAACATAGTTCATCAAAATAAACATAAATCATGACCTACTAATCAACTGCCTCAGACTGAATCAATGCAATGAATGACTAACAACTATCACCAATTTGACAGAGAGCAATGCAAAACCACCACTATCACAAGCCAATGATGAGGGGGCACAACAGCAGGTATAGATTCAAACATAACAGAAGATGAAATCAACATGTCTAGAGGATGTGAAAGAAAGGTACAGTTGGAATTTTACAAAATGTTGTTTCCTTATAGCTTTGACACTATTAACTATTTTAATATTCATCAATATATTTGTTTTCATTGAAATAAATGGTCTTTCACAGGTGAGGAAATATCCAACAATGTGGGCATATGGTTGACATTATCATGTAGAAAGTGTAAATGTAAAGAGATGATCCTTTGATTGTGGCATCATGGTTGACTTCAAGCAATCTAGTCAATCAAGCTCAAAACATAAGAATATAATTGAAGGGAATCTACAATATGTTGGGAAAATACAAGAAATTATTGAGTTGGATTACTGCTCTTTTAAATGTTGTATTTTTAAGTGCAGATGGTATGAAGCATTTGAGAGGACACGAAGACATGATACCCATAGTGGATTGTTTTCTATAGATTCCTCATGTTTCCTACCAGAGGATAAGGAGCCTTATGTTCTACCAATTCATTGTGAGTAGGTATTTCTTTAACTCAAACAAGAAGCGGTAGTGATCATTAATCTATTAATTCATAATTTATTCCAAATATATACATGTGTTTATTAATCAATAAAATTGTTATACCATACGTCTAATATATGTATGTCATTCATGTGTAGGTATTTTTCTATGAAGATATTGTAGGAGTTAAGGACAACACTGAGAGGGGGGGTGAATCAGTGTTGTGTAAATTTTCTAATCTTTTTACAAACTTTAACTTGGAGAGCACAAGGAGAGAAAGTTATCATTGAATTGTTAAACTCATATGCACATAACTTTGTCAAACACATATGCATATAACTGAGAATGAAAACAAAAACTCATGAGTAAAACATACAACCATAGAGAGATGATCACTATGAATCAAGACACAAGAATTGCACGAGTGGAAAACCATCCAGGGTTAGAAAAACCACTCCAGAACTGCCTCACTAGCTACAATACGTGTCTCACTAACAAATATTAAGGTCACACTAGCTAATACAAGGCCTCACTGGCAAACCAAATCACCAATAGAAGTTATAAATCAGATTAGAGGGATACTCTGTTTCCATTCAATTCTCAATTCCTTCACATCTGCATAACATTTCATCTGATTATCTCTGCATTACAAACCCAGTATCATCTTATCATGATTCTTTTCTCTTCAAAAGGATTTATTAGAAAATGTCTTCATTTCTCTGTTCCATTCCACACACTGTCAATGTACCTAAAAAACCATTATATGTAAATTGAATGTCTTTTCACCTTGCATCTTCTGTATGATTCATCTCTGTCAAATAAAATACAACTGCCCTTTCACATTCTTCTAATCCACAAAAACCCTTCAATCTACAAATTTCTACAACCAAATTTTCATTATCCTCTTTGTACAAAACCCTTCAATCTCTGCAAAAATAAAATCATATATACATGTATATATTTTCTTCTCTGCAACATGATTGGCAAGATCATTGAAATTCCTTCTCCCTTAAAACTTTTTCAATATTCAACAACCTACAAAATGACTCTTCATATCCTACAAGAATAAAAGACATGCAAATATATTTTCTCCTTGCATCATTGTTATCATGTTCTTTTAGAAATTCTTCTCTCTGCAATTTTTCATAAAAAAAATAAAATCCTTGATTTTCTTGCTAGACAAATCTTCTCCATTCAATTTTGTCAATGAAAGCCTTTCACCTTCTTTTCTCTAATAAAAATCTTCATAAAAAATATAATCTTCTCAAAAAATTTCACTAAATTCTTCAATTGTATGAGAAAGAAACTAGAATGGATTTTCTTAAAAAATTGCCTTTTAAAAAAAAATCCACCAACTCCTTGAAAAACTCCTCCTTTAAGTCCAATCCACAAGTGAAAAATTAGAAAGAAATTCCACAAAAAACTCCTTAAAATCTAACACAACTATTTCCTTTTCAAACTCCAAAAGAAATTCAATGCATTTTATAAATTAAAAAAAACTCCATTAAATCGGGCTTCAAAAGAACTTAATGCGGTTTATGCCTTACATATCGGGCTCTTCATATATCAAAAACATTTTCAATGTATTGTTTTTTTTTTACTACTCCAAACAAACAATGCTCTCCACATATGTATGACCGAAGTTATTTGACAAAAAGGGACCGATTTAGAAAAAGCCATAAAAAGCCTAATGGAAATCTTCAAAGCCGATAACAATATGAGCATAGAATTTCAAACCAAGGAGGCCGCTTATATGATGACCGTTGGAAAAAGGTAAGTTAAAGAAAAAGGGCCGGTTAATGGATGCTCAAAAACCCCTTTAGCAGGTATCAGTAAGTGAATTTACTTGCTATTGTAAGTCAACAACAATTTATGTCATAAAGTGAATGATATAGATTATGGGCATAGAAGACTTTAGAGTTTGGCTTTAGAATATACTTTATCCAACATCATAACTGCCACAACTGAAACCAAGACCATGAAGATCATTCCACTGAATACTGATGAAGACTGCTGTGTTTCACTGAGATCAAATGACAAGAATACAAACCAAGCCACTACCACTGCATGTCATACTTTACACAACTCTGGATGAAGCAAGAGCAAAACAACTGACAGAGATCAACACATGTTATCAAGGTAAAGAACTCCATCACCTGTACAATCAGTGACAATACATATGAACTAGTATAACTCCTCATAACTCTTGACAATCTTGATGTCCAACATCCATGACAACCTGATATGAAGATCAACTTCTCAATCCTAATCATTATTTGATATGAGTGAATAGAGCTTTACATCAAGACATCTGATTTTATGCTTTAGACATATCAACTTAGTCCAACATCCATGACAACCTGATATGAAGATCAACTTCTCAATCCTGATCATTATTTAATATGAGTGAATAGAGCTTTACATCAAGACATCTGATTTTATGCTTTAAACACATCAACTTATGAAGATGACAAAAGCACAACCTATATTTTGCAACTTGTTCATGCAACATGGAGACATTGAAAAACATGGACCTCAACCATCAACAAGCATCATGAATACATATCATAAAGCAAGATCCCACTATCTTGAGCACAACCTGTGACTTCTAAATTCACAACAAGCAACCTTAAATGTATGACATCAATTTTCCAAACTTAAGATCAATGGCATCAATACTCTTACCATCATTACACTAAACCAATTCCATATCTCTATAAACTATCTCCTCCTGATGTCCTGCAACAACTAAGGAAACTTTTGCATTGCACCATCTCCTCCTGATATGAACATACTTTTGACATCAAATGACAACCTATCACCATCAAATATTTTGGACCTGAAATGGATATTTGTCATACATTATGATCCAAGATTAAGGCATGTATTTGACGATGCATTAGTAGATACTGAACAAAAAAATGATGGCCAACAAAATGAGAGAGAGGGATTAGAGAACATCGAAGAAATTGACATCCATGATTATGTTGAAGATGGTTATGTTCAAGCACAAGAAGACAACCTAGAGTTAGATGATGTTATGGAAGACAACAATATGGATGGTATACAAAATGATGATCTAAATACATCTGGTAACAATATAGATGGTCTACAGTCATATTTCAATGATGATGAAGATGATGCAGGTCAAGATGAGGATGATGATAATATTAAATACTTGAAAGAACATATGAACATTAACAATGATACACTGGATGACATTGTAGTAGACAATAATGTTAATGACCAAGACTTCTAAATTTTTAGAATTATTTGCAATCCATGTTTAAAAAAGGATGATTAAATTATTGGCAATAATGTTAATTAAATGGATTGTTCAATTGTTGACAAATTACCTATTGCAATATCCTTAAATTGTTCAACCTTTGGTATGAATTATTGGTAATAATGTTAATTAAATGGATTGATTGATGTTCTTCATAACTTGTTAATGGATAATCCTTATGTAATGGAAGTATTAAGTAATATAGGTCAAAGGATAAGCTCATCAAGTTCCTTAAATAGTGGGTGTTACCTTGTTTCACCAATGACAATTTACTTTCAAGTTTGCTGGTGACTTCAGAACAGATTAAGGAGCTTATGTAATTTTTTCAGTTAAATCATCCAGTTTACTTAACCTAACTTGGCATATGATTTGGATTAATGTTTTCTATAAATCTTTAAACCCTGGTCCTAAAACAGAAAAACAAAGTTGGATTTTGAAAATATATACAAGGGAATGATTTTCAAAAGAGAAAGACAGGTGCCTACCACATGAGGAGTTTTTTTATCTTTAATTATTTTTCATATATATCCTTAATTGTATCTATGCCATGTTATCTTGTGATAAATACTTGAGTAAGACCATCAATGAAAAATGAAGTGGACATATTATCATCTATATTAGCTAATTGATTGCACAAATATTTCAATTTATCAACGATCTCATGTTTCTATTCATTTTCAACACTTTTAATAAAGACATCATGATTATAATATTCTTCATCATCATTAGAATGCAACATGTGATCGTCATAGGAAGTAGGAGAAAGAGGTAGTCATGTTTGCAAGGTGAGGGTTTGACCTAGTACTTTGTTTAAGGGAACATAAGGATCCTAGATGTTTCTTAGGAATGCAAAATTAAAGGCATTGGGTTGTTTCCAACAAATGCAAACCAAAAAAATCTCAAAATAAAAAATTAATATTGTTTTAGCCTAAACATAGGCATGGAAATTGCAAGTTAAAAAAAATGTAGGGAAATAAATCATACCCTATAATAGAAGATTTAAGTCCAATCCTAGATTTTAATTAAACTTTAAAGTACAAGGAGTTGAGATTAGAATAAACTATTGAGATATTAAGTAATTAAGATAGAGAAATGAAATAGTTGAGAAGAAATACAAAACTTATTTGATCTTTTTAGCATGATGTCAAATTTGAAGTGTGTGATTAACTAATGCATTATGAAAAAAGAATAAAAACTAGGATTTTCTACTAGAATAATGATCATGAGATTGTGGCAGTGTTTAACTGATTTTTTGCATTCATTCTTCACTTGTCCTCTTTTCCATATTTCCAAAACTTTACTCTTATCTTCCTAGGGATTCTAGATTTTCCTCTTGACTTGGATTGATATTTATACCATTCCCCTTTAGATCCACTTTTGTCCTTGGCCCTTTGTGGAACATGGAGGCATCCTTAGAACCTTCATCATTGAACTTTCTCCTCATATCTCCATTGAGCATTGTAACAATAAAGGATTCCATAGTCACCTTTGCAACACTACCATTTATAACAAGCATTATGTTCTAATTTTTGGGTAAAGAAAAAAGTTAGAAGATACATTTGTCTTCCTCATCAATTTTAACATTTATTGAACCTATTTGACTCAAAAACATATTATTGGTGTCAAAATGCTCTACAGTAGAATATCCTTCCTTCATTTTTAAATAATATAAACATCTTTTGAGATATAACTTATTACTTTATAATTTTAGTTTTATAAATATCACCTATCCTCTTTTGTAATGTGAATGTAGGAGTCTCTTTTGATTTGAATAACAAAGACAAAGTAAATTGGTGACAACCAGATAAATTATTAGCAATCTAATTCAACAAACAAATGAGAACTAAAAGTTGACCACCAGAGAATAGTAACTTTTATATTGATTTGCTTCAAAGTACAGGCAGTGCAATGTCTCTTTCAAAAAATCAAAATCCCAGATAGATTCCAAGCCATAAGGTCTTGGTTTCCTTTTATAAAGGAAGCAACAAGCTTCAGACCTTTTACATTCAAAATGGCTCTTTGTATTCCTAACCCTTGATATTACAATATTTCTCTTTTATAAGTCCAATTTATATTTTCAAATATATTTGAATACATTTTGAAAACATGACGAAAACATAAAGAGACAAAAAGAGAGCGTTCAAGATGTGGTGGTGCTATTTAACACCATCATATGGCTCATTGCTCCTTTGCACCTGAACCTATGTTGCTAATGATTCATCTCTAAGATATTTCTCCTCCCATTTATATATTGTAAAATCACCATGCCATTAGTAAGCCTGAATCTGAAGCAAGTTTTCCTGGTGATCTTTCCATCTTTTATCAAGCAAAGCTCTGACATCCATCACAAATTTTGCATACCCAGCATCCAATGCACTTACTCAGTCCAATATCATGTTGAAACTAAGAATGCTGACATCTCCATCCTTCTTCAAAAAATCCATAACTTGGAATACTGTTGGCTGAATTCCATCTTCCATGTGTCAAGACTTTTGATTTTCTCTTCTATCAGTATGAAAGGAATAAATCTATGCTTAAACATAGTAAAAGATTCACCCTTTGCTTGCATCTTCTAGCTTTCCCCATTCACATACTGGTATTCATCAATGATCATTTTGACTATTTTCTCAGTGGACTTCAAAGTTGTAGGGGCATCAAGATTCCTTTGCACTACTAAGCACATCTCAACCAAATTGTGATGATAAGGTTGCCATTTTTTAAACAACAAATCCAAAACAGAAAAGTTTATCTTCAATTTCTCAATGGCCTAAGATAAAGAAGAGTACCAATCATGCACACTCCCAAGCTCATCCACAACCAATTTTACTCTATGCTCCAAAATTTTCTCAAAAATTTCAAAAACTTTCATCTTTGCCTCATTCTTTGTCATTTCATTTTGTTTATTCAAACTTTTAATTTCCTTTTCAAATTTCAATCTTGTTGCATTAAATTCTTCAGTAGACATTGTGACATCACTAGTTGTTTATGGCACAGGGGACTGATAGGGTACAATGGCTTGACCTTGAGAAGAATTCACAGCTTGCAATTGTTTCTTTAATTTCACATTTTCAAAATACAATTTGTTTACTTCATCATTCATTACTTTCTAAGTTTGCTCATAATTTGTTAGCCTTTGTTCTAACCTCTTCACAACAACATGAGTAAACATAATAGTATGAACATTGAGAACAGTTGCTTCTATTGATGATGTATCCTATAAAGTCTTTACCATAGCTGTACCCCTCATTTTTTGAACAATATCAAGCAATCTTGGTTTGCTTGTATTCTTCTAAGTAGTCCAAATTGCAATGGTCTCTGTCTTTGGATTAAAACCACATCCACTTATGCCATCTTCATAATCAAATTCTGAAACAAGTTGTGGATCATCCTGACTTCTAACTTTGTCAAGCAAAAATACCTTTTTCAATTCAAGGCCAGGGATGACGAGCATATTACTTTTCAACACCATTTGTCTTGCCTCCTCTTGACTCACATCAATTTCATCTACTTTCAATTCTTTGAAAGTTTGTGTAATGATTTGATCATGTTGTGTTTCATCAGCACCCATTTTATTTATTGCAACTTTTTCATTATATTCTTTCATTTTCATTTTCAGCCAAAAATCCTTAAACTCTAGAGTTTTGATGAAGTCGTCATCTTCTATGAACCTCATGGATGCTATAATCCTTTCATCCTCCTCCAACTCTAGTTCAGCTTGGGTTTGCTCACCCTTCCTAGCCTCAGGCTTATGTGCATCAGTGGGTTGACCAACCAATGGTTGATCAACCTCTTGTTCATCTCCCATGTGCCTCAAGACGTTAGCCACCTCATTAGTATCCCCCACCTCTTCAGTCATTTCATAGGGGACAAGTGGAGATACCTCTTTTGTCCTCTGCTTCTTTGCTGGTGGTGATTCTGGGACCTATGGATCTTGCACTGACATAACATTAGGAGCAGACTCATGAAAAGTTTAGTAGCCTTAGGAGGCTGCTTCTCAGATTTACCATAAATACTTTTAAATTATCAATGATTGCATTAATTCTCTTCAGAGGGTCTTTTTCTTCAACAAAGAATCCAAGACATAGGGGATTCTTCTTTTTCTTTTCATCTTTAATATTTTTTAAGATATCCCATTTTCTCTTCCTACTGTATACCTCATCAAAAGTGACAAGATTTCTTATCATATCCTCATCAAACAGGACTTGATGGGATACAGCCATTTTAGTCAGAATTGATTGTCTCACAAGATTCATATGACCCTCAAGATCACAATTCCTCTCAATACCCAATTTCAAAGAATATTTCACCTTTAAAAAGGCTTGCAAATTTTTAAGAGTGTCAGAGCCAATAGACCAATCACCAAAAATTGTAGCATCAGGTAGAAATGTACCTTTCTTTTGTCTTTTCATTACCTCCTTTTCCATCCACATCATTTGCCACATAAACTCCATGAATACAATTCTATCTGATACAAATTTTGGCAATATGTGAGGTGGCTAGGGGAAACCATACACTCTAATTATAGTATGATCTAACATAAAAAACCAATCAGCAAAATTATAGTTGTGGCCCTGCTCTGGTTTGTGTACAAGTGGCCTTAGCATTACCCTGACTTCCTTAGTCAACCTAGGAAACCAGATACCAAGAGAATTCAATATCTTGACAACAAACAAATCATGAAATACAATGTAGTCACTATTATGGCAATAGGAATCCCACTTATAACACCAAAATTGAGTTGGCAATCTTTGTCCTTTCTCATCAACCATACTTAGATCCATTTTTCTTGACCATCTCCCTTTGTTCTGATATAGAATCAAGTGACACAGTAAAAATAGAATTTGAAATCTAAGGGTTGCTTGTTCTCCTTCACACAGAAGAATCCTTCATGTAGTTTTTTCTCAATATGAGATGCAAAGTCGTATTCAGTGTTTACCTCTAGATGTTGTATTTTCATAGCCATCATCATTAGGCTAGTTGGCTTTCTACCTTCTGCATCAATTCCCAAGACCTAGCATAGTGCAAAATAGGTTCTCTTGAAATATACAACAAATTCTTCCATAGGGAAAGGCTCAATAGCATTTGATGGAATCTCAATTTTTCTGTTGTTGGCCCCCCTTCTCATATATATTAGCAATTCATCTCTCCTAAGTGTTTTCCTTAGGCTTGTGTAATCTCATTCAAATCTCTGCAAATCCACTTGAGTGAGAGCTTGCTTGTTCAACATAAAACAGTCAACAATTGCATTCTTGTCTACTGTCACCAATGGCAATCCATTTGGCATTCTGACTATTTTAGTGGCAGGATGGTAAAATTGTTCTAGTTCCCTAATCAATTCCACATCCACAAATACAATGGGCACCACCAACTTTGCCAAATCCAATTTTCATGGATTTCCCACTGGTCCCTCACCATCCCTTTTTACATAAAAATACCAAAACAAATCCCACCTAGAGATAGGGATTGTAGCAGCCTGACACCCTTCTGCTACGTCTCTGAACATCTTCTTTGGACCCTTGTCTATGGACTAAGGCAATACTTCTAGCAGAGATTGTTGAAGTGGTCTTTTCTTCGGAACTATAGGCTCATCACCTTTACTAGCAGACTCAGACCTCTTGGGTGCCATGTTTAATGACTTGAACAGGCTAGGGTTTTTCAAAATTCAACTTACTGTACTAACAACTGAAAAACAGAGTAAAAGAGCAAATGAACTTGACATGGCCAATTAATGTAGGTAGACATAGGAATAAAAGAATAGTATTTAAAATTAAAAATAAACCCATTCAAGAATGGATAAGAACAGGATTTGTATCTTCGGTCAGCATCACAGTCAAATTGGGGAACTTTGCAAGTAGCAGAGATAGAACAGACTACAGCCCCCCTACTATATAACACAAAAGCTTAGCCTTAGCCTTTTTTTAAAAGAAAAATTTTATATTAACAAAAGATGTAATTACAAGAACCCCCAGTACTAGCAACTAAAAAACAGAGTGAAATATACACCAACTTCTAATCAAAGAGTGCAGGAATGAACTTACCCGGTCAATTGTAGTTTGCAGAAAACACACTGAACTGAGTTGCGCCTTCTCCAAGTTACGTCTGAATTCTCTGAAATGAGAAAATGCCTAGAAATCTTTGAATCTTATTCAGCCAAGGAGTTCATCATATCACCATTACTCTGGTTCGTACCATGAGATCATGAAATCTCAGCATTCAATTCCTTTCTCAAGATTTGACAGCAATTCTTGATAACCGCGACCCCACATTGAATGCGCTTGCCATTTATTTCTTTTACCGTGTCACCACAAGGCTCACCTGACCAGCTACAGGATAGTGGGGGCTTATAGCCACTACACTTCTATTTCATCCTTTACCACCAGACTGCAAATGCTTAGATTGACCCCTGCGGGACCGCATGAGATTATTACTTGATGTCCTTTTGTCTACTACCCACCCACAAATGTTATGAATGACCATCGCGGGATAGCGGTAGCTTACAGCCACTACACTTCTATTTCATCCTTTACCACCAGACCGCAAATACTTAGATTGACCTTTGTGGGACCGCAAGAAATTACTACCTGATGTCCTTCTGTTTATTGCCCAACCGCAAATGTTATGAATGACCGTCACGGGACGGCGGGGTGAAAACCCATTACATTCTCCTCTTGTCATTCTACTCCAAGCCTTGGTTGAAACCCTTATGGGGATGCAGAAGTGTTAGTACCGCAATGTCGCCGGTTACTTTCCAAACCTCTGTGGGATCGCAGGAAGAGACTAACACTACCAAATGTGAGATGAACACCGCCAAGCCGCAAGCGTGAGATGAACCATCCATGGGGTAGCGGTAGCTTCTTCATATCAACTGCTTCCTACCGCCAAGCCACAAACTGTTCTTTTATGCTCTGTGGGAATGCGGTATGTGCCATATTTCATTCCTCTTATTCCCACATAACCGCAAAAGATAATCAATTAACTTGCGGGACATCGGTAATAAACAAAAACACTCATATAGTCAAAAATAGTGAAGATTGTTCCATAATGGCCATGATATATAGTTGTGAGGGAATGTTGGGGGTGATTAATAATTAAATAAATGTGGATTTATTTAATTAAGGATGAGACTTTAGAGGAAGGGTTAATATTTAATTAATGTCAGAAGAACGGTTAGATTTATTAATTAAATAGTGTGACTTATTAAACTAGTATTAGGAGGAATGATCAAAGTGGTTAATTAAATAAATATGATTTATTTAATTAACATTGTAAGAGGAGATGTGGGATAGATCTGGTGTGATGTTAGGCCATGGTAAGATTTAGGTGTCTATATTTCTAACAGTGCATTAGTTTTTGTGTCGACGAATAATGATCACAATTTATCTTTGGTAATTTTTTCCTTCACCATATCATGAGACAATTTTGAGGAACAAAATTGATGACAAATTTCTCTATGGGTTGCCCATGTATTTATTTTCCTTCACTATTAAGATAGATTGAATTAGGAATAGGGGAGCATCAAACAAGGATCAAATTAATGAGTGCAATCATGATTATGTTATTGGATTTTAAACTTTGTCAACAAAGATACACTATCAAATTCATAATGATGATTTTGATACACTATCAAATTCTTAAGTCTAATGCACTTAAATACCAATCTCATCCTTCAAATTTTCAATAGGAAAATTCAGTTTTCAAAAGGGTGAAAATAAGCAAGAAAATCAACAAAATGCTCACCATGTTGTTAATTTACAGTCAACTTCATATGTTATTTCATCTAATTCCCAAGATGAACTAGTGAGGGACAATCCTATATTATCTATTAATGTTATTAATAAGATCATAGAATACATAAAGGAAAATAGATATGTAAACCAAAACACATTCAAATATAGAAGGGTTCTAACATATATGTCACTTCTATTCAAAATGAACAAAGGAAATATACACAGAGGTAAGATGAAAATTTGTTATATATACCTCGCTTTTACTCTACAAAATGTACAAAGTAGGCATTTCTTTAAGAATACCATCAGTTATTCTACATGTAGATGTTGACAAATATCCAACATATTGTATGGTGGATTTCTTATATGGATGGGATGAGAACAAATGTACTCAAACTTGTATGGTGCCAACTAGTAGATCATTGTGGAATATTGTGGCATACGTGGACATCATGACCATGTGTCAGATGCATACAGTGCCAATTATATGATCATGTTTTGCAGTACAAATGTCATTGGGTGGCACACGTGTATGGAAGCATAACATGTGGTTGTTGATGTTCCATGTGTCTAACTAGCCACCAACATGTGTAGCAATGTGTATAGCCACACTATCTAGATCCTTGAAGATCTATAAACCCCAAATAATGCCCCTAATAACCCTAAACCCTAACCCCTAACCCCTAAACCATAAACCCTAAATAATGCCCCTAAGACCTAACCCGGCTCTAACCCATCATAAACCCTAAACCTAAAAAACCCTAAACCCCTAAACCCTAAACACTAAACCCAAGCAACCCTAAACCTCTATCTCCCTATCTAGCCCTATCTCTATCATTCCTCTGCCTCTCAATATCTCTCCCTATGTCTCTAGCCATGTCCCTCACTCTCTATATCTCCCTATTGGTCCTCTCTCTCTAACACTAAACCCTAAACCTCTAAACCTTAACCCCTAAACCATAAACCCTAAACCCTAAATAATGCCCCTAAACCATAAACCCTAAACCGTAGTAAACTCTAAACCCTAAACTTGAGCAATACTAAACTCATGAATTCTAAATAATGCCTCTAAACCCTGACCGCTCACTCCAAGCAACTCTCCATCTTTGTCTCTCTTTCTCTCTGTGACCTATATATTATCTACCAACTCCTAGCTAGTTAAATTATTTTCCTAGATTTCCTAGTTTTCCTTTTCCTTTCCAATTTAGCTTTAGATCCTACCAATTTTTCCCTATTTTACTATTTTCCACCTCTCCTCTCATCATTCTTCTCATCCAATGAACTTTAGTTTTATCAGCTTGTTTCCATTTCATCCTGCCAATTTATATCCTCATCCCTCTTTTCATGTCCTAGTTTTCTTGTTTCCATTTTCTTTGTTGATAAGGGAGATGGATAGAGACAAAGATGAAGAGAGAGAGAGAGAGAGAGTCCTATAATTTTTCTTGTTCATTAATTCCTTCATCGATAAGGGAGAGGGAGAATTAATAGAAAGGAGAGATAGGAAGATATAGGAATGACAGGGGAGAGAGGCAAGAGATATAGAGATAGGGAGAGATAGCCAGGTAGAAAGAGATAGAGAGGAGAGAGATAAGGAGAGATAGAGGAGACAGAGGGGAGAGATAGGGAGATAGAGAGTGATCACTAGAGAGATGTCTAGAGAGATAGGGAGATAGAGGAATGATAGGGGAGAGAAAGGCAAGAGATAGGGAGAGATAGATAGGTAGAGAGAGAGAGAGGAGATAGATTGGGAGAGATAGAGGAATGATAGGGGAAAGAAAGGCAAGAGATAGGGAGAGATAGATAGGTAGAGAGAGGAGATAGATTGGGAGAGATAGAGGAGATAGAGCAAGAGATAGGAAGATAGAGAGTGAGTGAGATGTCTAGAGAGATAGGGAGAGAGATTGAGAGGTAGAGGGATGATAGCTAGAGAGAGGGAGATAAGGGAGAGATAGGGAGATAGAGGTTTAGGGTTGCTCAAGTTTAGGGTTTAGGGGTTAGGGGTTAGGGATTAGGGGCATTATTTAGGGTTGAGGGATTTAGAGAGAGACTTCTTTTGACATGCATCTGTAAACCTTGAATAATTCCCCTAAACCCTAAACCTGTGCAACCCTAAACCTCTAAACCTTAAATAATGCCCCTAAACCCTAACCCCTAAAACATATATAAACCCTAAATAATGCCCCTAATTCCTAACCCATAAACCCTAAACCTGAGAAACCATAAACCCCTAAATCCTAAACCCCAAACCCCTAAACACTAAACCCTAAACCCAAGCAACCCTAAACCTATATCTCCCTATCTCCCTATCTCTATTGTTCCTCTACCTCTCAATCTCTCTTCCTGTGTCTCTGGCCATGTCCCTCACTCTCCATATATATCCCTATAATCTCTTCCGGCTATGTCTCTGGCCATGTACCTCACTCTCTATATCTCCCAGCTATTGGTCCTCTCTCTAAACACTAAACCCTAAACTTATAAACCCTAAATAATGCTCCTAAACCTTAACCCCTAAACCCTAAACCCAAGAAACCCTAAACCCCTATCTCCCTATCTCTAATATTGTCCCTCTACCGGCTCTCAATCCTTCTCCCTATCTCTATGGATATCTCACTCACTCTAGTATATCTCCCTATCTCTCCCCTATGTCTCCTATATCTCTCCCTATTTGTCTCGTCTCTCTCTCTCTCTATCTAGCTATCTCCAAACCTGAGCAACCCTAAACCCCAAACCCCTAAACCCTAAATCCAAGCAACTCTAAACCTCTATCTCCCTATCTATCCCCTATCTCCCTATCTCTATCATCCCTCTACCTCTCAATCTCTCTCCCTATGTCCCTAGCCATGTGCATGTGCTTCACTCTCTATCTCCTTATCTCTCTCCACAGTCTCCTCTATATCTCCCTATCATTCCTCTCTCTCTATAAACCCTAAACCCTAAACCCTAAACCTCTAAACTTAAACCCCTAACCACTAAACCCTAAATAATGCCCCTAAACCCTAACCCCTAAACCTAAGAAACCCTAAACCTCTATCTCCTTATCTCTCCCCTCTCTCCCTATCGCCTTTGTCCCTCTACCTCTCAATCTCTCTCCCTATGTCTCTGGCCATGTCCCTCACTCTCTATCTCCCTATCTCTCCCCTTGGTCTCCTCTATATCTCCCTATTGGTCCTCTATCTCTCTCTAAACCCTAAACCCTAAAACTGTAAACCTTAACCCTTAATCCCAAAACCATAAACCCTAAACCCTAAATAATACTCCTAAACCCAAGTAACCATAAATTAGGCACTACATCAGGCGCTACATCATGTGTTAACTCAGGTGCTAAATCAGGCATTAAATGTGGTGCTGAATTAGGTGCTACAATAGGAGCTAAAGTAGGTGCTAAATTAGGTGATAATTGGCACCTAATTTAGTGTTGACTTGTTCTAGTCAGCGCAAAAAATGCCAAAAATAGTGTCATCCTGATAAATAGCACCAACTTTTTTTAAAAAATGGAAAAAAATACATTAAAACAATGGGTGGAAGCAAAAAAGAGAGCTAATCACAGGGATTTGTTGTAGTGAAATACCCCCCACCTCTCCATTTTTTCTCAAGTTGGGGAATGTTCTCCCCTTCTTCATAAGTTTTTCAAGCTTCTTCACATGTCTTTGAGCCTCTTAGTTTCTTTATTTAGTCTTTTCAAAGTTTCAATGCTTTCCCATAAGAGGCAAATTGAAGAATTGTAGCCATTAATAGCTTTTAGTTTGCTCTTGATTAGCATTTTAGGTGCTCATGTAAGACACACATGCCTTTTGTTTGCCATTGTTTTGTATTCAAGCTTTCAAAGGCTTCATTAGAGTATTCTCATGTTTTTTTTGCTCACAAGCCATAGCCATAGTGCTCAATTAGGGCTTCCATAGCACTCATAAGCTCACAATTGAGCTCGTTTCAATCCAAGCTTTCAAAAGTTCACATCATTGCCATTCAATTGCCATCTTCTCACTTTCCACCAAGAGAAGGACCCTGCTATTGCAACAGGATGAAGAGGTTGCTGAACAAAAAGGATTCCTAAGGGTAGTGCAAAGCTCATGCGCCAAGCTACTCCAAGTTCTTTTCATGTTTCATAGTAGTTAGATAATGAAATTTGCTCGAGGAAAGTAACTTGTTTTTTTTGCTCTTGATAAGAATTGTTAGCATATATTTATTTCATTGCAATAGATTAAATTCAATTTGATTTTCATCGATTAATTCATTTGCTTTCATTAGTTAGATCTGTACTTGCTTTCCTAGAGTAGATTTCAAAAATCATCAAAAACACAAAAACATAGTGTAATGCCCACCTATGCTGACCCTTGTCATTGTGTGTGATAGATGATTATTTATGCATAGATCCTGACATTGGATCCTTGTGTGATATGTTCCTTTGAGTGTTTATATAATGTATTGTGTGTTCTCATGTTTTGGCATCATTGCACCGAACTTGCTGATGAGGTTGTTGCCATTGACGTGTTCTGAGGGTGTAATCTAGATACTTTGTGGAGATATTTTGTATAACTGGTCAAGGTGCTTTGATGAGGTCATGTTATGAGATGCATATGCTTTGGTGTTTCAGCATCACTATTTTCATCTAAATGATATGTTGGGTGGGTAGACCTAGTTTCTTTCAGTATTATTGTTATTTGTGAGTAATTGCTCTTCAATTGTATTGCTTGATGAATGATTTAATTCAAATGTGCATATTAGTTGGTTAATATTTAATTGTGTAATTTATGTTAGTTGCTTTGGCTATTGTCACATATTGGACATATGCACATGATGTTTGCATTGAGTGTGCAAGAAATTACAACTTATTGACCAATGGATGAAATGTGGAGAATGTTGACATGGGATGCTTAGCCATCTCACGTTCATCCTTATGTTGTTGAAATCTGTGAAAACCCATCTGAATCAATTTCAATTCTAGATCGCCATTGTGATAGACCAGTAAATGTCTTCTTGGGTGCATTTAATTTATCGCTTGTACGATTTTGCATGTGCTTGGTATTTGTGAAATGCCTTATGGTGTTTTCAAAATCGTTAATTATGATTTTATTTCCTAGCATAGATGAAAGGCAATTTAACTGATTTAATTGACTTGTGAAGTGTTTAATTTGGAAAAGGCATTGTATTCTATTTAAATGTGTTTTTGGAAATAATATGTTTGGTGTGAAATGCATTATGTTGTGAAGTTAGAATTATTTCCGTATGTTACGGATATTTCATGTTTGGGAAATGAATTATTTAGATTTTTGTATTGTTGAATTATTTACTTGTAAAGGCGTGTATTTTATTGCCTTGTGCTTGAAGTGGATTAATTTCTATCGGAAAAGAAATATATGATTTGAAGTGACTTTATTTGTGGAAAAGAAAATATAAGGTTTTATTTATTTTATTTTCAGTTTGGGGATATATGCAAAAAGGTGTTATATTATTTTCATAATGATTTGTTTGAAAATGGAGAGAAAATATGGAGTTTTGAAAACCCTCTTTTGGAAGAAAATTGGATTTTCTTATATGAGGAGATCGCTTAGTCAAATCAAATCATGTCAACAACAAAAAAGATTCCCCTCCTCCATACCTTCAAATTGAGTCAAGTATTTCTCCTATTGGTTATGTATTTAATTTTATTTCGTAGCTTTTATTTTGTAGGAAATGTATTTTTTGGAGAATTGAATTTCCTACCGAAACTCTGTCAATTTTTGGAAATCCTATTTTTATTTGAAAAGTGTCTTGTTGGGTAGACTAGACACAAAATGGTATGCTTGAATTTTTAAAATTTGCATTCCTCGAAAAATGTGAAAATTATATGAATTTACCTATTTTGCCTTGCTTAAATGTGTCAAATTTTATGTGATGTTAAAAGTGTAATGTTGGGCTATTTGGGATCAAAAGGGTATTCTCAAATTTTTTAAATTCATTGTCATTGGAAAAAGTGAAAATTTGGGTAGGGTTTTGGGAAGGATGCTTCAAGTCCATCAATGGCGGACTTCAAATATTTTTATAAAATATTTTAGATTCTTTTTCTGAAATTTGGAATTTCTGAATATAGCATGATATGTGGGATGTTTGATTGCCCCATGGTTTTAATTTTTCAAGTGCATTAGAAAGCGTGTTTTTTGGGAAAACTACTCTTTTCCTATTTTCGGGTGCCTTGAGAAGGTTGACTCTAGATTGTGTAGTATAGAGTTACCCGTAGAAGGCTTGGGGTGGCTGGCTTCCAGGTGAGAGAGTGTGGCTTCAAAATAGTTCCCTTTACCATGGGGTAAGTGTGTGGGCACTTTAAAATGGTCCCTGCTACCTGGGTTGTGATATGTATTATTTGGGTAGGTGTGTGGCTTTAAAGTATTCCCCTTTACCTAAGGTAAGTGTGTGGGAACTTTAAAATGGTCCCTACTACCGTGGTTGAGATGTATTATTTGGGTAAGTGTGTGAGGCTTTAAAGTAGTCCTCTTTACCTAAGGAAAGTGTGAGGGCACTTTAAAATGGTCCCTACTACTATGGTTGTGATGTATTATTTGTGGGGTGATATGGAGCTTTAAAGTAGTCCCCTTTACCTGGGGTAAGTGGGTGGGCACTTAAAAATGGTCCCCTTCATCTCTTAAAAACATTCACTGGGTGAGTGTTTACTTGAGACCCTTGTGGGTGTTTTGAGACTTTAGTGTTTGTGAGTATGTGACCTTGTGTTGAGACGAACCATGCTTTCTAAAATATTCACGCAAACAGAATATGCTATCCTAAATCTGAGTTTGTTTTCCTATTCTAATTTTTTGTTGTTCAGTATGATGCTGGAATTATTGTGATGGTGTTATTTCTTATGTGTTAGCTAGTGTGAGCCATGCATATCTTGTATGTATTTGATTGGCAGTTGCCCACATGTTTCATATATTGGTGTATGTTGATTGGCATTTGTGTTGCCATGTATTCCTTGGATATGTAAAAGTTTGGCTTGGATAGCATGTCATTTTTGGTGTATGAGTGGATGCCATATGATTTGGATCGTTTTGGATGTATCATTTTGGTGAGGTGTTGTAGTCGACCCCTCTTTTGGCTTGTAGTCATTTGATGGCATTGCTTGGCTTGGTGGCCATTTGTCGATGTTTTCTGCTCTCATCTTTTGGAGAAGCGTGTCTTATTCCATCTTCCCTCTAGTGTCTTTGTGTGGCACTCGAGTGATTTTTTGTGCTTGAGTGTGCAACTGTGACATGTGGGCGTTACACTTGCATCACGAAAAATTGGTTCATCATGTGTTCATTAGTTAATGTCCCATTGTAATAGTTGGGGCATTACACATAGAATAGAATTGCATTAGGTAAACTTCACCGTAGAGTGCATTCATATAGGATTGATTTAATATTCAAGAAATATATAAAAATATAGCTTGCATATCATATAGTTGCATTTCATACGTAAAAATACAAAATCACAAAAACATTAGGAAAGTACAAAGTGTTCAAACCCTCGATTTCATCACGAGGTAATAAGTAATCACATTCATGCAAGACACAAACCCTTGATAACATCATAAGGTAGCAATCACGTCAATCACAAAAGCAAAACCTAGGTCAATCTTGGTCAAAACAAGTCAACACATACCATCTCTCCTAAGGTATTAGCAAATGTGCCCAGTGCCTAGAGGAGAGTGGATCAAAGTAGTTCTAGAGGAACTAGAAGAAGTAAACCCTAGACCACAACTCACATAGGAGCAACAACACAGCATTAGGGTCTTAGAACAAGATCAACAAGTTCAACAATGCATCCAGGATCATGTGGCTGGATTACAACTTGCAAGGAACATAAATGAAGCAAATTGAAATTTGTGTGGGCTTTGGAATCTGAGAAATCCTAATAGAAGACAAATCACAAGTGACCCTTCAGGTCATCATTATTTCAACAACTACCATATATAGAGAGCAAGGCAACTCAAAAAAAATGATAGTCCCCATATTAGGTCAATCGCTCTTCACAAGGTTCTACTCCCATGTGAACAGAACAACCTTGGGGTCTTGCCCCCACTTGATTGGCTTTTGCCACGAGAGCAAGAGTGACTTGGAGGTCGCTAGAAGCAAGGAGAGGGTCCATGTGCTAAGTCAAAGCTAACTCATCCACGCTTGTGTCTGAGTCATGTTTCGAAGAGTACACCTACAACATTTGCATCAACTCTAGATAAAATCCTGATAGAGTTGGAAAATAATGTTCCATTTAAATCTTTTCTTAGTTAATGTTTGAACCTAAATTTTATTAATTTAATGAATCCAATAATGTCTTAACCCTACATAAAATTTAATCAAGTTAAAGCAATCATGGCCACTCCAAGCCTTTACCTATTTCTCCATTTCTAACATATTAACTTAATCATTCATGTATTAAACCCTAGATAAAATACAACAGAGTTAGAGCAATCATGGTAAATTGGGTTTTCATGAAAACACACTTTCCATGGAATAATTAATCTATTTCTATGGAAAATCATTACTCCATAATATAAAAACTATTCACAAGTTATAAATTTAAATATATATATATAATTTCAAAATTCTCCAATACCATTAAAGAACCCTTCAATTTAAAAAATAAAATAAAATACAAACTCACTCAAAATTCTAAAAATACCCTCTTGTCTCAAATTTATGCGACACCACATTTATGCAATCATATAAAAATTTTAAGAAAAATTGTGAGAGTTTGGGTACAAAATTCATATTTTTAAAAATTAGATTTTCTACAGTGTGAAAATAAAATTAAACAATTGTCAAGCACAATTCATATTCCTTAACTACAACAAACACAAAACAACAATGTCATATGCATCACCACTTAAAATAGGAGCATGGCCATACACACATACTAACAAATTCAAATTTTCTTCACATAAGCATAAATAAAATCATACATATCTTTATGACAAAATCATAAGGAATGCCTTTTTATTTGCAACGAATCTAAGTTTTAGAAGGTCGTAAATCTTTCCCACTAAGAAGAACCAATAACAAATCCCAAGCTCTCACAAAACTTCCTTCAAGCTTTCTCAAAATTTTCTTCAATCTTTCAATGCAAAGAAGAAAGAGTCTTTTAAAAAAATTCGACCTTTCTCTTTTTGGCATTCTAAAAACTCAATGAAAAACAAGAAGCCAAATATAATGAAAACCTTTTGCATATAAACCAATACCTAAAATCCATTGCCATTTTGATCATTTTCACACTTACTTTTTCAAATACAAGATAATATCCAATTTCCAACAAATATCTATTCTCACAAAAACATCTAATATGACCCTTTTATCATGTTTTGAAAGTCAATTTTGTACTTTTTGATAAGTTAAAAACCTTGTTAGTATATATACATAGGAAACCCACTTCATTTTTGCAATAAAAATATGAAAATAACATTTTAAAAGACCTTTGAATTTTTCATTTCAATTCCAAACGTTCATCTTATAATGTCAAGCATATTCTAACATTTCATAAGGCCATTTAATTATTTTTATCCAAAGCAAACCAATATGCATATGCAAAAATAATAAAAACACGCGAGGGAATGCAAACATTTACTAAGTTAGCACACATGGGAATTCGGAATCACGTGTATAAACATCTCGTGTTTGATCACCCCTACACGAAACAAGACAGGATTTAGGTAAACCATATGAATGCCTCCAATTAAGCACCATTAAGATTTTATATATACCTACACACTTCAATCAAACATTACGTACCCCTATCCAACAAGTAACAATAACTGAAGCAAAAAGTAAAATCAACCAATCATCATAATTCACATTTCAATAATAATATCTAATTACAACGTCATCATAATAGAAACAATACAAACAATACATGATTTAATCATTTTTATTAAATAAGACGAAGCAGGCAATAGTTTTTTTTTTTTATTATTGAAAGAATGCAATTACAATTAGAATACAGTCCACAAGAGACTGTCAAACATTGTTCCAGCCACAGAGAAGCAATAGTTAACACAGATGAACATTAGATTTGTGCTTTAAGTTACAAACATCTTAGAGCTTTACTTACCGCGAACACTTTTATCAAATAGTTTGTGATGTTAACAAGACCGTAATAAAATCCTCCATTTATTTATTTTTCCAAGATTTGCAAAGCCTAACAACTGTTGTGCTTACTAATTTTCATGTGTCGAAAGCCTAATGTTAAATCTGCGCCAACTCTTTCACTAATGCAAGCGTCATACTTTTTCTATGGAATTTGGAATTTGTTAGGATTATTTGATTTTTTATTTTTTTTGGGTCTTCAACTCGTTTTGTCTTGTGTGTATAATTTCTTTTCAAATGGAAATGAAGTGGTAGTCAATTGATTATGATGAAAGCAAGTAATTACTAGCTCCAAATTTAGGCCACTAAATGCCATTAGAGACATAATCACCCCGTCATTGGATTGGAGAGAGAGAAATGTTGAAACAAGGCAAGTTATTTTTGTTCTTATGTTTAAAGTGGATTTTATTTAGCAACCAAATTTTGTGTCAATAGGAATTAAGGATCATATTCTTTCTTCTTATTTTAGTACATTTTATAGTATCATTTCAAAACTTTCTTTTTGTCTTTTTGTCTTAAAATTTAAAAGCATTCCATCTTCTTCTCGTTTCCACTTGAGTCCCAAATCTTATTTCAAAGGTTTAATAGGTCTCCTATATTAAGATAATTCACAATCCCCTGAGTCAAAAATCTTACTAAAGAGTGGTAACATTGTTTGTTCCACCTACATGTATCATATTGAAAGGAAATAATCGAAAGCAATAAACATATCATAGCATCATGGCATTCATAACACTTAGAAGATAGTACTTCGCATTTCATATTTGTGAATCATATCAAAACATATTGCATCTTATTCATATCATAAAAAGACAAAAACAAAATTACATCATCGATGTGTGATCATCATAGGTATGAAGTCTCCTAGCCAACCATATGCACCAGAGGAAAAATGAAGTACAAGTTGACTGAAGCTACGTATAGATCTCAACCAATTAGGTCTCACAAAAATAAGTGCAAAATAAAGTCTGACTACAAGTCACTCCTCCAACGAAGTCAAAAGAGAAAAACTATGCACTCAAGTGAGTGAGTCTCACCTACCACTCAATCAACCAAATTTAGCCCATGTGATCTAAATTTAACTCCTCTCTAACTTCTCCTAATAGCCATTCCTCCATGAGTGATAAGCTTTTAAGCTCATATCACTCTTCAATCAATTGAGTTCACAAGCAAATCAATTAAGTCTAACTGATCAATCAAGGAAGTTAACTCTCCAATCAAGAGAGTTAATTCCTCAATCATCCCCATCCCTCATGTGTCAATCCATCCTATAAATATCCCTCACTTCTCCATTATTTCTCAAGTTGGGGAATGTTCTTCCCTTCTTCACAAGATTTTCAAGCTTCTTCACATGCCTTTGAGCCTCTTAGTTTCTTTCTTTAGTCTTTTCAAAGCTTCAATGCTTTCCCATAAGAGGCAAAGTGAAGAATTGTTGCCATTAATAGCTTTTAGTTTGCTCTCCATTAGCATCTTAGGTGCTCATGCCAGACACACATGCTTTTTGTTTGTCATTCTTTTGTATTCAAGCTTTCAAAGGCTTCATTAGAGTATCCTCATACTTTTTTTTCTCGCAAGCCATAGCCATAGTGCTCAATTAGTGCTTCCATAGTACTCGTAAGCTCGCAATCAAGTTCGCATCATTGCCGTTCAATTGCCATCTTCTCACTTTCCGCCAAGAGGAGGACCTAGCTATTGCAAGAGGATGAGGAGGTTTCTAAACAAATAGGATTCCTAAGGGTAGTGCAAAGCTCATGTGCCAAGCTATTCCATGTGTTCTTTTCATGTTTCATAGTAGTTAGATTATGAAATTTGCTTGAGGAAAGTAACTTGTTTTTTTTGCTCTTGATAAGAATTGTTAGCATATATTTATTTCATTGCAATAGATTAAAGTGCAATTTGCTTTTCATAGATTAATTCATTTTCTTTCATTAGTTAGATCTTTACTTGCTTTCCTAGAGTAGATTTCAAAAATCATCAAAAACACAAAAACATAGTGTAATGCCCACCTATATTGACCCTTACCGTTGTGTGTGATAGATGATTATTTGTGTATAGATCTTGATGTTGGATCCTTGTGAGATATGTTTCTTTGAGTGTTTATATAATGTATTGTGTGTTCTCATGTTTTGGCATCATTGCACTGAACTTGTTGGTGAGGTTATTGCCATTGAGGTGTTTTGAGGGTGTAATCTAGATGCCTTGTGGAGATATTTTGTATGACCATCAAGGTGCTCTGATGAGGTCATGTTATGAGATGCATATGCTTTGGTGTTTTAGCTTCACTATTTTCATTTAAATGATATGTTGGGTGGGTAGACCTAGTTTCCTTTGGTATTATTGTTATATGTGAGTAATTGCTCTTCGATCGTATTGCTTGATGAATGCTTTAATTTAAATGTGCATATTAGTTGGTTAATATTTAATTGTGTAAGTTATGTTAGTTGCTTTGGCTATTGTCACATATTGGACATATGCACATGACGTTTGCATTGAGTGTGCAGGAAATTACAACTTATTGACCAATGGATGAAATGTGGAGAATGTTGACATGGGATGCTTAGCCATCTCACCTTCATCTTTGTGTTGTCAAAACCCATGAAATAACATTCGAATCAATTTTGATTCTAGATCCCCCTTGTGATAGACCAGTAAATGTCTTCTTGGGTGCATTTAATTTATCGCTTGTGCGATTTTGCATGTGCTTGGTATTTGTGAAATGCCTTATGTTGTTTTCAGAATCATTAATTGTGATTTTATTTCCTAGCATAGACGAAAGGCAATTTAACTGATTTAATTGACTTGTGAAGTGTTTAATTTGGAAAAGGCATTGTATTCTATTTAAATGTGTTTTTGGAAATAATGTGTTTGGCATGAAATGCATTATGTTGCGAAGTTAGAATTATTTCTGTATGTTATGAATATTTCGTGTTTGGGAAATAAATTATTTAGATTTTTGCATTGTTGAATTATTTACTTGTAAAGGCATGTATTTTATTGCCTTGTGCTTGAAACAGATTAATTTCTATCGGAAAAGAAATATTTGATTTGAAGTGATTTTATTTGTGGAAAAGAAAATATAAGGTTTTATTTATTTATTTTCAGTTTGGGGATATATGCAAAAAGGTGTTATATTATTTTCATAATGATTTGTTTGAAAATGGAGAGCAAATATGGAGTTTTGAAACACCTCTTTTTGAAGAAAATTGGATTTTCTTATACGAGGAGATCGCTTCGTCAAATTGAATCATGTCAACAACAAAAAAGATTCCCCTCCTCCATACCTTCAGTTTGAGTCAAGTATTTCGCCTGTTGGTTATGTATTTAATTTTATTTAGTAATTTTTATTTTGTAGGAAATGTATTTTTTGGAGAATTGAATTTCCTACCAAAACTCTGTCAAATTTTTTAGAAGTCTTATTTTTATTTGAAAAGTGTCTTGTTGGGTAGATTAGACACAAAAGGGTATGCTCGAATTTTTAAAATTTTCATTCCTCAAAAAACGTGAAAATTATACGAATTTACCTATTTTGCCCTGCTTAAATGTGTCAAAAAATTTATGTGATGTTAAAAGTGTAATGTTGGGCTATTTGGGATCAAAAGGGTATTCTCAAATTTTTTAAATTCATTGTCATTGGAAAAAGTGAAAATTTGGGTAGGGTTTTGGGAAGGATGCTTCAAGTCCATCAATGGCGGACTTCAATTATTTTTATAAAATATTTTAGCTTCTTTTTATGAAATTTGGAATTTTTGAATATTGCATGATATGTGGGATGTTTGTTTGCCCCGTGGTTTTAATTTTTTGAGTGCACTGGAAAGTGTGTTTTCTGGGGAAACCACTCTTTTCCTATTTTTGGGTGCCTTGAGAAGGTTGACTCTAGATTGTGTATGATATAGTTACCTGTAGAAGGCTTGGGGTGGGTTTCTTCCAGGTGAGAGAGTGTGGCTTTGAAGTAGTTCCCTTTACCATGGGGTAAGTGTGTGGACACTTTAAAATGGTCCCTGCTACCTGGGTTGTGATATGTATTATTTGGGTAGGTGTGTGTGGCTTTAAAGTAGTCCTCTTTACCTGAGGTAAGTGTGTGGGAACTTTAAAATGGTCCCTACTGCCGTGGTTGAGATGTATTAGTTGGGTAGGTGTGTGAGGCTTTAAAGTAGTCCACTTTACCTAAGGTAAGTGTGAGGGCACTTTAAAATGGTCCCTACTACTGTGGTTGTGATGTATTATTTGTGGGGTGATATGGGGATTTAAAGTAGTCCCCTTTACCTAGGGTAAGTGGGTGGGCACTTTAAAATGGTCCCCTTCATCTCTGAAAAACATTCACTAGGTGAGTGTTTACTTGAGACACTTGTGGGTGTTTTGAGACTTTGTTGTTTGTGAGTATGTGACCTTGTGTTGAGACAAACCATGCTTTCTAGAATATTCACGCAAATAGAATATGCTATCCTAGATCTGAGTTTGTTTGCCTATTCTAATTTTGTGTTGTTCAATGTGACGCTGGAATTATTGTGTTGGTGTTATTTCTTGTATTTTGGCCAGTGTGAGCCATGCATATCTTGTATGTATTTGATTGGTGGTTGTCCACATGTTTCATATATTGGTGTATGTTGATTGGCATGTGTGTTGCCATGTATTCCTTGGATGTGTGAGAGTTTGGCTTGGATAGCATGTCATTTTTGGTGTATGAGTGGATGCCATATGATTTGGATCCTTTTGGATGTATCATTTTGGTGAGGTGTCGTAGTTGACCCCTCTTTTGGCTTGTAGTCGTTTGACGACATTGTTGGCTTGGTGGCCATTTGTCGATGATGTTTGCTCTCATCTTTTGGACAAGCATGTGTCTTATTTCATCTTCCATCTAGTGCCTTTGTGTGGCACTTGGGTGATTTTTTGTGCTTGAGTGTGCAACTGTGACATGTGGGTGTTACACTTGCATCGCAAAAAAATGGTTCATCTTATGTTCATCCGTTAATGTCCCAGTGTAATAGTTGGGTCATTACACATAGAATAGAATTGCATTAGGTAAACTTCATTGTAAAGTGCATTCATACAGGATTGATTTATTATTCAAGGAATATATAAAAATATAGATTGCATATCATATAGTTACATTTCATATGTAAAAATACAAAATCACAAACATATTAGCAAAGTACAAAGTGTTCAAACCCTCGATTTCATCATGAGGTAATAAGTAATCACATTCACGCAAGACACAAACCCTTGAGAACATCACAAGGTAGCAATCAAGCCAATCACAAAAGCAAAACATAGGTCAATCTTGGTCAAAACAAGTCAACACATACCATCTCTCCTAAGGTATTAGCGAATGTACCCAGTACTTAGAGGAGAGTGGGTTAAAGTAGTTCTAGAGGAACTAGAAGAAGTAAACCCTAGACCACAACTCACACAAGAGCAACAACACATGATTAGGGTCATAGAACAAGATCAACAAGTTCAACAATGCATCCAGGATCATGTGGTTGGATTATAACTTGCAAGGAAAATAAATGAAGCAAACTAAAATTTGTGTAGGCGTTGAAATCTGAGAAATCCTAATAGGAGACAAATCACAAGTGACTTTTCGGGTCATATCATTATTTCAACAACTGCTATATAGAGAGTAAGGCAACTCCAAAACAACAATAGGCCCCAGATTAGGTCGGTCGCTCTTCGCAAGGTTATACTCACATGTGAACAGAACAACCCTCAGGTCTCTCCCCTACTTGATTGGCTTCTGCCACGAGAGTAAGAGTGACTTGGAGGTCGCTAGAAGCAAGGAGAGGGTCCATGTGCTAAGTCAAAGCTAACTCATCCACGCTTGTGTCTAAGTCATGTTTCGAAGAGTACACCTAGAACATTTGCATCAACTCTAGATAAAATCCCAATAGAGTTGGAAAATAATGTTGGATTTAAATCTTTTCTTAGTTAATGTTTGAACCTAAATTTTATTAATTTAAAGAATCCAATAATGTCTTAACCCTACATAAAATCCAATAGAGTTAAAGCAATCATGGCCACTCCAAGCCTTTACCTATTCTCCATTTCTAACATAATAACTTAATCATTCATGTATTAAACCCTAGATAAAATACAATAGAGTTAGAGCAATCATGGTAAATTGGGTTTTCATGCAAACACACTTTCCACAAAATAATTAATCTATTTCTATGGAAAATCATCACTCCATAAAATAAAAACTATTCACAAGTTATAAATTTAAAAAAAAAAACAATATAAAAATTTTCAAAATTCTCCAATACCATTAAATAACCCTTCAATTTTTTATTTTTTTTAAAATTAAAATACAAACTCACTCAAAATTCTAAAAATACTCTCTTGTCTCAAATTGATGCAACACCACATTTATGCAATCATATAAAAATTTTAAGAAAATTTGTGAGAATTTGGGTACAAAATTCATATTTTTAAAATTTACATTTTCTACAATGTGAAAATAAAATTAAGCAATTGTCAAGCACAAAGATTCATATTCCTTACCTACAACACACACAAAACAACAATGTCATATGCATCACCACTTAAAATAGGAGCATGGCCATACACACATACTAACAAATTCAAATTGTCTTCACATAAGCATAAATAAAATCATACATAACTTTCCTAAATCTATGACAAAATCACAAGGAATACCTTTTTATTTGCAATGAATCTAAGTTTTAGAAGGTTGTAGATATTTCCCACTCCAAGAAGAACCAATAACAAATCCCAAGCTCTCACAAAACTTCCTTCAAGCTTTCTCAAAACTTTCTTCAATCTTTCAATGCAAACAAGAAAGAGTTTTAAAAAAAACAATCTTTCTCTTTTTTGCTTTCTAAAAACTCAATGAAAAACAAGAAGCCAAATAGAATGTTCTTCAATCTTTCAATGCAAACAAGAAAGAGTTTTAAAAAAAACAATCTTTCTCTTTTTTGCTTTCTAAAAACTCAATGAAAAACAAGAAGTCAAATAGAATGAAAACCTTTTGCATATAAACCAATACCTAAATTCCATTTCCCTTTTGATCATTTTCACACTTACTTTTTCAAATACAAGATAATATCCAATTTCCAATAAATATTCATTCTCACAAAATATCTAATATGACCCTTTTATCATGTTTTGAAAGTCAATTTTGTACTTTTTGATGAGTTAAAAACTTGTTAGATATATACATAGGAAACCCACTTTATTTTTGTAATTAAAATATGAAAATAACATTTTAAAAGTCCTTTGAATTTTTCATTTGAATTTCAAACGTTCATCTTATAATGTCAAGCACATTCTAACATTTCATAAGCCTTTTTAATTATTCTTCTCCAAAGCAAACAAATATGCATATGCAAAAATAATAAAAACACAAGGGAATGCAAACATTTATTAAGTTAGCACAAAGGGGAATCTAGAATCACACACGATGTAGATAGGGTTTCACTAGTATAAACATCTCGAGTCTAATCACCCCTACATGAAGCAAGACAAGTTAACCACCATTAGGATTTTGCATATACCTACACACTTCAATCAAACATTACATGCCCCTATCCAATAGATAACAATAGCGGAAACAAAAATAAAATCAACCAATCATATAATTCACATTTCAATAATAACATCTAATTACAACATCATCATAATACAAACAATACATGATTTAATCATTTTTATTAAACAAGACGAGGTAGGCAATAGTTAACACAGGTAAACATTACATTTGTGCTTTTAAGTTACAAACATCTTAGAGCTTTACTTACCACTAACACTTTTATCAAATAGTTTGTGATGTTAACAAGACCGTAATAAAATCCTCCTTTTATTTATTTTTTCAAGATTTGCAAAGCCTAACAACAGTTGTCCTTACTAATTTTCATGTGTCGAAAGCCTAATGTTAAATCTGAGGCATCTCTTTCACTAATGCAATCGTCGTACTTTTTCTATGGAATTTGGAATTTGTTAGGATTATTTGATTTTTGTCTTCAACTTGTTTTGTCTTGTGTGTATAATTTCTTTCTAAATGAAAATGAAGTGGTAGTCAATTGATTATGATGAAAGCAAGTAATTACGAGCTCCAAATTTAGGCCACTAAACGCCATTGGAGACATAATCACCCCGTCATTGGAGTGGGGAGAGAAAAATGTTGAAACGAGGCAGGTAATTTTTGTTTTTATATTTAAAGTGGATGTTGTTTAGCAACCAAATTTTGTGTCAATAGGAATTAAGGATCATGTTCTTGCCTCTCATTTTAGTGCGCCTTATAGTGTCATTTCAGAACCCTCTTTTGACCCCACTTTGGTAGGAAGGATAACAAATTTCAAGTGATAATCTCCTTCAAACAATTCCCATGATGTGTATGCCCATGATGGAAAGAAATCCTACAAAATTTCTAACTGATTATTTCTTCACACAATTTTAATAGGATGGACACATTTCTACCGAGTGACAACTATTTGGTAGGAGATTCTTAGAATAGCTGCTTTTATTTTTAATGAAATCCGCTTGTTTGAATGAGCATCGCAAAACACCAATTGTGAAACTAAAATCTTGCCTGAATTGAACTAATTTTACACTGGCATTTAAGTGGGATCTTAATTATAGTTACTAAGCCAATTATGCCACTTAAGAAATATTTGTAGTAGATAGTAAACCTTAATTATAGTTACTATGACAATCAAGACATATTTTTAGTAAAGGAGGATTAGAGTACTCCTGGCTTTATGTACATGTTTCAAAGATGAGCTGAAAGGATGCCTCTCTAGAATGACTAGAGAATGAATATTTCTTAAGAATATAATCCATCGATAGTATGTACAAGGAAGAATGAATGCTTAATGAACCTATATATAAACCAGCTACCATTATGAGAAGCAGATGCAGATGCGAAATCTGCAAAAATCATCTCTATACAAGAAATTATGTCCCAGTGCCCATACCCACTATCTTAGAAGGCACCTATTCAACAAAGTGCAACTCAAGACTTCCACTGCTGATAATCAAAAAAAAAGTTGGCTTCTACAAAATCTTGCTAGATCACCTGGCAATTGTGTGGAATAAGGTCTTGCTTTGCATTTTGTTGACTTAAGGACGAAATGAATAGAAGTAGAAAGAGTGCAAACTAGGCATGTTGCAGAATGGTCCTAAATGCAATACAATGGGATACAAGAGCCTGTCTGGACCAAAGTCCAGGCCTAAAAGAATCTGAGAAAGCTGTGGTGATGATCCACTTTATTTCTTCATGAAAAATATGTGAAACTAAATGTATGAATCCCACTGCTGACTAAAGGCTATAATGATTTACTGAGTTCTCCAACACTTGTTGACTTGGGCCAATAATTTCTTTTACTTTGGAACCATTTTTGTAAATTTTGAAAGTTGGTACACAGTTCACACTTTCCGACTTTGCCAAGAAAAGGTTGTCCTGCACATCAACCTTCACATGCACACAACAAAGGTACAAAGAGATTAGCCCATTGACAAACCATAAAAAGACTAGCCCAACAAAATAGCAAATCTTTATCCTGGAGTACTGAGCTATGATACCTTAAGAAAGTTTACAGATGGGTATCTCTTGCAAAGATGGTCAACAAATGGAGAAAGCTGCTTGCATCTCTCACTTGATCTTGAACTGAAATGGACAACTGCTAAACCTGTACAGTCAACCCAACAGTCTTCTCAATGAAAATAAGATATAACTACAGTAATTATCTAAAATATATGATTCACCTAAGACACCAGGGAACCCTATCATAAAAGTAAGTGCAATAACAATGCATGGATGAATGCAACAAAATCTTACCAGGGGCAGTAATTGCTTCTCTAAATTGATCATCACTAGAAACCACCTCAACTTCCCCTCCAAATTTCATGTTATTAATCTCCTCTCCACGAGATATCTTCAATTTCACTTGCACATCAAAAAGAGCTCGAGCCACTTCTATGTCGCCAGGAGCTTCTCTTCTCAAAGCTTCATAATCCCTTATAGAATCCTCCCATCGCTCAAGCTGTTAATGTTTAATAAGTCATGGTCATAAGAAAAGATGAATTTGAAACCTAAGATATATGGCATAAAGAAGAATATGCTTAAAAAGAAAAAAAATTTGAAGGCCATCAGAAAGGACATGTAGCCACCAGAATCACCAGGCCAAGATTTACATACCTTAGCATTTGAGTCTGCTCGCCTATGAAGAGCCTTATAATAGGTAGGCTTAATGCTCAAAGCAGCATTACAATCCTCCACTGCCTTTTCCCATTGCCCAAGCTTAGACCTACATGCTGCTCTATTGCATAGCAAAATTGCATTCATGGGATCATGTTCAAGCCCTTCTCCATATGCCTTGCATGCTTCAAAATACTTGCAAGCTTTGAAGAAAGCATTTCCATTTTTGCGAGCATCAGCCACAGATCTAGCCTTTCTGAGCAATGCAGTCACCTCATGATTATATAGATCCGTACGAGCTGCTCTTTCTGCATTTGCAACTGCACTTTCGAACCTGCAGACACCACTCTTCATTGGTCATGCCTCTTGCTAGATTCTGACTTCAATTCTACTTAATAGTCCATTTTCTAAGATAACATTTGTAAGCAATTGGAGTTTCTGCAGTGCAACATTTCACTACCAGTCCTTAGGATGAGAAATTGATTCATGCAAGTTTGAAATGAATGCTACAGTGTGTTGAAAGATCATTTGTGTGAAATTGAATCCCCCTGATATTAGGCAAATTGTCTAGAAGAATGGACTTATTTATTCGCCTACTTTTCTAACATAAGCATCAAACATTATAGTTGAGAAATACCATACAACAAAAATGCAAATGAGAAAATTTTTTGATCAGAACTCATTCAAAGTGACTCACCTTCCCAATGCCATGTCAACCTGAGCTTGAACCAGTAGCAGATAAGAATTTCCTACAATCCCAAAAAATCTTGCAGATGTATCAACTACCATCTTGGGCGCAGCCATCAGAACCCCATCTGCTTCATCTAATCTTTGAATCTTTAGTAAAGCTTCAGCTTTAGATGCAAAGAACTGCAAGCAAAGCATAAAAACAAAATCAGCTGAAAGGAACAATCCTCAATACAATGCAACTAAAATTGTAAATAAAGCTTCTCATTAAAAAAAAGGGTAAAAGCTCCTCCAGTTTCCCTACCTGTGGTGCAGAATCAGCACCTGCCATAATAGCTGCAGTGCTCTCTCTCAAAACACTTCTCCAATCTCCTACCTTCCGAGCTTCTGCACATTTGATTAGGTAAACTTCAACTGTTTGTAGTGTCTGCATGTCACTCCGATCTGGCAGCTGCCCAGCTATCTTCAAGTGTGTTTTGGCATTTTCTATTTCCCCCAATCTGCATTGCATATCCAAAATCAATTAATGATAATCTATCTCTTTTGTGGTTTGATTCCTTTTACTTTCTGGATTTTTGTAGATTGCTATGTGATTCAATGTTAACCAAGGTGTTTAGTTTCTCAAGCCAAAAGTATTTGTTAAAAAAAAAAGAGCATTTGTGCTTCCCCTGCCCCTGGTCTGTTCTTTTTGCCCGGAATTCAATGATTTTCTACTTTGGTAAAAATGTTAAAAAGAAAAGAAAAAAGAGGAGTTGATAGATAAGCAAGTGTACCTGAGATAGAGAGTTGCAAGTTTCTGATGAGCACGAACATAGGAAGGATCAAGCTTAATTGCCTCCAAGCATTCCTGAACCGCTTCCTGCAAACGACCTAGGCCTGTAAGTGCAGCACTCTTATTGCTATGATACAAGGCACGTCCAGGACATAAAGCAATTGCTCTTTCGTACAAAAACAGTGCCTCTGAAAAGTGTCCCTTATGATACTGATCATTTCCAGCATTCTTCACAACCTCTGGATCTGTACTGGCCAGGACACGCTTCAACATTATGTTTTCACCAGCAATCTGTATGTTTCCAGTCACTCCACTCCCTTTGATTATGCTTCCATGTCCATAGTTGGCATTGCCCGATCTCAGAACATGTTGGCCTGAAACATGATCTGATGTCCCCTTTGGAATCCCTTTCCCATTGTTACTAGCAGAATTTGGCTTTCCATTGGAAAGGATGTTTCCACTGGGAAGCACATTGCCAATGGAAGGAACATTGACATTGCCATTGGTATTGTAACTGCTCAATTCTCCAGAAGAACTCGAAGAATAACCACTTTTGAGAGAAGGTGGGTAGCAGTCACTTTTGCTCACCCTGGATCCATGATGCTTCATATTTCCCAAAGGAGCAGAATATGATTTCCTTGCAAGCCCATTTCCAAGGATGTTGCCAACGCTTGAACAAGACCTCCTTCCACTGCTTTCAACAGTAGGACTTCCTCCACTTGAACTCCCCCCACTGCTCAGCTCCCCAGAATGGCTACGGTTACCACCCACCTTAATCCTCTCCCTTCCTGGGCTGACTACCATGTTCATATTACCATTGACAGATCCACAAGAACTACAACTGCTTGCATCTGAGGATTTTCTGCCCAGGCTAGAGCTTGCAGACATAGAACTAACAGAATTATCTGAAAATTCGGAATTTTGCATCTTGCTATCCACATTGACTCTTCCCGAATCCGCATCAACCTTGTGCATGGATCCCTTCAAATTCCCATTGTTGGCATCCCCATATTGGTCTTCTTTCGAGTTCCTTTTCATCTCTTTCCCACTGTCAACAATTCCTCCACCAGCATTTGTCATTTTATTAATCTCTTCAGCTTTCACAACATTTTTGGTCTCTCCCATAGGCGGCTGCCGCTGCTTATCAGCATCACCATTCTTACTAAACGAATAAAAAGAGGGGCTATTACCTCCAGGATTATTGTTCTTAAACCGATCCGCATTCCCATCCGAATCTCTAAAGGACCCAAAAATCCTACTGTTAAAAACTCCCCCATACAAATCGAACCCACCACGCTTCTTGGTTTCAGGAGGAAAATAGGCCATTTGTGCTTGCATATCTCCCCCAAAAACAAAATTCAAACTATAGCAGAAGCACTAACCAGCAGACAATGTGATCTGTAGTTATGAACAGACAGTGGCCTAATTTAGAGGCCTCCAAACAAATTTATTTAAACAAAAAAATGACAGAGAAATCGGAAACCCAAATTTGAAATCTTCAAAATCAAAAGGTGGTTGAGAGATTCCGATCCACCTAACCAGATGAAAGAAAATCTCAGCACTCCCCAAAAAAATCCCCTAAAAAAAAAAATTCAATTCTTCCCACCCAGAACTTCCTTGCTAGTAGTATACCCTGATGGGGGGTATTAAACTTGCAAGGAAAGTGGGTTTCAGGACCCACTCACCCACAAACAGGTCAAGCAATTCAGGAATGAGAAGAAGAAGAAGAAGAGATTGGAACAGAAGCCCCAAAAACTGAATATATAGTCACCTAGCCCATACATTCAACTCCCAAGTGAAGTGCAGTGAGAGTGTTTGAATGAAAAAAAATAGAGAGCTTGGAGCATTAATGTAAAAGCAATAGCAGTTAAGGCTGAAGAGGAAGATATGTAAGAGAAAATGTTCTCACTCACTTAAAATCCAAGCCTCCGAGTTGGACTAATTCACGAAAAGGGTGCCCAAAAATTAAATTTACCCACACTAGTGTAATGCCCAACCTGTAAATCCGTGATCTCTAAGCTTTCATTGCCAGCTTGGCAAACCCCCACCAGAAACTCCCAGTTTATTCCTAAAATTTAAAATGCGTTTTTTTAATTATGTGCTGACATGGCATGGCTGGCAGTGGGGGCGATGATGACATGACAAGGATAGTGAATATTGTTAGAATGCTTCCATGTGTGCCCATGTCAGAAGAGGAGCTGGCCATGTGCCACTTCCTGCCATTTGCCCTGCCACGTCAGCTGCCACCTGGCATCCCTCTCAATTATTAAATTAAAGCTGGGCAGTCGATGGAGGAGAGCCATGCAAATACATGTGAGGGGTGAACTGTTTTTGCTACTTTTCAGACT
The DNA here is from genome assembly GCA_027924645.1 of Cunninghamia lanceolata. Lineage (NCBI taxonomy): Eukaryota > Viridiplantae > Streptophyta > Pinopsida > Cupressales > Cupressaceae > Cunninghamia > Cunninghamia lanceolata. Next base: position 7,886,890 of record BSBN01000445.1, read on the forward strand.
GCTCTTTTCCAAGGAATATTTTTGTTTTTTTTTCTTCTGGTTTAGGGGAAAGAAGTGGAAATTGGAATCCCTTCCTCGAGAATTTAGCTTGTGATTTTCCCCGAGAAGAGCACATAATTGCACGATGCCACGTTAAAATATAAATTAATAAAACATTAACAACCCCTACTTATTGTTACGGTGCAAATTGCATACCCATTGCCCATGCCCTTTTTTCCCTTTATTTTTTGGGCCCCTATTGATTAGGGTGTATTAAATATAATAAATGTACAAGTGGTATATGCCTATATCAACTTAGATGTAATTTTTTTTATTATTTTTATTTAAATTTTATTATCATTTATTTTTAGAGATTTGGTTTTGATTACCAGATTTATTTATTTGTTATTTTGGACCAAATCTATGAGTATAAATTTGATGTAGGATATTTATTGAAAAGAAAGCACAGGTACAAAATACACATTTTACATTAATTTATGAGAGGAGGATATGCAAAAAAATACAACTAATCATACAATTACAAGGAAATAAACACAAAAGCAATATATACTATAACACAATGATTTATGTGGGGAGAACCCTTTCAGGGAAAAACCCGACACTCCAAAGTAACACATTGTATTATTAAGTAATCAAGGGTTACAATACATTTGCAAAGTCTAAGCCTTTGTAGGAGTATCGCCAACAAGAGATCTGGATAATTATGGCAGCTTAAAGTACCTACAAAAACTCACTTTGAAACCTCCATCTCAAGCATCCAATAAAAAGGAGAAACAATGCATGATACCATCAAATGGTACTTAAGAAACCATGAGCTAAAACCACCCAAAATGTGGCACCTAAATCCCTACTTGTAAATCCAACATCCAATTCCCAAGATGAATCCACAAGTTAAAAATAGCATTAACAACCCCTACTTATTGTTACGGTGCAAATTGCATACCCATTCCCTGTGCCCTTTTTCCCTTTAATGTTTTGGGCCCCTTTTCATAAGGGTGTATTAAATATAATAAATGTACAAGTGGTATGTGCTTGTATCAATTTTTTTTATTATTTCAATTTTATTATCATTTATTCTTAGAGATTTGGTTTTGATTTCTAGATTTATTTATTTGTTATTTTGCACGAAAAATCTATTTGATATTTTGAACCAAATCTATAAGTATAAATTTGATGTGGGATATTTATTGAAAAGGAAGGTACAAAATACACATTTTACACTAATATATGTGAGGAGGTATATGCAAAAAATAAATAAAACTAATAATACGATTACAAGGAAATAAACACAAAAGCAATATACTATAACACACTGATTTATGTGGGGAAAACCCCCACTCCAAAGTAACGAAGTGTATAATTGAGTAATCAATGGTTACAATACATTTGCAAAGTCTAAGCCTTTGTAGGAGTATCGCCAACAAGAGATCTAGAGCAATTATGGCAACAGTACTTACAAAAACTCACTATGAAACCTCCATCTCAAGCACCCAATAAAAAGGAGAAAAAATGCATGATAACATCAAATGGTAATTAAGAAACCATGAGCTAAAACCACCCAAAATGTGGCACCTAAATCCCTAGTTATAAACCCAACGTCCAATTCCCAAGATGAGTCCACATGTTAAAAATAGCATCCTTCCACCTATCATAAGCTCATCATAATCCACTCACTGACTTGGATGCTCCATTTTGGCTCCATTGTCTCCATTCAAAGATGTCTTATGACATGTCATAACATGTGTCATAAGTTGGTCAACAAGTGTAACTCCCTCTTACAACTCTCTTATGTGTTATAGATGTTCTTACATTTCTAATGTGGGAGACCATAACATTTGATCCAAGAAGTCAATTGAGCCCATTTTTTTAAATTGTAGAGCTCAAAGAGATCTACATCACCATAACCAAACCACCATTTATGACCCATTCTGACATTTTTTGTCCCAAAAATTAAGTTTTTTGTAATAGTCTTAAATTTACATTTTTGTGTTCTGAACATTAGAATGCAAGGTTGTGACATATTTCCTAACATTCTCCCACTTGTCAAACACCTTGCAAAAGCAAAGGGAGTACCAACACTATCAACTAATTGCTAGGGGCCAAGAGGCCCATAAACTCACAACACCACCTGAACTTATATGTACTCAAAGGCTTCGTCAATACATCTGCAACATTCTATAAAGTGACAACTTTCTCCAGCATCACCCTCCATCCTCTACCATGTCACAAACAAAATGGTACTAAACATCAATATGCTTTGTCCTTGCATGAAAGGTTAGGGTCTTTGCTAAACATATGGCACTCTAACTATCACAAAGAACTCTAATAGCTCCATGACTCAATCCCACATCTAAACATGATTTTTTAAGCTAGATGGCCTCCTTACAGGCATGCGTAGTTGCCATGTACTCAACCTTTATAGTGGACAAAGAAACCACAACCTATTATTTAATCATCCAATTAATAACACCACCAAATAAATTGATCACATATCCACTGGTGGATCTTCTTCTATCAACATCTCCTACCTAATCTAAAACTAAAAACCCATGAATATCCATTGAGTGTTGGTCTCCTATAAAATTGTCATGATAACAAATAGAGTACTCAAAGGTACCCCACAAATATATAAAGACTCTCTTAACTACATCCCAATGATCTCATTCAGGATTAGCCATAAAACGACTTAAGACTCCCACTATTAGGGCAATGTCTGATTTAGTACAAACCATAGTATACAATAAGCTCCTAATAGTAGTATCATAAGGTACTGAAACCATGTCCTCCATCTCATTAGCTAAAGTTAGACACTACTCTATACATAATTTAGTTTCCACCGAGATAGGAACACATGATGGTTTGCAAGCTATCATTTGAAACTCCCCAACACTAAGTTCACATACTTGCTCTCGCCTAACCAAAATTTTCTATCCACTTTATCTCTTCTAATATCCATACCTAAAATATATTTGGTAGCCCCTAAGTCCATCTCAAAATGTGCTATAAGATGAGACTTCAAGTCATAAGTTACATCCTTACTGTTATCAAAAAGTAACATATCATCAATGTATAATAAAATAAAAAGGAATTGATTGATATCCATCTTATAATAGATGCAATGATTTGATTTAGATCTTAGAATTCTAAACCCAACACAAAGGAATCAAACTTCTGGTACCACATCCTAGGACACTGTCTAAGACCATACAAAGACTTTTTCAACTTACAAACCAAAGATTATTTACCTTCTTCCATGTGGTTCTTTGGTTGAGTCATGTAGATCTCTTCCTCCATATCACCATGAAGGAAAGTTGTCTTCACATCTATTTACTCAATCTCAAGATCAAAGTTTGTTGCAATAGATAATAATAATTCAATGGATGTCAACTTAGCAATTGGAGAAAAAATATAACCATAATCAATTTCTTTAACCTGGGAATATCCCTTTACAATCTTTCTAGCCTTATACTTAGAGTGTAGGCTACCTTCTAGCCGTCAATTGCCACTAGAAACCAATGAGGTTAGGTTGCAATAGACAACATGCATACATATTTGGGGAGATCTTCCCCTAAGTCTACAAAGAATTTGGTCCAAGGGAGTGTCCTATAGTACATAGAGAATGGAGCCTATTTTGAAAGATAGTATTGCAAAAAGTTTAATGAGGAAATATCCTATGATGTTAGATATTGCAATAATTATTAATTGCAAAGTAGATCTAGGGAACATTGGCTAGCTGTATATAAATTTGTTCTCTTAGGAGAAGAGGATTTTTATCTTTTGCCAAATCTTAGGTTGTCTATAGTATTTCAGCCTTAGGCCAAATTTATATAGGGATCCTCTAGTTAGTCTAATATTTAGCATCAAATGTTGTATTTTAGGTCTAAGGTCTCTATGTCATTCATTGTTTTATAGAATCTAGAGAAGGTGTTGTCCAATATAAATCCTCTCCATGATCTAGATGTCTCAATAATTAGTGAAATACATCTCTTGGGTTACATTTTCTAAGTCCTTATTGTTTTTTGTTAGTTGACTATCACAACAATTATAAAATTTCTTCAAAGTATTTGAAAACTCTTTTTATAATAGAATATGGGATTTCTTTGATTTTTTATGGATTGTTAAAGTGTATATGGTAGTGTGAAGTTTCTTGACTCTTTGTATTACATATATATATAATCATAGCTAGACTAATGGGATTTTAGGTGTGATGCTAGTTCTTTATTTTAGATTTGCACAAGTGTTTGTATGTTTCCTCAAATCTTGACTTTGTCACCTAATGGATTAAGATATGGTCCTTCTTTAGTAAATTTATCATTCTTCATATTAAAAATCATCATCTTGTTCCATGTAGAATAGGTTACTATAGGTTAGTTCCTACCAATCTACATAACTCATTGATACATACCTTTGCCAAATCTTATGAAAAGTTGCATTTGTTATCCATTTTCAAAGAGTCATGCATTTTTGGGTTGGTAAGCTGCATGTGAATTAATAAATCACAAATAAATTTACGTGTAGGGATATATCAATTTTGCATCTTTTGTTGCATGTGTAACTCAATATGTTGTAAAGAGGTCTTTAGGTTAGCAAGAGTTGTAAGCTAGTGTAAGTGGTATTTAATGAAAAATATTTGGATATCCTCATGTAAAGGTATGTCTAAGCTATGTGACCTAGTTGTTCCTCATTTCTCTTTAGTTGCCTTATGAAGCTCACTAGGAATACCCTCCTTGGCCCAACATATCTAGGAGTATAAAAGAGTTACTCTTGTCAATTGGCCCATAATTGCTTATAGCCTTATTATGAATCTTGTCCTATTAGTTTGAGTTAACCTATGTGCCTTAGGTTTATCTTGTAAGTGCATTCTCTAGAGTTGTGGGATACAATTTAGACCACAAACATAATACTCTAGAATTATTCAAATGAATGCTTATGACTTAGTGTTAAGTTCCTTAGGATATTTCCTTTAAATATGCAATCTTATGTGTTAGTTTGAAAGCCTGGGCATGCAAGATGATATAGAATAGTTAGATTCTCAAATTAAGTCAACTTGGGGGAAAACTAGGTTTTAACAAAGGCAAATAGGATCATGTTAGCATTTTTTCTAGGAGACATAATCCCTTCCATGATTTCTACCAAGGTGAGGAAAGGGGTAAATTTTGTCTTAGGTACATACCATAGGGGTTACATAAGGAAAAAGGATGGGACAATGTTGCATTTAGTCATCTTGTGCTCTATAATATCTCAAAATAAGCACCATAATAACACACTTAATGACAAGACTATAGAAAGTGTAAAACAAGTATAGAAAAGTGCCAAATATGCAAATTTCTCATCAACAATAATATAATTTAACAAATTTCAAAAACAATAATCATTCATTAAGATGTTTAAAAGTTGCTCTTTAGAAATCATTAACCTTATAAGATGTTTAATAATTGCTCTTTATGAATGCAAATTTCTAGTTTAAGTAGTGTAAACTTCAAATTTTTAAATGCTATTTAAAAAAAAGAATATATTATAATATGAAGAGTGCGTGCTTAATAAATCAACTAGTCAAACTTATATGTATGATAATTTTTTGTATCATTATATTTATTTGATTGGATTTTTAATAAGGATTTTTTAAAATCATACTGCCTCATCATCAAGGTTTAAGAAAGAAATTTAATCCATTCAGGACTTACTATAGTTAGTAGAAAGCTTACTTTGAGGAATAAAAGAGAATACCTTGCACTTTAAAGCCTATATTTTTTGCTACTCTGCACAGATGTTGTAAATTTATAATCATAACATTCAATTCAACCTATTTAGAATATTAACCAACACTTAAACTTAAACCCACTAGCAAACCACCAATATAGTTCCCCTTAGTGTAAAATAAACAATATTCTATGCCATGTGGTGTGGCCTCATCCTCAAATTGGACCACATAGTGCAATCTAGTGTTCCCATTTCAAATTTTCAATCCCACCTTAGGTCTAACTTTTTTTGCAATACAACCATTATCCCATTAGCCCTTGCACCCAAGGTATCAATTTGAATGACTAAGGACTTGTATTTTAGGCATCTCCTAGGTGATTAGGGGGATGAAGTGCTATTAAAGGAAAAATGCATTAACTAGCAAGGTCATTCCATTATAGATCATCTAAAGGATAATTATGCATCATTACATTACTATATAAACATTGAATTCTTGGTGTGTCTATTAACTTGCAATTCTTCCTAGAAGCTTGAATTGCACTTTAGACAAGATAAGGTCACCACCTAAGGGATTTAAAGGAATCCCCACTATGATTTTTAGCATTATAAGTGTTTGAAAAAATAAGTGGAGTGTAGACAAATATATCCAACAAATCATCAACAACCTAGGATAGAGCCACACAATTAAGATATAAGCACGTGATGTGGTTATGACAAGGACTAGGCCATGTGGCATGAAATGGTTTATATCATTAGAAATTTCTTTATCAAGTCACTTCTATAATATAACTACTATTCTATCATCAAATCTAGATTCTAATCAACTATCACAACATACTAGAAGGTCAACATCACATGGAAAACAACTAAGGACTTCTATCTATCTTTCTCCAACCTTTCATTCTCAACTCTTATTGATTTTTTTATGGTTTTTATTCATGGTTTATCATTTAATTATATCCAAATCATAGTTTAGAATATTATTACACATCCTATAGTTCTATGGTAGTGATTTATTTCTTCACATTTCCCTAGCTCATCCTTCATAGATAGATCTATCGTTTGTGATTTCATTGCTAGATCTTGTGATTTTAAGGAAATTTTAAGTCATTTTCTATGGACATTGTAAATGCATTCTCTTTCATTCTACATTAACCAGCTAAATTTGCCCATATGGTCCATGATGATGGTAAATCTTTCATGGAATATGATAGTGACTTAGCTCTAAGTACACCCCTTTCTTGTATTGATATATCTAGGGATGATGGACCATATGATGATTTTGCACCTCTTTTAATTACTCATGATGTCGATATACCTTAATGATGATGATATTCTTCATATAATTTGTGATGATGTTTCCTCTACAACACTTTGTGCCTCTTTGCATAGACTTATAAATTTTCTATATATTAATAGATTGGTTCATAATATTCATGGTAATCATATTAGACAAAATATTTAATGAGGATTATCTGCATAAATATAAAATAAACACATCAAATTTACAAATGAAACCATTAGAGGTTTCAATAATGTTGGAAGAGATCCCTTAGATACTATTACATTGCCACTAATGTTGGGACTAGTTACAATCAACACTTTATTGCACGTGATGCCTAAACTACTAACTTATAATATCCTTTTGGTATGTCCATGGATACATACCATGGGGGTAGTTCCATTCAAACCCTTGATTAATCATTGAAATTTACATTCAAAGTCAAAGTATAAATAGTCAATGGCAATGAAAATCCATTTTTATTTTGTCAAATGATGGACTCCCAAATACTATTGTACCTCAAACATAATTCACTAAATAAACATCCAAACCTAAGGAAGAGAGAATACAACAATCCAATGTTGATCATGAAGATGATTAGTGTACCTAGATTTTACACCATAATGGACATGGGAATATAATATAAGCACTAATGATTATGATATTTCCCCTTTACTTACGGATCCATATACATATGGCCAAATAACATAAACTAAGGACACTAAAACTACAAACTCCACCAATGATTCTTTTTGTGATAATGAATTTGAATTAGAGGATAGCCATAGTGATATATATTTACCCTCTTTTTCATAATTATAAAATAATATTACCTTGGATTTCAAATTTTATAGAAGTATGGATACAAGGAAAAAGGCCTAGCTCCTCGTAATAAAAGCATTCTAGAACCCGTACAACTGAAAGATCATTTTGAAAAGATATAGGGTATCTACCTCCACATGTTGTAAAATTTATGATGAAATAGCATAAGAAAAATTAAAGTTATATATGAATGACATCCTATGATAAAACATTTCCCTCACCCATCCTACACTTAAAATTAACTAATTTATCTTTAGTACATACAACTCCTTTAATGAACATCATTTACAATAAGGATGCTTTATCTAAATCCCTAGGTCTATATGTCAGTCTTCCCTCCTACCATCATTATCAATGACCTATCTATGCCATGAATGCACAATCTTACTTTAGAGATCTCATCCCTTCTCATGGAACAATACAAATTATTAAAAAACCCTTGATTGTGGATGACATAAATCTACCTTCCACAATGCATGTTGACACAAGTGACCATGAACATTCCTTTTTGTCTCATATGCCCTTTCCTCTTTTTCAAATATTTTATTTGTTTTTCACTTGTCTTTGTGTTTTTCCCTCTATGGAATTGGAATGATGGAAACAAATCCAAGTGTCCCCAAGATACTTCATTCATGTTGATAAGAAACATAGCTTCTTTTGGTATTTTTATCATGCCCTATTTGCTTCATTCCTCCTATTTTGACAACCATAACCTTCACTACTTTTATTTGTTAGTTTATCTAAATGTTTCCTTTCTTAATAACAATTTTAACTTTTATTTTCATTGTCTATTTCATACTTATATGTCATTTCCATTACAACATGCCTTATTACATCTTCATGGCCCTTGCCTCCTTACCTATTTCTCTTTTACAATTTCTTGGGTGTCACCTTCTTTTACTTATGTCACTTTCTAACACTACACATACTACAATACCTAGCTTCCCCATTTGGGGTTATGATATTTTCTCATACAAGCCAAGTACCTCATTTACCCCACTCCATCATGTCATTAGGCATGCACCCATATTATATGGTGTTTATTGCTTTGATCTTACATGATGCTATTATGGAACTTGGAAACATTGTTTACACACTATGTCATTTGGCCTCCCATTTGGAGACATTTATAGTTATTTTATACTAAGCTAGCTAGTTCCTATAGATTAGGAGAACAACATGCAAACAATTACACATTGTCACTCATGCATGACATCATGCCATTGTGTGTACATGATAACATTTCAAATGGTATTCCTTGCCTTACTCTTACATGATTACATCTGATGAGATCTTCATTGTATTTACCTTTTTGTAATAACATATTATATCACATCCCTTACATCATTCTCACATATAATACCTTTACATCATTTTCACATGATGAAGCTTTAGGTTATTCTTATATGAGCATATATTGCATAACACTTGTTAGTACATTTTTACATGGTCATATTTTACATGACACTTAGTTTCTCATTATTTTGAGAGAATTTCTTACCCATTTGCTACATTAATTTTACAAGATGGCATCTAGTACATGGTCATAGAAATTTTAAATGGATGATTGCTCCTACTTGGGGGCAACCAATATGACCATAATCACATGAACCTTATGCTCAAATCATATTAGACATATCTAGGGCTACTATAATTGTGTATCTATCCACTATAATAATCCATTATATCTATGTTCGTCTTAAATCAAATGTATGCCATTTTTATGTACTCAATTTAAGGGAGGCAACAATGTCCATATTATCTTAGATTTACATGGGATGAAAGAACATGAGTGGGTCCCACTTTTGGGCCAAAATAAAAATTAGGCCAAAAATCATGCTTAAAATTTCATAGGTTTGATTGAAGGGGTTTGATCAAACCACCTTCAATAGAACCCGGTTGATGCATTTGTGCACAACATGGTGATCCTTGGTGATAGTTGGTTCAATCATTTTTTTTAAGGAACTTTGATCAAACACACCTTCAATTGAATCTTCTTATGTCATGTCACCCCCATGGTAGCCTTTTCTTAACCTATCCACATGTTGGAATTTTAAAGGTCAAAACACGCAACTTTGTGTCATGCACATTGGGGGTCAAATGAAATCATCTAGAGACAAAATTTTACATGTACATAGGCCTCAAAATTAGCCCTCCAAAAATTATAATATATAATTTATTTTTAATATTATATTTTATTTATTTTATAAGTAAGAGAGGTCCATTACAAAAAATAAAAACCTCTATTTGAGGCACTGAGAAAAAAAGAAAACTAGGTTAAAAAATTGCACTGCACTCCACAACAATGTCTTTGTTTCAACAAAAAAAAATTGATAAATAGGCAAAGATACACACATTATAGTAAAATGTAGGTCTAAATTTCTATTAGTACCAATTAAAAATTAATAATAAATAAAATAGTAAAAAAAAAATTGGAGTTAATGATCTAATTTTAATAAATCCTAGAAAGGTTTTATTTCTAGTAGAAATTTTGTTTTATGCTAAAATATCACTCATTATAAGTAGTGGAAAAATTAAAAATTATTGAAAACTAAACAAAAATGATTCATATTTTTTTATTTTAGAAGAATTATAAACTAAATCTACACAAAAAATGACACAAATCACTAGTTTACATCATCTTTAGATACTTGATATTTTATTTTTATTAAAGGGTTAAAAATAGGTTTTTAAGGGACCCTGAAACTGTTTACAAAAGGAAAAATATCAATAAATAAATAGCTAACCAACAACAAAAACACAACCAAGAAGAAGCCAAAAAAACACAAACAGAAGGAAGGACCAATAGACTACATTTTAATAGGGTATCAACAACTTCTAACTCTTCCAAGAATAAACTCTCATGGATGTCTTAATAGTACTAAAACTCTTTCTTTTATCCCTTACAATTCTTCTTTCTAGTGCTCCTAGTTCTAGTGTTGGGACCAACATTATCATCTTTGGCTATCACCTTGAGACCAATATCTATAGTCATCTTTTTGAACTTGTCATTGAGGCTTTTAATCTCCAAGGCACTATTCTTGATGACCGTATTAATGTTTTATTTTATCTTTCACATGTCTTGTTCCAAAGCCATCAATCTAGTATCATGATTCTCCTATCATTATTGGAACTCCTCCTCCAAGACAGTAACCTTATCCTTATGATTAGAGAGATCATCCATCAGCTTGATCACCTAGGGTATAGCCTCCTACTTCTAGAATATCCTCATATCTTCCATAGCAAATGCCTAGGTCTCCCTCTGTTGCTTCTTATCAATAATCTCCATTTTGATATTGAGCCTATTAATCTCAACATAGATCCACTTTATGAGATTATGCCAGGTGTTGAAGGCCTAATAGAGAATCTCAACATTTTGGCTCACCAAATTCAGGTCATCAGATAACTCATGCATGGAAGTGGGATTCGAGTGGGAAGTGTAAAGTCCTTGAGGATCATGGGAGAGGGGTTTTCTATTCTAGGGAAGGGCTCCCTAATAGCACCTTTAGGGAAGGGTAAAGATTTACCTTTCCCCTTATCTTGGGCTCTAGGAGCATCACTTTTCTTCTAGGTTTCATGGGTCCTTCCCTCACTCTTCTCAACAAGTTCCTTCTTCCTTATCGACTATGTTTGCTTGGGAGATTCCACCCTTTTCATCATATTCTCCCTATTACCACTAGCACCACTATGCCTAACTTTCTCTTGAGGCTCACTCTCCTCACCCAAAGACTATGAATCCCGACTCAAACTCTGAATCAATACCATTACCAAACCTTTCCCAATTTCTATCCTCATTATTAAAATTATCTAAGATGGAATCCGTATAGTCCACCATTTTTTTAACCTTGTCATCTTTATTTTTGTGAAATTGACAAAAGATAACCAAATTTGATTGTCTTACAAAGTTAACAATTAACATGATTAACCCTTGGTGTAGGGGAACCATGTTAGGGGCTTTCTTGCATTCTTTAATGGGTGTATCCAAGGACGAAAGCATGTAGAAAGGAAAAGAGACAAATTTCTTGCATCTAAAGTGGTTCAATAGAAAGAAATGGTATGAGTATATGGACTTAAAATAGCCTTCCAAAATCACATACCTCATTATACATAGTGTAATCTCGTCCCACAGGGGGTTGAGAGAACACCTTGCATAACCAAAGTAATGTTTAGTTGGCTTCTCAATTGGTTTTATGAAAATAGACATGGCTTCATGCCTCATGCATTTGTCCTTAAAAATCTTCACACCAACCATGGATAATCCTATAACCTCCACCACCAATTATTCTGTAACCATAAATTCCATACCTTGCATTATCACCTTTATGTTTTTCCACCCCTTAGCGAAGTCAATGGCTAGGGATGTGTTGTAATCTTTCATTTTTTCCATGAAGAGTGTACATCCTCTCTTCTCTAGAATTCTCCAAACTCTAGAGTTCTATTTTAGCTTGTTGTAGCTCAAGGGCTCGACCCTATTTCTATCTTCACCCATATTGACCAATCTACTTTCAAAATCAAGAATAGCCCACCAAATTTGAACAAAGACCTTTGAAGCCTTGTTGTTAATAACCAGGGCCAAAGTGAAGAGGAAGTTACTAGAGGATGCTTCCAAGTACTGCATATTATTAATGTTGACATGACTTGTCATCATAAACCCAACGTTTTGGCTCATGCTTGATCTTTCCATCAAGTAGCCAAAAAGCGTGAAGGAATCTAGCGCATATGACAAGTTAATTATAATGATTATTGACATCATTAAAACAAAGCTTGACAAGCTCCTTGGGGAAGGAATTATTCAACCAATTAGAGACCCCTTGGTGTTGAACCCCCCAATTAGCAAGCAAATCCACCACACAGTTAGCCTCCTTAAAGACATGACCAATCTTGACATTTCTCATCTTGTTAATAATGTCAATAGAATCTTTTATTAGACCATTGATAGTCCAACTTGGCTGAGTTTTCTTTTTCAAGCAATTTATTATATTCAAGGAGTCTCCTTCTAGTACATACTTCGTTCCTTTCACCTCTATGTTGTATGCTACTTTATGTGGATGTCTTTGATGCATGACTTTAACACATAAATTGGCTCTTTTAGCATACTCAGTAAACCCAAACCTAAACCCAACACTATAATATACAATATCTCTTAGTTCAAAACCTACTTGATGTAATTCCTAACAATTTTCCCATCTTGGGTGGAACCACAATTGTGATTTTGTCCCCTAGACTAGATTGTAGGAGTTATCACATGCCTAGTTTCTAAAGTTCAAGTTCCAACTTTCCAAGGTTGACAATCTTGAGATCTGAGTATTGCTCATTAGTGTGAGAGCCAAAATGTTTAAATTGTGCATCTAGGGCTGTGTATTTAATGACATCATTCTAGTGTATTTTCATCAACACACGATCACATTAAATATCAACTAGAAAAATTATTGTCAATTCTCATTACACATATTCAATCACACACTTAGTGTCAATTTATATTGGGCACAATTAGTCAACCTCTAGCATTCTTTGTTTATCTCTCTTCAATATTATTGAATCAATCTACATGCATGATTGCTAGCTAGGAAGTCAAATACTCTTCCCCTTCATTATAGTAGGTCCTAACAATACTTCTTAGCACCACCTAGTTTTCCTTACATAAATATTTATTAACCAAACTTTTTTTACAGAAACCAAAAGTTTGTTTCTACCACACCACACCATGTAAGTGAAACATAACCATACTAAATGAACTAGATCACAAGTACAAATTTGTCCCATATCCTCAAATTCTATGATCTCAAATCTCAACACCCAATCCAAAACCAAATTTATAACCCACAACAGTCAAAAATCCATATTACATCAACTTGGATATAAATCTTAATCCCCCTCACTTTCATTTATCATCCCCATTCAGGCATGTACATTTTATAATTGACAATAGAACTTCCCATGATTGTTTTACAAAATCTTGTTTTGAATACATTTCCATCGTATAGATATTCTCATATGGGTGTGGCTCTTAACATTCCAGATCACATGATTTGAAGTCTTCATGGAAATACTAGTTTAAGTGGGCGCATTTTGTCGTCAGGGGGGAGAGGAGGAGTTTTGAAGACGCTTAAAACAATAGGATGGCTCTTTCAACAACACGTAGAAGGTATTGTCCTACATGGCTAGGAAAATGAAATGCCAGCTGGGTCATAGACTTTCCCACAATGAAAACAATAAAGCTAGTGACGCCAGCCTGGACACATTCCATCTCGCGTCTTCCAAACTGCCCTGCTGTCAAAGAGTAATCCACCCACCTACCCAGCTAACGTTTTTGTTTGCTTAACTGGAGCAACAACTTTCCAGACACTGCTTTTGGGGTTTTATCCTCACTTGCATTTGGTATTGCCCAATGCCCAACAATGACTACAAATTTTTGTTTTAAATATTGAATTCTTACATTTTGTCTGGTCTTGCAACAACTCGCTGCAGCCCTTAAATTTTGATCAAAATTTCTAACTTCGTTAAGTTTCAGTCTTGAGGGCTTAAAAAGAATGGTGGTGGATTGGGCCATGTAATAAAGGTTTGGGTTTTGGGAGACACAGCTCTGAAAGAGATTACTGCCTCTGTTAGTTCTTCTCATGGCATTTACTATAAGGTCACGTACATAGTGTACAATTATGTCAATTTGAAGATTAGCGGTATTTAAAAATATATAAAAGTTTGAAGACAAGAAGCAAGGGCCCTAGAATGATGTATGCAAATTTGTTACTCCTTTAAAAACACTAGATCGAAATGTGTCGCTATTGATTGTTCCTTTAATGCTCTAAGATTAGAGAGAGTATTTGAGAGATGAGAGATGTGAAATGAATGCAACTAAATGTCTTTAAGTATTGGCACATGGCATCAAATTTTAGAAAACATATACTTAGTCATCTCAAGGTAAGAAAATAATGGAGGCTAGTCAACCAAATTTGAATTTTGAATTTTAGAGCGGAAAGGGTCAAGTTTGTGACCATGGGGCCAACTTCGTGACCACATAAATGATCTTGGGAATATAGTCACATCTAGCTCACTATCAGATATATAAGGGTAGGTGTACAAGCAATGTGATAAATGTGTCAATAAGGCAAATATATCAAAGTATGTATGTGTGTGTAAGGATAAGGTAGGCACTAAGTGCATGGGAATGTGTGTGATGATGGATAAAAGGTTAGGAATGAGCCGAATTACACAAGATTGTGTCGTTTGTCAATATGTACATGTATCAAGACATCTCCTAAAAATGGGCACAAAACTAAATGAGAAATGGTATGCAAATTGTACCATTACATTTTTGCCCCCACTTTGAGTGCAAGTGAATCATAAAATTATCATGCATCTCAAATTATGTAGCACTCACAAACATGCATGTAAATTAAATATTCAAACGTCAAAGGATAGGAAAGGGGCTCCATATAAAGTAATGGACCATGCTAGGTGTCATTGTGTAAGTGTGTCCCCTAATATGTGCTCTCCATTGTAACTTGCAAAATAGAGAAGAAGTGTACAATGAGAAGCTTTTGTCTCACAAGTGAAATTAGGTACAAAATAAGAGCTTGCCAATTGTCTAGGAAATAGGAAAAACATGAAACACATAAAGTTAGGAGCTATTCATAAGATGATAATGGTGTGTTTGGCTCAATGCCCATATGATGACAAGGTGCATGGACCCCAAGAGATGTCATGTGATGATGCTCTATCTAGTTATGATAATAACTATCCATAGCACCTATCACTACCTGAAAACTCAACATAGAAATGTTAGTGACAATATATGCCCCCCTTCAATTGGTTGTATCCATAAGATGCAGGGAATTGGAGGAGCTCGAGAATATCATGTACTTGAAAGTAAATATAATATATAGATAAGCACGTAAACATATGAATCATGTAAAGGAATTGGTGCAAGGGCACCTAGATACTTTACTTAATTTCATGTTCATTTTGATGTTTTGATGTTATATAAGGTCCAAGTGACCAATTGTAATGCCTAGTGCCATGTGTGAGTCCAAGTGGAAGAAATCTAGGTTTATTTTGTAAGTCCTAAGTGACATTTGACAATTGTAATCGCCTAATGCTAAAAATAGCAATAATGCCAAAAATAGGTAGTAGGGTTTCCCAGCGGCTTGGAATCAATCTCCCAGCCGCTTGGAATGGGTTTGGTACTACTCTGGGCAAATCTATAAAACCTAGGGAAATGAATCAAATGCAGACAGATTAGGGATTGAGATTGTAATCAGTCATATGATATTGTAATTGTGTGAATGTAATCAAGCTTTGCTAAGGAGAATCAAACTATTTATGTGTCGTCAACTTGTTTCCCATTTTCTGTAAATACAAATTGCATAACTGTAGATTTCCTTTCCTTCTTATTTTCTCATTGTTGCAAAATGTCAATGTGAAGCATTCCACTGATAAGATATCTGTCGAAATCAGTGGAATGGCTTCATTGTACAAATATTTGTTTGTGTTTTTTGTTTTGTTTTCCTATTCAATAGTGCAGATGCTCCAGAGTGCGGGTCGCGCACAGTAGATCACCTAGCATCTCCATGTGCTAGGGTTCGGTGAAGGCAGAATGTGCAACAGTGTATAGGAGTAGCAGCGTAGGAAACCCTAGTGTTTGCCGATGATTGAAATTTGGCCGATGAATGTGTTTGAATGTGATATCGGCGTGATCGGTGAAACAACGACTCCATGGTAAGCCCGACCGATAATCCAAGTCCCGCCAACGAGTGTGGTTTGAATGTATATTGCGAATGTAGGTCACAAATGCATGTGGGGAATGTACATTGAGAATGTATCTTTCGGCAGATACAAGCAGTGACTCAGTGTAATGGTGAATCGATGCATGTGAACTGGCGATAACAAGTCAAGTGATGTGTATGAGTTGATCTGTTTTGTCCGCTTCCATTGTACGCTCTACATCAGGAATAACAATAATGAATAAATCATGTGATAAACATGTGTAGTATCTATCATGATAAAATGTGATGGGCATATATGGGTTGGAGATAGAATTTCTGATGTGATGATGCACCTAGCATGGGTAAATATAAGAACAATGGTGGTGTGGCCCTCAATCGCCAAAAACACATACAAGTGCATAGGGCACTAGAGTGGCATATGTCCCTAATGTAACATCAAAGAGCATGAGCACACAATGGTGTAGGTAAGGCAATAAGTCCCTAGTGGATGTAGGTAAGAACAAGGTAATGTGTTGGGGAAGATTTGTTGCCTCCAATGTATAAGAAACATATGGTAAGAATATGTTTATAAAAGCCTAGGATGTGATAAAGGGGAAAAGTGATGCCCCCTAATGTAAGGATGTAACCATGATGGTGTAAAGTATAAAGAGGGAAGGCATGATGCCCTAAAACATAATGATAAATGCTAAGGACATGGCAAAAGGAGTGAAAATGCTATTAAGGGTATGCTCTAGAAGCATGATATAGTGATTTAAGCTAAATAAGTGACTATAAAAGTGTAATGTATCAATATAGGCTCAAAATGTAAGCACTAAATAAACATGGTAAAGTAATGTGGGATCAATAAGTGACTCTAAAAGAGAGATGTATCAATCTAGGCTCAATATGTAGGCTCTAATAAGCATGATGTATCAATATAAGCTCAATGTATAAGCATGATGCATTACAATCAAGGCCACTAAAATTGTAGGCTAAGATAAGGTGTGCCATAGTACAACAAGTGTCATGGATATGGTAAGAAACAAGAGAGATATTGGCAAAGCATGAAAACGTGAAATAAGCATAAAATGGAAGAAGGTAAGGCAATGTAGGAAAACAAAGTGGTAAAAGCAAAAGCCATAGAAACCAAGAGTGGATGAAAAAGGTAAAATGTGAAAAAGAGACAAAAGGATCAACCCAAGTGGAGGAATAAAGGCAAAAGACAAAGATAGATATAGAAAATATATGAAAAAGAACGTGCATAGGTTTTCAAAGGGAAAATAAGTGAATCAAGGAAAGTGTAAACCAAAATGCCCCCCAAGTAGGAGAAAGCAATTGTGTGAACAAATATAGAAGGTGAAATGAGAATAAAAAGTACAACAAACCAAGCATAGTAAAAAAGGCTAAGGCATAAAAACAAATAGAAAAATCAAAAGGTAAAGATGAGATCTTAGCTATAGGTATATGTGGATATATGCTATAGTGATGCTCATAACTCATAGAACAAAATTTTTAGTTGCCACATTTGGCACGGAAGATTCTAGATCATCCATGAGATTATCTTCATCCCAAAAATAGTCATCCAAATATATCTTCTTGTTCTTTTGTTTATTGCTCTTCTCTTCTTGGCTTTTCAATTACATATGTTTTGTCTTGATATTTCAATGTGCTAGGTGTAAACATGTGATCAATAGGTGTAACATTAGGCACTTGCTTCCTTACCCATTCTTCATTCTTAACTTGTGGTTATGGTGTAAAAAATAGGCATTTGATGCACCGCATCTTCTTACTTTGGCTTCTATATAGTCATTTGTGCATGAAGTTTGGGTGTTTGTGTATTTCTTTTGTTTCCTTTGTATCCCTCTATTATTCTTATTTGATATGTTATTTCTTTCTTAGTACATGAGTAATTTTTTCTTCATAAAGATCATTAGAAGACATGTATTGTCAAGTCTCTTATGCCTATTAATTGTATGTTGTGAAATCTGAGTTTTCTAAATGACTTTGGAAAATCTTTATCTAACCTCTTTTGATTTTTTTGTAATTCATCAAAATGTATCTTATATAAATCATGTGCAGTATAATGCCTTTCATAAGGTACATCTTGTGATATGTTCACAAATGTATTCAATGTAAAATGACTAGCATCAAATATCGGATTGTAATGATCCCTTTCAATCTTTACCACTTTTCTTTGATGTACAAGTTTGACACATTGATACAAAATAGAAGGGATAACTTTACATTTCTCAATCCATGACCTTCCAAGAAACACACCAAATCTATTGGAGGATGGTATTAGATGGCATAAAATTAATAGCTCTTTAGGTATATCTCTTAATTGTAAAATGCTACATCCCAATGTGTTGATAAACATTCTATTAGTCATCTTCAATGAAATCTTAGAATGCATATATTCTCAATACCTAATATGAGAGCTAAACAATGCTTCTTCAATACAAATGTTATATTGGCATGCTAGTTCAATAAGAAACTTAGTAGGTGATAAGTATTTGAAATTGCCCGGTATGTATAATGGACCATAGAAATTGTATTATGGGATCTCCTCATTAGAAAATGTAATCAATTGTGAAATAAAATCTTGCTTATGTGTGATGTCCTCATTGTTGATATTATTATCATTATCATGAATATCATGTGCTTAAACATTGTGTGAATGATGTAGAAATGGACTTATATAAATTTTTAATCTACTATTAGGAGGTGCAATAGATGGATTTCCATTATCATTAATCCCTTCAACTTTAATGGTGTTATTTTCAATGAGGTATTGTACTTTAAGCTTAAGAACTATGTAAGTTTTGTACATAATACTCTTTAACTTGGTGATAGTTACAAAATGTTTGATCGTTATATGTTTTAGGAAGTGTTTTCTTGGGATTTAGTGGATGAACAAGAGAGAGTGTGTAAGTAAATTAGACCTCAATCAAATTTGAAGCACATTGTCCATAAACTCTTGAAATTTAGTGAACTTTTAAAAAGCATTTGACTTAATTAAAGGAAACAAATATGGATGTCCCACTTTGTCTTATCTATTTTGTTACTTTCCTAGAGAAGAGGAACATGGTATTTTGTCCTTTCTATCAATGGGAGGTGAAAAGTCACATAAGGGAGGAGAAAGGATGCACTATGTCTCTTCCATTTCCAAGAAGGGGATGAAAGGTCATACATGTCTCTTCATTTCCTCAACCTTTGGAAATCTATATGTGCACGTATGTGAGCTTGGGTTTAGGCATAGAAGAGAGGGAAATTTCTTTTTGCACATTCTCCAAGAAAGGGAGAACAATTATATGTTGTATCATCCACTTCATGAGTAATATACTCAACTGGAAGGGCAATTGCCTCTACCAATTGGGTTTTTCACTCCACATTAGGGTTTTTATAGTTCAAATATTGTGTGATGTTGTAGCATTTTATTTTATAAGTATCATAACATAGTCATATATTCATTAATGGTTGTCATTTAATCATGAATTAAGTAGCACAACAATAATTCTTGGTTTTGTAATTTATATAAGCATATTTCTTGAGAATTTATAGAACTTATATATAAGTAAACTCTAATATATTATTTTAGAAATACTTACAAGAATATTTAATTATGACTTGTTGACTTTATTTCAAAGTTAGAGTTTTGGAGATTAGAGTAATTATCCTTATAACATTTAAAATAGATTTATTATTTCATAAATATTTTATAAATTATTTTTTGGCTCTTTTATTTTCTACTCTCTCCTATTTTACTTTCCTTTTCCCTTCTACCATTCTTATTTTTCTATTTATTTCATCTCTTTTTCATTACCTACCTTACTTTATTATCCATGTATCCCCTCTTAATCTCTTTTTCTCTGGACATCACCCCTAATTTGCCTCAAAGTTGTTCTTTTTTAGGATCCCTTTCCCTAATTTACACCATCCCCTAGGTGCTTAGCCCCTAAAGGGACTAGGACCTAGTCATGTTGCAAGTGTTCCTTGGGTCACCATGACATCAATACTCAAGCAACACCACTAAATATTAGCAAGAAATATCAAACCAAGTGGTTAATTTATATTCTTGGTAGTAAGTGTTTGAAGTATTAGTGGTGATGACAGAGGAAAATATAGATTGTATTAAAATGAATTAACACATGTATGTAGACACACATTATACTAATCACACACACACACACACACACACACACACACACACACACACACACACACACACACACACACACACACACACACACACATATATATATATATATATATATATATATATATCATCTCTTCATACAAATATCTCTTATCATCTCCTTATGCTTGTATCTTCTCTATATCTTGTACTATATTCTATATCTCTATATCTCTCTATGAGTCTACGCTATTCTAAGCTATATACATATGTTCTCATATGCTAGGGACATATCTCACAAATGTGTCTATTCATAACAACATGAGGATGGTACCTCAATAATACTAATTCAGTTGTACTAATAATAATAGTTATAACTATTCATTTTTTATTACAGTTGTGGTAGATCTAGAGCTATATTTTTAGAGCTATGTCCTACCATCAATGTGAATATCCAATAACTCATCTATCAATTTTTGAAATTATTCCATGAAGTATGTATCCATTGAACCCTCTGATCTTCTTAGAGTCTCAATTATAACACCTATTAATAGTTAGAACCAACTTAGGTGATTGTAAGGAACTAGGGCATGTTGCAACCTATAATATTCTAAATGAACAAAAATTCTTGGATAGGAAATCTCTATTTTTTAATTTGTCTAGTGAGTCACCCCTCTATAGGTCAACATATCCAATTTTTATATATTAGATCTTTATAAGGTTATTTTGGAGGTATAAAGGGGTGGGGCCTCCTAACAAAGATATTTTATCTTTGTAAACATAGGGAAACAACATTTATCACATATTTATTTGTTTCAATTCCTATTGAAGAATCTCAAAAATAAAATGAGAAAGCCCTCTCCCTCATTTCAAACTAGGCTTTTAATCTTTAGAACAAACTAGATTTTAATCTCTTTAGAACAAGAAAATGGGAGAAAAAATGGGAAAGTAGTTCTACTTGATAAGATTAGGTGTTGTACACCTTACAAATCCTAGGGATAATGTATTATTTCATACTTTTTAATGTGCTTAATTATTGTCTCCTTATAGAATGAGGCACCACCCTTGGAGGAATCCATGAGATTCCTTAGAAGAAACATTAATTCACTTAGAAATTGTATTATAATGGGTATAAGAGAGCATTGAAATGGGGCTTACATAGTGGACTGGAAAAAACATCTTGGACTATCCATACTAGGTAGTGTGTAAGAGCATCTTGAAAGAGGAGTTGCATCTTCCAAATGGAGCACCTATTTTGACTAGTTTGACCAATTAATTATGGGAGTTACAATTGCATGGATGGAAGGTAGCATTTGGTTTTGAATAGTCTCCTTGACCATGAATTGGATTCCCTCTTTGGTAGTCCATGTTTCTAGTGAAAACCATAAGTGGTTTCCTAGATGGCTCATCTCCAATAAATATAAGCATTGGGATAAAGGCTTATCATCACATTGGAAGGTATTATAGGTTTAGAGTGTGAGATTTATCATCAAAATGTTGTTAGAGTGTTGTAATTGGTGCTACATTATTTGTGGGATCTTCTCATTGTATTTTAAGACTTGTTTAGAGTTAATATAATGGGATTTGTATTTCAGGTTGGGTTTTTTTGAAAGGGTTTTCCTAATGATACGTCTTGTGTCATTCTTTCTCTAATAATTTGTTCTTGTACTTCAATTCTTGTTTTAGTTTGTATAGGCCTAATTTTTATTTAGAACTATGAAATTCAACCCTATTTTATGTTCCTAATAGAAGTGTAAACATTTAAAAATCAATATTTGGTGTTAGAGCTTGTGTTTTCTTGATCCTATGAAGTAGGGATGTCTTTCTTGTGTTGTTTTATTTGTTTACAATGGGATAATTTTCATTTGGGTTGAAAGAAAACCTAAAAGTCAAAACTTATGGTTATCACCTCAAGATTTGAGATTGAGAAGTGCAATGGGCAAAACATTATGCTATGGAAATTTAAGATGAAAGATCTCTTACTGTGGAAAGATATAAATGGATCAAGTAGTAACTATCTAGTATAAAGATTCATCCCTTCTAGAATGAACTAATATGAATGGGACAAACTTGATATAAATTTAAGAAGAATTATCAAGTTATGGAGGGTTGATTAAGGACATGTCGAAGCTACTATGGTCCAAATTTGAGGTCATTTGGAGAAAAATTGAAGGAGTTATTGTAAAGTTAGGGTTTCCACCAATTTCTCTCCCAAGTCTACAAATCAACAAATTTCTTGAAGATCCTTTCTGACAACATCATGGTAGGGACTTCAACAACAGACAAAGGAAGGAATCTAGTCACTCCTAGAAACACTCCTAACAAAAAGGATCCATCAGTAGAGGGGAGGGATACCATAACCACTGATGATATAAGGGAAGAAACCAACAAGATGAAAAATGAAATCTTGTCAAGGGTGGAATCTAAGATAGGAGATCTTGTGGTAATATTTGAATGAATAAATTCTCACCAAGGTTTTAGAGATTTCTAACTGATAAAGTTACACCACAAGGCTTGGGAAGAAAATGTATCTTCAAAAAATGATGCTTTTGGGTTTGACTCAGATCTAAAGATGGATCATTAACCAAATAATTATATGGATAGGCACTTCACACCAAACATGGATATGTGAAGGTTTGATGGAAAGGATCCAACCAATTATCTTTTCCAAATGGAGCAATTATTTGGTCTTCATGATCTATGTCAACAAAAGGTTGCAATGCCATCCTTATACTTAGAATTAGACCAATTTATTTGGTATCATTAGCTATGTGAAGAGAAGAAAAAAAGGAATGTGTCATCATATGGTCTATTTTCCAAGATAAATCCACTACACAGTATGGTGACATTCTTATGGATAGCTACTTTAGACAATTTACTAAATTAAAGAAAACAAGTATGGTTAACAACTATACTCATCAATTCCAAACTTTGTCTTTATGACTGGAGCATTTTATACTATACTTGTCAATTCCAAACTTTGTCTTTATGAGTGGAGCATTTTATAGAGAAATATTTGAAGGAATTATTTCTAGGGGATTTAAAGGACCACATCAAATATGAGGTATGCATGTTCCATACAACTTTTGTGTTCCAAGAAATGATTATGGAAAGGAAGGTAGAGGAAAATTGTTTGGCTAATAGCTGGCAAGGCTTTGTAAACATAAGAGATAGAAGCACTTTTGCGCAACCACTTCCTTAGCCTACTAAAATGTGGTTATGTTTAATTGTGATAGCAAATACACTCAAGGACATAAATGTACTAAAAATAAATTATTCTACATTGAAGGGTCAAGTGAGGAAGAAGAGGAAGAAGTGATATTAGAGGGTGGAAGTGGGACACATGAAGAATTTGGAGATACCCAATCAACCATTTCTTGTCATGCACTATCTAGAATTATCACCCCACAAACTCTCAAGATAGTGGGTTTCTTGAAGAAAGAGAGAGTAACAATGTTGATAGACTTAGGAAGCACTCAAAACTTCATCAATAAGAAATTAGATGCTCATCTAAATTGTTTTATATATCCATCTTTAGAATTTTAGGTCCTGATTGCAAATGGGGTTACTTTTAGTTTCTCAGGGAAATGCCATATCATTAAATTAGCTATGGGAGAATACTAATTTGGTTACCCAATATTTTTTATCTCCATCGGTGTAGTAGATATTATGTTGGGAGTATAATGGCTTACTACATTGGGGACAATTAAGATGAAATTCTAAGAACTATTCATGCATTTTAACTTAGATGGTAGGAAAGTCAAACTAAGAGAATTGTGTGCAAAGTCTTCATAGATGGTAATCTCTCATCAAATGCAAAATATTCTTAAAAATGGATTTGATGGTGTTGTGGCCCAATTGTTCTTGTTACCATCTTATTAGTCAAATGTTCCTACATAGCTAGATCTATAAGTAGTTATAAATAGTCAAGTTGCTCAATAGTTTTTGTGGATATGCCAAAAGGATTGCTTCCTAAAAGAGATCATGATCATGCCATTAAAGAGTACCAGGGATCCAATCACCCAACATTAATCTCTACAAGTACTTTATGTACAAAAAGTGAGATCAAAAAAATGGTTCAGGAGATGCTAGAAGTAGGTATTATCAAACATAGTCTAAGTGCTTATTCCTCTCCAATGGTAATGATGCACAAGAAAGATGAAACTTGATGGATGTGTCTTGATTATAAAGAGCTCAACAAGTACACCATAAAAGATAAGTTTCCCATTCCAGTAATTGATGATTTTTTAGATAAGCTTAACGGTATTTTTTATTTTACCAAACTTGATCTTCATTCTGATTATCATCAAATTAAAATTAGAGATGAGGATATACATAAGATAGATTTTTGAACCCATGAGAGTCACTATGAATTTTTTATGATCCCTTTTGGCCTCACAAATGCACCATCTACATTTCAAAGTTTGATGATTTCTATCTTTAGGCATTTTTAATGAAAAAGTATTTTGGTATTTTTTGATGACATCTTAATATATGGAAAACTTTGGAGGACCACTTGTAGCATGATATCAAATTTTGGACATTCTTTAACAACTTTAGCTTTATGCTAAGCATTCAGGTGTGTGTTCATAGTCAAAGAAGTGGAGTACTTAGGTCATATTATTTCACATGAGGGGGTCAAGGTGGATCCTCTCAAGATCAAGGCCATAGACGAATAGAAAATGCTTAAGAACCTTAAACTTATGGGGTTTCTTAGAGATTACTAATTAGTATTGTCAATTTGTAAAGAATTATGGCAACATAGCATCACCTCTCATAGCTTTGTTGAAGAAGGATTCCTTTTAGTGGAATGAGGTAGCTACTGGGGTGTTTGAGAAGCTAAATGAAGCCATGTGCACAAATCTAGTTCTAGCTACTTTGTATTTCTCTAAACATTCATTATGGAATGTGATGCTTTAGGACATGGTATAGGATTAGTACCCATGCAAGAAGGAAGAGCCATAACATTTGTTAGTTTCTAGCTTAGAGGTAAGAATTCGTTGAATCTAGTTTATGAGAAGGATATTTTAGCTATCTTGCATGCAGTGAAATAATGGAGACCTTATCTAATGGGAAGATGCTTTAAGGTAAATATAGATCATGATAGTCTCAAATACTTCTTGGAATAGAGGTTTTCATTTGAAGAACAACAAAAATGGGTAACAAAGATGTTGGGATATGACTTTGAGATCATATATATGAAATGAAATGGGAATGTTGTGGATGATGCTTTGTCTAGGAGGGATGAACCCACAAAGTCACTACTAAATTCTATTTCCATACTACATGCAAATTGGGTAAATAATGCACAAGAAGAGTGGGAGAAAGACATGGATAATCAAACTCTCATTGAGAAACTCTAACAAGATTCAAGTACATGTCAAAAAAATTTGCATGGAAAGGGAATGCTTTATGGTACAAGGACAAGTTGTACCTATTTAAGAACTCAACCCTTAAGTTTAAAATATTGGAAAATACATGTTTCTCTAGTAGGTGGGCACTCCAAATTCTTGAAGACTTATCATATAATCAAGTAAGATTTCCTTTGGGATGGTCTCAAAGGGGATATTAAATTTTTTTGTAGAATGCATGGTATGCTAGCAAAATAAAAGGGATACAATTGGCCAATCCCACAATAATATCTCCCATTTGTGGGACATCCTTTTTTTATGTTTGTTACTCTAGTTTTTAGCCTAGTCTGAACCTAGAGATACCACATATAGGGGATCTCTTCCCACAAATTTATCATTGAGACCACTACTAGGGGGTCTTAGTCCCCAAGACATTATCACCTTGTTTAAACCCAATATCTCATTGGCCCAATGAAGGCACATAGCCTATGAGCACGCTAGCCTAGTGAAGGCACAAATCCTGTGAGCATGGAAACCCAGTGAAGGCCAATGGCCTACAAGCTCTTTGGCCTAGTGAAGATTTGAACCCTAGTGGTGATCACAACAACCAAGTGAACTCACCATCACATTGTGCCCTTATGGGCAACTTGTGGGACATCCTAATTTTTGCTTGAAATCACACATTTTTTAGAAAAATCAATGATTTAAGCCTACATGAGTTCCATCTAAGGGGGTTTTATTGAAGGGGGTTAGATAAAATCCCCTTAGATCAACCCGCTAGGCTTAAACCAAACCCCTAATGGAGTCTCCTTCACACCTAGCAAAATTTATAAAAATTATAATATGTATTATGTTTTATTTAATATTATATTTAAAGAAGCTGATAAAGGCGTGGTTCAGTGGTTAAGTCGCTCTATTGTAATGGCGGCCACTAGAGTTCAAACCCCCATTGGGCCAATGAGCTTGTAGGCTTTATGCCTTCGTTGGGCCAACGAGCTCGCAGGTTTGAAGTGTTCTTGCTAGGGGATGAGGTCCCCTATGTTGTGGCCCCACCGGTTCATTGCTCTGGGCAAAAGCATTCACATGGAACCAGAGGGCGTGTCGCACCAGCGT
Organism: Cunninghamia lanceolata; assembly: GCA_027924645.1. Taxonomy (NCBI): domain Eukaryota; kingdom Viridiplantae; phylum Streptophyta; class Pinopsida; order Cupressales; family Cupressaceae; genus Cunninghamia; species Cunninghamia lanceolata. The sequence continues at coordinate 7,913,995 of BSBN01000445.1, forward strand.
TGCCGGTCACATTAAAAAGTTTACCAGATGAATTATCTTTAAATATATATATATATATATATATATATATATTATATTTAAAAAATTATAATTAATGTAGGTCCATTATGAAAAACAATGGGCTCTATTCAAGACACTAGGAAAAATAATATTGTTAGAAAAATCTCAAAAAATGCACTACACTCCACATAGATGCACCTATTTCAATGAAAAATAAAATTTTAATTTTGATATATATGTTAAGAGAAATGTGTTATAGAATAATATAGGTCTAAAATTTTTGTTAGTAATAATTCAAAAATAATAAATAAAATATTTAATTAAAAATTACCAAAAAATATCCATGCACTAGATATTGGAGTTAGTGATTTAATCAAATAAATCATGGAAATTTTTTATTTGTAGTGAAAGTTGTGTTATGGAATAATGTCACTAAAAAAAATGAATGAAAAAAAAATGATACAAATAATTCTTTAAAATTTTAAAAAATTATAGCTTGAATGTACATAGAAAATGGCACAATTCATTAGTTCACATCATTTTTAAATTCTTGATTGTTTGTTCCCTATAATTGACACAACTTGAAAAATGCTAAAAAATGTTGATTTTGAGCATCCTGCTTAGGCCAAAAAATGAGACACACTATTGTGGGACCACTCAATTAAGACTCTAAGTCTTTTGCAACCCTTATCTATTCCAAGTTAGAGGTGGGAGGAGGTATCTATGGGTTTCATCATAGGTTTTCCTAGATATGAAGGGAAAAATGTCATCATGGTTGTTGTGGATCATCTCACCAAACATTCACAATTTTATGCTTTGTCACACCCATTTGTAGAAAGCACTAAAATACTAGCCTTTATGAATACTATTCAAAAACTACATGGAACTCCAAATGTCATAGTAAGTGATTGTGATCTTATATTTACAAGTAATTTTTTTATTGACTTATTTTTAGATTTGGGCACTCATTTTGCTCATAGCTCGTCATATCATCCCCAATTAGATGGATAGATTGAGGTGGTCAACAAGTTCTTGGAGGTTTATCTATGACGTTTTTCTTTAGATAAGAAAGAGATATGGGTGCAATGGTTGCCACTAGAAAAATGGTGGTATAACACTTCTTTCCATACTTCCTCAAAAATGTCTCTATTTTTGCCAATATATGGGTACCAACTACAATCAACCACCTCTTCATTGCAAGCACAAACAAAGGTATAGATAGTTGAAGAACACATTTAGCATCAACAAGAGGTAAGTTTGTTAGTCTTAAGGAGAACTTGGGAATGACATAGAACAAAATGAAGTAACAAGCTAATCAACACCATAATGAAAGCACATTTGAAATGGAAGATTCGGTCTTTGTGTGATTATAGCCATATAAGATAATGTCACTGATACAATAGGAGAAGTATAACAAGCTTGTACCTAAGTATTGTGGTCCTTATAAGGTGTTGTAGAGAATTGGTAGTGTAGAAATTGGAGTTACTTATGTCAACAAAAATGCATCCAATCTTCTTGGTTTCATGCTTAAAGAAGATTATTGAACAAAGAGTTGTAATACAAACTGTGTTACTAGAGCTTGATGAGAAGGGTAGAATAATTTTGGAACATAAAAGGATCCTTCAAGCATGACAAAGAGGCTACAAATGAGGTTGATCATAGAGTATTTGACTAAATGGAAGAATTCTCCAGTCAAAGATGCTACATAGGAAAATGAGGATTTTGTGCAAAAGCATCCATAATTGAATAATGTTGAGAACAATGTTTCTTTGAAAAGGGGGAGCATGCTATGCCCTTAATCCATTGATTACATTGGAATATAAGTAGTCAACTCAAGTTGCTACCATAAATCTTAATTAAGTTATATGATTATTAATATAGTCTTATATAGGTAGTTAAGTTGGCACGAGTGGCATCCATGGCATAAGTATGGTACATATAGGAGATAGAGGATAGATTATTATCATCATATTGCAAATTGTGTTCTTATTGAAGATTTTTGGAGGTTTTCCCCCTTAAAGTGGCTTGTTATTCTCAAGTGTTTGCAACATATTTCCTATTGTATTCTTCTCTTGTGAAAGTTATTTCATTACACTTTTTGCCTCCCCTTTATGAAAAAGGTAAAATATCAAGTTCCTCTTCTATAGGAAAGTGACAAAGCAAATAAGACAAAGTGGGCTGTCCATATTTGTTTCCTTTTTTCCATTTTACATAATTTTGGATGTTAACATAACTATATTGTCATCATAGATGTTAACGCAATTGTGCTATCATTCATTGTACTTGCTCTATTTCTTCATACTTTTATTCTTCAACTATCCCTACATATAAATCTATTTTTATATTCACATTTTTTTACTCTATTCATGATTGTACCAATTTATTAATCATCTCATAATCTATTCAAATAATCCCTCCCTTATTAAAGGATATTTTGGTCCCACAGAAGCTCACAATCAAGATATACAAAAACCCTATCCATTTGTGAGTTCTTTGTGTGTGTCAGCTTGTGCTAAAGATACAACTTTTCTTCCTTTGTGATGCTCATGATATGCTACAATTCTACTTTCTCACAAGTGATTCATAATATAATGAAGTACATTGTGATGAAATGAAAAAATACATGATCAAGAACTTACTCACAATGATGGTGATGCTCTATCTCCAAGAGTATACATGACTTTACAACACCTAAGGACATGCCATAGTGTTGTACATGTTTCCCATACTTGAGAAAATTTCATGAAATAATGAAGAATGCATGGTTACAACATGCAATAACATGCAATAGTGTTGTACATGTGCTAAATGAACAATTATACATGTAATGCAACACCCAAGGACATAGGATAGTGCCACTCATGTTACCCATATATGCTTCATTCTTGCTCATGCAAATGGAACAAAACTACTTTACTCTTTTCCTTAATCACATTCATGGCTACAACATGTAACAATAAACTCTTGTAAGTTGTCCATGTGCCTAATAACAAGTTTACATGTGATACAACATTCTACCATATTGATGTCCCATCTTGTTAATCCTTTATGCAATAATGGAGATTACATGCCTACAACTCCCAAATGAAGTTGTTGTTGAGTTGTACATATATGAATCATAAGATTGAATAGTACAAAAAAGTAGAGAACCTTAGGAAATGGACACACAAAGTTTTTATCAAGTAAGCTTTGAGGAGTTTTGAAGGAGTTTTATGTATAAAATTTGAAGAGCTTTCTAAAGATAGATTAGGGATTTAGCATCAAACTTAATAAGGAATTTAATTTAGTGTTAAAAGGTTGGATATTTTTCAAAAATTTCTCATAAGAACATGTTTTTTAGTTTAAATTAAAATAGTTCTAGAATTGTATTTTATTGAAACTAAGAAATTGATAGATTCTAGAGAGGGAACTAGTGAATTAATAACTAAGAAACATAGTGAATTTATCATAGAGAATTTATATGAAATCTATGTATAATTTGAATAAGATGTATGTATAACATGTAGAATATTAATTTGTATTTATTGAATTAGAAATTATAAACTTTAATCAAAATCCTAGACTTTATTATGTAGGAAAGAGAGTTGTACCTAGATTTTAATTTTAAACCCTAGGAAGAGGTAATTAACCTAAACAAGATTAAAAAATTAATATAACTTATTATTCTATTTTCATAAATGATTAAATTACTATCTAAGTATTGTATGATCAATTTTATTAGTTTCAGTGAAATGGGGAAAATATAGTGTAAAATCATGGTTTGATCAAAATGAAAGGTTAGGGTTCAAAAAGTTGAAAATTTAATGGTTACTAAGTTTTACTTAGGTGAAATAGAAAAAATAGATATTTTTAGATTCTAAAAAATTCTTTGGGATTGATGTTTTATGAGCATGTGAAACTTATTTTTTTGCTACACTAGCAATTAAATGGATGTTTTACCTAATTATAAGGGTTGTAGTAGAATTGTTATGATATTATCATGAATTTTAGGTGGTCTTATGATCTATTTATGTTTTTTATTGTTTCAAGATAAAATTGTCTAAAATTTAACTAGTTTATGACTTAAAATTTATGGGAAAGCTCAAACTGCTCATAAATGAAATCCAAGAAAGATTTTTATGTGATTTAGTGTAACTAAGAAAATACTCTTTGTTTAAACCCAACTATAATCATTTAAGATATTTTAATAGTTTATTAATAGTTTTTCATTAAATCTAATCAAATACATTTAAAAATGATTATTAATAATTTTCTAATTTGTGGGATAGTTGCTAATAGGTAGATCATAAAATTGCTTGTTAAAGAAAACCTTGATTATATTATAAATACTTGATCATTTTGATATTATGAATCCTTTTTTAGTCTATAAATAACTATTCATTATTTTAAACCTATTTTTAGAGAATATAATGATCAAAATAAATTGAGAAAACAAAATAAATGAATGTACCTCTTGTAAGTAATCAACTTGTGGATCAAATTTAATATTCAAACTAAAAGAAAACTTTAAAAAGGAACTACATGTGAACTTGATTCTATGGACATAGGGTATGTAGTCATCCTAGATGGAAGAATGAATTCTAGCTGAATCGGTGCATTAACTGTAGTAATTAATATTTGTCTCCATAACATAAAAGTAGGATTTGATGACTTTACAAAAGAGACTAATTGTGTACCCATTGTATTATGGGATTGATACACCATAAATAGTTAGTAATCGATCATGTGACAATGACACAATAAGATATATATAGATATTAATTTTAGATGTTGCACTGAAAACAAGTGCCATGTAGTGGAGAGTAGCCCCCTTTGAAGTATTATAACAATATTTATTTCATAATAAAAAATATTAATGGAAATGCATATGAAATAATATAATATTCAATTTATATAATTTAATGAATAAAATATCAAAAGTAATTCACAAGATTGAAGAAAATATAATATAAAAGAACAAAAGGAATGCACAAAATATATTTAAAAATATAAAACACAATATAATCTATTGAATCATGTCCCACATCTATTGATGCCTCGAGGAGATGTTGCTCAACCACTTGCAATTCAGGGGAACATTGGTATCCCTCATGTAGATAAGGTAGTTCTTGAATATATTGATGTTGTTCCTGCTCTTGGTCTCCCTTTCTCAGGACCTTCTATGTAGCCTATGGTATTCTCTTGTCAGCATACTCTTTTTATCAGTTTTTTTGGCTTTGTTACTATTGTTGTCTCTCATATTTGCACCCTTGCTGTAGTTGTAAAACTTTAGCAATTTGGAGAAACATGGGAATGATCTCGAAGTGTGGGACCTTGCAAAATCTGACCTCCGGAGAAGGCCAACTTCCTTAACTGGTTATCACCTAAAAACTACTCAATTTTTAGGGGAAAAGGGAGAAGTAATGCTTTTAAAATGAAAGATAAAACTGGAAAACTTGAAAGTAAAGGGTGATTCACCAAGTTGAATAAAAGAAACTTCATAGAACTGAAAAAATGCACAACACAACCAAATATAGCAAGTAGATATATACATATTTAGATGATTCTAGTAGAGGTAAGAAAACAAAATGATTAGGAGGAACAAAAAAACATTCACAGACAATCATATGCAGGTTTACACTAAACTAAAAATCAGTAAAGAGGTAAAAATAACTTGCATTTATTCAATAAGAAAGCATAGTTACAGTAGAGGAAAGTTCTGTTTGGAAATAGAAAGACTGGATACTAAAAATTTCCAACCCCTCTTACATCTCAAGATTATGCATATATAGCATTTACAATTTGACCTAAGTTGGTTACAAGGAAATCGCCCCATGGGCTCTGTCAAAAATATCTGCTTCTAAAGTGACGTCCATCTGCAAGAATTCATGGCATAAAAATATTTGGGACAGGGGCAGATGGAAGATATTTTGAGTCTTCAATGTAAGCTACTGAATCATCAATCTACACCCATAAATGCCACAAATATCTGCATCTGCATATGCAAAAATGGTCACTAAAACGTCCAGTCGAACGAGCATGCAAATCTAGATCCAAATTTTGAAAGTGAAAATATCCCGCTCAAAAGCCTGCCAAATGAAAGAGGCAAAAACAAGCATTTTTGCCTTTTGAAGCATGTTGAAATTCGCCAGAACGAGGGAGATATAGGAGGTCAAAGTTACGGTCAACTACATATTGTATCTGTAAATCACTTTGCATCTACACTTGAATTGACCTTTGTATCATTTGCTGGGTTTACTTTATGCAAGAACGGGCTCTAATTTGCCTACCGTCAGTGAGACTTCTCCTATCGGCTGAGTCTTTCATCCCTCTACCGATGCGCTGATGACCAACACCCTCAGCGAGACTTGCTCCATCGGTGGAACCTACTCTGGAGCTGCCGATAAGCAAAGTTTTGCCAAAATGTCTATTGTATGTGCCTTGCATTTGACATCTAAATCAACCTTTGAAATGCCTTTGTATGTTGTTGTATATGCATTTGAGTCGCCCTTTGGATCAGGCCTAACACGTGGCACCACCTGATTTGCCGCTGAGTTGAGCATGAGACCCATCATGGAGCAATTGCATCCTCCCTACCGTCCATCAGAGAAACTTTGAGTTGAGCCGCCGATGTTCATTGTTACGCTGAAAATCCCCTTGCATGTGCCTTTGTATATGCTTATATCTGAGATACAGTTGACCATGCATATAATGCGGAACTCAAAGGAGACTATCAACTATATTGGAACTTTGCAACAGGTTCGGCTTGTATCCTTTCTACTTTGTATATCAGCACATACAAGCACCTCAACATACAAACTGCAGAACTCAATGCTGAATTTGCCAAATTTGAACTCCCAGTTAGGTCCGGCTTGTATGTTTTCCCTTTGTATATTGGCTTTGCATATTGCATATACAATGTGAAATATACAAGCAAAACTGCATACAAACACACTTGTACATTACAAACATGCGTTTGACCTTTGTATGTTACCTTTGTATATTCCCTTGTATGTGTAAACATACAACACAAACATACAAGCAAATATGCAAACAACCATTTGCCTTTATAAACCAAACTGTATGTTCCTTTCGGGTCTGGGCCTTGTATATCAAGAATGTATATGTGCTTTTGTATATGCGATTGTATGTGCAAAGATACAATCGCATATACATACATTTGGTGGGCCCCAACCTTTGTATATCCTCTTTTGCGTATCTCCTTGTATATTGACTTTGCATGTTTCCTTTGTATCTTCATCGGCCCATCGGAAAGACCTTGGACTGAGCTACTGATGAGGCTTGTCTCGGCGATGATTACCTTGCATGTTTGCTTTGTATCTTTGCATATCGGCATACGTCCGGCTGTCGGGGAGAGCTTGGACTGAGCTTCCGATGAGGCTTGTCTTGGTGATGATCACCTTGCATGTTTCCTTTGTATCTTCATCGGCCTATCGGCGGGAACTTGGACTGAGCTATCGATGCACCATGTCACACCAAAATATCCTTTGTATTACACAATTGCATATGCGATTGTATATGCAACACAATACACATACAATGAACCCGATGTACATACAATTTTGTACATGGCCAAGGTACAATATGCAATTGTATCTAAGATACAAATTGACTAAATGATAGAAAACCCTAAAACAAGGATGACGTCATCATCATATACATGAAAAATGGCTAAGTATAAAACTGAGAAATCTCTGCGATAGAAAGCACTTGAAGACAAAAGATTTCTGGGTTTTTCTGGGTTTTCTGCAAGGATTCTTCAAGAAAGATTTTGGAATTTTTGGCAAGGCATAGCATGAGTACTTGAAGGATTTAAGCCTTGTAGGGTTATCTTCTAAAGGATTTTCAAGGAAAATACAAGGTGAACTATTTAACTCTGGACAGAGGAAAATAGGTCAACAACTATATTTTGTTTTGTCTCAAGAGCATGGTGTAATTGCTTATCATTTGCTCTATTACATGGAGGAGTTTAATTTATTGAAATTGTCTATCATCTACTCTATTTCTTGATGGAGTTTTATGTAAAAACTTCTATATTATTATATTAATATAGTGTTTAGGTGCTTGCACCTTTTTCTTAAAAGAATATTAAGTTCCAATTTTAATTTTTAATTTTTTTGTTAAACCTTCCTTATATATTAAAATAAATAAAATAAAATGATATTTATAACTAAAATATTTATCTATTTATTTATTTAAAAAAATGAAAAAAAGTCATATTTTTTAAAAGACAAAAAAATAAAAATAAATTATAAAGAGAAGACACTAAACACAACACAAAGCACCCAAAGTATTAAGCCACCCAATTACATGATTGTATTCATTATCGACATGTGGTTTCTAGTCTCCCTGCCTTGTCTTTATTTTTGTTGAGCTTAATTCTATTCTCGTATTGTTCACATATACACCATTGTGTATGTTCAAGTTGCAAGTCCTCATTGGTGGTCATTATTTTTTTTCTCCATATAGAATTCTTTTAGCTAGTCATAATGTACCATGAGCTTCATGGTTGTCCACATAGATAAAGATATTTTTGGTTTGCATATGATAAGGCATGATATTTTGAGGGCCCATCCTACTCAACATGATGTGGCAATGAGATGACATGGAAGTATGAACTTTGGTGGGCCATCGATAATATGTTTACATGGGCATTGTATGGATTTGAAATCATTTGTAGTTTTGTTGGCATGTTACATGCAACTTTTTAAATTATTTTAACTTTTTTAGGTTGTTCATGAATAGAAATTGGGCCTTATGACCTTTTAAAGCCTATTTTATTGCTCATTGCACTATTGCACTGAGGGGAGAACAAGGTCTCCACTCAACACAATGCTATGATGCTATTCAAAAGTTCCTATTTTGGCATGGAGTATGGTGGAAAATGTGAATTTATCAAGTTGGAGACCTATTTGCATGTGCATCCACCAAATTTCTACACTTGACATACATGTAAATAAGCTTATTATGAAAAGTGCATGTAGAGGAATTTTTTATCTATTGTAGTTGGCATGACCACACTTTTCTCCATCACCCAAATCATATGTTTGTGTGGCAACCTCTTAAACTACAAATAAATTGCAAGGCTACAAAATGTCCTCTCTCATAGTGTAGTTCCTCTTTTTCCTCAAAAGAAGCACAACATATGCACAACAAATAATTATGTTGCCTTGGTTTTGTGAGTTTTTTTGTGAATGAGGATTATTGGAAAATGATAATTCCTTTTCTCTGAGCCTAAAAGGCCCACTTGATCTACTTTGAAACATCATATTTTGCACATTATTTGCCAACAACTTCCCTTCTTTGTAAATTATTTGTGCAAATACCTATGCTTTAGCAAACACTTTTGGGTGAGGAAAATTATAAATCTCACCATATTGTAGAAACACCTCTTTATTAGGGGTTTTTTTGTTACTCCAACTTGCATGACTTGAGATATATTAGTGATATTAGCAATGAATGTTTTCTTGATGCATGATATGTAATAAATTAAGAAATGCAATTTATTTGTATATATGGAGAGAGCATGCATAACATCATTTCTTTCTAGGGTAGCTCTAACTCGATAGCCACATATACATCTCGGTTGTTAGGATTAAGGTGTCATCAACTTTGTAAATCCCATGTAATTAATTACTCATAATATTGTTTATAAATCACCCATAAGGGATGAACGGTTTCACCAACAACAATCTTGTTTCAACTGTATGTTTATATATGGTTCTTGATGCTAATTAATCAGTGACGAGGGGTCACAGGGGGGTTTCCCCCTACGAGAGGTCCGGGGGGATCATCCCCCAATGGAGGGTCTGGGGGCAACGCCCTCGAAACCTCATTTTATTTATATTTTAACATTGTAAATCTGGACCATTCGTCATTGGGTCACATATCTAATGGTCGATATTATGTTAGTTTTCTTGCCCTAGAAGGCAACCCCCTTTTATAAGGATATTTGTACTACATTTTTATCAGAGTTGAGAGTAATAGGCGCTACTGGATTGAAGATTGAAGAAGAAGAGGAAGTGCATGTATTGTAATCTCATATTTGAAGATAATACAACTTGGAGCCCCTTTTCCTGGTAAAGTTTTTTACCTGAAAGGGTTTTCTCCATGTTACATACTATGTTATGTGTTCAGTTCTTAATGCATGTTATTTCTATGTGGTGGGTTTTATTTCTGTTGCAATCTTCATTGATTCTACATTATTTAGAGGACATTAATAAGGATTGAATTAGATTTCTGTTGTGTGATTTGCACCTTCATTTCTAACATTGGTGTGGCCTAATGACCTATCCTATGTAGTGTCAACCTATTACACAACACCAAATGGCATCTAAGGTGTCAACAAGAATTCTTTTGACAATGTGGTAGAGGCATCATTTTGTCTACACAACATATTATTGTATTGCATTACAAGAAAATTAAGCTTAGTGGTTAATAAATAAGGTGCAGTTTCCTATTTGATTGCTTGTTGATGGGCCTTTAATCTTCTCTCAACACTATTTTCACTATTGATCTTCTATCTATGGTTCCTATTATTTAATCTTGTATGTGATGACTTTTTTCTAACATGCTATTATTGCTTGTGTGGGTGTATATGAGGCAAAAATATTAATGCAATATTCCAACCATTCACTAGCCATGGATTCAAATGCAATGTTCAAACATTTTAGTGCTTGGTGTGTGCATATGTATTCTAAACACATTCACACCATTTTAATGGCATTTTGTGAAATTATGGCCAAGTTATAAAATATCATACATTGTTATTATTATATACACATATGGTTGTTGAAGTGGCATAGCACTCTAGTAAATTTCAAGGAAAATAATAGGGTAAGTGCAAAAAGATGGGGGGCCAAAAAGTGGCCAAATGATTTTTTTTAAAAAATAATACATAATGCGAGCGCGTTATGAACCACTATAAAAAAAGGGGCTGTCATTTCATTTCATTTCTATTTTTCTCCTCTATCCCCATGGCTTGCAAACCCTACGAAGCGTGCTCGCATTTTGAAAAAGCCAATTCAACAACAAAATCTTGCTGATTCGTCACCAAAATGCTGCCACGACGTCGAGCATGCCAAAGGAGTGAGTTTTTTTTTTTGTTTGAATTTGCTTCTAAATAGGTAGGTTTGAGTTGTTTTTTGATGTATATTTCATTAATTGTTAGGAAATGTTAATGCACCTCCTCCTCAAAATCCACAAAATCCTGAGGAGGAAATACCTATAGAACAACAACCTCCTCCATCCATTCCTCGACATGCACCTGGAACACAAGAAAATATAATGGGGCAAATTGAAAACAACAAAAAAGAAATTGAAGATATAATTGCAAGGTTGAAAGATCCTTCCACTTCAACCTTGCATAGGTCCACGCTTGTTGAATCTCTTGAATCTATGTTATCAAATGTAGATTCGATTAGCAAGAAAATAACTAGTTGGACGGATAAGAGGAGAGAGTTTAGAGACTATTATGCAGACAAGCTGTCATACCAAGATGTGAAAAAATTACAAATTACAAAATTAGACTTGTGTTCAATTTTCACAAACCCACAAACAAATCAACCTCCACCCATTACATGCAAGAAGTTCCCTATCCATTGGTGCAACAACCAAGCAATAAGGGACAATTTTGGGCAAAGGTGGTGGATGGTTTTTGACCATCCTCCATGCAATAATAATGAGGTCCCGCAATACTTTTTGAGGAAACTCTACTGCAAGTTTGTCTTCAATAAAGTGCCAAACTATTTTGATATGTGGGACTTCCAGGGTAGAGGTGGGGGGTCAGCACAAGATAGACCAAGGGTACGTGTTGACCCACAGCGGCCAGTGAGACGAATAATCGAGAGACCAGCCCATGAGCATGTTTCTATCCCTTCCATTATGAAGGAGAGTGTTGAGGTTGATACACTTCAGTCCATTAGTGCCTTAACCCAGAGCATCATAGCGCATGCCAGTGCTGCAACACAGAGTGGGTTGGGAGATAGTACGAGGAGTAGGGTCCCACCCCATACTTGTCAGACTTGTGGGTTAACCTGTGGTTATGACCCCATGGATAGTCAAGACACAGGTGCACAGGCTACATCTGCAGCTAAGCAGATGGTGATGACAGATACCCTCCTGAGTGAGACTTTTGGCCTTGATACTCAAGTAAACATTAGCAAGTTTATTGAATTTAATTTATTAAATTTTATTTTTGAAATGCAAGATTAACTAATTTAAATTGATGATTTTAATGAAATTTCAGGGTCATAGCATCGATGCAGTTTTTAGTGGTTCGCCACCTGCATTTTACACTAGATCATCTATTGGTGGGGTATGTAACTAGTAAACAATTATAAATATTACATGTGAATAGTATTGTTATATGAATGGTATTCTAATATCTAATTTTGGATGTTGAATAGGTTAATATTGTAGATTTCACGGCAACACCTACCAACGGTGGTGGACTTCAAAGTTTTACGAAGGTAATAAAATAAATAGTTTAATGAATGAATTGTACTTACTAGATTTTTGTATGTGACTTGTGTGCTTTATTGTGTGTACTTCCATGTTTAGATGAATGTGTGTGTATGTTAGGAGCCATGATTTGCATCACTATTATAGTTTTCGTAATTGAATAATGTTGTTTTATTTGCAGATGATGTAGGTTGCGGAGACACCTCCCCATGTTCAGAGGGCAATGGAGCATGGTGTGGCCTCTACAATTCATAGCTCCATGGCATTGACAGGGGTATGAGGCAGATTAGTAAATTTTAGTTTACATTCATTGTTATAGTTGTCTATTTTTGAAAAATCAAAAGATTATTGATTTGAAGTTTAATTTCTATCTGGATGGTTTCTATAGGACTTGACATCACCAGGGCCTATTCCTGCTACTGAGGCAAGCGAGGAGACAGATTATATGTTAGCGGTAAGTGATTATTTTGTTAAATGTTTCATTTTTTATAACATGTAATTTCTATATATTAATGTCTATACTTTTTATTGTAACAGGTAAAGATGCAGGAAGAACTAAATAGGAGGAGTAGCCCTCAGGTTCGTAGTAGACCACCCACATGCGCGTCTCCATCCCCTAGAAGATCAAAGGCTGCCCATGATTTATTCTCTTCACTAGCCAGAGGGGAATGACTTTTTATTGTGTTCCTTTGTTGTATGCCTATATGGCATTTGTGGACATATATTTTGTATTGTACATAGTTGACATTGTATGCCTATATGGCATTCTTGTAAGCCTATATGGCTATTTTGTATATATGTTATACTTATATCGACAGATATTGATGTATGCCTATATGGATATTTGGTTAATACAAATCTTTTTTATTGATGGCGTCCATACTTGCATTATAAATCCACGTTTGAATGGATATTTGTAGATGGCTACTTCAAATATTTAAAGTCCAATTGTATTACATAGGATGTTTGTTGATCCAATAAGCTAGCTATTGTTATTCAAGTATCACCTAAACCTCATTTTGGAACTAAAAGACAAAAGTTGTATTTAAAAAAAAATGAATCATCATGTTGAATAGAAAATATTAATATTCTTTATGAGTAGCATAGAATGTCAACTATATGCAATACAAAAAAATGAATCATCATGTTATTCTTTATGTTTGAGATCCTGAAAATGACTAAGTCTGGTAGCCTGATATCCTGAAACACTAGGATGAATATCCAAGTCATTAGGATGATTGCGCCTTGAGAAAAAGTCATTAAGATGAGCACCTAAAGGAGACATTCTTAAACATTCAAACATTGAGCAACAAACATGAAGGGTTAAGGCGCAATTTGTAACTCATAAAGCCTCAAAAGGGTGCCCAACTTAGAGAGAGCATTCATTTAAGACAAGGTGCCCATTGACACCTATTCCACCATAAAAGTGCACCTAAGGTGGATGGAGAACAAGCCTCTAGTAAGTGAAGCACACCTATTGTCTAAACCACTTCATTATGGCACCCTAGCATGAGGACGAGTATATAAGTCAATAGGAAACGACGCCTAGAATGCAAATGAAGTACTAAGTGGCATTTTCAATAAGCATCAATTCACCTTGAGCTTTCAATAAATACATCAAATTGATCCCCATAAGCCTAGGTGCCCTTTGCCTTCAAAAGAACCTTGTATCGACGTCAAGAGTTGGATTGTTGATGACTTCCCAAGATAGAGATAATAGTGAAAACAATTCTTCCACCATCACGATATTAAAAAATAATCATAATGTAATGATATATGGGATAACTGACATACCCCTTGTGAAAAGTGATGATCATAACAAGAATGGTCACCTCAACTTAATGCCCAATAATTTTAATACTATCAAGCATCCACATAATAGTAGATAATCTTCTTAAAAGTCACAGAGAAATTTCTAAGGACCATAGTGTTATCCCTATGACTTGAAACATACTGCTTGTTTCATAAAGCAAAGGGACATGATATAAATATTGTTGTTATATGGAGCCTAATCAGACTCGGAGGTTAAATTTACCCAACTTTTATCAGCGTGGTTTCCCCCCAAATATTTTCCTACTAGTTTTGGCACCTTGAAGTCTAAGTGCATGAAAATCATGAGGATGAGCACTTAGGGATGAGATAGTCTTCATAAGAGTTTAAATAAGAACATCATCAAAATGCACCTTGGTAGAGAGACTTGAGACCATCATCAAATAAGCCAAAATATCTATCTCTAATGACTTGACACGGATCCCAAAACCACCTATTAGACCAATAGGAGCCTAGGTGCTCACTTCATCCATTATGATTTCTAGGCGCCAGTTTGATGCTCCATCACAAGGAAAGTGCACCCACACTTGCAAGTATTTTTCTTCAAGATCTAGGTGCCAATTGAAGGTTGTAGTTGCCAAGAAGAGCACCTAGCAAGAGGAAGTCTTTTGGAGTCTCCAAAACACATCAAACACTTGACTAACAACAAGATAACTTTTTCCCAAGTTAGGTGCTTCAAGAGGGAAGTTAAAACATGAATAAGCGCCAACTTGTCTAGGCGCAAACTCAAGCTTGTTGAGGATACACATGGCACCCAACATTCCTTGGTGATTTCATGAACTTCAAACACTTAGAACTGTTCAAGGAATACCCAATGCCCCTTCTTGATGATAGGCCACCAAAGTGAGGGTGGAATTGTGCCTTGATGGCATTAGGCGCTATCTAGAGTATGCTACTCCATGGAAATGTGCCTTCTTACTTAGAGTCTTAATGAAAAGTCCCAGAGGTTAAGATGCACCTTGTCTTAATGAGGTGCAACTCTTGGGTAAGAAAGCTTGTAAAGTGCACCTAACTTAGTGAAGAGGTTGATAACTTCTAAACCCTTCCCAGAACTTAGATTGCTTCAACTGAAGATCAGCTTGCACCAATACATCACCAAACTTTCAATCACAAGATCAATTCAAACTTAGGTGCTCATTAAGAGTCTTTCCAATGTTGGCGCATCTCAGAGGTTGAACTGGCAAGAGATGGTGCCTAGCTTCCTAGACCTTGTTTCAATATGTTTGAGTTCAAAAGTTGACTCAATGGTATCAAGATGGTGCCATATAGTCTTTGGACTAGTTCCTTAGAGTTTCAAAAAAATTCTGGCTCCTTGAAAATTCCTCCTACATGCTTGGGCGCCATTTCAAGGTCCTGGAACCATGATGTAGCACCTTATTGCTCTAGGCACCCATTCATGATTGTGCAACTTGAGATTGGCGCCTAGAGTGAATAGGCTTTCATCCTGACTTAATTCACTAAAGCAACCTCATCTTGAAGGCCAAACAACTTTTCCTGCCAGAGCGCCTTGATTGAAGACTCCACATCCTTGGGCGCTCATTTGGACAATTTGATGTGAAATTGGTGCCTAGACTCCAAGAGTCAACTTTCTGCTTTCCAGACTTAGCCAAATTTTGAGTTTCTAACTTTGTTCCTGCAAAATAATGAGATTAATTTAGTCAAAAACTAATTCATTCCCTCATCATTCTGAATTAGCCTCCGGGAATGAGCAATAGGCTAATATATTCTTCACTTGATGATCAAGCCAGAAACAGGGACATGACAGGGTAAGTTGTATCTAATGACATCACCTAATTGAGCGCCTAGGAGGTATAAAACTTAACGTTGACATGAGGACAAGCGCTTAGTAAAGGAGAGTTTCTCAAACATTTAAACATGTGAATGAAGTAATAGAAATGCACTAAGTCATCTAGGCGCCATTTTCCCCTTGTGTACCCTTACATTTGAGCTTAAGAAGAAGTTGCAACTTTACACTGCCTCGTTCTGACAATTTTTGGGGTAGCAAAAAACCTTTCACCATGAGCAAATGTCTCAGAGATATAAAAAATTGAGAGAGGTTATTGTAGAGGCACTCTACGTGATCGCGTTGCCTCAGACAGAATGTTTCTAAGTGACACAGTTTTCGAGTAACATCTCATCAAAGATTGCTACCTTTTTGCACTTTGGACTCTTTAGGGATATCGTTGGTACAATGTAGCTCGGACTGTTTTGACGTGTATGGGTGAAAAATAGGACCATGCCTAGTATAAATGTACCCATCTGGACGCGTTGGAATAGTCAATTTGGTCACATCAAGAGCAAGACGAAAGTTACACCCCTTTGCAACTTTACACTGCCTCCTTCTGATGATTTTTGGGGCGGCAGAAAACCTTTCACCACGGGCAAATGCCTTAGAGATATAAAAAACTGAGAGAGGTTATTGTAGAAGCACTCTACGTGATCACGTTGGCTTAGATGGAATGTTTCTAAGTGACATAGTTTTTGAGTAGCATCTCATCAAAGATTGCTGCCTTTTTGCACTTTGGACTCTTTAGGGATATCATCGGTACAATGTAGCTTAGACTATTTTGACATGTATCAGTGAAAAACAGGACCATCTTAGCGTAAATGTACCCATCCAGACATGTTGGAATAGTCAGTTTGGTCACATCAGGAGCAGGACGAAAGTTACACCCCTTTGCAACTTTACACTGCCTCCTTCTGACGATTTTTGGGGCAGCATAAAACCTTTCACCACGGGTAAATGCCTCAGAGATATAAAAAATTGAGAGAGGTTATTGTAGAAGCACTCTACGTGATCGCGTTTCCTCAGACGAAATGTTTCTAAGTGACAGTTTTTGAGTAACATCTCATCAAAGATTGCTGCCTTTTTACACTTTGGACTCTTTAGGGATATCGTCGATACAATGTAGCTCGGACTGTTTCAACATGTTTGGGTGAAAGATAGGACCATGCCTAGTGTAAATGTACCCATCCAGATGCATTGGAATAGTCAGTTTGGTCACATCAGGAGCAGGACAAAAGTTACACCCCTTTGCAACTTTACACTACCTCCTTTTGATGATTTGGGGCAGCAGAAAACCTTTCACCACGGACAAATCCCTCAGAGATATAAAAAATTGCAAGAGGTTATTGTAGAAGCACTCTACATGATCGCGTTGCTTCAGATGGAATGTTTCTAAGTGACACGATTTTCGAGTAACATCTCATCAAAGATTGCTGCCTTTTTGCACTTTGGACTCTTCAGGGATATCGTCAGTACAATGTAGCTTGGACTGTTTCGACATGTTTGGGTAAAAAATAGGACCATGCCTAGTGTAAATGTGCCCATCTAGATGCACTGGAATAGTCAGTTTGGTCACATCAGGAGCAGGATGAAAGTTACACCCCTTTGCAACTTTACACTGCCTCCTTCTGACGATTTTTGGGGCAGTAGAAAACCTTTCACCACGGGCAAATGCCTCAGATATATAAAAAACTGAGAGAGGTTATTGTAGAAGCACTATACGTGATCGCGTTGCCTTAGACAGAATGTTTCTAAGTGATATGATTTTTGAGTAACATCTTGTCAAAGATTGTTGCCTTTTTGCACTTTGGACTCTTCAGGGATATCGTCGGTACAATGTAGCTCGGACTGTTTCGACATGTTTGGGTAAAAAATAGGACTATGCCTAGCATAAATGTACCCATCAGGACGTGTTGGAACAGTCAGTTTGGTCACATCAGGGGCAGGACGAAAGTTACACCCCTTTGCAACTTTACACTACCTCCTTCTGACGATTTTTGGGGCAGCAGAAAACCTTTCACCACAGGCAAATACCTTAGAGATATAAAAAATTGAGAGGTTATTGTAGAGGCACTCTACATGATCGCGTTGCCTCAGATGAAATGTTTCTAAGTGACACAGTTTTCGAGTAACATCTTGTCAAAGATTGTTGCCTTTTTGCACTTTGGACTCTTCAGGGATATCGTCGGTACAATGTAGCTTGGATTGTTTTGACATGTTTGGGTGAAAAATAGGACCATGCCTAGTGTAAATGTACCCATCTTGATGCCTTGGAACAGTCAGTTTGGTCGCATCAGGAGCAGGACACCAAAAATGCATAACATGATGATGTAAAAATGTGTATATGTGTAAAAATACAAGAGGAAATTAAAAAAGGACAAACCTTAATTGTTAGTGTGCATACTTACAACTCAATGTAACATAACTTTACA
Source organism: Cunninghamia lanceolata (assembly GCA_027924645.1). Lineage (NCBI taxonomy): Eukaryota > Viridiplantae > Streptophyta > Pinopsida > Cupressales > Cupressaceae > Cunninghamia > Cunninghamia lanceolata. Next base: position 7,932,505 of record BSBN01000445.1, read on the forward strand.
AAATCAATGTGAATACTTACAAATTAATCCAATGAACCATCCGAGTCTGCTCTACTCTTTATAGTGTCAAGTATTGCTTCATGGTCAGACTCACGCACCTTCCACAAGATTTAGTTCAAAGGTCTACCCCGATACTTTAGCAAATGAACATTGGATGCCACGACAAGGTTTGAGTAATGAAGAATCTTTCGATGCGTGTCAAAGTCTGAAACAACCAAAAATTAACACTCTTATGTGGGTACCTTCTAATCCATGTTCCAGTAATAACCACTAAGCCTGTAGGGTATTCGATGTTTTCTCCATTTGTAACAAGGGACACTAATTTCTTTTTGGCCTTAACACAATGACATAAGTAATAATCTATTCCCTCTTCATTATCTTCATCTGCAATAACTGCATATACGTGCCCTACATTGATATGTGTAGCAAATTAGATGAAATTAGTCAACATTACAAAAACACTACAAAGTAAGATGACATTACCTAGTTGAACTAGATAAAATTAGATGCATATATGTGCCCTATATTACCTGGTTGAACTAAATCTAATATGTGGTCAAAGTCAACTGATGATTCCATCTGTGTTAGTTCCAATGTCGTTGGGGGTCGATACGTGTCAAGTGGGCTAAGATAACTCAATTGCCATTCGTCAACTCACTCCTTTGACTTGCACTCATCCCAGATTTGAATTGTACAGGAAGAACAAAAGCATGACATCTTTCGCGTATGGATACTCCATGAACCTGCAATTGAGCTTCTGAAAGAGTGCATCTCATTTGATCTTGTCAGTGTACAACAGTCCTCATATGGTGCAATGTTAGTATCATCTATCAACCAAAAAAATCTACGAACTAAAGCCTTACCTTCATTACTTGGACCCATGGAAGCAGTACACCACTCGATAATCGATTTTGCATCTATCAACTTTACATTGTCTTTATACTTTAATTCTTCTCGTGCTATGGCTCTTTTGATACATGCTCTTGCACCATCATGCCCCCCCTTTCCATGCCCGGCCTCACAAAAGTTCCACATATGCTAAATACCTGTAAAATTATGCCTCCTACTCAGCCAATAGAAATTTTGTGAGTTCTTGAATTGTGATGCACAGTTATCTGACCATATGATATGCTGATTGAACGATATGCCCCTTCTAGCCAAATCATTGTAGAACACCTAAAATCAACCTTGCATGAACTCTGTAGAATGTGTGTGATCATCACTAATATAGAAATTATACTCCCTTATGATCTTTCTATCATCCTCTGTACTATCATTCGCATGAATGAATGCGATGTGCACAAATATAGAAACCTATGTGGAGTTGTAAATTGTGATTGCACCTCAAGCTGTGGTTGTAGACTGTAGTTCTTTGCAAAGTTGACGACTGAAACAATGCTACCAACCGGAAATGTGTCCTTGCATAACTTGAATTGCAAGTCCAACCATCGAGCTCTATGGGCATGTCTTGCATACTCATACACTATGCTGTCATGAAATATAGGCATAAACTGATACACTAGAATCTTTTCAATAACCAATTCACACCTCTTTGCTTCTTTACCATCTTTTGTATTGTATGCCACTATTTTATACTTGCCAAACTCTACTAGTTCATTTCCAACCGTGTGTGTTCTTTCCATATGTTCACATATTGGCAAATGTTGCAAGCCACTGCAACGATGACATATGCCATCCAAGCATAATTTCTTGTAGAATATTTGACCTTCCTCTCTTTCACATAAAATTCTTGATATGAAGTCTCTTGAAGATGTTGGTGGGGCACATATGGCACAACCCTGCAAAACATTGTTAGTATGCATATCTAAACATATAGACCTATAAGCATCAAAATGGTTAGAAAATTCAATATGTAATCTACAACAACAAGTAGTGCATGTGTGATTTATCTTGACATAGAAAGGTTTTAGCATTTCAAAATATCTTTGATAAATTTTAATTTGAGGATACTTCTCTAGAAATTTACCATAAAACTGTGTTTGAGTCTCATCTAAAAAATACTTTGGATGTGGCTCACAGTTCTAACTACCGATTCTCCTTACCACATCCCTTTGATTCAGATATACCCTTGTGTAATTCTTCCAAAAGTCTTCAATTAGTGATCTCAATGCTTCAACAATTGGTTTATCTTTTCGTGGTAGTCTCCCCGAGAATGCCCATAATTCATTGGCATTAGTGTTCTCAATTCTTTGGTGTCTTCCAACAGCTCTTGATAAAGTTTTCCTATTAATTCTCAATTCTTGACTCATCATTCTAATGAGATGAGCTTTCCTCGTTTAACTACTTACTATAGTTGATGTAATCACACGCCATGTTGCATTACTATCTTTTGTGCATGAGGTGTTACCCACTCTCTCATACACACTCATTAGATTCTTGACAATAGATTTTTCACTTGAAGCCTCTGATGTTCTCAACCCAAGAATCTTCATGATGGACCTATACTTTATACTTCGTATCATTTCAATGAATAGTTGACATCTTGCAGTCTCATTTAACTTTTCAAAGAACAATCTCCAAATCTTATGAGCATATCTTCTACAAGTGTGCTTTGGAATCTTACCTTCCATTGGCTACAAAATATTCTCATCAATTTCAATCAAATACTTTGGCTTTCTATGCAAAATTCTAGGTGGTGTTAAGTTAGGTAAATTTATCTCAACATTAGGAATTTCATCAATATTTAAATGAGATGGGCTAGATGGCATACCTTCGATCGAAGATGGAATAGATGACATACCTTGAGGTTGAGGTGGGAACGATGGCGTACCTCCTTCATCACATGTGAGTGATGATGTACTCTCAAATTGAGATGTGGTAGATGGTGTCCATACATGTTGACTTGCGGTAGAGGACGTGTCTCCAACTATGGTATTCATATCTCTCATAGCACAGAGTTTTTGCATTCATTCTCTTTGTGCTGCCAATACCATATCTCTTTGTGATGGTTGTGGTTTGTCTTCAATTGGTATGTCTTCATTTATCATGTCCAATTTCCTCTTCTCATGAAGTTCCCTCATAGCCACTGCTTTCTTTGCATTCTTAGCTTCTATCTCTTCCTATGTTGGTTTAATTCTTGATCGTTACCTCGGCATGACAGAAAATTTGTCTATAGCATGATAAAGAGACCAATATTACTTCCTAAGAAATGAATACAAGATAATAGTGGGATTGTATTTTTATTATGTTGTAAGGATTTATTCTTGTATAGTTTGACATCATGGTATGTTAAGGTCTGTTTATTACACATAATTATTAAAGAGCCCAAGTGTAGAAAATATACATGGCATCATGTGAGATTGTAGGTTGCTTTCTTGATTGGGAATGTGTCTATTTTAAACATGTATGATAAAGTAATTCAATCTGAATTATGAAAAATGTAAAGACTTGACGTACCTAAAAAATGAAGATTCGAATGGATAGAGTAGCCAATTATGTAGTGTTTTTTCTTCTTGCATCAAACTCCTCAACAATTTGAGTTTTTCACCACTTGCTTCCTTTTCAATGTTAAATTGAATAACACTCAAATATAATTACTAACAACAATACTATTAAACAATCTGTAATGTTAAATTCCTAAAATTGAATCACAATTAAAATTGCAACACTACAAAAATTGAAACTTGAATAGATATATATCAAACTTGGTGTGAAAACTATGTTATTTCCTCCTCAAGTTAGCAACGCAAAAAATGTGGTGGAAAGATCATGCAAAGGTGGTACAAAGTGTCAAATGTGCATGTGAACTTCCCAACAGCATGAAAGCACTTCTTTTTTGTCAAAGCACGCGTAGAATCAATATGAAAATAGAGCATGTGGGCCTAGATCACGGGGGTCAACACTTTTTTACCGTTTCTATAGCAAGACAAAATGTGAGCGCGTTATAACACACTCGCATTTTGTCCTACTATAGATTGATCACATCTTGTGCATTTCTCTTTCCAAACCTTCCCCTTTAGACTTGAATGACCACAAGGTTTTTGAGGGAGAACTTTTCCTATTTCCTACAAGAGCTTGCCAGATGCTCCACCATATGATAGGCATAACAATGAAGGGGTAAGCCCTCATAATCAAGTTCTTGATAGAAAATGCCCATTGAGGAAGAAAGACAGATCTTCTTTAGAAGCAGAAGTTCTAGTTTGTGACAAATTCTTATCCAAGCATAAATAGCAGGGGTTCTGTCAAGCGATTGTCAATCCACTTCCACAAAGTCTTTTGAAGACTTCCTGATTGATTCCAAAACATCCACACCCCAAAACTAGAGAGGCAATCAATATAATCGAACCCATAAATCTACATTTGACGATAGAAACCCTCAACACTATACCTTAAACCCTAATCCCTCAACCCTCCAACCCTATCCCTAATCCTTATACCCTCCACACTATACTTTAACCCTAATCCCTCAACCCTCAACCTTATCCCTAAACCCTTGACCCTCGAACCTCAACCCTCAATCCTCAATGTCAAATCCTAATCCCTCAACCCTTCATTCTAATCCCTCATCCCTAAACCCTAAATGCTATCCCTATTCCTAAACCCTCAACTGACTCGATACTATACCTTAAACCCTAATCCCTTATCCCTAAACCCTCCAAACCTATCCCTAATCCTTATACCCTCCACACTATACTTTAACCCTAATCCCTCGACCCTCAACCCTATCCCTAAACCCTTGACCCTCGAACCTCAACCCTCAACCCTCAACGTCAAACCCTAATCCCTCAACCCTTAACTCTAATCCCTTGACCCTGAACCCTATCCCTAAACCCTAAACCTTAAAGCCTCAACCCTCAACCCTCAATGTCAAATCCTAATCCCTCAACCCTTCACTCTAATCCCTCAACCCTAAACCATATCCCTTGTGAGGGTAAAATGGTGATCAATCAAATGAATAATAGATGACCCAAACATCAATAGAATAGTGAAACAAAGAAGATTCAAGTAAACAAAGCAATGAACAAACACAGCAAACCTCTTCCGTTTCGAAACTTCTGTTGTTCGCCTATCACGAATCGTCCTTTCACAGATGAGATGAGCCTGCCTTACTGCTTCCAGACCAGGTGGTTGATAGGCCGGACACGGCACATACTGGAGAGACAGATGGTGGGCTGAGTGTTGAGACAGTTCGGCAGGAGACAGGGCATGCCACAGGGACAGGCCATGTTTGCACGGACTGTCTCAACACTCGGCCCACCATCTATCTCTCCAGTATGTGCCGTGTCCGGCCTATCAACCACCTGGTCTGGAAGCAGTAAGGCAGGCTCATCTCATCTGCGAAAGGACGATTCGTGATAGGCGAACAACAGAAGTTTCGAAACGGAAGAGGTTTGCTGTGTTTGTTCATTGCTTTGTTTACTTGAATATTCTTTGTTTCACTATTCTGTTGATGTTTGGGTCATCTATTATTCATTTGATTGATCACCATTTTACCCTCACATTTTTGGCGCCCACCGTGGGGTCGTTGCCCCTTTATTTCACCATTTTTGAGCTTTTTTGAAGGCAGGTTCCGTACAGGTCACGCAGAGTCACGCACAAGTTCTTTCGGCGCATCTGTTTATTTCCACGGCGCATATAAAGACTGTTCTGGTGCATTTATTCTTTTTGCGCATCTGTGTATTTCTGCGGCGCTTTTGCGCACTGTTACGGCGCATAGGTTATAACTGCGCATCTGTTGATTGTTACAGCGTTGCTGAAGACTGTTGCTGCGCATCCATTAAAACTGCGCATATATTCATTTTAACCGCGCATACGTTCAATCTTGCAGCGCATTCGTTAGTGCTGCGCTTCTGTTGATCATTTCTGCGCATCTGATCACTGAAGCTGCGCATTTGTAACAGACTCAAATTTTAATACTTTTCTAGAAGATTTTGCTAACGTTAACCCCTTTGCAGGTGTTTGCTGGAGCGGTTTTGCAGGGTAGGCTCGGGTTCAGTTACATGTAGTTGCATCTAATTAGGTCACCTTTCATTTTCTGGGAAAGAGTAAAATGGTTGTTCATTACAAATCTTCATCTAGTCCTAATTAGGGAGGAAGTAACTGGTTTATTTCATGCTTGCATTACAAACACCTTCAAAGTTATTGCTATCTGAGATTTAAAATTGAACTCATCACTGATCTTGAAGGTAAAATGAACCATTGCTATATCGTGAGACCTAAATTTCAAAGTTAACAATCTCATGCTTCGCGGTTTTAAAATTGAACTCATCACTGATCTTGCAGTTAAAATGAACCATTGCTATATCGTGAGACCTGAATTTCAAAGTTAACAATCTCGTGCAACGTGGATATAAAATTGAACTCACTACTGCTTTCTGGGATTTAAAACTGAACCACTGCAATATTGCTGAAATCACTTCAAAGTTCTGTTTGAGTAGATTAGCCCATTTAGTTTTTATCTTTTAACTAGGGTGGATTAATCAGTGTATTCTGTGCTTGCGAATGACAATAGGCTTATGCTCTCCCCTCTTCTGGGTGATCAGAGTGCCAGACTTGTCATTCTATTTATTTAACCTTTAGGAGGGGCCTGCCCTTGGATGCATGCTTGTCCAAGCGGGAACGACCCTGAGTGGTAACAGGCTAACGCCAAGCCCTACCGAGCCACTTAAAATAAATTGTGCTTGAGGTGAAAACCTCCTGCAACGAGTGCTGTTATGTTACACCAACGGCCAACCTCCCCCAAAACCCTCTCAGGCGTAACCCTTTGAGGCTGGGAGACTCCATAACGGAGAGTAGCGCCGCCGCACGTGTAACCACTTGAACGGTTGCCCAAATTAAATACCTCTTGTTTTAGTGGCCCAAATCCCTTATAATCCATTTCTCGCCTAGGATTTTGTGCTTGCTTTTGTCCAAAATAGAGTCGAAAAACTACAAAAACAATGGAAAACTACAAAAAACTCTTTGTGCTTGCTGTGTTTTCTTGCTAAATTAATTCATAATATCAGATCAAGAAGACCTTTTTCCAGCCAAAGAATACCAAAAACAGAGAAAAATCCAATTTTTTTTTTTTTTTTTTGCAAAAAATACCAGAATTGCGCATATACACTTTTCTGCTGCGCATACACAGCGACTTGCTGCGCTTTTGCACCGACTGGCTGCGCATACATACCTTTCTGCTGCGCATATACACTTTTTGGCTGCGCTTTTACAGTGACTTGCTGCGCTTATACACCGACTTGCTGCGCATATACTTTTCTGCTGCGCATTTACGCACTGTTACTGCGCATACGTGCTTCACCAGAACCGCGCTTTTACAGCGACTTACGGCACATTTACCCATTCTTGCTGCGCATCTGTTTCTACGCATGTGTGACAGTGAACATCTACCCTATTTTTGAGAAATTTTCATCAACTGTTCAAAGTACCCATTTCAGCCTAGTTTCATTTTCTGAGGTCAGAATCAACCTTGCAGTCAATTTTCATCCATTTCACCCAATTCTCTCTCTTTCGTCGGTCGTCCCAGTCACCTTCTGTCCTAGTCACTCTTGCCCCAACGTCATTCTGTCCCATACCGATTCGACATAGGTCCTTCTTTATTTCATTAGTGAATTCACGTAAGCCTAGTAGGTCACAGTACCTTTTGCTAGTAGTCTTGTTGAATGACTAAGCCCTACGCAATAAGACTGGTATCGACTACCCTTGCTAGTGGCTAGAGTCTTGTGTCAACCGTCTTGCCTGAAGTCATTGAGCGAGAGAACCCTTTGTCCAAATCTTGTCCTAGATACCCCATTCATTACAGTCTTAGTCGGCACCTTGCCAAAATTTATAAATCCTAGTCCACTTCATCCCACCCCACCTTGCATGGTTCTTACTTGATCCCAGTACAACAAGCTAATTGAAATGGCCGACTCATCCAATCACATCGCCCCACCACGTGATGATGATGAAGAAATTTCTCGTGAAGAATTAGTGGCACACATGCAAGATAGCAAATTCCAACGCCTAGTGGAGAAAGTGCTCCTTGAGGACCCCACCAAATATTTCCATCATCTTGCTAGTCTCGGAATCAAACTCCCCGCAGACTTTGACATTAGCTCCATCATGGAAAATGCAGACAATGAACATGAGAGAGGCACAAATGACACGGTCCCCCATGCCAATGAGAGAGGAAAACAACCCATAGCTCAAAATGTTCCTATGGCGGATGTGAGACAACAAATTGAGAGTCTAAAGCTAGAAATCTCCAACCTTAAGATCGGCACAAGTTCCAAGAACTACTCCTTGGAAGATATAGCACCATACCCCTTTGACAGAAGTTTGGTCATGAAACCATTCCCCTCTGATTCATCAGATAAGGTCCCCCATTTTACAAAGGGGTTTGCGGGAGTTATAGGAGGAGCAGAGGGCTTTGGAAAATGCCTGGGTTGATGCTTGGGCTGGCCAAAGGAGCGAGGAGACAAGGGCATTCTTGCAAGGTTAAGGCTGTGCTCAATCTGGTATTCCCCCACGCCATTTTCTTTTATGGTGATTTTCATTGGTTTAGGCCGTGAGGAGGAGGCTTCAGCGGAATGGTCCTGTTGCGGGGTAGGGGAAATGTGGGCTCGATTGTTGGGTATGACACATTCAGGTTTTGCTTGGAAAGAATTGCAGTGTTGGTAGGGATCAGGGTCGCCTTGAATGGTAACCTGCTTGCCGTTGTGCGGGAATTTAATGCACTGATGGTAGGTTGAGGGGACAGCCTTCATGGCATGGATCCATGGTCTCCCTAGTAAGATATTATAAGCAAGCTCTCGACTGGACAAGGATGAAAGATGTGATGATAGATAGAAATCTGATTGATAGAAGAAAGACTCGATAGAAAGATTCACAAGCTTTTATTTGTATTGATACTCTGCATTGTTGGATCTTTATTGCATGGGGTATGGTATGGATGTATAAATGGATATAGGATGGATGCTTTGCTATTGGAGTGCTTTATTTCATCATTGGGCATTTTGTTTTTGGTACTTTTCTAAAATGTTGTAAGTGAATACAAGCATCGAGGTATAATTGAACCGAGATGACCTGAGTACCGCTTACATGGATTGTGATTTAGCAAGTTAATACAAGCATCTAATCAAAATTGAATCTAGATGACCTGAGTACTTCTTGCGCTTCAACAAGCAAGGATTGCCCCCGTTCCTGTAAGACCTTTGATGTCCTCGATGATCTTTTGCCGATCATGTCCTTAGACAAGGCTTCACATTACTAAAGTTTAATCCACAAACAACAAACAAAGAAAGTAATCATGCCCCCATCACAGCATCTCTAGCTTTTGGCATCCTTGAGTAGCATAGGAAGGTATGATAGCAAAAATCAAGACTCTGTAACTTAACCCTATGCTCCAATCTACAAAGCATATTTGCATTGATATGTGTTTATTTCTTGCCTTAATTTGCATAAAATCATTTAGAAGACCTTGGGTATTTGCTTTGCATTGGATAGGTTAAGATGCTCATAGTCAAGATTTCTGCTTGAAGCGCGGGTTTTTTTTTTTTTTTTGCTTGCTTGATGAGAAGGTTACACAATCCTTATTGAGAATACGGACCCTAAGGGACTGACCTAGTGCCTCGGGGGCGCATTAGAATAATGGCCTTGCCTACGTGACGGCGCAGAGGTGACGTAGTTCACAGATTCGGACCATAGACACCGACGAGAGACACTACACTAGGCTTACATTGAGGAGACGGTATGGGACAAAACCTTGGTCGACAAGGCCACAAGGTGAGTATCAAGCCACGATAGGTAACTGTCAAGTGTTTATTGTGGGCTGGATATGGGTCGAATGGGGAAAATAGAGGGAGAATGGGCTCAAGGTGATTGGATTCCCAAAGATGGAGAATGCGGTTTGTCACAAGTAACCCCTGTTTACCAGGTTTTCATCACTTGCTTTTATTTGCACGAGAAGCTAGAAAGTAACATGACGCCTGATTGCCAGGTTTTCCTCATGATACCTATCCAAGGCACCTGTTTGCCAGGTTTTCACCAAAGGACGATTTTTTTTGTATGCTTTCTATTTTTTTTCTGATTTTTTTTTTTGTATGTTCTCTTTGTAACTTTTTTTTTGATTTTTTTTTTATTTTTGACTTTATTGTGCCCCCTTGCATTGGGGTTCTCTTAAGTATAGAACTGGCGAAGGTGCATGCTGTTGATTGGATCATCAAACAACTCACCTTCTGATGTGGCCAACTGATATGCCCCTGATCCGTAAGCCGCTACAATTACATAGGGTCCAAGCCAGTTAGGCTCGAACTTACCTTTCTTTTCTCTGTCCTGCTGATTGCGAGGGTTCTCTTTTAGGACGAGGTCCCCAACCTTGAAGCATCTTGGTCTAACCTTGTGGTTGTAGCTTCTTGACATCATCTGTTGATAGGCTTTGAGATGGTCAAAAGCTTTTTGGCGCCTTTCCTCTAGCAGTTCTAGCTCTTGTAGTCTGGAGACTCTGTACTCTTCGTCTGATATGAGACCTTTCAACGACACCCGAAGGGATGGGAGTTCGACCTCAATGGGAAGGATGGCTTCGGAACCATAGACGAGGGCGTAGGGTGTAGCACCTGTGGGAGTGCGTATGCTGGTTCTATAGGCCCACAGAGCGGGATTGAGTTGGACGTGCCAATCGCGACCAGCTTCATTGACAGTCTTCTTTAGGATTTTCAGAATGGTTTTGTTCGATGCCTCAGCTTGGCCGTTACCTTGGGGAAGTATGGAGTGGAGAAACGATGTTGGATTTTAAAACGCTCACAAAGTTCCTGGACATCCTGATTTTTGAAGGGTCTCCCGTTATCCGTTATGATGGATGAAGGGATGCCATATCGGCAGATAATGTAATTCAGAATGAAAGAGGAAATTTGCTTTCCTGTGACGGTTGATAGGGGAACGGCTTCAATCCACTTTGTAAAGTACTCAGTGGCGGTTATGATGAATTTATGGCCATTGGAAGAAGGCGGATGAATCTTTCCCACGAGGTCAAGTCCCCACTAGCAAAAGGGCCAGGGTGTTGTTAGAGGTCTCAACTCCTGAGCAGGTGCATGAATCAGGTTCCCATGTATCTGGCACTGTTTGCACTTTTTGACGAACTGATATGAATCCATTTCCATATTGGGCCAGTAATAACCCAAACGCATGAGTTTCTTAGCTAAGGAAGGACCGCTGGAGTGTGTTCCGCAGATCCCTTCGTGCACGTCTCGCAAGGTAGTTACAGATTCTTCTTGTTCTAGACAACGGAGTAAAGTACCATCCAGACCACGTCGGTAAAGGGTATTGGCGATAATGGTGTAACGGGAGGCTTGTCGGATGAAAGTTTGTTTTTGGTTGGAAGAGAGGTCCAAAGGAAGGATATTGTCCTTGAGGTAAGTGTAGGTCTTACCGTACCAAGGCGAATCAGATCCTACTAGGTGGCAAATGGAATGGGTTTTGAGGAGATCATAAGCCGGTTATCAAATTGTTTCTACTAAGAACTCATACCGTGACTCATGTTCAGGTATCTCAAGAAGAGAGGCTATGGTCGCCATTGCATCGGCTGCTTTGTTCTCTATCTTGGGTATTTGCTCAAACGAGATGGTCCCAAAATGTGCTTTGAGGTCGTCGACCATCCGTTTGTATGGGATAAGCTTCTCATCTTTGGTTTGATACTCGTCGTTGACCTGGTTTATGACAAGCTGAGAATCACCGTAGACACATAGTGCTTGGATTTTCCACTCAGTGGCCATCTTGAGACCAATTACCAAAGCCTCATACTCCGCTATATTGTTAGTGCATGGAAATAACAACCTGTAGGACTTTGGAATTGTGTCGCCTTGGGCAGTGATAAACAAGATACCTGCCCCCGATCCATGGTTGGTGTAAGACCCGTCGAAGTAGAGTTTCCAAGGAGATGTTGACAGAGTGAATAAAGACTCATCGGGGAACTCAAACTGCATTGGTGAAGTGTCCTGTAACGGTGCCTCAGCTAGTTGGTCAGCGATGATTTGCCCCTTGATGGCTTTTTTGTCCACATACTCTATATCATATTCTCTAAGAAGCATAACCCATTTGGCTAGTCGACCTGTGAGAGCTGCTTTGCTGAGAAGATATTTTAGTGGGTCGATCTTGGCAATGAGTTTGACAGGATGTGCCAACATGTAGTGTCAGAGTTTTTGTGAGGCAAAAACCACCGCAAGGCATGAACGTTCCACCTGTGAGTACTGCAACTCGTAGCCCACTAAGGTTCGACTGATGTAGTACACAGCTCTTTCCTTGTTCTCATAGTCTTGCTGCGCTAGGAGAGCCCCAAGAGCAGTAGGTGTAGCAGATATGTAGAGAATCAAAGGTTTTCCTTGGATCGGAGGCATGAGTATAGGAGGATTCATGAGGTACTCCTTGAGCTTGTTGAATGCCTCTTCGCACTTCTCATCCCATTTAAATGGAACGTTCTTATGTAGGAGATGGCTGAAAGGATGGCACTTGTCTGCCAGCTGTGAGATGAACCTACGGATGACCTGTAGCTTGCCCTGTAAGGATCTCAACTATGTTAGAGTTTTGGGCGGAGGCATGTCCATGATTGCTTTGACCTTGGTCGGGTCTACCTCTATGCCGTTTGCTGACACGATGAAGCCTAGCAGCTTGCCTGATGTGACCCCAAACACACATTTCTTCGGGTTCAGTTTTACTTGGAATTGATCCAATCGTTGGAAGACTTTTTCTAATGTGTCCAGGTGTGAGTCCCTGGTGAGTGATTTTGCCAAGATATCGTCAACATAGTCTTCCATAGTCACATGCATCATGTCATGAAATATAGTTGTCATGGCCCGCTGATATGTAGCACCTGCATTTTTCAGCCCAAATGGCATGACATTCCAGCAAAAGGTACCCCATGGACAAGTGAAAGCTGTTTTGTGTTGATCCTCAGGTGCTATTTTGATTTGGTTATACCCGGAGAATCCGTCCATGAGTGATAACATTGTATGTCCTGCTGTAAGGTCGACTATGATGTCTATGTGTCGCAACGGAAAGTCATCTTTGCGGCACGCCTTGTTTAAGTCTCGAAAATCATTGCATAGTCGAACTCGGCCATCCGGTTTAGATACTGGCACAATGTTTGATATCCATTCAGGATAGTCTATGGCTCTGATGAACCCCACATCTAGCAATTTCTTGAGTTCTTCCTTGACCAGAAGGGCTATATGAGGATGTATCTTTCTCAGTTTTTGCTTTACGGGCTTCACCCCTAGATCCAATGGCAAGTGATGTAGGATCAGGTTTGGGTCCAAACCTGGCATGTCGGCATATGACCAAGCAAAGCTGCCTCTCTTCTTTTTAAAGAATGGTACAAACCTAGTTTTCTCAGGCGGCGTGAGAGATTTTGCAAAGTGGATAATCTTAGGCTGCTCTTCGGTTCCAATGTTCACTGGCTCTGTTGGCTCCACCATGATCTGTGACCTTTCTTGATACATATCACTTGGGAGGGTGTCAAGCATTCCATCGTCAGGTGCCACAGTTGGGTTTTCACCTTCAGATACATCTTTTCTTTTTACTGTTTTATGATCTGACACTGCCGCACGGCAGTTTTCACCATCAGATCCCTTTTTGATCTTTATATTTTTGTGACTAGAAGGCTTGGCACCCTCCCCGAAGTAAGCTACAGTATTAAGTTCGATAGCGAAACCGGCTTTATGATCCCCTTTTGGTAAGTGATCTCTAAGTCCCATATAGTCAATGTAGGCATCATCGTTCTGGAACATATCTAATTGGGGGGTTCCTTGCAGATCCCAGTCAATAAGCTCAGGGTGCAAGAGGGGAAGGGAGTCGGATGAAAGACCTGATTCATTGATAGTGTGGATGGAAATATTAGGATCATAGGTGGGGGTAGTGTTCTGGGGGGTACTTTCCTCCAAGTTGTTTATCGCAATGGAATCGAAACTTTCCTCGAAAGCCATACTCTCAGGGAGGGGCAAATCAGACTCCAGTGGTCTGTCCCGTTGCGTTTGTCTCTCATGGTAAGGGCTAAGAGTTTGGATGGTGTCAACCTCTTTGTCGTCGTAGGAGTGCTCCATTAGCTCGTCCCACTCATACTCATTGGAATCATCTGAATCTGTGTCACTGTCCACTTGGAGTGTTTGGATTGTCTCCACAAGACAGGCATTTTCCTTGGCTTTACCCTTGCCTTTGTATCCCAAGCCAGTGGTGTTTCTAGCCGAAGAGGAGGAAGAAGGTTGTATAGGTTCGATGATCCCTTTTTTTCTGAGGCCGATAGGGCCTTGTCCTTCATATCCCATCCTGTGCAAGATGGTCTCACCTCGTCCATAGAGTTCTGTAGGGAGTCTGGGTGAATCTTGGGGTGTGTTTTCTTCTTCGGCATAAAGCCATTGCAAGAGATCTCGCTCCTCTGATTCATCGGATAAGGTCCCCCATTTTACAAAGGGGTTTGCGGGAGTTATAGGAGGAGCAAAGGGCTTTGGAAAATGCCTGGGTTGATGCTTGGGCTGGCCAAAGGAGCGAGGAGACAAGGGCATTCTTGCAAGGTTGAGGCTGTGCTCAATCTGGTATTCCCCCACGCCATTTTCTTTTATGGTGATTTTCATTGGTTTAGGCCGTGAGGAGGAGGCTTCAGCGGAATGGTCTTGTTGCGGGGTAGGGGAAATGTGGGCTCGATTGTTGGGTATGACACATTCAGGTTTTTCTTGGAAAGAATTGCAGTGTTGGTAGGGATCAAGGTCGCCTTGAATGGTAACCTGCTTGCCGTTGTGCGGGAATTTAATGCACTGATGGTAGGTTGAGGGGACATCCTTCATGGCATGGATCCATGGTCTCCCTAGTAAGATATTATAAGCAAGCTCTCGATCAAGGACTTGGCACACCACATCTTTGATTACCGGTCCAACTTGAATAGGTAGGACAACCGTGCCTTTTGTGGTTCTCTCTTCCTCGTCATAGGCCTTTATGGTAATCTTCCTCCGTGGATCAACTGCCTGTTCAGAGAACCCCAATGCAAGGACTAGCTTCAAAGTGCAAATATTCAAACCGGCACCCCCATCAATGAGAACCCTCTTGATGCGGTGCTTGTGTACGAATGCGACAATGTGTAGGGGAGTGTTGTGGGGTTGAGATACGGAAAGGTCATCTTGCTCAGTAAATGATATGGAAGGGGAGGATGTCAGATTGCCAACCATGGTTTGAAACTTCTCTTGGGCCAGGTTAGTGGGGATAGTAGTTTCCACTAAGGCTTTCTCGAGAATCTCCTTATGAGAAGGAGATAGACGCAAGAGCTCCAATATAGAAATGTGAGCCGGGGTTTTCTGTAACTGGTTGATGACATTGTATGGACGGGAGTTAGACGGAGATGGCGATGACCTTGGAGGGGTGGTATTGATCGTGACTTTACCACTGCGGGTAATTATACTACAACCAGTTCTGTTAGGTCCTGGTTGTTGGTTGGGGGAGATGACATTGACCTGGGGGAGATGACATTGACCTGCGGAAGATGTTCTGAAATGCAGTTAATGGTGTACTCAAATGGAACGCTTGCATAGTTAGCATTACTCGACCCGCTGTTCTGATTTGGCCGGTTGCGATTGTTGTCGTTATTGGGATTGCCATTGGAGTTGTTGCCGTTGTGACCATTGTTGTGGTTGTGACCATTGTTGTTGTTGTGACCGCTGTTGTGATTGTTGTTATACAACCTGTTGTGATTTAGAAGAGGATCCCGGTAGGCCACATGAGATTCATTGGAGGTATGCTGTTGTGTTCCTCCCTGATTTTGATCCAGTATATCCTATATGACATTCTTAAGACGGATGCAATTATTGGTTGTGTGCCCCCTTCCTCGATGATACTCGCAATAGTCTGTGTCCTTCCAATAGGGAGGTTTGACTATAGGCTCATAGTCACTTGTTGGCGGTAGAGAAATTTCATTGTTAGCCAACAACTTTCTGAGGGCCGATTCTTGAGATTCTCCTAATGGTGTGAATTTCCTCCTTGGATTTAAATTGAACCAAGGTCTAGGTTCCCGAGGGGGTGGCTTATTGAGTGCACCGTTATTTGCTTCTTCCTTAAGAGTGAATATGGGTTGTTGTTTAGGGGCTGCCGCCTTGGCATCCACTACTCCATCGTTGACCACATTCTTGTTCTTAGTCCAAAACTTTGACTTGTCAGTTGTGTAATTGGAAGGAGGTGTGTCCTTGTAGAGCTTGAGAGTTCCTTTAGCGATCATAGCTTTCTCAATGAATAGCCCCATTTCAATGACTTTGGCGAATGAGGTAGGGCATTGTATCTGAATCTGATAGCTAAGATCAGGATTCAAATTGTGGACAAACATTTCCAATAGTTGTTTCTCAGGCATGTCGTAAGAACACTTACTAGCTAGCTGTCTCCATCGTTGTAAGAAGGTGGCGAAAGACTCACCACCCTTTTGTTTGGTGTTGCATAGGTCTAGCATAGATACCTCGTGTTCTATGTTGTAAGAGAAGTGCATTATGAATTTATTGACAAGTTCATCAAAAGTTTTGATTCCTGGTGGGAGACGCGAGAACCACTCCATAGCTTGACCTCCTAAAGATCTTGGGAACAGTCTCATTAAGTAGGTCTCGTTGTGAGCTACTTCTAGACATGCTGTAGTGAATTCCCTGATATGATCTCTAGGGTCCCCCTTCCCTTTGTATTTGTCAAATTTCAAAATTCTGAACTGATAGGGGAATGGTTTCATTACCAAACTTCTGTCAAAGGGGTATGGTGCTATATCTTCCAAGGAGTAGTTCTTGGAACTTGTGCCGATCTTAAGGTTGGAGATTTCTAGCTTAATATCTCAGGAAAGGATGTGCAGTGATCTAGTCCTCGTACTCCTGTGTGACCCCCGCATCTGCTATCTCTCTCCGCATGTCCCATGCCACATAAGGTAACTGCTGGAACTCTGCCAGAGCCTCCTCATAAGAAGCCATCGGCCCCCATCAGACCCTCTCTGCATGTGTCCGTGCAAACATGGCCTGTCCCTGTGGCATGCCCTGTCTCCTGCTGAACTGTCTCAACACTCGGCCCACCATCTGTCTCTCCAGTATGTGCCGTGTCCGGCCTATCACCCACCTGGTCTGGAAGCAGTAAGGCAGCTCGTCTCCCTCATCATCCCAGGGCTCGCAGTCCAGATATGGTCGCCAGACGACCACATTAAAAATATTTAATTACATGTGCAACTTGATGATGTGGACAAGGTGAGGTGGAAAAGGTGAGGTGTAAAGGTGATGTGGAATTTTGAATTTAGAACTTTAGGATAGAGGAATTAGGCTTAATTAAATAATTTATGATTATTTAATTGTGAAGGACAAATAGAAGAATTTTAATTAAATAAATAGAATTTATTTATTTATGGGATAGTGAATTGATTAAATAAATTTAGAATATTTATTTAATTGGTAGAAGAATGGAATAAATATTTAGAATATTTATTTAGGATGAATCATGTCATTTTTAGACGTATACATCCCTAAACGCTCAACACCCTCAACCCTCAACCCTAAACCTTATCCCTAAACCCTAATCCCTCAACCCTCAACCCTCAACCCTCAACCCTATCCCTAAACCCTTGACCCTCGAACCTCAACACTTAACCCTCAACATCAAACCCTAATCCCTCAACCCCTAACTCTGATCCCTCAACCCTCAACCCTATCCCTAAAGCCTAAACCCTAAAGCCTCAACCCTCAACCCTCAATGTCAAATCCTAATCCCTCAACCCTTCACTCTAATCCCTCAACCCTAAACCATATCCCTAAACCCTCAACACTATACCCTAAACCCTAATCCCTCAACCCTCAACCCTCAACCCTATCCCTAAACCCTAAACCCTAAACCCTTAACCCTTAACCCTCAACATCAAATCCTAATCCCTTAACCCTTCACTCTAATCTCTCAACCCTAAACCATATCCCTAAACCCTCAAAACTATACCTTAAACCCTAACCCCTCAACCCTCAACCATAAACCTTATCCCTAAACCCTAATCCCTCAACCCTCAACCCTAATCCGTCATCCCTCAACTCTAATCCCTCATCCCTAAACCCTAAATGCTATCCCTATTCCTAAACCCTCAACCGACTCGATACTATACCTTAAACCCTAATCCCTTATCCCTAAACCCTCCACCCTATCCCTAATCCTTATACCCTCCACACTCTACTTTAACCCTAATCCCTTGACCCTCAACCCTATCCCTAAACCCTTGACCCTCGAACCTCAGCCTCAACCCTCAACATCAAACCCTAAGCCCTCAACCCTTAACTCTGATCCCTCGACCCTCAACCCTATCCCTAAACCCTAAACCCTAAAGCCTCAACCCTCAACCCTCAATGTCAAATCCTAATCCCTCAACCCTTCACTCTAATCCCTCAACCCTAAACCATATCCCTAAACCCTCAACACTATACCTTAAACCCTAATCCCTCAACCCTCAACCCTAAACCTTATCCCTAAACCCTAATCCCTCAATCCTCAACCCTAATCCGTCATCCCTGAACTCTAATCTGTCATCCCTAAACCCTAAATGCTATCCCTATTCCTAAACCCTCAACCGACTCGATACTATACCTTAAACCCTAATCCCTTATCCCTAAACCCTCCACCCTATCCCTAATCCTTATACCCTCCACACTCTACTTTAACCCTAATCCCTTGACCCTTAACCCTATCCCTAAACCCTTGACCCTCGAACCTCAACCCTCAACCCTCAACGTCAAACCCTAATCCCTCAACCCTTAACTTTGATCCCTTGACCCTCAACCCTATCCCTAAACCCTAAACCCTAAAGCCTCAACCGTCAACCCTCAACGTCAATTCCTAATCCCTCAACCCTTCACTCTAATCCCTTAACCCTAAACCATATCCCTAAACCCTCAACACTATACCTTAAACCCTAATCCCTCAACCCTCAACCCTAAACCTTATACCTAAACCCTAATTGCTCAACCCTCAACCCTAATCCATCATCCCTCAACTCTAATCCCTCATCCCTAAACCCTAAATGCTATCCCTATTCTTAAACCCTCAATCGACTCGATACTATACCTTAAACCCTAATCCCTTATCCCTAAACCATCCACCCTATCCCTAATCCGTATACCCTCCACACTCTACTTTAACCCTAATCCCTCGACCCTCAACCCTATCCCTAAACCCTTGACCCTCAAACCTCAACCCTCAACCCTCAACGTCAAACCCTAATCCCTCAACCCTTAACTCTGATCCCTCGACCCTCAACCCTATCCCTAAACCCTAAACCCTAAAGCCTCAACCCTCAACCCTCAATGTCAAATCCTAATCCCTCAACCCTTCACTCTAATCCCTCAACCCTAAACCATATCCCTAAACCCTCAACACTATACCTTAAACCCTAATCCCTCAACCCTCAACCCTAAACCTTATACCTAAACCCTAATCCCTCAACCCTCAACCCTAATCTGTCATCCCTGAACTCTAATCCCTCATCCCTAAACCCTAAATGCTATCCCTATTCCTAAACCCTCAACTGACTCGATACTATACCTTCAACCCTAATCCCTTATCCCTAAACCCTCCAACCCTATCCCTAATCCTTATACTCTCCACACTCTACTTTAACCCTAATCCCTCGACCCTCAACCCTATCCCTAAACCCTTGACCCTCGAACCTCAACTCTCAACCCTCAACGTCAACCCCTAATCCCTCAACCCTTAACTCTAAGCCCTCGACCCTCAACCCTATCCCTAAAGCCTCAACCCTAAAGCCTCCACCCTCAAAGTCAAATCCTAATCCCTCAACCCTTCACTATAATCCCTCAACCCTAAACCCTATCCCTAAACCCTCAACACTATACCTTAAACCCTAATCCCTCAACCCTCAACCCTAAACCCTAATCCCTCAACCCTCAACCCTAATCCATCCTCCCTCAACTTTAATCCCTCATCCCTAAACCCTAAATGCTATCCCTATTCCTAAACCCTAAATGCTATCCCTATTCCTAGACCCTCAACGGGCTCGATACTATACCTTAAACCCTAATCCCTTATCCCTAAACCCTCCAACCCTATCCCTTTACCCTCAACCCTATCCCGAAACCCTTAACCCTCGAACCTCAATGTACTCAACCCTCAACGTCAAACCCTAATCCTTCAACCCTTAACTCTGATCCCTCGACCCTTAACCCTTAAAACTTGAACCCTAAAACCTATCCCTACACACTTGACACTCGACACTATATCTTAAACCCTAATTCCTTAACCCTCATCCCTAAAGCCTCAACCCTAAATCATTAAACCTTCAACCCTAAACCCTATCCCTAATCCCTCTACCCTCAACACTCTTATTTAACCCTAATCCCTTGACCATTAACCCTATCCCTCAACCTCAACCCTCAACTCTCAACATTAAACCCTAATTCATCAACCCTAGACCCTAATCCCTCAAACCTAAACCCTATCCCTAAACCATCAAACCTCAACACTATAGCTTAAACCCTAATCCCTATCCCTCAACCCTTAACCCTTAAAACTTAAACCCTATCCCTACACCCTCAACACTTGACACTATATCTTAAGCCTTAAACCCTCATCCCTAAAGCCTCAACCCTCAATCTTTAAACCTTTAACCCTAAACCCTATACCTAATCCCTCTACCCTTGACACTCTAACCCTAACCTCGACATTAAATGCTAATCCGTCAACACTAAAACCTATCCCTAAACCCTCAACCCTCAACACTATACCTTAAACCCTAATCCATCAACCCTAAAACCTAATCCCTCAACCCTCAACCCTAAACACTATCAATAAACCCTCAACCCTCGACACTATACCTTAAACCCTATGGGAAAAACTTTGCGTATGGTACATCCACAGTGAGTAATTAACAGTTGAAATCAGAAGGATGATCATTATGAGAAAAGATTTGCATTGGGGTACATCTATGTTTCTTGGTGTCCACCCCGCACTTAGGGAAGGTATATTGTTATGAAATAGGCAAATAATCTCCCATTGTTTACTGGCTCTATCCACAAGAACTACTAAACTATACCTTAAACCCTAATCCCTCAACCCTAAACTTTCAACCCTAAACCCTATCCCTAATCCCTCTACCCTGAACAATCTACCTTAAACCTAATCCCTCGACCCTTAACCCTAAACGCTATCCCTAAATCCTCAACCCTAAACCCTAATCCCTCAAGGTCCTAAACTCTAATCGCTTATCCCTAAACTCCAAATCCTATCCCTAAACACTCAACCCTCAACCTTAAACCTTAATCACTCAATCCTTATCCACCCCTCTCCTCCCCTATCTAGCTCACTCCCATCTCTACCCTCCTCTGCCCTCGACACTATACATACATAAATATAGGCATACATAGATACATACATACATATAGGCATACATAGATATATACATACATACATACATATAGGCATACATACATACATACATAATTAATAGACTTCAATAGAAAAAAATTTAAGGGGAACATAACGCGAGCGCGTTATAACACGCTCGCGTTATGTCAAACATGACAAACAATAGACTTGAGGAAAAGGAAAAATGCAAAGCAAAACATAACGCTCGCGTTATGTCTTGCTTTGGGAATCCCAAGCCTTGGGCTTGGGCTTTGCTTTGGATTTCCAACCCAAAGGCTTGGAGTGCCTTTTGAAGAGTCACAGACGTGTTTTTCCATATTCTTCAAGATTTCACATAATTTCATTCGTGCTAACCCTCAGATTTGCACGTGTTTCAAGGTCAAACAAATTGAACACCTGGGTAATGTTAGGCTTTCTCTTAGCTATTTGACAATGTGATTTTTTTCACATTTTAACAATGTTAAGC
Organism: Cunninghamia lanceolata; assembly: GCA_027924645.1. Lineage (NCBI taxonomy): Eukaryota > Viridiplantae > Streptophyta > Pinopsida > Cupressales > Cupressaceae > Cunninghamia > Cunninghamia lanceolata. The sequence continues at coordinate 7,954,313 of BSBN01000445.1, forward strand.
CTTTCATCTTTAATTTCTTTTGTTTGTGTGTCCTTTTTTGGGCAAAAACCACTGTTTGGTCTTTTTTTCATTGTAAATTAACTATTCATTGAAATTTTAAAAAAATTATATATTTAGAAACTAGACTCCATTCTACAAATATTAAAAAAAGAAAAAAATGATTTTCAATTAGTTTTCAAAATTTATAGGGGTAGCACGACCAAAATTCTATTTTTTAGGATGTGTCCACTTTGAAAATTAGTAAAAAATCAAATATTCATCAAAAAATTATCAGAAAAATCGGGCATAAACTACATGCTATTAGCTAATTTCTCACTGAAGTGATTTTAAAAATACCAAAAAAAAGTTGACCTTTTGACGGAGCCACAAAACATGCTATGTTATGTTTTTTTGACAGAAACAACACCAATTTCTGTGGCTCCCTCTTTTGAACCCCTTAATCTATGCCATTTAAAAAAAAATAGTAGTTTAGAAAGTAGACTCAGAGCACTACAAACATTGTTTTGGTTGCATCTCCAAATTTTGAGTGTAACTATGCTCAATTTCTCATCCAAGGCCAGTATTTCCTGATTTCAGAAAAAAAGTGGCCACTTAAGACCCCTTTTTGGCCCCCCATCTTCTTGCACTTACCCAATACTCACAATGAAAAAATAGTTAAGGCCAACCTAATAAACTATGTATTTTTGATATTTGTATACCTTCTACAACAACAACATAATGTAGTTAGCATTGAGGCATTTCAAATGTTGTGTAAAGTATAACACCAACCACCATCACCAACCATTTATTACACCAGGTTAACATTGTACAAAGTCAATTATTGTATGCCTTGAACAACCTAAGATTGTAATAAGAGGTAAAACCATTTAGCCAATGAGAATAAGAAGTAAAAATGTTTATCCAATGAGAATGTAAATAATTAATTATTTCAATACTTTTGGTTAAAAAATTTACATGTATGCTTTATAAAAAATAAATATAAACTTTAGGTAAGAAAAATTATAATATACAATTGGTTAGTAGGTACACATATTAATATCTAGATAAATAGTTCTCATTACAAGAGTATCTACCTAAAGGCAAGTACTAATACTATATCTATCTTAAGTACTAGTTGAATTAAAGGTTAACTAAATGAAGTGTATGAAGTATTCTCACTTATTATTTAGGTTAGATCTATGTTGTTGGATGAGAATTGTGGAATCTCGGGATTAGAGATGAGTGCATGGGAACCAGGATTGATAAATGATGTGAATATATGGAAATAAGTGCAAATGGAATAAGGATAAAGATACATTTATGAGACCATGTGTAAATACAAATGGATAGGGATCAAGAAAAAGCCAAACTTAACACAAAAGTGTACTGCATGTCAATATGTAACTATATTAAGACATTCTCTAAAAATAGACCCAAAACTAAATAGAAATTATCTTGAATATACAAATTTCACCATTACAAATATATTTAGAATATTTAAAGACTTAAATTAAATCTTTTACATTATATTTTTAAAAGATGTAATTTAAACATTTAAACATTATATATTATTAATAATTATATAAATTAAAATATTTTATATAATATAATATTTAATTTATAATGATATAATTAATATATTACATTAATATTCTTTCATATCTTTTAATATATTACAAATAAAATTATAAATAATGGATGGTGGTATTTAGAAAATAGAATCCAAAGTTACATAATTATAGAATATTTATTACCCTTTTAAAAAAATTAAAAATAAAACAAAATCCTACTAAAAAATACAATACACCATTATAAAGAAGAACAAGTGCCACTTAGTGGGAGTACCTCCTTTGTAGTATAGTACTAATAGTATGTGGTTGTGGTTATTAGGTAATGATATTTTTGTTTTTTCTTAATTATAACTCTAAAATTTAAATTATAGTCCAATTAATAAATACAAAGATCAAAAGTTAAGTATAGTACTTGGGTCTTATAAGTTTTTTATGTTTATAGTCCATTAATTTTTTAAATGTACCCCAAATTTATATTATAAAATTTATATGAGTTGGATTGATTGAATAGATCATATATTACTTTTGTAATATCAAATTTTAGAAGTTACCAAGAAAGTTCAAGTTAAATTTTATGTTAGTAGTTTAATTTTTTTAGATTTTGAGATCAAAATATTCTATAATAATTATTAAATTGTCAATTTTTTTTTGATAATGCATTATCTTCAATACCAATAAAATATTATATAATTACTTAGAAATAATTATATATTTCATAAATGAATTAATTTATAAATATAATATTATTAGTATATATTATAAAAATAGCGATGTCAAGCGCTTCTGTGATTTCTCCAACTCCCATGGCTCTCGCTCCTACCTCCCTCACTGTGCCTCCGGCATGGGTCTACACTTCTTCAGCAGGTGATTTTAATCCTGCCACATCCTTTCTCCCTGCCACGGAGGGGGTTCTGTTGCCAGGAAAGGATGCGGAGACCTCAATTCCATTGAGGGTGTGCCCTAGATTGGCTAGGATTTTGGAACATCAAAGTACCGAAAAACTTCTGCATGGGCGATTCAAAACCTCTCTGCCCTATAGCTGGTTCTAAGGGTTCGACGGACTCAAAAACTGGGCATAGTCTGTCCTTCTGTGATATGCTTGTTGGTTCAAATCAGGGGAAAAAGTTTAAGTTTGCAGCTTGGGATGCTCACCCTATGAAGGACAACTCGACTTTTATTGAGAATGGAACCCCCAAGAACTACCCAAAAACATGCATTAGGAAGGCATCCTCTTCACCTATTCTGGTTTTTTCAGAAAAGCTTAGAAAGGAGGTTGACGCTGGTGAACAGTAGTTTGCCTCCAATGGATTGATTGGCCAGTTCAACCAGCTATGGCCAAAATTACTAGATCCGCATGAATAGATATCATTAGCATAACTGCCCATGCTTAAAGGTAATGTAGAGGTCTACCCCTATGCTCAAGGGTTTTTTATTGTGGTATTTGATTGCATTCAAGATAGGGATGTCATTCTGCAAGAAAAATGGTATTGGGGGCAGAGCATCCTCCTTCTTAAACCATGGTTTCCAGATTTTAACCCTGCTACTGCATCTTTCTCTGTAAAACCTATTTGGATCTGTCTTCCAAACCTTCTGTTGCAATTCTAGTTTTCAGACTATTTTCAAGCAATCGGCGATTCTTTGGGAAGTTTCCTGGCAGTGGATTTAGACACAACCAATTTCACTCACACAACCTTTGCTCGCATCCTTGTATACATTGATGTAACAAGTGATCTCCCTACGGATATCACATTCAAGTTTGCGGATCATAGTTGGATACAACTTCTAGATTATGAAGGTTTACCCTTCCGATGCAGGAAGTGTTTTGATATAGGCCATATGGCCAATTCCTGCTCCAGAATCATTAAAAATTCTTATCAGCATCCTCAAAGGTGAGGCAAGAAAAGGTTGTATACTCCCAGAAGCCTGTTGTTCCCACAATGTTTGAGAATGGACAAGGCTCAACACACCCGAGTAAGGAACCTTGTCCAGAAACATGTTCAGATCAAACGCAGCCACAACAACCAAGTAGCTCACCAAAAGTCAAGCCTTAGCCTTCAGCTGCAAACCCAATTGTTGTCTCTTCTTCAACAATTGCTGGGAATTCATATGCAATGAATGGTGGAAGCAATTCACATGTTTCATCTCAAATCGCGGTCCCATAGAAATGCATAAGAAGAAAAATGGGGAAGATTGGCAAGAAGTACAAAAAAAGAAAAAGAAAATTCTCTTGGCAAAACTGAATAGGATTAAAATGGATTTGCAATCTCACACCAAATCTAGTGATAAATGTAACTCAAAATGAGCTAGGGTTTTCTGTTGCACCCCTCTGTTGCATTACTACATGTTGGCCATGGTTGACCATTTATGTAATTTTTAATTTTAATTTTAATCAATAAACTCAATCTTAGGGACCAAAAAAATATATTTATATTATAAATATTGTAGAATATCAAAATTCTTAATAATTTAGTTATTAAATTTAGCAGATATTTTTATTTTTCTTTAGTTTTTCCTACCCTTAAATTTCATTAGTGTCCTTAAAAAATGGAAACATAATATCTAAAAAATAAATTCACAAAATCTCTCCATTAATTTTTTAATTATACTACAAAATTTATATTATAAAATTTATGAGTTGGATTGATTGAATAGATCATGTGAACACTATTATTCTTTTTGTAATATTAAATTTTAGAAGTTAGCAAGAAATTTAATATAAAAGTGTATGGTTGAAAATTAGTTTTGGTTAAATTATGTGCTAGTAGTTTAATTAAATTATTTGTCATTTTTTTTTGGATATTGATTATTTTCAATATCAATAAATTATTATATAATTATCATAAATAAATTATATTTATAAATATAATATTACTAATATATATTATAAATATTGTAGAATATCAAAATTCTTAATAATTTAGTGATTACTATAATCTAGTTATAATAGTTATATAATTAATTAAGAATGCTCATAAGATTTTACATAAAACTTTATGTCAATTTCTAAAAAAATAGAAAATTTAACTCATAATAAATACTTTAAATACATGTCATGTTTTGTAAATATATAATTAGAAATAATTACTAGTATAATACTTATAGTATTTATAATTAATGAAAGATGTTGAGAAAATTTAACATAATATTTTATATTAATTTTTAAAAATAGAAAAATAAATAATAAATCACTTGACATTTGTGATGTCTACTAAATAACTAACTAATGAGTTAAAAATAAATATTTTTCATAATAAAAATAAATATTTTTTAAATCCATGTGTGGGCTTTAATAAAAATCTAAATATTTCATCCAATAATTTTTCCTTATAGTGTTTGACTTAATTTTTTCCTACATCAATTTAGTTTATGGTGCCAAAAAAAATATATTTATTTATTATATGGAATAGTGCTCCAAAAACCTTGCTAGTTTTAGGGGTCATGAGTAAAATAAATCCAGTCAATTTTTTGGTACCATATTTTTATTTTTCTTTAGTTTTTCTACCCCTAAAATTGGTCATTTGTGTCCTTAAAAGTGGAAACATAATATCTTTAAGAGCTCAAATTATGAGCCAATCACAACATAGATAAATGATTTTTCGAATATTTTTTGTTAAATTTTTTTGGTTTACTTTTATTTATTACATGGACACAGACTTTAATTTTTATTTAAGAATTATTTTATTTTATTGCATTGTTTACTTTATTTTTATTTATTTGAAGAGCTATTTTACTTTTGTATATAACTTTTCATTTTACTTTTGAAAAAGTCACCATTCATTATTTTGATAATTCTTTTATTTTATTTTACTTTGAAAAGTGTAGTAAATATTATATATTATATATTACTTTTTAAAAGTTCAATTTTGTAATTTTAATTTTTTAAATATATGTCTTTTGTGTTTTAATTTTTATATATATATATATAGTTTATTTTAATTTTTATGTACATGACATTAGTTGAAAACATAATTAAATAGTAAGTCATATCTATTGAAAGAACTATATACTAAAGAAACCAAAAATAGTAAATGCAAATAGTAAATCACTCTATTGAAATAACTATTATTTTTAATAATTTAATTTTTTGAAAACTTTTGAAATGGTTATGACCACATATATACTTTTTTTCATTTAATTTTTTGAATTTTTTTTAAATAGTTATGACCACATATATATTAATATAGGTAAAATGAAGTTTAAATTTTATGTGTTGTGTATGTAGTAGTTTAAATAGATACTAAAATTTAATATTCATATACAAAAATAAAATGGTTAAAGTAAATAATTTATTTTCATTAAAATAGATACCACTTAAAATCATAAATAATTTATTTTCATTTTACTTTTTGAAAATGGTAGAAAAATAAAATAGCAATAAAAGTTAAAATTTATATCTCTATGTGCGTAGGTAGTTAAAATAACTCTTAATAATAAAGTAGCTTTATGACGTTTTTAATCTATTTACTTATTTGCATGTCTATATGTAATATTCATATTAAAATATATTATTCATATAAAAATTAAAATAGCTCTTCAAATATAAGTTTTTTGATACAAATATAGAGGGATCTATTAGGGCCCTTTTGGGTTAAATATCAAAAAACTGATAAGTAAAAGTTTGCAGAGAATTATAAAATAATAATTACAACATTGGTTAATGAGAGGCTAGAATAAAAGAAGAGAGTCAAGCAAAACCCCTGCAATAATACGAAGGACAAGCAAAAAATCCACCACAATAGAAAGAGAAAATTTCCCAAAAGACTAAGGGCCAAAAGAAAACCTAAAACCCAAAGAAGTCAAAACAACACACAATAGGTAAATGACATAAATTATAGGCATGTACTCTCCCAACCATCAACTCCTCTATAACCATTTTATGAAGATTCTAAAACCCTTAATATCATGTTCTATCCTTGAGCTATAATAACCACTTGTGCAGGAGCCAAGCTACAAGCATCCCAGAGTTAGTCAGAGTCAAAGTAGACCCCCAAATAACTTCTTGATGATTTCTATTGTGAATGAGATCACCTCCATCCAAAGAAGGGAGCATAAAAGCACTCTCTTGATCTCTAAAGTCTCATTCCCGTGCAATATAAGAAGAGTTTTCATCACCACATGGAGATCATTACAGAATGAAGACCAATTTTTGTTATCATCTAGCAAACATAGGCATTTCTATAAATTTATATAAATATATAGATTAGATTGCATATTAGCATAGATATCTTAAGTACATGTATCTAAAATATATTGAAAGATATTAGTCTCGAGGTGTTTTTATTGAATTTATGACATAGATTAGATAAACACCCAAGCCTAAATTTCTAGATGTATTTAAGATATATATTAGTTTATTTTAATATGTTTATCACTCAACTCTTAAATATATGATGTTAATGAAGACTTAATTATGTAAAGGTATCTATTTATTTCTAGATAAAGATAAAAGTGACTAAATTTCTAGATGTATTTAAGATATATATTAGTTTATTTTAACATGTTTTATCACTCAACTCTTAAATATATAATGTTAATGAAGACTTAATTATGTAAAGGTATCTAGATAAAGATAAAAGTGATTATTTTCATTGACCATTAGATGCGTGTGTAAAGTTATTGTTTAATGAACTCTCAAAGTTGTTTAGGATGGAATGACACATCTTCCATTGGCAAGCCCTTTATTCTTGCTCTCGAATTAGTGTTACTTGCATTACTATGATCTCACATGGTTAAGAAGCAATAGTTTAGTAAGGCCCCGTGTGTGCTAATCATTCCCCACCTTTTGCTCTTTTGCTTTAGGAGGTGGCCTATATCTATATCTATATTCATATTTCTAGCATTCTCTATTTGCTTAACTTGCTTTCACTCTACACAAAATGTAAGCCAATTATTGCCTGAAAAGTAAAAATTAAACAATGGTATAAAGGTTTGGAGTTTTTATGTGTAAATCATGTGAGGGCTATGCGATTCTCAGGCGTTAACCCCTCATACCACGTACGTACCTTGCTTTATGCCACTCCCCATAAATGCTCCGCAATAATTCGAGAGTGATGAACATATTTTTTTAAAGAACCAGACTTTATCTTCGCTCGCAAGAATCATCAACGTGCTCATGCACTAAAAGCACATTGCTTGCAATATGTTTTTGGTGTGAGTGTATAGGTAGATGAAAAGTGTTTATTTTGTATTTTCTATGTTATTTTGTATTTATTTTAATATTTATTGTTCTTTATTTTTTCTTTATCTCTTTTAAGTTTAAATTATCTTAATTGTTTTTATCGCTTGAAATTGTGATATTTTAAATCATTTCACCACAAATGTGGATGAGATGGACTTAGAATGAAACATGTATTGTAACCTCGTTCATGGCATGAACTAGACTACTCCTACTCTCGTGGCAAAAACTAATCAAGTAGAGGAATATGTGGCTAACTATTCTATTCAAAGGGAAGGAGAGTTTGACAAGTAGTAGTAGTATTGTTTTGAATAGGGGTCACCACAGTTGATTCACTCACCTTGCGATGAAGGAGCACTTGATCGTGGACTAAAATGTTTATCGGAGTTGGAGTCATGGTTTGAATGCTTGGAGTTGTGGGGTGTTGTCGTGCAAACCTCTAAAGAGGCATTGTTAATGTGATTCTAATGTGGCTTGGAGGATCACTGGCTCTAATCCTCTTAAGTTTATTTGTTGTGAAAAGGCAAAAGGTGTTGGGCCTTCACTCTTCTAGTTCAATCAATTTCTTTAAGAGAGTGTTCTCTTGCGTTGAATTCTTCTCATGTGCAAGTCCTCTCATTGGCTTCTTGAATTTGTCTAAGTATTTCTACTTGTTCTCTAGCTTGTTCTTCTACCAGAGTTTCTTGTATGGGCTAGTTTGTTCTAATCTTGTCTAAGATTGCCTCAATCCAATCCTCCTTAATTCCATGACACATCGGGCATAAAAAGTCGAGTGAGGAATGGGAGACTCAATAGAGCAACTTTAGCGTGTTTGTGTGCTTGTTTGACTTGCTTTGTTTGGATGTTTGATATGATGTTCATAGAGTGCCTCGTGATGTTATCAAGGGCTTTTGTTTGCATGTTTTGTGTTTTCATATGTTTGCAATTCTAAACGAATTAATCTAAATGAATGCAAAAATAAATCTACTCTATCTTTTTGTATTCTCCAAAAACAAAATGTTATCTACTTAGCTAATTACAATTAATTAATTATATATGATTTGAATGCAATTTGTACTATGTTTTTGGTTTTTTTATTTTGATTTGAATATGTTAAAGCTTTGGATTAAATCGCCTCATGTTGTTAGTGAGGGCTTCTCAAAACAATTGCAAGATAAAATCTAACTTAACTAATCTAATGAAGCAATAATAAAATCTGATTTAACTAAGAATCAATAGCAAAGTGTTATTCTTTGTAGGAATTTTTTTATTATCTAATTAATACTTCTAAGCTACTATGTAAAATAAAAGCTTCTATGAAATTTAAAACAAGAAAACCTATCTACAACTTTAATGAAGCTTCTCTAGAGTTGTTGTGAATGGTGTCCTCGAAGGATCCAACTTGTATTTTATATTTTCTCCTCTCTAGCCTTGGGGTACTCCGCTTGATGGAAGGGGAAAACCTAAGATTGGAGATTGCTAGGAAAAAGCTAGAAGATTTAGAAGCTTCTTGATATTGTGCAGAGAGGCTAGAGCTTGGTAATGAGAGATTTGGGAATTGGCTTTGTAAAGTGGCATACAAATTTCTAAAGGTGATCATATTCCTAGAGGAAATGATGCAGAGCTTCTAGCAAAACCCTACAGAGGCAACCAAATTCCTTCACAAAACTATTGACACTTTTGTTCACAAAAATGGAAAATTGTTCTTCTAAAAATTCAGTCCCAGATGAATGAGAGGTGGGTGGTTTATATAGGAAGATGAACTAACAATCACATAGGAGATAGAAAATAGTTAAGAGGAAAGGACCAACAATCAGGAGGAGTGAATGGTGTGATCAAGAATCCAGAGGACTGCCAATTAGAGGTAAAACTAGAAGAGAAATGGCTAGAACTAGAAGATTCATGTGCTAACCAAACATGACAAGGTTGCCTCTTTCAGAAGGTGGGCCTCCCATTTTACCAAGGCAGGTCACTCGAGTGACCCTACAACTCAACATGGGTTGTTTGGGTGACCCTGAGGTCTCTCGAGCACCCTACAACTAAAGGTGCAAAATGCTAGTTTTAGAGGAAGAAAATGATGCACAAGCTAAGTATACAACTAGCAAGTATGGAAAACAGATGGGAGAAGGCTCTAAAGATACTAAAGGGACTTCCATCAATGTGGATAAAGTTGTGAGGAGAAATAAGCACACCACGTGGGTCATGAGCTAGATTGTCAAATCATCATCATAATTTTGTATCAACCCATACAATTTTAGGCACTTATAGGGACACCTCTTTCTACACTTCCCACTTGTCCTCTTTCCTCTTCTACTCTTACAACTGCTGTGGAGGTTCCACCTACAAAAGTTTAGGTTCCAAAGATTAAGTTTATTATTCCTCCAATTTATCAACCACCTTTATATCAGGCTAGATCTAGTCCTTGATGCTCCTCTCCCCTACTATTGATCCCTCAATTGTTGAACTCTCTTTGGAGGATCTTGAGGATAATTAATTCCTTGACATTGAGTCCTACATTGATTGCACTAGTCAATTTCCTTTCAACCTCCTTTATGTCTCTTTTGAATTGTTTTGTTTTGGTTTTTGTTACTTACGCTTTGTAGATGATACACAATCACATTTGTAGGTGTATTTTAACACCTATTATTAGGAAAAATGTCTATATGTTTGTCTTCCCCTCCCCTTTTAATACTTTCCTCCATCTATGTGTATTCTCTCTTATGTGAGTGCTTCTATATGTTGTGTTTCTCTCTTTGCTACTTTCTTCCTATGAATTTGGGGATGAAACAAAGCATCAAGGTGCTTCACCTTCATCATGTGGACCCAAAATAATACTTTCTCATGTTGTTTTTTTGATTTTCCACATTATGTTACATTATTCTATGACACGGGGGATTATGCAAAGCATCAAGGTTTTATCTTCATCATGTTGATCCAAAATCATAGTTCACTTAGTGAACTATGTCACAAATCTCTATCCCCTTCTTTATGTCTATCTTACATATTCCTCCTATGTGCTTGTGTAACTTTATATTTGGGGATGATGCAAAGAACTAGGGTTCTTTCACACAATCTATTCATGTTGACCCAAATACATTGCTCCATTTGTGTTCATAGGATACATATGAACTTTCCTAAGTGTAGGTTTTAAGTTATTTCCTAACTAAAATTCCATTTAGAAAGCATCTTCATTTACCATATTTAAGCATTTTATAGAGAAACAAATCAATATAGTAAATGAAAGAATATGCTAACTAAATGATAATAGAACTAGGAATTGGAAATACTATAAGATAAATTATGTAAATGGAAAGAGGATAGAATATGCATCCCTAATTCAACAATTTTTGTAGATAGAGAGAAAAAGATGACACAAAATGACTGTAAGATGGAATTAGAAATAAATGAAGTTGACCTAGATATCATGATAGTGACTTGGGGAGCCACACAAATGAGCTAAGAGTCAATGCAACCATTTAAAAAAATAGATGATTAGAACTATACTTATCAAAAATAAAATGTACAACCACATAATTGATCTCTCAAACTGTGATACCAAATTGAAATAAGTAGTAGCATCCTTTTCTCATATCTTGACAAAAATTTCAAAGAATTTTGTGCCTCCTCATCATGATCTTCTTAGTGATTATAGATTCTTATTTTGATTTACCTATGCTAAGATTTTAATAGACAAATTTTATGTCTAAGGAAAAAAATGGTGGTTTCCACATAGGACACAACCCCAATTAGTCCCTTGGGTGGAAATTTTTAACCTTAATTATACATTGGAAAGTTCTTAAGAGTGTGTGTATTCTCTAAGGTGTAAAGTGTTTCGTGGTTGGTGCTTGGAAGTGAATAAAAATCCTATAATGGTTATCTATTATGTGTGTAATGTTTTGTGCATGGAGGTGTTACAAGAAATGAATTTATTAAGATTCCATGGAAAAAGGATAAAGCTACTAGTTTTTGGTTATGGAAAGAGAAGCAGAGAAACATTTGTCTCTAGAGGAATGGTAGAAAGTTATAGACAAAGATTTGTGAAATTTCTTTCAGAAACTTTTGGAACTATTAGGGATAATAGAAGAAGATACCAAAGATTCATAAGAATGCCTTAGAAGTAATTTAGAAAAAAACATTAGAGATTAACATGAAAAGAATTCAAAGAGAGAAAATAAGGTTAGAAATGCATTCTTATAAGAATTGTATGCAAGCTAGCCATTATGAAAACAAAAAATATTTGTAATTGTCAATTTTTGTTCTTTTAAAAATTGGTTCACGTGCATGGCCACTATCATGATCATTCTACTAACCAAGGTCACTATCATGATCACATTGGTGCCTAGTGGACTTAGATCTTCATAAAGAAATAAAATAATTAGAAACAAAAATATAATTAATGTGAAGTAAACATGGCATCTTGATAAATGGTTACAAGCTTAGAAATGAGCTAAATAGGCCTAAACCACACTAGGGGAAATGGATGCCAAAATGAGTATTCAATACAGTGAGAAAAATGAAATATTTAATTTTTGACTCTATATTTTGATCCCACTTTAGTGTGCTTATAGGACTAGGTGAGAAAGCATGCTTAATTATAATTGAATAAAATACTATTAAAACTTGAGGATACATCCAATGATACGATAGAGAGAGTGAGAGAGAGGGGGAGAGGGAGAGAGGGGGGGAGAGAGAGAGGGAGAGAGATAGAGAGAGGAGAGAGCTTGGACAGAGGGAATAAAGAGAGTGAGATGTGTATGAGGAAAAATCGATTAAATCTAAACTAATAAAACCAAAAACCAATCACATAAAGCGAACCAATCTAAGTAAAAGCCATTATCATAATATCAAAGACAAATGAAAGCTCTTACCAAAACCTGTATTGTTCCCTTTTGGAGAAGTGTGGATTGCTCAATCAAGTTGTGAAACCATAGCTGCAACAAGCAAGTAGTGTGCTCAATGTGCTCAAAGATCAATGTTAAAAGATCGTAAGGTTGCTCAATCGATGTGCTTTGTATGCTCAAAGCTCTATTAAGTATGCCTAAGAATACGATTGAAGAGAGAGGTAATGAAGGAGATGAGGGGGGTTTATATAGATTTCAAGGAAGATCGATCAACGGTCTAGATAATTCAGAAGAATCAATGGAGGAGAATAGTTGAGGAACGTGCAATGAGTAAGAAGAAGACATGTGTCTTTCTTTCTTTTGCATGAGAGGAGTTATCAAGGATAGAAGAATGAGTTAAAGGAATTAACAGAATGTAATAATCAGTTAAGTGATTTAAAACAAGAAGAAGAGATTTGCATGAGAATTAGAAGATATTTAGCTTTATTAAATATAGAAAGCTTGAGTTATTTTAGAGATAACTAAAATTTAGAAGAAAAAGCAACTTAAATAAATAATTGATTTATTTAAATTTAGAGAAGATATTTTGGAAGAAATAATTAAATAATTAGAATTATTTAATTTAGAAGTTTTGAAAGCAAATTAAATAAATAAATTTATTTAATTGCTGTGCATGATTTTGGAAGAATGATTTTGATTTAATTAAATAATGTAAGAATTATTTAATTGTAGATAAGATAGAATTTGTGATGAATTAATTAAATAATTGATTTATTTAATTGATGTAGATGTGATTTTTGGAAAGAGGACAAAGATCTAATTAAATAATTAAAATTATTTAATTATCGAAGAATAACAGAGGAATTTAATTTAATTAATTAAATAAAGAGAATTTATTTAATTAATGTCGAAAGTATGTGATTTAGAAGAATTTGGTGAAATTAATTAAATAGTTAGATTATTTAATTAACGTTGTGTGCAGGTGATTAGGAAGAAATGACGAAATGCAAGTGATTTGACAACACGGTCATTTTAGGGTTTCTACATTTTGCCCCTCTTTGATGCAATGCAGTGTGTAGCGTTGCATCAAAGAAAATGATTGTTGAAGATGTGATACAAAAAAATTTTTGTGTTGCCCCAGTGTAGGTAGTTGCCCTAGCGTATGCCCCCTCGAGCGGGAAGACATGGAAGCGGTAGAAGAACTGTGTTGACGCTCGACTAGAAAAGTGCGCGACCAAGTAGAAGGAAAAACAGAAAAGGGGTGGGAAGAAAAACTAAGGGTGGGGCACTATAAATAGGTCCCATGGGGACCACAATCCTCATTTGCACCCTAGGAGATTCTAAATTTAGAGAGGAGAGCTTCCAAACTAGGTGGAGAGAGTTGAGTAGACAGCGAGGAGAGATGCTGATTCCAGCACACAGACATCGGGCGGAGTTGGTGCGGACCTACAGGAGGCCAGCAGGAGCTCCGGCAGCGGTAAGTGATCGAAAACCCCCTTGTATTTTGTCATTTGAGGGTAGATTAGGGCTAGGTTTAGGTAGGGTTTGCATGTTAGCCAAAAGCACTGTAGGGAGTCGCGGCGCGTATGGTAGTCGTGTGCAGTGCTTTCGGCGCACCGCAGTGAGGTTGGTAGGCGGGTGCAGCACGCGAGGTAAAAATGCAGCGCGCATGGTATTCAAGGTAGCGTCGTAGCACGGTTGGCAAAATGCCGCAGCGCTTGTGGCTAGGTAGTGTAGCGCGGTGGGTAGGAAAAAGTTAGCGTGGATGGTAGGGAAGCGGGAAAATCACGTCGCCTCTGGTAGTGCAGAACGACGCGGTTGGTAGGTAGGTGCAGCGCTTGTGGAAAACAAGGCGCATTTGGGAGAAAAATGACAGCGCGTCTGGAGAAACAGCTCGACGCGTTTGGCAAGGAAATACAGCGCATTTGTATATAACAAAGCACTTTTGGTTAAGTAGAAGAAAAATTAGTTAAGTAGAATGGGGGGTTTAGAATAGGGATGCCTAGCCTAGCTGACAAGAGGGGAAAGGGATGGTTGGGGGTTGCCCCTGGGTAGATAGGATGTGAGGGATTTGGTAAGATTTGGTAATGAAAAACTGACAAGTGATTTGCTTATGGATGCAGAGGATTTTGCCACCGTTGATGTCGCGAGAGTGACATCACGCGATTGCACACGAGGTTGTACAGTTGACATGGGAGGAGGACGCATTCCTGGAGCATGCGGGACTATGGCACGTTGCGCATTTGACACACATTAGGGTGAATCTTGCCCTAGTGACAGTAGTGGTAGAGAGGTATCACAGCGAGACCTCGTCTTTCCACTTTCCGACAGGGGAGGCGACAGTGACACTGGAGGATGTATACCAGATCCTGCGGATTCAGATTGATGGAGAGATAGTGGACTTTGACCCGGCACGGGGCGAGGCTGGCATGGTGGAGGTCTTCTGCATAGATGACTTGTGGATAGATGACGGGGAGATCCGATGGGCAGACGTCCCGAGACTCTACGACAGGATCAGATGGATAGTGGCGTCATTGATTGGTGGCTTCTTGTGTCCAGATAGGAGATCTAGAGGTTTTTCAGTTGGCTAGGGTATGGTGCTATCAGGGATGTTTACACATGGCAGACAGTATGTGTGGGGTCCCTGTGTATTGGGACAGTTATATCACGACATGCACCACTGCGTGTACAGGAGAGGCAGGAGCCTCTCAACAGGGGTGACCTTGTTACAGGTATGGGCGTGGGAGCATATTCCAGTGATCTGACCCATGGCACAATGCCATCGAGACAGAGGCGAGCCCTATGCATTTTTATATGATGGGGTGATTACACATCGGAGGATGGGGTCGGTGAGCCACTGGAGGCACCAGATTGATGAGATGGACCTGTTCATATGGAGGCCTTGGCTACTATGTGAGGAGTGGGATGACGAGCATGAGTAGCTCATGTATTGCAGACAGGCTCGCTATCTGTTCAGGAGACAGACAGATATGATAGAGAGGTACTTGCCCGAGCGAGTTCTTAGATAGTTTGGATTACCACAGGGATTACCAGTGGGGGAGGCCACACATGCCAGGACACAGAGGGAGGTTGGAGACTGGGACGTTGAGATCCCAGTGGCGACAGCGTTGGCGGAGGTGCGGGGACTTGTCCCCATGAGATGGGATTGGGATTCAGGGCTGGCAGACCCAGGGACGCTGCCAGAGTACGATCAGTATTGGCAGACTCATAGGCCAATCAGATTGACTACACCAGGTGTAGTAGGGGCAGTGGGAGAGGTACTAGTCCTCGGAGGGGAGGCTAGGATGAGATGACAGGCCAGGGCAGCCAGGCAGTAGGCAGTGGGAGAGGGTAGCGGTCAGCAGGTCGATGTGGAGATGGCTGAGGCAGTGGGTCCGGTCGTAGAGACTGATTTGCAGAGAGCCGAGTGACTGTTGCAGGAGGAGATAGCCCGGAGGACTCAATTAGAGCTCTGGATGGTATGATTGAGGAGGGATAGAGATACAGCACGGGCAGAGGTGAGGCAGGCAAAGGCCACAGCCCAGAGACAGACACAGGCAGCCTCGGCAGCACAGACAGCCCTGGCACAGCTACAGGCCAGTATGCAGACACAGGTACAGGCTCAGGTGCAAGCATAGGTGCAGATACAGGTACAGGCTCAGGTGCAGGCACAGGTACAAGCAGCAGTGCAGGCAACACTATAGGCACAGGCACAGGCAGCACCCGCACCAGCAGGGGATGATGGGTAGCTAGCCTAGACTAGACATTTGACAAGTGTTAAGGAGAATAGGGCTCATGTGTGCTTGTGTACATAAAAAGTACTACATATGAAAGATATTAAATAAAAGGCTGTAGTACCACTTATCTTTTTAAATGAAAGAGGCACACATGTCGGCTAAATGATAAGATAAATTAATTAAATAAATAAAATTTATTTAATTAATTGGATAGTGGGGAACTTAATTCAAATAAAATATTTGAATTAGTTGGGATTTGAGTTGGATATTAATTAAATAAATAAATTTTATTTAATTAATTGGATATTGGGATTAGGATATGATGTGGAAATTAATTAAATAAATAAAATTTATTTAATTAATTGGCTAAGTAGGATAAGGATATGATTGGGATATTAATTAAATAAATAAAATTTATTTAATTAATTGGCTAATGGATAAATGGGATTGAGAGTGGGATTTTGGACAAAATGCTACATGGTGTCTAGGATAATATTTTAACAAGGTGTTGCAAGACATACACAAATTTGGGACAATTTTGGGTGTCTACAGGATGGTTTTGAGAAGACCAAGGAAGAGATTGCTTAGGCACCTAGTCTCATGAACCCAAATTACAAGAAGGATTTTGTCCTTTATGCATATGGAGGAGAGAACAATATCGCCGCTGTCCTGATGCAACAAAATGAACAAGGAATCGAGCAATCCTTGGCCTTCTTTAGTTAGACTTTGAAGGACTATGAGGTTAGATACATCTCCATGGATAAATAAGTATTTTCCATTGTCAGAGCTTTAAAGAACTTTAGATATATGTTGGCAAATAACCATATTAAAGTTTTAGTTTCTCATCCCAGTATGAGAGATTACATAATGGGGATTGAAATTAGTGAAAAGAGAACTAGCTGGGTCACTAAGATCCTAGAGTATGATGTGATCATCAAAGCCACTAAGCTTATTAGAGGTAGAGG
This sequence comes from Cunninghamia lanceolata, assembly GCA_027924645.1. Taxonomy (NCBI): domain Eukaryota; kingdom Viridiplantae; phylum Streptophyta; class Pinopsida; order Cupressales; family Cupressaceae; genus Cunninghamia; species Cunninghamia lanceolata. Next base: position 7,971,560 of record BSBN01000445.1, read on the forward strand.
ATTGTGTGAGCAACTAGCTCAGACATCAATAGATGGGGTGAATTCATCTTATTACTTGAATGAGAGGGAGCCTACAACTAATCCATCAATTGTAAGTTCTTGGACAATAGATATGGCTAATTTCCTATCCACTGGTGAGTATCCCTATGGACTAGATAGAACCAAAAGAAGACATTCCAAGCTGTAGTCTATCCCTTATGCATTGGTAGATGGTGTTCTCTTCAAGAGAAACTTGGATGGAGTCTTACTGAGATGCATAGAAGAAGATTAGGTTGATAGACTCCTTAGTGAGTTTCATGATGGCCCAGCTGGTGGCCATTTCTCTGCTAGAGCTATAACAATGAAAATAATGAGGGTAGGGTACTTTTGGCCCACATTATTCAATGATACCCATGTGTGGGTAAGAAAATGCAAAGAGTGTGCTCTATTTGCTAGAAAGGAAAAATTGGCAGCACTTCCACTTCACCCTATTCAGGCTAATCAACCCTTTTCACAGTGGGGATTAGATTTCATTGGCATGATAAATCCCTCTTCTAGTGCTGGTCACAAGTGGGTTTTGATTGCAATGGATTACTTCACCAGGTGGGTTGAAGTAGTCCCACTCAAGGAGGCCACTGAGTTGTCTATCATGGATATCTTGGAGGAAATCATGACAAGGTTTGGAGCTCCTCATACTATTATTTCTGATAATGCAAAAACATTTACTAGTTTTAGGATTGCTGATTATGCTCTTAAGTACAATGTGTTCTTAAAGACTTCATCCAATTATTACCCTCAAGGTAATAGGCTAGCTGAATCTACCAATAAGAACTTGATTAGGATTTTGAAGAGGACCATGGAGACAAACTAGAGGCAATGGCACAATAGGATAAAATTAGCTCTTTGGGCTGATAGGATCACATTTAAGAGAGCCATTGGGAACTCTCCTTTTGTGCTTGTGTATGGGAGAGAGACTAGATTGCCTATATCTTTAGAGCTTCCCGCATTAGAATTGGCACAACAATTGGAGTTGAAAGGCAAAGATGCAAGGTCTGTCATGATAGATGATTGACTGAACTAGAAGAACAAAGACAATTAGCCATGATCACATTAGAAGAGCATCAGAAATAGACCAAGAGGTATTTTGACAAGAAGTCCAAGGTCCAGACCTTCAGAGAAGGTGATCTTGTTCTAAAATGGGATGTAGACCAAGCCAAGTCTGGAGGCCACACCGAGTTTGATGCATTATGGAGTGGACCATATGTCATCATCAACATCAAGCAAGCAAATGCCTTCATTCTTTCAAGGATGGATGGTGAAGTTCTACTGATCTCAGTTAATGGGATCCATCTCAAACCTTACCATTAAGGTGAATCTAAGGTCTTGTACATATTGTTTTAGTTTATTTTTGTTTTAGGTTTCCCTTTCCCTAAGTGCTTTTGTACAAGCTGCATTGTTATTAGGAGAATGCAAGCCTCTTCTTTTGTTGTGTTTTGGGAGGCAATTTTTAGTTGTTGTGACCTTTTAGAAGATTCTTCTTATGGACTCCATGCCCAATGGATGCTTAAGGCCACTGATCTATTTATTTAGTAGGCAAACATCCTTGAGAGGCCACCAAAATGGTGACCTATTTTTCTTTGTCTAGAGTCAACTAGTTCTACTTCAAAATCCCCTTGAAATGCTTTGGAATATAGCCCTGCAGGCCCTAAATTCTTCAAATCCCAATACTCTACCTTGAAAAAATCCCTAAAATTTACTTGGAGAATCCTTACAAAAAACCCAAAAAAACCCAGAAATCTTTAGCCCTCTAAGTATGCCTTTGCAAAGTTTTCTCCATTTTCATACTTAGTTGTTTTTAGGTATGGATATTTGTTGTTCGAATATCTAGATATTTTCCAAGTATACGGACCTTAGTTATATCTAAATATTATTTTAATATCCAAACCTTAACTAAGATCCAGACCTTAGTTGATATCCAGATCTTAGTGTAAAGCATCCAGATATTATCTTAATATCCGGACCTTAACTAAGATCCCGATATTCCTGAATGTTCAGACCTTAGTTAATATCCAAACCTTTCCCAACATTTAGATATCTCCTAATGTCTAGATCCTTAAGGTGAATGTCCTAATGATGTCATCTGAATCCTTTCCAAAGAAGTGCCTTATGACTATCTAACATCATCAGGACATTTTGGCATGGATATTTGACAACTCCTAATATCTAGACGCTCCCAATATGTAGTGATGTCATCAGGATACAGGCGTCAGTTTCACGGTATGGACATAAATAAGCATCCAGATACTAGGTTAATATCTGGATATCAAGTTAACATACAAACATCAAGTATTCATGTGGATGATGACCTGAATAATCGTTAAGGTAAATTTGATGGGTGCATCCGGATATCAAGATTTTGCCACTATTATGTTTAGTCAGGTTCTATCATCCAGATATTTGCAAATGTGCAGACCTTGGGAATATTCATGGATATCCATATGACCATTGATCACAACTTTGACCACAAATATCTTCGTCATCCTGAGGAATTTCCACATGATCCAAAAGACAAAATTGCTTAAAATCTCATCCTCTTTCATTTGGCAGGATTTTCTAGGGGTATCCGCACCTTCAAAATTATGATCCAGAATTCATGATCCAGATATGGATATGCATATCTAGATATCAGGATAAGTTCTTGACTGAAGGGAAATGTGTAGACTCAATTGATAAGATGTGTCAGAGACTGACTTAAAGTGTTGTGAAAGCTTTCAAAGGTGGATATCTTGCATTGATTGTTGCAGGTGCATGATTTAGCAGTTTGTATTAATGGCACAAATATCTTCTAGTTGCTCAATGGGTTTAGATATTTTCTACATTGAATTCTTGCAGGTAGACGTCTCTTCTGGCATGGAAATATCTTTGACAGGCCCATGGGCGCATTCATTACAGTAGGTAATGGTACTCCATTTGTAAATTCTATATAAAGCATGAAATGTAATGTATTGTGTTTGGCATTTGGTCTAAAAACCATATCTCTTGCAATTGTAACCATACCTCTTTGAGAATAGAGATTAGATTTTTACCTTCTCATGAATTATTCTTTGCTCTATGTATCTTTCTTCTTGATCTCCATCTGTGAATGCATCTTTCCTCTTGGATTTCATCTAGTTCTTCTTACCTCTGCAAGTAGTTCATGATTTGTGTATGTTGGTCTGTTGAATATTGTTATTCTGTGTATATATGGTTGTTTGAGGGCCTTCCCATATTAAAACCTGGTGTATCACCTCCTTTTAATTTCAGTTTTACTCCCTCTCCCTCTTTTCATAAATAGGTGGATAGATTAGGTTTAGTCTTAAGATCACTGATTCTCATATTCAGCAAAGGAACCAGCCTCTCTCTGGAGATTTGACCTCCTTGTAGGGTCCCACACCTAGAGGTCATCTCAATGTTTCACTAGATTGTTGGAGCCCTAAAAGCCTTCAACACTGGGTGCAAATCCATGTGACAACAATATTTAAAGAGAATTGAAAATCATTTTGAAAGGAAGCTAGGTGTGTGGAAATCGCTTCCTACACTAATCTAATGAGGGGAGAAGAGTGCAAATTCAATTTTATCTTTACAATTACAACTATGTTAACCCACTAATAGAGATATTGCAGCAAACACATACACAAGAAAGTGAGATAGAAGAAGAGAGACACAAGATATACGTGGGGAAAACCCTTATCGGGTGAAAAACCCCACACTCCAAAACACAGCTCAAATGTATTACGTAAACAATAAAGGTTACAATACAATCACAGAGCCAATGCTCTTGTAGGAGTCTTCGACACTCATCTCTGGAGATATTCCAGTAGTATAACAGTACCTGTCAAACCTGTAATTACTTCTCCTCTCAAAAGCACTTGTTTATATAACAAATACAAGGCAAATATGGTTCCACATAGGGATGGGCGTCCAACATGGCCTCATGCCCCAAAACCCACACCTATGGACACTTGTTCCAACTCTATAGGATGCTCCTGACACTTGTCAAGTCACCCCATCCCAAGGAGGTCACCTATTTCCAAAATGAGCTATGACAGATGCTCTTGCAACTCTTACAACCATCATAGAATTTGTCATAGCTGTCATAACTTTCAACTGTAAGAGAATCTGTCATACACAGGCTATAAATAGTATATTCTCTTACAACATGTCATAGTCCACCTTGGGGCTCCCAAAGATGTCTTTTTCAAAGATGCTCTTCGACATGTCTTCACCTGTCATAGAATCTCCTATTTCTGACTCTTACATGTCATTACTTCGTCATAGGAATATGTCATGACCGTTTTGGTCAAAATTCCCTTACACAACATCCAAGATGCCGACACATGGCAAAATATTCCTACCACTAAGTGGGATGCCTATCTTCTCATGTGAGGACAAAATTACATGTGGTCATATGCCATGCAGGATGACACATCACCATTGCAACTCCCACAATATGACAACATAGGATTTTCATCCAATTAATACAATAGGCAATAATTAAATAAATACAATCTAAAAATACAAGAAATTACCAAGGTTGAGACACCTTAATTCCCAACATTCTCCCACTTGTCAAACACCTTTTAAGAGCCAATAGAATCAATAGGATTTAACTGCTATAGACCGAGAGGCCGATAGACTCCGAACACCATCTGAACTTCTCTGTGCCCACTGGTTTCGTCAATGTATCTGCAACATTCTTTGAAGTATCTACCTTCTCCAAATCTACCTTCCCATCCTCTACCATGTCTCACACAAAGTGAAACTAAACATCAATATGCTTTGTTCTGGCATGGAAAGTTGGATTCTTCACAAGGCAAATCACACTCTGACTATCACAACAAATTGTAATCTGTCCTGTATCAACACTAATATTTGAACACAATCTCTTAAGCTAAATGGCTTCCTTGCAAGCATGAGTTGCTACCATATACTCAGCTTTTGTCATGGACAAAGAAACCACAGGTTGTTGCTTACTCATCCAACTAATTGCACAACCAAACATAGTGAACACATAGGCACTGGTGGATCTCCTACTGTCAATGTCACCTGCCCAACCAGAATCCACAAATCCATGAATACAAACTAAATGCAAAGGTCCTGGAGCATTGCCATGATAGAAAATGGAATACTCAGAAGTACCCCTCAAATATTTGAACACTCACTTAACTGCATCCCAATGTACCTGTCTAGGATTAGCCATAAATCGACTAAGGACTCCCACTGCTTGGGCAATGTCTAGTCTTGTGCAGACCATGGCATACATCAAACTGCCAACAACACTAGCATAAGGTACTCTACTCATGTTCTCCACCTCACTAGGAGATTTTGGACACTCATTAATGAAAAAATTTATCCCCAATGAAACAAGAACACACAATGGCCTACAATCTGCCTTGCTAAACCTGTCCAACATGGTCTTCACATACTTACTCTGGCTTAACCAAAGTTTTCTATTAGTTTTGTCTCTTCTGATTTCCATTCCTAGAATGTACCTAGCTGCCCCTAATTATTTCATTTCAAACTGTACTGCCAACTGAGACTTAAAATCAGAAATCATATTCTTACCCTTCCCAATCAACAACATATCATCAACATATAATGCAACAATGAGAATACGATCACTGTCTAACTTGTAGTACACACAATGATCTGATTTTGATCTCAGAAATCCAATTAACAAACAAAGGCATCAAACTTCAAGTACCACATCCTAGGAGATTGCTTCAAACCATACAAAGACTTCTTTAACTTGCAAACCAAATTTTCTTTACCTTTCTCTATGTAATGCTCTCGCTGTGAAATGTAGATTTCTTCCTCCAAATCACCATGAAGGAAAGTTGTCTTCACATCCATCTATTCTACCTCTAAGTCATAAGTAGCTGCAAGAGATAATAGAAATCTAATGGATTTCAGCTTTGCAACAGGAGAGAAAATTTCACCATAATCAATTCCCTCCACTCGTGAATACCCCTTCGCAACCAATCTAGCCTTGTACTTTTCAACACTACCATCTGCACCGAATTTCTTCTTGAACACCCATTTGCATCCAATGGGTTTCTGTCCTTCAGGTAAAGGCACAAAGTCCCATGTTCTATTTTTCTCCAAAGAAGCCATCTCATCCTCCATGCCCTCCTTCCAAGAACCTGTATCTTTCATGCACATAGCCTCTTTCATAGTTCTAGGCTCATCAGTGTTAGCAAGTAAAGCAAAAGCACAACTAGAATCAAGTAATGAATACCCAAACCTATCAGGTTGCTTTCTCATTCGTGTAGACCTCCTCAATGGCTGAGGTTGAGGTTCTACCTTTTCTTTTGAGATTTCAGAGCTGCTAGAGCTCTCCTCATCATCAGGTCTCACAAGGTCTGTCTGTTCAGTCTTCTCAGGGGTAGAAAGAAACTGAACCACATCTTCTTTCTTTTCTGTCTATTCTGGCTATAGAATAATGAGAGAAGGTGTTAGTTCTCTAAAGATAACACTTCTTCTATACAAAACTTTTTCAGCCATAGGATCCCAAAGCTTGTATCCTTTTACACCGACACCATAGCCAATGAAAATACACTTAACAACCTTGTTTTCCAATTTAGACCATTTCTCCCTAGGCACATGTGCATATGCCTCACAACCAAAAACATGAAGATGTCTAACTGAAGGCTTCTTACTAGACCACACCTCCATAGGTGTCTTACCAACAAGATCTGATGTAGGAGATCTGTTTACTAGATAGCAAACAGTGGTAACAACTTTAGCCCAAAACTTTTGTTTGAGGCTTGCTCCACTAAGCATACTCCTAGCCTTCTCCATCAGTGTCCTATTCATCCTCTCTGCAACTCCATTTTACTATGGGGTATATGGAGTTGTCCTATGCCTTTCAATCCCTTGCTCTTTACATAACTTATCAAACTCTACCGAACAAAACTCACCATTGTTGTTAGTTCTCAAGCACTTAATCTTTTTACTAGTCTGATTTTCAACAAAGGCTTTAAACTCCTTAAACTGACTAAAGACTTCAGTCTTGCTTCTGATAAATTAAACCCATGTCCTTCTATTATAATCATCTATGAAAGATACAAAATATATAAATTTTAAAATTGAAGGAATATTAATAGGACCAAACACATCAGAATGAATAAGATTGAATACACCAGAAAACTTGTGAGAACTAGAGTAAAATTGAACACGGTTTTGCTTTCCATAAATGCAATGTTCACAAAAATCAAACTTGAGATTACAATCATTTTTTAGGGTATGTAGACCCTTCTCACCAATGTGGCCATATCTCAAATGCCATAACATAGTCTTTTCAGCAGGAAGCTTAGCTTCCATAGCATGTGTACTACCATATGAACTAGTTACAATAGATTTCTTCACTGCTCATTCAGATGGTGGGGATGAAGTGACTGCAGCTCTTTTCTTTGAGTTAGAAGAACTATTGCACTGTGCAGTACATGTCTCCAACTAAAATAGAGTACCTCTCTGAGTACCCTTCACAAGCACCATAGATCCTCTAGTCATCTTGCATCCATCCTTCGAAAAGACAACCTACACACCTGCATCATTCAATATACTTAGAGAAAGCAGGTTCCGTGCAAGGCCTGGAATGTGCATAACTCTAGTCATCCCCTTCACTCGTCCATCAGGGAATTATATTGAGACTCTTCCATGACCAACAATTTTTAGATGAGAATCATCACCTAGGTACACTTTTCCACCATCAAACTCTTCATATTTTGTAAACTAGTCTTGATGCAAGGTCATGTGGAATGATGCACCAGAATCTATCAACCACACATCATCAGATGCATGGGTTGCCAAGGCCACGATGAAGGCTTCACCATCATCTTGTGACTTGTTAAATTCTAAATCAGGAGCATTCTTCTTCTTCTTTTTCTTCTCCTCTTTTCATTCCTTAGAGAAATGCTCAATTTTGCCATAGTTTCAATAGAGAGCCTTGGACTTTCCAAGAGATTTGGATCTCCCATGAGATTTGGATCTACCCTTATCACCTTTCTTGTCCTTCTTCTTCCCTTTCTCTTTGGGTCTTCCACAAACTGCAAGAGCCTCTTTGGCTGCCTCAGAAGACTTCCTCCACATTTCTTCAGATAACAGTGAGGACACCATATCTTCCATCTTGAAGGTGGCATTAGTGCTTCTGATAGCCATGACAAGATGATCCCACGAATCTAGCAAAGAACAAAGTAGGATCATGCATCGATCCTCCTCTTCTATTTTCACACCCACATATGTCAAATGTGCAACAATCATGTTAAAAGCATTCATATGGTCTGCAACAGATCCTAAATCTTCCATCTTCAGAGCAAACAACTTTTTTAGGAAAAGTTTATTTACCAAGGACTTGGCCTAATAAACATCACCCAACTTCTTCCAAAGATCTTTCGTACTCTTCTCGTCACGGACATTCAATAGGACAGAGCCAACTAAACAGAGTCTTATGAGACCCTTAGCCTTTTGATCTTTGAGGTCCCAATCAGCTTGTGACATTGCTATAGGTTTTACACTAGACACCGTTTCCCATAGGTCATGATCAACAAGTAGGTCCTCCATCTTGAGTTTCCACAACTCGAAATTGGTGCCATTAAATTTCTCCACCTCTAATCTTCCAGATGTGGTTGCCATCTCCTTGCTGCAACAAGATACAAAATACTCCATATAAACTCCCACTCAACCTAAGATTAGCTCAAAAAACCCCTACCCAACAGCTAGAACCAAAACTGGCCTGGCTCTGATACCAACTGAAAGGAAGCTAGGTGTGCAGAAATCGCTTCCTACACTAATCTAATGAGGGGAGGAGAGTGTAAATTCAATTTTATCTTTACAATTATAGCTATGTTAACCTACTAACAGAGATATTGCAGCAAACACATACAAAAGAAAGTGAGACAGAAGAAGAGAGACACAAGAAATACATGGGGAAAACCCTTATCAGGTGAAAAACCCCACTCCAAAACACATATCAAATGTATTACGTAAACAATAAAGGTTACAATACAATCATAGAGCCAATGCTCTTGTAGGAGTCTTCGACACTTGTATCTGGAGATATTCTGGCAACATAATAGTACCTATCAAACCTGAAATTACTTCTCTCAAAGGCACCTATTTATATAACAAATACAAGGCAAATATGGCTTCACATAGGGATGGGCATCCAACATGGCCTCATGGCCCAAAACCCATGCCTATGGACACTTGTCCAACTTTATAGGATGCTTCTGACACTTGTCAAGTTACCCCATCCCAAGGAGGTCACCTATTTCCAAAATGGGCTATGACAGATGCTCTTGCTACTCTTACAACCATCATAGAATCTGTCATAGCTGTCATAACTTACAACTATAACACATAGGCTATCAATAGCATATTCTCTTACAACATGTCATAGTCCAACTTGAGGCATCCAAAGATACTCTTCGACACATGTCTTCACCTATCATAGAATCTCCTATTTCTGCCTCTTACATGTCATAACTTCGTCATAGGAATCTGTCATTTCAGTCAAAATTCCCTTACATAACATCCAAGATGCTGACACATGGCAAAATATTCCTACCACTAAGTGGGATCCCTATTTCCTTATGTGAGGACAAAACTACATGTGGTCATATGCCATGTAGGATGACACATCACCATGCCAACTCCCATAATATGACAACATAGGATTTGCATCCAATTAATACAATAGGCAATAATTAAATAAATACAATGTAAAAATATAAGGAATTACCAAGGTTGAGACACCTTAATTCCCAACACATTTTATCACACACAATTGACATGCAAGCTTACTATGCTAAAATTTTACCACTATTGCTATTGAAGATCAACATTTTGTTGAAGCTCTTTAAAGATATTGATATTTGTTATCATGGAGATATTTAGTGGACATTAGGAATCAAGATCTTGAGTCTATCTTGCTCTTCCTAGGGTTTTATCATGCCCTTTGTATGATTGAGAGAAGGGTTGAAGCCTCTAACTTGAGCTTGGGAATCCTCCACGGATACAACTGCATCGCCTTCCTGTTCTACAAGTCTTCATTACTATCATCTCCTTGAGGTGATGTTGTTGTTGTTTCCTTGAGTGAAACATTGTGTTGATCTATCCTTGATGCTTGAGTCATATAGGGTTTTATATTTTTGCATACACATATGATCTATGAGCACACACATCTACATATCTTTATCATTGGCAATTGTTGAGGTAGAAATAACAAAGATGGGGTTTGACTAATGCAAACTCCTATATATCCACAACCGTCTTTCTCCTCCTTTTGTATGTGTAGGTCATATTCAAAAAGATTCAGTGAAAAGGAGTGGAAGGTGAACAGGTATTACAGATATAGTCATCACAAAACTTTAAGTTTCATTATCGCAAAATAATTAGGACTATGAGGCAGGTGCCCTAGTATAAATGGGCTTTATTTTTGAGATTTGGAACCCTTTGGAGGCACTCTGATATCAGGTACAAAAGATTCCAGCATTCAAAAACTTTTGAGACACTAGGGCAAGCACCCTTTTCCAATAGGCCCTCAACTTTCGGGTACACAACCTTTGTAATGTCTGCTCTACATTTCTATAGTCTATTTGTCAGTTTCTATGTTGAAAATCAGTCTATTATCATATATCTTATAATTAGGGTTTCATGCTATTTGATTGCTTGAAGCTTGTAAAAACCTAATTGAGGCATCTATTTAGTCACAACAAGCATAAAAAGGACATAGAAATTAGTAGCTTGATCCTTCATAGTGAGCAAGCTTGGTTCCTATTTCCTAATGTTATGTGAGTGAAAGAGAGGCTTGATTTAGTTTATGCAAACTATCTCTTCCCTACTTTTACCACTGTAGACACCCTAAAATGCCCAGGTCTTTGAATCACTTGCATTTTGTCTAATCTATCTAAACACCTGCATTTCTTTTTTTTTTAAAGATAATGCGCCTGGTAAACTTTTTAACGTGACCGGCGACGCTGGTGCGACACGCCCTCCGGCTCCACATGAATGCTTTTGCCCAGAGCAATGAACCGGTGAGGCCACAACACGGGGGACCTCATCCCCTACCAAGAACACTTCAAACCCGCGAGCTCATTGGCCCAGCGAAGGTGTAAAGCCTGCGAGCTCGTTGGCCCAGTGGGGGTTTGAACTCTGGTGGCCGCCACTACAAACAAGCGACTTAACCACCGAACCACGCCCTCATCGGCCTAAACACCTACATTTCAACGTTAATTAAATAATTCTATTTATTTAATTAATTTAATCAAAATCTTCAAATTCTTCCTAAACTCCAAAATTTGACATTAATTGAATAAATTCTATTTATTTAATTAATTTAATCAAAATCAATCTTATTCTTCCACAATTAAATAATTTCAATTACTTAATTAAATCATTATCCTTTTTCAAATTTTAAATCCACATTAATTAAATAAATCCCATTATTTAATTAATTCATCACAAATCCTCTCTTATCTACAATTAAATAATTTTCATTATTTAATTAAATCAAATTATTCTTCCAAATTTAAATAAATCAATCAAATTTATTTAAATTATCTCAATCTCTAAAAATAAAATATAATCAAATATTTTATTTATTCTTTAAAATCATGCACAATCAATTAAATAAATTTATTTATTTAATTTCAATTATCTTTCCAATTCCTCTAAAAATATCATGTTAACTCATGTGCACAATCAATCTTATTTTTAGAACTCTAAAAAAATAAATTACAAGTTGAGTAAATAGACTTAATCAATCTTGTTTTTATCAACAACTCTTAAATTAGAAAGAAAAAACATTCTAATTTATGAAATCAAATCTATCTTTATAAAAAAAAAGCAATTATCTTAATAATAATACCTTTTTGGAGTGACATATGTCATGTGCACATTCATCATGAGTTATTTGATTTATCTTGTTGGTATTTCTTCTGAATCAGCATTAGGATTTGCCACTTCTAATGCACTGGCAGATTCAGCCAACTGAATACAGGAGGTTGCGTGAGCTCCTCCCCTTCACTTCTGGTTCTGCCGCACCAAGGGGGGTATCCCTATAACTCAAGATGTAACCTTGACTAGCTCAAAGATAGAAAGATCTAACTTGACAACAACAGGCAGAATACTCTCATGTATGGACCAAGATCTGCATGATAGATCACAAGGCTGGCAACATTCTTGGACATGATGTCTGGTTGGGTATGAGAGCATGCAGGGGGTTCCTAATCCTAGTCCTACAACTAACAGGTGGAAGTATGAAATGGTTTGATATGAATTTGGATGCAAAGCTGGACATGGTGTATAACACAAGAACACAGCATGATTGGTGCCTATCCAGGGCTTGGAGTCGGTAGACATACACCTGTGAATGATCAGCATGAATAGCTAAAACTGGATTTCAGGGGGATACACATGATATCTGCCTTACAGATATCTCCCAATGAAGAGTGTTAAGTTATCTCTACTTATGGCATCCCTACTACAGTATACCCTTCCCAATGTTCAACCTGAAAACAGTTTAATCTGCCCCTTGAGCAGAGGTTAAAAGATCAGACATTCAACATAGGAATTCTATGCTCTAGAATCTAAACATTACGCAAATATCCAGATCCAGAAGAAGAATACATGCAATATTGGAGACAGAATTAACAAAACACATGCTAAGATAGCATTACTCATATAAGATCAACCATGAAATCAGTGGATTCATGCCCAGTCGTACAACAGGAGATACATAAGCTCACAAGTTTAAACTGTACAGAGCAACCAGATCAGCTGGTTTTGGATTACAGAGCCAAAAATCATCAACTTTCAACAACCTTGAATGAATAACACCGTCTGCATTATATAGCAGGAGGGTGTATTCAGCATTAACTACCAGGTTGACCAAAAAGCCCGCCAGATATACAGTATCATAAAAATGGCGCTCAAACATTAATGCAGCAGGTAGGGGAGGAGACAGGAAGATTTTTTGAGCCCTGCGCCACCGCCTAGGGATCCAGATCTTCAACCAGGTACTAGATCAGCCCACGCCATCGCCCATACCTCTGCAACAATCGCCAATAATGGCGCACCAACCCGCGGCCTTGGGAAGAACATCAGACAGTTAATCGCAAACATTTCCCGCCGAGATTCATCATCATGATATTTCGAATATGCAGGATAACATTATCCCACATGCACCCCGCAGCAACCTCTTTAACACTTTATATACTAGGTCATGAGCATATATCATGTCGGTGCTTTTGCTCCTGACGACACTAGTATAAGACTTCATCATCATCATCCTCCAGCAGCATGATATCTTGTTGCCCGAAATATCACCCTGACGTCATCATCATATCGCAATACAACCGCATGATAATCGCCTTCATCGACACAACCTGATCCATCGGAGAAACATCCTCCTGCTGAGCCTATACCAAAAGTCTGGCCGATGAACATCCTGATGACGTCATCATCATATCCTGCTGACGTCATCATCATATCTGCCTACTGCGCACCTCCTCATATCCGGATGACGTCATCATCATGTTTGCAAATATCGGGGGACCTCCACAAGATGATCTCTGTTAGAAATATGACCCCCCCGGACCTTGATGACGTCATCATCATATCAACATCAGGATGATATTCGGAAGACAACCGGATATTTGGAAATATCATCCTGATGCACTAACATCATGCTGCACTGTAGCTCCGCTATAAGATCAGGGCGAAATATGAATATGATGATGCTTGGAAAGATCACCCCCACTAGATAATGCACGAAGCCAGCAGGCGGATATCTCCTTGATATCAGCATCATCATGATGCTGGAACAAACACACACTCGAGTGATATGAAAATATCACCCCCTCCTTTGGAAATATCATGATGCAGATAGGCAGAAAGAAAGATATCACCCTGATACAAGGATGACGTCAGCATCATCAGGATGACAAAACTACGAACAAGAAGTGATACAACATCATCAGGATGATATTGACTGAGATCATCCTGACGTTCAAAATATGATGACCCTAGTGAATATCGGGTCACACTTAGAACTCTTCAATAACATCATCAGGATGATCATAACCAAGATCACCCGATGATAAAAATATCACCCCGGCGAGATATCATGATGCAGATAATATGATGACCCCCGCAAGCAACACGGTGATAACTGGAAACATGATGATGATGATGACGACCCTTAAGAAAGAACAAGTCAGGTCGAACAACTTAGAGAATAACCCCTTCAGTATATCGGGGCAACATCATCATCATGTTTGCGCAAGGTGATAAATGGAAGATCACCGGATACTTGAAAAATCACCTCCGCCAGCAAAACAGGGCGCACTGTAGCTCGTCAGCATCATCAGGATAAAAACCAAACATCACCCGATAACTGAATATGATGATGACGACCCTTAAGAAACCGGCCGACGGGGAACATGATGATGCTGACCACCATCGACACAAACATGATGATGATGACCTCCTCCTCAAGAAAATATGATGATGCAACTGAAAAATACTGAGGAGGTCCATTACTTAGAACATTTTTTGGATACTTAGGGAGAGCGCCTGCATGAAAATTGCTCAAAAAACTGCCAGTCAATTCAGGCGCTAACAGTGGCTCTGTCTGGGGACGTGCAGGTGCAAGACTGCAGCGAGAACCCCAGATCTCTGGGATGCAGACCAGTCCCTTATCCATTGGGCACAGAGTCAAATACTGCACTGACCTGCATCACCAAACACACTTGATGGCCTAAGGCCACCAAGAAAAGAAAAACATGTATCTCCCTTTGTCAAATATCTTGTTTTCATCTGCATGCACTGGGTCAAGCTTGGAGATACTACAAAGATCCACCCACAAACAAATCTTGTCATCTGCATATTCAACCCTCTGATTTGGCTTGTCATTATCACCCTTGTGCAGATAACCCTCAGCATCATGTGACATGTGGGTGCAGAATGTATCAAACAATGCATGTTCATATGGCATATAGCACTTATCACCTATATCATCATTATGCATTGCAACATGATCTCCTAGCTGGACTGCAAATAGGAAACACTCGGAGTCCACCACAAAACTAGGAAGATCAAGGCTCATTGTATTATATGCTGGCTCATCAAAAGAAAAGCTTTCAAAATCACAATTGTGTACATCATGTACACAACCATCTGGTACACCAGGCTGGAAAAGATCAGGCTCTGGCATGTCTTTTAAGTCAGGCACACTTTCACAGTCACTTACCTGATGTATGTTGTTTCCTCCTTCATCAAGATGAGAAACAGAATCCAAGTCAAAAATAATGTCTAGATCTTCACCATACTCAGACAGATCCTCATCACCATATGTGTCATAAATGGGTGACCCAGGTGCATCAGTTTCATCATAGTATGCCATTTGTTCATGGGCAGCAGAGCACACCTCTTCATCATCAATGGATTCACTCTGTGGAGGAGTATCAGCCTATGTGTCATAAGCAACACAGCCATCAAATGAAAAACAATCATGCTCTGAACTAGCACTTATTTCAATTTCTGACTGCTCTTCATGATCTCCATGTGTTTGAAAGGTAGGCAATGGGTCACACATAGGACTGCTTCTCTGTTTGCTTATATCTTCTCTGTCTTGAGTACAATACTCACAATTGTCTCCACAGGTCCATTCTAAAAATTGCTCATTGCTGTCCACAACCTCATTATTGTTTTCATGGTCAGCTGCCTCATCATTGCAATGGGAATCCTCATTAGTCCTTTCACTGGCATCCTCAACTGGTGAACAATCCAGTCGAGCAGTATTGTTAGCATTATGTTCAAATATAGCAGCCTCAACCTCTATGCTTTTATTTTCATTTTTATCTGCACATGATGCCATAATCATTTGGTCATTTGCAGCTTCATAACCATTATTCACACCAAGGCCTGGGGACAGGGGTTTCAGCAGGTGCATATTTCTCATTTCTTCTACATTTTCTAAAAATTTGTATGCCATCTGCATACTTGTCACCTTGAAATCCCTCAGTAATGCACTAGAGCCCTCCTCAAAAGCTTCAAAGAATATGCCAACACAGGCTGAAATATCAGGTCTGAAACTTTCAGGGACATGTGAAAGGGCTACTGCAAACCTATGACTGAAATCAACACATGGCTCTTCATCTTGTTTTCTGATTCTCATCAATTCTGCAACAAGATCAGCCGGTTCTTTTGCAAATTCCTCCTTGAAACAGTCAGCAAGCTCATCCCAACAGGCAAAGGATTTCTTTGGAAAGCTCAAATACCAGTCTTTTGCTTTTGCATCAAAGGACCTAACAAGAAACCTCATCCACATATCCTCATCTCTGAATGAATATTTTCCCATAAAACTTTGAAAATTTTGGATATGTGCATTCCCATCACATACACTGTGACCACTAAATCTAGGCATCTGACAGTATATCCTAGCAGGCATAGTCTCTACATTATAATCCACCCATGACAAATCCAGTTGGTCATACAAAGGATCAAAAGGGCTGACAGGAGGTTTAGCTTTCTGACTGGCAGACACAACATGGTTACTGCTTCTTAACTGGGCCTGCTCAGCCTCTAAGAATATCAACCTATTTCTTATCTCTTCTATTCCTTTATCCAACATTTTACCACTGAGTGTGGGATAACTCATACTTGGATTCATAAAAATCTTACTCTTAGACATTGTTTGTCTGTCTAAGACCTAAGGCTTCCCCTGGCATCTAACTTATGTAGTAAAACAGCAAATAAAGGGGAAGTAACAAAGTACCTTTTCTCATACAGATGCAGAAAAATGAACAACACATTTCTGTCACATCACATACATCCATCTTTCATGTGCATTTGGATCTTTTTTGCAGAGTCGCCACCTCTCCAGAGAGGACAAAATTTTCAATAGCTGAAAGATACTTTTCCAGGTTCATTCCACCAGCAGAGCATCATTTCGTTAGTGACTCGGATGGGCCACAAGTATATCATTTTTTAGTCCATCCCCAGCAGAGTCGCCATTTTGTTAGTGACTCGGATGGGCCACAAGTATATCATTTTTTAGTCCATCCCCAGTAGAGTCGCCATTTTGTTGACATTCTTTGAATCAGCATTAGGATTTGCCACTTCTAATGCACTGGCAGATTCAGCCAACTGAATACAGGAGGTTGCGTGAGCTCCTCCCCTTCACTTCTGGTTCTGCCGCACCAAGGGGGGTATCCCTATAACTCAAGATGTAACCTTGACTAGCTCAAAGATAGAAAGATCTAACTTGACAACAACAGGCAGAATACTCTCATGTATGGACCAAGATCTGCATGATAGATCACAAGGCTGGCAACATTCTTGGACATGATGTCTGGTTGGGTATGAGAGCATGCAGGGGGTTCCTAATCCTACTCCTACAACTAACAGGTGGAAGTATGAAATGGTTTGATATGAATTTGGATGCAAAGCTGGACATGGTGTATAACACAAGAACACAGCATGATTGGTGCCTATCCAGGGCTTGGAGTCGGTAGACATACACCTGTGAATGATCAGCATGAATAGCTAAAACTGGATTTCAGGGGGATACACATGATATCTGCCTTACAGATATCTCCCAATGAAGAGTGTTAAGTTATCTCTACTTATGGCATCCCTACTGCAGTATACCCTTCCCAATGTTCAACCTGAAAACAGTTTAATCTGCCCCTTGAGCAGAGGTTAAAAGATCAGACATTCAACATAGGAATTCTATGCTCTAGAATCTAAACATTACGCAAATATCCAGATCCAGAAGAAGAATACATGCAATATTGGAGATAGAATTAACAAAACACATGCTAAGATAGCATTACTCATATAAGATCAACCATGAAATCAGTGGATTCATGCCCAGTCGTACAACAGGAGATACATAAGCTCACAAGTTTAAACTGTACAGAGCAACCAGATCAGCTGGTTTTGGATTACAGAGCCAAAAATCATCAACTTTCAACAACCTTGAATGAATAACACCGTCTGCATTATATAGCAGGAGGGTGTATTCAGCATTAACTACCAGGTTGACCAAAAAGCCCGCCAGATATACAGTATCATAAAAATGGCGCTCAAACATTAATGCAGCAGGTAGGGGAGGAGACAGGAAGATTTTTTGAGCCCTGCGCCACCGCCTAGGGATCCAGATCTTCAACCGGGTACTAGATCAGCCCACGCCATCGCCCATACCTCTGCAACAATCGCCAATAATGGCGCACCAACCCGCGGCCTTGGGAAGAACATTAGACAGTTAATCGCAAACATTTCCCGCCGAGATTCATCATCATGATATTTTGAATATGCAGGATAACATTATCCCACATGCACCCCACAGCAACCTCTTTAACACTTTATATACTAGGTCATGAGCATATATCATGTCGGTGCTTTTGCTCCTGACGACACTAGTATAAGACTTCATCATCATCATCCTCCAGCAGCATGATATCTTGTTGCCCGAAATATCACCCTGACGTCATCATCATATCGCAATACAACCGCATGATAATCGCCTTCATCGACACAACCTGATCCATCGGAGAAACATCCTCCTGCTGAGCCTATACCAAAAGTCTGGCCGATGAACATCCTGATGACGTCATCATCATATCCTGCTGACGTCATCATCATATCTGCCTACTGCGCACCTCCTCATATCCGGATGACGTCATCATCATGTTTGCAAATATCGAGGGACCTCCACAAGATGATCTCTGTTAGAAATATGACCCCCCCGGACCTTGATGACGTCATCATCATATCAACATCAGGATGATATTCGGAAGACAACCGGATATTTGGAAATATCATCCTGATGCACTAACATCATGCTGCACTGTAGCTCCGCTATAAGATCAGGGCGAAATATGAATATGATGATGCTTGGAAAGATCACCCCCACTAGATAATGCACGAAGCCAGCAGGCGGATATCTTCTTGATATCAGCATCATCATGATGCTGGAACAAACACACACTCGAGTGATATGAAAATATCACCCCCTCCTTCGGAAATATCATGATGCAGATAGGCAGAAAGAAAGATATCACCCTGATACAAGGATGACGTCAGCATCATCAGGATGACAAAACTACGAACAAGAAGTGATACAACATCATCAGGATGATATTGACTAAGATCATCCTGACGTTCAAAATATGATGACCCTAGTGAATATCGGGTCGCACTTAGAACTCTTCAATAACATCATCAGGATGATCATAACCAAGATCACCCGATGATAAAAATATCACCCCGGCGAGATATCATGATGCAGATAATATGATGACCCCCGCAAGCAACACGGTGATAACTGGAAACATGATGATGATGATGACGACCCTTAAGAAAGAACAAGTCAGGTCGAACAACTTAGAGAATAACCCCTTTAGTATATCGGGGCAACATCATCATCATGTTTGCGCAAGGTGATAAATGGAAGATCACCGGATACTTGAAAAATCACCTCCGCCAGCAAAACAGGGCGCACTGTAGCTCGTCAGCATCATCAGGATAAAAACCAAACATCACCCGATAACTGAATATGATGATGACGACCCTTAAGAAACCGGCCGACGGGGAACATGATGATGCTGACCACCATCGACACAAACATGATGATGATGACCTCCTCCTCAAGAAAATATGATGATGCAACTGAAAAATACTGAGGAGGTCCATTACTTAGAACATTTTTTGGATACTTAGGGAGAGCGCCTGCATGAAAATTGCTCAAAAAACTGCCAGTCAATTCAGGCGCTAACATATCTCATCCTTTGATTCTATGGATTTATTTCATCCGTTGATCAATCATGTTTGAAAACTATATAAACCTTGCTCATCTCCTTCATAAATCTTCTTCGATCATTTATTCTTAGGCATTCCTTAACAACAAATTGAGCATACATCGCATCGTTGAGCACATCGATCTTTTGAGCATGAACACAACCTACATCTACTTGTTACAAACATGGTTTCACAACGTTATTGAGCAATCTACATTCATACAAAGAGAACTATACAATCTAGGTGAAGTCTTTCTTGTTTTAATTTAATTTATTAATATTGGCTTTTTACTTAGATCAATATCTTTATGTTATGGGTAACTGAGTTGTTATTATCATTGCTTTTTGATCTTATCATTCGACCTCTCAATTTTTCCTCATACACATTCTGGCACACTCGGTGGGACCCACTAATTGCTATTTTTCTTTAAGAAATTGTTTTTTTGAAGTACAGTACGGAACAATGCACATCAACACAGAAAAGCGCCTTTGGTAGAGCAGTACAGTGCTTTCGGGCGATCCTGTAGCACCTTTGGTAGCACAGAACCGTGCTTTTGGTATTACAGTAAAGTGCACTTGGTATAACAGTAAAGCACACTTGGTATAATAGTAAAGTGCATTTGGCATAACAGTAAAGTGCTTTTGGCTGGGATAACAGGCTTGCAAACTTCCAAACCCCATAACTTTCTCAAAACTTAACGAAATTCGATGCTTTTTTTTAAATTGCATAGAAAATCATAAGGAATCCATTGGTGATCTTTAATCTTTTGTATCTCATGATAATTGTCACCAATTTTTTAGATTTCACTTTTCTTTTCTAGGGTTTCTAACTTATTGTTAGGGTTTTGACTTAATTTATGACATCTTGTTGTTTTCATTGGAACTAATATCACTTGATGCAGTGTCTTATCACTTATCAACATCTTGGATCATCACTCAATCATTCAATCATCCTTTGATCTAGCTTTCTTGATGAAATATTATTTTTTGTAGGCATGTTATTACATCGTACATTTAGTAGTACAATACTGTGTGTTTGGTAGTACAATAGCTTGCTTTTGGTAGCATAGTAGCTCACTTCTGGTAGCACAGTACAGTGCTTCTGGTAGCACAGTACAGTGCTTCTGGTAGCACAGTACAGTGCTTCTGGTAGCACAGTAGATCACTTTTGGTTCTACAACAACTCGCTTTCAGTAACATAGTGCAGCGCTTTTGGAAATACAGTAACTCACCTTTGGTAATATAGTAAAGTACTTTTGGTCAATTGATTTATTTTTGCTAACTTTTTGAGTTTGTGTGGAACTAATTGATTTGTTGCAACTTCTTATCACTCAAACAGAGCAAATAGGTTTCCCTAACATGTTCATGCAAGACGAGCATTGAAGAATCTCAATCTATCACACTAAGTCTTAGAAACATATTGCTTTCTTAAGGGATAGTTGAACCAATCATCTTTTTCAATCTTAGGAACATATTGCTGTTGGCAAGAGACACTATATGGATTCATGGTTGTTGTCATTGATGGCAACAAAGGTCATCCCACATATCCGCAAGTCATGGTGTCTCTACCGGAAGTCAGAATGAAGATTGTTGTGGTCCGGTGAACAAGAACAGAGCATGTGGCAAGGTCCGACAGATTGGTCCGGATCTCTCAGAGGAAGTGTCTTGGTGCAGTGCAGATTTGGGGAAGTCAAGAGGACTACCTTGAGTAGTATATTTCAAGGATTTAGCCTCCGGTGATGAACAAAGAAAAAGATATGAATAGTTGAGTACCGGATTCCTGAGAGACAGTGAGAACAGAGGAAGAACTGACTAACAGAGTATCAGACTATTTTCCGGATGTGTTACTGTTGATGGTAAAGGTTGTGAAGGCATGAATCATGTTTGGCCAACATGATTAATGATATCTACAAGTATATGCTTGATCCGCATTGCTTGGTGAGCAAGGATTCAACCGACAGAACAGAGTTTGTAAGAAACTAGACTGTTCCGGATGCCGACTAGAAAGGTGATGCAATTACTTGTGCGGATATATATAGAGGATGGATTTAGTTGTGAAGATATGAAGTTGTGTGATGGTGTATGCGAATAAGTGCAGAACAAAGCAGAAGTAGTAAGAAAGATCCGGTATGTGAAAGGATAGCAGAATAAAGAACAGAGGAAAGATGAAGTGCAGCAGATCAGTGTACTGAGCCTAACAGCTTGAGGAAGATCTGGGAGTTCAAATGGATGCATATGGTTTAAGGGAGCAACTCAAGACTGCCCTTGAGGATCTTGAACAGTCAAATTCTGAAGTCAATGAATTAAAGGAAAGACTTAAACAGGCTGATGAATTCATGAGAGAATTAAAAGACAAATTAAGTCTCTCTATGAAAAAGAGAAAGGAGCTGCTCCAACAATTGGCAAGACAAAGTGAAGAAAGCAATACAAATGAAGAATTGACTGAGCAAACCAAGTTATGTGAAAAGTTATCAAAAGAAGTCATTATGTTAAGACATGAAATGGAATCAGGAACTATAAAGTTTACTCAAGAGATTGAAGAAAAAAGAAAAGATGAAGACAATCTAAGACAATCTCTTAAAGAAAAATCAGAAGAATGCCACTAGATGGACAGGATTATCAGACATCTTGAATCTGATCTTGAAGATGCCAAAGATAATGAAGAAAAACTTGAGGATCAAATTGCCTCTCTCAAAAGAGATCTTCAAACAGCAAATGAATATAAAGAAAAATTCAAGATAAGTTCTGCCCAACTTGAAGTACTTCTTGGAAGTCAAAAGAGGACAGATGACAAGTATGGTTTGGGATATGAGAAAGGAGAAAGCTCTGGATCCGGTCAAAAGAATTTTGGAAATAGGCCTAGAAGACCTCCGGTAAGACAGCCCAATGCTCAAAGATATCCATCTTTCAATGGATACTGCCACAGATGCAACCACTTTGGTCACAAAGCTAATCAGTGTAGAAAGAGAATGAATCAGATTAATTCATCCTTCTCCGGACAGTGCTTTAACTGCAAAAGGTATGGACACAAATCCCATGAATGCAGAAATATGCAAGTAAACAAATCATTCAAAGGTAGATGCTTTACATGCAATAGAGTAGGTCATATGGCTAATCAATGCAGATCAAGAGGTTATCAGTCAAATATGCAAAGAAATGTTATTTGCCAAATCTGTAATAGGTCCGGTCATAATGCTAAAGTCTGCAGAAGCAAGAATCAGGACAAAAGAGGTCCGGTGTATAATCAGAATCAAGACAAGGGTAAACAAAAGATGAATGTGGATGAAATTAGGAATCAAATGAGCAAGATTTGGGTGAAGAAAAGTTTAGAGAATGTAGAGGTTGGATCCGCACCAGACTCTGGTGCGGATATTTCTTCTAGAAATTAAAAAGTGAGCTCTGGCTCAGGGGGAGACTCAAAGA
Organism: Cunninghamia lanceolata; assembly: GCA_027924645.1. Classification (NCBI taxonomy): domain Eukaryota; kingdom Viridiplantae; phylum Streptophyta; class Pinopsida; order Cupressales; family Cupressaceae; genus Cunninghamia; species Cunninghamia lanceolata. The sequence continues at coordinate 7,994,806 of BSBN01000445.1, forward strand.
AAATCCTGTTCCCCCAGCCAATCAAGTGGTGATGGATGTGACACAAGATGCGGAGTAAAGGGTTTGAAGATACCAGTCCTGAGATGATCCAGACAAGATTTCAGAGGTCCGCATGAAGATATAAAGAAGTTGTGATCGATCAAGTAAAGACCTGTTCCGGGAGATGCTCCGGAATGACAGAGGACTACAAAAGGGTCCAGAGAGATCCGGAAGTACAGACCGTTTGGGATGTTCTTGTAATGTGTCACCTCGATTTATTCATGATTGAAAGATCCGGATGATGTTCATAGATTAGGACTGATCCGGGATACTCCAAGCTATCCGGATAAGGCAAACCGGAATAATATAGGTCGAGCATTTATTGCCATTAGATATTAGGGTTTCGGAGCAATATAAGGGATTTCTCAAAAATCATTTGCTCATTCTGCACTCAAGAAGAAGCGAAAAGTGGAGCTCTACAACAAGATTCATCAAGCACACCAAAGATCTCCTGCCGAAGTCATTGCATAAAGAAATCAATCCAACCACTCTGTGCAAACCGAAGGCGCATAAGGTATTCTTCGTTTTCATTATCTCACTGCAAATCTTTGAAGAATGGCTACTCCGAATATAGTTAAGATCTCTGATAGACCTCGTCCCACATTCAAGAAACATCCTTACAAATCATTGGAGGTAGATCCACTAGGAGCCTTCTCTAGTGTTCCTCATGGTGTATTGCATACGGAAGATATTAGGGTTTACATCCATGCGAATCTTGAAGACTTTGGAGAATCAAAACTGATGGATATCTATCACAAACAATTGATAGATGACTCCTTTGAGATCAAACCTCAGTACAAAGCCATCCGGGACAAACACTTTGCACAGTGCATTCATTTCCCCTGTTTTGAAGAAGATGAATGGGTCCGGTATGTACTAAGTAGAGTACATGACAACTTCCTATGGTTGAACAAGCCCTTCAAGATCACCAAAGATGCAATTAGGGCTGTAACCGGTCTGCACTCATCTGGTGGATTACCTGTTCTCAAGTCTGTCAAAAATCAGACAGTTAGTGATGTAACCAGATCCAAGTTTGACAAGAGAGCTATGACAGTTGATGACATCACTGAACCGGATGTCAAATTTGCATCTATGATAATTGGTTACAAAATCTATCACTCCAGTAGGGAAAATTCAGTACCGAGAACTGCAATCTACACAGCTTATCAAATGTTAAAGGAGAATGCAGACTATGACTTGTGTGAGCTTCTTGTAAACCAACTTCTTGAAAATCTGCAGAAGATTAAGAAGGACAAGAAAAACTCCTTCAAGTATGGCAATCTGATCCTTTGTCTCTTCTTTTACTACATGAATGAACTTCCCGGATCTAGTGGATGGATATGGCAGAATGACAGACCGGTTGCCATCCAAATCAGAGACTATTTGCATGGACTTGGGGATGCTAAAGCAAGAAATACAGCTCTATGGGGATACTTCAAGAACTTCCAAAGCATGATGCATGCAAGAGAAAGAATACCCCAATCCCTTGTTGAAAAGTACAAAGACACAGTATGCTTCATGGTAGAAACAGATCAGTGTCTAATGGAGGCAGTAGAACCAAGAACTGTATGGATCATGCCCATGGGGTATGAAGTGGATGAACAAATAGTGGAGCTGCATGTTCAACACATGCTAAGTCAGCCCAAAGATCCAAAGGCAGAAAGGTTTGGAACCTTTGAGGAGCTGAGTGTAAAGATACATGTAGAACTCAGGGAACCGGAGATAAAGAGGAAGGTAAGAAAAGAAGTTGAGCATATTGCTCAAGGCCTAGGCATCTCAAAAGAGGCACTTCATGCCAGCTGGGAAAAGAGAAGAAAATCTGAGGAAGAAAAGAAAGAGGCAGAAAAGAAAAGCAAGAAAAGTGCTCCGGTGGAATCCTCAACCCGGACCAGATCATCTAAAGGATCCACACCTATCAAAACCAAAAGCTCAAAACTGAAAGTCCAGGGATCCGGTAAGAGATCCAAGACAAAAGCCTCAAGAGCTTATCAAAGCCAAAAGGATGAAGAAGAAACTGAGTCAGATGAGGGAGTGAAAGAAATAAAGAAACAGAAAAAGAAAGAATCCGGTAAATCCTCTTCTGGCCGAGACAAGGAAGAAATGACAGAAGAACTTTCTGAAAAGCCCACCTTGTCTCTAGACAGTGTAGTCAAATCAGTCACTGTGGATGGGAACCTTCAACCGGTGGCTGAATTCTATGATGACTACAATGAGGCAGATCAAAAGATCCTGCAGGAAGCTATAATAAGGTACTTGAACATCTACAATAAAGCTTTTATTGAGATTATCTCTGAAATTCCAAAGAGTCTAGAGATGGAACTAGAAATAAGAAAAAACAATGCCATGGCAAAAGACCTTGAGATCAGGGAACAGATAGCTATTCAGCTATATCCTTCAATTGATCACAAAACAATGAACATGATATTCAAGGACTGCAAGGATGAATTCAGAAGCAAAGCAAGGATGAATCAGCTTATGCTTGGTGAAACCGACAAGGTGGCCAAAGAGACAGAAGAGATCCTCCGGAAGGCCTTCAAAAGGTTCAATCTTCCTGTTGTAGAGGACTTAGGTGCAGAAATAGCTGTGGACTTGGAATCATCTGCTCCGGAAGAAGTGGGCCTTGAACAGACTAACATCTCTCCTCCGGTTTCCCCTACAGTCTCCGGATCCCAAGAAGAAGAGAAACTACAGGAGAAAGAAGCAGTAGTCAAAGAAAAAGAGGTTGACAGCACCAAGGATGCAGAGAAAGAGAAGACCCCAACAGAGAAACATCTGTCTCCGGCAAGAGACACAACACAAACTGTTCAAGAATTCTTGACAAAAGCCACTATAGAAATTGATGAACCGGACCTGCTAAAAGGACCATTAGATTTTGACTCTTTATCACCAGTGCAAACAATGAAAATAGCCTCATTTGCAAATGAGAAAGTCAAAGAGAAACTACTAAAGTCTCATATGGAAGACTGTGAGTTGATAGAGGCTACCTCCGGAGTGCTTGAGAAGATTATGCCATCGGTCCAGATAGATTCGGCAGCCTCCTCTTCCGGTAATCTCAAAACCTTAGTCAGCAGTGTTAGTACACATTTTGAATCTCTAGAAAAATCAGCTGAAGAAAAGGTCCGGAAGGAATTTTTGGATAAAAGATTTTCAGAAATACTAGGATCAATCTCTAATGATAGAAGAAATATGAGCATTGGAATAAAGAGCTTAGAAAATGCTCTTAAGGATGGTGGTGACATTTACAAATTTTGTATATCTTGGTCAAAGGCAACAGCAGAAATTGATAAGAAAATAAAAGAGGAACAGGACAAACTACAAAGTTTATCTCAAAGTTTTGATCCTCTCTCTTCCTCCATAGTAAATCAAGAATGTCAGACTATTGCAGTCTTGAGTGAAATAAAGAACCTTGAGAAGGAAAGGAAGAATATCACTAACCGGATGGGAGAACTTAGAAGGATTATAATCCCTAAGTTAGAAACTATGCATGAGGCCATCAGTGATGCTCAGACCACCGCCCAAACAAATGATCCGACAGATCTCAAGAGGGCAGAAGCTTTTGCATTTTTGTTGAGTGGTCACATTTTAATTTTGGATAGAATGAAGCAAAGTTGGGCTACAGAACTAATCCAATTGAAGACATCCTTTGCAGACATTCTTCAGTATATGTGAGTATGTAAATATGCGGCTATGTATAGAAAATTTTTGAAAATTTTGGTGTGCGGACCCTACCCTTTACCATTGATGTCAAAGGGGGAGTGAGGAGCAGTGAAAAATGAGGAATCCAACTAAGGGGGAGTTCCAGAAATTGTATATAAAGACAGAGCATCAGCAAAGGGGGAGCATAGTGTAAACACTTAGTCATTTTTCACTAAGTGTTGCCATCAATGCCAAAGGGGGAGATTGTTGGCAAGAGACACTATATGGATTCATGGTTGTTGTCATTGATGGCAACAAAGGTCATCCCACATATCCGCAAGTCATGGTGTGTCTCTACCGGAAGTCAGAATGAAGATTGTTGTGGTCCGGTGAACAAGAACAGAGCATGTGGCAAGGTTCGACAGATTGGTCCGGATCTCTCAGAGGAAGTGTCTTGGTGCAGTGCGGATTTGGGGAAGTCAAGAGGACTAGCTTGAGTAGTATATTCCAAGGATTTAGCCTCCGGTGATGAACAAAGAAAAAGATATGAATAGTTGAGTACCGGATTCCTGAGAGACAGTGAGAATAGAGGAAGAACTGACTGACAGAGTATCAGACTATTTTCCGGATGTGTTACTGTTGATGGTAAAGGTTGTGAAGGCATGAATCATGTTTGGCCGACATGATTAATGATATCTACAAGTATATGCTTGATCCGCATTGCTTGGTGAGAAAGGATTCAGCCGACAGAACATAGTTTGTAAGAAACTAGACTGTTCCGGATGCCGACTAGAAAGGTGATGAAATTACTTGTGCGGATATATATAGAGGATGGATTTAGTTGTGAAGATATGAAGTTGTGTGATGGTGTATGCGAATAAGTGCAGAACAAAGCAGAAGTAGTAAGAAAGATCCGGTATGTGAAAGGATAGCAGAATAAAGAACAGAGGAAAGATGAAGTGCAGCAGATCAGTGTACTGAGCCTAACCAGAACTGAACTCCAGCATATGTAGATGCTTCCAATCAGTTCAAGACTGTGATTCTTATCACTTTGTAGACAGTGTGTCTCCTTGTAGGCAGTGGGCCTCTTTGTGAGCAGTGTGCTCGGGCAGTGAGCCCTAATTGGCAAGTGCCATTTTGTAATTCCTTATTCTTCTAACAGAGAATAATCTTTGGGTTAATCACCCCATGGTTTTCTCCCTTAACAGGGTTTCCACGTCAAAAATACTGTGTCATGTGTTTTTCATTTCATGGTAATGTTTGTTTGTTTGATTCAATGCTGCATTGATTAATAAGAAAGTTCAAAAGAAGAAATAATTAGGATAACTGATTCACCCCCCCCCCCCTCTCAGTTATCAACAATTGCTTTCTTAAGGGACAAAACATCTTTTTTGCAATCTAAATCTTAGAAACATATTGCTTTCTTAAGAGACAATGGACATGAATGCAAAAATACTTCAATTTTCTAAGGGACAATGGACATGAATGCAAAAACACTTCAATTTTCCAAGGGACAATGGACATGAATGCCAAAACACTTCAATTTCATACAGGACAATTGACAACTACAATTGTGTGTGCGCCTAATCTAGTTGCACCTTATTTTTCTTATAACGGGACAATTGAACCTTTGTTTGATGTGCTTGACCTTACATTTCAGTTATTCCTTTAGAAGGGCCTGCTTTTGGATTGCACTTCATCCAAAAGGGACAACCCTAAGCAGAGTTTTCCTTTGAACTGCTATATAAGAGGGATAAGGAAAAAGCCAAGTCCTAACCGATGTCATCCTTACCTTGTGGTGCCAAATTGAAAAGAGGTGTACTAGCACTTTGTGGAAATGATTTTCACATTGTGAAAAGTGTGATACTCTAAGTAGGATTGGTTAAAGATTTTAGTAGCTTGTCACATTTCTCGTAAGGTGTTGGTCCCTCAAAGTTACTAAGAACCAATCTATATAGTGGCTACCCAATCCACCTCCAAAAGTTGCGGTAATCATCAGTGCAAGGGGAATCGATTTAAGCCCTCAAGATACTCACCATTGCCTCCCTTGAGAACAGATAGTATTCCCTTGGCCATAAAGCTCTTGTGACATACTTGATCTTTCCGAGGGGAGGGTGAGATACCCTACCTATCGTCTCTCACAAAGATACAAATGTTCGACACCTTTATGGAATGACATTGGGTCAATGGAGAATTAAGTTGTGAGCTGAACTACCACAATGAACCTTTGTCTCTATGGGAAAAAAGTGCTTGATATTATTTGCAATTTTCTTATACTTGTGGAAACATTGGGCTTTTTTATGAGCCTCAAACATACACTATCTGTTGTGTCAGTCATTTTTGCCTCTTTGTTTGATGCATTTTCTCTTGCCAGAGCAAATCCAATCAAAATCAAAACCAAAACTATCAAAATTTGCCTTATAAACATCACTGACACTACATTGGCACCTTTGGTATAATAGCAGCTCACCTTTGGTATAACAGTAGCTCACCTTTGGTATAATAGTACCTCACCTCTAGTAACCTACTTCAGGGCCTTTGGTATAACAGTAGATCAATTTTGGTATAACAGTAGCTCACCTTTGGTATAACAGTACCTCACCTTTGGCAGCTTAGTCCAACGCCTTTGGTAACACAGTAGCTCACTTTTGGTAACACAATCCAGCGCCTTTGGTCAAACAATATAGCACCTTTGGTCTAGCAAGCTATTCATCAAAATTGTCTTTTCCAAAAAAACATAGCAAAATCCTAGAAAGCACCTCAAACAAAGTATCCTAGTGCATCCCATGGTAACCACTAGACTCCAACAAACTATGAAGGCTAAATAAATTGTCCCAAGGAAGGGCAAATCACCTCCTCATACACCTCAACCAAGCCAATCTAACATGACTCCAAAGGGTACTCCAAAAACACCAATGGAAAGACCAACTAACTCTCAAAATAGGCTACAACATGACCAACCAACCAATCCTCAAGAAGGTAGATGTAAGTCAATTCACTATCGGCATGCCCCATGATTTTGCTACACCCGGTTATACCATGGTTCAAGTCCCATCTCAAGAAGAATGACACTTTGAAGAAGGTCAATCCTCTCAAGTAGATAGACATAACCTTGATGAAATCATACAAGATCCTAGAGCCATGGCTGCCTTTGATAAAATCCTTAGTGAAAACCAAGATCATTTATTCCGCTTCCTAGCCGAACAAGGAACCAAATTACCTCAAGATTTTGATCTATCCAATCTTAAGGAGCTAAACAAAACCCATGACACCATAAGTGCAGTCCAAACCATGTCAACTGTGACCACTCCCATACCTGAACAAAGCTCAAAAGGGAGAACAATTGCACAATATGAGGATCCTCTTTATCAAAACCCAATGGCAGAGAGACCCATATCACCACTCATGACTCCTATGGAGATCTACAAACACGAACAAGAGGCTCTACAATGTCAAGAAGAACTAGCCAAACAATCTGCTATAGTTCAATCAAACACACAACAAACTCCTAAAATTCCCACACCAATCACAAGTGGAACATTGGCTACCCCATCACAAGAAGGTTTTCCACCAAATTACAATCTGGGAAACACTTATGTAGCCATGCAACAAGGGTCTCAACAAACACCACCCCCAACATCATCAACCCTCCATATCATTAACCCAAACAATGTCATACAACCCCAACCATCACAAAATGTCAACACAACCTATGTCCCTCCACCACAACATTCTTCTACACTCCATCATACCTATCTCCATCTTAGTCAACCCCAACCATCACAAAACACATCTACCTATGTCTCTCCGCCACAATGATTATCTACACTAACCTTTTTCAACACATATCTCAATCAACCTCCACCATCACATAACATATCTACCTATAGCCCTCCACCACAATGATCTTCCACTATCAACCTAACCCACACCTATCTCAACCCACAACATTCCCAAAACCAAACTTCCCAAAGCTCTTTTCCACCACCGTAATCAAACCCAACAAACTTTAGCTTTCCTAAACCAACTTATTTCTTCACACCGCTTCCACAATACCAACAACAAAACTCTTATCTACAACCATCACAAAGCCTACATTCTTACCTATCACCACCCCCACCTCCCCAAAATCAAAGCACCCAAATCCAACCCAATCTAAACCCAACATACAACACATACGACCCTAACCAATCATATGACCCTTATAACACCAATGCCCATGGCTTCCACTACAATCCTCCATATGGGCAACAACAACCACCTCTCAGACAACATGAGATGTTTCCAACTCATCCCACAACTATGGAGCTAAAACTTGCAGAGGTTTAACAACTATCTTATCTTACATTTGGCCACACCAAGAAAACCTTCTCTTTGGAAGAAGTTTGTCCTTATCCATTTGATCGGTCATTACCCATGATCCCTGTTCCTCACAACTTCACTATTCCCTAATTTGATAAATACAAAGGAAAAGGAGACCCAAAAGACCATCTTAGAGAATTCTATCTCACTTGCTTTGAGGTCTCACATAATGACACATATCTTATGCGTCTCTTTCCTCGCAGTCTTGGAGGTCAAGCTATAGAATGGTTCTCACACCTACCCACGGGTATAAAATATTTTAATGAGCTTGTGGAGAAATTTTCCACCCATTTCTCTTACAACACAGAACATGAGATCTCCATGACTGACCTATGCAACAATAAACAGAAAAATGGGGAAACTTTCATCTCCTTCCTTCAAAGATGGAGACAAATGGCTAGCAAATTCCCATTCAAGATACCTGAAAAGCAACTTGTTAGCATATTTGTGTAGAACCTTATTAGGTTTCCATTTGCAAATCCTTAGTGATACAAACTTCGATGAAATTACCTACAAGGGCATCAACATTGAAAAGGCCCTCATCGCTAAAGGTGTAGTCAAAATCTTCAAAGACAATGCTCCCCAACAACAATCAAATGACAAACCAAAATTTTGGAACAAAAATAAAAACATGGTCAATGATGGTGTGGTAGATTCCAAGCATGTCCAAACACTACAAACACCCCTTCATCTTTCATCAAAACCAAATCAACCTCTGCCTAAACAAAACCAACAACAACAAAGACAACCAAACCAAAACCAACAACAATGACAACAAGAGCAACCTCAACAAGATTACCCTCCGTGATGTCAATTCACTCCCTTGGGAGAGCCTATAGAGTTTGTTCTATAGAAACTTATACACAATGGACTCATCACCTTACCAGATGCTCCCCCATATGGAGAACCTATTTACAAAACTACACAGTACAAAGATAATGAATATTGTGAGTACCATAGGACCAAAGGACATAGAACCATATCATGCATGAAACTCAAACACCTGATCCAAAACCTTATCAATAGAAAACAAATCACTTTTGATGATGAACCACCAACTCAAAACACCAATAAAGACCTCAACATGTACAAGGAGCCATTCTGTAACCATGGTCAAGGTCAAAATCCTAACAAAGGTAAAGGTGTTAATAAAGCTTCAACTTCTTATGACTCTATTGTGGGTCGTTTTGAAGAAAGTCATTTATCTACCCTCACTATCAAAGGCAAATCTATGGATTGTGCAATTACAACTTGTCATGGTTGTGTCACCTTGCGTGGTTCTACACTAAGTCTCCCAACTCAATCTAATTACAATCTTGTAGAACATCTAGGGAAAACCCTTGCACAAATCTCTATCATGGACCTTCTACGGTCATCACCCATACATAAAGCTGTGCTAGAAAAATCCTTACAAGAGTCTTCAGTTCCTAACAACATAGTGGTCCTAGATTTCCAAGCTATAATAGGTATCTTGGATTTCCAAGCTATAATAGGTAACATTGCCTCACCTTACAACGTGGTCTTTTCTAAAAAGGACCTTCCATCCTATGATCCATGTCACAATGATGCACTTCACATTGAAGTCTTCATCTGTAAATGAAAGATCAAATGCATACTTATAGATGGTAATGCTGGTCTCAATATATGTTATCTCAAGTTACTTAAACAATTGGGATACTCTGAGGATCATGTCAACATTGATCAAAGTATTACAATCAAGGGGTATGATGATGTTGAGCGTCGTTCAGAAGGTGTTATCCACTTGCCTATACAAGTAGGCCTTGTCATGCTAGAAACTCGGTGCCAAGTCCTTGACATTGAGCTACCTTATAACATTATCCTAGGACACCCATGGATCCATGCCATGAAAGTTGTTCCCTCGACGTACCATCAATCTCTCAAGTTCCCATTCAATGGTACGAAGATAACTATCCTTGGAGATCCTAATCCCTTCGAATTCTGCTTTGTCTTGCAAGGCAGTTATAAGAATTGCAACCAAGTGCTTAATAATGACAAAGCCCATGAATCCCCATTATATGTCAATTCTAAAAAAATGAAAAAAGCCTCTGCAACTGAGCCCAATCGTCATCCTATTCCCAAAATCAAAGCTCACATTTGTGATATAGGCTTTGGAGAATATGATATCTCAAAATCTTGTTGTGCAGGGCGGATGGCCTTATCCCCTAAATCCTACGGCCAACCACCCATAGCCAAATAAACTAAAAAAGAAGCTATTCCTCCCCCAACATCTCTAACCTAATTCCAAGAGGGAAAATTATTGGCAGAGGAAACAATTGAAGATGTCTCTTCTTGGCTCTACAAGGAGAAAGAACCAATCACCATACCAGTCAAACAATATGGCAATGGCTTAAGGATTGTCAAAAACATGGAACAAAAAGGCAAAGGTGGCCTTGGAAAATAGAATCAAGGAACAATGGAACCCATTATTGTGAAGAAGAAACTAGACAAGAAGGGGTTAGGATTTGGTAGGAAGGTACCACGTGCGTTGGACATTGAGGGTATTCGCGACAAGGTTGAACAAACTTGTCTCATAGATTTGATGTCTACAAAGGATATCATTAATGACTCTTACCTCCATATGACTGACCTATTCACTAAATCCTCCGTATTTATGCTATCATCCATATCCTTAACATCCACCACCAACACCCATATTGTAACACTTGTCTACCTTGAACTTATTGATTGGAACCAACAAGGGGCCCCTGTTCTAAATGTATTTCAGAATGACAAAGCTATTGCAGAGTTCATGGGACTCTGGGATGGTATCCCTCTCAGCGATCACAAAGCTAGTTTTGTAATGGAACTAGAGCAAATGACTTATTTTGGTGAGAATGCAAAATCCTTTAGTCACAAAAGTAAAAATAAAGAAAGATCTCTAGGTGAAAACCACACTGTGGCACCTCTCGATAAAAAAATAGTAAAAACAAAGGACTATCCAAAGGTGAAAACCCAACTATGGCACCTGAGGTTGGAGGATTTGACCTTCCCCTACCATCTAAGTATCAAGAGAAATTAGCTCTCCTAGTGGAAGATTCTACAGAGATAAACCTTGGCACAGAGAAAAATCCTAAGACCACATTCCTTGCAAGATCGCTATCAGGACAAGAGCACAAGAATCTTACCAACTTCTTCTTACAAAGAACCATCAACTTTGCGTGGACCTATGCTGATATGCCAGGGTTGGACCCTTCGCTAGTGGTCAAAAGCTAAGAAAGATGCATCCACAAATCACTTTCTTGGTGAAAGTTGAAATACAAAAACTATTAGATGCAAAGTTTATAAAGCCTATTGATTATCCAGAATGGGCCTCAAACATTGTACCTATGGCTAGACCCAATGGGGGCATCTGCATGTGTTCTAACTTCAAAGATCTCAACAAAACATGTCCCAAAGATGACTTCCCATTGCCAAACATTGATCTCATAGCAGACTTGATTGTTGGTCATGAAATGCTTTCTCTAATGGATGGATTTTTCAGCTACAATCAGATAATGATAGCAAAAGAAGATCAACATAAGACAACTTTTACTTGTCCATGGGGTACCTATTGTTGGTGCGTCATGCCATTTGGTCTTAAAAACATAGGGGCAACCTATCAAAGAACAATGACAGTGATATTCCATGGTCTCTTTCATCATATCATGGGGGACTATGTGGATGATATACTAGAAAAGTCTTCTAGGGCAGATCACATACAGGTTCTAGGGCAAATCTTTGACAAAATAAAAAATATCAAGTAAGACTCAATCCAAAGAAGTGTGTCTTCAGGGTAACTTTAGGAAAACAGGTCGGATACATTGTATCTCACAGAGGCATTGAAGTAGATCCAACAAAAGTCAAAGCTATAGTGGAAATGCCTCCACCAAAGAATCTGAAAGCACTAAGGAGCCTTCAAGGAAGGTTAGAATCCATTAGGTAGTTTATCTCACAGCTAGTGGATAAATGTCAACCATTTCAACACTTGCTCCAAAAGGATGTCTCATTTCGATGGGATGAGAAGTGTCAAGCAACATTTGATCATCTCAAAGAATATCTAACTACACCTCTTGTCTTGGTACCACCAGTCGCCGATAGGCCATTGATCTTGTACATCTCAACTACAACTACAGCCCTAGGTGCTCTTCTAGCATAGCATGATGAGTCAGGAAAAGAGCATGCACTTTATTATATCAGTCAAACCTTAGTGGGTTATGAACTCAATTATTCACCTATGGAAAGAGCTTGTTTAGCCTTAGTGTTCGCTTACCAAAAGTTGTGGCATTACATGCTAAACCAACATACAAATCTTATAGCAAAATTGATCCATTAAAGTATCTTCTAGCAAAAGCAACTCTCACAGGTAGACTAACTAAATGGGTTATGATCCTTAGTGAGTTTAACATTGAGTATATGGATCGTAAAGCAATCGAGGGACAAGCCCTAGCAGATCAACTAGCAGAAGCACCTATGACAGATGTAAATCCTATGGTATTTGACTTTCCAGATGAGAATCTCTTCACTCTTTCTACCTTAGTAATGTGGAAATTGTATTTTGATGGTTCTTACACACAACATGATTTGGGGGCTGGCATCCTTTTTATCACACCACAAAATGACAATATCCCAAAGTCATATCGGCTTGCATTTCCTTGCACCAACAACATAGCCAAGTATGAAGCACTCCTCATAGATCTCAATACAATAGTTCAATGGGACATCAAAGAACTACAGGTATACGGAGACTCACAACTAGTCATTCGACAAGTCACTGATGGGTACCAAACAAAAGATGAAAAGTTGGTCCCCTACAAGCAACTAGTGGATGCCTACAAACCACACTTTTCTAGCATCACTTTTGAACAAATTCCAAGAGAGTATAACATGGCTGCAGACTCTATGGCCTCTATGGGGTCACTTATAGACATGCCTGCAAACACATAGAAATGTGAATTCTTGATCGAGCAATTATTGATACCAGCCATTGATGTTCCAACTACTGAAATCATCTGTGAACTTGTTGGTCCCAATTCCCCATGGTATGATGATATCTATGAATACCTTAAACACAAAACCTTTCCCTTTGAGTTATCTACAACCCAACGCAAAACCTTTATCCGTTGATCCTCCCATTACACCATTCTGGGTGACACACTTTATCGCCAAAGTCTCGATGGTATCCTCTTATGATGTCTTAACACAGAAGAAGCTGATGCTACCTTACTAGACATACACGAAGGTGTCTGTGGTACACATTCTACTGGTCCTAACCTCACTAAGAAGATACTCCGAATAGGGTATTATTGGCTTACAATAGAACAAGATGCTTTACAATTTGCTAAGAAGTGTCTACAATGCCAGCAGCATAGAGATTTGATTCACGCACCAGCTCATGAACTACAACCTGTTACAAATCCATGGCCTTTTTCTCAATGGGGTCTCGACCTCATAGGACAAATCCACCCATCCTCATCCAATGGCCACAAATTCATCATTACCGCCATTGAGTACTTCATGAAGTGGGTTGAAGCCATTCCCATGACTTATATCACCTGCAAGCAAATAGCCAAGTTGGTGCAGGAGCACCTAACACAAGGTGGCCTCTGTGAGGCATTTAAATTCATGTTTGTTTATAAAATCATGTTTTGTGTTGTAATAAGGTCTATTTGACCAATGCATGTCATTTCAGTGTGTTTCTAGGTTTATTTTATAAGTTCCAAGGGGCTTAGGGCACTTTTGTCAAGTTGTAATGGCATAATGTCAAAAATAGGGCAGTAAGGTAGTTGGAGGTTGTTTAGACAGTTGTCTCCCAGTCGCTTGGAATCGATTTGGTGTTCCTCGGGGCAAGCTTATAAACCCCAGAGAAATGAATCAAAGGCATATAGATTAGGTATTGTAATCAGATCGAAGAGGAGATTGAATGTAATTGTGCGAATGTAATTGTGATTGTGCTAAGGAGAAATAAAGATTATTCTGTTCTGTTAGTTTGATTTTCAGTTCTTATAATTACAAATTGTTTAGCTGTATATTTCCATTCTCCTGTGCTTTCCATTGTTGTGATATGGCAATGTGAAGCATTCCACTGATAAGATTTCTGTCGAAATCAGTGGAATGGCTTTGTTGTACAATATGTGTTTTTTGTTCCCTATTTTGTTTTCCTATTCGACGGTGCAGAGGAACAAATTGGAGTGTGTACAGTAGATCGCCTAGCATCTCCATGTGCTAGGGTTTGATTGGAGGAGTTGGAGCTGTTATCAGTGAGACAGGGGCATCGACGAAACATTGCTCGCTCGAAGCGATAAGGGTGGTTTGGTTGAAGAGAGGTTCGAGCCATTGAAAGGAAGTCACGACCTAAGATTCAGATCGGTGCATTAGCCGGACAGGTATTCAAGTCTCACTGAAGACAAAGACATCAGTGTGTTGGTGAAACCAACCTCAACATGGCCGATAAGAACAATCTTGCTGATAAGCGAGAGACGTAGGTCATACATCAGGGAGAGTTGTGGAGTGATAAGTTGCAAGGTGGCTGACAGAGTAAGTCTTACCGATAGAGGCTCCCCATCACAAGTTTATCCTTAACTACCTCATTTGTCGGTATGGTATCCCCCAAGCCATTGTCATAGATAATGGGAGATCATTCAAGAATCAAGATGTCCGTGCCTTGTACACCCAATACAATATCCAACATCACTTTTCAACTCCCTACTATCTGCAAAGTAACGGCCAAGATGAGGCTTCCAACTAAACCATTCTCAAAATCCTCAAGAAAATGGTCAATGAAGATGGTTGTGATTGGCACCTGCAACTCAATCCTGCCCTATGGGCCTACCACACTAGTATCAAAACACCAACTGTTGCCACACCCTATGCCTTGGTCTATGGCTCTGAAGCCATTCTACCTATAGAGGTTGAGATCCCATTCCTCAGAGTATCAATGCAGCATCTGATTGATGGAGAGGAGTATTGCACTTCTAGATTAGCTGAGCTAGAATTACTAGATGAGAGGTGCCTTGCCGCACTTAATCATCTCCATGTGTATCAAAATTGCCTTCGGTGCAACTATAACAAGAAGATCAAAGAAAGATGGTTTCAAGTTGGTGATCTACTCTTAAAAGAAAATTAGAGAAATCAAGCAGATTGAGAAGAGAAGGGCAAGTTTGATCCTAATTGGTTAGGACCCTTTGTTATGACAACAACATATGGATCAGGAGATTATACTTTAGCTACACTTGACGACATTCCTCTAGATGAGCCAATCAACAGTGTTCATCTCAAGAAGTTTTATGCCTGATCCTTAGAGTATCCATGTCAAAAAAAAAAAAATCCATCCTCTAGTGAAAACCTGGTAAACATGCGCCTTGGATAAGTACCATAGTGAAAACCTGGCAAACATGTGCTATGTGTAGAGTCAGCATCCATCATCTATTGAGTCTTATTCATTCCATGTCCATTTCACAACAAACTTCATCCATCCATCCATAATAAAACCATTGACCTTATTTGCATTTCCATCTCCCTATCTAGAATATCTTGGAAATTTGTCAATGTCCATCGTTGTCATCCCACATCTTGATCTATGTCAACAGTTATCACTGTCTTGTCCTAGGTCAAACTTTCTATGTCTTCTCCATCATCAGCTATCCTATGTTAGTCAACCACAAAATAACTCTACCAGAATGGGGGCAACTATTTCCTTACCCTAGGTCTAGGAATGGATCCTTGTTCGTGGTTCACAAAAGCACAAACACTTCAAACACTTCCAACACTTCAAAAAACACAAACACTTCAAACACTTCATCCTTTAAAGCAAAGTACAAACAAAAACAAAAGAACTTCAAAACCAAAACAAAAACAAAAACACGACAACATTATCCTACATCATCAAATACAAACTAGAACTACATATCATCTCCTCTCACTCTTAAGGTACCTTGATCCCGTGGATATGGGTATGTAGGTAGTCTGGAATACAAAGGAAGTATCTAGTACTCAGGTACATAAGATATCATCATTTCACCAACCCAACCTCAAACACCTTGACCTGCTCATCACTTTACCAAGAACTACATATTATCATTTTTCATCTTTCCTCATAATGTGCCTTGATCCAGTGGATACAAGGTATGTAGGCAGTCTAGAATATGAAGGATGTATCCAATACTTAGGCACATATGATTTATCATTCTTCACCTATTTAAATCCATCGACATGTCATCTTTCTAGTCTTCCATTTATCAAAATCCATTCACCTTGACTTGACTAACTCAAGAAGCAAAACAACAAACAAACACATCCTTTTAAAGAAAAAGTCCTTAACAAACTTGAAGCAAAGAAACTTATAGAGCCATATACTCTCCTACATATCAATTGCCAACATCAGCTAAGTCAATCTCAACCAAGCAACAGATCAACACACTTGTCTTATATAGAATGTTCCATGATCAAAACTAGACTAAGCATCTTATACGACATGTTGCATTTCCTAAAACCAAACATTATCCTTTCAATAGATAACACCCTTTAATGGACACATCGTTTCTACGATAAGGCTATTATCTACCCAACCAATCTAATCTATCTTGAGAAACCTCTTTGGCAAGAGAATATGTTGGTTGTATGTTTACTTTGTAAGTCAATCAATTTGCTTTTTGGTTTATATTTTTTTCCTTTTTCCATTTGCTATTCAAGACTACCTTGATTTATCTATATCTTGGTATATTGCGATACAGTAAGGATTGGGGGCATAGTCATTACTTTTGTGTGCCGTGTTTGAGGAATGACCTTTAGTATCTTTCGTAGCAACATATTTATCTTGTGTGAGTGTTACAACCTAGCATCTTACATATTAATATTCTTCTTGCATTTATGTATTGAAGTTTATTTTATGTTTAAGACAATGGCTCATTCACATATCCAACAAGGTTACATTATGTCTAAGGGATCTAAGTTCAAACCGCTTGCTTTTAGAGTCAACGTCCTCACACTCGGATATCACAGCACCTTGGTCATTTATACCTTAGTGGTAAACTATCCATGTGCTATATCAAAAATAAGGATTGCTCTTTATAAACATTTGTGAAACCCTTACAACAAACTAATCTATTTAACCATCCATTTATCCATGTCATTATATAGTTTTTCAAACAAGGATTGATCAACTAACTTTTCTATCATGTTCTATTCTATCTTCACTTTCTTCTATCCAACCTCATTCATCTCAAGCAAAATCTTCTTGTCAAGCATCAACCCAGTTCTTCTATTGCTTCCCTGTATTTCCTCTCGAGGGGGCATCCTATGCTAGCTACACAGGGGCATCAAAATTGTATCATGTCTTCAACAATCATTCTTTGACGCAATGCTATAAACTGCATTGCATCACAGAGGGGCAAAATGTAGACACCCTAAAATGACCAGGTCTTCAAATCACTTGCATTTCATCTAATCTGTCTAAACACCTGCATTTCAACAATAAATTAAATAATTTCAATTATTTAATTAAATCATTATCCTTTTTCAAATTTCAAATCCACATTAATTAAATAAATCCCATTATTCAATTAATTCATCACAAATCCTCTCTTATCTACAATTAAATAATTTTTATTATTTAATTAAATCAAATTGTTCTTCCAAATCTAAATAAATCAATCAAATTTATTTAAATTATCTCAATCTCTAAAAATAAAATATAATCAAATATTTTATTTATTCTTCAAAATCATGCACAATCAATTAAATAAATTTATTTATTTAATTTCAATTATCTTTCCAATTCCTCTAAAAATATCATGTTAACTCATGTGCACAACCAGTCTTATTTTTAGAACTCTAAAAAAAACAAATTACAAGTTGAGTTAATTGACTTAATCAATCTTGTTTTTATCAAGAACTCTTAAATTAGAAAGAAAAAACATTCTAATTTTTGAAATCAAATCTATCTTTATCAAAAAAGCAATTATCTTAATAATAATACCTTTTTGGAGTGACACATGTCGTGTGCACATTCATCATGAGTTATTTGATTTAGCTCATCCTTTGATTCTATGGATTTATTTCATCCGTTGATCGACCATGTTTGAAACCTATATAAACGCCCCTAATGTCCTTCACAAATCCTCTTCAATCATTATTCTTAGGCATTCCTTAACAGTGAATTGAGCATACATCACATCATTGAGTACATCGATCTTTTGAGCACGAACACAACCTACATCCGCTTGTTGCAAACATGGTTTCACAATGTTATCGAGCAATCTACATTCATACAAAGAGAACTATACAATCTAGGTGAAGTCTTTCTTGTTTTAATTTGATTTATTGATATTGGCTTTTTACTTAGATCAATCTCTTTATGTTATGGGTAATTGAATTGTTATTATCATTGACTTTTGATCTTATCATTTGACCTCTCAATTTTTCCTCATACACAACCACATTACATTTTGGTGAACCCATGTTTTAAAGAATTGGTATCCTTTTTACATCAGATTTAGATTGCAAACCCTCTTTTATGAAAAGTGTATGCATTGAATCTTGATTGATATCTTTAACTTTTCATTTACAGAGTTTAAAATTACAACTTTATGACTTGCATAGTGATATCTTGTTTAATCTTTGCAAAGTTTATGCTATCTTGTTTACATTCAAGTCTTGGGTTAATTAGAACATGTTATAATGTCAGATTACTTTTTACAAGACTATAATGCATATAATGAGTCGTTTAGTTGTGATGGCTTTAATATGTTAGATGAAGCCCTTGAGGACTTTATCTTGATTGAATATTCCACTACAACTTCTAAACCATCTGTAGACACCCTAAAATGACCATGTCATCACTTCACTTGCATTTCATCAAATTTGTCTAATCACCTACATTTCAACATTAATTAAATAATCTAATTATTTAATTAATTTCATCAGGATCATCAATGTCTTCCAAAACTCCTAAATTCAAAATTAATTGAATAAATTCTATTAATTTAATTAATTTAATCAAAATCAACTTTATTCTCCCAAAATTAAATAATTTTAATTATTTAATTAATTCATTATCATCTTCGAAAATTCAAATCCATATCAATTGAATAAATTAATTATTTAATTAATTATCTTCAAAATCCTCTTATCTACAATTAAATAATTCTCATTATTTAATTAAATCAAACTGTTCTTCCAAATTTAAATAAATCATGCAAATTTATTTAAATTATCTCAATCTCTAAAAATAAAATATAATAAAATATTTTATTTATTCTTCTAATCATGCACAAACAATTAAATAAATAATTTTTTTTAATTTCCTCAAAAAATCTTCCAAAATCTTCTAAAAATAAATCTTGTTCATCATGCACACAAAATTAAATAATTTATTATTTAATTTATCTCAAATCATCCAAAAAATAAATTATAAGTTGAGTTAATTGACTTAATCATTATTGTTTTTATTACCAACTCATAAATTAGAAAAAAACATTTCTATTTTTACGAAATCTAAAGATATGTCTATTCCATGTCTTTGCTAAATCAAGTAGTTACTCAAGCAAAAATCAATTTTTGTGTGACACATGTTAGGTGCACATTCATCATGAATTCTAGATTTATCTCATCCATTGATTCCATTGAATTTTCTAGACCGCTAATCGATCATGTTTGAAACCTATATAAACCCCCCTTATCTCCATAACAAATCCTCTTCGATCATTGATTCTCAGGCATTCTAGCGCTTGGAGCACACATCGCATTGTTGAGCACACTTCTACCTTTTGAGCACAAACACAATCTACATGCACTTGTTGCAAACATGGTTTCATAATTTGAAGAGCAATCTACATTCGACCAAGAGATCCAAACAATCTAGGTGATAGATTCTTTGTTTGTAATTTGATTTATTCATTGATTTGGTTATTGCTTAGATAGATCTTTTGATGTTATGGGTAATTAAGTTGTTATTATCATAACTTTTGATCTTATCATTCAACCTCTCAATTTTTCCTATACACACCGTCATTTCAAATAATAGTAAATACAATCTATGTTCCTAAACAACAAGAAGAACCTGTGAAGCCAAAAATATGTTGCAAGTATGGGCCTAACTAGTGTTGTCATTGATGTCAACATACTCTTGTTACATTGATGATAAGGATTGGATGAGCTAAATGCTGAGGATATTGAGAAAATTAGTCCTTTCAGGAACATAGAAGAACAGTGAAGACAGTGAGGTAAAGATCCCAGCTAAGATGAAGATCAGAGGATGTGCATCAAAGGGTTTGTAGATATGTGTCTTAATATGACCTAGCAAAGATTTTAGAGGTGTGCATGAAGATCTGAAGAAGTTATGGCCACTTAAGTAAAACCAGTTCTGGCAGATGTTTAGAGGTGACAGAGTGACACAGATAGGTCCGGTGAGATCCAAAAATGCAATATCTTGTTCTATAGATTTGGTGGAGTATTTAGGAAGTCAATGTGAATTGACAGCTCAATTGGTTCGTGGTCTAGAGGTCCGCAAGCATCTATTCCAATATGACAGTGATGACAGACTGTGTTCTTGAGGTTCCAGATGAAAGAGAGAATGATTTCAGTAAGCAGAAGTAGTGTGGATGTTCTTGGTGATTCAGGAAAGCTTGTGGAGGTCTTTTGATTGTGTCTAGTTTGTGTTGGTGGTCCGCATTGAAGATTGAGCTTGTAATTGAAGAATTACTTCCAGATGATGATGTTCTTCCTAAGACTAGCCGACCGGATGAGTTACACATCCTACGAATGATCTTGAAGATATTCTATGAAGAATGGCGTGTTCCTAAAGGAAGATTGAAGTCTCAGATTTGTGTGGCCGATAGTGTGTTGATCCATGTGAAGTCTTTTTGTAATTATTCATGTTTTATTTATGTATTTGCTCTATGCCGACTTGGATGATTATCCCTAAGTCGATGTCTTGTATAAATAAGGAGTTGTAAAGTCATTTCAAAGGTATCTTGTGGAGATGAAAGGGTGGTAGAGAGGAGCAGAGTGAAAGGTAGAGCAGAAGTATCGGGCTTAAATGGAATTGACTCAAGCATGGTGAAGATGCTATTCTTCAGTTCAAGTATGTAATACTTATTATTCTGTAGACAATGTGTCTCCTGTAGGCAGTGAGCCTCTTGTGAGCAGTGTGCTCAGGTAGTGAGCCCTAATTGGCATGTGCCATTTTGTTCTTCCTATTCTTTTAATAGAGAATATAATCTTGGGTTAGTCACCCCATGGTTTTTCCCTTAACTGAGTTTTCCATGTCAAAACTCTTGGTGTCATATGTGTTAATGTGTTGCTGCTCTTGATTTGTTGCATTATGTTTCCATAATGGATTTATTATTATGCTGTTGATTTAAGAAAAGGATTTAAGTGATTAATTGCAAGAAAAATTTGGACAAATGATTCACCCCCCCTCAGTTGTCTATCCTAAATCTAACAATTGGTATCAGAGCCAAGTTCCTCTAAAAGGAGCTTAACTACTTGAGGAGATCCAAGATGTCGTCCTAAAAAAAAGATAGTCCGAGGTTTGATGGAACCAATTTCACTCTTTGGAAAATTCGCATGGAATGCCAATTGCAATGTATGGGAATGCAGTATTAGATCATGGATTCAAAGAAGTATGATCCTCCACAGAATGGTCCACGTACCGTAGATGAAATCAGAGATGTTGAAAACAATCTGCGAACTAAAGAAGCTCTTCTAAGTGCCTTATCTGATTTAGAGCTAACAAATGTTGTTGATCTAAAAACTGCATATGAGATTTGGCAAAAACTGGAACTTCTGCATGAATGAGACAAGTATGTTAAATGTGTTAAGCTATAGAGTCTGAAAGGAAAATTTGAAAACCTGAAGATGAGAGAAGATGAAAATATCACTACATTTATGCCAAGAGTAAATGAGCTTGTTTGTGGCATTAGATGTGCTGGTGGAATCCTGGATGAAGATGAGATTGTTAGCAAAGTTCTCAGATCCCTTCTTGATTCTTACAAATATAAGGTTACTTGAAGAATTCAGATCCTTTTCAGGTATCACAAGAGATTAATTGGTTTGTAAATTGGCTGCATTTGAATTGACTGAGTTTGGAGATACCCCCCCAATACTAAATCTGCATTCAAAGCTAGTGCCTCTACAAAAGGAAAACAAAAGTTTTATCCAGGAGAGAACTCTTCAAAGAAACTATCATGGTATGAAAAAGCAAGAAAAGACTTGGAAGAAGATGAAGCAGAAGCTGTTCAACTTGAAGCCCTTATTGCAAAAAGACTGCCAAGAGGATCCGATAAGTATGAGGAGAAATTGCCTTTTAAATGTTTTAACTGCAATAAGATTGGTCATTTTGCCTCAAGGTGTCTGAAAAGATTTTCAAGGCCAAATCCTAACAGATCAAGGTTCCAAAAGAAATGTTACTATGTTCATGAAGATGATGATAACGAAGGAGTAACAGATGATGAATCAGAGACAAGAAACAAATCCAGAAGTGACTGGGTGTTTATTGCCATCAAGGAAGAAGATCCAATGCCCTCTAAATCTATCAATCATAAAATTGTAGAAAGAGCTCTGGCTGCCCAAGTTAAAGAAAAGGATGAATGGGTCATTGATAGTGGATGCTCTCACCATATGACAGGTGACAAAAATAAGTTCATAGATTTGGAAAAGTATGAAGGAGGAGTGGTAAAATTTGGTGATAATTCTGCAGGCAGAATCAGAGGTAGAGGAACCATTTCTTTTGATGGAAAGAACAAAACCAGTAATGTACTGTATGTTGAAGGTCTGAAGCACAATCTTCTCAGTGTTGGGCAGTTGGTGGACAAAGGCTATGATCTTTGATTCAAAAATGGAAAATGTAAGATCTTTGAAAGTTCTGGAACAAAGATTACCTCCGATACTCAAACAAAAGGTAATATCTTCCACTTGGTTGGTACTGGTAAAAGTTGTTTATTTGTTCAAATTGATCAGAATTGGTTGTGGCATAGAAGAATGTGTCATGTGAATTTTGAGAGATCTTCCAAGACTAGTGAAACCTACTAATAGTTTGTGCAAAGAATGTCAGTTGGGTAAGCAGAGCAGAGTCACATTCAAAAGTAAGGAACAGTCTTCTACCAAATTATTGGACTTAGTTCATACTGATCTATGTGGTCCGGAAAGAATCAGGAGTGTGCAAGGTAATAGATACTTCATGCTATTAATTGATGATTACTCCTGAATGATGTGGGTGACTTTTCTAAAAGAGAAATCAGAGGCTCTTGAGAAATTTAAAATATTCAAAGCTATGGTAGAGAATGAAACCGGATTGAACATAAAATGTCTGAGGTCTGATAGAGGTGGAGAATTCACATCCGGTGAGTTCATAGAATTTTGTGAGAAACATGGGATAAAAAGACAGTTGTTTGCTCCAAGCACTCCACAGCAGAATGGAGTAGTGGAGAGAAAGAACTGGACCATCCAGGAAGCATCTAGAACCATGATGATGGAAGAAAATGTTCCTCAGATCTACTGGAGAGAAGCTGTAAGCACTGTAGTCTATACGCTTAATCAAGTACAAATCAGAAGCAATACTGGTAAGACTCCTTATGAACTCTGGTTTGGCATCACTCCGACTATGAGGTATTTCATAGTCTTTGGTAGCAAATGTTACAGTAAAAGAGATGAAGATCTAGGTAAATTTGATGCTAGAAGTGATGAAGGAATATTCTTGGGTTATTCTATTCAAAACAAAGCATAATGATGTTATAACAAGAGATTGAGGAAGATTGTAGAAAGTACAAATGTGAAGGTTGATGAATGTATTGAAAAACCCTCAAGGTTTTATGAATATGATGAAGATGATCAGAATGATGTTTTTGTTCAAGAAGTCCAAGCCCCTTCTGAAATTTAGATTCAAACTGATCTGGTGTATCAGGAAGAAGAGATAAGTTTGAATGAACCAGTTCAAGAATCAGAAGTGCAAGAAATTCCCAAAATTCCTAGTTATGTAAGACTGAATCACTCTAAAGATCAGATCATAGGTGATAAAAGTAAAGGTGTTCAAACAAGAAAAAAGATTTCTCAAGACTCCGAAGAGTATTGTTTGATTTCAAAGATTGAACCAAAGTCAGTAAATGAAGCATGCAATGATGAAAGCTGGACTAAAGCAATGGAGGAAGAGTTGATGCAAATTGAGAAAAACCACACTTGGGATCTTGTTCCTAGACCAAAAAATAAGAATCTGATTGGAACCAAATGGGTCTTCCGGAATAAACTAAATGAAGATGGTGAAGTAGTCAGAAACAAAGCCAGATTAGTCTGCAAGAGTTACTCTGAAGTAGAAGGAGTTGATTTTCAAGAAACTTTTGCTCTGGTGGAAAGGATTGAAGTAGTTAGATTATTTCTTGCCTTTGCCACCTTCAAGGAATTCAAAGTATATCAGATGGATGTTAAGTCTATCTTCCTAAATGGTGACTTAGAAGAAGAAGTTTACATTGAGCAACCGGATGGATTTCAATTATCTGATCATGGTGATATGGTCTGCAAGTTGAAGAAAGCACTGTATGGACTCAAGCAATCCCTAAGATCCTAGTATGAAAGATTGGATAAGCATCTTTTAAAGATTGGTTTCAACAAAGGTACTACTGATAGTAACTTGTACTTCAAAATTGATCATGAAAATATCTTGATTGTTGAAGAATTTGTTGATGATATCATTTTTGGAGGAAGAGATAGTATGTGCAAAACTTTTGCAAATCAAATGAAAAGTGAAATTGAAATGTCCATGTTTGGGGAAATGAATTTCTTCTTGGGTCTGCAAATCATTCAAACAAAGAAAGGAATCTTCATTTCTCAGACTAAATATGTGAAAGAATTGTTGAAGAAATTTGGGATGGAAGACTCAAAACCAATGAATACCCCCATGACAACCAGATGTAAATTCAGAAAAGATGATGACTCTCCTAAGGCTGATCAGAAAAAGTATAGGTCAATGATTAGAGGATTATTGTATCTCACTCAAACTAGACCTGACATTATGAATGTTATTGGTCTTGTTGCTAGATTCCAAGATGATCCTAGAGAATCTCATGTCATGGCAATCAGGAGGATTTTTAGATATCTAAAAGGGACAGTTGAGTATGGATTGTGGTATCCCAAAGATCATGAATTTTCTCTTCATACATATACAGATGCGGATTGGGTAGGAGATGTGGATGACTGGAAGAGTACCAATGGTGGAGCATTCTTTTTGGGGAAGAGATTGGTTTCTTGGCTGAGCAAGAAACAAGAGGCAATATCTTTGTCCACTGCAGAAGTAGAATATATTGCAGCAGCAGGTAGTTGCACTCAAGTATTGTGGATGAAGCAAATGCTAAGAGATATCAGAGTGGAGTATGAAGAACCTATCACAATCTTCTGTGATAATTCAAGTGCAATTAACATATCAAAAAATCTGGTGTTGCATTCAAAGACTAAACATATATCCATCAAGTTTCACTTTTTGAGAGAGCAAATGAACAAAAATGAAGTCATATTGCAATTTGTGCCTTCCAAGGATCAGATTACAGATATTTTTACTAAACCTCTACCTAAAGACTCTTTTGAGTATCTCAGTGAGAAGTTAGGGGTTATTACCCCTCTAGTTCTAAATTAAGGTGCACTGATGTGCATCAGTCCGGTGGATCTCACATTCATATCTTGTGGTTCGGATTGATGATGGGAAGCTACTACTCAAGGAGAGTAGCTGATATGATTTTGAAGTAATGCAAGTATGTTCCCTTTGCCATTGATGTTAAAGGGGGAGAGAAGACATGTGAAAAATAAGTAGTTGTTGATCAAAGGGGAGCAGTAAAGGAAAAGAAGACATGTGAATGGTTGTTGTTGATAGGGGGAGTTATGTCAGTGAGGAGAAGTTCTTGTCTTAATGGTTAAAACAATTTTTCACATCATATGTTGCCATCAATGACAAAGGGGGAGATTGTTGCAAGTATGGGCCTAACCGGTGTTGTCATTGATGTCAACATACTCCTGTTGCATTGATGATAAGGATTGGATGAGCTGAATGCTGAGGATATTTAGAAAATTAGTCCTATTAGGAACAGAGAAGAATAGTGAAGACAGTGAGGTAAAGATCCCAGCCAAGATGAAAATCAGAGGATGCACATCAAAGACTTTGTAGATATGTGGCTTAATATGATTTAGTAAATATTTTAGAGGTCCGAATGAAGATTTGAAGAAGTTATGGCCACTTAAGTAAAACTGGTTCTGGAAGATGTTCAGAGGTGACAGAGTGACATAGATAGGTCCAGTGAGATCTGGAAATGCAATATCTTGTTCTGCAGATTTGATGGAGTATTTAGGAAGTCAATGTGAATTGACAACTCAATTGGTTCATGGTTTGGAGGTCCGCAAGTATCTATTCCAATATGACAGTGATGGAAGACTATGTTCTTGAGGTTCCAAATGAAAGAGAGAGTGATTTTAGAAATTAGTAGTGTGGATGTTCTTGGTGATTCAAGAAAGCTTGTGGAGGTCTTTGGATTGTGTCTAGTTCATGTTGGTGGTCCACATTAAAGATTGAGCTCGTAATTGAAGAATTACTTCCAGATGATGATATTCTTCCTAAGTCTGGCTAACCGGATGAGTTACACATCCTGCGGATGATCTTGAAGATGTTCTGTGAAGAATGGTGTGTTCCTAAAGGAAGATTGAAGTCTCAGATCTATGTGGCCAATAGTGTGTTGATCCACATGAAGTCTTTTTGTAATTAGTCATGTTGTATTTATGTATTTGCTCTATTCCAACTTGGATGATTATCCCTAAGTCGATGTCTTGTATAAATAAGGAGTTGTAAAGTCATTTCAAAGGTATCTTGTGGAGATGAAAGGGTGGTAGAGAGGAGCAGAGAAAAAGGTAGAGCAGAAGTATTGGGCTTAAATGGAATTGACTCAAGCATGGCGAAGATGCTATTCTTTAGTTCAAGTATGTAATACTTATTATTCTGTAGACAGTGTGTCTCCTGTAGGCAGTGGGCCTCTTGTGGGTAGTGAGCCCTAATTGGCATGTGCCATTTTATTCTTCCTATTCTTTTAACAGAGAATACAATCTTGGGTTAGTCACCCCATGGTTTTTCCCTTAATTGGGTTTTCCATCTCAAAAATCTTGGTGT
Organism: Cunninghamia lanceolata; assembly: GCA_027924645.1. Taxonomy (NCBI): domain Eukaryota; kingdom Viridiplantae; phylum Streptophyta; class Pinopsida; order Cupressales; family Cupressaceae; genus Cunninghamia; species Cunninghamia lanceolata. Next base: position 8,021,975 of record BSBN01000445.1, read on the forward strand.
CATATGTGTTAATGTGTTGTTGCTCTTGATTTGTTACATTATGTTTCCATAATTGGTTTATTATTATGCTACTGAATTAAGAAAAGGATTTAAGTGATTAATTGCAAGAAAGTTTTGGACAACTGATTCACCCCCCTCTCAGTTGTCTGTCCTAAATCTAACAAAATAGTGGTCAACCTGTGTTTGGATGTAGTTGAATCACAATCTAAACTAGTGCTCACTATTAGAGGTCTTCCACCTTCTTCTCAACCTCCTAATTACATCTATAACTATGCTAAACAAATAACACATTGAAGTCAACAAGAAAGATCACAAAAACTTAGTCATACTATGGTTTCTCATTCATATAACACATGAAATAAAAAATAGACTAAACAACAATCAAGCATTCTAATATCTTTACCAGCTTCTCAACCTATGCTTCCTCAAGGACCTCATTGAACACAATAAGTTGGTCAAGATTATGATCTTGTTGAGCAGCTTCGTGCTACTCCTGCAAAGATTTCTCTTTGGGAGCTTATACAAACTTTGCCTACATACCATCGAATGCTCCAAGAAGTTGTACAAAAGGTGATTGTACCACCTGCTATGAAGCCGAATGATGTAGAAGCTCTTTTAGACTATATGCATGTGATAAAAACATACATTTTGTTTCAGCAACATGAGTTGCCTCCTATTGAAGTTCAAAATCAATATGATCCTTTAATTATTTTCATCACTATAAACAAGAAATTGATCAAGCGAGTTATGATTTATAATGGATCAACTCTTAATGTTTGTGGTATTAATTTATTACATAAGATTAAGATTGATACTTCCTTAATTAAACCAGACATAATTAGCATTCGTGGCTTTGACAATGTTGGAAGACAATCTATAGGCAATATAACTTTACCTGTACAAGTTGGACCTATGATTTTGTCTTCTTTGATTCATGTCATGCCTGGTCCTTTATCATACAACATGATTCTTGGTATACCTTGGATTCATGCATTGGGGGCAGTTCCATCTACCCTTCATCATTTAATCAAGTTTATTTATGCAAATAAACTTCATACCATTGAAGCTGATCCAAAACTAGATAATTATTTACATATTGAAATGCAAAAACAAGTTGTTCATCATAAGATTCTAAATAACTTGAAGGTTGATAAATCAACTCCTCTTACTATAGGTAATGTTGTACAAGAGTCTCAATAGTTGAATGCATTCCTTGGTGAAGATTGGGGTTCATTAGACTTTACTCCTGCCTCCATGGGAGAATACAACTTAACAATCCTAATTCTAAAACTTCAAATGTTGCATCGATTTCATCTAAGAACTCTATTCAGAAACATAAATTTTCTTTAGTCATAAACACATAAAACACTCTCACTTACACTATAGACTATGAGACCTACGAGGCCCCACCTTCTTCTAAAGAGATGGCCTCTCTTTATGGTCAGGGATTTCAGATTCTCTATAAGAATTGTGACTATGTAGGTAATGGTTGTAGTGTTAATCAACAAGGAATTTGAGTACCTATAGAAGCTTCTTCATGCCACTACTTGAGTGCTATTAGATATAATCCTTTCAAGGAAACCAAAGATCGAAGACGTACTAATTGTAATGTGAACACAATATCAATACTCAATTTGATATTTCCTAAGATGATAGACATGAATTGTCCTCCAAGAGATATTCCTTTAGATACCTTTTCAATAGATGAAGCAATAATAGAAGTCTTGGGAGCTTATGACAATGTTCCTCATTATCATCACAAGCGTGGATTGCCTTATCATTTAAATGCTGATGTGTACTTTGTAAAATCCACTGACTTGGTAAACATTGCTAATGAAGAGTTTGAAGAATCTTCACAATCACCCAATCTCATAGACCCCAGTACTTTACTCAATGGAAAGACTATCAAAGTTTTTATGGAAAAAGATAATACTGAAATGGTGATTCCTATAGGTGATTGTTTAAGTACTGAAGAAAAAGAAGACATGACCAAGCTTTTACATGAGTTTAAAGAATTATTTGCTTGGAATTATTCGAATATGCCTTGCATTGATCCTAAGATTGTAACACATAATATTGTATTACAACCTGATGCTAAACCTTTTAAATAGAAGATCCATAAGATGAATCCTAAGGTTGGATGGTTATTTAAAGCTAACATAGAAAAGTTTTTACAAGCTGGTTTTATTCGCTCTATTAATTACTCACCTTGGATTTCAAACATTGTGGCTATCACTAAACCTGATAACTGTATTTAGAAGTGCATTGACTTTAGAGACTTAAATATTTCTTCTTTGAAAGATGATTTTCCTCTTCCAAATATTGATATGATTGTTGATTCAATAGCTAGCCATGAATTACTTTCCTTGATGGTTTTTCAAGATATAATCAAATTTTCATCAACCCTCAAGATCAATATAAGACAACTTTCATAACCTCATGGGGAACATTTTGTTTGGTTATCATGCCATTTGGATTAAAGAATGTGGAGCAACTTATCAATATGCTATGACTCTTATTTATCATGATTACATGCATCATATCTTAGAGGATTATGTTGATGATATTCTTGTGAAGTCTATTCTTCGCTAGTATCATGTCATGATCCTCTGTCAAATCTTTGAGTCAGTAAAGAAATACAACATGCTCTTGAATCCTCGTAAATGCATCTTTGGCATAGACAGTGGAAATCTATTAGGGTTTATAGTTTTGCATTGTGGTATTGAAGTAGACACAAAGAAAATTGACACGATCATTAATATGCCAACACCTAAGAACATATCTCAATTTTATAGTTTACAAGGGAAGATACAGGCCATTTGTCAATCTATCTCATAACTTAGAGATAGGACTCACCCTTTTACTCAACTACTAAAGAAGGATTCAAAATTTCAATGGAATTTTGATTGTCAGAAATATTTGAAGACTTAAAAATATATCTAAATAATCCTCCTATTCTATAACCTACTACTGCTGATAGACATTTTCTTCTTTACACCTCAGCATCTAATAATGCTCTTGTAGCTTTATTAGCACAACATGATACTGAAGGAAAAGAACTCGTTGTATATTACATCAATCAAACTTTTCTCAATTATGAAGTGCGATACACCATTATCGAGAAGCAGTGCCTAGCTCTTGTCTTTGCAACATAGAAGCTTAGGCATTATCTCTTAAATGCTAAAGTTCATGTCATGATAAAGTTTGATCCTTTGAAACATCTTTTTGCTAAAATAGATCTTTTAGCTCACCTTGCTAAATGGGTTATGTTATTAACAAAATTTGATCTCAAATTTATTTCTCAAAAAGTGATTAAAGGACAAGAATTAACCAACCATTTAGCTGAGGCACCCTCAGCTTTCTCTGTAAAAAATCATGAAGAATTTCCTGATGATCAAATTCTAAATATAAATATAGATGATAAATGGGAATTGTATTTTGATGGTTTACGATGTCGAACTAGCTCCGGTGCTGGTATCATACTAGTACCTCCTTTTGGTAAGCTGATTCCTCTATCTTACTATCTATATTTCTCATGCACAAACAACATTGTTGAGCATGAATCTCTCATTATAGGATTTCATGTCGCTTTGGCTCTCAACATCAAACATATTACCATATATAGTGATTCACAACTAATTGCGTGACAAATAATAAGATCATATCAAGTTAAATAAGATAAACTATCTCAATATTGTGATCTTGCCTTATCATTGTTAAAACAATTCACATCATTTTCAATTGACACTATTCCAAGGAAAGACAATCGACATGCAGATGTAATGGCAAGTGCAGCTTCCCTCATATCTTCTGTCGATTCTCCTAACGAATATCACTTTATCATTCATAATCTTAAAACACTTGCAATAGATGAGGCTGCACCCTTGGATGCTGACCTTTGTTGTAACACAAGTTTCACTACAACAAATCCCTGTGATTAGCTCCCTCTTTTGCTTCCACCCACTGTTTTAATGTATTTTTCCCCAATTTTTTGAAAAAGTCAGTGCTATTTATCGGGATGGTGCTGTTTTTGGCATTTTATGTGCCAATTAGAATAAGTAGGTGCTAAATTAGGCGTAAATTAGCACCTAAATTAGTGCCTAATTTAGCACCTAAATTAGTGCCTAATTTAGCGCCTAATTTAGTGCCTACTTTAACATCTAATTTAGCACCTAATTTAGTGCTAATTAGGGTTACTTGGGTTTAGGGGTATTATTTAGGGTTTAGGGTTTAGGGTTTTGGGGTTAGGGGTTAAGGTTTAGGGTTTAGGGTTTAGAGAGAGATAGAGGACCAATAGGGAGATATAGAGGAGACTGAGGGGAGAGATAGGGAGATAGAGAGTGAGGGACATGGCCAGAGACATAGGGAGAGAGATTGAGAGGTAGAGGGACAAAGGTGAGAGGGAGAGAGGGGAGAGATAGGGAGATAGAGGTTTAGGGTTTCTCAGGTTTAGGGGTTAGGGGTTAGGGTTTAGAGGCATTATTTAGGGTTTATAAAGAGAGAGGATGATAGGGAGATATAGAGGAGATTGTGGAGAGAGATAGGGAGATAGAGAGTTAGGCACATGGCCAATGACATAGGGAGAGAGATTGAGAGGTAGAGGGATGATAGGGGAGAGATAGGGAGATAGAGATTTAGAGTTGCTTGGATTTAGGGTTTAGGGTTGCTTGGGTTTAAAGAGAGAGAGAGATTGTGAGGTAGAGGGATGATAGAGAGATGGAGATAAGGGAGAGATACCTAGAGATAGAGGTTTAGGGTTTAGGGGTTATGGGTTGCAAATTAGGGGCATTATTTAGGGTTGAGGGAATTAGAGAGAGAGACTTCTTTTGACATGCAACTGTAAACCCTAAATAATGCCCCTAAACCCTAACCCCTAACCCTAAAACCATAAACCCTAAATAATACTCCTAACCCATAAACCCTAAACCTGAGAAACCCTAAACCCCTAAATCCTAAACTGCAAACCCCTAAACCCTAAACACTAAACCCAAGCAACCCTAAACCTCTATCTCCCTATCTCCCTATCTCTATCATTCCTCTACCTTTCAATATCTCTCCCTATGTCTCCAGCTATGTCCCTCACTCTCTATATCTCCCTATTGGTCCTCTCTCTCTAAACACTAAACCTTAAACCTCTAAACCTTAACCCATAAACCATAAACCCTAAATAATGCCTCCAAACCTTAACCCCTAAACCCTAAACTTGAGCAACCCTAAACCTCTATCTTCCTATCTCTCCCTTTTCTCCCTATCTCTATCATCCCTCTACCTCTCAATCCTTCTCCCTATTTCTCTAGACATCTCACTCACTCTCTATCTCCCTATCTCTCCCATCTATCTCCTCTATCTCTCCTGATCTGTCTCCTCTCTCTCTCTCTCTCTATCTAGCTATCTCTAAACCTGAGAAACCCTAAACCCCTAAACTCTAAATCCAATCAACTCTAAACCTCTATCTCCATATCTCTCCCCTATCTCCCTATCTCTATCATCCCTCTACCTCTTCATCTCTCTCCCTATGTCCCTGTCCATGTGCCCCACTCTCTATCTCCCTATCTCTCTCCTTCATCTCCTCTATATCTCCCTATCATTCATCTCTCTCTATAAAACCTAAACCCTAAACCCTAACCCCTAAACCTGAGAAACCCTAAACCCCTAAACCAAGTAACCCTAAACCTCTATCTCCCTATTACCTTTGTCCCTCTACCTCTCAATCTCTCTCCCTATGTCTCTGGCCATGTCCCTCACTCTCTATCTCCTTATCTTTCCCCTCAGCCTCCTCTATATCTCCCTATTAGTCATCTATCTCTCTCTAAACCCTAAACCCTAAACCCTAAACCCTAACCCCTAACCCCAAAACCCTAAATAATGCCCCTAAACCCAAGCAACCCCAAACCTCTCTCTCTCTCTCTCTCATCAATGAAGGAAATGAAAACAAAAAACTAGGACTCTCTCTCTCAATCCTCTCTTTCTATCGCTACTCTTCTATATGTATATCTCTCCATCTCTATATCCTCTCTCTATCTCTACCCCTTTCTATCTCTATCTCTATCTCTATCTCTATCTCTATCTCTATCTCTATCTCTACCTCTCTCTCTCTCTCTCCATGCACATACTCATTAGGTAGGCTATTTTGCATATGGTGGTCATATCCTTTATGTCCAATCACCTCCAAACTTCACAAATAGACATAGAGCATAATTCTAAGCATCCTTCATAAAGACCACTTCTCTACATAGGTGCAACTAATACCACTTTTTCATTTTTCTCCACATTTAATGCTAATTCTTTTCTATTTTCCAAGTTCTACATGTGTCCAATTTGTATTGTTTGTCAAGTTTTTAGTCTAATTGTTAGTCCTAGCCCTCATGGTTATTAAAATGTTAGTATAGTTAGATTTATCCTTAGGTAACATTAATTTACACATTGTTGCACAAACAACCACACTAAAAAATAACCTTACCTAATTAAGGTTAACCTTTAAGGTACTTTCATTTGGTGAGCCTAACAGATCCAACTAGTTCAATCTTCTTATAGTCTATGCTTAGCCTTCCAAGAGAGTTCATGCCATGTTAACTTTCCATTATGTCCTCACTTTCCTCTTGCTAGTTGTAGTACTCTTATTTTCTAATCCTATCCCTATATCATACTATTGTTGTTGACTTTTCTTTCCATCTTCATCATCATAGTCCTAGTTATCCTATTTTGAGCCTACCATTTATCCTATCTTGTACTTCTTCTATTCATGTCAATTTTAATGAATGAGCCAAATTTTCCATAAATTCTTCTCCACTAAACCCTAGACCCTCACACAAATCCTTAATTTCCTAAGAAAAGCCCTTCCCCAAACATCATTTGATCATGTGGCTCCTTCCATCACTAGACAAGTGCCCCTACTTTCAATTATTCATCCAATACAATCCTAATGTCATAGCTCACATTCCCACACCTACATTCTATTGATAACTGAGAGGGGGGGTGAATCAGTTATCTTAAATATTTTAGCTTTCTGAACTTTCTAAATAATTAGTGCAACATCAATTCAAACAAGCAAACATAACCATGAAATGGAAATACACATGACACAATATTTTTGATGTGGAAACCCTGTTAAGGGAGAAAGCCATGGGGTGATTAACCCAAGATATTATTCTCTGTTAGAAGAATAGAAATAACAATATGGCACTTGCCAATTAGGGCTCACTGCCCGAGCACACTGCTCACAAGAGGCTCACTGCCTATAGGAGATACACTGTCTACAAGAAAGGAAGATAACACAATGTTTGAACTGATGAGAAGCAACCACACATGCTGAGGTTCAGTTCTGGTTAAGCTCAATAGACTGATCTGCTGCACTTCATTCTTACTCTCTCTTGATGCAGTTGTACTTTCACATTCCGGACCTCTTCTACTATCTTCACTCTGCTTTTCTTCACACCACACAACACACCTCACACACATTCACATCTAAGTCAATCCTATATATATCCGTACAAGTGATTTCATCACCTTTCTAGTCGGCATCCGGAACAGTCAATAAATTCCTCAACTCTGATCTGTCAGCTGAATCCTTGCACACCAAGTAATGTGGATCAAGCGTATACTTGTAGAGGTCATCAATCATGTCGGCCAAACATAACTTATGCGTTAAAAACCTTTTCCATCATCAGTAACATATCTGGAATAATGTCTGATGTTCTGCCAGTTAGTTCTTCCTCTGTTCACACTGTCACTTAGGACCCTGACACTCAAGTATTCATATCTCTTTATCCTTTCCACACCAGAGGCTCAAACCTTGGAATCTATCAGTCAAGATACTCCTCTTGACTTCCCCAAATCTGTACTTCATTGAGATACTTCTACTAGGAGATTTGGACCTGTCTGTCGGACCTTACTGACTGCTCTATTCTTGCTTATCGGACCTTAACACTTCTTCAATCTGACTTCCGGTGAGGACCTATCATGTCTTGCGGATGTGTGGGATAACCTTTGTTGCCATCAATGATAACAATCATGAGTCCATATAGTGTCTCTTGCCAATAATCTCCCCCTTTGGCATTGATGGCAACACTTAGTGAAAAATGACTAAGTGTCACACTATACTCCCCCTTGGCTAATGCTATGTCTCTATGTATATTTTCTGAAGCTCCCCTTAGCTGGATTCCTCATTTTTCACTGCTCCTCACTCCCCCTTTGACATCGATGGAAAAGGGCAGGTCCGCACACCAAAATTTTCAAAATTTTAACTATACTTGTCCTCATAAGTATATACATATGGCATACTTACATATACTGAAGTATGTCTGCAAAAGTTGTTTTCAATTGAATGAATTCTGTAGCCCAACTTTGCTTCATTATGTTGGATCATTGGTCCAGGCTATGATTTGAGCTTCTTTTATGGCTTCATGCATGGCCTCTAACTTAGGGACAATTATCCCTCTGAGCTCACTCAACCTACTGATTCTATTTTTCTTCTCTTTTTCAAGCTTCTTAATTTCATTTAAAACTGCAACCATTTGACATTCTTGATTTATTATGGATGTAGTAAGTGGATCAAAATTTTGAGAAAGTTTTATCAGTTTATCCTCCTGTTCTTTCATTTTCTTCTCAGTCTCCACTGTTGTTTTAGACTGGGATATACAAAATTTGTATACATCACCTCCATCCTTAAGGGCATTTTCCAAACTTTTTATGCCAATACCCATAACTCTTCTATCATTTGATATTATCCCTTGTAGCTCTGAGAATCTCTTATCCAAAAATTCTTTCCTGACCTTCTCCTCAGCTGATTTCTCTAGAGAATCAAAATGTTTGCTAACACTATTGACTAGAGTTTTGAGATTACCGGAGGAAGAGGCTGTGGGATCCTTCTGAAAAGATGGCATGATCTTTTCCAACACTCTGGATGCTACCTCTATAAGCTCATAGTCTTCCATGTGAGATTTTAGTAGTTTCTCTTTGGCCTTCGCATTTGCAAATGAAGCTATCTTCATTGTTTGTACCGGAGATAGAGAGTCAAAATTTAATGGCCCTTTTAGTAATTCCGGTTCATCCATCTCATTAGTTTCTTTTGTCAAGAAGTCCTTGACAAATTCTTCTTCTCTTCTGCAGTGTCACTTATGTTCTTTTCAGCTTGACTTCCTTCTTTACTTTTCACCTCTTTTTCTTTCTCCTTTATTATTTCTTCTTCTTTAGATCCGGGGTCAACAGAGGAATCTGGAGGAGAAATGTTAGTCTGTTCATGGGCCACCTCTTTCGGAGCAAAGGATTCCAAGTCCTTAGTTGTTTCTGCACTAGTATTCATCACCTCTTCTGTCATTTTCTCAGTAGATTCTTCTGCAACACTTGTGGTCGAGGGATCAGTACCCAAGTCCTCTATAATTGGAATGTTGAATCTTTTGAATGCATTCTAAAGGATCTCTTCTATCTCTTTTGCAACTTTGTCAGTCTCTCCGAGCATAAGTTGATTCATCCTTGCTTTGCTCCTGAACTCATCCTTACAATCTTTGAAGATCATATTCATTTTCTTGGGATTGATTGAAGGATATAGCTGAATTGCTATCTGTTCCCAGATTTCTAGGTCTTTGGCTTGGGCATTGTTCTTTCTTATTTCTAGTTCCTTCTCCAAGCTTTTGGGGACCAAAGATATAATTTCAATAATGCTTTGTTGTAGATATTTAGGTACCTGACTATGGCATCTTGCAATATTTTCTGATCTGCTTCACCATAATCATCATAGAACTCAACCATTGGCTGAAGATTTTCATCCATTGTGACTGATTTGATTATGTCATCAATGTGAAGAGTGGGTTTTTCAACATATTCCTCTATCTTTTCTTCTTCCTCTTGACCGGTAGAGGGTTCACCAGATGTTTTCTTCTTTTTCTTTATTTTCTTGATTTCTTCATCAGATTCAGTCTCCTCTTCATCCCTTTGACTAGCATAAGCCCTTGTGGCTTTTGTCTTTGTTCTTTTCTCTCCTTTGCCGGATGATTGTGCTTCCGATTTTGATGGCCTTGAGCTTTTGGCAGTGGTAGGTGTAGATTTCTTTGATGATCTGGTCCGGGTGGAAGATTTTGCTAGAACACTTTCCTTACTTTTCTTTTTTGCCTTTTTCTTCTCTTCCTCGACCCTTTCCATCTTTTCCCTGTTGGCATCAAGTGCCTCCTTTGAGATGCCAAAGCCTTTGGCAACATCTTCAACTTCTTTTCTCACTTTCATCTTGATCTCTGGTTGTCTGAGTTCCACATGAATCTTTACACTTAGCTCCTCAAAGGTTCCAAATCTTTTTGCTTTGGGATCCTTGGGTTGACTAAGCATGTGTTGGACATGCAGCTCCACAAGTTTCTCATCCACCTCATACCCCATCGGCATGATACAGACTATCCTTGGTTCCACAACTTCCATTTGGCACTGATCATTTTCAACCATAAAACAAATTGTATCCTTATACTTTTCAACTAGAGATTTGGGAATTCTCTCTCTTGCTTGCATCGAATTTTGGAAGTTCTTGAAATAACCCCACAGAGTTGTATTTCTTGTCTTGGCATCTCTAAACCCATGCAGATAGTCTCTTATTTGGATTGCAACAGGTCTGTCATTCTGCCAAACCCAACCACTTGATCTGGGCAACTCACTCATGAAGTAGAAAAATAGACACAATATCAGCCCACCATACTTGAAGGAATTTTTCTTATCCTTCTTGATCTTATGTAGATTCTCCAATAGTTGGTTTAGAAGAAGTTCACACAAGTCATAGTCAGCATTTTCTTTTAGCATTTGATAAGCTGTATAAATTGTAGTTCCCGGTACTGAATTTTCCCTACTGGAGTGATAAATTTTGTAACCAATTATCATGGATGTAAATTTGATATCCAGATCAGTGATATCTTCAATTGTCATAGCTCTCTTGTCAAATTTTGATCTGGTTGCATCACTCATTGTCTGATTCTTGACATATTTGAGAACGGGTATCCCACCGGATGAATGTAGACCAGTTACTGCCCTAATTGCATCTTTGGTAATCTTAAATGGTCTATTCAACCATAGGAAGTTATCATGTACTCTGCACAACACGTACCGGACCTATTTGTCTTCTTCAAAACAGGGTAAATGAATGTACTGTGCAAAATGCTTATCTCGGATGGCCTTGAACTGAGGTTTGAGCTCAAAAGAATCATCTATTAACTGATTGTGATAGATATCAGCCAGCTTAGATTCCCCAAATTCTTTAATATTTGCATGAATATATGCCCTAACATCTTCTACATGCAACACACCATGCAGAACACTGGAAAAAGCTCCTAGGGGATCTACTTCCAAGGATTTGTATGGATGTTTCTTGAATTTGGGGCGAGGCTTATCAAAGATCTTCACAATATTTGGAGCACCCATCATTCAAGGATTTACAGAGAGATATTTGATAACGGAGAATACCTTTTGTGCCTTTCAATTTCACAGAGTTAGCCGGATCGATTTCTGGATGAATTAACTTCTGCAAATGATCTTTGATGAGCTTGAAGAATTTTGTTGTAGAGCTTCTCTTTTCGTTTCTTCTTGAATGCAGAATGAACAAATGCTTAATGAGAAAACCCTTAAATGCTCCGCAAACCCTAATGTCAAGTTGCAATAAATGCTTGACCTAAGTCATTTTGGTTTGCCTTATTCAGAAGGCTTGAAGAACCGGATCAATCTTGATCTTAAACATCTTGCGGATCTTCCAAATCTTAACCATAGTTTATTTGGATGTTTCTCTTATGAACCCTTTAATCTGCAACTCGTCTTGTGCCAGTTCCGGCACTAATTGACTAGCTGGGGGGACAAGGTTTTCTTTGTGTCTCCCCCTGAGCCAGAGCTCACTTTTTAATTTTTGGAAGGAATATCAGCACCAGAGTCTGGTGCGGATCCATCCCCTACATTCTCTGTACTTTTCTTAACCCAAATCTTGTTCATCTCACTTTGAACTTCATTCGCATTCACTTTTTGTTTTCCCTTATCTTGATTCTGATTATTGTATACCGGACCTCTTTTGTCCTGATTCTTGCTTCTATAGAATTTTGCAATATGACCGGATCTATTGCAAATTTGGAAAACAACATTTCTTTGCATATTTGATTGATATCCTCTTGATCTGCATTGATTAGCCATATGACCCATTCTATTGCATGCAAAGCATCTACCATTAAATGAATTGTTTATTTGCATATTTTTGCATTCATGAGATTTATGACCATACCTTTTGCAGTTGAAACACTATCCGGAGAAGGATGTATTGGTCTGATTTATTCTCTTTCTGCACTGATTAGCTTTATGACCAAAGTTATTGTAGTTGTGGCAATATCTATTGAAGGGTGGATATCTTTGAGCATTAGGCTGTCTTACCAGAGGTCTTCTAGGCTTGTTCCTTGGATTTTCTGATCTAAGATTCTTCTGACCAGATCTAGAGCTTTCTCCTTTCTCATATCCTAGACCACACTTGTCATCTACACTCTTTTGACTTTCAAGAAGAACTTCAAGTTGAGCAGAACTTATCTTGAATTTTTCTTTATATTCATTTGTTGTTTGAAGATCCCTTTTAAGAGAGACAATTTGATCCTCAAGTTTTTCTTCATAATCTTTAGCATCTTCAAGATCAGATTCAAGATGTCTGATAATTCTATCCATCTTGTGGTAATCTTCTGATTTCTCCTTGAGAGATTGTCTTAGATCATCTTCAATTTTTCTTTTCTTTTCAACCTCTTGGGTAAACTTCATAACTCCTGATTCCATTTCATGTCTTACTATAATGATTTCTTTTGATAACTTTTCACATAACTTAGTTTTCTCCTTCAGATCTTCATTTATATCATTGGCTTCACCTTGACTTGCCAATTGCTGAAGTAGCTCCTTTCTCTTTTTCATAGAGAGAATTTATCTTTTAGTTCTTTCATGAAATCATCAGCCTGTTTGAGTCTTTCCTTTAATTCATTGACTTCAGAGTTTGACTGCTCAAGATCATCAAGGGCAGTGTTGAGTTTCTCCCTTAAACCATATACATCCATTTGAATTCCCAGATCTTCCTCAAGCTATTAGACTCTATTAGGAGGAACTTGGCTCTGATACCAATTGTTGATAACTGAGAGGGGGGGTGAATCAATTATCTTAAATATTTCATCTTTCTGAACTTTCTTAATAATTAGTGCAGCATCAATTCAAACAAACAAACATAACCATGAAATGGAAATACACATGACACAATATTTTTGACATGGAAACCCTGTTAAGGGAGAAAACCACGGGGTGATTAACCCAAGATATTATTCTATGTTAGAAGAATAGAAAAAACAATATGGCACTTGCCAATTAGGGCTTACTGCCCGAGCACACTGCTCACAAGTGGCTCACTGCCTACAAGGGATACACTATCTACAAGAAAGGAAGATAACATAAAGTTTGAACTGATGAGAAGCATCCACACATGCTGAGGTTCAGTTCCGGTTAAGCTCAATAGACTGATCTGTTGCACTTAATTCTTACTCTCTCTTGATGCAGTTGTACTTTCACATTCTGGACCTCTTCTACTATCTTCACTCTGCTCTTCTACTATCTTCACTCTGCTCTTCTACTTTTCTTCACACCACACAACACACCTCACACACATTCACATCTAAGTCAATCCTATATATATATATATATATATATATCCGCACAAGTGATTTCATCACCTTTCTAGTCGGCATCCAGAATAGTCAATAAAGTCCTCAACTCTAATCTGTCAGCTGAATCCTTGCACACCAAGTTGTTAGTTGCCGTTGCACCAAAAGATTGACCTATTAATGCTTGATACAACCACTTGACTTAACAAGCACGAGAGGCGGTTAAGCCCTTGTCACAAACCACCACAGTGCAGCGCTGAACAAGAAGACCAAGGGTCACACCTTGCAACAATCCCCCCCAGCGCAAGCGCGGGGTTTGAACCCATGACCTCGGCTCTGATACCAACTGTTAGTTGTCATTGCACCAAAAGATCAACCTATTAATGCCTGATACAACCACTTGACTTAACAAGCACGAGAGGTGGTTAAGCCCTTGTCACAAACCACCACAGCGCAGCGCTGAACAAGAAGACCAAGGGTCACACCTTGCAACACAAGTAATGCGAATCAAGCATATACTTGTAGAGGTCATCAATCATGTCAGCCAAACATAACTTATGCCTTAAAAACCTTTTCCATCATTAGTAACATATCTGGAATAATGTCTGATGTTCTGCCAGTCAGTTCTTCCTCTGTTCACACTGTCACTTGGGAACCCAACACTCAAGTATTCATATCTCTTTATCCTTTCCACACCGAAGGCTCAAATCTTGGAATCTATCAGTCAAGATACTCCTCTTGACTTCCCCAAATCCGTACTTCACTAAGATACTTCTACTGGGAGATCCAGACATGTCTGTCAGACCTTACTGACTGCTCTGTTCTTGCTTACTGGACCTTAACAATTCTTCAATCTGACTTCCGGTGAGGACCTATCATGTCTTGCAGATGTGTGGGATAACCTTTGTTGCCATCAATGACAACAATCATGAGTCCATATAGTGTCTCTTGCCAACACATTCATACACTCCATTCCCCCTATCGACACCATCATTGATAATCATTTAAAGGAGTCTCCCTTGAATAATCATTAAACCATGGATTATCCCATATCCCCGGCTTACACTTTCCTCACCTTTGAACCCTTAGAAGATGACATTTAGCTATCCCCACCATTACCAATCACACTTTCTAGCAATCCCACATAAGACACCTTACTCATCACTTCACCTAGGTCATCACTAATTAAAACACCTCATTACTCCATTGAACCATACCCATACCACCTCTTTCTCACTCCACAACCTGTATTAATGCATGATTCACCCCATGACATGCTACATCTACCACAATGCCAATTCACTCTACCATCATTCTTCATATTATCTTATGAATCACATCCTTTCTTCCCATTCCTTAAGACATCATACCATGACACACATCCCTTCCTCCATTACATCCTCCCTAACCCTTTCCCAACATTGATAGCCCACTACCCATGCCACCTCATTTTCATAACACATTTGACTATAACATTGTGACAACAATCATCACTCATCCCAACACCATACTCCACCATGTGACATTTATCTAACACGTATTCCCAATTATAATTATATCTACACAAAACTCAAGGTGTTGTAAGTACAATTAGAAGACCTTAACAATGTTTAAATGATAGGTGTTAAATTAGGCACAACTACGTGCTAAATTAGGTGCACTTTGCGCCTCCTTTAGCACCCCAAAGAGATTACTTTATAGGTTTAAAGTCGGCACTAAAGTCAGCGTTAACTAGGTCGACTATAGCACTGACTAATGAATCAAAAACAAAAAATTAAAAATTCTCGCCAAGTGTAGGGTGAAGACAATAGGTGACAAGTGCAAGAAGAGGAGGATTAGTGTTAGGGCATCCCTTATGAGTAGCAGAAAGTGTGAGGTGGCAACAGGGGCAATCATGGCTGGAAGAGAGGTGGTCATGGTGGTGCTGGAGCTTATAGGAAGGGCAACAGGCCTTTCAATGGAGAAGGTTACCAACATTGGCATCCTGCACAACATGAAGGAAACAAGAATGGATGGTCAGGGAAGCAAAGAGGGGGTCGCCCCTGCACCTCTCAAACATAAGGTAAAATCATTCCAAGATCCCGCGGAACAATCAACACAAACCAGGGGATTGGAGGAGAAACAAAAATCAGGCTTCTAGTGTGTGGGTGCCCAAAAACAACCTGCAAAGTGGTAAACCCTACTCTCCACCAGATAGGAGAAGTAGAATAATGAAACTCACCACCAATTATATACATCCACGAAGGGATTACCTAAAGGAGTTCAGGCTATTTGCAAAATGGTCTGGTCTGGGGGCATGAAAAAAGGAAATCATCGAGTGGATCAACTCACACTTTGAGGGCCGGGTAAGAACCAGATCCTTATCCAATAATTTCTTCTTATTAGAATGTGTAGATATGAAAAAAAAAAAAAAATCTATATGGTGAACCATGTTAACACAGAGCAACACACATTTAGCTATGGATGCCATCACCTTATCAAATTTTGCAATTTCTTATTCTTGAAATATATTTCCAAATATTATTTATCAATTTATAACATATGAGAGATGTTCTACATTCTAGTACCTATCAAGATAATGCATCTAATGTTACATTTTATTTTGTAGGCAGGGCCAATGATTAAAAGAAAGGGTCTTGCAAATATCTATGAACACATATTAATCTTGACATGGAGATCATGCTTGAACATGGCTAGAGATTTTAATTACTTTTGGTTGCGGCTAATGTTGTATTTGTTGCTTCTGATCTATATGGGGACAGTCTTCACAAATATAGGCCATACACTATTTTTAGTTAAGGTAAGTGGAAGTATTACTACTTTTTGATTGGAAGAGAATTTGTGTGATATAATTCTATTTTTGAATGCCTACTTAAACAAGAGAAGACTATATTTATTTGCTAAAAGTCTAATAAAGTCATTTAATGTTTCCAACTTCCACCTACTGACTTCCAACTATTCACCTCCTTTTAAAGTTATTTCTATTTAACCTTTGAACAAGTTTACTCACTTGCATATAGATTTTAACTGATATAAAATTATAGCTAATACATTTACTATAATGGATGTCCTAATCATTGTTGGCAAGAGACACATTGGAGCTTCTTGATTGTTGTCATTGATGGAAACAAAGGTTATCATACACATCCGCAATGCATGATAAGTCCTCACCAGAAGTCAGTTTGAAGAAGTGTTAAGGTCCGGTAAGCAAGAACAGAGCAGTCAGTAAGGTCCGACAGACAGGTCTGGATCTCTCAGTAGAAGTATCTCAGTGAAGTACGGATTTGGGGAAGTCAAGAGGAGTATCTTGACTAATAGATTCCAAGGTTTGAGCCTCCGGTATGGAAAGGATAAAGAGATATGAATGCTTGAGTGTCGGGTTCCCAAGTGACAGTATGAACAGAGGAAGAACTGACTGGCAGAACATCAAACATTATTCTGGATGTGTTACTGATGATGGAAAAGGTTCTTAAGGCATAATTTATGTTTGGCCGACATGATTGATGACTTCTACAAGTATATGCTTGATCCACATTACTTGATGTGCAAGGATTCATCTGAAAGATCAGAGTTTGTGAAAAGATTGACTATTCCAGATGCCAACTAGAAAGGTGATGAAATCACTTGTGCGGATATATATACAAGATGGATTTAGTTGTGAGAAGTGTTCTGGTTGTGTGTAATGTGTGAAGAAAAGTAGTAGACCCGAGTAAAAGCAGAAAGGAAGATTCGGTATGTGAAAGGAAAGCAACACAAAAGAAGAAGAAAGATGAAGTGCAGTAGATCAGTGTACTGAGCCTAACCGGAACTGAACTCTAGCATATGTTGATGCTCCTTATCAGTTCAAGTATTGTATTACTCTCATTATAAATTGTAGACAGTGTGTCTCTTGTAGGCAGTGTGCCTTTTATGAGCAGTGTGCTCGGGCAGTGAGCCCTAATTGGCAAGTGCCATTTTGTATTTCCATTCTTCTAACAGAGAATACAATCTTGGGTTAATCACCCTGTGGTTTTTTCCCTTAATAGGGTTTCCACGTCAAAAATACTGTGTCATGTGTATTTCCATTTCATGGTTATGTTTGTTTATTTGAATTAATGCTGCATTGATTATAAAGAAAGTTAAGAAAGAAGAAATTAGTAGGATAACTGATTCACCCCCCGTCTCAGTTATTAACAATTGGTATCAAAGCCAATTTCCTCCTAACAAAGTCTAACAGCTTGAGGAAGATCTGGGAATTCAAATGGATGTATATGGGTTAAGGGAGCAACTCAAGACTACCCTTGATGATCTTGAGCAGTCAAACTCTGAAGTCAATGAGTTAAAGGAAAGACTCAAACAGGTTGATGATTTCATGAGAGAACTAAAAGACAAATTAAGTCTCTCTATGAAAAAGAGAAAGGAGCTACTTCAGCAATTGGCAAGTCAAGGTGAAGCAAATGATACAAATGAAGATCTGAAGGAGAAAACCAAGTTATGTGAAAAGTTATCAAAAGAAATCATTATGGTAAGACATGAAATGGAATCAGGAGTTATGAAGTTTACCCAAGAGGTTGAAGAGAAAAGAAAAACTGAAGATGATCTAAGACAATCCCTCAAGGAGAAATCAGAAGATTGCCACAAGATGGATAGAATCATCAGACATCTTGAATTTGATCTTGAAGATGCTAAAGATAATGAAGAAAAACTTGAGGATCAAATTGTCTCTCTTAAAAGGGATCTTCAAACAACAAATGACTATAAAGAAAAATTCAAGATAAGTTCTGCTCAACTTGAAGTTCTCCTTGAAAGTCAAAAAGGGGTAGATGACAAGTGTGGTTTGGGATATAAGAAAGGAGAAAGCTCTGGATCTGGTCAGAAGAACTTTGGATCAGAAAATCCAAGGAACAGGTCTAGAAGACCTCCGATAAGGCAGCCCAATGCTCAAAGATATCCATCCTTCAATGGATACTGCCACAACTGTAATAACTTTGGTCATAAAGCTAATCAGTGCAGAAAGAGAATGAATCAGACTAATACATCCTTCTCTAGACAATGTTTTAACTGCAAAAGGTATGGACACAAATCTCATGAATGTAGAAATATGCAAATAAACAACTCATTTAATGGTAGATGCTTTGCATGCAATAGAATGGGTTATATGGCTAATCAATGCAGATCAAGAAGATATCAATCAAATATACAAAGAAATGTTGTTTGCCAAATTTGCAATTGATCTGGTCATATTGCAAAATTCTGCAAAAGCAAGAATCAGGACAAAAGAGGTCCGGTATATCATAATCAGAATCAAGATAAAGGAAAACAGAAAATGAATGCAGATGAAGTTCAAAGGGAGATGAACAAGATCTGGGTGAAGAAAAATACAGAGAATATGGGGGATGGATCCGCACCAAACTCTGGTGCTGATATTCCTTCCAGAAATTAAAAAGTGAGACCTGGCTCAGGGGGAGACACAAAGAAAACCTTGTTCCCCCAGCCAGTCAATTGGTGCCAAAACTGGCACAAGGAGAGTTATGGATTAAAAGGGCTCATAAGAGGAACATCTAAAAGGGGTATGGTAAAGTTTTGAGAGATTCGAAAGAAGATTTGAAGAATCAAATCCTTCCAGAATTGATCTGGTAAAACAGTCTTCCGGTAAAAATAGATTCTTTACAAGTTTGGTCCGGTATGATTCAAACTATGGTGTCTTGATCTACAGATAGATCAAATGACTAATGAAAGGAAGATAGATTATCACAACTCTCCTAGAATAACTTCAAAATCTATCTCAGTGATCTGGAAAGGTTTTGTCTCTGAATAAGGCAAACAAGGCTAACCAGAATGAATTAGGTTGTGCATTTATTGCAGAATGAAAATTAGGGCTTCTCAGAAATAAAAGAGTTCATTCGCTCATCATTTGTACACTCACATTCAAAGAAAAGAGAAAAGGAGCTCTGCAACTTCTCCCAAAGATCAAGACAATTTTTCATATAGCTCAATCCGGATTTCATCGTGTGCCCTAAACAGCGTAAAAGGTATTCTTTGTTCTTGATATCCCTCAGTAAGATTCTTTGATGATGGCTACTCTGAATATAGTAAATATTTCTGATAGACCTCACCCACATTTAAGAAACATCCATACAAATCCTTGGAGGTAGATCCCCTAGGAGCATTCTCTAGTGTTTCGCATGGTGTTTTGCACACAGAAGATATTAGGGCTTACATACATTCAAATATTGAAGGGTTTGGGGAATTCAAACTAAGAGATATCTATCACAAACAATTGATAGACGATGCTTTTGAGCTTAAACCAGAATATAAGGGCATCCAAGAGAAACATTTTGATCAGTTCATTCATTTCCCCTGCTTTGAAGAAGACGAATGGGTCCGGTATGTGTTGAGTAGGGTACATGACAACTTTCTATGGCTTAACAGACCTTGCAAAATCACCAAGGAAGCAATTAAGGCAGTAACTGGTTTACACTCCTCTGGAGGAATACCTGTCCTTAAACCTGTCAAAAACAACATTGTAACTGAGGCCACCGGATCAAAATTTGATAAGAGGGAAATGACCATTGAAGATATTACTGACCCGGATATCAAGTTTGCATCTATGATAATAGGATACAAGATATATCACTCCAGTAGGGAGAATTCAGTATCTAGAACTACAGTATATATTGCCTATGAGATGCTGAGAAAGAATGCAGAATATGATCTCTGTGAACTTCTTTTGAGCCAATTAATGGAAAACATATAGAAGATCAAAAAGGACAAGAAGAACTCCTTTAAATATGGTGGACTAATATTATGTCTATTTTTCTACTTCATGAATGAGCTGCCCGAATCAAATGGATGGGTATGGCAAAATGACAAACCAGTAGCAATTCAGATCAGAGATTACTTGCATGAACTTGGGGATGCTAAGGCAAGGAATACAACTCTATGGGGTTACTTCAAGCACTTTCAAAATACAATGCAAATTAGAGAAAGAATCCCCAAATTAGTAGTTGAGAAATACAAGGATACAGTGTGCTTCATGGTAGACACTGATCAATGCCTAATGGAGGCAGTAGAGCCAAGGACAATCTAGATCATGCCTATGGGGTATGAAGTTGATGAACAAATTGTAGAGCTACATGTTCAACACATGCTCAATCAGCCAAAGGACCCAAAAGCAGAAAGATTTGGAACCTTTGAAGACCTAAGTGTGGAAATTCATACAGAGCTAAGGCAGCCAGAGATCAAGAGGAAAGTGAGAAAATAAGTAGAAGATGTTGCCAAAGGCTTTGGCATCTCAAAGGAGGCACTTGATGCCAATAGGAAAAAGATGGAAAGGGTTGAGGAAGAGAAGAAGGCAGAAAAGAAAAATGAGGAAAGTGTTTCGGCAAAACCTTCCACCCAGACCAGATCATCAAAGAGATCTGCACCTACCACTGCCAAAGGCTCAAGGACATCAAAACGGAAGCACAATCATCCAGCAAAGGAGAGAAAAGAACAAAGACAAAAGCCACAAGAGCTTATACCGGTCAAGGAGAAGAAGAGAAGGAAGAGGAATTTGTTGAAAAACTAACTCTATCCTTAGATGTTGTATAAAAGCAGTCACTATGGATGGGAACCTGCAACCTCTAACAGAATTCTATGATGCATATAATGAAGTAGATAAAAAGATTCTGGAGGAAGCCACAGTCAAGTTTTTGAACACTTACAATAAAGCTTTTATTGAAATTATCTCTCTAATTCCCAAAAGCTTAGAGAAAAGACTTGAAATGAGGAAGAACAATGCTTGAGCAAAAGATCTTGAGATCTAGGAACAGGTCGCCATTCAGCTCTTCCCTTCAATCACTCCGCAGCAAATGAATATGGTCTTCAAAGATTGCAAGGATGAGTTCAAGAGCAAAGCCAGGATGAATCAGCTGATGGTTGGTGAAACCGACAAAGTGGCAAGAGAGACTGAATAGATCCTTTGAAATGCTCTTAAAAAGTTCAACATTCCCATCACAGAGGACTTTGGTAAAGAAAAGGGCTCAGAATCCTCTACTCCGGAAGAGGTGGCTCATGAACAAACAAATATCTCTCCTCTGGTTTCCCCTACAGTCTTAGGATCTAAAGGAGAAGAAAGAATACATGAGAAAGAACCAGAGGTGAAAGAAAAAGAAGGTGATAGTACCAAGGTTGTAGAAGGAGAGACGACTTCAACAGAGAAGACCACAACTGCTAGTGGTAAGAATGTAGAAGGAGAGAAAGCTCCAAGAGATAGCTCTAAGAATGTAGAAGAAAAGAAAAATCTGTCTCCGGCAAGAGACACTGCAAAAACTATCCAAGAATTCTTGAACAAAGAAACAATGGAGATTGATGAACTAGAGCTTTTACAAGGACCATTTAATTTTGATTCTCTTTCTTCGGTACAGACAATGAAGATAGCTTCATTTGCTAATGCAAAGGCTAAAGAAAAACTCCTAAAGTCTCACATGGAAGACTGTGAGTTGATAGAAGCTACTTTCGGAGTGCTGGAAAAAATCATGCCATCTTTTCAGAAGGATCCCACAGCCTCCTCTTCTAGTAATCTCAAAACTCTAGTCAACAGTGTTAGTACACATTTTGATTCTCTAGAGAAGTCAGTTGAACAAAAGGTCTGGGAGGAGTTTTTGGATAAGAGATTCTCTGAAGTACAGGGTCTGATAACAAATGATAGGAGAGTTATGGATATGGGGGTAAAGAGCTTGGAAAATGCTCTTAAAGATGGCAGAAATATGTACAAATTTTGCTTATCTTGGCCCACAGTGACCAAAGATATTGAGAGGAAAGTAAAAGAACAAGAGGATAAACTACTAAGTCTATCTCAAAGTTTTGATCCTCTCTCATCCTCCATAGTAAATCAAGAGTGTCAAACTATTGCAATCACAAATGCAATAAAGAATTTTGAGAAGGAAAGGAAGAACATAATTAGCCGGATGGGTGAACTTAGAAGGATCATTATCCCTAAGTTAGAGGCCATGCATGAGGCCATAAGTGATGCTCAGACTACCGCCTGAACCAATGATCCGACAGATCTTAAGAGGGCAGAAGCTTTTGCGTTCCTGTTGAGTGGTCACATCTCTATTTTGGATAGAATGAAGCAAAGTTGGGCAGCAGAATTGGTCCAATTAAAGACATCTTTTGCAGACATTCTTCAGTTTATGTGAGTATGTTATATGCGGCTAAGTATAGTTAAGTTTTTGAAAATTTTGATGCGTGGTTCCCACCCTTTGCCATTGATGTCAAAGGGGGAGTGAAGAGCAGTGAAAAATGTTGTAGCCAGCTAAGGGGGAGCTCCAGAAAATGTACATAAAGACAAAGCATCTGCTAAGGGGGAGTATAGTATAACACTTAGTCATTTTTCACTAAGTGTTGCCATCAATGCCAAAGGGGGAGATTGTTGGCGAGAGACATGTTGGTACCTGAATTCACTGTCAGTTAATTTAGCAATTTTCATGCAGGCACCATCCCAAAATATCCAAAAGGTTCTAAGTTTTGGCACCCCTTCAGTGTTTTTCAGCATCTGCATCTCATTTCTTGAGGAGGGGTCTTTGTCTTTTCTCCATCGGCATGGGTTCATTTTTGTGTCTTCGACATTTCAGTTTGAACTTGAACCCTTTTTTCTCTAAGTTCAGTGGTTCAGCGGTTCAGGGTTCAATTTTCTTCTAACGGGTCGCATTATGCATCTGCCTTGCACAAATATTGCATTGTTGAACCTCCCGCTTGAACCTTTTTGTTTTGGTTCAAGGTTCAATGGTTCGAAGCTTTGTTGCCTATGCAGTATTATTTTTGATGTTTGAACCATCGCGTTGAACCCTAGTGTTGAACCCTTTTGCTTCAGGGTTCAACGGTTCAACAGTTCAGTGCTTTACGTTTTTGGTCTTATCAGAGTGATCGGCCTCATCGGCGAAAGATTTCTTGAGTGCTCCGATTGTTTTGGTCTGGTCGATGGATGTCCATCGGCGTGTGTTTGGCTGTCGGTGAAGCAAATTTGTGGCCTGCCAATGTAAGGAGTTTGGCTGATGGAGGAGCAGTGTGTGGCTGGCGAAGATGCTGTCGGCGTGACCTTTGAGATCGGCAGGAAGCTTTTTGGATGCTCCGATGGTGTGTGTTACACCGACGGAAGGGGAAGGGCCAGGGTCTATCGGCATGGGCTGTATTGTCGGGTGAACGGTGAAATGGTTGGCCGATAGACTAATCTCTGGCCGATGAAGGGAAGTGTTGTGTATGGTCTTCAGCGTGACTTGTGTTGTCGGCGAGGATGGATTGTGGTGGGCCGATAGTGGGTGGTCTCGCCGATGAAGGAGTAGAGCATAATTCGTTGGTGTATCGGTGAGAGTGTGGTCTATCGGCAGAGGGATCTTTTGCTTGGCCGACGGTATTGGTCTGGCCGACAGGGGATTGCGGTGGCTTCATCGGTGTAACTGATGAGATCGGTGAAGGTTTGGATGGTTGGCCCGATGATGCATCTCTGGCCGATGGGGAAGTGAAGGTAGCGGTTGGCGAGACCGTTGAGATCGATGAGAGATTTGTGGGGTGAGCCGATGGCCTAGGTCTGGGCGATGGGCTTTGGGCTGAGAGGCGTGTGTCGAGCGTGGCAAAAGTGCTCGACGCTTATTATGTTTGTGGTCCCGTTTATAAACTGCTGAAGGAGTCTCCGCGGCATCAATGTGGGATTAATTTCCCTGCACATTTGAAACTTCAGAAAATGCATTTTAGCAGGAAATTTCTTTTTGAACGCAGCGACAGTTTTCACGCGGCCGCGGGTGGTTGAGCCATCAATGGCGACTGTAGCAGGGGTAAGAGAAATGGTACACATGATCAGGTGGCCTGATTTATGGAGGAAGACTTCCTGATGGCGGCGCAGGGCTCAAGGCCACCATTGTCTACTTTCTGTCTCTGCAGCAATAACTTCTGAGCGCCATTCCTTCTATGGGATCTGTATCTGGCAATTTTTTGTAATAGCCATGTAATTAATTGCTACGGGTACACTTTCTGGCCAATATAGGCAGACTGTGTTACCATTTTTGGGGTTGTTGAGAACTGGACATTTTGGCTCTGTAATAAGATACAACTAGTTTTGGTTGCTCTGTGCAGCAAAACTTGCGAGTTTATGTATCTCTTGTTGTACGTTTGTGCATGAATCCACTAATTTCATGGTCAATTTTATATGAATAATGCTATGTTTGCATGTGTTATGCTGATTTTGTCTCTAGTTTTGCATGTATCTTTCTTCTGAGTCTAGGCATTCAAGGAATGTCTAAGATTCTAGAACATAGAATTCCTGTGTTGAATGTTTAATCTTTTAACTTCTACTCAAGAGGTAGATTAAACTGTTTTCAGATTGAATATTGGGAAGAGTATACTGCAATAGGGATGCCATAAGTATAGACAGCTTAACACTCTGTATTGGGAGATATCTGTAAGGCAGTTATCATGTATATCCCCCTAAAATCTAGTTTTAGTTGTTCATGCTGATCATTCATAGGTGTATGTCTACCGACTCCAAGCCCTGGATAGGCACCAATCTAGCTCTGTGTTGAGGTTATATACCATGTCCAGCTTTGCATCCAAAAATCAAATCAAACCATTTCATCCTTCCATCTGTTAGTTGTAGGAGTAGGATTAAGAACCCCCTGCATGCTTTCATATCCAACCAGACATCATGTCCAAGAATGTTGCCAACCTTGTGATTTGTTACACAAATCTTGGTCCTTATATGAGAGTATTCTGCCTGTTGCTGTCAAGTTATATCTTTCTGTCATTGAGCTAGTCAAGGTCATACTTTTATCAAATAGGGACACCCCCCTTGGTGCGGCAGAACCAGAAGTGAAGGGGAGGAGCTCACGCAACCTCCTGTATTCAGTTGGCTGAATCTGCCTGTGCATTAGAAGTGGCAAACCCTAATGCTGATTCAGAAGAAAAACCAACAAGACACATTGGAACTTCTTGATTGTTGTCAATGATGGCAACAAAGGTTATCACACACATCCACAATGCATGATAAGTCCTCATCAGAAGTCAGTTTGAAGAAGTGTTGAGGTTCGGTAAGCAAGAACAAAGCAGTCAGTAAGGTCCGACAGACAGGTCTGAATCTCTCAGTAGAAGTATCTCAATGAAGTGTAGATTTGGGGAAGTCAAGAGGAGTATGTTGACTGATAGATTCCAAGGTTTGAGCCTCCAGTGTGGAAAGGATAAAGAGATATGAATGCTTGAGTGTCGGGTTCCCAAGTGACAGTATGAACAGAGGAAGAACTGACTGGCAGAACATCAGACATTATTCCGGATGTGTTACTGATGATGGAAAAGGTTCTTAAGGCATAAGTTATGTTTGGCCGACGTAATTGATGACTTCTACAAGTATATGCTTGATCCACATTACTTGATGTGCAAGGATTCAGCCGACAGATCAGAGTTTGTGAAAAGATTGACTATTCTGGATGCCGACTAGAAAGGTGATGAAATCACTTGTGCGGATATATATACAAGATGGATTTAGTTGTGAGAAGTGTTGTGGTTGTGTGTAATGTGCAAAAAAAAGTAGTAGACCTGATTAAAAGTAGAAAGGAATATTTGGTATGTGAAAGGAAAGCAACACAAAAGAAGAAGAAAGATGAAGTGCAGCAGATCAGTGTACTGAGCCTAACCAGAACTGAACTCCAGCATATGTTGATGCTCCTTATCAGTTCAAGTACTGTATTACTCTCTTTATAAATTGTAGATAGTGTGTCTCTTGTAGGCAGTGTGCCTTTTATGAGCAGTGTGCTCAAGCAGTGAGCCCTAATTGGCAAGTGCCATTTTGTATTTCCATTCTTCTAATAGAGAATACAAACTTGGGTTAATCACCCTGTGGTTTTTTCCCTTAACAGGGTTTCCACGTCAAAAATACTGTGTCATGTGTATTTCCATTTCATGGTTATGTTTGCTTATTTGAATTAATGCTGCATTGATTATAAAGAAAGTTAAGAAAGAAGAAATCAGTAGGATAACTGATTCACCCCCGCTCTCAGTTATCAACAATCATTTCATCCCTATTTAGAGAAAATTGTCCCCAATTTCTACATATGATCTACAAACTTCTCTTGAAAAACAAACTCAGAAAACTATTCAGCCTACATTGGTAGAGTCCTTTCTGGCTGACAAGTCGTATGGTGACTTTCCCCTTGTTACTAGTGTGAGTCTAAGCATCAAGCAAACTTTCCTTGGTCAATGAATCGTAAAGGTTAGGAATTGTAGTCTCAGGATGATTGATTAAGGTTAGAAATTGTAGTATAAGGTCTAATCTTATGGGATTTACCTTATGATGCTTGTTGTGAAACCTTCGTTTATCCATGTGAAGAAAAATAAAGTCACCAACTTGGAAATAATGAGTTAATTGATGCTAGTCATTAAGTGACTTGAATTAGGCTTGAGTTTGTTGTGAATCTCCTAAATTTGTGTGAACTTTTACTAGATTTTGCACAAATGATGAAGCTTTGTCTTGCTGCTTCTATTGGTGGGACATATTTTGATTTAGAAGAGCAACTAGAATCTCGCAAGGTGCCAATTGTTGTTTGACTTTTCCATAACAAACCTAAAAAAGTTAGATGCTGTAACGTCAGAAAATGTCCCCTTGGGGGCTTTTCCCTCATAAGGTTTAGCTCCCGGGTCTTTTGCATGCATTTAGGACATCTTACTTCACAATTTGGGATCCTAATGGAATGAGCCCTAGGTAACATGACAAATGGGACCTAGGCGGACCCCTTGAGATAGACCCTTCCCAAAATAGGGGGGAGGACTTGGGCGCTCACTCCCTAGTCTTGCCCTATTTTTAGGTAGTACCAATTTTTGGGTGTCAGCTTGTGACCGTTATTTGGGTCCTATGCCGACACGGTAAGTTTGAACTTACAAAATCTTGGCGGGAGTGTTTGTAGTTGCATATAAAAGCATGTTTAGGCATTCATTTGTAAACTATATGATTACTAGCAAGCTATTGTGTTCTCAAGGTGATTTAAGGCTTTCATTGTGTTGTAAGAGCAGAATTGTGTTGTCTATGTGTTTGTGTTTGCAAATTTGAGCATCCATTTCATCATGGAATGAAGGGCATCTTCCTCCCATGAGATCTTCACTACAAGGTGACATTATATTGTGTTTTCATTATCATTTCCTTTGGTTTTTGCCTCTTCCTTACAAGGGCACACACTCTCTATCTGACAACAATGTTAGGAGACTTAAATGTCCTTCGAGGCTTGACTGAGGCAAGCCTCTAAACATCATAACCCCTCCCAAAGTTTTCATGGTTACAAGTTACAGGTTGAGGAGCTAGATAAAGTGAAGTTGCAGGAAGACATCTTGGAGTGTCAAAATTGTAGAACAGGAAGAAAATCTGTCCCCTAGACTTGGGCGCCCACTCATTGGTCCTCCAAGTTCCATGACAGGAAAATCTCCAGAACAACAGGAAAGAGTTGTAGACTGTGTTCTCAGATCTAGACAAAAATACAGGCCTTGGATTTGGGTGCTCGCTCCTATGTCCCTGACTTGTCTGCCTTAGAACCCTAAAAATAGGTACTCTATGATTTGACATTTTACATCCCTCTACAAGAACTTTTTTTGTAATTCACTCGTTTACTGTCGCATTTGCAAAATTAGGGTTTTAATGATTAATTAAGCATAAGAGAAGGAAAATTGATAATTAAACACCCTAAACCAAGTTTCCCTACATCTCACAGTGACCTAGGGTATGATAGTGTGTTTCCACTTGACCGTGGGTCCTTGAATGTTAAGAGTGAAAGGAGGATTCAAACATCTAACAACCAAAACATAAACAAATCCAAATTTTACCCTAAACATTTTGGTGAACCTATGTTTTTGGACTTAATTGCAACTTTCTGAGTGTTTTTCTTTATATTTGGGTTGATTTCATTCATTCATATATTCATTCATCTTATTGCATTGAGAAAAATTCAAAAAAAATTGAAAAATTTGAAAAAAATTACATTTTAGGGTTACTAATTTGCATCAATTCATTCTAATTTTTCCTAATTTATGATTTGTGCAACATATCTGATATAAAATACAGAAAAATACAAAAAATCAATCATTTATATTGCATTTTCATCATATAATTGCTAGGGTTTTGTAGAAATTTTGACAATTTTCATATAACCTAGTAATTCCAAAATCTAAGGTTTGTAGGCAAAATCTTCTTTCAGATTTTTCTACTGATTTTAGAGACTCATTAAAACTTGCATTTGTCTTTAGTCTTGAATTTTAGTGTAAATGTGCATTTAGATTTCAAATATTTGCATTTTTGCATAGAAATTCAACAAAAAACTAGTAATTTTCATGCATTTTCATTAAATTTGCACTTGCATTTTGCATCTTAGAGCTTGGAATTCATTTTCAGATCTGAATACAATTAATTTTCATCACAAATCAGACTTTAAAACATTCATATAGCATTTTGTGTCAAGATCTCAAACCTAGGGCTTGAAAAACATCAATTTTCACTAGATTTAGCCTTATCGACTCTCTAAATTTGCACCATAGGCGTGTTGTGAAGGGTATTTTTGCATTAATTGATTTTTATCAGAGCAATAATTTTATTCCCCTCCTAAAAATCTTCACAACACCCTTTTAACAGGGTCTTGCATTGAAAATTTGGTGAAAAACTACACATTTTTTTGCTATTTTTGCCCTAGGGTTTGGCCTAGTTTGCACTCCAAGTGTGTTGTGACAAATTTTATGGATTAAAGTGACTAATATCATTTATTTTATCTTCTTCACCTCCTAAAATTAATTACAACACCCCTTTTGCTAGGTCTTGGAGTTGAAAAACCGTGAAAATTAGCCTATTTTTGCTATATTTTCACTAGGGTTTAACCTTAAGTGGCACTAAAAGTGTGTTGTGATAGATATTTTTTCATTAAGAGGCTGTTATTACTGATATAATTTTATTTACATCATTATTTTCCTTACAACACCCTTTGTCATGCTCTTTTGCATCAAGATTTGGTGAAAAAAGTGTCTATTTTGAGATATTTTCACTATATTTTGCTTAGCATTATCTTAGATTCACATCAAGAGTGTGTTGTGAAGGATGTTATTTATGTTTTGGACTGATATCAGACATAACTTTCTTCCCCTGATCAAAATCCTTACAACACGTTTGCTTTCACTTAATTGCATTGAAAAAGTACAAAAAACAAAGCATTTTTTACCTTCAATCATATCCCTCTCTTAGGATTTGTTCTCTTAGTTTGTGCATTGTGTGTTGTATTCTTTTGTACAAGCTTTATTACATGCTGTCCTAAAAACAATATCCCTTTGAGAAGAAGTAAAAGGTTAATGGGATCTAGTGCTCTCGGAGAAAACGACATTCCTACCTCTAATAATCCTTTGAACACCTTCTTTACAAAGGAAGAAACTCAAATTGTGCAAGATATTATACATCCTCCAACCACAATGGGAGAACAAACTTTTCATGATGTTGATGATACTATTGAGGCAACAGGATATGTATCTGATGAGCAAATAGAAAAATTGGATAAAGAGCTAGCCCAATTTCAATCATTTATGGAAAATGAGAGAATAGCTGAAAAAGCTATTCCTACAATTCATAACATAAGAGAATTGATAAAAGAGGGAAAAGATGGTGTTAATGCAATTTGTTGTCTAGCACATATTGTACAAACAAACATTATGCCAGTGATCGAATGTACACAAGTGATAAATAACACTTTGTCACCGTCTCATACACAAGTATCAGCACCTATACCGACTATAGGAATATCCAATTTTACATCCACGATCTTAACTGATGTAAATGCTTGTAGTAATTCTACCACTAGTATTGGAGTATCTAATGGCACTAATTACAAAGCTATGGGATTTGATTATCAGAATTTGATTTCTAAGGGATCCTCCTCTATGCATGATTGTTCTCAACCACCTATCTATTCCACTAATTTCTAACCACCTATTACCTATTCGCAACCATCTTCCACCTATCATGATGTCCAACCACCATTGACATATTATCAGCCTCCGCCTATCATATCTCAAGCTCATTCACCTCCTCACTTTGGTTCCAATTCCTCACAAAAAACCAAATCTCCCAATGATGGCATCCTAAACCAACTTTTACAGGGCATGACTACATTACAACAGATGGTAACAAACTTGACAAATTCTTCACAGCCTCGTCTACCAACATATCATGCCCGTAATCCCCTTTCCTATGCAATCTTGAGAACTCCTATGCCTGAGAGGTTTGAGACTCCCCATTTTGAAAAATATGGTGGAAAAGGTGATCCTAATATCCATGTGGTAGCATTTACAGCCATGTGTCGTGATTTTTACTTTGAAGAGGATTTGTTGGCAAAAATTTTCCTATGATCTCTCAAAGATACTACTTTAGAATGGTTTTTCTCTTTGCCTCTGAATTCAATACACTCATTTTCATAGTTGATTGATTAATTTTTACAACATTTTCAAGAAAATATCATATCCCAAGTCGCTCTTATTGACTTGGTTCAATGCAAACAAGGTCCAAAAGAAAAGTTGACTAAATTCATTAGTCGGTATCAAGGACTTTATGCACATATTCAGTATCAGATGAAAGATGAGGATATTCAGAAGATATTCATTACAAATCTACAACCTAATATTCGTGATAAGATGCTCTTGATGAAATATAACTCCTTTCAACATTTATGCACCACCCTTCATGATTATCAACTTTCGTCTAGTCAGTATGAAAACCAAAATTCATCAGCTCAAGTTGATCAATCCATGTGTTGATCATCACAAAACAACTTTAAGAGAAATAATAATAACAGGAGCTTCATCAAGGTTAACAGACTGAATATGAACAACTTTTTGAATGTTTCAGCTATCACCAATATGAAAAAAGCACCATATCAACCAAGAAAATTTACTCTGATATCTAAGTCTTATCATTCCATCATGAATCAAGCTGTGAGTAATAACATCCTGAAGCTTCCGCTGATCAAGCTTGTTGATCCTAGTAAACAAGGACCTTACTTTGATGCTAATGACTTTTGTCATTATCATCGAATGCAAGGACATGACACTAAATGATGTATGTATATTAAACATGAGATACAAGACCTTATTGATTCAAATGTCATCCAGGTATCAGGTGTGAATGATAATGGAAATAAGTTAGTTGCTTCGTCGAATTAGAACTTACAAATCTTCACTAATCCTTTCCCTAAGCATATTGAAAACAATATGTTGGAACAAGGTTTAGTGGAAATAGACGAGGATGATTACTTGGACTATGATAACATCGTGGAAATGATTGAAGTAGATAAGAAACAAGTAGACAATCCACCTCATCCATGAAGAAATGGAATTTATGCTAAGGTTCCTCCTCCGTTATCCTTATATGGATCGGGAGATAATCAAAATGCATTAGAAAAGCAACCAATACAGATGAGTAAGATAGTATAGGATGATTCTCGTTACCGTGCTCAAAAGATTCAACAATTAAAACTCAATAAAAATTGAAAAAAGAGTTAGACGACTATCAGCAGTTAGAGAAAACAGTGGTTCCCCTCCTCATAAGCAACAAAAAGTTATATTTACACAAGGAGTTACAAAGCAAGTATCATGTGATAATAAACAAAACTCTTATAAGAACCACTCAAATTTTCCACTCAACATGATCGAGCACCTCTCCAAGAGGTTTGCAAGTTCCAAAATCTAATACAAAGACCCTACAGGTAAGTATCTCTAACCCTTTATATCTCTCATGATGTGCTTCCCCCGTGATGTGTTATGTGTTGTTTAGGCCTCCTAAGATGACCCCTGATTCTCTTGTAAGGTCTGGGATACCAGGAGACCGCCTCTGTTGTGACCTTCTTCTATTTGTATAATCATTCTTCTAAATTGCCTCTCTCTAATTTCATCATTGTGGTTGGTGACTTGGGGGCACCCTCCTACGCGACTGTCCCTAAGACACTTGTTTCTCCTCTCTTATTTATTGTTTCCCTTCCTCTAATGTTTTTATCTAGCAGGCAGATGATGACAAACATTTATACTAATGCGGGCCTAGTATCCCTTTTGAGAGCAATAAAAAAATGGACTTAGTTCCTAATATGATGATGGGGTTGTATATCTTATCCGACACTTGGCTAGTGGAATCACTCGTGCTTTCCGCGTAGTGATTATGATGATGTTTTTATCTCATTTACAAACCTTAACAATACTACTGCTTTGTGCACCTTTGTTTGTCTTTGAATCTAGACTTGGCGGTACTCGATTCAGAGAGCTTCATGATATAGCCCTATGGTTATCCTCAAACTCTAAATTCATGGTAAAACCTTGGCTCTTTGTGTGACTAATCATATGCATTGATGTTGTTATTTATCATGATTTTGTAGACACTAACATGTTTCTTACAGGGATGTGTTTGTGGGAACATTTGGTGATCGTAAAGTACATATCACCTCTGGGGGGTATGGGCTTTGTGAGAGCTTGTGTTCCCTTGTGTGTTTTACTCCTACCTTAATGTGCTTGATATCGATACCTGAGATCAACCACCTTAAGGTGGGAGCATATATAAGGTAAGTTGTCTGTTGTAGATGTTAGCAATGTGCCTATCCTTAGATGCAGTTTAAAGACCAACATGATGAGTGCTTCTTGCATCCTGAGTTTGTTTGCGTTCAATCAATCAATCATGTAAACCCTCTGCAGAGGTAGGATATCACGTATATCCTTTTTATCTTAAGCCCTTTGCGGAGGCAAAGATGGTGTATTTGTCAGAGTAGATTGCATCATCCTATCATTTTCAAAAGTCCTCTGCGAAGGCGAGGAGCGGTTCTATGACTAACTCAACCCTTAAGCATGTCTTCGGTGATTGTTGTGGTGAAGCCCAATCATCGGTGTGTGCCTATAATGTTCCTAAGAAGGTGTTGGACCTAGAAATAGGTACACTCCATTGCTTGTCTGCCATGTTTTCTCTATTCCTTCAAGTGTGTGTGTTTTGGCATGCTTGCTTTGTTTGGCGTGTTTGATGCCCCATATGTAGTCTAAAGACTTGCGCGATGAGTGCATCCTGCATTTTGGGAGGTTTTGTGTCTTGCGTGTATGCTGGCCCATATATACAGTATAAAGACTTGCGTGATTAGGGCATCCTGTATTATGGGAGGTTTGTTTACTTTCCAATACTTGCATCTGCATTTCATATAAATGAGAAAAATAAAAGAAAAGAAATCATGCCTATCTTCCATGCATTAATGTGTCTTCTATGCATTTACCATCTTCTCCGTGTTCTGTGTGCCTGCAACTATCTTCTCCGTGTTTTGTGTGCTTGTTACTATCTTCTATGTGATTGGCGTATCTTCTCTGTGCTTGGTGTGTTTGTTGTGTTTGTGACCATACTTTAATGCATGTATTGGCCTCACATTTATACATACATTAAAGTGGGGGCTAAATATAACGTCAGAAAATGTCCCCTTGGGGCCTTTTCCCTCATAATGTTTAGCTCCTAGATCTTTTGCATGCATTTAGGACGTCTTACTTCATAATTTGGCATCTGAATGGAATGAGCCCTAGGTAATATGACAAATGGGACCTAGGAGGACCCCTTGAGCTAGACCCTGCCCAAAATAGGGGGGACAACTTGGGCTCTCACGCCCTAGTCATACCCCATTTTGGGGTAGTCCCAATTTTTGGGTGTCGGCTTGTGACTGTTATTTGGGTCCTATGTCGACACGGTAAGTTTGAATTTATGAAATCTTGGTGGGAGTGTTTGTAGTTGCATATAAAAGCATGTTTAGTCATTCATTTGTAAACTAGATGATTACTAGAAAGCTATTGTGTTCTCAAGGTGATTCAAGGCTTTCATTGTGTTCCAAGAGCAGAATTGTGTTGTCTATGTGTTTGTGTTTGCAGATTTGAGTATCCATTTCATCATGGAATGAAGGGCATCTTCCTTCCATGAGATCTTCACTACAAGGTGACATTATATTATGTTTTCATCATCATTTCCTTTGGTTTTTGCCTCTACCTCACAAGGGCACACACTCTCTATCTGAGAATAGTGTTCAGAGACTTAAATGTCCTCTGGGGCTTGACTGAGGCAAGCCTCTAAACATCACAACCCCCTCTGAAAGTTTTCATGGTTGCAGGTTACAGGTTGAGGAGCTGGATAAAGTGAAGTTGCAGGAAGACATCTTAGAGTGTTGGAATTGCAGAACAGGAAGAAAATCCACCCCTTGGACTTGGGCGGCCACTCATTAGTCCTCCAAGTTTCATGACAGAAAAACCTCTGGAATAGTAGGAAAGAGTTGTAGACTAAGTTCTTAGATCCAGACAAAAATATAGGCCTTGGACTTGGGTGCCCACTCCTGTGTCCCTGACTTTTCCACCTCAGAACCCCAAAAATAGGTACTCTGTGGTTTGACATTTTACATCCCTCTGCAAGAGCTTTTTCTGTAATTCATCTGTTTACTCTCGCATTTGTAAAATTAGGGTTTTAATAGTCAATTAAGCATAAGAGAAGGAAAATTGATAATCAAACACCCTAATCCAAGTTTCCCTACATCTCACAGTGACCTAGGGTATGATAGTGCATTGCCACTCGACCCTAGGTCCTTGAATGTTAAGGGTGAAAGGAGGATTCAAACATATGTTCCACTACCTACTTTTGATGGGAAATGCAAAGAGCATTGATCAACATACAATAAATAACTTAGGTTTTCCCATCATGTTTTAGATGAAATGAAGTTGAAAAGAACACTCAACAACCCAAAAGCTTCTACAGTGATTGGAAAAATTGACTTAAAAGTGCTAGTGATTATCTCAAATGATAGTGATTAATGTCTTAAAATTCTTCAAACATGCTCAGGGAAGAAGTCTATAGCTCTTGGAACATTAGTGTTCTTGGAGCATGTTAGGATAAAGATAGCCCTTTTGGATAACCAACAAAAAAGCACAAAGATGTAGTCATATTGGTTTTGAGTGCTTGGAAGACCAATAATAAAATGAATGGAAATGGGTTCCCACAGATGAGAAGGTAGTGGCAATGGTTGATATATCCAAGATTTTGATTGGAAGGCTTAGGCTAAATACAAAGATAACACTGTAAAATTAATCCCCAAACTGATTTCATAGTGATAGGACATTAAAATTATTGTTGAAAGTGTTTGTGACTTTAAGTTGTTAACTTTAATTGAGAATTGAGTGAAGCTTTACAAGAAAGTGAGGAAGATAAATAATTTTAGTGTTCTTATTTGTACCATTGGTTATCACTCAATAGAGGGTGATGAAGATTGTTCAATTGAGGGGCAAGTAGAAGAACTTTGTTCTTTTGATTTGCCCCACATTCTATATTCTTGTGCAAATGTTTTGAGATAGTATTTAGATTAGGGTTTTCCTTCTTTTCCATATGAGTTTTATGCCTTTGTTTTTGGTCTCAAATCATATGGAGATGTACGTGCTCAATATGACATTGTGGACACGAGATTCCAAGATTTTTATCTTTCTATGACCCTTGCTTTGTTTGTTGATTTAGCTAATCGATATGTACATGGTTTTTCCATATGTGCTCAATAAAATAAAAATCTAATAGTAAGGTGGAGCAAACATATTGTTCACATTGCCCATGGTTGTATAGTTATAGTTATTCTCATGTGTTATTATAGGATCATATAATCTACCCTATTTTATAGCTACTCTTGGATAACATTACTAGTCTATTCATGTGCAATTCATTTGAAAATTTTGTCTTTGATAGAGGGAAGTTTATGGATCAATTTTCCTTGTGGTCATGGGCCATGAGTTGGTATGCAAGCCTTGTCTTGCATTGATTTTCTAGAATGGCACAATTTATGCAGTTTCTCTCTACTATATGTCTATGTTGCATGCAAGTTTCCCTTCTTTGTTTTGTCACTGTTTATCTTTGTTTTGTTCATGTGTATACTTTCGTATGCATTTTTTTATTTTACTGTGGTCATTCCCCACTCCTTTTATTTTTTGATCTGCCACCTAGAGTTCATGGATTCTTGTAGTGTCAACAAGTGATCCTCATCCCCAACTAGAGCCTATGTTGGCACTATCTTTAGTTCTCCATCTCATGCACACTTAAATTTGTATGATGGTTAACCACTTGTCACCAAATGGCAATGGCAGACCCAATCTTCTACCTATATGGCAATGTGCTTCTTATAGTGGCCTATTGACAAGTTTCATGTGGCACTTGTTTGAAGAACATGGTGGTTCCTAGGCATGTGTGGCCCAATCGGTATGTGACACATTACCCTTGGTGGGACCTAATGTCTTGGTATCCTCCCTTGACTATTCAACATATATCCTCCAAGCTTCTTGTGTATGTGTGACTTCTTCTAAGTTGTTAATTCATAGTGCATCACTCCAACATGATCTAAACTGTTGGTTCAAAACCAAACTTATATGGTTTAATTCAATGTACCTACATAATGCATTTTCAAGTACCTATGCAAAAAATTTGGCTCTTCGTAGATGGTTTTCAAAGGTGATGGGGATTTTAATCACACAAGTGTTTGAGAAGTTTGCATTAAGATCTAAGGATGTTATGGCCATCTAAGTAGAACTGGTTCCTACAATACTCAGGAGAGACATAGTGACATGGAAGTGGTTCGGATTACTCTGGTAACGTAAAATGATGATCTATGGATCTAAAGGCATGTTCAGGAAGTCAGTATGTATCATCAACTCTACTGGTGGTTTGGAGGTCTGCAAGCTATCTTTCTAGTTTGACAGTCATGGAAGAGAGTGTTCTTGAGGTTTCAAAGGAAGATACAAATGATTCTGGTAATTTGGTCTAGAGTGGATGTTATTCGTGAATTCAATGTGCTTGTGGAGGTCTCTGGATTGTGTGGCTACTGTGTTGGAGGTCTGCATTAAAGTTTGAGCTTGTTGTTGAAGATTTCTTCTTTGAAGTTGATGTTCTTCCCAGTCTTGGCTGATCGGATGTTCCTAGCATGTTGTGGATGATCTAAAGAGCATTTTATGAAGCATGGTGTGTTAATAGAGGAAGATTCAATTCTCAGCTATGTTTGGTTGACAGTGTAAAGGTCTGTGTTAAGTTTAGCCAACCTTGTTGATCATTCCAAGGTTGATGAAGTGTATAAATACTTGTTGAAGAGTTGTTGAAAATTATCCTTGTACAAAATGAATTAAATCTGAAGAAAACATCAAAAGCAGAGCAGGGAAGAAGAGGAGTGAAAGGAGTATAGATTGAAGAATCACTGAAGAAGAATTTGAAGATAGAAGCAGAAGTTTTGTGAGCCTTCAAAGGGACTGAATCGGGCATGAATGTAGATGCTATTTCTCAGTTCATTATCTCTGTGTAAATCA
This sequence comes from Cunninghamia lanceolata, assembly GCA_027924645.1. Taxonomy (NCBI): domain Eukaryota; kingdom Viridiplantae; phylum Streptophyta; class Pinopsida; order Cupressales; family Cupressaceae; genus Cunninghamia; species Cunninghamia lanceolata. The sequence goes on from BSBN01000445.1 coordinate 8,059,945, forward strand.
TAATTTCTTATTGGTTGTGAGCCTCCTTTTAACCAATAAGCTCTGGGTAGTGTGCCCAAAGGCATGTGTGTTCTACTTTCTTAAGTACTTTTAACAGGGTATGTATTTTTATGGGTTAACCCCCACTGTGGGTTTTCCCTTAACCAGGTTTTCCACGTCAAAAATTTTGGTGTTGTGTGTTCATGTTGTTTTTGCTCATGTGTTGATTCATGCTTAAATGTTTACATCATTAATCTTCTTATAAATGGATGCAGAGCATCAAGGATAGCAGGACAACAATATTCATAGACTGTCATAACTTGAACAAATCAACTTCATACTAGCATTTTGCATAACACAACATGACCAAAACATGGTCTCTGACCCAATAACTTCATTCTACACCTTCCAAGATGCCTAAATCCATCTAACAATCCTTCAACTCCTCTACACAGACCTCCAAGACAACAACATTCACTATGTTCTTCATAGATTGTCATAATCTCACTGCTCCATGGGAAGGATAGTCACCATATCTTCCTTGTCTTGATCACTATTGGGACAAACCCTATCTCAGGCAACTAATCAAGTCTATAACCTGCCAAACATCTACTATTTTCTTTGGCAAAACAAATGACATGCCAACATACCTGTGTTCTTCTCTTTGTTGCTGTCCTCTACTCCATCCCAAGACATAACACTACAGGGTCATCCACAATGTAAACTCAGACCAAACCCATTCTCCTACCTTCAAGGTCTTCACAAACTATTAAAGTAAACTCTACATGACTCATTCCACTGATTATAAGACATGGTGGTTCAGTGGAATGAGTATAGCATTAGGAATTCACTGATAGAACCCTAACTCAGGGTTATTAAACCACTCTCAAACAAAAAGGGAATACAGAAGTAAAAATGGATGTGAAGAGCCCAAATAAGTTTCAAAGCAAATTTGACTCAACCCTCTAACTGCCCATGATAAACTAGGGCTTTGACTATTCCGTACAGGTACAGCAAACATAGAAAAAATAGTGAATTTTCTGATTGAAACAGCAGGTTAAAGAGCAGTTTTATCTTCTACAGTCATAACATTCTTTCTATTCAATGCCAAGAGCCCAAACTTGCTTCAATGGACAGTTAACTCCTCAAGCTTCACCTCCAAACATTCAACATCCCATGACAGGGCTGTACTGTATAGTGGTATGGCTCAAAATACACATAAACTCAGAAAATTTCAGAAAAAGGCAGGAAACAATGGTTTTTCTGTTATATCTTTCAAATCCTTTGAATCATCCTCTACAAAAAAACATTGGCAGGCTAATATAATCCTCCTAAATGCAAGAAGTCAAGTGGGAGAGGTTGGGGATCCAAGAAAACTGCCCCACATCGTGCTTTTTCCTCATTTGAAACTGCAGCTTTAAAGACTAATATAGAACTGTCCTTTCTTGGACTGTGGTGACTGTTTTTCAAGGTTTCAAATTCTTTTTTGACACTTGGTTATCCTTTGGAAAAGTTCCTAACAAACCTCCAAATCCAAGACATGCCTTAAAAGGCCTACAACAAGAAGACTTTAAATGACTACCTATGACAAACATTAAAACATAAATGACTAACCTATAACTACAAGACTGTCCTATCTAGGACTAATAACATAACCATAGTAGACTCTAGTTATTTGGACATAGTCCATTACAAATATGGCTTTCAAGCCTTATACAACATGTAAATGGTCTCATAGACCTTATTTAACCAAACAAACTACTTGCAAATTAACCAAAACCTAAACATCTAGGTGCTCCTGCACCATACTCCCCAGCATGATGAAAAACTCTTGTCCCAAGAGTTAGGGGATCTGGTCCATCCACTCTTCTAGCTTGTTGGGATGTGCCTCTAACTGGTGATAGGGAACATGAACTCTCCAAGAGTTATCTTCCTCCTTCTCCAACCTGCATGGCTCCTATAACAGTGCTAGTACCAGAAAACTTGTTTTGGTGTCCTTGTCTAGGACCTTGTTGCTACAATGCTTCAGCTCTTCTCAACTGGAGGTTCTGATTCATTCCTCCTTGTACCTTCTATTGTTTGCCTTCCTTCTTCTAGCTCCTTATAGGGCAATCAATGTCCCCAACCTTAACATAACTCAAGTCCCAAGCCTGCTGCTTTCTAGGACTGCCATCCACCTTCTGTTGTTGCAACTGTTCCTGTTACTTCCCATCATCCTTAACCTGCATACTCAACTGTAGTTTCTATCCAAAACAAATAGTAACATGTTCCTGCTTCTCCTCACAAGGTAAAGGAATCAGTTTGAACTTCTTACCATCTTTGTGCACTACATAGGTATTAGTATACCCATCATGAATTGTCCTCCTCAAATACTGCCATGGTCTACCCAAGATTATATGTCCACATGTCATAGGAATAACATCACACAAAACATAGTCCTGATATGGACCAATTGTGAAATCAACATAAGCCTTCTTAGTGACCCTTACCTGTTGTTCTTGACTCACCCAAGTGACATTGTAAGGACTAGGATGATCAAAAGTTTTCAATCCCAACTTATTCACCATTTCCCAAGAAACTAAGTTATCATGAGAACCTGAATCTACAATCAACTTGCATATCTTTCCATGGCTTAAACAATTAGTTCTAAAAATAGATACCTGTGGTGGTGGCTGAAATTTGCCTCTTTCCACCATGAGCATTTCTCCATCCATCATTGGAGAGGTTGACGACATTTCTAGTTCTTCTGGCTTCTCCTCCTCTTGTGCCAAGTGAACTCTTCTATCCTTGGTCTTGTCAACACCATCCTTCTTAGGACAGTTGAAAGATGTGTGTCCCACCTCATTACAGTGATAACATCTACCTGTGAACACTCCTCTACCTGATCCAAATCTACCTTCACCTCTATATCCACCTCTCTATTCTATAGACATCTCCTTACCCTTCTCATTGTTGTTCTGAACTTCATTAGTAGGTCTGCCCCTACCTCTGTTTCCTCTTCCATAACCTCCTTACCTTTCTTGCTTCCTCTTCACTCTCTCTTTAGCCCTGATGGCTAACTAAAAACACTCTCCAAGTGTTTTTGGTACTACCAACCCAATCTCATCCTGCAAGTTATACCTAAGCCCATTAAGGTATCTTGCCACTTTCTCTTCTTCATCTTCCAATCCACCTCTAATACTAAGCTTATGAAATTGCTCAGTATAGGACATAACATCCATGTCCTTCTGCTTCAGATTTTGTCTCATCCTCTTTGTCTAAATGGAGTAATCAGATGGAAGGAATTGATCCTTCATCATATCCTTCATCCTACTCCAAGTGATTTTTGATGCACCTCTAGCCATTCTTTCTGTCTGCACACTACTCCACCAGGTAAGTGTTGTTCCTCTCAGTTTTGTTTTTGCAAACTTGATCTTCTTCTCATCACTCATCTCCTCATACTCAAAAAAATTTTCCAAGGCATCTATCCACCCTAATACCTCTTCACTATCCATCTTCCCCTGATAGATAGGTAACTCAATGTTTGCCTTTGTTCCACTTCCTTGGACTACCTTCAGTAATCTCACAAACATTTTTTCTTCAGCATCCAACTCTTCCTCAAGAGGATTCTCATCAGCATCCTCATCTCCTTCTAACTCATTTTGTTCATCCTTTCTTGGATTCTTCTCTAATGCCTCCAATCTTGCCAAGATTGTTACATTCTCCCTTCTTACTTGCCTCAGCTCTCTGTCTCTTGCAGCATCCTGCTCTCTTCAGTCCCTCAACTCCTTTTCTCTTGCCTCTAAGGCTTCTCTCAACTCAGAATTCTCTCTTGCCATATGACTTCTAGGAGGCATCTTCACATCTTTCACAAACCCCCTATCTTCTTTACAAGATCCACTACACTCTCAAGGATCTACTAGCTAGCTCTGATACCAATATGATGCAGAGCATCAAGGACAACAGGACAACAGTATTCATAGACTATCATAACTTGAACAAATCAACTTCATACTAGCATTTTGCATAACACAACATGACCAACACATGGTCTCTGACCCAATAAATTCATTCTACACCTTCTAAGATGCCTAACTCCATCTAACAATCCTTCAACTCCTCTACACAGACCTCCAGGACAGCAACATTCACTATGTTCTTCATAGACTGTCATAATCTCACTGCTCCATGGGAAGGACAGTCACCATATCTTCCTTGTCTTGATCACTATTGGGACAAACCCTATCTTAGGCAACTAATCAAGTCTATAACCTACCAAACATCTACTGTTTTCTTTGGCAAAACAAATGACATGCCAACATACCTGTGTTCTTCTCTTTGTTGCTATCCTCTACTCCATCCCAAGACATAACACTGCAGGGTCATCCACAAGGTAAACTCAGACCAAACCCATGCTCCTACCTTCAAGGTCTTCACAAACCATTAAAGTAAACTCTACATGACTCATTCCACTGATTATAAGACATGGTGGTTCAGTGGAATGAGTATAGCATCAGGAATTCACTGATAGAACCCTAACTCAGGGTTATTAAACCACTCTCAGACAAAAAGGGAATACATAAGTAAAAATGGATGTGAAGAGCCCAAATAAGTTTCAAAGAAAAGTTGACTCAACCCTCTAACTGCCCATGATAAACTAGGGCTTTGACTGTTCCGTACAGGTACGGCGAACACAAAAAAAATAGTGAATTTTCTGATTGAAACAACAGGTTAAAGAGTAGTTTTATCTTCTATAGTCATAACATTCTTTCTATTCAATGCCAAGAGCCAAAACTTTCTTCAATGGATAGTTAACTCCTCAAGCTTCACCTCCAAACATTCAACATCCCATGACAGGGTCGTACTGTACAGTGGTACAACTCAAAATACACATAAACTCAGAAAATTTTAGAAAAAGGCAGGAAACAATGGTTTTTCTGTTATATCTTTCAAATCCTTCAAATCATCCTCTACAAAAAAACATTGGAAGGCTAATATAATCCTCCTACATGTAAGAAGTCGAGTGGGAGAGGTTGGGGATCCAAGAAAACTACCCCACATCATGCTTTTTCCTCATTTGAAACTGCAGCTTTAAAGACTAATATAGAACTGTCCTTTCTTGGACTGTGGTGACTATTTTTCAAGGTTTCAAATGCTTTTTTGACACTCGGTTATCCTTTGGCAAGGTTCCTAACAAACCTCCAAATCCAAGACATGCCTTAAAAGGCTTACAACAAGAAGACTTTAAATGACTACCTATGACAAACATTAAAATACAAATGACTAACCTATAACTACAAGACTGTCCTATCTAGGACCAATAACATAACCATAGTAGACTCTAGTTATTTGGACATAGTCCATTACAAATATGGCTTTCAAGCCTTATACAACATGTAAATGGTCTCATAGACCTTATTTAACCAGACAAACTACTTGCAAATTAACCAAAACCTAAACATCTAGGTGCTCCTACACCATAAATTAAGAAAGAAGATTAAAAGTGTAGAAAAGGTTAAAGTTTAGTAACAACTGATTCACCCCCCCTCTTAGTTGTCTGGATTAATTCCAATAGAAAGGAGCTACTGTGTTCTCGAATATAGACCTTAGATCCAACTATCACCAATTGCAGATTAAGGATCAAGACATCTCTAAAACAACTTTTAGGACTCAATATAGTCACTACGAGTTCATAGTGGTACCATTTGGGTTGACTAATGCTCCAACATCCTTCATGAATTTGATGAATAGCATTTTTAGTGATTGTTTAGATGATTTTTTGTTGATATCCCTTGATGACATATTGATATACTCTAAATTAGTGGAAGAGCATGAAAAGCATTTGAGGACAGTCTTACAATGCTTAAGAGAGCGAAAGTTTTTTGGTAAACTAAGTGTACATTCTTTCAAGATAAAGTGCACTATCTTGGTCATGTGATCTTGGTAGAAGGGATTGTAGTTGATCCTAAGAAGATAAAAGTGATAATGGAATGGCCTACACCTCAGAGTGTGGTAGAAGTTAGAAGTTTTATGGGACTTGTAGGTTACTATAGAAAGTTTGTGGAAGGTTTCTCAACTATAGCAGCACCGATTACCTCACTACAAAAGAAGGGTAAGAAGTTTGAATGGATAGAAAGGTGTGAGCAAGCTTTCCAAGTACTAAAAGAAAAGCTCACAACTACTCCTATCTTGACCATACTAGATCCTAATGGTCACTTTATAGTTATAATTGATGCTTCAGGAGGAGTAGGAGGAGTGTTGATGCAGAATGAGCAAGTGGTTACATATGAGTCAAGAAAGTTAAAGCAATATGAGTTAAACAATGTGTCGCATGATCTTGAGTTAGCTGCCATAGTTCATGCACTTTAGATGTGGAGGCATTATCTTCTAGGTAAGCCCTTTGATTTAAAGACATATCATTTAGGGCTCAACTACGTATTTACTCAACCTAACCTTAATGCACGATAGAGAAGATGGTTAGAATTCCTTAGTGAGTATGACTTTGGAATTGAGTATATAAAAGGAAAGGAGAATGTAGTAACAGATGCTCTTAGTAGAAGAAGACATCTAGCTGCCATGGTTACAATGAGATCTAATTTGAAGAAGAAAGTAATTTAGAATCTTCAAGGGGATAAGCATTATGAAAGAGTAAATCAATCTTTGGAAGTAGACCCCTTAGATCATAGGTTTGATAGTTATGTGATTGAGTCAAATGGACTTTTGAGATTTCAGGGAAGGATGTATATTCCTAACTTAGGAGAGTTGAGGAAGTTAGTGCTTGAGGAGATCCACAATGCACCTTATTTAGGCCAGCCTAGAGTGACCAAGATGGTTGAAGGTTTGAGACCTTATATACTTTTGGCCTAAACTTAAGAAGGATGTGACAGAATTCGTGCATCAATGTTTGGAATGCCAAAGAGTCAAAGTTGAGCATGTGCATCCAGTAGGATTGTTGTATCTACACAATGTTCTTGAGCATAAGTGGCAAGTAATAAGTATGGATTTTATTCAAGGGTTTCCCATGTCTAAGAATAGGCATGATGTCATCTTAGTGGTTGTGGACAAGTTGACAAAGGTAGCACATTTTATTCTAGGGAATCTTTCAAATGGTTCTTTGGTTTTAGCTAAGAAGTTTGTTCAGGAGATTTTTCGATTGCATGGAGTGCTTGAGACAATCATTTCAAATTGAGACACTCGCATGACATCTAGATTTTGGACAACTCTTAATGCAGCTTTGGAAGAAAAGTTGAATTTCAGTTCAGCATATTATCCTCAAATGGATGGTTAGCTAGAAAGAGTCAATCAAGTTGTAGAAGACCTTCTAAGGATGTATTATATGAATCAACAGTATAAATGGAGTATCTTCCATTGGTAGAGTTTGCATACAATAATTCATACCATGCATCTTTGGCAATGGCACCGTTTGAATCTCTTTATGAGCGTAGGTGTCAAACACCTATCAGTTGGGATAAGGTGGAGGACAGAATAATGATTGGTCCTAGTATGTTAAGATAAATGGATGATCAGATGAGATTAATCAAAGAGAAATTGAAGCAAGCTTCATATCATCAAAAGAGTTATGCAGATAGAAATAGGATGCCTAGACAGTTCTCAGTTGGTAACAAAGTCTTCTTGAGGGTCAAACCTCAGAAGAGTTTAGTTTCATTTGGCAAAGCGTCTAAACTTGCTCCTCATTTTGTAGGACCGTTCGAAGTTCTGGAAGTGATAAATCTTGTAGCATATAGATTTGCTCTACCGCCTTGACTTGCCAAAATCCATACTTTTTTTCATGTGCCCTTGCTTAATCTTTATCATCCTAATGCATCACATATTATTGACTGGCGTACTTTACAGGTTTAGGATCTAGGAGTGGTGCTGGTGGAGCCCACTCAAATTTTGGAGAAGCGCAACATTAAGTTACGAACCAGAAATGTGGTACAATATAAGGTCTAATGGGACCAATAATTAAAGGACAATGCCACATGGGAAGATGCGGAAAAGATTGATAGATCTTTTCCTCATTTGAGGATATAGCATAGATTTCTTATTCATGCACGGATTATGATACTTTGAGTTGCTGATATTTTTTTATGATACTTTGATACCTTGTTGATGGTGGATTGATTCATTATTATTTTCTTGTGTAATAAGACATCGAGACGATGTCTCTTCCAATTGGGGAAGGATGTCATGTCTCATTTTTATGGACTATATAATTATTCTAGATTAGTGAACATTTACTATGGATGTTTTACTTGAGTAAATAGCAAATGTGTGAAGGTAATTATTGTGAGGTTATAATTGCGTAAATTGGAAAGTTGATTTAAATATTAAATATTATCGATGTGATTATGATGTTTTTCTTCAGCTATGTTTTGGGGAACTAACCTATTAACATCAAGTTGAGTGCAAATGAATGCAGGTACTCGTCGAAGATGAGAACATGGTTGAGGTAGAGGTGTTCTAGCCACTTAGCAAGAAATGTTTGGGATGGTTAGCCCTGATGCAATCACACACTCACATAGTCTCATATTACATTTTGAATGGTTTATTATGCATTATTGTGTGGATAATAAACGTGATTGATGGTTAAATGCTTAGAAAATATTGTGTTTTTAATTATTATGAAAATCCTTTTCGAATGCATGATTTAATTGTAAATATTAAAAGATCTTTCGATTATATTAAATGGTGTATTGTATTTTAAATGGTGAATATATATGGATGTATTTATATTAATTAATAATAAATAATAAACATTTCCTATGTATATAAGTATGGATGTTTGGAAGACAATGTCTAAATTAGACTTAATCAATATTATTTAATTATATATATATATATATATATAATTTTATTATTGTAAATACTTCTTGATTGATTAAAGTGATTATGTGTTAGTAATTATGTTTTATTAAAAATAGTTAAATTATATTAAAAATATCGTTATTATATATAAGATTTTTAAATAAAGAGAATTAAGAATAAGTTAGTATCATGCATGCGACAGAAAGCTAATTAAATTGTTTATTCTAATTAAATAAAAACAATTGAGCTTTTTCAAAAGATAATTCGTATGCAAACTCAAACAAATCTTCAGTTTTCCAAACCTAAATCTGGGACGCCAAAAATAAGGAGAGAATTGTGAATAAAAAAAGTCTCAGTAGAGAGAAAGGTACCATGATTTTTGCAACGGGGAGAATTATTTTCTGTATGTTATTCTAAGCATCAAAGGCAGAGAAAACTTTATCTTGAAGCGACTATTTTAGCAGCAGGAGAATGTGGACAAAAGTTGGTTTCTGGGTAGCGTTAGGAAGCGATTGAAAGCGGTGATTGGAAGGCAGAATGACCCTTCTTCTTTCAGCTCAGAAATCCAGGTATTTTTCCTTGTATGTTTTGCAAATAATAAATGATTGTTTGACTATTAAAAACCTTAGTTGATATGGCTATTGAATGTTCTGGTTTATGGTTTGTGTCTATGTATCTAGTCATTGGAAATCAACCCTCTAAAAATGCCTAACCTTAACATGTTCCTGGCGCTAGTTCCTTGTCTCTATTTTGTTGTTTATTCCTCTATTTACCTGGCATCAATCTGCTATTTGGAAGTATTTTAGCTTTTTAAAATCTGATCGACCTACCTTTATTTCTTTTCTGCCACCAATCTTTTCCACTATGACATTGATAATGACTCAGCCTGCTATTCTTAAATCACTGTCTTTGTTTATCCTTATATTTTTGGTTTTATGATAAGTAAATCACCTCTTTCTGGATCTTGTTATAATTGTTGGAAACCATAGCTAACCAAAATCCATAGACACTGTTAAAATTATTCTCTGTCAGACATAAATAATACAGCTGTTATCTTTTTGTATGTTATTAGAATCAGTCTCTTGCTAAGAAATCAACCTATTTTTATTGATCAAACAATGTGAACATAAACTCTTAAACCTAGATGAAAGTATTAGTTTCCTGTAGACATGTTCCTCTATTGTTTTGTTGTTCAAAAAGTTGTTTTAATTATCATTGAATGACAAGAATCTGATTATAAACTCTATTCTTTATTTTTATTTCTATTACAGTTCCTGTCGCAGTTGCAATAGGAAGATTGTTTTCTTGTTTCTTGACTTCCTGTCACAATTGAAGCAGTAAGATTTTCAATGATTTATAAAACTTATTGCATTGACTGAAATAGTTCCTGTCATAGATATGACAGTGAGATTGTCAAATGTCTTAGAATGATTATTATATTGTGAATTATGAATGAAGTATGGGCTGATAATTCAATCAATTTGATAGCCTATAGATATAAATGTATGGACAAATGATGATCTATTTTCTTGAAAATGTTTTGTCTCAATTGATGTTTTAGGAAAGGGATTTAGAGATGAATATACGAGTACATTGATTCTTTTATTTTTATTATTTACTTGATTCTTGGGGAAAGAAAGTAGATTTTTATCTAGGAATGTTATTGGGCTACTTTTGGGCTAGGATGTCGAATGTGGATTATCAGAGATGGTTTTTCCTCTTTTCAGGAATTGAACCAGGTTACTATGTTTTTAAAGGATTAGATCTAATCAAGCTATCATTGAAAAAGATGAATATTTTTCTAGCAAACTTATTAATATATATCTCTTCCACACCCTGTTGTGAGACAATCTGTATTTCATTATTTAGAATTGCACATTATGACATTAGATTGTATCGGGTGTGTTGCAAGTATGAGGTTAACCAGTGTTGTCATTGATGTCAACATACTCATATTGCATTGATAAGAAGGATTGGATGAGCTGTGTGCTGAGGTTATTGAGGAAATTAGTCTCAATCAGGAATAGTGAAGAACAATGATGAGAAGAAGGCAAAGTACTCAATAGGTTGAGGATCAGAGGATGCGGATTAAAGGGTTTGTAGATATGAGTCTTGAGATGATCCAGTTATGATTTCAGAGGTCTGCATGAAGATATGAAGAAGTTGTGATCGATCAAGTAGAACCGGTTCCGAGAGATGCTCCGGAGTGACAGAGTGTTACAAAAAGGTCCGGTGAGATCCGGAAGTGCATTGTCCTATTCTACGGATTGGAAGGAGTGTTTGGAATGTCCCTGTGATGTGTCATCTCGATTTGTACATAGTTTGGAGGTCCAGAAGCACCTTTTTCAGTATGTCAGTGGCGATAGACTATGTTTTTGAAGTTTCAGATGAAGGAGAGAAGAGATTCTAGTAAGTAGAGGAAGTGCGGATGTACCTGGTCATTCAGGCAAGCCTGTGAAGTTTCTTGGATCATGTTGAGGTTGTGTTGTCGGTCCGCATCAGTGTTAGAGCCTGGAATTGGAGATATACTTCTGGATGAAGATGTTCTTGTTCAGGCTGGCCGACCAGATGAGTTATTCATCTTGCGAATATTCTTGTGGATGATTACCGACTTAGATGATTGTTCCTAAGTCGATGCCTTGTATAAATAAAGGTTTGTGAATTCATTTCATAGTGTGTCATGGAGTGGATGAGTGTGGTATAGTGAAGAGAAGTGTGAAAGGCAGAGCAGGTGTGTCTCGGGTTTAAATGGAACTGATCCAGACATGGTAAAGATGTCAATCTCCAGTTCAAGTTTGTAATACTTGTTATCTTATAGACAATGTGTCTCTTGTAGGCAATGTGCCTCCTTGTGAGCAGTGTGCTTGAGCAGTGAGCCCTAATTGGCATGTGCCACCCATTTTTCTTATTCTTCTAACAGAGAATAATCCTTGGGTTAATCACCCCGTGGTTTTTCCCTTAACCGGGTTTTCCACATCAAAATCTTAGTGTCTAATGTGTTGATGTTTATCTGCTCCAGTGTTTATGCTTTACGCTTTCATGAATGGTTAATTGATATGCTAATAACTAACAAAGAAGAATCAAGTGTTTGAAGTAGAAGCAAGTTTTTGTACAACTAATTCACCCCCCTCTCAGTTGTGTGCCCTAGATCTAACAATTGGTATCAGAGCCAAGTTCCTCTAAAAGGAGCTTAACCGCTTGAGGAGATCCAGGATGTCGTCATACAAGAAGGATAGTTCGAAGTTTGATGGAACTAACTTCTCTCTCTAGAAAGGTCGCATGAAATGTCACTTGGAGTGTATGGGAAAAGCATACTTGTCCATGGTCACAAAAGCATATGTACCTCCACAGGGTGGTCTGACAACTCTAAATGAAATCACAGATGTTGAAAACAATCTGCAGACAAAAGAAGCTCTTTTAAGTGCATTAACTGACTCAGAGCTCTCAAATGTTATTAACCTACCAACTGCCTATGAGATCAGGATTAAACTGGAACTTCTGCATGAAGGAGATGAGTTTGTTAAGAGTGCAAGGTTGCAAAGTCTCAAAGGGAAATTTGAAAGATTAAAGATGAGAGATGATGAAAATATCACTACCTTTATGCCAAGAGTAAATGAGCTAGTGTGTGGAATTAGGAATGTTGGTGGAGTTCTGGATGAAAATGAGATTGTTTGCAAAATACTCAGATCCCTTCCTGCTGCCTACAAAATCAAGGTTGATGCCATTGATGAATTCAGAGCCCATACAACTGTCACAAGAGAGCAATTGGCTGGCAAACTGGCTACATTTGAAATGACCAAATTTGGAGATGATCCCCCCAAGACTGAATCTGCATTCAAAGCCAGTGCCTATGTGAAAGGCAAACAAAGATTTGATCCAGGAGAAAACTCTTCAAGGAAGCTATCATGGTATGATCAAGAAAGGAAAGACATGGAAGAGGAAGAAGCAGAAATAGCTCAACTTGAAGCCCTCATTGCAAAGAGACTGCCAAGAGGATCTGGTAAGTATGAAGGAAAATTACCCTTTAAGTGCTTCAACTGCAATAAGATTGGTCATTTTGCTTCAAGATGTCCGGAAAGATCTGCAAGGTCAAATTCTAACAGACAAAGGTTCCAAAAGAACTGTTATTATGTTCATGAAGAAGATGATAATCAAGGAGTAACAGATGATGAATCAGAAATAGGAAACAAATCCAGAAATGAATGGGTGTTTATTGCCATCAAGGAAGAAGATCCAATATCCTCTGAATCTGTCAATCATAAGGTTGTAGAAAGAGCTTTGGCTACCCAAGTTGAAGAAAAGAATGATTGGGTTATTGACAGTGGATGTTCTCACCATATGACTGGTGACAAGAACAAGTTCTTAGATTTGGAAAGGTATGAAGGAGGAATGGTAAAGTTTGGTGACAATTCTACTAGTAGAATCAGAGGTAGGGGAACTATTTCTTTTGATGGAAAAAGTAAAACTGGTAATGTACTGTATGTTGAAGGATTGAAGCACAATCTTCTCAGTGTTGGATAGTTGGTAGACAAAGGTTATGACCTTCAGTTCAAAAATAGAAGATGCAGGATCTTTGAAAGCTTCGAAACTGAGATTGCATCCGGTACTCAAACAAAAGGTAATATCTTCCATCTGGTTGGTTCTAATAAAAGTTGTTTGTTTGTTCAAGTTGATCAGAGTTGGTTATGGCATAGAAGGATGTGTCATGTAAATTTTGATAACATCATCAAGATTAGCAATACTCAGGCTGTAAGAGATCTTCCAAAATTGGTGAAACCTACAAATAGTTTGTGCAAAGAATGTCAGCTAGGTAAACAGAGCAGAGTCTCTTTCAAAAGCAAGGATCAGTCCTCTACCAGATTATTGGAATTAGTTCATACTGATCTATGTGGTCCAACAAGAATCAAGAGTATGCAAGGTGATAGATATTTCATGTTACTGATTGATGACCATTCCCGGATGATGTGGGTTACCTTTCTAAAAGAGAAATTAGAAGCCTTTGAGAAGTTCAAAATCTTCAAGGCTATGGTAGAGAATCAAACTGGATTGAAACTGAGATGTCTGAGGTCTGATAGAGGTGGTGAATTCACATCCGGTGAATTCATAGACTTTTGTGAGAAGCATGGCATAAAGAGACAGTTGTCTGCTCCTAGGACTCCACAGCAGAATGGAGTAGTTGAGAGAAAGAACCGGACCATCTAGGAAGCATCCAGGACAATGATGATGGAAACAAATGTTCCTTAGATGTTTTGGAGAGAAGTTCTCAGCACTGCAGTCTACACTCTCAATCGAGTTCAAATTAGAAGCAATACCGGTAAGACTCCTTATGAACTTTGGTTTGGAATAACTCCTACTGTGAGATATTTCAGAGTATTTGGTAACAAATGTTACATTAAAAGAGATGAAGATCTAGGAAAGTTTGATGCTAGAAGTGATGAAGGAATTTTCTTGGGTTACTCCACTCAAAGCAAAGCATACCGGTGTTACAATAAGAGATTGAGAAAGATGATAGAAAGTACAAATGTGGAGGTTGATGAAGGAGTTGAGAAGCCCTCAATGTTTTATGAATATGATGAAGATGATCAGAATGGTTCTCTGGTGCAAGGAGCTCAATCCTCCTCTAAAAGTCAGATTCAGACTGATCTGGTAAATCAGGAAGAAGAGGCTTGTCTGAATGAGCCTGATCAAGAAACAGTAGTACAAGAAACTCCCAAATTTCCAAGGTATGTAACTCTAAACCACTTTGAAGATCAGATCATAGGTGACAAAAGCAAAGGGGTACAAACAAGGAGGAAAATTGCTCAAAATTCAGATGAATACTGTCTGATTTCAAAGATTGAACCTAAGACAATAAATGAAGCTTGCAATGATGAAAATTGGACCAAAGCAATGGAGGAAGAGTTGATGCAAATTGAAAAAAATCACACTTGGGATCTTGTTCCCAGACCTAGAAACAAAAATGTGATTGGAACCAAATGGGTCTTCCAGAACAAACTAAATGAAGTTGGTGAAGTAATCAGAAACAAAGCCAGATTGGTCTGCAAAGGCTACTCTCAAATAGAAGGAATTGATTTTGAAGAAACATTTGCTCTGGTGGCAAGAATTGAAGCTTTCAGATTATTTCTTGCATTTGCTGCCTTCAAAGACTTCAAAGTATATCAGATGGATGTCAAGTCTGCCTTCCTAAATGGTGATTTGGAAGAAGAAGTATACATTGAGCAGCCAGATGGATTTCAATTATCTGATCATAGTGATATGGTCTGCAAGTTGAAGAAAACACTGTATGGATTGAAGCAAGCCCCAAGGGCTTGGTATGAAAGGTTGGATAAGCATCTTGTGCAGATTGGTTTCAACAAAGGTACTGCTGACAGTAATTTATATTTCAAAATTAATCATGAAAACATTTTGATTGTTGAAGTATTTGTTGATGATATCATCTTTGGAGGAAAAGATAGCATGTGTAAAACCTTTGCAAATCAAATGAAAAGTGAGTTTGAAATGTCAATGCTTGGTGAAATGAATTTCTTCTTGGGTCTGCAAATTACTCAAACAAAGAAAGGGATCTTCATTTCTCAGACCAAATATGTGAAAGAATTGTTTAGGAAATTTGGGATGGAAGATTCAAAGCCAATGAATACTCCCATGGCAACCAGATGTAAGTTGAGTAAAGATGATGACTCTCCCAAGGTGGATCAAATAAAATATAGGTCAATGATTGGAGGACTATTGTATCTTACTCAAACTAGACCAGATATTATGCAGGCTATTGGTCTTGTTGCTAGATTCCAAGCTGATCCTAGAGAATCTCATGTTATGGCAATCAAGAGGATTTTTAGATATCTAAAGGGGACAGTTGAGTATGGTCTATGGTACCCTAGAGATCATGATTTCTCTCTTCATGCATATACAGATGCAGATTGGGCAGGAGATGTGGATGACCGGAAGAGCACTAGTGGTGGAGCTTTCTTTTTGGGAAAAAGATTGGTTTCTTGGCTAAGCAAGAAACAAGAGGCAATATCTCTGTCTACAACTGAAGCAGAATACATTGCAGCAGCAGGTAGTTGCACTCAAATCTTATGGATGAAGTAGATGCTACGAGACATTAAAGTAGAATATGAGGAGCCTATCACAATTTTCTGTGATAATTCAAGTGCAATAAATATTTCTAAGAATCTGGTGTTGTATTCTAAGACCAAGCACATATCTATCGAGTTTCATTTTCTGAGAGAACAAGTGAACAAGGATGAAGTCAAATTGGAGTATGTATCCTCCAAGGATCAGATTGCAGATATTTTTACTAAACCTCTTCCCAAGGACTCTTTTGAGTATCTCAGGGAGAAGTTAGGGGTCATTGCCCCTCTGGTGATGAACTAGGATGCACTGATGTGCATCAGTCTGGTGGATATCACAGTCATATCTTGTGATCTAGATTGATGATGGGGAGCTGCTACTAAGGGGGAGTAGCTGGTATGATTATGGTGTGTTAGAATTGCAAGTATGAGCCCTTTGCCATTGATGTCAAAGGGGGAGAGAATACATGTGAAAAACAAGTGGTTGATGATCAAAGGGGGAGCAGTAAAGGAAGAAAAGACATGTGAAGAGTTGTTGCTGATAGGGGGAGCTGTGACAGAAAGGAGAAGTTCTTGTCTTGATGGTTTTTCACATCATATGTTGCCATCAATGACAAAGGGGGAGACTATTGCAAGTATGAGGTTAACCAGTGTTGTCATTGATGTCAACATACTCATATTGCATTGATAAGAAGGATTAGATGAGTTGTGTGCTAAGGTTATTGAGGAAATTAGTCTCAATCAGGAATAGTGAAGAACAGTGATGAGAAGAAGGCAAAAGTACTCAATAGGTTGAGGATCAGAGGATGCAGATTAAAGGGTTTATAGATATGAGTCTTGAGATGATCCAGTTACAATTTTAGAGGTCCACATGAAGATATGAAGAAGTTGTGATCGATCAAGTAGAACCGGTTCCGGGAGATGCTCCAGAGTGACAGAGTGTTACAAAAAGGTCCGATGAGATCCGGAAGTGCATTGTCCTATTCTGCGGATTGGAAGGAGTGTTTGGAATGTCCCTGTGATGTGTCATCTTGATTTGTACATAGTTTGGAGGTCTGGAAGCACCTTTTTTAGTATGTCAGTGGCGATAGACTATGTTCTTGAAGTTTCGGATGAAGGAGAGAAGAGATTCTAGTAAGTAGAGGAAGTGCGGATGTACCTGGTCATTCAGGCAAGCCTGTGAAGTTTCTTGGATCATGTTGAGGTTGTGTTGTCGGTCCGCATCAGTGTTAGAGCCTAGAATTGGAGATATACTTCCGGATGAAGATGTTCTTGTTTAGGCTAGCCAACTGGATGAGTTATTCATCTTGCGAATGTTCTTGTGTATGATTGCCGACTTAGATGATTGTTCCTAAGTCGATGCCTTGTATAAATAAAGGTTTGTGAATTCATTTTGTAGTGTGTCGTGGAGCGGATGAGTGTGGTATAGCGAAGAGAAGTGCGAAAGGTAGAGTAGGTGTGTCTTGGGCTTAAATGGAACTGATCCAGACATGGTAAAGATGTCAATCTCCAGTTCAAGTTTGTAATACTTGTTATCTTGTAGACAGTGTGTCTCTTGTAGGCAGTGTGCCTCCTTGTGAGCAGTGTGCTCGGGTAGTGAGCCCTAATTGGCATGTGCCATCCATTTTTCTTATTCTTCTAACAGAGAATAATCCTTGGGTTAATCACCCCATGGTTTTTCCCTTAACTGAGTTTTCCATGTCAAAATCTTGGTGTCTAATGTGTTGATGTTTATCTACTCCGGTGTTTATGCTTTACACTTTCATGAATGGTTAATTGATATGCTATTAACTAACAAAGAAGAATCAAGTGTTTGAAGTAGAAGCAAGTTTTTGTACAACTGATTCACCCCCCCTCTTAGTTGTGTGCCCTAGATCTAACAGGGTGTTCCCACCTGCCAGTTGTTCCAGGTAACTAGACATTTCGTACAGGGTTGGGTTTCCTTCAAAACATGAAGGGATCTAGGGAAGTGTAATTGCTTCATAGTTGGGTGGAAAAGCACCTGGGCCATGTTCCCGTCTCTCGGCTCTCAAGAGGACCATTTGGTTCGTGGTGACTAGAGAGTGTGTTGATTTATTTATTCTTGTTGTACATGATTATTGTAAACTTGTATTTGGATGCATTATGGCATGAATGCTAATGGACTTTGTATATTATTTTATAGTGCTTTCACCTGGATTGAGCAGATGACTTTTGTAAGATTTAATGACTTTATTTGATTCATATTTATGAGACTTATCTTTTAATTGTGATGTTGTAATTAAGTGGATTAATTACACCATTTTATCTTTTATATTGTAATTAATCAAATTAATTACATCTTTTTACTTTCTTTACTTGTGATGTTGTATTAAGTGGATTATTTACTTCATTTTACTTTTGTGATGGTTTGTGACTTTTACGGTGTGTTTCCTTCTAAATTAAACACACGAGATAAATGAAGATATGCAACATAAAATGTTTAATCAAATGTATCAACTAATTAAACACAACTACAAATCTAAGTAAAGAAGGTTATGTGTAATACATTGGGTTCACCAAAATTTAAGATAGAAAAGAGAGCCTAATCAATTATGTACTAACTAGATCAATATTTTCTATCAAACATTAGAACACGGGCTGACCAATGCTTGTATGCTTTTCTATAGTCCTCAAGAGAGAGCCAAGTGTCTAGGGATTTGTTCTTTTGTTGTAATAGTGGAGATTGATATTGAGAATAGAAATATCTAGGGTTTAAGTTACCAAAATGACAAAATGAACAACTTACAAGTGTTATAGATTGACTGATAGAAACATAGAGTAGATCGAAAAGAAGTAGAGTAAATAGAGCCTATAGCTAGAAATAGGAGAAGATCTAGGAGGCCTTGGGCACTGGACACCCTAGTCCTAGGGTTTTGGGGATAATGAAATCTATGTGCAACAATATATGTTGCTTTCATCTTCTTTTCACTTGTTAGGTTCCTAAATCTCCAAATTTAGATCTGTACACTTAAAAGAGGTAAAATGGTTGTGTTGTATATGAGATTTCCTTAGTTAAACCCCGTGTAAGTGTTTCCACTTCCACAATAGAAATCATAAGTGTGATAGAGAGTGTGTGATCATGATGAGCAAAGGCAAAACATGTAATAAAGATTGTAGTAATCAATGTAATGAAATGTAGTTACCATGAGCATGAAACCCTAGGTGGATGTATGTTGCAACATGGATCATCCACAAGGTGTTGAAGGAGGAGGAAGCTTGCTTGAAGACCTACAATAAGGGTTAATCCATACAACAGTAATCTATAGAAATAGAGAGCTTGTTAGAGAGAATCATCACAGAGAGCATCCACTAGAGAGTTTTTCCATTCAATGTAAATGAGTGAGACAGACTTGTTTATATATGAATCCGAATTACTTTTTGAGGGCCCAATTGAGTTGAAGTTGAAAAGGTGCATTACTTATGTCAAGAGGCCCACATTCAAATATAACTTTTTAGGGCCAAACTGGTAGGACCCAAGCATTACGTGCCCTAGTCCTGGTAATTTGGGCTCTTCAAATGTCAAATGTCATAGGATCAAGCCTTGTTTCTCAAAAAAGTTGTGCAAATTGCATATTGTAAACATAGATAAACATACAAGCTAAAATGGGTACCAAACCTAGTGTGAAATTGTAAGAGATATCATTTTTTGACACTACACCTGGTGTTTTACATATTCCTAGATTGGATCTAGAAATCTTATCTCTGTTTTGAAGTTGAATGATTTAGGAATGCATGTAACATTTAATAAGCATGGTTGCAAATTGGTGAGAGGAAGTTGTTGCAAGTATGTGCCTAATCGGTGTTGTCATTGATGTCAACATATCCTTGTTATCATTGGTGTCAACTGTATCTTATTCTATTACTTTTTTAGAAGACTTGTATGTTGAGGATATTGATAAAATTATCCTCTCCGAAAGAAACAAGTGAGTTATAGAGAAGTGCAGTACAAACAGTGAGTTGTATGCTGAAGAATAGTATGGTAAATTGCTTCGCATTTATTTCTACTTGAAGATCATGGTCTTTCGATTGGAAGTAAGTTAGAGGTATGACTAAGGATGCTACATTCCACGTTTGATCCCTTCACATGAAGATCTAAGTGAGTTGTGTTCACCAGAGTGAAACCTGCTTTTTTTGTAAGTTCAGTTGGGATAGGAAGAAAGTAAATTATGCTCCGTATTCCTCTGCAATAAAGTATTTTTCTCTGCGGTTCTAGAAGGAAGTCTGGGATGATGATAAGTGCCTATAGTTGCAATGGTTTGTGGTTTGGTGGTCTGCAAGCTGTCTTTCCTTTATGACAGTAAAGTTCATGTGTTCCAGTGTGAAGATTCTTATGGGTAAAGTGGTTAACGGTTGTGCAGTTTCTCCTGATGATTATAATGTGCTTGTGGATGTCTTCTAATCATGTTCCTATCTTTATATTGGTCTACATTAAGGATTTTAGATCGTGTTTGAAGATTGTTCCCAGATAGTGTAATCTATAACAAGTTTTGGTTGACCTAGTTAATCCCAGTGATTGCGGAGATCTCTAGAAGTTTGTGGAAGTGTGTTGTGGTGTGGAAGATTGTGTTTGAGTCCCAGCTAAGGCATGGCATGATCCACATTTCATTTCCTTTGCATAATGTTGCAATAGTTCAGGACCTATTTTGTAAATGTTTGTAATGTCGACCTTGGAGATTGTTTCAATGGTTGATGATTGTGATGTCGACCTTGATGATCATTCCAAGGTTGATGAAGTGTATAAATACTTGTAGTTGAGTTGTGGAAAAGGTGTCCTTGTGTAGAAATGAAAAGATATTAAGAAAGGTCCAAAAGGCAGAGTAGAGAAGAGGTGGAGGAAAGAAGAGGAAGAGCAGACCAGAGGAATTATTGTACTTTAGTCATAAATATAGAAAGGTGTTGATCATGGCAGTGAGCCTCCAGTAGGGTTTAACAGGCCTCAGGGTTTAACAACCCTTATTGTAATCTTGCTAGATTTAGGGTTGAAGTAGTGAGCCTGCTAGACCTAGTTGTTCTTCATGGCAGTGAGCCAATATGTTTAGGCCAATGCAGTGACCAAGACTGAACATCATTATTTCAAGATTGCAATATATATTAAGAGCTAATCCTCTTCGTGGTTTTTCCCCACCTTGGGGTTTTCCATGTAAAATCTAGTGTCTCTTGTGTTTGATGTTGTATCTGTGGTTAAGTTTTTGATTTCATGCACTCATTGTTAAATCATAATAATTGTGGATAAGTGATGAATTTTTAATTGCAAAAAGTGTTTAAGTGTTTGGGACAACTGATTCACCCCCCCTCTCAGTTGCCTAGTGCATATCAACAATTAGTATATGAGCCAATTTCCTCTAAAAAAAATTTAACAGCTTAAGGAAGATCCAAAATGTCTTATAAGAAGGAAGCACCACATTTTGATGGAATGAATTATGTTCTCTGAAAGGCTCAGATGAAATGCCATCTTCTTTGTCTTGGTTACAAAGTATGGAAACCTAAAGAAACATAATACACCATACCTCAAAATGGTCTGACGACTAAAGATGAAATCAAATAATATGAGATAGATGTCAAGGCAAAGGATGCTCTGATAAGCTCATTAACCAACTCAATATTGATGAAAGTTGTGAATCTTGAAACTGCAAATAAGGTATGGGAAAAGTTGAAAATCTTGTACGAAGGAGATGATTATGTGAAGGAAGCCAAGTTACAAAGTCTGACAGTAAAATATGAAAGTTTGAAGATGAATGATGATGAAAACATATCAGCCTTTGTGTAAAGAGTTGATGAACTTGTTACAGGGATAAAAGATATAGGCAGAACTCTTGACGAAAAGGAAGTTCTTATGAAAATTCTCAAATCTTTGCCCAAGTCCTACTGTCACAAGGTAGCCTCAATTGAAGAATTCATGCAAGCAAAAATAGTTGACAGGGATCAGTTACTTGGTAAGCTTACCGCCTTTGAAATGAGAAAGTTTGGTGATGCTCTGCTGAAAGTTGAGATGGCCTTCAAAGCTAGTACTCTTGGAAGTACTTCCAGATCAAAAAAGTACAAGGTAGAATTTGATGATGAGTTTGATGAAGTTGAAGCCAACTTCGTAGATAGACTGCAAAGAGGATCTAGTAAGTATAAAGGCAAATTACTTTTCAAATTTTTTTCTTGTGGTAAAGTAGGTCATTTTGCTTCCACATGTCCTAAAAGAATTGAAAGAAATAGAAGAAGATGTGAGAACAGGCCTAGGACCCAAAAGAAGTATTATGTTGAAGATTTTGATGATGATAGAGTATCAGATAATGGCGAACCAAATAATGCTAGTTCCTATGTAAATGAATGCTTGTTTATTGCTATTAAAGAAGATCCCATGTCTACTAATTCTACTAGTTGTGTGAAGGAAGAAAAACAAGTGGAAAGTACTTTGGCTACTCAGGTCATTAAGGACAAGGATGAATGGATTACTGATAGTGGTTGCTCTCACCACATGACTAGTGACAAAAGTAAGTTTGTGAGTTTGGAAAGATATGATGGTGGACTGGTTAGGTTTGGAGATGATACAATGGGTAAGATTTGTGGGAAATGATCTATTTATTTTGATGACAAGCATAATACTAAAGATGTCTTGTATGTGAAAGGATTAAAGCACAATCTTTTGAGTGTGGGTCAGATGTGTGACAAGGGCTATGATTTAAGCTTCAAGGATAATGGATGTAAGATCAAGGAAATCTCTGGAACAGTCATTGCAACTAGTAAGAAGACCAAATGTAATATCTATCACTTGAAAGGAACTGATAACTATTACTTGTTTGCTTAGACTGATGAGTGTTAATTATGGCATAGAAGGTTGTGTCACATAAATTTTGATAATATTATGAAAATAAGTATTACATAGGTTGTTAGAGATTTACCTAAGCTTCTGAAGCCTGCTAATCCTATTTACAAGGAGTGTCAATTTAGGAAATAGACAAGAACAAGCTTTAAAAGCAAGGACCAATCAGTTGGAGGACTACTTGAGCTAGTCCATACAGATATGTGTGGACCTACAAGAGTAAGAAGTTTACAAGGAGATAGGTATTTCATGTTGCTTATTGAATATTATTCGATAATGACTTGGGTCACCTTTTTGAAAGAGAAAGCTGAAGCTCTAGATAAATTCAAGGCATTTAAGGCAATGGTTGAAAATGAGATGGATTTGTAAAATCAAATGCTTGAGGTCTGATAGAGGAGGAGAGTTCACATCAAATAAATTCAATTTATTTTGTGAAGAACATGGAATAAAGAGACAACTATCTGCGCCGCCTCTCCAGAAGAAATGAGTGAGTTACAAAGAAGTGCAGTACAGACAATGAGTTGTATGTTGAAGAACAGTCTGGTAAACTGCTCCACATTTATTTCTGCTTGAAGATCATGGTCTACAGATTGGACGTAAGTTAGAGGTATGACTAAGGACACTACATTCCAGGTTTGAGCCCTTCACTTAAAGATCTGAGTAAGTTGTGTTCACCAGAGTGAAACCTACTTTTCTGTAAGTTCAGTTGGGACAAGAAGAAAGTATTATGCTCCATATTCCTCTGCAATAAAGTATTTTTCTCTGTGGTTCTAGAAGGAAGTCTGGGATGATGATAAGTGACTACAGTTGCAATGGTTCATGGTTTGGTGGTCTACAAGCTATCTTTCCTTTATGACAGTTGAAGACAGTAAAGTTCATGTGTTCCAGTGTGAAGATTCTTATGGGTAAAGTGGTTAAAGGTTGTGTGGTTGCTCCTAATGATTATAATGTGCTTATGGATGTCTCCTAATCATGTTCCTATCTTGATATTAGTTTGTGTTAAGGATTTGAGATCGTGTTTGAAGATTGGTCCCAAATAGTGTAACGTGTAACTAGTTTTGTCTAACCTGGTTAATCCCAGTGATTGCAGAGATCTCTGGAAGATTGTGGAAGCATGTTGTGGTGTGCAAGATCATGTTTGAGTCCTAGCTAAGGCATGGCATGATCTGCATTTCATTTCCTTTGCATAATGTTTTAATAGGTCAGGACCTATTTTTTAAATGTTTGTAATGCCAACCTTGGAGATTGTTCCAATGGTTGATGATTGTGATGTCGACCTTGATGATCATTCCAAGGTTGATGAAGTGTATAAATACTTGTATTTGAGTGATGGAAATGGCATCCTTGTGCAGAAATGAAAAGATATTAAGAAAGGTCCAAAAGGCAGAGCAAAGAAGAGACAGAGGAAAGAAGAGAAAGAACAGAGTAGAGGAAGAGTAGAGCAAAGGAATTATTGTACTTCAGTCATAAATATAGAAAGGTGTTGATCATGGTAGTGAGTCTGGCAGTGAGCTGCCAGTAGGGTTTAGTAGCCCTCAGGGTTTAACAGCCCTTATTGTAATCTTGCTAGGTTTAGGGTTGAGGCAGTGACCCTGCTAGACCTAGTTGTTCTTCATGGAAATGAGCCAGTATGTTTAGGCCCATGGAGTGGCCAAGCCTGAACATCATTATTTCAAGATTGCAATATATATTGAGAGCTAATCCTCTTCATGGTTTTTCCCCACCTTGGGGTTTTCCACGTAAAATCTGGTGTCTCTTGTGTTTGATGTTGTATCTATGGTTAAGTTTCTGATTTCATGCACTCATTGTTAAATCATAATAATTATGGATAAGTGATGAATGTTTAATTGCAAACAGTGTTTAAGTTTTTTGGACAACTGATTCACCTCCCCTCTCAGTTGTTTGGTGCATATCAACAGAAGCTTGGTGGTAGCTAGGGGAACAAGGATGGGAACTCTGTTTAGGCTTGAGGCCACTATATTTTGTAGATCCACTAATGTAACTAAAATTGCTAAAAATACATGTATGTTTTGGCATCGTAGATTGGACCACACAAGTGAAAATGTTTTAAAAACAATTATGAATAAAAAATTGTTGGATGGTTTCTCCTATTCTAATGAGCACTTTGATTTTTGTGAGCATTGTGTGTTTGGTAAACATAATTGAAATTATTTTCCTTTAGGAAGCAATAGAGTGAAAGAGAAATTAGAAATTATTCATTCAGATGTGTTTGGACATGTGGTTAATGATTCTATTAGAAAATCTCATTATTTCATTAAATTCATTAATGATGTATCTAGATTCACATGGATTTATTTTATGAAGCATAAATATGAATTTTTCACTAAGTTTAAGGAGTTTAAAGTCTTAGTAGAGAACTAATCAGGACTAAAGATAAAAATATTAAGATCTAACAATGGAGGGGAATACTTCTCTAAAAAATTTGATGAGTTCTGTAAGCATGCAGGTATCATAAGATAAAAGACAACTCCATATACACCACAACAAAATGGTGTTGCCAAAAGGATGAATCGAACAATAATGGAAAGAGCCAAAAGTATGTTAAGTGATGCACAGTTGGATAAATGCTTTTGGGCAAAATTTGTAACTACCACTTGTAACTTGTTAAATAGGTCTCCTTTTAAGGCTCTTGATTTGACACCTTATGAAGTGTGCATAGGTAAGAAACCTTTTGTTTCACATTTAAGGGTTTTTGTCTGTGAGGCTTTTGTTCATGTGCCTAAGGAAAAGCATCTAAGTTAGATCCAAAAGCACAAAAATTTATCTTCATTGGATATGGTGAGAATGTAAAAGGTTATAATCTTTAGGATCCTCTAACCAAAAAAGTTATCTTTTCTAGAGATGTGATTTTCAAGGAACTTAGAGCTATTTCCGATCCTGTACATCCAGAAGAAAAAGAAAGGAAGAGGACAATGCATTTGGATTTATAGTAAGAAAATGCACATCAAGAAGAACAAAATGATGGATTAGGGTATGAAGAAGAAGAAGAAGATTCAAGTGAAAGTTCAAATGAGGAAGACTCTATTATTATAGAAGAAGTTGAGCATACAGAAGAACATGAGGAAGAATTTCTTACTCCACCATTGAGAAGATCCACAAGACAATGGAACCCAGTTGATAGGTATAGCCCACTAGATTTCTATTGTGTATTTGCTTTATTGAGTACTGACGATGAACCTAGATCCTATACATAAGCTATTTATGCATATGATAGTGAGACTTGGCAGCTAGACATGCAAGAGGATATTATGGCTTTAGACTCATGCGACACCTGCAATCTTGTATGATTTCCCAATAGAAGAAAGGCCATAGGATATAAGTGGGTATTCAAGAAGAAGTTTGGAACAAATGGTTCATTACAAAATTACAAGGCTAGACTAGTAGCCAAGGGCTACTCCTAGAGAGAGGGAGTCAATTTTAGTGAAATTTTCTCTCCTGTTGCTAAATTATTTTCCATTAGATTTCTTTTATCCATTGTTGCATCTTATGATTTTGAAATTGAGAAAATGGATGTTAGGACTATATTTTTGCATGGAGATCTAGAAGAAGAAATTTATATGCATCAACCTACAGGTTTTGAGGTAAAAGGGAAAGAGCATTGGGTATGCAAGTTAAAAATATCACTTTATGGTTTAAAACAGTCCCCCAGAATGTGTTACCAAAAGTTTGATTCGTTTATTTTGAAATTGGGTTTTGTTAGAAGTGAAGAGGATCAATGTGTCTACATTCGATGTATTGATGATCATATTCTAATTATTGCCTTGTATGTGGATGAGATGTTATTTTAAAGTAACACCAAGGGTATAATTAGTGAATTGAAAGCTTAACTCTCATGTGCATTTGACATGAAGGATCTAGGGGTAGCCAGGCATATTCTAGGAATTGAGATCAAAAGGAATCAAGTAAATAGAAATCTTTGGTTATCACAAAGTAGGTATGTGAATACTATTTTGCATACATTTAGCATGTAAGATTGCAATCCAGTTATAATTCCTTTACCGGTTAGTACTAAGTTTTCATTAGATATGTGTCCTAATAATGAAGATGATTTAGAGGATATGTCTGATGTGTCATATGCTAGTGTTGTAGGAGGTTTGATGTATGCAATGGTTTGCAATAGACCAGATATTTCCCAAGTGATGGGAGTTTGAGTGGGTTTTGAGTAGGTTTGCCCCTAGAAGCCATATTTTATATATAAATTACCATTGTAAATATGGATCATTCACAGATCTAATGGTAGAGGTTATGTTAGGCTATCTTTTCCCAAAAGGCAACACTCTTTTAATGAGGACATTGTATTACGGTTGTGAATGAGTATTACAAGTGTTGTTGGATTGAAGACTGAAGAGGAGATTGATAGTGTTGTATTGTAAATTCTATTGAAGTTAATACAAACTTGCACATCTCTTCTTATGTGGAGTTTTTTCTTGAAAGGGTTTCTCCATGTAAACACTGTGTTAAATGTATTTGATCTTTTGTTCTATTATTTCTCTGTGTTTATTTCATATCATCTCCATTTTGGTTATGCATAGTTAAATATCTATATTACAATTGTAATCAATTTTCAATTGATAGTTGTTTACCTTCATTTCTAACAAAATGGGGGCTATCAAGCTAAGAACTTTAACTAGTGGTATCTACAAAACAACTATGCAAATGGTACCTAACTAAAACCTTACCATGCAAGAGATGAAAGATAAATTAAGAAAATAAGTATGGATGGAGTTTTCATTTATCATATTCTAAGAGTTTACAACTAGCCACTAAGCAAGTTAGCTCTAAAAGCATAAAGGAAAAAAGTAATATAAAAACAAATGAAGGAACTAATGAGCTTAGTAATGATGTCAACAAAGTGACCAAAAAAGCTATAACAAGGATTCAAGGGAAAGAGTGAGAACCACTAAAAAGATAAAGTGGGTGTCAAGTAGCATGAGAACTAAGCAAATTGAGTAAGAATAAGAGTTTCCAATATAGGGTAATAATGAGGGTTTTTAAACCAAGGTAATAATAGAGAATTGTGAAACAAAGAAAAACTTGAGTAAATCCATGGTGAGTACATCATCTCCACAACTTGTTGAAGTAAAGGATCTAAAGTGACCCATTTATAAGCCATTTCCATGGAATATAATGGAGATTGATCCACAAGGAGCATTTTTTAATGTCCTCGTAGGAGTCACATATGTTGAGGATGTACATAAGAACATTCATGTCAAACTAATGGAGGTGGACCATTCATAATTTGCAAATGAAATCCAAAAACTAAAGGATTCCATAGGTGAGTACCTTGATAGGAATAGGAATATTGGAAAACTAAAGCTAGATATCTAGGAAAAAAAATTAAATTTTAAAGAAACACAAATGGATAAGGTTGGTGTTAAGTTGCATACATGGGGATTTTATGTATTTAGAATGACCATTTCTAATAATGAAGGAAGTAATCAAGGAAATCACAAGCCTATGGGATAAAGGAGAAAAACCTAAGTAGATGGAAAATAAATGTGACAACATTGATAGGGGCAATGTTTAATGGCAAAATCTTGGTGGTAAATAAAATCCATGACCCTAGAGTAAAATATGCAACCAAATACATAACCTATAATATTTCTATACATGTAGAGATGATTCTACTCTAGCTACATGCATCCACACTATGTATGAAATGGTCACCAATAATAAAGAATATGACCTATGTGAAACCCTAAGGGAGTAGCTTATGGACAACTTGGGAAAAACAAAAAACAATCACCATGCCTTTAGGTATGTGCCACTAATAATTTGTCTAGATTTTTACTTTATGAGTGATCTACCCAATGTTGGAAAATGCATATGGAGAACAAACACTTTAGTGGGTACCCAAATTTTAGAGTACATAAATAGTTTCCCTAATAAAAAGATTTGTAAATATGGGTATGATGCATTTTTTAAAATTTCAAACAAGGATGCAATAGGGAAGGATTAAGCTACAAGATATTGAAGAAACTAGAGAATGATTTTGTCTTTGTAGCAGATAAATATTACACCTATTTGGAGGCTATTGAACCAAGGACTTGTGTCTTTGGAGCTTCCCTATGAGGCAAGTGACCAATTGCTATAAAGTACAACCCAAACCCTCCTTGCCTAGCTAAAAGACCCTACCACAGAAATATTTGAAACATGGAGGAAATATATCAATAAGAAAGCCAAGAAAGATGCAAAAAATAAATTTGATAAGATAAAAGAGAAGGAAACAAAAAAGACAAGAAAACATAAGATTTCTCTCCTTTGTAGGTGGTTGACATAACTAAAATAGAGGAGCAACAAGGAATAGAGAAGGGGAAGGATAAAGCCAAAAGGAGATCAAAATGATTAAGATCTTCAAGGAAAGCTACACCACCACAAAAAGCAAAACTTGGGGTAAAGGATCCAAAAACATAGAAACAACCGATTAGGGAAGAACTAGAGAAGAAACACAATAATATGAAAGGAAAGGTGAGAGAAGGAAGGAGTTGGTGGAAGATCCTAGTGATATAGGAAGAAGTCCCTCACTATATAAGACACCAATATAAGAAACAACAAAAAATTTCTAACAAATGAGCTCAGGAACAAATAAGGTAGAAAAATAATTGGAGGTTAAGGCATAATGATTGAAATTAAAGATGCATAAAGGACTTGTACAATATGATGATTCATAAAAATAAGAGCAAGAAATAGAAAAGGAGGCTACAAAAATATCTCAAACATAGAAAAAAGTCACATGAAGCCAGCTGGAAGAAGAGAAGTTAAAAATAAAGCCAACAAAGAATTTTTTAGATGGGGAAAAGTTACGTAGATCTCTTTCAAAAAAAATAAATCTTTAGAAGTAGCAACGTCTTATACTTTTGGCACCACAACCTATTGCAAGTATGTGCCTAATCGGTGTTGTCATTGATGTCAACATATTCTTGTTGTCATTGGTGTCAATTGTATCTTATTCTATTACTTGTTTAGAAGACTTGTATGTTGAAGATATTGAGAAAATTAGCCTGTCCAGAAAAAACTAGTGAGCTACAGAGAAGTGTAGTACAGATAGTGAGTTATATGCTGAAGAACAGTTCAGTAAACTGCTCCATATTTACTTCTATTTGAAGTTCATGGCCTGCAGATTGGAAGTAAGTTAGAGGTATAACTAAGGATGATGCATTCTAGATTTGAAGCCTCCACATGAAGATCTGAGTGAGTTGTGTTCACTAGAGTGAAACCTGCTTTTTCTGTAAGCTTAGTTGGGACAGGAAGGAAGTATTCTTCTCTGCATTCCTCCACAATAAAGTATTTTTCTCTATGGTTCTAGAGGGAAGCCTGGGATGATGACAAGTCCCTACAGTTGCAATGGTTCATGGTTTGGTGGTCCGCAAGCTATCTTTCTTTTATGACAGTAGAAGATAGTGAAGCTCATGTGTTCCAGTGAGAAGATTCCTATGGATAAAGTGGTTAAGGTTCATGCAGTTGCTCCTAATGATTATAGTGTGCTTGTGGATGTCTCCTAATCATGTTTCTATCTAGACTTTGGTCTGCATTGAGAAATTGAGATTGTGTTTGAAGATTGTTCCCAGATAATGTAGCGTGTAACCAGTCTTGGCCGACCTAGTTAATCCTAGTGATTGCCTAGATCTCTAGAAGTTTGTGGAAGCATGTTGTGGCATGGAAGATTGTGTTTGAGTCCCAGCTAAGGCATGGCATGATCCGCATTTCATTTCCTTTGCACAATGTTGTAATAGGTCAGGACCTATTTTGTAAATGTTTGTAATACCGACCTTGGAGATTGTTCCAATGGTTGATGATTGTGATGCTGACCTTGGTGATCATTCCCAGGTTGATGTAGTGTATAAGTACTTTTAGTTGAGTCATGGAAAAAGTGTCCTTGAGTGAAAATGGAAAGATATTAAGAAAGATCCAAAATGTAGAGCAGAGAAGAGGAAGAGCAAAATAGAGGCAGAGCAAAGCAAAGCAGAGGAATTATGGAACTTCAATCACAAACATAAGAAGGTGTTTATCGTTGCAAAAAGCCTAGTAGTGAGCCACTAGTAGGGTTTAAAATCCCTTTAGGGTTTAATAGCCCTTATTGTAATCTTGCTAGGTTTAGGGTTGAGGCAGTGAGCCTGCTAGACCTAGTTGATCTTCATGTCGGTAAGCCAATATGTTTAGGCCCGTGGAGTGACCAAGCCTGAACATCATTATTTCAAGATTGAAATATATATTGAGAGCTAATCCTCTCTGTAGTTTTTCCCCACCTTGGGGTTTTCCACGTAAAATTTGGTGTCTCTTGTGTTTGATGTTATCTCTATGGTTAAGTCTCTGATTTCATACATTCATTGTTAAATCATAATAATTGTAGATAAGTGATGAATGTTTAATTGGTAAGTGTTTTAAGTTTTTGAGACAACTGATTCACCCCCCCTCTTAGTTGTCCAATGCATATCAACAATTGGTATCAAAGCCAAGTTCCTCTAAAGAAATTTTAATAGCTTGAGGAAGATCCAAAATGTCTTACAAGAAGGAAGCGTCGCATTTTGATGGAACGAATTATGTTCTCTAGAAGGCTCAGATGAAAAGCCATCTTCTTTCTCTTGGTTACAAAGTTTGGAAAGCTGTAGAAACATAATACACCATACCTCCAAATGGTCTAACATTTGAAGATGAAATCAAAGAATATGAGATAGATATCAAGGCAAAGGATGCTCTGCTAAGCTCATTAACTAACTCAATATTGACAAAAGTTGTGGATCTTGAAACTACAAATAAGGTATGGGAAAAGTTGAAAAATCTATATGAAGGAAGCCAAGTTACAATGTCTGAAAGTGAAATATGAAAGATTGAAAATGAATGATGATGAAAAAATATCAGCCTTTATGCAAAGAGTTGATGAACTTGTTATAAAGATAAAATCCATAGGCAGAAATCTCGAAGAAAAGAAAGTTGTTAAAAAAATTCTCAGATCTCTGCCCAAGTCCTACTGTCACAAGGTAGCCGAGATTGAATAATTCATGCAAGTAAAAATGGTTAACAGGGATTAGCTTCTTGGTAAGCTTAATGCTTTTGAAATGAGGGAGTTTGATTATGCTTTGCCGAAAGAGACGGCCTTAAAAGCTAATACTCCTGGAAGTACTTCCAGATCAGAAAAGTACAAGGAAGAATCCGATGATGAGATAGATGAAGTTGAAGCCAACTTTGTGGATAGACTGCAAAGAGGATCTGGTAAGTATAAATGCAAATTACCTTCCAAAAGTTTTTCCTATGGTAAAGTACATCATTTTGCTTCCACATGTCCTGAAAGAATTGAAATAAATAGAAGAAGATATGAGAACAGGCCTAGGACCCAAAACAAGTGTTATTATGTTGAAGATTTTGATGATGATGGAGTATCAGATAATGGTGAACTAGATAATGCTAGTTCCTCTGTAAATGAATGCTTGTTCATTGCTATTAAGGAAGATCACGTGTCTTCTAATTCTTCTAGCTGTGTGAAGGAAGAAAAACCAATGGAAAGTGCTTTGGCTGCTCATGTCATTAAGGACAAGGATGAATGGGTTATTGACAATGGCTACTCTCACCACATGACTAGTGACAAAAGTAAGTTTGTGAGTTTAGAAAGATATGATGGTGTACTGGTTAGGTTTGGAGATGATACAGCTAGTAGGATTTGTGGGAAAGGATCTATTTCTTTTGATGGCAAGCATAATACTGAAGATGTCTTGTATGTGAAAGGATTAAAGCACAATCTTTTGAGTGTGGATCAAATGTGTGACAAGGGCTATGATTTAAGCTTCAAGCTCAATGGATGCAAGATCATGGAAATCTCCAGAATAGTCATTGCAACTGGTAAGAAGACCAGAGCTAATATCTATCACTTGAAAGGAACCGAGAACTATTGCTTGTTGACTCAGACTAATGAGAGTTGGTTATGGCATAGAAGGTTGTGTCAGATAAATTTTGATAATATTATGAAGATAAGTACTGCACAGATTGTTAGAGATTTCTCTAAGCTTGTGAAGCCTGCTAATCCTATTTGCAAGGAGTGTCAATTTGGGAAACAGACAAGAACAAGTTTCAAAAGTAAGGACCAATCGGTTGGAGGACTACTTGAGCTAGTGCATACAGATTTGTGTGGACCTACCAGAGTAAGAAGTTTGCAAGGAGACAGGTATTTCATGTTGCTCATTAATGATTATTCTAGAATGACTTGGGTCACCTTTTTGAAAGAGAAAGCTGAAGCTCTAGATAAATTCAAGGCATTTAAGGCAATGGTTGAAAATGAGATGGATTTGAAAATCAAATGCTTGAGGTCTGATAGAGGAGGAGAGTTCACATCAAATGAGTTCAATTTCTTTTGTGAAGAACATGGAATAAAGAGATAGCTATCTGAGCCCAGAACTCCACAACAAAATGGAGATGTTGAAAGGAAAAACAGAACAATTCAAGAAGCTACTAGAACCATGATGAAGGAAGCTCATCTTCTGGAAGCAAATTGGAGAGAGGCAATTCACACTATTGTATATATCCTAATCAAAGTTCAAGTAAAAGGTAACAATTCAAAGACTCCTTATGAGTTGTGGCATGGTAGAGTTCCTACTGTGAAATATTTCAAAGTTTTTGGTAGGAAATGTTGTATCAAAAGAGAAGAAGATTTAGCCAAATTTGATGCTATATGTGATGAAGGAATCTTCCTTGGTTATTCTAACAAGAGCAAGGCCTACCGGTGCTATAATAAGAGGCTGAATAAGACCATTGAAAGTGCAAATGTTAAAGTTGATCAATGTAAGGAAAGGTTTTTAGAATCAAGTGAATATGACTTAGATGATCCAGATGTTGCAGAAGTGGTGCAACATGAAGACAACCTAGATGAAGAAGAATAAGCTCTAGTAAGTGCTACCAAAACTCCAAGATATATAAGAATCAGTCATTCTGAAGATCAAATCATAGGAGATAAGAGCAAAGGGACCTTAGCTAGAAGAAAAGATGCAAAGGAACAAGTAAATTTCTGTCTGATTTCCAAGATTGAACCTAAAACTGTGGATGAGGCTTGCAAAGATGAGAATTGGATAAAGGCTATGGAAGAGGAATTGATGCAGATAGAGAAGAATCAGACTTGGGATCTTGTTCCCAGACCAGCAAACAAGAATGTAATTGGTATAAAGTGGGTATTCAAAAACAAGATGAATGAGAATGGTGAAGTGGTAAGAAACAAAGCAAGGTTGGTATCCAAAAGGATATGCTCAAGTTGAAGGAATAGAATTTGAAGAAACTTTTGCTCCATTGGCAATGATTGAAGCAATAAGGATGTTTTTGGCTTTTGCAGCATACAACGATTTGAGGGTTTATCAAATGGATGTGAAGTCTACTTTCTTAAATGGAGAGTTGGAAGAGGAAGTCTATATAGAACAATCGGAAGGATTTCAGTCATCAGATCAGGGTGACATGGTATACAAATTGAAGAAACCTTTGTATGGATTAAAACAAGCTCCTAGATCATGGTATGCATGGTTGGACAAGTACCTGATACAGAATGGGTTCAGTAAAGGTACTACAGATAGCAATCTCTACATCAAGATCAATGATGAACAAACCCTTATTGTTGCAGTTTTTGTTGATGATATTATTTTTGGAGGCAACGAAGGTATGTGCTCAATTTTTGCTAGAGAAATGTAAAGTGAATTTTAAATGTCTATGTTTGGAGAGATGAACTTCTTTTTAGGTATGCAAATAAGTCAATAAGATAAAGGTATCTTCATTTCTCAGTCTAAGTATGTGAAAAAGTTGTTAAACAAATTTGGGATGGAAGACTCTAAACCAGTATGCACGCCTATGATAACTAGTTTTAAGTTGAGCAAAGATGATAACTCACCCATGGCAGACTAGAAAAAGTATAGATCTATGATTGGAGTATTACTTTATCTAACTCAAACCAGACTTGCCATAATGCATGCAGTGTGTCTTGTGGCAAGATTTTAGGTAGAACCCAAGGAATCACATGTGATGGCAGTCAAGAGAATTCTGAGATATTTAAAAGGCACAATAGATTATGATTTGTGGTACCCTAAGGACTATGAATTTACTCTCAGTGCATATACTGATGCAGATTGGGCCGAAGATGTGGATGACATAAAAAGTACAAGTGGAGGTGCATTCTTCTTGGGAAAAAGATTAGTATCTTGGTTGAGCAAGAAACAAGATTCAATATCCCTGTCTACTGCAGAAGCAGAATACATTACAATAGCATGCAATTGCACTCAAGTGTTATGGATGAAGCAGACATTGAAGGACATCAAAATTGTGTATGAAGATCCCATTGCAATCTTTTG
Organism: Cunninghamia lanceolata; assembly: GCA_027924645.1. Taxonomy (NCBI): domain Eukaryota; kingdom Viridiplantae; phylum Streptophyta; class Pinopsida; order Cupressales; family Cupressaceae; genus Cunninghamia; species Cunninghamia lanceolata. Next base: position 8,094,948 of record BSBN01000445.1, read on the forward strand.
TGATAACACAAGTTCCATTAACATATCAAAGAATCCAATGATGCATTCAAGGATAAAGCACATATCCATCAAGTATCATTTTCTAAGAGAAAAGGTGATAGAGAATGAAGTCAAGCTGGATTATGTTTCTACCAAGGATCAGATTGCAGGCATTTTTACCAAGCCTTTGCCTAAGGATACTTTTGAGTATCTCAGAGAAAAGTTAGGGGTTATAACGCCTCCTACTCTAAACTAAGATGCATAGTAGTGCATCAGTCTGGAGGTGCTCAGAGGTCTAGATTGATACTTTTTATAGCTACTTCTCAGGGGGAGTAGTCAGAGAGTTCAGAAGAGAGATTAGATCAGAGCAGATGAGTGCAAGTATGTGCCCTTTGCCATTGATGTCAAAGGGGAAGAGAAGTCATGTGAAAAACTTTGAGTGCAAATGTGTAAGAGAAAGGGGGAGAATTTTGGAGAAAGAAAGAGTGCAGGTGTGTAAAGAGAAAGGAGGAGAATGTTGTCTTGATGGCTATTGCAGTTTTTCACATCATATGTTGCCATCAATGACAAAGGGGGAGATTATTGCAAGTATGTGCCTAATCGGTGTTGTCATTGATGTCAACATATTCTTGTTGTCATTGGTGTCAACTGTATCTTATTCTATTACTTGTTTAGAAGACTTGTATGTTGAGGATATTGAGAAAATTAGCCTCTCTGGAAGAAACTAGTGAGCTACAAAGAAGTGCAGTACAGACAGTGAGTTGTATGTTGAAGAACAGTCTGGTAAACTACTCCGCATTTACTTGTATTTGAAGTTAGTGGTCTGCAAATTGGAAGTAAGTTAGATGTATGACTAAGGATGCTACATTTTGGATTTGAAGCCTCCACATGAATATCTGAGTGAGTTGTGTTCACCAGAGTGAAACTTGTTTTTTCTATAAGCTCAATTGGGACAGGAAGGAAGTATTATGCTCTACATTCCTCTGCAATTTAAAGTATTTTTCTCTGTGGTTCTAGAGGTAAGTCTAGGATGATGATAAGTGACTACACTTGCAATGGTTCATGGTTTGATGATCTGCAAGCTATCTTTCTTTTATGACAATAGAAGATAGTGAAGCTCATGTGTTCTAGTGAGAAGATTCCTATGGATAAGGTGGTTAAGTTTCATGTAGTTTCTCTTGATGATTATAGCATGCTTGTGGATGTCTCCTAATCATGTTCCTATCTGGACTTTGGTCTGCATTAAGAAATTGAGATTGTGTTTGAAGATTGTTCCCAGATAATGTAGCATGTAACCAGTCTTGGCTGACCTAGTTAATCCCAGTGATTGCAAAGATCTCTAGAAATTTTTGGAAGCATGTTGTGGCATGGAAGATCATGTTTGAGTCCTAGCTAAGGCATGGCATGATCCATATTTCATTTCCTTTGCACAATGTTGTAATAGGTCAGGACCTATTTTGTAAATGTTTGTAATACTAACCTTGGAGATTGTTCCAATGGTTGATGATTGTGATGCCAACCTTAATGATCATTCCAAGGTTAATGTAGTGTATAAATACTTGTAGTTGAGTCATGGAAAAAGTGTCCTTTAGTGAAAATGGAAAGATATTAAGAAAGGTCCAAAAGGTAGAGTGGAGAAGAGGAAGAGTAGAATAGAGGCAGAGTAGAGTAGAGGAATTATTGTACTTCAATCATAGACATAAAGTGTTGATCATGGTAGAAAGCTTGGTAGTGAGCCTCCAGTAAGGTTTAACATCCCTTATTGTAATCTTGCTAGGTTTAGGGTTGAGGCAGTGAGCCTGCTAGACCTAGTTGATCTTCATGGCAGTAAGCCAGTATGTTTAGGCATGTGGAGTGACCAAGCCTGAACATCATTACTTCAAGATTGAAATATATATTGAGAGCTAATCCTCTCCATGGTTTTTCCCCACCTTGGGGTTTTCCACGTAAAATCTGGTGTCTCTTGTGTTTGATGTTATCTCTATGGTTAAGTCTCTAATTTCATGCATTCATTGTTAAATCATAATAATTGTGGATAAGTGATGAATGTTTAATTGCAGTAAGTGTTTAAGTTTTTTAGACAACTGATTCACCCCCCCTCTCATTTGTTCAGCGCATATCAACACAAACAACATAAATATTATAAAAGAGGATTTACTTTCTTTTATCTCTACAAGCCCCTACTCATTCAAGAAAATCACTAAAGAGTTTCTCAGAGAAATAGTGAACATACTATAGAAGTAAATGACCATGGAAAGGGAAGAATTTTGTAGATTTGATATTTCTCTTAAGAATCAATCCATGAAGGATATAGCCACTGAGAAAAATCTATCACCTAAAACACTTAGTTAGGTACAAGCTCTACAAGATGGAAACTAAGAATGAAACATAAAGTAGATACTATGATGATAAACTTGCAAGATGAAAATTTGAAAAAAAAATTATATGAGGAGGTGGTTTTAGTAGCCAAGAAGGCCTCTAAAATATTATTTAAGGATAAATGGGACAAGGGAAAAGATTAGGCTACCACCTAATCACATATAGAACAATATGAACCATATGCAAAAGATATATAAGGAGAACAAGTTCCATTGAAGGAAGAGGAGGAACCAAAACTTAGAGGAAATCAAGATGAGGAAAGAACATGCCAAGTAGTGAGAATAGAATTTAGTTAGAGAAAGATAATTTACTAGAAGATGAGACCAAGGTTGGTTCTCATGTTGAGAAAGGGGGGAGAAGGTAGAGCAAGCAAAAGAAGATAAAAATAAATAAATACTATTAACTCTAGGAAGATAACCAATAAGTGATCCAATAACCAAGATAAGGGAATACAAAACAAAATAAAAAGACATAGTTCTAGTAGTTACTATGAGCCTAAATATATTCATTAACATGCCACTAGGGCCATAGGATTATTCATTCAGATTTCCCTTCATAAACTAGAGATCAGTGAAGCATTTAGAAGTAGTGCAAAGCAAGATTTGATACAAAAATATGTAAGCATGGACAAATTGATTAAAAATATATAGTTGTAACAATTGCAAATTTAAGTTGACTCCTTAACTAAAATAACAAAGAAATTGGAGGATTAATATAAAACTTAATTAGACAAATAGGTAACTAGGAGTAGAAAAATAAAAAATTGAAAGATCAAACAATTAAAGAATATGAGGTAGAGAAACTAAGTAGAATGCAATAGAAATGAAAAAATGGTCAAAATGAATTACACAAAAAGATAAAGAAGTTAGATAATATTTTTAGTGATGTATCCATAATTTAGCAGTATTGTGAAAGTTGGCCATAGACCACCATGCAACACAAGGTTCAAATTGATAATGTAGAGATCCAAATTCTATAGCTTTCAAGAAGCTATGATATAATGCATGACCTAGATGGATTATAGTGGAAACAACTTAGTGTTGCAAATATGTGCCTAAGTGGTGTTGTCATTGATGTCAACATATCCTTGTTGCCATTGGTGTCAACTGTATCCTATTTTGTTGCCTATATAGAAGACTGGATTGTTGAGGATATTGAGAAAATTAATGAGGATTAGTGTATGCAGACCATATGGCTGAGTAGAGGACTATCTGAACAAGCTCTAGTTAAGTTTTGAAGGGTTCGCATGAATTTTTGAAGAAGCCATGGCCATCTGAGTAGAACCAATTTTGTAGTATCCAGAAGAGACAGAGTGATAGGAAAGAGATCCGGATTGTTTCGGATGTGTCAAATGATGATCTGCAGATCTAAAGGCATGTTTGGGAAGTCAGTATGTATCATCCATTCAAGTGGTTCATGGTTTGGAGGTCCACAAGCAATCTTTCTAATGTGACAGTCATGACAGACAGTGTTCTTGAGGTTCCAGAGGAAGATACAAGTGATTCTGATGATTTGAAGGAGTGAAGATGTTTTTGTTGAATTTAATGTGCTCGTGGAGGTCTATGGATCATGTTACTACTATGTTGGATGTTTGCATTGAAGTTTGAGCTTATTAAAGAAGATTTCCTTCTTGGTGTTGTTGTTCTTCCCAGTCTTGGCCGACCGGATGATTCAAGCATGTTGTGGATGATCTAAGAGCAATTCTATGAAGTGTGGCGTGTTGATCAAGGAAGATTTGAGTCCTAGTTATGTTTGGCTAACAACTTATTGATTCACATTAAGTCAGATGTTTGTAGTGCCGACCTTGATGTTCATTCCAAGGTTGATGAAGCATATAAATACTTGTTGATGAGTTGTGGAAAATCATCCTTGTGTGAAATCAATAAAATCCAAATAAAGGATCAAAGGTAGAGCAGAGCAGAGGAGAAGTAAAAGAATAAGAGATGTTTAGATGAAGAGATAGAGAAGAAGTATTTGGAGCAAAGCAGAAGTTTTGTAAGCTTTCAAAGGAACTGAACTAGGCATAAAGAAGATGCTATTTCATAGTTCATCCTTTCTGTATTAAACATAAATTCTGTAGGTAGTGAGCCTCTCTTGAGCAGTGAGCTCTGAGTAGTGAGCCTGAAGGCATTTGCCTTCCCTTTTCTTCTAAGTACTTTTAACAGGGTATGAATCTTGTGGGTTAACCCCCATCATGGTTTTCCCTTAACTGGGTTTCCATGTAAAAATTCTGGTGTCATGTGTGCTCAATTTATTTCTACTCTTGTGTTATTGATTCATGCTTTATTGTTTATTTGATTGAAAGTTGTTAAAGAAGATTAAAAGTAGAAATTGTTAAAGAAGATTAAAAGTATAAATTGTTAAAATTTGTGGGACAATTGATTCAGCCCCCCCTCTTAGTTGTCCAAACTATTTCTAGCAACTGGTATCAGAGCCAAGCTCCTCTAAAAGAAGCTTAACTGCCCGAGGAGATCCAGGATGTCGACCTACAAGAAGGATAGTCTGAGATTTGATGGAACAAATTACTCTATTTGGAAGAATTGCATGGAGTACCATTTGCAATGCATGGGCGATGCTTATTGGACGATAACCAATGATGAGTATAAACCTCCAGAGAAAGGTCCTTTAGCTCCAGATCAAATCAAAGATGCTAAAAATAACCTTTGAGCTAAAGAAGCCTTGTTGAGTGCCCTGACTGATTCAGAAATGACAAATGTCTTTGGACTAAAAATTACTAATGAAATCTGGAAGAAGTTGGAGAATCTTTATGAAGGCAATGAACATGTCAAATGTGTCAAGCTACAAATTCTAAGAGGAAAATTTGAAAATATGAGGATGAGTGAAGATGAAAACATCACAATCTACATGCAAAAGATAAATGAACTTGTGTGTGGTATCAGGTGTGCTGGTGGAACTTTGGAAGAATCAGAGATTGTGGAAAAAGTGCTCAGATCTTTACCTGATTCATACAAACATAAGGTTGCTACTATAGAAGAGATCAGGACTATCTCAAAAGTTACAAGAGATCAGCTGGTTGGCAAAATTTCAGCTTTTGAATTGAGTTTGGTGATTCTCTTCCTAAGTCTGAATCTACTTTTAAGGCTAGTGTATATGGAAAACAAAGATATGATCCGAGTGAAAGCTCTTCTACAAGATCAAACAAATTTGCTAAGGCAAGGAAGGATCTTGAAAATGATGAAATTGAGTCTACATAACTTGAAGCTCTTATTGCCAGAAGAATGCCAAGAGGATTCAGTAAGTATGAAGGAAAGTTGCCATTCAAATGTTTTTCTTGTAATAAGATTGGTCATTTTGCTTCAAGATGTCTAAAGAAATTTTCAAAGACAAACCCTAACAAATATAAAGGTCAGAAGAAATGTTACTATGTCCAAGAAGCTGGAGAAGGAGTCACAGATGATGAATCTGATTATGGAGGTGCCACTGAAGATGATTGGGTGTTCATTGCTATCAAAGAAGAAGCTCCAGTGTCTACTAAATCTGCTAACTATGCAAATGTGGAAAGTGCCTTAGCTGCTCAGGTTCTTAAAAAGGATGAATGGGTGATTGATAGTGGATGTTCTCATCATATGACTAGTGATAAAAGTAAGTTTATAAACTTTGAAAAATATGGTGGAATTGTGAAATTTGGAGACAACTCAGCTAGTAGAATCCGTGGTAGAGGATCCATCTCTTTGGATGGCAAGAATAACACAAATGATGTTCTGTATGTGGAAGGGCTGAAGCATAATCTTCTCAGTGTTGGATAGTTGGTTGACAAGGGTTATGATCTCCAATTCAAGGATGGCAAATGCAGAATCTTGGAAAGCTCCGGAACTGAAATTGCATCTGGTACACGAACTAGACGTAACATCTTTCAATTAAGTAGTTCTGGTAAAAGTTGTTTGATTGCACAGACAAATCAGAGTTGGTTATGGCATAGGAGAATGTGTCATGGGAACTTTGACAACATTGTCAAGATAAGTTCTACTCGGGCTATGAGAGATCTTGCAAGACTTGTGAAACCTAATAGCATGTGTAGAGAATGTCAATTGGGTAAACAGAACAAAACATCATTAAAAGTAAAGAATAATTTTCAAGTAGGCAATTGAAACTTGTGCATATTGATCTATGTGGTCCTGCTAGAATTAGAAGTGTGCAAGGAGACAGATATTTTATGTTGTTGATTAATGATTACTCCCAAATGATGTGGATAACTTTCTTAAAAGAAAAATCAGAAGCTCTTGACAAATTCAAAGTGTTCAAAGTTATGGTGGAAAATGAGATTGGTGTGAAGATAAAGTGTTTGAGATCTGACAGAGGTGGATAGTTTACCTCTGGTGAGTTTGATACATTCTATGAAAAGCATCGAATAAAAAGATGGTTATCTACTCCTAAGACTCCTCAACAAAATGGAGTTGTGGAAAGAAAGAACCGGACCATTCAAGAAGCTACCAGGACCATGATGATGGAAACAAATGTTCCACAAGTTTATTGGAGAGAAGTTGTAAGTACTGTTGTCTACACTCTTAACCAGGTGCAGATCAAAGGCAATTCTGGTAAGACTCCTTATAAACTCTGGTTTGGTCATCCTCCTATTGTAAGATATTTCAGAGTTTCTAGTAGTAAATGCTATATCAAAAGAGATGAGGATCTAGGCAAGTTTGAAGAAAGAAGTGATGAAGGAATCTTTCTGGGCTACTCTACTCAAAGCAAAGCATATCGGTGCTTTAACAAGAGGTTGAAAAAGATTATTGAAAGTGCCAATGTCAGAGTTGATGAGAGCAAAGAAGGACATTCTAGGTCTTACGGATATGATTTAGATGATCAAGATGAAAATCCAAGTCAAGAAAGGCAAGTGCAAACTTAGATTCAGATCAGATTGATCCAGAAAACCCAGTAATTCAAGAAGATAGTGCAGAAGTTGAGGAACAAGCTCAAGAAATAGAAGCCCAAGCAATTCCCAAAACTCCCAGGTATGTAAGGATGAATCATCCTAAAGATCAAATCATAGGAGATAGAAATCAAGGTGTTCAAACTAGGAGAAGAGTTGTTGAAGATCAAGAAGAGATTTGTTTGATTTCAAAGATTGAACCAAAATCAGTAAGTGAAGCCTGCAATGATGAAAACTAGGTAAAAACAATGGAGGAAGAACTAATGCAAATTGAAAAGAATCACACTTGGGATCTTGTTTCTAGACCTGAGGATAAAAATGTAATTGGAACTAAATGGGTCTTCCAGAATAAACTAAATGAAGATGGTGAAGTTGTAAGAAATAAAGCAAGGTTGGTATGCAAAGGATATTCTCAAGTGGAAGGAATTGATTTTAAAGAAAATTTTGCTCCAGTGGCAAGAATAGAGGCAATCAGATTGTTTCTTGTTGTTGTTGCTTATAAAGATTTCAAAGTCTATCAGATGGATGTCAAGTCAGCATTTCTAAATGGGGAGTTAGAAAAAGAAGTCTACATTGAGAAACCGGAAGTATTTCAGTTGTTTGGTTAGAAATACATGGTTTGTAGATTGAGGAAAGCATTATATGGACTCAAACAAGCCCCAAGAGCCTGATATGCAAGATTAGATAAGTATCTGCTAAAGCTAGGATATAACAAAGGCACTGCTGACCGTAATCTTTACTTCAAGATTGATCATGAGAATATTTTGATTGTTGAAGTGTTTGTTGATGATATCATTTTTGGTGGAAATGAGAACATGTGTAAAACATTTGATGATCAGATGAAAAGTGCATTTGAGATGTCCATGTTTGGTGAGATGAATTTCTTCTTAGGTCTGCAAATCACTCAGTTAGATAAAGGTATCTTTATATCTCAGTCTAAGTATGTTAAAGAATTGTTGAAGAAGTTTGGAATGGAAGATTCAAAGCTAGTAGGTACGCCTATGGTAACTAGATGTAAGTTGAGTAAAGATGATGACTCCCCTAAGGCAAATTAGAAAAGGTACAGATCAATGATTGGAGGACTGCTCTATCTGACTCAGACCAGACCTGATATCATGAATGCAGTTGGGCTTGTTGCTAGATTCCAAGCTGATCCTAAAGAATCCCATGTTGTAACAGTCAAAATAATCTTCAAATACCTCAAAGGAACACTTGAGTATGGATTGTGGTATCCAAAGGACAATGACTTCACTCTTCATGCATATACAGATGCTAATTGGGTAGGAGATGTGGATGATAGGAAAAGTACTAGTGGTGGTGCATTCTTCTTGGGAAGTAGACTGGCTTCTTGGCTGAGCAAAAAGTAGGAGACAATATCCCTATCTACAGCAGAGGCAGAGTATATAGCAATCGCAAACAATTGCACTCAAGTTCTGTGAATGAAGCAAATGTTAAAGGACATCAGAATTGTGTTTGAGGAGCTTGTCACAATCTTCTGTGATAACTCAAGTGCAATAATATCTCAAAGAATCCGGTGTTGCATTCAAAGACAAAGCATATATCCATTAAGTTTCATTTCTTGAGAGAGAAAGTAAATGAGAACAAAGTCAAGTTGGAGTTTGTGTCTTCAAAGGATCAGATTGCTGATATTTCACTAAGCCTCTTCCCAAGGATACTTTTGAGTATCTCAGAGAGAAGTTGGGGGTCATTAGCCCTCCTGATCAGAATTAAGATGCACTAGAGTGCATCAGTCCGGTGGAATTCACAATCACATCTTGTGATCCGGATTGATGTCAAGGAGGCACTACTCAGGGGGAGTAGTCTGCATGTAATTTTTGAGTTTGGTCTAAAACAAAAATAAGGAGAAAAGACTGCAAATATGTGCCCTTTTCCATTGATGTCAAAGGGGGAGAGAAGTTCATGTGAAAAACTAGTTGCTAATGAAAGGGGGAGCAGTGAAGAAAGTGATTGCAGAAGTGATAAGAGAAAGGGGGAGAAGATCTTGTCTTGATGGTCAAATAAGTTTTTCACATCATATGTTGCCATCAATGACAAAGGGGGAGATTGTTGCAAATATGTGCCTAAATGGTGTTGTCATTGATGTCAACATATCTTTGTTGCCATTGGTGTCAACTATAGCCTATTTTGCTGCCTGTATAGAAGACTAGATTGTTGAGGCTATTGAGAAAATTAATGAGGATCAATATATGCAGACCATATGGTTCAGTAGAGGACTATCTGAAGAAGCTCTAGTTAAGTTTTGAAGGGTTCGCATGAAGTTTTGATGAAGCCATGGCCATCTAAGTAGAACCAGTTTTGTAGTATCCAGAAGAGACAGAGTGATGGGAAAGAGATCCGGATTGTTCCAGATGTGTCAAATGATGATCTGCAGATCTGGAGGCATGTTTAGGAAGTTAGTGTGTATCATCCATTCAAGTGGTTCATGGTTTGGAGGTCCGCAAGCAATCTTTCTAATGTGACAGTCATGACAGACAATGTTCTTGAGGTTCCGGAGGAAGATGCAAGTGATTCTAATGATTTGAAGGAGTGCGAAAGTTTTTGTTGAATTCAATGTGCTTGTGAATGTCTCTGGATCGTGTTACTACTATGTTGGAGGTCTGCATTGAAGTTTGAGCTTGTTAAAGAAGATTTCCTTCTTGGTGTTGTTGTTCTTCCTAGTCTTGGCTGACCGGATGATTCAAGCATGGTGCGGATGATCTAAGAGCAATTCTATGAAGCGTGGCATGTTGATCAAGGAAGATTTGAGTCCCAGTTATGTTTGGCTGACAGCTTAGTGATTCACATTAAGTCAAATGTTTGTAGTGCCGACCTTGATGTTCATTCCAAGGTTGATGAAGCGTATAAATACTTGTTGATGAGTTGTGGAAAATCATCCTTGTGCAAAATCAATAAAATCCAAAGAAAGGATCAAAGGTAGAGCAGAGAAGAGGAAAAGCAGAAGAACAAGAGATGTTTGGATGAAGAGCTAGAGAAGAAGTTTGGAGCAGAGCAGAAGTTTTGTAAGCTTTCAAAGGAACTGAACCAGGCATAAAGAAGATGTTATTTCATAGTTCATTCTTTCTGTATTAAACATAAATTATGTAAGCAGTGAGCCCGAAGGCATGTGCCTTCCCTTTTCTTCTAAGTACTTTTAATAGGGTACAAATCTTGTGGGTTAACCCCCACTGTGGTTTTCCCTTAACTAGGTTTCCACGTAAAAATTTTGGTGTCATGTGTGCTCAATTTATTTATTCTCTTGTGTTATTGATTCATGCTTTATTGTTTATCTGATTGAAAGTTGTTAAAGAAGATTAAAAGTAGAAATTGTTAAAGTTTGTGGGACAACTGATTCACCCCCCCACTCTCAGTTGTTCGAACTATTTCTAACACTTAGAAGGTTCCAATCTCAATACATTCAAATGAATAATCATAAAATTAAACTAATTTCACAAATGAAGTTAAGTTTAGAAGTAAATGTCCATTTATCTTCACTATCAAGTTCTCTCCTAGAAGTTAAAAAGATTATTACTACTCTGCTTGAACCCTCTATTTTGATGAGTACAAAAAGATCTTATATTGACATCATAATATGTGTACAACACCTTCAAAAAACTATTTTATAGTGGGATATTGCCTATGAGTAGATTAAGAATATATATAAGCACATTTTGCCTTCATAATGGAGATACCAATATTTTGTTTAATTTTTGGTTACTAAGGGAATACAACTGAGAATTTTGTAGTTATAGGAATCAAATGTTATAGCTTGCTTAGAGTTTTCATATGAAGTTTTGGGTCATCACCATTTGACTTTTTTTATCAATTCAATGTCAAATGTCATGTGGACATGACAATATTTTAGGCTTAGGGAGGATGTTGGTAGGTCAAAGAACTAACATTGGGTCTTAATGGATTCAATTGAAATTTTGAAAGGGCAACTAAAGCTAATCTCATTAGGTTGAAAAGCTAATCTCATTAGGTTGAAAACCTAATAAGGTTTCCTAATGGAGGCTAATGGTGAAAACCTAAAAGGGTGTCGACAGATAAGTCTTACAAGATCAATCCTCCACAAAATAGGGTAGACTAGAGGTTACTATAGATTCTAAAAAATATATTATGGCAGTATTAGATGATGTGTAGTACCTCCTAATGGTGTAAGATGTATAGCTCGATGAGTTTAGGGACACGTCCCTCCATGTAGATAAGCTATATTAGTACTATACTGTACAACAAATGAGGGGAGTGAATATAGAATAGGGAGAAAAGAGAATTTGTATTGGATATAAAAGTTTAACACTCAAGCATATGTGATGTGTATATTTATACTTTTGGTGTGAAAGATTATATGTAAACAAATGATATGAATAAAAGTATGAATGGTTCTGCATTATGATATGTGTATGAATGTGTACTTTCTTTGTTTATGTATGTTATCTACCACACTAATTCTAGTTTCTTTCTTATTGTATCACACTAGAGTTAACTTTCTAACATAATTAATCTAAACCTTGGGTTTGTTTCTTATTGTTAACATAAAACATAGATGATGGAGTCAAATATAGTGTGTGGTGGATGTGCAATGGCATGGAGGGGTGATGAAAAAGTAGGAGAAGAGGTCATAGGAGGATCAAGAGAAGAAGAGGATGGAGAAGGAGAAGGAAGATACTCAATAAATTGAGGGCCTCAAGGTAAGGAACTAAAGTATCATCTACTAGCATATCCTAGAGCAAAGAAGGGGTGGGGTCATCTCAAATGGAAGAAGTAGGGTGGGAAAGAAGTGAAGTAGAGGTGGATGAAGGAGAAAGATGATGTAAAAGGGATATATCAATGGAAGAAGAAGAGGGGGAGGAGAGAGAGAGAGGGGGGGTAGATGAGAGAGGAGTAGGGAGGGAGAGGATGGAGGATGGGAGATGGAAGGAGAGAGAGAGGAGAGGAGGTGAAATGAATCTAAGCTCCACTAGGTGGAGGCTCATCAACCATAAAATCATCATCTAAAAATGAAGCATCATGTGACAAACATTTATGTTAATACATAAAATCTTTTGGATCATAATGACCACAAAAACTAACAAGCCCCACTTGATCCAAAAGGGGTAAACCTAGATTATCTAGCTCGCATATGTATAAACAATTATATTTGAAATGAAATAAATAATGAAACACTATCATATATATATGCAATTTCAATATGAAAATATCTGAGAGTGTGCATATATAGGCATCACAAGAAAAATACATGTTAGGGTTTTAAATAAGATGTGTATAATAAGAAGCATAAACATAACAAGGGTCAAAAAAAGTGACATCAAAGAAAATAGCATCATACAAATGCAATAATTTCTAAACACATCATTTGTTGCATCATAATAAGAATGTGATGAGTTTGAAGCAAGGATGCCATCATAGATTATACATAAAGAATGGCTATCATCATTAATCATATGTTGTCCATCCATCATGAGTGAGGATTTAAAGGATTCCATATGGTGTAATGTAATTTATTATCTAAAATAAAGATGGACACATTTAGAAAAATCTAAAAAAGAAAGAAGGAAAGTGCTTGAGGTAAAGCACGAGGTTAGGTTAAATTGTGAGTTCACCAAAAGCATCTTCATAAGCATTTACATCTACATCACAAAAGTGCATGCATCAACATCGATAGCATAGACATGTTTACATTGTTTGATTGGCATGTTTTTTTATCTTTGGACAATTAGGAAAGGATGTGACTTGTTATCAAGTTGTAAACCTTCCCTTTGCACACAATATATACCCATAGTGATTTTCAACACTACCCCTACATGAGATATTAGGTATAAGTGAAGGCAAGCATATCCCACAAGCCCACAATAGTAGAGGAAAAATACACACCAAAAGAGTAAAGTTGTGCCAAATAGACTAGGTCATGAGTGTAGATTAGTCTAAGGTCCAAAAACATAAGTATCAATTTGTTTATGTGTTCTAGTCATCATTTCATCATCAAATTTGATTTTCCTCCTTGTACGTCATAATGCATCAACTAGTCAAATAGTAAAATTGACACACACATTAAAAGAACTAACCCTTGTCAATTTATTCGTTTACATTTAATGTCTCAACTCTTATAATTTAATCTCATTATTTAAATGAAATGAGTCTAGAATGGTGTATGTTTTGATGATGCAACTAGATTCCTCAATGATGGTACTATGACAATAAGGCATGCAACATGATTTCAAATGACATAATGAATGTCTCTAAATATGACAAACATGACACACTAATCAACTCAAATGTGCACTAGGTCAATGCACAAGAGTTAATGGGATCGAGTCAAGAAGATTTAATTTTAATTTTAATTTTAAAATTTGAGGATTGTGAAAATGATTTGGAACATCTATACCTATAAATCTATTCTAAAATCATAACTAATAAATTCAAAGATCAAAATCAATCTTTAAAAATAAGTGATAATGAAATCGACATATAATAATATCATAAGACAAATTCACATAAAAATACGCCACTTATAAACTAATCATTACCCCAAAAAAAAAAAAAAACTAAAAAAATAGAGCATAAGATACAACTAAACAACTATGAGCAAGATAGAAAACAAAGAAAACAAAAAAACTAGCACTAAAAAATATACATTTATATACCACTTAAACTCTTCAATAATCGAAATGGCTTTATCTACTATGTTCACGAGATTTTGACATACAACATATTTATTATTAAAATTTATTCTTTTTCTCGGATGCTCGGGTGATGCATCATTTTCAGAAGGTCAACCTACGGTAATTTTGACTATATCCAAACTAAACAAAATCACGGGCCTTCTCAGACTTACCACTAGTAGGCTTGCCCACAGGTTTTTGCCTCAATTCAGACAAATATAATACACACCTGTCAAATTTGGCGCGGTGGGAATCTTAATTATTTCTAATTATTACTACAGCGACCCTCATTTACTGATATGGGCTACCAAATGGAGCTTCCAAATCTTCCTACTTGTGATATATTTGGCTTTATTCCAAAAATACTTGGTCGTTTGTTTGTAGGTTAGAAAGTCTCGACAAGGAAGGAATCACACGTGAGTTTGGCAATTGTCATGAGCTTCACATTGTTTTGTTGTTGGTCATACCTAGTGATGGAGGAGAATGATCCACGTGTGGTCACTTTAATATCTAGTGTTAGATTAGAGGAGTTAGTAGTATGGAACACGCCATTCATTATTATTAGGTTTCAAATGTTTTATATGCTATTTACTTTGTCATATTGTTAGTTGGTTATACACTTTCATTTATTTATGTAAGTAAACCACACTGACTTTATTCCTATTTATCCCCTTCGAGATGGATATGCACTCTAAATTAGTTGTAGAATTAAAAATATTTCATTTATTCTCTTTCCAAGCGTTCCATAATGTAGACGGATGGGTTTTCTTTCTAAATTTTTATTTTTGGCGCCCGTGAACTTCCAAAAGAAAAATTAAACGTGGGTGTAGGAAGAGGATGAAGAAGAATTCAAGGGGAGTGACCTGTCAAGATTTACATAGTTCTAGAAGGACATATCCCGGCCCCACCCAAAAAATATAAATAATTTTAGTTTGGTCGATAAGTTATATATATATAAGTTAGACATAAAGCTATTTTAAATTGTTACATGATATAGATGCACAAATTTTAACTTTTAATAAAGAGCTGTTTTATTTTAGATTTTTTTTTAATAAGTATTTTATTGTTAAAATATTTACCATGATTCATTTAGATTATTTTCACATATGATAATAATTGTCAAGAGATTTTGTTGTAAAAAATGGATTTTTTTTTTAATTTTGTTTTATTTATTTATATTAATTTTATAAATATTACATGGGAGGTGATAGATAAGAGTAGGTAGTTAATAATTTATTTATTTATATCGATTTTAGAAATATCATGTGGGAGGTGATGGATAAGACAAGCTTCGTGAATATTTTTGTCTTTTCCATGTTAAATAATTTGCTTCTTCCAATACAACCAATATTTATCACATTTAGGTGGTTCTTACAATTGTCACACCTAGATGATGTGTTGTGATGACCATTTGTGCCCTATATGTCTCTCCCTTGAAAGTTTTGACAAGTTAATCACTTACCTACCCTATTCTTGACTTTTACGTATCTAAGAGTGAAGATAATAGAGATAACTCTATAATAGTCAAAATAAAAACATGTCAATCCCAAATCATATTCTTAAACTATCTCGCAATACTATTCCTAGATACACTGTCACACCTAGAAATATGTGATGACCCATAATTTTTTATAAAATATTTATCAAGCTCTAATACCTAAATATTTCAACAGTACATTACATAAATAGTAAAAACATTCACACACAAGTTGGAACTGAGTTTTAATTCAAATATATTCTTGCTTCAAATGATTTCAAAGGTTTGCTTCCCAAAATGTTGAAAGTATCCTAACTTGAAGTGCAAATGCAACCTCTATATGAAGCTTCCCTCAAGAACTCAAAGGGTTTATGTCCTCCAAATCAATGGAGTTTTATCCACTAATCTCTAGAACCCGGGGTTGTGTTCTCAGATTTGATAATTGAACACAAGTGCTTAAACTATGCAAAGTAGGGTTAGGGTTTGTTTGATAGATTGGAAAAAGATATAAACTAATGAAGTTGCCTAACTTAAATAGAGACTGAAGGCCTAGTGTGGGGCCCATGCATGCTGATAGGCATTTGAAAGTCTTCCTTGATCTTATTGTATTCATTTGAGGCCATTAATGACATCCCTAGTCGTGCATGGTAGTAGGTGGGGGATTTTAGTTTAAATATTAGGGTTAAGAGATTCACATGTTGAAGGGTGCATTTGCAAGAGGGAGTGGAGGTCTGATGATTCACATGCTGAATGATGCATTTGCAAGAGGGGCTGGGGGTCTAAGGATTCGCATGTCGAAGGGTGCATTTGCAAGAGGGGCCAAAAATTTGAGGATTCACATGCCAAAGGGTGCATTTGCAAGAGGGACCAAGGGTGCAAGGATTGACATGTTAGAGAGTGCATTTACAAGAGGGGCCAAGCAATAGGGTGTCGGGATGTCATTTAGATGACTTTCACTTCGTACAGTGGCATTAAGATTTCTAAGGGTCCTAGGTTGGGGGTTTGGGGAATGGGATGCTAGCATGCAAGGGGATGCAAAGGCTTACAAGCCCAAGAAGGAGGAATGATGGGATAGGAGGAAAGTAGGGATTAAGATTTTAAGATACCCAATACAGGAAGGAGTGGGGATCGAGATTTGGAGATACTCGATGCAGGAAGGTGTGAGGATCAAGATTTGGAGATACCTGATATAGGAAGGAGCATGGATCAAGATTTAGAGATACCCAATGCAAGAAGGAGTGGGGATTGATATTCAATGATACCCAATGTAGCAAGGAGTAGGGATTGGGATTCAATGATGCCCAATGTAGGAAGGAGTAGGGATCAAGATTCAAAAATACCTAATGCAAGAAGGATTGAGAGTCAGGATTCGA
This sequence comes from Cunninghamia lanceolata, assembly GCA_027924645.1. Classification (NCBI taxonomy): domain Eukaryota; kingdom Viridiplantae; phylum Streptophyta; class Pinopsida; order Cupressales; family Cupressaceae; genus Cunninghamia; species Cunninghamia lanceolata. The sequence goes on from BSBN01000445.1 coordinate 8,111,706, forward strand.
GAGAACAAAACACCAAGTGTCATTTGGGAGTAAGAAATGGAAAGTTTTAGGAGTTCATAAATGGAAAGGGTGCGAGAGGCCAAGGATCAAAGTTTTTGCATATCTAATACTACTAGGTGTATACACCTGAAAATGGTCACAACCACCTTCTGTTATCATCAACACAATAAATGAATCTAAATAGAATGAATTCTACCATTCCACCCAACACATATATTAATTAAATAACTCATAATTATTTAATTAATATTTTCTCATCTCTCCCTTTCATAAAAAAATTATTTTCTCCTACAATATTCCAAAAAATCAAATATCCATTTAAAAGACTATAGTTCACATTCACCTCACAAAAATTAAATAAATATACCTATTTATTTAATTGTTTATTTTGTCCATTTTTTATTACTTTTGTAATCAATCATTAATTCCTCCTAAGTGTGTGCACATGGGTTAATTAACTTAAACCTAGGTTACCCCTTTCCCCCATGCTTCTAGAAGGACACTCAAGTCATCTCATGTACATGACAAGTGGTGCCTTGGAAGTATGGGCAAATCTTCCTTTTGTCATACTTGTCCTTCTTTCCACTATTCCTCCAATTTTAAATTCCATGTGGCACTATTGCATGGAATTTAAAATTACACTTGTCCTCTCTTCCAAATTTTAAATTCCTCACAAAAGCCAAACCATACTTTTTCATAAATGAGTCCTTACATGTCATACACCTACCCAATCCTAGCCATCCATCTATTCAACCATTCAATCTCATCCCTTGATCTCCCCTTGAATCGTGGAGCATCTTCCTCATGTAACCTCATTGTGCCATTTGTCCAATTCTTCTTGCTTGAGGATTCTCAAGCAATGTGAGTCCTTGATCTCCAAAATTGATCCTAGCCCTCCATCCTCACCTTCAAAAATCTATAAATTGAGTTCTTCCCCTCCATTTCCAAAAATCAATTTAAATGTAATGAAATTCTGCCTCATTGAACACTTGACATTTAGCAATTTAGCATATAGCTTAGCATATCATAGGGCAAATCAAGAGTGTTGCATAGTGATAGGGTGTAGTTTAGTCTTGAGGTGATTTGGATTGATGAATTAGGGTGAATTAGGCTTGTCTAACCATCCCTTTTAGATTCATCTCATTGGTGTTAACACTAGGGATCAGGGATCAAAGACACAACATACTCGATACTAGAGTGATGGAGGAAGGGAAAACTTGGGAGTCTGTTAGGGTGGAAAGGTTTAGGGTTTTGGGATACTAGATATGTTGTTATATGGAGCCTAATCAGAATCGGAGGTTAAATTTTCCCCACTTTTATCAGCACAGTTTCCCCCCAAATTCCTACGGGGTCAAGGGGCAACGCCCCTTGCAGGGTCCAAGGGCAACACCCCTGGTGCATTCCCTGTCGCGATACAAGGCGGGGTTGAGGGGCAACGCCCCCGAAACCTCACACGGTTTTTTATTATTTTATAAAGCACCGGGAGTTATTTCTTTCATTGACCGACATAAGAAAACCCTATTTTTTGTAACCGACAAAAAGCTTGATAAAAGGCGGCTAAGGGTTAGGGTTTTGGTATTGTATTGTAGCATTTTGCAGTGGTATTGAGTTGCAGGGATTGCTGATTGTAATCAGTTTGATTTACTGGATAATAATATTGGACTCTCTATTTGGTGGATGTAGCCCGAGTTTGGGTGAACCACGTTAAAACTTGTCTCTCGCTGTTATTATTTCTGTGTATTTCCATTCCTCTGTTTAATCTTTATTTACATTTAATTGATATCTTCTTCCGGCTAACCCTAACAAGATACCCTTTAGGTATGTTGGTAGGAAAACATCTATGATCCTATGATATATCAAAACTTAGAACTCAGAAATTGGGAATACTTGATATCGTAGGGATTGAGGATTAGAGTGACCACTTCATTCAAAGGGATTATAAGGAGGGAAATGAAACTCCAAAGGCTTGTGGGGTAGAGGGGAATGGGCTTGTAGGGGTACGAGGGATAAAGGAAGGCATGCTAGTAGAGGAAAGTATGAAGGTCCAAAACATGAGGAATTGGGGAATCAAGGACTTGAGGGAATTGTTGGAAAAGGAATGTCAACATGGGAAAGCCTAAAATTCTAATAGGTAAGACAAAGAAGGGTTTCATGCAATGGGGAACTAAGGGAAAGGGTTCTAAGGTAAGAGAAATTCTAGGAACCCATAGAAGGCAAAGGATCAGGAAAGCAAGGGCATGGGGGATGAAGAAAAGGCATGACGACATGAGAAAGACCAAAATCATACCCAAGGCTAGAAAATGACTCAAATAGTCTCAAAATTAAATCAAGTAAAAGAGGACATTACAAAATAGTAGGAGAAAATATTAGTTTTTTAATCTTTCTTACTACTAGAGTAAAATCTCCATACAAAATAGGAAGATAAAAACAACAATTGATGTAAAAGACTTTATTCTAGTGTAAACCTGAAACAATAATTGATTTTCTCTAATTTGACCATGAGATCATTCCCCATCACCATGAAGTACTAATTAGTGGGACAAATAATTAAATGCAGTATTGTTGGCACCTAGTTATAACTAGTTTAGTTAGTGCCAAAGATATATTTAGCACGCCTCATTAATATATAGCTTGTACATGACTTTACACACATACAAGTGCTATATATGGGAGTACATATGCAATATATTTATGGACTAAATGTATTTTGAGATTCATACAAATCATGAATTATGCATGTAACTATAATTAGTCTAGGTAATGCTAATGGATAGGCATCTATATATAGCCATGATATTGTAATGCAATATATAGTGTTAGACCAATATTGAGGAAGTGAATATACAAATATGCTCTTGCTAATCCATCTACTTGTTAGTATTTCTATAGTATGTGCATGTGTAATTATTATGTATATTAATCTTGATTATGCTTAAGATCTATAACTAGTAGTGCATAGAGGAGTAGAGAGTTATGAACTCAACATGCTCTAAGTGAGATAAGAGGAGATGTTAATACATTAGTAGTGTAAGTGCTTAGCCATTAGTCTTTGCATGTAACTAAATTATGGTTAACATTTTGTCAATCACTAGCATATAAAGAACTTGGATGGGTTCACACAATAAGAGCTTCTAGTAGGAGCCAAGATTGGATAGTGTCATGAACAAGAACTTTTTGACACCCTTTACAAAGAATTTTGGGCAAAGTTACCACTATGAATCTTTGATTGATTAGTTGAATGGCTAAAGTGGAGGAGAAAAGAATACCAAGATCAAATCAAGTGGACTAATAATCTTGTGCATCTATAACACTTAGATACCTTCTATGCCAAAGTGATCGATACTTTTGTATGAGGAGCTATAAATCACTATGTTGTAGCTTGCAGTCTCAACATATAGTGTAATCAACAAGGCCTTGTAGAAGTTCCTCATGGGCTAGTCAAGAAGAAGCTATTGAGACAAGTCACTTTTTGGGTAAAGATGTTGTTGATAGAAAAGTGCATTGAATCCTTTTCCATGGAGAAAGGAATTTTTTAGTGGCTATATGTCACCATTTGGCTATTTTTGACATTTATATTCCCCAAATTTGGTTATTCTAGGGTCCAGTTTGCCCATAATTGATAGATTTTCCTTAATCTCCAAAAATACCACTTCAAGTTAAAAAATTTAAGTCTTTAAGATGGACACGAATTTTGCACTATTGTATATAGAAATTTGGACCCTAATCTCCCCAGTTTGTCAAGGTATATCTTTTATTTTCTATTCTCATCCCATTTCTACATAGTTGTTTAAAAGTTATATATTGATAGAAAATTTAGACATTGAATCACCATAAACAGTTATTTATTAACAATAAAATTTAGTCACTAAATTGCAAAAAGAATTATTATAGGGAAAAATATTTCCATTCACTTTAAAATTTGATTTCCAATATAAAAAAACACCTAGGATATTATGCTTCTTTTTAGTAGATTTGCCAAGGTTTCTATATAATTTTAAGAGATCATTTTTTCAAGTATACCCTTCTATGGAGTAGTTGCTCCCCATGCATTAGGATGTGTGGTGGAAGAGGTGGTCATCTCATAGGTAGAGTATAACAAATCACAAGAATGGAAGACAATAATCCAAGTGTGAGTTGTTTGGGAAGTAGTAGAAGGTGAGTTAGAAAGAAAGGAGTTGTAGTTGTAGCCATGGAAAAGGAGCAATCTAAGGAGTACAACATGCACTAGAAAGGTGATATCTAGACGAGAACATTGATAATAAGAATCATATGCATGTGCCAAAATATAGACAATGGAGATTTGCATAGTAAGCACAAGGAGATGTTGTAATAGAGGAGTAACCCCTCCACTTCCCAATATTTAGACACTATTAGTTATGCACATTTAGGAGGGAAGTAAGCTGAGCACTGTCTTGATAGAAGTATCCTACATGGATTCATCATCATTGTAGTTATACTTAAAGAGACTTAAGTATATAAAGGAAGGAAATAGAGAAGCTTACAATTAGTAGTTTATTTTAGTAGACTAGATAGATTGAATAGTAAGGGATAGCTCATACAATAGTGGTAGAGCCCTTGTTGACAATAGTTAAAATGTTTATGGGAGAGGGAGATGCCTTCTATCACTATAAATATTGTGAGATAGCATGGTGGGAAAATAATTCTATGGACCCTATCCACAAGATTAAACTCTTTGTAGCTACATTGATATGTCACATGCAAGATCGATATACAAAGATAATTCAATGATCTTAAATCTAAGTTGGAAAAAGTTGAAGAAATTTATATTGAGGAGTTTGAGTACCTAGAACTCAATCATACTAAAAATTTTACTACTCTCAAGGAGATTTGACAAAAATCAGGAGAGACCATTCCCAACTATGACCAATGCTTCAAGGAATTGGTATCTAAAATCACTCAAACCATCAATATTGCCTTTAAGTGGGAATGGTTTATTAGAGGCTTATTGACCCATATACGATGATAGTGAAAATAAACTTCACCAATTAGAAGGGCATGTTAGAGGTAGTCTTGCACCTCGATGCTATTGGCAAGCCACATGAGTATGGAGCAACAAGACTCAAAGAGAATATGAACATTATGTTTGCATGGATGTAGCAAATAGTAAGTACACAATATACTAAACATGGTGCATAGAGTGCATCAAATTCCACTCAAAAATGTATAAGGTAGAGGATTTTCTAATGGAGAGAGCTTGGACAGTCACTACTACCCAACACCCTCTGTAAATCTAGATTTGTGCCATCTATCATGAGCAACATAGAAACATGTCGTGCACTCTATTACAACAATTGAAGGACATTATTGTTAACTGTTGGTGTCAAGTATGTGAGAGTTTGACTCATGACACTAGTACCTATAAGGTTGTATAGAGTTTGCACAAATATAAAAGGAAAGCAAGTGATGAATACTAGTCTACAACAATTGACACCATAGCCATAGTCTGCCCCATAAACCTAATATGTACCACCTTTTTATGCACCTCAACAATATCATACCCAACAACCATCATATACACCTAGATGGCAAGGATGAGGTGGCAATCAACAAGGCCAAGGAAATGGAAGAAATCATTTTAGATGCAAGTTAAAGTGAGCAAAATGTAAGACTGAAAAGTGTACATGTTGCACTATAGTACAAATTGCATGTTTCTACATAAAAAGTTGGTAACTAACTTGATCATACCTTCACACATCCCTAGAGTCCAAACTTGATTTGTAATTTTATGCTTCCCTTACTCAAGTCAAATTTGTGGATGTGAAAATGAATCTAGCTCAAATCTAGAACACTGAAATGACCCCTTAATTTCCCAATTCAAATTTATCTTGGGCCCAAGTTGATATCTTGCCTACTAGCTAGTATTCGCTAACTTGAGCATGAAATGTCTAAACTTGTATGCTAGGGTGTTGTATGTATGGACAAACCCTAATTCCTTATGATCATCTAGAATCTAGGTCAAGGAGCTTTAAGAAATATAATCTTACAATATCAAAATCGACACATTGCATCAACATGCCATTAGCATCGACTAGGCATATTGCATGATTGTTTGGCATGCCTTCAATCATTGTAACAACGTTAAATTGGTTCTAGGGGTTTGACTAAGGCAAAGATCCTCATATAACAAGCTCCTAAAATTGTTTATCAGCATTGCTAGTTTTTTAGACACAAGTTCACATACTTGAGGTGAGCATATTCTAAGTGACTGACTACAAGCATACACATTATTTATGCAAATAGAGGCAGAATCTGCAAACAAAGATCAAATCCATGTGTGAGGAAATCATTTCCATGGCATGGAAGTGAAAATGATCTAATTGAGGTACACCAAGTTTTTCAATTTGACACGCATTGTTTGACCAAGTTACAAGAACAAATCTCCAAAAACCATATGTCACCAAATCTTTTACATTAAATCGTACAACTAAATACCTTAATCCTCTTCATTAATTTTAATGCGTACTTATAAAGATGTTATTTTGTTTGTCATGATTAATTAATCAATTAATTTTGCCATAGGAAGCTTTTATTTTCCATACAAATACAGCATGAAGGCGACATTCTAATTTCTTTTTGTTATGTAAAACAAAACGATCAGAAAAAATAATTCAGCTACCGTTCAATCATGAATTTTTTTATGAGCAAGTTTGAATGTCAAAAATGGAGAAAAAATATGCACGAAATTCAGCCATTTCCCAAAACAAACATGATATAAAATTTGTTCAGAATGGGACATTTTCACGTTTCCGACGACGAAGTCATCTGCTCTATGTGAATGGCGTAACATGATATCAACGTTACAACATCTCTGGGCTAAAATTTAATATATATATTTCCATGCACATACTATGTTTACAAATGTCAACCTCCATTGTCCCACAGACTTTGACTTATTTCACACCGACACTTAGAAAAATACGCCTTTCTAATTTTCCCTGAAACAGCTTCACCACTTATCTTTGCTTGTTTGTTTTGATGCACCGCCTCTAACAAGATTTGTACGCAGTGCAGCGCGCCGGCTCTTGGAATTTGGTGATGACTTATTCGTTACAGAGTTGTGGTAGGTGTAGCGTGTGATTCATTTGGCTTGGTTTGAAACCCCAAAATAATAATAATCATCATCATCAGAATATTGAAGAAGAAGAATATGGGAGTTGAGGTTTAAAAGGGGTTGGTCTTGGATTCTCAAATGTCACGTTGTTTTATTCAAACAGAATGATGCACACAAGCATGACCCACAAGGGTTTAGGACTTAGGAGTTGGTAAGGTTTTAGCCATTGGAGTGAGGAGAATTAAACAAATATTTATATTGTTAATTATCTCGTCTTAATCATTTTCCTTATAAAAGGATTCCATTCCATTCTTATCTTTGTCTTAATTATTTTCCTTATAAAAGGATTCCATTCCATTCTTATCTTTGTCTTAATCATTTTGCTTATAAAAGGATTCCATTCCATTCTTATTTTTATATAGTTTATGGACAAAAGAAAACAAGTCATTTATTTCCTTTCATGGGCCTAATACAATTTAAAAAAAGATATAAAAAATAAATAAAAATTAGTATATTATATAGTATAATGAATAGTAGGAATATGCATAAGTAATTGATGGGAAATAATAGATAAGAACATAGATAACAAAATTAAAATGTTGTTAAAATAAGTATTAGATATGTGTAATACATAGTGTACTAATTACAATAATAATAGTATATTATATAGAATTTAATATATCCATCCTAGTATTAAATATATTTTTATTATTTTATTTTTATCTTCCTTTGCCTTTGACTTTTCCTTTTTTCTTTATTCCTCTCTCTGATTTTTGTCTTGCTTTCATGCCTTTATCTTTAGGTCTTCCCTCTCTCCTATCTTGTAACCCGTGTATTCCCTTCTTTTTATAGAACTTGATCTGCAGTTTACTTATTTCATTCTCTTTCTCTCATCCTGATGATGGATCACGGAGTGTGATCCGAAACATCGATGTGAAAAAAAGCTACACACAGTTTAAACCAGAAGTTTTCAATTTCATGCCATGGACTGTGGAAATATCATGTCTTCAAGTATATATATTGTAATAAAAAGTGAATAAACTACACTAATAGAGATAATACTTCACCATTTAAAGTTTTGAATATTAGGTCATTATGTGGAAAGGCCTTCATGACCAGCCAACTTGTTAATAGTAGCTTGAACATTCTTTATATAGCAATGATTAGCACATTTCAGAAGGCCCTCATTATGGAGAGAGATGCCAAGTGTGGAGAGAACTTTAGTATTGTTAGCAAGGGATTCCATCTTTGTGTCATGGTGATTGTGTTTAGCTTCAATAGCATGCAGTTAGGCTTGGATACTACTACTTGGAGTGATGAGATCTTTGAGCATTGAAGTGTTCTCTTTAACAATCCGTAAAAAGACTAGCCATTTGTAGAAGACACAATAGAAGAAAATATTTGCAATTTAACTTCAATAGGGAAGCAAGTGGCTAAAAACATGTGGAGGCAATGAAGTTTCATGGAAATTTGAGAAAAAGTTATTGACAAGATTTCAAGACAACTTTGTGGGAAATACAAAGGTTGAGGAGGACATTTTCTTGAGTCCATTTGCAAAGTATTGTTGCAAGTACAATGGAAGAGAATAAGAACCAAAGGTGATGGGAATGAGGGTAGAGCCAAAAAGTGTGTTTAATAGTTTCATGCTTTAGGTAGAATGGACAAGGATTTGAGTTATTAGGAAGCAAGTGAGGACTTCTACCAAGGCTTAAATTGCATGAAGAATCAGGTGATCATCAACTTGTAAATGAAACTGAGATTAGAGCTAGGGTCATTTTTTCCAAGAGAAAGCGGTGAAGTCCCATAAGTCATTGAATTTGTCAATTCTCTTATGAAATAAGCAATACTTGTGTAACCAAGAAGTGAGAGCAAGAGGGCATTCATCGAGCTAAATAAGCTTGTTCCACCAATTTTGGAAGAACTTGTCATGAAACTAAACCCATGGTGGAGGGATTGATCATGCCAAATTAGCTAGGAGGAGATAGTTTACCATGCCTTCCAAATGCTAATGAAGGGAGATGATGCCTTAGTCTTGAAGAAAGGAGTAAGGAGGATTTTATCACACCACTCCACTAGAGTTTACCTACATTTAGCAAAGGTATTGAAGATACTTTGGCACCCTATGGATAGGAAATAGACAACTCACTTAGCTTATTGAGGTAAATTCTTTTTAATTATTTGTCCCAAAATTCCGCTAGTAATCTAATTAAAAATAATTTACTTAAAATAAACAATCACAAATAACTACTTTACCAACTAAATTTTGAGTTACTTGTCCAAGGTTTTAAGTTTAAAATACTAAGGTGACCTATTTAAACTAGATTCCTAATCTTAATAGAACTGGTTGGAAGATGGAAGTAATAAATGAACTAAGTTTATGTTAATTGATGTGACTGAATTTAGTAGCAATTAAATGATTTAATGAATAGGAGGGATGAAGTAATATTGATGGATAGATTGTAGGAGAAAATATGCAAGACATCTCTAAGTGTTTGTTTGTTTTTTTGTTCTATTTTCTTCAAGATTTTGACTTGTTCTTGGGCTTCTTCCTTAATGGGGTTTTCTTGGATAGGGAGATTCTCCTTGATTTTTCTAAGATCAATTTAATCCAACATTCATTCACACTTGGGCGCATTGAGTATGTGCATTAAGTGAAGGAAGGGGGATGTTCTATTTTCACCTGATATGTTCCAAATTTTGTACCTTGTGATGAATCAAGGGTTTGTTTGAATGTTGAAATTTTTTTACCTTATGATGGAATCAAGGGTTTGCTTTATTGTTGTTTTCATGTTTTGAATGAATTTCTAACACAATTTACTTTTAAATGCATGCAACTATTTTTTTGTAATTTTCAGAGCTTTTAAGTATGATTAACCACTACTTTCTATATGCAATGCAAATTTAAATGGCTCTTCCCTAATGTAAATTATCTATATTTTTGGTATTTTCATCTTTATTGATTTATTAGATGAAGCTATTCTAATAATGAGAATTGTAGCTATTTTAACAATGCAATGAATTGAAACTAGATTTAGAAAATAAATAAACCAAGAGAAAATAAAAGATAAGTTTTACTTCTCAAGGGTGAGGATGTTTGCTAATTACTATTTCTAATCTAAATAAAAATAAAGAACCTATAATCCAGAAAAAGGTGCCAGTGCCAGGCTTGTGTCCTCAGTAATCCAACTTTGATTGGTAACCTTGTGTGTAACAATTGAGTACTTTTGCTTGATGTCATGAAAGCATTGGGGATTTGAGGGAATTTTGCAATGGGAAAGAATCTTAGAAGCTTTGGGTAAAACTAAAGAAAAAGTCTCACAAGGTCCTGTGAAGAGCATAAAATGCTAAGGGAAAGTCTAGCTAAAAGGATATGCTAAAGATAAAAAGCTCTCAAAGTCCTATGCAAGAATAAAAATGCTATGGGGATGCTATGCATAAGCTTGACGAATGGGAAATTGGCAATTGAAAATAAGAAGCTTTAAAGCTTTAAAAAACTAAGACAAAATCAAAAGAAAAGGCTCTCAGTGTCTTGTATGAGCATATGAATGTTAATGGGGTTTCTATGCAAAATCTTGATGAAACAAGAATACTTGAAAACAACCTCCTCTAAAACAAGAGAGGAGGGGGGTATTTGTAGGTTGAGAAGTGATGGGGCTAATTCTAGCCTCAACATATTTATAGTTAAAGTACCCGTTTCCCCCCTTATCGACCTCTTTATTCATTCTAAATTAATGATTGTCTAATAAATTATTGTTTACTAGGCGTAGAATAAACTACATATTTTTGGTTTATTTATTGTTGATTAATCAAGTCAAAATATTGATAAAATCCTATGCAAAATATGTGTTTTTGTTTTAATAGAGTATCTTGGCAAGTTTTGGGAAGATCATGCTCAAACTCCAAGAATGCTCATTACATGGTACTATGGACTCCAGAGACAACTTCAACAACTCTAGAGACATTAGGCTCTAGAGTAGGTGGAGGTCCAGAGTCACACATTGTGGAGGTTATAGACTCCAGAGAATATATTGCCAACAAATTATGAAGAAGGCATCGTCAGCGTAGACCCACAAACTTTAGAATGAATACACACTCATCCACAAAGCTTTAGTTTTCTCATGCTAGAATTCCTCATATGTAGCAATGGAATCAACAAATCTATTTCATTAATTGTGGATGAAACCTTTAGAGATAGTAGATTCCTATTAGGAGTCATCAATGAAGACATGTCCCTTAGTTTATGCTTATAAATAAACTTATATTGATTTGTTAACAAACTTGTTTAGTTCCTTTCTGTTAAGACTCCTTATGAGACTTGAATAGTACATGCGTGTTCAACACGTCACTATATTTTAGGGATATTTCATAAATTGGTAGTTAAGTAGTGGTAGTTAAGAAGTCATTAGAGTTGGTTATTGTTATTATCTTCTATCTTTGCAAGTAAAAAATATATGTTCTATCTTTTTAGTTGAATACAATTATAAACTTGAAGTAGTAATATTATGAGTAAATACACTGTTATTTTTACTCCTATAAGCTTTGAGTTTAATATGGTGGTTTGAGAATGTTTTGATCTCCGAAGAGCTAGCCACTCATTAGAGAAGAAGAACTTGTGTTCTTGTAGATAAGTATTTGATGTTTATTACATAAAATGTGGAAGTAAATCTTGTTGTTTTCATCTTCTGTTACATGTAGGTTTATTGTGATAGTTATCATTGTGTTTGTGTTTATGTGTCAAATTCTTGCATTATCAGTTATTAAAAGGAAACTCTAGAAAACTAGAAAAGAGTGTTGAAGATTTCTTTTGTTTTCATGTGTTATTTTTATTGTTGAAAAATGCCAAATAGAGACTCATAGTTACTTGTGATTTCATTGTTATTCAGCAATTAGATTATTAGAGAATTTACTTTTTAGTAATCCTTACTTTACAAAGCATAAGCATTTTCATTATGTAGTTAGTCTCTTTAATTTAGTTCAAGAATTTTGATTTTATAGTTATACCTAGTTAACTCTTTAAATTTTAGCTAAGTAGAGTAGTGTGTGCACATTTCCTTTCAAGTAGATTAGAATGAATCCTAGGGAAAGATTCCAAACTACCCTTTTGCAGACAAACTTTAGACACCACCAAGATTGACAAAGTAATTATCTATTAAAGTACATGGTTTAATGATATCTCGTCACTTGTTGGTACCATTGCCGAGGGCTCCCATAGGTGTCATTAGGGTCAATGTTAGGTAGGCTAAAGCTAGTAGACTTTGGTAGAAAAAGTTCTTTTGCATGCATGGCTAGAAAAAGAGATTCACATAGTAGATTTGTAATAAAAAACCCCCAATACCAAGAAGTGATAGCTAAACATCAAGGGAAAGTAGTTTTAGGAGAAGAACTGATGTAGGAGCATCCCTGGTTCAAGAGCAATCTTGCATCAACCAAAAAAACATTTGCATTTCAGTTTATTTGCAGTTTAGTTTGTTTCTTTCATTTCCAGTTCAGTTCAGGCAGTTCAGTTAGAAGCAGTTTCAACTTGTGGTCTGGTATTGGCATTTCACATCTTGCAGATCTGGACTTAGTACCTACATTCATTCATCTACATCATATCAAGAATTCAGAGCATTTGGATCAGTTACCAGAAAGATATCTCTATCATAAAATCAACTATTTTCTTAGAGTAGAGCATCCTAACAGTCTCAGACAAATCAGTTGAAAGAAAAAGACTTGCGGATCATTCCTTGACTTGCAGATCCTAATGACACATCATTCAATGATCCTTGGTTCATGGCCGACCCTTCCCGAAGGTCTGCACATTATTCCATTCATTCAAGGAAGCATTCTATGCATTTAGGTCCGACCTATCTGTGAACACATTACAACTCTTCATTGGAGTTTGTGACCTTCCTTAGCCAATGCAGAGGAATGTATTGGTCCGGAAATGATATATATTGATGTAATAGATCCTTAGGAAAGTAGTTAGCAATTGATTCATAATCCTTAGTTTAGATTTTGTGCGAATGAGCTTCAGAGCTTTATCTTGCACATGTATGTAATTAGGCCTGTGAGCCCTAATTGTAAGCCCGCATGTTGTCGACCATATTGTATTTGAATTCTATGATATACTGAATGAATGAATCTGTATTTGTTCCATTCCCTTAAGTTTTTTCCGTTGTGTTTACTCTTGCTGCACGGTCCGGACAGTTCATTCTGTGAACCCTCCTACCGTGACTGCACCAAGTGGTATCAGAGTGAAAGTTTGATTCTTTGGAGTGAAGTTGGTGAAGGGGATTCTGTAAGATCTTGTTGTAAGTAGATCACTGATTCAAGGTAGGTTACTTGTGCACAATCGATCATCGATTGAGAGGCAGTTGTCACTTGTAGCCCGATCGCTGAATTTGAGGTAGTTTGCACTTGATCCGAGGAAGATGCCACCGAGAAGAGTTCCTCCTGTTGGTATAATGGCTAATAGAATGGATGAGATGATGGAATTGATGAGAACAATGTGAATTCATTTGGATGTTGTTGAAGAAGATAGGCGAAGAGGATTGACACTGAGACCTAATGTTGAAAGTGATGATGAAGAAGAATTTTAATCTGTTGAACAAACTGGCGAAACCCTAGAAGGTAATGAAGAAGAAGAATCAGATCAGGTAAAGATGTTGCGAGCTATTTCAAAGATTAGAAAGAGACCTAGAGTTGATGTGTCAAATTATACTGGTAATCTGAACCCTGAAGAATTGATTGATTGGATAGATGACATGGAAGAATACTTTGAATATGAGGAAATTGAAGATCTAGAGAAGGTGAAATTTGCAAAGACAAAGTTGAAAGGACATGCTACTATATGGTGGAAAGAAGTTTAGTTAGAGAGAAATAGAAGAGGAAAAGAAAAGATTACAAAGTGGGACTGGATTGGGACAAAGTTGAAGAATCAATTTATACCTGTTGACTATGAGTTGGAGTTGTTGAAGAGATTGCAAAACCTAAGACAAAAGGAGAAATCTGTGAAGGAGTACACTGAGGGATTTCATAAGATGATCATAAGGACAAGACATAGTGAAGCAAACAAGGAGAAAGTAGCTAGATACATAAATGGACTGAGATTGAACATTCAAGAAGAACTAAGCTTGGTAAGGATGACATCTTTGGAAGAAGCATATCAGTTTGCCCTGAAAGTTGAAGAGAAGCTGAATAAGAGGCATGATTAGAGACAGAGAGGCAGAGGAGGTAAATTTCAGAGAGGCAAAACATTTTCTGGAGGAGATAGATCATATCCAGAGCAGAACAAGTTTGACAACCCATTTAAGGAGGATAGAGATAACAATGTTTTCCGGAGAGATGACAGAAATTTTTACTAGAGAGGAAACCCTAGTGCATACCAGAATGAACAATATAGGAGAGAAGGAAGAGGATTTGATAAGAGGACATTCGGAGGTACTTGTTTCAAGTGTGGAGGTGAAGGACATAGAGCATTTGGGTGTAATCAGGGTAGTAAAAGTAAAAAGACAGAGAACAGTGGAAGAGCAGCCTATGTTGAAGAAGAACATGTTGAATCGCCCAATTCAGTTGGCAATCTAGAGAAAGGAGAATCATTGGTGATGAGGAGAGCACTATTTCAAGTAGAGATAAATGAGGAACCACCGCAGAGGAAAAGCTTGTTCAGAACTAGATACAAATCAGGAGGTAAGTGTTGTAAATTTATGATTGATAGTGGTAGTTCAAATAACCTAGTTTCAGAGGAGATGGTGACTAAGCTAAAGTTGGAAAGATTAAAACACCCTAAGCCTTATCAGATAGCATGGATTCAGGATGATCATAAGGTACTAGTAAGTGAACAATGTTTGGTGAAATTTCATATTGGATCTTATCATGATGAAGTCTTGTGTGATATTATGCCTATGGATGTTTGTCGTATCTTGTTGGGTAGACCTTGACAGTATGATAGAAAAGCTATACATGATAGGAGAAAGAATACATATACTATAACAACAAATGAAAAGAGAATTACTTTGATTCCTTTGGAGGATGATCCTAAGAGTGAAGTATGTGGGAATGCTAGAATCTATTTGGTAGATGGAAGAAAATTTCTAGATGGTTTGAGATATGAGAATATGTGCTATGCCTTGATTCCTAAGAAGCTTGAAATATTGAAGGAGACTGAAGAATCACTACCAGAAGAGATAAGAGAGTTGCTGACAGAGTATGAAGACATCATATTAGATAATGTGCTTGAAGGATTACCACCTATAAGGAGTATCATTCATCACATGGATCTTATACCAAGAGCAAGTTTTCCTAACAAAGCAACACATAGAATGAAATTGGCAGAGAATGAAGAATTGAATAGACAGATACAAGAGTTGTTGAGGAAAGGTTTGATCAGAGAAAGTTTGAGTCCTTGTGCAGTACCTGCAGTGTTAGCACCGAAGAAGGATGGAGAATGGAGAATGTGTACTGACTCTAGAGATATAAACAAGATCACAATTAAGTATAGATTTCCTTTACCTAGGATGGATGATATTATGGATTGTTTGAGTGGAGCAAGATATTTCACAAAGATAGATTTGAAGAGTGGATACCATCAGAGAAGGTGATGAATGGAAGACTTTTTTTAAGACAAATGAAGGATTGTATGAGTGGTTAGTGATGCCTTTTGGATTGACAAATGCACCAAGTACTTTCATGAGATTCATGAATGAAGTTCTGAAGAAATTCTTGGGTAAGTTTGTTATTGTATACTTGGATGATATTCTGATTTTCAGTAAGACAAAAGAAGAACATTTGTGGCATATTAGACAAGTTTTGCAGAGACTAAGAGGAGAGAAGTTGTTGATAAACATCAAGAAGTGTATCTTCATGAAGGAAGAGTTGGTATATTTGGGATTTGTGATTTCTGCGGAAGGATTGAAGATGGACCCTGAGAAAGTGAAAGCAATTGTTGAATGGCCTACACCAGAGAGTATTGGAGAGGTTAGATCATTTTATGGATTGGCTAGTTTCTACTGGAAGTTCATCAGAAATTTTAGTTTAGTTTGTAATCCTATGATAGAGACAATGAGAGGTGACAAAAAGACTTTAAGTGGACATCAGAAGTAGACAAAAGTTTTGAGTTGTTGAAGCAAAAAGTGACAGAGCAACCTATTTTGGCATTACCGGATTCCAATAAGGTATTTCAAGTTGATTGTGATGCAAGTGGAAATGCAATTGGAGCAGTGCTAAGTCAAGAAGGTAGACCTGTAGCATATTTTAGTGAAAATTTGAATGATGCAAGGAGAAGATATTCAATTTATGATCAAGAGTTCTATGCCATAATTCAAGCCTTGAAGAAGTGGAGACATTATTTGTTGCCTAAGGAATTTGTGTTGTATACAGATCATCAAGCTTTGCAATATTTGAATAGTCAAGGTAAGTTGAATCAGAGACATATGAGATGGGTAGAGTTCACGCAGAGTTATACTTTTGTGTTGAAGCATAGGAATGGAAAATCAAATAAAGTTGATGATGCATTGAGTAGAAGAAGAAACTTGTTGACAGAGATGAGAGTTGAAGTGTTGGGTTTTGATGAATTAAAAAACATGTATGAGGAAGACACTAATTTTGCAGAACCTTGGAAATCATGTAAGGAACCTGTTGTGATAGATAGGAGTAAGTGGTTAGACTATTTCATTCAAGAAGATATGTTGTTCAAAATAAGTTAGTTGTGCATACCTAGAAGTTCAACGAGGGATAATTTGATCAAGGAGAAGCATAGTGGTGGATTGGCAGGACATTTTGGCATTGATAAGACAATGGCTTTGGTGAGTGAAAATTACTTTTGGCCTCAGATACATAAGGATGTTAGGAGATTTGTGCAAAGTTGTAGAGTTTGTCAAGTTGCAAAAGGGAGTAGTCAGAATGCTGGATTGTATAAAACTTTGACAGTATCGGAGAGACCTTGGGAAGACATAAGCATGGATTTTGTAATGGGATTACCTAAGACACAGAGGGGACATGATTCAATATTTGTAGTGGTTGACAGATTTTCAAAGATGGCTCATTTCATACCTTGTAAGAAGAAAAATGATGCAGTACATGTAGCTGACCTATTTTTCAAGGAGATTGTGAGATTGCATGGATTACCTAAGAGTATAGTTTCAGACAGAGATACAAAGTTTGTTAGATACTTTTGGAAGACACTTTGGAAGAAGATGAAGGTAGATTTGAAGTTCAGTTCAACTTTTCATCCATAGATAGATGGACAGACAAAGGTCATGAATAGGAGTTTGGGAAACTTGTTGAGATGTTTGGTTGGAGAAAAGACCGGAGATTGGGATTTGATTCTTTCACAATCAGAGTTTGCATATAATAATTCAGTAAATAGGAGTACCGGAAGAACACCTTTTGAGATTGTAACCGGAGTGAATCCTAGAGGAGTTGCAGAATTGAGAGGCATCAGTACAGAGGCAAAGAGAAGTGCAGAAGCAAAAGAATTTGCAGATCATATGAAGATAGTGTATAATCATGTGACGAAGCATTTGGAGAATATGAACAGTAAGTACAAAGAGAAGGTAGATGAGAAGAGAAGACATAAGGAATTTGATATTGGAGATGAAGTGATGGTATACTTGAGAAAAGAAAGATTTCCAGTTGGGACATATAACAAGTTGAAGATGAAGAAGTTTGGACCTTGTAATATACTCAAAAAATTTGATTCAGGAAATGCATATGAAGTAGAGTTACCAGAGACATTGGGTATATCACCTATTTTCAACATTGCAGACTTATATCAGTATCATGAAGCAAAGTTCAATGACAGCATGGAAGAAGACTTAAAGAATCAGTTACCACACAAAGCACCGGAACAGATAGAAGACATCTTGGATAGCAGAGTTGGATGCAACACTAGAGGAAGACAATACAAAGAATATCTTGTGAAGTGGAAAGGCAGACCGAAAGAAAATTCATCTTGGATTTCTCAGGCTGAGGTGGACCGTCTTGGTTCTCCCCTAGCCCTAGCAAAGTGAGGGACTCACTTTTTCAATAACCCCGGATGTCTGATGCAGGAGCATCCCTGGTTCAAGAGCAATCTTGCATCAACCAAAAAAACATTTGCATTTCAGTTTGTTTGTAGTTTAGTTTGTTTCTTTCATTTTTTAGTTCAGTTAGAAGTAGTTTCAGCTTGTAGTCTGCTATTGGCATTTCACATCTTGCAGATGTGGAGTTAGCACTTACATTCATTCATCTACATCATATCAAGAATTTAGAGCATTTGGATTAGTTACCGAAAAGATATCGCTATCAGCAGATCAACTATTTTCTCAGAGCAGAGCATCTTTACAGTCTCAGACAAATCAGCTGAAAGAAAAAGACTTGCAGATCATTCCTTGACTTGCAGATCCTAATGACACATCATTCAATGATCCTTGGTACATGGTCGTCCCTTCCCGGAGGTCTGCACATTATTCCATTCATTCGAGGAAGCGTTCTATGCATTTAGGTCCGACCTATCTGTGAACACGTTACAACTCTTCATTGGAGTTTGTGACCTTCCTTAGCCGATGTAGAGGAATCTATTGGTCCAGAAATGATATATATTGATGTAATAGATCCTTAGGAAAGTAGTTAGCAATTGATTCATAATCCTTAGTTTAGATTTTGTGTGAATGAGCTTCAGAGCTTTATCTTACGCATGTATGTAATTAGGCCTATGAGCCCTAATTGTAAGCCTGCATGTTGCCAACCATATTGTATTTGAATTCTATGATATACTGAATGGCTGAATCTGCATTTGTTCCATTCCCTCGAGTTGTTTCCGTTATGTTTACTCTTGTTGCACGGTCCGAACAGTTCATTCTATGAACCCTCCTACCCTGACTGCACCAAGAACCTTGTAATCAACATTTTAAATAAGAGAAACCTGAAACTGGGTGAGTGCGAGATCATCATGGGACAAACAATACCTCTAAGTGGCAATGAAAATGCTAAAAAATAGACTTAAGCCACTTCACATGAAAATTCTAATGGGTTATCTACATAATTTGAAAAATATGTTGAAATAAAATTTGTAGGAAATTGAATGTAGTTTATGGGCTATATTTTTTTTTAATTATTTGGCGAAAATTGGATATTTCAATGAGACACTACTAAAAGTTTTGAAAGAAAATAAAAAGTAGGTTTTTGTTCGGTCAACCTCAGTATGAGAATTTTTTTTTGAATCTTTAGATATAAGTAAATGACACATGCCCAGATGTGATGCATATTTTTATGAATTTTTTACTACTACTTTTTAAAAATATTAAAAAGTAATTGTCTGGCCAACCTAACTTGGTAAAAATATGAAATTCAAAAAAAAAATTAGACTTGTAGCTAGAAAAGTGTAGAGTGTGACGCAACTTTCAGATTTGAAAAAGGTCAAATGATTTGAAAGTTATGAATGTTTTCCAATCAATGTGTCTCTCATGAATTCAAACATAGTGTAGGTAGAAAATTATTAATAATTACCTATTTAAATTATAATTAGACATATATTATATATTTATATTCTTTATAGTGTCCCGAATATACCCTTTTGATTTTATCAAATTTGGATAAAAAATGTTTGTCAGCATCAAGGGTGAAGTCAAGGAAAATCTGTAAAAACATCTCAATTCTTCATTCACGTGGAAAAGGCAGGTTTGGATTCCCAAGCCTAATTACCATGCAATTTTGGGGGGGAAACTTTTTTAAACCAAAACAAATATTCATTTTTTCATAGGAAAAATATTAATTTTTTTTTCCATAACAGATATCCATTTTCCCAAAAGGGATAAACAGATATTCATTTTTTCATAAGAAAAATATTAATTTTTTTTTCCATAACAGATATCCATTTTGGAAATGGATATTTATTTTCCCAAGATGGATATACATTTTCCCAAAACAAATATCCATTTTGAAAAAACTTACCAAGCCAAAACCTGAGCCTAAAAATGTGTTTCATGATTTTGGCTAACACTTTCACGCAATTTTTTCCTCCATTGCCACTATTTGGCCCATCATGATCTCGCACTCAGCCAACTCCTTATCAAGCCCTAGAAAATAAACAACCTAGAGAGGATATTCCAAAAGAAAACAAGGAGAACCATAATAGGTGTGAAGAGAGAAGGATGGAAAGAACATTCACCTACATAATTAATTTGAACCCCAATGAAGATGTCCCTATGAAAAACATTTCTCCTTCTATCCTACCCACCTTTTGGAGTATGGTCACAAAGGACCCAAATCAATTTCTCTTTGAGTTTAAAGTCCTCTATCAAACTTATGACTACAAGTCAAATAACTAAAACATGAAGCTATTTCCTTCAACCTTGAAAGACTCAACAATGTGATGGTTCATGGGACTATATGCTGGGTCCAATAATTCATGGGAAGAAATGGAAATAGTATTTTTGGATAAATATCAATACTGTCAAGTAAGGGATAGAAGCAAGGAACTATTTCACTTGAAACAAAAAGAGGACAAAATCATGGAAGATTACTTCGACTAATTCCTCTTTATTTTAAAATGTTGTGGTGATGTTTTAAACCCTGAACTAGTTAAAATAATATTCTTGAGAGGTTTGGAGGAAGAACATCAAGGTGACCTCAATCTTATGGGGAAAGGGGATGTTACGAAGGTAAGCCTCCAAGACATTTTGGAATTACACATTACTAGTGAACATGGGGGGAGTTAGGAAGTCCAACCTGGTAAAAGGAAAAAATAAAATAGGACAACTCATGGAAGAGCTTGTTAACTTAAAAATTTATATCCTAGTCCAGCTAAACACCACATTAGATGGAATTCAAGCTAAAAATAAAAACACTAAAAACCTTTCTATCTATTGTCCCAAGTATTGAAATAAGCATTTGCTGAGAGAATGCCCCTAGAAAAGATAGACATCTACCAGGTTTGTGATAAGAATCATCCCACAGACTAGTGCAAACTTCTACAAGTTATTAAAAATTCTAATAAAAAGGCTCTGTTGGTTGAAGAAGGATTAAATTACATAGGACAATGTTAGGTGGAAATTTTGCATATAACTAGTCCTCAAACCAATCCTCTTGGCATCCACAAATGAATTGGAGTAACAAGCCTTGGTTAATGTTATGGACCAATCATTAAATGCTACAACAATGGGGATCCTATTCGTGGGGACCCTAGGAGTGGCCTAATCAACTGTGTCTTAATCCTCTATGGCCTAATTAGCCATAATAGACATGGTACCCTTCAAATCCAATATTGAATTGGAACCCGTCTTACAACCAATTTTATCAAGGTCCACAACGTATGCAAAACCAGTAGCAATCTTTGCTACCTCCTCAACAGAATACACCTAGTCAATCCAAAATGGATATAGTTGCACAACCTCAGCTCCCATCTCAACCTATAGAAAACCCTAAAAATATAGACCTATTTCTTCTATTTACTTTGTTAAACTAGAGAATATGGTTGGCATTAACACCATACATTGTGGGAGTATCCAACTCAGGTCAAGAAAGACACTTTCTAAACTTTCCTAGCCCAATATAGTGGAGATAATAAACAATGAGGAAGCCATGTTTCCCAAAAATTGTTGCAAGTATGTGCAGTCAGTGTTGTCATTGATGTCAACAAGCTTGTGTTGTCATTGGTGTCAATTGTGTCATCTGTGTCAGTAAGAAATAGTGCAAGAGTATGAGTAGTTAGTGTTGAGTGGATATTGTCTCTAATGATGAGGTTGGTTGAGCAGAGATAAGGTTGTTGCAATGGTATGAGCTGTTTGGTTGAGTTTCTTTGCTAAAGATGATGTGGTTGCTCTGAAGAGGTGATGAAGATGTTAAGGACATGTTTCTATTGATTGGTTTCCAAGTGCTTTTGAGAAAATTTGATTAATAAAGGAAACAGTTTGTTGAAGTGGCATTTTGGTTTACAGAGTAGTGTTCTGGTTTTGCTCCACATTTCGTCTATGTTGAAGATCTGTCTTTGCAGTTTGGATATGTTGTTCTGAGATGTTTAGAGATGTTATATTCTAAATTTGGTGTTCTGATTCATTGTACAGAGGAAGTTTTGTTCACTAGTGTGTGGACTGTGTTTCTGAAGGTTTGCAGAGGTGTCTGGGAGAAATGTCTTTGCTCTGTATTTCTCTGCAAAGTGGTTTTAGGTCTTGCGGTTTTGGAATTATGCTTATAAGGTTTATATCTTTCTTTTGTTGAAGTTTTTCATGGTTTGGTGCTTCGAAAGTTGATTTCTAGCGATACAGTGCATGACAAAGATAGTTGAGTATACTAGATAAACAGGATGAGGTTGTGTGGCTGATGAAAGTGGTTGTGGAGGAATTGTTTGGATTTCAAGTTGTTCGTGGAACACTCTAGATTGTGTTAAATCTTGGTTTGTGGTCTGCAAAGTTGTATTTTGTCTTGAGGAATTATGTACTTGAAATATCATTGTGTTAACACAGGTTTGGCCGACCTTGGGTGTTTACACTAATTGTAGATTTACTTTGGTGGTTGTGAAAGCGTGAAGTGGTGTGCTTGGATGAATTTAGGTCTGAGCTAAGATGTGTTGTGGTCTGCCTTCATTCCTTTCCACCACAGGAATGTTTAGGTCCAGACCTAATTTGAATTTTCTGGGTTAAGGTGAATTACCAACCTTGGAGAATGTACTCAAGGTTGAAGATGATATAAATAAGTGTCAAGGGATTGTGATCAAGTGTACGCACAATGAAGGTGATGTCAATAACAGTGTGGTTGGATGTGTGGTGTAGTACAACCTTTCATGTGTTAGATTATTGGATGCAATGAGTAGAAGGTGTCTACAATTCTTTAGTGTGACTGTGAAGGTGTTGATGGTGTTGTGGTGGAATTCCCTATTGCATTGAGATGGTTTTCTCCTTATAACAATCTTCTCTACCTTCTTCTCTATTCTAGTAGTAAGCCTTGGCAATGAGCCTTTCTTTTGAGCAGTGAGCCCTTTGGTAGTGAGCCTATTGTTTTTCGGTGCTATTACTACTTTATATTGTGAGCTAATCCTCACTGTGGTTTTTCCCTTCTTGGGTTTTCCATGTAAATCTGGTGTTCTCTTATGTTTGATGTTGAGTTGATTCAGTTTCTGTTATTTTTCTTTCATACTTAATCATCATAACAGTTTAAGGGTTAATTGAATTGATGTGGATCTAAATGTGTTTGAGGGTTTTAGAATTTTAGTTACAACTAATTCACCCCTCCTCTTAGTTGTCTTATGTATTCAACAATTGGTATCAGAGCAAGGTTCCTTGGAAGAGAGCTTAATCGCTTGAGGTAGATATGGGATGGCACACAAGAAGGATGTTCCTTTGTTTGATGGAACAAATTATGCTTTCTAGAAAATAAGGATGGAAGGTTATCTGATTTCTCTTGGATATGAGATCTTGAAGGCTATTGAGACTGAATACACTATACTGGAAAATGGTCCAAGTACTGCAAATGAGATCAAGGCCTATGAAACCAATGGTAAAGCGAGGTATGCTCTTTTAAGTGGTCTTACTAATTCTTTGTTGGTGCAAGTTATGAATTTGAAAATTGCTAATGAAATCTAGAAAAAGATACAAAATATTTATGGAGATGATAAGGTCAAGCAAGCTAAAATGCAGAATTTGAAGCTCATGTTTGAGACCATGCGAATGTCTAAAGATGAAAACATTACAAGCTACTTACAGAAGGTGGATGTTGGCCGACATGGGAGAAAGATTTTGTAATTTGTGAAAGGTATAAATGAAAGATCTTATTTGTTGAGGAAAGTAAGAGTGTGTGAGAGTATGTGAAGATGTGAAGTAGATGTAAGTATGTTTGTGAAGGTGTGTTGAAGGTAGCGGTGTTTGATGTGTAGAGAAGGAAAGGTTTTGTGACAAAGTTAAGTGTGTGGATGATGCAGAGGTGTTTTGTACTGTAAGATCTATTGGATGTAATGTTCATAGGTTGTAGCCTCATTTTGTAAGTGCTATTGTATTGTATTTTAGGGAGTTGCAACTTCCTTTGGGTTGTAGCCCATAAATAATAGTGTAATCTTGTTTTCATTTGTGAGGCTAGATTTGGATAGTAGATCCAAGAAGCTTGCTCACCATGGTTTTTCCCTTGTTGGGTTTTCCACATAAATCTGGTATTGTGGTTGTGTGATTATGTGTTGTGCTTTAATTGGTTTAATTTTCTAATCTTCTGATTAAAGAAGTTAGAAGTTTTGATTGATAGTATTAAACTGGAATAAGTTTTGATACATACTGATTCACCCCCCCCTCAGTATATCATTATGTTCTAACAATTGGTATCAGAGCTAAGTTCCTTGGTGTAGCATAGCTACTAAAGGTAGATCTTGGAATAGAGCACATGGATCAGAAGGAGTCTTGTTCTAAATCTCTGATGTTTGATGGAACTAACTGACTTATGGAGTGTAAGGATGGAAGCCTATCTTACCTCACTAGGGTATGATGTCTGGAGACCAATCATAACTAGTTATGTTGAACCCAATCATGCCATTTTAGATTCATATGTGAAGAAGGCACATGAAAACAATGCCAAAGCCAAGAAAGGAGATATGGGAGAATCTTAAAGGTCTCTATGAAGGAGATGGCACTATAAAGGAAGCCAAACTGTAATCCTACAAAATAGTATTTGAAAATCTAAGGATGAAAGAAGAAGAGAACATAGCTGGCTACTTACACCGGGTAGATGAAGCAGTGAATGGAATCAGAAGTATGGGTGAAGACATAGTTGAATCATTTGTTGTAAACAAAGTCTTGAGATCTCTCCCTCACAGATTTGATTCAAAAGTTTCTGCAATAGAAGAAGCCAAAGACTTGAAAAACTCACCATGGTAGAACTGTTTGGATCCCTCACTACCTATGAAATGAGAAATGAAGTCATAGGTCCATGCCAAAAAGTAGCTACTTTCAATGTTGTGAATAATGAAGGAGCATCTAATCTATGCAATGAAGCTGAGGAAGAGGAAGCAAATTTTGTAATAAATCTGAAAAGAGGATCAAGAAAATATAAAGGTAATCTACCTTTCAAATGTTTCAAATGTGGTAGAATTGGTCAATATGCCTCTAAATGTCCTTTTGGAGAAAGTGAAAGTAGCAGCAAGGGATTCAAGAGGAACAATTTTCAAAGGAACCTTCTTTCAAAAGAAGACTAAAGCTCTAGAGAAGAAGTAGATCACTACTCATTTGATGAGGATAGAGAAGAATCTCTATTCATGGCCATGGTGATCTCAAATGATTCAGACAAGGCTATAGATGAAGAAGAATATGAAGTTGGTTTTGAAGGTGAACTTGTTTCTACTCTTGAAGACTTGGATTGTGAAAGTAAGGAGAATCAAGAACAAAGAGCTTTGATTGAAGCTAAAACAAAAGAATATATGAAACTCGAGAGAGAAATTTAGTTACTCAAAAAGGAGTTGAAGAAGGCAAAGCTTGGAAGTCCAGATGATACAAAATGTACATATCTCATCTTGTCTCAAGGAAGATCTCTTCATGCAAGACAATTCTCTATGAATAGGTTCAATCACGTTTTGTTTGGTTATTGTTTTATCTGCAATGAATTTGGGCATAAGGCTATGGATTGCAAGTTTGAAATAAATAGAAGAAATCTTGTAAGTAGAAATTCTTTTGCTTCTCTTGTGGATGCCAATGTGGTATGTCAAATTTGCAACAAGTTTGGACACATAGCAAGGTATTGCATGAATGGTCTTGCAAATTTAGAATCTCAGATAACTGATGTCACTGAGCAAGACAAGGAGATGACAATGGAGTTGAGAACTCAATGATTGTTCAAACAACATTTCATGCTCAAGGACAAACCAATCTCTGGGTGATAGACAGTGGATGTAC
This sequence comes from Cunninghamia lanceolata, assembly GCA_027924645.1. Taxonomy (NCBI): domain Eukaryota; kingdom Viridiplantae; phylum Streptophyta; class Pinopsida; order Cupressales; family Cupressaceae; genus Cunninghamia; species Cunninghamia lanceolata. The sequence goes on from BSBN01000445.1 coordinate 8,137,602, forward strand.
AAATCACATGATAGGTGATAAGAGCAAGTTTATCAATCTTGGCAAGTGGAATGGTGGATTGGTTAGGTTTGGAGATAACTCTTCTGCAAAGATCACTGGAAAAGGTACTATAAGCATTGATGGTTCAAAGTCTCAGACACATGATGTTCTTTATGTAGAAGGTCTCAAGCATAATCTTCTCAATGTAAGTCAAATGTGAAGCAAAGGATATAATCTCACATTTCATGATCAAGGGTGTGAAATCAGAAGAGAAAAACTAGAAAATTGGTGACATAAGGATTTAAGACAGTAGGCAACTTGTATAATCTGAAAGGGGTTAATGAGAGGACCTATCTATTAGGAAAAACAAATGAATGCTGGTTGTGGCATAAGAGAATGAGGCACATCAACTTTGATAATCTTGTGTGAAGATCATCTCCATTAAAGAAGTAAGGGACATGCCAAAGATCATCAAGCCTACAAGCACCATATGCAAGGAATGTCAGTTTGGGAAGCAGACAAGGATAACCTTCAATTCCAAGGAATATTCTACTACAAGGCCTTTGGAGCTGGTTCATACTGACTTGTGCGGACCGACTAGGACAAAAAGCCTACAAGGTGAGAGGTATTTTATGTTGCTCATTAATGATTTCTCTAGAATAACATGGATTACATTTTTCAAAGAAAAATCAGAATCTTTCAGTAGATTCAAGATCTTCAAATCTATGGTTGAAAATGAAATGAATGCTAGAATCAAGTGCTTAAGATCTGATAGAGGTGGTGAGTTCACTTCAAATGAGTTTGTAAAATTTTGTCAAGAACATGGAATCAAAAGACACTATGGAGCTGCTAGAACCCCTCAGTAGAATGGTGTTGCAAAGAGAAAGAATAGAACTATCCAAGAGATGGCCAGGACAATGTTGAGTGAAGCTAAATTGCCTAATATATACTGGAAAGAAGTAATTCACACTGCAATCTACATTCTTAACAGGGGACAACTAAGAAAGCATAGAACCAAGACCCCTTATGAGATTTGGAATGGAAGACATGTAACAATTAAGTATTTCAAGGTTTTTGGAAGCAAATGCTACATCAAAAGAGATGAAGAAGGTCTGGAAAAGTTTGAATCAAGAGCAAATGAAGGTATTTTCCTTGGGTACTCAACTACCAACAAAGCCTACATATGCTACAATAAAAGACTAAGGAAGATAATTTAGAGTACAAATGTAAGAGTGGATGAAGATCACATCAAAATTCAGTTGAGCAAGAGGACTATTCGCTAGATGAACCTAGCTGCACAGAGGAAGTTGTAGAAGTTGAAGAAAAGGAAGAAACTCTAGAGAAGATAGGTAAGACTCCAGCCAAGTATGTTCAGAAAAATCATTCAGAAGATTGGATCATTGGAGACAAGAACGAAGGAGTTTATATAAGAAGAAGATTTGTAAGAACAAATGAACAGGTTAGCCTTGCTTTAATGTCAAGAATATAACCTAAAAACTTTAATGAGGCTAACAAGGATGAAGGATAGATACAATCCATGGAAGAAGAACTAAACCAAATAGAAAAAAATTAGACTTGGGAGCTGGTACCAAGGCCTGCAGACAAGAATGTGATAAGAACAAAATGGGTTTTCAGGAGCAAGTTGAATGAAGATGGAGAAGTGGTCAAGAACAAAGCAAGGTTGGTTTGCAAATGATATTCACAAGTGGAAGGTGTTCACTATGAGGAGACATTTGCTCTGGTGGCAAGAATAGAAGCAATCAAAATGGTTCTTGCTTTTGCAGTATATAAGGAATTCAAGGTATATCAGATGGATGTCAAATCTGCTTTCTTGAATGGTGACTTGGAAGAAGAGGTCTACATAGAGCAGCCAGATTGTTTTTAGTTATCAAAAGACCCAAACATGGTGTGCAAACTCAATAAGGCTCTGTATGGTCTCAAACAAGCCCCTAGGACTTGGTATGCAAGGTTGGACAGGTACTTACTCCAGCAGGGTTTCAAGAAAGGTACCACAAATAGTAATCTTTACATCAAAACTAAAGGTGAACAAATTCTAATTGTTGTTGTGTATGTTGATGATATAATCTTTTGTGGGTATGATGAGATGTGTAAGAATTTTTCAAGAGAAATGCAACAAGAGTTTGAAATGTCTATGCTAGGAGAGCTATCATTCTTTATTGGACTTCAAATTTCTCAATCAAATAATGAAAAGAAATGTTGAAGAAGTTTGGAATGGAAGATTGTAAACTTGTAAGTACTCCTATCGCAACCGGTTGCCACTTGAGTAAAAATGATGAGTCACCTAAAGTTGGTTAGACTTAGTACAGGCCTATGATTGGGGGCCTACTATACCTAACAACATCAATGCCTAACATTATGGAAGTTGTGTATCTGGTTGCAAGGTTTCAAGTTGATCCTAAGGAAACACATGTGAAGGTAGTCGAGAATATTTAGATACTTGAAGAGCACTTTGGAACAAGGACTGTGGTATCAAAAGGGTGATGACTTTTCCCTGAGTGCCTATAATGATGCAGATTGGGCTGGCAGTGTTGATGATAGAAGAAGTACCAGCAGAGGAGCTTTCTTCTTGGGAGACAGACTGGTCTCATGGATTAGCAAGAAGCAAGATTTAGTGTCCTTATCACCTGTAGAGGTAGAATATATAGTTGCAGCTGCCTGCTGCACCCAAGTGTTGTGGATGAAGCAAACATTGAAGGATATCAAGGTTGTATATGATGAACCTATTCCTATTCTTTGTGATAATACAAGTGCCATAAATATTTCAAAGAATCCAGTGATGCATTCTAGAACCAAGCACATATCTATTAGGTATCACATTTTAAGAGAGAAGGTTACAAATCAAAAAGTTAGATTGGAGTATGTGCCTACAAAGGATAAAGTTGTAGACATCTTCACCAAGGCATTTTCTAAGGATACTTTTGAGTATCTTAGATAAAAGTTAGGGGTTGTTGCCCCTCCTTCTAAGTAGATGCATAGATGGTGCATCTGTCTAGGGGGAGCAGTTCAAGATATATTTTTATCCCTAGATTGATAGTGGCTACCTCTTAGAGGGAGCAGGTAGGCAAGAGGTTTTGAAGAATAATAAGATTTGATCAGTCAGGGGAGCTAACAGGTGAGGAGCAGCAAAAGAAGAATAAAAAAGAATGCAAAAAGGGAGAGTAAAGGAAGATCAGTTCAGAAAAAGACCACTAGCCCTTTGTCCTTAATGTCAAAGGAGGAGAAATTTTCATATCAGGTCAAGTGTTGCCATCAATGCCAAAGAGGGAGATTGTTACATTTGTGTTGTCATTGATGTCAACAGTGTGAGGTTCAGGAGTGTTGTCAGCAGTGCTGAAGAAGGCTGGAAGTAAAGTGAACAAGAGGTAATGCCAAAGGAAGTCTGTGGCAATGTGATTAGAAAAGAAGATGGATCAGAGAAGTTGTGATGAGAAGGGTAAGGTGATGGATGTCATTTGATCAGTATCATCTATACACAATTGTACCCTTTCTCTTGAAGTTCATCGACAAAGATTCTGCTAACATGAAGATTCATGTTTTGTGAAAAGAGTTTATTGTTGAGAATGAAGTCTATGATGTAGTAAATATTGTATTCATTATTTCCTAAGGAAAATCATTACTTTGGTTTTGAAATAAATATTTAAGTTGTCCAAGGCACTAGAGTTTGCATAGAATAAGCTAAGGAGAATGCTTTGCATTCCTCCACATTTGAAGGTAAGTACAGCCTTGTAGTTTGGGAGTTTGTGAAAAACATGTGTGAAGGTTGTATGTTCCTAATTTCAGAGCTTGAAGGTTAATGCAAAAGATTCTAGAACTCGTAGAGTGAAGATAGTTGTTCAGAGTTGTTGCAGTCAAGATGCATCTGGAAAATACTCTGCATTTCTCTTCTTTTGGAATTGAGGTCCTGCGGTTTGAAGGATGATCATTCATAGATGAGAAGATAGTAATATTCAAGTTTCAGTAGTTAAGGTGTACCCCAGAGGTTCTCTGGGGTCAGTAGAATAAAGATACATCTTGCTGCTGACTAGAGTTGTCTAGAGGAGAAAGCAGAATCCACCGCATTTCACCGCAGTTCATCTTTTGGCTTTGATATTTGGAGGATGAGTTCAGATATTCAGTTTGATAGTTCAGTTCAAGTTTCAAGTACTGAAGTGCACCGCAAGTTAGTTTTTCAATGCTCTATCTCAAGATTGTGTGTTCAGTGTTCGTTTGTGATACCGGGCTCAGTTTCTGATTGTTTGTACCAGAAAGAAAACATATATTTTAGAGGAAGGATTGAGTTCTGTCGGGTCCCGAAAACCTGAAGGAACGAAAGAGGGGAAAGGGAAAGTGGGAAAGCGGGGGAAAGGAACAAAAGGAAAAGTTCCTAAGTGTCGATGGGACTCGAAAACCCAAAGGGACAATATATACATAAAATATAAAATATAAGTATAAGAAATTAATTTCTTATACTTTAATTTTATATTTGATGTATATACTGTCAGGATGTTTGAGAGTGGTTTCGGATCCATAGGAGTTAAAATGTAGAATCTAGAATTTGGAGGATCTCTCAGATTTCAAACTTAGTCAAATTTCAGGGATTTCAGGGGACAACACTAGACACACAAAATAGGGCGAATACACAGGTACTCCTTAGGAAAATTTTGATGAATTTGACAAGATTTTGCAAATATGGGTTTGGAAAAAGGAGTCCCAACAGGGATAATCATAGAAACCTCCAAAGGCAGGCAATTATCACGAGATCACAACCAAGAAAAAGCTAAACAATGCAAGGTCCAATGGAGAACAAAGGCAATGAAGACAATATACATGTGGCATCTTTTGGTTCATATCAACTAAATAAGCATTTGTGGGAAGTTTGAATGGGCCTTTGTTTTAAGTTGCAACAACCACAACTATTGATTCAATACATATTTTCTATAGAGATCTCCATTATCAAATTATTCCACCATCAGAATGCTAATAGGGTGACTAGTGGTGGGACCATGTGGTATGGGTTCATTTGTTTTCTTGATATTAACTATGTGCATGAAATAGACATTTTAATTAAACTTTGATGAGCATATGGATGTTAAGAATGTAGTTATGATATTATAAAGGGTAGGAGATTATTACAAAGTGTGTTATGATAAGAAGGGTTTAGATAGGTAAATGAAAGAATTGTTTATATCTTTTGTGCCCTAGGTAAATTTTCCCATTGTCTCCAAGTAAATTTTCAAAGGGAAAGTGCTTTGTTTAAAACATGGAGACTTCTTGTTTTGGTAGGACCTCATAAATCTGTATGAATCAGTTCTAAAGGCTCAGTAGAAGAGTACTCCTTGGTCTTGAACATGGTCCTTGTTTGTTCCCAATTTGATATTCCTTACAAAAGGTGCTAGTAGGCTTAGCAATCTTTGACATGTCTCTAACTGAAAGTCTAGAGCTGATCTTCACAAGATTGTAAAAGTTGATGTGCCCCATCCTCTTATGCCACAACCAACTCTCATTAGTCTGTCCTAAAGGCAACGCTTTCCTTTGACTTCACAAAGATTGTACAGGTTATTCTCTGTTTTGCTTGCTTTTGCCACAAGTTTTCCAGTGCTTGCTCTTTTGATTTCACATCATTGTGCATTGAAAATAACATTATATCCTTTGCTGCACATCTAACTTACACTAAGAAGATTGTGCTTGAGACCTTCTACATATAGAACTTCTTCAGTCCTATTCTTTCCATCAATACTTACTGTACCTTTACCACATATCTTTGCAGAGGCACTGTCTCCAAACTTGACTTATCCACCATTCCACTTTTTAAGACTAAGAAACTTGCTCTTGTCCCCTGTCATGTGACTTGAGCATCCGATGTCTACAACCCAAGGATTTGCTTGTCCTTGTGGAGGAAATGTAGTTTGGAACAATCATTGAGTTTTCACCTTCATGATTGTTCTTGATTCCCCATTCCTTCTTCTGATCTAACTTTTGATTTTCAGAAATGTCTATCCTCTTTTCTTGGTTATTAAAATCAATCATTTGAGATTTTGACTTTGCTAAGCCACTTCAGCAAAACCTTGCTATGTGCCCAAAATTGTTGCAAATATGACATATTATATTAAAATCAAATGAAGGGGCAAAAGAATTTCTACTTACAAAATTGCTTCTCCTCATTCTCAATTTGCATCCAATAGCTTTGTGACCATACTAATTGCAATTGAAACAATAAACAGAGAAAGCAACATTAAACTTGTTCATGAAAGTTTGTCTTACAGGAATTGATCTTATGAATCTCCTTCTTTGAGAAATAACATGAATGAAATCAACTTCTTCAATTTTTGTACTATCCTTCTTCATTGGGATTTCTTCATTTTGCATTATTTCTTCTGATTCAGTCTTCTTTGCAGGAGCAGGAGGCTGTGAGACGACTTCATCATAGCCCAAACCTGATTTTATGAAAAGAGGTCTCTGAATATTTATACCATCCATAATTTCAGAGCTGTTTCCAAACTTTATATTCTTACTCAACTGAGCATGAACTTTTTCAACTTCCTTTCTCAATGAAACAATTTCTTCTTCAAGTTTTGAACATTCATTTGATTTGTCTTTGAAGGCAGTATTCACCATGTCTGCAATTCTTTTTCCCTCTTCAATTTGAATCTTCAAGCTAACAATCATCTCCTCTGATTATCTGAGCTTGGCCTTTTGTTCTTCATTTTCTTTCCTTGCTAGATCCAAGTCTTCAAGAGTAGAGATCAGTTCACCTTCAAGATCAACTTCACATTCTTCTTCTTCATTAATAGCAGCACTGTCTGAGTTGTCCAAGACTTCCATAGCCATGAACAGAGCTTCTACTTTTTCATCTTCTGATGCGCAGTTGTCTTCTTCTTCTGAATTGCAATCATTCTTAAATGCTTTTCTTGTTCTTGTTAAAATCAGACCTTTTGAAACCCTTGTTGTTATCTTCATTCTTCTTAAGAGGACATTTAGATGCATAATGCCCAATCTTTCCATAGTTGAAACATTTGAAAGGTAACTTACCTTTGTACTTACCTAATCCCTTCTTTAGCTTTCTTACAAAGTTGGCTTCCTCATTATTAGACGCATCGCTTGACTCAGATCCATTTTTCTTCGATGCTTTGAAAGAAGCTTCCTTCTTAGATGTTTCTTTGCTTGCATTTCTCATTTCATAGGTAGTGAGTGAACCAAATAATTCATCCATTTTGAACACATTCAAATCTCTTGCTTCTTCAATAGCAGAAACTTTTGAATCATACCTTTGAGGGAGTGATCTCAGTACCTTCTTCATAACTGCTGAGTCCGCCACCTCTTCACCAAACCTCTGATAGCATTTACAACCTTATTTACTCAGAGAAGATAGTCAGTAATGTTCTCTTCATCCTTCATCTTCATATTTTCAAATTTAGCCTTGTGGGTCTATAATTTTGCTTGCTTTACTTTATCATCCCCTTCATAGAGACTTTTGAGTTTATCCCATATGTCCTTAGCCATCTTGCACTGCAATACCTTGACAAACTCTGAATTGGTTAGACCACTTAAGATGACATTCTTTGCTTTAGTATTGTTTTCATGGGCCTTCTTCACATTTGGATTTGTAATAGGATGAGTAGGCTCAGTATACTTATCCATTGCAACTCTCCAAACATCATACCCTAGAGAGGTAAGATAGGCTTCCATCCTTACACTCCAGAAAGCATAGTTAGTTCCATCAAATAAAGGTGCCTTGTTAGAAGAAGAGGACCCTTCATGAGCCATGTGTTCAACTCCAAGATCTACCTTCAGCTGCTAGGCTGCACCAAGGAACTTGGCTCTGATACCAATTGTTAGAACATTAGAACATAGATATACTGAGAGGGGGGGTGAATCAGTATATGCCACCTTTTAAAACAATTCTACTACACTGACATGAATTTTACTGCATCAAATAGAAATTGAAAGAACTATGCAAGCATAAGAAATTGACACATCCACACAAAAATCCATAACACCAGATTTACATGGAAACCCAAGAACGAAAAAACCACGATGAGCAAGCTGCTTGGATCTACTATCCAAATCCAGCCTCACAAAAATGAAACAGTGAATGAAAATATTTTGTAGACTCCAACCCATAGAAATTTCAACCTAAGAAGGACTGCAATCCTTTTTTACAAATCCGCATGCTCCAACCTACCAGAGATTTCAGTCTCAAAATAAACTAAGCTACAACCCAGTACTGAAGCAACAACTACCTGATATACAAATTTATGGGCTACAACCCAAAGGAAGTAGCTAATCCCTAAAGTGCTACAACACTTATAAATTGAGGCTTCAACCTCTCTATAGACTGAGCTACAACCCAACAAACTGAAACAGAATCAATTCTCAATATAAACAAAACTTATTGTGCAAACTTAGAATCATATCTTGTTCATGCCCTTCGCACACTTCAACTCCACTTCTTTGTTCACGCTTGATCACTTGATGTTATCTTATACTTCACTTATCTAGTCACTTCATATATGTTTAGATTTTTCACTTCAGTTCTTGCGCACACATACTCACTTACATGGATACATCCAATTGCACGAACTGATCCTTCTTATATATCCTTCTGTAGAAAATGAATTTTCATGTCAGCTAAGCACAACAAAAACATTCTCCAATGTCGAATTAACATTCTCCCAAGGTCGACATCTATAATTTTGAATTCCAACATGTGTAATTTCAAGATGCGCCCATCCTATAATTCTAGCATTATGAAACAAGGCCCAAATCACATATACTTAGGTCCACCCAAAAATAGGTTAGGACCCAACCCTGAACAATCAAAACGTTACAACAATGGCCCCTTACATATATTTAAACTCCTTGTTCTATGTCACTGAGTCAACTTCACTCTGCATATTAGATCTTTTGAATTCACTAGCCGTTAAACCATCTTCCTAGTCAGCCTCAAGGCATGTATTCAAATATTTAATTTGAATACGTTAAGTCTTTGTATCGATGTCACACTGATTTATCTTTCTGGCCCTTTATCAGAGAAATGTCACTTACACAAACTATGGTCTTCATCGCCTTTATCGACAAATTCTACTTTTCACAAACCATCACCTTTATCAGCTTTATCGGCAAAATCTCTCTTTCACAAACCTTGGCCTTAGTTGCCTTTATCAACAAAAACTCACTTTTAGAAACTTTGGCTTTGATGCCTCTATTGACAAAAACTCCCCTTTACGAACTTGGCCTTTGTCGTCCTTTATCGGTGAAATCTATCTTTTACAAACTTGGCCTTTGTTGCCCTTTATCGACAAAATCTATCTTTTACGAACTTGAACACATTCCTTCTTTATTGGCAAATTATCCTTTTCATGAACCATCTCTTTGAACACCTTTGTCGCCTGCAAATATTACTTTTCATGAACTTACACTTCCAAGCCTTAGTCTTCAACACCTTTTCTTTTATCGGTAAATTTGCTTATCGACAAACCTCGCTGTCAGCGAATTGAGCCGTTTGCGAACCAAAACATTTCCTGACGACTAGCCAACTTTCCTTTGAACTATGAGCAAGATTCCCTTCTTTATTGGCAAAGTATCCAAACCGTGAACTTAATAGTTTCTTTACCACAAACTTATACTTTTATGAGCCTTGTCTTCAAGATCTCCTTTATCGATGGCGAAGTTGTCAAACCATGAACTTTGATCATTGAGCCATTTGTCGCCTAGTCGGCGAATCGATGAAATAGGAAACTTGTGGACTAGTTCATAAAACACAAGTTTTTCCAATAAAAGGTTTTTCTGAAAGCTTAACTTAGAACTTCAACTTTTTCTTCTCCACGCCTTTGTTAGTAAAGCGGCAAATCGGCGAAGTGGCAAACTCGCGAACAAGTTCATGAAACAAGAACTTTGCCGATAACTAACTTAACTTCAAACTTTTTCTTTATTTCAAACTTTCATCACCACGCCTTTGTTGGTGAATCAAAAAATTGGCGAACTAAGAAATTGACGGATGAGTTCGCAAACCAAACATTTTGCCAACCGAAGGCAAAAATTATTCATGCCTTCAATTTTTCATTGACAACTTATTATTGGAAAACTAGTCATCGACAAAACTAGCTATCGACGAACTTGTGAGTTCGTGAACCGAACAAATTGCCGACTAAAGACAGAACTCGTGCCTTAGAAACTTTTCTTCTCTTTTTCCTTAGACACTAATCTTCCTCTCTTTGACATCAATGACAACACTTCAACACATGGTAGTCTGGTGATCCTTGTGAGTATTAACTAATCTACTCCTAACACTTCCTTTTTGTGATTTCTCTTTGACATGGACTGACTTTCTCCCTTCTTTTGCTTCTCTACAAGGAATACTAATGAGTGGAGGTACTTCATTATAGATGCTTCATTGGATGTCTTAGTCCCTACTAGTGGATATACTAGGGAGTCATTTTTAGTTGATATCAGACAACCTACCCTTGCAAGTAGTCACACTAATGTTCTTGCTCTGACTTACCATGCTAGTCAAGATCTAGATTCTTAGTGTACTAGATCTACTACATTTGAGGGTAAGGTTTCTTTACTTCAATAGATGGCTTGCCTTTACATTTAGAGGTTCTCACTAGTTTCACGTGCCCCTAGTACTACATGATCAGCATATTCACATATTCATAGTCAGGTTCCTTTTCTAGTTCACACTCACAAGACCCCTATACCTTCAAATAGTATAGATGGTAGGAGGTGATGTCAGAGCAAAAGCCCCAGTGATTCCACCAATTATAGACATCCTTGAGGGACCTTCTTTATTTCACTTTTTGAAAAGGTTACCCCCTTGTATGGGGATGATTAGCACACATGTGTGCATAGTTGTTACTTTTTGAGGCTCCCTTTATGGAGCAGATTTGTACTTGAAACACTCTATACTCTTATGATATCAGACTCATATTGTATTGATCTATATGCTCTTTTAGTCAATATCTTCTACTTTTCTTACCTCTTGGTGTACATGGTTGGATAAGACTTTTATTTATGTATATTGATGCAAATTTTTGTCTTATGCACACCTCTGATCATCACATGCGAATGATGAAATGATATTATTTTTGTTTATCTTTTTTGCATATGATGTATGCAATGGATGTTTCACATATATGAAAATGCAAAATACTATGTTTACTTGATGCTAAATGCTAGATGCCATGATGTGATGACATTTTCTATTGCTTTGTATGAATGCAAATAGTACTACTAATATGAATGCTCTTAAGTAGGATTTTTTACTTAGGGATTGTGAGTTGACCTAGTATAAGATGACCTACTAAAAATTTCAAGATAGAATAAAGGAATCAGGTCGGCATGGGTAGGAGATATAACAACTTTAAGACTTGGTTTTGTAGAAGGCTAAACATTGATCCTTATCTAGACAAAACACTTTGACTAGCTTTCCACTTAGACAAGTAATAAACTTTGTTAACACCTTCTAGACTTAGACTAGAGATGGCCAAGTTAGACCTAGGATAAAGGAAGGGCTTGAGAGAAAAAGATGGCCATAAAAGACAACTAGACTCTTGGCTTTCCCAACTAGGGAATGTGTGCTTTGTACCTCTCTTTTTTATTTTCTTCAATAGATGCCACTCTCATAGCTTTGAGCTTATATTTATCTTTACCTAAGAGTACATACATCATCAATCCTCATTTTTCATTTTTTTCTTTTTCTTTTTCCTTTTTAAAATTTTTTTGGGGTAGTTTTTCTTACTCTTTTTTTACTTTTTTGTATGATTTTTTTGATTTTTTGGCTCTCTCTCTCTTGATTAATTTGTGGAGTTCTGATCCCCTGAAATTTTTGGCCAAGATGGATAAGGGTTTGGGCACCACCAAGAGCTTTTGCTACTCGTAGGACTTCCCATTTGCTAAGGAGGATTAGGGAAGATTTACTTGCAAGGTTCTATTAAGTATTGTAGGCTTATGTACTTGCTATGCTTAGACTTGGCATCATGAATCATTAAGACTGGGGTTAGTATAAAGCTAAAAGTTCAACTTTTTTTGAATTTGTTGGGAATGTATTAAGAGAAAATGAGTAATGATGTTTTTGAGGAATCTCTAAGGCTTAGGAAGTACAACCTATACTAGACAACTTTAAGACTCCTTACTAAGATAAAAATATAACAAGAGCATATCACAAATATAATTCTTGATGAACAAAATAAAAAATGCATATTTCATGTTTTGCAAATTTTATGGATTTGTTGAATTTTTTGTGATTTTTTTAGATTTTTAGATTTTATGATTTTCTAGATGTAATATTTATTAAGGTGAAAGGCATTAACCGTCTCACCAAAGTATTAGCCTTCCATGGTACTAAGGAGGTAAGCGTCATATTTGACATATTTAATTACATATGGACCCTTCCAGTCCTCTTGAAATTTTCTTTTCTTTTTGTGCTTCTTGTTCTTAATGCTCCTTCTGAGCACCAATTATCTGACTCTAAAAGGACTTGTTGGTTCTTGTTGTGCTATAGGAATGTTTTCGTATCCTTGCACTGGTTGAGATGTTATTAGCTGCGATAGCCATTGACATGCCTAATGATGAGATGGGGTCAAATACAAGACTCCATCATTTGACAATAGCTCAGTTAGGAGGTAAAATTTATCTTGCATCTAAATCATTACTTTAGGTCTTCCTTGAATGTGTTGTAAAAATCAAAATAACTTATAGGTGGTTTGACATCCCTTATGCTCTTCAAGAGGGATAAAGGTTAAAGTTGTCCTCCCATTGGGACCTAGTGTCAAATCCATTGAATATTTAATGTATGTTTTGGGTAATTCAAAAAAGGTGGGATGTTCTTCTTTGATAATTACTCATAATTTATTTTCTTTGTGGAATCTTCCTTCACTCACCTCACCTTCATTGCGTAATTTTTCAAATAGCTCTATTTGAACTTGGGGTGGTTACCAAGCATTACTTGATTTCACTAAGGTGGCCAGTGAAGGCTAATTTTAATTTTTAAGAGCCCTAATGCTCTAGATGAGACCTCTAGATTATTAGTTGATTCATTATCAATTGAGTTTGTATAAATGAGAGTTCATTTGCACTGGTAGTTAGAGGAGTGTAAGACTCACTAGGGGGTGTGAGTGGCATATACAAGTCATCTAGTTCTAATGGGTTGTAGGACTTGCTCAACATTTCTTCCCTTGGTGGTGTTAGAGGAGTGTATCCCTCTAACATGTCTTTGTCTTTGTTGGTGTCAACAAAGACATCATGGTCAATCCTTGTCAAGTCTATTATTTTGAATTAAATAAGAGGAGTTCCTCTTAATTGATTTGTTTGAATTTGTTCCTCTTGCTCCTCTTTTATTGTTATACCAATGGTGAAAATATCAAGGAGAAATTATAAGGGATTGTCCTTTTCAAGGAGTTATGATGTAGGAGCATCAGGGATCACAAGCAATCTTGCATCAACCAGAAAAAATATTTTATTTCTTTTACCCTTTTGTTTGTCTTGTAGATTTCTAATCAACATCATACACAAACTTTGGGGAAATAAAATAAATATTTTAATTCTCCAACACTCCAAGGAAAAGACAAGACAAGTTGCATATGGACAAAATCTTAGTCACCTACATGCTAGAAGAAAAAGATTGAACAATGAAGAGTCTTCAAGCATCCAAGTCATGAAAGAAAGAAACAAAGGAATCCCAAGAGTCACATTTCTCCAAGTTGGATGCCACCAAGCAAGAAGAGGAATACCAAGAGTCATTGGATCCCAAATGAGGATGATGAAACTTGGGAAAGGAGATATTATAAATAGATGGAAGTTTGGCTCCAAAGAGACATTGAAAAACAAGAGAATAGCCCAAGTTTATTTCTGATTTGTACAAGTCATCAAGAGGATGCCCATAGGTGACGTTGAAGAGAATTTTCCAAGGGAAATACATCCATTTGATGAGACAAAGCAAGTGGACATCCATGGTGACTTGTTAGGTGAATTTGTTTTAAATTTGTAAGTTTGTGGAGGTGGATAGTTGGAAAGTTTGTAAGAGATACTTCATAGTTGGAATTGTGGAGGTTATGTATGTGTGTTACCATCTTGAATGGCTACATAAAAACATTTGGGTTGTAAGTATTTGTTGTTCATGTTTTATGAAATTCTCAAGATATAATGTTACTTCATACCTGAAAATGTTGCTACAACATTTACAAACTATATTCACTTAAGGGCTGCAAGTTTAAGAGGTTAATCTACATTTATTTTGCTACAACTAAAGGAATCAAAGGGACAAATAACAATCCTTAAGGGTTGGAATTTATCAAAGTTAATTTGCATCTAAGAGGAGTGGAAAAATCTTGACAAACAACAATTTTAAGGCTGAAATTTAACAAGGATATGTTGGCACATACAATTTGTTACAATATTTGAAGTTTTGATCACATGATTATAAGAATTTGAAGGAATGAATATTGTTGTTATCACAATGCACATAAGTGAAGTTGATTGAGCTTCATGATGGGACAATCCTTCATTAGATTCTCTTTTCATGACTGCATCAAGTTCCATGATCTTAGTCATAATTTCCTTAGATACTGTTGATTTTTTCTTCAGTGGTTCCCCTTTTCAATGTTTTTAACTCCCATGTTCATCATGGTCTTACTTTGATCATTATTTCGCTTCAATGATAAAGTTTGTGGCATTGGTTCTGGTATCACAACTTTATTTGTTGATAGCTCATAATCAATTGGGATACCAATTATTTTCTTGTTTTGATCTGTCTTTAGCACATTGAATGGTATAGGGTCCTCTTTTGTACCGTAGACTTTCTTGAGGTGGAGAAAATAAATTTCTTGTAATTGTTAGGTGGAAAAGAGAGACTTAGCCTAAAAGGTTAAACTAGGTCAAACCTTCTTCCATTCAACATTGAGACACAAACCGAGCTTGGCTTCTACCCATGAAGGAGAGCCAAACTACAGGGGTTTTTTCCCTTTGTTGTATAGAGGAGTGTCAACCAAATTCAACCAAAACTAACCAACCAAACTAGGGCAAAAGATGAAACCCTAATTGACCAAGATCTACAAATAGATGACTATTAGAAATAGATACAGAGATTTTGAAAGTACAACAAAGATCAGGAAATAGAGAAGAACCTAGATTTGAGTTCAGGATCATAGAAGTACTAGGGCACTAGGTGCCCTAGACCTCAATTAGGGTTTTGCAGAAACTCCAAGATTCACCTGACCTATACCTGCAAAATCTTCCTTCTTCCAGGATCTTATCTTCTGAAACCTGTTACTTCGATCTGCACACAAGCAAAGAGGAAAAGGTTGTGCTATGTTTAGGGGCTTGCCTTAGTCAAACCCCATGTTGGTGTTTTCACCTCCACTATAGCGATGATTAGTGATCCAAGAGTGTGTACCCTAGGAGGGCAGAGGCAAGATCAATAATATATGATGAAAGTATGAATGGAAATGATAATGATTACCACAATATGTGAAACCCTAGTTGGATTAGATAACTCAATATCATGCACCAACAAGGAGATAGATGAAGATAGCTTGAACTTCCTTCAAGACCTGCAAATGAGCACCATAACATATACAAGCAAATAGCAATCCCAAGCATGAAGATCACTTGAGCATAGGAGATCATTTGAATGTAAGCAATTCTAATATTCTCTTCACAAGCAAGTAGTCATCTAGGTGATAAATGAATAACAAGACACCTTTATATATGTATTCCTGCTCACCAACAATGAATAGAACCAAATGGGGCCGACATGTAAAAGCCAAGGAGGTGTTCTAAGACGACACCACAAAAATTGGGCTAAAGTAACCATTTGGGACCATGGCGCTAGGCGCCCTGGTCTTTTAGCCCCCAAAACTCTGGGGAGTGTCATTTAAGGTGAGCATAGAACATTCTTAAGTTTACTTTGTCAGGTTTATTCATCGGGATCAAGATTTAATCATTTAATGTTTAAAAAGGTGTTAAAATAGGGCCTGATTAACAAGGGTAAACATTTTATTCCATAACATTTAGCCCCCACTTTAGCATGGGTACAAAATTACAGTGGAACTCACACTAAAGTAAGGAGAAGACATATTTCAAACATAAAAAAATAGAAGCCAAATAATTCTGCCAAGTTTTGGACTATAGTAGCCCCTAAGCTTAGGATTCCAAGGTTACAAACACATAAGCAAAGATATTTTAAACACGCAAGACATTGTAATGTAATTCACACATACGTGGAGTACTACAAGCATACATAAGGAATACATGCGAGAGACACGCAATACACAAAGGTAATACATGCCATACACAATGCATACACACTTGACACGAAGCATACACATAAGGCATAAAGTATACATGGAATAGACATGAAAAACATGATGAAGACACACAAAATACTTTGCTAGGCAAACATAAAGAACTCATGGAATCATTAAGAAATACAAATTCAAAAGATACATCAAACAAACATGGAAACAAACACATAAGGCACATGGCTCTGACACTAGCTTGCTCTGTCGCTAGGGGTCATGTGAAGAGAAGTGTTCTCATGGATCACAAACTAGTAAGGACTGCCAAATTACTAGGTGACCATGACAAGTCACATGAAGCACACGAGCTAGCAAACTTCGTTGTTCTAGGTGGCTCATGGAACAAATGGAAACATCACAGGATAGTGAGGACTATCGAATCACTAGGTGAGTTCCATGCCAACTCTAATAAACAAACTTGACATTGAAATGAATATTTTGAACTAAATCTTCACTTTTAGACACCTATAGCTGCTAAACTGTGAGGAATTTGAAGATGATGCAAATTAGTGATTTGTGACATTTTGTCTGTAGATTCTAAATATATATATTTTTAATTTTTTTGGAATCAAATTGCATTTCTTTTTCCATCTCCTTCGATAACTAGTTTTAACAGTAAACACCATTTTTAAAGAGTGATGCGTACTATAAAGCACAACTTTTTTTCTATGAAGGATACAATTCTAATTTTTTTGAATTTAGATTTGTAACTACGATATCTAGAGGATGAATTTGGTTTCATAATGTTTTATTGAATTTTTTTTTTTAATTAAGTTTTGAAGTCAAACCAATTACAATTTAGACATAGGTGTATTATAAAGAGCATAACTTTTTTTGTATGTATTGGAATTCAAATTTTTTTTGTTGGATCAAGGACATGAATACCAAGAGGATAGATATTTTTTAGAATTTGTTTTGGTAATATACTATTTTTCCACCTGTGCATAACAGAGAGCTTGATTTTCGATGAAAAACCTATGTTTAATTAAACTAAAAAATAAAATGTATAATAAAACCAAAATATAATAAAATTGTACTTGATGGAGAGCTCGTTTCGAGGACTATAATCCTGCAGCTAGGTTTGTCAAGTTGATTCCATTTTGATCCTCAACCTGAGCCTCGAAACCCAAAAATTTGCATAAAATTGCAGTTAGAGGGGAGCAAGGGCAAAATAAGGGGGTTCTAGCAAACCCCTTGAAACCCCTTCTAATGAAGGGGGGTTCTAGCGAATGCCTATTCATTCGAACCCTATAAAAATAACATTAAAAAATCAAATAACATTAAGGGTGTTTGATCGAACCCATTATTTTATTTAAAAAAATTGGCCAACGGAAAGTGGGTTTGCTTGAATGGGGGTGTTCGAGTGAACCCATTTATGTGTTTTAATGAACACCCCTGTTCAAGTGAACCCGTCCAAATTTTTTTTTCACGCTCGGACAATTTTTGTTCCTCAATACAATTGTAACCCACTTGTACTACTAGAAATGTGGTTAGATCAACAATGCATATAAATCAATGAAATACAAAAATATAAACTACAGATCTACGTACTCAATAAAGCAAGATGGACTATGAATGTAACACAAAACTATCTACAATCAAACCGGAACAACTCTATTGTTAAATTTTGTGATCCTCGTGATGATGGCTCTTAGAAATGCATAACGTAACAACTTGGATGATAGAGTGATTCAAGTGCTTGGATGAATGATCAAATGATTGAAAAATGCCTCAAGAATTTGAAAGTCAAAACGACAGTGTAAGTTTGCAATTTAGGAGTGATGTTAAAATAGTTTAGATTGCATGTTCTTATATAGTTTTTACAGAAAAATAATGAATGGTCAAGATCAAAAGGAACTCAAAATACAATCAATGACTGAAAACGAATGAGACAACAAGCTGGAGAAAAATAAGGAATCATATCCACAAATTGAGGGATTTGAATGAGTTCACTCAAGAGTTGATTTCGAAAATGAAGGAAATTGATTTGAGATGGCTAAGTTAAGTTCAAAATTAGAAAGATTTGATTTTGAGTTCCATTCGAAAATTGTGGAGATTGTTTTGGGAACTCAAAGTCAGATTTGGAGTGGTGGAGAAGAAATAGTTATGTGTTGAAATAATAATATTTTATTATTATTATTTGTTCATTCAAACACATGTGAGAAATAAGATATTTAGAGGAAATTTAATAAGATATTTGAATTGATTTCTCAAAAAAGCAACGTGAAGATTTGAAATTGAACAAATTTGAGATATTTATTTTGATTTAACTTGAGAGATTAAATAAATTTTTAATTTATTTAATTTGACTTGAGAAGATTTTTAGATTAAATAATTTTTATTATTTAATTATGAGAGGAAATAATTGAGAGAGATAATTAAATATTATTTATTTAATTATGAAGATGATAGAGAAAATAAATAAATATTATTTATTTGATGAGGGATGAAATAGAGATAAATAATTAAATATTATTTAATTATTTCAAGAAATAGTTTAATAATTAAATAATTAATATTATTTTTAGAAAGAGGATAAATTACTGGATTAGAAGAATAATTAGATATAATTAAATAATTAAAATTATTTAATTATTTTAGAAGAAATAGAAGAATAATTAGGTTTAATCAAATAATTAATATTATTT
The DNA here is from genome assembly GCA_027924645.1 of Cunninghamia lanceolata. NCBI lineage: Eukaryota > Viridiplantae > Streptophyta > Pinopsida > Cupressales > Cupressaceae > Cunninghamia > Cunninghamia lanceolata. The sequence continues at coordinate 8,156,524 of BSBN01000445.1, forward strand.
AATTATTTAATCAAATAAGAGAAATCGGGTGAATTACAGAAGGTGATTGACAAGACAAAATAAGCGTCTTATGTTATTTTTGGGTGTCTACATTTTGCCCCTCTTTGATATTATGCCCTAACCATGTGGCATTGTATCAAAGAACACTGAAGAAAAAGATGGAAGAAAAGGTTGGAAGAAAATGCTGAAAGAATGCCCTAGTGATGATGCCCCCCTGGGAGGTTGACTTGGAGGACACAAGGCAAACTTTCGAAAAGAAGGGATATTGATTTCAAAGCAAAGAATATGATGAAAAGGTTGAGAGAAAATGAAAATGTGATAAGACTTGTTGATGATTGATTTTGCACTCATGGTATTTCCTTCATGGAATAGAATAAATCCATCTAGGATACTTTTGTTATGCTTTCTTTTTCATCATAGAGCGGTTACATACACACATACACATGCACTAGTGTCCCCATTCCTCACTCTCCTTCATACACATCATGGTGTAGAGATCGTCAAGCTTCATTAGAATGTGACATAAAACAAGATAAGATAAAGAGATAAAAAGACAAAACAAAGATAAGATAAAGAGATAAAATCACCTAAGGTACAAGATAAGATAAAGATAAAAATGACAAAATGATAAAAGATAAAAACACTAAAAATACAAGATATGAGATAAGACAAAGAATATAAAATGGGAAAATTGATAATGATAAATGATAAATGATAAAGATAAAAGAAGATAATCATGACAAAAATATGATTTGATGCATACAAACAACATTCTTCAACATTCCTCAGCCACATCTTGACTCCCAACACAACATACTAAGAAGGAAGAAAACACAAATGGCTCAAAAAGTCCCTAAATAAAATAAGTTAAAAATGTCACAATGTCGTTTGCCAATTTATTAAGCTCAAGATTTGGATAAAGATGATAGCTTGATATAGGAAAGATATATTCTATTAAGGCATCAAGATTTTGATATTTGGATTTGAAATTTTGGAAGATTTGGATTTTTAGACAAAATTAGGAGATTAACTTAAGTTACAAGGATTTGTTTTTAAGGTCAAGGCTTCTTACTTATCAGTTTTGTGTTTGAAAGTTAGGATATTGGCTTTTAGAATGTTTTTAGATTTGTTTCAAGGATCCATATGCGTAACCATATACTAAGGACATGCTCGAAATAACGTAATACTAAAGAGACAATGATACACCAAAGGATGGAGGAAACATAAATGCCAAAGGTACAAGACACAAGGTGGGAATAGTACACATCAACCATTTTATGTTCTAAAGGTTTAAGCATAAAATTTCTTAAGCTGCATGGCATTGATAGGTTCATCCAAAGATTCCCCTTCAAGATTTGCCAATTGATATGCCCCTGATCCATATGATCCATATCCATATGATATGCCCCTGATCCAATTTCTTTTCGAGTTTAAAAGTTTCTAACGTCTTTTCCACAAATCTATTTTAAAGCTTTAACAGTTTATAAAGCCTTTTCAACGATTTCATTTCAATCCTCACGTTAGTTCTGAAGATTTTAAGTTTTATTTCATTCAGTTCTTCCGTAAGCTCTTAACTCTTCTTAGATTTTTAATTTAGATTTCAGCTTTAGTTTTTTGATTTAATAATAGTTTTTAATTTAGATCTAATTCTTACTTTTTAAATTAGTTCTTTATTCAATATTATTTTAGCTCTTAGTTTTAGATTTTAATTTTGTTTTAAATTTTAATCTAGTTTTGTTTTATCTTTAACTTAGTTTTTTTTATCTAGCTTTCATTTTAGCTTAAATCTCATATAGTTAAAAAAAATATCGCTTGGTTTTCACTTTTTAGCGTAAATAGTTCTTTTTCTCATGACATATGCATTTTTTTTGCCTTTTCCTCCTCTAACAAGTAATTTTCAGTTTTATTATCTTTGCTAGAATATTTTTGTTTTTTGCCTTTATTTGTTGTCATCTATGTGCAGGGAACACTTTTTGCATCAATCACTTTACATTGAAAAACCAAATCTATTTGTGGGAAACAAAGGAGAAAACACAAGGTGCACTCCTTCCAAACTCTTTCTCTCTAGTTTACTAGGTTGTTTGAATAACAATTTCATTTTGGGTTTTAAAACGAACAAGTGTTTGGTGCACGAGCTATTGGCCATTCAAGATTAGTGTGTATGCTCTCCTCTTGTGTGCTTTGCATGATCCTAAGGATCAAAAACACTATCTTACACCTTCCTCTGCACAGTTTCTTCACATTTTCTTTTGGGTTTTAAAACAAATCATTGTTTGCTGTGTTTGATAAAAGTAAACTTCGCAATCTTAAACAGTTAAAATGAACTTGTTTTGGCAAATAATCATGTCTTTGAGCTCCTCTTGCGTGGTCACACAATTTTGAGGATCAAATACGGTGTTTATTTTCCCTTTGTAACCTATTAGGAAGGCCTGCCTAGAGAAGTGATCACTCTAGGGATGACCTTAACTCCTGTGTTCTGGCAGAGTATACATAGTGGGAGGTGAATCGAAAGACACCTCTCTTGGATCTGGCATATTATCATCATAACTAAGCCCCCAAGAACTTTATACCTTGGGGAAGTGATAGAGGAGGGTGGGTTACCCTCTCCTCTCGGTTATTGTGATGGTATCCTTATTCATCTACATATTTGGGCCTCAACGTACCATTGAGGTATATAGAAGACGCTTTCATTAGTGCACATGTTCTATCCTAGCTAAACCATTCAGCCTATCTACCTTTTTCTCTTTCTAGGATTGTTGTGTCTTTCGTGTTTGCTAGATAAATATTGAAATTAGATATATATCAGGTGTTTGTAACTGTCTGCTATTGATTGTTTACTTTTCGCATCTGTATTTCATTACAAACTTAGAAGTCAAACCAAGTCTTTCATCAAACACATAAACTAGTTTCAATTAAAACCGTTTCAAACCTTTTCAATTCTTAGTTGTGGGGTGGGTTTATTTATTGATTTTTTATCAGTTTGTGACACAATTACTTTGCCAAAACTATCCTAAACCTAATCACCCTTTAACTGATTCCAACAAACCCTAATCAACCTTACCCTAATTCAAATATTCCATAATCAACTTTTGTCACCCTTAAAAGAAAAGCAAACTTCTATAGCAATCAAGGGAATAGGACACATTTTGAAAAGTGATAGATTGTTGCCCTTATCCTTATCATAGACCCAATTGTTGAACTTATCAAAATCTTGGTGAACTATCAAAATCAACTTGAACCTATCAACTTATCTATATCAGGAACATATCAAAGAGCACTATATCTCTCCATCATATCATATCATATCTTGAGCAAGTTATTATATCGGTATCATATCTATTGCATATCAGTTTACTTGGACTCATAAGTCTAGTACAAGTAAACATTATCATATCTTGAGCAAGTTATCATATCGGGATCATATCTATAGCATATCAGTTTGCTTGGATTCACAAGTCTAGTACAAGTGAACGTTATCATATCTTGAGAAAAAAAATCATATCATTATCGTATCTTATATCAATGGAGATCTAGTCTACCTTTGACTTCCTTGGTTTAGATAAGCCTAAGGGTTTCAACTTTGATCTTTGAAACCTATCCAAACTTGATATCATTTTAACAATAGTATATGGTAACTACAAGAGCACGCTCTAAACTAGAAGAAATGGATCCTAGAAGAATATCCATCAATGTCTCAGGAACCTCTTATGTTTCAATTGCAAACATTGCCCCTAAAGAATATGGCATGCCATCTATGACATCACCCTTTCCCTTGGAACAAGTGCTTGTGGAAGACCTAGATGAAATGCCTACTTCTAAGGACGTAGAAGACTTTGAAGCTGATCCAAGAGGTTTTAAACTCATTGAAATATTGATAGCTAGGCACCCTGATTACTATATGAACATGTTTGTAAAACAAGGGGCTAGAATTCCCTCTCAAGAAGAAATAAGACCCCTTGGGGATAAGGATCCCGTCATTAGCCAAATGTATACCACCACTGACCTCTTAACCCCTACCCTTTCTAGAAGTATCACAAAAATGGAATCTATGCCTATGCCTCAACCTTCCAATCCCATGTTTATCCCAAGTTCACCTACTATTCCCAATTTGTCCATGCCTATAACCCAACCTTTAAGTTCCATGTTTACCCCAAACCCACCCACCATTCAAGCCTTGTCCATGCCTCAACAAACTCATGTTCCTACCTCAAGCATCCTTCAAACACACTATGGTACTCAAAATCCCTTTTTCAATACCTCTACCAATGTCCCTCAAACCCAAGTTCAATCTCATCCTTTATTCCCCAAGGGCCAAATTTAATGTGTAATAATTACCTTTTCAACCAAAATTCAAATTCTAATCAAAATCCCCAAATTGATGAAGTAATAGTAATAAAGCAACAATTTCAAGAGTTGCAAAAACAAATGGTGGACCTTCAAATGGGAAGTAACAAAAAGAGTTATACTTTAGAGTACATTTGTCCCTATCCATTTGATAGATCCCTTAAAATGATTTCGTTCCCTAAGAACTTTGGCATCCCCAAATTTGATAAATATAAGGGTAAAGGTGACCCTAGAGAACATGTGAGAGAATTTTTTTTAGCTTGCATGGAGGTATCCTATAATTAAACTTATATCATGCGCCTATTTCCTAGAAGTCTAGGGGGCCAAGCAACAGAGTGGTTTTCTCACTTACCTCAAGGGATCAAAAGTTTTCAAGAATTGGCTGAGAAATTTATCCAACATTTCTCCTATAACATTGAACATGAAACCTCAATGACTGATTTATATAATACAAAGCAAAAGAATGGTGAATCTTTTGCTTCGTTTTTACAAAGATGGATGAATTTGGCAAGTAAAATTCCTTGGTCAATTCCCAAAAAACAATTGGTCAACATCTTTACTCAAAATCTAAATCAAGAAATGAGCTTCCATGTTCAAGTTCAAGGTCCTAATACCTTTTCTGAACTCATAGAAAGGGGTATGACCATTGGAAGAGAATTGATAGCGAAAGATCTTGTCAAAATCTATAAGGAAGATAAAGGAAAATCCTCTAATAATAATAATAATGATGATCAATCTAAATTGTGGATTAAAAATAGGAATGTTTTCCATGATGGAGTGGTTGATGGAAGGGCTATTCAAACAACCCCATCTTCATCACATACAACATTGTCAACCAACTCTCGAGGTAATGAACGCCCTTATAGATCACTCTTTCCTTCAAAAAGGAAGTTCACACCCCTAGGGGAACCTATTGAGGTGGCCTTGCAAAAGTTGGTGAAATCTAAACTAATTGATCTACCCAAATCTCGAAATGTTGAACCCCAAGTAAAACTGCCTTGGTACAATGACAATGAATTTTGCGATTTTCATAGGACCAAGGGTCACAAAACTTCTAGTTGTATGGGGCTTAAACCCATAATCCAAGACCTCATTGATCGTGGTGATGTAACGGTTGAAAATAACTCTCATACCACCAATGTGGATTTAAAATTTTTTAATGATCCTATGCCTAACCATGGAAAAGGACGTGCAAATAACCAAGGTAATTCTTCTAGAGATGCCAACTATACCAAAGTAGGCCATATTTATGTTGTAGCCCATATAAGACAATCAAACAATCATGTTTCCACATTACCCATAAAAAATCCAGTAATTGATTGTCACGCAACTACCTGAAGAAGTAAGGTCACTATTTAAGGACCTCCTACGTCATCTAGACCTTCATCCAATTATAACCTTGAAGGCCATTTGAACAAAACCCCAGCTTAAATCTTTATCCTTGAGCTTCTGAAAATATCCCCAACAAATCGTGCAATCCTTGAGAAAATTCTCCAAGAATAAAATGTGTCTTCCAACATAGATGCCAATGAGTTCCAAGCCATGGTTGGTAATATTGCCTCTACACATCAACTTGTGTATTCTAAAGAGGACTTTCCACCTCTTAGCCCCAAACATATTGAGGCTTTGTACTTGGAAGTTCTTATTCATAAGCATACAGTCAAAAGAGTCATGATTGATGGGGGATCTGGTTTAAACATTTGAACCTTAAGTTTTTTCAAGAAGTTGGGGTATTCAGATGGAGTAATAGTTCCCTCAAAGAAACTAACAATTAAGGGTTATGATGATGCTGAGAGAGAATCAAATGGAACTATTGAATTGCCTATTCAAGTGAGCCCTATGTTGATAACAACTGTGTGTCAAGTTTTGGAACTTGATCTACCTTACCACATCCTTCTTGGCCACCCATGGATCCATGCCATGCAAGCTGTCCCATCAACTTTCCACAAATGCCTAAAATTCCCCCAGGATGGAAACAAAATTACCATCTATGGAGATCCTATACCCTTTCAATATTATCAAAACTTAGCTGAAAAATACCAAGAAAATCATCACATTCCCATTAACCATGAAGCTTCTCCATCCTCATCTTATGTAGACCCATCCACATTAGCCTCATCATCATCAACTCCTTCCATTTCAAATACATCAACATCCTTGATCAAGTTCCAAATTCATGACAATGGTTGTGGAGAATACAAAATGCAACGTTCTTGTTGGTTGTTTTAAATTCCCAACCTGATCTCAAGAAAACAAATCTATAAAATAGCCATTTCTAAGAATTGATCTATCTCGAGGGATTGGCCAACAAATAGGAAAGGGGTTTTCAATCCTTTTCCTCTACACTTTAGGCTTTGCAATACCAAGAAGGGTGTTCCTAATAGTGTTTTTGATTAGGGGTTTCTCGATACTTCCTCAAAACATTGTTCTAAATATATATGTTCTTTCTATATTGCTTAAAGAATTACTGATATAGTGAAGTAATGGGATAGATTCTTAAGCTTTGACATAATTCCTTGTAGAAGAACATGTAAATAAACTAATGTTAATAATGAATACAAAAATGAAATTGTTTTTTGATTTTATAAATGATCAGGGAGATTATTAAAAGAGAACAATAATCCTAAGAGATCAGTGCCTAAATCGAGGGTGAAAGAGTCAAAACAAATATAAATGAAACCAAGTATAACAATGCATTCCCAACTCATATAAGAATACTACAATGATACATTACACCATTACACCTTGAAATTAGTCTAGAACTAATTCTACTTACGAATCCCTGCATACATTTACTATATCTAATATGTTCCTTAAAGCATTAAATTTACTCTTTGAGTAAAAGCCATTAAGAAAAGATATCCTTGCACAGGAAAGAATGTGAAGATGAATAAAATTGATATTTAATTAAATTGTATTCAGAAATATAGTGAATGACACAACTGTAGGAGACAATATATTCAAAAATAATGAGCTGGTACAGTTATACCAATAGTTGCAAATACAAACAAGTCTATTCTAAAAAAGAAACACCTAGAAGTAGAAAAATCCTTAATTATGATTATGTACTTGTGCTCTCCAAGATCCTTGTCAATAGGTCCTTAATTCCCTTTTATAGAAACAAGGGAGCAAACAAGCTTCAGACCTAAAGACAGATGTCACATTTACATTTGACAAAATTTCATCAATCAGAAAGAAAGATAACTGATTATGATTAGATATTTTTATAGGAGAAAAAGTTGTTACATGTGCGGCCACAAAACAAGTCACCTTGGAAGATGTGCATTGAGAAATGTGATAACAAACTCTACCGACCTATCTCCACTCTCTCATTTTGACCTCTTCATGAAATAACTGATGCTTCACAAAAGGACAAAAAGGAACCACTACGAGACAAATATGCCCACTCCCTTGGAAATAAGAATGTCTATATGTCAACAAGAAAAGATTCATAGAAGTATATCTTAACTTGAAAAAAGAACAAATAAAAATACTCAACCTTATGAAATTTCACAATATTAAAGACTTCATATGTCAGGCAAGTCATTATATTTCTCATCCTAGGCCTTGTATTGCTCCTCTGTTGGCCATTGAAAGGTGATGAGACTATTCACATAGGACACATATTTGTTGTTGTATTTGGCTAAAGTTGATTCGACTTCCCTGGAGAAATCTGCTGCAAGTTGACAAGAATCCCATAATTTACTGATACTTCTTCTGAACAAGGGAATATCAATCTTGTCATCTTGGTAGATAAAGAAAGAAATGGTTGGGATGATAGCATTGAATTGAAGGATCCAAGACTGGCAAGGCTTCATATCACCATTATTCATTTTAACTGCAGGGACCACTCCAATTTCATCATTGTCAAAGTTCTGAATCAACTTCAATGCCTTTTCTTCAAGGTGATTGATAAATTCCTGTGACTCCCTAGCTTCTTTTGCTGCCATGTAGATTTGTTTGATTTCTTTAGGAGCACCAGGTTCATGAGTGGATCCCTTATAAATACCTAGTAAAGAAGCTATCCTCGGGATCCATTTACCGAATAAAGGCATTGTTTGCCCTTTATCTTTAGTTATTTTCTTGGTGACTTGAGACAAGTTAGCATAACACTTGTGGATATTAACTGCCTTATCTGAAATCTTATCCATCAATAATCTCAAAATACTTGAAACAATAAGCCAATTATCCTTCTACTGACTGTCAATAGAACTTGCAAAAATTTCTTCAAAAGCATTGATTTGTTGCCTTAATTCTTCATTCTCCTTTTCAAGTACAAATTTTAATGAGGAAGAAAGATCAGAAAATAGAAGTCCTGAACCTTTTATTGCTAAAGTTGTCTGAGGTGAGGTTGATGTCGATGCTTGTTGTTCCTGCTATTGCCACTGAATTTCCCTCTCCTTCAACTTATTGTATTCATGCAGTAAATGCATGTGGTCATCTTGTAATTCATCATACTTTTTCTGAAGGGCATCAATGGTTTCCTTACTAAACTTTGCAACTTCCACTACCAACTTATATGCCTCTGGAGCACGGGTATCAGATACCCTTTTAACTATCAGGCCACCCTTTAAATCTCTATCAGGTTTTGCCACTAAAGGTTTATCAGTATTGGGGGCCAAAGCCCAAATAGCTAAGGTGTCCCATTTTGGATTGAACCCAGCTCCTGACAATGCAGCCTCGGCCTCTTCCTCAGTGGAAAAAACTTTCTGATCTTGCCTTCTTACAGTATCTAGAACAACATCAAAAGCTATATCCCACTCAGGGAGTAATAGAATTCCAATATCTCTAATCATTTTTCTACCTTGTTCTGGAGTAATATTCTTAACTTCCTCCTTCAGCTGTGTAAGTATCCTGATGGATACTTGCTCTTGAGTTTCTTCAGGAAATTGAGATATTTCTTCCTCCAATCTCTTTTCATACTCACTTCTCCTACACTTCCATAAGAACTCAAAAAATTCCTTAGAATTAACAAATTCATCATCACTTATGAAATTTTGACAAGCCACAAGCCTCATGTCATTTGAAATGTCCTTGCCTTGAATGTCAATGTCAATGATTCTGTTCAAACGCAATTACTCAATTTCATCTCTGCTAGGGGAAGGCATTTTATATTGTATCTCATCCTCAGTGATTTCCATTTCTTCTTCATCATCATATGGATAATCAACTAAGGGGCCTTGTTCAACTTTCCTCCTCTTTGGAGATGACTCACTATGAGGTGAATCCAATTAAATTACTGGCACAAAAGGGGGAGATACTTGTGGAACTAGTAAAAGAGACAAAGTAAGTTGAGTCTGTGGAGGGGCCTGTGGAGCTTGTTCTTTAACTTCCTCCTTTTTGACTCTTCTCTTAAAAGTATACTTCAACTGATTGCTAGCAGGGGCCGAGCATGATGACCTTTCTTCTTCTTTGGGCTCAACATACTTGTTTTCTTTTATGGTAATCAATTCATCAATATGTGATAAAATCCTTTTTAGCCTGTTGATGGGGTCAGGAATGTATGGGTAAACCCCCCTGTAAGAAGGTGTCTTCTTTCTCATTCCTTCATCATATTTAATATACATAGCCCATTTTGTTCTTTTCACCTTAACTTCTTCATCAGTATTGGAATTTCTGATGACATCCTTAGGGAAAAACACCTGATGGGCAATGGAAGACCTATTGATACCCCTTCTAATGTTATTTATAAAACTCTCAGGATCAAAGAATCTGACACGCTACTGCTTCATCTTATAAACATTTAATTTGTCATTCAATTTAACAAATCCTTCCCTGTTCATTCTGAAGTCAGAAAAATTTGTTAGATAAGGGAAGAAAGATCTTTTTTTCTGCCCTACAAGGTGAATCCTTTCTGACTCAACCAATTGCCAAATTACCTCCAAAAATCCAACCGTTAGTGGCACATACTTAGGAAAAACATGAGGGCCAACAAGGGTACCATATACTCTCAAAACTGTGCAGTCCTCATGGAGGAAGAAATCTCCCCAATTGTGCTTAATTTCTAAAGCAGGCTTCCTTACTCCAGGTCTAAGGAACTCCAATAATGGGGCTGGGATTCTTGGTATATCTGTCTCAAACTGTCTCAATATTGTGATCCAAAAATGGTCTCTGAAAAACCTATAACTGGAATGGGAATCATGTTTGTCCCATATGCGAGTCCATCATCAGACTGGTAGTAAATTTCCCATGTTGTCAACATGATTGATCATTAATTCAGGGCTCCAATTTATCTTTATTTTCCCCTGATGCAGGAATATATGACATAGCAATGAAAACCATTGAAATTTGATTGGTTCCTTCTTACTCTTGATTTTTACCAGTCCATCATGTATTTGCTTTTCCAGATAAGAAGCAAAATCAAATTGAACACTTTGAGATGGATGCTGAATGTCAACAACCATGTAGGTATTGGCAATGGGGATTCTTTCATTCTTGTCCTCCCCTAAAACTTGACAGAGTGCATAATATGTCTTAGCAAAGTAGCTCTCAAAAGTGTCCAATCTGAAGGGCTCTTGCTCACTTTGTAGAATTTTAACTGACCTACCATTTGGTACTTTCTCCCTAAATCTAGGCAGATATATGGTTCTATAACTGCTCCTGTCCTTTGTGTATAGCATTTTAAATTTATCTGTATCAATTACTGTATCTAAGCAGCCAAATTTAGCCCAAAGACTGTGGCAATAGTCTCTTTATTAATTGCCACCAAAACACCTCCATTTGTAGCCCTAATTACTTTAGCTGCTTCATCATAATGAGAGGCCATGGCTAGGAGTTGTTCAATATCCTTAAATACATTGGTGACTACTAACTTTCCTAGGTCCCTCATCCATACATTTGACAATGGTGAGTGGGCATTTCCTTTGCTCCACCAATGGTAAAATAATGACCGGCCAGAAATAGGGATTTCTGCATCCCTACATTCAAAATACTTATCGACCAACCCATCCTTGCATTTTGGGCCACTGACTTTTAATTTCTGTGTGCAGGAACGAGGAAGTTGGGATATGAGGTCCTCATGTAGGGCTCGTTTTTGGGAGGTGGAGGGAGCCTGGGCCTTAGGGGGAGCCATTTCTTAACAATGGTGCAAGGGCGAGGGTTTTCTTCTTTTTCTTGTGTAACCAAAAAATTTGGACAAAATGAAAGATAAAACAAATAAATGCAATACCTTCATCCAAACCCTTCGAATACATCAAATACCTTGAAAGATAGATGCATGCATGTTTGATATGCTCGAATGATTGGATGTTGATTGCTCAGATATGCAACATAACGATGATAGGATGAAGATTTGATGGATGCAAGATAGATAGATGATGGATGATGGATGAAAGATTGAGAAGATATTTCGGTAGAGTAACGGTACTTGAAATCTCGTCCATGCAAATGGATTGGTTCTGGATTAATTTATAGGCAAAGATGAGAGGATGGAGAGATAAAACTTCTATTTTGTGAGAGGTAGTGGAATTAGAAAGTTGGTTTTGCAACTTGGGAGAGGAAATCAAAGGGGGATCTAGTTAACTTGAGAGATGATTTGAGTCATCTTGAGAGATGGAAATGGAAGGTGAGCTCAAATAATTTAAATAATTTAATATTATTTAAATCATGAGGAATGTGAGAGTGATAAATTAAAATAAAATAAAATAAAATATTTTATTTAATTCAAGAGGAAAGGGGATTAAATAAATAAATAAAATTTATTTATTTAATAATGTGAAGGGATGGGATAAATTAAATAAATGTTAGATTTATTTAATTTATTAGAGGAAGTGCTAATTAGGTGATGATATGGGTGATTAGGGAAAAACATGCTACAAGATGCCTAAATGATGTAATGTTGTGACAAGGTGAACATTTTTGGGTGTCTACATTTTGTCCCTCTTTGAGATGATGTTTGAGATGATCAAATTTGTGTCGAGCAACATCATTTCAAAGAAGCTAAGGTATGGATAGAGGAAGAAAGATGGGATGGTGAGATAGGATGAGGATAATGTAAAGATATGATGATGGGATGATGATGCCCTCTCAAGAGGATAGGCAGGTTGAACAAACACGGGTATGCTCTCAAAATGAAATGGATTGGTCAAAGAAGAAAGATAAGGAAATGGATAGAAGAAAAGAATGATGATAAAGAAGGATAAGATGAATGATGCAAGATAGGGAAATAGGTGAAGGAGATGAATGATATGTTATGCTGTAAGAAAGTGAGCAATCATATGTTTGATTTAGCACTTAGACCTTATGTACCAGGGTATGAGGACCAAGGTGATGATGTGTCTCGTGCCCCAACATAATACAACCTTGTCTGGGTACAAGATATGAATATTAGCTGGGTTGGATTTGATGCAAATGCAAGATAAAAATGATAACACACACAAGCAAGCAAGCATGCACAAATGATTCAAAAACAAACAAGGTATTGCCCTTGTCAAGTTGTAAACCAATAAATAATTAATTTATTGATGATGATGATAGTGATAATAGCATTGTCATGGTGGGGAATGATATATCCCTAGATCAACACAAGGATGATTGATGATTGATTGATTGATTAATTGATGGGGTTTACAACAAGATTAGGATCAAGACCAAGGATGGGATTGGATAATTTGACGAGCTTGATTAACTTGATTGGTATGGATAAAAGATGACTTGCACTTGAGTTTATTGGATGGATGACTGGATAAAGAAGAAGTGATTAAGGATTTGATTGGAATGATGGATTGGAAGAATTGATTTTGAAAGATTGATGAATTGATGGAGATAGATGATAGAAGAAGATGAGAGATGGAAGAAAGAGGAATATCGCTTGTGCTTGAATCTGGATATTTTTTTCATACTCCAAACTGCCTACATACCCGTGTCCATGGGATCAAGGCACTTAACGATAGAGATGATATGTAGTTCTGATTTGTGATGCTGATGATGGGATGAGTGATGAATAGGATTGATGTGATTTGATGCAGTGATGATTGGATTGGAAAAAGTGATTTGATAGATTGATTGAAAGACTAAATTGATTTGTTTTGAAGGAAAGATTTGATGAATTGATTTGATTTGGATGATGATTATGAAGAATTGAGTTGGGTTGATTTTATTGCTTGAATTTTTTGTTGGATATTTGATTTTTTTTGTATTTTGAAAAATATTTGATTTTTGTGGATTTTGAAAATATTTTTGATTTTTTTGTATTTTTTGGAAATATTTAATTTTTTTGTATTTTTTTTGAAATATTTAATTTAATTTAATTTTTTCTCTTTTCAGGATTTTTTATGTTTTTTTTTGTATTTTTGGAATATTTGATTTTTTTGTATTTTTTCAGGACTTTTTATGATTTTTTTGTATTGTGATATGTTTTGATTATTTTTGGATTTTTGGAATGTTGTGATTTTTTAAATTTTTTTCAGGACATTTTATGATTTTTTTTTTGTATTTTTTGGGATGTTTTGGTTTTTTTGGAAATTTTGAGGACAATTTGTGATTTTTTTGTATTTTTTAAGACTTTTAATTTTTTTTTTTTTGTATTTTTTTAGGACTTTTTATGATTTTTTTTTGTATTTTTATTTTTAGAAATGTTTTGGGAATGTCAATGGATTTACAATTTGGGCAACCTTTGTGCTAGATACCAATGACAAGGGAAAACCAAGTCTAGGTGCAAGGATGAATGTAGGATGGATAGATAAACATATAGGCAATAGTAAATTGAATGGATGGATGCATGCATAAGAGAAAGGATGTGATCTCAAAAGGCTATTTCGCATCAGAATAACATGCCCCATGCTAGGTAATATGCTTAGGATTTTGATGACAACGCTTATGACCATGGGATGATAGGGTTTGATTTGGTTAGTTTGGATAGGATGGATACATGGCTAGTGACAAGAGGGTAGTGATAGGATTGAATGGAAAGGATGAGGTATATCGAGAGGTATCCAAGGCATGTTTCAACATTGTTGCCCCCATATCTTTATCAAGATCAAAAGAGGAAGAGTGGATGGATGGACTCAATATGATAGGTATATGCATGTGGATGGATAAGGACATGGTAAGATATGGGAAAATGATAGGTTGGGAAATGATAGGAGGATGAAAATGATATGGTGGATGAGACAAGGTGCCCCCAAGTGTAGGTGACATAGAAGATCAACTTACACATGACGCCTGTTTGCCAGGTTTTCATCATGGTACTTATCCAAGGCACATGTTTGCCAGGTTTTCACCATTGGATGAAGGGATTTCTCTTTACCTTTTTTTTTTAATTTATTTGGATGGGAGAAGGTGGATATGGATGGGAGAGGCTCAAGTGTCTAGTGCCATGAAAGTGATAGTCCCATTAGAGAGTGATGTTGTTTCATGGACCATGTCAAGGTCATTATGCTCATAGATGTTGGTAGGGGATCGCGTGAAAGATGGATTAGGTAGATGGTGGATTATGATATGGATTGTGGATGGAAGAATAGTGGATTATGATGTGGATTATGTGGGACTTATGAATGGAGGGCTTATGCAAAAGCACGGACCATATGGAAGTGATGAGGTAGATATGTAGGATAGTGGATGAAGGATGGGGAGATGGAGGTATGTGGAAATTTTGAATGGAAGGGAAACATGACCAACGGTTGCACACACTATGGTAAACATTGAAGCTTTTGATGGGAAGGTGGTGTAGGAAGCAATGGAGATGTTTGCTTAGAAGATGGGTGATTTAGTGATTTTGGTACCCACATAGACTTAGCATTTTTATGATTTTTGCTTGACTTGTGAGATGGAAGAATTGGATATGTTTGAATGGAGTGGGAATGTGAGGTGGAAGTGGATGGTTGGAATTTTTGAGAGGTGGATGCCTCTTTTGACGTGATTGCTTTTTGCTTAGGAACCCACACCATTTTAGTTTTTGACTTTGCTTGTGAAGGTATGGGTTTGGATAACTTTTTGGATGGATTTTACTTTGATTCTTTGCATTTGTATCCTAAGGCATTAGGACCTTTAGGATTTTGAGTTTTATGAGTATAGGCATCCAAGTTTTTATTTTTAAATCCCATGGGGTGGATGGAATGAGTGGAAGCTTCATGTTTAGACAATGTGTGCATTTGTTGGTCATGATTAGGAATATGAGGGAATTTATGGATAAGTGGATAATGAGGTGTTGGTAAAAGTGGAGGTAAAGTGGATGGAGAGATGCTAGGAGTTGGAAGAAGCGAAGGTAAATTGGATGGTGGAAGGTGTATGGTCACATGCTTTTGACATTTGTAGGATGATGGAGGTGGAATGGCAACATATGTTTTCAGAGTATGATGGGATTTGTGATAGGAAATGGTGGACTTAGGATGCATGGTAGAAGTACCAACATCTCGAGATTGTTTACCTTGGGGTGTGTATCCAAGGCCATGTGAGCGTGGAGGGACTTTGACATGGATTGGCTCCAAAACACCCTGTTCATGAAGGCTTAAGCCTTTACCTTGGTAGTTCATGTTTTGAAGCATGCGATGGACAATAGGACTAGGTGTAGGTGGAACACTAGACACAAGTTCCTTATTGGATGGAGAAGACGAGATGGACAAAGGTTGTTGTGTTCCTAGGGAGGAACACTCATGAATGAGGATGATAAGACCAATAGGATGTGATGGCTTTGAAATGGAGTCGATGGTGGATGTGGAAGGATCATTAGGATCTTGATTAGCATTTTGCTCATTAAGATCCAAGGTATTTGTTTGATCTTCTATGCTTATGTGTTCTTGGGAGGCATGTGTCTCATCAAAGAAAACATATGTTTGTAGATTATGGATGGGGCTAGGTGGAGGATGGATAGGAGCAATTTGGATATCTTGCTCATGGATAGGTATGGGATTATGGATAAGATCAAGGTGATCATGGATAGCTTCTTTATAGGTGATATCATCTTGATCATGGAAAAGGCAAATGTTATGGATGGGTTGCATGGAAAGGATTTGATCTTGACTTAGACAAGAGGTTGATGTTTCCACACGCTTAGGATCATACTCTTGACATATCTCTTGATTTTGGATGGAAGTGAATGTGGGAGGCTCTTGGATGAGTGTGATGGGTTCTTGATATTCATCCATAAGAGAGTATGATGGACTTTGACTTGGGCTCATGATGGGAGGCTCTTCAATTGGCTCAATGGCTTGTGGGTCACATGATGGGATTGAAGGGCTAAGCATGGCATTTGAAGGCTCATTGCTAGGTGCTAAGATAGGTGTTTGACATGGGGATAAGTTGTTCCTAGCTAGTAGCCAATGGATCACATCCTTCATTAGGGTATGTGTGAATGGACAAAATAGGGGATGGATGATAATGGTGGATAGTGTTGTAGGCTTATGATCATGATAAGGTTGAGGGATAATTAGATTGGATGAATTGGGATTTGGATTGGATGGAGGGATAATGTGATTGGATGGCTTGTGATTTGGATTGGATGGAAGGATATTATGACTAGATGGATTAGGACTAGGAGTAGGATCACATGATGGTGTTGGGATAGGACTAGTAGGCTCATGTGTTGGCATGTGATTGGATGGTGAAGGAGGATGCTCATAGGGTGCATAACCTAGATTGGTATCTCCCTCATCAAAGGATATTAAGTCTTGCTCCAAAGATTGACTAAAGGACACTTGATTTATATACAAGGGGCCACTTAGAGTAGGATTAGGTGACACATAGGTATCTCCCTTATCAAAGGATATTAGATCTTGCTCCAAAGATTGACTTAAGGATGTTTGACTTATGTACAAAGGGCCATTTGGACTTGCATGTACCTCTTGTAAGGATACTTGGTTGCCTTGTGAATGGGTTTGATGGTGAGGTGGCATGTTGGAAGAAAGAATTGGATAGGTTGATATGGTATTGACATGACATGAAGATAGAGGTGATATGTGGGATTGATATAGAATGTGATAAGGTTGGGCTTGTTGTGATATGATTTGATGTTGAACATGTTGATGTTGGAATTGTTGGATAGGTTGATGTTGGAATTTTTAGATAGGTTGATGTTGTTGTGGTTGAAGGTGTTGATGTTGTGTTGGATGATGGATCACATAAGATAATGGTTGTTGATAGGTGAATTGATATGGATGAGGGTAGAAATTGGAAGAAGTGTGATAGGTTGATGAAGAATTGATGTGACATGTGGATGGATAAGGTTGACATGATGGGATAGGTGGCACATAGGATTGATTTAGCATTGGTTGAGGATGTGCTTGTTGGATTTTACAAGTGGCCAAGAGGTGTTGGATTTGTGTCAAGAGGTGTTGCATATGCAGGGATTGGCTTACTTGCAGTTTTTAGATCATGCCGTGGACCTTTTGAATCATTTTTTGGCTTAGAGGTGATTGGCTTGTTTGAGATTGGTGAAGTATGTGAACGAGATCTTGTGCTAGGTCTTCTAATGTTGACATGGTGTCAAGTGTTTGATTAGGATGTGATTATGATTTAGAATGAATCAGGATGATTGATAGTTTGACTTGGGGAATATCAAACACAATGTAAATGCATAAACACACACACCAAGCACAATGTTTAAATTTCCTTTCAAGATTAAATGTTATGATTAAGCAAACACTTGCAAACACAACAAGCCTTAATGATTAATCAGGTAGGGTATGGCCGATAAGTCTTAAGATAGGCTGCACAAGGGTTAACTAGGGGTGTCCTTGATATACACAAGGTATGAGGAGCCCAAATCTGTGAACACTAGCCCATTGGAGGGATGTGGCATAAGCGTAAGTGAATACCACTTCACCTTGTGTCTGGAATCACCCAGGGCCACAAGTCTGTCCTGGTGACTACGTAGCTAGATTCAGGTACAGCTTTCGCTCCCCCCCTTTGATATACCCTACCAGAAAATGTGGTTGAGGTCATCCCTATGGGTGATGAAATCCCCTAGTAGACCTCCTAGATAGGGTTTGACAAAAGCAAATCAAGTGTGGTGTTTTTGATCTCCAAGATCACCTTGTGGTGTGAGGAGAGAGCATACACACACGCACATGATTCACACTCGCATTTGTTAATTGACCTTTAAGAAATGAAAAATGTGATAAGAAGATAATGTAGACACTTGTTCATTTTAAGACCCAAATCAAGATGTGATGAAGACAATGGTTAATTTTAGACCTAATTTTTGATGTGTGATTTGAAGACAATATTCGTTTTAAGCCCCAAATTGAAGTGTTTTGACAAGTAATGATTAGAGATGAAAAATGGAATGTGTGCACCTGATTGTTTTTTCTTTCCAAGTTGCTATTTTGACTGATCCAAATGCTTCTCCATCTCCTTTGATTCACCTACAATTCATAAAATTAAAAAACAAACAAGTAAACTTGCATAGAAAAGCGTGATATGAAAAAGATGAAGTCTGATAAAATATGATTAAAATGACTTGGTACAGATGAATAGATAGCATAAACAGAAAGTACACAAATTTTATGCACTTTCAAAAAAAATTTGTCGAAATCTGATCAATTTTGCTCAAGATATGTCCGTTTGAAGTTTAAAATGAAGCTGAAATTTGATTGATAAAAAAATTGTAAAATGATACATTCACTTGATAATCTCTTTACCATTGCAAAGTTTGTCCTACTAGATTTCCAACACCTGTAAAAATGCAAATAATCTGACATGATATGCAAAAGTTATGGCAGTTTTAAAAAAGAAAACTATTTTAAGCTTTAAAAAAAACACTATTCACAGCCTGAAAATAATGTTCACGGCCTGAGACATCGTTCACGACTGGAAGTACTATTCATGGCCAGAAGTACTGTTCATTACTGGAAAGCATTGTTCACCGTTAGAAACACTGTTCACTGTCGGAAACATTGTTCATCACCCTACAAACATTTGTTTAAATTTGACCTGCAGCAAAAAATGGTCAAATTTTATGTTTTTTTTCACCTCTTGGCCCTTCTGGATGCAACCGTGAGATCTGTTTTAGGCCTAGAGATCACCTGTAATAGATCCTTTGCAAAACTTGACAAACAAGGGTTAGAAAAGATGCAAATTTTTACAACAAAAACCTGCAAAAATGATCAAGAGAAGTGGATCCCACTGGGCGTGCCAGAAATGTAACCGAAAAATTTGGACAAAATGAAAGATAAAACAAATAAATGCAATACCTTAGTCCAAACCCTCCGAATACCTTAGATACCTTGAAAGATCGATGCATGCATGTTTGATTTGCTCGAATGATTGGATGTTGATTGCTCAAATACGCAGCATAATGATGATAGAATGAAGATTTGATGGATGCAAGATAGATAGATGATGGATGATGGATGAAAGATTGAGAAGATATTTCAGCAAAGTAATGGTACTTGAAAGCTCATCCATGCAAATGTCTTGGTTGTGGATTAATTTATAGGCAAAGATGAGAGGATGGAGGGATAAAACTTCCATTTTGTGAGATGTAGTGGAATTAGAAAGTTGGTTGTGCAAGTTGGGAGAGGAAATAGAAGGGAGGTCTAGTTAACTCAAGAGATGAACTGAGTCATCTTGAGAGATGGAAATGGAAGGTGAACTCAAATAATTTAAATAATTTAATATTATTTAAATCATGAAGAATGTGAGAGTGATAAATTAAAATAAAATAAAAGATTTATTTTATTTAATTCAAGAGGAAAGGGGATTAAATAAATAAATAAAATCTATTTATTTAATAATGTGAAGGGATGGGATAAATTAAATAAAAGTTAGATTTATTTAATTTATTAGAGGAAGTGCTAATTAGGTGATGATATGGGTGCTTAGGGCAAAACATGCTACAAGATGCCTAAATGATGTAATGTTGTGATAAGGTGGACATTTTTGGGTGTCTACATCTTGTACAGGGGCTCTTGTTCCTTTGTAATTTAAGATAGAAATTTGATGTTAAAGCTCCACGTATTCTACATTCAAGCTTCAGAATAATTTTATGAGAGAAGAAAGGAAAGAAAAAACCTTAGTGGGAACAACAGAATGTAAGATACAAGATGTATGCCATTTACTGGATTATTTCGCACTCTCAACCTTGAGATGATGCTAGGTATGTCACATCGGTCACCAACTTCAATGCTTCAAAGCCTCAAATGTCTGAAATGGAAAGTACAAAAGGACTAGAGTGTGAGTTATATAAGGTTCACCATTAATTTGAGGGCCGAAATTAGTCACATTCACCATTACTCCCAGCTTGCGCGAACTAGATTTGTAGAATCATTTGGTTCTTTAGAATTTGAATACCCACCATTGGATCATGCAACATTGGCAGAGATTGGATGGTCATGACCGTCCTCAAAGATTTGACCCCACTTGACATGTCATGTGATGTGCACTAGGCCAATCAGGAGGTTCCAGCTCATTATCCCTTGATAAAATAACAGGAAAGACACACCGTCAAAATTATGTCATCCCTGTCACGTGGTAGTTTTCTGCTATTTTGCAGTTCGGCGGGGCACACTAATTTATGACCCAGCGGAATGGCAGAAAGATGCAGGCGCACCCAATTTGGCATACCTTTCTCCACCTAGACCTTATTTTGTAGCACAGATGCCACATGTTACTTTTCTGCTTTTCTGCGGATGTTTGGTGGAGCACTTAGATAGGAACCGCAGAACAACAGAATCAATAGGAGATTGCCACGTACTCGTCAGGGATCCATTACACATCTTGTTATAGTCGATGAAAAATGCCAGATGGCATCTTTCTGTGGTTCCACCATTGCCTGGTTGGACCCTCGATGAAACTCCGCAGAATGGCAGAAACAATTGAGAAGTCTCTACGTATATGGTGGGACCCATTGCGTCTTAAGAGCTGACGAAAGAAACTGACCAAATTGCAACCTTCCGCTATTCCGCAGTTCCCTTTTTCTTTATTATTTTACTCTTGGTGGAACAATGGAAGCAAATCAAACTGCACCACCTGTCAACAAAAGTTAGTGGGACCCGACCCTTTGCATATTCATTTTGTTAGTGGGACCCGACCCTTTGCATATTCATTTAAAACAACCTAGATCTACTAGGAGAAAGGGTCACAGGGTCGTTGAAGGTGTTACCAGCCAAAACCTTAGGAATAATAATAAAACATTTGATATGGGCCAGAGGCAGTAAATTGTATGCAAGGGGCCGATAGACAATTTGTCTCGAGACGTAACAAGGCAAATTAAAGAACTGAGCAATGGGCGATAGGTGATCAACCTAAAAATAGAACAAAAGTAACTTTCACCGCACGTGACCAAATGACACTAGGTTTTAGGGTTTATGAGGCATTATTCAGAGTGTTTTTATTAGGCAAAACCCTAGGATAGAGACCTCTATAACATGATAGTGTCAGATAGAACAAGAATTGTAAGAACCTGGAAAATTTTACATGGTTCCATCAATGGCTCTAGTTGGGGACGTCTGTTCAACCTAAACAGAACGAGATCACATAAAACTTTGGAGAAGCAAACCACAACACAAAACAAAAAAATAAAACAAACCAGAGGACAAAAACTAAAGCAAGGAACTAACTAAAAATAAAATACAATATGCATGGAAGACATTCATACCTTATGAAAAGTATGATTTCAAGAACCGTCCATGCATTGGTAGTTCAAGTAATTCTCCAACCAGATTTTGCAAGAAATAGGAGTCTTCTCCATGACTGTTACTAATCAAATAAGGCCCAAGTCAAAGGGAATCAAATTTTCTATGTTTCCCTTTATCTTGAGACCTGGCATTCCATAGTAATACCATATCCCCTATTTGAAATTTTCTTTCAGATGTTCTCTTGTCATGCAAATTTTTGACTTGCTGCTATAATTTGACATTTCTTTGTTGTGTTAGCCTTCTTGTTTCATCCAGATGAGTCAGCTGACTGATCCTATTTTGCATTGCATCAGAAATGTTATCATCATGCTCTTGAATGAATTTGAAAATAGGTAGTAAGTTATTTATGGGCATCCTTGCATTTAGGCCATACACCAGGTCAAATGGGGCTTGCCCAATGGCTTTTTTTATAGTTACTCTATCAACCTAGACAATAATTCTTAATTTGGTATCCCAAGCTCTCTTGTTCTTTTCAATGACTCTTTTTATAATCTTCATCAAGCTCTTATTGCTTGATTCAGCCTGTCCATTACCCTGAGGATGGTATGGGGAAGAATAAGAAATTGAAATCCCATACTAGCTACAAAAATTTGTAAATTCTTTAGACCTGAAGCACATTGCATTGTCTGAGATTACCTTTATAAGCACTCCAAATCTTGTCATGACATTATTCATTAGGAAATCAATCACAACTTTACTAGTTGCTCTTTTGGTAGGGATAGCCTCGACCCATTTGGTGAAGTAATCAGTGGCAACTAGAATCCAGCTATGTCCTCCACTTGACTTTTCACTTATTTCCCCTATGAAATCTAATCCCAATTGTTGAAAGGGAGCTTCCACTGTTATGGGCCTAAGGGGTAGACTTCCAGAGAATCTCAATTTCCCTGAGAATCTTTGACAAGCATCACAACTTCGGACCATTTGGTGAGCATCCTTGAAAACAATAGGCCACCAATATCCAGCTCTAAGGACCTTATGGGCTATTGTCTTGGCCATATAATGGCCTCCACACACACCATGGTGCATATCCTTTAGGACTTCTGATGCCTGCCTCTTGTCTACACACTTGAGTAGAATACCTTCAAAATTTCTCCACCAAATTCACCCTCTATGATCACATATTTTATAGCTTGTAACCTTAGTGTCCTTTTTTTATTTTCAGTCATTCCATTAGGGCAAGACATAGTCTACAAATAGTGAACAACATTTCTATACCATTCAGAGTTCTTCATGTCATAATCAGCAACTACCTCTTGAATCTCAACACTGTTTATTTGATTAGCCTCTAAGTTTGACTCAGCCATCGATTTTGCTAATCCTTGTCCCCTTACCAGCTTAGTAATCTGAATATTAATATTGAATTCTTGGATCCTATTGATCCATCTGCATCTTCTTTCTTGTTGGGTAAAGACATCCTTGACAACAGCTGTTGGGACATAAGAAACAATCGTTGCCCCTACCAGATAGGATCTAAAATTCTTAACATACTTTACCAGAGCATAAGCCTGTTTCTTAGTTATATCATATTTTTAACTTGACAACCTGGAGAGATTTACTAAAAAATGAAATGGGCTACTCATAACCCTCATTATTTTTCTTTAGTAAAACAACTGCTATAGTGTGGAAAGAAGCAAAAGAAAATAACTAGAAGGGTTTGGAAAAATCAAGGGATTTCAATACAGGGGATTCTTTGATGGCTCCTTTGATGTGCTTGAAAGCATTTATCAATCCATCATTCCATGCGATATCTTCCCCTTTCTTTAGCATCTTGGATATTGGTCTAGTGGTTTCTGCAAAATAGGTAACAAATCTCCTTAGGAAATTTACTTGCCCAAAGAAAGACTGAATCTCCTTGATACTCTTGGGTATTGTGATCTTTTCAATAGTAGTAACCCTCTCTGGATCAATCCTAATTCCTTCCTTAGACACTATGTGGCCTAGAAGCTTTCCCTCTATCACCCCAAACACACATTTCTTGGGGTTCAGAGAAATGCCAAATTTCATGCATCTCTCAAAAATTATCTCCAAATGAGAGCAGTGATCTTGTTCCTTTTTAGAATATGCAGTCAGGTCATCCTGATATACCACCATTACTACATTTATAAGATCAGAAAAAGCTACATCCATAGCTCACTGAAATGTGGCTCCTGTATTAGTCAACCCAAAGGGCATCCTAATGTATACATATGTTCCCCATGGAGTAGTAAATGTAGTCTTATATTCCTCAGATTCTTTAACCATCACTTGGTTATATCCTAAGAAACCATCCATCATAGATAAGAGCTCACATCCAGTTACCTTTTGTAGTATGGCCTCCATATTTGGCAATGGATAGTTATCTTTTAATGATGCCATATTCAGGTTTCTAAAATCAGCACAAAGCCTGATATCTCCATTCTTTTTTCTAACAGGAACTAGGTTTGAAACCCAAGTGGAATGCCTAATAGGTTTGATAATTCCTCCTTCACTCAATTTGGCTAGTTCTTGCTGTATTTTCAGCCTCAAAGTAGGATTTATAGGCCTTTGCTTCTGCCTAAAAGGTTTTGCATCTAGTTTTAATGGGATTTCATGCTGAAATAAATCCTCCCTATATGCCTTCAAATCATCATAAGACCATGCAAAAAAATTCTTGTGTTTCTTGAGCAAAGAAATTAACATTGTCTTAATTTTAGGGTTCAAGTACTTTCCTACATAGACAAGCTTTGGATGGGCTTCAGTCCCCAGGTTCACCTCTTCGAGGTTATTTTGGCGCACTGGAGTAGATCTTATAGTCTGTTTGTCATTTCCATTAGAGACTCTTTCCAGAGCCACCAGTGCCCTTGGAATTCTATTAGTTTTCAACTGAATGATCTCATTTCCAAAGAGAGTCTATTTCCCATCTACTGTCTCTACAAATTCTTAAAAATCAATTTCCTGTGCATGGTATTCATCCATGTTGTTCATGAATTTATAAAGATCCTGATCATCATTGAAAATCTTCCAGTGATGAATATTATCAGGGACAGAAGGTCTTGTTAGTATCTCCACCTTTGAAATTCCTGCTAATGTGATATCTTCAAACTTGACTGCAATATTAGCCAAAAAATAAACCATAACATTCTTACTTTGTTCCACCCAATCAATAGAAAACACATCAAATTCCTCTATGGTATCCTAGACAACATTTCTATACTGCCTGAGCCTTTTATTTTTGGAGGCAAACTTAGATCTGACCTGTGATACTACCAATTCAGAATCTCCCAGAACTCTGAGCTTTTTAACTCCATGCTTAAGGGCCATTTTAAGCCTATAAGAAAGGCCTCATACTCTACAACATTATTAGTACTTGCAAAACTGAATCTAAAGGATGATCTGAATGTTTTTCCTGAAGGAGAAATAAGCACCACTCCTGCTCTAGAGCCTTCTTTGGAATAGGGCCCATCAAACTGCATAGACCATAATCCATCCTTATCAGCAACTAATTCAAAGCCATGATCTAATGAATTATCCTGATCACTTTTAATGCCCTCAATTTTAAATTTATCTATAGCCACATCCAGGAAATATACTTGATCATCTTCCTCATTGATACCATCTATTATTTGGGGACATTTCTTTTCTCTATCAAGTCTTACTTCCTTACCATCCATGGGAATCATGGCATATGATGAATCCATTTGGATACTGCCACCCACAGTAGAAGCCCATTTTCTTGACAAGAGCATCCCATACATAGGAGGAATGTCTACCATAGTAATATTCATTTTATATTCCTTATGTGGGAATGTTGTAAGTCTAAAACTAATATCCTTAATAATTCCAATGATTGGGACTTCTCGAGAATCCATGGCAAAGCATTTCCCATAAGTATTGGTTACTTGTAAGCCTAATATTTCTATGACTCCTAATGTCATTATATTGGCAGAGACACCTGAGTCATTCATATAATTTTTCACAAATCTTCCTTTTATCATTAGAGTGACGAAGAAAGGATCTACCTGAGAAGGACATTTTTGCAAAGTGGTTCCTAGATAGACTTCTGGTACTTTAGTAGTCCACTTCTTCACATCTTTAGAGAGTACCTTCTTGTCTGCAAACAACCTGTTATGTTTATTTGCCACCCCAGGTGTATCAGGAACTGCATCATTTATTGCAGCCACAACCCTACTTTTATGCTCAGGTATCCTCATCATTTCTAACAAAGGAACCATCACTCTAATCTGAATAAATATGTGGGCCATGTCCAACGAGACATATTTGGGCACTATACTAGTACAAGTTGTATCAGTATTTGTAGCAGGGGTCTGAGGTGTGTTATTTTTACTAGATTTTTCTTCAGCAGGGATTTTCTTGGCATTATCCTTTTCTATTGGTACTTTTGCTTTAAGGGGTGGATTATGATGTGGATTATATTTTCTCCCCACTTCCTTAGGCTTTCCCAAAGATTCTACATCTCTCTTGGGGATGGGAACATTCTATTTTTCTTTTATAAAAATGCTTCTTGCATTTCACCTCGTACTACTTTCTCCTTGGTTCTTCTTACTCCTTAGGTTGTAATCACTTTTAACCTGAGCAATTTTAGAAGCAGTCAAGGTCTTGATTTCCTTAGCAGAGGGTCTTCTTAATTGGATGTCAGTGTCCTTGGTATTTAACTGAAGGACACAATCATCCTCTCTACTTGTATTTGGGATAGATTGTTGCTTAATCAACTTTCCCTTTGCTATTGTAACCTCATTTTCTGAGCACTCACTATCAGAAGTGACACAATCTTCAATAATAATACATTCATGGTTACAAACCATATTTACATTGTGGTCTTCATAATCATCCCCTTCCTCATACTCCTCATATGGGATTGTGTTGTCAGTCATGGATATTGCAACAACACATGAAGTAGAAGAGTGGGGAGCCTGGCACAACAGACACCATAGGTTATCATCTACAACATGTACCCCTTTCCTTAAAGGGTCAAGTGTTTGTTTAGACAAACCCCCCTATCATTAGGGGGATTGGCTTTCCATCTCGCCAATTTGTATTGTAAGGTTGATATGCTAACCTTGGCATCTTATCTTGTCTAACAAAAGGAGGCCTATCACTAGGGATCCTCTTATCACTTCTTGCCATAGAGTTCTTTATTTCCTTGACCTCCTTCCATGATTTATCATATTTAGCAGCAACAATAACCTTATTGCTTTGTCCTCTGTCGTGTGGGGTGATTTTTACATCACCTCTCTTAGAAGTCTTTCCAGATGCCTTTCTATTGTTTTTAATGTGTAAGGTTGCCTTGAAAGCATCTCTAAGAGTCTGAGGCTCTCTATTTCTTAATTCATATCCCATCTTGGGGTCATATGCATTTTGGTAGATTACCAAGCACGTGCTCATTTGGTCTTATGTAAGGAGGGATCTTATTACTCACCTTCAAAAATATTGCATTGAAATCATGGACATTTTCATTGAATCCCTTTTGAATGCTTGTAAATTCATTCACAACAAATCGTGGGTCAATGTTATCCCCATATTGTTCCCTGAATATCCTTTTAAATTCTATCCAAGAATCAATACTAGCATCGGGTAGGCTTCTATACCATTCCCTTGCATCTTCTATTAAGGATTGTATGAATAACTTCATTATTACATCTCCACACTCAACCTCAAAATCATCCATCACATTAGAGAATGCCCTTAGGTGATGCTCACCAGATATTGCATTATTTCTAGCAAACCTTGGGATGACATTTCTTACCGTGTTTTCAATAGGGTTTGGATATCCTGGTATACCAGTAAAATCAATTTGCCTATATCTTGCTGATTGCATTGGTCTTCTAACAAAAGGATTTAAGGGTTGCCCTCCTTGGTTACCTAGATTTATTGGGGATTTGGAGGATTTTGCAAATTTGGTTGCTGTGGTAAGTATAAGTTTTGGATATTTGGCTGGGGATTTACATTAGGCACTACAAGAGGATTTTGGTTATGTATTCCCCCTTGTCTTGGATGAGAAATTTGTCTGGTCACTCTAGCACATGGATTTTGAGGAGGAGGAGCCTGCAAGTGGTTTGCAGGGATAGAGGACACAAGGTTATTCATTTGGAGCTGGATCAGAGGATCTTGTTGGACATTAGGTATTTGGCTACTTATTTGTGGCCTACTTGCCATGGATGCACCAAGGATACCACTATTGTCAACATCATTTGGTTTATTCATGGTTTGTAATCTTAGAAGTAACTCCTCTTTCCTTTTTAATGTTTCCATCCTAGCTATCCTAAGGCTCGGCTCCCTAACTTATTTATCCAATTCTTCATCTGTCTGATTTGTGCAAGAGGCTATGTTGGCATTGGTGCATTTAGTTGCACTAATGGATTAAGCCTTTCCTAATTTGGGAGAGTGCAATCTTACATAAGGTGTCACAATTACAGACTCATGGGGTGTTTGAACAGGGATTGCTTGGGATTCTCTTAAGGGGGTTACCTTATTATTTTGTGATATTGGAAGTGGTTTCTCAAAAAATATTTTGTCACTGTCAGAATCAACTTGACCCTCAGGAACATTTTTACTTGCATATATAATACTGTGCTCTCTTCTTTCTTCCCTTGTTTGTAGATTATTAGTACTATCACCCAAAAGAGGCACAACAAATGTCATAAGATCACAAATGGGAGGGGGGGTGTACTCACCTGATTCCTTGGTTCTCCACTTTTGAGCAACATGATCCTGAATTAGGGGCTTATTAGGATGCCCTTGTTATTGTGATCTTCTTCCATACATTTTTAGCTTGGAAGGGGTTAGAAATCTCAACAAAATTACTAGTCACGTTAGAGAAATGATACAACCAAGGAAGATTGTTAGTTAAACAATGGATCTATCCTTCTCAACTAAATAGCACTATATGATCATTTTTATAATAACTTATAGACACAGGTCTTTCTCAAGAGTAATTTTCCTTATCACTACGAGTAAGGAAAACTTTATCAGAGTCGCCACCCTTTTTAGGGCATAATAATGAAAATAATTTTTTTGCAAACTCTAAAAACCCATGACAAATTATTGCACTGATGTTAGAAATTTATAGACAAAGTCCCCAGCAGAGTCACCAATTTGTTGGTTGTTTTAAATTCCCAACCTGATCTCAAGAAAGCAAATCTATAAAATAGCCATTTCTAATAACTAATCTATCTCGAGGGATTGGCCAACAAATAGGAAAGGGGTTTTCAATCCTTTTCCTCTACACTTTAGGCTCTGCAAGACCAAGAAGGGTGTTCCTAACATCATTTTTGATTAGGGGTTTCTCAATGCTTTCTCAAAACACTATTCTAAACAGATATGTTCTTTCTATATTACTTAAAGAATTACTGATATAGTGAAGTAATGGGCTAGATTCTTAAGCTTTGACATAATTCTTTGTAGAATAACATGTAAATAAACTAATGTTAAAAATGAATACAGAAATGAAATTATTCTTTGATTTTATAAATGATCAGGGAGATTATTAAAAGAGAACAATAATCCTAAGAGATCAGTGCCTAAATCTAGGGTCACATAGTCAAAACAAATATAAATGAAACCAAGTATAACAATGCATTCCCAACTCATATAAGAATACTACAATGATACATTACACCATTACACCTTAAAATTAGTCCAGAACTAATTCTACTTACGAATCCCTACATACATTTACTATATCTGATATGTTCCTTGAAGCATTAAATTTACTCTTTGAGTAAAAGCCATTAAGAAAAGATATCCTTGCATAGGAAAGAATGTGAAGATGAATAAAATTGATATTTAATCAAATTGTATTCAGAAATATAGTGAATGACAAAACTGTAGGAGACAATATAGTTTGAATCCTGACAATATATTAAAAAATAATGAGCTGGTTTAGTTATACCAATAGCTACAAATACAAACAAGTCTATTCTCAAAAAGAAACACCTAGAAGTAGAAAAATACTTAATTATGATTATGTACTTGTGCTGCAAAATTTTCTCCAAGATCCTTGTCAATAGGTCCTGAATTCCCTTTTATAGAAACAAGGGAGCAAACAAGCTTCAAACCTAAAGACAGATGTCACATTTACATTTGACAAAATTTCATCAATCAGAAAGAAAGATAACTGATTATGATTTGATATTTTCATAGGAGAAAAAGTTGTTACATGTGCAGCCACAAAACAAGTCACCTTGGAAGATGTGCATTGAGAAATGTGATAACAAACTCTGCCGACCTATCTCCACTCTCTTCATTCTGACCTCTTCATGAAATAATCGATGCCTCACAAAAGGAAAAAAAGGAACCACTACGAGACAAATATGCCCACTCCTTTGGAAATAAGAATGTCTATATGTAAACAAGAAAAGATTCATAGAAGTATATCTTAACTTGAAAAAGGAACAAATAACAATACTCAACCTTATGAAATTTCACAATATTCAAGACTTCATATGTCAGGCAAGTCATTATATTTCTCATCCCAGGCCTTGTATTGCTCCTCTGTTGGCCATTGAAAGGTGATGAGACTATTCACATAGGACACATATTTGTTGTTGTATTTGGCTAAAGTTGATTCGGCTTCCCTGGTGAAATCTGTTGCAAGTTGACAAGAATCCCATAATTTATTGATACTTCTTTTGAATAGGGGAATGTCATGCCCACATTTCCCATGCGATCATGACACACAACACACGTGTCATGTCCACATTTGACATGTGGTCATGACACGAACTATCAAAAACTTTTCCGCGTGTCCCTAGAAACCCCCTCGCACGCGTCTGTGTGCTCAGTGGCAATATGCTTAAGGCGTAAACTTGTCAATCATATTCGGGGAAGTGTGTCTACTTATGCAATCCCCTGCATGATGAAAGCTGACTAGGGGGTTATGCGACGCGATGTGTGCCGCTTCTAGGGTTAGAACGGATTTAATTCAAACCCTAAGTTTCTTAGGCGAAAGAGATGATTTTGACTGAGTCGAAATCAAACCTTAACTTTGATGCAATAATAAAATCGAATATAATAACGTATCCAATGGTATGATGGTCACACGATAAAATGGAGTGATTAATTAAAGTCATAAAAATGCTATAAAAATAAAACCCTAAAATTTGGAAAAAATTTGACAGTATAACGCATTTTCAATAATAGAAATAAATATTTTAAAATGAAAACCCTAAGAAGTAATTAATACAAAAAATTAAAATAATTAAATATAAGCATAAAATAAATTTCCAAGGTTAATTAATTTGAACCACTCAACAAAATTATAAAATTTGAATTAAAATAAATGACCAAATTAAAACTCAATACTTAAGTCCATTAATAAATATAATCTCGTCAATTACATTTATTAATTAACTCAAATTAAAATAATTAAAAAGAGGATAAATTAAAATACCCCCTCTAGGATAAAATTGATTAAAATAAAATTAAATTCAAATAAGAGATTTCCCAACACATTAAATTTAAACAGACAAATAATTAAAATGAAAACCCAAAATAATTAACTTACAAAGGAATAAAGCATCCCATGTAAAATAAAAACAACCCATTCCACTAATTAAATTCCACATGGAATTAAGAAATCCAACCCCAAAGAATATTAAAATCAACTTAAATAAAACCCAAAGAAAGTCAAACAAATCAAAAAGACTTGAAAAGCAAAAGAGAGGGAAACAAGAATTCCCGTGCACATGGTAAAATGAGGAAAATAAAATAAAAAACATTTCTAATTTCCCTCCTCATTTCCAACTCATCCCTACTCTATTATTTTATTAATTATTTTCTAAGAGATGCCCTAATCATATTTTACTATTTCCTCATGGCAAAGAAACCCTAACATCTCTATCTCATTATTTTTTCTCTCTCTTCTCCTCTTTGCTTTGTTTTTTCCCTTCTTGTTTGCCTCCATTGTTTCTCCATTTGTGTTGTAGGTTGAGGGTTTGTTGATGGAGGCCGCCATGGATATACCTCTCAGAGGTATATGTTTTGATATTACCAGCAAGGGTTTCTTTTTTTTGTGTATATATATATAGATATCTATTTACACAAATTCGAGTAAAAGATATATTGTATTTCTTTTTCTTTTTTAAAACCAACAGAGGTCAATATACATATTTATTATTTTATTTATGGCAGAACAAGGAATGCACAGATGTTGGCAAAGGCCAAAGGACATAAACAATAAGGGCAACGAGGGTTCCAAGCTTCTGCCGCCGCCGCTATAACGAAAGGCAAGAGGGGGTTTGGGGCTCCGGTGGTCTACAGGGTATATGGTGTGGGGAGGGGGCCGAGCCCCCACCCCACACCCACAACAAATGAAGTATGGGTGGGCGGCAGTGAAACCGCCGTCCACCTTCTGATATTTGTTTTTTTTGTCAGCAAAAAAACCTACTCTACACAGTCCGCTAAAAGAAAAATATATAAGTTTTTTACCATATTTTGTCTTCTCTGTATTTCAACACAGTATGCTTACTTTTTATTATATATATATACACACACAGAATTATCAATGAGTTTAGGTTAAGTATATAAACAGAAATATATATATATAGTTTGTATATACATATGTATATATTTATATATTATATACCCTATATATACATTTTCACATTCATCAATAAAATAATATGACCAGATTTGAAAACATAATTTAACCAGGAGGTAAATATTTTTTTTTTGCAAAAACATACACAAAACAAACTCACTATTTCTTTTCTTTCCTTTTTACAGCATATAGAGTGGTGCATAATACTATTTTTTTGTTTATAACAGAAAATATACAATCCCATTTTTGTAATTTTTGTGAGTATAAAATTTAGTTTACACAGCAAAATTCTTTTATTTCAAAAACCCATTTCAAAGGAATACATCAGTATTTTAATTTCTTTCTTTCTAAATATAAAATGACAGTAAATACAAAATCACTTTTGTCAAACTTTCAACAAACACATATGCACAAACAACAAGTTAAGAGCATATATTTCTTTGAAGTACATAACAACAACTTATATGATCTTTGGCAAGTTCTTATAAACACATAACACAATAACATAGCATAATGAACATCCTTTTGAATAAATAATAAAGAGTAACTCACATCTAAATCTCCTCTCACACCAAATACAATAAAGAGTACAAATTTTACAACTCCAAACATTAAGGCCTCCAAGGCCATGGCTCACAACAGCCATCTAAAATAATGTAGACAAAGTAAAAAAAATGGACTTCTCCGAGCTCCATTTCTCCAACTAAAAACCTGCAATATTACAACACAAAAATGGGGAACCAAGCCATGAAGGAATGTCCTCCTCCCTACCATAGACCCGCTAGTGGGTCACCCTCGAGCTAGGGAGGTAGGAATCACATGGTTTTACAATCACACCACAAATCACACAAAAATTACACCCAAGGCTTTACACATAACAAAACTCAATAAAATGAATTTGGAGGGGGGTAGGGGAGTGGACCCCTCAACTCAAGAGGTCACCCCAAGAACTCCAAAAATCACAAGATCTCAAGGCCTCAAGCCATAGTAAAAATATACATATCTCCCTAAATCTCAAAACCATCATGGCACTCTTGCCATCCAAATTTCTCCCAAACACCATATAATGCCCTCAATGCTATAAATAGTATAACAATAAGGAGGTGAACTCGAGGAGGTTCACTCTCCCCACCCCATACGAGTTGAGCCTTACCTCCAAATGGAGGTTCTCTTGCCAACTCCCAACCCACACAAAAATGAAAACAACACCAAACATAAATTTCCAACACATTCACAAAAATAAAATATGCATAGGGAAATGGCTATTGCCATGGAGCTTACCTTCAAAAGACCAAAAATGGCAGCACGTTTGAAGAAGAACCCACACTTCTCCAAGCCTCCAAGATTTCTCTAGCACTCCCAAAACCTCCAAGAATAGAAGAAATTAAAAAAAAAGAACCCCCAACTCCTCTCCAAGAGGAGATAAAATAGGCCTTCAAAATTGGCCTTGAGGAATGAAAAGGTGAGACTTGTCACCTTCTCCTTCCTCATCCCATGCCACTTGCAAGGGAGAAGGAGTGTGAGGGTGACAAATGTCACCCTCTAATCCATCCAAACCCTCACCTTATCCACTTGTGCTCTCACACATGTGTGAGAGACCAAGTGGAGAGGTGGAAACTCCCGTTAAGACTCCAAGAGGATAAGAGATGCCACATGGCATCCTCTTATTCTCCAAGAGAGCCATCTCCCTCCAAGATGCTCTCACACATGTGTGAGAGTCTTGGAGGGAGATCCCACACACTTGGGGGTCCTGAAGACCTCCCAAGTCTTCTTGGTGAAGGGATCCCCAAACTTTGGGAAGGGAGATGGGTCTTCCCCAAAGCATGACTCACCTCCCATCCTTAGCCATTTCAAAATTCGTCACATTTACTAAACCCAAGTTTAGAGTGACTAAAAGTGAGTTACCCTAGGGTTTAGTAAGTCCAAATTAACCCTAGACCGTAGGGTTACCACCTAGGGTAAGTTTGGGACTCTAGAAAACACCTAGAGAGATATAAAATCTCTTTAAATGGCCCATAAAATAAAATAACACCAAATGGTGTAAATCAAACATAAATTTACAACACATGATATAAATCAAATTTAAAAAGGGGTAACTAGGCCAAATAATAAAATTGAGCATGTATGAAAACATCATCCGATCAAACGTGATCCTCATCCCTCTTGGGAATGGATCAGTTTTACAGGGAATTACATATGTGTGAAAACTACCTCTGATTTCCTGTGGCCTGGGAATATAACCTGTGCAACTAGATCAAGCAGTCAATCACATCATGGATAATCATAGCTGAAGCAACTGAAATTAAAGTCATGTCATTGCATACAACATTAATCATTCACATCATAATTAAAATTAAAATTGCATTTCCTATTTGATATCTCATAATCATCAACAATAATAAATCCACATAATGAACTTGTAATCACATCAATAATCATCATCAAACATGTCTCACATGTCTAACATCATCATAACATCATAATATGATCTAATCATATCACCATATATCTAATCAATGCTAATTCAAAATCAGGAGATATAGTCTAAATCTGCATAATGAAAAATCAATAGTCTCTAAATGTCTGATAATGTCACCAACTATAATGTAAAATGATCAAAATAGGGAAGTGAAAATAATTGGCCTCACAGAATATCAATCTTGTCATCTTGGCAGATAAAGAAAGAAATGGTTGGGATGATAGTACTGAATTGAAGGATCCAAGACTGGCAAGGCTTGATATCACCATTATTTATTTTAATTGCAGGGATCACTCCAATTTCATCATTGTCAAAGTTCTGAATCAATTTCAATACCTTTTCTTCTAGGTGATTGATAAATGCCTGTGACTCCCCAGCTTCTTTTGTTGCCATGTAGATTTGTCTAATTTCTTTAGGAGCACCAGGTTCATGAGTTGATTCCTTATAAATACCTAGTAAAGAAGCTATCCTTGGGATCCATTTACCGAATAAAGGCATTGTTTTCCCTTTATCTTCGGTTATTTTCTTGGTGACTTGAGACAAGTCAGAGTAACACTTGTGGATATTAACTGCCATATCTGAAATCTTATCCATCAATAATCTCAAAATACTTGAAACAATAAGCCAATTATCCTTCTGCTGACTGTTAATAGAACTTGCAAAAATTTCTTCAAAAGCATTGATTTTTTGCCTTAATTCTTCATTCTCCTTTTCAAGTATAGATTTTAATGAGGAAGAAAGATCAGAAAATAGAAGACCTAAACCTTTTATTGCCAAAGTTGTCTAAGGTGAGGTTGATGTTGATGCTTGCTGTTCCTGCTGTTGCCACTAAATTTCCCTCTCCTTCAACTTATTGTATTCATGTAGTAAATGCATGTGGTCATCTTGTAATTCATCATACTTTTTTCTGAAGGGCATTAGTGGTTGCCTTACTAAACTTTGCAACTTCCACTACCAACTTATATGCCTCTGGAGTAGGGGTATCAGATACCCTTTTAACTATCAGGCCACCCTTTAAATCTCTATCAGGTTCTGCCACTAAAGGTTTATCAGTATTGGGGGCCAAAGCCCAAATAGCTAAGGTTTCCCATTTTGGATTGAACCCAGCTCCTGACAATGCAGCCTCGACCTCTTCCTCTGTGGAAAAAACTTTCTGATCCTGCCTTCTTATAGTATCCAGAACAATACCAGAAGCTATATCCCACTTAGGGAGTAATAGAATTCCACTATCTCTAATAATTTTTCTACCTTGTTCTGGAGTAATATCCTTAACTTCCTCCTTCATCTTTGTAAGTATCCTAATGGATACTTGCTCTTGAGTTTCTTCAGGAAATTGCGACATTTCTTCCTCCAATCTCTTTTCATACTCACTTCTCCTACACTTCCATAAGAACTCAAAAAATTCCTTAGAATTAACAAATTCATCATCACTTATGAAATTTTGACAAGCCACAACCCTCATGTCATTTGAAATGTCCTTGCCTTGAATGGCAATGTCAGTGATTCTATTCAAAGGCAATTACTCAAGTTCATCTCTACTAGGGGAAGACATTTTATGTTGTATCTCATCCTCAGTGATTTCCATTTCTTCTTCATCATCTAGATAATCAACTAAGGGGCCTTGTTCAACTTTCCTCCTCTTTGGAGATGACTCCCTATGAAGCGAATCCAATTCAATTACTGGCACAGAAGGGGGAGATACTTGTGGAACTAGTAAAAGAGACAAAGTAAGTTGAGTCTGTGGAGGGGCTTGTGGAGCTTGTTCTTTAACTTCCTCCTTTTTGACTCTTCTCTTAAAAGTATATTTCAACTGATTGCTAGAAGGGGGCAGACATGATGGCCTTTCTTCTTCTTTGGGATCAGCAGACTTGTTTTCTTTTATGGCAATCAATTCATCAATATGTGATAAAATCTTTTTTATCCTGTTGATGGGGTCAACAATGTCTGGGTAAACCCCCTATAAGAAAGCTTCTTCTTTCTCATTCCTTCATCATATTTCATATACATAGCCCATTTTGTTCTTTTCACCTTAACTTCTTTATCAGTATTGGAATTTCTGATGACATCCTCAGGGAAAAACACCTGATGGGCAATGGTAGACCTGTTGATACCCCTTCTAATGTTATTTATAAAACCCTCGGGATCAAAGAATCTGACACGCTCCTGCTTCATCTTAAAAACATTTAATTTGTCATTCAATTTAACAAATCCTTCCCTGTTCATTCTGAAGTCAGAAAAAGCTGTTAGATAAGGGAAGAAAGATCCTTTTTTCTACACTGCAAGGTGAATGCTTTTTGACTCAACCAATTGCCAAATTACCTCCAAAAAAACAACCCTTAGTGGAACATACTTAGACAAAACATAAGGGCCAACAGGGGTACCATATACTCTCAAAACTGTACACTCCTCATGGAGGAAGAAATCTCCCCAATTGTGCTTAATTTCTAAAGCAGGCTTCCTTACTCCACATCTAAGGAACTCCAATAATGGGGCTGGGATTCTTGGTATATATGTCTGAAACTGTGTCAATACTGTGATCATAAAATAGTCTCTAAAAAACCTATAACTAGAATGAGAATCATGTTTGTCCCATATGTGAGTCCAGCATTGGACTGGTAGTAAATTTCCCATGTTGTCAACATGATTGATCATTAATTTAGGGCTCCATTTTATCTTTATTTTCCCCTGATGCAGGAACATATGACACAACAATGAAAACCATTGAAATTTGACTGGTTCCTTCTTACTCTTGATTTTTACCAGTCCATCATATATTTTCTTTTCCAGATAAGAAGCAAAATCAAATTGAACACTTTGAGATGGATGCTGAATGTCAGCATCCATGTAGGTATAGGCAATGGGATTCTTTCATTCTTGTCCTCCCCTAAAACTTGACAGAGTGCATAATACGTCTTAGCAAAGTAGCTCTCAAAAGAGTCCAATCTGAAGGGCTCTTTCTCACTTTGCAGAATTTTAACTGACATACAATTTGGTGCCTTCTCCCTAAACCTAGGCAGATATATGGTTCTATAACTGCTCCTATCCTTTGTGTATAGCATTTTGAATTTATCTGTATCAATTACTGTAGATGCAGCCAAACTTAGCTCAAAGACTATGGCAATAGTCTCTTTATTAATTGCCACCAAAACACCTCCATTTGCAACCCTAATTACTTTAGTTGCTTCATCATAATGAGAGACCATAGCTAGGAGTAGTTCAATTTCCTCAAATACATTGGTGACTACTAACTTTCCTAGGTCCTGCATCCATACATTTGACAATGGTGAGTGGGGATATCTTTTGCTCCACCAGTGGTAAAATAATGACCAGCCAGAAACAGGGATTTATGCATCCCTACATTCAAAATACTTATCGACCAACCCATCCTTGCATTTTGGGCCACTGACCTTTAATTTCTATGCATAGGAACTAGGGAGTTGGGCTATGAGGAACTCATGCAGGGCTTGTTTTTGGGAGGTGGAGGGAGCCTAGGCCTTAGGGGGATCCATTTCTTAACAATGATGCAAGGGCAAGGGTTTTCTTCTTTTTCTTATACATGGGCTGTTGTTTCTTTGTAATTTTAGATAGAAATTTGATTTTAAAACCTGGGTATTCTACATTCAAGCTTCAGAATAATTTTATGAGAGAAGAAAGGAAAGAAAAAACTAGGTAGTGGGAACAACAGAATGTAAGAGACAAGATGTATGCCACTTACTAGATTATTTCACACTCTCAACCTTGAGATGATGCTAGGTATGTCGTAGCGGTCACCAACTTCAATGCTTCAAAGCCTCAAATGTCTAAAATAGAAAGTGCAAAAGAACTGGAGCGTGAGTTATATAAGGATCACCATTAATTCTAGGGCCGAAATAAGTCACGTCCGCCATTACTCCCATCTCGCGCAAACTAGATTTGCAGAATCATTTGGTTCTTTCAGAATTTGAATACCCACCATTGGATCATGCAACACTGGCAGATATTGGATGGCCATGGTTGGCCTCAAAGATTTGACCCCATTTGACATGTCATGTGATGTCCACCAGGCCAATCAGGAGGTTCTATCTCATTATCCCTTGATAAAATAACAAGAAAGACATGCCATCAAAATTATGTCATCCCTGTCACGTGGTAGTTTTTCGC
Source organism: Cunninghamia lanceolata (assembly GCA_027924645.1). Taxonomy (NCBI): domain Eukaryota; kingdom Viridiplantae; phylum Streptophyta; class Pinopsida; order Cupressales; family Cupressaceae; genus Cunninghamia; species Cunninghamia lanceolata. Next base: position 8,195,576 of record BSBN01000445.1, read on the forward strand.
TATTCCACAGTCCAGTGGGGCACACTAATTTATGACCCAGCAGAATGGTGGAAAGATGCAGGCGCACCCAATTTGGCATACCTTTCTCCACCTGGACCTTATTTTGTAGCACATATGCCACATGTCACTTTTCTTCTTTTCCATGGATGTTTGGTAGAGAACTTAGATAGGAACCGCGGACCAGTGGAATCAATAGGAGATTTCTACGTACTCATCAGGGGTCCATCACACATGTTTCATATAGTTGATGAAAAATTCCAGATGGCTCCTTTCCGCGGTTCCACCATTGCCTGGTGGGACCCTTGATGAAACTCTGCAGAATGGCATAAACAATTGAGAAGTCTCTACATATTTGGTGGGACCCATTGTGTCTTAAGACCTGATGAAAGAAACTGGCCAGATGGCAACCTTTCGCTATTCTGCAGTTCCCTTTTTCTTTATTATTTTACTCTTAGCGAAAAAATGGAAGAAATCAAACTGCGCCACCTGTCAACAAAAGTTAGTTGGACCCGACCCTTGACATATTCATTTAAAACAACCTAGATCTACTAGGAGAAAGGGTCACGGGGTTGTTGAAGGTGTTACCAGCCAAAACTTTAGGAATAATAATAAAACATTTGATACGGGCCGATAAAATGTTTGCAAGGGGCCGGTAGACAATGTGTCTCGAGACATAACAAGGCAACTTAAAGAACTGAGCAACGAGTGATAGGTGGTCAACCTAAAAATAGAACAAAAGTAACTTTCACTATACGCAACCAAATGACACTAGGGTTTAGGGTTTAAGGGGCATTATTCAGAGCGTTTTGATTAGGCAAAACCCTAGGCCAGAGACCTCTATAACATGATAGTGTCAGATAGAACAAGAATTGCAAGAACCTGGAAAATTTTACATGGTTCCATTAGTTCCTTTTGTGTAAGTCAACTTTCTCTCACACCTAAGTATTATGGTAAACCTAAGGAGGGTATATTGAAGGCAATTTCCAAGCAATGGCTCCCTAAATTTCACTATTGGGGTAAGTTGGAGAAAGAAGACATTGAAGATGTATCATCATGGCTTTATAAAAAACAAGAAGAAATCAAAGCTCCTAAGTTGAACCTTGAGAACTATCTAAAAGGTCTTCATATCATTAAAACTGTCATGCCCACATTTCCCATGCGGTCACAACACGCATCACACGTGTCATGTCCACATGTGTCATGTGGTCATGACACAAAATATAAATTTTTTTCCCATGCTTCCCTAGAAACCCCCTCGCACGCGTGAGTGTGCTCGGTGGCGAACTCTTAGGGCGTATACAAAACAGTTGTCAATGGGGTACTACACCCACGTGCGCATACCCAAACGCAAGAAGGCCAACAAGGGGGTCATCGCGACGCTACAAGGGTTAAACTTACCAGACTGCTAAACCCTAGATTCCAGGAAAATCTGACAGCATAACGCCTCACGGGCGTGAGTGGGATTTATTATACTAACACTAATCTTATACGGAGTTTCCTGATAGGATTAAAAAATTCCTACAGCTCCCTAATTACAATGAATTTCACAGTTGATCTCCTTAATGGAGCATTTTCAACAAAGCCCGATCATCTGTTCTCTTTCATGTTTTCTAAAATTTAATATTAATTTCTCCTCCTTCTGATTTTAACATTTTCAACAAAGCTTGTTCATTTGCCCTCTCTTCTGTTTCTCTGAAATTTAATTTTGATTGTATTTCTATCACATTCTCTTTCCTATTTTTAAGTTTTCTTTATGTTTATCCTGCTTTTCTTCACGTTCTCTATCAAGTAGAGTTATCACTGCATCCTTTACATTATTCCTAATTTTTTTTATGTTTATCTTGCTTTTCTTGGTAAACCAGATCACTTAAACAGGGTTTACTAACTTCACTTGGTCAAGTCCTAGGCTTCCACTATGGTTTAATTTCTACGTTTGAGTTAATTTGATAATTAAATTGTCCCTAATTAGGTTTAACGGAAGGTCAAACTTACTTAGTTCTCTTAACCCATTTCGGAAATGTCATGCATTTTCTCCTCTTTATTTTCAAGGTTAACTTTTCTTTCCCTTTCTCTCTTATTTTTTTCTCAATTGGACGTTTACTCCATCTACAATTCGAGTTTACAGTGGCCACATATGAAATGCATATGATGGCTTGTTTGCATTTATAAAGATACACATATCTATATAAATGCAAATAAGCATATATATAATGTATATACATGCTTATTTGCATTTATAAAGATAGGTATATTTTTCTTTTCGTTTTCTTGTATTTAATATTTGTTTAAACTTCTGAAATACATTTTCTTTTAAATAAAATAAAATATATTTTTGTAATTGTCATTAATAATTCCCCTATTATGTTTTTCTTTTCTTTCAAAAAAAAAAATTCATAGCCTCCCTTTTTAAATTTTTAACAATTAATTAATATATATATATATATATATATATATATATATATATATATATATATTAATATTAATATTTTATAGTATTGAAAAGTTAGGTTTTCTTTTGTAAAAACCTAAAGCTTTATATATATATATATATATTTTTAAATAGGGATGAAGCCCTAAATCTTTATTCCCAAATTTATTGGTTGTGCCCTAACACATTTTTCATTGGTGTGTTTGCTTGATTGGCAGAGCAATGGAGGCGGTAGCGCTGGTAGGGCGACGACGGCGCTAGGGCGGAGGCGGATCTGTGTGTGGGTGGAGGCACAGAGGTGCATGGGCCGCGGAGGTGGAGTTCGCAGGTCGCAGGGGAATTAACGGGGGGTTGGGCGGAGGTATGAAGGTGGCTGCTATAGTAAGGGAGCACGGGGAGCAGAGGCGGAGCTCACGGGTAGTGGCAGAGGGTTTCACAGCGGGCCGCGGGTTACAGTCCGCAGGAGGTGGTTTGTATGACGATGAGGGTGTGGGGAAAGGCAGAGCCCCCACCCACATCCCACTACGTGGGGTGTGGGTGGGGGCTCAGCCCCTCCCCACACCCATTATGTAACCGACTGTGGTGGGGGGTTCAAACCCCCCCACCACCACTCTGTATATTCCTTTTTTTTATATAATTGTGGTTTAAACACAGAGAAACTGCGATTCAAGAATTTTATTTCCCATTAATTTTGGTATATAACAATTTAAAATATACTTATATATATATATTTAACACAATTACTCAATTCAAAGTTACTCACAGCTTCATTAAATTAATCACCTATCTGTAAAAAAAGTACAGAATTATATATATAATATATATATATATATTATTTAATTATTACTGTCAAATAATTTGCTAAAACAGAATAATGAATTAATTTATAGTGAATTTATATACAAATGTATTTTAATGCATCACTAAAATTAAACAGTATTTAATAGAAAATATATACAAGGGTAATTAAAATTTATTTTCCCTCTTATTCAAATTTAACTTTCAAGTCAATAAATTAAATCTAAAGTAGTAAGCATGAGATTAACTTCAATTATACTCGAATGCATAACTTTTATTCAAATTTCATTTTCTTTTCAAATGGCAAATTACAACTTTCTTATTTCAAAACTAATATTTCCACTAAGACATTCAATGAAATAAGTTTTAACAAACTTTATATTTTTCCATAGCAACTAACTTTCAACTTTACAAATAGGATTATAAGGAAATAGACAATTCTAATATCCTTTTAAAAACAATTTTCTTTTCTTAATCATTTCATAAATGGCAACAAAATGTAATAAACACTACAAATAAAATTATAATTACAATGAAGAGGATTCCCTCATAACTCAAAAATACCAAAATTACAACAATAGAAGGAGAAATCTCTCCTCTTGGGAATCAACAAGGATGAAGCTAACAAAAGACCAAGCTCTCCTTAACACTAAAGGAAAATAAAATATTTTCCAAGTTCAAGTAATCTTCTTCAAACTCCACAATAAGCTCCAATAACCTGCATATCACACAAGGGGAGAAAACACCACTCAACTTGCTCTCCTCCCTACCGTAGACCTGCAAGAGGGTCACCCCCGAACTAGGGAGAGTTTCCACACACCTAGAGAATCCAAACCACTCCACAACAAGGCAAAACAACACCCCAAAAAATACAAAACACCCATGGATAATTACACAACACAAACTCAACTAAAGTGAGTCAAAAGAGGGGTAGGAGAGTGGACACACTCAACTCTAGAGTGCCACCCTTCACAATATTTCAACACAAATTTACTCATGGCCTCAAGCCGTCATATTAACAAACTTTCCAAGCAGATAATATTTTGGCTCTCAAGCCACACAATAAATTGCTCAAAAACACACAAATGCCCTCAAGGCTTTCAACATCCCAAAACAAGGCATGAACTCGAGGAGGATCACTCCTCCCCTACCCCACACTTGATGAGCATTTCTCCCAAGTGGAAGAAGCTCTGTCAACATCCCAACAAAAATTTCCCCACAATAACAAAATTTACAACACAAGCAAAATAAACATTTTCACACATCCTTCATGCAACAATTAGAAAATACAAAGGAAAGGCCTTGAAATCCAACCTTAAAAAGCCCTTTAATGGATGAAGATGATGTAGAGCTCCTCTAAAGTCTCCTCCAACCTAAGCCACCAAACTTCCTCTAACCTTTTTCTCCCAAAAGCAATTTTCAATAAACAAAAATCCTCAAAATTCAACAACCCTTCTCCCTATCCCAAGTGGGATTAAAATAACCCCACCCGTGAGCTTAGAGGAATGGTGATACTTGTCACCTTCTCACTCTTCCTCCAAACCACTATTGTGTCCCAAGGGATGGGTGTTGACACATGTCACTCACCCATCCCCAAAGTCTTCCTTATCCCTTACCACATGTCATCTCTCTTACACATGGGAGAGAAAAGGGGAGTGAAAGAGGGAAAGGGTGACACATGTCTCCCCTTCCTTCCTTCTCATGAAGGACCACACAACTCCATGGGGACTCTCACCAATTGTGAGGGAGACTTGAAGTCAAGTCCTCCACAATTGGTGGGTCTTGGAGTCATCCCTAACCTTGGGAATTGAAGAGGGATGGGCTTGAGTGTTGGTACCACTCATCCTATCCCTCCCATACCTCCAAATTCGTCACTTAACTTCACTGTGAAGTTAAGGTGACCATACGGAGGTTAACCAAGGGTTACCCAAGTCAAAAGGGACCCTAGACCCATGGGGTATAACCCAGGGTCAATTTCAACCTAGTTAGGACACCCAGGGTCAAGTTAAGATACAAGAAAAGGGTCTCAAAAATTAAAATTTAAAATAAAATTCAAATACAATTCCTACAACACATATCATAATTCAAATTTACAAGAGGGTAGACCTAACCCATTCAACCTCATGCAATACAAAATTACAACATTAAATCAAACACAGAGTTGATCTCAGTTCCTAGTGGAACCAGATTGGCTTCACAAGGGATTACAACATAAGGTGTGGAATAATCTCTTGTATCTGTGGTTTTGTTAGAAATACCTGCGCACTCAATTTCAAAGTTAATTTCCACATATAATATCATAGCCGAAGCAAATTTAATACATGCATTCCTAAAACATACCATAGTTCTCATAAACATAATGAAATCACCTTATAATTTTCTTTCTAACATCACCCAATTAGTTTTCCTGTAATGTAAACATTAATCAGACACAAGAAAAGGGTCTCAAAAATTAAAATTTAAAATGAAATTCAAATACAATTCCTACAACACAAATCATAATTCAAATTTACAAGAGGGTAGACCTAACCCATTCAACCTCATGCAATACAACATTACAACATTAAATCAAACATAGATTTGATCTCAGTTCCTAGTGGAACCAGATCGGCTTCACAAGGGATTACAACATAAGGTGTGGAATAATCTCCTGTATCTGTGGTTTTGTTAGAAATACCTGCGCACTCAATTTCAAAGTTAATTTCCACATATAATATCATAGCCGAAGCAAATTTAATACATGCATTCCTAAAACATACCACAGTTCTCATAAACATAATGAAATCACGTTATAATTTTCTTTCTAACATCACCCAATTAGTTTTCCTGTAATGTAAACATTAATCAGACATCACCCAATTAGTTTTCCTATAAAATAAACATCTATCTAACATCACTCAATTTGTTTTCTCTTAAAGCAACCATCTATCTAACATCACCCAATTAGTTTTCCTTTAACATAATAAGGTTTAGTAGTTCAAAAATTTGGGATCAACAGTCCCACAAATATAAAAGTATCAGCAACAGTAAGGTAAATAGTCACATGAACAGAATGAAAAAGGGTAGGCCTCACAAAAACATGGGATATAAAGGTGAAGGTGGTCTTGGTCGTCAAAGCCAAGGTATCATTGAACCTATCTTTCAAATTCCTAGAGGTAATCATGGAGGGTTAGGGTATGGATCTCCTGTGAATGTGTCGCTAAAATCCATATATACTCTTGATGAAGTTAGTGAATCTCCCCCTTTGTCCAAAAACCTTAATGTAGACATCCAAGAAGACTCTTCATTTGATCTAAAGAACATTTTCCAAGACATGTCTATTTGTACCATAACGTCAAAGCCATCCACATCTCAAACCCATTGTGTTGACCTCGTATATCCTCAACTCATTGATTGGGACCAACAAGGACCCCCCTCTTTGGATCTTTTTCAAAATGATGAAACAATTGTAGAATTTATGGGTCTTAGGGATGGAATTCCCTTAGGTGATCATAAAGCAGGTTTTTATATAGAATTGGATGCCAAGGCTTATTTTGGTGAAGATGCTAGAAGTAAAATCTATAATATGGAATCCTATGACAAAGTAGAAGAGAATGTAGGACTTCCAACTATGGCTCAATATCCAGAAAGATCCCCTATTTTAGTGGAAGAAGCTCAAGCAATTAATTTAGGTACCCAAGAGGACCCTAAAGTCACCTTCTTTGCATCATCTTTATCCCCCCAAGAAAAACAAGAATTTACAACTTTCTTTGAAGGAAGAAAAATCAATTTTGCATGGTCCTATTTAGATATGCTAGGTCTTGATCCTACCTTAGTGGTGCATCATTTGACAGTTATGCCTAATGCAAAACTAGTAAAACAAAAGCTCCATAAGATGCATCCCCAAATAGCTCTCTTGGTTAAAGTAGAACTTCAAAAACTATTGGATGTGGGGTTCATTAGGACTATTGATTATCTTGAGTGGGTCTCCAATTTGGTTCCGATCACCAAGCCTGATGGGGGCATTAGAGTTTGCACAGATTTCAGATATTTGAATAAGGCATACCCTAAGGATGACTTTCCCCTTCCTAATATAGATATCATTGTGGACCTAACCGCTGGCCATGAAATGCTCTCTTTAATGGATGGATTTTCTGGTTACAACCAAATCAAAATAGCTGTTGAGGATCAACATAAGACTGCCTTTACATGCCCATGGGGAACTTATTGTTGGAATGTTATGCCCTTTGGCCTTAAAAATGCAGGGGCCACTTATCAGAGAGCCATGACCACCATTTTTCATGATCTCTTTCACACCATTATGGAGGACTATGTGGATGACCTTTTGGGAAAGTCAATAACAAGGGAAAGTCATTTACAGGTCCTAGAGCCAATTTTTGATAGATTAGAAAAATATAAAACTAGATTGTATCCTAAGAAATGTGTCTTCGGGGTCACATTAGGAAAGTTGCATGGATACATTGTTTCATGCAGGGGAATTGAGGTGGATCCTACTAAATTCAAAGCCATTGTAGACATGAAACCCCCATCTAATCTAAAGTAATTAAGGAGATTACAAGGAAAATTACAATCCGTTAGATGGTTCATAGCTCAATTAGTGGATAAATGTCATCCTTTTACTCATTTGTTGCATAAAGATGTGTCCTTCCAATGGGATGCTAAATGTCAACAAGATTTTCAACAATTAAAAGAATATCTTATGACACTCCCTATCTTAATGCCACCTATCCAAGGTAGACCCTTGTTATTGTATATCTCCACCACTTTAGCAGCTCTAGGGGCAATCCTTGCTCAACATGATGATTATGGAAAGGAAAGAGGTATCTATTATGTCAATAGAACTTTGGCGGGTTATGAACTAAACTACACCTTCATAGAGAGAACTTGTTTAGCAGTTGTTTTTTCTTCTCAAAAACTTAGACACTACATGCTAAATCAACAAACAAAACTCATATCAAAAGTGGATCCTCTTGAGTTTCTCTTGTCTAAGGCAGCCCTAACAGGTAGGATGGCTAAATGGTTCATGATGTTAAGAGAATTTGATATTGATTATGTGGATAAAAAGGCTATTAAGGGTCAAGTTATAGCATATCAGTTAGTAGATTCTCCATTACAAGTGGATCACCCCATAGTATTAGAGTTTCCTGATGAATCAATCTTTGCCATGGAATCATCATCTTTATGGAAATTATATTTTGATGGATCTTATACCAATCATGGATTGGGGGCATGAATTCTTTTTGTTACCCCTCAAGGAGATTGCATACCTAAATCATACTGCTTAGCTTTCCCATGCACAAATAACATAGCAGAATATGAAGCTCTAATATCAGGACTAAGAACAACTATTTCATGGGATATCAAGTAATTTCAGGTTCTAGGGGATTCTCAATTGGTCATTACACAAATAAATGAAGAATATCACACAAAGGATGAGAAGATATGGCCTTATAAGAAAATGGTAGATACATTAAGGGAGCATTTCAACACGATCACATTTGAACAAGTAGCAAGATTAAGCAATAGGGTTGCGAATGCAATGGCCACTATTGGATCTCTTTTGGACATGCCTCATAGTGATAGGCACTATGAATTTCTAGTTGAGCAGATTTTCATACCAGCTTATGAAATATCAAAATCAGAAATGGTGTGTGTCCTTGTTGGTCCTAATTCCCCTTGGTACCAAGATATCTACACTTACCTTCGTCATAACACTCTTTCACCCAATCTCTCTAGTTTCAAAAAGTGAAACTTTATTCATCGATCCACTCACTTTACCATCCTTGGTGATACCTTATACAAATGAAGCCTAGATGGTATTCTCCTTATATGTTTAAACCTTGAAGAATCCCAAACCTCTTTACAAGAAGTACATAAGGGGATTTGTGGGGCACATTCTAGTGGGTTATCCCTAGCAAGGAAGTTGTTAAGAACATGATATTTTTGGCCAACTTTAGAACAAGATGCACATGAATTTGTAAGGAGATGCAAACAATGTCAAAAACATGGAGATTGAATACATCACCCACTCAAGAGTTACAACCAATCACTACTCCTTGGCCTTTTTCTCAATGGGGACTCGACCTTGTGGGTAAAATTCACCCTCCTTCCTCCGATGGCCATAACTTTATCATAATTGCCATTGAATACTTCAGAAAATGGGTAGAAGCCATTCCCTAAGCCAATATTATTAGCAAGCAAATATCCAAATTTATCCTCAATTATATCATTTGTCGATACGATATCCCATCCACCATTATTACTGATAATGGTAGGCCCTTCAAAAACCAAGATGTCCATGAACTTTGCCGCACCTTCAATATCCAACACCATTTTTCCACACCTTATTACCCGCAAGGTAATGGTCAAGCTGAGGCTTCGAATAAAACTATCCTCAAGATTCTCAAGAAAACAATCAATGACGCTGGCCGTGATTGGCACTTGCAACTTAATCCAGTTTTGTGGGCCTATCGAACTAGTATCTATACCCCTACTGGAACCACTCCTTATTCACTTGTTTATGGAACCAAAGCCATTTTTCCCATTGAGGTTGAGCTCCCCTCTTTGAGAGTGTCATTGAAGCATGTGATTGATGAAGAAGAATATCGAGTTTCTAGATTGCATGAGTTGGACGTCTTAGAAGAGAAGCGTTTGTATGCTTTAAATCATTTGCAGTCATATCAGAATAGGTTACAAAGAAGTTACAACAAAAAGATCAGAGTTAGAATATTTGAACCTGGTGATTTAGTACTTAAAGAAAATTATAAGAATCGACAAGACAGAGCGAAGAAAGGGAAATTTGAGCCTAATTGGCTTGGGCCTTTTGTGATTATAACATCATATGGATCAGGGGCATATCACGAATTGGCAACTCCTGAAGGGGAATCTTTGGATGAACCTATCAATGCCATGCACCTTAAGAAATTTTATGCTAAAACCTTTAGAACATAAAATGGTTGGTGTGTACTATTCCCACCTTGTGTCTTGTACCTTTGGCATCTATGTTTCCTCCATCCTTTGGTTTATCATTGTCTCTTTAGTATTACATTATTACGAGCATGTCCTTAGTATATGGTTACACATATGGATCCTTGAAACAAATTTAAACAACATTCTAAAAGCTAATATCCTAACTTTCAAACACAAACAATACTGATAAGCAAGAAGCCTTGACCTTAAAAACAAATCCTTGTAACTTAAATTAATCTCCTAACTTTATCTAAAAAGCCAAATCTTTCAAAAATCCAAATCCAAATATCAGAATCATGATGCCTTAACAGAATATATCTTTCCTATATCAGGATATCATCTAAATCTTAAGCTTAATAAATTGGCAAACAACATTGTGATGTTTTTAACTTATTTTATTTGGGGACTTTTTGGGGCCATTTATGTTTTCTTTCTTTTAGTGACGTGTGTGTTGGTTAGAATGTTGCTGAGAAATGTTGAAGAATGTTGTCTATATGCATAAAATCATTTTATTGTCATGATTATCTTCTTTTATCTTTATCATTTATCATTATCATTTTTCCTATTTCTTATCCTTTATCTTATTTCATACCTTTGTGTTTTTAGTGTTTTATCTTTTATCATCTTGTCATTTGTATCCTCTTATCTTATACTTTAGATGATTTTATCTATTTATCCTATCTTTGTTTTATCTCTTTATCTTATCTTTGTTTTGTATTTTTATCTCTTTATCTTATCTTGTTTTATGTCACATTTTGAGGAAGCTTGACGATCTCTACACCATGATGTGTATGAAGGAGAGTGAGGAATGGGGACATGAGTGCATGTGTATGTGTGTATGTAACCGCTCTATGATGAAAAAGAAAGTATAACAAAAAGTATCCTAGATGGATTTATTCTATTCTATGAAGGAAATATCATGAGTGCAAAATCATCCATAACTTATTCATTTTCATTTTTATCTCAACCTTTTCATCTTATATACTTTGTCTTGAAATTAACATCCCTTCTTTTCGAAAGTTTGCCTTGTGTCCTCCAAGTCAACCTCCCGAGGGGGCATCATCACCGGGGCATTCTTTCAGCATTTTCTTCCATCTTTTTCTTCAGTGTTCTTTGATACAATGCCACATGGTTAGGGCATTATATCAAAGAGAGGCAAAATGTAGACACCCAAAAATAACATAAGACACTTATTTTGCCTTGTCGACTGCCTTCTGTAATTCTCCCGATTTCTCTTATTTGATTAAATCTAATTCTTCTTCTATTTCTTCTGAAATAATTAAATAATTTTAATTATTTTATTATATCTAATTATTCTTCTAATCCAGTAATTTATCCTCTTTCTAAAAATAATATTAATTATTTAATTATTAAACTATTTCTTGAAATAATTAAATAATATTTAATTATTTATCTCTACTTCATCCCTCATCAAATAAATAATATTTATTTATTTTCTCTATCATCTTCATAATTAAATAAATAATATTTATTATCTCTCTCAATTATTTCCTCTCATGATTCAATAATAAAAATTATTTAATCTAAAAATCTTCTCAAGTCAAATTAAATAATTCAAAAATTTATTTAATCTCTCAAGTCAAATCAAAATAAATATCTCAAATTTGTTCAATCTCAAATCTTCATGTTGCTTTTTTAAATCAATTCAAATATCCTATTTTATTTTCTCTAAATATCTTATTTCTCACATGTGTTTGAATGAACAAATAACAATAATAAAATATTATTATTTCAACACATGGTTATTTCTTCTCCACCACTCCAAATCTGACTTTGAGTTCCCAAAACAATCTACACAATTTTTAAATGGAACTCAAAATCAAATCTTTTTGATTTTGAACTTAACTTAGCCATCTCAAATAAATTTCCTTAAATTTTGAAATCAACTATTGAGTGAACTCATTCAAATCCCTCAATTCGTGGATATGATTCCTTTTTTTTCTCTAGCTTGTTGTCTTATTCATTTTCAGCCATTGATTGTATTTTGAGTTCCTTTTGATCTTGACCATTCATCATTTTCTATAAAACCTATATAAGAACGTGAAATCTAAGCTATTTTAACATCAGTCCTAAATTGCAAACTTACACTGTCGTTTTGACTTTCAAATTCTTGAGGCATTTTTCAATCATTTGATCATTCATCCAAGCACTCGAAGCACTCTATCATCCAAGCTATTACGTTATGCATTTCTGAGAGCCATCATCATGAGGATCACGAAGTTTAACAATAGAGTTGTTTCAGTTTGATTGTAGATAGTTTTGTGTTACATTCATAGTCCATCTTGATTTATTAAGTACGTATATTTGTAGTTTATATTTTTGTATTTCATTGATTTAGATACTTTGTTGATCTAACCACATTTCTAGTAGTACATTTTGGGATCACCCAAGTATGTAATCAAAAAGAGCATAACACAATGTATGCCCCCACCTTAAAGTGGTTGCTAACTCCTATTAGGGAGAAATTTCTTTAAGGTAGAATAAGCTACAAAAAAAAGTTACGAGAGATTTCTAGAAGCACATGCCCATATGATGTGTTCCTAAAAAACTACATCACGACAAGGGGTTGCCCCCACATAAGGTAAATTGAGGTGATGCTGTGAGAATGATACATAATGACTTGTGTAGTCATGGTATGACGCCAAGCATAGCAACAAGGTGCCACATAAATCAAATCACACAATAAAAAAACAAGTTAGATTGAATAATATAAAGTACCAACACAAAGGGATCTACTTGATTGGTGTCAATATATGAATGGTTGTATAATAGGATTATAAATATTTAGAACTATCATCATTTGCCAGTTGGTAGAACTATGGAGACAAAGGAAGAAATATCATGCATGAAATCAAATAAAAACCTTGGGTCAACAAGGAAGAATGCCAAACCATCCTACGCCTTGCATCGTCCCCAAAAGAAACAATAATGCAACTTATGACATATAGAAGAATGATGATACAAATAGAGAGAATGTCACAATGGATTCTGGTCCCTTTGTATCCTTGCACCTACAAGGGTATCAAGGGTCATCCAAAGAGATCTTAACAACAACAACATAAATAAAGCATCATGCAACACATTACGGGGGAAAACAATCACATGCACTTATGACACAATAGAAATAGGGGCCACACTTTCAAGTTGTCCTAAAGAAAATCATCCTCCTCCCAATCTTGATCATCACAAATTTGGGAAGGTGGATAAGATGCAAGAGGAACTATAACTAGTGTGGTGTAAGGAACAAGAGCCATACCTGTATCATTATTATCTTCAGATTTACTATCAGAATATAGCATGATAGGTTCCGCTGCGAGTTGTGAAGCATTATTCTTCACTAGAGGAGACAAGGCACTAGTAGATGTATCTTTTGCATCCATCGGTGATAGATGCTTGTGAGGAGAAAGATTCTCCTCTCATGTGGCAAGGCGAGCCATAGCACATGGATGCTTCTTTCTTTCTCTTGTAATTTTATTTCTCTTAGCTTTATTTGTGATGTTTGTTAAGGGAACTGTAGTATCTTCCAATGTGGGTTCCTTTTCTTCCTTCGCTTCAGGAACATTAGAAGAAACAAGAGGAATCACCAAAGGTTGAGAGACCATGGGGGGAGGGTTCTTCAATGTGGGCTGCTCTTCCTTCTCAACTTGTGAAACAAGTGGAAGTACTTGGGCATCCATAAGCAGTTGAGAAACCTCAGGAAATAATACACGTGCAACTAATTTCTTTCCACTAGTCTCCACAGAGGAAGGTAGGGCAAAAGTAATATTGCAATTGTGGGGAGGTCTATTTTTGGCTTAATGGTTGCCTCATTGTTCTTGAAGGGATGGTGGAGGGGGAACCTTAGCATATCTACCAGATGCTCGGGGATGGAGAAGAACCTTCGATTTAGGCTTAACGTCATTTGCCACCTATGGGATAGGGGGAACTAATGTCGTAGCCTCAGAAGATCAAGGAGGTTTAGGGACATCACAAGGAGGTATGTTACTAAGTGACAATTCTGCAATTTTTTGTGCTTTAAATTTTTGATATGACAAAAAGAATGAATCCTCTCTAGCTCGAGCAATTCCAACTGGTTTTGGCTAGAAGTGTTGTGTAGTCTCACAACATGTCCCATTTTTCCCTGGCAAAATGAGGACCCAACTTGATTTTCTATGTTGGTTTGTTTGTTGCTCATTTTGGTGGTAATGATAAAATGTCATGACACCTTAGAGATGAATTCAAGCCAAATTTAAAGTGGCAAAATATCCCATGTAAAGGTCATGGATGGGTAGAGGGAAAAGTTCTACTCAAGATTGCCTCTTGAATCATGTGAAAATTCATTGAAATGAACAAGTTATGCCCATCTGACATTTTGGTCAACTAGACATTTTCAATCAACTGGACGTGGACATTAGCGAAGCATCCATGTCATGTCCGGTATCCATATTGGGTTTTAAATCCTTTAAAAAAACACCTGGACCCGAAAGTAAACTTAAATATAACTTGCTCATTGCCCAACTAAACTAGACATTAGCGCGTCAGATATATCCATATCCATGTCCAAATCTAGTGTAAGCTGTCAAATTTATCCCGATGAGAAGAAGTATCACTAGACTGGATATTTTGTACCAGACATTTCCATGTCTATATCTATATCCATGTCCACATCCTATCCAAAGTTTGGTAAGTTTTGCGCCCGCGCATAACTTGTTGACTTTTCAACTGGACATTTCACAATGGACATTTCATAATGGACATTTACAAATGTCCTGACCTTCACAACCAAATATGAAGATCAAATCATCCATTATCCTGGTCAACAAAGGTTGACTATGATGGTAATGATGTCACCTGATGGAGTTGACACTATGACTTCCACCTGACTTTGGTCAAAGTCAAAAGGATATTTCAACCAGACATTTCAAATAGGATATTAAGGTTCATATATCCATTTGTTCCTTAGCATTAAACTCCCATATTGTGAGTTATTTTTTTTCGTTGGGATTTAAATTTAAAAATATAAAATCTTGCCCAACTGTCATTTTTTCCTGCCTCTGAATAGTAATTGCTCAGGTCAACTCTAGTGAACATTTAATGCATTTCTACACTTAAAAAATTTCATGAATATTAAAAGCAATTTTCAACACATTTGCTAAATCACAAATCATTCTAATAGATCTGAAGAGCGAATTTGTAGAGTTATCCCTAAGAGTGAGTTTGTAGAAGTTAAGGTGAATCAAGCAGCTGAGTAAACAAAAAATGCAAGGGTAAACAGGCATCCTCCTCCACACAGTGTAACCAAGGTGATATCTCATTTGTCAAGTACGTATAAGACACAATCCTTCTTTGTTGGTGGTTATATTAATTTCTTTACAAAAGGTTAACATAGTTTACCTAAGGTAAATTCTTAGTTTCATCTTGCTATAACTAATCTCGTATTACTTTGCAAGATCATGAATAGTTTGCATCCTTTAATCCCAATGGAACTAATTACAGGTGTTTGCATCATGCAGGACAAAATGATGAAAAGACAAAAACAACATGATGATGAATTAAAAAAACCAATGGGCCCCACTCCTGGTGGGATATGGAGTAAGTTTAGACAAGCGTTGTATACCCATTGCGGGAAAGTAGATTTAGAAGTTTCAGGGCAAGGATTCAAGCTTGCAAGGATGATCCCACACTCAAGATCATCATTACCATTGGAATGTATCATGCAACAGGATTCCCTTATACCATAGATGCCCTGGAATTGGTGATAGAGTGCACACAGAAGTATAATCGTGTTAGTAGGAAGGTGGAACATTAGGGTAGGGTTTACGTTGATTTCTCGGCAAAGGGGATTACAGAGACTTTTAGACATCCATGGAGTCAGAATGTCTTTGAAATAGATCTAAATTCCCTATCAATAGAGTACAACTCCAATGTCACAGGATACTACAAGGTCATGCACACTTCTTGGATGGATCGACGACTAGGCCGAAGGCAGTCTCCAAGATGTCATAAAATCTCTATAAATTTGATTTCAACCCTAAAGTATAGTATATGATCACCCTACTAAACTGAATGGTTGGGAAAGAGGATTCTGGATCATTAGATTTATGGATGTTAGGCCTCATCCTCTTTGTGAAGGATGTAGGTGATGTAGTGCATTGGGCACAATTAATTAACAACTCCTTGCATGATGGGATGATTGGATGGAAGAAGAAGAAGCAGAGGTTCTTCACGACCTCCTATGTGGTATACTCCTGTGCATATTGGTCCCAATTTGATGGAATTTACACAGTTGGGAAGCTTGGCAGAAAGCAAGGAGAACAAATGGTGTAGGAATATTACCCACAACTGGAGAGAAAGTAGTCAGTTGTGCACTACAAGAGGGTTAATGACTACTTTATGATGTCGCTGGTCTGGTTAATGGACAGAGATAGATCCAAAAGGATTTCAATGGATGCACAAGGGTGTTAGAACACAAGGATATACTGAGAGGGGGGTGAATCAGTATATATCAAAACTTATTCTAGTTTAACATTATCAATCAAAACTTCTAACTGCTTTAATCAGAAGATCAACAAATTAAACCAATTAAAGCACAACACATAAGAACACAACCACAACACCATATTTATGTGGAAAACCCAAGAAGAGAAAAACCACGTTGAGCAAGATGCTTGGATCTACTATCCAAATCTAGCCTCACAAATGAAAAAAGATTAAAAGATTATTTATGGGCTACAACCCAAAGGAAGCTGCAACTCCTTGAAATACAATATAATAGCACTTACAGAATGAGGCTACAACTTATGAATATTACATCCAATAGATATTATAATAAAAAACACCTCCGCATCATCTGCACACTTCACTTTGTCACAAAACCTTACTTTCTCTGCACATCGAACACTGCTACCTTCAACACACCTTCACAAACATACATCTATTCTCACATCTTCGCATATTCTCACACACTCTTACTTTCCTCAACAAACAAGATCTTTCATTTATACCTTCCGCAAATTACAAAATCTTTCTCCCATGTCAGGCAAGATGAAACGTGTATTCATGAAACATGCAAGGCCACATCAAGTTGACATCCAAAAGATGTAGAAAATCAATGTGTTTTAATCCAAGTGATAACTAGGACCAATTCTTTATTAACACATTCTTCCAAGAAGGTGCACACTTCAAATCATCTGACGGGAACATCAAAACATAAGAAGTTAGCATAACAAACACTTATTCTTCCACACAATAGCTCTAGACCTAAAGCAGTACTGAAGGGATCAATTAACATCATGTGGATCATCACACAAGTAATATAAGACTTACACAAACCTTCTTAAGGGAACCCGATCCTGATGTTCGTCCTCTATCCAATAACCCAGAACCGGCAATGTAAAGGAAGTTCCTGTGGGACCTCGAGACCCACAAGAACTTTGGAACTTTTTCCAAAGTTCTAGGTTCCTCCGTGACCCCGATCCCCACCATCAAAAAAGATTCTTCTAAGTCTGAAATCCTTCTGGACCCCTTATTCTTTCACGACAAATTTGTAGGGGCAAATAAGTGACTTTTTGAGTAAAATTTTGAGATTATGGCTCAATTTTTCATGAAGTTTCGGGTCAACTTTTTGTTTTTGACCTTGGTCACTTTTGGTTCGAACGGGACTTCGGGTCTCGCTGGCACCTTGGCACCAGTTCTTGGGTGCCAGGTTCTCCCTTTGTCCCGCCACCCGCCAAGGGCCCAGAAACGCCCAGAAACACAGGAAACGTGCCAGCTACTCTCCAAATCACCATTAATGCGAAATGGGTAGTTGAAATTGATGTTTTTATTGCGGTAGGTGGAGTTGTTGGCTTTTTCCCTCCCAATTTTCCATCAAATTCGAGTTGTGAAGGCTATAAATATATGATTGAAACTCATTTCAAGGGTTGGTTTTTTGGTGGTGGTTGGAGGCTTTGCAGGTCCAGAAATGTTTCTAGGGCTCCAAATCATGCCATGTCTTGCCGTAGAGAAGTAATGGAGTAGTTTCACATATGAAAGATAGTGTGCTACAGGGATTGTGCAGATAATGTCTCCATGTTTGTTTGTATGCATTTAAGGTTTTCCTCTTATCACATTTGCTGATAAGTTTGTATTGGACATTTGAAAATGTGACAAAATTTTAATTATATTACAAGCTTTGTAATTGTCATTTGTTCTCTCCATTTGAATACATGCTCATTCTAGATAACTAAGTATGTTTGAAGCACAAAACTTGCAATCTAATACAGCATATGCTTAGATCAATTTTATTTGTTTCCTTTCCTTTGTTTTCTTTTCTGTTACCTGAGACTCTGTAGCCCAGTTGGATTTGCACTAGTCTTGGCTCCATCAGACCAATCTCATACCATTTAAAACAAACAAACATTTACCAGTGGTTTAGGGGAAGGACCATCATTCCTGTGCATGTATACTTGCACAGTTTGTATCAGCTATATAGGGAGTTTTGTGACAACCAGTTGTTCTTGGTTCAGTCAAAATTTCGAGATCAAGATAACAAGTTGGGTTTGGTTGTTCATTGGTTTTTAGTTGTTCATGTTGTTTGAACTCAATTCCTGTTAAGGTATGCCCCTTGGAATATCCCTCCAGAGTTAGCTGAGCTCGAAGTACAGGAGATGAAACCCACTCCTGTAGAGTTGACCTTAAACCCTCCACGTTCTATTGATGGACCGATTATGCTAGCATGACGACAACCCTGGCCTTGCGAGTGTGATTCTATTCTAAGAAGTGGAGTTGTTGGGCCCACAAATAGATGGACTAACAAGACCATTGAACTACTTTTCTAGAAGCCAAGAGCTACATGTAAGTACAATGGAGTTTCAAAACTATGCATATTTTTTTAGGCTGGATGAGTCATGACCGATGGAGTTTGTTTGCAAGTAGTAGAAATGATATGGGATAACAAGATCTCATCCATGAGCACATACCCACATACAAATATATATATATATATATATATATATATATATATATATATATATATATATATATATATATATATATATATATATATAACTAATGCAATTCTCAACCCAAGGACCTAAGCCTTTCAATCTCATGCTTAATTTTTTGGTAAATCGCCCCAGTTGGCAAAATCTCTTTTATAGTTTCCCTACAAGGTTCTTTCATTGATAAACCCATAAAAATTTCCAAACCTCATATATGTTTCTCAAAAAATTGTCCACATCTTGTAGGACAATGTAGTAGGAAAAGGAAATAGTAGCTCAAAAGACTTGCATAGGACAATTGTGAATGCACTACCAACCCACAAGATTACACTCCAAGCTTGTTAAAATGAATCCACACTTCACACACATTTGGAAATTTGAATACTTTTAATGAATGTCATTTAAATGTTTCAAATATCTCTTGAACAGGATTGCTAACATCCATTGTAGGCTTAACATTCCTTCCATTGATATGAAGTTAAGAGCAGACCACAACATTATTTGCACACGCTTTCAAACTCGTGGTACTGAATATATACCTTACTTTGTTTGAATTATTTGAGCTCTTGCAATGACAACCATTACAAATGGTTCAAAAGCCACTTGTACAGGTATGTGCACTGTTAGCTCAACTTCAAACAATTAAAGAATAAGAAGTTGATCCTTTTAACTCTTATGCACTCTTTTGTTTGGACCAACGACTTAAATCAAGAAGTTTATTTAATGTTCCCTTTGAATTCCTTGCTCCTTGCCATGGGCCCACCACATTTTCTCATATCACAATGGAAAAAAAACATATTTTTCACCATTTTGCGGGCTAGAAAATGATTGTGGGATAACAAATTGCCCTTATTAGTCCCACTGCCCACAAATGCATTTAATCATTTTGACCACACTATAGGGGCCCACGAATGAAAATTACTCCTCATTTATGGTACAAGTGAAAATGAGGGAGACAATACTCATGGCACATAAAGTTTAAAAAGAATTAAACTTGGTGCTTTAATTTCCCACCCAATTACTACAATCACAAACTTACTCAAGAGGATATACAAGGAATATGTGATTTAAAAAATCTCCTTCAACAACACCCATGGGACCAAAAACAAGGAACACAATCATTGTACCTAACACTTGAGGGCCAAATTTCAAAATTTTGATAATAAAGAACAAGAACCAACACTTCTTACTAATGCAAGGAATTGCTCCAAGTCCAAGTTAGAAACATACCCAAATGTCAATTCACGAGTGTTCATGGAGCTACCCAATCTAGATTCAAGTAAACAATCAAGCAAAAATTGGCAATCTTAATATACTCTAGTCCAATATTTATAGAACTACATACATATCTTACAACCCTTTTAGTTGCCTTCAATGTGTGTTTCTAGGTTCTATCATGAACTTGTAGAGATAGTCCACATAAATATCCTAGACATAGTCAAGTATTTGTTAGATAATTGAGGGCCCCAATCAATTGTTATTAGAGAGATTCATTCACCTTTCTAAAGTATGATATTAAAAGTTGCAATCCTAGCTCCATGGGTATCATAATTGCTTTGCAATAATCATAAATTTTTCAATCAACTTCTTGGCATTCTTTGTGAATCGAAAACATGATTCTTAGTCTACCTTACCTTCAAGCCAAGGCAATAATACAACTATCCAAGATCTAATATCATTTCAAATGACTCATTAATATATTGCTTCCTTCACTACTTTAAATGATCACAATATCATCAACATAGACAATCATTTGACAATCTTTGTGCCCTTTGGATGTGCAAGTTGTAATCCAAAAGACTACTAAATTTGTTTGTGTTGGTGTTCTTTAATCATGTACCGCCACAAGAGGTACTTACCTCCACTTGCACAATTATCATATCAATCAAAACACTCAATGGTCCTCAAGTCAAACTGCAAATCCTTCAATTTGGTTCATAATACATTTTTTCCTAGATTTACCCATTCATAAATGCACTCTCCACATCCATCTAGTGGATGTGCCATCCAAGTTGTCACAATAAGAATGCAAGTCTAATGACTTTTGTCTTGGCATTGATGCAAATATCACCTAATAGCTAATTCCTTCTTTGTGGAGATAATATTAAGCAACCAAACAAGTTTTATGTTTGTTAATGGTACCATGTACCTTATATTTTGTTCAAAACACCCATTTGCATCCAATGGGTTTCTGCCCTACCAACGTATCGACAAGCTTGCAAGTTTGATTACATAATGAGAGCATCCTATTCTATTTGCATTGCTTTAGTCCATTTCTTCACTATAGCATTGAAAATCTTTAAGTGCTGAAAAGTTCTAGACTTATTCTTCAAGAAATCTCTAGCATCTTTACATAGTAATCAACAATGAACAAGTATCTAGGGCCACTGAAAGTATTGAAAATGGTCCACATAGATCACTACGATGGTCCACATAGATCACTAAGAACTATGCCAAGCGCAATCATCGTAATATGTGATTTTGACACTTTCAGAGTTCATATTGTTGCTTCTTACCTGGTAAAACAAATTTTGCTAGTGCCCCTCATAGTTGATAACCAATGGAACATTTTTTGCTTTCTTTAAGCCATTAGGTAAGCAAAACTTAAATACCCAAATTGCTTATGTCATAAGGAACTCAATTGAGCCCCAAATATAGGGAGAGCTCGGTGTTGTTGAGTAGGTATGGCATTTAAGATAAATATGCATCCTTAGAAAAATTCTTCAACTGTAACTTCGTTGTGTTAGGACTTATCTCGGATCAAACAAAACCTTTGACCTTCACATCAAAATCAACATACGAATTGATATCAAGTGTTTGACTAGCTACATACCTTGGGCTTCACAGTGTATGTGCCTAGGAAGAGATCTCTATTAAACAAGCCTCTAAATAGGTGAATGTACGAGGCCTCTATAGAGCCTACGTTGAGAGGACAATATGCAAGGCAAAAATTGAATATGGTAACATGCCAAAGCAAGATGTAAGGCTATATGCAAGAGCAATATGTTACAACTAGTAATATAAATTTAATCAAACTAGCATGTATGGATAAAATGAAAGGGAGTGGGACAAATGGATGTGTACCTAGGGTTAACTTGTTGGCATGTTAAAATTGTCCAATGTTTGAGCACTCTTGTGGAGAGGTTTTCATAGGTGAAATCAAGAAGACTTAACAATACCCTACTAGACTACAATAAAGAACTCATAAGACTCGTGTACTTTTCTAGACACGAATTCTTGATTATTGAATCTTCAAGAGTTGTAGTGTAACCTTCCTTGAGTGAACCTCCTTTACCCTAAAATCCTTATACACCCACAGAGGAATCTATTTACTTCCAAGTGAATGGCAAAGAAATGATTTGGCAATCTCTTTGGAACTACACAAGGACAGCCTATATATATAGATGCTAAATCTTTCATAACATCCCCTAGGGTTTTGTCATCTATAAGGTGTTCACAAATGCAAAGTGGCACCAGCCAGTATAAGTGGCCTCACTTCGGTGGTTGGTGATGTCATAAAGACCTAGAGGGTGAGGGATAAAGCAATTAAGGCAAGGGAGAAGCTAAAGGAAGATGAGAGCAATAACTAGGAAAATGACCTATGACACATCTCTCAACAAGAATACTCAAGCCAACCCACCTAAATCCTGAATTTCAAATGTTAATGCGCCAAAAATCCTTGACAAAATAAAATGTTAGTAAAGCAACTTTGGAGTGTACACACATTTTTTGCTATTGAGTAAGAGGTTAATTCCCAAAGAGAATGGTCTCCAAGGTTGATTTTCCTACCATGCTCTTTCAATTGTTGCCATTTGTGGAAGGTACAGTCAACTTTGCTCAAAATGATCACAAATACAGAGCACCACTAGCCATTATTAGTGGCATCACTTTGGTAGTTGGTGATGTCATAGAGACCTAGAGGGACAAGGATAAAGGAATTACAAGGGAGAAGCTAAAGGAAGGCATGAGGGCAATAGTGAGGACAAAAATAAGGTAAGACGTGAAACAATGACCTACAACACATCCCTCAACAAGAATACTTGAGCCAAACCATCTCAATCCCAAATTTGGAAGGTCAATATGCCAACAGGTCCTTGTACTATTTTCCTACAAGGGCAATGATGAGGGCAAATAGGAGGAACATAAGACATGAAACAATGGCATACACCACATCTCTCAACAAGAATACTCAAGCCAACCCATCTCAATCCCAAATTTGGAAGGTCAATGTGCCAACAGTTCCTCATGCTATTTTCCTACAAGGGCAATAGTGAGGACAAATAAGAGGAAGGTAAGACATGAAACAATGACCTACAACACATCTCTCAACAAGAATACTCAAGCCAACCCATCTCAATCCCAAATTTGGAAGGTCAACGTGCCAACAGGTCCTCATACTATTTTCCTACAAAGCTCCCAAATATGTGGATAAAGACACATTAGGGGCATCAAATTTCTTCTCAAAGAATGCTTGAATGAATGCTGGGGCATCTTCAAGCATATAAGAAGAGCTTTACAACGAACCAAAATATATCCCTACTGCTGCTCTTCCTTCTCTTTTAGTTTTGGAATCTTCTTTTCTCTCTTTTAGGAAGGGTTGTGACCAATTTGCACAGCTTCTTTTCTCTGACAAGGCCGTTTTGCACAAATCAGGACAGAATAGTAGGGATGCCCTCCTTTCACATTTGTATTTTCCTTTCCCATTGTAGCATCTGCAACCTGCAACTCCCTCTTTCAGTTTATGTTTTGTGGTGTTTACAACCTTGTGTTTTGGAACTAGACTTCCACATTACTCATCCAAACCTTTGACAGCTTCCTCCTTCAGGTCATTGGCATGGGTTTATCTTTCTCAGACAGGACCAATCTGTGCTCTAATACAAACTGAGAGAAAAGCATGAAAATTAACAAAGAAGGTAGGATCATAAGTGCACAGAAATGTATCCCAAAAAGTATTAAAAACAACAAAAACCGCGTACAGTTGGTATGATTGACAACCCATACCCTAACTGATTCTAAACTAACCACTACCTTCCTATTAACCAATTGGATATTCAAAATATCCGTAACAGAAAAATAATTGGCTTATACAGTTATAAATCTCTCAGAAACATAAATGAAAACACTCATCATACCCAAATTTAACAATGTTTGACATTGCAATAGGTTTGGTTCAGCACTGGTGACTTAATTACTCTTCTGGACAAGTTCGTTCTATTCATGGGTGACAAAACAATGTGCTAAATATGGGACTTCAGATTTAAAAGGTCATGTACAATAATCACATGGTAATTGAATTACTAAAGTTAATCATATCTGAAATCATTTTCTCCCTTTTTGGGGGAAATTTTGATTGTGTTTTTGGCACTCCAGTAGAAATATTTTGTTGCAACTCTGGTTTGCTATTAAAGGCAGAACTTTCTATGATCTTTATCAAATAATTTTGCTGCGAAACTAGAGCAATACATTGTGTTTCTTATTGTAGTGAAGTCTGATTGTTAAATGTTTGACAGGAGAGGAAAAATGCCCGTTAAAATCTGAGTCAGAATGTATGACTAGAAGCCTGTCCATGCAAAACACAATTGTTTGAATTGATAACACTGGCATTCCACATTTTATAAGGGCTTTTTTTTCATTTTGAAAGTCTCAATACATAAAATGCATCAATTCCTACAACATCCGATTGGCCCAATTAGGCACCAAGAATCTCTCATCTAACTTTTCAATATGGATGCCTTTAAATGAAAAACCGGCATTCAAATTCTCTGATTCTAAAAGAATTAGATTATAAACACATTTTCCAAACAAAAGGTTTACATGGATTTTGAGATCCTTTTAACTTCAGAAGTTATTGCATAAGCCAGTTGCTCTGCATCATACTCCAAACCAAACATTCTCACAAATACCATATTAGGGTCCATCAGGTACCTGCAAATTGTCAGCGTAATTTGAGTAGAGAGAAAACAGAGTAATTATATAATTAAAAATGTTCTCGACTCTCCACCACAGAGTTCTTTCTCATCTTACTAAGCATCATTTTTCTAGCATATAATTAGAGATACACTCAAGTGTTGACACTAAGCATAAATGATAGATATCAAGTGTCCCCTGACCAAACATGCATGAATATAAGTAGCATAAACTTCCTTATTGTTCTATTCATTGGTGGTAGGGGTTAGCTTACATATTATGAGAGCAATCAATGAGGTAATCCGGTCCTTCCACATCAATTTTCTTAAAAAAAACACGAAACTCCTGTGCTACCTGCCTTAATACATTTTCAGGTCCAGTAAGCCCCATGATCCTTGGATGAAATTCTGCAAGATACAGACTTTGGTGTCAAAAGGAAACAGAAACACAAGCATTCAATATTTCATATTACTTCTAGGTAATACATTGACCCAGTTTTCAACTTCTTAATCCCATAATGCAAATAAAAAGCAGCAAACCAACCAAACCTTGGAGGTAAGCACGTAAATGAGATGGAGTATCCCGAAAGGGATCGATAGTAATAAAAACTGCATTGATCCTCATGTTCTCCTTTGCTTCTGAATGACAATTATGATGATCATAAGTTACACATGAGATGCAACTATAAAGAAATGTATGTGAAAAGATAAATGGAGATTAGCATGTTAAAATTTAAATGATTCTTTACCCCTATAACTAGACAACAAAGAGATTGCCATATTAAATCATCAAGACCCCAATGGAGAAGCGAAGCTTACTTAAGGGTCTGCAAAGCTTACCTAAGAGGAAAGAACTCAACGAGGAAACTTTCCAACCATTCTACTTGGTGAGGGGAAGACCTCCTAAGAAAGATCCCATGGGGAAGAAGGGTCAGGTGCCACAAGGAAGAACCCAAAGAGGAAGCCAAACTTACCCCAACAGAAAGACACCCAAGGAATGCAGTGAAGATTACTAAGGAGAAGCAAATCCTTCACAAGGGGATCCCAGGCCCAACAAGAACCCAACCCAGCCATAAAAGATATGCAATGGTAAGACTAGAGATTCACTTCCCAAGTGATGCTTTGCACATACATAATCAGAAAACTTCAGGAATGTGATTTGACAAACACCCCTGATTCACCAGAATGGACTATAGTCAACATCAGAATAATTCCTAATATCATGTTTCCAAGACAAGAAATGAAAAATTGTTTTTAAATCATACATCAGACAGCGGGCAACACCTTAACTACATAAGTCCTGCATTTCTGACAAGCAAATATTGTGTTCATCTTGCAACATAATACCCATTCCTATGTAAAGAATTTTTCTGTCACACTTAGCAGATAATCGCAAACATAGCTCATCTGTTGATTCATAACACTAGGCTTACTACATTTTGCAATTTTGTAAGCCACTGAAACTGAAGGTGAATTATTGAAAAACCATATTTGTGGTTTGACAAAAGGAAGAAAAAAACGAAATGGTAATGCAAATAGATTGAATAGCTAAAACTCTCTATATAATTTAGTAGCATTTAACAAATAGGCAGTCTAGGACACAGAAATGTCAATAAAGTTCACTGCAGAGCTCGATCACATCCAATTTAATGTATATAGGTGATTAACATAAAACCTTAATCTATGCAATGCTAAGAAGAATTTAGTTTCTGAATTCTGTTATCTGATTCCAGAGTTCTCAGAAGAACTTATAGTACTTGTGAAAACTACAATGCAACTACTAATACTTAATTATGCTCAAGCTGTCACTATCATGCTAAGATTACAGCCAACACACTTATTTATACAAAAAAATGTTGATTGGATGTCAATCCTCTCCAACCACTTACTGTGCCACCATTTTCCAATAGTTACTGTAGCATATTGTAACATTCCTGCCATCCCTGGTCCTATAAATATTGGCTATCCCTCTTAAATCACTTGTTAAGGTCATCTCTTAGCAGTAATATTCTGAAGGACGTATTTCAAGTTAGTTTCCTTTCTTCATTGCTTGCTTGGCATGCTGAGTGTGAGGAATCTAGGCATGTTGAAATATTATACAAAATTATCCAAGCCTTTGTGTTGTATGGAAGCCTGATGCAAATGCAGAATCTTACATGAGTAGTTAAACAACCCAAAAGATTTTAAGAATGCAAGTAAGCTTTCTTGAGCACCTATTGGTTTTCTGAGCATTTATAAATGATCTTCCCATGGTAGTAGCCTTCTTTGGAGGATTTGTGTAGTATCTGCCAAGCAGCAAATGATGGCAGTGGTTACAGAGGCTTCACCAAGCACAGAGATCTTTATAGAAAAACTGATATAATGGAACTGAAATAAAATTGCTACTTGAATGGGAAAGGTTGCCTGGGTGGGATTAGGAGCAATAGGCAAAACTAAATATTTGCGGCAAGTGCCATTGTCTAGCTGGTTAGCAAAGCACAATCTCATTAACATGTGGATGCCTTGATTACTGATGGAGTTTCAACAGGCATTTAAAGAAGGTTACATTGTTATTTAAGGGAAGATATGCAGAAATGAAGGAATTGTGTATATGCCATTTATGCTCAAACAGTCCACTCAGAAGAATATCATCTGTTGAAGGAACTGTGGAGGAAAGTTGGGCTTTTTGCCTCCGTACATTATGCCAATAAAAATAAAAAACCTGCAAAATAATGTTGTTTTGATGAATAAAAATATGGGAACTAAACCATATTTAGGTTTGACCACTTGGGGAGGGGGCAAATGATTCTAACACTCAAACATCAATGTTGGTAACTGTTTTGTCAAGCATATATAAGTGGGACTTCATTATGCACTCAGCAGAAGGGAAAAGATGAAAAGATTTTTGGTATTGGAATCAATGCAATTTGATTTGTATGCCTGTAATTGAACACCACAGACACCATTCTCTTGCTAATTGTGTTGGAGCTAACATCTTCACAAATGATAGGATTTCATTTGACATGTATCCATGTTGAGAGTACCAGATAAAATTTGGACTACAATGAAGATGACTCAATCCCTGTCTTTCTCAAGCAGTTTAGTAAAAAATGTGTCTATTTCATCAAACTCGGTTTTCTCATGCAAGGAACAATCAGGATAATCAACTTCTTGTTCCCTTGTTTCAAGTTCAATCAGATCTTGAAAAACTGATTGCACACATATTGCTGAGAGCCTGAGCCACTGTGTAATGTCCCTACTATAATCTTAGGGTTTTAGATTTCTTATCTGTTTTTGGTATATGGCATAGGATGTAATTAAACAATTAAACTGATGTAAATCACTGTTAGAAACTGAAGATTTCAAACAAGTTGCAATAAACTGTCTTATTTCATCCAAACTCAGATCTGGTTGTACAACTGATAAATATGATATCTCAGTATACTGGTTACAATTTAAGATGCCAAAGCACTTCAGTTACAGCAGTAGTACAAAGATTTTGGATGGTGCTCAAACTTGACTGCTGCACAAACTATTAATCGCTGACTGTAGGCAGATGTTGAATTATTCCAGTCCTCGAATTTCCCTAAGGATGATCGTGCCTCAATCAGTTGGAATCAGCAGCTGAATGTTGATGGGATACAATGGGTAGAGGCTGCAGTGAACTGCCAAACTGCAACAGTCCCCCCCCCCGCCCCCCCGCCCCAACTTGCGTTGGAATGGTCTACCTAGTACAGATTATTATTCTGATCGCATGGCCTGTGGTAGGAAGATTTGCCTATGAAGCCACAAAAGTATGATCTGCCTTGACACGGCTTGGCAAGCCTATTGTGATTTGCTCCGCAAATATGGCGATTGTCCAAGGTAAATGATACTGTGCTAATCACTGTGAACAGTGGCAGCACTGGAAATGGGATTGGCAGCACTTAGGGGTAATACGATCTCCTGCAGATTAATGGTTGGGCATATGAACTATGAAGTCCCTTCAGGTACAGGTGCTCGGTGGGCAGGACTAGTAGATCTTCCTTAGTAGCGCCCAATGAACTCCGTAGAGATAGATGCAATTACTCCAGCGACCCCAGGATATCCTCTACTGTGCGTAATATTAAATGCCCAACGGATGATATAGATGCTGCGCCAACAGGTTGGCGCACTAGGAAAAATGATGATGTATCTCATACAATCCTAGATCGAACGATTCACTTGCAACACTCCAGTGCCAACCTGAAAACTCTGAACAAGAACTCTAATTAGTGCAACTGCAACCCTTGTGTAGAATTGCCAAGTGAAAGGTGAGGGTTTTCATCCTAATTTCAAAGTTTGTAGTCATGGGGTTTCGTCCTTGAATGCATGATCAATTCGAACACAACAAAAAATGCCAAAAATGAAAATTAAGATGATTCAAAATGAAGATGGGACCTTGATGATATACCATTCTCACTTTGGGCCCTTGGGACCTAATTTCCCACCAAGTATTTAAAAATACTTTTATTTGAATTTTATTTTATTTTTTTATAATTTTATTTTTATATTTTTTTATTTTTTTTTGCTTTTGGCTAGCGTTTAAAAAACAATTTTTATTTTAATATTATTACTATCTCTATTTTGGGAAAAGGAACATGACAGTCCTCCCTTCCCTAAATTGCTTGCCCTCAAGCAATTTCAAATTTGGATGATCAAAAATCTCCACTCCTTCCCACGTGGCATCCTCAAATGGAAGATCCTTCCAACGCACCAAATACTCCGTTATGGCCTTGTTCCTCAACCTTCACTCCCTCATATCTATGATCGCTTCGGGCACCAAGATCAATTTGCCCTCATCATCAAGTGGTGGCAGCTCTAAAGGAGTAACATGTTGTCCAAGTGCTTTTTTGAGGCACGAAACATGGAATACATTGTGAATTCTGCTGTTCTCCGGCAGTTCTAACTCATAGGCAACCTCTTCGATCCTCCGCAAAACCTTCTAGGGTCCATAAAATCGCAACTTGAGCTTCTCAACTCCACTTCCTTTGAGGGAAGATTGCCTATAGGGCTGCAATCTCAAAAATACCATATCTCCCACCTCAAAAGTCATCTCCAAACGGTGGCGATCTGCATACATCTTTTGTTGATTTTAGGTCTGTTGTAGGTTCTCCTTAAGCGCATTCAAAATGTCTAGACTTTGTTGAACCAAATCCCTAGCTCCAGGGACTCTACTATTTGAAATAATCAAATCCATAAAAGACAATGTATCATATCCATACAATCCTTTGAAAGGAGTCATACCTATTGACATATGATGAGTAGAGTTGTAGAAATACTCTCCAAGATAAAGCCACTCAATCCATGTTGTTTGCTGCCCCATAACATAATTCCACAAATACCCCTCAATCCATTTGTTTACAATATCCGTTTGAGGGTGATAGCTAGCGCTTGGAGTCAACTCTATACCTGTCAACTAGAAGAGCTCTTGCCAAAACAAACTAAGGAACCGACTATCCTTGTCACTCACAATGTTTTTAGGCAACCCATGAAGTCTAAACACCTCTCTTAAAAACAAATCAGCCACTTGTGGTGCCTTATATTCTAAAGATACACATAAAAATGAGCATACTTAGTGAGTCTGTCAACTACCACAAAAATGCAATCCTTACCCTACACTCACAGAAGACCTGTGATAAAATCCATGGAAATGCTCTCTCATTTCTAACTTGAAATGAGTAAGGGCTGCAATAATCCAGCTGGGAATACCTGTTATGTCTTGTTTTGTTGGCATGCCATACACTCCCTAATGTGCTTTAACACATTGTTGGCGTTTCAATTTGCACCTCTGGTATGCGATTTGGAAACGGACAGCTATGCATAGATAAACTGCTCTCCTATTAGAATGGGGAGTTCCCTTTCTTGCTGATGTTCACTGAAAAGATAACTTGAATGAAACTTCGCCTATCTTCTTTTTGATTCTCAGCTGCAGAGCACAAGGTTATAAAACTCTAAACGCTGCAGAAGAGGTTTTTCCTTTTTAATAAAACTTCTACTACAACTAGCATAATAGACTAATGACGCTTTCAACCTCCTGAGTAAATTCAGAGCAAAAGAAGTTGAAAGTGAACGGGGAATGATTGTTAACACAAAAACTCAAATAGTTTTCCTCCAGATTTACACCACAAGACTAAGAGTACTTTAATGATGAAAGCTGAAAATGAAAGCCACAGAAGCTACACATCTGACGACGAAAACTTGATGAATCGATATAGAATATCAGAGCAAAGTAGGCATGAGATTTCTATTCAATATCAGAAAGTTTAATACAACTCCAAGACAGCAAGACTACAGCAAAAGGTAGGCATACAGTAAGCGATCAAACACCGGAGAACACTGAACACAAAGAGAACAAACACCTGAAATAACAATGTTTGCAGGCTAGAATAGGCACAGCAAATTTGTTATCACAAAAGTCATTCCTTACAATGAACACAGATTGAACAGACACTGGGAATAACAATGTTTGCAGGCTAGAATAGGCACAACAAATTTGCTATCACAACTACCATTACCAACAATGGGCAAGGATGCCCTTATTTATACTAAAATCAAAGGAGTAGGGAACCCTAAAATCTCCTTGATTAACCCTAACTTGCCAACTCACAAGCTTTATTACTATTCTAAGACAAAGATACAATAAACAAATGCTTTAAAGCAAAAAGATCCCAACTATCACAAGGTGCTTTCTTTCTAAATATAGAATGGATGAGCTTAGGATGAAAGCATATGTTTTAAAGCTGCTTTATTTTGGAATGCATCTTCATCAACATTCTAGCTTTTTGGTGATGTCATCCGTCGATATTCTGGGAAACAATATCTTCTAAAAAGCGAGTGACCGCATCTCTGCCAGGAACACTGATACTCTCTAGAACAATATTCTGATTCTCTAACATTTCTTCACCATTGGCAACCATCTGAAGAAAATCATGAACTTCACCCGCAGCCTTGTCAAATTTCACTGACATTGCGGCAAGACGACTCATCTTGCCGGCATTGATATCATCATTAAAGTTGTTGCGGACGAGAGTCTGGAACTCTGCTTGCACTTCCCCGAGGTCATACAAGGTACCATCTTCTTTCTCATATGAACACGAGATCTAAGAGACAAAGGATCTGACGAACTTGAGGATGTCGATTACCTTTTCTTTCCATTCTGTCAACTCTGAAATCATACTGTCATAAGTTTTTACTGTGAAAAGATATTGTGCTTTCCAAGTAGAAACTGTCTTCTTATCTTCAGCTGAATCAACAGTATCAAGTGCAATCTTCAAGTCGGAGATAATGATCTCAAACACCGGTCTATTTTCTGCCATGATCTGCTGCGACCCCTGTATGCCTTGGCGTAAATCATGAGCGTTGTACTTCAACTGATAAAGCTCTGCAAGTACAACTCTCCCTTTGGTCACAAATTCTTCTACCCAACTATCCATGTGCCTCCCATAGAGGACCAACTTACTGAAATGCCGTTGATCGGCTGGTGATCCAAGACTCGGTGGAAGAAGCAAATCAACCTGTGAAGTGCCATGGAAAAGGTTGGAAATATATTGCCGCAACTGTCGAACTTCAGCTTTGAGAGCTGCCTTGTCTTCTCCATCTCTCAACACCCTTTCCTTCAAGCTATCCGCTGCAACCTCAAAGAGATTGACATCTGTATGGCGAGTACTTCTGCCAAGGTTAGCTTTGACAACTGTGAAGTCATCAACCTCGACATCATTAGCACTTCTATTTTCTGGAGGTGTTGCAGTCTCAAGAATGATTTCTCCATCCGCATTCTTCTCAATGCAAATCTGCTTCTTCAGCTGCTTGTTTGGTGTGTCTTGATAGACGTTTTTTAGCTCTGTTAAGTCCAGCTGATATGAGGGCTTTCTTCTCTTCCTTCCCAGAATGTTTTCAAGCCAGGATGAGCCATCCTCTCTTGGAAACTCGGTTCTCGCCTCATCAGCTCCTGATGAATCAATGCTTGCATCAAAGTTGCGAACCGGTGAATCTGGCTCTAAATCTATGTGAATAGGAGAAGGGATCGGTGAAGAAGGTGGAGATACATGATCCGAAGGTAATACTTCAACATGCAGCGTTGTTTCAATAGGAGCTTCTGGTTCAACTGGTGGATGTTCCTGTTGGACATGAGCTGGAGACTCGTCTTTCTTCCTCTTTAACTTTGCCATTTTTGTTCCCTCTGGGAGAACACTCATAGCCTTTACTCTTTGTTTTGGCTTGGAAGTGGAAGGTTCTGATGGTTGCACAACTGGCGGCTCTGCTACTGGAATATCATCCTTCCGCTTAGTCTTCAAGAATATCAAATTGTTTTTAACCACTCGACTTGTTCTCTCCTCAATGGAAGTACTCTCTTTTACTGACCAATTAACTGGGGGCAACGGTTGTTGCTCAATTTGGTCCCTGAAATACGTGGGAAGTAGAACTTCACCACTCTCTGTCAAACCCTCTATGTCTTCTGATAGGATATCAGACATTTGCTGAAGAGTGAACCTGCTGTAACTGCGTCTTCGCACTTCATACTCATCGGCACAATTAGCCCAAAAGTCTTCAACTGCAAACTTGTGTGTACAATTCTGACCAAGATGTGATGCATAAACACCACGGGGATCATATGAAGATCTCCTGTCGAAAAACTTAAGACCATATCTGGATGATTCATTACCGATTGCCTTGGCATCTGCTCCAGATCTACATCTGTAAATACTCATCCCAAGTGGAAAATTGAAGGCAGTCTTGCGTCTGCTACGCAAAAATGTATGCACTTGATAAGCTTGCCTCAAAAATTCCATAAATGCTATTTCATCTGTAGGATATCGCGGCAACATGGCTAGCTCTCCTGAGAAGCCATATACTCTGATGTAGGAAAAAGTAGGAAATTGGATAAACCAATCAGCCCATTCTACCATTGCTATTCTAGCCTCTACAGAAAACCGTATATGCAACTCCTTGTCCATGTCTCGCACTGCATGCATCAAGAATGCATCATTCACCTGCCTGTAATGTCGTTCAACTTGAGAGATCTCTAACTGCGGGAAATGATGATACACATGCTGAGTACCCAAAGTTCCAACAACATTCAAACCTCTGAATTGACCCTGAAAAGCCATCAAATACACAAGGTATGATATCATATGGAATTCATGAGCCCTTTGAAAATCAATTATTTGTTGGTGGAGACAATCACTGATTAGTGCCGACCAATCATAGAATTCGATTCCGTCAACAATCTGGGACATGATGTAAAACATCCAAGGCTGAAATTTGTTTGCATCTGCTTGACCCGTGATACGACTTAGCAGAGTAATCATTATTGCATGCTTCTCCTTGAATTCTCCACGTCCAACATTCTTTGGCATAATATTCTGCTTTTCTTTCAACCACCTCTGACCAATCTTTTTTCTGTATTTTTCCTTATCATTATTCCAAACCCTCTTGCATTCTTCAAGTGAAACAGTTAAGTTCTCTCTCCAAATAGGTATTGTAAAGCACTTTTCAATGTCGTTTGGCCTCAAGCTGCAGAGCACACATCCATCACCCGACTGAATTTCTCTTGTGACCGAGTTGTAATGCGTCACACAAGCAATCACAAACTCGATACTTTGCACGGTG
Source organism: Cunninghamia lanceolata (assembly GCA_027924645.1). Taxonomy (NCBI): domain Eukaryota; kingdom Viridiplantae; phylum Streptophyta; class Pinopsida; order Cupressales; family Cupressaceae; genus Cunninghamia; species Cunninghamia lanceolata. Next base: position 8,230,267 of record BSBN01000445.1, read on the forward strand.
ATAGGAAAGGATGCCGCTGCAAGCAAACCGGAGTGTCCAAGATTCCTGATGGCATTATTTCCTGCATCCTCCAAGGAGTGTAAATTAATTACTGGAAGTACTTTATGCAAGTCTGTTTCACAAGTTTTCAGGTAATCGTGAACCAATGTTGTTTTGTGCCTGAATTGTGTTGGAGAGTACTGCATATTGGAAGATTTGAAAATCAACTGCAAACACGCCTATGTTGGAAAAAGTATTGAACAGATGGCTGAAAATTGTTTGCTGATTTTTAGAAAAAGCAGAGTGTGAGCTAAAAAAGTTGGCACATGGGTTTTGTAGATAATTCCGTTTCTAAGCAACCCAGATTGTCGGATTTTGAAAAAGTGGAGATTTTCTCGAAAAAGCAGGAAAAAAGCAGTTTCCCGAAAAAAAGCACAACTCCTAATCTTCAAGAGGATGATAATCTAGATCGACCCATCTCGACGAAAACTAAAAAAGCTCTGGTCGGATTTCTGAAAAATGATCTCCTTGAAACAAAGACCCTAAAAAAGCAAGCCTTTCTTCTTCCTCAACCCGAATCTATGAAGAACACTGAAAAAGCACCTGGTTTGGGTCTTCGAATCTTCGTTGAAAGAAAAATAAAATCTTTCCTCTTGATGCAACCTGCAAAAAATAATGAAATAAAGAAGCCCAAAGCTTGTCTTTATAAATCTTTTGGTCGAAAAAGCAGCTTTACTTGTGTGAGAAGAAAACTTCATCCTCATCCATGAAGAAAGCAACTTTTAAAGCATAAATCCAAGCGGATGTCTTCGAATAGGAAGAATCCCTATTTTGTAGGAGCCTATGGCTTCATGTGCAAGATGACAAAAAATATCTTCTTTGATGATGTCATCGAATGCGCGAGTTGGAAGAAGTGTTAACAAAATTTTCTTCATTTTTGACACTTCAACACTCGTTTTGACTCAAATATGGCCTGTCTCCGACTTTGACAAGGTGGAAAAATGTCATCATGAACTGAAAAAGGTAACTGATCCTGACATTTTGAAGATTGATCAACTGAGATTCCATCCCCTGCCTCCGTTCGACGATCTGACATCGTTTGACCAAGTTTGACTTCCCCGAAACTACCAACGGGCGAAGATTGGTAACAAGGCATGTCGGAAAACACTGAAAACACAAAAATATTCTAACACTGCTCAAGATGGGCGCCCCAAGCCTCCTGGGGCGCCTAGTTTCCCAACACTTAGCCATTTTTTCAATTTTTTTAACTTTTTCAATTTCTTGGTTTGCGTGCGCGTTCCGGAGGCACAGGACCCCTGTTTGGCTGTCGATTTCTAACAACTGGGATGAAAATGAGTCTGATGATCTGGCGAATATGCAAGCCTGATGAAAACTGAGCTGATTGTACCTTCCGTTTGCCTCGAAAAATGTGCCAAACTGATCAACACTGAACCGGAGCGGGCTGACGGAAGGAGATTTTTGTTTTTCGAGAAAAACATGAAAAATAAACTAACACTGGTGTGGACGGGCGCCCCAAGCCTCCAGGGGCGCCCAGTTTGTCAACACTTAGCCATTTTTTCAAAAATTGTCAATTTTGTACCTTTTCTCGATTTTCGTGCCGATTGCTCATGTTCGATCTTCAATTTCGGTCATTCTGACAACTGTCGAGGCGGGACGGAGGGTGATCTGAGTAGTCTGAACATATCTGTGATGAAATCCTGGCTTTGACTGACTTTTGACCAAGTTTGACCAACCGAAAAGGAGCTGACGGAAGCATTTTCGACGTTTCTTGAAAAACATGAAAAAAAACTAACACAGGAGGATGGGCGCCCCAAGCCTCCTGGGGCGCCCAGTTTCACCAGACTTAGCCATTTTTGTGATTTTCCAACTTTTCCATTCACCTTGGATCCATCTTGCATCGTTTTGCGTGCATCGTCAAGTCGACGGCCGTTTGTCGGTTTTGCGTCGTTGAAACAGCGTTGGAAACTCGTCGAAGAGATTTGGCAAGTGAACTTTTCTGTGTTGATGACTTTTGAGCTCATGCTTCACCTTGTGAAAAAGCAAAAATGACCCAGTAGAGAAAACTTGGTCATTTGAAGATTCCGTCTGAACCGTGCCGATCATGAAGGAAAATCGACCAATGAGAATCGAGCGCGACACCTGATTTGAAGATTCTATTTTTAGAAACTTTCTATTTTTAGAAAGTTTTGCCAACATTCATATCTCAAGAAACCCAGAAAACCTAACTCGACGTCTATTTTTAGAAATTTCTAAAAATAGAAATTTCTATTTTTAGAAATTTTGTTTTTTTGACTTTTTGACGAAAAATTTTCTAGACTTGTTTCAAAATGCCTTGATGAAGCAAAAAATTTGGTTGGGTACAACACACATCACCCTTGAGTCCCTTCCAAGAAAAATGCTCTCACCTATTTGTATGTTTTATAATACCTTGGATGGCCTGCTAATGGCGTTTCATGGCATGCTCTCAACACCTTCTCCTCCATCTTTCATTCTAGAACAAGATACACTCAATCCTTATAGAGGATGAGCTCATTGGCCACCTTATACCTGTCATCTTGTAACTTACCCTCCAAAATATCAATAGCAAATGTGTTCTTGGCATGCTCAACGATTATAGAAACCCTCCAATCAATAGATATATCAGTCATGGAACACAAATAGGTCTTCCTAGCTAATGCATTAGCTACCACATTAATCTTCCCCTTAACATACTCTATATCAAAATCATAAGCTTGGAACTTACTTACCCACTTCTACTATCTATCATTCAAATCATTTTGATTGGGGAAGAACTTCAAGCTATTGTGATTTGTCTTCACCACAAACCTCCCACAAACCAAATACTGTCTTAACTTGGCCCACACATGCATGATGGCCAACATCTCCTTGTCGTAAATAAAGAAGCTCCTCTCTAACTCCTTGAGCTTCCTACTCTCAAATGCTATGGAGTGTTTGTTATGCATCAAAATACTCCAATCCCCTCCCCTGAAACATCACACTCTAAAACAAAAGGAAGTGAGAAATCTGGAATGGCCAAAACGAAGCATGAACTCATTACCTCCTTGAGCTTGTCAAAATCTATCTGTGCTGAATCACTCCAAGAGAAAGTCCCCTTCATCAAATTTGTCAATGGTGCAACCAGCTGTGAAAATCCTTTGACGAGCCTCTTGTAATAACTACAAAGACCCAACAAAACCCTCAAGTGTGATATAGTCTTAGGTGGAGGCCAATCTATGATCACCCTAATCTTCTCATCATCCACTATAACTCCTTGGGGCACTAATCTTATGCCCAAAATATAATATCTTTGTCAACCCAAACTCACATTTTGATGCCTTAGCAAAAACTGATTGCTGCCCTAGAATACCAAGCATCTCATCTGTGTGTCTCAAATGATCCTCCCAAGTTTTGCTATAGATAAGTATATCACCAAAGAAAACCAAGACAAACTTCCTCAACTGATTAACGAATACCTAATTAATGCAAGACTAGAATGTGGCCGAAGCATTAATCAAACCAAATGGCATGACCAAAAACTCATAGTGCTCATAGTGCCCATAGTGACATTTGAAAGCGATCTTATGCACATCCTCCTCTCACTCTCATCTGATGCTACCCTAATCTAAGATCAATCTTGGAGTACACCGCACCATGAAGCTCATCTATCAACTCATCGATCCTGGAAATAGAGTAGCGATTCTTGATTGTCTTCTTGTTGAGAGCCCTATAATCAATACACATCCTCATGGTACCATCCTTCTTAACCAAAACTACGGAGGAAGCAAATGGGCTAGAACTTGGTCTTATGTGTCCCATATCCAACAACGCCTTGATTGCCTTGTCAATCTCCTCCTTATGCCTCCAAGGATGACAATAAAGGGTGGTAATAACTAGCTTAGACCCCTCCTCCAGCACAATGATATGCTGAAAACCCCTATCCGGTGGCAACCCAGAAGGGATATCACTAAACACCATGCTACGCTTATCCAAGATGGATTGAATATCAACATGATAGGATTGCTCACCCATGGACGAACCTGTATCTATAATCAAACATTGTGTTTCCCAAGCTACTTGACCTCTACAAAAAGCTCTCTGTCCTTTTGGTTGAAACAACCCTAGGAGCTCCATTGGAAAGCTCTTGAAGAACCACCTCCTTTCCTTCGGATTTGAACTTCAATTCTATACTCTGATAGTTTTGGGTGAACTCGCCAAGTGAATGCAACCATTGTACTCCCAAAACTACATCTGTCTCACCCATGCCAACCACATAGAAATCATCACATACTTTGTCTCCCCAAGGTGATATCTAGTTGTTGAATCCTCTTCGTATAAGGGATAGTACACCCATCAACTACAATAACATTAAACCCCTCAAAGTCTTATGTTTTCGGTCTCATCCTAGTCACCAATCCCTCATTAATGAAGTTGTGGGTGGCCCCACTATCAATCAACATTGTCACTCTATGACCCTACACAACTCCACGAACTCGAAAAGGATGATACTTGGGTGCCCCAAAAAGAGTAGCAAGGGTGCCCCCTAAAGATTCTCCTTCCTCCTTATGCTCTACCTCATCAACTACAACCTCGAGCTCAGGTTCCTCTGTCTCTGAATCCTCATCTGAAATGACCTCTATGAAGTATACCTATCCCTTGCCCAAACAACTATGTCCGAGCTCCCAAGGCTCTCTACAAGAAAAGCACAATTTCTTTCTTCGGAGCTCATTCTTCGAATCTCATTCTTGTTTAGTCTTGGAGGTAATGCCTTTGGTTGATGGAAAACTTTTTGGAAGGGTTTCTTATGTTGTCCCATCGGTGGAATTGTAATGTCCCCTTCGCAGGCATGATCGATCGGCAAAGACCCTAATTGGGATTATGGTAAGGGAATAGTTGATTAATTAAATTAAGTTGTCTTGAATATGGGCAACTATATTTAATTAATTAATTTATTATAAAGTGATTTATTTGGTCCAAAAAGAAAATTAAAATAAAAAGTCACTAAAATAAAATATGATTTTTCTAGAAAGTTCCTAAGGTGGTTACAAAGTATAATTTTTAGAAAGATCCAAAAGAGTTATAAAAAGGAGGCTGTGAAGAGAGATTTTCAAATACATATCTTTTGGCTTTTCATATTTTGATACCCTAGTGGTGGTAGATTGAACATCTTGTTCAAGTTGCAACATAGGACGAAAACCCTACAATAGAGATTAGGTTCAAAGAAAGAAGGAAGTCTCCCTAGCCAATATTTGAGGTGGATTCATATTGTTATGAAAGGTGTCTCAACTTTGCAACTACAAAAGGTTTCTATTCTTCCCAATTTTGGTCTTTTCGAATACCCTTTATCTTGAAGAATGGTTTAGAACTTTCAAAGATTCCAAAAGGGGCTAAAAATGGCAGGGCTTACTATTTTTAGTAACTCTACGTTTGAGCACAGATGGACCCGAAATTTTCCCAAAAGGTGCAGAACTGCCAAGTAAACATCTTGGGTGAGTTTCGACTCAAGAGCATACCTGGATTGCAAGATATTGAAGTTTTCGGTTTTTGAAACTCCCGAAAAAGTTTCGAACTCAGATTTTAGGCACTTAGAGGTCCCTAAATGCCCCGAAGTTCTCGTAACCGGCGAAGTGGGTTATAGCTTGATAAATCTCTTCACGAGCTTTCTGACTCATCAAAGGTTCGTCAATCGGACACCCGGATCAAAAGTTATGGCCTCTGGAAGTTGGGCCTCCCATTTTGGGAAATGTGAAAACGTGTTGGACACTTAAAAGAGCTGTAAAGGGGAGAGTTACACATGTTGGTGTGTGATTTGGCACATCACAGGGCATCTTTGATTGGAAATAATTTGGGCGCCACTTTTGGGTGGTTTTGTCTCATGGTTTTGTAATTATCGTTGATGGTTTACTATATTGTATCTCCTATATATCAGGAGCTTGAAATGGAGGTTGTGTGTAAGAGTCTTATAGATGTTGAATTGCCTCCGCATCTCTGGTTAGATACACTCCTTTGAAAGCTTGCTCTACAAGTATATTGTAATCTTCTTGATTCTTGAATAATATATTGGGCGGCTTTGGAGTGTGGGGTTTTTCTCCCGAAAGGGTTTCCCCACGTAATTATTGTGTTGTGGTATGATTGTTATTTGTGTTTATTTCTGTAACTATTGTAAGGATCTGAAAAGTTCTGCATATCCCTCCCATCAAGGTTAGTGTAGAAAGTTGTTCTGCTACCTTAGCTTCCTTACAAATGGTATCAAAGCTTGATCACCTTTGGTTTTAGTTGTGGGTTATTGGGTTTTTTGAACTAATCCAATTTTGAATGGGAGCTTGTGCAGAAGTTACTTTGTGATCTTGTTGCAGAAATTTTTAGATGGCGAGCACATCAAAGAGAATAGATGTAGAAAAATTTTCTGGTAACAATTTTGAGATGTGGAAGCTGAAGATGGAGGATCTATTAATTGATCAAGATTTGTGGAATGCTATTGATGAGAATGTTTCAAGGCCCACAGATGCTACTTTGGCTGCTAAATATGATGTTATGGACTGTAAAGCCAAGGGTCTAATCAGATTGTGCCTAACAGACTCTGTTTTAATCAATGTCCATGAAGAGCCCTTTGCAAAGAAACTATGGAAGAAACTCAGTGAAATATATCAAGCCAAATCTTTAGTGAACAAGATTTTCTTGAGGAAGAAATTGTATTCCTTGAGAATGGAAGAGGGTGGACAAATTGCAGAACACTTGGAAGCATTCAATATGTTGGTGGCTCAATTGGCAGCAGTTGGTGTAAAAATGGATGAGGAGAGATGTCAAATCCTGCTTTGTTCTTTGCCTGATTTGTGGGATTCTCTTGTTATAACAATTGGGAGTACTTTTGTTGTCTTGAAAATTGAAGATGTCATGGGTTCTTTGCTTTCTGAAGAAATAAGGAGAAAGGTATCCATTAGTGCCAAAGAAGCCCTAAGTGTTCATGGAAGACCCAAAGAAAAAGGCAATAAGAGCGAGAAGCGTGACAAATCCAAGTCCAAAGGGAGATCCAAATCTTCTAGAAAGTCCAAAGTTATTTGTTGGAATTGCGGTAAGTCTGGACACTTCCATAAGGAGTGTAAAGAAGAAAAGAAGAAATTTGATTCTGATTCTGAGTCCGAGAAGGAAGATGATGATGCGTTCATTGCAGCTTTGGCCACTCATGCAGGTAATGATGCATGGTTAATTGACTCAGATGCATCTTTCCATATGACCCCTAATAGAGATTGGTTTTCTGAATATGAAGAATTTGATGGAGGTAAGGTGTACTTGGGTGATGATTCTCATTTAAATATTGTTGGTCGTGGTAAAGTTAAAATCAAATTTCCTGATGGCAGAATAAAAAGGATTAATGGTGTGTTGCATATCCTAGATTAGCACGAACTTTTATTATCTGTGAGCAAACTAATAGATGCGGGTGTGTAGGTAATCTTTTCTAATTCAGGATGCAAGATGGTAAGAGGTGCTATGGTGATTGCTAGAGGTGTCAAATTTCGCTTATTGTATAAGTTTGATGTATGCACTGTTGAGTGCAATAGTATTTCTGTGAAAAGCAAATCTGTGACTACTTCATTGGAAAAGGAGAGGGTTTCATTTTCAATGGATGGTCGTGGCTTCTGGGTACTAAGGGTGCTCTTTCTTCCGAATCAAAATTGCCTGCAAAGAAGACTATGTTATGGCACCAAAGATTAGGCCACACAGGAGAAAAGGGTCTAAGGACCTTGAAAAATAAAAACCTTGTTGAAGAGTTGACTGATTGTAATCTTGATTTTGATTTATGTGAGCATTGCATTTATGGTAAACAAAACCGTGTTCAATTTTACTCGAGTTCTCATAAATCTTGTGATGTATTGGATCTTATTCATTCTGATGTGTTTGGTCCTGTAGATGTTCCTTCCATTGCGAAATCCACATATTATGTTTCATTTATTGATGATTATAGAAAAAGGACATGGGTATATTTTCTAAAGAATAAATCTGAAGTTTTTAGTCGATTTAAAGAATTTAAAGCAATGGTTGAGTTGCAGACTGGAAAGAAAATAAAATGTTTGAGGACTGACAATGGCGGTGAATTTTACTCTAATGACTTTGATAGATTCTGTAAAGATTGTGGCATTTAGAGACAAAAGACAACTCCGTATTCTCCACAACAGAATGGAGTTGCAGAAAGAATGAATAGGAAATTGATGGAGAAGGCTAGGAGTATGCTTAGTGGTGCTGGTCTAGAACAAAGGTTTTGGGCTGAAGCTGTTGCTACTGCTTGCTACCTGATTAATAGGTCTCCTACATCAACTCTTGTTGATAAAACGCCTATGGAGGCGTGGTTAGGGCACAAGCCTTCACTGAGACATCTTAGAGTTTTTGGTTGCGAGGCATATGCACATGTGCCAAAGGAGAAGCAAACAAAGTTGGAGAACAAGGCTGTGAAATGTATCTTCATCGGGTATAGTTATGGTGTGAAAGGATACAAGCTTTGGGACCCTGTTGCACAAAAGGTAATATATAGCAGAAGTGTTATTTTTAGAGAAACTAAGCCTTCTTTTGTTACATTGCAGCCAGAACAAAGTGAACAAAAAGATGTGATTCAACTGCCTTCTACGCATGATAAAGTTGAATCGAGGCCCCTATATAGACACGAAATTGAGGAGAGCTCATCTAGCTCTAAATCTTCAGAAGAGGAGAAAGAACTTCCAACTCAACTTGTTCGAAGGTCTACAAGGCATAGACAACAACCTGAAAGGTATTCACCTGATGACTGGAGATGTATTTCTACTTTGAATACTAACATAGATGAACCTAGATCTGTAGAAGAGGCATTAGGTATGAATGATGCAGAGTCTTGGAGGATTGCTATGGATGAAGAAATGGCATCTTTGAAAAAAATGATACATGGGACCTAGTGCCATTGCCTGAAGGACGAAAACCTGTTGGTTGTGTTGTGACCAAAACACACCATCGCCCTATTACAAATAGGGACCCCTTTTTGTTTTGCCTTAGGTTAGAGTGGATCTTTTAGAGTTCTACTGCAATCTTATTTTGAGTTGTGAAGGAGATTACATGAGGCATCTCTTTCATCTTTTGAGTGGTATTTGATCCCCGATCCAATGGCTTCATTTGATGGAATTGAGATAAAATTGAAAAATCTTCATGAACATTCAAGGTGATTCCTCTGTGGGTTGTAGTGGTTGATAGTTCGTTGCCAAGTGAAAAAAATTTGCCAAGTCTTAATCGGAAATCAGATCTTTGATCCAATGCGCCCTTTGGAGAAGGGAAATGTGAAGTTTGAAGAGGATCCAAATCTTTAGTCTAATGCGCTACTATTGGTATGAGGTCTGAATTAAGCTAAGTGAACAAATGTAAGTGAAGCCTAAAAGCAAGATCTAATGCGCTCTTATTAAACTTGAGGAGGGCAAATTGCAAGTTCTTAACATTCATCATTCAAACCAAACTCAAGATCCTTAATCAATGCGCTTACTTTAAGTAAAAGGCAATTGCAAATTTAGTGGGAGTTTTAAAGCCTTTTTTGAGAAGGAAGATCAAGATTTCAATCTGCTGTGCCACCTTGTAGGGGAGTTTGATCTAACATCAAAGCATTTGGCAAACAAGGATCCAAAAGTCTGAACCAATGCGCCAAGGTGGAGACAACTATTTTGAAGGTTCAGATACAAAGTTTTAAGTAAAGATCAAGATCTTATCTAAGGCCTTGCCTTTTGATGAGGGTAATTTGAAGTCCCATTGAAGATTTTTGAGGAGAAGATCAAGATGTCCAAGTGCTGCACTAACCTCAAATCAGAGACTAAAACCTTCATCTAGTGCACTCTTGTCTTGCTTTAGGCATCAATCATCTAAAACTTCTAACCAATGCGCTCATTTTAAGAAGATTCCAAAGGTATGATCTAATGCACCCACCTATTGGCTGTTTTGAGGATGATTTCAAATCTAAGTTCTTTATCAAGCAAGGAGATCCTAACATGATCATCTAATGCACCAAGGGTAATATGGAGTCTTTTAAGAGATGTCTAAAAACTCAATCCAATGCGCTCAAAGTCACAAAGCAATCCTTTAAATGAGATAAAGATCCAAAGTCATCAAGGATGCGCCTAATCTAGTTGAAGTAGGTTGAAGAAATGAGATGAAGATTCAAAATCTTGATCTAGAGCGCCAAAGCCATGAAGAACATGAAAATCTAATCCAATGCGCCATAAGGAAAGATCAAATTTGGTGAAGAGAAAGTTGTCAAGAAGATCAAGAGATCAAATTCTTGATCTAATGCGCCATTATGAGGAGGAAGAGTTTGTGATGAGGAAGAGATCAAATTCTTGATCCACTGCGCCACATCCAAACATTGAACATATTTCAAGGAAGAGATCAAATTCTTAATCTAGTGCGCCATCTCAATGGGAAAGGTTGAGAATATTTTAAGAGTTTCATAGAGGATTTAAATTCTTCAACCACTGCGCCCCTTCAAGGATGGAATGAATGCAGCCTAAAATTAAGTTTAAACACTTTTAAGGGGGTTCTCAAGTTATTGAACTAATGCGCCATCATTGATAGTTTCTTGATCTGTTTTCAAAGAGGATTAGATTCTTGATCCAATACGCTAAGAGGGATAAGCTAATTTCAAGTATCAAAGCACCAAGTGTCATAAGTTTAAGATGAATTCAGATCCTCAAGTGATGCGCCTTTCATGAAAAGACAAGATTTAACTCTCCAAATTCATATCAAGGAGAAACTCAAGTAACTTCCATTTAGTGCGCCAACCCTTAGAAGATCTGAGATAGCTAACTAATGCACCCAAGGGAAGGAGAAATCCCAATGTTCAACCACTGTCTTTCTAAAAGCTTCAAAATTTTATAAAGGCAGACTTGATTTTTATTGAAATTCGCACCAAATTAAGTACAAGAGGAACTAAATTAAATGTTTTGCAATGCATTTAAAGAGGTCGGCCTAGGCAGTTGGGTAGTTTTAAATGCAAATTATGTATATATATTTGCTTTGTTCTCATTTTTATCATTCATTAAGGAGCAAATTCGCCTCAAACAGCAGAAGCAAAGTGATATCCTAAGAAGAGCAGGTCTGATTTCTATCAAGTTGGGTCTGAATTTAATCAAGTTTTGAAGACATCCTTTCAAATCAGTCTTTTGAAAGTCTGATCTAGAGGTAAAATCCTTCCACTTTCTGCAGTTTCATTGGATTTTCAAACAGAAAATTGTTCAAGTGTTAGTAAATTATAAGAAGATGAGTCAATTTATGATGAAATCTTTGAGTCTAAACGACATGATCTTCTTGTAAAAACTTTATGTTAGAAAGATAGAAATCAGAAGTCCAATAAGGCTGAAGTAAGTTGATCATTTATATTTGAGGTTACTTATTCGTGTCAAGTTTGTAGGATCATCGCAATGACGTCGAAGGAAAGACAAGCAAGGATCCGCATGGATGCTAAAGGCAAAGTTCCGGAATCAAAGCTCGTTTCAAGATGGACGAACATCGGAGATATGAACATGGGCAATAGCAATCTAGAGGATATCAAGTCTGTGCTTCAGGAACCCACTGGAGGTAGTCTTGCTAGAGCCATCGTGAGGAGTGGAGCTATTGAAGCTGCTTGTTTTCCGCCGGTTCTACCTTGTCAAGAAATGATCATAGAATGTGTTAAGAAGTATGACAAGGATACGAGGCAAATTGTGGCCAAAAATGGAACAGTGCTAGCTTACTTTAAAAAAGAGGCAATTGAAGACACCTTCAACATTCCAACTAAAGACAGGATGATCGGCATTTCTATACACCAGGGTCAACAAGAATATGATGCTGATTCAAAGAAGAGGTTGCAAGAGATGAAGAGGGATTGGATGGCAAATCCATCCATGAAGTTTAATACAAATAACCCTCCACAGTTTCATAAATCCGACTTTCATCCGGAGATTGGATACTTGATCATGTTCCTCAACAGAGTAACAGGGATGCCACAGTCAGCAACCTTTCAGTCATGGATGTATTCTTTCATCAAGCTGGTTCTCAAAGGAAAGATGATCGATTGGGCCGGACTCATCAGTCAAAGCATACATGAACAGCTCATCAACTTTTCAAGTACTAAGTCATTCCATATGAGTTCTTATATAGTATATCTTCTAGCAAGGAATGAAGTTTATCCAAGTTTGACTAGAAAAGGAGAAGTTGGAATTGGACCAAATAAGTACTTATCGCATCAATGTTATCCTCAGTTACACCTCAAGAACATCAATCACTATACGAGATTCAATGATGCATTCTCTATGTTCATATTGAAGAGATTAAGAGGAGAGTTCCACAAAAGATTATCAAATGCAGCAAGAGAATTCATTGGAACATATGGACATTGGTATACTCAGCATGAAAGATATACATACATAAGGATCCAGGGTTTCACATCTTATCCATACAGGTTACCAAGATATCCAACCAACAGGATGGTGATGTTGGAAGTCTCAAGACAACTCCTGGAACTCATCAGGCTGCAAAAGTTGAAGAAGAAAGGAGGGATCCAGTTTCCACTTGTTCTTGGACAAAATCTTGAGTGTCCATCATTAGCAGCCGCTGAATATTCTGAAACGGAGCTTCAGGCATATTATTTACAAACTCATGGCACCAAAAGGCTTAATTTTGATCCTTTCAAAGTTTGTTGGAAATACAACAGAGAGTACAAGCATGTCATGCAGTTAGAAAATCACTGGGCAAATGTAAAAGATGAAGATGATCTTCGAACACTCCAGTGCTCAAGACTTACATGGGATCTAGTAAGAGCATCCAAGGTATTTCGAATACCGGATCAGTTCATAGAGGGTGATACTATGTTGATAGATGAATTGGAAAAGATAAAGGATTTGCCCTATACAGTTGATTGGTCAAGGAGGGATGTATCTGAAGAAGAACTAATGGAGCCAGTCCTAGCTATGACGCAAGGATGTATAACTCAGTTGCTACAAGAAATGAATGAGGAAGGGCAGGTTCTTACATATGATAAAATGGATGAAGAAGGGTCACGACAGCATAGTGCACATAGTGGACTCCAGCACAGTGGAAGTGATCAAGGCGACAATCAAGCTAGGAAAAGGAAAAAACCTAGTCAAGATCAAGGAGAATCAAGTCAAAGACCTAAGAAGAAGAATAGTCAATCTACTTCATTTAGTCTACAAGAAGGGACTTCAAATGCTCATATTCCAATACAAGAAGTTGAAGTAGTGGAAGAAACTGTGGTGATTCCATCCGAAGAGATTCATTCAAGTCCAACTGTTGAAATAGAGAAGGATGATGTTGCTGATCAAGAAATGGAAGGACAAGCAGAATCTGATGAAGATGCAGCGCGTGTACAATATAATCAAGTACAAAGACAACAAGATCTTTCTGTGTTTCCATCTTGGTTGAGGCAGAGAATTGAAAAAAGTACAATCATAGAAACATATCAGCCTACTCCGGTAGAAGAATTTCTCATGAGTGCACAGAAGAGTAATCAAAAGAAGAAAGCAATTGTCTTTTCAAAAATCACTCAAGATCCTTCTGGAAATAGAGAAGTACATGTAGTTGTTCCTAGAGTTGAGAAAGATCTAGAAGACATGGCACCTGAAGATTACAATGTGACTACTATTGATATGGGTCCAATCACAGGAGAACAAATAGAGGAGGAACTCCAGGAATCAGTAAACAGTGTAAAAATCATGCTAAAACAGGAAAGAGAAGCTAAGCAAAAGGTAGAGCAAGACTTCAATACATTAAAGCAATACATCCAACAAGTCATGCAACCCATCCAGCAAAAGGAAGCCACTCCAATACCTCCGTCCATTCTTTCACAAGAGACAGTATCTCAAGTTGAAGGTATGAGAACTTCATTTCAGCTAATGAAGGGGTGGATAGAAAAGACAGAGGAGAAAGCATACATTTATCTTGAAGAGATTGTGCAAGTTTATGATAGTCATTAACCTCAAGGATAGAGTTCAATCTCTACTAAAGACATGTGCTGAGTTTAAGCCTATCAAGGAGCAATACATGCCACATCTCAAGACTCTGATGGAAACTCCGATAGAAGATCTAGTTCAAAATAAGGTGGTTGATCAAAATACTCCACATGACTTCACCACTTGGTATTTCTCCTTTCACAACAAGGGGCAGCTGATTGATAAAATTGAGGTGGATATGTCTAGAATAAGAAGTGTTCTTCTAAGAACACAAAATCATGTGCACACTTCGTTGACCTCAATATGCAATCCATATGGGGAGATCACTCTTGAAAACATGAAGCAACAAGTCAAGGCATTCTACTTTCAGAAGGACGAGATTGATGAGGGACGGCTGGATAACATATTCACACTTGCATTCCATCTTGAAGAAAACAAATCTTGGATAGCTGACTGGGAGAAGACACTTGGCATCTATGAGTCAGATGTGACAACTGCAGAAGGATCCATTAATGCTGCGACAAGTGTACTATTGTGACCTAATCACACATCACCCCATTGCAAATGGGGACCCCTTTTTTTTTTTGAGCTCTGATACTTTGCATTTAGTTTTGGATGATGTCTTAGGTTCGTTTCCTCTGCCAATCCAATAATAAGTCTCTCTCCTAGAAGGTTTTGCTTTATAACTGGAGGTCTCATCTGGAACATGAACTTGTAGTGATGAAGACTCTTGATCAAATTCCATCCAAGTAATGAACACTGAGATCAATCCTGATGTATGTTTGAGAACCTGAAAATGACTAAGTCTGGTAGCCTGAAATCCTGAAATCCTGAAAATTTGACTAAGTCTGAAATCTGGTGGATCCTCCAAATTCTAGATTTTGCATGTTAAATCCGGTGGATTCGAGACCTATCTCAAACATCCTGAAAGGTATATTGAAAAATATTTAAAGTATAAGTTTTTCAGGGTCTCTCAGGGTAAAGGTATATTAAAAAATATATTTAAGTATAAGTTCTCCAGAGGATCCAAAATCCTTGACCAGTGCGCCAAGGCATAAGAGTGGTGCAAAATCTTGATGAAATGCGCTTTTAATCAGAGAACAAAATGTGGAACCATTGCGCCAGAACCAATGCGCCTCATTTAATGCGCCATTCAAAGAAGAGGTGTAGATTGAGGTTCTAGGTGAGTTTTAAGATAAGCGCAAAATGATGATCTCTTGCGCCTAGACCAATGCGCCATTGAGATGAAGAGAGATTAATATCTAGCACCAATGCGCCACTTGTGGGGAAGTTTGATCCAACATCAGATGATCATTCAAACAAGGATCCAAAACCTCTAAGCAATGCGCCCAAACCAAAGCACCATTTTAGAAGGTAAAGTGAGGCAAAAAGTTAAATTTCAAGAGGAGATCAAAATAGGCATCCAATGCGCCCAAGGGAAAGATGATTGGTTTCAAGTTTTAAGATTATCTTTCATCCGGAGCTCAAGTCTCTTATCCAATGTGCCAGCGTCTTCAAGGAATGAACGATGTTGGGTTCACAACAAGTTTCAACTAAATAACAAACTTCCAATCTGCTGCGCCAAAGTCAAAAGGGGATAGATTCAAGTGACTTTCAAAGAAGAAGACATCTTGTTAAGAGGCAGTTTTTAGATCAAGATCCAAAAGTCTGAACCAATGCGCCCTCAAGATGAAGGGTTGATTTGATTGCCAAAGTGCCTTTCATCCGGAGCTCAAGACCTTCATCCAATGCGCCCAAAGCAAGAGGATTAAAAGTGGTTATCTGATGCACCACCCAAGTAAAAGGTAGAAAAGCATTTCAAGAGTTTAAGAAGTAACCAAAAGTGTCATCACTTTGTAAAGGAAGTCAGAATTAAGTTCAAGAAGATTTGATATTGCCATCTGCTGCGCCAGCTTAAGGAAGATAAATTCAAGTTTGTAAGGAGTATTCTAAGCAGAGATTAACATCCTCATCCATTGAACCTAGATCAGGGAGTGATAAATAGTGATTTGAAAGCTGAAATTCTA
Organism: Cunninghamia lanceolata; assembly: GCA_027924645.1. Classification (NCBI taxonomy): domain Eukaryota; kingdom Viridiplantae; phylum Streptophyta; class Pinopsida; order Cupressales; family Cupressaceae; genus Cunninghamia; species Cunninghamia lanceolata. The sequence continues at coordinate 8,246,237 of BSBN01000445.1, forward strand.
ACCAGAAGATGCAATCTTGATCCTATACGCCACCTCATGGAAAGAAGTTTTAATTCAAACCAGACCTCAAAAATCAAATCCAAGGCACCCATTTAAGGGAGTTCTAAGAGAAATCCAAATGCTTATCCAATGCGCTAGCCTTAAAAGATTTCAAAGGTCTGATCCAATGCGCTCTTATTATCTTGAGGAGGGCAGATTGCAAGTTCTTAACATTCATCTTACCGGAGCTAAGAAGTCTCAACTACTGCGCCCCTTCAAGGATGGGAATGGATGTTGCTTGAAATCAAGTTTTAAACCCTTTTAAGAAGTTCCTAAAGTCTTGAACTGATGCGACATCAATGAGGAGTTCTATTTTAAAGGGAGAAAGCTCAATAATATCTATCTAATATGCTAATCCCTAGAGGATTTAGAAAAGCTATCTAATGCGCTCAAATCAAGAGACATCAAAATGTTCAACCAGTGCACCTACCTCATCCAGAAATGAACAATGAAGTTTAAAAGGAAAACAAGTTTTAAGAGGATCTAAAAATCCTATCTGCTGCGACAAAGAAGGATAAGGTAAGTTCTTGAAAATATGTGGCAAGAGGATTCCAAATCCTTATCTAATGCGCCATTTAGGAGGGTAAATTCAAGTGAGTTTGAAGATATCTTAAAGGAGAACACAAGGCATCCATCTAGAGCGCCACTATTAAGAAGAAACTCAAACTTCTACTGTTGCGCCAAGAGTAAGGAGCTTTTAGATATCCATATCTGCTGTGCCAAACCTTTAAAGACAAATTTTCAAGTTTCTGATCTGCTGTACCAGGAAGGAGGAGTTCAAGAGTTTAAAGGAAGATTCAAAGACTCCATTCAGTGCTCTACTTTCTATATTGCTTTCATGTTTTGATCTTCTTTAGAGTTTAAGCAAATGATTCTTATGTGTTATGAAATGAAGTTATAAAGTCAAAGGATTGATGTTGTTTCTTTCTTTATGTTGCAGCAATAAGGATGGAGCTGAGGAATCATCTAAGGAACAAGTGATTGGAACCTTCGATAAGCAAGGAATGAGAAAAGGAGAAGGCATCATGTAGCTTCTTTAAGAAGTCATTTCAAAGATATCCTATTGGATCACTTCAAGATCAACATGCTTCATCAATTGCATCATGTTCAAAAGACAAGGTTTTCATACACACTACTTCAAGTTCTTTCAAGCTTCAAGATCAGCATGTAGCTGCTCTAAAGGAACTTCATCTTCATCAATATCAAGCATCCCAAAGACATCTATAGAGTTTCAAGTTCCTCCGTTGCTCTTAATTTTTCAAGCCTCCTTGGGAAGTCAGCTACTCCATATATAAGGAAGATGTCATCAATTTATACATTTCGAAGGATCATTTCAAGATCATTAACAAGGAAGCATTTCATCATCTACATCAAGTTCAAGGATACTAGCAAGTACACTGCTTCACTATCAATGGCATCATGTTAAGATCATCAAGTTGGAACACTCCATCATCTAACGTTCCAAGGCATTCATCCATTTAACTTCAAGACTCTTTGATCTTCAAGTCCAAGAGAGATCTCCTACTCCGATTCATGAACGAAGCATCATCATCTACAAGTTGAGAATGAGACATCATCATATACAATACTCCACTCTTCATGAAGAAGCATCAAGGAAGATCATCAACCTAACTACAAGAAGAAGAAGCATTACAAAAGTTAAACCAAATGAGCAACATCTATCATACATCCAGTTTACAAGAAGATGAACAAGGCAAGATCACAAGTTATATTCCCAAACATACAAGTTCAAAGCAATCACATCGAAGACATCACATAGATGATGCAATTTGGGAATAAGCTAAGGTGGCACCTACGTGGCCAACACTCGTCATCAAACCAATCACAAGTCGCCACATCATTTGACAAGCAAGAAGACAGAGAGGACGCCTACGTGGAAGATGCTCCAAAGATTCCATCTTATCTTATCTTCTTGGAAAGCGTGCCTTCATTGCCTCTCTCATATACTAAAAAAAGCAAATTGTTGTAACTACCTACTGAGGTGGCATGATTTGAGCCCTTGGCTACATGAAATGATCTTAGCCATTCATTCTAACTCTGGACCACTATATAAAGGCCTTGTTACCTCATTTGCAAATCATTAGAAAGTAGTTCAGTTTGTAGGGTAGTAGAGTACAATAGAAGAGACTCTCAAAATTCTCTGAGAGTGCTTGAAGTTCTTGTAAATATTTCTCAAGATTAATGCAAAAACATTGGAGCTTGTTTGGTATTAAGTGTTGTCTTGTGGAATCACATGGTTTCTTGTACTTTGATGAAATGGAGAGATGTTTCAAAGTAGATAGAAGTAGATTAGCAGCTCTTTGATGTAATGTATGTTTGTATTGGATAGTGATCAACTCCTAGCTCATGCTTTTAACATTTATCGCTGATGAAGTGTTGTGTAAAGCTAGTCTGAGCCTCATTTGCTTAAGTTCAATTGTGGAAGCTTGTTTGAGCTGCGCCATCCGATGGGTGCTTGTATAAGCCTTCATGATTTGAAAACCATTTGCGTACCTTAGGAGATTGCACCAACTTCATGTAGTTGTAGGCATCCTTGGCGAAGTGGGGTTAGGTTAATTAAGGAGTTTGTCTATTCGTACATCATCATTGCTTCATTGACCTTAGATTAGCTTTTCTGAACCCTAATCTTTTGATTTTCTTTATCATTGATACATCATTCACACTGAAGGAGGAATAAGCTAAATGAAGTATGAAGAAGTCTAATGTAAGTCCCTTTGTGATTATCAGCAAGATCACATGTAATCACTGAGTTTATCCACCATAAGTCATAACAAAAAGGAACCTTGGAGTTACTTCACTGGATCACATAGTTCAGCCTTTGAAGAGCTTTATTCAAGAGAGAGTGAGATACTCTATTGTTGACCTATCTAAAAACAATCATCAACATGTACCAATGAGAGATGTTGCTCAAATTGTGTCCAGATTCATTGCACTTCATAGTACTACTATGTGAAAAGGATATGATGTGGCATCCTTATCTTCTTGGGAAACGTGCCTTTGTTCCCTCTTTGTATACTAAAAATAGAAGTTTGTTGTAACCACCTGCTTAGGTGGCATCATCTAGTCCATTGGCTTTGCCAATCGATCTTGACCCTTCATACATTCTTGAGGTCTATATAAGGGCTCCTTTTGCTCTCATTTGTAAGATGGAAGACTCTGAAAATTGTTGCAAGAGCTCTCTGAAATAATATAAGACTCATTGTTTGGTGATTCTATATATGTTTCTAAGTGTTGCATGGTTTCTGATTCCTTCAAGCGAATGTTAAATTAGATTAAGTTTTCTTTCAAGTGTTATGTTAGTTGGTGGAAGGTTTTATTATTGTTTGTGGTGAAATCTTTATGTTCACACCATTTGTAGTTTGTGGCTTGCAAATTGCAGTGTATGGTTGGCCTGAACAAAATTGAGCTTAACTTTGATCTTTATGTTTGTTGAATCCTCATGAGCATAAGTGATTTGAATATCTTGTATAACCCTAAAAGATAGCATCAACCTTGTGTAGTTGTTCAATCTGGCAAAGCAAGAGTTGGTTTGATTTCACTTGAGCAGTAATCATCCCTTACATCTAGGATTAGATTAGTTTTACTAAACCTTTCATCTTTTGTTCTTTTTTATCAATCTGGTTAGAATTTAGGATCAAGTACTTCATTGCCATATCTTACGTCATAGGTTGTAGTATTTAGATATTCTGGATGTTTGCCTCTGTTATTGAAACAACGAGTTGTTTGAACAATTGTGTAAGTCCCTTTGTGTGTATCAGCAAAATCATACTAAGTCATTGAGCTATCCATCACGAACATAAGAAAAGGAACCTTGGAGTCATCTCGTTTGATCACTTTGTTTAGCATTCGAGAGGCTTTGATCAAGAGAGAGTTGGATACTCCGTGTCTTACTCTATTGTTGACTTGTCGAAAAACAATCATCAACAGGTTGCAAATGGGTGTTCAAGAAAAAGATTAGTTCAGATGGAGGTATTAAGAAGTACAAAGCATGGTTGGTTGCAAAAGGTTACTCTCAGGGTGAGGGTGTTGATTACGGTGAGATATTTTCTCCTGTTGTAAAAATGACGTCCATTAGATTCTTGTTTTCTATTGTTGTTGCTTATAATCTAGAGATTGAGCAAATGCATGTGAAAATGGCATTCCTTCATGGTGATTTGAACGAGGATATTTATATGACACGGCTAAAGCACTAAATGGTGAAAGGTAAAAGTAATTTGGTTTGTAAATTGAACAAATCTTTGTATGGCCTCAAACAAAGTCCTAGGATGTGGTACCAGAAATTTGATACATATGTGTTGAGTTTGGGATTTGAGCGTTCTAAATCTGATCACTGTGTTTATTATAAATCTGATGGTGATCGTTTCTTGTTTATTGCATTATATGTTGATATGTTATTTATTGGTAAAAGGAAAGAAATGATTTCAAAACTAAAGTCTCAACTTGCAGCTAAATTTGAAATGAAAGATCTTGGTGCAACTAAACACATTCTTGGGATGGAAATAAGAAAAGATAGAGTGAACAAAAAACTATGGCTTGGCCAGAATAAGTATGTCAATTCAATTTTATAGAGGTTTAACATGCAGGATTGTAGACCATTATGTGTTCCTTTTACAGTTGGAACGAAATTATCTACTTCACAATGTCCAACATCCCCGTCAGAGATGGAAGACATGAGCAGAGTGCCTTACCAGAGTGCAGTTGAAAGTTTGATGTATGCTATGGTCTGTACTAGACCAGAAATTGCCCAAGCAATGGGAGTTCTTTCCAGATATATGTCTAATCTTGGTAGAGTTCATTGGGATGCAGTTAAAAGAGTCTTCAGATATTTGCGGGGTACCTCATAGTATTCCTTGTTTTAGCATGGTAATTTGATAGGAGATATGCATTCCATTGATATTCATGGTTATGTGGATTTAGACTGGGTAGGTGATGTTGATAGTAGATGATCCACCAGTGCTTATTTGTTTACTTTATTTGGTGGTGCAATTAGTTGGATGAGTAAGCGACAGGCTATGGTTGCTTTGTCCACCACTGAAGCTGAGTATATGGCAGCTACTCATGCTTGTAAAGAAGCCATTTGGCTTAAGAGACTGTGTTCAGATATCGGAAGAAAACAAGGTGCAGTAACAGTTTATTGTGATAGTCAGAGTGCAATCTGCCTAGCTAAGAACCCAACATTTCATGCCATGACCAAGCACATTGATATGCAATATCATTTTGTTAGAAATATGGTCGAGGATGACAGGGTGAAGCTAGTTAAGGTAGAGACTTTGATAATGTTGCAGATTCACTAACAAAGCTTGTGAGCACAGAGAAGTTCAGATGGTGTTCGGAGTCTATGGGTCTCCTGGCCCCTAGCAATTAAATCATGGTGTTGATACTCCCTTTGCTCTTGCAAGGTGTTCGTCAAGTGGGAGAATGTTAGGAAAGGTGTCTCAACCTTGAACCTACAAAAGGTTTCTAATCTTCCCAATTTTGGTCTTTTCAAATACCCTTTATCTTGAAAAATGGTTTAGAACTTTCAAAGTTTCCAAAAGGCAATAAAAATGGTAGGGCTTACTATTTTTAATAACTCTACATTTGAGCATGGATGGACCCAGAATTTTCCCAAAAAGTGCGGAACTGCCAAGTAAACATCTTGGGTGAGTTTGGACTCAAGATCATACATGGATTGCAAAATATTAAAGTTTTCGTTTTTTGAAACTCCTAGAAAAGTTTCGAACTCAAATTTGAGGCACTTAGAGGTCCCTAAATGCCCCCAAATTTGTTGTAACCGGCGAAGCGGGTCATAGCTTGATAGATCTCTTCACGAGCTTTCTAACGCATCAAACGGTTCGTCAATCGGACACCCGGATCAAAAGTTATGGCCTCCGGAAGTTGAGAAATGTGAAAACGTGTTGGACACTTAAAAGAGCTGTAAACAGGAGAGTTACACATGTTGGTGTGTGATTTGGCACATCACAAGGCATCTTTGATTGGAGATAATTTGGGCGCCACTTTTGGGTGGTTTTGGCTCATAGTTTTGTAATCATCATTGACAGTTTACTGTATTGTATCTCCTATTTATCAGGAGCTTGAGATGGAGATTGTGTAAGAGTCTTATAGATGTTGAGTTGCCTCTGAATCTCTGGTTGGTTATACTCCTATGAAAGCTTGCTCTGCAAGTATATTGTAATCTTCTTGATTCCTGAATAATATATTGGGCAGCTTTGGAGTGTGGAGTTTTTCTCCCGAAAGGGTTTCCCCACGTAATTACTGTGTTGTGGTGTGATTGTTATTTGTGTTTATTTCTGTAACTGTTGTAAAGATCTGAAAAGTTCAACATATCCCTCCCCTCAAGATTAGTGTCGGAAGTTGTTCCGCTACCTTAGCTTCCTTACACATACAAGATTCACAATTGTGCTTAATGATTTCTTCCAGATTTTATATGCGTGAAGTTTCAGATTTGTGTGCAGTAGTGAGATATCATTTCCAAGTTTGAGTTTGGGTATCCAACTAATTTGCACATTGGGGAGTTATTGATGATCATTTGCAAGCAAATACAAATTTATTTCGAATATGGTATTGTGTGCTGAATAAACAGATAATTTTATTATTTCAGATTTCTATTAATATTATTATAATGGTTTCTTGAAAATAATCAGAAATACCTATTGTTGAAAGTGTGGAGAAATTAATATTTTATTGGCCTTTGAGAATAGCCATACCATTTATTACCTTTGCCTTTCCATATTTCATACATAAAGGCTACCATACAAGGGAAAGGAAATAAGCGTTGCATATCATAAAGTCTTTGGGACCCACAAACTCAGTCGCCTATCTTTAGGAGAATATTTTGATATGTCTGGAATTAGGAAATCAGAAAATTTGCAAGTTTGTTGAAAAAATTTGGTAGGGACTTTACAGTGGTATCAAAGCCGGTTTTCTTGCCATCATGTTAGGTAGTAGATGTTTATTGCATATTAGAATTAGAATCATGGCATTATTCAGTGAAGAAGATTTGGGAAAGAAGCTTTATAGAGCAGGTAAGAAACTTGAACACCCGTCGTAGTCAAAGGATGATCTACTTTGCATGTTGGAAGAAGTAGAGAATTGCTTATTCATGATAGATCAGTTAGATTCTCTGAGGATGCAACATGTTGTGACTCCATCAGTGACTTCGTTGGTAAAGTCAAAGCTTATGAGAAATGCAAATATAGATGTGAGACTTGCAATTACTTCTTGTGTTAATGAAATTATGAGAATAACAGCTCCATAGGATCCTTATAACAGCAATATCATGAAGGAGATATTTCAGCTAATTGTGGAAAGTTTTCAAGGATTGGATGGTATCAAAAATCCTTCTTTTGCTAAGAGAGTAAAAATTCTAGAAACTGTTATAAAAGTTAGATCATGTGTGGTGATGCTTGATCTTGAATGTTATGATCTAATTCTCAAAATGTTTCACTATTTCTTTGCTACTATAAGAAAATATCATGCAAAAATGTTATCACAACAATGTAGACAATTACGTCTTTGATCGTAAATGAGAGTAATGATGTACCCCAATCACTCTTATTGATCTTATTGGCTAATATGAGGAAGGGTGATCAAGAATCTTTATCAGTTGTACATGTTTTAGCTGAAATTGTTGTTAATCAATGCGAAGGAAAATTGAAACCGTATTTGACAGATGAGGATAAGGAAGAATTTATGACAGTGGAGCTCCAGAATGACTTTATGGAAGGATATGCAGTTACTAATGATGGGTTTGAGCATGCTGAAATGATCAAATCGGCAACAATTACTAAGCCATTTGATAGTAATTATGGTGATGGTTCGGGACACCCAAGATTGAAGACCAAAGTGGAGCAAGAGAATGAAGCAATGGCAAAGGAAATCAGGCAGGTAATTGATGAGCTTGATAGTCTTCAAGAGGATTTTGATTTAAAGCAGTTTCCTGAGATTGCACAGTTGGGATAGAAGGAAGATTGGTCTAAACAAGCAAATGGAAATAACTTCCAATCTATTGGTAACCCACTTTTTGAAATGGATGCAGAGTTATCTTTTAATAATCCGCTTTTTGTGATGAATATTGAGACATTTTCTAATTCTAGTAACACAACTTGTGACAATAACATGATATGGGATCCAGGTGAACTTTTTAGACATGAGATAGATGTTATACCAGATATTGAATGTGGTTTTCATCTTGCTGAAGTTGTTAGATCAGCAACTAAGGGTGAGCTATTTGATCATCTTCATTATAGCTTAAGGTATGGAAGTATTGATGCTAGTAAAAGGTTAAGGCAAGGCTTTTGTCATTTTGCTCAAGGTTGTCTTCACATAAGAATATGGGACCCAGGTATTTCATTGAAACATTTGACATTAAGAACTAAGGGCTGTCCTCCATACAGAGTTTACAGTTTGCTAGTTAGGACAGCAACAATTTTCTTATCTTCTATTGATGTCTATTTAGTTTTGTCTCTTTACATTGGCACTTATAATGAACTGAATCCATGTGGAATTGATAGCACATATTGGAGAAGATCACTAGATGAAGCACACATGAATATCAGAGTAGTACAGCATAAGCATGGTGGAGCTATTTCATTGTTGAGTATTTATGCAGGGGATCACCAGCCAAGTATATTGGAGATTTGTGGTGACAAAAGGAATGTACCGTGGAGGATTATAGATCAAAATTCTAGACTTAGTGTTGTTGTCATCATTCCAATCAGCCATCACATGATTTCATTTGCATACATACCAGTGGATTGGCAAGATAGACGGAACTTGACAAAAGAGGGATCTAGACTCTATGGACATCACAATATGAATCAGCATATTGGTTCAGTAAAATTGGAGTTTCGAAGTTTGCACTTACTTGAAAACTCCAAATGCAGTTTGATTAGAGAGATACAATGGAGTTTTGGGAAAAGGTTGATGAGATATATTTGGAACTCTATTGTTTACAGAATGAATCGATCTGTTGGAATTGATGGGTTTAATTGGCATTGCTTGAGGACAAGCAATCTTAGGGAGGGAGGACTTGTAATGTCCCCTTTGCAGGCATGATCGATCAGCGAAGATCCTTAGCCTATTTTTGATTCTCGTAGACTAATTGGGATTATGGTAAAAGAATAGTTGATTAATTAAATTAAATTGTCTTGAATTATGTTTTTATGGGCAACTATATTTAATTTATTTATTTATTATAAAGTGATTTATTTGGTCAGAAAAGCAAATTAAAATAAAAAGTCACTTTATGAGAAAATAAAATATGATTTTTCTAGAGAGTTCCTAGGTGGTTACAAAATATCAGCGTTTCTAGGGGGCGCGTCCCCTGGGTTTTTTCCCTGCTCCCAGTGCGTGACACGTTCTGGGGACGCAGGGACGGGGACAGGACGCCCTTTGTCATCCCAGATCGTAGGCTTTTTTGGGGGATGTCCCAAGGACACCCCCTATGAGAAGGGGAATGTCCCCTGCGAGCTCCCCCATTCCGGAAACCCATACACGTCTCGGGGACGCAGAAACCGCCAAAAAAAAACCGATAAAAAACAAAAAAAATGCGGACGGGCCCAAAAAAATGTGACTTAAAAGCTCAAACAAAAATTGCTTTAGGGCACGCAAGGTCAAACAAAAGTTTAAACAATGAATAAAGCTCAAACAAAAAGAAAAACACGAAGAGATGCCTCATCTCTTCGCAGGGAGCTGAGTAGAAACTGGAAACCTAAGGCGAAATCAGAAATACGCAGGGAGTTTCTTCCTTCTGGTTAGTATTAAACATTTAAACAATGATCCATATTTTATTATTTTGTGTGTTTGTAGGTGATTTATAATTTTATTCAATGTTTCAGTCTCTTAAGCAATCCAAAGAAAGCAACAAATATGAAATATTAAATAAGTTCATCAAACTTGGCAAAATCTTCGTTGTCGGGATAAAATAGCTTTTCAAGAACCCTATGATAGGATATGGCATGGATATTATATTATATACAAAGAGTTAAAACTATACACATAAATAATTTCTGGACTGAAAAGTTGATTTACAGACATGATATCAAAAGAAAACAAAGAGGATTACTGCTACGTTGTAGAACATGTGCTAGTAAGAGGCAATACCACCAACTAAACTGTTAAAAAATTAAAAAAGCCAATCTTGCTCATCAATTTTGAAAGCATACTACTAGCAAATAAAGCATACTACCAGAACAATACATTCTAAGATACCTTTTGTATAGAAAATTACAATTTTGTCTTACTTGCTAGACTGGTTAACTGGGAAATAAGTGTCAAGCTCTTTCAGTGAATTGACTACAACCTTGACATTGATTTCACCTTTGATTAACTAGCATTGATATCTTAAATAACTTTCAGATATTACTTATTAGATAATGTAACGGTTAGACTATTAGTAGAACATTGAACAAAGACTTAATATCACTTGCTGACCTGCAATGACTTGCTTAAATTAAAACAGAGATATACTTTTATAAAACTTAAAACACTATTCAATATTGACTGTTGAAACTTGAGACACAATCACAGTCACAGAGATATTCATTATTTCATATAGTTATACACATATATGATATATTCAGAATTTGAGATTTCAGACATATATACTGATATTGTTGATTGTTTTAACTTCTAAACAGTAAACTATAACTATAACCTGTTTATGGCTCTTTATGGCGGAGTAGGTACTCTAGTGTCCACAAAGTTCAAATTTGTTGAGTGAAAAATCAAGATGGATTCTTTCACTGTGAATGCTGATTTAGATTTGGAGAATGAAATAGCAATTGATGAGGATGAGGAATCAGGCAGCCAACTAGAAACCCCAAGTAGAACCACAGACAATTCAAGTGTAGCTGCAAGTGTACTAAAATCCAATTGCCCTTCACAGTTGTTGTCACAATATGCCAAAGGGCCATTTAACAAGAAACATCCTTTACAGTAGTATGCAACAATACTGGACACAAATAAAGCGCCTCATTCAGGTGGAAGTCGGAAATGGAAATGCAACATTTTCCCAAAAGGTACTTGGAATGGCAGCATGACAAGGACCAATGCACACTTTTTACATATCCCTGGTAAAGGAGTTGAAGGTTGTAAGGCTCACACTTGAAATGAAGGCTAAGATGATCAAACTATATACAGGGGAAATCACTACAGCATCAATTTCTAGTACACTGACACGAGGAGGTTCAACTTCAGGTTTACCACCTTCATATCCATCATTTGGGGTGAGTGCAGTGGAGTCAAGGGGGAAACAGAAAGCTACAGTAGCTAACCCAATCACAGATATGTTCAGTGCACAAGGAAGGGAGGTTGCAGATGAGGCCATTGCCAATTTCTACTTTGGCAACAACATTCCTTTCCATGTTGCTCGATCTCCTTTGTACAAGGAAATGTTTGAGAAGGTAAGACAAGCTGGTCTTGATTATTTGGTTCCTAGTGAGACTAAATTGAGAACCACACTCTTGGAAAAAAGTTATTCCAAGGTTAACTTGTTGATGGAGGAGATGAAGGCCAAATGGGTGACACATGGTTGTAGCATAATAATGGATGGGTGGACGGATATTAGACATCGTCCACTCATCAATGTTATAGTTTCATGCATTGATGGACCTTACTTCTTGCGAGCAGTTGATTGCTCAAGAAAACACAAAGATGTCGAGTTTCAATTTCAGATCCTGAGAGATGCCATTGAGGAGGTTGGTCCTCAAAATGTGGTGCAAGTGATTACTAATGCAGGAAATGTTTGTAGGGCAGCAGGTATGTTGGTTCAATCTACATATAGGCACATCTGTTGGACCCCTTGTTGTGTGCATGCTATGAACAATGCACGCAAAGACATTGGAAAGATAGAGTGGGTGAAACAGGTGGTGGCGGATGCAAGGGAGGTGCAAATGTTTATTTGCAACCACCACATGTCATTGGCATTGTTTCAGACCTTTGCAAAGAAAGAATTCCTCAAACCAGTTGAGACTCGATTTGCTTCCTATTTCATTCTACTTGAGAGGATGCTTGAGTTGCACGAGCCATTGCAACTTATGGTTATGACACAAGATTGGAACAGGTGGATGGAGTCAAAGACCGAGCAGGGGAAGAGGGATGAAGGAGATTGTGATTGGTGATAATTTTTGGTCAAATGTGAGATACATCACATTTTTTGTACAGCATGTTTTCACTGTTATTAGATTTGGGAATTTTGATAGTCCTAGTCTTGGGGAGATGTACGAGTGCATTGATAGCATGCTTGGCCAAATGAAAGCTACCATTTGTGTGAAAGACCCCACCCTTGAGTTGTACAATAAGCATATTCACCCCATCATCCAAAAAAGGTGGAGCAAGTTGAACACCCTGTGTATAGGTAAAATTGAGATTGAATAATAATCAAAGCAATGAAATAACAACTCGATCCTATAACATCAAAAGATCCATCTAAACGATAACCAAATCAATGAATAATACAATTAATAATCAATTGATCTCTTGGTTGAATGTGGATTGCTCAATCAATTGCGAAGCCATGTTTGCAACAAGCGGATGTAGATAGTATGCGTGCTCAAAAGTGCTCAATGTGAATATGTGCTCAACAATGTGTGATAAAAGCTCAAAGTGTTGTATTAAGAATGCCCAAAGCTTAAATGATCGAAGAGGATTTTTGGAGTGAAGGGGGTATATATAGTTTTCAGGGTTGGATCGATCAATGGTGGAGACAAATCAATGAAATCGATGGATGAGATAAATTAAAAAGACATCATGAATGTGCACACGACATGTGTCATACAGAAAAAGCTATTTTATTGAATTAATTGTTTTTTGGCTAAAGATAGGATTTGATTTCATAAATTAGAATGTTTTTTTCCAATTTATGAGTTGATGATAAAAATAATAATAATTAAAGCCAATTAACTCAACTTTAGATTTGCTTTTTGAAGTTCTAAAAATAAGATTGATTGTGCACATAAAAGAAAATGATATTTTTAGAAGAATTGGAAGATAATTGAGAATTAAATAAATAAATTTATTTAATTGATTGTGCATGATAGAATAAGATTATTTTTGGAAGATAATTAAAGATTTAAATAAATTAAACAAATAAATTGATTTAATTTATTTTCCATGATAGAGGAATATAAATTTTATTTATTTTTAAAGGATAATGGTCAATTTAAATAAATTTGAATAATTTATTTAAATTTGGAGGAATAATTGATTAATTAAATAATTTAAAATTATTTAATTGTGGATAAGAGGAATTAGGTGATGAATTAATTAAATAATTGAATTTATTTAATTAATGTGGATTTGAAGATTGAAAGGGATACTGATTCAATTAAATAGTTAAAATTATTTAATTTGGAACAATTGAGTGGATTTTATTGAAATTAATTAAATAAATAGAATTTATTCAATTAATGTTGGAAATTAGGGAAAATAGAGGAAAGAGATGAATTTGATGAAATTAATTAAATAATTAGATTATTTAATTAGCGTCGATGCAAGCGATCTGCGAAGGGTCATTTTTAGGTGGCTGCATATGCTTTGAATCCAAAATGGTATGTGGAAAGAGTTGGTAGAATTCTTCCTATTCATGATCACAAGGTGAGGAATGGCATCATGAAAGCCTTCATAAAAATGTATAGTCCAGAGGAAGCTTCATTGATCAGAGTTGAGTGGGTTAAGTTCACAGAACTAGAAGGCTACAAGACTTCGGCAAGGATTGATAGGCTCGCTATGGCACAGGATAACCCAGTTAGTTGGTGGACAATCTATGAACCTCGAGGACCATTGCGCACACTTGCCATTCGTCTTCTCTCACAGGTTTCTAGTTCCTCAGCTGCTGAGAGGAACTGGTCCACATATAGCTTTATCCACTCTCTAAAGAGGAATAGACTTACCTCTGCGAGAGCGGAAAAGCTTGTTGCAGTGCATAGTGCCTTATATCTGATTGGTTGCAAGACACCTCAGTATAGGCAAAGCCTAGCGTAGAGGTGGGATGTAGAGCACGAGGAGCCAGAACAACTTGATGATGACCACAGTGTGCAGGTGGCATTGGACGATCCACTTCCTTCTGACAATTCCAGTGATGAAGAGTTTCCTAAATATGCTACTACTGATGATGATGATTCTAATTTTTGAGTTTTAACTTTTCAGTTATAGGTGACGTTTTTGGCAATTTAATTTTGTCATTTTGATGCTTGTCACTTGTATAATCAGATTATGAGACTCTATTATGATATTATCTACTTGCTACTTTGAACTTTCAAAGTTCAAACTAATTATAAGTTATAAAGTTTATAACTTACTTGACTATTTGAATTTTGAAATGGATCACAATTTTCAGCTACGAGTATGAATTTGATTCTTGAATGATCATTGATATTCAATTGTTCAATGTCTACTGTTTATTTAAGACTTTAAGTTACCTCAACATGTATCTCATTTTAGTTTTTAACTTTTTAACCTATATATTTTTTTATTAAAATATATTATATTGCCGTCCCCAAATTTTTGGAAAATTTTTGCCGTCCCCAGGTACCCATCCCCCCGTCCTGGAAACTCGGAGAAACACTACAAAATATAATTTCTAGAAAAATCCAAAAGAGTTATAAAAAGAAGGTTGTGAAGAGAGATTTTCAGATACATATATAGCCGTCCTCTCGCCGTCCCCAAATTTTTGCCGTCCTCGAAAACCCATCCCACCATCCCCCCGTCCCGGAAACTCGGAGAAACACTGCAAAATATAATTTCTAGAAAAAGCCAAAAGAGTTATAAAAAGAAGGTTGTGAAGAGAGATTTTCTGATACAAATCTTTTGACTTTTCATATTTTGATACCCAGTTGTGGTAGATTGAACATCTTGTTCAAGTTGCAACCTAGGACAAAAACCCTACGACGAAGATTGGGTCTGGAGAAGGAAGTCTCCCTAGCCAATATTCGAGGTGGATTCATACAAGATTCACAATTATGCTTAATGATTTGTTCCAGATTTTATATGTGTGAAGTTTCAGATTTGTGTGCAGTAGTGAGATATCATTTCCAAGTTTGAGTTTGGGTATACATCTGATTTGCATATTGGAGATTTATCAATGATCATCTGCAAGCAAATACAGATTTATTTCGGGTATGGTATTGTGTGCTGAATAAACAAATAATTTTATTATTTAAGATTTATGTTAATATTATTATAAGGTTTCTTGAAAATTATCTGAAATACCTATTGTTGAAAGTGTAGAGGAATTAATATTTTATTGGCCTTTGAGAATAGCCGTACCATTTATTATCTTTGCCTTCCCATATTTCATACATAAAGGTTGTCATACAAGGGAAAGGAAGTAAGCGTTGCATATCATAAAGTCTTTGGGACCCACAAATTCAGTTGCCTATCTTTAGGAGAATATTTTGATATGTCTGGAAGTAGGAAATCAGAAAATTTGCAAGTTTGTTGAAAAATTTTGGTAGGGACATTGCAGAAATCTTGGAGCCGAACTTGTTTCTAGCCACCAAATCCTCCAAATTCAAAGCTCTCTTAATGGCATCCTGTAAAGACACTGGATCAAAAACCTTCACCAAACCCTTGAGTGGTTCAGTTAGACCCTCCACAAATAGCACCATGAGTCTCTTTTGTGACACATCTGGAACCATCACTAACAACCTCTAGAACTCTGCCACATAATGTTCAACTATACCTTCTTGCCTCAACCATGCTAGCTCTCTGAAATGAATCTCCAGATCCTTCTTGTTGAACCTCTCTATCAATCTCTGACTAAACTACTCTAGAGTAGTAATGGAACCATGCCCTTGTGTCACCATGTAATAACCCAAACTATTTTTTTTTAAATTCCAAATTTTTGAAAATGCAAATGCAAGTCCTTGCACTAGTGAGAGCAAGGTGAGAGCATACAATGTTTGGACAACACACTAACTAAATGAATGCACTAGTGGGAAAATAAAAGGCGGCATAGCCGACCAGAGCATACAAGTGGCAATGCCGACCCAAATCAACACCTCTTCGACAGACAAGTATGCTTGTATACAAAAAGCCACTGGTAGATTCCAACAGGCTTGATCAAGCCAAATTGACTGATAACAATGCAGGCATGATCAATGCCAAAACGGACTGAGAAATATGCATTGCACTTGGGTCTAGTGGTGAACCAACCAAGACCTTACAATGAATTCAAACTACTAGCGATATACCATCCAGTTTTTACAATATGTTCAATATGCAACTACTATCTAGCGGATGACCATCTAGATTTACAATTAACATGAAGTATGAACTACTAAAAATAATGATTCAGGAAACATCAATAGCAACAATACTAGAATTAATTTCTAATCAACAATCACTGCTAGAACAAGGGATTAGTCCAAAAATAAATAGCAATTAGATAACTTTCAGTCCATCTCCTGAGCTCTGTAATTCTATCTCCGAATGCCTTGGTAAGTTTAAAATGATCTAATTCCACCTTTTATTCATTAAAATCGTGAATTAGGGCTTAATAAATGCTAAATTGCATCAGCTCAGGGATGCCCGCTTATGGTTTGGGAGATCTTTACAAGTGGCGAGTTCCAATTTGAAATTTTGAAAGGCCAACAACTCTCTTTCGCGGCATTAAATGAAGATCTGGATATCCATATGTGGATATGAACACTTAAGTAATATGCTCACTCTTGGAATGTCCGTATGCATATCCATATGAACCATTTGGTCAAACGTTGACCCAAGGATGGATATTGAGACGAAGGAATCCTAAGGCATTTTCCCTTGATTTCGAATATCAGGACATTAAAATGTCCATTTTGAAAAGTCATCTGCATGCCACGTGGCATAGTTTGGTTGGTCCACAGGAGGCTGCTGGTTTAGTTCGTAAAAGACAGGGATATGGATATTTAGAAATATCTAGATATTAAATCTCACGAAATATCCCTAAGTTTGAATCATGACGATGTCATCCCTCTTAAAGTGATTCTTGATTATGAGGAAAGTGACGTCATCCAAATATTGGGAAGGTCTGGACATTAATATTTGCGAAATATACTGTCCCCGAATGTCCAAATGATGTCATCGTTGCTTGATGTTTCTTTGAAATGAAATTTGATGACGTCATCCGAATATTATGTTTCTATGTGAACTGTCCATAGTCTAATGTCCATTTTGAAAAGTCAAATAGGACACGTCATCAGGATATTGAAAGGGTCTGGACATTAAGATAATGTCGGATATTCAGATTGTGTCCAGACTGCGAATATCCATGCATATGACGGTTTTGTTATACCGTTAAGGTAAATTTGACGAGTGCACTTCTAGAAATCGAGATATTAAGGTTCACGTTAACCTTTTTTTACTTAGTATTTCTCAAGCTTTTTGGTCGAGACAATTTGTCTGGATATTACTCAATATGAGGACATAAGTGTAAATGTGAATATCCCTATGACCGTTGACCAAAACTTTGACCCTGAATAGCTTCTTCGTTTTGATGAATTTCAACCTGATCCAAAAGGCAAACCTACTTAAAATTTCATGCTCTATCCCTTGGTAGACTTTATGAGGGAGAAATTCACACTTGGCATTTTGACTCATGACTCAAGATCTGGATATGCCTAAGACAGGACCTAGACATACTATCTAATACTGCTTTTACCCTAAGTTGCCAGTTCTGGTGCGGGTTCGGGTTCGTGGGTTCGGCCAAAATTTTTTTTGGGGGTTGGGTTCATTTTTGGGTCCGTTTTTTTTAATATATATATAAATATATGTATATGCAAAAAAATTAAGGATAGAAGCAAGAATTAAGTGTAGAAATGCAAGAATAAAGTGTAGAACACCACGTAGCATCATATAATCAACAAAACCACCATCAACTTGAATATCATAAAACATAAAACTCGAACTTCAAGTTCAATAACAAGATTCAAAATAATAATATCATGTTCAACAATCAATTTTCATTGTTTCAATGTCAAATGACAAGTTTCAATCATCATATGGATTTGCTAAATCCTTCACATCATCATCATCATCTTAGATTTGGACATTAGCAGGATCATTTGAAGAACCACAACCAACACCATTGCCACAATCAACAATGGAGAGCTTTTGTGTTTTGGAATGAAAGAAATGAGTTGAAATGGCAAAAGGATTGTGTTTATAATGTCTTTTTAGGGTTTCATTTGCTTTTTAGAATGAATAAAAAATTATAAAAATGAGTTTTAACTGAAAAAAATTTAAAAAAAAAAAAAGATTTTGGGCGTGGGTGCGTTCTGGGTGCGCCGCGGGTATTGCAATTTCAGCCCGGGTGCGTCCGGGACGCACCCACCCCAATTTGCACGCGTCCTGGATGCACCCACAGACGCACCCGACCCGCACCCGCACCCGGGACGCACCGCACCCGCACCCAGGGTCCAGGTAGGCGAACCCTGCAACATAGCTTTTACCATATCGCCCAAAACAAGGAGAAAGCAAAACAAGCAAAGCAAAGAAAAAAAAGTTGGGTCCCTGTTTTGCTGGGGCAAAATGGGGTGTGTTGTGTAACCATACAACATGTCCTTATCAGAAAGACATGGTCTCATGATGATCTTGACTCATACAAGACAAATTTGGTTTTGGCTAGTAACTTATCTAAAATATCTGCAGGTGATTAGCTCATGGCATTCTATTTCTTTGTTGGGTGCAGGTATTAGATGAGATGGTCCATACCAAAGAAGCAGAAATTGCAATTAATCATGGATCAATTTTTCCTTCTGATCCCCAACACGAATCCCGAGACAATTAAATCACTGAAGTAATTGTGATTTATTTGTGAATTAAACAGTTTTTCATTGGTTAAAGTCTCATTTTTACATTGCAAATTTGGATTTTACTGATGTAACAAAACATTGGATCTATTAGGGCACATTTGAGGGCACTCATTCTTCAGCAAATATCTATTTCATTCTCATTCAGTTAAGGCCTAATTATGGCTCTATGGCCTTGATGCCCGCATTCTTTGAAGGGTTTGGACTCTTGAAGCTTGGTTAAAACTTAAAAGGAGCGTTGCCACTCAACCCCTCTAGGGGCTACTTCCCCCAACTCCGACTCTAGTTTTAAAAATAAAAATTTGCTTTGGGTTGTTCCAGATGGAAAAGCAACATTTTTTTCCCTTTTTTTTAAAATTTTTCAGCATTTTTGAATTTCTCAAGTTTTTCCCAATTAAATCCTAAGTAATTGAATTACAATTACAGTTTTGATTTGCCGAGTCAATCCCAACCATGAGTAATGCCATTATGGTCCATTTCCATGGTACCAAAGCATGCTTCAAGTTTTCCTACTTACCCACACAAGCGGCAACAACAATCAATCTAGCTATAAAAACACATGCAAAAACATTTCAAGCATTACACAAGAAATTAGAGACCATGAACAATGCGAAATGACACCATTGAGGAGTAGTTCCAAAACTAGTCTGTGTATATCATGCAAATAATTAAGAAATTTTAGGGAAACACAAAAGTACATGCAAGTAAAGAAAAAGAGGTTCCCCAGCTCTAGCAAAGAATAATCAAAGACTTAAACCACAAGGATAATGTGACATGTCAAGCATATGCAATAATTATATTGGTTTGATTAAGTTATGTTCTGGTATTTTTAACTCTAAGTTGCCGGTTCTAGTACGGGAATGGGTACGGGAGCGGGGTTCTGGTACGTCAGTACAGTGCTTTTTTTTTGCTCTGGGTACGGCTGGGTATGACTGTACTATATATATATAATATAATAATATAGTATAATATATATTATAATATAAAATATAGTATAATATTATAATATATTATAATATAAAATATAATATATATTATAATATAATATAATATAATAATATAATATATATTATAATAATATAACATTATAATATTAATATATAATATAATCTAATATAATATTAATATAGTATATTATAATAATAATATATTATAATTATATAATATAATATACATTATAATAATGTAACATTATAATTTTTTTTTTTTTTATAAAGATTTATATTATATATTAAAATATCAAAAACTGAGTACATTGGGAGAGCTCCATGAGCTAAATACTGCCAAACCCAACCCCTATAAAATTTTTACAATATGACCACGTAGTGTCTATCAGCAAAATGCCATGCAAGGCTGCTACTATAGTATCAGTGAAAACACTAAACCCAGACACCCAACCATATCAACAGAAGACAGACTATATAAAACCAAACACTCGACCATATCAACAAAGAACAGAAGAAATTTACATGCAAAAAACTATTAAGACCAAACACTACACGACCATCAAATTTCCCCCACCTCGAACAGGTAGTCTCTAAATTCACCAATCCAAGCAAAACCTTCAACCGGAGTCAAATTAAACATTTTCTTGAGGAAATCCCTACCTCTGCGAACCCTGGCCCTGTGAGCTATCAATTCATCTCCTCTGATATCCAAAATAAAGGGGAAATACCTTACCACTTCGCCAGGCTGATTGATCTTGCACAAGTCCTTCGGTCTTGGGAGCCCAACACCTCTCTCGGCAGCCTCCAGCACTCCATCGAGACCATCCAACAGAGCAGGTTTAAACATTTGCAAAACCAAAGACCGGACCTCCTCCTTCATCGACAACACATTGAGCAAAGAAGCCACCACCCTCGAGGCTATATCAGAATCGACCCTGTAGCGTTCTCCACTGCTGACAAAGGCTTTCCCCAAAATAAGCTTCGTAGCTCCAATGACAAAGGAGTCGTTTTGCCGCAGCACCCTTCGCAACCTTTGGTCTATTATCTTACCAAGAAACGCCATCTGCCTAACCCTACTGGTTAGGCAAATAGGGGACTCCATTCCTCCACAGGCGAGTTGATCAGCCGGTAGATGAAAGACTATGTATGGCGGGGAAGCGTCTGCCATTAAACAGGAGGCCAGTCAAAATGAATGAATTACCACAAAAAGCCCTGCAAATAAATAGAGGAAAGAATGCCTCTCTCCTCAAAACGTGTTCTTCACAACTTTCCACCCCCACCAGCTCATGTCATAATTGCTCGTCTGCACCGGGAAATGAGAAGCTCAGCGAGATCAACTAAACATGATTGTCCCGTCCTTTCCTTCGTCCTACTCCCCGAATGCCAAGGTTGTTCCAGCGTGTGAGCTTTCAAAACTTACCGCTACGAGGCCACCACTGTTGTGCATTGTAATGATGACTAGGAGTGCTCCTTTTCATCCTTCAAATCCTGCTGGGACCGTCGATGCCTGTTGACCGAGCATCCACCTCACAGCCTCCTGGCGAGTCGGCCACCTCACCTGTGTGTGAGGTGAGGTGGCGCCCACCCTTCCACCCACAATGTCACATTATAATATTAATATATAATATAATCTAATATAATATAGTATATTATAATAATAATATATTATAATTATAATTATATAATATAATATAGTATAATAATATAATATATTATAATAATAAATACAATAATATATTATATCTTATAATATAATAACATTATAATATAAAAATAAAAATAAAAATAAAATTATAAAACTATCGGCCGGATTTTATAAACTTAAAACTTAAAAATAAAATTATAAACTTAAAACTTATAAAATTATTTAAAAAAATGGTTTTTTTTGGCCGCCCGAGAGGGACAGGAGCGCACAAGAAGTGCCCTGCCCGCCCCGAGTTCCCTGTGGGTCTGCGGTACGGGGCAGGTGGGGCACTCTTGTCGCCGCTCCGAGACCCGCTCCCTGGCATTATGGGACCGGCCTCCCGAGTAGGAGAACCCGGTAATAGAGTTTTAACTTATCTGTATTTTAAAATTCAAATATTAAATTTTATATATTATTTGAATAGTTGCCCCCTCACTGTCCAAAAAAATCCACGAAAAAAACAATTATCATCCCCAAAACTTGGAGAAATGTTGCTCCAAGGTGCGTATGCTACAATTATGATTGTCTAGGAAAATTAGATAGGTGGTTGTAACTTAAATTGTGTAAGTTACCTTATTAAACATTGTCTGTCCCCTTCTCAGGAATGAATGAATTAATTGAAGACCTGTAGCCTAGTTTATTTTCCATACCCTAAGGGAAATAATTATTAATGGCATTGTACGCTAAGCCCAATCATCTTTTCATAAGGGCAATTTAAATGTTATTTTAGAATGGCCGTCTAAATGAGACATTATAAGGCCTATGTAATATTTTAATTTAAAAAGTCACTTAAAGGAAAAAAGTAAAATTAATTAAGGGCCCAAAAGGAGGCACCTATAAAGGAAAGGCAAGCACTCAAGACAAATTATACAGTGTCATCATTTTGAATTCAAATTTTCAATTTCGAGCATTCAAGGATGAAACCCCTTGGTGGTGAGATCCGGAGGACGGAATCCCTCTTGGGTTCAATTGTGGATTTGGGCACAAAAACCCTCATATCCATTTGGGTGATTCTACTTAAGAAATGCATTGAGCTTAATTGTTGGAGCAATTTGGATTTGCAAGCAAATTAATGAATTATCCATACTTGGCGAGTTTTATCATCCACATATTGCAGCACCAACTTGTTAGCAGATATTACAGAGCAATTCAGTAGGGTATTTTGGTATATTTTCACTCTACAGCCACCACCGTACATTTAATTGTTGTGCCTTAAGCATCATTTATGAGTTGCACCATATAGCTGATCTGTATAGCAAGGACTACCACTATCTCATCCATACAGTTAGCATATGTACTTTCTGGTTTGCATAATATACGTTTCTGCCCATGCACCTTATGCATTAATACTGGTGATTCACCATTATGTGTGTGTCATAAGGTTTGAACAGCTATTAATATGAATTCATTGACATCATTGGATTGTCATATTGCATTATAAATACCTTCTGATACTCATCGCTGACATTTATTTGAGCAAGGATTTGAATTTCACTAGCATTCATTGAATCTAATCATTGATATTGATTACATTAAATTCTGAATCGATTAACATTTGTTGAATACTACTATCGTTGATTGGGTTAGGAAAAGGTGTGATTGCACTCATCTTCAATTCTATTATATAGTACCGCTAAAGGTACCTAGGGTTTAGTTACATAATTCAATACATCATTCCAGTCTTTTATAAATCATATAAAAATTCAAACTGCATATTGTTAGCAGTCCTTTTCCAACTTCTTTAATAGTCAGAAAATATCACAAAATCACTTAGGGTCTAGTATATATATTTCAGCATCTATTTCTAGTTTTACTATATATTCAAAAACTTACTGCTGATCTTTGTGTAATGTCCCTAACCAGATTGTTAGCACAAAATCACCAAATATTTACAATCAACACAAACCCAAGCTCTCTTTGATCACCAAGATCTTAATGTGGGCAAGGTGAGAGCATATGGAAACCGAGATGTGGACAAGGAAAGCAAATAATGCAGCTCACTGGCAGCAAGTCGTCCACTGGTCAATGCCAAAATGGCAGACTACAAGCAGATCTGCATCAATGCCAAATTGATGGATAATGAAATGCAAATGTTTTTGGTGGCTAAACCATCCAAAATATACATACTAAAATCAGGTATAAATCTTAAATTATTTCTGGTGGTAAAACGTACATAAGACAATACAATATTAAGCTAAAAGCACTCACAAATTTCTGATTTTAATAACTGCAAATATAACATTTCTGTCATATATTTGATCAACTGAAAATAAGCCCAGAAATTCCCAATTCACTGCTTATTATAAAGTCTGAATCAAATAAGAAATATTAAAATATTACCAGCTGATATTTTATGAAATTAAACCACCAGTATGCTGTACTATGCCACCGAAAACCATTACTTATAAATACCTCTCATTTTTTGCTGTTATATTGTTGTTACAGCTCAAGAATCACCCAAAAATACTATAGCAGTCTTAAATGACAGAAAATCAGTCCCAAATGTTGGTGGCTGAAATGTAGGAGGAGTTTGATGCTGTTAATAACCCAAGCCAGCACCCAAAATGGCAGCACTTCACCCACAAAGGACAAAATAGCTTGTACGGTCAGCAAAGACTCCCCGAAAAACTGATAAACAATCAAAAAGCTGATAAAACTCTCCCCAAAAAGCTGCTAAAAGGCTGTAATAAATCTGATAAGATTCCAAAGAAAATTGATAACCCAGAAAAGCCAAGAACATTAGATGCTTTATGTAAGATTTTGTCCCCTAATGCTGCAACAACACTAAAATATTATTTTGCTGCCTTTTTGGAGTGGTACAACCCCTCCACCAATGGTATGGCACCTCCAATATCATACAAAAAGCCACAAATCCTCAACAAATTTTCACGCCTCCCTCTTATCACTTGTATGGCTATTGGGAATAGGGCGGCCAGCATATATTTGAATAGTATGGCCCCTTGAATTAATATAACAGCCCAATATGGTACGACTAGAATAGGGAGCTATACGACCAGTATAAGGAGCTACAACTTCTCACAAGGTGAAGATAAAAGATTTGCAAGGAAATTTATATTGATAACTTTTGAAAATCTAGATCTCACATAGCAATTAAAAATAACTTCACAATAAATCTAGAACTTCATCCACAAACTAGAAAATTCACACAACACGAAAATCTGAAACATCACACTTATATTTTTTGAAAAACCAAAACACAAACAACCGGAAAAATACCAACATTCAACTCTGATAAATCTCCAAATCTGCAAACTCAACTCCAAAACACCAAATACCAAAGAGACAAGTAACATTCAACTAACTGGTGATTCTTGTATGAAATCACTCTAAGGAATTGAGGGTTTTCATCCCCAATCTAGCATACATATAGCACACAGGTAATCCCTACATGGAATTACTCTTACGAATCAAATGGTTTTCATCCTCCATCCAATTCTAGAAGCCAAGAGGGCTTTCATCCTTTGATTTCAATACAAGAGGTTTTTTGTCCTCCAATTGAAAAAAAATGAACAAAGTTCAACCTTGAGAAACAAGGGTTTATGAAAATCAGCAATACTCTCTTTTATCTTCAACTCCTTATATAGGCACTTTTAGGGCAACAAAATATTATTTGT
Organism: Cunninghamia lanceolata; assembly: GCA_027924645.1. Classification (NCBI taxonomy): domain Eukaryota; kingdom Viridiplantae; phylum Streptophyta; class Pinopsida; order Cupressales; family Cupressaceae; genus Cunninghamia; species Cunninghamia lanceolata. Next base: position 8,271,354 of record BSBN01000445.1, read on the forward strand.
TGTATTTTCACTTTTCCCTCCAATAATAAAATAAAGTGACTTTTGAATCTTCAAATTTAATAATACTTTTGATCCCATTTTCAACGTCACTTTTGTTTTCCACTTTTAAAACAACTTTTTAAGTCAGCACTTTGTACCGCACGCCTAGTGTTATCACTTTTGGACCTCTTTTAAAAACACTTTATGACGTTAGCCACCCTTCTTTTAAATAAATAATTAAACATGAGTTACCTTAAGAAAATAATATAAAGTTACCTTTAGACAACTTAAGTTAATTATTTAATTATTTCCCTATCTCAAAAAGGGGACATGACAGTCCACCCTTCCCAAAATTGCTTGTCCTCAAGCAATGTTTATCCAACTCTTCTACTCCACCTGACTGAACCTTTCTGAAGATACCAGGATCCCAAATCAATCTTGGGAATTTGCAATTCCCATTCCTCAATCCTTCGTGTAATACAATTGGCTTTTGTTGTGCTTCTTTGATATAGTTTGGAAGCCCTGCAACAAGTGAAGCTTCTTCAACTATCTCAGTGGGAAAATCACTTAAATTTTCCCCCATGATAGTTGACTCGTGAATCAACTAGGATCTAGAAAAAGTTTGAAAATCATCCTAGTCCTCAATCTGGAAATCAGTTCCTTGCCTAGACCACTATTCATGTTGGCCTATTTCTATGCAATTGCCCTCTATAGTCATTATTTCTTAATCCCTTATAGTTGAATCTTCAGAATAGTCCCTAGCTGAACTATGCTCAGAGATGGATTCATCAAACCTTGCCCTCATTTCCTCAGATGCAATTAAGACCTCTTCTACAAATCTGATGGAAGTATCTATGTCTCTTATCAAATGCAAGTATTTAGATTTCATTGTTTCTAATGTATTTTCACTATTTGCAACTCACTTACCTCATTTGTTAGGTCTTTCTTCTTCTCCTCAATCTGAGCTCTCTTCAATCTTAATAATAGCTCTTCAATGAGTCTTTTTGTGCTATCCAGCTCCGTTAGAACTTGCACCTCTTTATTTTCTATTACCAACAGTTATTTCTTCAATTCATGAACTCTTTGGGCCTCTGCTCAATTTCTGAAAAATGACTTTTCTTTGCTTGCTCTTGGCTGCAAACCACAACATTTTGTCACTTGGTTGCATCATTAACATCTCTTCACGAAAGAATGTTTTTGAAGTATCTCTGTAGATGTGAAGAAAAATGCTTGTAGGTGCAACATGATCTTCAAGAATATTCTTCCCTTTATGAAAATGATATGCATATTTCAGCTGATGAAATTCTGATGTTGCAGATTTCTCATTAACTATTGCTTCATGAGCAGCAATCTCATAAGATTCATTAAATTTGATCATCCCAATAAGATCTTGAATCATTAGATTTTGATTCTCTACCATGGAAGATAGCACTACTTGTGAATTCACTGTTTCACAAGCATCATATGATCGGCCACCAACTACCTCCTTCATATCATCATCCTTTATATCACTAAGAGTTGCCTTGCAAACTCCTTGAGTAGATGTAATGATGGCATCATGAATTAAGAATGAACCAACAAGATGAGTCATTAGGTGAGAACCCATTGACTGCTCCACTTCAAACTTCAATAACAAGTGTCTCAAAGTATCACCCAAATCCCAAACTCTTACAAACCAATAATTTTGAACTTGTACAAAAGGATCTATGTACCCTTTGCTACAAGTTATGTTCTTCACTCTTTCTCCTTCCTTATGACAACAAATTTGCATAGCATAGAAGGACTGTGATGATGTCAAATCTCTACTAGCATCATTAGTTTCGTAATTTGAACTATAGTCATGGATATTGTCAAAATGTTTATCATTAATTGCTGGTCTGAAAATTTCAGTGAACTTAAAACCAGCATTCTTTTCAAATGCATGCCTTTCAGCAGAATCTTTTTGAATAGAAACATCTTTCTCCACTGAACATTCAACAAGAGATGTTTGTCTCTCCTTGGCTTCATTAATATGAACCTTTTGATGGCATTCAATTTTTGAAGTTAACAAGATATCTGAAATAAGATCCTTACCTTCCACCTGTATGGTGGATTCCTCCATGATCTTCTTACTTTCTTGTTCTCCTTCCTTCAGTTTAAACGCAACAACTTATTTCTTGACTTTTTCTAGCAATTGTGGCTCAGGAGTGTCCATCACAAACTCAGATTCTACCAACTTGCTTCCTAGCTCTTCATCTAATTGTTTTGATTCTTCATCTGACAGCACTTCTACATGGTGCACCTTTCCTTTGCCAAGACATCTATGGTTTGGCTCCCAAGGTTCTTTGCATGAAAAGCAACATTTATTTCTTCTAAGTTCATTTCTGCTCTCCTCCTTTGTGGTAGGGAAAGTCTTCTTCTGTTGTCTAGAAGGAGCTGATTTAAAATGAAATTTGTTCCAAAGCATCGAAGACTCAAGTTCTAGCCTTTCTTCTTCCTTCAAGAATGCTTTATTGGAATCTTGCCTCTTAGCAGCTCCTTGTGATTCTTCTTCCTTCAAGAGAGATTCTTTAGGCCTTTGCTCCTTGGCAAATTCTAGGGGCTTTGATTCTTCCTTCTTTCTTGCAATAGGAGAAGTCTTCTTCAGTAGATTACTTGGAGTAAATTCTTCAACTATCATTTCAGCTGTTAAGTATGGCTTTGACTTCTCTTCACACTTTTTCACAACATTTTTAGCCAGTGCATGTGTAGTTGGTGAAACTTCCTACTTATCCTTCCTCACATTGGCCAATAAAACTAATAAGAGTGGCTAGGAAATATCATCACTCTCATTTAGAACCAAAGTCATAATGATCTACATAAAAGTTACAACATTTTCTCCATGATTCTTATTGACAGTTGCAAAGAAATGTTGAAACATTTCAAGAATGAGATCATCATATTCAAGATCCAGCATCACAACACGTGATTTAACTTTTGCAACAGTTTCTCAAATTGTAACTGTAATGTCCCCTTCCTAGGTGACTTTCATGATGAGTAATTTAGCCTTTATCTCCCGAAGGCTAATTGACGAAATAAGGGAGATATTATTAAATTAATTATTTTATAAGGTTATTACTTAATTTTAAATCAAAAGGTAACCTTATATTTAATTAATTTAGTATAGTGACTTAAAATACATATATCATTAAAGTCACTAAAATAAAATAATAAGATTTTTCTAGAAGCCTCTTGAAGTGGGATTAAAAAAAAAGTATAAAGGAAGGGGCAAGGCAAGCTTCCAGGCATCCGATTATTGTCATTTGCATTTGATGAGTCTTGTGCAGCCAAGGGTTTATGCATATTGTCTACTTGGTCTTTGGGAACGAAAACTCCCATAGATTAGCATAACTGAAGTGGTGAAATATCCTCCGAAAGGTTGCAAATTGGAAGGGATACTTCAGTCCTTTCATTTGTGCTTAATTTGGAGAATACATTAAGTTTCACAAGGGTTCCAGAGGTTAATTATTTGCAGATCTGAAATTGTTGATGACATGAACAGTGTCGTGAACAGTGACGCTACAGTACCCTCCCTACAGTGCCCACGTGAATAGTATCCTTGCTACGGTAATCTGCTATTTCAGTCCTTTCGTCAATGCTAAATTTTGTGGCCAAGGGCCAAATTTTGCCAAGTTCGATTGGAGGTTCGATTAGAGGCATTTTGTGTTGGAAGCCTTCATCAAATTTTGCTATTCAGGAAGGGTCGATTTGCATTCTGCATATACAGATTTATATATCAGTCATTTTCAATTTTCATAGCAGCTCATAGAGACCCACGATTTCACTCATGGAGGCCCCTATGTGCAGCGTTTCTCTTCCCTAGTTGGAGCGCTTCATTTGTTAGAGCCTCGTGAAGATTTTTGGTACTCAAGAGGAGTCTTGGAGGCAGCTTATAATTTTATATTGATATTCTCCATCAGAACAGAGGCAGCTGGGAGAAGGCTTCAATTTGGGTTTGGAAGGGACTCCTTTCCTTGGATATTGATTGATTCTCCTTTAGCATCATTGGGCGTCACTATTATCAGGTTCCTCTTGCAACTATTAGTAGTTTGCATTGTCATCTTAGGCATTTAATTTTGCTGCTGTAAGTGATATCTCAGAATCAGATTTGGCATTGTTGTAGTCATCATTGTAAGCCAATTAGTCTTGGCAAATTCATAGCAACATTGTATTTGGGAATGAATTCAATAAAGGAGATATATGTTGCATACCATTTGTTTGACGAAATGTCCATCTAATAGCATACATGATCAGCATAGTAGTTTGCATGCCAATTGTTTGACAAAATGCCAATTGGCTGTAGGTGTGCATTTCATGTCTAATTTTCATATATATGCATTCGAAAATACCAAAAGAAGTGCATTTGCATATTAGTTCTTGTAAGAGGCATTGTAAACATCATTTGCAAGCATTTTGGCATCATTCAAAACTATATCAAGCAAACTGAAACTTGTATCAACAATATATCCCTTTGCACAACAAGTGTTTGACGAAATTTTCCAAGGTCAAAACAATCAGAAAATTGAAAGTAGATTTAACAAGGGGTATTACAGTAACCCTCTTAGCAAAAGGACTTTTGATTTCATCTAAACCTTGAAAACTTTCCACAATCAACTGAAATACCTCCTTCGTGATGTTGCTGCTATAAGGAACTTTAGGAGTTGTTATTCTTGTAATTTCACTAATACAAGTGATAACTACAAGTCTCACATCTTTGTCTGGGTGTCTTAAAAGCCTAGTCTTAACCAAAGAAGTCATTAATGGATTCACTACCCATTGCAAAGTCTTAGAATGAGACTATTTTACCATGGATAAATTTCCACTTCCTCCAAAATGCTGAGTAGATCATGATGGAGGCAGCGTTGAGACATGGACCAGCTAGGACTCGAACCTAGGACCTTCCATACGCTGCTGGAGTGCTCTACCACTGAGCTACTGGCCCCTCTTGGACCAGTCCATCGTCGGTTCGGGTGTGGCTCATTTCCAACACCAACACCCCCCTTAAGCCACACCTCTTGTGTGCTTGGGGCTCCTAGCCTGGCCCTGGCTCTAATACCATGTTGAGACATGGACCAGCCCTCAACATGGTCAATACAAACTGCGACAGTCTAACGTTGTTCGGTGGGCATCCATAGCCAGGCGGTTAATTAAAATCATTCAGCGGCACACACAAACCGCTGACTGGCGATCAAACAAAGACCCACGGCGGTCAGTACCATCTCCACCATACCGGCAGCCTGTACATGTTTTTCGGTGGTCTACAGAGTAACTGCCACAGGCATCAGAGGGTGTTGTCTCACGCCGTTAAAAGCTTTCACTGGAAATTTTCTAAACACGTCGCTTGTTCCTATCGGCGGTTAAACATTGTCAACAGACTAGTGGTTTCCAGCTTTAACTGGAAGTTTCGAACACATTCTCGGCAATCACTAAATCCTCGATGGCCGAGATCTAAACAATCAGCGTTAAATCTCATCGACGGGGTTTCAAACTCATCACCGGAAATTTTTTATACTCTTGGGTTGCTCGACAATTGGCGGTTTCCTCAAAAATCCTAGCGGCAGGAGTATCAAGAGGCAGCTTAAATCATGTTGAGACATGGACCAGCTAGAACTCGAATCTAAGACCTTCCATACACTGCTGGAGTGCTCTACCACTGAGCTACTGACCCCTCTTGGACCAGTCCATCGTCAGTCTGGGTGTGGCTTATTTCCAACACCAACAGCCCCCCTTAAGCCACACCTCTTGTGTGCTTGGGGCTCCTAGCCTGGGCCTGGCTCTGATACCATGTTGAGACATGGACCAGCTAGGACTCAAACCTAGGACCTTCCATACGCTGCTGGAGTGCTCTACCACTGAGCTACTAGGCCCTCTTGGACCAGTCCATCGTCGGTCCGGGTGTGGCTTATTTCCAACACCAACAGGCAAAAGCTCAAGTATTCTCCCTGCTCTGTAAAGCCTCTTCCCCAAATTTTTCTCTTATTAACGCCATGATTCACACACAAGCAGAATCGAGGCTCTAAAAATTGTCTAAATCCTTTGTCACTATTGAACACTGACATGCAACTGCTGAATATTGACATACAACTATTGAAACTGACATGCAAGTGATATAATCCGCATCAAAATGTTAGCTTCCCTACAGGCTGGCAAGATCATAGCTCTAATACCACTGTAATGTCCCTAACTAAACTTTTAACACAAAATCACCAAATTTTTACAATCAACACAAACCCGCTCTCTCTGATCACCAAGATCTCGATGTGGGCAAGGTGAGGGCATACGGAAACTGGGATGTGAACAAGGAAAGCAAATAATGCAGCTCACTGATGGCAAGTTGTTCAGTTTACAATCAACACCCAAACATGTGGACAAAAAAAAGATGCTCAAGCCAAACTGGTTGATTATAACTACACATCTGGTCAATGCCAAAATGGCAGACTACAAGCAAATCTGGATCAATGCCAAAATGGCAAACTACAAGCAAATCTGGATCAATGCCAAATTGGCAGATAATGAAATGCAAAAGCATTTGGCAACTAAGCCATCCAAAATATACAAACTAAAATCAGCTATAAATCTTCAATTATTTTTGGTGATAAATCGCATAGAAAACAATACAATATTAAGCTGAAAGCACTCACAGATTTCTGATTTTAATAACTGTAGATATAACATTTCTGTCATATATTTGATCAACTAAAAATTATTGAAAATGCAACACATGAGAAGAGCTTGAGGCTCCAAAATAACAAGATTCAATCAGTCATTCATCTTCAACACTTAAAATGATTAGATTCTATGGCTTTATAAAGCCATCCAACTTACTAACTACCCAAACTACTAACTACCAACTAACACAACTAATAACTAACTAAAAACTAACATCTAATAAATTAACATTAACATGTTAATTTATTATTTATTACATTATTCTATGTCATGCACTAATATTAGTGCATGACATAGAATAATGTAATAAATAATAAATTAACATGTTAATGTTAATTTATTAGATGTTAGTTTTTAGTTAGTTATTAGTTGTGTTAGTTGGTAGTTAGTAGTTTGGGTAGTTAGTAAGTTGGATGGCTTTATAAAGCCATAGAATCTAATCATTTTAAGTGTTGAAGATGAACGAATGATGAATTGTTGATGTGGTTGAGCCTTGAGCTCTTCTTTGTGTGTTGCATTTTCAATATGGTATCAGAGCAGGTGTCTTGGATCTCTTAGGTCGCCTTCCATTCGCTTGTCTTTTCTTCACCAAAGCAATGCTCAATGATGATGCAATGAGGACCACATGCAGAAGTCATTGTTATCCGTCCATCATTCTTGCATTTTGTCAACAAAGGAGCAGTGTAGACCATGTGCAAATATGTTGGCTGCATCATCCATATGCATTTCATTCTTGCATCTTGTCAACGAAGGCACATTGCAGACCACGTGCAAATCTATGACATTCATCATCCATCTGCATTTGGTTTCTCTTCTTTCTCCATCTTGTTCCTTCATTTAGTTTCTCTCTTCTCTCTCCACCTTGTTCATTCTTTTCATAGTTTTCACTCCATTTTGTTCATTTCATATCAAAAAATCAGAAAAAATTAAAAATTTATACATTCAAAGTTGGAGAAATCTTTGGTGTTGCAGAAATTTGTTTTATATCAGTCTCACTAAAACAGTGATATCTTTCTCATTTCGTAACGAAATTTAAAAATTTAAAATGTTCTGAAAAGATGTTAAAGAGGAGAATAAAACTCGGAACGTTTTTGAGAATTATGTTGATATTTAATGAGTAGTTCGATGCACAAGATAGAGGCGAAATTGTAATATTTTTTTAACATTATGTAAATAGAGAAATAAGGATTTTGGAGTCATAAGGGTGTAATAGATTTGTTATTTACACATTGTAATTGGATGCATTATCGGTGGAAACTGACATCCAAAGAAACATTTTCATTGAACGGAAGCAATTATAGGCATGCCAATAAAGTCCCTATGTCAGCACTAAAAGGGGGTGTTAGGAATTATTAGTGCATGACATAGAATAATGTAATAAATAATAAATTAACATGTTAATGTTAATTTATTAGATGTTAGTTTTTAGTTAGTTATTAGTTATATGTTGGTAGTTAGTAGTTTGGGTAGTTAGTAAGTTGGATGGCTTTCAAAGCCATAGAATGTAATCATTTGAAGTATTGAAGATGAATGACTGATTGAATCTTGTTGTGTTGGAGCCTCAGGCTCTTCTCATGTGTTGCATTTTCAATACTTCATTCCTAACAAAAATATGCCCAGAAATTCCCAATTTACTGCTTATTAGAAAGACTGAATCAAATCAGAAATATTAAAATATTACCAGCTGATATTTTATGAAATTAAACCACCAAAATGTTGTACTATGCCACAGAAAACAATTACTTATAAATACCTCTCATTTTTTGCTATTATGCTACTGATAGTGCTGTTACAGCTCAGGAATCATACAGAAATACTACAACAGTCTTAAACGATTGAAAATCAGTCCCAAATGTTGGCCGCTGGACTGTAGGAGGAGTTTGATGTTAATAACCCAAATCGGCACCCAAAATGGCAGTGCTTCACCCACAAAGGACAAAATAGCTTGTACAGTCAACAAAGACTCCCTGAAAAGTTAATAAACAACCAAAAAGCTAATAAAACTCTCCCCAAAAAGCTGTTAAAGGCTATATTAAATAAAATATTCCCAAAAGCTAATAAGATTCCAAAGAAAACTGATAACCCAGAATAAGCCAAAAACATTAGATGTTTTATGTAAGATTTTGTCCCCTAATGCTGCAACAAAACTAAAATATTACTTTGTGGCCTTTTTGGAGTGGTACGGCCCCTCCACCAATGGTATGGCACCTCTAATATCATACAAAAAGCCATGAATCCTCAACAAATTTTTGTGCCTCCCTCTTATCACTTGTACGGCTGTTGGGAATGGGACGGCCAACATATATTTGAATAGTATGGCCCCTCGAATTAATATAACACCCCAATATGGTATGGCTGGCATAGGGAGTTGTATGACCAGTATAAGGATTTGTAGCTTCTCACAAGGTTAAGATACAAGATTTGCAATCAAATTTATATTGATAACTTTTGAAAATCTAAATCTCACACAACAATTAAATATAACTTCACAATAAATCTGGAATTTCATCCACAAACTGGAAAATTCACACAACACACAAATCTAGAACACTTATATTTTTGTATTTTCTGAAAAACCACAACACAAACAACTGGGAAAATACCAACATTCAGCTCTAATAAATCTCCAAATCTGCAAACCCAACTCCAAAACACCAAATACGAAAGAGACGGATACCATTAAGTTCACTAGTGATTCTTGCATGAAATCACTCTAAAGGAATTGAGAGTTTTCATCCCTAATCTAGCATGCAATGCACAAGTAATACATGGATGGAATTACTCTTCTGAATCAAAGGGTAATCATCCTCTAATCCGATTCTGGAAACCAAGAGAATATTCATCCTCTGATTTCGAGACCAAGAGGGTTTTCATCCTCCGGTTGAAAAAAAAATGAACAAAGTTCAATCTTGAGAAACAAGGGTTTATGAAAATAAGCAATGCCCTCTTCTATCTTCAACTCCTTTTGTAGGCACTTTTAGGGCAACAAAATATTATTTGCTTTATTTTCACTTTTCCCTCCAATAATAAAAGAAAATGACTTTTGAATCTTTTAGTTTAATAATACTTTTGATCCCCATTTTCAACATCACTTTTGTTTTCCACTTTTAAAATAACTTTTCAAGCTATGTAATTGTTGTCACTTGGATTTGCACCCTATGTCAAAGCCTACTGCTGCAACAATCCAGTGAAACATTGGAGTGATCTCAAGGTGTGGGACCTACAAGTGGGACAAACCTCCAAAGAAGGCTGGTTCCTCTTTCTTAATTGAGGATTCAGAGAAATAGACACAACTAAACCTAATACTAAGGATCACCAGGGAAAAGAGAGAAAAGGAAAACTGAAAACAAGAGGTGATACACCAGATTTAGTTTGAAGGGCCCTCAGATCAACCATTCATACACAGAACAATATCAAACAATACATGTGCATACACAACTCATAAATCACCGACAGAAGTAAATAAAACCGAGTGAAACCCACTAGGAAAGAAACATTCACAGAATAGAGATTCATACGCCCATGCTACACAGTGCAAGAATTGTATGAGAAAGTAAAACCTATTGTTTATTTATCATAAAGGCAAGATTACACGGCTGATACAAGATGTGGCTTTAAAAATACCAATAGCCAACCCTTTTTACATCTGTCTTACATGTATAAATAGCATTTTATTACACTGTTACAGCACTGGGCGTCGAAGTCTTGGTCAACACATGTCAGGTCACCCATGCTGCAATAAATCGTGGCCCATGGCCCTATCAGAGAAACCCCTGCAAAAGAAGATTTGCCCACGCCTCAGTCTGCAAAGAAATAAATGCAGAAGAAACCCCCATCTTATCGAGTCGCTGGAACTCACTATTTCAACCACTGCATTGAACTCATTCACCTGCAACAATAAGTTTGCCCAACAACTAGATCTACCTAAAAATCGGATCTGATTTTGCATTGATGGTGATCACAAGCGATTTTAGGGCAACATAAAGGAAAACACGTTCTCGCGCTTTTACAACACTTTAAAAAGTGTTCAAATTTGACCTCTGCTCTTTCTGGCGCTTTTCCTGCCTCTTTTTTGGCGACTTTGTATTTGTGTTTCGGCGAACCACCAGGTTCGCCGAAAACCTTAACATTTTCTTCTTCTCATTTTTTTATCTCTTCCTGACATCTTTCTCCTTGTCTTTGTCTTTCCCTTTCGGCAACTTCATACTTCGGCGAAAAAGGTAAACCACAAACCATTTGGCAAAACGCCTTTTTGGCGAACTTGAAGGTTCACGAACCTTTGGGTTTGCCGAAAAGGAAAAACTTCCAAGGCAAATCTTAGGATTTTTGGAGATTTCACAAAACCTAGGATTTTAGATTTTCACAAGGCAGAACAACATTACAAAACATGAGGAACCCATCCAAGGGGTTTTTGGTGAATTTTAACAACTTTTGCAAAATTTGGGAAGATGGGCTATTTCGGTCTTGGGGAGCTAAAACAGGTCCACATTTTGGCGACCTCTCAGCGATGCTTTCCAAATCTTGCCGCCAAAACCAACTATTATACCTCCTTCTATCAAAGAAGGCAAAGGTAATCTTCCTTTGAATGAAGAGGAATCTTATCCATCGACGGGAATGATTTGTAAGGTATTGCCATGCCACCATTTCTCCCTTACTCTACAAGACACAGTTGCAACCTGCGGGAGACATAAATAGGGGATAAGTTTCTTTAGGGTTTGTTTTATTTTTATTTTGTTTTTTGTTTTTTAATAAACTTTAATATATCATTGTTTTATTTTGTTTTTTATCTCTTTAGTGTATTCTTATGGTTTAACTTTGATAAGTTTATCATGGTTTATAAATGTGGCATCTATTTAGCAATATTAAACTATTTTCACAATTTTGTGGATTTATTACTTTGTTTTTAAAAAAATTCAAATTTATATAAGGAAAATTTAATCACGAATTTTTTTTTTCCAATTTTTTCCTTGCCAAACTTAATCTGAAGTTTATCATTGCTAAATTCGAACTCAAACTTAGCTCCATATCACGCTGCACTATTGGATGTTCTTGTGTTCAGTAAGGGAAGCTTCTCTTGTATTGCTTTGGACAGAAAATCCATGAATTGCCTTTTCATTCCTCTTCTTCTAGCATCCACGTTCAGCCATAACTACACATACCTTGTGCCTCTAATTATCTTTTTATCAAGTATACCGAACAGATGTTTCTTTAATCAAAGTCTTTTGCTATTGTTATACCTGTTGCTGTGCCTTCTAATGCCATAGTCCTTCATAAGAGTATCTCAACTTGTGCATTGTCACATCAATAACCTCCAATAAAATCTGAAATTGGACCCAAAGACTTCCTTTTGTGGGTCTTTAAATCCAGATTGAAGTTCGCTAGTGTTTGCACATCTGCTCTGTTAAGCACAAGGGATCTTCAGGAACTAGCACTGAGATAGTCATTTTGTCAGAAAACAACTGCTAGTGACCCCCTTGTTTATGACACCTGTTATCATGTCCTCAATAGAAATGATCGTGCTGCTTTTGCAGGAAAACTCAATTTATATAAAATGAACAAGAATGCATCATACATCAAGATGACAAGGTCAGTACAGTACTCCCCTTCCTACACAGGTGAGAAGGAAAGTATCTCGTATCCACCCTCAATATCAAATGATTATGCATGCTTCTGAAGGAACAAGAACTTCGCATAAAAATGAGTTGCTATGTCACCCAAAGATATATGGAAATCCATGATATATCTTTTTTGGAACACCTTCAAAAGTCAAATTACATCCCACTTTCAAACGTATGAGAGAGAAATAAACTGAAAAGCTTAACATTACCACCCTCAATATCAAATGATTGTACATGCTTCTAGTTCTGAAGTAACAAGAGTTTTGCATAAAACTGAGTTGTTATCTCACCCAAAGATATTTGGAAATCCATAAGATAGATATCCACCCTCAATATCAAATTATTCTACATGTTTCTGAAGTAACAAGATATTCACATAAAACTGAGTTGCTATGTCACCAAAAGATATATGAAAATCCATGATATAGATATCTTTCTTGGAACACCTTCAAAATTCAAATATCCCACTTCCAAATGTATGAGAGAGAAATCAACTGACAAGCTTAACACTACCACCCTCAATATCAAATGATTGTACATCCTTCTGAAGTAACAAGAGCTTCACATAAAACTGAGTTGCTATGTCACCCAAAGATATATGGAAATCCGTGATATAGATACCAACCCTAAATATCAAATGATTGTACATGCTTCTAGTTCTGAAGTAACAAGAGCTTCACATAAAACTGAGTTGCTATGTCACCAAAAAATATATGGAAATCAATGATATATATTATAGATATCTTTTTTGGAACACCTTCAAATGTCAAATTACATCCCACTTCCAAAGGAATGAGAGAGAAATCAGCTGAAAAGCTTAACATTACTACCCAGCAGACATCCTACAAAATAAGGATCACCAAAAGTAGCTTCCCTTCAGTGAAAAGATCTACCTAAGCTATCATTATGTTGGATTTAGTTCAATTAATTCAGAACCAATTTGTAGAAATGTTTGCAAGGACCTTTTTCTTCTTAAAAGTCAACAAAATCCAAAAATACATTTTGTCTGATATTTCACTGTGCTACCTAGGATTGAAATACATCTAATTCATTTCAATCAATTTCATTGTTTGCAGCATGCAAGTTCAAGTAGAAAAAAGATTGTCTAGAGATCAACTGAATAGCAAACAGGTCTAACAATCATTATAAAATGAGTTCCAAAGCATGATGAATAAATTTTGAAAATGATAATAGAGAGCTTTTCATTAAGGTTTTAAAAATATGAATAGAAGACCAACACACCTTCACATCAGATATTAGGTAATACCACCATAAAGAGTAAAAATATTGAAAAACAGCACACCTAAGATTTCAATGACTTTGGCCATCTTTTGGAGTTCATCTGGATCAATATCAGGAGATGATGTGTACCCAAAATAAATCAGCGTCCAATGCCCACAAAATGCACCGTCTGTAACAGGCTTTTCCTCATAATTAATTAGCTCAAAACGGCCTCCAATAGAAGGTTTACCAACTTCCATGTTTCTTGAAGAACCTTGTGAAGCTGTACAAGCAAATAATGGAAGAATTAGACATTCAGACAAGAAACAAAATACGTATCAAATCATTTCATATAAAAAGGATATCTTGTAAACACCTTTCATTTCCAACAAGAAAAACTTTGAAACCATCTTACAAATGCCTTTAGCAGAAAGATATGCAAACCACAGTACTACCTAAACATGGAATAAATGCACTCTTAAGATTTCAAACAAAACAAATGTCCAGAATGTTTCACCAATTCTTTATGATAAAACACACAATTATCATGTATACTGTTGTGATGGGTTGGACCTGTTAAGGAGGTGGACTAACCTCTTGATGACTGTCCTGTAGCATACCACATAGGTATACTGAGAGATATGTGAATATTACACATTAAATATATAACCATATAGATATACAAATATGAGCTATAAAATAAAATTCCAAGAATGATCCCTCATTAATGAGGTAATAGGTAATCAGAGGGTTTGTGAGCAAGCAAAATAGATTTCACCCGAGTGGGTTTCTGAAGCTAAACTTTAGTAGTGCCTCTAGAGGCAATCCTAACATACTTTAAAAGAAGGGCACTTGACCTCATTTGGCATCTAGCATTCACTTTGGCATTTCACTCACTTTCCAGATTAAGCACTGTGTTCATTCTACTCATCCAAGTATGAAAATCCTTGGCTATTTTCAAAAATCTTTGAGGATGAAAACCCTCTCGGATTTCCATTTTTAGAGGTGAGGACAAAAACCCTCATTTCCATCATTAATTCCACACAAGAGTTGCATGGTGTGTTGATTTGGAGAATTTGTGTGCATTTTCAGGGTTTGGCGAAGGAATATTTGCAAGCAAATCATAGATCACTGTTGTTGGAGCTGATTTCTATCATCTTGTAATAACTGAAACTAATTTTTTTAAATTTTTATAAATTATCTGAAGATGCAAATGCAAGTCCTCGCACTTTCTAATCACCCAAATCCCAATGTGGGCAAGGTGAGAACATACAATGTTTGGACAACACAATAGCTGTATGAATGCACTGTTGGGAAAGTAAAAGACGGCATAGCCGACTAGAGCATACAGGCGGCAAGGCTGACCCAAATCAACACCTCTTCGGCAGATAAGTACACTTGTATGTAGAAAGCCACTAGTAGCTTCTAACAAGTCTGATCAAGTCAAATTAGTTGATAGCGATGCAGTCCTGATCAATGCCAAAAAAGACTAGACAACTGCAATGCAATTGGGTCTACAATGAACCGACCAAGACCTTCTTACAATGAATTCAGACTGCTGGCGATATACCATCTAGTTTTTACAATATGTTCAATATGCAACTACTATCTAGCAAATGACCATCCAAACTTACAATAAACATGAAGCATGAACTACTGATAATTTAATTCTAAAAACACCAATAGCTACACTACTAGAAATTAATTCAAATTATCAAAATAGCACTGTTGCAGCAAGGATTAGTCACAATTATCAACAAGATAAAATGATAATCAGGCCATATGGAGTGGTCAAGTTGGAATAAGTTGAGGCACAACATAAATTTCTGATGTATGGCTGCAACTGAAGATGAATGATGCTGTTCCAAAACTGTAGGCCACTAAACTATTCTCAAAAACTCAAAATTTGCATTGTACGGCCTTGCCAAAAGACCTCCCAACTGCTGCAACAACACCAAATCGTATGACTCACTTAGAAAAAAAGGTACGGAAGCAAGGACAACTAGTATGGCCCCTCCAAAATGCAATTTTCGATGTCAAAAGAGGTACAATTTATCTTTTTCCTTCACACACCTGCTAGCAAGGAAGTATGGCCTGCAAGACTAATGATAGAAGCAATAAATAATAGTACGGCCTGCTACAAGAAGTACAGCTGGGAGTCTCAGAATGGTACGGCCAAAAACTTAAGATTTGTCGGCTAAATAAGCTCCATCAATGGCTGCGACTGGAATGGCATCAACAAACAGCGAGGGTTAAATCTCAAACAGCAACTAAACACTCCAAAAATCTACACGAATATTAAAAGAGCTGATTTCTATCATCTTGTAACAACCCAAACTAATTTTTTTGAATTTTTATAAATATCTGAAAATGCAAATGCAAGTCCTCGCACTTTCTAATCACCCAAATCCCGATGTGGGAAGGTGAGAACACACAATGTTTGGACAACACAATAGCTGTATGAATGCACTGCTGGGAAAATAAAAGACGGCATAGCCGACTAGAGCATACAGGCGAAAAGGCTGACCCAAATCGACACCTCTTCGGCAGATAAGTATGCTTGTATGTAGAAAGCCATTGGTAGCTTCTAACAGGTCTGATCAAGTCAAATTAGTTGATAGCGATGCAGACCTGATCAATGCCAAAATAGACTAGACAAATGCAACGCAATTGGGTATACAATGAACCGACCAAGACCTTCTTACAATGAATTCAAACTGTTGGCAATATACCATCTAGTTTTTACAATATGTTCAATATGCAACTACTATTTAGCAAATGACCATCCAAACTTACAATAAACATGAAGCATGAACTACTGATAATTTAATTCTAAAATCACCAATAGCTACACTACTAGAAATTAATTCAAATTATCAAAATAGCACTGTTGCAGCAAGGATTAGTCACAATGATCAACAAGATAAAATGATAAACAGGCCATATGGAGTGGTCAAGTTGGAATAAGCTAAGGCACAACATAAATTTCTGATGTATGGCTGCAACTGAAGATGAATGATGCTGTCCCAAAACTATAGGCCACTAAACTATGCTCAAAAACTCAAAATTTGCATTGTACGGCCTTGCCAAAAGACCTCCCAACTGCTGCAACAACACCAAATGGCATGACTCACTCAGAAAAAAAGGTACGGCAGCAAGGACAAGTAGTATGGCCCCTCCAAAATGCAATTTTTGTTGTCAAAAGAGCTACAATTTATTTTTTTCCTTCACACACCCTACTAGCAAGGAAGTATGGTCTACAAGACTACTGATAGAAGCAATAAATAATAGTACGGCATGCTACAAGAAGTATGGTTGGGAGTTTCAGAGTGGTACAGCCAAAAACTTAGGATTTGTCGGCCAAATAAGCTCCATCAATGGCTGCGACTGGAATGGCATCAACAAGCAGCAAGGGTTAAATCTCAAACAGCAACTAAACACTCCAAAAATTTCCATGAATATTGAAAGAGCTGATTTCTATCATCTTGTAATAACCCAAACTAATTTTTTTGAATTTTTATAAATATTTGAAGATGCAAATGCAAGTCCTCGCACTTTCTGATCACCCAAATCCCGATGTGGGTGTAGACAACAAATTAGTTAAGTGAATAAATAACGTAATAAGATGTAATTAGTTGTCGGTACCAACCAACAAGTCGGGTAGTTTGGAGTCGGTACCAACGGTTGGCGTCACAACCAACCTTGGCCATGAGTATTTAATCGTCAATGCATTGTAGTCAGAGATATCGGTGATTTGACAATAGTTGATATGCAGACATTGGAGTCACAATGAAATATGTATGTTGCTGTTATGAACATTGTAATGTTTCCTATGAATCAATGATGAATACAATGGTCCGTTTTGAGTAATTTTGTTATGTTCGTATGATGCACTATACTACTACTTCTTAATTCTATTTACTTCATATTCTGTGAAACACACCATATTGCGGTAAACATTTGGCGCCGTTGCCAGTTCGAAAACGGGTCAAGGGTGACAAGTCGATGACAAGTTGAGTCGTCTGAGGCCATCGGATGACAAGTTGAGTCGTCGGAGACCATCGGATGACAAGTTGGCTGTCGATGACAAGTTGAGTCGTCGGAAACCATCGGACAAGCGGCACCGTCAGAAACAAGCAAACCGTCAGGTGTAACCAAGGTCGAGAAAAACACAATGAAGATGGCGTCGTGATGGGGCAGCCAACCGAAGAGCCAGTACAAGCAAACGAGGATCAAGACGCTCTAACGGAAGACCTCTGCAGTTTGTGGGAAAACTCGTTGAAGGACCACGTACGGAGGGAGGCTCTCAAGCGAGAGATCCCTCAGTCAGTCATCTGGGATCAAGTGCACATCAACCAAGAGGTCGACCATCTCCTCACCCGAGTAGCAATTAATGCCCATACAACTCAATAAGGATAGGAACCGAGTACCAAGTGGGCATGAAACACCAGAGGAAAGAACACGAAGATCATTGAGATTAAAGGAACAAGAAGAACGAAGGAAAACACTGAGACAAATTGTCAATGAACATCATCATGCCAACGAAGGAATTTTCAAGACACTGCTGACAAATAAAGAAAAAGGGAATGAAAATGAACTGACAGCAGAAATTGAAAACAGCATACGCCGCATCGGAGAGTTATCCATATCGGACGACGAAGGGCCGAGAGTTGGAAGATCTGAGCCTAAGACCCCAGGGCAGAGGGAGTATCAGAACGAACCCGAGGAGACTCAAGGTGTAGAGGACGCTAACAGAGGACGCGGGGAAGACTCGAACGTGGCCGAGAGTGCAAGTGACGCACCGGGACGTTGTGAGAGAACCAGTGCAGTCAGGTCCAACGCACAAGGAGGGCATCAGGGAAGGATGGTGACTCCGCCAGCCGAGAGGCAGAAGCCGCCAAAATTTACGGGGAAGGGGTCAGAAGATCCAGTACGACACTGTAAGACGTGCGAGACGATTTGGATAGCCAATGGGCAAGATGATGTGGACTACTGGCTGAAAGCATTTCCAGCGACACTGTGTCATGTCCCCGTTTCCGGCTTGATCATCAAGTGTATAATGGATTAGCCTAATCCTCATTCCCGGAGGCTAATTCTAAGTAATGAGGGAATGAACTGGTTTTTGACTAACTTAACCTTTTTGTTTTGCAGGATCAAAGTCAGAAACTTGTAAATTGACTAAGTCTGGGAGGAGTTTCTGCGACCCCAATGATCACCATTGTCAGGCGCACTCCTTGACAAATCAGGTTCACTTTGGCGCCCAACTTCCAAAGCTCATATTAGCTCTCAGTATCGCATTCAACTGGAGGCGCTCCTTGTGGTTTACTCTACCCGACTCAGTGCCTAGTTCTGAGATAAGCGAAGATGTTAGAAATGAAGTTTCCAGCTTAGGCGCCAATAGCAGACTAAGCTCACCTGAATGAGCGCCCTGGGTTCTGAAGGCAACAAGCAGGAAGATGAAGTCATCTATGAACTAATTGAGCATCACTGGCAATTGCTCATTCACCTAATATATGTTTGTAGTCATTGGAAGAGCCTAATTGAGTTAGGTGCACTTTCTTATTCTTACTCAACCTCAGAATGCGCCTAACCTTCACAAGGTTTAAACTCTCCATTTTGAGCGCCTAGCATGAGTAATTGATGAAATGGATTCCAAGTCCTCCAAATGAGTAGGCGCTAGAAAGAAGAAGATATTTTGAATCAAATGATGCTTGAGTTGAAGTTTCTTGCAAGGAAAGACCTCTCCTATCTAAAGGCGCCTATCTAGAACCCTTTCTACCAGTAAGTGCGCCTAGATCAAGTTATAGCGCCTAGCTTCAGAGTGAACCAGAAGAAGTTATGAGCATTGGAACTTTGTGATGTCTTCAAGGAATCTTGGGCGCCTTGAATATCCTCCACAAGCTTTGGTTTGCGCCTAGACAAGTTGGCGCCTATTCATGTCCCAACCTCCTTCTTGAAGCGCCTAAGGTTATCCTGATACCGGGCAAGTATTTTGGTTTGTTTGAAGACTTCAAAGGACTTCATCCTGCTAGGCGCAGATACCAGTCAAAATGACCTCAAAGGTGCGCCTAAGGGAGTTGTCAGTCCCCAAGACCAAGGTTGGAACAAGGCGCTCCATCAGAGGATAAGAAGATAATCATTGATAAGACAAGTGTTTTATTAATTCTAGACTGGGCGCCAAACTCATGTCATTTCATCTCAAAATGCGCCTCATGAAGAGAATGATGTTTTTGAACACTTGCATGGAGATGAACCACTCAAGAGGAGGGGGGCGCCAATTCACCTTTCCTCAGATACCATGATGCGCCTAAGCATGAAAAAACCTTTCAATTCACTCAATGTGGATGGCGCTTGGCAGAAGTTGGTATTTTTAACTTAGATATGGCTTGAGGTGGAAATGTTTGCAAGGAGATGTCACATCTTTCCCCAGGCGCCAAAACCTTTGCAGAAACCTAAATCTAGCGCCCAAGTCAAGAGATCACTGGAATTGCGCCCTAGTAAGTTGGATCTCAAATTCTCCCCCTTTCAACCTTCAGTTGGCGCCTAGCATTGAGGACTTTGCAATTATAGCGCCTAGGCAGGAGATAAGGTAGTTGTAACTACCTGAGCTCTCATTGGTCCACAGAATGTCTTCGGGATCCGTGTCAAGGTCTCTAGATAAGCTTGCCAACTCAGAATGAGTCATCAAATGGGATATTCCCTTGGATATGCTTCTTGGGAAACGTGCCTTGGTTCCTCTCTGTGCATTGTAAAACGTGCCTTCATTGCCTTTGGAAGGCCTATAAAAGGAGGAGCTCTCTCATTCATTTGGCATCTATGCATTTGACAAAATTCTCTCTGCAAAGCTGTTGAGCTTGTAATCTTGAGGCCTGCGAGTTTCAAGTGTTGGGGTGATGCTCCCTCAACTGACAAGGTGATGCTCCCTTGTTGTACTGTGAGGTGTTGACATTCAGTTGACATCGTTGAGTTCAATCGAGTCGATCAAGTATAGGCGCCCATTGTAATCATCAAGGCTCCAAGGCCTGCTTTGTAATTCCATTTGAATAAAGTGTAACTTCATGCCATTGAAAGCATTATTCATGTAATAAGACATTGTGAGTTGATTGAATCAAGTAATAAAACAAGTACCCAACTTAAGGTTGATTCATTCAAATAGTTATCTTTGATGTATATCTTTGTGTTGTTGAAATAGTTGATGAGTTGATAGCAAGTAAAATTGTCTAAGTAAGGAAAAATTTTGGTAGAATTAGTTGGGTATCTTACACACTGAGAGATAGTGCCATCGACTAGTACACAGAGTTGGACCAAGCACACAGGGCATCATGGAGATTACTTAAGAAGGCATTCCAAGACGAATTCAAACTCCTGAGGGATGACAGTGAAATTGTAATGGAGATCTGCAGTACAAAGCAAGGGAAGCACGAGAACGTGTGAACCTACAACCGGAGACTGAAAGAATTGTTGTGAAAACTGGAGACTCAGCCGGCCGACGGGATGAAGAAGCGATGGTTCATTGAAGGGTTGCGCCCATCGCTAAGAAAGAAAATGAAAGTCATGCCTCCGTTGTTGTACGATGAAGCGTACAATCGAGCGATGGATATAGAGAGTGAAAATAAAACATCCTTCCGAAGGAAAAGAAAGACAGATGACAAGGAGAGTACGGACGACAACAGCGACAGTGAGTCCAAGACCGTGCAAGCACTCAGGAAAGACATGATGAGAATGATGAAAGAACTGAAGGCCGACAAGGAGAGTACGAGGGAAGCAAGAGAATTGTGGTGTACAGATTGCAAGGGGGAAGGTCATACAAAGGCAAATTGTCCGGAAAAATTGTTTTGTGATATCTGCCAAGTGATGGGACATTCCATCAAGGAATGCCCATACAATCTGAAAGCAAGGGGTACACAAGTACTCTTCACTCAAGGAGAACCGTCAACACCGCCGAACATACCACCAAAGCCCCAGTACAATAGCCATGCATCCCCTGGAGGTTACCAAAGCAATAGAAGTCCGAGAAACAGATTGCAGTACGACAGCAATGGGCGACCCATGATACAGTGCCGGCAATGCAACGAATGGGGACACTTTGCAAGGGAATGCCCAAACAATAACCAGAACAAAATAAATGCATTATGCAAGTGGTGTGGGCCTGGGGATCACGAAGAAAAAGATTGCCCAAAGCAGAAAGGGGTGAACCTCATCAGTTTCAAGGAAAATGATGAAGAGATCCTTGCGGTCACCCAAGCACAATGGAAAAAAGCAACGTATCCAGATCCTCGAACCGAGAAGCAAAGACTTCGGGAGGCTAGGAAAGAAGTAGAGATGGCAATGGAAACGGAAGGAAAGAACAGAAGAACAACTACAGTACGACCAGAGTCGGGCAAGAGTATCGTGAATCAGGTGTTACAAACCACTGTATCGGTCAAGATAGCGGATCTTCTACAGAGCATGCCACAACTGAGGATGGCAATCTCGAAGGCGATGGAAGGGAACCCAAATGGGCAAACAAAGGATGAAGATGTCATAGTGGAGCCACCGCTGGAAGGAGAACAAGTCATCGACCTGAGACTGTTGGCCATCAACAATGGCAAGAATCTAGTCGTCATACACATGGAAATTGATGGATGTCACCTGACGAACACAATAATTGACGGTGGATCAGGAGTGAATGTGTTGACAGAAGATACGTGGAAGTGCTTGGGGAAACCTACACTATGGCCACAAAATTTCCAGTTATCGGGAGCAGACCAGCACGGAATTAAAGCGCTAGGAGTGCTAATGGCTCAGAAAGTAAAGATTGGCACCCAACTCTTTCGATTAAACTTTGTAGTCATAACACAAAATGCATCGTACGATGCATTACTCGACCAAGGGTGGCTGATAGCCGCCAAGGCCAACCATAACTGGAAAAGGAACACATTGTCAATAGAGAACAAAGGTAAGAAGATTGTCATAGATCTGAGAACACAGGCTATAAGTGAGGAACTAGCATCGGATTCTGATTCAGACAGAGGGGAGTCAATTGGCAGAGGACCAATAGAACCTAATGAGGAAGGAGTATTAAAATTGCAAGAATGTTCTGAGGATGAAACTAATTCCTTTAGTGGGCTCTTCCACTGGCAGATGGAAGATTAAGAGTTCTTTCAACCGGAATGTAATATGATTTCAATAAAAGAAGTTGGCGAGAGCTCTCCGATGAACAATGCAAGTCCTCATAGTGCAAGTCCTGGCAATGCAAGTCATGGCAGTGCAATTCTTGGCAAAACTCAGTCAAAGAGTGAAACACTTGGCAACTGTGAAACTCTCGGCAACTCTCGGCCGACGAATGAAAGTCTGGGCAACTCTAGGCTGACGAGTGAAAATCTGGGCAACTCTAGGCCGACAAGTGAAACATTGTTCACGAATGAAGCACTTGATGGATTGACAAACACTCGACCACTTGGCAAGAGGGAACCAGTAATGAGTGACAAAGGGGAGGAAGGTAATAATCAACCGGAAGTAACAGAGCAAATAGTGGTAGAGACAAGTCGACCAGAACAGACAACTCGACCAGGAGAGGCACATATGAATATACAGAGGGTGAAGACAAGATAGATGATACACTTGCACATACATTTGAACCGGACGAGGTGATCAGGGATGAAGAGTCATTGACAAGCAAGGTGAATCGGGGTGATGAAACTAACGACGGGAACACAGCATTGAAAACACCGCCCAGAAAGAGACTATACAGAAAGAATAAGGACTATAGAGTATTTCTGCCAACTTGCAATTTTTTGGCGATCGCTGAAAAGCAACAGAGAAAAAATGATGTTAAAAAGTCGGACAGTTTGCTGAACGTAGTATGCGACTTCCGAAAGACAACAATTCTGGTTCCAAGAAAGACAACAATTCCGGTCCCTGCTGACGATTACAAAATTCCAATCGGAGTTGCAGATCGAACGTGGAACCCGTCGGAGAAAAATAGACAAATCAGATTTAGTTCGACATGGAAAAGACGAAAAAAATAAAATGTCGGGACAAAAAAAGAAAAAAAAATTAAGGCAGGTCATACGACGTACGACCAGGCCGCACGACGTATGACCTGGGCCGTACAACCTAGCAAAAAAATTTTGAAAAAAAATCCGTACGGCGTACGGCATGGTGTTCCCTCGCCCCTTTAAAAACCCCCTGCCATGCAATCCAATTCAACAAATCAAAAGGAAAAAACTGGTCAAGGAAATTGCTGAAGACGTACTACTGAGAGGAAAATGTTGAGGCCTGATGCCATACACCCCTGAGGCCGTACGAATTCTCGCCAAGAGACACGAAGTGTGGACGTTGCACATTACCATTGGTCATAGCACATTGCAATAAAGGCCCTCCAGGAAGATTACAGAGTCAAAGGTACACAATGGACAAGGGAAAGAAGATTGCATCCTACAGGCTGAAGATTGCATCGGAGGAGAAGAAAAAACCAAGTGCTGATACAGGAATGGAAACCTGGGAAAGTTTGACAGGAAATGAGTGCAAACAATGGTGAAGGCAGCAAGACAGCGAGAGCTAGTGGCCCAACACCAGTTGCAGCAAAGGACCAAGGAAGCAAGGAAGCTACAGGCACAACAGCGATCAGCCACCCCAACCTCCTCAGTACATCCAGGGACATCCTTCCAACCTCCCCACTCTCAGTAGGATGTTTTTGAGTTTCTGTCATAATTTTGTTGTTTTGATGTAAATGTCGTCTGGAAGACGACCAATTTTGAGGGGGGGATAGATGTAGACAGCAAATTAGTTAAGTGAATAAATAACGTAATAAGATGTAATTAGTTGTCGGTACCTAGTTTGGAGTCAATACCAACGGTTGGCGTCACAACCAACCTTGGCCATAAGTATTTAATCGTCAATGCATTGTAGTCAGAGATATCGGTGATTTGACAATAGTTGATATGCAGACATTGGAGTCACAATGAAATATGTATGTTGTTGTTATGAACATTGTAATGTTTCCTGTGAATCAATGATGAATACAATGGTCCGTTCTGAGTAATTCTGTTATATTCGTATGATGCACTATACTACTACTTCTTAATTCTGTTTACTTCATATTCTGTGAAACACACCATATTGCGGTAAACAGTGGGCAAGGTGAGAACATACAATGTTTGGACAACACAATAGCTATATGAATGCACTGCTGGGAAAGTAAAAGACGGCATAGCCGACTAGAGCATATAGGCGGCAAGGCTAACCCAAATCAACACCTCTTCGGCAGATAAGTATGCTTGTATGTAGAAAGCCACTAGTAGCTTCTAACATGTCTGATCAAGTCAAATTAGTTGATAACGATGCAGACCTGATCAATGCCAAAAGAGACTAGACAAATGCAATGCAATTGGGTCTACGATGAACCGACCAAGACAATCTTACAATGAATTCAGACTGCTGGTGATATACCATCTAGTTTTTACAATATGTTCAATATGCAACTACTATCTAGCAAATGACCATCCAAACTTACAATAAACATGAAGCATGAACTACTGATAATTTAATTCTAAAAACACCAATAGCTACACTACTAGAAATTAATTCAAATTATCAAAATAGCATTGTTGCAGCAAGGATTAGTCACAATGATCAACAAGATAAAATGATAATCAAGCCATATGGAGTGGTCAAGTTGGAATAAGCTAAGGCACAACATAAATTTCTGACGTATGGCTGCAACTGAAGATGAGTGATGCTGTCCCAAAACTGTAGGCCACTAAACTATGCTCAAAAACTCAAAATTTGCATTGTACGGCCTTGCCAAAAGACCTCCCAACTGCTGCAACAACACCAAATGGTATGACTCACTCAGAAAAAAGGTACAGCAGCAAGGACAACTAGTATGGCCCCTCCAAAATGCAATTTTTGATGTCAAAAGAGCTACAATTTATCTTTTTCCTTCACACACCCTGCTAGCAAGGAAGTATGGCCTGCAAGACTAATGATAGAAGCAATAAATAATAGTACGGCCTGCTACAAGAAGTATGGCTGGGAGTTTCAGAGTGGTACAGCCAAAAACTTAAGATTTGTTGGCCAAATAAGCTCCATCAATGGCTGCGACTAGAATGGCATCAACAAACAGCAAGGGTTAAATCTCAAACAGCAACTAAACACTCCAAAAATCTCCACGAATATTGAAACTTTAATCAATTAAAACCAATCTATAAATTCTTCATGATCACTCAGCACCAAAGTAATCCCAATGTGAAATTACTTAGATGGTTAGGAGGGTTTTTGTCCTCGAAACCATCTTGCCAAAGGGTTTTCGTCCTCGGGCAAAGCAAGAAGAACTCACATTCTCCAAAGCATAGAAAAGAGTAATAAGCAGGAAGAAGATCTTTTGTCAACAAGCTCTCCTTATATAGACCCTTTTGAGGGAAAAATAATTAATTTTAAAAAAAAAACATTTAACCCCTAAAGTGCTCCCCTCACCATTCTGATTTTGGAAAGCTCTAGACACATTCACATTATTTTGCATTGTTTGAATCAACTGAGCCATCATATCTAATAGGCGTTCCTATCCTTGTATGAGTTTTTTGTACCGTCCTTCAGCTGAATCTTCATTTGGCATAGCTCTCTTCTCTCTTCCTTCCATATTCAACTCTTCTATCACAATATCTGGATTCTATTGTTCTAACCCTACATTCAGATGCTCTCGAAACTATGCCCTTTTTTTCTCTTTGATAATATCTATACTCTCTATCACTCGTGCATGTGGTATATTCCGCATCAAATGGTTAGCTTCTTTAACAGGCTGGCAAGATCACAAGCTCTGATACCACTGCAATGTCTGAAACTAGATATTTTGGCAACTTGACAACTTTTCAATATCAAGCACGAATCCCATCACTTTCTGATCACCTAGATCCCGATGTGGGCAAGGTGAGAGCATATATTGATTGGAATTTAAATCATCTATGCATGTTGGCGACAAGCCACATAGCTAACAATGCATACAAATATAAATTTGAAGCTATTATAATGTTTGATTCTAGCGGCAAGCCTTCCAGAATGAAATACAAAATAAAATAGCCCTAGCGAAGAACCGCATAGCAAACTGAATATATCTAGTGGTGAACCGCATAGATCATTATAATATGAGCATTACATCAATAACTAAAAAATGCCAAACACTGATTAACTATTGTAGAAACCTTTCCTAAAATGTATACTAAATATCAAAACTGGAATGCTAATATATGATATAAATTCCAAAGAAATCAATAAGCTACATACCCAAAATGTACAATTGGTTAGAAACCATAGTTAGCAAACTCGTCAAGTCCTAGTATTTGGGAGCTGTTTTGCTCCACAAGTACTCACAAGGTTTACTCATCAATTTTTTTGCCGATTTTTTGAAGAGTACTCGCCAAAAACTCGACGAGTCCAACAACTTGACTCGCCGCGCCAACAACACATCAAAGTCGCAGAAAAAAACATGGGTTAA
The DNA here is from genome assembly GCA_027924645.1 of Cunninghamia lanceolata. Lineage (NCBI taxonomy): Eukaryota > Viridiplantae > Streptophyta > Pinopsida > Cupressales > Cupressaceae > Cunninghamia > Cunninghamia lanceolata. Next base: position 8,298,333 of record BSBN01000445.1, read on the forward strand.
AAACTTCAAAAACTTTATTTTTTTGGCTTTATAAGCATTGTTTTTTGCCTTTCAAAAAATTATGAAAATGGTGTGTGCCATGAAGGTCTGTGTGGTTTTGAAGGTCTTCATTCGAGCTTGGTGGCGGAGGCTCCGCCCCTCAACCCCACCCTATATCGCAACAGGGAACGCACCCGGGGTGTTGCCCCTGGACCTCGCGAGGGGCGCTACCCCTCGACCCCCAACCAAACTCATTGGATACACGAGTATACCACATGCACGAATACCCCTCAACCCCACTGGGGGCACTACCCCCAACCAAACTCATTGAATACATTTTGTAGCTATATTTGCATAAAATTTATGTTTTTTTCAAAAATTTAAGTGTTTTTTAAGTTGCCGAGTTTTTGTCGAGTACTCTCCGAGTGGGAAATTTTTGGTTTGTCGAGTACACTTTGAGTCCGAGTTTGCGAACTATGTTTGAAACAATATTTAGTAGCTAGTGATTAAAGATTTCCTCTGAAACTGAATAGCTACCAAAATCTCAAATAATAATCTATTGCCAATCAAAGAATAGCTACAAAAATCAAAACAACAATCACAAACTGAGGTATATCTATGTGGAAATGGAACAGCTGGTACCCAACATGGTATAGCAATCATAAGAGGCTCAAATATAGCTGTAATTTCCCCTTGAATGAGTACGGCAGCATCAAAGACTTGTACAGTAGTCCCTAAACTAGATTGAGAATCCTTGAAAAAGCAACGGTATAATTTCCTAAGGTGTGACCAAGAATGAAATAGTATGGTGGGACCCAAAATTATGATAGACTATTAAATTCAAATGATTTCCTTATAACATGTACAACAGTATAGTATAGAATTCCCTTTGAAATCAAAGAGGCTAGTGATTAAATAAGACTCATCCAGCAGCTATGAGAAGATACAGAGGAGTATGGGAGACCAAATCTAATAGTAACAAATTAAATAATAATAAGATGTTCCCCCCTTAAGATGTACGGCGGCAGCTTCAAAACCTTATTGTGCCACACTCAAACTTCAAGCGACTGATTATCTTATGGGATTCCTCCTCTAATGTCAAACGCCCTTCTTCAATATTGTGCAGCCTACCAGAGTATTCACAAAATGTTGCACAAAAAGGTACGGTCTAGTCTATAATGTGAACAGCTTGAACTAGAAGTTGTACAGCCCACAACTTTCTTTCCTCACAACAGCGACCAGCAATAGAATGGTACAACTAGTATTTAAAATGGTACAGCTCACTTTTAAGCTCCACAATATCACTACCAGCATAAATGATGTTTTCCCCTATACCAAATGATTAGATCTGTTGTAAATAGCAAATGAGATATCCCCTGAAATATATAAAATCTTCAACATAAACCCAAAAATCTAGAAGCCTTCAACACACATCAAAAACCAACTAAAACTGGAAACACTTCAGATCTTCAAATAATAACCCAAAATTGGAACTTTTGGCACAACGGTGACCCTTGAATGAAAATACTCTAATGGAGATGAGGGTTTTCATCACCAAATCCAATCTTTGCAGCATACATGTAATCCCTGGATGGAATTACTCATATGAATAAGAGGGTTTTCAACCTCGAATCCATTTGCCAAAAGGGTTTTCATCCTCGAATCCATTTGCCAAAAGGGTTTTTGTCCTTAGGCAAAAAGATGAACATGCGTTCGACCTCAAGAAAAGGGAGTTTTTGATTTCATAAACTAGATTGTTTCTTGTGTGCACAACTCCTTACATAGGCTTTTTGAGGGAACATAATATTATTTTCTTTTTCTTTTTTTCCTTTTCCCTCCAACTTAATTTTAGAAGAGTCCAGAAAGGCCTTTTAAGTAACATTACTTTTGAACCCCAGCCCTAGCTACACTTTATAACATAACTTTAGGCCCTTTTTAAAAAACACTTTATTGAACCCTTCTTTTAAAAATTAAATAATATTTTGTTGCCATTTTTATTAAATAAAGTTACTAGGACAACTTAAGATATTATTTCCTTAGCTTAATCAAGAAAAGGGGACATGACACTTGCATCATCCACCATGTCTTTGACCCACAAAAGTTAGTATCCTCAAGGAGTAGATTAATGCAATGAGTGGCACCAAGGCTCCAAAAAAGAGCAGGGTGCCTCCTCTCTAGTCACCTACTGGTTGACACCTATGCTACTGTGTAATGTCCCTTTTTTGGCGCATTGATTTTTGTGCGCATTATGCTTGGTCCTAGTCTCTCGATGGCTAGCCGACATGTTGGTGGGAGCTCCAAACTTCTTGGAGTGATCGTATTTCTATCTGCAGTGTAGTTTTGGATATCTCAAGTCTGCATTTTTATCAGGGATGGTCAAAGTTATTTACCAGAATATTTTGGCCCGGTTTAATTATCAAATTTGGAGTTATAAGGGAGTTTATTTAATTTGGTAATTAAACAGGTTATTTTAATTATTTATTGTGCACTAAAGTATAAGGTTGGATTATTTAAGGTGACTTAATGTTATGTCTTGAGGGGAAAAAGGGAAATGTTTAGTTTATTATTCCCTAGTCACTTAAAGTGTGCACATAACTTGGAAATAGAAATATTTTATAAGTGGGAGAAGAAAAGGCTCTATTTTCAAGAAAGATCATTTTGTAACTCCCAGAGGCTTTTAAAAAGGGAGTGAGAGCTCATTTGGAGGTATGCTTGAAATTTGTATTGTTACTCTGTTGGATTGAACCTGCGTGTTCTTCCATTTGCTACCCTTCTTGTGGACGAAAACCCACTCGAAGAAGATCAGTTTCGGTAGTGAGATATCTACCCTAGCTGGTAATGGTGTCTTCCATTTCAGGGAATCACATAGAGCTGATCAGATGATATAGAGTTTGTTATGTTAAGCATTGTACTTTCATTTTTGCATTGAAATAAGAGTCTGGAGTGATGTTAGAAGACTGAAGTTGTATTTAGACTAAGCATGATCTTATTTCCAGTTGTATGTACCTTGCTGGCCGTACTGGTTGCCTGGTACGATTTGTATGGAAAAATTAATTGAAGGCATTTTGAGATATTCTATCTATTGCATTTGCATTGTGGTGTTAGGAGTATATATTTCATAAGGTTTTTTTTAGATCCCATGGCATTTTGCATTTGTTCTAGGTGAAACGAACCACTGCAGGCCGTACCACCTGAAAGGTACGATCCATCATAGAAATTAATATTGATGCTGTTGGGTGTTGTGGTATGTTGCAATGTTATTCTAATCCTTTGGCACCATCAGCACAAGCATTTGAATGAGTTTTCAAGCAGTGTTAAAATTGTTATGAAGACTCCCGTACAAATGGACTGCCGTACTGCTGTATGTACGATTTGGAGATAGAAAGGATATACAGACATCTTCGAATCTAGTATCTTGGAAATCTTCATTGTTGCTATGAATCTTGCATTCTAAACCATCTGTAGGGTGTTAGTTGCATTTCCAAGAAAGAACTGAAAATCTCATGGTGTCCCTGCCATGATCGTACCAGCTGAAGAGTGATGAAATCAATAAAAAATTTTAAATGCATGCCATTTGTTTGAAAAATCATTGGAGTGTCTTTGCTAGCTCAAACCGATCCATTTAAGTCTGTTTGCAAATGGTTTTGAAGCATATTGGAGCCTTGGTGAACAAATCCGTACTAGACTGCCGTACAATGCTGATGGTGGTCGATTCATTTTAGGAAACTGTTTGTGAAGTTTATGATAGTAAATGCATTTGGAATGAAGTTGCATGAGTTGGGCGACCATTTAAGTGTCATTACAGCCACCTTATAGCAGTGATCTAATTTTTGTATGCAGCTGTACCTCTCCAGGCCGTACAGTCCTGGACATGAATGCAAAAAGGTGGTGGACTGTATTTTCCATTCTGTGTATTATAAAGTGCTCAGAAAGAATTTGTATGGTGTTTAGATCAGTTTTTGGGCAGTTGATTGTTGATTTATGTGTGTGAGTTTATGGTATTTTAGCTTCATTCATGGCCGCCATTCAGAAAAGACAGTCAGCAGAATTGTAAGACAGTGAACAACCAATAAGTATCAAAATATCATGTCTTGACCAGTAAATTGAAGGCTCTTTGTCAAATGAAAAGTGCAGGGTATGATTCTATGCTTGGATCTCAAGATAAAATGCTCATCTGGTTTTAATGTATAGTGATATTGTTCAAGCTTTGATCGAGTATTTCATACTTCCATTGTAATCAAATTTACATTAAGTCCCCTGGATGGTTTACCGCCAGTGAGGAGGGAAAGAACAATTAAACACTGTAACCCCTGGATGGTTTCACCGCCAGTGAGGATAAAGAATATTTCTCTTTCTTTCTACCCACTGAACAAGTGGTGAATTCCCACTGCATAAGTGGATGCCTGCATAAGCAGATGAATGTTTCTTTATTTGCACAATGTTTAAAATTGCAATCCAAAGCACATTATGCTCTCACCTCGCCCAGTTGGGATCTTGGTGATCAGAAGTGTGGAGGAGTTGAGTGTGCTAACATTGATTATCATTGTTCTCTATTTTGGAAAAAAATTTGGGGTTTTACATTACAGTGGTATCAAAGCTGGTTTCTGCTTGCCAGCCTGTTGGGTGATCAATTTGTGCAGAGTGCATGTTTAGAATTTCCATTTGCCTGTCAGAAAATTTCAGTGGTTTGATGAATTCGCCTTCGCCGATCAAGATGGAAAAAACTTTGTCACACAGTAAGACTGTATCAAGAGAGGATCAGAGCAGAAGTCCACTTTCAAAGAACTTCAATGATTCTTTCATATATGACCATCCTAGTAACTTGCAGAAAGGTGTAGCGGGAATCTCGCTATTTACATTAGGAAATGAATTGGAGCTATTGCACATGTTTAAGTATACACTCCTCAGCAAGTTGGGAGAAGTTGAGAGTCATTTGTCTAAGATCAAACAATCAGAGTGTAGGAATTTGAAGTGGGCTTTGGAGCCATTATTGATTGCTTTGGTTCAACCTAAGCTGATGAAACATCCTCTTGAAGATGTAAGACTTGCAGTCACTCTTTGTCTATGTGAGATCACAAGAATCACCGCTCCTGAAGTTCCTTACAGAAAAGCCATAATGAAGGAAATGTTTCAAGGGATTATTGAAAGTTTCAGGGGATTAGCTGATATAGAAAATCCTTCTTTTGTTAAGAGGGCCGCAATACTTGGAATTGTTGCAAATTTTGGTTTTGGGAACATCATGCTAGATATGGGATGTGAAGAAGAGATTCTGCAACTATTTCATTATTTCTTTGCTACCATTAGCATGTTTCATGAAGACCAAGTTATAACAGCCATGCAAGCCATTGTGTCCCTGATTATTAATGAGAGTGATGAGGTATCTCAACCACTCTTGTCTATTTTATTGGCTAATCTAAGAAAGAATGATCAAGAATCCTTATCAATAGAACAAGTTTTAGCTGAAATGGTGTTGAGTCAATGTGAAAACAAACTAAGACCTTATTTGCCAAAGTGGGAAGAGGATGATTGCACGAGGATGGAACAAGCTGATGGGAAAGAAATTGCTGATGTGTTTGTTGGAGATGAAAAAGCATTTACTTTGGAGCAAGTTAGTGAAGCTTGTGAGAATCTTGTTGCTTTGAAAGACACAAAGGAGTATGATGAATTTTCAAATGTGTTGGTTGGAAATCCAATGGCAATGGATGAAATTGAAAGTTGGAATTCTCCTGCTAAAATCAGTAAAGAAGAAAGAGAAGATGTTGCAAGTCCTAGATTTGATGAAGGAGTTGAAGATTTTGAAGATTATTTTTCTCTCGAAGTAGAGATGAAAATGATTAACAAGATGTTTGAGGGTGATTCTTCTTGCAAGCCTGTGAGGTTACCAGCAGAATGTCGTGTTGAAGACATAAAAAATAATGATGTTACAGCTGGTAAAGAATCTAAAGCTGCTGAAAATTGGGGAACATCCCTTAATGTTGAGTATTTTCATCATCCTGAAGAAGGTAATGCTGATTTCACATGGGAATATCCTATGTCAGCTGTAGAACCATTTGTTATTTCTGAGGGTTCAGTGGTAGAGCATGATGATGTGGAGTTTGTTGAAGATGTTAAATCAGCCCTTAAAGATGACTCTATGCTTAAAGATGGAGCTGCTATAATTTTTGATCAAAGTGACAGTGAAGAGGAGACCACTTTCGTGGGATTGAATGGTCATGAAGAAGATAACTTAATAGCAGCTGATTTCAAGAGTCATGCCTTAAAGGATATAACAGAAAATTTGTTGTGTGTTGCTGATTTGGATTTTAAAATCCAGCTATTAGTCGCAGAAGATAAGATTGTTCAAGTTTTAACACATTTGGACAATACCCATAAGTTTGTTGAGGATCACTTTTGGAAGGCACAAGTTGTGAAGAGACAGAAGGGTATGGAAGAAGAATCTTCACTTGATGATTGGCATGTTATCAAAGGGGCTTTAGAAACACTAAAATTAGATTACTTGAACCTTCTTTCTGATCGTGATCATGTCATTAAGTTTGCTGATCATATTAGTGATGCATTGAGAAAAAAAGAGGTAGAGGTTGATAAGCTCACATCCGAGTTTAAGGCAACTAAGACTTCTTTGGAGTATTCTCAAAGGGCTCTCTTAGAAGTTGAAAATCAGTTTGAAGTTGCACATCAATTAAGGGAGCAAGAAAATATTGTATTGGCAAATGAAATCAAGTTGGTGATTGAAGAGCTTGATTTGATCCAGGAAGATTTTGACTTAGGACAACTTCCTAAGTATGCAGATTCAGAATTGGAGCAATATGAAGAGTTATCTGAATACGAGGATGAAAACAACTTCCGATCATTTGATAATCCTCTTTTTGATCTGGGAGTTGAATTAACTTTTGACAATCCTTTTTTTGTGTTGGATGATGAAGACCAATCTGATGTGAATAACATAGATGAGGACAGTAACAGGATATGGGACCCTGGTGAAGTGCATTCATGGGATGTTAATTTGTACAAAAACTTCATCAGCTGGAAGTCTTCATCAGTTGTTGAAGGTGGACATAAGGCTCAGGTATACAATGAATTAAGTTCAATGATAGCTTACTTTCATAAGGAAGTTTATTTTCAGGGTTCTATGGAGGATAGTGGGTTTGGTAAGATTGTTTTAGGGATGTTTTTGGAGTCAAACTTCTATCATGAAGCTGCTGTCCTCACTCCTAACAGCCATCATAAGTTGTCAATTGCATATTTTTTTATGGATTGGAGAGAAATTTTGGTAATGACTTTGATGTATGTTGGTTGGAGATGGCCTAAAACTCTTGTTGTTTCCATAAGATTTCAGTTTGGTGATGGCTGTTCCATTATTAATTTACTGAAATCAAAATTTTATGAAGTTATATTTGATTGTTACAGCAATGAGGTTGCATTTTTTATAGTTTCTAATTCTTTTTGGATAGATGATAGAAGGTTTCAGCTGAAAAGGACAAGTGTTTCAGCTAATTTTGCTCTTTTGGATGCTGAGAATCTGATAATTCATGGCTGTTTGGAGTCACTTTCAACTTGTGTTCAAGCTGATTTGTGTTCTTCTTTGGAAGAACATTTCAGTTTTTGGTTTCCATCTGTTGTTTCAGGTTCGATAAATTGCATTGATGACTTGTTGAAGGATGCCAACTCCTTCACTTTCATGGTTAAGTATGAAAATGAGGTTTGGGATCCAAAAGTTTGGGTGATTGGTAGAATGTTTCAGAGTTTTATGCAGAGTAGTTGTGTAGTTGATAGTTATATCAGAATAGTGCAACAGAAATGCTGTGGAACATTCTTGAGGTTAACTTGGGATCCAGGTATATTATTGATAATCATGCAGGTTACTCTGTTGGATGGCATGTATTGCTTGAGGACAAGCAATCTTGAGCAGGGAGGACTGTAATGTCCCTTTTTTGGCACATTGATTTTTGTGCGCATTATGCTTGGTCCTAGTCTCTCGATGGCTAGCCGACATGTTGGTGGGAGCTCCAAACTTCTTGGAGTGATCGTATTTCTATCTGCAGTGTAGTTTTGGATATCTCAAGTCTGCATTTTTATCAGGGATGGTCAAAGTTATTTACCAGAATATTTTGGCCCGGTTTAATTATCAAATTTGGAGTTATAAGGGAGTTTATTTAATTTGGTAATTAAACAGGTTATTTTAATTATTTATTGTGCACTAAAGTATAAGGTTGGATTATTTAAGGTGACTTAATGTTATGTCTTGAGGGGAAAAAGGGAAATGTTTAGTTTATTATTCCCTAGTCACTTAAAGTGTGCACATAACTTGGAAATAGAAATATTTTATAAGTGGGAGAAGAAAAGGCTCTATTTTCAAGAAAGATCATTTTGTAACTCCCAGAGGCTTTTAAAAAGGGAGTGAGAGCTCATTTGGAGGTATGCTTGAAATTTGTATTGTTACTCTGTTGGATTGAACCTGCGTGTTCTTCCATTTGCTACCCTTCTTGTGGACGAAAACCCACTCGAAGAAGATCAGTTTCGGTAGTGAGATATCTACCCTAGCTGGTAATGGTGTCTTCCATTTCAGGGAATCACATAGAGCTGATCAGATGATATAGAGTTTGTTATGTTAAGCATTGTACTTTCATTTTTGCATTGAAATAAGAGTCTAGAGTGATGTTAGAAGACTGAAGTTGTATTTAGACTAAGCATGATCTTATTTCCAGTTGTATGTACCTTGCTGGCCGTACTGGTTGCCTGGTACGATTTGTATGGAAAAATTAATTGAAGGCATTTTGAGATATTCTATCTATTGCATTTGCATTGTGGTGTTAGGAGTATATATTTCATAAGGTTTTTTGATCCCATGGCATTTTGCATTTGTTCTAGGTGAAACGAACCACTGCAGGCCGTACCACCTGAAAGGTACGATCCATCATAGAAATTAATATTGATGCTGTTGGGTGTTGTGGTATATTGCAATGTTATTCTAATCCTTTGGCACCATCAGCACAAGCATTTGAATGAGTTTTCAAGCAGTGTTAAAATTGTTATGAAGACTCCCGTACAAATGGACTGCCGTACTGCTGTATGTACGATTTGGAGATAGAAAGGATATACAGACATCTTCGAATCTAGTATCTTGGAAATCTTCATTGTTGCTATGAATCTTGCATTCTAAACCATCTGTAGGGTGTTAGTTGCATTTCCAAGAAGGAACTGAAAATCTCATGGTGTCCCTGCCATGATCGTACCAGCTGAAGAGTGATGAAATCAATAAAAAATTTTAAATGCATGCCATTTGTTTGAAAAATCATTGGAGTGTCTTTGCTAGCTCAAACCGATCCATTTAAGTCTGTTTGCAAATGGTTTTGAAGCATATTGGAGCCTTGGTGAACAAATCCGTACTAGACTGCCGTACAATGCTGATGGTGGTCGATTCATTTTAGGAAACTGTTTGTGAAGTTTATGATAGTAAATGCATTTGGAATGAAGTTGCATGGGTTGGGCGACCATTTAAGTGTCATTACAGCCACCTTATAGCAGTGATCTGATTTTTGTATGCAGCTGTACCTCTCCAGGCCGTACAGTCCTGGACATGAATGCAAAAAGGTGGTGGACTGTATTTTCCATTCTGTGTATTATAAAGTGCTCAGAAAGAATTTGTATGGTGTTTAGATCAGTTTTTGGGCAGTTGATTGTTGATTTATGTGTGTGAGTTTATGGTATTTTAGCTTCATTCATGGCCGCCATTCAGAAAAGACAGTCAGCAGAATTGTAAGACAGTGAACAACCAATAAGTATCAAAATATCATGTCTTGACCAGTAAATTGAAGGCTCTTTGTCAAATGAAAAGTGCAGGGTATGATTCTATGCTTGGATCTCAAGATAAAATGCTCATCTGGTTTTAATGTATGGTGATATTGTTCAAGCTTTGATCGAGTATTTCATACTTCCATTGTAATCAAATTTACATTAAGTCCCCTGGATGGTTTACCGCCAGTGAGGAGGGAAAGAACAATTAAACACTGTAACCCCTGGATGGTTTCACCGCCAGTGAGGATAAAGAATATTTCTCTTTCTTTCTACCCACTGAACAAGTGGTGAATTCCCACTGCATAAGTGGATGCCTGCATAAGCAGATGAATGTTTCTTTATTTGCACAATGTTTAAAATTGCAATCCAAAGCACATTATGCTCTCACCTCGCCCAGTTGGGATCTTGGTGATCAGAAGTGTGGAGGAGTTGAGTGTGCTAACATTGATTATCATTGTTCTCTATTTTGGAAAAAAATTTGGGGTTTTACATTACATACTGCATTGTCCATCACAACTTGGACAACATTCTACACACCCACCTCTATGACCACCTCATCCAACATGTTGCATACAGTGTCAGCATTTTTTACTGCATTGGAGGTGTCAACTAACTTTAAGAACACCAACTAATCACTTGAAGCCATGAGAAAGTTAATTAAAGTGTGGTTACTTCCATCCATACACCCATCAAACAAAATAGTGCAGCCCTTTCTTTGCCAAACCCTAGCAGCTAACTAAACAAGAACAAGAAATTTTAAAAACTGAATCCTAAAACCCTACAATGTGAGGGAAAAGAAGAACTCTAAAAAAAAGGAAACACAAGCAGGGGCAAAAAACTCATTCAATCAGCTCAAAAGCACTAAAAATCCAGTCAAATCACCTGAGATTGCAAGGAATGCTGTCAATGCATCAAGAAGTGAGAGCTAGAAGAGTGAAAGTATGAAAAATGAACTGATTTTTTGCCTTGATCACTGTGGACTGATGTTTTGCACCAGCTGGCAAGTTTTCAGGTTGAATTCTCAATTACTCGGCAATTTTTTTGCCAAAAAATTGCCCCCGAGTTTTTGGGCAAGTGATTCAGGAGCAGTTTTGACTCGCAGTAACTCGCAAATCACGCAAATTTTCTGTGAGTTTTTAATCTATGGAATTTTGCATACGGCAATTGCAGAAAATTACAAGTCTGGAAAAATTTTAAACTTCTCTCTAAAACCCTGCAACTGATCAAATTTCCACATTTGTTCCTTAACTGACCTTGCTCTGCACGAATTTATCTGTCCTAGCAGACCCTGCTGCATCCACTCTGTCCTAGCGCTCAACCCTCTGCACCGGGAAGATTTCTTCTCAGCCTGCAGGTTTCTAAAAAGATTTTCTGCCCTGTCTCTGCACACAATTCCTGCAATCTGCACCTGCACACAATGTTACCCTTAGCTATAACAACCAACCCTGAACCTACAAATTCTGCTCCGCCTTCTCTGCCCAGCTGTCTTAAATCAACAATACAGACTAATTTGATAATGGTTACAATCAACTCTGAAAGGTTTTTGGGAAGGCTCTGATACCAAATGTTGTGAGGAGACAATGTTGGAAATGAGCACCGAAGAAATATGTTTGCACATTGATTGATTTAAGAGGGAGGAGGTTACATCGGTTATAACTTTCATTGTGTAAGTTAATAATATATGAGACATAATTAATGTATAAGTCATTACAGATAAATTTAATACCTTATGTCTAAGCATAAATCATGTTTATATAAATGTCTAATATCTATAAGCTAGATGCATAAATTAAATCTCATAGCTGATATTCACCTTCAATAATTGGTAGCTCAGTTGGATGAAAAATAAAAACACCATTCAAATAAATACAAAGCTTAAAAGCAAACAGAAAACAAGTAGATTTCTCAACTTCGACTGGTACACAAGCAAGATCCCAAACAAAACAGTATGAACTAGAATGTGTACTACTAGATGATACATTTTTTAGTATAATATGAACAAATAGACATTGGTTACTCAGGAAAACACAGTGAACATCAAGTATGTGGGGCCAAGCATCTGGCAGGTTGAAAAAAAAATTAAAACATTTGCTTTTCTTCTTTTGCTTTAACAGGAGAGACATCCAAATATCTCCCAATGTAACAAGAGGCATCTAAACATCCCCCTTTGTAGAGGTATGTGAGAGAAACATCTCTCAAACATCCCCAGTCTAGGACCAACATCTGCAGGGCTTCCCCAACATTTTGAGCAAGGGAATGAAGTTTTTAGCCCCTTCCCTTATCCCCAAAATGCAGGAAATGCATCTGACATCCCTAAGAACACATCCCTTATGGCACATTGTTCAGGTACCTTGTGCTCCTCTTCCTCAAGAACCAAAAGAAAAAGCCCTTGGGAGCCATGAAAAGAAAATGCTTTTTCCAGAATCTCCAGATGCAAGCTTGCACCTTGCTTGCTTACTTCCACAAAGACCATTACCACAAAAATCTCACAAACCTAACCATGTGCATAGTTAGAATATGTTGAATCGTGCATCCTCGTACCTTTCGGAATTGCCCTCCTCTCATCATTGTAGTGAAACAGAAGGCCTGCACTGATAAGCACCAATAGTGCTGAAGGCTGCAAAACCACATTGTAATCTTAGATGTTCAACGTTTCATTCATAATTGCTAAATCAAACGGTCAAGTTTTTAACTTGTGACCTACAACATGCCTCAAGAAGAAACTATGGAAAGTACAAACAAAATATTGCATACAAACCAAACAGAATTATGCATGTTGAAACTTTCACAAATACAAAGGCCAACTCAGGCATACACGAGACATACAACAATGCCAAGCCTAAATATTCGTGCACTTTGCGTGGAGCCATTCTCTACTAAAGAAACACGAACTTCAGGTCCATTCCTCTTGGAATTTGATGATGTTGTATATCTAAATACATAATTGTTAGAATAAGGAACCTGCATTCACAAAACAGTAAAGGGTTATTGTTAATAACTTAATATTATGACAAGAAGAACCCCAAATAAAAAAATAAAATAAAATCCAAACATATCCTCAATGAAATCCTGCACAAAAGAAAATATTTGATGATTTATTTAATCATATTACAATTCTAATTAAGTTAATGCAGTAATCCATTTTCATACCTTGAAATTCTAAAGTTTGTAGGGGTTATTAATGTAAAGTATCAGAATAATTTTGATTATAATATATTAAAACAACACAAACTAAACTATTCACAGTATCACTTAAATCACGGCCACTGTCCAACAGGACTGATAATAGTGACTCAATCACCAGGTAACAAAAATTGGAGTCTTTACATGCATCTTACAAGTTACAAATTTCAAATTTACAACTATTGATAAAATATGGTTTGCTTACTAACTCTTGAATATCTCATTTTGTAGGTTCTTGGTGGGGAGATTGGGGAGGAAATACCCCAAATCTTCAAAGATTAGCCCTTCGAATTTTGTCTCAACCTTGTAGCTCTTTTGGTTGTGAGTGCAATTGGAGTTTGTTTGAGGCCATTCACATTAAAAAGCAAAATAAGTTAACTCAAAAACGCCTCAATGACCTAGTCTTTGTACAATACAACCTTCGGCTTTGCATAAAATCAGAGGAAGTCATTGATTTGGATGGCATTGATCCTTATAGCGATTGGACAAAGCAGGATGAGGAGACGGAGACCCCATTGTTTACTGTAGATGAGATTCTTGATTTTAAGAGGCGGGTAATGGAGGATGTGGCTGCAGCAGAAGCAAGAGATACTGGACTGTCATTAAATGACATTGATGAGGCAAAGGAGTCATTGCCATCTAGCAGCAGAACGGAGGCGGAGTCGGTGCCATAAGTGCAGCCTTCTATGTCGAGTGAGAAGCCGCAGCCGAGTGCAAGGATTAGAACCTCTCCCAAATTTTTCACTAGATTAGGGAAGAGGAAGATGTAAAATGTTGTAATATGCAATTTATGAATTAAGATGATGATTTTCATAGCCAAACATCATAAATTCATAATAGTTGCCAGCTAACTATTGTATCAACATTCGGCATGATGATGCAATTTTGTATTCAATTTGTATTCAAATGATTCAAATCTAATATAAAACACTTTTGTACTCATTTATGGACTCACTGGATACATTTTGTCATTGAATTTTACCAAAAAATGTGTTTTTAAACAAATTTAAGTAATTTTTTAAGTTGTCAAGATTTTGCCCAGTCATAAATTTTGGGTTTGTCGAGTTTTTGTTGAGTCAAATTTTGGGTCTGTCAAGTTTTTGTCAAATCTGAATATGCAAACTATGGTGCTTGGTGTTGCAATGAGTGCACCAATACACGAGAACAAGGATTTTCTCCACTCACATTTTGCAAGGGTATAGAAAATATGGCTTTCTGATAGTCATTTGGTCTCAGTGGAGGAGCATTGAGGCGGGGATGAGTAAGAGGCGAAGAAAGTGGGGGAGGACGTCACTAAGACGATTGATAGTTATGTTGATGCCCCATTTGTTGTTTGGTTGGTGTCCACCGGGTTGTTAACCTTGCTATCTACCTAGGACAATCAACTTGTTGGATATTCCTCACATCGTCTCCATCAAAGCCTTTTAGAATTTTGTGGTCTCTAGGTCTACAGAAGAGGATGCTTCTTTTAAGGGAGCAACAGAAGAAAGGATTGGGTAAACAAGTGGGCATTGCACTTGGTTGACACAACAGAAGGTTAGGGTGGAAAAGGAGGGGAAGCCTCAAGGTAGATAGGCATAGCTGGTCGGGGAGCAATCTTGCCCACCAGGATCAAGCTATTTTCAGCTTGCAAGGCAAGCTAAAAGACCAAATTGACATACATCACACCATGAGCCTCAATCATTAGAGCAAGATCATGGTTAATGGCTTGGAGGTAGAATATGAAAACAACACCCAACGATGATCTGATTCCTAAAGGAATCCTTTCCCAAGTTTTTTGCATGTGTAAGTTGAGATAAAAGAGGACCTTTATAGGAGTGTGCTCGATGTTTGGGATCTGGTCCAAGAGGGGCACAAAATCTCCTCTTTCTTTGAAACACTCACAAAAGAGTCTCCCCAAAGTATCCCAATTACTAATGCTTCCAAAAAGAAGTGTGCAAAACTATTCCATAGCTTTGCCTTTGAATGAGGCAGCAAAGAGCCTTAACACCATGTCTTCATCAATGACATTATGCGATAATGCACAAAAATTAGCTAGATCCTTGATATGCTCCACAAGAGTAACACAACATTTCCCATTGAACAAGGGAAGAGCCTTCATGGCAACAAGGGGTAACTCATCAAGTTCACGATCCTAAGAGGGTTGTCGTTGTTCCCAATCACAAATGCTTCATTCTTCTGCACAGCCATTGTTGGTGGCGAAGTGTTGCACATATGTCACCTAAGGTTGTCACTGAAGTGGTTGTCATTGATGTCAACACTCAGTTTGGACTATCATTGATATACTATAATGGTGTGCTAACAGTGGTGTTGCTAATGTTCATGGTTGGATGACATGCCTTGCTTAATGTCAATTTAAGTTGTATTGAGTATGTTGTCAGCAGAGATGATATCATGATGATATATTAAGATGGGAATTAGAAGCATTAAGATGAGAATTAGAAGCATTAAGATGAGGATTAAAAGTAATGCTGATATTGGGGAGATGGTGTTGATGGTCTATAGCATGTTGTATGCTCTCTCTTGTTGTTCCTAAGTACATGTTGCTACAAGGAGGCTCTGGTCTCTGGATGTTGGTGAAGGTTTCTGCTACAGGAAGTTGCCTTGAAGACTGATTGGGAGACTGCTTTGCAATCCTCCGCATTTGAAGATATAGTCATGCGGTTCAGAAGTTAAGTTCAGTGGGTTGTGAAGGTGCTACATTCAAAGTTTCATATCTCCACAAAGAAAGTTGTAAGTGACAAAGTGCAGGACTGTATTGTCTAGTGGCTAGTTTCAGTATCTGTTGGCTTGCGCTAACTTCTTGTTGTATGAAGTGATGAATTGGCTGGTGGAGAATGATCCTGATGATCTTGTGATGTTTCCTGTTGCTCTGCAAGGTGTTTTCTGGTTTCTCCGAAACAGGCTATGGTCCGAAATGAAGGTGTTTCTGGGTTATGGTTTTGTCTGGCCGACTGAGGTATGTTGAAGGTGTGCGCCACAAAGTCTTTGTTGTGCGGAGTTCAAGGAGTGTTTGGAGATGTTGTATGGATCATGTCGACTCATCTAGGAGAAGCACAAGTAATGTTTAATCTTCCATGAGTACCGCCAAGTTGTAATGGCCGATGTGCTACAAGCTTCATATTTTCTTGCTTAAGGCTGACCTATTTCAATTGTGTGAAGCGTGCGGATGTTGTTCTATGAAGCATAATGGAGCGAAAGATGTTTAGGACCAAGTTAAGCATGTGTTGGAATCGCAAGGCGTGTTC
This sequence comes from Cunninghamia lanceolata, assembly GCA_027924645.1. Classification (NCBI taxonomy): domain Eukaryota; kingdom Viridiplantae; phylum Streptophyta; class Pinopsida; order Cupressales; family Cupressaceae; genus Cunninghamia; species Cunninghamia lanceolata. Next base: position 8,314,538 of record BSBN01000445.1, read on the forward strand.
CTCTTCCTGGTGTTGCGTGTAGTTCATTTTAGGGCATGCCCTCTACACGTTTCATGTTGTTTGATCTTTGGCCGACTTATAATTGTAATATTCTTGTTGTCTCTGGCCGACATGTAATGTAATCAATGTAATATCATGTATATATTGTAAACCTAGTTGATCTAGGTGATGTGTGATTGCGAGTGTGAGTGCAAGGAGTCAAATGTGGATGTGTAATGCATTATGATGTGTGATTGAAAGAGAAAGAGCAGAAGTAATAGATCCTATCCAGATTCATCTTGAAGACATTTTTGAGACTGAAGGGAAGTGAAGAGTGTGCCTAACTAATTGCTGGAGGCAGTGAGCAAAAGGTAAAACTTCTTGAAGGCTGAAAGCAGTGAGTCAGTAAGCTACAGAGAAGACATTTCAAGAAGTTGCAGAAGTTGTCAGAGCAGAAGTGCATTCATCAAAAGAGAAGTGAAAAAGCAGAATTGCAATCATCAAAAGGATTGTGTTTCATTGTCAGATTCAAATAGTAGGACTGTCATGCTATAATCTTTTCTGAGTTTGTTCTCAATTCAGGGAGTAGTTGCTTCCTTAGGTTGAAGCCCTAAAACAAAGTCTACAGGGAGTAGTAGTTTCCTTGGGTTGTAGCCCTAAAACAAAGTTGTAACTATGATTCATTTGTGAGGTTGGATTAGGACAGTAGCTCCTAGCAGCTTTTCTCACAGTGGTATTTCCCCTTTGGGGTTTTCCACGTATATCTGGCATTATGTGGTGTTGTGCATTGTGTTGATCTTTTATATTTCTATTAATGCTGTAAGATTAAGTTTTAGTTTGTCTCAGAGGGTTTGAGATTTGTTTGAATACTGATTCACACCCCCCCCTCTCAGTATCAGGTGTGTTCAACAATTGGTATCAGAGCCAAGTTCCTCAGACGGAGCTTAACCGCTTAACCGCTTGAGGAAAGTCCGGGATGGCTCGTAATGGATCTTACAAGGCACCTATGTTTGATGGAACAAATTACACCTTTTGGAAGCTAAGGATGCAAGGCTATCTGTAATGTGCCGTACCTGTTGGTTCTTTGTTTAATCTTAATAGTGTTATTTTTATTAATTTTTGTGTGATCTTTCAGACTAGACAAAAGATGCAAAAGGGGTTTTAGTTTTCTTGAAATGTTGTTGCCAGATCAAAGCAATATTTAACATGCAATGAAAACCCAATAAAAGTACAAGAGATATGATCAAACTAACAGATACCCAGATCATCAAATCACATAATATGAATTACTATCACATACCCATATCAAAATATGTAACTTCATACATCTGATGTGGCTGGACCAGCAACTGGGTAGTATAGAACTCCTCCAATCACCAAGAAACGAGAGTATTTTGCATACAGAGGATAGCATCAATCTTAAAAGCCCTAGATGCCCCAAAAGGAGAAGAGTAGTGGCTGCTAACAAGGAAGAATGAGGCTCAATAACCCCACGCCACCTCCAGGTTGTTGTACAGCTAGGCTGTAGAAGATTTCAGACCACCACAAATGCCAAACACTCCAAAAATACCTTTGTTATCTCTGTTTACTACTGGTGGTTATAGGCGACCATGAATGAGGGATAAATATGTGCCAAACTCAGTCAAGAGACCCCAAAAATGGTATGGCTGGCCCTAGAGAAGGTACGGCCAACAAGAAGCAACCAAAATCTCCACACCAAAGCAAATAACAATATCAAATCTGCTCCTCCATTGCTGTTATCAGCTGTTCCATCATAAACTGCTAAAGATGTGATCAATCCACTCTCAAACCCTTCATCAAACGGATTCCAATGAAGCCCAAATGCAAACACAGGATGTATTTGCCTCAATAGACCTTTGGACAGTCTTTCACGCCTGTAGAATGCTATTACTGAAGGAAGTTTGCATTTCCAACAGCCCCCTGGGTTCAAATCTCCTTCAAACCCTCTCAAACCTTTGCAGAGCAAAAACAAGCTTTTTCACAATATTCACGCATAACAAATGAAGTTCTTTTTTCATCTTTTATTTCCCAAGGGAGGTCGTTGCTTTTTGAGAGGGAAATATTTTATTTAAACTCACTTTATGAGTCTCCAAGGTGGCGCCCAACTCCTTTTAAAGTGACCTTTTAATTTTTCTTTATTTATGTCGGTTATTAAAATATTACTAAAGTCCCATTTTAAATAAATTAATCAACTTTCGGACTTTAAAACGGAGACCAAGATATAATCGAAATCCTGTGTTCTATAGCTCATTGGAATGGTCGCGTCGAGACGCATCAACTCCAATACTAAGAATCCCAAAACGGCACAAACCCCCAATTTACTAAAAATAGCAAGTCTGGGCCAAAAGCAAACAAACCACCTCTAGGAAGTGCCAACTGGATACTGAACTGAACCCAAGCCAACATCCACTCAACTGATCAATCCATCCGAGACTCCGCCAACCATGGTTCCCTAACCAGGCTTGTTAGTCTACAAGAACTCGATAATAGATTAACTCTGTATAGAGAAAGGGGACATTATAGTCCGCCCTCCCTTAGATTGCTTGCATCAAGCAATCTCATATTAGGATGCGATAAAATCTGCTCACCCTTCCAAGTAGCATCCTCAACTAGCAGGTTTTTCCATTTGACTAGATATTCCCTGATAACCCTCCTCTGCAAAGTTCGCTCTCTGGTATTAATGATGGCCTCAGGTACTAAGATCAATTTCCCCTCTTCATCAAGAGGAGGCCACTCTGCAAAAGGAACCACATTGTGTCCTAACGCCTTCTTGAGGCAAGACACGTGGAATACATTGTGTACCCTGCTACCTGTCGGCAACTCTAACTCATAAGCCACTTATCCAACCTTCTTGGAGATCCTGAAAGGCCCGTAGTATCGTAGCTTAAGCTTCTCTGTAGCACTCTTCTTGAGAGTGTACTGTCTGTAAGGTTGCAGCATCAAACACACCATGTCACCAACCTCAAAAGAGCGCTCGTTTATTTCAGGGTTTTAAGAGGATTGAAGCAAGTATGATGATGTTACAAGACAATATCCTTCATTAGAGACGCATCGTTTGATCATAGAGGAGTTATTTTGAGATTTTTGTTAAATCTGGGCATGCTACAGCAATATAAAGTTTATGACAGTCAGCTACAGGCATACTTCAGCAGCAAATTGAAGACATTTCATGAGTTAGGCTCCATTGGAGGACATTCTTACACGTATCGCTCAAATTGGCACATTCATTGCTAGGGTTTTAGCATCCAATTTGGTGTGATTTCAAGAGTTAAGCTACAGCTGGGTAATTACATTCATGGCAACAGTCAACAAGATCTGATATACAGTGATATAATTTGTTCATAGAGCCCACATGAAGCTCTAATGAAACTGGGTTGATCAGTGACACATTATTCATCATTGTATCTTTGATTGTATCATAAAGGACAGCAAACAATCATTACTGTTTGTCATCATTGAAGAAGTTAATAAAGCTTTGGAAGTTTGGGTTTCCTTGTCTAAATGTTTCATGTGTTATCTTTCATTTGAAGTTGAATATTTGGTGCAAGAAATCTTATCTAAAATTGATCAAATATTTCAGTCATTAGTAGAAGGGTCTCTTACAGTTCCTCCTTATCTGATGCCTCAGATGACTCATCTGAACCTAAATCATTGGCCTCTGATTGCTGATCTGAATGTTGTTCTGACTCCACTGACTCATCGGCAGAAAAGTACTCCAACTGTTTTGCTTTCCCTTGAGCAGCACACTTGTGCTTAGGATTCTAGGGCTCTCGGCAATGAAAACATAGTTTCTTTCTCCTGAGGTCATTTAATTGATCATTATCCAACCTAGGATAGCTCTTGTGTTTCTGTCCGGGTTCCCTTTGAAAGTGTCTTCTGTCCTTATCTTTCTTCTGAATGAACCCCTTGGATTGAAATTTACTCCTCCATGCCGAAGATTCCATGTCACGTGCCTTCTTCATGGCCTCCTGAAGCGTAGGTGGATCAAGACCCTTTATCCATCCTCGCAAAGGATCGGATAGCCCATCAATGAAAAGGATTGGATAGCCCATCAATGAAAAGGATCATTAGCTTGCGTTTTGAAATATCAGAGACCATAACAGATAACTCCTGAAACTCCGTAATGTAAGAATCAACTGAGCCCACTTGTCTGAGTTGAGCTAACTCATTGAACTGCAACTCTAGATCCTTCTTATCGAATCTGTCAATCAATCTAGCAGTGAACTCAACATACGAAGTGATCCAATCATGGCCCAAAGTGGTCTTACCATTACTCCACCATTTGTGAGCGCTGCCCTCTAAGTGTAAAGCTGCATATGTGATTGCATCAGCTTCAGGCATAGGGCTGATCTGTAAATAACTATCCAATTTCTAAACCCATGCTCTAGCAGTGGTTTTGCCTAAACCATCAAAGTAAGGCAAAGTCGTCTTACTGACTTTCTTCTAAAGCTCCTAATTGTGCGGCCTATTACCCCTATTGGGTCGGTGTTTTCTTAGATCAGAATACTCCCTGAAAGTCATCTCAGCACGGAACTCCTCACTGGAAGCCCACCAATCCCTCAAGATCACATCCTGGAATTCTACCTGTGTAGGCTCCTGTTCGGGTGCATTGTTCCTAGGTGCAAAAACAGGTATACCAGGTCTATCACCAGCTATATATAGTGTAGCTCCCCTGTTATCAACTTATGCTTCTCCCTCATTATCCCTGTCACCTCCAATGTTAATCCTGTTCCTATCCCCATTGTTCCTGTCACCTCCAATGTTAATCTTGTTCCTATCCCCATTGTTGTTCTGGTTCCTTTCATTATTGTTATTGTTGTTGTTATTAATATTGTTACCAGCATTACCAGGTATCAAACGGGCAAGGATCAGTGCTAGTTCTGTTTGTGATATTTCCAATGTGTTTACCATATCCCGCTGCCCTCTAGCTAGATCATTCAAGGCATGCATCATGCTGGTCAAATCAGCTCTCCCTTCGTCATACTGGTCTCTACTAGACCTACCCTCACGATCACCCATGTTCTCTATAATGGGTTCTTCTTCACTATAAAATCTCTACCGGGTGTTCCTCTGCTGCTACCACAACTGTATCTCAAGATGCAAAAGGATCTATATGGGGAACCTAAATATCTCGCTGTGACCTGTTTTGTCTGAGATAATACTGATGTGTACCAGGCTGCATGTCTCAGTTCATCTTCTGCATGTCATGTTTAACCTCACAGGATGGCAGGATACGCTGCTCTGATACCATTGTAATGTGTCGTACCTGTTGGTTCTTCGTTTAATCTTAATAGTGTTATTTTTATTAATTTTTGTGTGATCTTTCAGACTAGACAAAAGATGCAAAAGGGGTTTTAGTTTTCTTGAAATGTTGTTGCCAGATACAAAGCAATATTTAACATGCAATGAAAACCCAGTAAAAGTACAAGAGATATGATCAAACTAACAGATACCCAGATCATCAAATCACATAATATGAATTACTATCACATACCCATATCAAAATATATAACTTCATACATTTGTTGTGGCTGGACCAGCAACTGGGTAGTCTAGAACTCCTCCAATCACCAAGAAATGAGAGTATTTTGCATACAGAGGATAGCATCAATCTTAAAAGCCCTAGATGCCCCAAAAGGAGAAGAGTAGTGGCTGCTAACAAGGAAGAATGAGGCCCAATAAACCCCACGTCACCTCCAGGGTGCTGTACGGCCAGGCTGTAGAAGATTTCAGACCACCACAAATGCCAAACACTCAAAAAATACCTCTGTTATCTCTGTTTACTGCTGCTGGTTATAGGCGACCATTAATGAGGGATAAATATGTGCCAAACTCAGTCTAGAGACCCCAAAAATGGTACGGCTGGCCCTAGAGAAGGTACGGCCAGCAAGGAGCAACCAAAATCTCCACACCAAAGCAAATAACAATATCAAATCTGCTCCTCCATTGCTGTTATCAGCTGTTCCATCATAAACTGCTAAAGATGTGATCAATCCACTCTCAAACCCTTCATCAAACAGATTCCAATGAAGCCCAAATGCAAACATAGGATGTATTTGCCTCAATAGCACCTTTGCATGGTCTTTCACACCTGTAAAATGTTGTTACTGAAGGAAGTTTGCGTTTCCAATAGCCTCCTGGGTTTAAATCTCCTTCAAACCCTCTCAAACCTTTGCAGAGCAAAAACAAGCTTTTTCACAATATTCACGCATAACAAATGAAGCTCTTTTTTCATCTTTTATTTCCCAAGGGAGGTCGTTGCTTTTTGAGAGGGAAATATTTTATTTAAACTCACTTTATGAGTCTCCTAGGTGGGCGCCCAACTCCTCTTAAAGTGACCTTTTAATTTGTCTTTATTTATGTCACTTATTAAAATATTACTAAAGTCATTTAAATAAATTAATCAACTTTCGGACTTTAAAACGGAGGCCAAGATATAATCGGAATCCTGTGTTCTATAGCTCGTTAGAAAGGTCTCGTTGAGACGCATCAACTCCAATACTAAGAATCTCAAAACGGCACAAACCCCCAATTTACTAAAAATAGCAAGTTTGGGCCAAAAGCAAACAAACCACCTCTAGGAAGTGCCAACTGGATACCGAACTGAACCCAAGCCAACATCCACTCAACTGATCAATCCATCCAAGACTCCGCCAACCATGGTTCCCTAACCAGGCTAGTTAGTCTACGGGAACTCGATAATAGACTAACTCTGTATAGAGAAAGGGGACATTACACTATCTATCTTCTCTAGGGTTTGTTGTTTGGCAATCTGTCAAGGATGGTTACACTGCTCCTGCTAATGATCCTACAGATCCAAATGAGATTAAGTTGTATGATAACAATGCCAAGGCAAAGAATACTATCATGAGTGGGTTAGCTGATTCAGGGCTTTTGAAGGTAATGAATTGCAGTTCTGCTAAGGATGTCTAGGTAAAACTTAGTAGCATTTATGAAGATGCAAATCTTCAAGAGCAAATTTTAGACCCTGAGGATGACAAAGGATGAAGACCTTGCTAGTTATATGCTCCAGGTGGATGAAGTAGTTAATGGCATCAGAGGTCTTGGTGGAAGTAAAAGAAGATGAGATTGTGAAGAAGGTTCTAAGATCTCTCCGTAAATCTTACAGTCATAAGGATTTGGACACCTATACAGAAGATCAATTGTTTGGTGCTTTCACAGCGTTTGAAATGAGAGAGTTTGAAAAAGATGCTACAAAGAAGGAAGCAGCATTCAAAGTCAGTAAGACAAAAGTTGAAACAGCTAATCAAGATGATGACCTTGATGAGATAGAGGCAAACTTTGTGAGAAGATTGAAGAAGGGCACCGACAAATACAGAGGTAAGTTACCTTTCAAGTGCTTCAATTGTGGGAGAGTTGGTCATTTTGCCTCCAAATGTCCTTTTAAAGAATCAAGGGATAGCAACAAAAGAGAGAAGTTCAAAAGAAGTCTTTATTCCATGGAGAACAGTTGTTCTTCAAAAGATGAGGATCATGATGATTCAAATGATGAAACACTTTTCATGGCCTTGAAAGTTGGTGACAAAGAGAGTGATATTGGAAATTGTAAGAAGTCTAGTACCTTGCAGGCTGACAAAGATAATGAAAAATCAATGGTTGTATGGACTGCTTTTCATGCAAGAGAAGAAGCAAATGCTTGGGTTATTGACAGTGGTTGTTCTAACCACATGACTAGTGACAAAGGAAAGTTCATCAGCCTTAAGAAGTGGAATGGTGGAGCTGTCAAGTTTGGTGGTGACGAGTCAGCACAAATTTGTGGAAAGGGTGCTATAACTATTGATGGAAAGAACAAGACTGAGGATGTCCTCTATGTCAAAGGGTTGAAGCACAATCTCCTCAGTGTTAGTCAGATGTGCAGTAAAGGATACAATCTTACATTTCATGCCAAAGGTTGTCAGATCAAGAAGGCAGGGTCCGGAAGACTAGTTGCAGAAGGTACTAAGACATATGAAGATATCTATCATTTAAAGGAGGTAAATGGAAGAACCTGTTTATTGGCTCAATCCAGTGAATGTTGGTTGTGGCACAAGCGGATGGGTCATATCAACTTTGATAATATGGTAAAGATCAGCTCTACTCATGCGGTGAAAGATATGCCTAAGATAAGCAAGCCTGCAAACACATTATGCAAGGAATGTCAAATGGGAAAGCAGACAAAGACAAATTTTAAGAGCAAGGAGTATTCTTCTACAATGCCACTGGAGCTGATTCATACTGACCTATGCGGACCTGCAAAAACAAAGAGTCAACAAGGTGAAAGGTACTTCATGTTGCTTATTGATGATTACTCTCGAATGACTTGGGTTACTTTTCTAAGAGAAAAATCTAAAGCCTTTGATAAGTTTAAGATTTTCAAAGCAATAGTTGAGAATGAAATAAATGCTAAGATCAAATGCTTAAGATCTAATAGAGGAGGTGAGTTTACTTCAAATGAATTTGAAACGTTTTGTGAAGATCATGGTATTAGGAGATGTCTATTTGCTCCTAGGACCCCTCAGCAGAATGGGGTAGTGGAGAGGAAGAATAGGGTTGTGCAAGAGATGGCTAGGGCAATGTTGAAAGATGCAGAGCTGCCTGATATATATTGGAAGGAAGCAGTTCACACTGTTGTTTACCTGATTAACAGAGTAGGGTCAATAGCTCTAAGACCCCTTATGAGCTATGGTCTGGAAGACCTCCCACTGTCAAATACTTTAGGATCTTTAGCAGCAAATGCTACATCAGGAGAGATGAAGACCTTAGAAAGTTTGATTCAAGGTGTGATGAAGGGATTTTTCTTGGTTACTCAACCAAAAGCAAGGCCTATAGATGCTACAACAAGAGATTGGGAAAGATGATTGAAAGCACAAATGTTAAGGTAAATGAAGATTTGTGTCATATCTCACAAGAACCAGAGGTTTGCGGATCTGATATACCTCCCTACATTGAAGAAGAAGAAGAGGAGAAAGAAGAGAAGGAACAAGAATCAGAGAAGATCCCTAAGACTCCAGCAAAGTATGTTCAGAAGAACCATTCAACAGATCAGATCATTGGGGATAAGAATGAAGGTGTGCAGACCAGGAGAAGGCTTGCAAAAGCAAGTCAGCAAGTGAATTTGTGCTTACTGTCAAACCTTTGTTGATGCTAGCAAAGATGATGGATGGTTGAAGGCAATGGAAGAAGAATTAAGTCAGATAGAAAAGAATCAAACATGGGAATTGGTTCATAGACCAGCTGATAAAAATGTTATAGGAACAAAGTGGGTGTTCCGGAACAAGCCGAATGAAGATGGTGAAGTTGTAAGGAACAAAGCAAGATTGGTGTGTAAGGGTTATTCACAAGTTGATGGTATTGATTTTGAGGAGACTTTTGCTCCGGTAGCCAAGATGGAGGCAATCAGGATGTTTCTTGCCTTGCTGCTCACAAGAACTTCAAGGTTTATTAGATAGATGTCAAGTCAGCCTTTTTGAATGGTGATTTAGAGGAAGAGGTCTACATTGAGCAACCGGATGGTTTCCAACTATCAGAAGATCCAGACATGGTGTGCAGACTCAAGAAAGCTTTGTATGGACTCAAGCAAGCCCCTAGAGCTTGGTATGCTCGGTTGGATAAGTACTTACTTCAGCAAGGTTTCAAGAAAGGTACTGCAGATAGTAATCTTTACATTAAGGTAGAGGAAGACAAGATTCTGATAGTTGTTGTATATGTTGATGACATCATCTTTGGTGGAGATGATAATATGTGTAAGAGGTTTGCAAAAGAGATGCAGAAAGAGTTTGAGATGTCTATGATTGGTGAGTTGTCTTTCTTCCTTGGGCTTCAAATTGCTCAACTAGATGATGGTATCTTTATTACTCAAGCTAAGTATGTTAGAGAGATGTTGAAGAAATTTGGTATGGAAGATTCCAAACCAGTAAGTACTCCTATGGTTACTGGTTGTCACTTAAGCAAGGTTGATGAGTCACCTGAGGTTGATCAAACTCTTTATAAATCTATGATTGGAGGATTATTGTGCCTGATTGCTTTTAGACCTAATATTATGCATGCAGTTGGTTGCCAGATATCAAGCTAATCCTAAGCAAACTCATGAGAAGGCAATAAAAAGAATATTCAGATATTTGAAGGGAACTCCGGGTTATGGCTTATGGTATCCAAAAGGTAATGACTTTGATCTGAGTGCTTACACTGATGCTGATTGGGCTGATTGTGTTGATGATAGAAGAAGTACAAGTGGTGGTGCTTTCTTTTTAAGAAGCAGATTGGTTTCATGGCATAGTAAGAAACAAGATTCAATATTTTTATCAAACTGCAGAGGCAGAGTATATTGTTGCAGCATCTTGCTGTACACAAGTGTTGTGGATGAAGCAAACATTGAAGGATATCAAGATACAATATGATGAGCTATTCCTATTTTGTGTGGTAATACAAGTGCTATCAATATTTCCAAGAATCTAGTGATGCATTCTAGAACCAAGCATATATCAATCAGGTATCACTTTTTGAGAGAGAAGGTTGCAAATAAAGAAGTTGGAATATGTTTCAACAAAGGATTAGATTGCAGATATTTTCACAAAGGCTCTTGCAAAGGATACTTTTGAGTATCTCCGACAGAAATTAGGGGTAATTGCCCCTCCTTCTTGCTAGATGCATAGTTGGTGCATCTGTCCAGGGGGAGTAATTCATGATATATCTTTTTTCCTGGATTGATGGTGGCTACCTCTCAAGGGGACTAGGTAGTGGTTGTTGCTAACAGGGGGAGAAGGTTGAAAAGGAAAGTTTGTGCCCTAAGGAGGAGAAGTAGTTGCCCTTTGTCCTTGATGTCAAAGAGGGAGAATGAACAGATGTGTGTTGCCATAAATGCCAAAGGGGGAGATTGTTGCACATATGTCACCTAAGGTTGTCACTAATGTGGTTGTCATTGATGTCAACACTCAGTTTGGACTATCATTGATATACTATAATGGTGTGCTAAAAGTGGTGTTGTTGATGTTCATGGTTGGATGTCATGCCTTGCTTAATGTCAATTTAAGTTGTATTGAGTATGTTTGTTGTCAGCAGAGATGATATCATGATGATAAATTACGATGGGAATTAGAAGCATTAAGATGAGAATTAGAAGCATTAAGATGGGGATTAAACGTAATGTTGATATTGGGGAGATGGTGCTGATGGTCTGTAGCATGTTGTATGCTCTCTCCTGTTGTTCCTAAGGAAGTATGTGTTTCTACAAGGAGGCTCTGGTCTCCAAATGTTGGTGAAGGTTTCTGCTGCAAGAAGTTGCCTTGAAGACTGATTGGAAGAATGCTCCGCAATCCTCCCCATTTGAAGATATGGTCATGCGGTTCAGAAGTTAAGTTTAGTGGGTTGTGAAGGTGCTACATTCAAAGTTTCATATCTCCACAGAGAAAGTTGTAAGTGACAGAGTGCGGGACTGTATTGTCTGGTGGCTAGTTTCAGTATCTGTTGGCTTGCGCCAACTTGTTGCTGTATGAAGTGATGAATTAGCTGGTGGAGAGTGATCCTGATGATCTTGTGATGTTTCCTATTGCTCCGCAAGGTGTTTTCTACTTTCTCCGAAACAGGCTATGGTCCAAAATGAAGGTGTTGCTGGGTTATGCTTTTGCCTGGTCGACTGAGGTATGTTGAAGGTGTGCGCCACAAAGTCTTTGTTGTGCAGAGTTCAAGGAGTGTTTGGAGATGTTGTATGGGTCATGCCTGTTGAAGGCACAAGGCAACTGAGAGGGGGGGTGAATCAGTTGTATCAAAAACTTTAACTTCTTTAAACAAAATCACATTCACATTCATTTACTTTAACTCCTTAATCTGTTATGAAGATTAAATATGAAGTGCAGAATCAAAACTTAAACACAACATCATACACACATGAACACCAGATTTTTACGTGGAAAACCCTAAAAGGGAAAAACCACGGTGAGTGTTAGCTCACAATATAATGTAGTAACAATACCGAATAACAAAGAGGCTCACTACCTTAGGGCTCATTGCCCAAATGAATGCTCACTGCAAAAAGGCTTACTGCGAAGGGGTGGCTCACTGCCAAAGGATGGCTCACTGCCAGGATGGGTGGCTCACTGCCATGAACTGATATAGTAGCATCTACAACATGCCTAAGTTCATTTCCATTGAAGCGCAATATATCTCTCCTTTGTTGCCTTTACAACACACTTTATCTTCGCATCTTCGCACACTCACACATCACTCACAGATTCATTACATATATTTATACCAATCATCAACCTTGGAACATACATCAAGGTCGGCAATACAATTTACAACCATTGGAACTATCTCCAAGGTCAACATACATACATAATTCAAATTAAGTCTCAATTTAACTAAACTTGCAAATCAAATGAATGAAAGGAGAACACTTCATGGCTTAACTCGGACCCAAATACATCTTCACACGCTTGAACACACTTCTACAATCCACGAAACACATCTGCAGAGAATGTTAACACCCAAGTCGGCCAAACTAGTACAATCATCAAGAATACTTAGACACACGCTTCCAAGAGCTTCATGACAACTTGCAGATCAAGCACATGCCTTCAATATATTCTGGAGACATCCACGAACAACATAGAATCACCTGGGAGCCGACAAATCCAACCGCAACAGATCTCACTTGAAGACAACAAATATCACTTGAAGATATATCACAGACTGCTCACAACAAACACTGTTGAACTCTGTTAATCAATAACTTGCTTTCCGGATAAGCAAATCACAAATCCTTTGGAATGAAGATAGTGTTGATGTTTGTTTTTCGACAAGTCAACAATAGAGTGAAATACAGAGTATCTGACTCTCTCTTGAGCAAAGCCTCTCGAATGCTGAACGAAGTGATCAAATAAGATGACTCCAAGGTTCCTTTCTTATGATTTTGTAAGAGATAGCTCAGTGACTAAGTATGATTATGTTGGTAAACACAAAGGGACTTACGCAATTGTTCAAACAAGTTGTTGATTCAATGATTATGAAGGCGAACACTGGAATATCTAAGTACTACAATTTATGGCGTATGATGTTGCAATGATGTTCTTGATCCTAACTCTAATCAACTTGATAAAAAGAACAAAAGATAAAAGGGTTCAGTAACACTAATCTAATCCTAGATGCAAGGATTATTACTGCTCAGGTGAAATCAAACCAAATCTTGCTTCGCCAAGTCTAACAACTACACAAGATCGATGCAATCTTCTAAGGTTGTACAAGATATTTAAATCATTTATGCTCATGAAAGATTCAACAAACATAAAGATCAAATTTAAGCTCAATTTTGTTCAGACCAACCATACACTGCAATTTGCAAGCCACAAACTACAAATGGTGTGAACACGAATATTTCACCACGAGCGATAATGAAGCCTTCCACCAACTAACATAAACTTAAAGAAAACTTAATCTAATTTAACTATTCGCTTGAAGAAATCCAAACCATGCAACACTTAGAAACATATATAGAGTCACCAAAACAATGAGTCTTATATTATTTCAGAGAGCTTTTGCAACAATTCCATAGTCTTCAACCTTACAAATGAGAGCAACAAGAGCCCTTTTATAGACCTCAAAATGAACGAAGGGTCAAGATCGGTCGGCAAAGCCAATGGACTAGATCGAGCCACATCACAAGTAGTTATAACAAACTCATGTCTTTATTCAATGAAAGAGGCTAGCTTTAGTAAATGAAAGAGGCAATTAAGGCACGCTTCCCAAGAAGATAAGGATGCCACATCATATTCCTTTCACGTGATAGTACTATGAGATGCAATGAACCTAGACACAACTTGAGCAACATCTCCCCTTGGTACACTTGTCGCAGCATTAATGGATCCTTCTGCCGTTGCCACATCTAACTCATAGACGCCAAGTGTCTTCTTCCAGTCAGTTATCCAAGATTTATTTGCTCCAAGATGAAATGCAAGTGTGAATATGCTATCCAGCTGTCCCTCATCAATTCCATCATCCTGAAAATAGAATGCCTTGACTTGTTGCTTCATGTTCTCAATGGTGATCTCCCCATATGGATTACATATTGTTGTCAATGCAGTGTATATATGATTTTCTGTCCTTAGAAGAACACTTCTTATTCTAGACATATCTACTTCAGTTTTTTCGATCAGCTGCCCTTTGTTGTGAAAGGAAAAATACCAAGTGGTGAAGTCATATGGAGTGTTCTGATCAACCACCTCATCGTGAACTAGATCTTCCAATGGAGTTTCCATTAAATTCTTGAGCTGTGGCATGTATTGCTCTTTGATAGGCTTGAACTCAGCACATATCTTTAACAAAGCTTGAACTCTGTCCTTGAGATTAATGACTCTGTCATAAACTTGCACAATTTCTTCAAGATAAGTATACGTTTTTTCTTCCGTCTTTTCTATCCATCCCTTCATTATCTGAGATGAAGTTCTCATATTTTCAACTTGAGACACTACTTCCTGTGGAAGAATAGATGAAGGTATTGGAGTGGCTTCCTTCTGCAAATAGGCTAACATTGTTCCATCCTTGGCTACAATTTGCCTATTATCCATGTCATACTTTTTAACACATTCAATGATCATTTCTGAACAAGGTAGAGCTAGCGGAAAACAAGCAGCTTCAATAGCTCCACTCCTCATGATGGCTCTAGCAAGACTACCTCCAGTGGGTTCCTCAAGGACAGACTTGATGTCTTCTAGGTTGCTGTTGCCCATGTTCGTGTCTCCGACGTTTGTCCATCTTGAAACGAGCTTCGATTCTGGAACTTTGCCTTTAGCATCCATGCGGATCTTTGCTTGCCTCTCCTTTGAAGTCATTGCCATGATCCTACAACCTCGACATAAATAAGCAACCTCGAATATAAATGACCAACACTCTACTTCAGCCTCCTTAATGCATTGAACTCCTGATTTTACCCTTGTAATATAAAATTTTGCAAGAAATAATGATATCTAGACTCAAGGAATTCATCATAGATTCACTTATCTTCTTAATTTTTACCAACACTTGGACAATTTTCCATGCTTCTAATGAAATAAAAAGGAAAATCAGATTAGTTGTGTTCAGATCAGACTTACCTAATAAGCTGTCTTGAATTGATGCCCTTAAAATTTGATCAAATTCCAACTCAGATTGATATAATCAGATCTGCACTCTGCAAAAATCACCTTACCTCTGCTCCTTATAATGAATCTGCTCCTAATGAATGATGAAAATGAGAGCAATAACAACTATAAATACCAAATTTGCTTTAAAATCTTGCCTAATTGCCTAGGCCGACCCTATTAAATGGAGTGCAAATCATTTAATTTTATCCCCTCTATATTTAATGAAATGCGAACTTCAATGGGAAGTTAGATCTAATCTTAAGATAAGGTGATTACCCTCTATTCTAAGTGCTTTAGATAACCCTTTTATACCCCAGCGCTTTGGATTAACGTTTAAACTTCTTCTTATTATGACTCACTTGGAAGAGGATGCCTTGGTCTTCTATCAACCCCCTGGCGCAGCAGATGGATAGTTTTAGATCTCCTTAATGTTTCATGAAATCTGAACTTCAATACTTGTATTTCACCTCACCCATCTTGGCGCATTGGATTGAGGTATTAAGTTCTTCTTGTGAAATAAGTTTCTTAGGTCTTGGCGCATTGGGTAGCCACTTCAATTTCTTCATAACATTGGCGCATTGGATAAGAGTTTTAAAACCTTCCTTGAGGTCATTTGAAAATTGAATCGTATCTCCCTTTATGATGGCGCAGCAGATCAGGATCTTTAATCTTCTCTTGATACTCACTAAGGTAGAGCACTAATTCACCATTTTGAATATCAGCCTCTTGATAACCTTTAAATCAGATTTTCATCAAGGCACACTAGATCAAGGAATTGAACTCCTCTTCTTCTTTTAAATTACTTGTACTCCTCTCTTAGGCACATTGGATCAGGAATTCGATTTCCCCTTGCTGTGGCGCATTAGATCAAGGTTTTGAAATCTTCTTGATAGACTTTCAAACATCTAACAAGCTCCCTTCTACATGTGGCGGCACATTGGATAGACACCTTGAAATCTTCCTTCTTATCTCCCCTTGGCGCATTGGATGGGGACTTCAAGATCTTCCTGAAAATGTATATGCTTTTCATCATTCATCTCTATCCTCAAAGGGCTGCGCATCGGTTAGCAAGTTTAGAATCCTCTTCTTGAAGCACCCTAACTCAAGTCATCTCTCCACTCAAACTAGCGCATTGGTTGAGGTCTTTAAAATCTTCCTTAAAAAAATGCATATACCTTAGATCAAACTTTCACATCCTCAAAGGCTAGCGCATTGGTTAAGGTGTTTGAAATCTTCCTCACTTTTACTTTTGGCACAGTAGATCCAACATTAAGGATCTTCTTTTCTTAGACTAATTACCCCTTGGCGCATCAGTTAGGGTGTAAGAGATCTTCCTTGAGATTTAGCGCATTAGATCAAGAATTCGAGATCTTCTCCTTCAAATAAACATTCAGATTCTCCTTCACTACTAGCGCATGGGATAGGGACTTTAAGATAAGGGTTTCAATTGCTTCTTGTTTCTTAAAGTACTAAGATGAACCTCTTTTCTTCCTCTGGCGCGTTAGATAAGGTGTTTGAAATCCCCTTAAACATATGATGTAGCAACTTTAGGCAACCTCCTCAGCGCATTGGATGAAGGTTTTGGTTTCCTTTGGAAACATTATAAAATTTTGCATTCTAACACTCAAAACCTGCCTCTTCATCTTGGCGCATTGGATGGGGACTTCAAGATCTTCCTGAAAATATGCCTTAAAACTTGGGTTAAGTCATCCTCCACTAGTGGCGCATTGGACTAGGAATTCGATTTCCCCTTGCTGTGGCGCATTAGATCAAGGCTTCAAATCCTCTGAAAAGGTATTGAAAATTGAACTAAGATAACCTTCAAAAATAAGCACATTTAATCCATGTTTGGGTTTTTCTTAAGATTTGCCTTGATACTGAAATTTAGCCTCATTATGGAAGTGGCGAATTGCTTAAGGAACCTGAAATCTCCTTCTAACCTTCACCTTAGCGGATCACTTTTCACTTTGGTCGCATTGGTTGCTGATTTTGAGATCTTCCTCTACTAAGCGCTTTGGTTAAAGAGTTTGGATCCTCATCTTAGAAGATGTCAGAAGACTTTGAGCCCAACTCCCTCCTAAAGGTGGCACATTGGATGAAGGTTCTAAGATCTTCTTCAAGTTAGCGCACTGGATCAGGATTTCAAATCCTCTGGAGTAGTTAGTCATTTTTTCGGGATCTCAATCATACATTAGGATTAATCTCAACATTCATGAATTGGATGGAATTTAATCAAGACTCTTCATTATTGCAAGTTCATGTTCCAGATGAGACCTTCAGTTATAGAGCAAAAAATCTTCTAGGAGAGAAACACATTGTTTGGTTAGCAGAGGAAACAAACCTAAGACATCATCTAAGACCTAATGCAAAACACAAGAGCTAAGAAAAAGGGGGGTCCCTATTCCTAATGGGGCGATGTGTGATTTGGTCATAACAGATAGCTAAGGACCTTATAAGCTTAAGTCCAAAACCGCAAGACCAAAATCCAAACTGCGGAGAAATGCGGAGCAAAATACTTTCTTCCTGTCACATTGCAAACACTGCCAGGCACAATCTTCAAACTGGTGAATAGAACTTTTCTGCACAGCGATCCGGACCACCAAATTCTGGATTTAGCATCTTCAAACACTTCTCTAAATCATATTCAAATCTCATACTCCGGTCTTCAAGATAGAGGAAATGCGGAGCAAAATACTCAAACAGTGTCCTTAACATGACAACTCAATCAATCAACAAACAGCAATATCAGAAGATACAGTTGGCACCAATGACAACACAAACATGTTGACATCAATGACAACACCAGTTAGCACATACTTGCAACAATGCCGACTCATTTGGGAGAAGCACAAGTAATGTTTCATCTTCCATGAATATCGCCAAGTTGTAATGGCCGATGTGCTACAAGCTTCATATTTTCTTGCTTAAGGCCAACCTATTTCAATTGTGCGAAGCGTGTGGATGTTGTTCTATGAAGGATGATGCAGTGAAAGATGTTTAGGACCAGGTTAAGCATGTGTTTGAATCCACAAGGCGTGTTCTTCTTCCTAGTGTTGCGTGTAGTTCATTTTAGGGCTTGCCCACTACACGTTTCATGTTGTTTGATCTTTGGCCAACTTGTAATTGTAATATTCTTGTTGTCTCTGGCTAACATGTAATGTAATCAATGTAATATCATATATATATTGTAAACCTAGTTGATCTAGGTGATGTGTGATTGCGAGTGTGAGTGCAAGGAGTCAAATGTGGATGTGTAATGAATTATGATGTGCGACTGAAAGAGAAAGAGCAGAAGTAATAGATCCTCTCCGGATTCATCTTGAAGACATTTTTGAGACTGAAGGGAAGTGAAGAGTGTGCCTAACTGATTGCTGGAGAAAGTGAGCCAAAGGCAAAACTTCTTGAAGGCTGAAAGCAGTGAGTCAGTAAGCTACAGAGAAGACATTTGAAGAAGTTGCAGAAGTTGTCAGAGCAGAAGTGCATTCATCAAAAGAGAAGTGAAAAAGCAGAGTTACAATCATCAAAAGGATTGTGTTTCATTATCAGATTCAGACAGTAGAAGGATTGTCATGCTGTAATCTTTTATGAGTTTGTTCTCAGTTCAGGGAGTAGTTGCTTCCTTGGGTTGAAGCCCTAAAACAAAGTCTACAGGGAGTTGTAGCTTCCTTGGGAGTGACCCTAAAACCTTTTCAGGGAGTAGTAGCTTCCTTGGATTGTAGCCCTAAAACAAAGTTGTAACTGTGATTCATTTGTGAGGCTGGATTAGGACAGTAGCTCCTTGCAGCTTTTCTCACCGTGGTTTTTCCCCTTTGGGGTTTTCCACGTATATCTGGTGTTATGTGGTGTTGTGCATTGTGTTGATCTTTTATGTTTCTATTAATGCTATAAAAATTAAGTTTCAGTTTGCTCCAGAGGGTTTGAGATTTGTTTGAATACTGATTCACCCCCCCCCCCTCCTCAGTTCAGGTGTGTTCAACACGAAGGAGCTGAAAGATGTGGATTTAGAGGAGGCATTTGTTTGATGATTCTCCTCTAAGGAGGAAGTTGTTCAAGAGAGAAGCCACCAAGAAAGTATTCTCACACTTGAGACTTAGAAAAATGTCTCATACACATGCATGTAGTCTATGAGAAAAACAAAACACAAAGATGGAGTCACCAGGTGAATGCAAGCTTCTAGGAAGCAAAAGCCCTTTCAGTCTTCACCAAAACCAAAAAGAGTAGTCAATTAAAGCATATATATGTAAGATTGCACAAATAGTAACTTCAAATATCAAAGCCACTGGTAAGACTAAGTCAAGTCCTGGGCAGCAGGTGTGCCAAAACATTGTTGGCAATAGTTTTTCAATCGTGAATGTTGGATGGAAAAGGTCTCACGAGAAGGAGATACACCAAGGGCCCAGACACTTATAGATGAGTGTGGCTCCTTGATTCTTGGGCATGTGAACCTTGCAATCCATGACCACCACTTACCAGATCTAATGAAAAGATGTGTATGTGGATTTTAAGCTAGTACTTGAGAAGCTTCAACAACATGGGAACCTGCACATCAACATTTTTTCACAAATTTGTGCAGGAACCTCCGGAGATGGCCGACTTCCTTTTCTATTCAAGTAGTAAACTACAATTAAGTTAAAGCTACTCGAAGAATGCAAAATTGAACCTAATCTAACCTATGCTAACAAATGGAAAAGGAAAGGGGCAAATCGAGGATAAAGGTTAGGAGAGATTGGGTTAGGAGGGGATAGGGTTAGATAAATAAAGTAATATGGTGGGTAAAGGTGCACCAAATGTGGGGATCATTCAACTTTCTCTTATGCACTCAATCAATTCTCATCCATGAACATGCAAATGCTTGTGGTAGAGTTGCCTCAACTTACATTACGTAAACCTACCAACGCATAGAACTACATTAACTAGCATCTATGGCCAATGAGCATTCAAACATATGTAAATTTTTCGCTTCAATCTAGAGCGCATAAGAGACAAACAAACATATTCATGAATTCAAACCAAAGGGCACTTTTCAAGACAAGTTATGAGAAACAAAAACCAGATGGTGCACCTTCATTAATCAAAAGCTAAAAGACCAATGATCAATCAGCTATCTATGAAATGACCAAAGGATGTCCTTGTGTTAAAAAGCCAAAAGATATTTACATCAAGGCTAATCCCATATTTATACAACCACAAGGATCCATGTGCAATTGCAACCAAATGAGCCTGAGAGAAACTACAAAGAATAGATACTAAGAGGAAGAGAAGGGACAAATGTCAAAAGACACGCAAGCAGTTAGGAACTCAACTGCAATCGCACCTATGGAATCTGGTGCATAAGAAATCTTGGTCATCCATAGCAAATATTTGATGGCAATTGTAATCAATGGTCATTCGAGTGATGGAGGTGCATGTAGAACACAAGGTGGAAGTACCCACATCAAACTACTACCATTTGACCAGGGGGTCAAATAAGCTCGGTAGGAGAAGAGGCGTGTTGACATCAACAAGAGTAGAGGTAGCTTCCCACGCAAAGATCTTCAAAAGAGGTATGGTTTCATTTTGCAAAGGGGAGCCCGAGAAGCTCTAGACCATTGGATTAACTTCATCATCAACAACTAGTGCAATAAGAAAGATCCTAGCATGGCAAGAACTCCAAAAATTCCCAAAAACGAGGAAGGACAAGATAGAGTGGGGCCCATAGTGAAGTCGGCCCTGATAACACATAAAGGAGGATGCAAATAAAGTTGCACCATTGAATGCTACCATAGAACAATGATTGTCGCATCCCGAGGGAATGCTAGTATGACAAAGGTTGAGAACACCTCTAAAAAAGAGAAGAGACAAGAGGGGTGGGGCCCACTATGATTGCAGTGCTTCGACGAAAGTTGTTCACGCCATTGGATGGATGATGGATAGCCTGCAGAAACATTTTGTTGCCGAGTCATCAAAAGGATACAAAAGGTTGTGAGAAGAATCGGAAGAGAAAGGCAGGTACCACATGAGTAGGATGCTCGTGAACAAAGCAACTTCCAAACTCACTAGATACAACATTGAAATCTTTCCAAAGAGGGGCTAAGGACTCAGCCAAAATCATGACCAAGGGCCACGAGGGACAGCAAGGCACCAAAATCCAAAGGAAGAGATTCGCTAACACCATGACACTCGAAGCTCAAGGATTAAGTCGCGCAAATCACTAAAATGATTTGGGACTTGAAGAAAGGGAACCCCGCAAACCACAACAAAAATTTGGGGCTCAAAGAATGCATCAACTAAAGGAAACCGAAGAAATCCATCAGCAGTAGCATGGATTGCTTGAAGGTAGTGTGTGCAAAAACACACTTCAAGATTATTTGAAGACATTGTTATCTCTTCCGGCAAGAAATTATACAATTTTGCAACTAGCATGCAAAAGAATTAGGCATGTGTGAAAAGAAAGCAAAGACATTAAATGCACTAGCAAACTAATTAAAACCATAATTACTAGGAGACACAAGGTTACCAGTATGGGGACGGGGATGCTAATCAAATTATGGGAACATAAGCAAATGAATAAGAAGATGGCTATATTATATATGAATGTAGTCATCAGAAATTGTGGGTACTGGGATGAGGACACAGTTCATGTTCCTATAATGGAGTTTCGTGGCAACTATGATTAAAACCCATCTTAGAGGGATGTGCTATGCTTCAACAAGTATCCCAAAGACTCTTTAAGGGTCAATCCTTGTGTTTTCACACCCAAAAGTGGAATTTTGGGTGCAAAAAAATAAGGATTGACTTAGTCGTATCATCAATACTGGGTGCATTACCGGTGTCAGCTCCCTCACATGCTTAGACCATTGTGTCATTAAAATTTACACCAGCACTGGCACAAATTTAGTTTCAGGTTTCCTACCCTATCTTCAATTATGAAGACTAACCTTTAACACAACAAAGCACACTACAATTTCTGAAATGCCACTCTCCTTTTAAGGAACATTTCGAAGTTTGACATTGGGCTTTATTAAACTCAATGAAAAAAAGAACGCCCACAACACCAGCTAATCTCAACCTATGATTGTAAGCTAAAATCCAGAATCGTCTGGCAAACTACATGCTTATTAAAAAACCACGTCAATTTCTTGATTTCTTTCTATCACATACAAAAGATAAAAAAAAATTGCCTTCATTCTATATTGGAAGTTGAAAAAGCACCTGTGACCTTAGGATGCTTCTGTAGCGCTGCTGCTGTAAAGCTTCGAGACCATAAGGCATGATGTGTCTGTACCCTTGCAAGGCAGATGGAGAACCGAGATGCATTTGGGGCATGACCTTAAGAGGGCTTGGTGGGAATAAATCATGGCGGCAATAATAATAGATATACCCGGCTGATCTCTTAAGATTATTGCAAATCTGAAACGTACACATTTTTTCTTTTGGATTTTAATTACTCAATGCATTCTTTCTTGTACAAATTTGGGTTTTGAATTGATTACGAAGAAAAGAGTACTCTATGCATCTGTAAGTTTCAGTTGTCTGAGCAAAGCTTCTGTGGTGAATTTTCACTTCACTAAGTACCAGCGAAAACTTCAAGAAACTGTTGTAGGCTGCCATTTACTTGGCACCCACGCCATCTACATTTCAAAGTTTGATCAGAGTATGGCCAAGGCGATACTGAAAGTGCCGTGTTTCCAATTGGAGGGAGGTCTATGTGCATATTGTAAAGGATTACATCACACCCAAATAAATATCCTAGTTAAATTAATTAAATCACAATTAATCTGGTTTACATAGAATTAGGACTAATCATGGTATTTAAATAATTAAAATGATCGAATACTGGATTATATTAGAGTGGATTATAATAGAACTATTTCTGTATCAATGAATTTCTTATTTAATCATTGGTTCACTTTTATAATTATGAATTTAATATATGCATTTGTAGATTTAAAACATGTTTGTGGATTTGAACCTTGTCTTTTGATATGAACTTAGCCAAATCTAATGTGAGGAATATGTTCACTGTGAGATTTGGAACCTACGTCAAAAAGTTGTGGTGATGATAAAAAACTATTTAGGAGCTTGCTAGGCTAGGATTATTATCATTTGATCAAACACATGTTACTCAGTGAATGGTTTAGTCTAATAATTGAAGACGATAGGCAATCAGGTAGTATGCCTAGAGTTATGGTGTCATGTTAATATAAATGTTTAAATCATATATGAATGCTCAATGTTAGGTCCTAGGTGCATGTGATGTTTCTTCCTAGATGATGTCATGTCCCTTTTTCAAAATTAAAATAATAGTGAGACCCATAGCCTATTCCTTTATTTCCCATGAGTTAAGAGATAAAGTTAGGGAAATATTTTAATAAAAATATGTTAAATTGGTTCTAGTAACTTTATTTTAAAACATTGTAAAAAGAACAACTTAAGTGATTATTAGTATTTTAATAAAGTGACCGTCTAAATGAGACATTATAAGGTCTTATAAAAGTGTTCTTTAACACTTTTGGAGGGAATTTTAGGAGGGAAAGGCAAATTTAAACTAAAAAGTGATTATAAAAGAAGGAGAATTGCATAGAAAAAGATATCTGTTGTTATTGAATTCAAACTCTTTTCTCAAAGTTTGAGTATTTGTGTTCATCTCCATGTCTGAGGACAAAAAGCCTTTGATTTAGGGAACCTAGAGGACAATAACCCTCTTGGTTTCTATTTTAGATTGGAGGATGAAAACCTTCTTGTCCATTTGTGGTGATTCCATCCAATGATCACATTGGTGTTGAAAGTTTGCAGTTTATTTCTAGTTTCAAAAATATTTTGAAGATTATAGTTGTGTTGAAGGATTGCCAATAAATTCTAAACCTCGTGAAGGATTTCAGTTCTTATTTATATTTGTTATTGTGCAATAAATCATATTTGTTATAGGAGGTTAACCTGGTCATACCATCTACAGGATCATCCTTTGTTGGGCATTGCCATACATGTGTTATTATTGTTGAGTTCTTCATTTGGGGCTGCTACACTTCATACTTTAGCATCATATCATTCCAAAGTTAGTTGTACCCTCTTTGGTGTCTATTGCACTGCATCTATAGTCAATCGTACTACTTTTGTGGGAGTTTGTAGCAGTCGTACAACCACCTAGATTGGTATTTTAGCAACTAGAAAGTTTATTTGACTTAGTCACTAGAATTAATGTGAGTGCCTTCATGAATATGAATACATCAATTGGTGTTTAGATAGATTTATGTTATTTGTGTTATTATTCAAACATTGCTTGTAATAATACTTTCTGTATAAACATTTAACCATTGTTTAGCTACAATAATTATATTATCAGTGTGGAGTTGAGAAATTTCAATAGTTTAATATTGTTATTATTATTCCAATATAATATTCAAGTATTGTATAAGACATAAAATACAAAAAAAATATACGGTTTACATAAAATATCATAAAGGGTCATTACAAATTACTACAATGAATTAGGGTTTATGTAACATGCCAATTCTCATTACCCAAAATTAACCAAATTAATTACCATTAAGTACAAGGTCATGATTGACATAATCATAGTTAGGCAAAGTAATAATCAAGATCATAAGCAAAAATCAATATGCATATCTTTTTGGATATTTCAAAACTAAAATTAATAGCAATTTCCAAGATAACAAATCAGTGAATCCTTTCACTATACATTTACAAAGTTTTGCTCATAGCATCAATGATAAGTTTACACATAATGTTTGACTGTCAAGTCATATACAAGAATGTACTACATATGGTACTTTGACATCTGTCTTCATAAGTCCCAGCTTGTCTTTTGCTTGAGAAGGAGAGCATCACCTGCGTACTTTTCCTCCAACCACAGACCGGCGGTCCCCCACATAACTTCCTTCCTAGAAACGGCCCTACCCTTCACGAAGGAAATAGATATAAGGAACCATTAGGTTCGCTATCTGGGTATCTAGTGTTGTGTCCTTCATAATACTTCACGGTCATACAACTATAGATCCACTCTAACTATGTATGACACTACTGGAAGCATTATGCCATCTAGAGCATAGTGAACTGATTAATGTATGCAGAGACAGATGCATTACTTTGGCCAAATATTTATATACATAAACATTTCGCAATGAACATAGTCGAATGTTCACACACCTCGACTCAACTTAGAAGCTATCTCATCCTACAGTGTTTATATTCTGACCTACTTTGGTCATGGTTAAGAGGTAATCTATTTACCCTTAGTCCATCTACATTGGACTTCTGACTCCAATTTAGGAGTACATATGCAACTGGGAATCTGTGACTCCACATCACTTTATTCCTGTTCTTTCTTTTTAAAGAATTTAAAGATTCTTGGTTTCAGTTATTAAGACCAACTTCGGTCTAAGTCTCTATTTTTACCTTGTACCAAAACATTTCTTTAACTTGCTATCGACTATAATACATCCTATCATAGTCGATAGTATCATTAAGTTAACTATAATAAATAGACCTTTAGTCTAAAAGAATTCAAAAGGGGTTTTCAATATGATATACTTCATTCCCAAAGTATTGCCATTTAAAATATGTCCATAATATAATTTCAAATAAATGAGTTATCATGCTCGTTTTCATTTCTTCCCTACATGAAAATTAAATAACAAGCGAGGGTTTACTACCTTGATATTCGAGGCTTGGCATGCACTTAATGCAACCTATGCAATGTTATCAAATAACAAACTATTTTTTCTCCATCAATATTAAAGAGTCATATCACTCTTTCTTACATAAGGGTTACACCCGAAGGCAAAATATCATCTTTCATAAACAATCAAGTATCATACTTCTTACTTCATGTGCCTCGAAAGCCTTAATGGCTTTGGCACTATCTATGGCATTGATTTTCATGAATGACTTTTCATTCTATCATGCATGGCCCTCGACCTATTCTATTGTCTTATCATTCTATAATGCATGGCTCCCAGCCTGTTCAAATGGCTTATGATTATATAATGCATGGCTCTCAACCTGTTCAAATGACTTATCATTATCATTATCAATGATTATTAAAAAATGTTTGAAATCCTTAGCCTTATCGGCTTCGGGGGGCACGAGTCTGCTACAACAATACTCTTAACCATTTAGCCTCAAGGCCTCAACGGTATTATCAAACATACAAAAGCTATTATATGAGATTTAAACACAATACTCTCAAGCATTCGGCCACAAAGGCCTTAACAAAGCTATCACACATACAAATGATATCATATTTAAGATAAACACAGCCATCAATTAACCAAATCTGTGGTTATCAACAGTGCTACTAAGTATACATCTGCATACTATAAGATCACATGACAATATCATACAGTCATACCTAAAATGAAAGGCATGTAGTTGAGTTACAGCATGCTATAGAGTGAATATATCATTGTTGTTATCAGCTCTATCACATTAGCTCTCAATATTGTAGCTTGCTACTCCTGTAGTCTGTTCTTGTTCGCATCCCTAAACAATGATAATCATCATAATAACAATGAAAAACATTCTTCCCTTCGCATGCATACCCAACACAAAACACAAAACTACCACTTTTCAAAATGAAGGTTGGTAAAACAATTAACATAAACCCATACCACCCCGTGGGTATATAGACTCCACTAACATCATATCTCCCATTCAAGAGTAATCTGCATAGTGTAAGGCTTATGATAAGCTCAACACATCATCCACTCTTTCCACTCCTCATGGATCGTGGATTCAGTTTGCAAAAAGAACATAGAACTTAAGATTTTAAGGGTGCTTGATTCCACCACAAGTGGATAAATAATTATATCCACATAATGTCATTTACATCTAAATGATATTATAAGATTATTAAAATAATCTAAGATATCACCAAATTACATTACCAACGTTAGGGTGGTAATATGAATATGTGAATATGGGGTCGAGTCTTACTCCCCCACTTCGCTATATTAGACTATAGTTAAAATAATTAAATTATATTCACAAAAATTAATATAGAAATAAATAATTAAACAAAGGAAAACTCCGACATCCAACCAAGGTTACTTTCAACTATATGAATGTTCTGAGAACATTATTTAGTCAAATTGACATAGATGACATTGAGAGATCTTAAATCGACTTGCTGACAAAAGTTGAATTCAAATCGACGTAACAAGGAAAATGACTTATACTCACCCTATCTTGCATGGGTTCACGAAAGATAAACTTTGATACTCATATGGCAATCTAACTTTTCCCAACATCTATTTCCTTCTCCTAGGTGATACTCTCCTTCCATCCTTGAAGGAAGATTCTTTTCCCAGTTACACTCACAACCACATAACCATGATCAATGTATCATCATTTGATTCATAAAATATTATGACAAAATAATCTTAACAACATGTAATCTCATGTCTAATCTAAACATTAATTGATATTCATTTAATCAGTGATTCTACTTGATATTTTCCACAAACATCAAATCATTAATCTAAGATTAATTATCTTATTTACCACATAAAAGTAAGATTAAGCTTAATCAAAAGTTGGGGATGTAACATATCTCCCCCCATAAGAATCATCGTCCCTGATGATTTAATGTCTCCAAAGATCAAACCAACATAAAGAAAAAGTGTTTACTCATCATAGTAAAAAGTTTTAAAAGAGATGGGGAAATCTTTGATAAATATCCTCATAATTCTCCAAGGCGGCATTCTCTTCTGCATACTGGTCCCACTGGACCTTGCATCGAGTTATCTTTTAATTACGTACGCATAGCTTACGTGTTTCAAGCATCTTGATGGGCTCGATCACTACCACCTAATGAGCCTAATTAATTAGCATGTTTTCTTCTAGTTTTATGCAAGTTAAAAGACATTCCCAGACATTGTTTTAAGTATATCCCTATGTTATGTTATCCTTTATGATGATTATGCAGACTTGAACTTGGTTAATTAGTATATGGAGATATGATTTTGATATGATGAAATTGTATGTTATATGTGGGGATGTATGGATTATTGAGAATGTTTGTGTTGATTTTGGTTGGTAGTATTTTGTACATGTTCAATGGACTAACCTTGCAGCTAAAGGAGAAAGGTCTATCACCCGCAGCAACTACAAGGTGTAGCCCGCAACCACAACATTTCCAGACGCAAGGCAAGGGAGATTCCAGTATTGATTAAGTGCAGTAACCACGACCAAGGACACTCAATGGAGAGAATCACGCATTGTGATAGATGATTAATAAAGGTGATTGGAAGCTTGGAGGACTTTGTTACAATTTGAAGACTAATGGGACCGATTCAATCGACCCATGTTCCCCTGTTTCAACAAAGAGTAGAACTAGTTTTATTAGAACACTTTCTTCCTTCTTTCCTTGTTATCGTTGTTAGCATTCATTACACTCTAGTTCATGTAGAGCGGTGTTTTATGTTTTTAGTTAAGAAACCTATTTGAATAACTCCCCCGTACCTATATTATGGTTCGGTGGTTGAGATAGAAGTTAGTTTTTTAAGTTCAGCTTTGAATAAGTTTTTGCTCTACCACAGATCTAGCTCTCTGAATCTTTCTGGATTATGTATACAATGTAAATTGATCATGAATTATGAATATTACAGTTGAGCTAGATTGTATGTGATTTGAAAAGATTGTGCAATTATATGTTGGAGTTAATATGATTGTGTTTATTTGGAAAAGTTAGATTTGAGTTTAAATAGTGAGGCAGTCACCTGAGCAAGGGCCACTCAGGATAACTGACCTTCACTCTATTTCTTGTATGTTTAATTGTTGTAGCAGTTAATTTATGAATACAAGATCCAGTAGATACTTAGAGTTGTTTTAGTTGTGATACTCCAGAGGATAGGAATAGTTGTCATTAATTTCTTTAACCTGTTGTTATAGTTTTACATTATAAATTATCCGTAGCAGTTGTAGCAGCATTACTTTCCTTTGTTCATAAGTAGCTTAATTTAGTAGATAAGTTATATAGTCTAATCCCTGGAAGCACGTATAGTACAAGTGCCATCACAAGTTGACAAGCCCTGGTTGATAATTTGATGAGGTCTTTTCAAGAAGTTATAGTGGACTGTTCAGTAGGAGATTCCTTTGAATTGGGTGCTTATCACCAAGTTTACCAAGCATTGTAAAGACACTACATTTTTTGCACCGTTGCCGAGGATGGTGCTACTTTTAGAGATTAGTCCTTGTTAGTTTTCATCTTTCTTAGTCACATTCTACTTTTCAAAGAATAGGGTACTTAGGTTCCACTTCACCAAACACCAAAAAAGATTACTAACATTGTGCAGGATCCATACAAAGTTATATACATTATATGCAGAGTCAGCGAGACACTTTGGGGAGGTTCCTTCCATCAACCTAACAAGATACAGTATATATTGGTGACTTTAGTGATTAGAGTGAGGGTATTATTGAAGAAGAATCTTCCCTCTCATCAACATCTACTGATAATATAGAAATAACTTTCCTCACCATGGCAGATGCAGTGGATGATCCACCAGGATAGGTGAGGTTTGAATTTCCTATCACCAACTAGGAGAGGGTTGTTACTCTGAATAATATACCTCCTTCAGCATTGCCTGTCTTCTATGGCCTGGTGATTGAAGATCCAAATACATTCTTGTTTGAGTTTGATGTCGTGTGTAGGAGTTATGAATACACCACTGATCCTCGTAGGCTCAAGCTATTCCCTACCACATTGAAGGATGCTGCTTTAAGATGGTTTATGGGATTAGGAAGGGATGCTATTTCAGATTGGGATACAATGAAGACAGAGTTCTTGGAGAAATATCAGGACTACTGCAGAGGGGTTGACAGAAGGAGAGATGATATCTTTAGGATGACTCAGAAAGATGATGAACAATTGGAGGACTATGCGGAGAGGTTCCAGTTTTACCTCAAGAAAAATCCACATAATAGTTTATCAGAAGAATCTCTAAAGCTTGTCTTCTTGAGAGGAGTCGATGATGACTGCATGGATGCCCTTAATCTTATCAGAGCAAGGGATATATCTCAATTACCCTTTGAAGATGTCTGCAAAGCTTGCAGAAACTACTCAAGGACTTTTTTCCAGAAGAACAAGGGGTGAGAGAGCATCCACCATTGGTAAGGCATCCAATTCAGTTTCAAGAGTGAGATGAGTAACCTATTAACCAACATGAAAGAAGATATCATCAGTCATCTAGCCACTCAACTCGATACTCTACACTTGAAGAAGAAGCAGGAGGAGGTTGATTCAATACTCACTAAATATTGTCCAAATTGCCGACAAAGAAAAGCTAATTACAAATGCAGAAGAGTGGCTAGTATTGCAGAAGATAAACCAGATAAACTTCACTTTCAGCCTGTTGAAGGAGAAGATGGCTAGCTATACTATGTTGCACAAAGGAAACCCTAGCAGCAAAGACAAGGTATGCCACAAGATCCTTTAACTTTTAATACATCATTTCCAGTAGGTCATCGAAATTTCTCTGGTTGGAACCCTCGGCCTTGGCCAACTAATCAAACCCAATGGAAAAACCCTCAACAATGCCAAAATTC
Source organism: Cunninghamia lanceolata (assembly GCA_027924645.1). Lineage (NCBI taxonomy): Eukaryota > Viridiplantae > Streptophyta > Pinopsida > Cupressales > Cupressaceae > Cunninghamia > Cunninghamia lanceolata. Next base: position 8,345,197 of record BSBN01000445.1, read on the forward strand.
TTAGCCAAACTAGAATCAGCAGCAACCCATTGTATGGCCCCAACAAAACTTCCAAGGTTCTAACTACAACCCCCAATGGCCAATCCACAATGGCAAAAAGGACAACAGTGGAAAAACCAAAACATGAATTATTTACAACCCTTACTGTCGCCTCAGCCTCAACAATAAGCCATTATGCAAAATTCATCTAGTCCCATAGCACAACCACCAAGAGCTCCACAAATACCTGCCCAACTTGCACCTAACCCCAATAACAAGCCTATTTAGCAGGCATACACCAACGAGGCTATTCAATACCCCACTTATGGGGTAGAGGTGAGTGATGTCCACCTAAGGTCAAGGAAAACATTAGCTGGACCTTCATCTCCCCAAATCACTGAGGTGGTGGATGAACAACCCATGGAGGAGGCATTAGACAATTCACCTCTGGAACCTGAATCAAATAAGGTAAGTCAGACTATTTCCAATCCAAAGCCTCCTTTCCTTGAATGATTAGCCATTTCAAGACATCCAACCCAAGAAGAGATAGACTTACTGGGCCAACTTAAGAATGTTAGTATCAAGATACCCCTCGTCCAAGCTATCAAGGACATCCCCATCTACACCAAGACAGTGAGAGACCTTTGCCTTAAGAAACCAGGAAGGAAGAAGAAGGATCCTCAGACAGTTTACATCTTAGGAAACCTTGTTGATATCATGCTAGGGAATATAACTGTCCCTAAATACGCAAACCCTGGTAGTCCAGTAGTGGATGTTAAGATTAATGGAACTCTCATTAAAAACACCTTGATTGACCTAGGGGCAACTATCAATGTCATGACCAAGGAAACAATGCAACTCCTTCAACTACCAAACTCGAGGCCTACACCAACTGTTTTACAGTTGGCATATAGGTCAACAGTGAAACCATATAGGTCAACAGTGAAACCTAAGGGGATTATTGAAGACATAGTCATAGCATTGGACTCATGGGAGTATCCTACAAACTTCATAGTTTTGCATCCAAAAGTTAATCTTGCAGGATATCCACTTATCCTAGGCAAACCATGGTTAGCAACAACAGATGCATTTATAGGTTGCAGGTCTAGGAACATGATAATCTCAATGGGATTGTCACAAAGAAATTGGTGCTTTATCCCCCAACCCAACCTCATGATAATCTGGAACAAACCATATGGCCTACCTTAGAAGAGGAAGAAGACCACTATTCCCTATAAACTCTCATGATGATAGAACACATCCCTTTGTTAGCAACCCAAGATGAGGACAAATTGATTGACCATAGTATATAGAACCATTGCGGTAGGGACTCACAGCAACAGGACTATCTGTCATGTCTGCAAGATCCATTATAGAATATCATACCTGCACGTTCCTCAAAAGAATTGTCCCAACTCTTCCATTCTTTACTACCTCAAGAATGTGTCCCCAATATCAGTGGATGTGACCTTTCATCTGTCCATCCAGCTTCTAAGACATTGGAAATCATTCTAGGCAAAATGTTGAATATCAATAATGCCCTAACTAAAGAACAACAAACTTCCCTGCACACTGTATTGCAGGCACATGTATAAGCTTTTGCATGGGATTATAATGACATGAAAGTAATAGATTCAGATTTGTGCATGCATAGGATCTATATCAATGATGGATTCAAGCCCATAAGATAACCACAAAGAAGAATGAATCCTGCCTTAAGAGACATAGTTAAAAATGAGCTCCAGAAACTTCTTGACGCTGGTTTTATTTACCCTATTTCTGATAGTGAATGGGTGTCACCTTTAGTTATTGTCCCTAAGAAAGGAGGTAAGTGGAGGGTGTGTATGGATTACAGGGAACTTAACACAGCTACTAGGAAAGACCATTTTCCACTACCCTTCATTGACCAAGTACTTGACTCCCTAGTAGGAAAAAAGTACTCCTTAGATGGCTTTAGTGGCTATAATCAAATAAAAATTACTCTAGAGGACCAGGATAAGACCACCTTTACCTACCCTTGGGGTACATATGCTTATTCTGTCCTTCATTTTGGATTATGCAATGCCCCAACCACTTTCCAAAGGGCAGTACTAAGTATCTTTTCAGACTATGTTCATGATTCTATGGAGATCTATATGGAAGATTTCACCACCTATGGAGACACATTTGAGACAGCACTCAATAATCTGTAAAAGGTTCTAAAATGATGCCAAGAGCATAATTAGTCATTGAGTCATGAAAAATGCTTTATGTGATGACTCAAGGAGTTATTCTAGGACAATTCATATCCACTGATGGTATTCAGGTGGATCCCAACAAGATTGAGATAATATCTACACGTCCTGTACCACAGAAGCCTAAAGATGTCAGGGGTTTTCTTGGCCATGTAGGCTACTATAGAAGGTTTATATAGGACTTCAACAAATTAGCTGCACCCTTATTTTCCCTACTCACAAAGGACATGGAATTTGACTGGACCATAGAATGTTAGCACTCCTTTGATACACTGAAAGCAGATTTGACACGAGCACCTGTCTTGAGAGGACCCAATTGGACATTACCATTCCATATACACACTGATGCTTCTGATTTTTCTATAGGGGCAGTATTGGGACAGAAAGAAGGTACTAAAGAGTATGTTATTTATTACATCAGTAAAAACTTACAAGGGGCAGAGCTCAATTACATTGTCACAGAAAAAGAGATGTTGGTTGTTGTATATGCTATCAACAAGTTTAGACATTATATCCCTGGCGACCAGGTATTTATCCACATAGATCATACTGTAATCAAATATTTGATGAATAAGCCTATGGTTGGGGGTAGACTAGTTAGATGGTTGCTTTTGCTACAGGAGTTTGATATCACAATAGTGGATAAACCAGGAAAAGCTAATGTGGTGGTAGATTTTCTGTCTAGATTACCTACACAATTGGAAGATGTTGTGGATGAATCTTTCCCAAATGAACACCTGTTTTCTCTTACTTTACATACGCCATGGTTTACTGATATTGCTAACTATTTGGTAGCAGGGCAGATTCCACCACACTTCTCTCCAAGAGAAAGAAGACAATTAGTGTATAAAAGCTTTTCATATTCTTGGATTGCTAGTTATTTGTTCTACACTGGTCCATATCATATTATGAGAAGGTACATAAGAGAGGATGAGGTCTTTGACATCCTAAAAGATTGTCATGATGAGCCTTGTGAGGGTCACTTTGCAGCCAAGAGGACAACATTCAAGATACTAACCACGGGCTATTATTGGCCAACTCTTCATAAGGATGCAATCAGGTACACCAAGAGTTGTGACCGATGCCAAAGAATGGGTAGACCAACAAGATCAAATGAAATGCCTTTGCAACCACAAATAGCACTAGCACCATTTGACAAATGGGACTAGATTTCATTGGGGCAATCTCACCAGCTTCTAATAATAAGGAGTACATTTTAGTTTGCACTGATTACCTAACAAAGTGGGTAGAAGTCAAGGCTTTCCAATTTGCCAGAGATGGAAATGTTGCCAAATTTTTGTATGAAGAAATTTTCACTAGATATGGAGCACCAAGAGAAATTGTCACTGACCAAGGCCCACAGTTCACTTATGAACTCATTTCCAAACTAGTCAAAGAATATGAAGTTAGGTATAGGAAGTCCACACCCTATCACCCTTAAGCCAATGCAGCCTCAAGCCAATGGGCAAGTGGAAGTTACAAATAGGGAAATTGAGAATATCTTGACAAAGACAGTAAACATTCATAGGAAGGACTGGGCAGCCAGACTACCAGAAGAAGTATGGGCATACAGAACTAAATGGAAAACAATAACTAGTTTCACACCTTATGAGTTGGTGTATGGTAAAACATCAGTTTTACCAATTGAATTTGAGTATAAGACACTAAGGACTGCCCTATAACTTGACATGGATCTAACAACAACACAAAAGGAAATATTTCATATTCTCAATGGATTAGATGAGATCAGGATGGCAGCTATGCACCATACAGAAATTGTTCAAAAGCAGAGAGCCAAATGGCATGATCAATATATTAAAAAGAAATTATTTCATGTAGGTGCTTGGGCTATGTTATATGATTCCAAGTACAAAGATCATAAGGGCAAAATGCAATCTAGATGGTTAGGACCTTATGAAATTCACCAAGTGTTTTCCAATGGAGCTATCAAACTTTAGACAATCGATGATGTTAGATTTTCACTATCGGTCAATAGACACCGCTTAAAGCTCTATACCAAGCCAACAAATAGGACTGATTTTCTAAATCAATGTTCTATTCCTCACCAAGAGTTGGATGCTTCTATATCCTCACATAGAAGTACCATAGAAGAAGACCCTGTTGATGATCGCAGTGACTTAGCAGGTGAGCTATCTAGCTCACCTCCTGAGGTCACTCAGGTATAATTTCTTTCCTTTCCTCACATGCACACACAACACCAATGCTGATATCTTCATGAAGACCAAGTCAATGACCGTAGGGACCTATTGAAGACTACAATTCCACGTTGCCATCCTATAATATTGGGACCTGTTGAAGGCGAACATGCATCAACTACCATCCACTCACATGCAACAACTATCCATCCAACAATTCAAATTTTGTGCCATGCACTCCACTTTTCAAGTGCATGCAGCCGCCGTTCATCATCACACTGCATGCACCTTACATCAGCATGTTCACATGTACCAGAGTGTCATTCCACCATTCTTCATAATAATAAGTTATGTCTTATCGAACTTAAGCTGCATACACATTTTCCAATGCCAAGCTAGCATAAAGTATCGTTCATCTCATTCCAACAGGTACAATATTAACTTGCCATTATTTGACATAGATATCTCAATCTTTCCTTATATGCTCACATTTAATATTGCAAAATTATCATTTATAATCGTGTCTCCATATACTTTTATCCTTCTCCTTGCCGTACTCAGACTTGAATTGAGGTCACTTCAAGAATTTAGTTGGGGGGAGGGATAGTGTTTTTGTTGAAACAATGATTGTTCACCATTGTCAGTTATACACACAACATACAACCTCTTTTTCATTTTGTTTCATTTTTATGACTACTCTGCCAATTTGTATGCTAAACTATATGCTATGCTTCCATGCTAAAATTCCCAATTTCCCATAATCTCGAGTCAATTTAAGTTGGTTTGATAGTTTAGTCCGGTATTATATAGCAAGAGAATATATAGGGGGGTTATTGGAAGCGTGGGTTATTGAACTTAAAGAATAGAGCAGATATACAAAAGGGTTGTAGGAAGGGGTTGTGGCAAATTCAAATCCAGAATTGGCAATATGGGAGGAGACATCATCAGACGAGAACCTACAGTGCATGATATAGTATTGGAAGATCAATTAACTCTTCCAATCTTGACACAAGCATGATGGGTTGATTATTTCCTAAAACTCGCAGAGTTTGATGAAGGTATAACTAGGCAGTTTGCAGCCTCACTTTACCATGACGAAGCCACTATAAAACAACTGATAATGGATGCTTCTGAAGAAGTAGTTGTTGAAGTATCAGGTTTACCTAGAATTGGTGAAGAGTTCCCCATTAAAGCAGATGCAACAGCTACAAGAGATGAATTTAGTGAAGAAGGGGAGCAACTAGAATTTACATCTCAAGGCACTAAAAGGCTATCACTTCTAGAATTATGCACTGCTTGTGTTATGCACATTATCAAATACCTCACATGTGATGGTAAGCAATCTATGCTATACACTGTCCATTTCAAATTGTTAAGTCATCTTCGTAATAATAGGGTAGTTAATGTGCCTAATTTCCTTTACAATTTCTTGAAAAGAATGAGCTATGAATATCAAAAGAAATCAAAAAGAGCATCATTATCCCATGACTACCTGGTTACTCTGTTAGTCAAGAGAAGTCTTAGGATGCAGTATCCAAACATGCCCTGGAAATGTTTCTTGAAATGCAGAAATGTCAATGATATCCTTAATAAGCCAGCATCACTAGAGAATTCACCTACTGCATCCTTGAGAGAAAACCCTGTTTCACCTGTTGCATCATCTACCCACAATATAGAGGAGATAGGAGAACATAATGTGCCAATTATGCCAAATGTGGTATTTGATCAACCCATATTAGAGGAAGAGAATCAAACCCCAGAAGAAGAGACCAATCAGGTTCCATCCTCTAGTAAGACACCTAGCACCAAAACACCAAGAACTAAGAAAAAGAAGAATGGTTCCTCTTTTAAGCCTGCAAAAAGGTTAAAAGGGAAATCCACACCAGTAAGGCGTTCACATCGCCTTAGAGAGAAGGGTGTTATGGGGAATGTTGTTAAGAACCCTGGAAAAGAGAAGGAGGATGTGGTAGCAGTTAAGAGTGATCACGAGTTAGAGGATAATGTGACCGAGAATATACAAACCCCCATCAAAAGAAAATGGTATGTGTCAAGTACTTCTAAGTTTGAATCAGAAAACATCTTTACTGCTAAGAAAACTAAGATGAAAACACCAAACAACCCTGATAATGAGGAATGTGAGTGTACTAGAGGTGGTGATGAACAACCTTCAAAGGATGAGGAATTGTTGCTTGAGGACAGAATATAAGAAAAGAACTACAGGAAGCTATTGAATATAGAATAAACAAACTGGAGGAATTGATCAAGGCCTATGAACAAAAGGATAAAGAGAGAGAGGCAATGATACATGAGTTGGAAGAAAGGGTTAACACCTATGGTCAAGGATCAAAATTAGATGCCCTCATGGAACTGGCCATAGTAGCTGCAAGGAATAAGGAATTAGCAGCCAAGGAGAAGAAAACCCATGTTGTCAAACCTCTAACTTGCTATACAATTGTATCCTTAAGATATCAATTATGGAATGTTACTTAGCAATTCAGTGAATAGAAAGAAGAATGGAAAAGAGAAAAGGAAACCATGATTGAAGAACATAATAACCTGCACTGCAAAGAAAGGATATAGAGTTAAGGAAGCTGGTAGTAATAATGGAGGAAGTAGAAGATAAGGCTTCTTAGATTGTCAAATGTAGGCCACCAACTAGGACCTATGCCTTATTTCTTCAAGAAAAGTTTTTGAGTTTCCAGTTTAGTAGATTGATCAGCAATAAACTAGTTGATATGAGTGAGAAAATGGCTTTCCTCAAAGTTTTTGCTACCTCCACACTTGATGAACAAGATCATTTATGTGAATTTTATTTGCATAATTATGTTGTATCAGGGGATACTGAATGGAATCCATTAATCTATGTAGGGGATTTGCAGGTAAGCGCACTGACCTCTTACTTTAGAAATGAGACATTGAGAGGGGACATTATGCAAGCTTATATGGAAAGAGAGAAGTACATTGCCCTTCCAATTAGAAAGGAATTAGAAATCCCTCAGTTTATTATTACAGAATGGAAACAACTATTAGAGCACAAGGGTGTGGGGAAAAAAAATATGAATTTGAGGTTACAAGACTATGATAGAATTTAGCACTTGACAGTAGGGCCCATCCATCATTCTCACCAGCATGTACAAGACCAGTGGAATAGCTTGACTCTAGAATTACAAAAGAAGGAACCCCATTATGTCCACAACTTCGTGGCCATGTTTGATAGGGTCAATAAATATATGTACATCACCAAGGGACAAGCACTGAGCTGGATACCACTTACTTTTCAGCCCCCTATGCTTTTATATCAAGTGCCACATTGGACTGAGAGGAGGAGCACAAAGACTGAGAAAGTAGAGGTCTCCAGGATGAACAGGTTGGCACACAACAATGGCTTCTATTTGGAGTAGGCTCAGGGAGTAGACATTGTTGCAGGTCTCAGGGAGATCACCCTATTTTACAACCTATAGCCTTAGTGGTTTGCTTGAGGTCAAGCAAAACATTCCCAGACACTGTTTTAAGTATATCCCTATGTTATGTTATCCTTATGATCATTATGCAGACTTGAACTTGGTTAATTAGTATATGGAGATATGATTATGATATGATGAAATTGTATGTTATATGTGGGAATGTATGGATTATTAAGAATGTTTGTGTTGATTTTGGTTGGTAGTATTTTGTACATGTTCAATGGACTAACCTTGCAGCTAAAGGAGAGAGGTCTGTCACCCGCAGCAAGCAGGCCTACAGCCACAACATTTCCAGGCGTAGGGCAAGGGAGATTCCAATATTGATTAAGTGCAGTAACCATGGCTAAGGACACTCAATGGAGAGAATCATGCATCATGATAGATGATCAATAAAGGTGATTGGAAGCTTGGAGGACTCTGTTACAATTTGAAGACTAATGGGACTGATTCAATCGACCCATGTTCCCCTGTTTCAGCAGAGAGTTCTAGTTTTATTAGAACACTTTCTTCCTTCTTTTCATGTTAGCATTGTTAGCATTCATTACACTCTAGTTCATGCAGAGTGGTGTTTTATGTTTTCAGTTAATAAACCTATTTGAATAACTCCCCCGTACCTATATTATGGTTCGGTGGTTGAGATAGAAGTTAGTTTTTTAAGTTCAGCTTTGAATAAGTTTTTGCTCTACCACAGATCTAGCTATCTGAATCTTTCTGGATTATGTATACAATGTAAATTGATCATGAATTATGAATATTACAGTTGAGCTAGATTGTATGTGATTTGAAAAGATTGTACAATTATATGTTGGAGTTAATATGATTGTGTTTATTTGGAAAAGTTAGATTTGAGTTTAAATAGTGAGGCAATCACTTGAGCAAAGGCCACTTAGGATAACTGACCTTCCTCCATTTCTTGTATGTTTAATTGTTGTAGCAATTAATTTATGAATACAAGATCCAGTAGATACTTAGAGTTGTTTTAGTTGTGATACTCCAGAGGATAGGAACAATTGTCATTAATTTCTTTAACCTGTTGTTATAGTTTTACATTATAAAATATCCGTAGCAATTGTAGGAGCATTACTTTTCTTTGTTCATAAGTAGCTTAATTTAGTAGATAAGTTATACAGTCTAATCCCTAGAAGCACATATAGTGCAAGTGCCATCGCAAGTCTTCAAGACATGGTTGATAATTTGTCATGTCTCAAACTTTCATACTATTTGTGGTTACTTTTTGTAGAAATAATCTATGGATAATTATGTGTGTTAGATAGATAATTTATTATTTTGAAAGATGAATGATTATTGGAAAGATGTAATGAAATGAATGTAATATTTATGTTGGTAATGCTTTGGCTATTTGGTTACTAATCTATTAACAAGAAATTGGAGTTTACTATGAGTTGCAAGTTGTCGAAGACAAGGGGGTGGTTGAGGTAAAGGAGACTAGCATCCTGGCAGTGTTAAGATGGAGGGATATCATTCACACACTTCACGTAGTGACATGTAGCTGCATATGTTTGCATATTGAATGATTTAATAGTTTAATTTAAATTGCATTTTTATTTTATTTAAATTATATGATTTTATTGCATAGTTAGTTAATGATGATTTAATTAGATTACTAATTCATTATTATTTGAATATCGTGAGTGTTTAGAAAATAGAATAATTGAATTAGTTATTTAATTTGTTTTTATTTATAGAACAATCATATTCTATTTAATTATTACTTTTATAGATACATTGTGATAAATATGTAAATTGTTTTAATAATATTTTTGAACTAGAAATAGAAGAAAACATGATTTTGAAACAAAAAACTTAATTTAGGAAAAGAAAAGCTCTAGAAAATGAAACACTTGAGGAAGAGGAAACAATAAAAAAGGAGTTATAATTCATTTCTTGCTCACCAAAACTCTTATTTAACATCTTCCATTCTCAAAAAGAGAGGAAGCTCTTCATCTCTAAAAATTGCATTCAAAACAAAAAGAAATTGTGGAAGCAATTTTGGGACAAAAAGAGGGAACAGTTCAAATCAGGAAGCCGCTGTAAAAATCTATGGGAATCAAGCATTCAATTGGATAGGGAGTGAATTCTAGGTTCTTATTTTAGATCATCTATGGCTATGTATGTGTATGAATCTTCTTCTTATGTGCAAAAACCATGATCCTCTGTCTATATATATAGAAATACATGCAACTGGTTGTAGCTTTATAAAAGAAATGTTTTGTTTTAAAACACACACACACACACACACACACACACACACACACACACACATATTAAGATCAATATATATGTATATTGGATCGACTGTATTTTACATTGGATTGATTGTATATTATATTGGGTCAACTGTATTTTACATTAGATCTATTGTATGCATGTTGGATCGACTGTATTGCATTATGAATTGACTGCACATTTTTAATGAAAAGATTGTTGCAAATGGCACTAAGGTCATCGTAGGCAATATATGGTGCGGCATCACCAAATGGTGTCGCAGCCCCTTTGGGGACTGCGACCCCATTTGGGGCGTCAGCCCTATTTCATTTTCTGTTTATCATTGTCAGTTTCAATTTAAATGTTTGTAATCTCTTCCTTGCATTATGTTAATTTTATACCTGAAACCCTCTAAATATATAATATTTAGCATAAAATTGATATCACTGCTCTTGTTGTGCTTGGGCGCTGACAGTCTCCCGAACATTAGTTTATTTGGTAATGAATATATATATATATATTCATACGAATTTCATTTCCTCTGCATATAGATATATTGACTGTAATTTTTATTGTCTAGAAACAGAATGGTTTATGACTGTATTCGATTATATCATTTGATAACTTATCATTTTTCTCTGCCTATAGATATATATTAACTGTAATTTTTATTGTCTAGAAACAAAATGATTTATGACTGTATTCGATTATATCATTTGATATAGATATATTGCATAAATTTTTTATTGTCTGGAAACATAATGGTTTATGACTGTATTCAATTATATCATTCGATAATTTAGTTTTACAATTATATGTATGTATGTATGTATGTTCGTATTGGTTGTGTCTATTAGAAAATGTATATGCTAGGACATAAATACAATGCTGAGTTGAATTTAACTGTCAAAATTGAATTATATATATGAATTCTAGGTTCTTATTTTAGATCATCTATGGCTATGTATGTGTATGAATCTTCTTCTTATGTGCAAAAACCATGATCCTCTGTCTATATATATATAGAAATACATGCAACTGGTTGTAGCTTTGTAAAAGAAATGTTTTGTTTTAAAACACACACACACACACACACACACACACACACACACACACATATAAAGATCAATATATATGTATATTGGATCGACTGTATTTTACATATTGTAAGTTATATCGGATCGACTGTATGTTATAATGAATCAACTGTATTCTATGTTGGATCGACTATATTTTACATTGGATTGATTGTATATTATATTGGGTTGACTGTATTTTACATTAGATCTATTGTATGCAGGTTGGATTGACTGTATTGCATTATGAATTGACTGCACATTTTTAATGAAAAGATTGTTGCAGATGGCACTAAGGCCATCATAGGCAGTATATGGTGCGGTGTCACCAAATGATGCCGCAGCCCCTTTGGGGACTGCGACCCCATTTGGGGTGTCAGCCCTATTTCATTTTCTATTTATCATTGTTAGTTTCAATTCAAATGTTTGTAATCTCTTCCTTGCATTATGTTAATTTTATACCTGAAACCCTCTAAATATATAATATTTAGCATAAAATTGATATCACTGCTCTTGTTGTGCTTGGGCGCTGACAGTCTCCGAACATTAATTTATTTGATTATATATATATATACAAATTTCATTTCCTCTGCATATAGATATATTGACTGTAATTTTGATTGTCTAGAAACAGAATGGTTTATGACTGTATTCGATTATATCTTTTGATAACTTAGCATTTTTCTCTGCCTATAGATATATATTGACTGTAATTTTTATTGTCTAGAAATAAAATGATTTATGACTATATTCAATTATATCATTTGATATAGATATATTGACTGAAATTTTTATTGTCTGGAAACAGAATGGTTTATGACTGTATTTGATTATATCATTCGATAATTTAGTTTTACAATTATATATATATGTATGTATGTTCGTATTGGTTGTGTTTATTGGAAAATGTATATGCTGGGACAGAAATACAATGTTGAGTTGAATTTAATTATCAAAATTGAATTTTATATATATATATTGTCTGAAATCAAATTTATTGTACTGCAGAAAAAGAAATATTCTTTCTATTTTATATTTGCACCGATGAAAATGACTTGTATGAACTTTTGAATTATTGAGTTCTTGATAAATGTTATTTTTACATTTCACTTGGAAAAACTAACAATATATCAAATTCCTTGATTTATGAAAGAAATGCATTATGTTTAACTGGTAGATCATCACATAGATTAGGAAAAATTGAGATAAAAATAGTAAACTTTCTAACAAGCAAACCAGTGAAATCAATTGAACAATGGAAATAATGTTTGAATTCGAAATATAGATATTTATGACTATGGAAAACCAAACTTAGGAAAACTATGCTTTGTGTATTTTTGGTAAAGTACGAACTTTTGAGACAGGATGTCGAATGTGGGCTCCTAAAGACGATAGTTTTACTTTTTCTAAAACTATCATTTTATTAATTGCTTAGCCAAGCTACTATAACATTGAAACATATGGATTTGTTTAAAAGCCTAGAACTATATTTGTCTCTGCCACATCATGTTTGCAAGAGTTTATGTCATTCTAGGATTAGGATGCATAAAGGCAACATGCACGCGATTGGTTTTTCTTCTGAATCAGCATTAGGGTTTGTCAGTTCTAATGCATAGGCAGATTCAGCTAACAAAATACAGGAGGTTGCGTGAGCTCCTCCCCTTCACTTCTGGTTCTGCTGCACCAAGGGGGGTGTCCCTATTTGATAAAGATATGACCTTGATTAGTTCAAGTGACAGAAAGATTTAACTTGACAACAACAGGCAGAATACCCTCACGTATGGACCAAGATCTAAATGATAGATCGCAAGATGGCACTTTCTTGGACATATATGACTGGTTATGGATGAAGGTATGCAGGGGTTTCCTACTCCTACTCCTACAACTAACAGGTGGAAGTATGAAATGGTTTGATTTGATATTTGGATTTATGGGACTTTCCTAGACCCTTTGAACAGACAGATTCCCAAACCAGTGCCTTATCTGGGCAGCAGAGTCAAATCTACAAATGTAAATGTTTCCCTATGACAACATGAATTCATATCCAGAGGACTTGAGTAAAATATTACTACCTAACAGCAATATGTCCAAGAAAAAGTATTACCTATGATCATACTTAATAGATCCTATGATGCAATCTATTTTCCTTTGTATCTGATCAAAAGCCTATTTAACTACTCCTTGAGCAGATGCAAGAAATCAGAAACATAGTACAACAAGTATATACTAAAAAACTTGGAAGCCCTTGACAACCTTGTTTGAAAGGAAAACAAATAACATACAGGAGACAATCCTAAACAATACACACCACAAGTGTTTTTCATTTAAAATCAATCTGCATAGAAAATCATCATACAGGAAATTGCCACTTACAAGACAAGAATGAATGATACACCAAAATAAGGACCAAATCTGCAACAAAATGTCTTTCAAAATGTGAACACTTTATGTTCAGAGTTAGAGCAAAAGGCCCCAAAGACATCCAACCCATGTAGAATGGCCATGGATTCCTTTTTCAAGGAGCACACAAGCTTCCGGCCACCTACACACTGACAGACTTCATAAATGTAGAGATCATCCTCCCTAGATTTTTAAAGAAACAATCAGATCATCATAAATTCCAGTCGTTGAAGCAGTCAAATTCACCATGAAAGCCAGTGGTGCAAGCAACCCGGACCTCGAATAAACTGGCAGATGTGACATTCTTTCCATTGCCGTGCAGTAGGTTCGCTAAATGTGGAGAGAACGCGCAAAAGGGCGCCAACTAGACAGTTATTTGAAATATTAAATCTTAGTCACAGGATCAGGTTTCAAGTATGCAAGATCAATGGTCAAAACCTGCCTGTCCATTTAAAAAATCCGCATTGGCACCTGAACAGTCCATTGCTAGTGGGAACCCACCACGTAGGCAGCCACGATGCATCGTTGAATTTTCAAACCTTGTGAGATCAAAAATCCCACATTCGTCCTGCAGGGACCCTCCTAACACTTAACAAGCACGGCCGCATGTAAACCAAGTGTCAAGCATTTTGCCCCGCTCGACCCACGAACCCACCGCCAATAGCCTATCGGCCAATCCAAAATTTCCCCCGCCGATACACATGTCATCCCGATACAACCGATCGGTGAGAAAACCACTGTCGGCCCAACGCTTTCCACCTTTGCTGATGCACCAACTCTCTCTGATGCATATCCTGTCGGCGTGACCACAACCATCGGCCCAACAAAAAGCTTCCCTGTTGATCACACCACATTACGCTGATGGCAACTCCATCGGCCAAACACCCAACATCGGCAAGCCACAAAAATCCTCTGCCGATAGCAATACTCCCGCCGACCGCTACACCCCAATCCATCGGCCAAACACCACTTTGTCGGTGAACCTCAAACATGTTTGCCTGACACATAAAGTCACCCCGACGCCCAACTTCATCAGCCAAACTCAACGCATCAGAGGAAAATCATCCAGCCTTGCCGATGCCACATGTTACGCTGATGACACCATAACAGTCGACATGACTTGAACCCTCGGAGCAACCTCCGCCAATCTACCTGATACACTATGTCATGTCGATGACCACACAGGCCTGAAAACCTCAAACCATCCGCCATCGGCCAGACAAGCCTCATCGGATCAACTCTCTCCTGCCTGCCCGATGCACCGTGTCATCCCGATGAACATCTTGATGACATAAAACTTGATGACCCCGCAGAGATATTAAGGCAACAACCTAGAAAAAGATGATGATGATGATGATCCCCTCCCTCAGAAATTCATGATAATGCTAAAGAACGCCGAGAGGCTCCAATACTTAGAAATTTTTTAGATTTTTTGGGAAGGTGCCTGCATGAAAAATTGCTCCAAAACTGACAGTCAATTCAGGTACCAACAGTGGCTCTGTCTGGGGATGCATGCCTCTTGCAGGCATGGCAAGAACCTCAGAACTTTGGGATGCAGACCAATCCCTTATCCATTGGGCACAGAGTCATAAAGCTACAAATCTACATCACCAAACACACTTGATGGCCTAAGGCCACCAAGAAAAGGAAAACCTATATTTCCCTTTGTTAAATACCTTGTTTTCATCTGCATACACTGGGTCAAGCCTGAAGATGCTGCCATGATCTGACCATAAGTAACTTTGGTCATTTACATATTCAACCTTCTGATTTAGTTTGTCACTGTCAACCCTATGCAAACAACCCTCAGCATCAGGAAACAAGTGGATGCAGTATTTATCAAGCAATGCATACTCAAATGGTATGTAACACTTATCATCATTTGCATCAGCAGTATGCATTACAAAGTGATCCCCTAGCTGGACTGAAAACAGGAAACATTCAGAGTCCACCACGCAGCTAGGAAAAACAGGGCTCTCTTGATGAGCTGGCATATTAAAGGAAAAGCTTTCGAATTCATAATTGTGCACATCATGTACACAACCAACAACAACACCAAACTAGAAAAGATTAGGCTTTGGCACCTCTTTACAATCAGGCACATTTTTACAGTCACTTACCTGATGTATGTTGATTTCTCTTTCATCAGTATGAGAAACAAAATCTAAGTCAAAAACAACGCTCAAACCTTCACCACACTCAAATAGATCCTCATCACCATATGTGTCAAAAATGGGTGATCCAAGTACATTAGGTTGATCATAATATGCCATTTGTTCATGGGCAGCAGAACATGCATCTTCATCACCAATGGGTTTCCTTTGTGGAAGAGTATCAACCTGTGTGTCATAAGCAAAACAGTCATTAAATAAAAAATAATCATGCTCTGCACTAGCACTTGTTTCAATCTCTGACTGCTCTTCATGATCTCCATGTGTTTGAAAAGAAGGCAATGGTTCACACATGGAACTGTTCCTCTGTTTGCTTATATCTTCTCTATCTTGAGTACAATACTCACAATTATCTCCACAAATCCATTCAAAAAGCTGCTCATTGCTGTCCACAACCTCATTATTGCTTTCATGGCCAAATGCCTTATCATTGCAATGGGAGTCCTCATTAGTCCTTTCACTGGCATCTTCACATGATGCCTTAATCTCTTGGTCATTTGCAGCTTCACAACCATTTCTCACACCAAGGCCTGGAGATAGATTTCTGCAGGTGCTCATTTTTCATTTCTTCTACATTTTCTAAAAAATTGTATGCCATTTGCATGCTTGTCACCTTGAATTCCCTCAGTATTGCACTAGAGCCCTTCTCAAAAGCCTCAAAATATATGCCAATAGAGGCTGAAATATTAGGTCTGAAGTTTTCAGGGATCTGTGAAAGGGCTAGTGCAAACCTATGACTGAAATCAATACATGGCTCCTCATCTTGTTTTCTGATTTTCATTAATTCTGCAACAAGATCAGCTGGTTCTTTTGCAAATTCTTTTTTGAAACAGTCAGCAAGCTCATCCCAATAGGCAAAGGATCTCTTTAGAAAGCTCAAATACCAATCTTTTGCTTTTGCATCAAAGGATCTAACAAAAAACCTCATCCACATATCCTCATCTTTGAATGAATGTTTTTCCATAAAACTGCAAAATTTTTGGATATGTGCACCCCCATCACATACACTGTGACCACTAAATCTAGGCATCTGACAGTATATCCTAGCAGGCATACTTTCAACTTTATAATCAACCCATGACAAATCCAGTTGGTCATACAAAGGATCAAAAGGGTTGGCAAGAGGTTTAGCTTTCTAACTGGCAGACACAACAGGGTTATCACTATTCAACTGAGCCTGCCTAGCCTCTAAGAGTATCAACCTATTTCTTATCTCTTCTATTCTGTCACATAACATTTCATCCCCCTTTTGACTGAGTATGGGTGAATACATGTTTGGATTCATAAAATTTTCAATCTTAGACATCCTTTGTTTGCCTAAGACCTATAACTTCCCCTGGCATCTAACCTATGCAATAAAACAACAAATATAAGGAGAAGAAACTAGGTACCTTTTCTCATCCAGATACAAAAATATGAACATCTTTTGTCACGTAACATACATCTATCTTTCATGTGCACTTGAATCTTTTTGCAGAGTCGCCACCTCTCCAGAGAGGATAAAAATTTCAATAGTTGAAAGCTATTTTTCCAGGTTCATTCCACCAGCAGAGCTAGACAAAACTTCACCAGAGGCTGTAAGATATCACTTTTTCTATTCACTCCCCAGCAGAGTCGCCGATTCCTGTTGGTGACTCAGATGGGCACAAATATATTCTGTTTTCATCAATTCTCTCCCCAGCAGAGTCGCCAAATGTGTTGGTTTTTCTTCTGAATCAGCATTAGGGTTTGCCAGTTCTAATGCACAGGCAGATTCAGCCAACAAAATATAGGAGGTTGCGTGAGCTCCTCCCCTTCACTCCTGGTTCTGCCACACGAAGGGGGGTGTCCCTATTTGATAAAGATATGACCTTGATTAGTTCAAGTGACAGAAAGATTTAACTTGACAACAATAGGCAGAATACCCTCACGTATGGACCAAGATCTAAATGATAGATCACAAGATGGCACTTTCTTGGACATATATGACTGGTTATGGATGAAGGTATGCAGGGGTTTCCTACTCCTACTCCTACAACTAATAGGTGCAAGTATGAAATGGTTTGATTTGATGTTTGGATTTATGGGACTTTCCTAGACCCATTGAATAGACAGATTCCCAAACCAGTGCCTTATCTGGGCAGCAGAGTCAAATCTACGAATGTAAATGTTTCCTTATGACAACATGAATTCATATCCAGAGGACTTGAGTAAAATATTACTGCCTAACAACAATATGTCCAAGAAAAAGTATTACCTATGATCATACTTAACAGATCCTATGATGCAATCTATTTTCTTTTGTATCTGATCAAAAGCCTATTTAACTACTCCTTGAGCAGATGCAAGAAATCAGAAACATAGTACAACAAGTATATACTGAAAAACTTGGAAGCCCTTGACAACCTTGTTTGAAAGTAAAACAAATAACATACAAGAGACAATCCTAAACAATACACACCACAAGTGTTTTTCATTTAAAATCAATCTGCATAGAAAATCATCATACAGGAAATTACCACTTACAAGACAAGAATGAATGATACACCAAAATAAGGACCAAATCTGCAACAAAATGTCTTTCAAAATGTGAACACCTTGTGTTCAGAGTCAGAGAAAAAGGCCCCAAAGACATCCAACCCCTGTAGAATGGCCATGGATTCCTTTTTCAAGGAGCACACAAGCTTCCAGCCACCTACACACTGACAAACTTCATAAGTGCAGAGATCATTCTCCCTAGATTTTCAAAGAAACAATGAGATCCTCATAAATTCAAGTCGTTGAAGTAGTCAAATTCACCATGAAAGCCAGTGTTGCAAGCAACCCGGACCTCGAATAAACTGGCAGATGTGACATTCTTTCCATTGCCGTGTAGTAGGTTCACTGAATGTGGAGAGAACGCGCAAAAGGGTGCCAACCAGACAGTTATTTGAAATATTAAATCTTAGTCGCAGGATCAGGTTTCAAGTATGCAAGATCAATGGTCAAAACCTGCCCATCCATTTATAAAATCCACATTGGCACCCGAATAGTCCATCACCAGTGGGAACCCGCCACATAGGCAGCTGCGATCCATCGCTAAATTTTCAAACCTTGTGAGATCAAAAATCCCACATTCGTCCTGCAGGGACCCTCCTAACACTTAATAAGCACGGCCGCATGTAAACCAAGTGTTGAGTGTTTTGCCCCGCTTGACCCACGAACCCACCACCAATAGCCTATTGGCCAGACCCCTCATATCGACCAATCCAAAATTTCCCCCGCTGATACACATGTCATCCCGATACAACCCGATCGGTGAGAAAACCACCGTCGGCCTAGTGCTTTCCATCTTCGCTAACGCACCAACTCTCTCTGATGCATATCCCGTTAGCGTGACCACAACCATCGGCCCAACAAAAAGCTTCCCCGCCGATCACACCACATTACGCTGATGCAACTCCATCGGCCAGACACCCAACATCGGCAAGCCACAAAAATCCTCTGCCGATAGCAATACTCACGCCGACCGCTACACCCCAATCCATCGGCCAGACACCACTTCGTCGGTGAACCTCAAACATGTTTGCCTGACACATAAAGTCACCCCGACGCCCAACTTCATCGGCCAAACTCAACGCATCGGAGGAAAATCCTCCAGCCTCGCCGATGCCACATGTTACGCCGATGACAGCACAATAGTCAGCGTGACCTGAACCCTCAGAGCAACCTCTGCCAATCTGCCCGATACACTATGTCATGCCGATGACTACACAGCCCTGAAAACCTCAAACCATCTGCCATCGGCCAGACAAGCCTCATCGGATCAACTCTCTCCGGCCTGCCCGATGCACCATGTCATCCTGATAAACATCTTGATGACAGAAAACTCAATGACCCCGCAGAGATATCAAGGCGACAACCTAGAAAAAGATGATGATGATGATGAAAATGATCCCCTCCCTCAGAAATTTAGGATAATGCTGAAGAACACTGAGAGGCTCTAATACTTAGAAATTTTTTGGATTTTTTGGGAAGGTGCCTGCATGAAAAATTGCTTGAAAACTGACAGTCAATTCAGGCACCAACACACGCATCGAGTGATTCCCTCCTGCTTACACCATTCTAGGTTGCTAGGCTCCTTGTGTAGGGTCGATGTTTTCTTCGAGTTAGGAAGAAACCCAGTGAAGTCCAGTACTTCGTGGTTGGGTGGAAAAAATGCCTCAACCACTCTCTTGGTCTTGGTTGCGGATGATTGGAGAATCGAGGCAACCGAGTTTAAATATTATTATTTATATGGATATTTGCTTTATATATATTTCTTTGTATGGCTTCATTGTCAAGTTGCAATTGTAACATGATTCATGGATATCTTGATGATAGTCCTTCCTTGTGTAACATTGAAACATATGTATTGTAACACCAGGTCGGGTGTATGTAAACTATTTTGTAATCCATTCGGGTATATGGATCATTATTCTTATTCATGGATTCTTGCCATTTTATGTTATTATGAATTTTTGGAAACCATTACTAGTTGATTATCTTACTTATGGAATATGCTTCTCTCTTCGAGTATGATGTTTAGTTGGTAAATTTCTGCACCTTACATTTGGTATCAGAGCTTTAGGTTCAACTCTTGGACCTATGCCTATTGATGCATAATTGATACCTAGGTCTAATTCTTGACTTGTATGAACTTTTGAATTATTGAGTTCTTGATAAATGCTATTTTTACATTTCACTTGGAAAAATTAGCAATATATCAAATTCCTTGATTTATGAAAGAAATGCATTATGTTTAACTGGTAGATCATCACATAGATTAGGAAAAATTGAGATAAAAATAGTAAACTTTCCAACAAGCAAACCAATGAAATCCACTGAACAATGGAAATAATGTTTGAATTCGAAATATAGATATTTATGACTATGGAAAACCAAACTTAGGAAAATTGTGCTTTGTGTATTTTTGGTAAAGTAAGAACTTTCGAGACAGGATGCCGAATGTGGGCTCCTAGAGACGATAGTTTTACTTTTTCTAAAACTATCATTTTATTAATTGCTCGGCCAAGCTACTATACCATTGAAACATATGGATTTGTTTAAAAGCCTAGAACTATATTTGTCTCTGCCACATCATGTTTGCAAGAGTTTATGTCATTCTAGGATTAGGATGCATAAAGGCAACATGCACACATCAAGTGATTCCCTCCTACTTACACCATTCTAGGTTGCTAGGCTCCTTGTGCAGGGTCGATGTTTTCTTTGAGTTAGGAAGAAACCCAGTGAAATCCAGTACTTCGTGGTTGGGTGGAAAAAATGCCTCAACCACTCTCTTGGTCTTGGTTGCAGATGATCAGAGGATCGAGGCAACTGAGTTTAAATATTATTATTGATATGGATATTTTCTTTATATATATTTCTTTGTATGGCTTCATTGTCAAGTTATAGTTGTAACATGATTCATGGATATCTTGATGATAGTCCTTCCTTGTGTAACATTGAAACAAATGTATTGTAACACCAGGTCGGTGTATGTAAACTATTTTGTAATGCATTCGGGTATATGGATCATTATTCTTATTCATGGATTCTTGCCATTTTATGTTATTATGAATTTTTGGAAACCATTACTGGTTGATTATCTTACTTATGGAATATGCTTCTCTCTTCGAGTATTATGTTTAGTTGGTAAATTTCCACACCTTACATTTGGTATCAGAGCTCTAGGTTCAACTCTTGGACCTATGCCTATTGATGCATAATTGATACCTAGGTCTAATTCTTGTGCTAGGATGGTGCATCTCTTGACGACTGCAAGGAAGTCGGTGAGAAATGAGAGCCACCACAGAGCCAAGAGGGAAAGGAGAGCTATAGTGCGAACCATCCAAGGAGTTAATGATGATGGAGACATATGGCTTAGAGATGAGGAGACCCTGAGTCATGCAATTGCTTGGGTCAGTCAAGTGAAAAAGGAAATGAAGGCAATTGTCAAACCAACACCCTTAACTCTCATTAGGGAATTGCCTTCGAAAAATAGTATGACTCCTGTAATGGTGTATAGAGACCCTAGAATTCCTGATATAATAGAAATTGTCTCCAGTGAAGAGGAAGAGGAACCAGAAGAGTTTCCTTTGTCCGAAAGTGATATGTAAACTTATTGTTTTCAAGAACCTCTATAGTGAACAAGGATGTAAAATTCCTTCAATAAATGAAATGAGACTTTGTTTTGAAATATATAAATGTTTTGTGATTTAATGGGAATTGAGATGATTCCAAAGTATGTGATTTAAAGATGGATTTAATTAATATGAAAATATATAATCCTGATAAGAGAAAGAAATAAAATCAAATGTGAAATAAGTAAATATAGGAATGATGGATAATATTGACTGAGCCTTTTAGAAGAGGAAATCTGGAATGATACGAGGTTTTGGATAAGATAGTTTTTGAGCAATACATTGATCTTTTCAGGATATGAGCATGGATCTAGTAGAATCCACAAGATCTTTTGAAGATGCAAGGTTCAGATGTCTTAAGGATCTTCATTGATACACCTTGATAAAAGTTGCTTGTGTGTAAGGCTTGTAGTGTTTGAGTATACTCGAGTGACCTTTGTAGGGTCATGTTCATGCTTATGTGACTACTTTTGATAGTGGAGTTATGACAAAACTTTGTGTGAAAGGGAATACCATGTCCTTGAGTATACTTGAATTTAGTATATGGAAAAGAGTGATCACTGGTTATACTTTTAATTATTGCCTTATTGGTAAATGCTTGATTGAAAAGAATATTGCTTTGTCTCATGGAGAGCATGACCCTAAGTATGGATTCATTTTGCGGTTGTAAGATAGATAGTTGGGTAATGGCTTATGTTTCTATTTTTCCCTAGTATGACTGTGGAACCTCAGTACTTATTTTTGTGTTGCATTACAGAATAGAGAAGTGTAAAAGGGTAATTGCACATGCCTTGTGATGTTGGGGTGTTTGAATCTTGAGTGAAGTAACAAACCATGATAGATGAGAAGTATCAATAGTTACTTATTGGAAAGATGGATATATGCTTGAGAAAGATGAAGTCTTAAGGTATTAAGGATGGATATAAGTTCTTAACTCAACAAAATTGAGGAAGCTTGTGCTTGAAGAATTTTACAAAGCACTTTATTCAGTGAACCCCAGTGTAACGAAAAGTGATAGAAGGACCTCACCTAATTGTAGCTGATGTTCTGAATGCCAGTGAGGTAAAGCTGAGCATGTACATCTGGTGGAACTTTTATACCATATAGTGTGCCTTATTGAGGTTTTTAAATTGAGAAACGATAACCAATTCTTGTTGGAAGAAGGGTGAGTTGTGATATCTTGGTAGTTAAATGTTTGCTGGTGTATGACTATATGATTTTACATGATGATCGTAATGTGATCTTTGTTTTAAGTGTCTTGAGTGATGTTTTGTGGATAGTAGAAGCATTTTTATGTTATAGATAAGTTTGGAGTCTTGGGAAGACTTGTTTAAAGGAAGCTAGGTGTGCGGAAAACGCTTCCTACACTAATTTAATGAGGAGAGGGCTATGCAAATTCAACTTTATCCTAACTATTACAGCAATGTTAAACCATTAACATGAGATATTGCAGCAAACACAAGAACCAGAAAGTAGATAGAAGAAGAGAGACAAAGATTTATGGTGGGGAAAACCCTTATCGGGTGAAAAACCCCACTCAGAAACCTGCACAATGTATTAACAAATTTGGAATAATGTTTACAATACACTTACAATGCAAGCTTCAATGGTCTTCGACACTCATGTCTGGAGTCAATCTAGCAGCATAACAATACCTGTAAACCTGTGATATAAACTCCATCTCCAAGCACCTATTTAAATAGAACATATAAGGCAATTTTGGACCTTTCTTGGAACGGGCGTCCAATATGGCATCTTGGACCAAAACCCACGCCTAGGGACACTTGGTCAACATTGTAGAATGTGTCTGACACTTGTCCACAACTCCCATCCCAAAGAGGTAGCCTATTTCCAAAATGGGCTATGACAGATGCTCTTACGACACTTACGATCGTCATAGAATCTGTCAGCAGTTACAACTTACAGCTGTAAGAGAATCTATCATACACATGCTATAAATAGCATATTCTCTTACAACATGTCATATTCCACCTTGGGGCACCCAAATATGCCTCATTCAAAGATGCTTCATGACACATGTCATCACTTGTCTTACAACCTTCTATTCTCGACTCTTATATGTCATAGATTCGTCATAAGAATCCGTCATAACCGTTTCGGTCAAACATTCCTTACACAACATAGAAGATGCTGACACATGGCAGAATATTCCTACCATTAAGTGGGATGCCTATCTCCTCATGTGAGGACAAAAATACAAGTCATAATCCATGTAGGATTGACACATCACCGTGCCATATCCCACAACATGACAATATGGATTTTTCAATTATTTACAACATAGGCAATTAAATAATAAATACAAACATTACAAATGCAGAGAATTACCAAGGTTGAGACACCTTAATTCCCAACATTCTCCCACTTGTCGAACACCTTATAAGAGCCAATAGAAAAAATAGGATTTTAACTGCTATAGGCTGAGAGGCCCATAGACTCCGAACACCATCTGAACTTCTCTGTGCCCACTAGTTTCGTTAATGCATCTGCAACATTCTTCAAAGTATCTACCTTCTACAAATTTACCTTTCCATCCTCAACCATGTCCCTCATGAAGTGAAACTGAACATCAATGTGTTTGGTTCTAGCATGGAAAGTTGGATTCTTTGCAAGGCAAATTGCACTCTAACTGTCACAACTGATCGTGATCTGACCTGTATCAACACCAATATTGGAACATAATCTCTTAAGCCAAATGGCTTCCTTACAAGCATGAGTTGCTGCCATATACTCTGCTTCTATCGTGGACAAAGCAACAACAGATTGTCACTTACTCATCCAACTAATAGCACCACCAAACAGTGTAAAAACATAAGCACTAGTGGATCTCCTGCTGTCAATGTCACCTGCTCAATCTGAATCCACAAATCCATGAATATCAATAGAATGCGGAGGTCCTGAAACATTACCATGATAGCAAATGGAGTACTCGGAAGTACCCCTCAAATATCTGAACACTCGCTTAACTGCATCCCAATGAACTCGTCCAAGATTAGCCATAAATCGACTAAGGACTCCCACTGCTTGGGCAATGTCTGGTCTTGTGCAGACCATAGCATACATCAAACTGCCAATAGCACTAGCATAAGGTACTCTGATCATGTCCTCCACCTCACTAGGAGATTTTGGACAATCCTCAACAGACAACTTTGTCCCCAAAGAAACAGGAACACACAATGGTCTACAATCTGCCATGCTGAATCTGTCCAACACGGACTTCACATACTTACTCTGGCTTAACCAAAGTTTTCTGTTGGTTCTATCTCTTCGGATTTCCATTCCTAGAATGTACCTGGCTGCCCCTAAATCTTTCATTTCAAACTAAGCTGACAAGTGAGATTTAAAATCAGAAATCATATTCTTACCCTTCCCAATGAGCAACATATCATCAACATACAGTGCAACAATGAGAATACGATCACCATCAAATTTATAATACACACAGTGATCTGATTTTGATCTCACAAATCCAATTGACAACACAAAGGCATCAAACTTCAAGTACCATCTCCTAGGGGATTGCTTCAAACCATACAATGACTTCTTAAGTTTGCAAACCAAATTTTCTTTACCTTTCACCATGTAATGCTCTGGCTGTGACATGTAGATCTCTTCTTCCAAGTCACCATGAAGGAAAGTTGTCTTCACATCCATCTATTCTACCTCCAAGTCATAGGCTGTTGTGAGAGACAACAGGAATCGAATGGATGTCAACTTTGCAACGGGAGAGAAGATCTCACCATAATCTATACCCTCCACTTGTGAATACCCCTTCGCAACCAATTTGGCCTTATACTTCTCAATACTACCATCTGCACCAATCTTCTTCTTGAACACCCATTTGCATCCAACGGGTTTCTGTCCAAGAGGCAAAGGCAGCAAGTCCCAAGTTTGATTCTTTTCCAAAGAAGCCATTTCTTCCTCCATGGCCTCCTTCTAGGAACCTGCATCCTTCATATCCAAAGTCTCTGATACAGTTCTAGGTTCATCACTGTTAGTGAGCAAAGCATAAGCACAACTGGAATCAAGAAATGTAAAACCAAACCTTTCAGGTTGCTTCCTTATTCGTGTAGACCTCCTCAAGAGCTAAGGTTGAGGTTCAGCTTCTTCCTCTGAGATTTTAGAGCTGCTAGAGCTCTCCTCATCATCAGGTCCAACATTGTCTTTTTGTTCAGTCTTCTCAGGGGTAAGAGGAAACTGAACAACATCCTCTTTCTTTTCTTTTTCTTATGGTTTCAAAATAGTGGAAGAAGGTGTAAGCTCTCTGAAGATGACACTTCTGCTATACAACACTTTTTCAGCCACGGGGTCCCAAAGCTTGTATCCTTTCACACCAACACCGTAGTCGATGAAGATACACTTAACAACTTTGTTCTCCAACTTTGACCGCTTCTCCCTAGGCACATGTGCATATGCCTCACAACCAAAAACATGAAGATGCCTTACTGAAGGCTTTCTACCAGACCACACCTCCATGGGTGTCTTTCCAACAAGAGCTGATGTAGGAGATCTGTTTACCAGATAGCAAGCAGTGGCAACAGCTTCAGCCCAAAAATTTTGTTCTAGACCAGCTCCACTAAGCGTACTCCTAGCCTTCTCCATCAATGTCCTGTTCATCCTCTCTGCAACTCCATTTTGCTGCGGGGTATATGGAGTTGTCTTGTGCCTTTCAATCCCAAGTTCCTTGCAATACTTATCGAATTATGTAGAACAAAACTCACCATCGTTGTCAGTTCTCAAACATTTAATCTTTTTACCAGTCTGATTTTTAGCAAAGGCTCTAAACTCCTTAAACTTGCTATAGACTTCAGATTTGCTTCTGAGAAAATAAATCCATGTCCTTCTACTGTAATCATCTATAAAAGATACAAAGTTTACAGATTTTGATAACGAAGAAACATTAACAGGACCAAACACATCAGAATGAATAAGGTCCAACACACCAGAAGACTTATGAGAACTCGAGTAAAATTGAACACAGTTTTGTTTTCCATAAATGCAATGTTCACAAAAGTTGAACTCAAGATTACAATCATCTAACCCCTCAATGAGGTTCTTATTTTTCAGGGTATGCAGACCCTTCTCACCAATGTGGCCAAA
Source organism: Cunninghamia lanceolata (assembly GCA_027924645.1). Lineage (NCBI taxonomy): Eukaryota > Viridiplantae > Streptophyta > Pinopsida > Cupressales > Cupressaceae > Cunninghamia > Cunninghamia lanceolata. Next base: position 8,372,164 of record BSBN01000445.1, read on the forward strand.
TCTCTAATGCCATAACATTGTCTTTTCTGTAGGAAGTTTAACTTCCAATGTACGATTACAACCATCAAGACTAGAAACAAATAGATTTCTTCACTGCTCGTTCAGATGGTGGGGATGAAGTGACTGTTGCCCTCTTCCTTGAGTCAGAAGAACTATTGCATTGTGAAATGCATGCCTCCAACTGAAACAGAGTACCTCTCCAAGTACCCTTAGCAAGCACCATAGATCCTCTAGTCATCTTGCATCCTTCTTTCAAAAAGACAACCTGCACACCTACATCATTCAAACTACTTAGAGAAAGCAGGTTTTGTGCTAAGCCTGGGATGTGCATAACCCCAGAGATCCCCTTCACTCGACCATTAGGGAATCAGATAGAGACTCTTCCACGACCAACGATCTTCAGATGAGAGTCATCACCCAGATACACCTTTCCACCATCGAACTCCTCATACTTAGTGAACCAATCTCGATGCGAGGTCATGTGGAACGATGCACCAGAGTCGATTAGCCACACATCATCAGATGCATGGGTTGCTAGGGCTGCAATGAAGGCATCACCGTCATCTTGTGATTTGTCAGAATCTGAATCAGGAGCTTTCTTCTTTTTCTTCTTCTCCTCTTTGCACTCCTTTTAGAAATGCCCGGTCTTGCCATAGTTCCAACAAAGAGCCTTGGACTTTCCAGGAGATTTCGATCTCCCACCGGATTTGGATCTACCCTTCTCAGCTTTCTTGTCCTTCTTCTTCCCTTTTTCCTTGGGTCTTCCACGAATTGCAAGGGCTTCTTTGGCTACCTCAGAAGACTTTCTCCACATCTCTTCAAATAATAGCAAAGAAACCACCTCTTCCATTTTGAATGTGGATGTGGTGCTTCCGATTGCCATGACAAGATGATCCCATGAGTCCGATAGAGAACAAAGCAGGGTCATACACCGATCCTCCTCCATCTTTACACTAATAGATGTCAATTGTGCAACCAGCATGTTAAAGGCATTCATATGCTCAGCCACGGATCCTCCATCTTCCATTCGAAGAGAATACAACTTCTTTCTTAGGAAAAGTTTATTGACAAGGGATTTGGCTTGATACACATCCCCCAACTTCTTCCAAAGGAGTTTTGCAGTGGTCTCTTCATGGACATTTAACAACATAGAATTAGCAAGACTAAGTCTTATGAGACCCTAGCCTTTTGATCCTTGAGATCCCACTCATCTTGAGTTGTTGTAGCTGGTTTAGTTCTGTTCACACTTTCCCAAAGGTCTCGATCAACTAACATGTCTTCCATCTTGAGCTTCCACAGCTCGAAAATACTGCCGTTGAACTTCTCTACTTCAAACCTTCCTGATGTGCTTGCCATCTCCTTGCTGCAATAAGATATAGAATGCTCTGCACAGACTCCCACTCAACCTAAGATTAGCTCAAAAAACCCCTACCCAACAACTAGGACCAAAGGTAATCAAGCTCTGATACCAACTAAAAGGAAGCTAGGTGTGCGGAAAACGCTTCCTACACTAATTTAATGAGGAGAGGGCTATGCAAATTCAACTTTATCCTAACTATTACAGCAATGTTAAACCATTAACATGAGATATTTTAGCAAACACAAGAACTAGAAAGTAGACAGAAGAAGAGAGACAAAGATTTACGGTGGGGAAAACCCTTATCGGGGGAAAAAACCCACTCAGAAACCTGCACAATGTATTAACAAATCTGAAAGAATGTTTATAATACACTGGTAATGCAAGCTTCAATGGTCTTTGACACTCATGTCTAGAGTCAATCCGGTAGCATAACAGTACCTATAAACCTATGATACAAACTCCATCTCCAAGCACCTGTTTAAATAGAACATACAAGGCAATTTTGGACCTTTCTTGGAATGGGCATCCAATATGGCATCTTGGACCAAAACCCATGACTAGGGACACTTGGTCAACATTGTAGAATGTGTCTAACACTTGTCCACAACTCCCATTCCAAAGAGGTAGCCTATTTCCAAAATGGGCTATGACAGATGCTCTTACGACACTTACGACCGTCATAGAATCTGTCATAGCGGTTACAACTTACAGTTGTAAGAGAATCTGTCATACACATGCTATAAATAACATATTCTCTTACAACATGTCATATTCCACCTTGGGGTGCCCAAATATGCCTCATTCAAAAATGCTTCATGACACATGTCATCACCTGTCTTACAACCTTCTATTCTCGACTCTTACATGTCATAGATTCTTCATAGGAATCCGTCATAACCATTTCGGTCAAACATTCCTCACACAACATAGAAGATGCCAACACATGGTAGAATATTCCTACCACTAAGTGGGACGCCTATCTCCTCATGTGAGGACAAAAATACAAGTTGTCATAATCCATGTAGGATTGACACATCACCGTGCCACATCCCACAACATGACAATATGGATTTTTCAATTATTTACAACATAGGCAATTAAATAATAAATACAAACATTACAAATGCAAAGAATTACCAAGGTTGAGACACCTTAATTCCCAACAATTGTTTTCTGCGATTAAGTATGTTCTCTTCACTCACCCAATTTTGGATCTAGGTGTAGTGTAGCATCGTACTCCCTCTTTAGTGGCTAGAATTAGTCACATAGTTCTTGTAATGTGAAACTTTTGAATATTGATTTTTGTTTATTTGACTTTGTAAGGGACCAACTTTGAAATTTTTATTTCTTTTATTTATGGAAAAGTATAGCCATCAAAATTGATGTTTATTGATCTTATGACCTTGATGGTCACGTTGTATTTATTGTTGTAATTGTGTGCATTTTTATGCCTTATTGTTGAAATTGATTTTCTTTTCTTTGGACTTTATTGACTTAATTATTATTGGTGGCTATGCTTGAATGTTTTAATTGTTGGTCAAGTGTCCTGTTATGTTTTATATCATGTCCATAATGGGGCACTGATAGGCTGTGTAAGGGAATAGGATGCAGAGAATATACTGTTCTCATAGCAAGTGTGATTATTAAGAGTTTTGGTAGATTGTTTTCTTTATTTATTGTTAGATACAATGGACATCGTGTGAAGAATTGAGGAAGTTCTAAAATGGTTTTTGGTGTCATTATGTATCATTTTAAGTAAGTCAAAATTTTGTTGGAAATTAAAGGATGTGGGGTAATAAGGAATTGATAAAAGTTAAAAGAAATTAAAAGTGAATCAAGTCGTCAGTTTGTTCAAAGTTTCTTATGACACATATGCTTGGTGTTCTTTAAATGATTTTTACATTGTTTTCATTTTGATGGAGAACATAGAGAAAGGAAATTTTTGGAATTTACATCCTTGCAAAAATATTGTGGTTTAGTAAGATTATAGCAAAAAGACATGATTAGTAGAGAGTTGAAAGTGAATCGATGACGAGTTGTTTACAACTGGATTTTGGTTGAATGAGTTTAATTGGCAAAGACTATCACTGGTATGTTAGAATGTTTAAAAGATATAAGTCTTCTCATTTTCAGGAAAGGAAAAGAATTTGACAACAGAAGTAGAAAAATAGTAAAGAGATTGAATAGATTGATTTCCTATAGCATTGTATAGAATCATGAGAAAGATAAGAAAGAATTTTTCCAGAAATTTGAATTGTAGACCAGGTTGAAGTTTGGTTGCAAATAATGAAAAGGGAAAAACTGATTCCATTGATAGGAATATGAATAGTATAGTTTCAAAGATGTTGATTACACAATGCTGGGATATGATCTAGAGGCTGCAAATTGTTAGAAGTTTTACCTCATTGTTGGAGGTCACAACCAATGGTTACTTGGAGTACTGATCTCTTGATATTATTGTGTTACGGTAAGATTTCATAAGCCATGTGGTGCTGATTCATGTTTTTATATGTGTGTGTGTGTGTGTGTGTGTGTGTGTGTGTGTGTGTGTGTGTGTGTGTGTGAATTGATTTATGCCTTATTTGGCATCTGATTTAAGATGCGATTATTATTTTTTATGATAAAATGAATATAGTTGTATGGTAGTTGTACCATAAGATGGATTGGACATTGAATTGGCAATTGTGCCATGGAAAGTGATTTATTGATTATACACTTGGATTATTTAATGGATGCATTGTTAATTGTGGAATTATGATGTTATTCTATGTATGGTCGAGTAGGACCAGAATTTGGTGGATAGTACCACCTAAGAAATGCAGAGGATGCTGATAGATCAATTCCTCATCTGAGATTTTTAGTTCATGCATATGATGACATTTATTATATTATTGATATTTGATGCATAAGATTCTTTGTGTAGATGTTTTGTTATAAGACATCGAGACGATGTCTCTTCCAAGTGGGGAAGGATGTCACGTCTCAAACTTTGATACTATCTATGGTTACTTTTTGTGGAAATAATCTATGGATAATTATGTGTGTTAGATAGATAGTTTATTATTTTGAAAGATGAATGATTATTGGAAAGATGTAATGAAATGAATGTAATATTTATGTTAGTAATGCTTCGGCTATTTGGTTACTAATCTATTAATAGAAAATTAGAGTTTACTATGAGTTGGAGGTTGTCGAAGACAAGGGGGTGGTTGAGGTAAAGGAGACTAACATCCTGGCAATGTTAAGATGGAGGGATATCATTCACACACTTCACGTGGTGACATGTAGCTACATATGTTTGCATATTGAATGATTTAATAGTTTAATTTAAATTACATTTTTATTTTATTTAAATTATACAATTTTATTGCATAGTTAGTTAATGATGATTTAATTAGATTATTAATTCATTATTATTTAAATATCATGAGTGTTTAGAAAATAGAATAATTGAATTAGTTATTTAATTTGTTTTTATTTAGAGAACAATCATATTCTATTTAATTATTAGTTTTATAGATACATTGTGATAAATATGTAAATTATTTTAATAATATTTTAGAACTAGAAATAGAATAAAACATGATTTTGAAACAAAAAACTTAATTTAGGAAAAGAAAAGCTCTAGAAAACGAAACACTTGAGGAAGAGGAAACAATAAAAGAGGAGTAATAATTCATTTCTTGCTGACCAAAACTCCTATTTAACATCTTGCATTCTCAAAAAGAGAGGAAGCTCTTCATCTCTAAAAATTGCATTCAAAACAAAAAGAAATTGTGGAAGCATTTTTGGGACAAAAAGAGGGAACAGTTCAGATTAGGAAGCCGTTGTAAAAATCTGTGGGAATCAAGCATTCGATTGGATAGGGAGCAAATTCCGGGTTCTTATTTTAGATCATCTGTGACTGTGTATGTGTATGAATCTTCTTCTTATGTGCAAAAACCATGATCCTTTGTCTATATATATATATAGAAATACATGCAACTGGCTGTAGCTTTGTAAAAGAAATGTTTTGTTTTAATATATATATATATTGGATCGACTATATTTTACATTGGATCGATTGTATGTTATATGGAATCGACTGTATTTTACATATTATATGTTATATCAGATCAATTGTATGTTATAATGAATCAACTATATTCTATGTTGGATCGACTGTATTTTACATTGGATTGATTGTATATTATATTGGGTCGATTGTATTTTACATTAGATCTATTGTATGCATATTGGATCGACTCTATTGCATTATGAATTGACTGCACATTTTTAATGAAAAGATTGTTGCAGATGGCACTAAGGCCGTCGTAGGCAGTATATGGTGCGGCGTCACCGAATGGTGCCACAACCCCTTTGGGGACTGCAACCCCATTTGGGGTGTCGACCCTATTTCATTTACTATTTATCATTGTTAGATTCAATTCAAATGTTTGTAATATCTTCCTTGCATTAGGTAAATTTTATACCTGAAAGCCTCTAAATATATAATATTTAGCATAAAATTGATATCATTGCTCTTGTTGCGCTTAGGCGCTAACAGTCTCCCAAACATTAGTTTATTTGGTAATGAAAATATATATATATATATACAAATTTCATCTCCTCTACATGTAGATATATTGACTGTAATTTTTATTGTCTGGAAACATAATGGTTTATGACTGTATTCGATTATATCATTTGATAACTTAGCATTTTTCTTTGCATATAGATATATTGACTGTAATTTTTATTGTCTAGAAACATAATGATTTATGATTGTATTCGATTATATCATTTGATATAGATATATTGACTGTAATTTCTATTGTCTGGAAACAGAATGGTTTATGACTGTTTCGATATATATACGTTCGTATTGGTTGTGTTTATTGGAAAATGTATATGTTGGGATAGAAATACAATGCTGAGTTGAGTTTAATTGTCAAAATTGAATTATATATATATATATATATATATATATATAATGTTTGAAATCGAATTTATTGTATTGTAGAAAAATAAATATTCTTTCTATTTTATATTTGCACTTATGAAAATGACTTGTATGAACTTTTGAATTATTGAGTTCTTGATAAATGTTATTTTTACATTTCACTTGGAAAAACTAGCAATATATCAAATTCCTTGATTTATGAAAGAAATGCATTATGTTTAACTGGTAGATAATCACATAGATCAAGAAAAATTGAGATAAAAATAGTAAACTTTCCAACAAGCAAACCAGTGAAATCAACTTAACAATGGAAATAATGTTTGAATTCAAAATATAGATATTTATGACTATGGAAAACCAAACTTAGGAAAACTGTGCTTTGTGTATTTTTGGTAAAGTATGAACTTTTGGGACAGGATGCCGAATGTGGGCTCCTAGAGACGATAGTTTTACTTTTTCTAAAACTATCATTTTATTAATTGCTTGGCCAAGCTACTGTACCATTGAAACAAATGGATTTGTTTAAAAGCCTAGAACTATATTTGTCTCTGCCATATCCTGTTTGCAAGAGTTTATGTCATTCTAGGATTAGGATGCATAAAGGCAACAGGCACACATCGAGTGATTCCATCTTGCTTACACCATTCAAGGTAGCTAGGCTCCTTGTGTAGGGTCGATGTTTTCTTCAAGTTAGGAAGAAACTCGGGGAAGTCCAGTACTTCGTGGTTGGGTGGAAAAAGTGCCTCAACCACTATCTTGGTCTTGGTTGCAGATGATCGGAGGATCGAGGCAACCAAGTTTAAATATTATTATTGATATGGATATTTGCTTTATATATATTTATTTATATGGCTTCATTGCCAAGTTGCAATTGTAACATGATTCATGGATATCTTGATGATAGTCCTTCCTTGTGTAACATTGAAACAAATGTATTATAACACCAAGTCGGGTGTATGTAAACTGTTTTATAATCCATTTTGGTATATGGATCATTATTCTTATTCATGGATTCTTGCCATTTTATGTTATTATGGATTTTTGGAAACCATTACTGGTTGATTATCTTACTTATGGAATATGCTTCTCTCTTCGAGTATTATGTTTAGTTGGTAAATTTTCATACCTTACATAATTTGATGAGGTCTTTTCAAGAAATTATAGTGGACTATTCAATAGGAGATTCCTTTGAATTGAGTGTTTAACACCAAGTTTACCAAACATTGTAAAGACACTACACCACCCCTGGTTCCTTCACATGTATGCCATTCCAATCAAGAATAGGAACATGATTATCTCTTGAAATAAACTTTTTCAAATAGGAAAAATGGAAAACATTATGCATCATGGCAAGAGCTGGCGGCAGAGCAATCCTGTATGCAACTGGGTTGACCTCGTTGAGAACTTGGAAGGGACCCACATATTTAGGTGCTAATTTGGATGTGTTTCCAAACTTAATGGAGCTCTTTTGGGGTTTGACCCTTAGAAGGACTTTTTCTACCACTGAGAAATGCCTTGCGATGCGTTTAGCATCCGCATAACTTTTCTACCTATCATTGGCTTATGCTAGCCTTTTCTTAATCAGATGGACTTGCTCTTCCATTTTTGACAGCATTTCTGGACTAAGGCTAATCCTATCTTCTAGCTTATCCCAACTTATAGGAGTTCGACACTTTCTTCCATATAATGCTTCAAATGGAACCATCTTAATCGCAGAATGATAGGAATTATTATAGGCAAATTCCACAAGAGGAAGGTAATCTTCCCATTTGTATTGCTGATCCATGCAATACATTCTCGATAGATCTTCCAACACTTGATTTAACCTTTTGGTTTGGCCATCCATTTCAAGATGATAAGTAGAGCTTATATTCAACTTAGTTCCAAGTGAGGAAAATAAGGTTTGCCAAAATCTTGATGTCATACGAGCATCCCTATCTGAGATAATCTTCTTAGGAATACCATGCAATCTAAAAACCTCTGGCACAAATTTGTGGGCTATGACGGATGCCCCATCTATCAAATTCCCAAGTATAAAATGTGCCACCTTGGTGAGTCTATCCACCACAACCAGAATAGCATTGTGCTTGTTCCTTGACATAGGAAGTTCTTGCACAAAATCCATGCTAATGATTTTCCATTTCCATTCCAAAATTTCATGAGGGTATAAAAGTCCTATCGGGTGATGGTGTTCTGCCTTCACCCTCTGGCATTCTAGACATCTAGCTACAAACCTTGTAGCATCCATCTTCATTTCCAAAAATACACAAATACACTAGGCTCTTCATAAAAACCTACATAAATACACAAACCTTTACACGCGATCATGTCAACATTAGTGGGAAACTTTAATCAATTAGAAAACATGATTTGTACATCATTCTATCAAAAATAAACAAATGTTGCTCATAAAATTAGTAAATTGGCATAGTTTGGGTAATTTGGGTGACACAGAAAGGATTATATGACTTATTATGGAATGAGGTTAATTATACCTCATCACCTAGGTCTTATCAATCCTTTATCAAGAAATTCCTACAATTGATCTTTTAGCTCCATTAACTCAGTTGTGGTCATTCTATATGGAGCTTTAGATATAGGTTTCGAACCTAGAATTATATCTATAGAGAAATCAAAAGCTTTTTTAGGAGGCAATCCCAATAGCTCATCTGGAAACACATCCTCAAAATCTCTAAGAAAAGGGTACCTATCCATATTTGATCTTTCCTGATATATGGACTCCCTCTTCTCAACTCCTTGGAGTTTCTGAGATTCATAAAAACATTAAATCATCTTGGAAATTAGTTTCCTTAAGACTATTTATTTCTTCCATTTTAACAGAAAAGAGTTGACATCCTTTTGTCTAAGCGCTTTTCATTTGTAGGGCAGAGATTTGTCTCAGTTTAACCTCTCTTGGGTTACCTTGTGGAAAGACTTTATTCCCAAAGTCATCTAGACATTCTATTGTTTTGGCATAACAATCCAGTTTAACTTGATGTCTCCATAACTAGTTAATCACAAGGATAACATCATATGAGCCTAATGGGGCTACGTAAAGGTTCACCTCAGTGGAGAAACTTGGAAGTTCAACCTTAGCCTCAAACAAGCATTGCTCTACCCGAGGTTTGGTCTGATTTGCATATTCAACTGACCAAGTATTTGCCATGTATCCAACTTTTCTAGAAATTTTATTTAAAAATTTAGGGGAAACAAAACATTCTGTTGCACCAATATCTACCAAAACTGAAATTGAAAAACTAGATAAAATACTTGTAGTTTCAATAGGAGCAATTTGATATTCAGCTTGCCTATTATCTAGGGTTGCATGTATGTGTTACTGAAATGCTGCCTGCTAATAGGGTAAAGGATTTCCTCCTGGTTGAGTTCCCTGCGTCTTATTAGGACACTAGTTGGCATAATGATCACTGCCACATGTATAACACCCTCCCATGGGTCCTCGCCTTTCATGAGGCTTCCCAAAATTATCTCCATTTTTCTTGGAGTTATTATTGCCCTTCTTTTCACCCTTGGATTCATTTTGTTTTTTCTTGGACCCTTTATCACTCTTCCCAGTAAAGTTCTACTTTTTGCCCTTTTTTCTTAAAAGATTTTTTTGGATTGAGAATCTAGCACTAATTATATTCAAAGTATGGTGAAAATTACAGTCTTGTGGTTAAGAGCACCACATCAAAATTTTGTTGCCACTTCCATCAATCCAAAAAGATATCAGTTCTCTAATATATACAAACCAGTTTTGTCGACTATCAAAACTACAATATATACTAGAGAGAATAGTTTTTAACATCACACTATCAAAATAAACACAATTATAAGCAGGAATATCATCTACTATCCTTTGTATGATTCATTGTCTCAATTGAATTCAACTACTGCATTCTTATCATCTATCATGCTGTCTCTTTCTGGATTATCTTCATAATTTGTTAGATCTACAACTCTACTCTGATCAACTTCCATGTCTTCATCTATTACTCTGCTCATTTCTGCTTCCAGTGCCTCTTGTACTCCCTCATCATATTGATAGTACCACCCTTGGCTGTCATCCAGCTCAGTTCCAGTTCTTTCTTTCTCTACACTTACATGTTTAAATTCCCATCTTGCATAGTCATAGTATTCAATCTCATGGTCCCAAATATGAATTATGTTGTTACTTTTAGATGCTCCACTAGGAAATTTTCCATGATCGGCCTTATCTTTCAGCTGCTCTATGCAGAGGCTAAAGTTCTATCATGTGATTTCCCATTGTTTCTGAAGTTCACTCTTTTCTAATTCCTTCTACTTAAGTTGAGCATAAAGAACCTAGAATTATGTATATTCATTATAGAATCTTGGATCAAGCCTCCTCATCTCCTTAGCACAAAAATCTATCTCCTTAATGTCCTCTTTGTGTATGAATGTGCCAGTTTCCATCAGCTCTTTGAATTTATCAAAAGAAAGTTCAATGGAAACTGTAATCTGTTCAAAAAAATTGTAATACGTGAGACTAAGAAAAATCCCAATGAGAGATCTATCCCTGCCCTGGAACCTCTCTTCATTCCTTTTTTTCCAAAGGAACCACAATATTTCAATAGATAGAACTAACCAAAAGAGATTAGCATTAGATTTAAAACCATCAATGAAACCATATAATATTTCATTTCTATTTAAAACTTTAGTAGGACTCCACATTTGAATATTACCCATAAAGAAAGACCAGATCTCTTTAGCATATAAATAGTCAAAGAAGATGTGAAACACAGAGTCTACAACATTAGAAATGGGACATAATACATTGTCACATGCAGAACACAATTTGTTTAAGATCAGTAATCATTGGAAATAGGCTTTTTTTTGGCTCTAAGAGTTTTGACCAAAATAGTTTAAAGGATTTAACCAACACTTTATCACCCATGGTGTCACCCCAAGCTGCGAGGATGTGCTAGAATATACACTGGGAGTTGGATAGCATGTTATAGATCTGTTTTGGTTGCACATCAAGCAACCTGGACCCATCCCTCCATTTTACCTTTTCTATACACTCTTCTCCTTCTACAACAATTCTCAACTAGACTTTATTTAAAAAGGCTTTCTCAAGAGTAGAGAATGTTCTGAATTAGCTAGACGAAAGATGAAACTCGTTTTTGACTATAGACCAATTTTTGGGATCACCATCAAGAAAAAGATCTTGCAGGCAAACCAGGCCTCTGTTATTACACAATCTAGTAGAACAACCTTGTAGTAATGCAAGATATTTACCCTTGGCTTTACATTCCACCAAATAGACCTCTAGCCTGAAATTTTACCTTCACTAAGGTTAATAGCCTCTCTGCCATCTAAAATCCATTTAGCACATTCCCAAGATTTCCAAATGCTCCCAAACACAGTTGATCCCCCAGGTTTAGATCTGAAATCCCCAAATAAGACATCATGAAAATGGATTTTCCCCAATTCTTCTTGTTCTCTGGAGTAGCCACTTCAATATTCTTTCTGATTAAGATTTTCCAAGGCTCATCACCCTCCAATGATTTGACAATCCATTTTGTTGCCAGGGCATCACCCTGCATCTTCAAATCTTTGAGTCCAAGCCCCCCCATATCCTTACTAAGACAACACCACTCCCATTTCACTAAATGTTTCTTTCTATTTCCTTTTCCATTAGACCATAAAAACCTCCTAATCAGTTTATGAATAACCTCAAATTTATAGTTTGCAAAAAGCCACATTGAAGAATAAAAGATGGAATATGCAGAAAGAATTTTTTGGCAGACCTGCAGCCTGCCAGCTAGAGAGAGGTGCATTCTATCCTAGTTCATTAATTTCCTTTCAATTTTAGCAAACAACCAATCCCACATTTGTTTCAAGGAGGGGCAGATGGCAAAGGGGATCCCAAGAAACCTCACTTGCTTCGTTGGACCCCACACTACCATTTGTCAGAGTCTAACCAGTCTGGGGGAGAATGCTCCCAAGTTAAGAGTATAGATTTAGCAGAGGAGATTTTTACACCAGATGCTAAGCAGAAGACCTCCAGTCTCCTCTCTAAGCATTCCATTTCCTACTTATTTACTTTAGGAAAAAGAGTAGTGTCATCTGCAAATTGTACATTTAACAACCTTTCTCCATTGGGCAAAGAAATTCCTTCTAATCTGCCTTCTAAAAGATTTGTTCTTAAAATATAGTAAAGAGTTGCTGAGGCAATCACAAATAAGGAGGGGGCAAGCGGGCATCCTTGCTTGATGGATCTGCCCATGCTGAAGGGAGCAGATAGCTCACCATTGACTTCAACTTCAGCAGATGCATCTTGGAATAAAATTTTAACCATCTTGCAAAAACCCTTAGGAAACCCAATGGCTCTTAACATTTTCAAAATAAATGACCACTCCACCCTGTCATAAGCCTTCTCAAAATCTAGGAGAAGTATACCAACATTTTGATTGGTTTCATTTGCCCAATGAAGAGCTTCCCAACTTGTTATAATATTTTCTAAAATGTATCTACCTTTTATAAATCCTATTTGGGATGAGTTAATAATCTCTGGCAAAATTTCCCTCAGTCCTAAAGCCAATACCTTGGCTAATATTTTATAGGAAACATTCAATAATGTAATGGGTCTCCCGTTTTTAATATCAGATTTGTCTCCTCCCTTGGGTAAGAGCTTGATGATCCCTTTGTTAATCTCCTTGCCTAAGGTGCCTTTGCTTAAAGCCTCGTTATACAGCTCAAACAGATCATCTACTATCCAATCCAAATTAGCCTTATAGAACTCAACAGGTAGGCCATCAGTACCTGGGGATTTCCTATTGCTCATAGACCTGATAGCCAACACTATCTCCTCTTTTGTGAGATCTTTTTCCAAGATGAGCTTCATCTCAAATCTTATTTTCTTCTTGCAGATTCTGGAACAAAAGTCTTGAGCATCCCAACATTTAGGATGATTATCTTCAGCTTCAAACAATTTCTCATAAAACATTTTAAAATCTTCCAGAATTTCCCCCTATTGCTTCAGACTCTCACCATTGACCACTACCAATTCGATGTTTTCTTTAATATTTTTATGCTTTAGCAGGTTGAAAAAGTATTTTGTTCCTTTATCTCCCTCTTACATCCAATTTAGTTTTGCTCTAATTTTAGCCCCCTGAGCCTTTCTCACCTGACATCTTTTAAGCCTATGTTTAACCTTCACCAACTCCCCAATAAGAAGCTCATCCTTAGGATTGTCCTGAAGCTTCCCCTCAATATTGAGAAACTCTTCTTGCAACAATGATTCTTCTCTTTTCTTGTCCAAGGCATACTTTTCCCTACAATTTGGAAAATAGATTTGTAGGACTCAGACAATTTATTCTAGCATTCTTCCATTCCATCCTTCCTATAGAGGGATAAGCAAATACCCCTCAAAGTTTTGATGCCACACAAGTTGTCTTGATCCTTTAACAGATCACAATTCTATTTGAAAAGACTATTTTTAATTGATTTGACCACTGGCCTCCTATTTTTTATTAGAACCACAATCTTAATAGGATGATGATCAGATAAGGTATTGGGCATAACTTGAACTTTGTTTCCTTCTGCTCCATTCTGAACAAGAAAGGTATCTTTTTCTACATAAAATCTATCCAATCTGCTATATATTCTTTTATTGGCCTTTTGAAAGTTGGACCATGTGAACCAAATTGCCTTACTTTTCTTTTTTCCCCCCTCTAGGGGGTTAGCCAGCGTCAATGATTTTTTTAATTTTAGCCAAAAAAAAATTTCATTCCTTATCCACTCCAAGGGATTGCCCCCAATTTTATCTTCCTTCTTCTCTGTCAAGTTAAAGTCCCCTCCCACTATCCAGGGCACCTTAGGCAATTCCAGGGCCATCCAATTCCACAGTTCTGCTCTCTTAATGTATTCATTGGGGGCATAAACTCAGCAGATGCCCAGAAGCAAGCCCCCAACATCTAAGGTAATCCAAATACATCTACTACAAGGAGAATATCTCGAATCCTTGAGAAGATTCTCCCACTTCCTGCTTAATAAGATGGCATTGCCTCCTTTGCCCCTCTCATGCTTAGTGGAAAAAGCTAGGGAATCTTTCCATATAAATCTTAAGGTATTATCCAACAAAAACCCTATAGCTTTTACTTCTTGCAACATTAATATATCCATATCTTTAGTTTTATTGCAGAAGTCCCTAACAACATACTTCCTATCAGGAGATTCAAGGCCTCTAACATTCCAACTGAAGCAATAAATGCTTTTCATATGAGACTCAATTAGGTGCTTTTAGGGTTATCCCCTCTCCTGTTACTGTCAAAATATTTAGGGATAAGGTCATCCTTACTCTTTTTTCCTAGCTTTACAGTGCTATTGGTTTTGCTCATATTTTTCCTCTTTTTTCCTTCCTCTTCTGAGTTGTCTCCCCCATGAAGGTTAGACCTTTTATCAGGGGCAAAAGACACTTTCAAACTATCTTGCTTGGGAATTCCAGAATCTATTCCTTGGGGATCAATGGCCTTTTTGCCTTTCAGGAATTTTTCCTTCAAGCTATCTAGCAAATTCCTCTGATCCACAACCTCTCTGATCTTATTGAGGGCCAACTGCTGGGCATTTTTCCTACTGCTCACATTGATAAAACCATTGTCAGAATTATATCCTTGATTATTTTTATCTGTATCTTTGGGTTGCTCATCAACAGCAACACCCATGCTAGGCCCAGAAGGGGCAGGGAGCTGAGTATCTTCTATTTGAGATACTAAGGATGGATCCTCTTCCATCAGACTATCAATATCAGTTCCTCCCAAGGAGAAAGCACTAAGAGTATCATCTCGGGTGCTGTCTAAATTAGCATCTTGTTGGGTGTCACTATCCAACATCTCTCCATCCAAGGCCTCATTGACAGGAGGAATATTGGGATGAAGACTGTTATTTTTGTCAACATTTTGTTCCAAGCTATTGGCCAAGCCATTATTATTGAAATTGTTTAAAGGTTTAGAGGGGAAAGCACTAAGAGCTCTACTAATGTCTTCCGAACCCCCAGCAGGAGCATGGGAAGGCAATTTTTTGTCTTTATACTCAAAGCCCAGGTTATCTTTCTTCCCCTATCTATTTAAAATCGGGTAGTCTTTCCTTTGATGCCCATCATTTTTGCACAGGAAGCAAGAATTGAGGCCACCCAAACCCACAATTTCACATTGAGCAATCTTGTTTTCCCAATTTATTTCTAAAATATCTAAAATTTGAGACTCTGTGTTAAAGGCAACCAGTAACCTTGCATCAAGATGAGGGAGGGTAGATTTGGTTTCATCTATTTTAAGAACTCTTCCAAGTGGTTTAAGAATCTGGGGCAAGAAATTCCAGAATTGTACTAAACATTTTTCACCAACACCCATGTGGGTATCGAACATAATTCAATCTCTTTGTGTGTCATAACTGGAGACCAAGCAAAAGCTTTGAATAATGCCAGTCCAATGTTCCAAAAGTTTTTCTCAAGTGCCCTTTTCTACATATTATGATTCTTGAAAAAAATAACAAAAACCCCCGGTTGGATCATCCTACAAAAAGAATAGTGGATGCCTAGTTTTTTGCTCCAAACTAAAATTAACCAATTATAAAAAAAATTTCTTGAAGGTAGTTTATCAAGATTATTGCATGTAAAGAAGATAGCCACGTTTGTCAACCTAGCTTCCTCATTTTTCACAGCTTTAACCATATCATCATTAGGACATAAAGAGATTTTCCTTGGAAGGGCCAAGGACTCATCTTATCTCTGCACCACATCTTCATTTCCCTTCGCTACTTCTTTGGGAAATTCTTCGATTCCTCTGAAATCATCTCCAACTGTGAAGCTCGCATTTTCGGGCGGAGCCTCGACACTATCTGGATTGACAATTTCCTTGAAAGATTTTGTTTTATTTCTTATATTTTCATCCCCTCCGTCTGAATTGACATCCATCTTGCATTAACTCCCAACATTTAATTCTATTCCCTGCAGTACATTCCCCACTGACACAATCCCAATGACTACTTAGGGTGACACCAGGGTGATGCCACAAATGAGTGGGAATTGCCTTCTTACAAAAATATGAAAGGAAAAGAAGTTAAGAAAAAAAAAATACTGCAAGAAAAGACTATGCCACAAGAGAGAAAAACTAAGACAAGAGACATAAACTAAAATGAGATGAATTCCAATGAAAACACAAGAATATCGAAGAGGTTCCAGCATAGGGAGAGACCCCAAATAGGAAGAACACCAGGGCATAGAGAAACCCTCGTTCAACCTCTGGGCTCTCCCCCACAATTTTCCTCATAAATTGCATGTATTCATTATTCTTTTTCTTAAAAGATTGGGAGGATTGGGACCAATTATACTTTTTGCGGTTCCTTTCGTTGTAAGCAGACATAGATTTCAATTTTATTTCCTGTTTGATAGCTTTCTCATAAACCTAGTCCATTGAAGTGGGACCATGCACATCAAATTCACCCCCAATCTGGGTATTCAAACCCATAATAAACTTTCAGATGCAAAACCTCTCATCCTGCTGATATTGCAAAACATACTTGAGTAGGCGAGTGAACTTTTCCCAGTACCCTTCATAGTTAAATCACCCTGTCTCAAAATTTGAAAATCTATAAGATTTTGGTCATAATACAGCTAAGGCAACCATCTTTGCCTAAAGAGTTCCACAAACCTTTCCCAGGTTAGACTGGTGGATCTCAAGTTCAACTCCATTTTCTTATTCATCCACCAAGTGGATACTTCACTTGCCAATTGGTATGCTCCACATACCACTTTGGTGATTTCAGAATAATTTCTTATTTCAAAGTATTTTTCCATTTCTGTAAGCCATGCCTCTGCGGCATCTTCACTTACAGTCCCATGAAACTTGGGAGGTGTAACTTTTTTCATGTCTCTGGATAATTCCAAAGCCAAGTGGCTTCTTTTATCCTCTTCATGTCTTGCTTCAGAGTTATTCTCTTTGCATTCACTTTGGGTTGTATCCTCAAGACGTTCCTCTTCATCACCCTCATGATAGGCTTCTCTCCTGGGTCCATGTTGACCCTTGACCTCCTGCTCGAGAGTTCCAATTCTCGTTCTCATCTCATGGAGAATAGCAAGGATCTAGTCAAGTTTAGAGTCAGAATGGCCTAAAGGTTTCCCTTCTTCCTGGCTATCTCCCATAGTGGTTCTTGTCTGAACCGTGTTGCAATCTACTTCTCTTGAAGTTTGCAGATTAATCATTCAATTAGTTTTTCATACTATTGAATCCATTCTCATTCATGCAATCTTAACAAGAAATGAAAGATTTGCCAAAATTCAAAATTGCATTATAGTTTCCACGGATTACATATAATCCATCAATTGTTACAATTTTCTTTTACATCTTGCAACTGCAAGTCACTTTCAGATAGGGATATCTTCCCAAGTTTTTCCTCATCCTTGAGGTTTACCAAATCAAACTTAAGAGGTGGACGTACTCACAAGTACTCATCCACAACCTCCCAGGTAACTACAGGATCCATAAGATCACTTTCCAAGATTGGTTCTTTAGGTTCAGAGGGTTTCACTGATTCATTTTTAGAGATAGGAGCAGTAGCCCTAACCGCTTTCTCCTTCTCCTGCTTGATGCATTTAATAGCATTAGTGAAAGTTTCGTCATCAGCCAACCATGCACCTCTCAAGCAACCAAATTGTTCAAGGCTTTTCATTCTTGAGGCTCACTCCCTCATAGCCTTAAGGTAATGTCCATTTCCCGTTACCCACTTCCTAGGTGTCATTTTTATTACTACCATTCTTGCATAAGAACATCCAAACATTAGCAATTGTTAATGTCGGAGGAAAATTTTATGTAGTGAGCTAATAGGTCCATGTATTGAACAAGATAGCTTTGATACCATATGTAACATGCCAATTCTCATTATCAAAAATTAACCAACTTAATTACCATTAAGTACAAGGTCATGATTAACATAATCATAGTTAAGCAAAGTAATAATCAATATCATAAGAAAAAATCAATATGCATATCTTTTTGGATATTTCAAAACTGAAATTTATAGTAGTTTCTAAGATAACAAATCAATGAATCCTTTCACTATACATTTACAAAGTTTTGCTCATAGCATTAATGATAAGTTTACACATAATGTTTGAGTGCCAAGTCACATATAAGAATGTACTGAATCTAGAACTTTGACATCTACCTTCATAAGTCTTGGCTTGTCTTCTGCTTGGGAAGGAGAGCATCACTTGAGTGCTTTTCCTCCAACCATAGACAGGTGCTCCCCCACACAACTTCCTTCCTGGAAGCGGCCCTACCATTCATGAAGGGAATAGATATAAGGAACTGTATTCAACAAAAAATTGAATAGAATAAAAGACAAGCAATAAATTGATGACCTTTTTACCCAAACTCAGTTGAATACCTTGAATGATCGATGTAGAAGCTCAGATGTTGATTGCACACAATTGTAGCATAACATTGATGAGAGATGATGGTTCGACAGAGTATGAATGCTCAAAACTTAGAAAGATGATATGTCAAATGGCTTGGAAGTGGGGGTATTTATAGATTTTCAGGGATGAGGAGAAGAAGATAAGGATAAGATTTGATAGGATTTGATTTTTCAGATAAGGTAGGGAAAAAGATAAAAGGATTTGTTTTTGTGTTTTAAATCCTCATAAATCTTCGAAAAGAATGGGATAAAAGAAAGCAGAGTCTTTTTAGGATTTTATTAATTAAATAAATATTTAATTTATTTAATTAATTTTCGATTGTGGAAAGAATTAAATAAATATTTAATTATAGGAAAAAGGATAAATGACTAATTAAATAATTAAAAATAATTATTTAATTAGAGAGGATTAATGGTCATGAATAATTAAATAAATAATTAAAATTTATTTAATTATAGAAGATAGGATAAATGGATAGAAAGGGAAAAATGAAAATTAGTTAAATAAATAAGATTTATTTAACTAGTTAGGTGAATGATACAGGTACCTAGGTCAAAACGTCCTAGTGACAAGGTGTTGGACATTTTTAGGTGTCTACAGGAACCATTAGGTTTGCCATCTAAGTATCTAGTGTTGTGTCCTTCATAATACTTCGTAGTCATACAACTATAGATCCACTCTAACTATGTATGACACTACTGGAAGCATTATGCCATCTAGAGCACAAAGAACCAACTAATGCATGTAGAGACAGATGCATTACTTTGGCCAAAGATTTATATACATAAATGTTTCTCAATGAACGTAGTCGAATGTTCACACACCTTGACTCAACTTAGAAGCTGTCTCATCCTACAATGCTTATAATTGAAAGTGGATTTTTGTCAGGTGTTGTTGCTGTAAGTGTCGTGGTAAACATGCATGCAAGATGTGGAAGCAAGAAAGGGCGCAAGCTCATAGAATATTGCGAGTGCAACATATATTCAAAATGGGTTAGTTAAAAAGGCTTGGAAATTTTTGGACCAACTTGCCAACGTCCTTCCTACTTGTGCCAAATAGGGTAAGCTCATCTATCAGGCATAACGGTTGGGGAGTTTGTCAAATGTTGTAGTTGAAAGTGCCCTGGTAGACATGTATGCCAATTGTGGAAGCATAGATAGATGCATATGAACTGCTTGACAAGCGCCCCAAAGAGACATCATCTCATGGAATGCAATGATTTCAAGATGCGCACAAGATGGATTTGCTGAAAAAGCTTTTAAATTTAAGTAGATGCAATTGGTAGTGTAAGGTCAAATTCCACAACCTTGCCAGCATCCTCCATGCCTGTACCAAAATGGGAGCTTTCGAAACAGGGTATGGACATCCATCAAAGCAAAACGGAAGATGGCTTTTTGTCAGAAAATATGGTTAGAACGCTCTGGTAGACATGTATGCAATAGGTGGGAGGATAGACAAATGCATATGAACTGCTTGACAGAATTGCCTCAAAGAAATGTCATCTCATATAATGCAATGAACACAGGGTAGGCACAGAACGAATTGTTGAAAGGTTTTAGAAAATTTTAAGCAAATGCAACTAAAATGGGGACTTTCGTACCTGTTAAGAAATGGTATTTACCTATCTCTGCTCTGCTCTTTTCTACCGCACGGTGCCTCTTTTTCTTGTGGTGCCCTCCCCAACTGATAGACACTTATTTCTTCCTTCCCAGCTGCGATCTCTCTCCACTCCCCTTCTTTCATTCCATTCTTGAATGTTTTTACCTGTTGCTATCATGGTATGCCTCCTACAGAGGTAGGCAACCTCTTAAATCAAGTAGGTGACCCCTAGAATGATCGGCAACCCCTATTGTTGGTTCTCCATTTGTGATTGCAACACATCTTCCTTGATGCATAGTCGTCTCTTCCATTTCATTTCTCTTTTTTTTTGAATTACATACCTACCTCATTTAAACCTCTGCTTAGTTCTTAAATGCTGTCATAGATCACTGACTAGAAGTGACTGCATATGTTTCTTTGCCCTTACGCCTAGATTTCTGCATATTCTTGTTGTTTTGAAGTGTGGTGCACGCCGACCCCTACTCCTTGCCTTGTCTCTCACGTAATATAGGTAGACTAGATGTCTAAAATCTTGATAAAATATTTTATTGACCTTTCCTTGGCCCTTACGTTTCATCCTCTAAAGTAAACCACTTCATATTCTATTTAAAAATAGGGTCGTGACATCTTTGGGTAAACAAAAGTTGTTAAGACATAATAATAAGACCATGAGACTTCTTGTTACTTCATGTTTGGGTGAAATCATGAGGATTTCAGCACCAGAAGTTGTCTATAGTGACAACACATTGAAAGAGGTATTTTCGCTGATGGTGGATAGTTTCCAGGGTCTAGGTGACATCACATGTTTTCACTTTCCTAGAAGAGTTGAGATACTTGAAATTTTTGCAAAGGTCCGATTGCATGCTATCATGTTGGATTTGGGATTGAATGTATTGATCAACATGATGTTTCTCCATTTCTTTGTCGTGGTTAGAAAGGAACATGATGATGTTGTTGTTGCATCCATGTACGCCATCATGAGTCTGATTATTGAAGAGAGTGATGTTGTGCCACAATTGCCTCTATCTATTCTTCTGGCCAACAGAAAGAAGGATGACCATGTCAAAAGAGACTTAGCTAGAAGAGTGATTGTTAAGTGTAAGAAGGAGCTAAGACCTTTCCTAGATAAGGAAGAGCTGGTGGATGAAGAAGAATTCATGGCAGAACATTCAAATGAAGAAGGATCACTTGATCATGATTTGCATTGTAGCCCTAAAGAAGATGAAGACACAAGTTTGTTTCAGCCCTATGAGGAGACAATTGAAGAAGGTCTATCTATTGAAGGTACAGATGAAGAGCAATTAAAGATTGAAGGAGATACCACATTGGAGTTTGTCAAACTAGCCACGTCAGACAGCTACATGAGGATTTGAGTTCTTGTGATGTTCATAGCATTGTTTCATCACCTCTACAATATTTCAATTCAAAATCAAGTTTTGGTTTGGGTATCCTTGAGTGGGATATTGCTCATACCTACATGAATAGTTTAGAGGATTCCATATGTGGTGAACAAAGGGAAGTGGATAGTATCGATTTAACATTGCAAGGCACAAAGGATCAATTGGTGGTTGAGGAGGATATAGTGGTGCATATTCATTCTGGATTAGTCATGGTAGAAGGCCTTGTTGGAGAAAACTCTACTCACTACTTTGGTGGTAACCCCTTGATGGAATATAATGGTCTAGTATTTACACATGGGTATCATGAAGAAGAGGCCATGGAGGAAACTGATTGGGAGGAGTATGTTTTCATGGACCAATAAAAAAATGCATTTCAAGATGATGATTCAGAGGCATGTAATTTGAAGGATTAGCTGAAAGTCACAGAAGATATGATTGTTGCACCCTAGTACATTGTGATGACACTCACAAGATCATTGAAGATCTCTACTAGAAGGTTTGGTTGGAGAAAATATAGAAATGCATGGATGGTGAATTTTCTCTCATAGATCTACAAGTAATCAAAGAAGCCACAGTATAGATGAAATCAAATTCTTGCATTTACTGTCAGATAGGGATCACATTTTCAAGATTGTTGGAGTGTATGCTAATGCTTTGAAAAGGAAGGAGGATATAGTTAATAAGCTCACCTTGGAGCTTAGGTATACTAAAGAAGTTTTAGAGAATATGCAAATGACTTTTGAAGAAGCAGAAAGTCAGTTTTATGTGGTCGAACAATCCAGGAAGGAAAAGAATGAGAAATTGGTCGAAGAAATCAAACAGGTGATTGAAGACCTTGACATCATTCAAGAGGAGTTTGATCTAGCATATATTTTCAATAAATTAGAATATGGAAGTTTTGATTAGAAGGAAGGTTGGATTGAGCATGAGGATAATGATAGCCTTCAGATTGTTGATAACCCATTATTTGAGATGGACCTTGAAACAACTTTTGATAATCCACTCTTTGAGTGAGATAGTAGAGTACCTCTTGACTTTGATAATACATGAGAGGTGTACTATTGTGGTGTTGTGTTTGATGGAATAGAGGCTATTAATGTAGAAGTTTGAGGCATCATTAGATACACTCTAGGTGAAGTTCACATGGAAATCAGAGTAGCGCAACATCGACATGGTGAAGTTTCTTTTGGGATAAGTATCTATGCAAGAAACTATATTTGTGGGCTATTGGTGATGAATGATGATGGAAGAATCATACCATGGAAGGTCATCTCTTTCTGCAATCATCTCATGAGTTCACTTGAACTTTTGTAAGTGGATTGGAGGGAGATTCTAAGAAGATTTCAGAATTCTTCTATGTTGATAAGTTTTTGGAGGATGTTTTTAGCCACTTGTGTTAGAGATGCATAATTGATTTGGGCTTTGATCATTCATGGGGCACTTGGAGAGTTTGCTTGTATTGATGACTTCTTGGCAGAATTTGTAGCTGCCATATTTTAGAGAATTTTGATGGTGACACTTGCCTTTTGTCGACATGCACTTGGGAGAATGGAATTGCAACAGAACTATGACTCTCGGTATGGAGGCATTGCCATAATGATTGAAATTGAGTCACTAATGTTTGTGTTGCATCTCGACTATGATGAAGGGTTTGGAAGTGAGCATGATGGCATTGATGCTTTAGCCCTAGCTTATGGAGTACTTCCTTATACATTGATACGAGATTAGTTTTGTGTTGTCAACACTTTGGGATTCCAATTCTTCATGTTTGCAGGCTGTGATGATAGGGTGATTTGGAATCCAGGTGGTGACAGGCTTGACACTTGGTATCTTGATGCGTTGCTTCACAACTCACAGAGCATGGATGATGTTTTTGACAGTGTAGAGCAGTGGAAGTTTGAAGACATGTGGTTGTGTTTTAGAGTTTACCTTCTTCATATTCTTCTTGGAAGTTGTAGTCACAAGTTGAGATTTTGTGTGAACACAGGACATTCAATTGGATGGAGATACGTGTCCTTTGACAATGTGTTGCAGGATGCAGGTTTGTCATTGCTCGAGGACAAGCAATCTCAGGAAGGGAGGACTATAATGTCCCCATTTTTGGCGTGATCACCAGACATGGAATTAAGTTAGCCTATCATCATTTCCATAGGCTAATTCATCAAAACTAGGGAATATTCTAACTGAGCTAAGGTTTGAAAAATATAATAATGTTGTTCAGAGGCTTTGAAAATAGAATGTTGGCTTAGCTAGTTAACCAGAAAGATGGGACATTTGAATTAATGTAATTCTTACATTAATTATCAAGGAGAGTGATTTTTGATTAGGCAAATCATTGGATGATTTGTGGAATAAAATAATAATAATAATATTTTATAATTTCAACGCCCAACTTGGAGAAGTTAAAATTAAATAATAATAAATTATTATTATTTAATTGTGAGCGACCAAAATTGGAGGTAAATAATAATATTTTATTATGCCTAGGAGCACTCATCTTGGAGATTTGAAAATATAAAGTATTGGATCTTTGAAGTGTGGTGCTCACTTTGGAGTTCTCAACAAATGAATAAAATATTAATATTTGAAGTTGATGCTCATCATTAGAAGGAGAAATTCAAATAAAATAATAAAATAATGCATTGGATTTGAGGCGCCTTCCTTGGAGAAATCAATAACGAAGGTGTTTTCAAAATAAAGGAGGGAAATTGGAATTCAAATCTTTAATTTGAATTGGTGGAGATCCAAGTATAAGTAAAGCGTGAAGGAGCTCATTTTGGCATCATGAATCTTTTGGCAACTTTTCGCATTCATGCTTAGCTATTGCTTTGCTCGATCTTCCAAGGATGAAAACCCTTGTGGAGTTGTGTGTTGGACGAAAACCCAATCACACTTGGAGGTGAATTCGTACGGAGATCACATTTGCACTTCATTGGAGATTCGAAGGATTGTTTGAGCTTCACTGATTCATCATTCGAGTTTTGGTCGGAGACCATTGTTGGTGATTTGAAGGTTGATGATCAGTGCATATCATTTGAAGACCTTAGGTTGAAGGTTTCATTGTGAAGATCCATTACAACTTGAATGCATTGTTGATTTACCCTTGAGCGTCGATTTCAAAGGAGGAATATATCTTGGTTGAGCGTCGATTTGTAGTGGAATGAGTTGCTAGTGGATCGCCATAGTTGAAGGTGTTCGTGGTTTGTTGACAACATACTATTGACAGATTTGAATACGCAGTCTGCATAATTCCATTGAGCGCATCATTTGAAGGATTCTTCGTCACCGATCCTTGGCACAAGAGAAGTGTTTGGCAGCAGATGTACTTCAGACATACACTCATAGCAGCAGTGACATCATTGGGATTTCAGTGCATCTATAGGATCAACGCTCTATAAGGAGTTCACTACCACTTGAATCATTGGGCATTTTAGAGTAGTTCGTCATTGTTTGGACTGCACTTGATCATTAGATCTACCCTGTCATCACTAGAGACCGATCTGCATCATCATCCAGTGACCGATTTGCATTCCTTGACATCATTTGGTCTGATTTCCTTTGACAACGATCAACTACAGAGATATCAGCACTCTTGGATAGCCATCAAATCAAATTGCTACATCAGGCTTGGTACTCAACTTTGCATTGTAATTGAACACCAATTGGTATGTCAACATTCATCATTTACATGTGATTTGTAGCAGCAGTTTGGTATTTGTATTTGGCTATGATAAAGCCCTCTATTTTGATGTAATTGAAGACTTGAACAAATTGAATTCATGACAACAGTGATCTAATTGAGTTCATCATTATCATCTAGATCTTTATGTGTAATGCATGATCTAATTCATTTCAAAATAGTTAGATGTATGTTTTGGCATATGCTTCTCTATATTTCATGTTTTTGAAGATAAATTGAAGGTGCAAACAAGAAAATCAGAAATTCTGTCCTAGGGTTTGATTTTTGAAATTGCAAGATTCAGAAAATTGTATGTAAACCTAGAACGAGACATTACATTTAATCTACCATCTTTAACCAATCATCTTTTCTCAATGGTTGTATGGACTCCCTAAGGGTGGATTCATATCACAAGACTTAGGAAATAGATGCTTCTTCTAAGAGAAATGTGGATTCTTGGTTTTGCTTTTATTTGAATCTAATTCAAGATCAACACCCGACTAATTATATTGCAAGTTGTAGGAACTTCTTTCCAAAGATGTTCATATGTGTAAGTTTGATGGAAAGGATCCAACAAAGTGGCTCCACCAAGTGGAGTGTTTCTTTGATCTTCATCAAGTTCCATGTCAACTAAAGGTCACAATGGAATCATTGTATTTAGTAACAAGATCAATTCATTTGTTATTATTCACTATGTGGTTAGAAGAAAAGAAGGGATGTGTTATCACATAATCTATATTTCAGGAGGAACTTGCAATACAATATGAAAATAGCCTAATGGATAACTACTTTAGTTTTCTTGCCAAATTAAAGCAAACAGGTATAGTCAAGGACTACTTAACAATTTACGAACTTATCTTTAAGAGTTGAGCATGTTATAGGAGAAATTTTGATTGAGCTATATCTAGGGGGACTAAAGGACCACATCAAATATGAGGTACACATGTTCAATCCAACTTATGTCTCTCAGTCCATTATTATGGAAAGGAAGGTAGAAGAAAAAATTGACCACTAGGAGATAAGCATTTACTAGCATCAAAGATCTTAACACCCCATCACTAACTTTCCCTCAACCTACCAAGTTGATGCCAATAGGAGATAAGCATTTACTAGCATCAAAAATCTTAATACCCCATCACCAACTTTCCCTCAACCTACAAATTTAAGGAAAAGGGAAAAAAGTTTATGTTTCAACTATGACAATAAATATAGTACTATAAGGGACACAAGTGTGTAGATAATAAACTTTTTTATATTGGAGTGACAAAAGATGAAGAATATAGAGAGACAAAAAAGGCATTGGAGGAATCATTCAAAGACCCTGTTGGTACCCAAATTTGCCACCCCTAAAAACTATGCCTAATCATATCTATAGCCAAATGTTAGGTCATTCTTGTCACATCAATGTCAACTATGTTATCTTTCTTGTCAAAGTGGTTAATTCCTTAGATGTTGGTCCATCTCAAGGTCTACTAATGATGTATCAGGTTGCTCGTCACAAAGATTATCAAGATATGAATCCTGAAGGAGGTTTCAACGCCAACACCAACAAAAGAAAGAAAAAGTGAAGTTCAAAGAAAGACTATATTGGTAGATACCAGACACATGCAGGAAGGACTAAAGCTAAGACGATCTTCTTTGGCACATTGAGACAAAATCATATAAACGAGGATCGTCTTCTAAGAATAAATTTGTCACTTTGGAGGGTCCAATGTTTAAGACAAGAAGTTTTAGTGAATTCTAGAGATAAGACTTTTTGTTCTAGAAAGTTTCTATTTTTAGAAAAAAGTTACTTTTTGCTTTGTCGCTATGTCCCGGATTGGGGAGATAAGCACAAAAAGCACAACTTTCTATTTTTAGAAAGTTATTTTTTTGCTTTTTCTATGAAAAGCAATAGATGGCAATGATATAAGGTCAATAGTACATATTCAAGATTCATTGGGTGAAAATAGTTTTAGGAGGCAATAAAATTCATGAAAAACTTGTTGAAGTCAGAGGTTTTATGGTTTAGTGTTTGAGAACAACAAAATAGAGCAATTTTAACGAAAGCTTAAAAGTTTCTACAAAATATTTTGAAAACCCATCAAAAAGCACTCCAAGCATCCATGCCTTGTTCATTTTTGGTGTCACATTTTAAAATGTTAAACTTTTGGCATCCAAGTCATCAATTTCCCAATTTTGGATTCCATCAAGGAAAATACCCAATGAGCATCGATTTGGCATTAAGTGGTCCAAATCCCCAATTTGGCATCAATTAGGGAAAATCCCCAATGAACACCAAAATAAAAGTAACTCAAAATTGATGTCCACATAAGCAAATCCCCGATGAGAATCATAAAAAATAAAAAGAATACAAACAATTGGGTGCCTAAGTTCTTCTCGATGCCAAAATGACATGTTTTTCTTACCAAAATGTAGATAGAAATAAAGGAAAACTAGTGCCTGAGTTAGTATATGCACTCAAGTGAGGATTGAAAGGAAAATGAAGTGCAATAAAGGAGAAAAATTGATGAATCCAAGCCCTTCATTAAAAATGATGCCCAAGCCAAGATTGAGGATCAATTAAAGAAAATTAAAGAGAAAATTAGAAGATCAAAGCCCTTAATTCAAATGGATGCTCAAGATGAGAAGAAAAAATGGAATGAAAGTAATATTTTATAGTATTTCCAGAGGATGAGGATAGAATTGCTTTCAAAGTGATTATTTTTATTATTTTTTAAGCTTCAAGAAGCTGTAGCTAGAAGGTTATAAACGTGTCATTTACACATACAATGTAATGAGAGTTGATGTCAGACTTATGCTTAGAAATTTTTTGTTTAAGTTCAAAGTTAGATTAAATTGTTTAAAGTGTTTTTCTATAAAGAATACAAATTCCAAGGGGTTGAGCTTAATTGGTTAAAGCATTGAGTTCTCATTATGGAGACCTAAGTTCAAATCCTAAAAGGGACATCTAATAAGTGGATTTCTAAGTTTTGACTCTTGGTCTTCCATTGTTGGGTGTTGATGTGGTTTCTAAATAAGTGGATTTCTAAGTTGTGACTCTTGGTCTTCCATAATTGATTTATAGTGTGGTTGCTCAAAAGGATCTTGTATTGGTCTCATGGTTGTGCTTGCAAGAGCTTGTATTAGTCTCATGTTGATGCTCAGTTGAAGCTTGCTTATGTTGCAAAGATTTCCATTCAAGTCCAATATCAAGTGTTGTAATCATTCAAGGAAGAATCCAATTAATAAGATCTGTGTTAACTTTGTGTGACATTAGTGTTCGAACCCATGAAGCGGCTTTAAGTGTTTTGTGATAATTAATTATCTTCATCCATTCTTCTTCTAGGTGTTTTATTTCCATGTGTTATGTTTTCTTCAAGATCAAAATAATTGTTGATACAACTCCAAATATCTCTATTTTAATATTTGGATAGTATTTTTGTTTACATTTTAGCTATCATAAATTGAGAAAATTCATTGGTGAGAGTAGGAGTTCTTTAAAGTCTCATGATCTAGCCTCTGAGATAAAAAATAAATAGGTCAAGTTTGTTTATTTATTTTATCTTTATGCAAAACCCCAAAGAATAAATTTTATAGTGTTCATATCAGGAGGCTTGGTTTTTATTTTAGATTTTAGAGTAGATTAAATCAAGGAGCTTCCCCTATGAATTTGTAGAGAGGATTTCCTCATCCACTTTTCTATTTTGCGTTGTCATGAGTGAATAATTAAAACACCAATAGCTTTTGGTACCAATCATCGGGCATGTGTTTCTAAAGTTTATTAATCTCACATTCATGAATCTCAAAATCCTTCAAGATCTAGATTTGTAACTCGACTTATATTGGATTGAATAGGATCAAGAAGATATTCTAGACAGCTCAAGGTGTTATGCATTTGATCAAAAGAAGAGTCTCACTCATTGGAGAGTTGTTGTTGCCATATTTGGCAAAAAAGAACAAAAAACTTACCTTATAGCGGGAAGACCCATCTTACCTCCTCTTGTGTGGAATTGATCAATCTTGACTTTACACAAGGGGAAGAAGGAAAGTAGATCCTAAAAAATTTGCCTTCCTAGATATTTAACAAGCATCATCAAGCAAAATATCTCTTCCATCCTTCCCTAAACTTGTTGAAGTGAAGGACAATTTTTATTTCCATCCAAGACAAGAACACCAAAGCAATAGTATTAAAGAACATGATTTGATGCCATTCTAGCATAGCCATGAGGATGCATCAAGGTTTTGGACTACTTTTACATCAATTTTTACCAGTTACCAACAATTTCATTCATCTCACAAGTGCTCCCCTAACTCCTACAACAAGTTCAATTTGCCAAATTGTTGCTACAACAACTGTACCTACAAATTATCACTGCTACAATGAAAGAACTCTTACCAAATCATTGCTATAGTGACTACCTATAAATTATAATTACTATAGTGATAGTACCCTTGTCAAATCATCTATATACTGACTGCACCTAAAAATTATTCTTTTCTAGGCTATTGTAGTGACATACACATACAAAATCATTACTTTTTAGACTATACTAGCAATTCCATACCTTCAAAATCATTAATTCTTGGAGAAATAACAACTTTACAATGGGAGATAGTAGTAATAATCCACATGAAGTCCTAGCCCATGTGATTTTCCATGGGGAAACAACATTGGACCTCTAAAATTCCAAGCATGACACAATTTTCCACATGAATCCAAGAAGGGTTTTCCCAAATTCCATGGTAATAATACTCAACATTTAGATGAACATATTTTAGCCTTCACCACAATTTGCAATATTCTAGGATTCTCTCATGAAGATGTAGTTGTCTTCCTTTTCATCAAAGCTTTAATTGGAGGTGGAGAAAAATGGTTTCATCATCTTCCAACAAGTTGCATTACTAATTGGGATCTTATGATAAAAAAAAATTATGACCCATTTAAAACTAGCAGAAGATGGTCACATGTTATTTTCACAATTATCCAATTCAAATAAAGAATTCAATGAACCCATGCATGAATCCATTGCTTGTTTCAATCAGATCATGGGAAGAATTAATGTAATATTGAATACTTCTCCTCATATCCTTTTGAGTTGTTTTATCAACACTTTACCTTTAAGGCTAGCCTTCTTTATTAAAATAGGAAAAGTGGATGAGCTAGAAGAAGCCAAAACTCAAGAAATCAAGCTCAAAGACAACATGATCAGCAAAAGTGAAATAAAAAAAGATACCATCATGCCCATGGTTCCAAGCCTTGCTAAGCCTTTGTTACATAAACTGATGATTTATATGACCAACATATCAAAAAAAGTTTCAACTAAAAGGTTCAATACAATATTTTTAGGGGTAACATCAAAGGGATAACATGAACAATTTTTGCTCATTCCATGAGACAAGTAATCATGACACTCAAAGTTGTCTAGAGATCAAACATTTTTTTCTCATTCCATGAGACAAGTAATCGCGATGCTCAAAGTTGTCTAGAGATATACCGCGTGATACAACTTTTGTCAACCTCCAAATCAAATTATCAAAGGTTTTTAGGTAACCTTCAACATCTTTTACATGACCTTGATAGTGACTCTATGACAAATTATATTTAGGATAGACCAGTTTGTGATAGAAAAGTAAACACATTCAATGATTTTGTATGTTCATGCAATCAAGTGGTTGTGAAATAACAAGTATTAAAAGAAGAGAAAATATGTGAGGATATTCATGGGAGTAGCCACCAATCATGAATTGTTTTCAAGAAAGTGCATATCATTTTTTTATCGACGAGGATAAAATCTCCCAAGCATCCATAGAACATGGTGAGGATCCACTAATTTTCATAGAGCAAGAAGACATTTATTGTGTCAATGATGGAGAAGCATCAAAGGAATTCCACTCTTCTTTTGAGGAATTATTCAGACAACCTACACAAGACAAAGTTAATGAAAAGGTCATGGCTCCAAGTTCATAAATTTCTATGAGCATTCAAGAAAATCGCGAGTTACAAATAGAACAAGCAAGGTATATTCTTTGTAGGGACAATGGATGTTCAAAATCAGATAATAGATTAGATTTGGAATTGGAAGGTTCATTGCCAATCTTAGAGATTTTCTTACAACACCTCAAGAGTGGGTCTTTAGTAAAAGAGACTATGAAACTCTTGATGAAGTTTGACTCTTCTTTGCCTTTGTCTTTGATATCTTTACATAGTAAAATGGAAGAACTAGGAGTTGAGCATTCAATGGTTAGAGATGAGTTGAAGCAATGTATGGATTTCAGAAAAGGAGGAAATGCTACCAAAGGTCTATGTTACCACTCAAACCTCCTTGATGGATAGCATCTACGCAATTAATTTTAAGGAAGTTGATGGGTTCTCCCACATGAATATATTCTTTGAAATAAATGGTCATGATGAGGCTAAAGAAGTCCAATTTGCACATGATCTACCTTCAGGTGAAGAAGTTTTGCAAAGTTTAATGGAATTTTTTCTACAACATATTCATTATAAGGATGGCCCACTATTTGAAGAAGAAACAAAATTAGAAGGTTAGAACCCTACTCCTCTTGTGCTTGAATAAGATGGATGGGAAGGTTCACTACTAAAAGATGATATGTTTCTAGAACAAGTATATCTCTACAATGATCTAATGCTTGAAGGTTCAAATGTAGATGTGTTATCAAATAATTATTCAATAGATGAAAATGCAATCCATGGCAAGTACATAATACACAATTGATACTAATTAGGAATTTGGAGAATTAAACATAGGGTACAAGTGTATTTTTCCAACTTCTTCAACCTTTCCCAAAAATGATGTTTTGATTGAGTTTAGTGTTTAGTATACAACAATGTTGACAAATAGATTTGTCACTATGATGTTTCACTAAACACAACATGACTTTCCCAATGGGTAGTGACAAATGCTTGCTATAGCTAGAGAAATCACTATTAGATTGTTGATTTTCCTATGTGTTTAAGACATGCAACTCCTTTGTATGATGGGGTTTTTATATTTTGTGTACTTTTAACCAAAATGTTTAAAAGGAACACAAAAATGGGAAATAGAAAGGGAACACAGAGAAACCCTAGATAGGCTCACATGAGACACTATGTAAGATCCCTTAGACGAAAGAGAGAAGAATGAAGGTAAAAAGAAGAAATAATATGCAACAACTAACAAAGACACAAAGTTCTTTAGTTTGTGCGTACATAGACAAGAGAAAGAATTTCTAATAGGTTACCCTTTCAATGTAAAAGGAAAATACGAGGAATCAATTACACATTAAACATATGAATAACCTGTAATATAAATAAAGAATATAATGATACAATTTGATAAGTATGCTTCTAATTCCTTCAAAATTAGAGCACAAACTCTTGTGTTCCATTTCCTATATAGTCGAATGTGCAAGAGAAATATGAAGAAACAATTACAAGTTAAACATACAAAGAACATGCAACCAATGAAGAATATAATGGCACAAAGTTCATAAATATTCTTCAAATTTCTTTGAAATTCAAAGCACAATCTTCTTCAATTTCTCTGTAGTATCTATTTTGAGAGGAAAAATCCCTTTATAATTGAAATTATCTCATATATAGTTTCCCTTCTCCTAACCAACTTATAACTACTTTATAACTAGTTTTAAAATAATAAACCTATTTTATATTTTAAATTTCACTTTTAAGTCATAAAAATGACTTAAGTTACAATCTTGAAAAAGTGCAAATTTGAGCAAATAGAACATGAAGAAAAAGGAAACTCCATGTCACTTGTATAGAGGAAAAAGAAGATTTATCTCCTTCAGAACTTTGGTCCTTTGGTGTTACCACTAGATGTTGTTGTTGGTGGTGGTGAGGGGATTTTAGTTTATAGATCTTGAATTGACAAAAAGTTGGAGCCATTACTTTTCTCTTGGAAATGATAATGTTCACTATATGAATCCTTCGTATCCTTAAAAAATCATTTGTTTGCTCACTTTTTTTGAGGAATCTAGAAAGATCCATGTGACTTTCAACAATTTTAGATGCAAATATTATTCATCTTCTTCATAGCCTCAAGATTGAAAACTTCTTATTGAACAATTCCTCCATGATCATTTTCTAAAAACTCTTCTTAATTTTAACTAGATCTATAAGTTCAAACTCATCCTCTTTCAATATTCAAAGTAGATTACTCAAAATAAGATCAAATCTCATAAATTTGATTTGTCTAATGATATTAAAAATGTTTTGGAGAAAAAAAACATGATTAAACTATTATGAGAATCAACAAGATGATGATTAGGTGAAGCACTGGCCTGAAGACCAAGGATACTATCAAGTACTGAATCTTTATCAAGGGTCAAGCCTTCAAAAAGATGTACTACATGATCATCGTGTTCTACTTGCAATCCTTTGCTTGGCATGTCTTGTTCAAGCTTTTGACTATTGTGCTTAGCATCTAAAACAAATATTTGAACTTGAATATTATACAAGTGTTCAGATTGGATGTCATTGCATTTCCTATTAGTAACTTTCCACTGAACCTAGATTTAGGATCTCTATTAATAGCCTTGAGTTATTTTCCCAAGAGTCTATAGGGGTATTTAATTCCTAATGTTTTTTCTATAATACCACTCATGAAGGTTCATGTTTGTATTTGTGAATCACAAATCTCATAGCACATTTTAAAAGTGCTAGTTTTGTGCTTGTCATGTCCCCGCTTACATCAAGAATAATACAAGGTTGATTGGGGTACAATTTCTAGATGTGATGTAGAGGCAAATTGGATGGGAGAAGATAGACAAACTAGACAAGATTCTACTACACCTACAAGCCCAAAATCAAAGATCTTTATGCAAAAGTGGGAACAGCAGAATAAAACTCATGGTTCATCATGGAAAGGTTAATTTGGGGTGCTAGAAGACTCATTCCATCCATTGGTTAAGGCAGACCACACTCAGGACCAACACTTCCTTCATAAACCCCCAAAATGGCTAATAGCCCTAAAAACAGAGAACAACCCTAATAACTTTTTACACAGACCTTCAAAAACAAATATCAGACAATTGAAAGATACCCAATATAGTTCCCTATCACGTACCCAAGAATGGGTTTGGGTTGTTTTGGAAGGTATGTCTCAACCAATAGCCCCTCCTAGTGTTTTAGTGCCTCAATTAGGCCTAGTTTGTGAAGCAACTACCCCTAAATTCACACACAGAACCCAATAAATGGTTTGAGCACTTAGAAAACATGCCAAAACAAGAGATTTTGTGGGTTTTACTCTCCTACTCTCTGCTGTTCCCAAAAATGCATCTATGGTTCCTTATTATGCCTCTTAGAAATACCCTAACACATGAAGATGTTAGGTTTTATCAATGAAAACTCCTCCTCCTTAGATATCTTGCCAAAAACTCATCAAAACATACTAATACATATCTATTCCAACCAATTCCACTGATCAAAGTGAATCAAATCAGTGGAATGGTCCAAAAATGCATAATTCTTGCCAAAACCCTAGATAAGGGTTTCTAAAAACAGTTTTCAGAAAAATGAGTATTACTCCACTATAGAATTGTTTCAAAATGCCAAACTAGATGTAAATGGAAGTAAACTCACTCTATTTTCATGCCACTATCATAATTCCTCACAACCTGGCCGTACAGACACAGGGTACGAACTGCAATAGGGTAATTATACAGAAAATGCAAAAATTCTGAGTTTTGATTATTATTTCTCCTTCAAACGACTTCTTCAAGACTTCTACAAGATTCCTCTTCCAAGTCCAAGGCATTAGCAATCATATACAATGGTTTGAGAGGCAGTTTTTGCACGTTGGAGGGTGCATAACTATTCTTCTATGAGCGAACTACCTGTTAGTTTTAAAATAACACTTACTAATCACTGTTGTAACTGTCCTAATTAGGACTGCAACGAGTTGTTTGCGATTAATGAAGCCTTCAAAACATTTGTTAACCTTTGACACAAATTGACATGTCTTCCTAACACTTTGACATGCCTTTTGCAAGGCCTACAACATGCAAAGTATGACTGTCCTACATGCCTTAACAAAGGCTTACAATCATGAAGACTGCCTCAACAATATGAGGGTAGATATTTGGACATAGTCCTTATTAAAATCAAGTAGATGGTCTACTAGGACCTTATTAGAGACAAAAATGAACATCAAAATAAACATGAAGTTGAATGCCTCATGGAGGCCACCTTGTGTTAGGTGCTCCTGCACCAAGATGTATCAAAACTTTGAGGACTTACAATATTTTTTGTTCTTTTATTTTTCTCATTATACAACCATTGTATAGTAGAAAACAAGGTCGTTAGATGTACAAGCACATTAAACTTCTTGCAATCTTCTAATTATGGAATTGTAGAAAATTTAGGAAATATTACTAATTACACATTTTTTAAATCATTTTATTTTCTTCAAGTCCCCTGCTTTGTTCCAAGTAGCCATTTTAAGCATAGGCCATGGAATCTAGAGTTACACCTTGTCTCCACTTTAATATTTTGTATCCATGCCTACCAAAGCAACTATAACTACAATATATAATTACTTCCACTATCCCTTACATTTTGATGGAAGGTAATACTCTATTCTAGGATGCATAAGCATGGGAAATGTTGGTAAAATTGATTCCAGGTCATGTAAATATTGCCACAAGTCATTGAAATTAGATGTTGTTGGAAAGAAATGGGAAGGAACCAGTCTGAAGATTTGGTCTTCAGTTAAATCTCTAAAGTTAGTTTATACCCCAGTCATACAGTGAGAGAATTCTAGGTAAACATTAAGGAATAGTACTATGTGGTACTACATAATTCATATACAAGCATTCATAAGTTACACAAACATATCATAACCCTTATATCTCCTTTATATATATTAATAATCAATGGTTAATTACACATTCATACCGGTAGGTCCTAGTTTCTTCCCTTTACATATCCTTACTCTTATCTCACTGTTCTACTACTCTTCTTACATTTCAGTCCTATTCTTGTACTCACACACACACAAACATTCTTAAGGTTAGGAGAAATGGGGGAGATTCAGTTTTCTCTTTGTAGACTGTGATCTGTGCATCAGCAACATGAACTTGACCTTTGTCTCTAGGTTTGGGGGAACATATTTATTCTGAGATTCTTTGGTCTGGACATTGCTAGGGATTCTTTCCTTTGGTGAAGGTTCCTCTAAGGACTTGAGGAAATCTCTTTTAATGACCTGGGTTTTAAGAAATTTAGATAATGACAAACTTATTTTCATTTTCTTAATTTCCTTAGCTAAGTAATTAACCAAATTATCTGATTTAGATAGTTTGGACATACCTCTAGTTGTGGCTGAGAGTAAAGCGAAATGTTGTTGACTCACCTTCAGACGTGAAGGATTGTTACTTGATGTCACATCTGGAGGTGTATTGAAGTTATTTGGGGGAATAGAACTTGTCAGTGGTCCTAACAACTGATTATTATTGTTGTTTCTCATGTTGTAGTTGTGACCTCTCTGAAACTATTGGAAAGCATGGATCTTGTCCACTTCTTGTTCTGGCTTGTTATCACCTTTGAAAGGGAAGGTATAAGCTTCCAGGGCTAGGGCCGACTCTTCACATGCGAGAGTGTAATTTTCATGAAATGTGTTCATCCTCTCCTCTGGGAACATGAAACTTTCAAGCATCATAGCCGACTCATATCCAAGAGGAACAATCTCATTCCCTTCTGGAAAGTTTGGTTCTATTTCAGTGTTGTGCACTTCTACTTGGAAGATACTTGCAACAATCTTGAATTGTGGACAATTTTGTTCAACATGTGTATTGGTGTTATGTATCCAACACCAATTGTTCAATGTAGCTTTGGCTAAGTTAACTCTAGTTGTCTGCTTTGGCTCTAGAGGAACTAGATTATCTAGAGGTGAAGGAATACTTCCATTATTTGTCCTGGTGTTCTAGACTGTTGGAGGTCTCAATGCATTGTATCCTCTAATTTGTTGACTTTGATTATTACTTTGAGCATAAAAATTATGATTCCTCAATTGAGTTACCTCAGTCATCAACCTTTTCAATTGATCTATGATTTCTCTTATATCTTTCTTCTCCTCCTAAACCTTAGCTACTATGTTATCTTGAGCAGCAAGAAAGAAAGAGTTATTGTTTCTGCTCAGTTGAACTTCGGTGAATGTCGGTCTAGGATGTAGTGCCATTTGATTGTTCCCTTGTGGTTGAAAAGTATTAATAGGTGGAATCAGTAAAGGATTTAGCAAGGGAGCATGATTCATCAGGGATCCATTTATCTGCTGCATTTGATTAGGTACAACGAGACGTCCTACACTTTGCAAAGGACCATATCCTACTTTTAGTATTCACCTTTACCGCCTTTACATATGCATTGGATAAAGATGTAATGGTAGGAACCATCCTTCTCACAAACACTATGGTTAAAGGATCTAGTGTATAATAGTAAACCAACAAGGGTGTGAGTTCAATGGTGTTGTAAGGAGTCGTTAACCTTGAATAGGCCTTTTGGAACTGGTCATTGAAGGTTGTGATGAATTCACCTCCTTTTTTAATCTTAGCAAATTGATGATACATCATTGCTGGATCAACTGGAACTCTGAATCTAGCCTTGAAACCTTGTTCCATCAATTGCCAAGACGTAATTGAATTCTATGGCAAATTCACATACCAAAAATATGCTTCTTCTCCAAGAGTGTACATGAATAATCAACAAACGACATCTTCATGCTAGATTCTTTCTATAAAGCAAGCTTCCTTAAAGGTCCTAAGGTGATCCTCAACATCTTTATGAAAATGATATTTAGGACACAACTTGTCCAGATTCTTAGGCATGTCATTGTATGCAATAAAGCTAATAGGTAACTCGACGTTAAAGAATGCCATATAAACTTGTATTGGAACTACTGGGATAATAGGGATAGGATGTCTTGGCTATGCACTAACTGAGTGAGCTCTTTGCCTCACGTTAGGCATCTCACCTAAAGGACCACTTGATTTGGACCTTGTGATAGGCTGATGAGCCAACTCAAGAGATTAGGATGAACTTCAAAGTTTAGGACTAGATCTTTTCAAAGTAACATCTAGATGGTCAAATACCAAGGATATTTGCAGTTAACTTGCTAAATATGTGGAGTGTCAATAGAATCTTTAGGGAGTAACTAACTCAAGTTCAGGATCGGGCCCTCCTTCTAGCATCAATTTGCTGATGTGGTTTTAATTCATTCTCACACAGATAAAATTTTACACAATAAACTCTTATCTATCTTGAAAGGCTTCAAGATCCCTACAGATTTGAAGTCCCAAGTCTCTGGTTGTCAAGTCTTGATTGCCTAGTCTTCACTTAGGGTTTATTGTGTTTTGTTGTTTCCATTTTGGGGCCTTACGTGATCAAGATTGATCTTTATTTTGATCTAGTAAAACTTCACAAAATAACATGCATGTCTTACACAATTTGCACATATCTTTAACAACTTATGTCAAATTCATCAATGGATAATTAAAATTTGAATAAATTGTTATGACTTGGACATAAATTTGATTAGTTCTTCTAAATTATCCTTAATTAACTAATATTTGGACAATTCCTCTCACTTCACTTAAAGATCTTCTTTAAAGCATGAAATTCATTTCTATTTATGGTTATTTCCTTTGGATTTATCATTATTTTGCAAATAGTTATGATGATCTGTAGAAATAGAAGATAAAAGATAGGGTTGAGAAAGAGAAGTTCTAAGAAAATTAAGCTTTTAGTGATTCCACACACATATCCAAACACTTTCATGAATTGAAGTTAATCTAGTTATACTTCATCAGTTGTTCCATAGCTACGTATAACAGATGCAAATCTTCAATAGAAAATCGATGACAGTAAGAAATCATTCAAATGCACTCCAAAAGGACGCAACAATTTGACATTCCATACCAGAAATTGACCAAACAATTACTTAGATTTTATGATTAAACTGTAATCTGCTTCTTCAAATTCATTATATGCACAAAGATATACAAATATCTTCACTGAGCGAGAAAGAACCATGAGGTAAGTCAAGAAGTTGCAAAAGAAATACCATCTTAATGCTTAGAAATTTTCACCAATTTAATCTCCCCTATTTACAAATGATCTGGATCCTTTTATAAGACAAGGATCCAGAATCAGTTACAATGAGCAATGGTCAAGATTCCACCTCAAATATCCATGGTCACAAAACAAAGCACATGATTGCTAGTTGGAAATCGAGGATGGATGAAAACAAGCACCCAGTATATTCCTTAGCATCTTCTAAGTGTATCTTCTAGAATATTCCCATTGGACCTATTGCTACCTGCATTACCAATCATCTAGATATCCTTCTTGATATGCATCCTTCGTACCAATATCCCACTACTACAAAGACCATCACTAGGATATTGGACTCCTTTGTATTCGATCTTGTATCCTCCTCGACTAGCATGCCTCTAGATTCCAGAGTCTTAAACTAATCATATGCTGCAATTGTTTTCTCTATATTAGCTTTGTCAAAATTTTAGGCATTGAACTTGGCATACTCTTGCATCTGGAGTTGCTCACCCAATGATATCTATTTGTTAGTTTGGATATCTAACTTCCATTTATACACCTTTATCTTGGTTGACAAGTCCATGACCTCATCAATAGTGTTTTATGAGAAGTACCCAACTAGATCTTTCAACATTGGCTCATACTTGGCCTTGAACACTCCAATAGAGGCTTGTTCTTCATATGTCTCCTTCTCATTTACCATGTTTCCAAGGACCTCCAAAATTTTCATCTATCAGTTAAAAGGTCATGTGCCTTGGTGCTGATGTCCATATATTTGTGTTTGCACCCTTTTAATACCTCAACCTCAAACTTCAGGTCCTTCATCTGGATGGAGATTTTTGGCATGGTGTGCATCATCATGATGTTTTGGCTCAATACCACTTTATCTTACAACTTACATATTGCCATTAGCTTACCAAGATCCTAATCATTCTAATCTAATCTTATAGCACACTTCATATTCAAGTTGCCTGCTCTACTCTCAATGAATGCTAGGGTGTCCCAGTTCGATAATGCAGTTTAGATTACTTCCTCCCCATCCTTTAGGAACTTGTAGAACCAACCCTTCATGACTTGTACCCAATTCTTCTTTGCAGCCAGATCACTTATTTGGTCCTATGTCACCAACACTAGATTGGCTGGGACTTCTATTATTGATACCCCTGGAGTGAATAACCCTTTGATAAAACCTTCAAGCTGGGCAATGCACCCTTTCAGATCCTACTTCTTCAGCTTATCTTAACTGATTTTAGCTGCTGTAGCTTCAACACTGCCCATGAGCTCATCAATTTTCTACTCTGTAGTTGCATGTCCTAGATCAAGGGTGGTGATTTGATATTTATCCATGGTGATTTCACCCTTGGACTTGTCTAGCATAGGCATAGCCAATTGGGTTGTCCTATGTCTTGTTGCATCCCTTTTAATAGCAGATATAGCCCTTGCCTTCCCTTTGGGCTTTATTCCTTCAATTGAAACAATGATTTAAATTCAAAAAGAATTAAATTGATGGGAGGACCATTTACATCTAAAGCAAACCACTCTGGGATATTGGATGTAGGTCCTTCTTAATAAGATTGTTCAATGGGAACATCTGTAACTACTAACTCTGTCCCTTTATATGGTCCTATCTCCTGATGAGAAGTATCCTGCAGAGGAACTTCCTGTTGTGACAGAGCTTCTTGCTATTGAGCTTCCTGATGTGGACCCGGTGTGTCTACCTCCATAGGTTGGTCTTCATCCTTCCTTTCCTTGGGATGCGATTCTTCAATTTCTCAGTCCTTTTGACCTTCGTCAAGTGACAATGTTTGCTGCGCTTCCTTGTCCTCATCTTTCACTAATTGCTCTTCAGCCTGTTTCATATCCCCTTCTTTAGACACATCTTGAAGAACTTCCCTTTGATCCTTTGGAAGGGTAGTATCTGTTGGTTTTTCTTCTGAATCAGCATTAGGGTTTGCCAGTTCTAATGCACAGGCAGATTCAACCAACTGAATACAGGAGGTTGCGTGAGCTCCTCCCCTTCACTTCTAGTTTTGTCGCACCAAGGGGGGTTTCCCTACTTGATAAAAGTATAACCTTGACTAGCTCAATGACAGAAGGATTTAACTTGACATCAACAGGCATAATACTCTCATGTATGGACCAAGATTTGTGTAACAAATCACAAGGTTGGCAACATTCTTGGACATGATGTCTGGTTGGGTATGAGAGCATGCAAGGATCCTAATCCTAATCCTACAACTAACAGATGGAAGGATGAGATGGTTTGAAATGGTGTTTGGAGTTATGGGACTTTCCTAGACCCATTGAACAGACAGATTCCCAAACCAGTGCCTTATCTGGGCAGCAGAGTCATATCTAAGACTGTAAATGTCTCCCCATGACAACATAAATTCATATCTAGAGGACCTAAGAATAATGCTACTGCCTAACAACAACATGTCCAAGAAAGAGTATCATTAATGATCATACTTAACAGATCCTATGATGCAATCTATTTCCCTTTGTATCTGATCAAAAGCCTATTTAACCACTCCTTGAGCAGACGCAATAAATCAGACACACAGTATGCACATACTGAAAAACTTGGAAGCCCTTGACAACCTTGTTTGAAAGGAAAACAAATGACATACAGGAGACAATCAGAAACAATACACACACAGGTGTTTTTCATTTAAAATCAATCTGCATAGAAGGCCATCACAGAGAAAATCATCATTTACAAGCCAAGATAGA
This sequence comes from Cunninghamia lanceolata, assembly GCA_027924645.1. Classification (NCBI taxonomy): domain Eukaryota; kingdom Viridiplantae; phylum Streptophyta; class Pinopsida; order Cupressales; family Cupressaceae; genus Cunninghamia; species Cunninghamia lanceolata. Next base: position 8,414,354 of record BSBN01000445.1, read on the forward strand.
TTAGTACACCAGACTAAGGACCGAGTCTGTAGCAAAAAATGCCTTTCAAAATGTGAACACCTTATGTTTAGAGTCAGAGCAGAAAGCCCAAAAACATCCAACCTCTAAAAAGTAACACAGCCAAAACCATTTATACAGAACCGTGTACATTCAGCAATTAATTACATGGCCAGAAGTCAAAAATTCGCCAGATACATTCCTTCCATTTGAAAATGGCCCTCACAGATTAAATGCGACAGACAGGGGGAATCTCAAGCTTTACGCCGCCATCTAAAAGTCTTCATCCACGATCAGGCAGCTTCACCGTTTGTACCATCACCCATACCCCTGCACTATCGCCATTGATGGCTCAACAACCCGCAACCACCCAGAAGACTGTCACAGCGATCAAAATGGAGCTTCCCGCCAAAAGGTGCTTCCTGAGGTTTCAAATGTGTAGGGAAATTAATCCCACATGCATAGTGCGGAAACCCCTCTATCACTTTAAGAACATCGTCACACGCACACTAAGTGTCGAGCATTTTGCTGTGCTCGACACACGACCCTTCGCCCACAGCCCATCGGCCAAACATATACCATCGGCCTGCTCCACAGATCTCCTGTCGACCACAGTGGTCTCGCCGATCGCAACATCTCCACAAGTCACCAACATCCCCATCGGCCAGAGGAGAACCATCGGCCAGCTCCACAAATCTCCTGCCGACCCAAAGGTTATGCCGACGCCTATTTCACATTCCTTGTCTGTTGGTGAGACCAAAACCATCGGCGAGCAACAAAATACCTACGCCGATGTCAAAGGTTACGCTGATGGCCATCCAAAACATTGCCAAGTCGTTCCCTCGGCGAGACATTACCCATCGGAGCAACGAGAAACTCCCTGGCCGACCACACTGCTCACCCCGATACACACATCCTCTGTCGGCGAGACCCTCAACCGTCGGCCAAGCAGAAACATCCTCTGCTGATGATACCATTCACACCGATGACCACTCCATGCTCCCCTGTCGGTGTGACCTACGCCGATGACACCGTTGTCGGCCAAACACTTTCCATCGGCGGACCCTCCAACGGCTAGCCCGACAGCCAAAGTCTTCCCGATGCTCACCTTCGCATCCCTCCATCGGCGAGACCTACGCCGATGACATCACATCGGCCAAGCCTCCCACCGTCGGCACAATTCAAAATACCTAGGCCGACAATACAACTCTCGCCGATGAACCATAGCTTCATCCCTCCGTCGGCCAAACACACGCCGATGATTCTTCATCGGCCAAGCTCCTCACATCGGCAGATCGAAACAATGCTAGCCCGATACACCAAATCTTGCTGATAAACACCTGACTTACCCCCATCGGCTTGACCAACACCGTCAGTGGAAACACAATCTTCGCAGCCGATAGGCAAAAGTCTTGGCGATATACAAAGAACACACCATGCTATTGATACGATCGCCAAGACACAAGTAAACTTATGCCGATGGGCAAAACATGATGACCCCTTCCTCAAGAAAGATGATGTGGATGCTGCAAAACACTGAAGGGGTGCCAACACTTAAAATTTTTTGGATTTTAGGGAAGGTGCCTGCATGAAAAATTGCTAAATCAACTGACAGTCAATTCAAGCACCAACAGTATCCTCACCCAACTTCTCCATATCAATTTGTTGAGATGGACCTACCACTTCTTGTGCCATGGTAGCCATGCTTGGAACATCCTATTGGTTTATTGGCACATTTGGAGATCTTGACATTTCAGTGTCAGAAATTACCTCTACCTTTAGACCTTGAGTTTTAGTTACTTCTAGAGCACTTATCTCCTTCACCTCGACATATATTTGGTGAGGTTCTTTTGGTTGCGATGCCTGATGTGTTAGCAAGGTGGAGACTGGATCATTTGTCATGTCATTTGTGACTTCATCATCAGTTAGGTCCATGACCTAAATTAAGTGCAGATGGAATTCCTCAACCCTTGCTTGTTGTTGTGCCTTTTCTTCCTCAGCTATTTCCTATTTAACCTGAATAATTTGTTGTACTATTTGGCCATGAGGAAGCTCCACCACTTCTCCCCCAGTTTGAATTTGGTATGACGCCACCTATTGTGCTAAATGAGCTTGTATCGTAGCTTGGGGTGACGATAACTCTGCCTGAGGTTGTCGGGCGATGTAAACATGCATTCCATTGGAGTAGATCCTGATGCCTTGACTTGTGTATTGGTAGGTTTTGGGATATCACCCCTCATAGTTGTTGTCGGCATCCTTCTCCTTTGCTTAGGGATTTCTACCCCTCCTAATATGTTTGTAGCATGGCACTCCTCTAGAGCTTCGACTGCAATTGGGATAGTTGGCACTGGCTGCCCCCTTAGAGGTGAGAGCCTTGTGGAAATACTTATGCCTTCTATAGTTAGAGGCTCACTTGATGTAGATGTTACCTCTTGTGCTAATTTGGCCTCAATAACTCTCCTCTTTACAATGAGGAAGTCATCATAATTCGCATCCATCCTATCTTTCCTCTTCCTCTTCTTGTTGTATGTCAGTCTCACCCCCTTGACCTTTAGCTCATTTATCTTCTGATCTATCCATCATTGGATGGTAGCCATGGCATTCTTTGATATGACATCAATTGATGTCTCTTCTGGTTTGGTCCAATTTGGGAGAGTTAAAGTCTCCTTATAGATTTGCTTGTTATCATAGTCTAGGTCTAGGATTTGACCATCATCAGACTTTACTTGTGGAGGAACCTGTGGATATCCTAGGGTCCTTATCTACTTGAGGGTGAGCCTTTGGTATCCCCTCTTCCTTGCATACTCCTCATTGTTGCAATCAACCCAATAGTCCTCCAGATGAGGTACATGCTGCAATTTCTTGCTCACATATTTCTCCATGTGGTTATAAGGATCAAATGCTCACTTGAGAGGGAAAGGCTGTAAGTGGAGAATTTGAAGCATGACCTTTGATAGGTTGGAGTCTTTAAACTCCACAAACCTGTACCAACTAACATCTAATGGGAACTTGATGGTCCCTTGCCCATGCTTTTGAAGATAAGCTTCATATAATGGGATGACCCGTCTTTCCATTTCCAAGAGCAAAACCCTATCTGCTGGATATATTGGCAACATGAAGGGATGTCCCTAAAACCCTTCCATTATGATATATGTGAAAGTCAGGAACTGGATAAACCAGGACCCATGTTCAATGATTACCCCTTGGACATCTCTTGATATTCACTTGGCTCTGTCCCCTTCAATGAGCTAAACTAGCCACATCAAGAAATAGTCATTGACTCTCCTGTAATGCGCTATTGATAGGTTTCTCTCTAGCTGGGGATAATATTACCACACCAGTTGATCTCTTTGTTTGTTTCCAAGCTTTTGTGCAGTGTGTAATTCATCAAATTGTGATCTGTATCTACAAGAATAAACCACATTTGAGGTCATGAAGAACCTCCACTTCTTCTTCTTCCAGCCGACCATCCCATTGTGCAAGGAGTCACTGAGCAATTATGCCCAGTGCACCACATCTCCATCATCCTTTACGAACTAGATGAGGCTGAACATCTACAACTCTAGGGATCTAGAGTCCTCCTTCCAAGCCATTGAATTCAATAGAGTGATCATATATTGCACTTTAGGATTGAAGTCAAATCTGTATAAGTTTTACGACATCTTTGAAACTGCCTTCGGCTTGGTTGTTGGATCCATTCATGATGTATGCTTTATCTTGTGACATCTAGCAATATTAGAGTTGTACTATGTTGACAACATGTTTAGATCTATTTTGAACACGTCTTGGCTCCTCGAAAGTTTGAAAGTTTCTACAATGCCCTTGGGCGAGAAATTTGCATAAATCCAGCCTTGGTGTTCTACCCTCTGGCTAATAGTATTATACTTCTGTGTGCAATCTATCACCAACCCCATGGCATCCATTGCATAAGGAAACCCTGCAACATTGTACATACCACTATATACAATGTTTTTCAGTGTCACCTCATCTACATGAGCTTGGATCCTTGCTCTTAAGGCTTCTAAGTCCACATTTCCACAGTGGGTATCTGATGCTTTCCCAAACTTGATCCATACCCCACCAGGTGCAAGACCCATTGGTTTCTTGAATTCATAGTCACATTGCTTTTTTCGTTTCATCATTTTGTCCTACATGATGGCAAACATGCGTAATTAGTTTCTACATAGGGGTTTAGGGTTTGAAATCTTACTTGATTTCACAACATAATATGAAGTTTACTTATGGTAAAATGAATCTATGAATTTACCCAAAGTAAATAAGATTAACCTCTTGTAAAATAAGTTACTGTAGTCACCAACAAGGGAGAATTTTTCATATATGTACCTAGCAACCGGGGAATCGCCTTTATTATTCTACAAGGAAGATGTATGTTTACCATTGTGTTTCATTCACTTAGCTTCTTGATTCGCCTTATGCTTTCTGCAAATTCACTTCGAATTAAATCTCTAAAAATTCACTCTTTTATCTCTTAAGAAAGCTTTGTGATTGAAAATAAATCAAAAATTGCCTTTTATATTTCCTTAAATTTGCAAAGGATGGAAATGCATTGAATGTTCACTGTAGTTGGTGAACAATTACTATTCAGGAGTAGGAGAAAGTGACAACTGGATAAGTTTGCATTTTAAATTTAAATTCTAACAAAAAAATCAATTTGTGGTATGGGAATTAAATGCACAAGGCCAGATAGACATCTGGATCTCAAATATCCTATTCAAAATGTCTAGGGGAAATGTCCATTAGAAATGTCTGTTTGACTTTGACCAAAGTCAGGTTAGTGGATCTTCATATCTTTCCATGAAGGTCATGACATTTAGAAATGTCTGATGCAAAATGCCTAGTTGAAACATCAATAGACTATGGGTAAGTGCACAACTTATATTGCTTTGGATATGATGTGGATGTGGACATGGATATGGATATTATGAAATGTCCAGTGTAAAATTTCCAATCCAATGGAATTTCTTCAGGTCAGGATAACTTTGACAGCTTGCGCTGGATATGGATCTTTGGATAGGACCAGATATATACTTGTTTGGTCTTGTTGGGTCAAAATACCCTTTCCAGTAGAAATGTATGGTACTAGTGAGGATAAATTTGATGGTTTCAACAAGATCTGGACATGGATATTGTGGACACGCTAAGGCCTGATTAGGTTGGATGATGAGTGAGCTATATGTAATTTTGTGTTTGGGTCTGGGTGTTCTCATGAAGGATTTGGAACCCAATATGGATACAGGACATGACATGAATGTTACACAAATGCCCATGTCTTGTTGATCGAAATGCCTAGTTGATCGAATGTCTAATGGGCATAACTTGTTCATTTTAACAAATTTTCACAAGGTTCAAGAGGCAATCCTGGCTAAAATTTTGTCCTCTATCCATTCGTGACCTTTGCAAGGGATACTTTGCAACTTAAAATATGACTTGAATTTTAGGCTCTAAGTGATATGATATTTTACCATTACCACCCAAGTGGACAACAAAAGAACCAACAAAGCAAAAAGTTGGGTCCTCATTTTTCCAAGACAAAATGGGGTGTGTTGTGAGACTACACAATAGGTAGGTACCGTTACTGAAATAGGCCTTACCTATTGTTGATTTTTCACAATAGTACCTATAATAACTAGTATTGGTTCAACATTTAGATATATAAAAATAAGTAATGAAAACAAAATGATGAACATACCATAGATCTGTGAGTTTGCCTAGTTGTTGGCTTTTGTCAAGGAGACCTGTAGGGATGAAAGAATGCAAAATGAGAGCATGAAAGATGCATAAAAAAACTACTCTAAAATGCATAAAACAAACTAAGCTAAGAGAGGAGAAGAATATATTCTCCTTTTATTACAAATTTTGAAGAACATATTTGATTTTTGATGTTTTACAATTTTTTAAAGATTTTTCGATTTTTCTATTTTTTATGGTTTTTGTGGAGATTTTACAAAGGTTTGATTTGATAGTCCTTGAGGTTTTTAAAGAACCTATATTTATTGAAGATTTACACCCTTTCCCCCTTGCATGGGGAGACTTGTGCACTTGATTACACAGTTTTGCTCTTTTTGACTTGTTGGAGGAGTGACTTGTGCTCAGACATTGTTTTACACTTATTGTCACAAGACCTAATTGGATGAGATATATACATGGCTTTATTTGACATCTTGTACTTCACTTTCCCTCTTGTGCATATGGTTGGCCAAAGATTTTATTTTGCTTATGAGAATGCATACCTAAGATGATCACATATGGATGATGTAATTTGTTTTTATCTTTTTCTGATATGAATGACATGCGCTGTCTTTGGATGTGATTCAAAAATATGAAATGCAAAGTAATATGTCCTAAGTTATATGAATGCCCTGATGTTATGACATGTTTTATTGCTTTTTATTTTCTATGATAGCATGTATGCAGGTGGAACAAACAATGTGACTGCTCTTAAGTATGATTTTTGACCTAGGGGATTGCAAGTTAACTTGGTATAAAGAGACTTATTGATCTTTGGTATGGGATTAGGGAATCAATTGGGGAAGATGAGGAGATGGAGTGTTTCTAAATTTTGAGCTTTGCTAGAGGTTGTGTTGGGTGAATATTTTGTCGTCAACTCACTAAAGACAAAATGGTTATATCAACCTCAGTGTGATGAGATAAATCTCTCCTCTCATCAAGGGGAGGCTCCCTCTGATTGCAAGTTATTCCAAACTAATAACTGGTAAAACTTATTTACACTAAGAACTATATTTGGGATGATTCCATTCCATCATATTCTCTTTTTTCAGAATATATGTTTACACTTTATGATAATGATTTCAAAAAAACTAATACTATGCAAAGAACTATAAATTACCACAAACCCACGGAAACACAAAGTCTTCTGTTGCTTCTTTCACCAACTAAAAATAAAATGATTTGGAGTAAAGTGCAGCCCAAAGTCTTCACCTATACACCAAGATTAGATAAATAGATCAAAGATAACAACTTGTAACACAAAGTCTTCAAGTTATTTCTCATTCACGAACACAACACAATTCTCACAAATGATTTGATAGCTCACAGTCTATTAAAATTAGATTTAGAATACTCCTTAATCACTTGAAATAAACCCTCACACTTCAATTACTTATCAAAGATAATATGATAGCAAAGACGTAGAACAATTCTATCATAAAACAAATTACTCCAAGACAAAGATTGGAATTGAACTTGCTCTCTTGTATTGATAAATATTTGAAAATTGATTTTTACAAATAAGCACAAAGTCTTGACTTGCTTTTCAATTCGGCAGAGTTTTCTTGAAATAGATAAAAGATAAATGATTACAAAGAGGCCCCCTTTATTTATAGGGTGAGGCCGAGAGATAATCTAGGAAAAAGCTAACTACTTTGACTTATTCAACAAAATAGTCCCTATTGACTTAGGACTTCCTTTGTTCACACGTGTAATTACATCTTTGAAAAGTACATGTGGAAATGTCCAAAACTAAATACAAAGTACCAAATTTACTAAGGCACGAACATCTGAATTAACTTTCACCCCCATCCTTCTTGAGAAAATCTTCATACATTGTGAACATTGTTTGCATCTCAAGACTGTCAGGACCAACAGTGTTCTTGGAAATGACTCGGGCTTTGGTTATTGCATCTTTCACTGTAGTAGTTGCTTTCTCATGACTTATCAATTTAGCCTTCAGATTATCCAAGGTCAATTGATTGTCTAGTAGATTATCTAGAGAAGCGACTGAAAAAGCTTTCTCTTCAAAATCTCTCTAAATCATACTTTTGAATTCCTGGACCATTTCCTCAGCTAAAAGAAAATGATGATCATCACCTGTTAGTTTGCATGGAAGTTCCTCCAACTTATGAAGAAGATCAACATCACTATCCACACTGAGCTCCCCCTCACTTTGCAAATCTTTGATCAAATCTTTCAACACATTGCTACGATGAATCAATGACTCCTTGGTTTCTACATATGATTCATGGTTTGAAATGATGCTGATTGATACCAAGGTTTTCACCTTCATCTTCTTCATGTTGGTCCATTTCTAAAGACTTGCATCCAAATACTCAATCTCCAAAGACAAAGCATCAACCAAGTCATTTAATTCAGTTATTACCTTCTCCATTTTATTTTTCTTTTCAACTATACTTGTTAGGAGAAGTTTCGCTTTTGCATGCATTCTCTCAAGATAGTCTCCAACTACTCTTCCCCTGGCATGAACCTTTTTAGCTTTTTGGATGACAGGAACCTCCATAGTGATTGCCTCAGGTTCCACTGATTTAGAAGACAAAGTGATCTTTCGTATTACTGCAGCCAACTGCTTCGCTCTCGCCTTGTACTGATCCTTCATCTCTCTCTCACAATCAAATTTCATAATCAAAGAATTGAGAGTTGATTGCACATCGGCCTTAGCACTTTCATGAGTGATTTTCCCTAGCTCAATCCTAGAGATTGAATAATCATTCATGTTGAAATCCTCAATGGTTGCATCTGGTGGAGGTTGAGCAATTTATACACACTTATGACCTTTATCTTCCAGTAGCCGAGAGAGAGTCTTAGGCTTCTTCTTGGTCTTTGTCTTGATAGGTGCTAGCTTCTCAAAATCAAAGTCATCTGGAGAGATGGATTGTTTTTTTCTCTTCAGAGTATATGATAAGAGCCACAAAGGAAGCACTGATAAACTAGCACCTGGATTAGAATCCATTACTTGCACAAAAGGAGTTGCACCCACACTAGTTGTAGTAATTATTGGAGAAGTGTTTGTAAAGACGACATCTAGCACATTAACATTGGTAGCCTCTTCAATACTTGAAACAAATTGGTCCAAAATTGTTTGATCACCAATATCATAAGAAGGAGAAGACAAACTTGGTAAAGATCCTGAAGAACCAAAAACAACATCAAAGGCAGCCTTAGGACTTTAAAAAATTGTCCTAGAAGAAGATGGTATAGAAGACCCAGAAGATGGTATGATAATAGGAGTAACTAGAGTACTAGAAACAACATGCATTGAATCTGAAATAGGTAAGGTAGGCAAAGGAGAAGAAGCTCGAGGTTCTTGTGTCATGTCCTTTTGAGGAGACATGGTTGGTTTCTCTAGCTATTCCTGTTCGTCTTCTTTTTCTGCTTCATGTTCATCCTCTGTTTCCTCTAAAGACTTTTCTTTAGTATCCATCTCCTCAGAAATAGGCTCTTCAGTTGCATGTTCATTTGTTTCCATTTCTTCTCCACTTGGCTCTTCCTCAGTCACTTTAGCCTTTCCTACTTTTGATACAAACTTTATTTTAGGCTTAGGAGCCTTGGAAGAGCTTAGTGCATCACTCTTATTTTTCGTTCTTATTTCTACCTTTCTACCTATTTGCTCTAGAGTTTCCTCCTCTGAGCCAGTGATAAAATCCTTCAACTAAATCCCTTTGCCTTTCAGCCATACATTTGTATTTGCTAAGATAGGCTCGAACCTTTTTCTTATTGAAGTCAATTCTTTCTTCGACCATAAAACAACAGGCAAAGGAGAACTGTCAATATGCTCATTAACATATTTGGGATTCAAAATATCTTCATCTACCATTCCCTCTGGGATATCAACCAATTCTAAGTCTTCAATTTGGCTTAGAGTTGATCTGCAGTAGTCCATTTTCTGATTTCCTCTGAGTCCTCAAGTCAGCCCATACATCCTCCACCATAGGGATATGTGACAAAGACTTTCTCTTTATCTTGTCCTTTACCCTCCTGAAGTCAAAATTACTACTCTTGAAATGCTTCATTGTCACCAACTGCATCTCAATTTCAAGAGCCTTGGCCTTAACAAAAGTAGCAATGGAGTACTTGCCAATCTCAACGGGAAACTTGAATCCAGGTTTCTTCAACTCCATTTGCTTGTTATGCACAACAATCATTTGCCGACATAATTCCATCAAGACAATTTTATCACTAGGAAATTTGGGCAACATGTATGGATATCCTTGGAAATAGCTAACCCTCAGATAAGTGAAAGTTGGGAAATGGAGATACAAACAACCAAAATTATTCACAACTTCCTAGGCTTGATTTGACACTCTCTTCTGCTCTAATTGGGGATAAAAAAAGACACAAAAATACTGCAAAGAAAGCATCATTTACCCTTTGGAAGTGATGGATTGATCCCTTTAGAGGAAATTGAGGGTAGTCTTGATACACAGGTATAACTCTTCGGTCTCCTTCTGATGTTAATCCTAGAAAACTTCTCATTGAAGCAGCTGCCTAGACCAGATAAGATGTCATGTAGAATTTGGAAGTTGTAGATACCTTGGTCAATTGCTCATGAAGAGCATTACTTATATGCTCACCCCAGAAGATCTTTTGTTTACCTTGGAGGATGATTTTAATATAAGGATACATCCACTCATGAAAAGTGGAGGAAGAAGAAAACCCTCTAACTCTGCTAAGAAGAGTTATTAGGTCACTAACATCTTCAACAAAATCACTTCTTGGGAAACTTTTCAGCCACCTAGAAAGTTTAACCCTTGCAGATTTCAACCATTTGGTGTTTATGACCCTCTTTGCTTTTTCAAGATCTTTATCATACTCCTTCTGGGCAATACTGAAATCAATCTCTGCACTTTCCTCTGAACTCGGACACATGAAGACTTTGTCCATGAATTCTGCATCTAACCTCATTATCACATTACCTTGTGCATCTACAACTGTTCTATTATGCTTGTTATAGAAATGAGCCACCTGAAGAACAAACTCGGTGTTGTGTACCGCTATAGGAAAAGAGGCAACCAAATGAATATTACTCTCCACAATCCTCTTCATGTAATGACTTGGATTTTGTTGCTTTGTCCTCTCTACAAACTCGGCCATATCCACATGACCAATTTCTATATACCAAATTTCATCCATATTGGATGTAACTGATGTCACGGGAAACACACCCTAGTATATGTACTTCATAGCTTTAGCTTTCTTTGGTGAAGGATTGATCATTTGAAAAATGAACTCCCTTGGTTGAGAAAAAGATCTCGACAATCTTGCAGAAGCAACTGCAACATAAAAGGCATGATTTTACAGTGTTAGGGAAAATTTGGCAATTGGAGAACTGCAATGTTGAAAATCATGGTCAACAATACAAGCTTGGTAGGGATAGAGAGCAATAAAAGCGAGAAACTGGGTGAAAGCGGGCTAAAGTTAACAAATGTGAAAATTCTCCAGAGTTAGAGAAATTTTTAGGATATGATGTAATGGCAGCAAAAATGCCTGCCTTTGCATATAGAGGGTATTGTTGTGATGTTAGGGCGGTAAAAATTTATGTCCCTGGATGTTGAGGGAAGTTCTTTGCAACAGGGTTTGAGCGGGGAAAAATACCGCTTGCGCATTTGGAGGTAAAACTTTTGCAAAGTGTACAGGCGAGCAAAAAGACTGACCATGCATTTGGTAGAATTCACATATATGCATTGACGGGTAAAAACACTGACCATGCATTTGGTAGAATTCACATATATGCATTGGCAGGCAAAAACACCGACCATGCATATTTATACTTTAGAAAACTCGTTTATACATTTTTGATGTAAGGGTGATGAAAATCACCGCACTTACACTTTGAGGAAAGATTGAGTCAATAACACGGGTGGTAAAAATCACCGCCCCTGCATCGCTTAAGGGAAGACAAAGTTCCTAGCATGGGCGGTGATTTTCGCCGCTCATGCATGAGATAGGTCAAATTACATTAGTTATTAGTCTAACAAAAATCACTGCTAATGTAATAAGGGTAAACTCTTTTAAGCAAAGGACAAAATCGAAAAAAATTGATGTCTATACATCTAAAGCTCCAATTTCAAAAGAGAATGAACTATCGATGATAATTGTCAATCATACGTACTGAACATTTTACAAAAAAACCCTAGGCAAAAAGGGCACAAACAAACGATCCTAAACACGGTGAAAAATCACTGAAACTAAAAGAAATAAAAGACTTAAATTAAGAATCAGCTAGAGTTTATACAAAAAAATTGATAGAATTTAAATCTAATGATTTCAACAGAGAAAAAGATAGATTCATACGAAGATATGGCTATAAGCCCTAACTCAAAACCACGAAGGAAAAAAGATAGAAAAACTTACTCGGATAATGAAACCCTAGGTTGATACCAAGGAAAAAAAATCTGATCCGTCGCACGTGCCAGAAGGTTTGAGGGTATTTCTAGGTGACTAGAGGAATCACGAAAGAAAGAAGGAAAAATAGAAATGAAAAATAAAACATTTAAAATAAATTAAAAAGCTTTTACAAGACTAAACTCAAACTGCAATAAATGCACTTTGAGTGAACTAGAAGATGCTCAAGTGGCTAAAATTGCCACCCTCACACATTCAATGGAAACAATATGAATGGGCGGAAAAAATTGTCGCCCTTGCATTTGACAATGGTTTTTACGTGCATCGGCAACAATTTTTGCCGACCATGCATTTGACTCAAAATACTCAAACATGTAATGGCGGGGAAAAATACCATCCCTACATGTTACTGAAAAACATTCTGACTCTCAAAAAGATCAAAGTCAATTCCTTGATTTGTTTGTGATTATGAGTTTGTTATATAAACTTTGAGAAATCGAAAAGAGGAATTACTCAGATTGATCTTCCAGAGCTAGGGGACCACGCACAAGGACAAATGAATTTACCTCATTTTGTGTGCTTATAGTTGTAGGCTACGAAATAGACAAGTTTCATAGGGGTCATCCTACAAAATGTGCACAACTAATTTTGAGGATAATAGGTTGAACACTGATCGTTATCTAGACAAAATAATGTACCAAGCTTTCAACTTGGACAAGTAACAAATTTTATCGGTGTTCGCTAGACTTAGATCATTGATGGCAAACAAGATAGACTTGGGGTAAAGGAAATAGGGAAAAATAAGTGTCCCTAAATAAAACATGGTCCTAAAGACTATTAGACTGTTGGCTTTTCTTAGCTAGTGTGTGTATGTACTTTGTACCTTTCTCTTTTATTTCCTCTGATAGATGTCACCCTTGAAGCTTTGAGCTTAGATTTATCTCCACCTAAGGGTACAAACACTCAGTAATCTTCTCTCTATCACTCGTTTATGTAACTCTCTTTTTTTATGCTTTGTTTTTTGTGTGTTTTTGCAATGCCTCACTTGATTTTCTCATTTTTAATTTTTTTTGACTTTTATGGAAATGAATGCTTTTGAGATTTGGATATACAATAACTTTGATCTCTCTATTCTCACTTTTCTCATCACTCTTATATTTTTATTTTTTTGATCACTCATTTTTTAATTCACTCATATTTTAGATTGCTTCCTTTAGAGTTTTGATCCCCCTATTGTTTTTGGCCCGAAAAGATAAGGGGTTGAGCGCCACCAAAAGTTTTCATAGTCCAGTCAATCTTCCTTTCTACTAGGGAAGAATGGGGAAGGTCTACTTGCAAGCTTCCTTTGAACACTGTAGGTTTGAAAACTGACTTTGCTTAGACTTAACAACATGAATCATTAAGACCAGGATTAGTGTAGAGCTAAAAGCTAGGCTTTGATTGGAATCATTGGAAAAATGAAAATAGGGGAATGATAAATGGTAAACATGAATTGTTGTGGGGTCTCAAAGGCTCAAAAGGTCAATCTATACCTAAGAAACCTTAGACTCCTTACTAGGACCAAAATCAAACAAGAGCATGACACTCACAAAATGGATGATGGAATAGAATGAAGAATGCAAAATTTTGATGTTTCGTGATTTTATGCTTTTTATGAATTTTTGAATTATTTGATTTTTTTGGATTTTATAGGCTTTATAACATTTTGAGATGCTAAACTCTTCTCAATCAATAATGCACAAGAGGTAGTGTCATTTCTAACATCTTTCTTAACTATGTTTGGACCTATCCAATTTGGTCTGAACTTCACTTGAAAGCCTTTGCAAGGACACTTGAAGACTTGGTGTAAAAATGTCTTTGTATTCAGTGAGGAGTTTTATGTACTCACATGTTTCATTATTTGATGATTTTCCCCCTAGCTTTATCTTTTTTTTTCTTGTATAGTTTCGTTGCTGGTTTTGAACTTTTGACGGGCAAATGAGATTGGTGTTGACTCCCCTAGTTTCTGTGTGGGTTTTGGTTCTTCTTCTTTAGTCATGATTTTAATCATATGAATGGTTATGTCTAGTTTAACTAGAATGGCCACTAAGTTGAATGGAGCATGAGACTTTGTTGAGTGGGGATCAAAGGGGAATTCTCCTGTTGCCCCCTTTCCTATATATTTTGAGGTCTTGGCTACGTTTGCAATTTGTTTTAATGTCTCTCCTTTCTCAAAAGTGTTGATTTTTGGGTCACTAGTGGTTTCCATAGTATTTCCCTTCTTTTTGACTTGTTCAACTCTATAAAGGTTGAAAGGATCAGGCTCTCCTTTGATGGTGTGGGTTTGTCCCATGTGTGAGAAGTGTATTTCTTGAAATAGTGTGGAAGGGATTGCCTTCATCCTATGGATCCAAGGCCTTCCTAGGATCATGTTATAAGTGGTTTCTTTATTGATGACATACACTTAAGTTAGGAGGGTTTTGGGACCCAATGTGATTTGAAGATTGTCCTTACCCATGGTTCAAATGTTTAGGTTATCATGAGTTCTAAGTATGGTAGTTTGTTTTGTGATTTGAGTTTCGTCATAACCCATTCTTTGAAGAAGAGAGAAAGAGACTATGTTGATTGTAGACCCATCATCGATCATTACACATTTAATGGAATATTCTTGAACTTGGACTATCAGATGGAGGGGGAGATCACCTTGCTTAGCTATGTCATTGTCTGAGGGTAACTTTTCAAAATCAAATGTTGAAGAACACTTTTCACTTGGAGTGTTTTGAACTAGATGGCCTAGATTTAAGGCTTTGAGGATAGCATTCTTGTGTGTAGGAGAACTTTTGAGAAGTTTTAACATGTGAGAAAAAATTGAATTGTTGGATGTGTCATCTAGTCACTCCGGTCCTTGGGTGACATAAATTTCTCGATCTTTGTTTCCACAAGACCTAAGGTGTTTTGATCAAAGGTGTTGGGACTAGGTTCTTCATCTTGTGAGGATGTGTCCATGAATTATTTTTGTTGACGTTTTGGGAGGTTTAATATGAAGTGATGGTACCCCTAACATGACTTTATATCATGTCCCCTTCTCTTGTGAAATGAGCAATATTTATCATGATTGTGATCTTGAGGTTTATGATTATTGTTGTATGACTACTTTTTTATTCTCAAGGGATAATTGTTGACATTTTGGTGACTATTATTCCTAGATGGTGAAGTTCTTGTTGACCCATCTGTGTCTTGGTTATTTGTCAAAGGTTTGTTATTTCTTTATCACCCTTCCATTGACATCATACTCCCTTCTTCTGCTATCAATAACAACTTTGTCAATTCTAAGAGCACTTTCGATTGCTTCTTCATATGATTTGTAAGGGAGTTTTTGAACTCCTTGTCATATGTCATTGTTGAGGGCATGTATGAAGAGATCACAAAGTTCTCTATGGTCCATAATTCGTGCACTTGTTGAAGAATAGAGAACTTTACTCCATCATGTGATAAAGTGTGCAAATGACTCATTGGCTTCTTGTTTGAGTGTTAGAAATTCTTGTAGTCCTGTCTTGACTAGTTTGTTTATGTCAAAGGCAGCCAAAAATTGATCAATGAGTTTCCTAACAGATTGGATCGATGCTTCTGGAAGTCAAAAGTACCAATCCATAGTGATATCCTCTAGAGTCTTGGGGAAAATATTTTCTACCACCCCATCCCAAGGAAGGAGTTCTCATACTACTGTGATGTATGCCTTCATATGAGAGTTGGGATCATCCTCTCCTTTAAATTTTGGAAGCTCAAGGAGAGGATGTGATAGTATGGCTTGATGAATGTTGTAGTCAAGAGCATCCTTTAAATACTCAAGATATGTTCCTAGGAGGGGGTTATACATAGAGGGTCTTATTCCTCCAAACATTATCCCTTTAGGTGGAGCTTGTTATGCTTGTTGAAGCAGATTGTTGGTATCCTGAAAAAGTTGGATGACTAGATGGCATCATGTTTATGTTTTGAAGATTGGGTGGGATCATTTGTGGTTGATTTTGCATCATAGGAATCCCACCTATTTTATTGAGACTTGTTGTTTTGGATGGTGAGGGCAAGGGAGGTTTGAATGCTTTGTTATGTAATGAAAGTTTAGATGAGGAGTATTTTGCGTTGCCCCCTATTTTGATTTGATCTTGTCAATGAAATGATTTCCAAGTGCCCTAGATTTTTCCTTAATTTTGTTTTGGCCATTTTGTTCAACACTCCTGGCCTCAAGGGTCTCAATTTGTTGGACCAATTTTTCTATAAGGTCTATAGGTGAGTCTTTCTTCGTTCTTTGAGTTTTTCCACCTTGCGATGGATTTTTTTGCATTGGGGTTTGAGTGGCCCTATTTGTTCTTTCTGATGACACTTCACATGTTGTGGAATTATTATCTTGATGTACTATGTGGAGTGATTTTTGTACCTCCTAAGCTTCTTGTAAGTTCTTCTCTTGACAACATACTTCATTGTCCATTTCGATGGTCATTTTCCTATGGCTTGTTATGGGTTGATCATCTTGACGGATCTTAGATTGAATGTTCACATGTGTTTTGATTTGGTCAAATTTCTAGGGACTTTACTGGATCCTTTTTGGATTTGTAATTTTACTAGAGGGGAAATTCCCTTGGACTTTTTGCATGAAACATCATGAAATGTGCAAAAATTTGAAAGAATCCATTCAAAAAGGATTTTTTGAAGAAATAGAAACACAGAGTGACTATCAAAAGTTTTTTTTCTTCACATCGGGTTCACCAAAATATGTACACTCAAAAACATGACTCGGTAGCCTGGGGCTTTGGAAAGCACATGGACCCCTCTCCTTTCAATGGGGCAAACTTGCACATCACTCTCTCTCATGGAAGTAGCCAGTCGAGAGGAGGCAATACATGGGGGCGGTCCTGCTCACTTGAGAGCTAGACTTCATCGAGAGTGGTTAGCTGGTCTTGGGGCCTTTCTTGTGTGTTGGTTGTGATCTGGTGCTCTATGACTGTTATGGTTAAGGGTCACTAGTTACTATTCTCCTATTTGGATTTTGAAGATTCCAATGTTGCGTAGGTTGACGATTGTTCTCGTTGATACTTCTATTGAGTTGGAGTTATTCTTTAAATTATTGGATGATGACTTATGTTTGAATAACCTCAACCTGTGTTTTTGTTCCTAAATCATTTATTGGTCGTGTTGTGGTCTAGGGTGAATTTACTCAATCTTGTCGAGGATTGCCCTCACCCACTAGCCTCTAAGCCCAAGGCACATTTGTAAGCCCAAACCAAGAGAGAGATAGTTGAATTTAACCTCTATTTGACTTAGGGTTTATGACCTAAGGTTTGACTCATTTTGACTAGTGTTGACTAGTGTTGACCTTGTGATGGAATCGAGGGTTTGATCAATGTTTGAATGATGTTGACCTCGTGATGAAATCGAGGGTTTGCAAATCTCTTGTGATACTAATGCTTTTGTGCTTTTTTTGGTTTTTGAATGCATGCAAGCCTATATGAGTGCAAAACAATATTTTTGTGCTTTTTTGGATATTTATGAAAACAAAGTGCTTTTTTAGTCTAGGAAATTAAATATGTATGCAATCTAGGATGTATTTAACTAATACAATCTGATCTATGTTTTTGTTTGTTTTTTTAGATATTTGGATCAATTACTCTAAGAAACAAAATTGCTTTGAAATAAACTAAGATAATGAAATTTGAAAGTAAACTAATCTAACAATGCAAATCCTATTTAACCTATCAAGGAAATGACATGTATTTACTATTCCCAAGAGCATTTTAAAGATTTAATTAATTACTATAAAAAACACTAAGGAACCTGGAATATGAGAAGTGTGAGCCTCCCCTACCCTTAGAAATTCTTGTGTCAGCAATCTCTTTGTCCTCTTGTAGCAGTGGGGATATCCTTTGGCAACAATAGGGGAGAGATGCAAAAGAAGCTTTTAGAAAGCTTGAAACGTGAGCTCAATGTGAGCTTGATGAGAACTATGGCTTGCAAATGGGCAGTGTATTGACACGATATGAAGCATTTACCAAAGCTTAGATGAAACAACAATAAATCAAAAGGCTCAAATGTCTTGTATGAGCATATGGATGCTAGTCGGAGAGCAAAAACCTGTAAAATATTGGATGCACAAATGAAATTGCCTCTCTTTGTGCTTGAGGGAGGGGGTATTTATAGGTTGAAAGAGGTTATGAGAGGTGGGAGAGAATGGAGAGTTAACTCCCTTGATTGGAGAGTTAACTCAGATGACCAAGAAGAACAGGGCTAATTAGGGAGTGAACAAGCCAATATAGCTTATCACTGAAGCAAGAATGGAGTTAAAAAGAATGCATGAGTTAACAAGTTGACATAAAAAGGAGCTAATTATGCATTCTTGGGGGCTTGGAATAGTTAACTCTATGTTTAGGCCAAAAACGCATGCAAATTGGAAGCAAAACGGGTCAAAACAAAGCTTTTTCACGTCTAAAACTCAAGTTCTTCCACAACTAGAAAAGATGATAGGGTCGCCCAGGGGTCACCCCTTTCACCAGTCCAGGTCACCCAGGGGTGAACCATGGGTGACCCATAGAGAGGTGGTCTTGGGTTGGAAAGCAGGGCTGGAGATTGTTAGTTAGGTGAACTACCTTCGAAAACTGGTTGAAAGGGGGTCAAAATCCAAATCTCTACATTCAAATGTTAAATCTCCCGAGGGAGATCCTGAAATAATAGGGGGAGATTTGTACTGGTTGACCATAACTAAAAATTAAAAGTTGCAGATGGCTTAGGTGGTCCTCTATAGAGCTCCTAGGGGTGGGATTGGTCGAAAGCACTAAGAAAAGGTCAAATCATGACAAATAGATGAATACAAGTCTTAGAGACAAATTTGCAAGCACATGAAACAAGAATCAACAAGTGGCAAAAAGCGTCAAAAGTAGGGAAAAGGTTAATGTGACAAAAGGGAAACAACAAGAGGAGAGAAAACCCAAATGTCACCAAGAGAATTACTATTGAGAGGACGTTATTTCATACTTACATGTATGTGACAAGGATTGTGAGTCATCATGGGGTCCTCATGGAGGTGGTGCATGATTTTGGTGCTTAAATATTTGCCCCCTTGGGGATAGTAGTCTACATGAAGGGTAGGTACCATTCCTAAAATAGGCCTTACTTCTTGTCAATTTTCCACAATAGTACCTACAATAACTAGCATTAGTTCAACATTTAGATATATCAAAACAAGTAATGAAAACTAAAATGACAAACATACCATAGATCTGTGAGTTTGCCTAGTTGTTTTCTTTTGTCAAGGAGACCTTAGGGATGAAAGCACGCAAAATGAGAGCACGAAAGATGCATAAAAGAAAAAAACTACTATAAAATGCATAAACTAAACTAAGATAAGAGAGGAGAAGAATATATTCTCCTTTTATTGCAAATTTTGAAGAACATATTTGATTTTTAGGGATTTTTTATGTTTTACAATTTTTTTAAGATTTTTCGATTTTTCTAATTTTTATGGTTTATCTGGAGATTTTACAAAGGTTTGATTTGACACTCCTTGAGGTCTTTGAAGAACCTATATTTATTGAAGATATTTACACCCTTTCCCCCTTGCATGGGGAGACTTGTGCACTTGATTACACAGTTTTGCTCTTTTGACTTGTTGGAGGAGTGTGTTGTGCTCAGACATTGTTTTACACTTATTGTCACAAGACCTAATTGGATGAGATCTATACATAGCTTTAGTCGACATCTTGTACTTCACTTTCCCTCTTGTGCATATGGTTGGATAGATATTTTATTTTTCTTATGAGAATCCATACCTAAGATGATCACATATTGATGATGCAATTTGTTTTTGTCTTTTTCTGATATGAATGACAAGCACTATGTTTGGATGTGATTCACAAATATGAAATACAAAGTACTATGTTCTAAGTTCTATGAATGCCCTGATGTTATGACATGCTTTATTTCTTTTGATTTTCTATGATAGCATCTATGCAGGTGGAACAAACAATGTGACTACTCTTAAGTAGGATTTTTGACCTAGGGGATTGCAAGTTAACTTGGTATAAAGAGACTTTTTAATCTTTGGGATGGGATTAGGGACACAAGTGGGGATGAGGAGGAGATGGAGTGTTTCTAAATTTTGAGGTTTGATAGAGGTTGAACACTGATCCTTATCTAGACAAAATAATTTGGCAAGCTTTCAACTTGGACAAGTAACAAATTTTATTGGTGTTTGCTAGAATTAGATCATTAATGACAAGCGAGATAGACCTAGGGTAAATTAAATAGGGAAAAATAAGGGTCCCTAAAAAAGATGGTCCTAAAGACTATTATATTGTTGGCTTTACTCAGCTAGTGTGTGTATGTACTTTGTGCCTTTCTCTTTTATTTCCTATGATAGAATGTCACCCTTGAAGCTTTGAGCTTAGATTTATCTCCACCCAAGGGCACATACACTCAGTAATCTTCTCTCTATCACTAGTTTTTGTAACTCTCTTTTTTTATGCTTTTTCTCTCTTTTGTGGTTTTGCTTGAAGCCTCAATTGATTTTCTCATTTTTTTAAATTTTTGACTTTTATGGAAATGAATGCTTTTGAGCTTTGGATATACAATAACTTTGATCTCTCTATTCTCACTTTTCTCATCACTCTTATTTTTTTAATTTTTTTGATCACTCATTTTTTATTCACTTGTATTTTAGATTTCTTCCTTCAGAGTTTTGATCCCCTTGATGTTTTTGGCTAAGAAAGATAAGGGGTTGAGCACCACCAAAAGTTTTAATAGTCCATTTAGACTTCCTTTCTACTAAGGACTTGTAAGCTTCCTTTGAACACTATAGGTTTGAAAATGGACTCACTTAGACTTAACAACATGAATCATTACGATCGGGATCAACGTAGAGCTAAAATCTAG
The DNA here is from genome assembly GCA_027924645.1 of Cunninghamia lanceolata. Taxonomy (NCBI): domain Eukaryota; kingdom Viridiplantae; phylum Streptophyta; class Pinopsida; order Cupressales; family Cupressaceae; genus Cunninghamia; species Cunninghamia lanceolata. The sequence continues at coordinate 8,435,366 of BSBN01000445.1, forward strand.
GCTTTGATTGTGTTAGGTCTCAAAAATGCAAGTCATTAACCCTAAGAGGTTGCCAAGCTCTCTTCATGCTTTTGGCTAATAGGCATAGGGTTAATGTGGTTAAACCCTCTTCTCTTTTGGCTCTGCCAAACCTAGGTGGGTATACCTTAATGACTAATGCATATTTGATTTGACCTTCACGGTGGCAAATGGGTGTGAAGTAGATGTAGTGTTTGTGAATTGTTCCTAATCCTAATGTTTGAGAGTTAAAAATTATGAATAAGATTGTGAAATCATATTTGTGATGACCAGTGCTTTATCTATTTTGGGCAATGGAGTCAGGATGTGTAGAATGAATGTGTCCTCCCTCTTGGCTTAACTCAAATTATTTGGCACTTTCAAGTGTTTATACCTTGTATAAACATGCAAGGATGTAGGTTATCAGGCTCTTCTTACCAAATCCCAATGATATTTTCCTAGGTTACTGTGATTAATTGAAAGGATTTAATCCTTCCTTGAAGGAGCCAGTCAGATCAATCACACAAGACCAACAAGTGTTCCCTGATAAATTAAGCATATCCTTGATATATTTACTTAAATAACAAAGGAAATCATTTTGGAGACAACCCAGATTACACATGCATTAATATCCACAAATAATTAAACACCAAAAGTTGGACATCAGATGATTATATTCTTGCTCCGTTCAAAAACTATTTTACAGTATATTCTTGGAAATCTTCATTTTGATATATTTTATCTAACCCTAATAATTGCTTCTAGTGTTATTGCATTATGATTATTGCTTGGATGATTTATTTTATTAATTGATTCCTGCCTCCGATTATTGATTGTATCTCCCATTTATACTGCACTTTTGTAGGGTTGTGACCCTTAATTTGGAGTTTTCCTCAGGTGCATCTCTTCATTTAATAAGTTGTCTTCAATAGAATTAATTATTTTAACTCCTTCCATCATTTCGATAAAAATATTTGTCAATACCTTATCCTTTATTTATTTCTTGATTGTATTTCTCCATGTCTTCACATTTATTTGGCAAAAAATATTCTTTTGGATGAAAATGATTACCCCTTGGTGAAAATATTTTATTGGCCTTTATGTGCAACATATTCATTTGGTAAAACATTTCTCACTTCTTTGAATTATTTTATCTGCTTGGCATTTTAATTTTCATTAATGTTTGATTAAATCTTCTTCATTTCTGCATGAAATCCGTTTACTTGAGTTTTTATCCACCTCTTGATGCAATCCTTTTATGAAAGGGTCATTATGTTTCACTATAATCACATTTTATTTTAAATTTTCATTTTCACTATGACAATGTTCATTTGTAGTTTCTTTCTTGCCAATATTCACTTTTCCTTTGATAATATTTCATAGTTTATTTTGCTTCATCATTAGGCAATATTATTTTTCTGATCTTGGCAGTGTTTGTAAAATAAAGTCATTGGCATTTCAGGGTGACTAAAATTTCACTCACCTCGATATGGCAAGTCTCTTCGATGTAATCATTTAATATTCACTTGCACTTTATATTTTTCACTATAATCATATTTTATATGATTCTATATTTGCACCTATTGTCAATATTATTTTTCGTTTTGATAATGTTTGTGCCTCTTTTATTTTCACCTACCTTTCGAACAGACTCTTAAAGCACTCCCTCCGATTTCCTGATATCCATTTTGACAATATTCATAAATCACATCATCGGCATTTCAGAGTGACAAGTTTTGGGGTCTTCCTGACATGTAGTCTCTGTTCGATATTAGGGTTTTCTGCTAAGTTTTCATTTTTGCCCTCATTGTTTGGCTCGAGCACGAAGGATGCTGACATTGATTGTGGTTACTTCTGCCCATTGCATTTGTCTGAAAGTTTCTAAAACCTTTTTAATATCTTCATTTTGGGTATATCTTGCAGTCATGGCAAGTCATGATATTTGTGTGCCTCCTCTATCCTTCCACATTTTGCATACACAAAAATAAGCTTATTGTGAAAAGTTGTGTGTGTAGCAGATGCAAATCATCTGTGAGTGATGAAAGAGTGAACTTCTTTCCCCTGTGAAAGAGCATCGTTGAGAATGTAGGTTTGCAATAACTGAATATATGTAGATGAGTCTAGAGGGAGGTTGTACGTAATGAGCAGAATCTGTAGCACCTTCGTCAGTTGGCTCTCTCTACATAATGTTGTGAGACTGAGATGAGTAGTGATAGAATTCAACTTCTCTAAGAATTTTCCCAACAAGCTTGTCAACACATGTGAGTGTGGGATCTATTGTCATCCCTACACCAATAAGGCCTCCTAGAACAGTGAATTGCAACTCATTTTGCTCAGCATAGAGTGAAATTATTCTCAAAGGGATAGATGTACACTTGATATTGCCACTTTCATCTTTGACTACAATGCTAGGATGGATTTCAACTTTTTGATTCACCTTCAAAACACCCCTCAATATACTTCCACCAACAACACTACCTTTTATTTCATCAACTTCAGCACTAGGTTTATTCACATCAAATGATCTGATTACAATCATGTTGGGTGGGGCAACAAAATTTCGCTCTGGAATAGGAATCTTGTTTGTTATGTATTCACATACAACGTCGATGTTGTACTTTAGTTGTGCAGATATTGGTACCACTGGAGCTCCATCAGCAAATAAATCTTTGAATTGCCTCATGCTGGTTGTTTTCTACACTCTCCTGGATCAGGTCAATTTTGTTTTGCAGAATAATAATATGCTGAAGGCGCATTATCTCTACAACAACAAGGTGCTCAGAAGTTTGAGGTTGAGGACAACTCTCATTACTTGCAATTAGAAGTAATGCACCATCCATAATAGCAACACCATTTAGCATAGTAGCCATAATAATATCATGACTCGGGCAATCAACAAATGAAACGTGTCTTAAAAGCTTCATGCATTTTCAAATCTAGGGACATCACAGAAAGGACTGTCTTCCTTTCCACTACTATATGCCCTCTTTAACTCTTTTGAAACACAGTTTATCATTTAGAGAAATCCTTAATTCTTGGAGGTTGATCATGTTGCTCACATCTTTTAGATTCAGCAACTCATTCTCTTCAAAACAAAGCTTCAACCATGACGATCTTAGTGTCCTTTGATTGAGAAGCTTCAATATTACCTTAGGCATACAATCCAACATTTGGGAGCATAATATTACACTGAGATAGGAAAGACATTTGAGTTCTCCTATCCAGTTTGGTAGCCGCTCAAGAAACTGAAGATACTTAAGCCCTCTCACACATTCTGGTACCTCATTAATGCTTGTCCCAGATAAATTTAGAACCCTGAGAAGTTGCATGTTTCTGACACATTTAGGTAATTTAGTGATCTAACTATTGACAAAGTCAAGAAACTGCAACACTCTAAACCGATCAAACAAGTTCTCTTGTTGAGCCCACAATATCTTGCAGTAGCTTTTTAGGAGAAAGGGAGGATCAAATTCGCATCTATTTTCCATAGAAATATAAATGGTCAGATCCATCATTAATTTGTGGATAGAGCAATTGAGTGAAGCATCTAAAGACTGTCTTGTTACATCAACTGAGCATAGATTTGCAAGCTAAAGCAAGTAATTTATCCCTATTTCCAGCTCATCTTTTCCTTGAGGAACAAGCCCCTCTGCCATCCACAAATGTATGAGATACTCGTAGGGAATAAGATAGTCCTTGGGAAAGAAATAGAAGTAGGCAAAGCAGACTTTCAGATGTCGAGGCAGCGAGTCATAACTCTGCTTTAAAATTTGCAAGATGGGCTCATTTGAAATCATCAATTGTTTCAACTTTAACTCCCATTCTTCTTCTACCCTAGAGTTTGCCATAGATGCAACAACTGTTTTCATTGCAAGTGGCAACTTACCATTAAATCAATTGTTGATCTCTACCTTAAACTGAATGTGTTTTTCAAAAATCCTTCAAAATAAGTCAATGGAGCAAATTGTAGAGGTACATTTATGAGTGCTGTTATCAATTTTTTACTATGGGAACCTAAATATTTTGCAAAATTTGGTATGAAATTTTAGGTCCCAATAGTGGCTCTGTCTCGGGATGTATGCCCCTTGTGGGCATAGCAAGATCCTAGATCTCTGGGGAGCAGACCAGTGCCTACCCCATTGGGCAATAGAACCCATATGCCACTTCTGCCCTGATATGGTTTGAAAAATCACATCACAACTGATGGCTCAAGGCCATTAGAGAAAAAAAAGACCATATTTTCCTTTGTCATACACCTTGTTTTGGTCTGATTTTGTTGAACTCCACTTGAAAACACTTACTAGGTCACTGTCATATATCATGGAATCATCTCCTAGTTGGGCTGAAAGTTGAGAGCATTTATTGTCCATCATATAGGAAAGATCATCAAGTGTTATTTTATCAAAAGTTTGTATAAAAATTCTACAACCATCGTAGGGCCTCTGATGTAAACTGGAAAAAGGAGTTCCAGGTGTATGGGAAGAAAAATAATTAGACTCATTCATGCCGCTCACTCCATTATATGAATACTTCTCACATGGGTCTGAGAAATTTGTCATGTCAACATCTTCTAAAACAATCAGATCTGAAACATTTTCTATTTCTTTTATGCAATTAATTACAAATTTCTGATCCATACAATCATCATTGTGCACACTTGAATTAATCAATGTCGAACATTCAATATCCTTAATGTACAAACCAATATCTTTTTCATGTGAGCAGAAGATCTTCAAGTCTGACTTGCATATCTCCTCTTGAACAGGGATGGACATAGAATCTTGATCAGTTCCAAGAGTTTTCTCATCATTGTTACACAAAGTGATTTCACTGTCAAAGTAGATGCATGCTGGACATGAAACTTCCAGATCACTCCCATGTGTATATCTCTAATATTCAATGGTCAATAATTCTGAAATGTGTTCACTACTGAGTAAACATGCCCCCTCTTCCATATCCTCTACTGTCTCTTCCTCATGATCTCTATAGGAACCACTTAGTTACAAGTTAAAATCCACAGGGTTGTCATAACAAACATTTTTACTTACATACCCATCCTCTATAAATTGATTGCAATCATTGCCCTCTTCATTGATGCATGGCATGATATCCCCTTTTGTTTCAACTTCTAATTTATTATTCTTAATGCTATGATAATGCATACATGGATGCACCTCCATACCATCTGAATCATGGCTGATATATTCCTCAGGTAGTGTGTTTCTAGCAATATCTTCAATACTGCAATCATCCTACAAGGTGAAAGATTGGCCTTCAGCAAGTTCATCTTCATTCAAATCATCATTGAAATCTTTACTCGCACATGTTTCCTCTTCTAGTTGTATTGCTTGATCAGTTTCTCCATATTCATCAATGGAATCACCATTTTCTATGTTGCTTAATTTAACACTACTAGCATGCTCATACCTGATTTTCTCTACAAAACCAACCATTTCATACCCCTAGTTGAAAGTAACTAGTTTCCATGACTCGGGCCCTTTGTCTGAATGAGGCACATATAATTTCATGAATGTTTCAATGCATATGGATTTATCAGGCCTAACTTTAATAGGTATTTGCATATAGATATCCAACATTCTTTTGAACAAAGAAAGTCCAGATTCCAATGTTCTTTTGAACAAAGAAAATCTAGATTCCCCAAATTTACTTTGACTTCCCTTTTGAAAATACCCATTATTTTTCTCTTTAAAATGGTACATGAATTTACTTGCAAGTTCATTCCATGAGGTTATGCAAAGCATAGGAAGGCTGTAAAACCAATCTTCAGCATCATTTTTTAATGTTTTCACAAAATGTTTCATGATAACGTCCTCTCCATTGATTTGCCAATTCATCATTAAATTAATGAATTGCTGCAGGTGCATATCGATTGATTCTGATTTGCATCCACTAAATTTTGGCAAATGATTTTTAACATTCAAAGGGGGAGGAATATTTGGGTAACTCTGAATGTTTCTGAAATCAAATGGTTTGTGTATTTCAAGATCTATTACCCTCTTTTCGAAAAGAATTTGCTACAATTCTACTTCTTGTAGACTTTAATTGACGCGAGGGCTAACATTGCTTTATAGATTTTGACATGGAATTTGATATTGATAATGCCCAACATATTGGTTATATTCATGATCTTGGTAGCCCACAAATCTTTGACCATGTGAGACAGGATAGGCATTTATTTGACTCGGGGCTTGTGGTATAAAAATGTCCTGCTGTGTATAATGTGCACCATATCTATTGTCAGGATCATGAGGCACTTGTGAGATCAAATGATCACTTGAATTCACATACTCGTCCTCACTAGATGCTGATATATATTGTGATGAATTTGAAGACTGTTTGGCTTTTAATCGCTGCAATTCTTGAATCAACTTTTTTCTTCCCTTAACAACTCCAGCAGTTCCTCTTCTTCAGTCATATTTATTTTCTGCAGATGGTGTTATTACAAGTTGTATTTGTATTCTTCATTGAATTCCTTTTCAGAGTCACCACCTCTTGTCAAAAGAGGAATGATTTCATCTTTCTGGGTCCTTCTTGCTAGCAGAGTAATACCAATTTGTATTTGAATTTAAAACTTCACTGACTCTGTAATGAGATGATCTTTAATTAGATTCTGGATTACTCCCCAACAGAGTCACCAATTTTGTTAGGGTAGACTTAGATGGGGAGTGCAAATTTTACAATTATGAATCTCTATTTGAAGACCTGATTTGAAAGTTTTAATGACTCTAAAAGGCAAGATGGCCTGCTACTGGATTTTCTCAAGTTGCCCCCAGTAGAGTCACCAATTCTGTTAGGTCTCAAAAAAGCATGTCGTTAACCCTAAGAGGTTGCCAAGCTCTCTTCACACTTTTGGCTAATAGGCACAGGGTTAATGTGGTTAAACCCTCTTCTCTTTAGGCTCTGCTAGACCTAGGTGGGTATACCTTAATGACTAATGCAGATTTGATTTGACCTTCACGGTGGCAAATGGGTGTTGAAGTAGATGTAGTGTTTGTGAATTGTTCCTAATGCTAATGTTTGAGATTTGAAAATTATGAATAAGATTGAGAAATGATATTTGTGATGACCAGTGCTTTATCTGTTTTGGGCAATCGAGTTAGGATGTGTAGGATGAATGTGTCCTCCCTCTTGGCTTAACTCGAATTATTTGGAACTTTCAAGTGCTTATACCTTGTATAAATGTGCAAGGATGTAGGTTATCAGGCTCTTCTTACCAAATCCCAATGATGTTTTCCCAGGTTACTGTGATTAATTGAAAGGATTTAATCCTTCCTTGAAGGACCCAGTTAGATAAATCACACAAGAACAGTAAGTGTGCCCTGATAAATTAAACATATCCTTGATATATTTACTTAAATAACAAAGGAAATCATTTTGGAGACAACAAAGATAACACATATGCATTCATATCCACAAATAATTGAACACCAAAAGTTAGACATCAGATGATTATATTCTTGCTCTGTTCAAAAAATATTTTACAGTATATTCTTGGAAATCTTCATTTTGATATATTTTATCTAACCCTAATAATTGCTTCTAGTGTTGCTGCATTCTGATTATTGCTTGGATGATTTATTTTATTAATTGATTCCTGCCTCCGATTATTGATTAGATCTCCCATTTATATTGCACTTTTATAGGGTTGTGACCCTTAATTCAGAGTTTTCCTCGGGTACTTCTCTTCATTTAATAAGTTGCCTCCAATAGAATTAATTATTTTAACTCCTTCAGTCATTTCGATAAAAATATTTGTCAATACCTTATCCTTTATTTATTTCTTGATTGTATTTCTCCGTGTATGTCTTCACATTTATTTGGCAAAAAATATTCTTTTGGATGAAAATGATTACCCCCTTGATGAAAATATTTTACTGGCCTTTATGTGCAACATATTCATTTGGTAAAACATTTCTCACTTCTTTGAATTATTTTATTTGCTTGGCATTTTAATTTTCATTAATGTTTGATTAAATCTTCTTCATTTCTGCATGAAACCCATTTACTTGAGTTTTTATCCACCTCCTGATGCAATCCTTTTATGAAAGGGTCATTATGTTTCACTATAATCACATTTTATTTTAAATTTTCATTTTCTCTATGACAATGTTCATTTGTAGTTTCTTTCTTGCTAATATTCACTTTTCCTTTGATAATATTTCTTACTTTGTTTTGCTTCATCATCAGGCGATACTATTTTTCTGATCTTGGCAGTGTTTGTAAAATAAAGTCATCAGGATTTCAGGGTGACTAAAATTTCACTCACCTCGATATGGTGAGTCTCTTCGATGTATTCCTTTAATATTCACTTGCACTTTATATTTTTCACTATAATCATATTTTATATGATCCTGTATTTGCACCTATTGTCAATATTATTTTTCATTTTGATAATGTTTGCACCTCTTTTATTTTCACCTGCCTTTCAAACAGACTCTTAAAGCACTCCCTCCGATTTCCTAATATTTGTTTTGACAATGTTCATAAATCATATCATCGGCATTTCAGAGTGACAAGTTTTGGGGTCTTCCCAACATGCAATCTCTGTTCGATATTAGGGTTTTCTGCTGAGTTTCCATTTTTGCCCTAATTGTTTGGCTCGAGCATTGAGGATGCTGGCAACGATTGTGGTTACTTCTGCCCATTGCATTTGTCTGAAAGTTTCTAAAACCTTTTTAATATCTTCATTTTGTGTATATCCTGCAGTCATGGCAAGTCATGATATTCGCGTGCCTCCTCTATCCTTCCGCATTTTGCATACATGAAAATAAGCTTATTGTGAAAAGTTGTGTGTAGCAGATGCAAATCGCTTGTGAGCGATGAAAGAGTGAACTTCTTTCCCCTGTGAAAGCGCATAGTTGAGAATGCAGGTTCGCAATAATTGAATATATGTAGATGAGTCTGGAGGGAGGTCGTGCATAATGAACAGAATTTGCAGCGCTTCTGTCAGTTGGCTCTCTCTACATAATGCTGTGAGACTGAGATGAGTAGTGATAGAATTCAACTTTTCCAAGAATTTGCCCAACAAGCTTGTCAGCACATGTGAGTGTGGGATCTATTGGCGTCCCTACACCAATAAGGCCTCCTAGAACAACAAATTGCAACTCATTTTGCTCAGCATAGAGTGAAATTATTCTCGAAGGGATAGATGTACACTTGATATCGCCAATCTCATCTTTGACTACAATGCCAAGATAGATTTCAACTTTTTGATTCACCTTCAAAACAACCCTCAATAGACTTCCACCAGCAACACTACCTTTTATTTCTTCAACTTCAGCACCAGGTTTATTCACATCAAATGATCTGATTACAATCATGTTGGGTGGGGTAACAAAATTTCACTATGGAATAGGAATCTTGTTTATTATGTATTCACATACAACATCGATGTTGTACTTTAGTTGTGCAGATATTGGTATCACTGGAGCTCCATCAATAAATAAATCTCTGAATCACCTCATGCTGGTTGTTTTCTACACTCTCTTGAATCAGGTCGATTTTGTTCTGCAGAATAATAATATGCTGAAGGCGCATTATCTCTACAGCAGCAAGGTGCTCGAAAGTTTGAGGTTGATGACAACTCTCATTACTTGCAATTAGAAGTAATGTGACATCCATAATAGTAGCACCATTTAGCATAGTAGCTATAATAATACCATGACCCGAGCAATCAACAAATGAAACGTGTCTTAAAAGCTTCGTGCATTTTCAAATCTAGCAACATCACAGAAAGGATTGTCTTCCTTTCCACTACCATATGCCCTCTTTAACTCTTTTGAAACACAGTTTAGAGAAATCCTTAATTCTTGGAGGTTGATCATGTTGCTCACATCTTTTAGATTCAGCAACTCATTCTCTTCAAAATAAAGCTTCAACCATGATGATCTCAATGTCCTCAGATTGAGAAGCTTCAATATTCCCTTAGGCATAAAATCCAACATTTGGGAGCATAATATTACACTGAGATAGGAAAGATATTTGAGTTCTCCTATCCAATCTGGTAGTCATTCAAGAAACTGAAGATACTTAAGCCCTCTCACACATTCTAGTACCTCATTAATGCTTGTCCCAAATAAATTTAGAACCCTAAGAAGTTGCATGTTTCTGACACATTTAGGTAATGTAGTGATCTAAGTAAGGCAAATTCAAGAACCCACAACACTCTGAGTCGATCAAACAAGTTCTCTTGTTGAGCCCACAATATCCTGCGGCAGCTTTTCAGGAGAGAGGGAGGAGCAAATTTGCATCTATTTTCCATAGAAATATAAATGGCCAGATCCATCATTAATTTGTGGACAGAGCAACTGAGTGAAGCATCTAAAGACCATCCTGTTACATCAACTAAACATAGATTTGCAAGCTGAAGTAGGTAATTTATCCCAATTTCTAGCTCATCTTTTTCTCGAGGAACAAGCCCCTCTGCTATCCACAAATGTATAAGATACTCGCATGGAATAAGATAGTCCTTGGGAAAGAAATAGAAGTAGGCAAAGTAGACTTTCAGATGTTGAGGCAGCGACTCATAACTTGGCTACAAAATCTGTAAGATGGGCTCCTTTGAAATCAACAACTGTTTCAACTTTAACTCCCATTCTTCTTCTACCTTGGAGTTTTCCATAGATGCAACAACCATTTTCACTACAAGTGGCAACTTACCATTAAATCAATTGTTGATCTCTACCTTAAACTGAATGTGTTTTTCAAAAATCCTTCAAAATAGGTCAATGGGGTAGATTGTAGAGGTACATTTATGAGTGTTGTTATCAATTTTTTACTATGGGAACCTAAAATTTTTACAAAATTTGGTATGAAATTTTAGGTCCCAACAGATTGGAATCATTGGGAAAATGCGAATAGGCGAATGATAAATGGTAAACATGAATTATTGTGGGATCTCAAAGGCTCAAACGGTTAATCTATACCTAAGCAACCATAGACTCCTTACTAGGACAAAAATTGAACAAGAGCATGACACTCACAAAATGCATGATGGAACAGAATCAAGAATGCAAAATTTTAATCTTTCATGATTTTATGTTTTTTAAGAATTTTTGAATTATTTGATTTTTTTTGGATTTTATAGGCTTTACAACATTTTGAGATGCTAAACACTTCTCATTCCATAGTGCACAAGAGGTAGCATCATTTTTGACATCTTCCTTAACTACAGTTGGACCTATCTAATTTGGTTTGAACTTCGCTTGAAAGTCTTTGCAAGGACACTCGAAGGCTTGGTGTAAAAATGTCTTTGTATTTAGTGAGGAGTTTTGTGTACTCACATGTTTCATTATTTGATGATTTACCCCCTAACGTTATCCTTTTTTGTTCTTGTATAGTTTCATTGCTTGTTTTGTACTTTTGAGGGGAAAATGAGATTGGTGTTGACTTCCCTAGTTTCTGTGTGGGTTTTGGTGCTTCTTCTTTAATAATGATTTCAATCATATGAATGTTTATGTCTGGTTTAAATGGAATGGCCATGAAGTTGAATGGAGCATGAGACTTTGTTGAGTGGGGATCAAAGGGGAATTCTCTTGTCGCCCCCTTTCCTATACATTTTGAGGTCTTGGCTATGTTTGCAATTTGTTTTGATGTCTCTCCTTTTTCAAAAGTGTTGATTTTTGGGTCACTAGTGGTTTCTAGGGTATTTCCCTTCTTTTTGACTTGTTCGCCTCTATAAAGGTTGAAAGGATTAGGATCTCCTTTGATGACATGGGTTTGTCCCATGTGTGACAAGTATATTTCTTTAAATAGTTTGGAGGGGATGGCCCTCATCCTATGGATCCAAGGCCTTCCTAGGATCATGTTGTAAGTGGTTTCTTTATTGATGACATAAAATTTAGTTGGGAGGGTTTTGGGACCCAATGTGATTTGAAGATTGTCCTTACCCATGGTTCGAATGTTTAGGTTATCATGAGTTCTAAGTATGGCAATTTGTTTTGTGATTTGAGTATCGTTATAACCCAATCTTTGAAGAAGAGAGAAAGAGACTATGTTGATTGTAGACCCATCATCGATCATTGCATGTTTAATGGAATATTCTTGAAATTGGACTATCAGATGGAGGGGGAGATCACCCTGCTTAGCTATGTCATTGTTTGAGGGTAGCTTTTCAAAATCAAATGTTGGAGGAGAACACTTTTCACTTGGAGTGTTTTCAACTAGATGGACTAGATTTAAGGCTTTGAGGACAACATTCTTGTGCGTAGGAGAACTTTTGAGAATTTTTAACATGTGAGAAAAATTTGAATTGTTGGAAGTGTCTTCTGGTCACTCTGGTCCTTAGGTGACACAAATTTCTTGATCTTTATCTAATTCGACAAGTCCTAAGGTGTTTTGATCAAAGGTGTTGGGACTAGGTTTTTCATCTTGTGAGGATGTGTCCATGAATGTTTTTTGTTGATATTTTGGGAGGTTTGATATGAAGAGATGGTACCCCCAACATGACTTGATCTCATGCCCCCTTCTCTTATGAAATGAGCAAAATTTATCATGATTGTGATCTTGAGGTTTATGATGATTGTTGTATGACTACTTTTTGATTCTCAAGGGATAGTTGTTGATATTTTGGTGACTATTGTTCCTAGATGGTGAAGTGCTTGTTGACCCATCTATGTCTTGGTTATTTGTCAAAGTTTCATTATTTCTATCATGGTTTATCAGCCTTCCATTGACATCATACTTCCTTCTTCTGCTATTAATAGCAACTTGGTCGATTCTAAGAGCACTTTTGAGTGCTTCTTCATATGATTTGTAAAGGATTTTTTGAACTCCTTGTCGTATGTCATTGTTGAGAGAATGTATGAAGAGATCACAAAGTTCTCTATGGTCTATGTTTGGTGTGCTTGTTGAAGAATAGAGAACTTTCCTCCATCGTGTGATAAAGTGTGCAACTGACTCAATGGCTTCTTGTTTGAGTGTTATAAATTCTCGTAGTCCTGTATTGACCAGTTTGTTTATGTCAAAGGTAGACAAAAATTGATCGATGAGTTGCCTAACAGATTTCATGAAAGATATCCCTCCATCCCTCAATAGTACCTAAGAAGAAGCAAGAAGAGGAAGTGTTAGTCAATGGTTAAATTCACAAAAGTAAAGGAGTAAGAAAAAAGAAGAATAGAGGAAAAGATTCTTACAAGGATCATTTGCTTGCCATGTAGGATCATCTAACAAGGGACCATGTGTAGGAGGTATAGCTACCTCCTTGTCAGAAGGAATCTCTCTATCTCCCCTTATGCTGACCTCATCATACTCTTATCTCTCAAGATCATAATCATCATCTTAAGAGTCCTCAAGCTCCTCCTCAATGACCACCAACACTTGAGAAAAGGAAGGAGTTGCATGCCTCTATCCCAGTCTATGAACAAGCCTTGTAATCAAAACACCAAGAGTTAAAGTGGTCCATAAGGATTCCCTGTGCTCTATTTCCACCATCTCCTGAGCAGATCTAGGAAGTTTGAACTAGGGGCAAGTCCTCTAAAAAGTCCTCGCCAAACTATTAAAGAACTTGATTGATGCGATGAGACTCACCCAACCCATTTTTGCCCCACAAGTGAATTATGCCTCTACAATAGTCTTAAATCTATCTATCATCTGGCCATCAACCCTCCATATTTGTATAAGGATCACAAATAAAGTCTATATCAATCAAAGTAGCTACGACGTGAGTAGTAGCATTAAAGACACCTATATGGCATCACCATATAGCTCTTGGTAGTCTAGGATTTGGGAGCGACACATCTCTCTGATACGATGTAATGTGCTCATAAATCCATGACATGATTAGAGAAGGATGACTAAAGGCAAGAGCCCCTCGCCTCAAAATATGATATAGATCTTGATAGACCATGGTGAGGATATCAATCCCCCATGCAAAGATTGTACCCTACTCAAGCCTCTGAATGATTGGTTCCTAGCACCATCTGAGTCTCATCGATCCTTTATCCCCTGATAGCCTGGAAGCAATGAATCCAATGAGAACCTTTCGTAAAGGTGAAATGTCAAGGTCAAGAATTGAAATGAGCTAAACTCCTAATCTATCTCTTAGATGTGTAACCCCCATGATAGTAGCACAGGACTGTCGCTCTCACTCAAACTTGATCTCAGGGAGCCAAAGGTGCTCTCCTCTCACAAGAACACCTAGAATGTGATACACATCATAAAGAGTGATGGTCCACTCTCCTAATACTTGAGGAATGTTATGTGGAAAAGAGTGATCTTGTCTTAGGAGTTAAACTAGGTCAAACTCTCTTCTACAAACATTAAGACACAAATCGAGCTTGGCTTCTACCCTTGAGGGAGAGACAAACTATAGGGGTTCTGCCTCTTTGTTGTATAGATGAGTGTCAAACCAAATTCAACCAATCTAGCTAGGGCACAAGAACAAACCTTAATTGAGAGAGATTGAGTTACAAAAGTAGTCAAAATCAGAGAAACTAAATGAACAATATAGATGAATAAATAGTTCAAAGCAGGAACCTGGAGTCAAAATGTCTCATGTACCAGGGTACTCAAGTGCCCTGGGCCTTTTTTAGGGTTTACAGAAACTATAACTTTCACCGGGTCTATACCTGCAATGCTATATTCTCCCAGATTGATATCTCCTGAATCCTATTTTTCCATCTTACACACAAGAAAGAAGGGAAAATTATTTGCAACTATATAGGATCTTGCCTTATTCAAGCCCTCGTTTAGGTGTTCCTACCTCATGGATAGCCAAGATTAGAACCAATTGTTGTGTGTGCTCAAAAACCTTAAGTGTGAGCAGTAACATGCAAGATCTAACCAAATAATATCAATCCCTAATCCTATATTACTCAAGCAAATAGGAAGGAATGATACAAAGGATGCTTCACTCAAGGATGAAGATTCATCAAAGGTTTGTTGAATAAGAAGGTGATGCAACCATACCCTTGGAGGGTATTGTTGTCACTAGGATTTGCACCCTGTGTTGGAGTAGTTTAGTGCTTCCGCAATCCAGTGAAACATTGGGATGATCTCCAAGTGTGGGACCCTGCAAGGAGATCAAATCTCCAGAGAGGCTGGTTCCTTTGCTGAATGGGAGATTCAGCTATTGAAGACTAAACCTAATCTATCCACTGTTGAGGAAAAGGGAAAAGAAGATAAAACTAGAAATTAAAAGGAGGTGATACACCAGGTTTGAATTTAGAACACTCACAGAACTAAAATGCACAAAATAATGAAATACAACTGATAACTCACACAAATCTAGTAGATTCTAACAGAGGTAAAGAGAAGAATAGGGTTGAAAGGAAATAAACATTCATAGACAAACCAATCCTAAATTACACAGAGCTAAAACAACAAGAAAAGATGAAAAACACAGTGTGTATTTATCAAAAGGCACAGTTACAGTAGAGGAGGGTTCTGTTTGAACACAAAAATGTGTCTGTAACCAACCCTCATTACATCTTTTTACATGTATATATAACATTTCATTACATTGACCTAAGTCATTTGTCACAATAAATTCGCCCCATGGGCCTGTCAGAAAATATCCCTTCCAAAAGGAATGTCTGTCTGCCAAAATTAATTGTAGAAAATCTCTTGGATCTTGAAGTAGCTAGGAGATATTTTCTCTTGAATGCAGGCAACTGATTCATCATCTGCAACGATGAATGCAAAATATCTAGAAATGAAGTAGTTGAGCAAATTTGATTCTGCATTAATGGCTGATGAGAAAATTCAAATAAACTTTCCTACCAAAATCTCCCTATATGGAGCTTTTACAACACTTTAAATATTCAAATTCAAATATTTAAAGCCTACACTACATTATAGACTTTGTTTTTACTAAATTCTGTCTTATCTCTATATTTTACTCCTCAATCATAAAAATTATCTTTTCAGAAACTTTTTCATGTCTCTTTTTGCCTTATCGGAAAAATTCATCTTTGGCAAACTATTCCATCTCCTCTTTTGCCTTATCAGCAAGACCATCACTTTCCAAACTCTTTTGACCATCTTTTGCCCTTGTCGGCAAAATGCTCAATTTTCAAACCAAGCATTCTTTTTTCCCTATCGGCAAAATCATCATTTCATGAACCTCGTCTTGCCTTCTTTGTCTTTTATTCTCTACCTAAGCCGATTTATTACAAATCCTTCCTTTGTCGAGAAAGCTCCACTTTCCCAAACCTCATCTTCTTCTGCTCTTCTTTATTGGGGATTCGCCTAATCAACGAACTTGAAGATTTTCAAACTTGGTGAAGAGTTTGAAATATTTGAAATTTTCCGATAAAGGCATTCTTTGTTTCCTTTCCCTTAGTCATGTTGAAGAAAGCTCGCTCTCCTAGCCCTTTGTTGGCAAATCACCGAGTCGACAAACTTGTGAAATTTTAAACTTTTGGAAAGTTCATGAAACATGAAAATTGTCGACGAAGGGGAAGATGTGTTTCTAGCTTAGTCATTTTTTCCTTCTTTCCTACCTTATCAGCGAATCGGCTAGTCGGCGAACTGGCAGGTTCGCGAACCTAAAGTTTTGCCGACAAAGGCCAAAAAGGGTTGAAAAACTAAGGTAAGGACTTAGAAAATTCTGGGTTTTTCTGGGTTTTTTGCAAGGATTCTCCCTAGGAATTTTCATGGATTTTTGCATGGAAAAACATTAAAATCTGAAGGATTTCAGGCATGTTAAAGGACTTCAACAAGATTTGCAAGTTGGGCTATTTGACTCTAGGAAGGGGAAAATATGTCAACAAGTACTCAAAATAAACTCAAGTTGGTGGTTCCAACCCTTCTCCTAATCATACAAAGTGCTTAAACTTAGCAACAAATGAGATAGACTTAAGATCTCATCTCCTAGCCTTCATACAAATCTTTCCAAGAGCAAAGTAGAACTCCACTTGATCAAAAACCTGCAATAATACATTAGCATAGAGAGTAATAATAATAGAGAGTTTTTTCACATCATATCAATCTAGATTCAAATGAGATAAGTCACTTACTTTTATACAAGGATATAAAAAAGAGTAATTTGAATTAAAGATCTGACATAAAGTGCCAAAAAGAAAATTTGAATTTAGGGTTGGCCTAAATGACATCAAAGCTGACTTGTAGACTTAAATTGCCTCCTTAAAACATGGGAGGGACCAAGGCACTTGGGTTCCCTAGGCCCTTGGGCAATTTA
Organism: Cunninghamia lanceolata; assembly: GCA_027924645.1. Classification (NCBI taxonomy): domain Eukaryota; kingdom Viridiplantae; phylum Streptophyta; class Pinopsida; order Cupressales; family Cupressaceae; genus Cunninghamia; species Cunninghamia lanceolata. The sequence continues at coordinate 8,452,524 of BSBN01000445.1, forward strand.
AGTCTCAAGACTGCACTTAATGTGGGGCTAACTCCAAAACTCAATTTATTTCTTGGGTTATGATGAAAATTTAATCAAAATCATGACATTTTCTATAAACGGGGCCAAAACAAGGTTTTAAGGTGGACCTAAACATAGTTAAATTGTGCCTACACGACTAGTGTACACAATTTACGATGTAACAAGGAAATCAAAAAGTTTTCTTGTCTGCGTCCTAGTATGTAAGAATATCATGCAACAAATCCCTAAAGGAGGATGAACCACTAGAATTCGAGCAATAAGATCCAAACCCATCCACCTAAGAATAGAATGATCTCTAGAAGACAAAGCCCCATAGGCTTCAACAAATGAAGCTTGATCATGTGTCACATTCCATCGAATGCATCCATCCTATCACACACAAGGAATGTTAAGTTAGATCCCCAAAAATAAAAAATCTCACAAAAAAGCATAAAACATGACAAAGTTTCACAAAAAAAAGTATATCATTAGAAAATTACAATAAATAGAAGAGGTTAGTATTGAAAATCAAACAAAATTGAGTGTTAGAAAGATTAAATCATTGAAGATTCCATTTGGAAGCACTCTAGGTGGGTCGCCCCTTTTGCCAAGGCAAATCCCCCTAGGTGACCCTAGATCCCCCAGGGGGCGACCCCTGATCCTTAGGGGTGACCAGCGTTGTCACAAGAGGCTACCCTACCCCATGCTTTGGGAGGGTAAAATCATCCCAGAACGTGCTAGAAACAATCAAAAGTTGATGAAAAAAAGTTACAAAACAATCGAGATAGAAAAACTAAGACAATGCAACAACAAAATTAGAAAACGATGGATTCATTTGACAAAAAATGACAAAATAAAAACTAGGGTTGCAAGAGAGATTTTTCTCATTTTTCATACCTGATACTCAGCAGGAGGAGGGTTAGCTTTTGTTGGTTGTTTTAAATTCCCAACCACATCTCAAGGAAAAATGCATGGATCTATAGGATAGCCATTCTCTAATAACTAACTTGCCTTGAGGGATTGGCCAACGAACAGGAAACAAGGGTTTTCAATCCCTCTTTCCTCTGCACTTTAGGCTCTGTTAAACCAAGGAGGGTGCTCCTATTCTTTGGATATCCTTCCCTATTGGGAAGACAGTGTTCTAATCAAATGGATGGGGGTTCATGAAATATTTGCTTAATAACACTGCTCCAATGACAGATATGTTCCTTTAAGACTGCTCAAAGAATGTCTGATAAAGTAAAGAGATGGGCTAATTTCTTAAGCTTTTATTCTATTTCTTTGCAGAGGAACATGTAAAATAATCTTAACTTCTAACACCTATTGCTGGAAGGGAAAATGTGCTGATTTCTTTCAAAATAATGATGAGGGTGATTAAAAGGATGTAAGCTCAGCATAGTATTCAAGAACAGACTAGTGCCTATCTAAGGGCCATAGAGTCAAGAAACTTACAGAAACATCCAAAGAACTGCGATATAATAAAACTTAGTTTACTGTAAAGGTATAGTAATGCCTTACATTAAAATACTTTACTAGTCTTGAAGTTTACCATACTTAGTTATCCCTGTAAACCCGAAATACATTCTATATCTTCTGGCAGCCCATTATTTCACTACTTGAGCAAACACTACAAGAAAAATATACAATACAAGAAAGATTGTGGCGATGAATAAACCTGATCCTTAGTCAAATATATTCATAAATGTAAAACTGTATACATGAAGTAGGAGATAGTATACTCCGAAGACTCAACATAATTTGTAAAGTAAACCATTCAGCAAATTATAACATAGCCTTTGCAGATCTATAAAGATATCTTGAAACTCATAAATGAAAACTTGGAAATGGACGACTGATTTATTGCATAAAACAAACTATTTACAATTCTTCCTTATCAAATTGATCCCATATTTTAGACTAAGTCTGAAGACATGACCTCGAACCAATGTTTCTTCACAAGCCCTAAATTCCCTTTTATAAAGATAAGGGAGCAGACAAGCTTCAGGCTTAAGTTAAAAGAAGTTACAATTGTTTGACAACCAAAAGATGTAGTTGCGAGAAGAGGCTGGTGTAACCGCATCACAACTGCATGTTCAACTTCCATGGTATATGTTGAGGTACCCATAAGACTGCGTGTCCTCTCAATTTAGGCAGGGAAAACAAGCCATGATGCTGATGGGGGACTGTTTGATAGATGTTGTTAGAGCTCACATACCCATCATATGCCACCTATTTGTTCAATAGGAGCATTCACTGCCTGGATTACCCACCTCAATTCAGAACGACTACAAGCGACAATATCAGAAGAAAACCCCATTAACTGGAGTTCTTTGCTTTACGCCCGTTGTCGTTTGCAAGGATGTGATTCCTCTTTCATAATTGAGTGGTCATCAACCAACTCAATCAGACAGAAACCAAATGAAATCACATCAGGCTAGATATGGAAACACGATTCATCTAGCAAAGGGAGCAACAACAATAACAAAATGGGAGCACCCTGTCTTCATATGCTACATCTAGAGAGGAAACATCCCTACTACTAGAGTTGATGCTTTGTTAGGAAAAGTAGAAGAGGGATGAAGGCAAAGAGAGAAATTATTTCCCTCTACACTTGATACTAGTCTACCTAATCACAGACATAAGGAATGGCTAGAATCAGGAGATTAGAATTCGAGGTCCCAATCCAGATGAAACAACAGGAAGAAGGAATGCTCATAGAGATTTGTAAAATGTTGCTATTGCCCCCTGATTTTCCATGCACAACCTATTCCAAAGGAAGAAAACTCCAAGTCTCCTAATTCTGTAAGGACAAGTTGATAACCATGAGAATAATGAAGAAAACCCAACAGAACAGGGGAGCAAATAGAACACACAGGAATAGGGGAAATCCATACTGTCAGCACGTTTCAAACAGTATACAGGGTAACATCAACACTTGTCTATTTATAGAAATTTTAGGATGCATCATACATCCGTACATCTTTGGTCCAATTAATTATAGTCACTTCAAGGCATTTCACTCATAAATGGAAATCTTGTGAAGATTACCACAAATGAATAGAAAAATTGGATTTCATAATTCTGCATAACTAGGAACATCACTTCTTACACTGAATCATGCCAGATCAGTTGTCTTGGTTTCCTCAATTTAGCACTATCATTATGTCAAATTTATCACACAACAGATGAAATGTCAATCCTGGTAGAAGCACAGATTTCCAAAGGTCGAGCCTGCATAAGCCAAATCTTTCTGTTAATAAATTCCTGTGTAGTGGCGGCGATGGAGACTTTGCACACGCCTGAGCAGTTAATGCTTGAAATGAAACACTATCAGATCAGCGCCAACATATCTCCCTGTCACACTTTTAAATTCTGGCCGTTGATCCTAATCTTAGCTGGCTCGGTTTGAACGGCACTGATTTGGTCCTTTATGAGGTAGGAGAGTAATGCTTGCTTTCCCTAATGACGACTTACCACCTGGATAGTTCTCCTAACCACAATCTCGAGAAAATATCTCCCTTGCAGTATAGTTAATACCACATTCCGCAGGTGAGGGATACGACCAGAGATGTGGGCTCGGCGGAATGGCGGACAACCATTGGATCAGTTGCACACAATCCAGGATAACTCTCCAAGTGGCCACGTCCATTGGGCAATAGACACGTCATATTCTTGTTTTATTTAATGCACTAGTCCCAGCCTTTCAAAATGCGATGTGTCAAAATTTTCTGCCATTCTGCGAATACCAGCCGGGGTTGTGAATAATGCTTGGTGGAAAGGCAGAAACATTTAAAATTGTCTTTTACTCCAAACAGGACCCACTACCATTCCCTTTGCAATAATTGGAAACATTTTTTTACGGGCTGCCACCTTATTCTGCGATTCCGTGATCGTTTAGAGGGTCCTCTGGTGAAGTGTGGCAGAACAACTAAAATATAGAGAAACCCTTTTGCTTATTGTTCTAGGCCCATCATCCTACCATCTTTGAGAGTTACCAACCAGCTGTCACTCCTTCCGCAATTCTGCAGGCATTGATTTTGTCAATATTTTATTGCTGGTGGAATGGCAGAAATAAAACCATACACTACCACCTATCAAAAAAGAGTTAGTAGGACCAAACCTTGGTGTCTAATAAAATTTTCAGGGCACAGGCTAGAAAAGGTAATTACTTGGCTAGGGGCCGGTCAGACAACATTTCAAGGGGGACATCAGGAATGACTTAAAATATAGGCAACGGGAGATAGGCGGTCATTGAAGAAATATAATGATTTCGACCATCACATTGTTCTTTGGCATGGGGGCTTTAGGGTTTAGTGTTTCCTCGATTATGCAAAGAACCCTAAGTATGGAAATCCATCAACCTAATGACATGAGCCTGAGGAAAAACACTAGAACCTGTGAAGAATTTAATAAGGTTCCAACAGCTTCCATCTTCACAATCCTCTTGTCAATAGCTTTGTGTCGACTATTTTCGTGTGTAATTATGTCACCACTCGACCTCGTTTCTACCGATTTCTCCTCTCCTCTTCTCTACTTTAGTTCATTTGAATGCATTTAGCAGTAATTTAACATTTTGTAGTGTTGTGTCCTCGTTTTGTGTTCTTTCATTATTGCAGGTCCCCATGGAGAAGCGAGGTGACTTAGGTATATTTACGACTCAAGTGATCAACGGTACGTTTCCTCATTTCTATTTTTTAGTACTTATTCAATATCATTAGTATCGAACTAATATAAGTTATTTCAGGTACAATTACGAAACAACAAAAATAGGTGATGCCTAGTTTGGGAACACAACTTACCTTTCATGTAAACTATTGTCCCCGAGGGGGAAAATATGTAAGCACTAAAAATGTGCATGGGCCTATATAATGATCCGATGATGAGCTGTAATCCTAAACACATACATGTAACTGTGTAATTATGCCCTTTCAGCAGTACCTATCTTAGTGACACGTGGATCAAAGTCTTCATCTTGTTTGTGTTTCCATAGTCCCCTAGCTAACCTTCCTAGGTCATATTTCTTCATCCTTCGCCCCTTGTCAAAAATTCATTTTTGTCACTTTCTAGGCTTGTTGATTTAACCCCCTAGTGTCGCAAGATGGGAAATACACTTTCTCTAAGCTCTTTTCATCATTCTCAAAATTTCAAAGGCCTCCAATTGGCCTCCCAAATCATTTCCCATCATCATTTTTGTCACCCATTTCTTCCTTTCTGGGTCACCACCTATTATTTCATGATCCCCCAGGTGACCCTAGATCCCCCCAAGAGTGAGCTGCCTTGCGAAAAGGGGCGACCTACCTTCCCTATGTCTTTTAGTCAGTCTCTAGGTTTTGATTCCATCCTTAGCCCCTTTTAACCATTTATAGTCCTCAAACTCACTTGCAAGACCCTATTCTTTTGGGTCGCCCCTTGTCACTTCTTAACCCCCTTGGGCAACCCATGGTTCCCCTTAGGGCTGACCTCTAATCCCCAAGGGTGACTAGCCTTGTCATAAGGGGTGACCTAGTCATATTTTAAACACGAATTCATCTTTAGTTTGGGCCCAAATTAGATACACTTTGACTCCAGTCTGCATGCCAATTCGACCCTAACTAAGCCTAGCCAATTCTTAGCCCATTCTTCACTCCCAATCATCCATAATTAGATCACATTGATCTATTCTTATCTCACCTTATTCTCATGCTAACTCTCCTTCATCCATTAGTGATAAGCTATCAAGCTTAGTTCACTATCTAATTAATTGAGTTCTCTCATCAATCAAGCATGTTAACTCTTCAATCAAAAGGAGTTAACTTCTAAATCAATCCCACCTCTTATGGGATATAAATACCCCCTCCTATTTGCAATAAAGGAGGCAAATTCATTGTTGTAGCCATTCGAAAAGCTTTTCTTTTTCTCTCCATTAGCATTTTGATGCTCATTGCAGGACTTTTGTGCCTTTTGTTTCATGCTTAGGATAGTTTGCCAAGCTTTCAAAAGATTCAAAATCATTTTTATGCTCTCCATTTTCTCTCAATCCATAGTTGTTGTGCTCACATAATGCTTTCATAGCATTCATAGCTCCCCAAGCTCTCTCGATTTCATTTTTAGCTTTCAAAGCTCAAGTCATTTCAAATCAATTGCTCCCTTCGTCCCTGTCACCAAGAGGAAGACCCCACTACTATAGAGGAGAAAGGGGTTGCCTAATACAAGGATTTATGAGGATAGTACAAAGCTCATGTGTCAGATTCACAACAACATTGTTTATGCATTGTTAGTATAGTTTCCTTTTATTGCATTAGATTAGTTGTTATTTTCTTTCATAGATTAAATTCCTTTATTGCACTAGATTAGTTGTTATTTGCTTTTATTAAAAATAGATTCCAAAATCAATCTTGAAAACAACAAAAACATAGTTAGATTTGCATTAAGAAAAATTATTCTAGGTTTGCATTCATATTTCAATTCATAGTAATTAGATCATCTTATCAAATCAGAAAAGAACAAAAAAAACATTGTTTCACATTCATTTAGCTTGCATACATCAAAATATAAAAAAACATTAGAAAAAAGAAAAGTTAAAACAAAGAAGGTGCACAAAACCCCTCAATTTTGTTATGAAGTTAACTCGAAAACATAGTAAAAAACTCCTTGATACGAATCACAAGGTCAACAATCCAATGAAGTCATAGAAAACCTTTGATCATATCACAAAGTCGAGATTAAACAAAAAGTCAACACTTGGTCAGCTCTAGTCAACTCTCTCTCTCTCATCCAAGCATACGAATGTGCCTAGGAGTTAGAGGTGAGTGGGTTAGGACTATCCTTGAGGAAATAGAGTCAACACATCCAAGACCACAACACACTCAATATATGCTAGAAGAACAAGAACACACCCTTAGGGTCATACAACAAGCAAATGAAATACAAGTCATTCAGGCTAACAAAGAAAGATTACAACACTCTAGACCCATCAATGAGTATAACAGTCTACCCACTAGATGCTGGAAGCTTAGGAATCCAAATAGGATATTGAGAACTAGTGACCCTCCGGGTCATAGGGTTATCTCCACCATCACAGTCTTAGAAGAACAAACATCGACACAAACCAGTCCCCAAGACCGATCGAAATCTAGCAAGAAAAACTAGAGTGAATTGGGAAGATTAGCTATAGCCATAGCAAGCACCTTGGATGGATAGGTGGGATTCTGTGAGGCCGATTATTTTTCCTTCCATATTTTGATCATTTTACATTTTAGTTGATGACATTATCAGACTTTTAGAGACTATGGTTCCATTATGTTGAGTTGATTATATCTCCTGATTTTGATTTGACATTGATTAGACATATGGTGATTCGATTTGATTATATTTTGATACTATGTTGAGACTAGACATGCGAGATATATTAGATGATGTTTTGTGATATGATTTCTAGTTCTTTATGTGATGGTGATTATGTGACATTAGATAGAAAATGCAGTTTAATCTTGAATTATGTTGTAGATGATTAATGTTGTATTCAATGGCATGAATTTAATTCCAGTTACTTCGGCTATGATTATTCATGATATGATTGACACTTGATCTAGATGTGCAAGATTATATCCCTAGGCCACAGGAAATTGGAGGTAGTATTCACACATATGTTATTCCCTGTGAAATCAATCCATTCCCAAGAGGGATGAGGATCATGTTTGATTCGAATGTTGTTTAAGTGCTTGTTTATTTTATCATTTTGGCCTAGTACCCCTTTGTTTAAATTAATTATATCATGTGTTGTATAATTTTTATTGTCTTATAGCACTTGGTATTGTTTTTATTTTTGAAGCCATTTAAAGTGGATTTATGACTCCCTAGGTGAACCTTAGTGTCCCAAAACTTACCCTAGGTGGTTACCCATGGGTCTAGGGTCAATTTTGACTAACTAAACCTTGGGATAACTCAATTTTGGTCACTCTAAACTGAGGTTTAGTCAAAGTGACAAATTTTGCAATGGATGAGTCATGCTTTGAGAAAGACTCATCTTCCTTCCCAAAGTTTGGGGATCCCTTCACTAAGAAGCCTTGGGAGGTCTCCAAGACTCCCAAGTGTGTGGGATCGTCCTCCAAGACTCTCACACATGTGTGAGAGCATCTTGGAGGGAGATGGCTCTCTTGGAGAATAAGAGGATGCCAATAAGAGGATGCCATATGGCATCCCTTATCCTCATGGATGCTTGAAGGGGATTGCCACCTCACCACTTGTTCTCTCACACATGTGTGAGAGCACAAGTGGATAAGGTGAGGATTGAGATGAAATTGGAGGATGACACTTGTCACCCTCACACTTCCTCTCCCTTCCAAGTGGCATAGGAGGAGGAAGGAGAAGGTGACAAGTGTCACCTTCTCATTCCTCAAGGCCAAATTAGAAGGCCTATATTACCTTCTCTTGTTGAGGAGTGTGGGGTTCTTGCATTTTAGAGATTTTATTTCTATTTTTGGGAGTATCTTTTGGAGAGTTAGAGAAAATTTGGAGATTGGAGGTTTTTGGAGAATCTTGGAGCTCATCACCAAACGTGCTTCCATTTATAGGGCTTGTTGGTGCTTAAATCTGCAGGCACCTTCCTAAAAATTCAAGCATTCAAACATGCGGGTTCCTTCCCAAAAAATCCAAAAAAGTTCTAAGTCTTTGGGCTTCCTCATCATGTTTTTGGGTATGACCCTGATATTCTTGTGGGGGGTCATCATATTCTAATGTCGGGTGATCTTAGTCAAGATCACCCCAATGTTGTTTTACCACCCCGATGTCACGGAGGTCAGTTCTTGTGGGGGGTGATATCTACTTGACATCACCCTGATATTTGTGCGGGGGGTGATATTTCAAATATCGGGTGATATTTTCAATATCACCCTTTGCAAACATGACGATGACATCATCTAAGTCCGAGGGGGGTCATATTTCTAACATTGGTCATCTTACGAAGATCACCCTGATATTACAATATGATGGTGACGTCATCAGGATATCCGTGGACATGATCAGGTGGATCATCGGCGAGATGTGGTATCGGCAAAGTAGGAGGATCTTCCTTCGATGCATCAGGTTGCACCGATGAGGGTGATATTTCGTGCCAGGCGAGCTCCGCAGGTGGTTCGCTGACATCAGGGCATCAAGCAAGAGGATCATGATGAGGTTTATACTGGTGCCGTCGGTAGCAAAATCACCGACATTATATATTCTCATGACCTAGTATATAAAGTGTTGAGGAGGTCACCGTGGGGTGTATGTGGGATAATTGGTTCCCACATAATTTGAAATATTAGGGTCATGTTTCTTGGTGGGAAGAATTGCGAAGTGCACAGTATACTGCACTTCCTGATGGCCGCGGGTTGGTACGCCATTAATGGCGGATGTTACAAGGTATCAGCGAAGGCGTGCACGGATTAACCACCCGATTGAAATTGTGAATCCCCAGGCGGCGGCGCAAGGCTCGAGATCACTCCCTGTCTCCTCCTCCACCTGCTGCATTCAATGTTTGAGCGCCATTTTCTCAAGATGCGTTGTATCTGGCAAATTTTGAATTGCCCAGTGGTTAATGCTGAATACCTTCCTACCGTATATAGTAGGTTGTGTGACTCATTTGTGTAAGGCGGAAGACTTGGGCAATTTTGGGGGAAAAATAACAAAATACAGAGCATTTTTCTGGCTGTTGTATCTCTGTGGAGTTTATGTGTTGCATCTGAGTTGTATCTTGCACATATGTTCAGTTTCAATGTTAATGTTATATGAAAAATGCTTTTTGCATGTGTTTTACTGTCTGTCTCCATTTGTTGTATGCATTTCTTCTTCTAAATTTGGTTGCTAAGGGTTTCTCAAATTCTAGAATACAGATTTATGTATTGCATGCCTAATCTCTAACTTTCATTCAAGGAGTGGATTAAATCGTTTTAGGTTGAGTGTGGAGGAGATTGTATGTCAGCTGGAATATCCATAAGCAGAGACAATTAAATACTCATTCTTGGGTGATGTTTGTAAGGCAAGCATCAATCTAACCCCTTGAAACTTGAATGCCAGTTGCAAGCCATTCTTATGTATACGTCTAGTTGACTCCTTGCCCTGAGATAGGCACTGGTCTGCCGTTGTGAAGTAGTTATGATCTAAAACCCCTGTCTTGCATCCAAACCAACCATTCCATAATTTCAACCTGTTAGTTGTAGGAGTAGGATTAGGAACCCCCTGCATACTCTCATCCATAACCAGACACATATGTCCAAGAGTGTTGCTAAACTTGTGATTTGTCATTCAAATCTTGGTCCATACATGAGAGTATTCTGCCTATTATCACAAACCTAAATCTTCATGTCATTGGCTGAGTCAAAGTGTTAAATCTTTAGCAATAGGGATACCCCCTTGGTGTGGCAGAACCAGAAGTGAAGGGGAGGCAGCTCACGCAACCTCCTGTATTCGTTGGCCGAATCTGCCTGTGCATTGGAACTGGCAAACCCATATGCTGATTCGGAGAAAAATACCAACATGGCTTTTAAAGGTAAGCTCCATGGCTATGGCATTTACCCTTACATTTTCATTTATGTTGTGTTTGTGGATTTTTTTGTTGTTGTTTTCTTTTTTATGTGGGTTGGGAGTTTGGTGAGAGCACCTCCATTTGGAGGTAAGGCTCAACTTGTTTGGGGTAGGGGAGAGTGAACCTCCTTGAGGTCACCCTCATATTTGTGCTACTTATAGCCTTGAGGGCTTTTTACTTGGTGTTGAGACCATTTTGATGGCAAGAGTGCCATGATAGTTTTTTTGAGTTATTTGGAGATGTGTATTTTGGAGGTTTTGGCTTGAGGCCTTGAGACTTGGTGTTTTGAGATCTTGGAGTGGCTCTTGAGTAGAGGGGTCCATTCCCTACCCCCATCAAACTCATTTTCATGAGTTTTGTTATGTGTTAAATCCATGGGTTATTGTTGAGTTGTTTTTGTGTTGCTTGTTGTGGTGTGTGTGCAACCATGTGTTTCCTGCCTCCCTAGCTCGGGGGTGACCCACTTGCGGGTCTATGATAGGGAGGAGGGCATGACATTTGGTATCAGAGCCCAAGTTTAAACATTGGGCTTGTTAGGGCACATTATTATTTCTGCAACTTTGATTAATTTGTGGTTACCTCATTTTTGTAGGATGCCTCACCAACGAGTTCAGCGAGCACAATCCCGCCACACTGCATCCGTCGAGGTGCATAGTGATTCTTCAGCTAAAGGACAGGCACCGCCAGCCCCATAGGTACCGTAGGCACCACCGGCCCTACCTATACCAAATATTGGGCCATAGATATTATAGGCACTACAAGCAGTGTTAGATAGGCTTCCACCGGCTGTAGTTGAGCCATGCATAGAGCCACGTGTTGAGCCCCGCGATGATCTACGAGAGGAGCCACGCATGGAGCCACGAGCAGAGTCACGTGTCGAGCCACGTGTGGAGCCCCGCGTTGAGCCGTGAGAGGCACCACATGTGGAGCCATATGTTGAGGTACCAAATATGACAGCAGAGGAGGTTGGATTGACCGACATGGCCCGTAGCAGGAGCCCTCCACATCATGCTAGGCATGAGGAGGTAGTGCGAGTGGAGCATATTGTTCACAGGCCTTATGATTATTATGCGAATGAGCCTATTAGAGGGTACAGAGATAGAGGAGATCCCATCAGGGATTTCTTGAGGCTAAACCCTCCTACTTTTGTCGGGACCACAAAGGGAGCTGAGGCAAAGGCCTGGCTCATCAGCTTAGACAGATGCTTCGCATTACATCCTTACGAGGGCAACACAAAGGCACGTGTGGCAGTCCACCTGTTGCGAGATGCAACAGCTACCTGGTGGTGCACTGAGGAGTGCAAGTGCCATCTATCATTGGACACACTCACATGGGAGACTTTCATTGAGCGCTTCAATGCACAATACTTATCAGATCACTATAGACAGCGTCACATAGATGATTTTCATGACCTTCAGCAGAGAGGACTTACCGTTGCTCAGTATGAGGGTAGATTTACCGAGTTGTCTCGATATGTGGAGTATCTCCATGATGAGAAACTCCTGGTTCGTAAGTTTATCATAGGATTGAACCATAGCATAGCAGGGCCTGTTCGCATGGCAAACCCTCAGACATTGAGTGATGCTGCCAAGAATGCATACATAGCGGAGGAGATACAGAGACAGGGGTAGAGTTCACGCCCTCAGTTTCAAGATCATGGGCAGTAGCAACATCATCATAGTTACCGTAGACCACCACCACCACCTCAGAGAGGAAGATTTAGTTCCACATCCTTACCTCCTAGGCCCCCACAGCAGCAGTAGCCACAACAGCAACAGAGAGCCAGGACATAGTAGAGGGCACATGGGGAGCATAATAGAGGTTGGCAGCAGCAAGGCCTGCACAGAGATCAGAGGCAGCAGGGACCACCTACAGGACCCACTAGGTCGCAGCAGTCATACAGGGGTTCACAGGGGTCCACAGGTAGATCTGGACAACAACAGTCAAGTAGGACTCAGACTGGACAAGTACAGGCTAGGGGCCCATATTATGTGTGTGGTGGAGCAGGACATCTAGCCAGAGAGTGTCCATAGGGCTTTACAACAAGGGGCAACCTCGTTCAGGAGGATCAGAGCAGACAGTTGGAGATGTGGGTAGGTCCCACCATATGTTCGCAGCGGTTGATAACCGCTAAGATGATTTTCAGGCATCAGTGATTGAGACATTAGGTATGATAGGGGTGTTCCCATTTCTATTCTCTTTGACTCTAGTGCTACTAACTCTTTCATATCTCCATCGTTAGTGGAGCGTTGCAGGCTGGTGGCCTCTAGGTAGGGTGATAGGTAGGTGGTTGAGTTGGCCTCAGGGGCCAAGATGACAGTAGATGCCTTAGTCCACGACTGTGAGATTTCTTTAGGACCCTTTTCTACAGTATGTGACCTTAGAGTTATGATATTAGGATCCTACGATGTGGTTTTGGGTATGGACTAGCTCGCGGCTCATTGAGCCAAGCTAGATTGTCGCCAAAAGGCGATTAGCTGCTTAGACAATCATGGTACATCAGTGGAGGTAGTGGGCATTCAGAAGCCCACATCAGTGTGTATGATATCCTCTCAGCAGCTTAAGCGCTACATGCAGAAGGGATGCTAGATGTTCGCTATCACAGTGAGTGACAGATCAGATGACGAGCCTAAGGCATCTTTGGATGATCATCCCATCCTGAGAGAGTTTGCTGATGTGTTTCCAGCAGAGTTACCAGGGATGCCACCCCGTCGTGAGGTAAACTTTCATATTGACTTAGTGTCGGCTGCTGAGCCAATGTCTCGTGCACCCTACAGGATGACCACTCATGAGCTCACAGAGCTCAAGTTACAGCTTGAGGACTTGCTCGAGAAGGGGCACATCCGACTGAGCATTTCACCTTGGGGCGCTCCTGTCATCTTCGTGAAGAAGAAGGATGGGTCTCTTCGATTATGAAAGGATTATAGGCAGTTGAATAAGGTGACGATGAAGAACCGTTATCATCTTCCCAGGATTGACAATCTCTTCGATCAGATGCAGGGAGCCAGGGTGTTCTCTAAGATTGACCTGAAGTCCGGTTACCATCAGTTGCGTAGCACAGAGGCAGACATCCATAAGACCGCCTTTCGGACTCGATATGGCCACTATGAGTTCACTGTGGTCCCCTTCAGTTTGACGAATGCCCCTGCAATGTTCATGAGTCTCATGAACGGGGTGTTCTATACCTACTTGGATCGGTTCGTGATTATTTTCTTCGATGACATTTTGATCTATTTGTGGACCGAGGAGGAGCATGAGGAGCATCTACATCAGGTTCTATAGTGTTTGGGGGAGTAGAATCTTTATGGGAACTTGGCAAATTGTGCATTTTTTAGGACAGAGGTACAATATTTGGGGTATATCCTATCTGGTGATGGAATCTCAGTAGATCCATTAAAGATCAGGGCTATCAGAGAGTGGCTAGCACCCACCAGTGTGACAGAGGTTAGGAGTTTTATGGGGTTAGCTGGTTATTACCGTAGATTTGTTGAGGGTTTTTCTCAGATAACACACCCCATCATTTCCCTTCAGCGGAAAGGGAAGAGTTTTCTATGGACTGAGCAGTGTGAGAGGGCCTTTGGGGTCCTCAAGGAGCATCTTACCAGCGCTCCCATTTTAGTGGTTCCTGATCCTACAACAGATTTTATGGTTTGAACGGATGCATCACTTGAGGGTTTGGGAGTCATACTTATGCAGGGTGGTAGAGCGATCACGTGTGAGTCGCGAAAGCTCAAGACCCATGAGCTGAACTACCCCACTCACGATTTGGAGTTAGCGGTAGTGGTTCATGCTCTAGTTCATTGGAGACATTTCTTATTGGGTCGTCACTTTGAGCTTCATTCAGATCACCACAATCTTCAGTATATATTTACACAGCCAAATCTGAATGCCCGTCAGCGGCATTGGATGGAGTTTCTTTGCGAGTATGACTTTGACGTCCACTACATCAAAGGGAAGGAGAACGTGGTTGCTGACGGATTGAGTCAGAGGTGCCACGAGATCTTGACCTTGACTCTGAGTGTGGACTTGAGAGGATGCATTATTCAGCATTTGCCTAAGGATGAGTGGTTTCTTGAGGTGCAGCAGGAGATCCGTTCATAGAGGGCCCTTCTGGGCAAGATTACAGGTTATTCACTTGAGGCAGATGGGTTACTTAGTCATTGACAACGCATCTATGTACCCCGCGCAGGTGACCTACGTACTGTAGTGTTATCAGAGGCTCACAGAGCCCCATATGCGGCACACCCGAGGGTGAAGAAGATACATGCCGACCTACGACAGCTGTACCATTGGGCGGGTATGAGACGGGATATTGCAGAGTTTGTTACTCGATGCCTTGAGTGCCAAAGGGTCAAGGCCGAGCATCAACATCTAGCGGGTCTTTTATACCCTCATGAGATACCTGAGTGGAAATGGGACACCATTTCCATGGATTTCATTGTTGGTCTTCCTATGTCTTTGCGTCGCCATGATGCCATCATGGTGAGAGTCGACAAGTTGACCAAGGTGGCACATTTCTCACTTGTACGTACGATGTACAATGCACTAGCAGTGGCAAGAGTATTCTTAGACAATATTGTGAGATTACATGGAGTACCTCGCCATATCATTTCTGACAGGGATTCAGTGTTCACTTCAGCCTTTTGGAGAGCTTTGCAGCAGGCGTTGGGCACATAGCTCAACTTTAGCTCCGCTTATCATCCCGAGATAGATGGATAGACAAAGTGGGTGAATCAGGTGTTGGAGGACATGCTTCATATGTATGTTATGGACCATCAGTCTAGATGGTATGAGTATCTATATCTGGTTGAGTTTGCCTACAATAATGGGCATCATAGCTCGTTGGGTATGCCTCCTTTTTAGGCTTTATATGGTAGACCATGCAGGACACCATTGAGTTGGGATTGGATAGAGGACAGGGTTGCCATTGGTCCAGAGTTAGTTCAGGATATGGAGCAGCAGGTCACACTGATTAGGCAGAGACTTCAGGAGGCACAGGAAAGACAGAAGAAGTATGCCGATGCTAAGAGAACTGATCGGAGCTTCTCAGTGGGTGACAGGGTATTCCTTAGAGTGCGACCACACAAGAGTCCAATCTGTTATGGAAAGGGCTCTAAGCTCGCACCACGGTTTGTAGAACCTTTTGAGATCTTGGAGTGGATAGGACCTGTTGCCTACCGTCTAACGTTGCCACCCAGCCTATCATGTATCCACAATGTCTTTCATATTTCTGTATTGAGGTGATATATATCTGATTTATCTCATGTATTGAAGTGGAGTGCTCTATAGGTAGAGGTGGACGGACAGTTGGCTTTGGAGCCAATTCACATATTGGCTCGTCGGACGCTAGGCCTTCGAGGTCGAGAGCTGGACCAGGTTAGGGTCCAGTGGGATCGTTATGATGAGGTCACAATGACTTGGGAGGATGCAACTAGTTTGAGGGCACTCTATCCTCACCTTTTTGATGACTTCTAGGAGGAAGTTTAGTCTTAGGGGGGAGGATGTGAGGCCAATTATTTTTCCTTCCATATTTTGATCATTTTACATTTCAGTTGATGACATTATCAGACTTTTAGAGACTATGGTTCCATTATGCTGAGTTGATTATATCTCCTGATTTTGATTTGACATTGATTAGACATATGGTGATTCGATTTGATCATATTTTGATACTATGTTGAGACTAGACATGCGAAATATATTAGATGATGTTTCGTGATGTGATTTCTAGTTCTTTATGTGATGGTGATTATGTGACATTAGATAGAAAATGCAGTTTAATCTTGAATTATGTTGTAGATGATTAATGTTGTATTCAATGGCATGAATTTAATTCCAGTTGCTTCGGCTATGATTATTCATGATATGATTGATACTTGATCTAGATGTGCAGGATTATATCCCTAGGCCACGGGAAATTAGAGGTAGTATTCACACATATGTTATTCCCTGTGAAACCGATCCATTCCCAAGAGGGATGAGGATCATGTTTGATTCAAATGTTGTTTAAGTGCTTGTTTATTTTATTATTTTGGCCTAGTACCCCTTTGTTTAAATTAATTATATCATGTGTTGTATAATTTTTATTGTCTTATACCACTTGGTATTATTTTTATTTTTGAGGCCATTTAAAGTGGATTTATGACTCCCTAGGTGAACCTTAGTGTCCCAAAACTTACCCTAGGTGCTTACCCATGGGTCTAAGGTCAATTTTGACTAACTAAACCTTGGGATAACTCAATTTTGGTCACTCTAAACTGAGGTTAAGTCAAAGTGACGAATTTTGAAATGGATAGGGGTGGGAGATGAGTCATGCTTTGAGAAAGACTCATCTCCCTTCCCAAAGTTTGGGGATCCCTTCACTAAGAAGACTTGGGAGGTCTCCAAGACTCCCAAGTGTGTGGGATCTTCCTCCAAGACTCTCACACACATGTGAGAGCATCTTGGAGGGAGATGGCTCTCTTGGAGAATAAGAGGATGCCATATGGCATCCCTTATCCTCATGGAGGCTTGAAGGGGATTGCCACCTCACCACTTGTTCTCTCACACATGTGTGAGAGCACAAGTGGTTAAGGTGAGGATTGAGATGGAATTGGAGGATGACACTTGTCACCCTCACACTTCCTCTCCCTTGCAAGTGGCATAGGAGGAGGAAGGAGAAGGTGACAAGTGTCACCTTCTTATTCCTCAAGGCCAAATTAGAAGGCCTATATTACCTTATATTACCTTCTCTTGTTGAGGAGTGTGGGGTTATTGCATTTTAGAGATTTTCTTTCTATTTTTGGGAGTATCTTTTGGGGAGTTGAGAAAATTTAGAGATAGGAGGTTTTTGGAGAAGCTTGGAGCTCATCACCAAATGTGCTTCCATTTATAGGGCTTTTGAAGGTAAGCTCCATGGCTATAGCCATTTACCCTTGCATTTTCATTTATGTTGTGTTTGTGGATTTTGTTGTTGTTGTTTTCTTTTTTATGTGGGTTGGGAGTTTGGTGAGAGCACCTCCATTTGGAGGTAAGGCTCAACTCGTTTGGGGTAGGGGAGAGTGAACCTCCTCGAGGTCACCCCCATATTTGTGCTACTTATAGCTTTGAGGGCTTTTTACTTGGTGTTGAGACCATTTTGATGGAAATAGTGCCATGATAGTTTTTTTGAGTTATTTGGAGATGTGTATTTTGGAGGTTTTGGCTTGAGGCCTTGAGACTTGGTGTTTTGAGATCTTGGAGTGGCTCTTGAGTAGAGGGGTCCATTCCCTACCCCCATCAAACTCATTTTCATGAGTTTTTTTATGTGTTAAATCCTTGGGTTATTGTTGAGTTGTTTTTGTGTTGCTTGTTGTGGTGTGTGTGCAACCGTGTGTTTCCTACCTCCCTAGCTCGGGGGTGACCCACTTGCGGGTCTACAGTAGGGAGGAGGGCATGACAGATTCCTAGCATCCGCTCTCCATGATGTTCTACTCCCATGAGAACAGAACCACCCCCAACTTATGCCTCTACTTGACTTTTTTTTCCATGAGAGCGAGAGTGACTAGGTCACCCATAGCAAGGAGAGGGCTTGTGTGATGTTGTCATGAGGCCCACATTTTAAATGTGGACATGAAACATGAAGTATCAAAAAATTTATAAAACAAGTCACTAAACACATACGCGTGTCATATGCACTTAACATCATTGCATGCGCAACACACATTAGGCACGCCACACTAAGACGGGGGATTCAAACAAGGTGCGGGTAATGCAAAACTCCTTTCGCACCCCTTCGATAATGGAAGTGAACTAAAAGGGAAAGCGTCACTTCATGCATCGCCAAGAGGGAAGGTCTCCATCAAGAACCAACCCTGGGTTTTCTAAATGAAGTGAGAAGTTGATTTCGACCCAAGTTGAAACCCTAATCCTAAAATTAATTAACCAATTAATTCAACTCTAACGCGGAAGCAAAAATAAACTATAAATTAAATTAAAGCAACATCCACTAGGATTAATTAATATAAGGAGTTAAATTAGATTAAATACCCTTTCAATAGACCAACATTAATAAATTCAAGGGAAAACCTTTAATTCAAAACTAAACAACATTAATATTAATTTAACCAGATAAATAATTTTCCATTAAAAATAATCGTCTCACTTGCCCAACTAATGTGTTAAATAAATAACCAACTCCCAAAAGTTGGGCAACATAACATTACAAATACAGCCTAGAGTTCAATTGATTAAATTATACAATAAAATAGAATTCCAACTATAGAACCTCACAAATTGAATTAAAATCACCTAAGTTGGTTTTAAAAGGTTAATTGAGTTTAAAATTGTTTAAGGGTCCCTAATAGTTAGGGCAATCCTCGCAACCCTAAATAGGTTTATAAAAGCACTTTAAACCTCAATTTACTCACAATTGTTTTGATTGACTTGCAGGTTGGATTGGAGGAGAAAAGAGAAATCTCTTCCCTCATGGGAAGATTATTTCCCAACCCATTTGTTCAGTTTTCTAATATTTTCAATTTCAAAATTTTCCAAAAGTTCAAAATTTTTAGTTTGCTAGGTTTCAAAGTTTGAACTTTTCAAATGTTCTCTTTCCCTCCAAGATTAGTTTTCAAAAAATAAATGATTATAATAGGTTGAGGATTTCCTATAACTATATTTATATTTATAAATATTTATCTTTCCATATAAATATTTATTATATAAATATCCAACTACAAGTATTTTATAACACTTGTAAATAAGGTTGAGTAAAAAATTATGTCACTGTGTAGACACAGTGTTGTGTATACAGACAGATTTTGTATATACAATAGTGAATACACAATTTGTGTATAAATATAGATTGTGTATATGCAATAGTGAGGATGGAGGTATACACACACATATATACATGTAGTAAATTGGCTGATCAAAAAATTACATTGTAGGGCACACTATAGAAAAAGATTTAAAAGAGAAGCAGTTTAAATATTTTTTAATATCCATGGAGCCGATGGCTCTGTGAGGGTCACGACCCCCTTTTGGGGAAGTCATACCCCTCATAGATTACAACCTATGGGAGGGGGCGTAGCTCCGCCAACACTATGGGAAATCACCACAACATTGTGGGGGTGGGGTCTCCCCATCCCCTCCGCCCTTTCCGTCGTCTGCAAGAGCGCGCACGCACAGGGGGTGGGTGGTTAGGGCACATCGCCCACAAACCAACCCAAGAAAAACAACTTTTTTATAACTTTTTTTCCTTTTATTTTATAAAAACAACTTTACCTCCATTTATTTTTATATTTTCTATCCTTAACAACTATATAAATATCAATATTCGTATATGTGTGTATATATATATAAACACACTCATAATAAACACAACACCCAACCCAAGGAAACACAACACAACCAAATCCCTAAACAAGGATATATATATAAACACACTCATAATAAACACAACACCCAACCCAAGGAAACACAACATAACCAAATCCCTAAACAAGGATTCCAAAGCGGGGGAGAGTGGACATCACTCACTAAAGGGGAAAGACTCAAGAATCACCATAAAACCCAAAACCATATCTCAATACCACATAGCCTCTTTCTATCTCAAAACTTGTATAACTCCAACATACACAAGGGTACTCTTGTCAACCAAATAATAATCAAAATACCAAGGTAAAAAGGAACTCATGCCCATCCAAACTTACACACAAAAAAAAAAAAAAACAAGGCCAAGGCCTTCCAAATCTCCTTAACAAGGAGTGACTTTCCCCGAGGAGGTTCACTCCTCTCTCAACCCCACACAAGGCAAGCTCCCTCACATGGAGAGCTCATGCCAACAACCCATAAACCCAACATAACAACACAAAATATGCAAAAAGCCTTTCATAAGTACATGAAGTAAAAATGCAATATAACAAGAGAGCTTGAAGCCTTGAGATCCTACCTCTCAAGCTTCAAGTAGTGAAGAAAAAATAGGAAGCCTCCCAAGAGCTTGCTTCAATATATCTTTAGCTCCAAAACCTTCTCTCCAAGTCAAAATCCCTTCCAAAAATTCCAAAACCAAAAAAACAAAAAGAAGAAGAACCCTTCTCACCTCAACAAGAGGGAGATAATTAAGTCTTTATCCCAATGAATGAGGAGGTGACACTTGTCACCTTCTCATTCACTCTCTCAAGCATATCTCCCCACATGTGCTCTCACATTTGTGAAATATTGAGTAGGGAGGTGACACTTGTAATCCTCTCATTCCTCCTCAAGAGCACACCTCCCCACACTTGTCCTCACACATGTGTGAGACATGGGGGAAAGGAGAGTACTTGGGGTTCTCTTCCCAAAGGCTCTTACAATGTGTGCTCACATGTGAAACCTTTAGAATTCCCCCAATCCCTTACATGAACCTAGCGTAGTGGGATTAGGATGTGACAAGTCACCCTACACTCATCCCAAAACCCTAATTTGTCATTTAACTCCTATGGTCAAATGTGAGTTAAAACTCATGATTTGAGGTCTATAAGGTACCTAACCCATAGGTACTTGACCTAGGGCTCCAAAACACATGAAATAAACATAATAAAGCTCAAAAATCAACATTTAAGTAGCCCCTAAAATCCATGAACGAAAATGGACACATGGATGACACTCATCATCCACCTCATCCTAAGTCAACCTTAGGAGACTCAAATAAAACCAAAACAACTTATTAACACATTAACATTCATTCTCAAACAACATGTAACCTTAGTCCACCTGAGGGACTAGGTAAGCATCATGGGGTTTATTAACTGGGGTTACTTGTGAGACCTCTGATTTCCATTGGTCATGGAATTAGCATGCACATTTACACACACATCAATAGTCCAATGTATATCATAGCCGAAGCAACTCAAATTACACACACACGATGTCGCACAAGTTCATATATTTCAATTAGGTCAATTCCATAAGACATGGTACAATTTACTATATGTTCAAATCAATTCTCTTTCAAATCAGTATAGTCTTGATCATGCAAAACGTAATTCAATATACTAATCCATTTACTCAATATAGCTCATTCTTTAAATTCAATTGCATCATGTAATTTCAAGGCATTCATTATCATAGAAAAGGAGAATAGAACCTAAGAATGTATAGATACATCATCAATAATATAACAACACATCTATCTACTCCAATCAAAAAATAATGCCATCAAAAGTCTAATGGATGGGATCAACAGTCCCCAATAATATCCAGTGTCAAAATATAAATCCACAGGTAACAAGTCTAATAAGTCGAATCAAAAGGTGTAACAAAGGTGGCCTCACAACAATGCACTAAGGATCATTTCCAAACACAATCAAGAGTGATATACAATCAATCTGCATTAAGGCATACATCTCCTACACATACTCAAATTGTACACAACTACCTTATGATTAGATCCACAATAATACCATATCGTCTATTGGACAAGGTCACAATACCATATACCATATCCTAAGTTTGGGTGAAGCAATACAATTAGGTCTAATAGTGCAACTAAACTTGTCACACAAGGGTGGGCCTCATAGATGTATCGAGGCCAACTCATCTGCATTTGTGGTTGAGTCACGTTTTGAGGAGTACAATGGCCAAGTTTGAGCCCACAACCCTACAAACATACCCCAAAACTATTTCTAAACAACTCAAAAATTAAGGAAGATATGTCTCATAGAATGGAGAAAATATGCTCGTTGTTTCCTCCACCTTAAACTCTTTTCTACGATCTATTTTTCAAATCAGAGATATAGTTCAAACTGCAATACTAACCAGGGTTGCTAGTCTGAATTGCTAATTGCAGTTGGTCCTCGAACCCCAAAATTTAGTAGAATTGAAGCTCAGAAACCCAATGCACATCACACAGTGTAAGTTGCATCCAACTTTTGGAGTCTGAGGTAGAAAGTGGTCTATAGATCAGAAGTCGACTGCACTTTGCATAAGTGCATGTTGTCAATGTCTTTCGAAGCCCGAAGAGTTATAGAGTTTGGAGTTTGGTGTTCATTTGCACTTTGCAGACATGCAAATTGTTAGTGAGTCCTAAAGTCCAGGATATTGTTGGTTTGGAGAATGGAACTCAATTGCACTTTGTAGACGTGCAAACTCCAAGAAGTTTGCAAAGTCCAAATATCCTCTTAGTTCAGGATCCGAAGTCCATTTGCACGTTGTAGCATGCAAACTAAAGAAATTTTCCAAACCCCAAAGTGGTTCGTAGGCCGGAGTCTAGGGTCAGCATGTCAATTGCACATTGCACTATGCTGATAGAATCCGAGGTCTGCAAGGGTGCAGATTGCAACTTCAACTCGAATTCCAAACTCAAACTGTTGTGCAAAGTTGCGAGTTGCAACCTAGGTCTGAAATTTGACTGTCCTGCAAGTTCATTCTAAAACCTAAAGCTTGGTAGTTTTAGCCCTTCTATTTGTCGTAACTCTATGATATCTAAGGGGTGGTTTAGAAAGGGTGCTATGAAGGTGATTCAGTGGTTTTGGAAAAATTGTCTCTCCTCCATGCCTCATTTTCCATGTCTACTATGGTGTCTTGTCCCATTGTATCATTAAGTCTTCCACCCGTGTCACTTTGCTTATGCATTGGTGTGTGTACCAAGAGTGTCATCATGGGTTGCATATGATAGTCTGGGCATGTTAACATGTTATGTGGTTGCTTAGTACCACTATTGTTTCACGAAAAATTTGTTTAGTCCTCATTTATCCAATAATGTCTTAAGATTAAGCTTTGGGCATTATAAAGTGAACTTAAAGAGGAAAGGAGTATCACATGAAGATAACTCTTATAATAGTTGACATTTGTGCACTCATGAAGCTTCCCGAAATCCAATTTTGATGAGTAACTAATGAGTTGGAATGTGTAAATTCTAAGGAATCTAAAGAGGAATTGTTTTACAAGGACGTCGACATGTGGAGGAAGAAAAATGCAATAAAGAGAAGTGTTATGAATGGTAAAAATAACTAAAATGATACGAGGTTTTTTAAACCTCGAGCACGTGTTGGGTAGTTAATGCCAATTCCTTGTGGTTTTGGAGCTTTTAGCAATTATGCAATAGACAAAAAAACTCCACAGTGCGCAGACACGTAGAATATTGAGGTGATTTTGCAGTGGATTGCATGGACAAAAGAAAAGTTTGAATCACAAAGGTCATGTGAGGTTTCAAAAATAACTAGCAATTGGGCAGTGGACTGCAAAACTGCAATAAAGGTCTAATTTTCTGTGAAGAGTGAATTGGTAGGGTTTTAGAGAAAACTAACAATTGGGCAGCGAATTGCAAAACTGCAACAAAGGTCCACTTTTTTGTTAAGACTGAATTGGTAGATTTTAAAAGGAAATTGACAATTGGACAATGGATTGCAAAACTACAATAAAGATCTACTTTTCCACGAATACTAAATTGATGAACTTCTAGCGAAAATTTGCAACATGGTAATGGACTACAAGGACAAAGAAAAAGGTTTCCCACTTACACAAAGGCAAAGTTTTGAAAAAAAATTGCACTTAAGCAAGACTACAAGACTAGTTAAAAAAGTTTGGAAGTCCACCTAAGGGAGATTTTGACTCATAACTTAGAATTTTTTGTATTTTCTCAAGAAATGACTTTTGCCTTAACCAATGACCACTTCAAAATTTGAACTAAAAATTTGAAAATATTTACAATCCAAAACATAGAGCAAAACTAGTGCCAACTTACCAACAAACCAAATACTTTATGAATGAAAACCAAACAAGCTCAAAACAAGAGTCTCCAATTCCTCTAGAATAGGGGTGTGTTGTGGAGGCCACAATAAGTCCATGATATAATCATGCAAGGAATACCAAGAGAAATGATCATAAGAATCCATCGTAGGTGTAGGAACAAAGATCACTCGAAAAAAGGGAAAGGAAAGTAAGGGTATGATGAAGATTATAATACGTGTTGAAAAGTTTAGACCAAGTGTCGATAAAGTTGAAATTGGTGTTGGAAAGAGTAGATAAAATGGTGCGAAGATTGAATCAAGGGGAAAAGAGAATGGGTCGGCTAAAAGCCAACGAAAGTCAATAGAAGGCTATTGCTTTTGTCCTTTTGATTAAGGGACATGGTTTAAATTAGGGTTTGTTTTTGTTTTTAATTGGGTTTTTGACTTGATTTGGGAAGGAAGAAAAAATAAAAGAGTGTTGGGTTGAAGAAAATGATCTAGGAAAGTGTCGCTAAGGTTTTGCTAGTTGTTGAGATGGTATGAAGTGATAAGAGAATGTGATAGGTTATTGATTTGTTATAAATTAATCAAAAGTAAAGTGTAGGAATGACGATTTCACCAAATTAAAGATAAAATTAACCTACCCTAAAAAGATGTTTATAGTGCTAATAATCTTTAAGGGTTGTATTATTATTGCATTAAACTATCATATTTATCTATTCTAATGAAAAATACATAAGAACTGTAGAGCCCCTGCTCTACATTTTGTTTCAAGTCAAGAGTCGGTGGTAACTTCTTTTGAATCTGTGACGGGCGGTCAATTTTTATGCACAGGGGTTGCCACATGGAAGCATTTTGCAGTGCTTAGAGGTTATCAGTTCTAACAACTCTAGACGTTGTGCCATTGGACGGTTTGTCCGAGTCATTTTCGGTAGGCCCCTTCTTTATTTCATAGACACAAATGTTCAACACCTTCTCTATGCCATGTGGATGCACCACACATGTTTAAAAATTGTTAGTTCTAACAACTTTTAAATGATGCGTCATTGGTTGAGATGAATGAGTCACTTCAAGGTGGGCCCCCAATAAAGCAAAGGAAAAGGCATGCGCAAGGGGCTTTCTCTAGGACAAGTGGTAGTGTCGTGCACGATTTAAAGGCTAGAACACAGACACTCTCTTAGTATCGCGCTATTGGTTGGGGTGAACAAGTCACAAGTGGGCCCCTCTTTCAAAAGGGAAGCAAACTCTCCTAACAACTTCTCAATGCAACGTGTCGACACCGTGCACATTGTGAGGGATGGCAATGCTGACACTTCTAGACGTTGCACCATTGGTTAGTTCATCCAAGCCAACCTATGCAGGGCTTGTTTATTTGAAACCCAGTGGAGAAAAGGACTGTGGAGTTTCGTTCCCAGAGTTCCACATGTCTCAATGGTGCTACTAGTTTTGAATGGCAGGTCCAACACATGATTACAGTTGCACCATTGGACAATAATGGTGACTCAAGTCATAGGTGGGCCTAGTTCTTTTTAAAGAGAGAAGCCAAGGAAAGCATGAGATAGTTCCACTTGGCACAACCACACACCATTTCAAAGAGGACAAAACTGACACACTTCCTTTGTTGCGCCAGTGGTTGTTTGATGCCAAGTCACAGGCAGTGGGTCCCATTTTTTCTCTATGAGGCATCAAAAGCTCTGAAGTGTCAATCGTAGGCTAAGAATATCCAACGGTTCGCACATCACCAAGATAGTATCCAAGCCAGCAAGCGCTAGGCATTGAGCCATTAATCAAAGCAAGTGAGCCAACAAGTCTCCAACCTTGCAAAGAAACACAGATGCATCTCTAAGGGGACACGTGGCAGTATGATAGTACGATAGTACACTATGAGGTTGTTGAGTCTCATATGTGGGATCTTGGTGAATCTCGAATGCCATAGGTCTTCACCCAAGGCGTCGTTAATGCGAAGCAAGATGAATCATAGATAAGCGACAAAGTGGGTACGATTCAATGCCGAAGTTACAGAGGTAGATGAGGTAGGTGTTTCTCGTCCAATGCAACATTTGGAAATGGATTGTTATATATACATGACCAAAAGAGGTTTTAAGGGTTGGTCATTGAGCCAATTTGAGGGAGGAGAATCGATAGACATTTTAGCCTTTGTGGATGCTTCTCAGAGACGATCAAATATTTGAGGACTGCATCTTGCCTTTTGTATCTTGTTCTTGATTTATTAATGAAGAAAACTAACATTCTATGCTAGTTCTTTTGTTTGTTGAGTTTTTTTCAAATCTTATATATTGATGTTGTGCCTATGTTTTCGTTTCAATGAATGATATTCGTAAATGGTCTAAAATCATGCATTATGTGCTCTTTGAAGCCATGTATTAGTATTGTGATTTAAACTAGAAAGCATTGTGTCAGTTTTGCATGTG
This sequence comes from Cunninghamia lanceolata, assembly GCA_027924645.1. NCBI lineage: Eukaryota > Viridiplantae > Streptophyta > Pinopsida > Cupressales > Cupressaceae > Cunninghamia > Cunninghamia lanceolata. Next base: position 8,479,169 of record BSBN01000445.1, read on the forward strand.
TATAAGTTTTATCATTCAACATATCACCTTAGGATGTTTTATAAATTAAAGCTTATCTCCTCTTTTCTCTAAACATAGACAAAAAAATTAATGAAAATCATAAGAAAAGTCGACTTCTAAAATCCCAGAGGTCATCCTGCAAGTCAAGTCTCACATTTGCAGGATTTCTGATTGTTGGTAATTAGTATGTATCTAAGAGTAATCTTAGGTGCAAATAAAACCATCAACAAGAACAATATTTTTCATCTAGATTTATTACGAATAATACAAGAGTTGGGCATAGAAATTAAATTTGATAAAGCTATAGAAAAACAAAAAATAGGGATAGAAGATCAAGTCTCATGTGAAATTTAATGTCGAAAATGGACTCTAAAAGGCCACAAGATCGTCTCTAGTGATTTCGGTGAGTTTCTAACTTTGAATTTTTGGGCACTCCTGTCCACGTATCAAGCGCTTGTGTCCTCCTCAAACACTTGTGTCCTTTAATTGTTTTGCAACTTTCAAGAGTTGCTTGACTTATTTTTCTGATCCTTTTTGTACATGCAAATTATTTACATCAGCCTCGAATAATGAGATATTTGCAACAAAACTTCTAGGAGAAAGAAAAAATTGATTAGTGTTTTTTGAAGCTACCTCAACCAATCTCCTATTTGACAAGTTTCGACCTCTACAATAGTACATAAAATTCAGAATGTGTGTGATCCCTATGTGTGGGTGTTTGTGGTGTGTGCAAGGTTTCATAGCTAGCAAATAACCCTAAGGGGATGTCTAACTAAAGTGGTGTGTGCTTGAGAAATGAAAGGGATAAGTAGATGGAAATCTCTAAAAAGCCAAAGCACTGGTTCAAGGGAGGTTTTAGATCTACAACAATGGTGGATTTTGTCAAAGATTTCTATAATGATAGGGATTTGTGTGGGAGCTCTTGGAATCTAAAACCCAAATGAGTACCTAATTTCTAATGTCATACAAGACATCTTTGGATTTGGCAGATACACAACTTTGGTTCCTAAGCCCAACATTGTACACATGTATAATGTCCTATTCCTAATGAATACATGAGCTTTATTTTCTAGTACATGTTGTCTTTAAATTTGTAATCCGTGCTTTTGCATCTATCACTCACATTTCTATTGCATGTTCAATATAACTCAAGTAAATTAGATGGATTAGTCTATTAGTTAGTTTGTAAGTTGTCCTCCATGCAAACTCCTAGGCTTGGCATGGATCACTAACCAAGAATTGGGGAGACTATCTCAAGCTACGTTAAAATAAAAGACCATGCATGTTTATAATTATCATTAAATTCTTCTTAAAATGTATAGCGAGCAATAATGAAGCAAACGCCAAAGAGTATTTATAGTAGAATACTGCAATTTTTATTTGAGCAATTTGAACTAAGGATGAGGGAAAACTAATATTGAACCAATACGAAGGCACTTACCATATTAGAATACATCTAGAATGGTCCCACTGTTCATAGATGAAATCTATGATACCTAGCATGGCTACATCACAAGGTGGCGTGTTGTTGCAACACTAGACATGAAGATTGAATCATTCCAATTTCCATCAAAGAGAACAGGACAGGGATATTAGCACCACAAAGAATTTGATACAAATATTTGAAGGCGAGCACATGGAATACAATTCCATGTACACATCAATCAGCCAGAGTTGTTTCTACTTGCACTAAAAGAACATAAATCTGGCTCAAGAATCAGATTGAACGTCAAAAACAACAGATTGTATGAATTGCCAACAAATAACTCAAAATAATATACAAGCTGGATAGGAACTGCATTCAAAACTTCGTTGGATTGGAGTTCTTCACCTAAGTTATTTACATATCATTTGCAAGCATATGTTCTCTCTCTGTTGTCTCTAGAACAAGCAATCTCTTCTCATCATTGTCATCGTGCTCATGAGTTTGAACACTAAGGTAATCAGGTGAATCCCGTGCATGAATTCCAATCTGCCCCATCTCCAATTCTAACTGAGATTCAAAACGTGCTCTATCACGATCCTTTGGATATGTCCGATAAAGTACCGTGTATATCAGACAGCACAAAGCCATCGGAATAGCGATTGAAGTGTAAAGTGCCTCTGCCAATGAAGCAGCGTTCTCCCTATCTGTTTCTATCTCAACAGCTTTACTAGAACCTTGAGGAACAGGTCTGTAGCCATAAACATGTTGAGCAAGAATGCCAACTATTGGTGGTGCAAATGATGCTAATACCGATTCAAAAGATCGATCCAACGCATAGATACTTGTTCTGGACTTCTGAGGAACAATTTCAGCAAATATAGGGCTGCAAATAAAAGAATGTCAATATAGGCTTGTCAAAAATAAAATTTAACCTCCACCTGCAAGATATAAACGACATAAAAATATATCCCCAAAAATATTTTCAACTTGCTGTTGCATACTACTTACTTATTGGTAGCAGCTGCATTCCATGATATGCAAAATCCTATGATAAAGAACATAAATCCATGTGCCACACCAGTAGATGGATCATCAGGCAAAACAAGCAGTAAAACTGCTCCCAAAGGTATAGCCAAACCTGAACTTATTTGGGAAAGAATAATCCTCCCAGCATTTGGAAGGTGTCTAGACATAATGTCGCCCATTTGCCCTCCAAACAATCCGCCCAAGGAACCAGCAACGACAAAAATACCCATAAGAAAAGCTGTCTTCTGATTAGAGAACCCAATGAGTTCTAGCCACATAGGTACAAATGAAAGTGCTGACCAAGGAAACGATCCTACAACCCCTTGAGCTACGATTATCTGAAAAGACTGAATACGCATTACTTTCTTTGCTTCCAGTATTAGCGCCTTCAGATTTGACCATAATGGTGAAACACCTTTTATTTCACTATTCTCTCTGAAATGTTTCCCAACTGGGAACATGTTAGAAGGGTTCAATTTGTGACAAAAATGCAAAATTTTCACAATAAGCAAACATAAAAAATGCTCAACTTAGCACAGGTATTTTCCATGTTTATTAGTGCCAATATAAAGGAAAATGAAGCGAGTTCCTAAATTCTTTCCCTTTTCCTCTATTTTTGACAACTATCCACCCTGTCCTGTAATGCTTTGTTTTGATTGTCTTTCAAAGACGGAAAATACAGTTGCAAACTTCAGTCAGCAAAGGGATTGCTAGTGGCAAAATTGAAAAAAATGAGCAAAAGGCCTATCTTCATATACCTAAATGATCTCCAAGAAGATGAGAAAAAAACTTAAAACCAGAAAAAAGGAGGGGACTATAGAAAAAAATAAAAATCAAATTGCATAATTAAATTCTAAATTGACTCTGGGCATCGCTTTAATATAATCTCTTACTGTGACTTTAGAGTATAAATACTTACAATGTTGGCATTGAACCATTTGTAAACCTTGGGTCCACCCCAAATAGTCGAATCAAAATTCCAACCACAACACTTATTACTGCGACTAGGTGAAAAGATACTCTCCAGCCAGGAATTCCCATTACTGTTGTTGAGGCCAATAAAACAGAAACAAGACCTCCCATTATAGACCCAATATTGGAAGTAAATTGCAGCCAACCAAAAGCCAATCCACGATTTCCATCGTCTGTTGAATCAGCCACAAGTGACTGAATTGCGGGCACAACTATTGCAAGCCCGATCCCATTCAATGCCCTTGACACTGCTACCTATAAAACAATGATAGTTTAGATATAAAACTACATAATCAGCGAACAAAAGCAGAAACCTGAATTTCATACCAATTGAATACTTTCCCAGAATATTTACTCAAAAAAAAATTAGAATTTGTAGTCAGATAAATCATACGAGAATCTAAAAGTACATTCACCAGGATCTAAGACACATTAATTGTTAGCATTCAGCACTATCAAATTGTTTCAGGGCATGTGTTGGAAAACAGAACAGTTGTACCAAGAAATTCATATTGTATGTGCTATTTGGACAAGAGAATTTAGCAGTGGCATCAGTAGAGACACAACTAAGGGAAAGGAATAAACCTTAAATATAAGGAACAAATCTGATATACTAATGGCTTATGGCACTTTGAATGACATAATCTAAGTAGGTAAGGTTTGTCAAATATCATGCAATTAAAATACATTTCTTTAAATGACAATCTTTTTACCAACATTCCTTTCAAATCAAAAATTTCAGGCTGCGAAAATACACTGTAAATGCCATGTAGATATGCAATTCAAGTTCAGGATTTTGTAGTATACATTAGTAATTTACTGCTTCTCAAATTGGCATTTACTAATTCAATTTACCCATCTATCTAAAGCAAAAAGATCCTCCCATTTCCATTTCATTTATCTATGAAACAAACAAGAAATGATTGTAATTCCTGCTTCAGTGACTAGTACAAAAAATGCAATCAACCTTTTTGATAGCATCTGGGAGGATCCCAAAGATGTGAGAATAAGTGAACTGGAATGTTCTTTTTTTTATCTTATCAGTACTTCATTATTTAAGAACCCAAGTCATTGTGTTAGTGTTTGTGTCTAAACTAACTATGCAATTCATAAGCACTGATATTAATTAATATTTTGATGATTGTTCTTTACCATGGTCCAATTCATCTTGCTTTGTTCATTATGAGCATAAACAAATTTTTAGTTCGTTTCCAAGGCACCAAATGCGTAATGGTTATTTGAAATACTATCTAATAGTGTTCAATTTAATCCTACTCAGGGTATCTGCATCTTTGCTTATCATTTACTGAAAAAAGTTATAGACAGTCAACTTGCAATCCGAAGCAAATCCTGTTAAGAAAGTAGCCCAATAAGTACCACTTCGCTCGCTTGAAGTTCATAATACTAGTATTGTTCTGGTCTTGTGAAGTAAAATTACATGATCTAAATTCCTTGACATATACCTGAGGTAAATATTGCACTTTGTTTTTATGTTCTCTTTCTATTAGTAGACGTTAAAATCATCTATAAAATTCTTGTTTGCATAATGTTGGTCTTTGCTACTTCTTTAACTAGCTTGAGTTCTAACAAGATACCTTAGTCATATTTTTTTATAAATTTAAGAATAATATACTGATAATGAAGGAGGGATTACAAGAGATGGCTTACTTGAATAAAATCAAGCTGGTCGCAGTCATTTAGAATTTAAGATTTTCAATGCATCAAGCTGGAGATGGAATTCCCCTTCAACTCAAACTTTTACCAAAGCAAAAAATACACCAAAAAATCTGCAAAACTATCTCTCCATGAGCATCGTATTATAACATCAAAGGACACCATACTGTGACCTAGATCATGCAAAAAGATAAAGAACTACAAGCAACATGTATTTGCATGAATGTGGTGAAAAGTTGTGGAAGATGATGTCAAAAGTTGCTGACAAACTGAAACTTTGTGAACCCTTTCTCTTGTGAAGGAACTTAAACCGCTTTGATGCTCTGATAGAGAAAAATCTCTTGGTTCCTTGTGCATTTGAGTCTAGCTTCAATGACTTGATTGGCTTCTGCTGATGTGCTACAATCCAGATTGATCTCTACTAGCTAAAATTCTTCTGCAATATTTGGTGTCCAACAAAGGTGTAAAGTAATGGCACAAGAGTTCACAATTGAAGATTGGATGTAGACCAAGTTAAGCTAGAAGATTTGGCTAGAAGGCATTATCCCCAACCTTCTTAGTGATAGTATATGAGCCATATCAAAAAGGACGGATCTTGCGGTAAGGTCTTGTGAATCTTTCCTTCTGCAAATGAAGTTTTATTCTGTCATAACCTTGAAGGTGTTTGGCGCACAATATTGATCATAACACTGCTTGTATTTTAGCATTGGATTTATGCATAATGGTTTGCACTTGCTACAATGTGTTGGATGTGCTCAATGAACTTGTCAGATTTGTCAACTTCCTTTTGATCTCAAGCAGTCTTTGTTGTAGATGGCAGCATAGGATAAGCGACATTAATAGATGCCAATGATTAGAAACCCAAGAAAATTTGAAAAGGGTTGTGTTTCCATAGAGTTTGTGAAGAGCTCTCTTGTAGTTGTGTTGAATGCAAAATAGAACTTCATCCCAAATGCGATGTTTCTTGGAATTGTACATTCTGGAAAATGCACAATGCAATGTAGTAAACTAGGTCAGTTTTGTGCTTATCACTAACCAAAGTGCTTGCTCAAATATATTGTCTTCTATTAGACATAATGGTGGATGTAACCCAAAGTGAATCCATAGATTCTGAAAATACAACTGGATTGCTTCTAGAGCTGAGTTAGTCTTTTTACAAGGCATGAGAATTGCCATATTTGAGGAATCTATCAACTACTTCATACACTAAATCACAATGTCTCTCCAAGTTTCCAAGACGTGGGGACTAGGTTTCGGGGAGGGCAAACTTTCCCAAATTTTGGGGACAGTAGGGTGTTGAGTTTTTTAGCTCAGAGAGGAACTTTCGCACAGGTTCATGTGAACGTGCTGGAAGTGGTTCGAGTTAATTCTATTTTGCATTTCACTTAAGTGAAAAAGTGAAAGTCTTTTATTTGGCTAATTAAGTCTAATAAAGTGTAGATATACACTGATGATTTTGACTTATCTTCCAACAAATCTCCTGCGAGAGAAAATGAGCTTTTTGAAGATTAGATTTTTAGCTAAATAGTATAAACATAGGCACAAGATAGACGAAAATTAATTGTGGTCAAACACAGTGATATAATTCCATGAGAGTGTAGATATACACTAATGATTTTGACTTAGCTTCCAACTCATCTCCTATGAGAGAAAAGGAGCTTTTTGAAGATTAAATTTTTAGCTGAATAGTATAAAAATAGGTGCAAGATAGACGAAAATTAATTGTGATCAAACGCAATGATCTAAGTCTGTGCAACTATTAGGAACAGTTTGTAGAGGTTTCCTTGTAAGTTTTTCAAAGGAATGAAAAGCTACTTTGAAGGTGTAAATTAACTGTGTTTGTGTATTTGCTTTTGTTGTTTGAAATTTTTACTATTGTGTGATTGTTGCAATATTCTGGAATTTATTTAATTCAATATTAGGGCAGCAGTTGCCTTGTTTAAATTTCTTCATGGTATCAGAGCTTTGAAGCTTGAAGCAGGAACAAATTCGTAGCCTCAATTTCATTGAATCGCGTACGATTTTCAATGTGAAAATCGCGCCATTTTGTAGAAGGATTTATGGCCAAAAGAAGAAGAAATCACAAGATTTTTTATTCCAAAATCGCAGTATTTTTCAGTGCAGGATTTCTTACTAAATTGTGCTGTAAAAAAAGAAAAAATATCTTGCAAGATTTCTTACGAAATCGCATCGATTTTTTGTTGTGATAAATCGCGGATTGAAAGGGTAAAAATCGTAGCTATTTTCTTCTACACCTGAAAAGAAAATTCACTGAAAAAATCACGCCGCCAGGAATGTAAAAAATCTCACAGGTTCCTAAAATCATGGTGACTAGGGTTTTCATAAAACCCGCAATTTTTTAGATGCGAAAAAGCCCAGTTTGGTTAAGGTTTTGTGGACTGCGACTAGGGTTTTGGCCAAATTTTGTAAGGTTTGTTCCATGTTTTTGTCACAAATTTTGAGCAGGTTTAGTAGCCCACGGTGACGCAGTCAAGACCAAGGGGTTTTACCAAACTACCCAGTCATGCAGCCAATAGAACACAACAGAAGCAAAGATTCATATAACATCACACAAATTTGAAAACACTTTTTATTAATAACAAAATTACTAATTACATCAAAATTTACTACTCCAACAATTGCAAACTCATCGACCTGCACAATCAGTTATGTGCTTACAACACAAAATTGTTCCCCAAAGAATACAGAAGTTGCCTTCCACTAGTCAAACCCCACGCTTCATTCCTATATCAAATGGATCCTCCCAACCCTATCTGAGGAATCCCAATCTATAGCAACAATCTCACATCTATTCGGAGAGAAATCCCCTAATCCGCAACAATCTCACCTTTGTTCCGAGAGGAACCTCCAATCAACAACAAACTTACATATGTTCAGAGACGAGCCCCTTCAAAATAATCTAATTTACTTTTTATATTCTCCAGTAAGGAAGTTAAACGTAACCGTTTGAACTGTTTCCCACGAAACAAAATTGAATCGCCACAGTCCTTTTACTAGAACTTGACACATGTCGTGTCAAGGATAATCCTCCAAGTTATGAAAATAAGTGTTTATTTCATTAGGACCCCCTTATCGGCAAAACATTACTTTAACAAACTTCACTCCCTTTGCCTCAGCAAAACATGTTACCCTCGAACTAAGTCAAAATGTCTTCATCGGCGTTCTTTCAAGTTTGGGAACTTAGACATTCACGACACACCATTAGGAAGAAGTTGTCGGCAAAAGTGGCATTTCGCGAACTTAGGATTTCGCCGACACATACTTATTGGAGAAGTATTTGGTTCGCCAACTAAAAAGTTTGCCGATACAATGCCTTAATAATCAAGTCCTCTTGTCGACGAATCTTCACCCCTATGAACCTTGGAATCGGCAACAATTTTACTTCACGAACTTTGAGTATTTTCAACTTCTACTTTATTGCCAATCGGCGAACTAAAGAAACCATGAACTCCAACTTTTAAAGCTTTTATCGGCAAAATTATCGGCGAACCTAAGGGTTCGCAAACCATCAAAGATACCAATATCACACTTAACTGACATTCAGTCTTTCTATCGGCGAACTGGTCATTCCTCAAACTTTGGAAATTCATGCTTCAAATCATGCAATCGGCGAACTTTACAAAGTTTGAACTTTCCTTCCAAAGCTTGTCGGCGATATTGCTTGTCGACAAACCAAACCATCGGCAAACCACTGGATCGTCGAACTAAATAGTTCACAAACTCGAAACTTTGCCAACCAAAGGCTCTCCCCTTCGACAAACTTGGAGAAATAAGAACTTGACTTTAATGCTAGTCGATGAAATCGTCCATCGGCGAACTAAGCCATCGGCAAACTGTTGGATCGGCGAACTAAACAGTTCGCGAACTAGAAAATTAGCCAACTTGTTCTAACTTAGCCATTTTTCATCCAAACTTCACCAAATTTGAACTGGAGATACCCAGTTGGCTCTTTGACAAGATGATGCTCTAAACTTAGCCGAATTAATTTGAATTTGCCTCCTAAAGCAAAAGACCAAAACCAACACAAAAGAAGACAAAGCACAACTAAAACTGAACTGAAACTGAAACTAAAAACCTGAAATATTTTTGAGTGATGTTGATTGCTCGTGGACCTAGATGCTCCTGCATCAAACACGTCGGGTGAGTAAAATGTTCCATGAGTTGGAAAACTCATGAACATTTGAAAGTGCTTGGGATGGTGATCCCATGCTTGTTCTTAATCCAAACCTCCTCTTTATCTACTTGACCTCTTCTCTTCATTACTTTTTGAAATTCTTCAACTCTACTTACACTTCCTGGGCTACACCTTTCATGAGAAAATTCCAAGTGTCCAAACTGTGACTTGTGTTGTTTCCTCTCCAAATCACCACTTGTTCAATACTCACATTCTTCACACTGTTTGCCACTGCTTTATGCTGTTGTTGCACAAAACCAATACCACTACCTTTATTTTCAACTACAGTCCCCTTCATGGGAACCTTCTTTGAGTCACTCTCAATCTCTCTTGTCACCTTTAGCAACTGTTTGTCAAAATTGCAACAAACTATCGAATTGCTCTCTTTCACCTGTTGTGTCTTCTCTTTTACAGAACTCAATGCATACTTTTGCCCATCTTTCACAATGGTATACAAATTCCTTTTACCATCGTAGATCGCTTCCCTATCAAACTGCCAAGGTCTACCCAACAACACATGATAGGCACTCATTAACATAACATCGCACAAGACTTTGTCCTCCAATCAGAAAACTAACCATGCATTGTGTTGTGACCAAATCACACATCGCCCCATTGCAAATGGGGACCCCCTTTTTTTTTTGCGCTCCGATGTTTTACATGAAGTTCTGATGATGCCTTAGGTTCGTTTCCTCTGTCAATCCAACAAGAGGTCTTTCTCCTAGATGATTTTGCTTTATAACTGGAGTCTCATCTGGTACATAAACTTGTAGTAATGAAGAATTGTGATCAAATCCCATCTAGATAATGAATCTTGAAGTCAATCCTGAAGAATGTTTGAGACCCTGAAAAGACTAAGCCTGGAGCCTGAAATCCTGAAAATCCTGAAAAATGGCTAAGTCTGAAATCTGGTGAATCCTCCAAATTCTATATTTTGCATCTTAAATCCGGTGGATTCGGGACCTATCTCAAACATCCTGAAAGGTATATTGAAAAATATTTAAAGTATAAGAAATTCAATCTCTCAACTTATACTTAAATATATTTTTCAATATACCTTTACCCTCGCGATCCTGAAAAACGCCTGACTTTTCCAGAGGATTCAAAAGGCTGATCTAGTGCGACGGGATGTCCAAGTGGCGCAAAATCTTGGCGCAAAATCACGAGGGAAAAGGCGCTTGAGCATGAGGATTTCAATCAATGATCTAATGCGCCCATCTAAAACTTTGAAGTAATGCGAAAATGTTGAAAGATCTCAAGTTTGACGTGATTTTAGAAGATTTTTTATGCCTTTTGATGCGAATGCCAGAGGATTTCAATCACTCATCTAATGCGCCCAAACCAAAAGTATCATTTTGAAGGAAAAGATGAGGATTTAAAACACTCAACTAATGCGAAAATGAAAAGACACCTCTTAGAATGAATCTTGGAGCGAAATTAAAATGATAAGTGTCAGAGGATTTGAAAACCTCAACTGATGCGCCACCTAGAAGGAAGAAGAAGTCTTAAGGTTTTTTGACTTGAGAAGGATCTAGCTTGAAGAGGATTTGAAAACTTGAACTAATGCGCCAAAACTAGAGGATTTTTATCCTTCAACTAATGCGCCAATGGACGACTCCCAAACATTCAACGCAAGTGCTAGAACCAATTCACCAATGTGAGACTAGAAGATTCAAAAAGCCTATCTGATGCGCTAGAAACTTGAGGATTTCAATCTCTCATCTAATGCGCTTATCCAGTCAAGCATCCAAGGCAAAAAACTTGAGGATTTTTATCCCTTATCTAATGCGACCTCATGAGGGGAAACGCCAGAGATTCCAACGTAGCGATCTAGTGCGCCAGAGTAGTTTCAATGTGAAGTTTGAAGGATCCTTATCTAAAGCGAAATCCAGAGGATTCTCCATCCATGATCCAATGCGCCAACTTCATGAATACCCCTAAGTTTTGAAGCTTCCAACAAGATCATCCAATGCGCAACATAAGGAAGAGTGAGATTTGTTTCTAAAGGATTCTCTATGTCTCATCCAATGCGCCAACACCATGCATGATTCACTAAAGGGAAAGGCCATCTAATATACCAAAGGTTTGAAGATTTCAACATAGTGAAGTGATGCGCCACTTCCAAGACCCTTATCAAAGTGCTCAACAAGAAGAAATCAAAAGTGGCATCTAGTGCGCCATACATGAAGGGAGAACGAAGTTTGTCTTTTGAAGATCTCAAACTACCTATCTAGTGCGCCACACAAAAGGGGAGAATAAAGTTTGATTTTGAAGACTTCAAGTTACCTATCCATTGCGCCACACATGAGAAGAATTCAAATTGCCTATCTAATGCGCTAGGAACTTGAGGATTTCAATCTTTCAACCAATGCGCCACTCCCTTGCAAGTGAAAACGAGTTCAAATTAAAGCAATGTTGAGAGGATCTTAATCCTTCATCTAATGCGAAATGCTAGGAGAAATCAAAAAACTTGATCCAAAGCGCCTGGAGGATGAGGATTTTGAAAGTGTGATCTAATGCGACTATCAAGAATCAAGTCTTAAAGGGAGATTCTAGAGGATTTCAATCCTTGATCCAATGCGCCTAGAGGCTTATGAAGGGAGATCAAGGTATTTCAATCACCTCAAGAAGACTTCAACATACCTATCCAATGCGAAATGCAAGGAGAAAGTCAAACACTAATCCAAGGAATACAAAGAGGATCTAGAAGATGTCATCTAATGTAAAAGGCAAGAGGATCTTAATCTTTCATCCAATGCGACTTGTAGAGGAGATAAAATAGTGGAGTTTTAAAAGGAAAATTTTAGGAAGATTTGAAATCCTTCAACCAATGCGCCCTTCTATAAGACCTTCAAGACCTTGACTAGTGTGCTAGATCTAGAAGAATTTGAATACTCCATCCAAGGGGAAGTAAAGTCAAGTGTGACATCAAAGTCCTTAACTCATGTGCTTAGATTAGAAATGCTTGTAATGATTCTTATGTATTATGTGTTATCGAAAGGGGATTGATGTTGTTTCTTTACTTGTGTTGCAGCAAAAGGGAGGAATCATCTAAAGATCAAGTGATAAGAACCTTTGACAAGCAAGGAACGAGAAAGAGCAAGGCATCATGTAGCTGTTTCAAGGGTATCCTTCATCATCCTTGTGTTGGAATTCTTCATCAAGTGGCATCAAGTTAAGATTGTCTAGAAGACATCCATCCGAAGGACATCATCTTCATCAAGACTTTCCGAAGGCATCCACTCTACTTCAAGGAAACCTCATGTGGCTGCTCTAAGGAATCATTCAAGATCATCTTCCAAGAGGCATCATTCCAAGAGATCTACATCAAGCGAAGGCATTCATCCATCTAAACTTCAAGACTTTACAATTTCAAGTCCAAGAGAGTCTCCTACTCTTACATGAAGGAAGCATCATCATCATCATATCTCTACTCTTCTCTCTTCAAGAGGATGCATCCAAAGAAGATCATTCATATCTATATCCCACAAGAAGAAGAAACATTGCAAAGTTAGTCAAGCGAAGCAACAAGTATCATACATCCAGTTACAAGAAGAATGAATAAGGCAAAGATCTACAAGATGTATTCCTAAACATACAAGTTCAAGCAATTACATTGAATACATCACACAAAGATGATACAATTTTCAAAGTATGCTGAGTTGGCATCTATGTGGCAAGTACACATCATTCAATTTTGATTAGCCGCATTATTTAATGCATTCAATGTATCATTTAATAAAAGAAGTCAAAGGGATTCCTATGTGGAAGATATTTTAAATGCTTTCGCCTTACCTTATCACATTGGAAAATGTGCCTTCATTGCCTCTCTCTTTGTACTAAAAATAGCAAGTTGTTGTAACTACCTGTGAGGTGGCATGCCTCTCTCTTTGTACTAAAAATAGCAAGTTGTTGTAACTACCTGTGAGGTGGCACGATCTAGACCCTTGGCTATCAAATTGATCTCAGCCATTCATTGTAAAACTGGAGCACTATATAAAGGCCTTGTTGCCTCATTTGTAATATATATAGTAGAGTAGATCATTAGTAGTAGTAGAGAGTAGATTTTAAGAGTAGAATAGAAGAGACTCTCAAAATTCTCTGAGAGAACTTGAAATTGTTGTAAATATTCCTCAAAGTTAATGCAAAGACATTGGAGCTACTTGTTTGGTGTTAAGTATTATCTTGTGGAGTAACATGGTTTCCTGAATCTTGATGGGATGGAGAGATGTTTCAAATAGCTTAGAAATAGATTAGAAGTGCATTGATGTAATGAATATGCGTAAAGATATTTGATGGATTCTTCTGGTTCATACTTTTCGTGTATTGTCGAAGGCAACCCACTTTGCAAAGTTAGACTGAACCTTCATTTTCTTTAGTTCGGTTGTGAATGCTTGTTCAAATTGCGCCAGCTGTGGGTGTTTGGATGGAGATTTACAACATGAAAATCCTTGAGTTTCCTTGGAAGATTGCACCGTCTTCGTGTAGTTGTTGGTTCTCATGGCGAAGCGAAGTCTGGTTTCATGAGGAGTTTGTCTATCTTTACATGTTTCATTATCTCATTGTCCTTAGATTAGCCTTCTAAACCCTTAACCCCTTTTTTTCATTTTCTTGATCATAGAAACCTTGTATATACATCATCCACATCAAAGGAGGAATAAGTCGAATGAAAGCAGAAGAGTCTATGTAAGTCCCTTTGTGTGTAAACAGCAAAATCATACTCAATCGTTGAGCTGTCTCTTACCGAAAACATCAGAAGGAACCTTGGAGTCATCTCGTTTGATCACCTAGTTCAGCATCCGAGAGGCTTTGCTCAAGAGAGAGTCAGATACTCAGTATTTTACTCTAATTGTTGACTCGTTGAAAAACAATCATCAACACATTGCTCCTTCACCACTAATTCATGTTCGTTTTGCAACCAAGTAACTTTATAAAGACTAGGATGTTTCCTCTTTTTCAAACCTAGCTTTTCTACCATTTCCTCTAAGACTAAGTTATTAGTACTACCACTATCTACAATTACTTTACAACACTTACCTCCAGACTTGCATACAGTTCTGAAAAGACTTCTCTGAGATGCTTCATCCTTCTTCACCTCTGGTGTTATCAACACTCTCTTGAACATAAGAGAATCTCCTTCAGGGTCTTCCGCTTTCGGTGATGCCACACTCTCTTCATCTTCTTGTACCATGTAGTTTCTAGCCACACTTCTCTTATTTTTCTCCTGATGTAATTGTGGACATTCAAAAGCTCTATGTCCAATCTCACCACATTGAAAACATTTCCCAAAGAACCCTTTGTTGCTACTACCACGTCCTCCTGTAGAGTATTCTCTTCCTCTCGTTCCTTGACTTGACTCCTTATTCCATTTTGAATTTGTTTCTTCTTCCTGAACTTGTTTGCCTTTGCTACTGCTTCCTTGTCCTCTCCCAGCTGAGAATTTGCCTCTTCCTCATGCATTATTCTGTTGTCTTCTTTCTATCTTTTCCTTTGCTTTCAAAGCATATTGATATGCCTCTTCTAGTGTAGAAATCTTTAGCATACTCATCTCATCTTGTATATTAAATCTCAACCCATTGATATATCTAGCTACTTTCTCTCTGTCCATTTGATGATGCCCAGATCTAATTACCATTTTATAAAACTCTTCGGTATAGTCCTTTACGCTCATATCTTTCTGCTTCAAATTCTGAAGTTTTCTGAACATTTCCAACTCATAATCTCCAAGAATAAATTTGGCTTTCAATCGAGTAACCATTTGATTCCACCAGGTTATTTTCATGTCTCCATTTGCTACTCTTTCCCTTTGCAACTCCCTCCACCATAGGGCAGCATATCCTTTGAGTTTTGTTTGTGCCAATCTCACCCTCTGAGGGTCACGAATATTTTCATATTCAAAATATTCTTCTAATTCTCCTATCCAATCTATCAATTCTTCAGGATTCAATGTTCCAAAAAAATTTGAAATTTCTATTTTGTTACCTCCTCCAACTCTGGCAAGTGCTCTCATGGACTGTTCTTCTCCAACATCTACTGGCTATTTGTTTTCTCTTTCTCGTTCATCCTCCACAATTTCGTCCTCATCATCAGCATAATCTTCCACACAATCTGGGTTTCTTCTCAATCCAGTAACTAAATTCCTCAACTCATTCCTCATTTCAACCCAAAATTGTTCGAACATTTCCTCCATTCTGGGAACTCTTCTTTTCGGGGGCATCTTCTCAAAATACCTCTACTGTTTGCTATCCACACACATTGTAGAAACAAAATCTCCTTTGCTCACAACTCCAACATCTCCTTCAACCCTCTGTAATTGCAGGACTCCTATTCACACTTGCAAATACCTTCTCGAGCCCTCTGAGACAATATTTTAACACTTCAAATTCTCTGCAATGTATCTCCTCCCAATGAGAAAGCCTTGCTCTGATACCACTTGACGCAGTCAAGACCAAGGGGTTTTACCAAACTACCTAGTCATGCAGCCAATACAACGCAACAAAAGCAAAGATTCATATAACATCACACAAATTTGAAAGTACTTTTTATTAATAACAAAATTACTGATTACAATCAAAATTTACTAATCCAGCAATTGCAAACTCATCGACCTGCACAATCAGTTATGTGATTACAACACAAAATCGTTCCCCAAAGAATACAAAAATCACCTTCCACCAGTCAAACCCCACGCTTCATCCCTATATCAAATGGATCCTCCCAACCATATTCGAGGAATCCCAATCTACAACAACAATCTCACATCTATTCGGAGAGAAATCCCCCGATCCACAACAATCTCACCTCCGTTCCGAGAGGAACCTCCAATCAACAACAAACTCACATATGTTCAGAGAGGAATCCCTTCAAAATAATCTAATTTACTTTTTATATTCTACAGTAAGGAAGTTAAACCATCTCAAAATTAGTTCAACCGTTTGAATTGTTTCCCACGAAACAAAACTGAATCGCCACAGTCCTTTTACTAGAACTTGACATGTGTCGTGTCAAGGATAATCCTCCAGGTTATGAAAATAAGTGTTTATTTCATTAGGACCCCCTTATCAGCAAAACATTACTTTAAGAAACTTCACTCCCTTTGCCTCAACAAAACATATTACCCTCGAACTAAGTCAAAATGTCTTCATTGGTGTTCTTTCAGGTTTGGGAACTTAGACATTCACAACACACCATTAGGAAGAAGTTGTCGGTAAAAGTGGCACTTCACGAACTTAGGATTTCACCGACAGATACTTATCGAAGAAATATTTGGTTCGCCAACTAAAAAGTTTGCCGATACAATGCCTTAACCATCAAGTCCTCTTGTCAGCGAATCTTCACCCCCATGGACCTTGGAATCGGCAACAACTTTAATTCATGAACTTTGAGTATTTTCAACTTCTACTTTATTGCCAATTGGCGAACTAAAGAAACCATGAATTCCAATCTTTAAAGCTTTTATCGACAAAATGGCTTATCGGCAAACCTAAGGGTTCGCAAACCATCAAAGATACCAATATCACACTTAACTGACATTCAATCTTTCTATCGACGAACTAGCCAATCCTCAAACTTTGGAAATTCATCCTTTAAATCATGCAATCGGCGAACTTTACAAAGTTTGAACTTTCCCTCCAAAGCTTGTCGGCAAACCATTGGATTAGTGAACTAAATAGTTCGCGAACTCAAAACTTTGCTGACCAAAGGCTCCCCTTCGACAAACTTGGAGAAATAAGAACTTGCCTTTAATGTTAGTCGATGAAATCATCCATCGGCGAACTAAACCATCGGCAAACTGTTGGATCTGTGAACTAAACAATTCGCGAACTGGAAAATTAGCCGACTTGTTCTAACTTAGCCATTTTTCATCCAAACTTCACCAAA
Organism: Cunninghamia lanceolata; assembly: GCA_027924645.1. Taxonomy (NCBI): domain Eukaryota; kingdom Viridiplantae; phylum Streptophyta; class Pinopsida; order Cupressales; family Cupressaceae; genus Cunninghamia; species Cunninghamia lanceolata. Next base: position 8,496,343 of record BSBN01000445.1, read on the forward strand.
TTTGAACTGGAGATACCTAATTGGCTCTTTGACAAGATGATGCTCTAAACTATAATGTCCCCATTTTCGGAATGGTCACCATTGGAGAGCAGAGGGGTTGGTTTCCACACTCTGGGATTTTTGGAAGGAGAATCGAGGTTTGGAGATGACTCAACATATTTTTCTATTGGTCTTGATATGTTCATTTCATTTAATATATTTCTCTTTCCATGGAGCGAACCATTCTTGAAGAGAGTTGAGTGTGGAGACTTACCATGTGGAGGATGAATTTGTTAACACATTTTATGCTTGATACCGCCTTGGTAAAGGATAAGTTATAACGTTTTGATCTTGTGCACCATCCTTGTGGTAATGTCACTTGATGCATTATTGGCTTGGGCGTCCTAGATGGAAGACTTGTGAAGGAAGAATAAAATAATAAAATAATACCTACCTTGATGCGCGAGAGAGAGAAACTTGGAGGGAAGGAAAGTAGACCAATTCAAATATTTAATTTGAATTATTGGCGCCTAGAAGACATTAAGGCTGGTCGGCCTACATGGGATAATTCAAAATAAGACATTAAGTCTCCTTGGTCGACCAAGATTGGAGAAGGATAAAGCATGTATAAATACAAGATAAGTTGGTGGTACTTGGGGCATCATTCAGGCATTGATTCATTTAGCGAATTGGGAGTTTATCTCTAGCAAGATCTTGGGACGAAAACCTCAAGCATCTTAGAGGAGTTGGACGAAAACCTAACTCTTCTTGGGAGGATTCCATAGCGGGAATTCACTTGCACTTCATGATTTTTGGAGCAGAATTATAGATCAGATTTGGGAGATCATCTTGGCACTTCTTGGCATGGATTGTCTACTCCAAAGGGAAAAATTGGGGCGCACACACACACCTGCAGCAATAAAATTCATTTGCCCACACATTCAAATCCAACTACCTGCACCTGCCATCATTTAATTCTTCATCCATCCTCAATCTACACATTTTGAGCATTAATTGTGTCGCTGGAGGTAAGTGCGTGTCCTCAAACAATTAAAACATGAAAAAACACATTTTCTACATTTTAAACAGCTTTTACAACACTTAAAATGTTTAACTTTTTAATTTTGTGCCTTCATGCCTTAGCCGAATTTTCTTTCATTCCTGTTGGAGATCTGGGCACCACTAGGAACTCGTTCCATTCCATCGGCAATTTCCACCCAAAGTGGAACTTGCCGACGACCCTCTTTCTTTGCCTTGTTCCACTTGGTCGGGGATTTCCACCTGACCAGGAACTCCCCGACTGCCTCTTTTTTCTTCTTCCTTTTCTCTTTTTTGCCTCTCATCATTTGCTTTTTTATTGCATTTGCCATTTCGGCGAAATGGAGTGTCGGTGAACCTTTGTCGGCGGTTTTATACTTAGAATACTTTTAGAGGGGAGGAACATTCAAAGGGTATTTTGATGGAGTTGGGCAAAAATTATGCAGGTTTGGGAACCGGAAAAACTAGGTCCTAACAATGGCTTCAACCTCTTGTGTTATTGACTCATGATCCTTGTGCTTTGGTTGAGCTCCAAAATTACAGTCATGGCAGCCTTCATAAAACCTAAGCCCTTTATTTTTCCATGTGCTTCATGTTCTATTTTGTTATTGACTTGTGATCACCCTTGACTTATAACTTAAGTTGTGTTCTTTTGTTCTCCATGCTACTGGGAAACCGGCTGGCAGATAATGGTCTTTGCAGCAAGTAGTAGGCTCTATCAATCACCCTTTCACTCTTTGTTGCCCTCGAAGCTTGTTCAATGCTCAAGTAAACCATCATTAAGGGTTGCATTTCAATTTTGTTGTTGATTAGCTTGTGATGGTTATTGGGTTCTTAGTGAGGCATGTTTGCTCTTTGCAATTATCGGGTAACTAAACTGGTAGAGAGTTGCCTTCAAAGTGAGGAGTCGGCTAAGGCGGTCACCTCCCCATTCTCCATTGCCCTTTGTTATCCCCACTCGAGGTCCACATCATTGATTCTCCAAGGTGGTGGTTTCACTGGCGATTTGGTTGCAGTGTCATGGTGAGGTGTCGAGTTCCATTTGGTTGCACGGTTGTTATAGGGACAACATGTATTGGACCGTGGTGCATGGAATAGTTATTTTGTGCCACATGGTTATAGTGACAACAGTTGGTGGGCCCATGGGTGTGAGTTGGTGCTATGTTAAGGATTGTGCATGGGGGTGATGCATGGCCTGATGTTATTGACCAATGGGTGAAATTGCCACGATAGGAAAACTATTCCCACATGGTTTCATTTTAGCAATTGGCTACTAGCCATTTGATCTTGCCCCCCACATGCACTAGCCAACCAATCTTTGGAGAATTGCATGATGTTTAGTTTCTATATTAGTGCTCGGGTTGTAGCTTCAATGAGCATGCGGCATGTGTGGAAGTTTTTCATTGGCCTAGTGGTATTGGTCTAGACAACATGTATGGTTCTCGCACATGTGGACCAACTCTTTGGTGCAATGTGGATGTGCATCGTCAATGGTGGTGGGCGCCCGTGAGCTTTATTGAATGGGTTATGTGCTATGGGCAGTGCAAATACACAATATAGGTGACATGTGCTTAACCGATTTGTATTGGTCCAATGGGCGTTTAATTAGATAGGTCCACAAGTGCATAGTGAATAACAAGGTGCCATGTGTCTACGACGTGACAAGATGTTGGGCCCGATTTCTTTATGTGGTAAGGCTCATTTGTGAAAGGGCATATATATCATATGCAAGGGCAACATGGCAATTTTTCAATGGGAATAACTTGTGCATCTAGTTGTTTTGTCTTTACGGTGGCTCTTTTGCTTTGTTGGCGACTAGTTATTGGCCTAGCTGACAATGGTTTTGCAGCGGGAAATGGGTTTGACTAGTCATGCCTCCACTCCCCACAGGTCCGCCGAGCCATTGATCTTATAGGGCCCAATTGCGATGAATACTAGCCATCAATCTTTGCATAATATTCAAAGAAGTTAATGAATAGTTGCATCTGCAATTTTTTCAAAGCACCATATACTAAGGTTTTTCAATGCATAGCTAAAGAGCAATATAGAGGAGATGTGTCCGAGGGGAGTTTTGAGGCTTTGGTGACATTTTTAAGTCCAATGGAGTATTGTCAGTCATTTGTGATGCTACTCATGACGTGGCTTAGCCCTATGAGGGCAAATCAACTGATGTAAACCTGTGTGCAGAGGTGTTTCTAGAGGGCAAATGACATGACAAGTGAATGTGTCTGTAAGCACTAAAAATGTGCATGAACCTACATGGTAATTCGATGATGAGCTGTAGTCCTAAACACGTACATGTAAGCATGTAAATATGACCTCTCAACAACATTGTTCTTGGTGACACGTGGATTGAAGTTCTTCACCTTGTTTGCACCTCCCATGTCCCCTAGCTAACCTTCTAAGGTCTTGCATCTCCACCATTTACCCTTTGTCGACAATGCATTTTGTCAATTTCTAACCTTATCGATTTGACTTACTAACATCACAAGATGGAAAATTCACTTTCCCTAAAATTGTTTCAACCATTTCAACCCTCTAGAGACTTCCAATTAACCTCCTAGACCATTTCCCACCATCAATTTCATCACCCTTTTCTTCCTTTTTGGGTCGCCCATATTAACTTCCTAATCTCCCTTGGGCAACCCTGCCACTAAAGTGGATCTCCCCTGGGCAACCCACTCTCTTGAAGTCCGATAACTTGTCTCTAGGTCCTGAAGTCATCTTTAGCCCCCTCTGACCAATCTTAGGCCCTGAAACCCCCTGCAGAACCCACTTCTTCTAGGTCACCCATATTGACCTCTGAAACTCCCTTGGGCGACCTACCCTGTCAAATCGGGCAACCCAGTCATGTTTAAACATGCGAGTTTCCCTTCAGTTTGAGCCCAAATTAGCTTCGTTTTTGCTCCAGTTTGCAAGGCTCTTCAACCCTAACTGAGCCTAATCTATTTCTAACTCATTCTTCACTCCCAATCACTCTATTCTTAGCTCCATCAATATCATACTAACTCCATTCCTCCCTCAGTGATAAGCTATCAAGGCCTATTCACTCCCTAATCAACTCAATTCACTCTTCAATCAATCATGTTAACTCATCAATCAAGGGAGTTAACTCACCAATCACCTCCACCATTCATGAACCTCTATAAGCTATAAACACCCCCCTCCTCTATGCATTATGGGAGGCAAATTCATTGTTGCACAATCATTCCAGCGTTGCTATTTGCTCTCCATAGCATGCTTATGCTCTTCGCAGGACTTGTGAACCTTTTATTTTCTTAGTTTAGTTGCCAAGCTTCAATAGCATTGTTATGCTCGTCAAATTGCTTTCGAAAAAGCCCAAGCCATTGTGCTTCAATAGCTCAAATTGTTTCATCATAGCTTTCATAGCTCAATCCATATTTAAATCAATTGCTTCTTCATCCCTGTTGCTAAGAGGAGATCCTCGCTGCTGCAAAGGAGAGGAGATTGCCACAAAAGGACTTCTGAGGATGCGCCAAGTTATTTCAGGTTTTTTTATGCTTTCAAAGTAGCAATTAGCTCACACTTTGGCTCTTGGGGAAGTAATCTTTGTGTTGCTTTTTCCTTCATAGAATTTACTTTCATGCAATTAGATTAGCATTGCTTTGCTTAGTTTCATTTCATTGATTAGATTAGCATTTCAATTCAAGTACTTTCAATTTCTAGAATAGACTCAAAATCGCTCCACAAAATACAAATACATAGGATTAGATTGCATTTGGAAAACTCATTTAGTTGCATTCATATTTCCTCATAATTAATTAGATCACTACTTTATTAAATTTGGAAAAAAGAATAAAAAATTGTTTGCATTCATACTAAATTGCATTGCATAAGAAAATACAAAAACATTAGGAAACATAGAAAGCCAAAACCCTCGATTCCTTCATGAGGTATACACATTAAGTCAAGACAAGGTCAAACCCTCAATCACATCACGAGGTCCATCACACTTCAACAATCAAACAAAAGCATAACAAACCTTTGACCACAAGTCAAAGTCAACACAAAAGTCAAACACACCCAAACTCTCTTTCTCTCATTCGATGTGCTCAAGGATTAGAGGAGATTAGATTCAGGATATTCTCAACGAAATAGAGGAAATACACCCTAGACCTCTACACGCACAACAAACAATTGAAAATCAAGAACATGCTCTCAGGATCATTCAACAAAGAAATAACATTCAACAAATCATCCAAGCAAACGAGAACAAGTTACAAAGCCTTAGAGAGATCAGCGAGCAAAATGGTCTTAGGACTAGGCGTTGGAACGTGAGAAACCCCAACATGAGACTTGGAACTAGTGACCCTTCGGGTCATATAGTCATCTCCACTACAACTGTCATAGAACACATTCGTCAAACGCAAGTACATACTAGGCCTGCAGACAAGCCAATCGCCCTCCGCAACGTTCTGCTTCCACGGGATCAGAACCATCCCCGGGTTACGCCTCCACTCGACTGGCTTCTGCCATGAGAGCAAGTGACTTGGAGGTCGCCCATTGCAAGGAGGCAGTTCATGTGTGATATCGGAGCTGAGTCACTCACGTTGTGCTTGAGTCACGTTTCGGAGCACACAGTGTCATGTGCAAAGGTCTAGCTGAATCAGATCTTTTGTACATAAGTCGTTGATCCAGCATTCAATGAAGAGTATGAAACTAACAGAGAAGGAGTATTTGCAAGTGGCTTACATACATGATTGAAGGATATTTTCCCCTATTTCTACAATAAGTTTGAATCCAATGGGATTGTCCTGCTTAAAAAGCAAATCTGATTGTGTCATGTTGCTTCAAGTGATTTTATATTTTCAACAGAGAACTGGTGTCCTTGGCAAAGCCTTAGGATTATTACATGTGTCATGGTGTGTTCTAGGGCAATTTGTTGGCTCTATATATGTGTGTTTTTCTGATGTAATAATGGTTGGTCATTGAGCCACTTCTTGTACAAGGGAGTCCTAAGGATAGTCTAGGAAATCAACTGTTGTAAGGATTGCTTTGTAAGGGTTGGGAATGCATTGCATGAGTCAAAGAAAGATATGATCAAGCTGAGACTTCACCATAGTTTGAATGTCTCCATGGCTAGCTTAGTTGTTTCAAGGGATCTTGTGAGTATGCCACAGTGTTCCACGGAGTTTCCCGGCGGGGACTCGGAGACGGGTTTTGGGGACGGGGGGACAAAGGGTTTCGGGGTTGGGGACGGGTTTCGGGGTTGGGGGGACGGCTAGATTTTGGGAGGGGACGGGTCCCCGTGGAACACTGGTATGCCACAAAGTCTCTCAAATCACATTTGTTGATTTGTTGTCTTAAGGATTAGTTGATGTAGCAGCACTATAAAACCATTGCCAAGGGCTTTGTAATGTTCTTTTCCTTAATGCATATGGGATATCTTTTATTAGAAATGGATATTTGAAGTAGATTCTTTTGTGTGATTGTCTCTTGAATCCCTAATTTGCACATGTGTGCATGCACCAGTCTAGAATGGTGAAATGATTGATCCTTCATTTTAATCACCTCTCTCTCTCTCTCTTGTTCCTCTGGGTAGTTTAGGAGTAGATTAAGTTCTGCCCACTTGCATGATTCAAAATTATACTCTTTGTCCAAATCTTAAGAGAACTCAAACCAGAAAACATTCAGAGGATCGTGCTTATGTGGATTCCAAAATGCATATGTGGTGCCCAACATGAGGGGAGTCATCATAAGGGATACAAATATGTTTTCCATCATTAGTTGTATGTGCAATCTGTTGTACCATTTGCTTAATAGAGGTCTTATAGGTCTTGTCATCAGCAACCAGTATGCTTGATTGCATAGTGACAGATAATTGGGGTGTTAACATACACAAAGTATGGTTGTTAAAGACCTAATTGTATTGTTATTATTTCTCTTTAATTGTCTTGTTGATGACCTCTAGGAACACCCTCCTAGGGCTTCGCAAAGCCTGAAGGGTAGAGGAGCTAACCACTCCTGTCAATTGGTCCATTACTACCTGTGGCCTGATCATGAGTTTTGACCCTTGTACCTAGGTCGACATACATCCCCAAGCTTAGGTCTTGTGTGCATTCTCTAGGGTTCCAGGGCTGCAATTTTGAGAACCACCACAGCAATGGATGAAGCATGATTGCCACGTAGAATTGCAGACTCATTTATGAGCCTGTCACTAAGGAACTCTCTGGAATAAGGATGTCATGAACTGGATATGAGGACCACCCATAAGGCTTCTTGCAAGGTCTATACTGTGTTGAATTACATGCCTGATAAATGAACCAAACATTTCTGATCTTCCTGCTGGATGACAGACAGTAGTGAGTCGTGTGACTCCCTACAGAAGCGATAATCTCTGCCTAGGACCTCATGGTAAACTGGGCATCTAAAGATGAAGTGCTCTTTTGATTATGATTTACCATTGCCTAATCTACAAATATACTTGTGCCAGGGAACACGTCGGTCAATAACCACATGAAGCTCATGAGAACACACATAATTGGACCATGGGAAACCTTGACCAAAATAAAAGACTGATACATTTAGGAGTCACAATGTGGTAATGATGCATTTTCATAGACCAACTTGGACCGAATTGTTTATGCATGCCATATATATTTCATGTTGGATCCCTCTATGGATATCCTTCTTTGACATGTGTGGACCATTGATGGAGAAAATATGCAAACTGCTCCTTTCATGGTCTCTCACATGAGCATGTCTCTTGCTGCAGAGGAAAGAATATGCAAGGGATATGCTCCACTTAATACACTTGATATGCAAAGTTTCCAGCTTTTGTTCCAAGAAGTTAATGCAAAAATATGTCACGTTTACACTTTAGTGTTACTGCCAGTTTTGTATGGCTGTGAAGCTTGGGGTTCTGGACTTTCAAGCATTAGTTGAGCTTGTTGAGAGTAACAAATGGCAGTTGATGCAGTAACAAATGTTCACGAAAAGACAAGATTGTGTTATGTAGAAATGTTTTTGGAAAAAACTCTCGCAGCAGATAAGTTCATCTTAACATCAGACTGAGTGGAAGTGTTATCTGGTGTTCAGATTAGTCATGCTTTAGTTTTTTTTTATACCTTGTCAAGTTTCTGTTTTTGGCACACGTGTGCATGAGGAAAAAGTAACTCACGTACAGATATGTATGCCTCTCAGTGTGAAACAGGTGTTCTCTATTATAAATACTTCAATGACTGTAATAAATAGCAACTTTTTCCCTCCTCTTTTTGAAGTTAAACAGGACAGCCAGACAACATAGCTAAAGAGCAGAACTTAGCACAAAAGCTGTGTATGCCTCGGTGGATGAAATGGGTGTTTTTCAGGGACATGAAAGTTCAGTATATTGCTTCCCATGTATGGCTGTGTATTGTTACGTTGATGCAAACACATCTGAGATCAGATTAGGCCAGATTAATCTGTAGGACTTATCAAAGCGTATCTATGGTTTCATGATTGTCCCTATGGACTTTCCAGTTTTAAAATAAATGCTCCAGCCTTTTTTTGATGGTCTTGATTTAAGAATTCATGTACCAGATTGTAACTGCAAGTATCCATATCTCTGTGCCTAATAAGGTAAGGTAAGATTAAGAATATTACATCACAGCCTAGCAAACACACCTGGCCGGCATATGACACCCCATTCTAGGAGCAAATGAACGTTATACTTTACCTTATATATTGCTAAAAGTTGAACCCTTTTGGCTTTCGTCCTGTTAATTCAAACCTTGCCAATCCATCTAGGATGATTATGTATTTAAAACATTTTATTTATGTTGTGCACTTGATATTCTGTTCTCCATTCACTATATATTACAATAAAAAACAGAAATTTGTCCTGTGATGTAAAATCTGCTGCAGTCTTGCTTTCCCCCAAATTTCAACACAGTTCCTGGTACTCACAACTATCAACAAAAGTAATCATTCAATCTGGCCTATTTGGATAATTACATATTCAAATCAATAACTCATACCAACCGCCCAGGAGATCAACTGGAATATCACTACTAATCTACCCAAAAAAATCAATCAATCAAAAAGCTGCAAATTTTAATGGTACCTGAAGAAAAGAAGTAGAGATCCCAACCAAAAATGTAGCGGCTGCCCACAAAAAGGCTCCCAAAGCAATCACATGGGCTCTGTTGTGATGAACTGCAAGATATGCCGCCACAGGAAAACAAGCGGCCTGGGTCAATGATCTCAACAGAGTGAGAGAGCCCAGCCCTGTTGGAGATGCATGTAATGCCAACCCCACCTCACGATACACCCCAGGCAACAAGGCCTCATCTGCCTTCTCCATTATTCCCGCCAGGTTTACCAATACCAGAGTCCATGTCAATTTATCCATCCTAGCTTAACTAATTAACACTGGTATTCACAACTACTGTACAAATAGGCAGAGACCCTTCAAGAATTTTGATTACAGTATCACCTCTGCATCAAGCGGTTCCCCACTGCCCTTTTCACATGAGTCAGAGAGTCTAGAAGTTATTCTATACGACCAAATTCAATCGTCCCTGTAAGTGAAGACTAATTTGAGCTTGCTTTGAATTTTTGTTTCGAGAATTTGTTGTCTGAATTTGGATAGCTTCAATATCTTTGTCATTTAATGGTTTCCATTCATGATTTGGTTTGACTTCTGGGGGATCACCATTTTTTTGAATGATGGAAGTAATGGGAATGAAAAGAATACATGTTGCATTTCTTCTCTTTACTTTACGCGCAAGGGAGGAGGGTAGACCAATTTGAAGGAGACCTACCTGTTCCGAGTTTGACATAGTATTTTTTTGAATTAAAATATAATCCGATGTTTTTTATATCACTGTTTTTGGATGTTCATCCCAGGGCTACCATGTAAATCAAAACTTTGTCTGTTTGATTAGAACGTAAGAAAGGATTAATAAAAAGAGATCAATTGAATCCCTCGATATCCTTGACTTTTTTCTTGGGATTCATTTTGGGCACTCTGGCGAGTACATTATCATAATGTTTTATGAAGTTATTCCTATATTACGCGACTTTTTTTTAAGCTATAGAATCTGGGTCAAATTATTTTTATACTACTTTCTTTTTTGGATTGATACCACCGCATTCGCAGTCTTAAATGAATTTTAACATTCACCAGGCTTAAAATAGCCTATGGGACCCCGACCACCAGCCTATTCAAATTCAAATCATTTTTTTCAAATTTTTATCTTATTTTTTAAATTTGTAGTTATTATATTTCGAGCATGCATGTCATTTGGGTCCCATTTAAGTATCTAGGGTTTTTGTATATAAAGAATTTTAGGTTATTTAGTTATTTAAGAGAGGCATTGCATAATTATTACAAGAGTACTTATAAAACATTATAAAACATGATAGCAACATCTATATTCATAAGAATAGATATTTAGGCCCATGTATGACTATATGGAGTGTCTTCAATTATCTCAAAACATAGTTATATTTATGAGGTCTATCTTTGTAAATATGTCATGTTCCCTTTCCAAGCTTAAGTTGTAAGAGGACCCTTATCTTATTATTTAATTTCCCATAGATTATTGGGGTGGTGCAAGGGAAATATTTTAATAATTTAACTTAAGTTGTTCTAAAAAGTAATTTTGTGTTATATTATAAAAAGGCAACTTATGTTAGCTCGCACGCGCAGTGTAGTCGGTTAAGGGCTTTGGGTTCATCCCATATAGGTCTTGAGGTCAACCTCGCTCTCGGGTTAAAAAGGTGTACGCGCTTGCAGGCTATATAGTACACCTACAGTGGACTATTCTCGCCTCAGCTCGCCTGCTCCTCCCCAAAAACTTAACAAAAAAATAAGCCCAGGGCAAGGGTAGTTGAGCTCGTTGCGCTACGTCGCGGGGATACCACTGTAGCATCTAAAAAAAAAGGCAACTTATGTTTTATTTTTATAAAATTGTTTTTAAAAAGGACACAAAGTGTCACTAGGACTAGGGTCCAAAAATAATGTACTTTCTAAACACTTTTAAAAATAAAGTTTTGGAGGGAAAAGGAAAAAGATTATAATATTCAATTATATTCCCTTAAGATCCTATATAAGGAGGTTTGTGCACAAAAGAAAGTATTCTAGATTATTATCAAAATCTTAATTTCTGATATTGAATAGTGTTCATCTTTTCTGCCCTAGGATGAAAACCCTTTGGCAAAGAATGGATTCAAGAACGAAAACTCTTATATTCATTTAAGTAATTCCATTCAGGGATTACCTGAGTGCTAAATGTTTGTAGTTTCAATTGATTGATAGTGGAGTTCCTTGTGTTTATCAACTGTAATATCATTTTTTTATTTTTTGTTTGTGCTTCGGCGTTAAGGATTTATCATTCTATTTGCTTGCAAACCAAACCACAATTTTTTGTTGTGAGGATTGTACTAAGAGAGTCGTACATATCCTAAGATGGTTATACTTTTTTGCATACCAGTGCATCATGCTCAAGAAGGATTGATGCACTTTTAAGAGTGTCATCTTACTTTAATTGTTGAATACACAAGACAACTGAGAGGGGGGTGAATCAGTTGTATTAGAAATTTGAAACCCTCACAAACATATTCACATCCACATCAGTCCACTTAAACCCTTAATCAGTTATGATAATTAAACGTGAAAAGCAAGTAATAGAAACTTAAACACATCAACACCATACACAAGAGAACACCAAATTTTACGTGGAAAATCCTAAAAGGGAAAAACCACGGTGAGGATTAGCTCACAATATAATGTAGTAACAATACCGAATTACAAAGGCTCAAGTGCTGCCAGAGGGCTCACTGTCTAAAAGAGACAATACTCATTGTGTTAGAAATGAAGGTGCAAACCACACAACGAAAATCTGATTCAAACCTTATTATCCTCTAAACAATGTAGAATCGATGGAGATTGCAACAGAAATCAAAACCCATTACATAGAAATAACATTCACTAAGAACTGAGCACATAACACAGTATGTAACGTGGAGAAAACCCTTTCAGGCAAAAAACTCCACCAAGAAAAGAGGCTCCAAGTTGTATTATCTTCAAATATAAGATTACGATACATGCACTTCCTCTATTTCTTCAGTCATCAATCCAGCGTTGCCTGTTTCTCTTCAATCTGATAAAAATGTAGTACAAATATCCTTATAAAAGGGGGTTGCCTTCTAGGGCAAGATAACAGACAAAATATCGACCGTCAGATCTATGACCTAATGACGAATGATTCAGATTCATAATGATAAAATATAAATAAAGTGAGGTTTTGGGGGCGCTACCCCCGAACCTTCGTCAAGGTACACGGCCCCAGACCCCCCGCTGGGGGGATGATCCCCCCGGCCCCTCATAGGGGGAAATCCCCTGCGACTCCCTATCGTAAACGAATGAGCGTCGTGTACCAGATATAAACATACGATTGAAACAAGATCATTGCTGGTGAAACCTTTCATCCCTTATGGGTGACTTACAAACAATATTACGAGTAATTAATTACATAGGATTTACAAGGTTGATGGCACCTTAATCCTAACATTCTCCCACTTGACATCATACATTGTAAATACCCATAGGAAAACCATAAAATAATTAGGCACTAGAAGCAAGGCCCATGGCCTCTCTACACCAAACAAATTTCTCTGTGCTCACAGGCTTGGTCAAAGCATCTGCAACATTCTCCTGAGTGTCTACCTTCTTCAACTCAATCTGTCCATTTGCAACCATTTCTCAAACAAAGTGATAATGTACATCAACATGCTTAGTTTGAGCATGATACATAGGATTCTTGGCCAAACATATAGCACTCTAGCTATCACAACCAATCTGAATGATCCTGCAATCAAATCCAATACTTGTACACAGTCTCCTCAACCAAACTACCTCCTTAGAGACATGAGTAATAGCCATATACTCTTCTTTTGTGGTGGACAAAGCAACTGTGGGCCGCCTCTTACTCATCCAACTCACTACTCATCCAAACAGAGTAAACACATAGCCACTAGTGGACTTTCGACTATCCAAGTCACATGCCCAATCTGCATCAACAAAACCCTATATGTCTAATGATTTATCAGCACTATTAGTACTAGAATAAACCAAACAATAATCAGGAGTACTACAAGATACTTAAACATCCTCTTCGCATAATTCTAATGATGTCTACCAGGGTTAGACATAAATCTTCTCAAAACTCCCACTGCTTGGGCAATATTTACCTAGTGCAAATCATTGCATACATCAAACTCCCTACAGCAGTAGCATATGACACATTAGACATATCCTCAAAATCATCCTCATTCTTTGGACACATATCTAATGAAAGCTTAGTACCAATGGGTAAAGGAACTCTAATTGGGTTATAGTCCTGCATACTGAATCTCTACAAAATGGTATTCACATACTTTGTGACAACCAAATCTTTCTGTTACCTCTGTCCCTTCTGATCTCCATACCCAGAATATACATGGTAGCTCCAAGATCTTTCATATCAAATGCACTTGAAAGTTGAGATTTAAGCTTAATGATCATACCCTTAGTATTGCTGAAAAATAACATGTCATCAACATACAATGATATGATCAATATAGAATTGTCAATACAGTAAATGTACACACAATGATCCTCCTCATTCCTAACAAAACCCAATTTCAATACAAATGAATCAAACTTTTGATACCACATTCTGGGGGATTGTTTCAAACCATAGAGAGACCTCTTCAACCTGTAAACCTAATGTTCTTTTCCTTTTACCTCAAAACCTGTAGGCTGTTGCATATAAATTTCTTCCTCAAGATCTTCATGTAAGAACACAGTCTTAAAATGGTATTCACATACTTTGTGACAACCAAATCTTTCTGTTACCTCTATCCCTCCAGATCTCCATACCCAGAATATACATGGTAGCTCCAAGATCCTTCATATCAAATGCACTTGAAAGTTGAGATTTAAGCTCAATGATCATACCCTTAGTATTGCTGAAAAATAACATGTCATCAACATACAATGCAATGATCAATATAGAATTGTCAATACAGTAAATGTACACACAATGATCCTCCTCATTCCTAACAAAATCCAATTTCAATACAAATGAATCAAACTTTTGATACCACATTCTGGGGAATTGTTTCAAGCCATAGAGAGACCTCTTCAACCTGTAAACCTAATGTTCTTTTCCTTTTACCTCAAAACCTGTAGGATGTTGCATATAAATTTCTTCCTCAAGATCTTCATGTAAGAACACAGTCTTAACATCCATTTGCTCAATCTCCCAATCATAAGCTGCAGAAATAGATAAAAGAAATCTAATAGAAGTCAATTTAGCAACAGGAGAGAAAATTTCACCAAAATCAACTCCCTCTCTCTGGGAGTAGCCCTTGGCAACCAATCTAGCATTGTACTTCTCTAATGAACCGTCTGCTCCAAACTTCTTCTTCAAGACCCACTTACAACCTATGGCCTTTCTTCCTTTGGGAAAACGAACAAGATCCCAGGTGTTACAAGAGTCTAAAGCCATCATCTCCTCCTACATGGCTAATTGCCATGACTCACTATCATCTGCAAAAATAGCTTCCCTGTAGGATCTAGGCTCATCGTCAGTACTCAATAAAACAAATATACAACAGAAATCTGGTGAGCTATACCTATCAACTGGATTCCATTGTCTTGTGGATCTCCTCAAGGGTGGAGTAAGAGTCTCAACTTGTTCTTTTGCATGATCATTTGTACCAACTTCTATAAAAATAGATTCATCTTCATCATAACTACTTGAATTTGTTGAACTACACCAGACAACTGAGAGGGGGGGTGAATCAGTTGTCCTAAAATTTTTAACCAAATATGATCATCAACTTATCAATTACTTATATTCAGATATAACCATGAAAGCATCAAATGAGAAGCTCAACACAAAAGCATAAACAACACAAGAGACACTAGATTTTTACATGGAAAACCCTAGAAGGGAAAAACCACGATGGGTGTTAGCTCACAGAAATATATAAGTTATATCAATACCCAAAAATAGAGGCTCACTGCCTACAGGGCTCACTACCCAAATTGATCACTACAAAGAAAGGCTCACTATCAAAGGAAGGCTTACTGCTAAAAGGAGGCTCACTGCCAAAAGGTTGAACTGAGATAACATCTACTCTATGCCAAGGTTCAGTTCCATTGAAGCACAAACACCTCTACTTTGCTCTGCTACCTTACTTCACTTCTATTTTCATATCTTTGCTCTTGGATACATTTTCATGACTCAATTACAAGTATTTATATAATTCATCAACCTTGGAATGATCATCAAGGTTAGCATTACAATCATCAACTGTTGGAATAATCTCCAAGGTCGGCATTACAAACATACATAAAATGGGTCTGGACCTAATACAAATTTAACTAAGGAAAAGATGCAAGAATGTACACGACGCCTTAGCTAGGACTCAAACACAATCTTCCACACTACAACATGCTATCACAATCTTTAATTCATCTCCGCAGATGATGAATTCAACCAAGTTAGCCAAGACTGATGTTAACACAAGTACTCTCAAGAACACGCTTCATGCATGACCTGAATTACACCTTGTGGACCAATCCAAATGTAGGAGCATGATCAAGAGACATCCACAAGCACGTTGTAATCACCAAGAACAATCGTACGATCTCTAACAACTCTATCAATAAGATTCTTCAAACTGGAGCACAAGAATCAACACTGCCAGCCACTGTCATGAGTAAAAGATAACTTGTAGACCACCAAATCATGAACCATTACACTTGAAGGCATTTAACATCATCACAGACTTACTTCCAGAACCGCAAACCAAAATACTTCAATGCGGAGGAATGCGAAGCAAAACACTTTCTCCCTGTCACCACTAAACACAGAAAAAACTATTTTCACTCTGTGAACATAACTCACTCAATCTTCATACCGGAGGCTCAAACTCGGAATATAACATCTTCAAATAGGCTTCTAAATAACTTCCAATCCACAGGTAAAGATATTTATTCTACAGGAAATGTGGAGCATTCTTTTGGACTATTCTTCTGCATGTAATGCACTGTTTCTACTACAACACATTGTTATCACTAGAAGGGCTAATTTTCTCAATATCCTCAATAAAGTAAGAGCACAATTGACACCAATGACAACACAGATGTGTTGCATCAATGACAACACCGATTAGGCACATACTTGCAACAATCTCCCGCTTTGTCATTGATGGCAACATATGTGAAAAACTAAAAAGATCACCAAGACAAAATTCTCCCCCTTTCTCTTTACACATCTGCATTCTTTCTCCCTTGAGTTTTTCACATGATTTCTTTCCCCCTTTGACATCAATGGCAAAGGGAATATACTTGCATGTTGCTTCTCTAATCCATTTACTTTACCAGAAGCATTTAGCTACTCCCCCTGAGAGGTAGCCTTCAGAAGATCAATCCAGATCAAGGAATGACACTTTGAGCTCCACTAGATTAATGCATTCCTATGCATCTTAGTTCAGGACAGGAGGGGTACTGACCCCTAGCTTTTCTCTAAGATACTCAAAGGTATCTTTAGGTAGAGGCTTAGTGAAAATGTCTGCAATCTGATCCTTTGTGG
The DNA here is from genome assembly GCA_027924645.1 of Cunninghamia lanceolata. Taxonomy (NCBI): domain Eukaryota; kingdom Viridiplantae; phylum Streptophyta; class Pinopsida; order Cupressales; family Cupressaceae; genus Cunninghamia; species Cunninghamia lanceolata. The sequence goes on from BSBN01000445.1 coordinate 8,512,953, forward strand.
ACACATATTACAACTTTACTTCATTCTCTGTCACCTTCTCTCTCAAAAAGTGATACCTTATTGATATGTGCTTTGTTCTTGAGTGCATCACTAGATTCTTTGAAATGTTTATGGCACTTGTATTGTCACAAAAGATTGCAATTGGATCTTCATACACAACTCTTATATCCTTTAGAGTCTGCTTTATCCATAATACTTGAGTGCAACAACATGTTGCTGCAATATACTCTGTTTCTATAGTTGACAAAGATAAATTGAATCTTGTTTCTTGTTCAGCCATGAGACCAATCTATTACCGAAAAAGAAGGCACCTCCACTTGTACTCTTTCTATTATCAACATCTCTGGCCCAATCTGTATCTGTATAAGCACTGGGAGTGAAATCATTGTCCTTTGGATACCATAAGCCATAATCTGGAGTACCTTTCAAATACCTTAGGATTCTCTTAACTACCATCACATGTGACTCTCTTGGATCAGCTTGAAACCTTGCAACAAGACAAACTGCATGCATAATATCAGGTCTGGTTTGAGTTAGATAAAGCAATCCTCCAATCATGGATCTGTATTTTTTCTGATCAGCCTTAGGTGATTCATCAGTTTTTCTCAACTTGCAACCAGTCACCATGGGAGTACATACCGGTTTAGAGTCTTCCATCCCAAACTTCTTCAACAACTCTTTCACATTCTTAGATTGAGATATGAAGATTCCTTTATCTGATTGATTAATTTGTAGACCCAAAAATAAATTTATTTCACCAAACATGGACATTTCAAATTCACTTTTCATCTCACCGGCAAACCTTATGCACATACCTTCATTTCCTCCAAAGATAATGTCATCAACAAAGACCTCAACAATCAAGATCTGATATCATAGATTTTGAAGTACAGATTGCTATCTACAGTACCTTTACTGAATCCCAATTGCAATAAATACCTATCTAACCTTGCATACTAGGCTCTAGGAGCTTGTTTGAGTCCATACAATGCTTTCTTCAACCTGCATACCATATCACCTTGATTTGACAATTGGAATCCCTCTAGTTGCTCAATGTATACTTCCTCTTCTAATTCACTATTCAGGAAGGCAGATTTCACATCCATTTGATATACCTTAAAATCTTTGTGAGCTGCAAACACCAAAAACATTTTGATTGCTTCAATTCGAGCTACTGGGGCAAAGGTTTCTTCAAAATCTATCCCTTCAATTTGAGAATATCCTTTGCATACAAGTCTTGCTTTATTCCTTACAACTTCTCCATTTTCGTTCAACTTGTTCTTGAAGACCCATTTTGTTCCAATAACATTTTTGTCAACAGGTCTAGGAACTAATTCCCAAGTTTCATTCTTTTCTATCTACAATAGTTCTTTGTAATATCCAAAAATTTCATAACACTAATTCAAATAATTACCATGAAGTAAAACGTTTCATGAGGTAAAAAGGTGATAATAATTTTTTTTTAAATCTCAACATTAACTTGAAAATGAAACATATCAATAATATCAATATTACTTTAATTGTTTTTCCATTTCCAAGAAATTGAAACATGTTAAATTACACAAAGCAAAGAACTTATAAATTAACTTACCAATGGTTCACTGCATCTTGATTGCTAACTTCCATATCACAAGCCTCGGCATGCCTCATGTTGAAGAGAGAGAGGAAGCATCTTCGGAGAGTTTTACCTCCATCCACAGACCGATGGTCTCCCACACACCTTCCTTACTGGAAGTGGCCCTACCCTTCACGAAGAGTATAGCCCTAGGATGATCCATGGTATTTGTCATCTGAGTACTGGTGTTTGTGTCCTACGTAACACTGTTGATCACGCATCCCTAGATACCCTCTAGTCAAGTGTGATCATATCCACAGGTTACGTAACCCCAGACATGGTGAACCGACAATGCACTTAAGGGCATGTGCGAAAGTTTCAGTATGAATAGAGTTTGTAATAAACATAATCGTATTGTTCACCCACCCCAACTCGACTTGGATATCATCGCAATCATATAGTTGACTTGGTTAGTTATATTTGAATATATAAAGTTTTATCAACTCTAATTTAGTCTTCTCGACTTCGACAGGTTTTCAAATGTTGTCTAGGTTCTATAAACCTAATAGGTTAACTTTCTATACAAGGATACTCATTGTAACTTTGCAATACCCGAGATCCAAAACTTATTGACACTTAAAGAACTTTAAGTCGATTCATTAACAACTAAGGTGGTTATTTTACCCAAGTTAAACATCATAGTCAAGGAAATTATCTCTCTTTTTTTTACAAGTAAGATTAAATAAACATAGCTAGGGTACTTACCCCTTCATTTAGCAACTCTAGACACAAACTTGTCTATACTAAAAATCCATTCCAGTCAATCTGACTTAGAACAATCCTTAATCCAGGATATATTTGCAATATATATATATATATATATAATCTTCCAGAGAGTCCATCTTTGCTTACTTGCAATCTCTAGGATCTATGACCTCTTGTCCCTCTACTCTTTGTCTCCATAACTAACATCCTTGAACAATTTACTAAGTTTTGAATTTATCCAAGATTCACTTTAAGGTGTATAAAAGTATTTCTTAGACTCTTTATGTCTAACTCTATGGTTACTTGACCATATACTATCGACCAGAGGCAATGTCATATCTGACATGCAAGGTATAAATTTCTAAATCTTTCTAGTTATGATTTCTAGGGTTTAGCTTCTCTAACCCAAAGCATAGAAATGCATTGTTTTCTCAGGATAATAGCAAAACATGGGAACAAATACTTCTCGTCTTCCCTAGACCTCTCGACACTGTTCGAATTCTAAATTCACATGACAAGAATATGCATAATACACGAGGTATATCTCCTCTCCTACATATCTTAAGGAGCGAATGTATCATTTCTCAAATCTGGTCTTTGACTAAGTTCAATCCTTCAAACATAAAAGATAATAAAATGCTATCGACCAATTGGTCTACTAAGTCTACCGACTTTCCATTATGACTGATTACGAATTCATATGCATATTTATCCTTCGAAAAAATGTCAATAAACCTTTATCAACAATCTTGAGTCTCGAATCTCCCAACATACCCAACTTGGTATAAATCTTAACAGGAATACCCAACACTGGGTTAACTTTGTCTCTTATGCAATTGACACTAAAATAAGTTCTACTGAATATATGATAAGATCTATAACTTCTGGTATCATATGTTCAACTATAGTTTTTTATGTCAATATCTTTTGGAGTTTCTCGACTAAAAGATTGGTTAGCAATAAACTAATTTCTAAAGAATTGTTCAAGTTTTATCCACGGGCTTATTCTTCCTCAAGTTACCTACTTATACCTCTCATAGGTTTGACATGATATAGAAGGTTTAAGTAGATAACCAACTTGGTTAATTGTCTTGGTTTGAAATAAACTTCAGTATCATAAAAAATCTTAACCAACTATTGTTAAAGTCAGTTTAGAATAACTATAAAAATTAGGGTTTTAGTAACACATAACCTAGGGTTCGAAGGAGTTTGATATTAAACATATATCAAATATTTGGCCTTTCATCCAGCCACGGTCATTATAATAATACTTCTCACATGAAAGATTAAATCTTGTTACACTTCGACCCCGGATTATGTCATACATTGATCACTAACAAGTACAATTTCCTCCTTGATAATAAGTTCTTGCAGATCATAAGTCATTGACAATAACGTGAGCGCATAAAAGCTACTTATACTGGAGTTCCATGTGCTATCATTACCACACAAAATATTATAGACTCATAGCTCTAATGTACAGAGGTAAATAATAACTATAATCTAAGCTTTTCTAAACCTGTGGAGACATACGATTCTTTCCTTGACCAGGTGACATACAGGAGGTTAACAAGAAGGCCCAAGAATTTAACGTGAACAAAGACAACTTACTATAAGAGAAAAGATTTCTTCAGAAACCTTCAACCTCATGGATGCATGCAATCTTTATCTCACAGTCCTCATGAAGATTTTAAACCAAGAACCTATAAAGTGTAAGACTAACTCATTCATGGTGGTCTTTATATAAACTAACTCTGACAGTTTTCAGCTAATAAGAAGAATTATGTCTCTAGCATGGTCTGCAGATTACTATGTAGGAGTATACAGTCTTAACAATGATTCTTTTACTGTAATTAACTAAAGCGCATTCTCATGATAACATGACAATAACTTCTAGACTATTAAAAACTGGCTTGAATAAACCACACATTCCATGGCTCTACGATTTCATAATAGAGAATTTGGCTATAATAAATTTGGAATTCATAGAAGTCATTATGAAAGGTTTTAACCTGCTAAGCACATCTTAAATGCTCATGGTTTGTCCTCGCAGAAGATCTCAAATCTACCTCTAGTGTTGATGAATGGTAGTTCACAGCGTCTCCAACTCAGCGTACCATGGCCTACTTCTACATAGTAATCCCCCCTTCCTCCTCACTTTGTTGGCCTTCAGCTCATCTTTCACTGCTCGTCACCTTCTTCTTCTTTCCTAGATTTGGCACCCTTGTTTCTGAAAGATGATGCATCTTATTCAGCACCTCCATCTCTTATCGTTTCGGTTAGAAACTGTTTCTTAGTCTTTAATAATTGTTTTTCATCCTTATAAATACCTCATCTTCGCTCGAAGATTAATGGCTTCTTTTTTTTTGCTTCCAAAAAGACATTTCATCATGAAGGATGACTCAACTAGGAACCGTAGAGTATGGTGGTCGTGCCTTTGGTGAGGGAAAAATAATGAAAATGATTTGGTGATAACATTATCCTCAAAACATCATATGGTTTCTATTCCATATTCGACAATAATATAATTCATACCATGTCACCTTACGCGAAAAGAGTACGAGGTCATTTCATTCATAACTCAAATGAGTTTAGAGATGAGTCTCGTGGTACTATCACCCGATCGACTTCGATGATTATCAACTATCATTTCAAAACTTGCACATAATAATCTTTATATAAACAAATCAACTTTCTTCCCATAGTTATCATTACTATAAATACCCAACCCATGCCAAATAAAGACTATGGCGAGGGTATGAACCATCTATTTAATGACATAGAGGCTAATGGAGCTTATCCATTACAAAGGATAAATCGATCCAAAAAACATATATGCAAGGTTAAAAAGTTCACAACACGCGAAGAGTTAGAAACTATTATAAGTTGAAGATCTTACGTTTAACGTGATAGGGTCGAGTTTTATCTCCCCTTCATGACAACACATTGTTTTTGCGTCGAATTGACTTACCAAAAACATGCAAGTGAAGATGGATGATAATAATTTAACCATCCACATTTGATGACGTGAACGCAACTGATTACGTCGTAATTGTTGAAAGTTGTGTTAGTCACAAACGATGACATCCTAACCAACAATGTCGTTTTCCTCATAACGACACAATTGAAGAACAACATACCCCAAAAGACATCGACGATCATGTCGAGACAAACTAAGATTGACCAAAATATGAAACCTAGCTCAAGACTAATGTCCACTATCAGTTACACACCGTACTTAGTTAGCAAATACCAGTCGATAACCCAAGGTCTATATCCTTCTTCCCCAAAGATACTTTCTCTCTCTTTGTTTTTTAAAGAATCAAAATAACATGTTCCCTATTCAAAACTTTCACATACAATTCATGATCAGTGTACCGGTGTCCTGGTCAAGAAACATAATAATAACAATTCAATTTCCACATCATATAAATCGTTATAACTTTAATCATTTGAAATAGTCATAATTACAAAACCATTTTCCATAAAGTTAATGTCTCTAAAACATTGCATCAAATCTCATATACAAAATATTTGTTTACATATTTACTTCTATCCAAGTAACAAGTGAAAAGTAAAAACAAACCAAAATGGGGATGTAACATTCTTCCTTCATTGCCTTTACCCAATTTTCATCATTGCATGCTTCATTCACAGTTTTTGGTTCAATCTTTGAAAGCAAACAGTAATTGACTTGTTCCTCTGCAACTCTTCTTCTTGTTATCACACCTTTGTTCTTGTCACCTATAATCTGATCTTCAGAATGATTGATCCTTGCATACCTGGGAATCTTGACAACACTTTATGAAGCCTCTTCTTCATCCTGACTGTCTGCTTGCTTATCTTTATCTGTAATTACTATAGTCACAAGTTCATCTAGTTCATAACAACTCAGGTATGATATTCTTTCCTTGCCTTCATCTACCTTCACATTTGCACTCTCAACAATCTTTTTGAGCCTTTTGTTGTAGCATCAGTAAGCCTTACTCTTGGTAGAGTATCCAAGGAAGATTCCTTCATCGCATCTTGCATCAAACTTTCCTAGATCTTCATTTCTCCTGATATAACATTTGCTTCCAAAGACTTTGAAATATTTTAATGTGGGAATTCTTCCATACCACAATTCATAGGGAGTTTTAGTACCATTACCTTTCACTTGAACTTTGTTTTGGATGTAGACAACAGTGTGAATAGCTTCTTTCCAAAAGACTTCCGGCATACCTACTTCCTTTGTCATTGTCCTAGTAGCCTCCTAAACTATCATGTTCTTCCTTTCCCCAACTCCATTATGTTGAGGAGTCCTAGGTGCAGACAACTGTCTCTTTATCCCATATTCTTCTTAGAAAAATGTTGAATTCATTTGATTTGAACTCACCTCCTCTATCAAACCTCAAGCGTTTGATCTTCAACTCTATTTCATTCTCAACCATTGCCTTGAAAGATTTGAAATTTTCTACGGCTTCTGATTTATCTCTTAGAAAAGTAACCCAAGTCATTCTAGAGTAATCATCAATAAGCAACATGAAGTACCTGTCACCTTGTAGACTTCTCACCCTTGTAGGACCACAGAGATTTGTATGCACTAGATCCAACAAACTGGCAAAGAATTTCTCTTTGTTCTTGAAGCTTGTTCTTGTTTGCTTCCCTAACTAACATTCCTTGTAGATTTTGTTGGATGGTTTTACAAGTCTTGGTAAATCTCTCACAATATGACCTGAACTTATCTTCACCAGATTATCAAAGTTTATATGATACATCCTTCTATGCCATAACCAACTTTCATCTACCTGAGCCAATAAACAATAATCATTAGTTCCTCTCAATTGATAGATGTTACCTTTTGTCTTCTTACTGGTAACAATCATAGTTTTAGAACTTTCCATGATCTTGCACCCATTATCTTTGAATCTTACATCATATCCTTTGTCACACATTTGACCAACACTCAAAAGATTATGCTTCAAACCCTTCACATATAAAACATTGTCAGTATTATGCTTTCCATCAAATGAAATAGATCATTTTCCACAAATCTTACCAACTGCATTATCTCCAAACCTAACCAGTCCTCCATCATACTTTTCCAAACTTACAAACTTACTTTTGTCACCAATCATGTGATTTGAGCATCGACTATCAATAATCCATTCATCCTTATCTTTCTCAACTTGAACAACCAAAGCACTTTCTTCTACTGGTTTTTCATCCTTCACACAGTTAGCAGAATTAGTAGACATGAGATCTTCTTTAATAGCAATAAACATGCATTCATTTGCACTAGTATTAGCATCATCAGATTCATCATCAGTCACCCCTTCATCATCAAAATCTCTGACATAGTAGCATTTCTTTAGAACTCTAGGCCTGCTCTCATGTTTCTTCTTATTTCTTTCAATTCTTTCAGGACATCTAGAAGCATAATGACCTACTTTACCACAAGAGAAACATTTGAAAGGTAATTTATCTTTGAACTTACCGAAGCCTCTTTGTATCCTGTCAACAAAGTTAGCTTCAATTTCATCAAAGTCATCATCCACCTTGTATTTCTCAGCTTTGGAGATCTCTACTGAAGTATTGGCTTTAAAAGCTAATTCAACTTTAGGTAGGGCATCACCAAATTCTCTCATCTCAAAGGTTGTAAGCTTTCCAAGTAATTGATTTCTGTCAATAGTTTTCACAGTCATGAATTCTTCAATTGTAGCTACCTTGTGACTATGTGACTTTGATAGTGATCTGAGAATTTTCATCACAACTTCCTTATCACTGAGAGTTCCTCCCATACCCTTTATGCCAGTGACAAGTTCATCAACTCTTTGCATAAAGGCTATTATGTTTTCCTCTTCATTCATCTTCAAACCCTCATACTTCACTTTCAAACTTTGTAGCTTGGCTTCTTTTACAGAATCATCTCCTTCATACAGATTTTTCAGCTTCTCCCATACCTCATTTGCAGTTTCAAGGTCCACAACTTTTGTCAACACTGAGTCACTTAAGGAACTTAGCAGATCATCCTTTGCTTTGACATCCACCTCATATTCTTTGATTTCACCTTCAGTCGTCAAACCATTTGGAGGCATGGTATATTTTTCTTCTACAGCTTTTCATACTTTATAACCAAGACAAAAAAGATGGCTTTTCATTCATACCTTCCAAAGAGCATAATTTGTCCCATCAAAATGCAGAGCTTCCTTCTTATAAGACATCCTGGATCTTCCTTAAGCTGTTAGACTTTCTTCAGAGGAACCCACTCTGATACCAATTGTTGAACTACACCGGACAATTGAGAGGGGGGGTGAATCAGTTGTCCTAAAACTTTTAACCAAATATGATCATCAACTTATCAATTACTTATATTCATATATAACCATGAAAACATCAAATGAGAAGCTCAACACAAAAGCATAAACAACATAGGAGACACCAGATTTTTACATGGAAAACCCTATAAGGGAAAAACCACAGTGGGTGTTAGCCCATAGAAATATATAAGTTATATCAATACCAAAAAATAGAGGATCACTGCCCAAATTGCTCACTACAAAGAAAGGCTCACTGCCAAAGGAAGGCTCACTACCAAAAGGTTGAACTAAGATAACAATATCTACTCTATGCCAAGGTTCAGTTCCATTGAATCACAAACACCTCTGCTCTACTCTGCTACCTTACTTCACATCTTTGCTCTTGGATACATTTTCATGACTCAATTACAAGTATTTATACACTTCATTAACCTTGGAATGATCATCAAGGTCGGCATTACAATCATCAACCGTTGGAACAATCTCCAAGGTCGGCATTACAAACATACATAAAATAGGTCTGGACCTTAGACAAATTTAGCCAAGGAAAAGATGTAAGAATGTATGCCACATCTTAGCTGGGACTCAAACATAATTTTCCATGCTACAACACGCTATCACAATCTTCGATGCATCTCCGCAAATGATGAATTCAACTAGGTCGGCCAAGACTGATGTTAACACAAGTATTCTCAAGAACACGCTTCATGCACGATCTGAATTACACCTTACAAACCAATCCGAATGTAGGAGCATGATTAGGAGACATCCACAAGCACATTGTAATCACCAAGAACAACCGCATGATCTCTAACAACTCTATCAATAAGATTCTTCAAACTGAAGTATAAGAATCAACACTGCCAGCCACTGTCATGAGTAAAAGATAGATTGCGGACCACCAAATCATGAACCATTACACTTGAAGGCATTTAACATCATCACATACTTCTAGAACCGCAACCAAAATACTTCAATGCAGAGGAATGCAGAGCAAAACACTTTCTCCCTATCACCACCAAACACACAGAAAAAGCTATTTTCACTCTGATGAACATAACTCACTCAATTCTTCATACCAAAGGCTCAAACTTCGAATAAAACATCTTCAGACAGGCTTCTAAATAACTTCCAATCTGTAGGTAAAGATATTTATTCTACAGGAAATGTGGAGTATTCTTCTGGACTGTTCTTCTGCATGTAATGCACTATTTCTACTGCAACACATTGTTATCACCGGAAGGGCTAATTTTCTCAATATCCTCAACAAAGTAAGAACACAATTGACACCAATGACAACATAGAAATTTTGACATCAATGACAACACCGATTAGGCACATACTTGCAACATAATCTTCTAATTCACCCCCAATCCATCATTGTGTTCTTCCTGAGGTGCATCTTGCTGCTCTAAATCAAAGTGCACTCTCTTTACCTTTTCTTCTTTTTCTTTTGGTTGCTCAGGTTCTGAAATAGCTCTAAGTTCCCTAAAAATAACATCTCTAGAATAGATAATCTTACAGGTTAGTAGATTCCAAAGCTTATAACCTTTGACATTATCAACATATCTAATGAATTTACACCTTTTAGCTTTTGGATCCAACTTAGATCACTTTTCCTTAGGCACATGAACAAAAGTCTCACAATCAAAAACCCTTAAATGTGAAACAGAAGGGTTCTTACCTATTCACACTTCATAAGGTGTCGATTCAAGAGACTTACAAGGAGATCTGTTAATCAAGTAGCAAGCAGTACACACAGCCTCTACCCAAAAGCATTTATCCAACTGTTCATCACTCAACATACTTCTGGCTCTTTCCATGATTGTTCGGTTCATCCTTTCTACAACACCATTCTATTGTGGTGTATACAGAGTTGTCTTTTATCTAATAATACCTGCATGCTTGCAAAACTCATCAAATTTCTTAGAGAAATATTCCCCTCCATTGTCAGATCTTAATATTTTTATCTTCAATCCTGATTGGTATTCAACTAAGACTTTAAAATCCTTAAACTTAGCGAAAACTTCATATTTGTGTTTCATAAAATAAATCCATGTAAATCTGGATACATCATCAATGAAGGTGACAAAATAACAAGATTTTCTGATAGAATCATTATCCATAGGTCCAAACACATTTGTATGAATAATTTCTAACGTCTCTTTTGCTCTATTGCTTCCTAAAGGAAATGATTTTTTGTTTTTTTTCCCAAACACACAATGCTCATAAAAATCAAAGTGCTCATTAGAATAGGAGAATTTCAAAACATTATTACTAGTGTGGCCCAATCTACAGTGCCACAAGATACATGTATTTTCAGTACTAGCCTCAAATACATAAGAGGCATTACAAACTATAGTGGCTTCAAGCTTAAACAAATTTCTCAATCTCTTCCCCTTCGGTACCACCAAGTTCCCTCTCACCAATTTGTAACCATGCTTGTCAAATGTTACATGTATTCCCAAATCATTCAACTTTGAAATTGAAATCAGATATCTAGCTAATCTAGGAACATGCAAAACACCAAGGAGGGTTTTAATCCTCCCATCACTGAAACATAACAATATGCTAAGGTTTTGGGGAGAAATGCTTATAGCTGTTAATGTAGGGGACTCTTCGTGCGATTAAACTCGCTTCAACAACCCAAAATTTGGTGATTCAACAATTTGTGGATGACACTTTTGTTTGGGTCGGCCTCGGTGGTGGAAGATAGAAGGTGGAAGGAGCTCTTAAGGAGTTATGAGTAAGTCTCAGGTCAGAGCATCAACTTTGAAAAAAGCCATATCTATTTCTTGAATACTCAATAAGACCTTTAGCAAAAAATTATAAGAATTTTGGGTTTCTCAAGTGAAAGTCTCCCGACCACTTACTTGGGCCTCCCTCTTACCATTACCAGAATTTCTATGGACTTCTCGAAGGGGTTGGTGGAAAGAATTTAGAGGAAATTGGCGGGGTGGAAGGGTGCCCTCCTGAGTCAAGCAGGGAAGTTTCAGCTTCTCAAAGCTTCCCTTCAGGGGATTCCCAATTATGCGCTAAGTCTCTTCAAAATCCCTAAGAATGTGGCTAATAAGATTGAATAGATTCAAAAGAAGTTCCTTTGGACTGGGGTGGAAGAGAAAAAAATAATTACTCTTGTGAGTTGGGAGAAAGTGTACACCTAGAGGACAAGGAGGACTGGTCCTTAGAAGAATCCATTTGATGAACAGAGCGCTTCTAGCCAAGATCGGGTGGAACCTTATCCGGGACAGTATTGATTGGGGGGACATCATGAGGGCCAAATATCTCAATGGGGACCAAGGTAGTAGATTTTTGGTTGAGGTGAGTCTTCCCAAAGGCTTGATTATATGGGATGGGACTATCAAAACTAGAGGTCTCATAAGACAAGGCTTGAGATGGAGGATTAGGGATGATAAGGAAATCAATTTTTGAAAGGACCAGTGGATGCAGGACAAACCTCTGATAGAAATGGAATATGGTAGGATAGTGGGTAGGATTAGTGAGGTGTTTGGCCACAAAGTGGCTGACTACATAAGGACCTGTGGGTGTCTCTAAATCTGGAAGGAGATTTCTGACTATGCTCATGATGGTAGTGAGGGATAAAGTTGGCTCAACAACTACAAAAAGCTTTGGAAGATTACAGATTACTACATTTTTCCAAGAGAGACAAGATGGTCTGGGATAAGGATAAGAAGGGTTTGTTTACAGTCAAAAGTGTGTATAATCTACTGTTAGACCCTGGTGAGGTGGGAGTCTGGAGAAAAATCTAGATTCCTAAACTCCTTCCAAAGATTAATTTCTTTTGGTGGACTTTAATGCACAATAAAGTCCTAACTCTGGATAATCTAAAAAAGTGGGGATTCCAAATGCCAACCAGATATATTCTTTATGAATCTGAGGAGGAGTCGGTGGCTCATCTCTTTCTACATTGTAGTTTTACTTGGGAGGTCTGGGGGTTAACTCTCCAAAAGTTGAATTTAAATTGGTCCTTGAATGCTAGCCTTGAAATGTTGGTTTGGGAATGGAAGCACCCCTATAACCTAGTGTTACCAATCTTGAAAGAACTCTGGAACTAAATACCCCCCATTTAGTCTCGAGCATGTGGAAGGAACGCAATAATATAATCTTCAGGGAGAAGAGTAGAACCCCTCTGGAGGTTTTTCAATGTTTTGTCAAATTGTTGATTGAAAGCATCAACTCCTGTAAGTTTAAAGCTGCGGATAACCCCCCGGGGAGAGAAGAACAAAGCATGATAAAGAACTAGAATTTGAACTCATACCAAGTAGACACTACTATAAAGTTATCCTGGGCTAGAACCAAGTGGACTCCACCACAGCAAGGGTGGTTTAAGCTGAACTTTGATGGTGCGGCCAAAGGAAACCCGGGTGCCACTAGTGGTGGAGGCATCTTAAGAACTGAAACTAGGATGTGTGTTGCTACTTATGCTAGGGGAATTGGCACTAAAAGCAATAATGAGGCAGAAGCCATGGCTATGTTATGGTGAATCAAGCTTTCTATCTCCATAAATGTTAAAAGGTTGCATATTGAAGGAGACTCTTAGCTAATTGTTAATGCTGCCCTTGGTCTTTCTCATATAAGGTGGAATCTAGAGGATATCATGGGAGATATCAAGATCCTTCTTAATGGATTGGAGGATTATAAGATCACTCATATCTACAGAGAAGGAAACGCTGTGGCTGATGCCCTGGCTAACGTGGGTAGCGACAAGGATGGATGGCAGTGTTGGAGAAATAATTCAAGTTTGTCCCAAGAGATTTGCAACCTTATTGAGTAAGATGGAAGGGGCTGTGAAATATAAGTGGTGCATGGCGATGGTTGTTCTCTAGTGGAACCAGGCTGAGAGATGGGTTGAAGTTCTTTCCCTGAATCATTCAAATAGCAATGAAAACCTCAGAGGTGGCGGGGCTAACATTTCAAAATTTTAAATTGGTTTTGGTGGGATTATCAGGAATTTACTGAAGGATGAGGTGGCTAGGTCGTGGGTGAGTCGACAGTGTCTTCTTAGCAGAAGTTAGAGAAGAGGGGTCCACGTGGATATTGGAAATGACATTGATGATAGTACGAAGAAGAGATTGATGGGAAAGCTTAGTTGGCGTGCTAAGAGGCACAGGGACATTGGTATTGGTGGAGATTCAGGGTTTGGATCTTACAGCTCAGAAAGGATGATGGGTGGACAAGTGGCTGGGATTCGAAGGATGGATGTGACAGCTATTCTCATGGTTCCTTATGGTTGGGTTAAGATAGCGGCTAGCATCAACTATCTCCACACGAGGTGGCAGCTAAATACTCCCCCCAATGAGTTGTATCTAGGTGGTGATCTTAAGGCATTTCAAAATAATAATTACACTGCCATCATTACTACTACTCAGTATTATTGCCATTTTAATGGTTTTTTCCTAAATTCAAGTCTACCGCTTGCGATCATTTCCATTTTGAACAAATCCAGTCTAGTTGCTTTAGCTATTCATAGACTGGTAAGATGGGAGGGGACATAGTGAAAATTGAACCTAGCTCGACTGAGGAATTTAAGCAAGATCCTCTTGTTTGGCATATAATCCAAGAGGGAGAGGTGTTGTCTTATCTTGAAGGAATGGTGGGTCATGACGAAAAACCTATACGGCAGTTTGCGGAGACTTAGGATGAGGAAACCAGGGAGGTCAAAATTGGGAAGATTGGATTCCAAGTGTCTGAAGAGGTCATTGAACAAGCCACTAATTTACCCACAAGAGGCAAAAAGCATTCGAGGAGAAGCAGAATTATCGACCCTGAGCACATGAATCTCTTCTTCTAGGAGGGCAAAGCTCTTGTGAAACTTCATGGAGGGTTCGAGAGGGAGGAATTGCCAAAGCCATGGGGGCAAATCTGCCTCATGATAATGAAGTTTTTCATGCTGGAAGGAAGGTTTTAGGTATATTATCACTATCAATTTGCCCTGTTAAATCATTTTAGGAATAAAGTTGAGATTAGCTTCCCCTTCTTTTTACTTTCTTCGCTAGAAAATTCTATTAAGTCTGTTAGGGAGGTTAGGGCTAGGAATGTCAATCACCCTCTCATTCCGATTCATCAAGGCCTTATTTTGAGGTTGTATCACTTTCATCTTGCTTTATGTCTGCCTAAACAAATTCAAGTCAAGATCCTTGAGGACCCACAGCCGGGTACTTGTCACAGGGGTAAGGGCAAAGTGAAAATTAGCATAGGGACCCCTTTAATTAAAGGTGGCCCCAGTGTGGTGGAAGGGAATCCAATCGAGGCCCCTATTTTTGTTAAAAATAAGAAACAAAAACACATCACTCTGACGCAAGAAAGGCAAACTAGCAAAAGAGACAGGCTGGAGGAAATGGAGGGTACCCTAAAGAAAAAGCAGAAGGAAGGGAAGGGTGATGTCATGGAGGATACTCCTTTGAAAATTGTGGAGCTGGATACTATTCTGGAAACTAAGGGTAATAGCGAAGGCAAAGAGACTGCTCTTCTGAGCATTCGCCGGTCCAAAAGGATTGCTGGGAAAGCACTGGTTAATTCTCTGGGGGTGGAGGGTTCTGAGGAGTCTGAGTTTGTGGAAGAGATGGTGGAAGAAGGTGGGGAGGAAACCCCTACAGAATCTGTGCATGAGGTCGAGGGCACTAATCACTTTGCCTCGATGAATGAAAGAAGCTCTAAAGGCCAGGAGGACTTTGCTAAGGCTACTGTTGGAAAGGACACTATGGGGTAGGCCGTTGATCAATTCAGTAAGGGGAATTGTGCTCTGTGTGTTAAACATGCAGAGGATATCCATTACCTCTAGAAAAGAATGGATTCTATGCAAAAGAAATGGAAGGTTATGGCAGAATTTGCAGCCAAAGCTTTGCATCAGGCTACTTCTATTTTTGTTGTGGTGAAGAATCTAGATGACAAGGTCAAACAAGTCGGCATCGATAGCTTGGGCGACTACAAGGAGATGGTGGAGTCCTTGGCCAAGTTTGGGGTGACTGATAGCCCCTAGTTTCCTATTTCTTCTGTTTTCTATTGTTTCTGTCATCTAGTTGGTTTTTGATTAGTTGTTTATGTGCTGTCAATCTGTTATTTCTGACATGTTAAAGGCCTAATGCCTTGGGGGCTATTTTGTTAAAGGGATCTGGACCCTCATTTCCAGCTAAACTAATAAAAAACAATACCTTGCCTTTCCCAATTATTAGATATGTAGAATTGTCCCCAAGGTATATATCACCTCCATCATACTCTTCGTATGTGGAAAACCATTCCTTATGCGGGGTCATATGAAACGAGCATCCTGAGTCAACCAACTAGTGATCATTAGAAACACCATTACATGCAAAAAGTAAAACATCTTCACCTGCATTTGAGGACTTATCCGAAGAACTCTCCCACTATTTCTTTAGGTTTCTACACTCCTTCACATGTCCCCTTTTACCGCAATTCCAACACTTAACTATGTTCTTCTTCCTAGGAGTCTTTGATCGGCCCTTGAACTTGTCCTTAGCCCCTTTCTGATCTCCTTTTGGTCCTCTTTCCATAGACCTTCACCTGACACTGAGAGCATCCCCTGAACTATCTAAACTTTTCTTTCTCAATTCATGTGACAACAAAACTGAAACAAGAGCATCCAACTTCAGATCTGTGAGGTTAGCAGTGACAACCAAGATAACATTCTCCCATGAATCAGGCAAAGAATAGAGAAACAATATACATTTATCTTCCTCATTCACCTCCACATCTACAGATGTTAGTTGACTCAATAACAAATTAAACGAATTTAAATGCTTTACAACTGATTCACCCTCTTTCATTTTCATGGAAAATAACTTACACTTTAAAGTTTATTTACCATACTCTTGGCTTGGTAGATCTCACCCAGATGCTTCCACAAGCTATGTGCAGACTTCTCACTCGCAACATTCAGCAGAACATAATCTGCAAGACACAGCTGGATTATACCTCGTGCCTTTTTATCCAGTCTTTCCCACTCATAAGGAGCAACATCATCAGGTTCCTTCTCTTTCGTAACAACCAGCCACTGGTTTCTTTCTTCTAGAAAATCCTCCATTTTTAGCTTCCATAATTTGTACCTCATGCCATTGAACTTTTCAATGTCCAACTGAGAGGTAGAAACAACAGTGGATGAAGCCATGATATCTACACAAGATCTGTAAATAAACAACAACCAAATCTCGCACTGTAGCTAAAAAACCTTCACACTACCACCCAAGAATCAAAATTGGCTAGGCTCTGATACCAAATGTTAGAAATGAAGGTACAAACCACACAATGGAAATCTAATTCAAACCTTATTATCCTCTAAACAATGTAGAATCAATGGAGATTGCAACAAAAATCAAAACCCATTACATAGAAATAACATGCATTAAAAACTGAACACATAACACTGTATGTAACGTGGAGAAAACCCTTTCAGGTAAAAAACTCCACCAAGAAAAGAGGCTCCAAGTTGTATTATCTTCAAATATTGGATTACAATACATGCACTTCCTATGTTTCTTCAGTCTTCAATCCAATGTCGCATGCTTCTCTTCAATCTAATAAAAATGTAGTACAAATATCCTTATAAAAGGTGGTTGCCTTCTAGGGCAAGATAACTGATAAAATATCAACTGTAAGATTTGTGACCTAATGACGAACGATTCAGATTCACAATGATAAAATATAAATAAAATGAGATTTTAGGGGCACTGTCCCCGAACCCCTGTTGGGGTGTGCGACCCCCAGACCCCCCGCCGAGGGGATGATTCCACGGGCCCCTCACAGGGGGGAAACTGCCCCCTGCAACCCCCCTGTCGCAGATAATGAGCATCATGTACCAAATATAAACATACAACTGAAACATGATCGTTGCTAGTGAAACCTTTCATCCCTTATGGGTGATTTACAAACAATATTAGGAGTAATTAATTACATAGGAATTACAAGGTTGATGGCACCTTAACCCTAACACACTATAGGGGACTCACTGTTCAAGTGGACTCACTGCCCACTGAGAAAGAAAGAAAGAAGAGAAGAGTGGCTCACTGCCATGCTTTGAACTAATATATTTGCATCTAACCTATGCATGGAGTTTAGTTCCAATGAATCTCAATATCCATCACAACACCAACAACATCTTCGTAGCATCACCGAAAATAGTAGGAACCTTCTGCTCACTGCATTCAGTAGCCTAACACATGAAAGCTCTCTCTGCCCTAATCAAATTTGCATCACTACATCTCCCTCTCGTACACCTGAATCCACGACTTCTTGACACTTATTTATACCATCACCAATCATGAAAACATTCTCCAAGGTCGGCAACACAACTTAAACCATAAAATTCAAATTAGGTCTAGATCTAAACATTCCCATGTAGGAAAGGAATGAATGAAAACCACATCACACCTTAGCACTGACCTAAATCCACTCTTACATGCTTCAACACACTTTCACAATCACCAAAGTATAATTAGAATTAGTGAAAACAACCAAGTCGACCAAACTTGTGTTAACACCAAGAAATTTTGAGTACATTTTGCCCCATAGATAAGGACACATTTCAAACCTTGCACAAAGATTTAACACAATCTAAAAACATCTACGAACATCTTGAAGTCACATGAAAAGCAACAAATCCAACCACAACAACTTTCATCTGAAGAAAGTTCATAGTCTGCTTACAAACAACACTGTCAAACTCTGCTATGCAAGAAGTCACATTTCAAAGCATCAAGTCACAAACCCTCTAGACTAAAGATAGATAAGGACCTTATAAGCATATATCCAGAACCGCAACACCTTAAACCATGCTACGGAGAAATGCAGAGCAAAATACTTTCTCCTAGACACACTGTAGACATTGTCTTCAAACTGGTGAACATAACTTTCACTGCATAGCGATCTGGAGTGCTAAATTCTAGATTTAGCATCTTCAAACACTTCTCAACAACATATCCAAACTGCCCACTCAGATCTCCAACAGAAAAGAAATGTGGAGCAAAAACTCAAACAATATTATGTAAGCCAAAAGACTTCTTCAACACAATGTTTCCAATATTAAACAAATTTTCTCAAAAGCACTTGGAAAATCAGCAAGAGGAACATATTCTTAACACCTCCAACACTTCTTCAAGGCAATCACATCATCATTAATTCAATAACTTAATCAAATAACAACAGTAACAGTAGAGAACGCAGTTGACACCAGTGACAACACAAACACGTTGACATCAATGACAACATAGATTAGCCCATACTTGCAACACTAATTTGGCCACTCTCCTCTATCATCCTTGCACCACTTGTAATGAGGTATTCATGTTGATTTTGTTGGTTGTGTCATTTTAAGGAAATGCCATCCTTATTCAGACCTAGGCGTGATGATTTTAAGATGAATCACTGCATTTCTTGGAGTCTTAATAGGTTCTAGGTGATAGTCGATCCTATATTGGTGTTAATAGCAGGTTTGAGTAGTATTTGGGCTATTTTAGCCAGTTGCACTGTAAGATGCCCAACTATATCTAACAATTTTTTTTCCTTTCTTAGACAAATTTACTTGCACTTAACTCATCAACTACTCAACTAACTCAATGGCATACATCAAAGATAACAACTTGTATGAATTAACTTGAAGTTGGGCACTTGTATTACCACTTGATTCAAATCAATACAACTGTCTTATTACAATGATAATGCCCTCAATGGCAATGAACATACAATCTTATTCAACTGATTACAAGAAAGGCCTTGAAGCCTTGATGTTTGCAATGATTCCACAATTGATCAACTATATTGAGCACAATGATGTCAACTATGTGTTAACACCTCACAACTTGACAAGGGAGTATCACCTTATCACTGTTGAGGGAGCATCACCTCAACTACTTGAAACTCACAAGCCTCAAGAACAAGCATAAAGCTTCACAGAGAGAAATTTAAATGCCAAAAGATGTAAGATCCCAAATGAGGAGTGCTCTCCTCTTTTTATAGTGCTCTTTAAAGGTAATGAAGGCACATTTTTCAATGCACAAAGAGGAACCAAGTCACGTTTCCCAAGAACCATATCCAAGGGAATATTCCATTTGATGACTTATTTTGAGTTGGCAACCTTATCCAATGACTTGACATGGATCCCAAAACCATCTATTTGACCAATAGGATCCTAGGTGCTTACTTCATGTATTATGATTTCTAGGTGCCAGTTTGATGCTCCAGCATAAGGAAAGTGCGCCCACACTTGCAAGTGTTCTTCTTCATGATCTAGGCGCCAGTTGAAGGTTGTAGTTGCCAAGAAGTGCGCCTAGCAAGATGAAGTCCTTTAAAGCCTCCAAAACACACCAAAACACTTGTCTGACGTCAAGATAAGCTTTCCCAAGTTAGGCACTTCAAGAGGGAAGTTAAAACATGAATAGGTGCCAACTTGTCTAGGTGCAAACTCAAGCTTGTTGAGGAGACATATTGTGCCCAACATTCCTTGGTGATTTCATGAACTTCAAATGCTCACAATTGTTCAAGGGATGCCCAATGCCCCTTCTTGATGATAGGCACCAAAGTGAAGGTGGTAGAACATGGAATTGCACCTTGATGGAACTAGGCGCTATCTAGAGTATGCAACTCCATGGAAATATGCCTTCTTCCTTAGAGTAGTTCAAACACTCCAAGGTCTTTAATGATCAATTCCCCAACTTACAAAATGTCCCCCTTCATTTCCAAACACATTGAATGCTCTGGAGAGATGACTATACCTAGGCGCCAATTTGGGTTAGAAATTCCTCCAAAGTGTGCCTTCACCTTCAAAGTGCAAAACAAGGTCCAAAGATGCCAATGAACTTAGGTGTTAGAAACCCGTGTTTAACCCTTCTCTTTACTTTGTTAGTATATTACATTTGGACGCATATGCTTTGTAAGTCGTCCCGTGAGTATATTGTATTATCTCACATTCATTGGAAGTAATAGTTGTTTAGATTAGACTTAGTATATAAGTACATGTTGAGGCCAATGAAGGCATCCACGAGTTTATTGTATTGAGCTTGCTCAAAGGAGGTTGCCCCCTCGAAGTGGCCTATGATCAATAAATTCCTTCTGTGTTTTGTTATTTCTATTATTTCATGCATTTTTCATTATATTGTTGCAGGAGGTTCCTCTCATCTGGTATCAGAGCGCTTTCTTGGGCTCACTAGGTGGAATTTCTACCAATTTTTTTTTCCGCAGTGACCTCCAGGCACTGTGATTATTGCCATAGTTCTTTTTTCTTTGCATATGTATTGTTCATTTCAATTGTAGGTTCAGATCAGGGAATAGTCCCTATCTGCTTAACTGTGGAAAGTGCCTGGGCATAGCCCTAAAACTCATTGTGAGGAGTACCACAAGAACCCCGATGTAGCTGGACCATTGAGAGGACCTGCCAGCGAAAAGGGCAATGACCCCTACCTGATTGACTAGTTCCCATTCGTGAGGTAAACCAAGAGCTGTTGTTTTTGGCAAAGCAATTATTAGTTTTACCTGAGCCGTGGAGTGAGGGGTACTGCCCCAATACGCAAGCTGTTAGACAACATTGGTAGTTGAGTGCATCCCCTGAACCTTTAGGAAGCTGAACATACCTGGGGTCCAGATCTATTGCCAGCTGACAAATCGCAGATTGAATCTGTCCAAATCCGTTTGTAGATTGTTTCCAGAAAAAAATTATGTTTTTTTTCCATATCTTCCTTGCTTTAGCTCCGTTTCCTTTGAAAATTCACTGGAACCCCTGAAATTCCATTATGCATATTTCCTTCCTTGAGGACCCTATCCCAAATTCCACTTATTGAAGCTAGATATCCCACATTTGTCTATTTTTAGGGTTTTCCATAACTCCTTCGATTCTCACCCAATCGCCTTCAAATTTTGCCACATTGTTCATTTCCTATTTCTTCTCCTTTGTCCCTCTTGGAAAAATTTTCCCATTCTTTCACCCTGCTTCTAAAATCCCCATTTTCTACTTCCCTGTCCCTCAGAAAGTGTCCAAAACCTAGTCACCCCAATTACCTATCAGAGTTTTTCCCAAATCCAAATTTTCCTTTACTAAAAAAGTTTCTATTTTTGTTTTTCTACCCATTCCAAAAAAAAAAAATCTTGGTTATGGTTGTCACCCATGCAGGAGCAAAAATCATGGAGGGGGAACTTGCAGCCATCAAGACCAAACTCCAAGATCTAGATGAAAAAATTCTCAGGCTCAATCTTCAGCATTCAACCATGAACAATAGACGGCAGCCAGAGTCTTCTACAGATATAGGGTTTTCTTCTTCCAGCAATTTTCATGGACCGAAGCTTGATTTTCCTCGCTTTAATGGTGATGATCCGATTGGATGGATATACCGGGCAGAACAATATTTCAGTCTGCATAATACTTTTGATGTCAACAAAGTCCCACTTGCCTCCTTTCATTTGGAACATGAAGCCCTTCAATGGTTCCGTTGGTACATCAAAGCTCATGAAGAGCCAAAATGGACAGATTTTTGCAAACTCATTTTGCAACGATTTGGCCCTAGTGCTTTTGATGACTTCACAGGAGCACTCACAAAACTGTGCCAAATAGGCACTATGAGAGAATATCAGACAGAATTTGAAAAACTGGCCAGTCACACAGAGGGATTGTCTGATGACTTCTTCAGGAGTTGTTTTGTTAGTGGTTTGAAGGATGCAATTTGCTCTGAGGTTAAAATGTTCTATCCAAGTATAATGATGGAAGCCTTAGGGCTGGCTAAGTTGGTAGAGGACAAGATCACAGCTCAACAACGCTCCAAATCTAATTTTGTTCCATTCAGACATATGGATTCCCAAAGCCCTCAAATAATGGTAGCTCCTAGAACAACTCCTATCAAGCATTTGACTGAAGCAGAGATGCAGGCACGTAGAGAAAAAGGGCTTTGTTATAATTGTGATGACAAATTCACTCGGGGACATATATGAGTTGAGAAAAAGATCTATCTCTTGGATGTGGATTCTCTACCTGAAACTGAAGTTTATGCAGATGCTTATGATACAGTAGCTGATCAGGTTGAAACTTAGCAGTTTCCTGTTGACCCTACTTCTCAGGAAGACTACCCAGAGATCTCTCTCCATGCCGTAGCAGGAGTCACCACCCCACAAACAATGCGGGTCAAGGGTTACTTCAAGAAGCTCCCTCTTACAATACTCATTGATTTTGGTAGTACTCATAACTTCATTGACCCTTGAATAGTCAAATAGGTTGATTGTTTTATTCATCCTTGCTCGAACTTTGAAGTCATGATTGCCAATGGGGGCATATTACCTTACAAAGGGAAGTGTCGCAATGTGCATATCTCTATTGGAGATTATAACCTGCGCTCTGACGTGTTTGCCTTGCTCTTAGGCAGATGTGATGTGATTTTGGGCGCTCAATGGTTATGCACACTTGGACCCATCTTATGGGATTTTTCTAAACTTTGGATGCAGTTTTCAGACAATGGGTACAAAAACACATTGAAGGGCTTACAACCAGGGTCTCTCAACATCATAAGTTCACATCACCTAGAAAAGCTTCTTAAGAAGAATTCACATGGTGTCATTGCTCAGCTTCACTCCATTCAGATGCAACCATCTGTGGTCTCCACTACTCCTTTAGCTCTACAACGAATGATGGCTATTTTGCATGCAGTACAGAAGTGGCGGCCATACCTACTAGGGAATCATTTTTGCATCAGGGCTGCTCACCAGAGCTTGAAATATTTCCTGGAACAATGGGTCTCCTCCCCAACAGAATAGAAATGGATCAGTCAACTCATGGGTTATGATTATGAGATCACATACAAGAAGGGTAAGGACAATATTGTGGCAGATTCTCTTTCTCGCACATGTGATGACCAAGCTTCTCTTTCAACTATTTTTATGTCTGTTCCAAATTGGTTGGAATCTGTCCCGCAAGCTGTCTTCTATGAACTCTATGTTTCTCCATTGGTAGGGTACTCTGGGTTCATCAAAACTTATGAGCGGGCATGGCATCACTTCTTTTGGAAGGGAATGAATAGGGCAATTCAACAGATTGTGGCTGCATGTGATACCTCAGAACAATAGCATCAGTGGGCAAAGTGGCTCCCTCTCACTGAATGGTGGTACAATACCTCCTACTACACTACATCTAACATGACTCCATATGAACCAGTCTATGGTCAGGCATTGCCAGCACTCCTTCCATACTTCCCCAATAGTTCATGAGTTTAGGCAGTTGACACGGTTCTCTACACCCAGGATTAGTTGGGGATCATAAGCTGGCTCCTTCTTCTCGCGTTCATCCAATATTTCATGACTCTTATCTAACAAAATTTCTTGGCGCCAATGACAGAGTACAAACTATTTTACCACAACTGGATAATGAAGGATCCATCCTTTTGGAGCTAGAGGTAATCCTCGACAAACGCACTCATCCTCTTCGCTCCTGATCCATCACATAGGTATTAATTCAGTGGCATGGCATGCACCCAGAGATTGCTACAAGGGAACCACTCCTTCAGATTCAACAACAATTTCCACATCTTACGCTTTGAGGACAAAGCTTTTCTAAGAGGGAGGGGATGTTAGGAGCCCGTGTTTAACCCTTCTCTTTACTTTGTTAGTTTATTACATTTGGACGCATATGCTTTGTAAGTCATCTCGTGAGTATATTGTATTATCCCACATTCATGGGAAGTAATAGTTGTTTAGATTAGACTTAGTATATAAGTACGTGTTGAGGCCAATGAAGGCATCCATGAGTTTATTGTATTGAGCTTGCTTAAAGGAGGTTGCCCCCTCGAAGTGGCCTGCAATCAATAAATTCCTTCTGTGTTCTTCTATTTTTGTTATTTCATGAATTTTTCATTATATTGTTGTAGGAGGTTCCTCTCATTAGGTGCTTCCTTGGAAAAGTCTTGGGGGTCAAAATGCACCTTGTCTTTATGAGGCACAATTCATGGGTGGGAAAGCTTATGAAGTGCGCCTAACCTTAGTGAGGTGACTGATAGCCTTCAAACCCTTTCAAGAACTTAGATTTCTTCAAATGATGATCATCTTGTACCAATGCATCATCAATCTTTCAACACAAGATCAAATCATACTTAGGCGCTCATTAAGTGTCCTCTCAATCTAGGCACATCTGAGAGGTTGAACTGGAAAGAGGTAGCGCCTAGCTTCCTAGACCTCATTTCAACATGTTTGAGCTCCAAAGTTGACCCAATGGCATCAATTGAAGTCTAGTAGATGAAATCCTTCCTCTCTATACCTGGGCGCATTTGGGGTGACTGAATATAGCAAAGTGCACCTATCTAAATCTAGGCACAATTTCAAGGTGACTTGATCACCCAAGTGCCCCTAACACTTCAAATCACTTATCTAACCTTGACAACTTGCTAGGAGCTCACTTCATCAAACAGAGTCATCAAGATCTTCATTCTGGCTTGTCCAATCCTAGGCGTACATTTGACATTGAATGGGCAAGAAGGTGTGCCCTGACTCCAAGAGTCATGCCTTAGTCAATTTTGGCTTCCAGACCTAGACAATTTAGCCAGAATCAATACAGACAACTGGAATGGTCTTTGACTTAATCCTGCAAAACTAAAACAATATGTTGGCCAAAAACCAAGTTCATTCCCTCAAGATTGGTATTAGCCTCCAGAAATGATGAGTAGGCTAAACCATTGTTCGATGTGGATCATTTCAGAAATGGGGACATGACATGCACGTTTATAAGATGGTGTTGTTCCAATCTTGGTAGATTTCATACTTTTTGGTACATCTTTATCAACATGTTTGATCAACAACTTGAGGGTTTTAGTAGTGGTTTATCATGCAGAGACTCTACATGATTTCACATCAATAAATTTGATGTTGGTTTAGTTACATCCTGTTTGTTATGCCTAGTTAAATATTTGATTAATATTGAATAACCAGGAAAGATATTTGATTATGAATATCTTTTAAAATGGTTAATTGAAATTATATCAAATTACGTAAATTATGTTATCAATAATGTGAATGTCGAATTACAACATAATTGTTATGTCGATTTATGGATATTATTCATGGTTTTGATAATGACTAAATTTTCCTTTAGTTGTTTGTAAGTGCAACAGGAAAATACTGACACTCTCTCAAGTTGGGGAGAGAGTATCATCAGGGAGAAGGATTTAGTTGCTTAAAGGCAATATGACATGATGGAATCTTACACACACACATTTAGACTCATGTAGTTAGGTTGCATATGTGTGTGAATAAGATTAGGAATTACATATTTTGTATATTTAAAATATTTGCTTAATTGCATTTTTTTGTTGAGTTAGAATATAAAAAGATAATGTATTCTATATTTAATTATTAAATAATAAAAGCAAATTTAAAATAAATGAGATTTAAAAGAGGTAAAAATAGTTTGCCTTATTAATTAAAGCAAATAAAAAGATTTAAAAGAAAAAGATAATTGAGTTTTTATGTTTAATTTTGCCTTATTTTGTATACTTGTCAACCATCTCCTCTTCCCATGAGCAGTGGCATATTTTTTGCAATTATCATTCTTCCTCAACCAACTAAATATGTATAATAAGTAACAGACTCAAACTTCTCAATGCAACTATATCATTATGCCTTAATTGTAGTTGTTTTTGATAAAGATAAGTGACAAAACAAGGGTGCCGATCCCTAGTACAGAACATCCCATAGGGCACACAAAAAAGGATCAGAAAGCCATAAATAGGGCATTAACCTGACATAAACATCAAACATACAATAGACAAAAGAGCCACCAAACAACAAAAAACAACAGAGAATAGAAACCACCCAAGAGACCTAGTTAAAAAGTTGCTCCGAATCTTCCGTGAGGAAGGTATACATATCCTCATAGTTTTTCATTTTATCATTCCCAATTCCATGTTTTTTCATCTCAAGGTCTTGTAAAGCAGCCAAAGTGGTGGTTGAGTGGTGCATAACCTTGGTAGTGAAGCGAGCAAGGATCTTGAAGTTCTTCTCCAACTCCATCAACCTGGCTTTCATACCTACAAAATCCACAACATCCTGAGAACTTGTATCTCCTTCTTTATTAGATTTAGGATGCTCTTCCACATGGTTTTCTAGTGTCTCTGAATCTGAACAAGGAAGGTTCATCTTGGGAAACAAACTCGGCCCATAAACACCAGTATGACCATCGTCATCAAATAGATTAGTCTCTACATCTTCTCAGCATCCTCCTGACTACCTTCAACCTCATCCTTCTAATCAGAATCACTGGAAACAACCATCTCCTTAAAAGTGGAAGTGGGTTTCCCAGCTAATCTACTAGACCTTCTAATAGTCAGTTTCCTAATGTAAAGCCTCTCAAACCATCACAAAAGTAAAATGAAGTGAATAATCCACTTAATACAACATCACAAGTAATGAAAGTAAAAAGATGTAATTAATCCACTTAATTACAATATAAAAGATAAAATGGTGTAATTAATCCGCTTAATTACAATATCACAAGTAAAAGATAAGTCTCATAAATATAAATCAAATAAAGTCATTAAATCTTACAAAAGTCACGTGCTCAATCCAGGTGAAAGCATTATAAAAATGATATACATAGTCTATTAGTATTCATGCCATATTACATCCAATCACAAGTTTACAATAATCATGTACAACAAGAATAAATAAATCAACACACTCTCTAGTCACCATGAACCAAATGGTCCTCCTGCGAGTTGAGAGACGAGAACATGGCCTAGGTGCTTTTCCACACAACCATGAAGCAATTACACTTCCCCGGATCCCTTCATGACAGGAAGGAAACCCATCCTTGCATGAAATGTCTAGCTACTTGGAACAACTAGTAGGTGGGAACACCTGATGCAACATGATGTCTTAATGTGCAATTCTAAACAATGAAATGTAGATTGTCTCACAACAAGATGTGGCAAAGATATATATCAATAAGTTTGCTGGACAAATATTCATCTTTTTCAATGATAGCTCAATTATATCTAATTCTTTAAACATAGTAACTTGGTTCAATTCTTGAAAAGAGGAAAATCCATCTCTGATAATCCACATTCGACATCCTAGCCCAAAAGTAACCTAATAACATTCCTAGATAAAAATCTAATTTCTTTCCCCAAGAATCAAGCAAATAATAAAATAAAAGAATCAATGTTCTCCTATATTCATCTCTAAATCCCTTCCCCAAAACATCAATTGAGAAAACACACTTTCAAGAAAATATATCATCATTTGTCCATACATTTATATCTATAGGCTATCAAATTGATTGAATTATTAGTCCACACTTCATTCATAATTCACAATATAATAATCATTCTAATACATTTGATAATCTTATTGTCATATATTTGACATGAACTATTTCAAGCAACGCAATAAGTTTTATAAATCATTCAAAACCTTACTATCACAACTTTGACAGAAAGTCAAGAAACAAGAAAACAGTCTTCCTGTCGCAACTGCGATAGGAACTATAATAGAAATAAAAATAAAGAACATAGTTTATAATTAGGTTACTGCCATTCAATTATAATGTTTAAAATAGCTTTTTGAATAGCAAAATAATAGAGGGAGAGGTCAGCTACATGAATCCCCTTTAATCATCCAAGTTTAAGAGTTATTTGCACATTTGTTTGATTATCTAAGAAGAGGTCGATTCTAATAAGAGACTGGTTTTTAATAGCAAAATAAGAAAGATACATTTATCTGATTTATGTCTATCAAAGAATTCTTTTATCAGCATCTGGAAATTTGTTAAACTTCAGATTCAAGGTTAAAGATAACGGCCAGAAAGAGGGGCATTCTACTTAGCTTATAAGCCAAAAAAGCAAGAAAAGCAGAGTTAATGAAATAAAATAGCAGGCCAAACCAAATGTTAACATTGTAGTTTGAGAAGATTGGCGATAGGAAAGAGAGATAGAAGGTAGGTTGATGCCAGGTAAATAGAAGGATAAACAATAAACAAGAAGCAAAATGCAGGCCCGAGTTTGCAACTCAGTAGCTAGGAAGAAGTAGGTCGACGCCTAGGAAAAGAAGTCGATTCCACAAAACACAGAAGGGGCCGATCATATGACAAAACAAACCAGAAAGTAATAGTTTCTTATGCCAAATTAACCTATGGTTTAACAGTTTTAATCCTCCATTTATTGTAATTAAAACTAGAAAAGTACCTAGAATTATCTACCTACAAAACAGAGGTCGATTCTACGTTCCTAGTCGCTGCCTTTCTCCTGCTTCCTGTCACTCCAAGATTAAAGTCTTCTCTGCCTTCAACACTTAGAATAATACACAAAAAAATAATTTCCTCACTGCTGCAAAATCGCGGTGTCCAGTCCTTTGCCGTCTTCTTATTTTATTAAAAAATCTCTTCTTATTTTTGGCGTCCCAGATTTAGGTTTGGAAAACTAAAGATTTGTTTGAGTTTGCATGCAAATTGTCTTTTGAAAAAGCTCACAAATTTCTATTTAATTAGAATAAACAACTTAATTAGCTTTCTGTCACATGCATGACAATAACTTATTCTTAATTCCCTTTATTTAAAAATCTTAAATATAATAATGATATTTTTAATATAATATAACTATTTTTAATAAAACACAATTACTAACACATAATCACTTTAATCAATCAAGAAGTATTTACAATAACAAAATTATATATATATATATATATATATATATATATATATATATATATCTATTGTAATTAGATAATATTGATTAAGTCTAATTTAGATATTGTCTTCCAAACATCCATCCTTATATAAATAGGAAACATTTATTATTTATTATTAATTAATATAAAATACATCCATATATATTCACCATTTAAAATAGAATACACCATTTAATATAATCGAAAGATCTTTTAATATTTACAATTAAATCATGCATTCGAAAAGGATTTTCATAATAATTAAAAACATAATATTTTCTAAGCATCTAACCATCAATCACATTTATTATCCACACAATAATACATAATAAACCATTCAAAATGCAATATGAGACTACGTGAGTGTGTGATTGTATCAAGGTTAACCATCCCAAATAGTTCTTGCCAAGTGGCTAGAACACCTCTACCTCAACCATGGTCTCATCTTCGATGAGTACCTGCATTCATTTGCACTAAACTCGACATCAATAGGTTAGTTCCCTAAAAACATAGCCGAAGAAAAACATCATAATCACATCGATAATATTTAATATTTAAATCAACTTTCCAATTTATGCAATTATAACTTCACAATAATTACCTTCACACAATTGATATTTACTCAAAGTAAAACATCCATAGTAAATGTTCACTAATCTAGAATAATTATATAGTCCATAAAAACAAGACGTGACATCCCTCCCCACTTGGAAGAGACATAATCCTGATGTCTTATTACACAACAAAATAATAATGTATCAATCCAAAGTATCATAAAACAATAACAACTCAAGTAAAATAATAACAACTCAAAGTATCATAATCCATGCATGAATAAGAAATCTATGCTATATCCTCAAATGAGGAAAAGATCTATCAATCTCCTCTGCATCCTCCCATGTGGCACTGTCCTCTGAATATTGGTCCCATTGGACCTTATATTGCACCACATCCCTGCTACACAACTTAATGTTGCGCCTCTCCAGAATTCAAGTGGGCTCCACCAGCACCACTCCTGAATCCTAAACCTGTAAAGTACGACATTCAAGAATATGTGATGCATAAGGATGATAAAGCTTAAGTAATGACACATTATGGATTCTGGCAAGTGCAGGGGGTAGAGCAAGTCTATATGCTATAGGATTTATCACTTCCAAGACATCAAATGGTCCTACAAAATAAGGAGCAAGTTTTGACGCTTTACCAAATGAAACTGAACTCTTCTAAGGTTTGACCCTTAAGAAGACTTTGTCACCAACTAAGAACTGTCTAGCCATCCTATTTCTATCTGCATAACTCTTTTGACGATCTGAAGCTTGCTTCAATTTCTCTTTGGTTAATCTCATCTGATCATCCATTTCTCTTAACATATCAAGACCAATCACTATTTTGTCCTCCACCTTATCCCAACTGATAGGTGTTTGACACCTACGCCCATAAAGAGCTTCAAATGGTGCCATTCCCAAAGATGCATGGTATGAATTGTTGTATGCAAACTCTGCCAATGGAAGATACTCCTCCCATTTATACTGTTGATCCATACAATACATCCTTAGAAGGTCTTCTATAACTTGATTGACTCTCTCTGTCTGACCATCCATTTGAGGATGATATGCCGAACTAAAATTCAACTTTGTGCCCAAAGATGCATTAAGAGTTGTCCAAAATTTGGATGTCATGCGAGTGTCTTGATCTGAAATGATCGTCTCAGTCACTCCATGCAATCAAAAAATCTCTTGAACAAACTTCTTAGCTAAAACCAAAGAACCATCTAAAAAATTCCCTAGAATAAAATATACTACCTTCGTCAACTTGTCCACAACCACTAAGATGACATCATGCCTATTCTTAGACATGGGTAACCCCTAAATAAAATCCATACTTATCACTTGCCACTTATGCTCAAGAACACTGTGCGGGTACAATAATCCTGCTGGATGCACATGCTCAGCTTTGACTCGTTGGCATTCAAAACATCGAGCCACAAATTCTGTTACATCCCTCTTAAGTCTAGGCCAAAAGTATAAGGGTCTCAAAACTTTGACCATCTTGGTCACTCCAGGGTGCCCCAAATATGGTGCATTGTGGATCTCTTCAAGCACTAACTTCCTCAACTCTCCTGAGTTAGGAATGTACATTCTTCCCTGATATCTCAAAAGTCCATCTGACTCCATCACATAACCATCAAACTTGTGATCTAAGGGGTCTACTTCCAAAGCTTGCTTTACTCTTTCATAATGCTCATCCCCTTAAAGATTCTGAATTACTTTCTGCTTCAAATTGGATCTCGTTGTAACCATGGCAGCCAAATGTCTTCTTCTACTAAGAGCATCAGCTACTCTATTCTCCTTTCCTTTTATATACTTAATTCCAAAGTCATACTCACCAAGGAATTCTAACCACCTTCTCTATCATGCATTAAGGTTAGGTTGAGTAAATAATGCATACCTCAATGATCTGTCTTTAACTCAAAGGGCTTACCTAGAAGATAATGCCTCCACATCTGAAGTGCATGAACTATGGCAGCTAACTCAAGATCATGCGGTGCATAGTTTAACTCATATTGCTTTAACTTTCTTGACTCATATGCAACCACTTGCTCATTCTCCATCAACACTCCTCCTACTCCTTCTCCCGAAGCATCAGTTATAATTGTAAAGTGACCATTAGGATATGGTATGGTCAAGATAGGAGCAGTTGTGAGCTTTTCCTTTAGCACTTGGAAAGCTTTCTCACACCTTTCTATCCATTCAAACTTCTTACCCTTCTTTTGTAATGAGGTAATTGGTGCTGCTATAGTTGAGAAATCTTCCACAAACTTTCTATAATAACCTGCAAGTCCCATAAAACTTATGACTTCTATCACACTCTGAGGTGTAGGCCATTCCATTATCGCTTTTATCTTCTTAGGATTAACTACAATCCCTTCTGCCGAGATCACATGACCAAGATAGTGCACTTTATCTTGAAAGAACATACACTTAGATAGTTTACCAAAAATATTCCTCTCTCTCAAGCATTGTAAGACTATCCTCAAATGCTTTTCATGCTCTTCCACTGATTTAGAGTATATCAATATGTCATCAAGGGAGATCAACACAAAATCATCTAAATAATCACTAAAAATTCTATTCATCAAATTCATGAAGGCTGTTGGAGCATTAGTCAACCCAAATGGTACCACTGTGAACTCGTAGTGACCATAACAAGTGCTAAAAATTGTCTTAGAGATGTTCTTATCCTTAATCCGCAATTGTTGATAGCTAGATCTAGGGTCTATCTTTAAGAACACCATAGCTCCTTTCATTTGATCGAAGAGCTCATCTATTCTTGGGAGTGGGTACTTATTATTTATAGTAGCTTTGTTAAGATCCTATAATCAATGCATAACCTCAAAGTACCATCTTTCTTCTTTACAAAGATAACCAGCGTGCCCCATGGTTACACACTAGGTCTAATGAACCCTTGACTTAGAAACTCTTGCAATTGTGCCTTAAGCTCTTACAATTCTATAGTAGTCATCCTATAGGGTGCCTTAGATTGAGGCTCAGTCCCTGGTAGTAAATCAATTGAGAAGTCAAATTCTCTCTTCGGTGGTAACTCTGTCAACTCCATAGGAAATACATCTTTGAAATATCTAAGGATTGGGTAGTCATTGAATATTGGTTCTTATTTGTCAAGGTCGTTTACTTGGACGACATAAATGCCACACCCTTTCCTCTTAGCTTTCTTCAATTGTATAACCGAGATTTATCTAAGTTCTAAAGGTCTCTTAGATCCATTAATTTCCACTTGATTCCTTAGGTCATCCAAACATCTAACAACTTTGTCTTCATCGTTTACTAGAGACTTATGTTTAGCTAACTGGTTGATTCCCAAAATTACATCATAAGACCCTAAAGGTGCTACATACAGATTAACTTGTGTCTAAAAACTAGGAATCTCTAACTCACTGCATGCTAGACATGAGTCTACTCTCTTTTATGCTCTATTGCCATATTGTACCATCCAAGAGTTTTCCATATGCCCAGGTCTAATAGATAACTTAGATCCCACTCTAGGATCTACAAAACATTTTGTGGCACCTATATCAATTAAAATAGAAACAGGTAGTCCATAAAGCTTACCTTGAAACTGAATAGGTGATGCCTGAAAGTCAGCTTGCTAATTGTCCACTACGGCATGAATCTGATGTTGAGGTGTTCCTTGTTGATTTTTGTTTCCTCTTCCAATTGATCTCTGTGGACATGAATTAGCATAATGTTCTCCACAATTACCCTTAGGTTCTCTTTGTCCTTCAGTTCTTTCCCTCTGGTTGTTGTTTAAGTTTTTATAGCCACCTCTTTTGTTTCCTCCATGCCAGTTTCCACCATTCCCATCCTAATAATTATTACCTCTCTTCAAATTCCCAATATGTTGATTATTATTGCCTTGATTGTTATTTTGTTGATTACTCTACTGATTATTCTGAGGTCTCTTATTGGCAAACTTCACATCTCTCTGCTTACGGTAACTGGCTACTTGTTGCAACTTCTGCTCTTGTTTAATTACTTTCTCAAAAACTACATCCATAGTGAGTGGATTATGAATGTCTACCTCTGCTACAATATGAGGTCTTAAGCCTAATATAAACTTCTTGATCTGAAATCTCTCATCTGTTTGGTACTATGGAACATACTTAAGTATATGCGAGAACCTCTCCCAATAACTAGTTATGGACATACCTCCTTGAACCAAATTCTAAAACTTCGGCATCTTCTTATTGAAGAAGAGCTATGGTAACCATCTTTTCCTAAAAAGTTGTAGGAAAATCTCCTTTTATTTCACCAAGTAACAGTTTCTTATCTACCTTCTCATTGTCCCACCATGTTGCTGCTTCACCAGTCAACTGATATGATCCCCACATTGCCTTAATGTGATTTGAAAGGTTTTGAAGCCCAAAGTATTTCTCCATTTCTACGATCCAAGCTTCAGCTCCATCACCAATTATCTTTCCATCAAATTTGGCGGTGAGACCTTCTTGAGGTCTTTTCCCAACTCTTCTGCAATCCTTACTTGATTGTTAGCATTTACTCCAACTTCAGGAGTTTGGACTTCTATCCTCATATTCTCATTCGTATTTGCACCTCTTGGGTTTTCATTAGCATTCTACCCTCTAGGATTCCCTTTGATCTCTTTCTCAAGAGAATTCATCCTCATATCCTATTGGGTCAAGAGAGCAATAATATGATCCAATCTTCCATCTTGATCATTATTAGCATCTGCACGATTCCCTACATTTTGACCACTATTTGCACCTCCACGATTTCTTCTATTTTGACCACTTCCTGATCCTTCACTATGATCAGTGTTTCTAGTATTCATGATGAATAATCTGCATCAAGTTCACAACTTAGTATGAAATTCCCAAAAAGAAAGAGGCCCTAGTGTTCAACCTAGAGCTCTGATACCAAATGTAAAGCCACTCAAACCATCACACAAGTAAAATGAAGTAAATAATCCACTTAATACAACATCACAAGTAATGAAAGTAAAAAGATGCAATTAATCCGCTTAATTACAATATAAAAGATAAAATGGTGTAATTAATCTGCTTAATTACAATATCACAAGTAAAATATAAGTCTCATAAATATGAATCAAATAAAGTCATTAAATCTTACAAAAGTCACGTGCTCAATCCAGGTGAAAGCACTATAAAAATGATATACAAAGTCCATTGGCATTCATGCCATATTACATCCAATTACAAGTTTACCATAATCATGTACAACGAGAATAAATAAATCAACACACTCTCCAGTCGCCACGAACCAAATGGTCCTCCTGCGAGCCAAGGGATGGGAACATGGCCCAGGTGCTTTTCCACCCAACCATGAAGCAATTACACTTCCCTGAATCCCTTCATGACACGAAGGAAACCTCCCTGCACGAAATGTCTAGCTACCTAGAACAACTGACAGGTGGGAACACCCGATGCAACTTGATGTCTTAATGTGCAATTCTAAATAATGAAATGCAGATTGTCTCACAATAGGATGTGGTAGAGATATATATCAATAAGTTTTCTAGACAAATATTCATCTTTTTCAATGATAAATTGATTAGATCTAATCCTTTAAAACATAGTACCTGGTTCAATTCCCGAAAAGAGGAAAAGTCATCTCTGATAATCCACATTTGACATCCTAGCCCAAAGGTAACCCAATAACATTCCTAGATAAAAATCTACTTTCTTTCCCCAAGAATCAAGTAACTAATAAAATAAAAGAATCAATGTTCTCCTATATTCATCTCTAAATCCCTTTCCCAAAACATCAATTGAGAAAACACACTTTCAAGCAAATAAATCATCATTTGTCCATACATTTTTATCTATAGGTTATCAAATTGATGAATTATCAGTCCATACTTCATTCATAATTCACAATATAATAATCATTCTAAGACATTTGTCAATCTCATTATCATATCTGTGACAAGAACTATTTTAGTCAACACAATAAGTTTTATAAATCATTCAAAACCTTATTGTCACAACTATGACAGGAAGTCAAGAAATAAGAAAATGGTCTTCCTGTCGTAACTACGATAGGAACTATAACAGAAATAAAAATAAAGAACAGAGTTTATAATTAGATTATTGTCATTCAATTATAATGTTTAAAATAGCTTTTTGAACAACAAAATAATAGAGGGAAAGGTCAGCTACAGGAATCCCATTTAATCATCCAAGTATAAGAGTTATTTGCACATTTGTTTGATTATCTAAGAAGAGGCCGATTCTAATAAGAGACTGGTTTTTAACAGAAAAACATGAAAGATACATTTATCATATTTATGTTTGTTAGAGAGTGCTTTTATTAGCGTCTAGAAATTTTTTTAACTTTAGATTTAAGGTTAAAGATAACATCCAGAAAGAGGGGCATTCTACTTAGCTTTTAAGCTAAAAAAGCAAGAAAAATAAAGTTAATGAAATAAAATAGCAGGCCGAACCAAATGTCAATGCTATAGTTTGAGTAGATTGGTGACAGGAAAGAGAGATAGAAGGTAGGTCGATGCTAGATAAATAGAGGGATAAACAACAAACAAGAAGCAAAATGCAGGCCTGGGTCTGCAACTCAGCAGCCAGGAAGAAGCAGATCAACGCCTAGGAAAAGAAGTTGATTCCACAAAACACAGAAGGGCCTATCATAGGACAAAACAGACCAGAAAGTAATAGTTTCTTAGGCCAAATTAACCTATGGTTTAACAGTTTTAATCCTCCATTTATTGTAATGAAAACTAGAAAAATACCCAAAATTATCTGCCTGCAAAACGTAGGTCGATTCTGCCTTCCTAGTTGTTGCCTTTCTCCCGCTTCCTGTTGCTCCAAGATTAAAGTCTTCTCTGCCTTCAACGCTTAGAATAATACACAGAAAAATAATGTCCTTACTGCTATAAAATTGCAGTTTTCAGTCCTCTGCCCTCTTCTTTTATTAGAAAATTTCTTCTTATTTTTGGCATCCCATATTTAGGTTTGGAAAACTAAAGATTTGTTTGAGTTTGCATGTGAATTATCTTTTGAAAAAGCTCACAAATTTCTATTTAATTAGAATAAACAACTTAATTAGCTTTATGTCGCATGCATGACAGTAACTTATTCTTAATTCCCTTTATTTAAAAATCCTAAATATAATAATGATATTTTTAATATAATTTAACTATTTTTAATAAAACACAATTACTAACACATAATCACTTCAATCAATAAAAAAATATTAAAATAAAAAAATTATATATATATATAACTATTGTAATTAGATAATATTGATTAAGTCTAATTTAGATATTGTCTTCCAAACATCCATACTTATATAAATAGGAAACGTTTATTATTTATTATTAATTAATATAAAATACATCCATATATATTCACCATTTAAAATAGAATACACCATTTAATATAATCGAAAGATCTTTTAATATTTACAACTAAATCATGCCTTTGAAAAGAATTTTCATAATAATTAAAAACACAATATTTTCTAAGCATCTAACCATCAATCACATTTATTATCCACACAATAATGAATAATAAACCATTCAAAATGCAATATGAGACTACTTGAGTGTGTGATTGCATCAGGGTTAACCATCCCAAACCGTTCTTGCCAAGTGGTTAGAACATCTCTACCTCAACCATGTTCTCATCTTCGATGAGTACCTGGATTCATTTGCACTCAACTTGATGTCAATAGGTTAGTTCCGCAAAAACATAGCCAAAGAAAAACATCCTAATCACATCAATAATATTTAATATTTAAATCAACTTTTCAATTTACGCAATTATAACTTCACAATAATTACCTTCACACAATTGTTGTTTACTCAAATTAAAACATCCATAGTAAATGTTCACTAATCTAGAATACTTATATAGTCCATAAAATGAGTCGTGACACCTAATCTTCTGCCCATGAGGAGTAACATTATCTTCCTTCCTATTATCATCATTGCCCCTCTCATTCTCTATAGACTTAGCCATCTCCTACCCCTTTTCTATTTTATCACCCTCTTTATTGAGCAACTTGCCAACATCAGTAAACATGCATTTCTCCTCCTTATACTCAATAACCCCTTTCTATTTTTTTATCACCAAAACTATCAGAAATATCCAAATTCCTCTTTGAGGCCAGCTTTGTAGGAACAACCAAACCAAGATCATCTTTAAGGGCTACCAAACTGTTAGTGGCTTCTTGGCTGAGGGGGGATTTGGTAGACATAGGGGTTTTAGACGGGCTTTGTTTCATGATGACCTTTTTCTTGGTCACAAAGGCTTTAGGCTCAACCACATTCTCAAAAGATATTTCAGGTGTGACTTCCTTAATCACAATACCATGCTTAGGTTTACCTCTAG
Organism: Cunninghamia lanceolata; assembly: GCA_027924645.1. Taxonomy (NCBI): domain Eukaryota; kingdom Viridiplantae; phylum Streptophyta; class Pinopsida; order Cupressales; family Cupressaceae; genus Cunninghamia; species Cunninghamia lanceolata. The sequence goes on from BSBN01000445.1 coordinate 8,551,129, forward strand.
CAGCCGAAGGGGAGCTCATAGAAGGGCTATCAACCAAGTTAGTAGCAATGGGTTTAGGGGGACAGAGAGCAAGATGGAAATTGTGTTAGGAAAAGTGTCTCAACCTTGTAACTTCGAAAGGTTACTATTCTTTCCAGTTTTGGTCTTTTCAAATACCCTTTATCTTAGAGAATGATCTAGAACTTTCAAAGTTTCCAAAAGAGATAAAAATGGTGGGACTTACTATTTTTAGTAATTCTACATTTGACCTTGGATTGACCCCAAAATTTCCCAAAAGGTGTGGAATGACTAAGTAAACATCTCAGGTGAGTTTCGACTCAAGATTATATCTAGATTGCGAGATATTAAAGTTTATGTTTTCTAAACTATCCAAAAAAGTTTCAAACTCAATTCTAAGGCACTTAGAGGTCCCTAAACATCCTAAAATGTGTCATACTAACAAAATGGGTTATAACGTGATAGATCTCTTCACGAACATTCCAACGCATTAAACGGTTTGTCAATCAGACACCCGGATCAAAAGTTATGGCCTCCGGAAGTTGGACCTCCTATTTTTGGGAAATGTAAAAACATGTTGGACACTTAAAAGAGTTGTAAAGGGGAGAGTTACACGTGTTCATGTTTGATTTGGCACATCACAAGGCATCTTTAATTGGAGATAATTTGGGTGCCACTTTTGGGTGGTTTTGGCTCATGGTTTCGTAATTACTGTTGCTGGTTTATTGTATTATATCTGCTATATATCAGGAGCTTGAGATGGAGGTTGTGTGTAAGATTCTTATAGATGTTGTATTACCTCCTAGATCTTTGGTCGATTAATACTCCTATGAAATATTGCTCTTCAAGTATATTGTAATCTTCTTGATTCCTGAATAATATATTGGGCGGCTTTAGAGTGTGGGGTTTTTTACCTGAAAGGGTTTTCCCCATGTATATCTTGTGTTGTGAGTTTTACATTTTGATGTTGTTATTACCTTTCTGTTAATGTGCATCTAATAACCTGTAACTGTAAAAGTTAAAATTTGCATATATCTTTCCTTAGTAGATTAGTGTAGGAAGCATTTTCTGAATACCTTGCTTCCTTTCAAATTGTAGAGTCGAAATATAAGCCCTTGATGCATTGGGATTAAGGGATTCTCAAGGTTTTGGGAATGAATCTCTGTAACATATTTCATCGAGGCTTCGAGAGAGGAAAGGAGATAAAACGGGAAAATTATCAAAAGATTATGCCTGAAATGATTAAGCAACACAAAGTGGTAGTGATAAAACCTTCTAAAACAACTTTCAAGTGTGAAGTACTTCATTATCATAAAACATACCTCATCCCAAGGCTTCATCAGCTTCTCACGATCAAACCCTCCTTGCAGATTAAATAACTCTTCACCCTCCTTCAGGAAAATGGCAAGATTTTCAGGGTCTGCGATTTTGCTTTGCATCTTTTGCTTCTTGCCTTTGGTTGACATGCCCGTAGCAAGTTCAATTACCTCCTTCAAAATTTCAAATGCCACCCCTCCAATACAAACCTTCACGTTACCCCAAGAAGCAACACATTGGATGTATAAATTTTCGTCATGCTCGTTAAGGCACTCCAAAAAAGAAGCAACCCCCCCTTCACAACAAATGTGCCATAAAGTCTCATTTCTTTTGAACTCCTCACAAGAGATGGGCTCAGTCCTCATCCTTTCCCCCCATAATGGCTTGAAACAAAAGCTTAGTAGAAAAAGGTTGGATAACAAGAGAAATTTCACTGGAAACAAGCAACAAATGGTAAGTAGTTCTCATAGAGATACAACTAATGCGTTCTCAAGATCAAGAACTTTCCCATCCGCCACTATAGATCATGATGCTTCTATGATTTAAGTTCACCTTACGCGAACTTAAATGATTGTACCATCTAAGATGGTCTTCATAATTGTTAAATGCCACCAGTATTTTGAAATATTTTTGCGCCATCAGCCCTCGGTCCATGTGAACATAGTGCTGAGTCATCTCATCCGTCCACCTGACGTGTCTCAAATCATTGCCACCCTGGCCACATCAAATCGCATGCCAAGGGTTTAAATTCAAAACCAACTCGTCTTGTCCATAATTGGTTTTTAGTTAAATCCAACTCCTTATGGAGAAGGTCTTGTAAAGGCCTAGTGATATTTTCCACATGTCGCTAACATCTCCAATTAGTGAAATTTTTGCCAATGTTAGCTAGGCCATCAACAACACTATTGCCCTCATGGTAAATATGGGTAATTTCCTTTTCCTGAAAACCCATCAATAGGCCCTTAATATCCCCAATAATATCACCTAGTTACCAACCAAGGTCTGCATTGCCTAAGACAACATCAATAATGATTTTGGAATCACCTTCAACCTAAATTTTTTCTATTTTCATTGAAAGGGCAATTTTTAAACCCTAGAGAAAAGCCATACCTTCAACCACATTATTAGTCTAGCTTCCTAACACTCCAACAAAGGCCACTTCTAGATTACCTTGACAAGACTTGATGATCCCTCCACCACTGGCTAATCCCGAGCTTCTTTTAGTAGTTCCATCAAAATTCAATTTATACCAGTCTTGAGGAGGTGGTTTCCATCTAGTGTTCACCTGAGCCAACTTCTTAGAATTATCAAACTTATAAATATTAGTAGAGAGGCCCCAATCTCTTGCTAACTTATCTCCATAGGGGTAGGGGGCTTTAAGAAGTTTTCGAGTTACAATTAGAAACATTCTCAATCAGGATTTTAGAGAAGATGATAAAAACCTCTTTAGGATTTTTAATGGTATCTATGAATATGTGGTTGCTCCTCTCCTTCCACAAACTCCAACCAATATGGGGAAGAACCTACCTCCAAAGTTCTCTAATCCTTGGGTGGGAAAAGGGGGCATTCCAACTCTCCACCACCTCAATCAAGTTTTCATTCATGACCAAGTCCATACTTAACTTTTTTAAAGTCATACCCCAGAGTTCTTTAGCAAATTCACAATGGGATATCAAGTGAGAAATAATTTCCTCCTCCTTGAGACATAACAAACATCTATTGGGCATTTGAAAACCCCTTTTCTTAAGATTATCAAGGGTCAGGATTTTTTTATGAATAGCTGACCACTAGAAGAAATTAACTTTGGGAACCAAATGGTGATTCCAAATTAATTTCCAAAAGCTATTCCTCATATCTTGGTCTAAAAATAGATCGTAAGCAGTCTTAACCTTGAACAAACCTTTGTTGTGGGAACCAAATGGTGATTCCAAATTAATTTCCAAAAGATATTCCTCATATCTTGGTCTAACAACAGATTGTAAATGGTGAACAAACCTCGGTTGTCGTGAGACCATATCATTTCATCCAATCTTTGAAAGATGGGTACTCTGAAATTAGTTAAGTCTTTGTTGTAAAGAGCTAGTCACCTGATCCAGATTGTTATTATTAGGGCAACAATCAACTAAATTCCTCCACTATCTAAGCCCCTAATTACATATGATATAAGTATCCGCCCTTTTCCCAAAGAACCTACTGGCAAGACGGACCAGATTGTTATAGATCTCCTAATTTATGAGGGGTTGTTCCTGAAGCTAGGAATCCTTCCAGAATCTAATCAAATTACCATTACCAAATTTCCATTTGATGCCTTTTTGAGAGAAGATTTCTAGTCTTCAACATTTTATTCCAAATTATAAAACCTTTAGGAAGGCTCTCAAGATCAATAAATCTGCCACCCTCCCAACTGTGTAAATATTTAGCCTTCATGATATCCCCCTGTGAGGGGGAAAATAGGTTAATCAAATCAATGAAAACAAAACCCAAACATCTACAGAATCTGAAGATAAAAGGAGATTAAAACAAATAAACAACAATACTTACACCTTTACCTTGCATCTTCCATAGTTCGCCTATCTTTCTTTGATCTTGGTGATGAAGCCCTCAGAAGCATTTTTTGCTCCCTTGCTTGTTGAAGATGACAAAGACAGAATGGCTCTAATATTTGTGTGGTTGAAGATGAGCTTCAAACACACTAACAAATGGATATGAAGTGCTTTAAGGAAATGGGGGTGCCAAAGGCGCGCCGGTATCTCTGCAGCATAAGTTTGCACAATGATCGATATCTGAAATGAAGAGAAGAAAGTTGTATTTATAGAAAAAGGTGAGGGAAGATCAATGGTTGAGAAGAAAAGAGAAGATCAAAGGAGGAGGATTGTTGAGGAACATGCAACAAATGGAAGGACACATGTCATTCGAGAAGCAGCCTTGTTGAGTTAACTCCTCTCTTGATGAGGATGAGATTTGATTTTCTTAAATTAGAATTTATTTTTCTAATTTAAGAGAAGATTTGCTTTAAAGATGCTTTAAAATTGATTTTGCTTTTGTATGACAAGAGGAAAGTATTTTTGGAAGATAAAAATAATTTTTGAAGATAAGAATGCATAATTAAATAAAAAGATTTATTTAATTATCTTGTAGATAAATGAGAGGAATAAAATATAAGAATATATTTTATTTTTGTGAAGATATTTGAAGAATAAAATAAAATATAAAAATATATTTTATTTAGTGGAGGATTTAGATTTTATTTAAATAAGATTTATATTTTATTTAAATTTGGAAGAATAAAAGGTTTTAATTAAATAATTAAAATTATTTAATTATTTAGCAGAATGAAGGTGATGTATATGAATTTAATTAATTAAATAAATGTGTTTATTTAATTAAATGAGAGGAAATGAATCAGATAAATAAATGAATTTATTTATTTATTGATAGAAGAATGTGAAATGATGAAATAAATATTTAAAATATTTATTTAATTAGAGTCATGTCAATTTTAGGTGTATACATTTTGCCCCTCTTTGATGCAATGTGTTTTATCACGTTGTTTCAAAGAATAAGATTTTCAACAGTGATACATGCCCCAGTTTGCCCCTGGTACAAATTTAACGACAGGATGCCCCCTCGGGAGATTGGACGAGAAGAAGGAAGAAGGCGTGAGACGGACAATCTCACGAAGAAGAAGGTGAAAAACTGGTTAGGATGGAGAAAAATAGGATATGGTTTGGAGAAAACGACATGGGAAGTAGCCACAGTTGTCATGCAGTCAGGTAAGGGTCATTTGCTATATAAAGGAGCTGGGTCCACATATTCTAATCATTTGTACACTTATCCATAGTTGATTAGTCCTCTAGAGAGCTTAGGAGAGCATGGCAGCCAGACAAATGGACATTCCTCATGAGGAGCACTAGTTTGAGCGGATTCGACGGTTCGATCGGAGAGTGGAGGCAGGACCCCTGGTACGTAGATCTTCAAAACTTGTCAAAAGTTAATTTTTATGCGCATTATTGGCTAGGAAAACTGAACTAGGACAGATGCGCCGAAATAACCTTTTTGTGCATATGACCTCTGAAGTGGCGCATCTGTCGCGTTATGGTGCATTTGAGCTGTGAAGTGGCGCATTTGATAAGATTGCGCATTTGATTCTGGAAGTGGCGCTTTTGATAGTTTTGCGCATTTGAGTCATTAATTGGCGCATCCATCTCTATATGGCGCATTTGAGTCCAGAATTGGCGCATTTGAGTCCAGAGTTGGCGCATTCATGGGGAAGTGGCGCATTCAGGAAATTGCACATGTGACGGGAAATGGTGCATGTGACCTAAGGATTGGCGCATGTGCCAGAACAACACATACAAGCTATGGATCGGCGCATTCACAAGGAAGTGGTGCATGCAAGCTCAGGATTGGCGCATTCATGGGGAAGTGGCGCATGTGATATGGATCAGCGCATCTACTACCTGGATTGGCGCATTTGCACTAAAAACTCAAATGACTTAACGAAATTAACCCAATTGGCACCTTGATTGATGTGTCAATTGATGAGCAATCTTTGAGATTGTCGGGAATCTAATCGAGAGATGATATGCTATTTTTGATTAATTTGATATGTCAAGTCATTGATATGATAATTTGATTGTTATGAGTAGGCTTGCTTGGTTATGGATTTTGTTGACGGTATGCTTTGCTTGGTTGCAGGAGGATATTTGGACCATCCTGACATCACGAGAGCAATTCCCGTTGCTGTTGTTGCAGCGGTATATGTTGACCGAGATAGAGCATGAGGCTCTAGGCGCTATGGGTCTGCACTATGTTTGCTTTATGCCTAAGGTTCGCATGAACCGGGCTATGCTGATGGCAGCGGTGGAGTGATTTCATAGCGAGGATGGTACATTCCATCTACCGACGGGGGAGATGGCAGTGACTCTTGAGGATGTGTACTAGATTCTGCACCTCCCGATTCAGGGAGAGCTAGTTGAGTATGAGTCACAATGGGACGATGGCTTGGAGGAGTGTAGATGTGTATTCGATGATCCAGAGTTGGCGGGGGAGGAGATCTCGTGGTAGGACATGCATGACTGCTATGACTACTTCCCGGGCATAGTGGCTGGACTGATCGGTGGCGTGATATGCCCCGATAGGAGATCGCACGGCTTCCCAATGGGCTAGGGGAGGGTGCTGGAGAGAATGATCACAGACGGGACCCAGTATGCGTAGGGGGTGTGTGTGCTTGCACACTTATATAGGGACATGCACCAGGTGGTTTATCACAGAGGAGCCAGTTTATCTACAGGTACGTCACTGTTGTAGTTTTGGTTGTGGGAGCACATTGCGATCACATGACCGATATGCGTATTTCACAGGCAGAGGGGTGAGCCCTATAATTACGGCTATGTGGGTGTGATTTCCCAGCACAGGCTGGGGAAGTTGGAGTACTGGAGGCATGCTTTTGATGGCTTAGATGCAGTTGTCTGGCGTCCCTACATAGACTACGAGGTATGGGACGATGAGGCAGATGAGCTTTCGTACTGCTTCCAGATGTGGTGGCTTATTGGCAGGACTAGGTACATTCTGGAGAGGCAGATTGTGAGCAGAGTGCAGCGATAATTTGGCCGAGTCCAGGGTAGACCATAGGGGGAGGCACGCTTTGCCAGGACTCATGCAGAGAGGTATAGGTGGGGTCTTGTGGCATCATATGAGGAGGCCTTGACAGACTTTCGACAGATTCCTCACGCAGCTTGGCCCATGCGGAGGGAGATAGTGGACGCTAGAATGACGCCAGACTACGAGGAGTGGTTCACGGCACACCCATTCTTGAGATATTCAGGGCCAGGAGAGTTAGCTCCTCGTATAGATGAGGGCGATTCAGGCGGGGAGGGTGCAGCTGGCAGGAGGAGGAGGAGAGATCAGGGAGATGATGGGAGACTAAGACAGAGGCAGAGGGTCGGAGGGGGGCTTGTGGGCCAGCAGGTAGTTGGACAGGCACAGGTCTAGGTGCCAGTTCAACCAGAGGTAGCATAGAGACAGATGCTGCCGCCACAGTAGGTGGCACAGCCGATACAGGGACAGGTGCCAGCGCAGCAGATGGCACAGGTAGAGCAGGCTCCACAGCCTGATGTGTAGCAGTAGGTTATGGTTTCACTACAGAGCCAAATTAGGCAGCTGAGGGCTCATCTGAGAGCTGCAGAGTCACGGAGAGAGTTAGATGCGACTTAGATATCAGAGTTGATGAGGGAGAGAGATGCAACCTTAGCTAGCATACGAGCTACAAGGGCAGAGAGAGATGCAGCCGTGATGGCCATGGGCATAGATGGGACATCCAGTTTTTTGGTTTCATAGGTGCAGCAGGCATAGGCACAGGTGGTCTAGGTGCAGAGTGAGCTGACTAGAGCCCAAGCACAGGCTCAGTACTATAGAGGGTTATATCATGGGGCAATGGCTGCGGATCAGCGTGCCCCTAGCTTCAGGAGCTAGTCAGAGGCATTCCAGCGGGTAGGTGGGTCTCGGTCTATAGGCTCAGTGAGTGGTCCCCAACAGTTAGGGGGAGGCAGAGGAGAGGCCAGTGCAGGGAGCAATATTCCACGACAGTAGGGTTAGTCAGACCCGGATACTTGTATCAGTTTTGATTGGATTGTAGCACATTCTTGATGGATGGCTGAGATAGCCGATATATGCACTTATTTTGCTCTGAGACATGTATCACCATTTTTTGTTGCACCTTGTATATATTCTATGACATGACTCTGAGATATTGGACAGATATCTTTGATATGTTGTACATTTGGACATGTTTTTGATGATTATATGATGATGCAGTTGTTCGTGGTCTACATGCATATGTTTTTACGTTTATATGCTATGGATGCAATCTATTTCATGATGTATTTGTATATGTGATGTATGTTAGATGGATTTTGGATGATTTGGTATGCAAATGTACATGTGACCTATGTATGGATATGATTATGCAACTCTATATGGCAATGTCTTTGTTTTTTTATTTTGTTGCTATTGATATACTGATGCAAATGTATGTATGCAAAATGATTTAATCATGTGGATGACTATCTCATGCGATATGATATGTTTCTTATGCTATGTTTTTGATATGTCCAAAATGTACTCAATCGATATAGAGATGATATAGATATGGAGAATAAAAAAAGAGGTGGAGAAATATTGACTTTTGTTTGACATACTGCAGGATTTTGTTTGTTGCATGGATGAGATGGATTTGCTGGATATGAGATGGATACGGGTGTGGATTGTCATCTTGAGATTTTTTGCAAGGTTTTTTCTTTAATCATTGGGCACTTTTTGGTATTTTTCACTTTTTGAAATGTTGGAAGGAAGTACAAGCATCGAGGTATAATTAAACCAAAATGACCTGAGCATTCCTTACATGGATTTTGATATAGCAAGTAGATACAAGCATCTAGTCAAACTTGAATCTAGATGACTTGAGTACTTGCATTTTAACAGACAAGGATTGCCCCTTTTCATGTTTAGACCTCGGTGTCCTCGATGAGTTTTTGCTGATCATGTCGTTAGACAAAAGTCGTCACATTACTAAAGTTTAATCCACAAGCAGCAAACAAAGAAAACAATTATGCCATCATCATAGCAACTCTAGCTTTTGGCATCCTTGAGTAGCATATGAAGACGTAATGACAAAAATTCAAGACCTTGTAAATTAACCTGTTGACAAAACTTCTTTGCATTAGATGTGTCTCTTGCCATAATTGATACAGAATCATTTTGAGTGTTTTGATATGGTGCTGCATTTTTGTTTTTGGACAAGTTGATGTTTTGCGTCAAGACTTTTGGTTTGGGTAGCTTGTACTTGCTGTGCTTGTTTGTTTAGTGAAAGGTATCACAATCCTTATTGGTATCCTCTTAGAAAAGTGGCATTCAAGAATCCAAATCCGCAACTAGGTCGAGGAGTTGCCCCCAGTTGAGACAAAGATCAACTTATTATGGGCGAGACGCCAGACAGAAATGGAGAGACGGGCCCTAAAGGACTGACCTAGTGCCTCGGGGGCTCATTACTAAATGGCCTTGCCTACGTGACGACATAGAGGCAATGTAGTTTGGGGTAAACCTTAGTGGACCTAAGACCTAGGCGATGGCAAAGTGGTGCAGAAATAGCACGGACTCAGATTGACAGAAGGACTAGATATGGGACAGACAAGACGGTGGAGTGGAGAGGAGCAAAGTGAAGTGAAGCCTCGGGGGCACATTAAGAATGGCCTTGCCTACGTGATAACTCAAAGGTGACGTAGTTTGACTATGGTTCAAAGGACAAGGTCAAGACGGACGATATGATGGACACAAGAGACATGAAATCAGAATAGACGGAGGAAATGGTTTGTCGCAGATAGTGCCTGTTTACTAGGTTTTCACCACTTGCTTTTATTTGCACAAGAAGCCAAAAGTACACATGACGCCTGTTTGCTAGGTTTTCACCATGGTACCTATCCTAGGTGCCTGTTTGCTAGGTTTTCACCGTAGGATGATTTTTTTTGTTATTTTCTCACTTTTTTCTAATTTTTTTGTTCTATTTTTTATCACTTTTTTTTGATTTTTTTTGTGTTTTTTCAGGACTCCCTTACATTGGGGTTTTCAGGTATAGAACTTGCGAAGATGCATGCTATTGATAGGATCATCGAACAGTTCACTATCAGATGTGGCCAATTGATATGCCCCTGATCCATAAGTTGTGATGACGACATAGGGACCCAGCCAGTTAGGTTCAAACTTTCCTTTCTTTTCTCTATCTTACTGATTTCTGGGATTTTCTCTTAGGACTAGGTCACCAACTTGGAATACTCGGGGCTTTACTCTGTGATTGTAGCTTCTAGACATGCATTGTTGATATGCTTTCAAGTGGTTAAAGGCCTGTTGCCTTCTCTCTTCGAGCAATTCTAATTCTTGGAGTCTTGTCACTCTATACTCTTCATCTGATATGAGGCTTTTTAATGAGACTCGCAAGGATGGGATCTCGACTTCAATGGGCAAGATAGCTTCAGATCCATAGACTAGGGAGTATGATGTTGCACCTGTGGGTATGCAGATGCTTGTGCGGTAGGCCCACAATGCAGGATTTAGTTGGACATGCCAATCATGGCTAGCATCATTGACAATCTTTTTTAGGATTTTCAGGATGGTTTTATTTGATGCCTCAGCTTGGCCGTTACCTTGTGGGTAGTAGGGGGTTAAAAAGTGGTGCTGGATATGGAATTTGTAGCATAGTTCCCTGACATCTTAGTTTTTGAAGGGTCGTCTGTTATCCATGATAAAGGACAAAAGGACACCATAATGACAAATGATATAGTTCAGGATAAATGAGGCAATCTGTTTGCCTGTGATGTTGGATAAGGGCATAGCTTCAATCCACTTCGTGAAGTACTATGTGGCAATGATTATGAATTTATGGCCGCTTGAGGAGGGAGGATGAATCTTGCCCACTAAGTTGAGTCCCCATTGATAGAAAGGCCAAGGAGTTGTTAATGGCTATAGCTCTTGCGCTGGTGCATGTATCAGGTTCCCGTGGATTTGGCACTTTTTGCATTTCTTTACAAACTGATAGGAGTCTTGTTCCATAGTTGGCCAGTAGTACCCCATGCGTATGAGTTTCTTGGCTAGGATAGGGCCACTAGAGTGAGCCCCACATATACTGTCGTGTATTTCGCTCAGGGTGGTTTGATATTCCTTACTATCGAGACACCTAAGGAGAGTACCATCGAGACCTCCGCGATATAGGGTGTTGGCGACAATGGCATACCGAGATGCCTTCCGGATGAAGGTTCTTTTTTGGTTACTGGAGAGGTCGGGTGGGAGGGTATTCTCTTTTAGATAGGCAAATATTTTACCATAGAGAGGGGAATCAGCTCCTATGATGTGGCATATGATATGGGATTCTGGGGTGTCATAAGCAGGATAGGACACTGGCTCTACTAAGAACTCATATCATGTTTGATGACCTGGAATGTTGAGGAGAGATGCAATTGTAGCCATTACATCTGTAACTTTGTTCTCGATCCTTGGTATCTATTCAAAAGATATCTTGACAAAATATTCTTTGAAGTCATCTACCATTCGTTTGTAAGGAATCAGTTTCTCATCCTTCGTTTGGTAGTCATCATTCACTTGATTGATGACTAGTTGTGAGTCCCGATAGACTTGGAGTTCCTTGATGTTCCACTCAACTGCCAGCTTGATATCGATGACTAGGGCTTCATATTCCACTACGTTGTTAGTGCAGGGGAACATTAACTTGTATGACTTTGGAATAGTGTCACCATTAGGTGTGATTAATAAGATACCTGCCCCCGATCCATGCTGAGTGTATGAGCCGTCAAAATACATTTTCTAGGTTGCTATATTTATGTGGAAGATAGAGTCATCTGGAAATTCAAAGCTCAGAGGGCTGTCATCTATTAAAGGTGCTTCTGCCAGTTGATCTGCTAGTACTTGTCCCTTTATTACTTTCCTGTCGATAATATTCAATATCGAACTCACTGAGAAGCATGACCCATTTAGACAATCTGCCTCTTAGGGCTGCTTTGTTGAGTAAATATTTGAGTGGGTCTATCTTTGCTACTAATTTGACAAAGTGTGACAGCATGTAATGTCTCCATTTTTGTGAGGTGAAGACAACAACTAGACATGCTCTTTCGATTGGTGTGTATTGTAGTTCATACCCAACAAGTGTTCAACTAATGTAGTAGATAGCCTGTTCTTTCCCATCGTAGTTCTATTGTGCAAGGAGAGCTCCCAAAGCCATTGGTGTAGCTAAGATATATAGTAATAGAGGCTTGCCCTAAATTGGTGGCATTAATACCGGTGGTTTCATGAGATATTCCTTTAGTTGCTGGAATGCCTGTTCACATGACTCATTCCATTTGAAGGGGACATTTTTGTGTAGCAGATGGGAGAATGGGTGGCACTTGTCTTCCAGTTGGGAAATGAACCTTCTAATAGACTGTAGTTTACCTTGTAGGGATCTTAGCTGAGTCAAGTTCTTAGGAGGTGGCATATCCATTATGGCCTTCACCTTAGCTGGATCAACTTCAATACCATTTGTAGACACTATGTAGCCCAGTAATTTGCCTGATGTTACTTTGAATACACACTTCTTTGGATTAAGTCACACATTGAACTGTTTCAGTCTGTTAAAGATCTTGTCTAGTACTGCTAGATGCCCTTCTCTTGTGAGACTTTGCTAGAATGTCATTGACGTAGTCTTCCATTATAGTATGCATCATATCATGGAAGATTGTTGTCATGGCTCTTTGATATGTTGTCCCAGCATTTTTTAGACCAAACAACATAACACACCAGTAGTAAGTGCCCCAAGGACATGTGAAGGCAGTTGTATGTTGGTCCTCAGGTGCAATCTTTATCTGGTTATATCCCGAGAAACCGTCCATGAGTGACAGCATAATGTGTCTTGCCGTGAGATCGACAATCATGTCTATGTTGGGCAGGGGGAAGTCATCTTTGGGACAAGCCTTGTTCAAGTCTTTGAAATCATTACATATTCTGACCCTGCCATCTGGTTTAGCCACCAGTACTATATTCGAAACCCATTCAGGATAGTCTATAGGCCTGATAAATCCGACGTTTAGCAGTTTCTTTAGCTCTTCCTTTACCATGAGGGCCACATGTGGATGCATCTTTCTGAGTTTTTGTTTGACCGGTTTAGCTCCTGGAGCTAGAGATAAATGATGCATGATAAGATTTGGATCTAGCCCTGGCATGTCAACCTATGTCCATGCGAAGTTGATTTGTTTTCTCTTGAAGAAATCTATAAATGCTAGTTTTTCATGTTCTGTGAGAGCTTTTTCCATGTGGATCATTCTAGGCGCATCACCTGTTCTGACATTGATTGGTTCTGCTGGTTCTATTAAGATCGACGATCTCTCTTGATGTGTAAGATTGGGGAGAGGGTGAAGCCTTCCATCCTTTGGCACCTCAAAGAGGTTTTCACCATTGGATATGTCTTTATTTTTACTATTTTGATGATCTAACACTGCCGCAGAGCGGTTTTCACCGTTAGATCATTCTTTTATCTTGATATTGTTATGACTGAAAAGCTTGGCACTCTCTCCAAAATAGGCCTTCTCATTGAGTTCAATAGCATAGCCAGCTCTATGGTCTCCTGTAGGTATGTGATTTCTAAGCTCAAGATAATCGATGATGGCTTCGTCATTTTCAAAGGTGTCTAGCTCAGGGGTGGTGCCTTCTAGGTTCCAGTCGATAAGTTCAAGGTGCACCAAAGGTAAGGGATCATTAGGTTGGTCTGGTTCAATGGCGTTGATGGTTAGGACAGAGTTATTAAAGGAGCAGACAAAGTCTACGATGGTACTCTCTATTAGTGGGTCCGTCAAGGGGGGAAACATTCCTTCCTCATGATTTTCACTATTGTTGCTATGCGGGTCAGACTCTAATGGCCTAGCCCTTCGACCTTGTCCCTCATTGTCATGGGTTGGGTCGTACTCGTGGACAACGTCAATATCCTTTTCATCACAAGACATCTCAGAGAGGCTATCCCATTCATACTCATTAGAATTAGTTTCGCTTCCCATTTGCATTCACTGAATTTGTTCAACCAGATTGCTAGTGGATGCTTCTGGTTGTTTGCCTTTGTTCTTGTTGGTTCTGTTGTTTCTTGATGTTCTAGTGTACCCTAGCCCTATAGTGTCTTAGGCTATTAAGGTATGAGGTTGGATGGGTTCAGTGATGCCATCCTTTCTTGAACCAAGTGGACCGTGTCCTTCATACCCCATTCTCTGTAGCATTTGAAAGCCTTGACCATATTGTGTCGTTTGTATAATGGGATGGTCATGTTGTGTTGAGGAATTACCTTCATCTTTGTATGGCCACTATAGGATATATTTTTCATCACTTTCATCTTCTAGGCTTCCCCATTTCACAAATGGTCCTTTGGTGGTTCTCTCTGCTTTGGGTGTCTTTAAGATGGGTCTCCCATAGGATCTAGGAGATAGAGGTAGTTGTGCCAAATAGAGGGATTAGGAGACCATGTGCTCACCCAATCCTTTATCTTTTAGTTGGAGTTTAGGTTGAGACGCCCCTGAAGAGGAAGCAAGTGTAGCTGGGTCAACATGAGAGGAGGATGAAGCAGAGGCATGGTTATTGGGGATCACAACTTCTGGTTTGGGCTAAATGGAGTTGCAGTATTGATAGGGGTTAGGATCACCTTGGATGGTGATCTCTTGTCCTTCATGTGGGAACTTGATACATTGATGGTATGTAGAAGGTACTACTTTCAAAGCGTGTATCCATGGTCGCCCAAGGAGAATGTTGTATGCTAGCTCCATGTCAAGGACTTGACAAGCTACATCTTTTACTACGGGGCCCACTCTGATTGGTAGGGTAACAATTCCTTTGGACGTTCTTTCCTCCTCATCATAGGCTTTAATGGTGATTTTTCTTTTTAGATCTATAGCCTTCTCTAAAAACCCCAATGTAAGGATTAGCTTCAATATGCAGATATTCAAACCAACCCCTCCATCTATCAGGACTCTTTTGATCTTGTGTTTATGTATGAAAGCTTCGATGTGAAGGGAGGCTTTATGGGGTTGAGTGATAGACATATCATCCTTCTCAGTGAATGATAGGGAGTGCAGTGAGGTGATATGACCGACCATAGTTTGGAGTTGCTCTTCAGCTAGGTTCGTGGGGACGGAGGCTTCTGCTAAGGCTTTGTCAAGTATGGACCTATGAGAAGGAGATAGATGCAGAAGTTCTAACATGGAGATGTGTGTAGGTGTTTTGTGGAGTTGATCCATGATACTGTATTGACTAGATAGAGGAGCAGAAGCTCCTCTAAGGGTGACCCTGTTACTCCGGGTAGTAACATTGCAATCTGGATCCTTGTTGATAGTGATCACATTGATGTGTGAATCACCTTCTGAGATATGGTTAACAACATAGTCAAAGCCAACATTTATGTAGTTTGCATTGTTAGAGCCACTGTTATTTCTATTGGAAGGTCCTCCCTGCTCGTAGTTAGGAAGAGGATCCTTGAATGCCTGATGATTGCTGTTGGAGGTATGTCTGTGAGATTGTCCGTTAACGAATATTTTGTTTTGCTCTATTAAGTCTTGGATTATATGCTTGAGTGCAATACAGTCATTTGTCTTGTGCCCCTTGTTTCGGTGGTATTCACAGAAGTCATTGTCGTTCCACCAATGGGGTTTGACCTTTGGTTCATACTCTCATGCTGAGGGAAGCATTATGAGATTGCTGGTGATTAGCTTCTGAAGGGCAGTTTCTAGTGACTCATCCAAAGGTGTGAACTTTCTCCTAGGTCGAAAGTTGGTAAACCTAGATTCAGTATTTCTTGGTTTGTTTTGCGGGGGGTTATTTTGAGGTGTTGATAGGTTGAAAATTGGTTGTTAGGTGCCGCATTTTTGGCATCCACCACCCTGTCATTCACAACGTTCTTGTTTTTCATCCAGAATCTAGGTTTGTCATTATTGGTGTTGGTATTAGGAGTGTCTTTGTAGAGCTTGATTTGACCTTTCGCGATTAGGGCTTTTTCTATGATGAGGCCCATCTCAATGACCTTGCTAAAAGAAGTAGGACATTGGATTTGGATTTGGTAGCTTAGGTTTGTTTGCAGATTGTGGACGAACATTTCTAGCATCTGTTTCTCTGGCATTTGGTGTGGGCACTTGCTTGCCAGTTGTCTCCATCTCTGTAAGAAGGCAGTGAAAGATTCTCCTCCTTTCTATTTGGTGTTACAAAGATCCAATATTGAGGTGTCGTGCTCAATATTGTAAGAGAAGTGGGTGACAAACTTGTCTACAAGCTCATTGAAGGTTTTAATACCGGGTGGCAGTCTAGAGAACCATTCCATGTCTTGCCCACCTAGGCTTCATGGGAAGAGTCGCATAAGGTAGGTGTCATTATGTGCGACCTCGAGGCAAGCAGCGTTGAATTCTCTGATGTGATCCCTTGGGTCACCCTTTCCTTGATATTTATCAAACTTAGGTACCTCAAATTTTGAGGGGAAAGGTATCATGACCAAGGCCCTATCAAAAGGATATGGTGAAATATCCTCTAGGGTGTAATGTTTAGTCGATGCTCCCATTTTCATGTCTGAAATTTGTTGTTGGAGATCTTCATATTTTTGGTTCATTAGACTTAGGGCATCCAAGGAGTCAATTATTGCTTTGCTCTTATCCGTGGGTATTTCATCATGTCTACTTCCTTTAGGGATTCTTTCTTCTTTAGTTTCTCTTAGAGCCTCTACATCATAACCTTTAGGAAGTTTTACTCTTAGGCTTGCTAGGTGTAAGAAGAATTTTGTAGGGTCTTATGCAAGTACTCCTTCTAATAGGTGTTGAAATTTTGGGTCATGTTGCATTTGAAGGATCTCTTCCCTAGAAATTTCTTCATCACTTTCGTGACCATTGGGAATACTTTTCTTTGCCATTTCTAACTATTTTTGTTTTTGTAATCTAGTTAAGACCATGCAAGGTAGTAAAAGGATGGGATGAAGTGAGATTTCAAGCAAGATGCTAGAATGAAACAAGGTTTTAGCAAGGTTCTTCTTAGATCTAGGTGGTGTCAAACAAAGTGGGGTATACAAAAGCGATAGTCAAAGTAAGGATGTTAGAAATCTGGATACTTGATATTGACTTGTCTTGCACAACCCCCTAGTGAGGTTCTGAGAGAAAAGGATAAGTAACCCTTGATATTGGAGGCTCACTAGGTTTTGCTTGAGGTTTGATTTTGATCAAGAATAATTTGGCTATAACCTTGTTGGAAATTTGGAAGAAATTGGCGAGATTTTGGATGAGCAAGTAGCTATGGTGCGAAAAAGAAGGAGAAATGGTTGATTTGCAAGGTCTCAATTAGATTTTGAAAAATTAAAATAGGTTTTGAAGATGGTTTTTGAAAAGTTTTTGATAGTTTTGCTCTTGCAAGGTACTAAATTTTGCTCTCAGGTTTAAATGCACAACAACACAAGTCAGATGCACCAAAATTCAGAGTAAATGTGCAATACATTACTTCAAATGCGCAACACTGGAAAGGTTTTAAATGCACCACAACAAATGTTAAATGCACACAAAGTCAGGTCAAATGCACAACACTGGAAAATGCGCCACAACAGAGTTCAAATGCGCTGAAAGTTGAATCAGATGCGCCACAGGTCATGGCAAATGCACAACTCTAGCTTTTTGTCTTGTTTTCTCAGAATTTTGGAAGATTTTCGAACATTTTCAAGATTTTTCTGCTTTTGGTTTGAAAAACTTGGTGTTTGCGGATATTCTGATGTTCAATTATGGCAAAAACATAGCAAACACATAGAAGTTTTTCATGATTTTTATCTTTTTATATATTTTTTTGTATTTTTTTGGACTATTTTGACTCAAAACAAGTACAACCTAGGCTAGATGTGACAATATTCGCTGAATCCTCTAGCTGTGCCACTCAAAGCGTGTAGCTCCAAGACTTGGTAGCACCGGCTCCCCTCCACGACACTCACTTCTCACGCATACCAGATCTGGGTTTCCTTAGGCTCATACCCCCACCGAACCTTAGGATTGTCCCTACTACCTCTACTAAGAGTCACTTGAATCAAGGCCGCTTCAAGGGCTCCGTCCTTTGCATCAACAAATAGGGGTTTTTGGCTTGCTACACAATTGGTTCATAGTTAGGGCAGCCGTTCGAGTGGTTACACATGCGGCGGCACTACTCTCCGTTATGGAGTCTCCCAGCCTCAAAGGGTTACACCTATGAGGGTTTTGGGGGAGGTTGGCCATCAGTGTAACACGGCAGCACTCGTTGCTTGAGGTTTTCACCTCAAGTACAATTTATTTTAAGTGGCTTGGTAGGGCTTGGCTTTAGCCTGTTACCACTCAGGGTCGTTCCCACTTGGACAAGCGTGCATCCAAGGGCAGGCCCCCCTAAAGGTTTGACAAAAATAATGACAAGTCTGGCACTTTGATCACCCAGTTAAGGGGAGAGCATAAGCCTATTGTCATTCGCAAGCACAGAAAACACTTGTTTATCTAACCTAGTTAAAAATAGAAAAACTAAATGAGTTAATCTACTTGTGCACTCACATGATTGTTAACTTGGAAGTATTTAGATCATAGAATTGTTCATTTTCCTATTTGTTAACTTGAAAGTGATTAAGACATAGCATTGTTCATTTTCTGTTTGTAAAGATAGCAGTGGCCTAATTTAGGAAAATAGATCAACAATGCAGAGATAGCAATTGGGTTCAGTTACTTCCTTCCTAGTTATGAGCTATGTGAAGTTTGTATGAAATGCACTTGTTACTTTACCCCTAATTAGTCTAAGTGAACTATGTAAGGCATCTAAATGACCTAATCCAGCTGCTAACCCTGCAAAACAACTGTTAGTTCAAACACACAAAAATTAGAAAACCCTAAAATAGCTAGCAGAATCAAATGTACCGCACTGCAGCCTGAATGCGTAGAAACAGGGAGTGCATGCAGCGTTGTACAGAAGCGCAAAAATAGAATGTAAATGTGTAAAAATAAGAGGTATATGCGCAACTATAACAGATGCGCCGTTAGACAGAGTAGATGCGCCAACAGACAGAATACATGCACAACTATAATGGATGCGTTGTTAGACAGAACGGATGCGCCAAAATGTAGGGTATATGCACAGCTATGATGCAGGCGCAAGAACAGAGGTTGGATGCGCAGTTTCTGAGGGTAAATGGGCCGAAGTATCAAATGTACCAATTCGCGAGGTAAATGCGCCATCTGGGAAGTCAGATACACCGAAAGGTCAGATGCGCCAACTTAGAATGCAAATGTGTCACTTTAGGGGTTAGATGCGCCAGATGCCTCTGTCAGACCCTGTTTGTCACCTATACGGACCTGTCACTTGAAAACACTCATTTTTTTATTAGTAAGAGGGGCAAGGGCCCCACGGTGGGTGCCAAAATGTGAGGGGGAAAATAGGTTAATCAAATCAATGAAAACAAAACCCAAACATCTACAGAATCTGAAGATAAAAGGAGATTAAAACAAATAAACAACAATACTTACACCTTTACCTTGCATCTTCCGTAGTTCGCCTATCTTTCTTTGATCTTGGTGATGAAGCCCTCAGAAGCATTTTTTGCTCCCTTGCTTGTTGAAGATGACAAAGACAGAATGGCTCTAATATTCATGTGGTTGAAGATGAGCTTCAAACACACTAACAAATGGATATGAAGTGCTTTAAGGAAATGGGGGTGCCAAAGGCGTGCCGGTATCTCTGCAACATAAGTTTGCACAATGATCGATATCTGAAATGAAGAGAAGAAAGTTGTATTTATAGAAAAAGGTGAGGGAAGATCAATGGTTGAGAAGAAAAGAGAAGATCAATGGAGGAGGATTGTTGAGGAACGTGCAACAAATGGAAGGACACATGTCATTCGAAAAGCAGCCTTGTTGAGTTAACTCCTCTCTTGATGAGGATGAGATTTGATTTTCTTAAATTAGAATTTATTTTTCTAATTTAAGAGAAGATTTGCTTTAAAGATGCTTTAAAACTGATTTTGCTTTTGTGTGACAAGAGGAAAGTATTTTTGGAAGATAAAAATGATTTTTGAAGATAAGAATGCATAATTAAATAAAAAGATTTATTTAATTATCTTGTAGATAAATGAGAGGAATAAAATATAAGAATATATTTTATTTTTGTGAAGATATTTGAAGAATAAAATAAAATATAAAAATATATTTTATTTAGTGGAGGATTTATATTTTATTTAAATTTGGAAGAATAAAAGGTTTTAATTAAATAATTAAAATTATTTAATTATTTAGCAGAATGAAGGTGATGTATATGAATTTAATTAATTAAATAAATGTGTTTATTTAATTAAATGAGAGGAAATGAATCAGATAAATAAATGAATTTATTTATTTATTGATAGAAGAATGTGAAATGATGAAATAAATATTTAAAATATTTATTTAATTAGAGTCATGTGAATTTTAGGTGTATACACCCCCCAATCTTTATTGTCCTTCATAAAACCCCAACCCACTTTGGCAAGTAGAGATTTATTCATTAGGTGAATCTTTCTAATGCCGAGACCTCCCTGTATTTTAGGAAGACAAACTTTATCCCATTTAACTAGAGAAATTATTTTCTTCTCCTCAACCCCTATCCAAAGAAAAGTTCTTTGGATTTTCTCAAAAATTTTAGCTATGTACATGGGCATCTTAAATAGAGTGAGAAAATAAGTAGGAATTCATTGTAAAGAGGCTTTAAGGAGTTGATAATTACTAGCTTGGCTCAATAACTTACCTTTCCAACCGGCAAGCTTCTTTTGGATCCTTTCAAGAACAACATTCCAGAAAGTAGAGGTCACTTCATTTACAATTAGAGGAAGACCCAGATAAATAGAAGGCAAGAAGGCATCAGCTCACAACTGAGAATAGCTTTAATATTCTCTTGAAGATCCACTTTGGTGTTGAAGAAGAAAATATTGCTCTTATCATAGTTAATACATTGCCCAGAAGCCATGGCAAACTCATTTAACAATTGTTTCCATTTTATGGCTTCCACCACTGAGGCTACCCCAAAATGGATGGTGTCATCCACAAGTTGCGGAATAGCAAAGGGATCAATAGTAGTCATAGCCCTGATCCCTTTTAACACTTGTCTTCTTAAGAGGTTCATTATATTCCTTCCCAAGACCTCAGCCATTATAATGAAAAGGTAGGGAGACAAAGGATCACCCTATCTAATGCATCTCCCCGAGCTAAAGAAGCCTCTAGAGATTCCATTCACAAGCACTAGAAACTTAGCTGTACTCACACTTTCCTTTATCAACAAAATGAGATTATCCTAAAAACCAAATTTCTTGAGGACTTTAAACAAGAAGTCCCAAGAGACTTTGTCATAGGCTTAGAAATGTCAAGCTCGAAGACCATGCCTGAGATACTACTTCTATCCATAGAATGAATTAATTCATGAGTCAAAATAGCTGCATCAACAATTTGTCTCCCTGGGACAAATCTTTTTTGACAACCAAAAATAAGACCATCCAGCAGAGGTTGGATTCTATACACCAAAGTCTTGGAAAAAATCTTGTAAATAGTATTGCATAGACTTATAAGGAAAAAATCTCCCATAGTAATAGGATCAAGATTTTTGGGAACAAGGGAAATAAAAGTATTATTGATCTATTTGAGAATCTTACTCATTTTGAAAAAGTCCCCGACAGCCACAGTAACATCAAATCCCACAATATCCCATAACTCCTGGAAAAAGGCAAGGGGAAACCCATCAGGACCAGGAGCCTTGAACACCTCCATAAAGAAAACAACTACTCTAACCTCCTCTTCAGTAATAGGTTTCAATAGGGCACAATTATCCTCATTAGTAAGCAGAGTAGGAATGTTGTCCAACAACTCCTCAACAAGATCAGGGGTAGGATTGACAACATGTTTTGATAGGAAGGATTTAACGTAGTTAGCAGTAAGCTGACCTATCTCCTCATTAGTGTTAATCACCATACCTCTATCATCAAGGAGCTTGGTAATTGTATTCCTTTTCCTATGTCTCATAGCTGATTGATAAAAGAAAGTAGTATTCTTGTCTCCTTCAATCATCCACTGTATTCTAGAATTTTATTTCTAGAAGATTTATTCCTTCTTCATAAGATCCTTCCACTCTTGTAGCAAGGAGTTCTCCAATTGGAAAGTGTTATTAGTCTTATCCCCATTGGCCATTTTATTTTGAATGTCAACAAGCTTAGTAGAAATATGCTTCTTTTGGTCCAGAACATTTCAAAAATAGAACTTATTCCAGCCTTTAACCTTTTGCTTAACATGAAGGAGTTTCTGGACTAACCTGAACATATGAGATCCCTGAATAGTGACGCTCCACCAGTTAGAGATACAATCTTGGAAATCCAGGTGTAAGGCCCACATAATTTCATATCTGAAAGGGAAGGGCCCTTTGGAAGTTCTTTCCCACCAGGTGAATAACAACGGGTTATGGTTAGAGATAGCTCTAGGAAGACCTGAAAGCTTTGAATGACTTATGATGTCCCAATTTGAAGAGATCAAAAATCTATCAAGTTTAACCTGAATAAGCTACTCTCCCCTCCTATTATTCTAGGTGAAGAGTTGGTCATTCAAATTGACATCCATGAGACTGGTAATATTAAGGAAAACAACAAGGTTAGCCATGCTATCTAAAAAATCCTTAATACCCCTAGACTTTTTTGAAGGATACAAAGGGGTATTAAAATCACTAGCCATTGTCCAATAAGATTCCTTGTCAACAATAATGTGAGAAGCCATCTCTTCCCATAAATCCTTCATAGCATTCCTAGTATTAGGGGCATAAATATTAATAAGGATCCACTCCTTGCTATTAGAAACAAATTTCACTTCCAGACTATTTTTGTTATGAAACCTATAATCACCATTGAGGCCATGTTTATTCCACATAGTAACTAGTCCCCCAAAAGCCTCGAAGGATTGACTAATATAGTAATCAAAAGTTAGCCATAATTTATTGGCTATCACTTTGAAGTTATCCTCTAACATTTTGACTTCTTGAAGTAGCAAAATATCTATCTTATTTTCATAAATGCAGTTTTTAACGAAGAATTGCTTTTGAGAACTATTGAGCCCTCTTATGTTGTAGGACAAGATCTTCATTTACAGACCTTCCTGGAGTGAATCTCCAGGGTGTGTTGCCTCACATTAGCTATTTCCTTAGCTACTTCCCTTTGTCTGGTTTCCCTCTGTGAAGGTCTACGTAATTTGTCATCTATTCCCACATCTATTGATTTCTTCATTTGGCCCTTCCCTTTTCTCCATGGAGTAATCCAACCTTCTTGGTCACATGAGCTCTAGGTTGTGCTTGGTCCAGCCCTAGGGGTTAGTTTTACTAGAGAAAGTACCCTTGCATTTTTCCCCAACCCTTCCCCCTATCAATAAGGCAAGAAGAGGTTTTTGGGATAGTCAAGGTCTCGAGGATAGGGGTTTGTCATCCCTTAATAGTTGCAATTGTTGTTATTAAACTATTAAATGTATTATTTTTATTATTATCAGATGTAAAATTTATAAGTTTGCCCATAAGATTGTGTGATTTCCTTGTGCTTTGAAGTACACAAGCAATTGCAAATTGACCTTTATCTTTTGTTATTTCAATTACTTAGTTTTTGGGAACGCATAAATATGAAGATAGTAATACTCAAGTGGTCACCACATTATTTGGGGTGCCACATATTTTTCCATCTCCCATTTTTTTCTCCACCATTTTGGTTACCAGGTGTCTCTTTGTAAAAAAAGAAAAGAAACAATATTTCTTTTGGTACACATGGAAAGGAGACTGAAGAAAGGGGAAGTGATGAGTCTAATCATTAGATAGTTTTCTTATGTTTTTATGCAAGTTCATAGACATTCTCAGACATTTTTCTTATATATATTCCTACACTATGCTATCTTTTATGCTCATTATGCAACCCTGAACCTGATTTGAAGTATATGGAAATATGGTTATGGTGTGATGAATATTGCATGATTATGTGTGGGTATGTATGAATTGTAATGGATATCTGTGCTTAGCTATGGTTGTTAGTATTGTGTGCATGTTTTGTGAACTAACTCTTTGTAGCTAGAGGAGATAGATTGTCGCCTACAACAACTACAAGGTGCAGCTCACAGCCAAAAGAGTTCCTAGACAATAGAGTAGGGGAGGTTCCAGAATAAACTGAGTGTAGCAACTACAACATAGAGGCACTTAATGAAAATGATTATGTATCATGATGACAATAAATAAATGTGATTGAAGGAGAAGAACTCTGTTGTAGTCAAGAATCTAACGTGATTGATTCAACTAGTCCATGTTCTAGTTATGTTACAACATGAGTCTCAGTTTCACTCGGACTCTTCTTTCTTTTTCAATTATTGATTGCTTGGTATTTATTGCACTTTGATATATAGGGAGTGGTGATTTATGATTTTAGTTGAGAGTCCTTGTTTTAATAAACTTCCCTTGTGCTTATATGTATGGCTCAGTGGTTGAGGTGGACTTAGTTGTTCAATTAGCAAATATAGCTATTAGATCTTTTTTAGTTAGTTGCTTTCACACAGACAATGCTTATTGTCCAATGATGAATTCATGAATAAGATAATTTAGCAGAATCTTATGTGATATTGTGGAGATTCTGCAATGAATGATTTTGAATTATTATGATTGTGTCAATCTAAGAAGCTAGATTTGAGTTAGATCAGTGAAGATAGTCACTTGAGCAAGGGCCACTCAAGGTAACTGTCCCTCATTGCATTTCCTATATAATTACTTTTGTTGTAACAATTATTTTATAAATGCATGATTAATTAGATTCTTTGAGTTATTCTAGTTTGCTTAATATTATTGTACTCTAGAGTGTAGTTTTAGATTATCAATATCAAGTTAAACCTTAGCATTAATTTCTTGATAGTAATTAGTTGCAGTCTAACATTGTATGTACCCATAGCAATAGTGCTAGCATTACTTCCTTTACCATTATGCAATTTTGAGATTTTCTAGCAAGTATAACACTATACTAGGATGAGTTAGGTAGTCCTAAATCTTTGAAAGCACATACAATGCCAGTACCATCACAAGCTTACCAGCCCTGGTTGATAATTCAATGAAGGTCCTTCCAAAGGTTCAAGTGGACTGTTTAGTTAGGTTATTCCTCTGAATTGTGTGATTATCACCAAGTTTACTAGACATAGTAAGGATGCTACATTTTTGGAGTTATTGTCGGGGATGGTGCTACTTTGAAAGATTAGTTTCTGTTATTTCCAAGCTTTCCTAGTCTAAAATTTTGCTTTCAGTATTAGGATACTTAGGTTTCATCCCTTCAAATACCAAAACATTTTACTAACATGTGCAGGAGTTGTTGCTATACAAAGTCATACCTATAGTATGCAGAGGTAGAGAGACGCTTTGGGAAGATTTCTCCCTTCAATCCAACAAGCTAGAGAAGATATTGGTGACCACAGTGATCAGAGAAAGGGTATTATTGAAGAACTTTCCCTTTCACCAACATCTACTGAAAACAAAGAGGGGACCTTCCAAACCATGGCTGATGCAGTGGATTATCCACTAGAGCATGTGACTTTTGAATTTCCAATTACCAACCAAGAGAGGGCTACTGCCCTAAAGAATATACCTCCTTCAACATTTCTAGTCTTCTATGGTTTGGTGATCGAGGATCCAGATACATTCTTGTTTGAATTTGATGTCCTATGTAGAAGCTATGACTACACAACTGATGCTCATAGGCTCAAGCTATTTCCTGCAACTTTGAAGGATGCTGCTATGAGATGGTTTATGGGACTGGGTAAAGATGTTGTTCCAGATTGGGACATAATGAAAACAAAATTCTTGGAAAAATACCAAGATTATTGTAGAGGAGTTGATAGGAGGAGAGTTGACATTTTTAGAATAACTAAAAAAGAGGATGAACCATTGGAAGATTATGTAGAAAGGTTCCAATTTTGCTTGAAGCAAAACCCACAGAATCGACTCTCAGAACAATCCCTGAAGCTTGTATTTTTGAGAGGAGTCAATGATTATTGCATGGATGCCCTTAATCTTATCAAAGTTTTTAGGAACTACTCAAGGTCCTCTACCAAAATGATAAGGGGGAAAAGAATATCTACCATTGGCAAGACATCTAATGTAGTTTCAAGGGTGGCGTTAAGCAACCTACTATCCAATATAAAAGAAGATATTATAAGTCACCTAGCTACTTAGTTGGACACTCTACATGTGAAGAAGAAGAAGGATGAGGCTGAAGTAATACTTACTCAATACTACCCCAATTGCAAACAAAGGAAAGATAACTGCAAGTGCAAAAGGGTGGCCATTATTATGGAAGAAAAATCAGGGAAACCAAAATTTCAACCATTTGAAAGTGAAGATGGGCAACTATTCTACGTTGCATAAAGAAAGCCATGGCAACAAAGACAAGCTATGCCACGAGACCCTCTAAGTTCCAATGCATCATTTCTTGTTGGTAATCATAATTTCTCTAGTTGGAACCCCTAGCCTTGGCCAAATACCCAAAACCAATGGCAAAACCCTTAGGAAAACTGGAACCAACAGCAACCAAATGTATGGCCACAACAAACTTTCTAAGGTTCCAATTACAATCCTTAATAACTAATACAAAAAAATTAGTGGCAACCACAATGGCAAAAGGGATAATAGTGGCATTACCAAAATATGAATTATCCACAACCTTTTCTGCCTTCTAAGCCACAATAGTAGGCTATTATGCCCAATCCATCAAGCCCAACATCTCAACCACCAAGAACACCACAATTACCTGCCCAACCTACACATAACTCCAATAACAAGCCTGTCCAATAGACATACACTAATGAGGCTATTCAATACCCCACTTATGGGGTAGAGGTGCGTGATGTCCAACTCAAGTTAGGGAAAACACTAGCTAAACTTTCATCCCCTCAAATCACCGAGATGGTAGATGAGGAACCCACAACTGAAGCTTTAGACAATTCACCTCTGGACCCTGGGTCAAATCAAGTAAATGAGACTATCTCAAGTCCAGATCCTCCTTTCCTTGAGCATTTAGTCATTCCAAGACATCATACCCAAGCTAAGACAGACCTATTGGGTCAACTTAAGAATGTTAGTATGAAAATCTCCCTCATTCAAGCTATGAAGGATATCCCAACCTATGCCAAGACAGTAAGAGACCTTTGTCTTAAAAAGCTAGGGAGAAAGAGGAAGGACCCTTAGATAGTACATGTCCTAGGGAACCTTGTTGATATTATGCTAGGGAATATAATTGTCCCTAAATATACAGACCCTCACAGTCCAGTAGTGGATGTTAAGATAAAGGCCAACCATTAATGTCATGACTAAGGAAACAATGCAACTACTTCAGCTAGCTAACCTTAGGCCTACACCAACTATTTTATAGTTGGTAGATAGGTCAATAGTAAAACTTGAAGGGATCATTGAGGACATAATCATAACATTAGATTCCTGGGAGTATCCTGCATATTTCATAGTCTTGTAGCCAAAGGTCAACCTTGTAGGATAGCCACTTATCTTAGGCAGACCGTGGTTAGCAACAACTGATGCATTCATAGGTTGTAGGTTTGAGAACATGATAATATCAAATAGAACTATAACCAAGAAATTGGTCCTCTATCCACCAGCCCAACCTCATGAAAATCTAGAGCAAATTATACGTCCTAGCTTGGATGAAGAAGATCACTATTCCCTGCAAACTCTCATGACTATTGCATGCAGCTCCCTATTGGCAAACCAAGATGAGGATGACTTAATTGACCACATCATATAGAATATGTGGTAGGGACCCACAACAACAAGATTGTCTGTCATGTTTGCAAGATCCACTACAGAACATTATACTTGCAAATTCCTCAAAAGGAATGTCCAAACTTTTTGACTCTTTACTGCCACAGGAATGTGTCCTCAACATTAGTAGATGTGACCTTTCATATATACAATCAGCTTCCAAAACATTGGAAATCATGCCTGGTAAAATGTTGAATGTTAACAATGCCCTAACTGAAGAACAACAAAATTCCCTGAACACTGTGTTGCAGGCACATGCATTAGCCTTTGCATGGGACTACCATGACATGAAGGGAATTGATCAAGAACTGTACATGCATAGGATCTACATAAATGATGGTTTCAAGACAATTAGACAACCTCAAAGGAGAATGAACCCTACCTTATGAGAAATAGTTAAAATTGAGCAACAAAAATTACTTGATGTAGGCTTCATTTACCCTATTTTTGACAGTCAATGGGTGTCACTTTTAGTTATTGGCCCTAAGAAAAGAGGCAAATGGAGGGTATGTGTGTACTAGGAGCTAAACACAGCCAGTAGAAAGGATCACTTTCCACTACCTTTCATTGACCAAATACTTAATTCCCTGGCAGGTAAAAAGTACTCCTTCTTAGATGGATTTAGTGGCTATAACTAGGTAAAGATAGCTCCAGAGGACCAGGATAAAACCATATTTACATGCCCTTGGGGTACATATGCTTATTTTGTTCTTCCCTTTGGATTATGTAATGGTCCAACCACTTTTTAGAGGGCAGTGCTAAGTATAATCTCAGATTATGCTAATGATTCCATGGAGATCTACATGGATGACTTCACCACCTATGGAGAAACATATGAAAATGCACTCAACAATCTAGAGAAAATTCTAAAAAGATGTCAAGAAGACAATCTATCATTGAGTCATGAGAAATGTTTTATTATGATGGCTTAAGGGATTGTTCTAGGACACTTTATATAAAGTGAAGGAATTCAAGTGGATCCCCATAAAATTGAGATCATCTCTACACTTCCTGTGCCACAGAAACAAAAAGATGTAAGGAGCTTTCTAGGCCATGCAGGCTACTATAGGAGATGCATTCAGGACTTCAGTAAAATTGCAGCACTTTTGTTTAATTTGCTCACAAAAGACATAGAGATTGACTGGACCACCGAATGTCAGCACTCTTTTGAGACACTTAAGACAACTTTAACAAAAGCACCTATCTTGAGAGGACCAAATTGGACATTACCTTTCCACATACACACTGTTGCTTCTGATTTTGCTATAGGAGCTATATTGGGACAAAAGGAAGGTAATAAGGAGTATGCTATCTATTAAATCAACAAGAACTTACAACGAGCAGAACTTAACTACAGTGTCATACAGAAAGAGATGTTGGTAGTTGTCTATGCCATTAACAAGTTTAGATATTACATCATTGGTTATCCAGTCTTTATCCACACAAATCATACTGCAATAAGGTACTTAATGAACAAACATGTGGTTGGAGGTAGACTAGTCAGATGGCTGCTCTTACTACATGAGTTTGATATAACAATAGTGGATAAGCCTGGGAAAGCTATTGTGGTGGCAGATTTTCTGTCTAGATTGCCCACACAACTAGAACAAGGTGTTGTAGATGACTCTTTTCTAGATGAGGATTTGTTTTCTCTCAATTTACACACACCATGGTTTGCTAATATTGCAAATTACTTAGTGGCAGGACAGATGCCATCACATTTCTCTCCTAGAGAAAAAAGACAGTTGGCACATAAAGCTTTCCATACTCTTGGGTTGCTGGTTATCTATTCTACATCAGCCCATATAATATTATGAGGAGATGTATAAGAGAAGATGAGATCTTTGACATTCTAAAAGCTTGCCATGATGAGCCTTGTGGGGCCCACTTTGCAGCCAAAAGGACAACATTTAATATTTTAACAACAGGTTACTATTGGCCAACTCTCCATAAGGATTCAATAAAGTATACAAGGAGCTGTGACAGATGTCAGAGAATGGGTAGACCAACAAGGATAGATGAGGTGCCTTTGTAGCCAAAGCTGACACTAGCACCATTTGGCAAATGGGGGCTAGACTTCATTGGCCCAATTTCACCAGCATCCAATAACAAGGAATATATTTTGGTTTGCACAGATTATCTGACAAAATGGGTTGAAGTCAAAGCATTACAGTTCGTAAGAGATGGGAATGTAGCTAAATTATTGTATGAAGACATCTTTACTAGGTATGAAGTCCCCAGAGAAATTGTAACTGATCAAGGTCCCTAGTTCACTTTTGAACTTATTTCTAAATTGGTTAAAGAATATGAAATTAGACATAAAAAGTCAACACCTTATCACCCCCAATCCAATGGGCAAGTGGAGGTTACAAATAGGGAGATTCAAAATATTTTGACCAAAACAATGCACATTCATAGGAAAGATTGGGCAGCCAGATTACCAGAAGTAGTGTGGGCATATAGAACAACATGGAAAACAACTACATGTTTCACACCTTATGAACTCGTGTATGGAAAAACAACAGTTTTGCCAATAGAATTTGAATATAAGACACTTAGAACAATAGTGGAACTCGACATGGACTTGACAATAGCACAAAAAGAGAGGCTACATATTCTAAATGGGCTAGATGAAATTAGAATGGATGTTATGCATCACACAAAGATAATTAAAAAATAGAGGACTAAATGACATGATTAGATTATAAATACTAAAGAATTCAATTTGGATGACTGGGCTTTATTATATGATTCCAAATACAAAGATTATAAGGGCAAGCTACAATCTAGATGGTTAGGACCCTATGAAATACAATAGGTATTCCCTAATGGAGCAGTCAAATTGTAGACCATCGATGCAGTCAGATTCTCACTGCTAGTTAATGGCCACAGATTGAAGATATATGCAAAGCCAACAAAATGAGATGATTTTATTCTTTCTCTAAAGCATTGTTATGGTCCAAGCCCTGATTTTGATACTAACATGTTACCACCAGATAATAACTCAGTAGTAGACACTACCTATTCTCAGAGTGGCTCAACAAATGAGCTACACAACTCACCTCCTGAGAGCAATCAAGTATAATTCCTTATCCTTTTTCACGTGCAAACACAACCCCTGTGCCACAATCTTTTTGAAGACCGCTTCACTATGCAGTAGGGACCTATTGCAAGAAAAACAAAAGCTGCAACAGTTCACTTCGGGACCTATTGATGAAGGTACCTGCAACAACTATCTGTCAGAGAATTCAAAATTTGCACCAAGTTAATTGCATTCCATCAACATTTATTCCACTTTCCAAGCGCATGCAACCACAAGCTATCATATCACTACATGCAAGCTTTCTCAACTTGTTCACACATGCCAACCTATCATTCACTCCATATGCCATAGTAATTATCCAACGTCCAATCACATTCATGTTGTGGATACTCTTCACATAGCTTCACACGCACAGAGTTCCATTCACTTCAAATAACAAGTACACATACTAACCTTCCATAATTAACATAGCTTTCCAATACATTCAATATGTACTCGCACTTAATTCAGCATGATTATCATTTTAATCTTATTTCCATATTGCTTAATCATCCCCTTCGTCTCGTACAATGCATTGAAGTGAGGTCACTTCCAGGTTTTAGTTGGGGGAGATATTATATATTCAAAAAATATTATTCACCACCAAATACAAAATGTAGACAGACCATACAAACCCTTTTTGACCTTCCTGCATCTGTAACCTTTTTATTGTCAACTTCCTAAAGTCTGAGTCAATTCAAGCTAGTTCAAGCTTAGTAGTAGAAGTTGCAAGTGAACAAAGTGCATGCAAGTATAACATATATAGAGGGTTGAGCAAAGGGTTGTTAAATATGAACATAGAGCTGAATTGGTAGCATGGGAGGTGATATTATCAGAAGCGAACCATCAGTACGTTAACCAATATTGGAGGACATGTTAGTCTTGCCAATTTTCACAAGAGCAGGATGGCTAGATTACTTCTTGAAGCTCATAGATCATAATGAAGACATGACAAGGCAATTTGCAGCAACATTACAATACGATGAAGCCACTGTCAAGGGTTTGAGAGTGGACGCTTCAGAGCCTACAATTGTAGAAGTGTTTGGTCTACCTAAGAATGGAGATGAATTCCCTGTCAATACAAATGCAATAGCTACCAGGGATGAGTTTAGCAAGGTAGGAGAGAACCTTGTGATGCAGGAGCATCCCTGGTTCAAGAGCAATCTTGCATTAACCAAAAACATTTTCATTTCAGTTTGTTTCTTTTCATTTTTCAGTTCAGTTCAATCAGTTTAGTCAGTAGCAGTTTCTGTGTTTTAGTCTGCATTCTATTGCAATTTTATTTTATACCTTGCAGAGCTAGACTTAGCATCTAGATTCATTCATTCACATCATATCCAAAATTTAGAGCATTTGGATTAGGTACCAGAAAGATATCGCTATTAGAAGATCAACTATTTTCTCAGAACAGAGCATCCTGGCAGTCTCATGTAATCAGCTAAAGGAGAAGACTTACGGAGCATTTCATGACTTGTGGAGCTAAATGACACATCATTCAATGTTGTTTGGATCATGGCCGACCTTCCTAGAGATCTGCATGCTATTCCATTAATTTGTGGAGGCGTTCTATATGATTAGGTCCGACCTATCTGTGTACACACCTTACAACTCTTCATTGGAGTTTGTGATCTTCCTTGGCCAACGTGGAGGAATCTTATGTTTTGGAGATGATATATATTGATGTAATAGATGCCTAGGAAAGTATTCATTTGATAATTGACAATTTTGATGGTTTGAATTCTTTACGAAGGAGCTTCAAAGCTATATCTTGTGCATATTTTGTAATTAAGGAGTTAGGCCTGTGAGCCCTAATTGTAAGCCCACATGTTGCTGACCAATTTGTATTTTGGATCTATGATATATTGAATGACTAAATCTGAATTTGCCTTATATCTTTGAGTTGTTTCCATTGTGTTTATTCTTGATGCATGGTCTGGACTATTCACTTTGTGGACCCTCCTAACCGTGACTGCACCAAGTGGTATTAGAGAGAAGTTTGAATATTTAGGAGCAAATTGAGCGAAGTTGGCAAAGGATTTATGAAAGATCTTGCTGTGAACAGATTGCCAAACCTGAGGTAGACTACTTGTGTTGTCAGTCAATCACCGACTGTGAGGCAGTTGTCACCTTGTCACCTGATCGCCGAACTTGAGGCAGTTACACTTGATCCTAGGAAGAAATGCCACCGAGGAGAATACCTATTGTTGGTAGTATGATTGGAAGAATGGATGAGATGATGGAAATGATGAAAACAATGTGATTTCACTTGGATGTTGTTGAAGAAGATCAGAGAAGAGGACTTACACCTCGACCTAATGTTGAAAGTGATGATGATAAAGAATTTCAATCTGCTGATCAAAATGAAGTAACCCTAGGCGATGAAGAAGAAGAATCAAATCAATTCAAGATGTTGTGAGCTATTTCAAAGATTGGGAAAAGACCTAGAGTTGATGTACTTTTCTATACTGGCAATTTGAATCCTAAGGAGCTAATTGACTAGATAAATGAGAAATTGAAGATCTAGAGAAGGTGAAATTTGCAAAGACAAAGTTGAAAGGACATGCTGCTATATGGTGGAAACAAGTTCAGTTGGATAGAAATAGAAGAGGAAAAGAGAATATTACAAAGTGGGATAGAATGGTGACAAAGTTGAAGAATCAGTTTATACTTGCTGACTATAAGTTGGAACTATTGAAGAGATTGTAGAACTTGACACAAAAGGAGAAATCTGTGAAGGAGTACACTTAAGAATTTCATAGTGAAGCAAGCAAGGTGAAAGTGGCAAGATGCATCAATGGACTGAGATTGAACATTCAAGAAGAACTAAGTTTGGTAAGAATGACAACATTGGAGGAAGCATATCAATTTACCCTGAAAGTTGAAGAAAAGTTGAACAAGAGGCATGATCAGAGACAGAGAGGTAGAGGAGGTAAATTTTAGAGAGGTAGAACATTTTCCAAAGGACAAAGATCATATGTGAAGTAGAACAGACAAGAGAACACATACAATAAGGAGGACAAAGATAACAATGCATACCAAAGAGATGATAGAACTTTCTACCGTAGAGGAAACCCTAGTCCATACCAGAGTGAAGGATACAGAAGAGAAGGAAGAGGACCTGATAGGAGAACATTCAGACGAACCTATTTTAAATGTGGAGGTGAAGGACATAGAGCATTTGAATGTAATCAAGGGAATACAAGTAAGAGGAGAGAGAGAACAATGGAAGAACAATCTATGTGGAAGAAGAACCTATTGGATCACCAAGTTCAGTTGGTAAACTTGAGAAAGGAGAATCACTTGTCATGAGGAGAGCACTATTTCAAGCAGAGATAAATGAGGAACCACTGCAGAGGAAAAGTTTGTCTAGAACCATATGCAAATCAGAAGGTAAATGTTGTAAAGTTGTTGTTACCCATTTTTCACTTACAGCTCAATTGGGTAGAGTTGAAGCGGTTGATTACATTTAAAAGTGAAAAGGTATTCCAACAAATTTCTGCTATGCTTAACCATTGCAAAGAGAAAAGGTAATGTTTTTTAAAGGAGAATTTAGTTTTGCAACTTAAAGGGAACTACATAGATTGCAAGATATTGCCTTCATTCATTTTGTAATGAAAATATACACAAGACTACATAAGTGTTGTTGTTTTATACGTTGAAAGGAAAATAATGCTCAAGTGTCCAACACAAGCCATGGGAATAGCTGAACTAATGCAACATAAGGATATACTACGCATCTGAAGATAAAAGTAGTAGAAAAACACATGAAATGAAGTGTATCCATCATTGCCTTAATGGTTGATTTCGGTTCCTGATCTTCAGATGAACCTACAGATAATTGAAAAGATTGGTTAGAGCTCCGAATATAAATCTCATCATATGTCCTACCAACAGAAATATAGCATATGCCTATGATGCATTAAATCAATTGAGCAAGTATTAGATGTATGCAAGAGAGCCTAAAAAAATCAAACATCATAAGAGCATCAAGCTTCACTATTTTTTTATCTAACATGTTTGTTCACTGTGCAGGTATAGGTGAAATTTTCATTACTGGATAGTTTTCATCATAGCATGTGGAGAAACAATGGACTTCCACAAGGGTTGAGCCCAGCATGTTGGCCCTAAGTCTTAAGAGGGGTATGAGCCAAGTCAAAGATGCATAAAAGTAGTCATGTGAGAGGTGGACAGTCATGTATTGGTTGTAGCATTAACCATCTTGCAAAATAAGGACAACAGTCACATGTTTCAGTCATATCTCAAAAAATACAATTTGAGTTTTTGAGATTTTTGGACAGAAACTGATGCAGGAGCATCCAGGGTGTAAGAGCAATCTTGCATCAACCAAAAAAAAAAAATGTGTTGTTTCTTTTCAATAAGGGCTAAATTTGGCAGGGTTACTATTTTTAGTAAGTTTGCATTTGTGCACGGTTGGATACAAAATCTTACACGGACCTCCAGAATGGTGAATCGAAGCTAATGGTGAAGAAATCACTTCAATATCATTTGTCATTTGTGAGATATTAAAATTTCAAATTCTAAGAATCTTATTGAAATATTCAAAGTCAAATTTGAGGCACTTAGAGGCTCCGAATGGGCCCAAAATTTGGTGGGAAACCTAAGCAGTCTACCTATTGGTACTTCTTCTGCACCATCATCTTTTCGAGAGCTTTCTGAAAAGGTATTATTATTGAAAATCCAATGGTCGGATCGAAAGCTATGGCCTTGCGAAGTTGACCTATTTTTGGAGGGAGATGCAAATTTCAAAATTAAGCTGGTGGTCGCCAAAAAGGGCTATATATAACCATTTTTGGGAACCCTTAGGATAGGAAAGTTAAGGGGGAAGGTGTAGAGTCAAGAAAGACGGGGAAACTAGAAACTCTAGTTGATTTGGGAATTACAGAAGGCTAAAGATTCCATAGTCTTGAGAGAGGGAGCTGTAATGTATTGCAGCCTGTAGGAGATTCATCCTCTGATTGTATTTGAGCTTCTGTAATGTAATGTTTTGCCCATATTAATAAAATATCATTCTATTTTCTGTGTGCAATTTTTGTTATTGTGTGTTTTGTGATTTACCCCCTTCATCAAAAACTAGAAGACAATAAAAAAAATCCCTTTAAATTTCTCACCAACCTAGTTTGTAGTTTTCAAGAAATTTTCACCAGTTCGAAGCTCGAACAAACCCTAGCAATGACGACGCTGAAACTGACAGAAAGAAGATAGTTAGCTACCATTAGAAGCAAGAAGAGCCTTCATAAACCATGTGTAGAGACATCAAAAGGCATGATGAGGAACAACATAAGTGCATCATAAGATGCATCCAAACCAAATGAAAGTTACAGATGCAAACTCAGAAGGAACAGTCAGAGGCACAATACACAACAAAATAAGGACAACAGTCACGTGTTTCAGTCATATCTCAAAAAACGTGATCTGGGGTTTTGAGATTTTTGGATAGAAATTAGAAGACAATAAAACAAAAAAATTCCTTTAAATTTCTCACCAACCCAGTTTGTAGTTTTTGAGGAATTTTCACAATGGCAGTGCCCAAACTAGAGTAAAAAATGTTAAGTGCCAAATAAAGAACAAAATGCAAAAAGGCCGTGGCTTTTGCTGTAAGGCATTTTTTTTGCCTTTGATTTTTGTATAAATCAATACCTTGGTTTATTTTTAGATGCTCATAGATATGTATAAGGTATTTTTAAATACCTTTGCATATATTTTATAAACTTTGCATATATTGGTAAACTTTGCATATATTTAGAATTTTACAAGTTGTAAAAGCCAAGGTGGGCCCCTCTTTCTATTTTACAAATTTGAAATAGCAGACAAATGTAAGGAACTATTAAAGTAATTTTTTATAAATTACTTTAATAAATGTCAAGTAAATGCAGAAAATAAATAGCAAGTGCAGAACACTCAATAAGGCAAGTCCAATTCACTTGCCTTCTTTTTTGCTTAAGTTCCCATTATGCAAAATGGAAAGGAGTGAATTGAAACTTCTATTTCTAATTTTCAGTTAGTTCTGACTAATTTTTAGTGTTCATTTAGGTAGTTCCACCTGGTAGGGAAACTTGCCACCTATTTTCACTCAGTTTGGGTCAGTTCTAGGCCCTCTTTTTTGGTTTTCTTTTTCCCTTGCTTGAAAATGAGACTTTGGTTTCTTTTTTTGGGTGGACAACTAGCTGAGCTTCTTTCCCTTTTCACTTTTAGAAAGTCTTTTGGCTATATATTGTAATGTTAGAAAATGTCCCCTTGGGGGCTTTTCCCTCATAAGGTTTAGCTCCCGGGTCTTTAGTGTGCATTTATGACATATTACATGACATATTACATCATATTTCAACATCCCGATGAGAAAACCCCTAAGTGTCTTGACAAATAGGACCTAGGGGGACCACTTGAGATAACCCCTACCCAAAATAGGGGGGAGGACTTGGGCGCTCGTGCCCTAGTCCTGTCCTATTTTGGGGCAGTCCCAATTTTTAGGTGTCGGCTTGTGACCGTTAGTTGGGTCCCATGCCGACACGGTAAGTTTGAATTATGAAATTCTTGGCGGGAGTGTTTGTAGTTTCATATATAAATATGTTTAGGCATTCATTTGTAAACTAGATTGTTATTGTGAACTTTATGCATCCTAA
Organism: Cunninghamia lanceolata; assembly: GCA_027924645.1. NCBI lineage: Eukaryota > Viridiplantae > Streptophyta > Pinopsida > Cupressales > Cupressaceae > Cunninghamia > Cunninghamia lanceolata. The sequence goes on from BSBN01000445.1 coordinate 8,588,545, forward strand.
AGGTGATTCAAGGATTTCATTGTGTTGCAAGAGCAGATTTGTGTTGTCTATGTGTTTGTGTTTGTAGATTTGAGCAATCATCTCCTCATGGCATGAAGAGCTTCTTCCTCCATGAGATCTTCACTACAAGGTGACATTCATTTGTGTTTTTTCAGTTTTTTTCTCTGCCTCACAAGGGTACACACTCTCTATTTGACAACGGTGTTCAGAAGGCTTGAATGTCTCTTTGGGACTTGACTGAGGAAAGCCTCTAAACACCACAACCCCCTCCTAAAGTTTTCATGATTGTAGGTTATAGGTTGGAGTTGCAGACAAAGTGAAGTTGCAAGAGGGTACAACAAAGTGTCAAAATTATAGATCAGAGAAGAAAACAACTCCCTAGACTAGGGCGCCCGCTCATTAGTCTTCGAAGTTTCGTGACGGGAAAACCTTTGGTACAACAGGAACATGTTGCAGATCTTGTTTGCAAATCCTGACAAAAAGCAGGGTACTGGACTTGGGCATCCGCTCTTTAGTCCTTGACTTTTCTACCTCCGAACCCCAAAAATAAGTGCACAGTTATTTGTCATTTTACATCTTTATGTAGCAGCATTTTTCATTATTCATCTATTTGCTATCATATTTGCATAATTAGGGTTTTATGGTACAATTGAGCATAAGAGAAGGTAATTGGCAATCAAATCATAAAAATCAATCAAATCATAAAAATCCAAGTTTCCCTACATCTCACAGTGACCTAGGGTAGGATAGTACATTGCAACTCAACCCTAAGTCCTTGAATGAAAGGGTGAAAGGAGGATACTCATACAAAACTATCAAAAACCAACTATCCTAATTTTACCCTTTACATATATATGGAAGAAAAACTTAGTTTTGGAGATCAGATTAGGGGATCATCAGAGTTTAGATTTGCTTCTTCCTCTCTTGATCATTGGCATAGAGTTTTGTAAGTTTTGATTTGTAATTCAGATTTTCATGTAGCTCCTTTTAGATCAATAAAAGCAACAGAACATTCCTATCTCATAGTTTTTGTCTCATTTTGTAGTAATGATTTGATGTTTCATTGCGATTCTAAGTGTTGAATCCTTTTTTATGTCTCATTATCACAAATTTGTGTGCAGAAGTTTCATTTGATGCAGGTTGCGTGTTGTGTTTAATTTCAGGCCTTCATACAAATCACTTTTGTGTTGCATATTTTATATGAGATTGTGAGAGTTGATTGTGAGTTGAATTAGTGAATAAGTTAAAGTTCTGGTGCATCACCCTTAGGTTTTAAGATTTTTATTTTCAAGTATTCTTCTATCCCTTTTCTCAGAAAAATCATTAGATTTAGGTGATCCACCAAGGGAACCAGCCCTCTCTCGAGATTCATCCTCGTTATAAGTCATCCACAGCTTGAGGATGTTTCCATGTTACATAAGATAGTTGAGTTTAACTCAACTAGGGTGCAATCCTTATTGATAATAGTTTTTGGCATGCCCGGTAGGACTGATTAGACTCTTTTAGTCCAAAATTTGATCATTTATCACTGATATTTGGTGTGTATGTCAGTGATCTCTGCCTTTGGAGGCAAGAAAACAACACATCTGGTAACTCTGAGCTCAAATTTATTGGTTTCAGTATGATCAAGTGCTAGTTTATTTCAAAAAAAGTCTAATTTTGCTTGTTTTCCATCTTTTGAATGAACAAATATGTCTAGGTTTCATGGAAATATGTCTTACCATCCACCATATCATGAAAATTTTGCTTATTCACCTCATTATCAACCATATCAGGTTAGCCATGCTACCAATTTTAGTCCAAATTCTATAGCTTTTCAAGAAAACCAGCATGCTCAATATAATTACCACCCTCCCACCCCTGCTCAACCTTCTTACATTCAAGATATTGAAAATATAAGGCTGAACTATGAGAGACAAATGAGTGAAATTGAAGAAAATCAAAGATATCAGATGGATCAACAGTATAACTTACAAAAGGAAGAGTGGGCTTACTTAGATTATCAGTGCCAACAAGAAGGGGAGTTTCCAGGAAGGCAATATGAAGAGTTTAATTTGTAGCAACATGAGTAAGATCATGAAGCCTATCTCCAACAACAGGAGCATCAACCTTGTGAGACCTTTTGTTTTGACCAGGAGTTTGAGGCACGAAGGAGATAGTTTGAAGAGAATCTTGAGAGGGAGGCAGTTGCACAAACAAAGCTTTTGCTTGCTCAATTTCAAAGGAATGAGGTCCGGACAACTCCTACTGTTCCAGATCAGCCTATTCAGCAAGAGATTCGTAAGTATAAGTTTCCAAGTTTTGGACAAAGTGAGTCTCCTAATACCCCTAAAGTTGAGATTCCAAGTTTTAGGCAAGATAAATTCCTTAATTCCTCAAGCCAGCCTCTTAAGCTTGAAATTCCAAGTTTTAGAAGCCTTCATCCTTTGCAAATTGAGGAAAATAATTAGGAACATCCTAGTATAGTTACAGCGTAGCCCCTTGAGCAACATTTTTTCTTTCAAGAAATCTAGGAAGCTCCCAAAGTTCCTCCACCTAATGAATCCAAGGATGAGCCTATCGATCATGATATCTCACTCATTTGGGAGAAGATTAGAAATGTATATCTATCGTATTTGATTATGGAGTGTTCCCAATTATAGTAGCAAAAGATTGAACAACAAAAGTCTTCTCCAAATGGCCCTTTCAATGTTTTGACTAATGAGCTTCCTTGTTTTGTAGAAGATAATAAATTTCTTTCAGTATTTATCTTAGAAGAACAGTTAGGACAGAAAGATGAAGAGGTAAAAGAAGCTGATCAAGAGGAGCATTCCATAGTTTGGTTTGAGGAGTTACCTCCTTACATCAGAAATGATGAAGAATATGTTGTTTTGATCCCATCAATCATAGTTTTAGAGTAGTAGGAAGAGGTCAAAAGATGTGATGAGTTGCTGGTTGAGGATAGTAAATGTGATGATGAAGCCTTGGACCAGCAAGAGGAGTGCAAAAATGAGCCTTTTTTGGAGTCTACAAAACTTGTTGAGTGTTGCCATGAGGTAAAAAATAATCTTCTTTCATTAAATATCCAAGAAGATTCTGAAGAGGACTCATTTTGGAATGATCTTGAGAATTTTGTTTCAAACCTAGATTAGGTGAAAGAAGTTTCAACTGATATGTTTGATGGTCTTCCTAACTTATTGGATAAAAATATAAAGGGCATGTCAGTGTCAAGTATTGAGCAACAAAACGTTGAAAACCATGTGGACAAGATGCTGATTCATGAGCAAATCAATGAGAGCAGTCTTGATTTGAATCATCAAGAGGCCGAGATTCATGTAAATATTGTTCAAGATGAACAAGGGGAAAAGCAAGACATTACTCTTCAAGACACATCAGAGGAGTTTTGTGTAAATCCTGATGACATGTTTTCAAATTATTTAAATCATAAAAATGAGATTGAAATAGTAGACAACTGGCAGGAAACCAACAATAAGATTTCAAGCTTCATCCTTACAAGAGGATGCCCCATTAGAGATTTAGCCAACAAAGTTACCAACAAGATTCAAAAGGTTACGAGTCTACTTAAAGAGCCAATTGCAACTGAAGAACAATAGACCCATTCAATTCAAATCGACAATATGTTTGATCGGATTCAAAGAGTGAATAAGTTTGGTTATAATCTTTAGGTTGCATTGTAGTAGTTTGTGGGGTGTGTTCTTGCTTCTTGCTTCTTATCAATAGTTCATGAACATGCAAAGAATCTCTTGTTGTTTAGAAAAGGGATTTATTTCTCAAAGCTAGTTAATGGGTTTGTCTAGCTACCATCTCTGTTAGTTAGAGTAGGTTAGAGTTAGTGTTTTCAGTTAATAAGTGCTTTGCACATCTCTTTCAGTTGTGTTTTCTTTTCCCTAAGTGTTGTTGCACAGTTGCTGACCTCTAGGGCCCTTGGTAGTTGCTTTCTTTTTGTTTTGCTGTTGTTTGGAGCATCTATAGCTAAGTTACAATGGTTTTCTAAGTTTGGAGGGGTAGAATTTGACTCCATGCCCAATGGATCATTTAAGGCTATTGGTCTACATGCATAGTAGGTAAGCATTCAGCAAAAATTGCTAGAAATGTTACCCATTTTTCACTTACAACTCAATTGGGTAGAGCTGAAGCGGTTGATTACATTTAAAAGTGAAAAGGTATTCCAACAAATTTCTGCTATGATTAACCATTGCAAAGATAAAAGGTAATGTTTTTAAAGAAGAATTCAATTTTGCAACATAAAGGGAACTACATAGATTGCAAGATATTGCCTTCATTCATTTTGTAATGAAAATATACACAAGACTACATAAGTGCTGTTGTTTTATACATCGAAAGGAAAAGAATGCTCAAGTGTCCCACACAAGCCGTGCAAATAGCTGAACTAATGCAACATAAGGATATACTATGCATCTAAAGATAAAAGTAGTAGAAAAACACATGAAAGGAAGTGTATCCATCATTGCCTTAATCGCTGATTTCAGTTCCTGATCTTCGGATGAACCTGTAGATAATTGAAAAGATTGGTTAGAGCTCTAGATATAAATCTCATCATATGTCCTGCCAACAGAAATATAGCATATGCCTATGATGCATTGAATCAGTTGAGCAAGTATCATATGTATGCAAGAGAGCCTAAAAAATTCAAACATCATAAGAGCATTGAGCTTCACTATTTTTTTTATCTAACATGTTTGTTCACTGTGTAGGTATAGGTGAAATTTTTATTACTGGATTGTTTTCCTCATAGCATGTGGAGAAAAAATGGGCTCCCACAAGGGTTGAGCCCAACATGTTGCCCCTAAGTCTTAAGAGGGGTATGAGCCAAGTCAAAGATGCATAAAAGCAGTCATGTAAGAGGTGGATAGTCATGTATTGGTTGTAGCATTAACCATCTTGCAAAATAAGGACAACAATCACGTGTTTCAGTCATGTCTCAAAAAATACAATCTGAGTTTTTGAGATTTTTGGACAGAAATTAGAAGACAATTTAAAAAAAAAACCCTTTAAATTTCTCACCAACCTAGTTTGTAGTTTTTGAGAAATTTTCACCAGTCTGAAGCTCAAACAAACCCTAGCAATTGTGGTGCCCAAACTAACAGAAAGAAGATAGTTAGCTACCATTAGAAGCAAGAAGAGCCCTTCATAAACTATGTGTAGAGCCATCAAAAGGCATGATGAGGAACAACAAAAGTACATCATGAGATGCATCCAAACCAAATGAAAGCTGCAGATGCAAACTCAGAAGGAATAGTCAGAGGCACAATACACAGCAAAATAAGGACAAAAGTCACGTGTTTCAGTCATATCTAAAAAAAGATGATCTAGGTTTTTGAGATTTTGAGATAAAGATTAGAAGACAATAAAACAAAAAAAAACCCTTTAAATTTCTCACCAACCCATTTTGTAGTTATTGAGGAATTTTTACAATGGCGGCGCCCAAATTGGAGTAAAAAATGTTAAGTGCTAAATAAAGAACAAAATGCAAAAAGGCCGTGGCTTTTGCTATAAGGCATTTTTTTGCCTTTGATTTTTGCATAAATCAATACCTTGGTTTATTTTTAGATGCTCATCGATATGTATAAGATATTTCTAAATACCTTTGCATATATTTTATAAACTTTGCATATATTGGTAAACTTTGCATATATTTAGAATTTTGCAAGTTGTAAAAGCCAAGGTGGGCCCCTCTTTCTATTTTACAAATTTGAAATTGCAGACAAATGTAAGGTACTATTAAAGTAATCTTTTATAAATTACTTTAATAAATGTCAAGTAAATGTAGAAAATAAACAGAAAGTGTAGAACACTCAATAAAGCAAGTCCAGTTCACTTGCCTTCTTTTTTGCTTAAGTTCCCATTATGCAAAATGGAAAAGAGTGAACTGAAACTTCTATTTCTAATTTTTAGTCAGTTCTGAGTGATTTTTAGTGTTCATTTAGGTAGGTCCACTTGGTAGGGAAACTTGCTACCTATTTTCACTCAGTTTGGGTCAGTTCTAGGCCCTCTTTTTGTGGTTTTTTCCCTTGCTTGAAAATGAGACTTTGGTTTCTTTTTTTGGGTGGACAGCTAGCTGAGTTTCTTTCCCTTTTCACTTTTAGAAAGTATTTTGGCTATATATATGGGGGAAAAACTTAGTTTTGGATATCAGATTAGGGGATCATCAGAGTTTAGATTTGCTTCTTCCTCTCTTGATGATTGGCAGAGAGTTTTGTAAGTTTTGATCTGTAACTCAGATTTTCATTCAGCTCCTTTCAGATCAATAAAAGCAGCAGAACATTCCTATCTCATAGTTTTTGTCTCAATTTGCAGTAATGATTTGATGTTTCATTGTGATTCTAAGTGTTGAATCCTTTTTTATGTCTCATTATTGTAAATTTGTGTGCAAAAGTTTCATGTGATGCAGGTTGTGTGTTGTGTTTAATTTCAGGCCTTCATACAAATCACTTTTGTGTTGTATATTTTATATGAGATTGTGAGAGTTGATGTTTTGAGAGCTGATTGTGAGTTGAATTAGTGAATAAGTTAAAGTTTTGGTGCATCACCCTTAGGTTTTAGGATTTTTATTTTCAAGTATCCTTCTATCCCTTTTCTTAGAAAAATAATTAGATTTAGGTTATCCACCAAGGGAACCGGCCCTCTCTGTAGATTCATCCTCGTTATAAGTCACCCACAGCTTGAGGATGTTTCCATGTTACATAGGATAGTTGAGTTTAACTCAACTAGGGTGCAATCCTTGTTGATAACAATTGTAATTGATAGTGGTAGTTCTGATAATTTTGTTTTAGAGGAGATGGTAACTAAGTTGAAGTTGGAAAGATTGAAACACCCTAAGCCATATTAGATAGCATGGATTCAGGATGATCATAAGGTATTGGTGAGTGAACAATGCTTGGTGAAATTTCATATTAGATATTAACATGATGAAGTCTTGTGTGATATTATGCCTATGGATGTTTGTCATATATTGTTGGGTAGACCATGGCAATATGATAGAAAAGCTATACATGATGGAAGAAAGAATACATATACTATAACATCAAATGGAAAGAGAATTACTTTGATCCCTTTGGAAGATGATCCTAAGAGTGAAGTATGTGGGAATGCTAGAATCTGTTTGGTAGATGGAAGAATTTTTTTGGATGGTTTGAGACATGAGAATATGTGTTATGCTTTGATTCCTAAGAAGCCTGAAAACCTAAAGACATAGACTAAAGAATCACAACCAGAGGAGATAACTGAGTTGCTGACAGAGTATGAAGACATCATATCAGATAATGTACTTGAAGGATTGCCACCAATTAGGAGTATTAGTCATCACATGGATCTTATACCTGGAGCTAGGTTGCCTAACAAAATAGCACACAAAATGACACCAACATAGAACGAAGAATTGAATAGACAGATACATGAGTTGTTGAGGAAAGGTTTGATCAGAGAAAGTTTTGTTGACCCCTTTGACATTGGTTTTGACATTGACGTCAAGTATTCAACTTGGCATACATTAAGGTGATACACATTGATATATTTATACATGTTTGGCTTAGTTGAAATTATGGCTTAGACCATGCATTGATCTTGTGCATTGACCTTGGTCCTCACTTAGGACATTTGTATCATTAGACCGATACAAGGCATTGTGATGATTATTATACTCATGTGAATAATAGCCATGATTTTATCACCGACACATATTATTTGGTTATTATGATGTTTATCATTCAAGAGGTTATGGTTTTTAACACCAACACACATGTTTGAAAGCATGAGTTACTATTGTTTTGGTTGATATTTAATGACACTTGGACATCATTGTTATCTCTATGGAAGCACTGTTTTATCAAGATGGTATTTGTTTTATTTACCATGCAAAGTGAAAAAGGAAATGATAAAGTGCCTTAGTTTCAAATGGGAAGGTTGACAAATGTTTTGGGCACATTATTACATATACATTATAGTGTTTTACATTGGAAGGATACTTGGTCGGGGCACATATTATGAAGTTTCACATGTTGTTTTTGAAGGTTTATCAATGCACATGTTTGTGTGCTAGGGCATGACATCTTAAGACTAATTAAAGGGTGTCCTATACATTTGATTTCACCAGCCCCATTTAGGGTTACCGGGTAGTAGGGAAACAAAGTAAAAGTGGGAAATGAAATGTATTTCGGGCATTTCACAAAGTTGAAGTTTGGTGTATATGGCACAGTAGACTTAGGGTTTGAGCTTTCATCATGATTCAGTTGATTTTGTGACATTTAAGGATTCAGTTTGCATTTGTTAGTTGCTTGAAATTTTTCAAACTGAGAAACGACCAAGGTATGTGTTGGTTTTTCTTCTAAATCAACATTAGGGTTTGCCACTTCTAATGCACAGGTAGATTCAACCAACTAAATACAGGAGGTTGCGTGAGCTCCTCCCCTTCACTTCTGGTTCTGCCGCACCAAGGGGGGTGTCCCTATTTGATAAAAGTATAACCTTGACTAGCTCAATGACAGAAGGATTTAACTTGACGGCAACAGGCAGAATACTCTCATGTATGGACCAAGATTTGTGTAACAAATCACAAGGTTGGCAACATTCTTAGACATAATGTCTGGTTAGGTATGAGAGCATGCAGAGGTTCCTAATCCTACTCCTACAACTAACAGGTGGAAGGATGAAATGGTTTGATTTGATTTTTGGATGCAAAGATAGACATGGTATATAACCTCAACACAGAGCTAGATTGGTGCCTATCCAGGGCTTGGAGTCGGTAGACATACACCTGTGAATGATCAGCATGAACGACTAAAACTGGATTTCAGGGGGATATACATGATATTTGCCTTACAGATATCTCCCAATACAGAGTGTTAAGCTGTCTATACTTATGGCATCCCTATTGCAGTATACCCTTCCCAATATTCAATCTGAAAACAGTTTAATCTACCCCTTGAGCAGAAGTTAAAAGATTAAACATTCAACACAGGAATTCTATGTTCTAGAATCTCAGACATTGCTTGAATGCCTGGACTCAGAAGAAAGATACATGCAAAACTGGAGACAGAATCAGCATAACACATGCAAACATAGCATTATTCATATAAAATTGACCATGAAATCAGTGGATTCATGCACAAACGTACAACAGGAGATACATAAACTCACAAGTTTTGCTGCACAGAGCAACCAAAACTAGTTGTATCTTATTACAGAGCCAAAATGTCCAATTTTCAACAACCTCAAAAATGGTAACACAGTCTGCCTATATTGGCCAGAAGGTGTACCTCACAGCAATTAATTACATGGCTTTCAAAAATTTGCCAGATACAAATCACACAGGAAGAATGGCGCTCAGAAGTTATTGCAACAACAGACAAGAGAAGCCTCGAGCCCTGCGCCGCCATCTAGGAGTCCTCACTCAAAAATTAGGCGACATGATCATGTGTACCATTGCCCATACCTCTGCACCGTCGCCATTAAAGGCCTCAACCACCCGCGGCCTACCTGGAAACCGTCGCTGCGTTCAAACAAAAGTTCCTGCCAAAATGCACTTTACTGAAGTTTCAAATGTGCAGGAAGAATAGTCCCACATTGGTGCCGTGGAGACTCCTTCAATACCTTAAAAACATGGTCACGAGCATAATAGGTGTCGAGCACCTTTTGCCGCGCTCGACGCATAAGCCTTCTCCAAAAGCCCATCGGCCAAATCTACACCATCGGCTTGCCCCAAAAACCTCTCGCCGATCCCAATCGTCTCACTGACGACACCTCCGCAAGCCTCTATTGGCCAGACATAGTCTATCGGCCAGCCCAAAAGCTTCCTTGGCCGATAGACCAACTCTCCCCGATGGCCACCAAAACACCCTCGTCGGCGAAACCTCCACTGTTGGCCCAACATCTGCCCGTTCACCCGACAGTCTATGTCATGCCGATGACCGTTCCAAATCCCTTGTCGCCAAGACATAGACCATCGGCACACCAATGAAAGCTCCCACCGACCTCAAAAGTCCTGCCGATGCCTACCTTCGCATTCCCCATCGGCTAGAGAAACGCCATCGGGCCAACACATTCCATCCCTGCCGACACAGCCAGTCACACCGACCACCAACGAGCCACACTCTGCTCCACCATCGGCCAAAATCCTTACATCGGCGACCACAAATTTGCTTCGCCGACAGCCAAACACACGCCGATGGACATCCATCGGCCAGACCAAAACAATAGGAGCACTCAAGAAATCTTTCGCCGATGAGGCCGATCACTCCGATAACACCAAAAACGTAAAGCCTTGAATCGTTGAACCCCAAACCAAAAGGGTTCAACACGAGGGTTCAACGCGATGGTTCAAACATCAAAAATAATACTCCATAGGCAACAAAGCTTCGAACCATTGAACCTTGAACCAAAACAAAAAGGTTCAAGTGGGAGGTTCAACGATGCAATATTTGCGCAAGGCAAATGCATAATGCGACCAAAATTGAACCCTGAACCGCTGAACCACTGAACTTAGAGAAAAAAGGGTTCAAGTTCAAACCGAAATGTCGAAGACACAAAAACAAACCCATGCCGATGGAGAAAAGATGAAGACCCCTCCTCAAGAAATGAGATGCAGATGCTGAAAAACACTGAAGGGGTGCCAAAACTTAGAACCTTTTGGATATTTTGGGATGGTGCCTGCATGAAAATTGCTAAACTAACTGACAGTGAATTCAGGCACCAACAGTATGGACTCTCTACATTTCATGAGCACAATGATTGATAAATATGTGAAAGATTCAGGGATCTCCTGCGGATTTTTATGCAAGTCTGTGAAATGGAAACATGGTAACAACATGAACTTATTTTTGTTTTGGTTGTATAATGTGGTGTTGAAAAGTTTTTCTTTGCAAACTGCATTTCAAGTGTTTAGTGGGTTATCGTGATGCTTAGTACTTTGACCTAGATGAAAGTGTGTCTTGAAAAAGGTTTGGGCTTTGGTAACAGGCTTCTTGGGAAAATGTGAAACTATGAATTGAATATATTGTAATAGCTAAATCCTGTGTTGTTATGTCGTTATAAGCTGAGAATGATATGCTAAAGGGTATTTGTGAGCCCTTGTATTCTTTGAATTCTTGATAAACAACATTTTTATGTCTTGAAAGTTTATCATAAAACATACAGAGATTTAAAAAACATACAGTGATTTGAAAAGCATATAGTGATATATTTAAAGTACTTTATGCCTTATAGCTTTCAAACACAATGAAACCTAAAGGACATAAAGTAGATTAAGGTAGAAAAAAACTGCCATGAACTGCAATGACACAGAGAAACCCTTTGTATTTTATTTCTTGTCTTAATGATTGAGATATTGTTGAATGTCAATGAGGAGAGGAAATAGAAAATGTGAAATGCCAGTGAGGTAGTAAATGTGAAATGCCAGTGAGGTAGTTGTGAAATTGAAAAAGTCAGTGAGGCAGTAAATGTGAAAAGCCAGTGAGGCATATAGTAGCCAGTGAGGCTCTACAATTGGTGGATTTTGATTAAGCCAATGAGGTATTTTCTAAGTGGTTTTTCATCCCTATGAGGGTTTTCCACTCATGAAAATCACTGTGTTATGGTTTCTCATTATTTGTGGTCTTTTTGGTCTTCATGTTTAAACATTTAGTCTTATGTATCTTTCAACATTTGAGTTTCTATGTTGATCAAGCATTTAATCTTGCTTATCTGATAAAGTTACTTTCAACATTTGAGCTTCCAAGTTATTACATGTGCATAAGTTTAAAGAGAAGCAAATAAATTGAATTTGACTTGAAACACTAATTCACCCCCCTCTCAGTGTTTCTCGTACTCCAACAAGTTTGAGTCCTTGTGTCATACCTGCAGTGTTAGCACGAAAGAAAGATGGAGAATGGAGAATGTGTACAGACTCTAGAGTAATAAATAAGATGTCAATCAAAATTAGAGAAGGAGGTGAATGGAAGACTGCTTTTAAGACAAATGAAGGATTGTATGAGTGGTTAGTAATGCCTTTTGGATTGACAAATGCACCAAGTACTTTCATGAGACTGATGAATGAATTCTTGAAGAAATTCTTGGGTAAGTTTGTTATTGTATATTTGGATGATATTCTAATTTTTAGTAAGACAAAAGAAGAACATTTGTGGCACTTGAGACAAGTATTGCAGAGGTTGAGAGAAGAGAAATTGCTAATAAACATCAAGAAGTGTAGTTTCATGAAGTAAGAATTGATATATTTGGGTTTTGTGATTTCTATGGAAGGATTGAAGATGGAGCCTGAGAAAATAAGAGTAATTGTTGAATGGCCTACACTTGAAAGCATTGGAGAAGTCAGATCATTTTATGGATTAGCTAGTTTCTATTGGATGTTCATCAGAAATTTTAGTTCAGTATGTAACCCTATGACAGAGACAATGAGAGGTGATAGAAAAGACTTTAAGTGGACATCGGGAGTGGATATAAGTTTTGAATTGTTGAAGTAGAAAGTGATAGAGCAACTTGTATTGGCATTACTAGATTTCAATAAGGTATTTCAAGTAGATTGTGATGCAAGTGGAAATGCAATAGGAGCAGTGTTAAGTCAAGAAGGTAGACCTGTAGCATATTTTAGTGAGAAGTTGAATGATGCAAGGAGAAGATATTCAGTTTATGATCAAGAGTTCTATGCCATAATTCAAGCCTTGAAGAAGTGGAGACACTATTTGTTGCCTAAGGAGTTTGTGTTGTATATAGATCATCAAGCTTTGTAGTATTTAAACAGTCAAGGAAAGTTGAATTAGAGACATATTAGATGGGTAGAGTTCATGTAGAGTTACACTTTTGTATTGAAGCATAGGAGTGGAAATTTAAACAAAGTTGCAGATGCATTGAGTAGGAGAAGGAACTTGCTGACAGAGATGAGAGTTGAAGTCTTGGAATTTGAGGAATTGAAGAACATGTATGAGAAAGATCTTGGTTTTGCAGAACCTTGGAAAACATGTAAGGAGCCTGTTGTGATAGATAGGAGTAAGTGGTTGGATTATTTCATTCAGGAAGATATGTTGTTCAAAGGAAACCAATTATGCATACTTAGGAGTTCGATGAGCGATAATTTGATCAAAGAGAAGCACAGTGGTGGATTGGCAGGACATTTTGGCATTGATAAGACAATGGCTTTGTAAGTGAAAATTACTTTTGGCCTCAGATACATAAGGATGTTAGGAAATTTGTGTAGAGTTGTAGAGTTTGTCAAGTTACAAAAGCGAGTAGTCAGAATACTAGATTGTATAAACCTTTGACAGTACTAGAGAGACCTTGGGAAGACATAAGCATGGATTTCATAATGGGATTACTGAGGACATAGAGAGGACATGATTCTTTATTTGTAGCAGTGGACAGATTTTCAAAGATGACACATTTCATGCCTTGTAAGAAGACAACTGATGCAGTTCATGTAGCTGACCTATTTTTCAAGGAGATTGTGAGATTGCATGGATTACCTAAGAGCATAATTTCAAACAGAGATACAAGATTTATTGGATACTTTTGGAAGAGACTTTGGAAGAAGATGAAGATAGATTTGAAGTTTAGTTCAACATTTCATCCACAGACTGATGGATAGACAGAGGTACGAAATAGGAGTTTGGGAAACTTGTTGAGATGTTTGGTTAGAGAGAAGGCAGGAAATTGGGATTTGATTCTATCACAAGCAGAGTTTGCATATAATAATTCAGTGAATAGGAGTACCAGAAGAACACCATTTGAGATTGTGATAGGAACTAACCCTAGAGGAGTAGCATTGTTGAGAGACATCAACATGGAAGACAAAAGGAGTGTAGAAGCATAAGAATTTGCAGGACACATGGAGATAGTGCATAATCAGGTTAAGAAGCATTTGGAGGTGATGAATAGTAAGTATAAAGAGAAAGCAGATGAGAAGAGGAGACATAAAGAATTTGTAGTTGGAGATGAAGTGATGGTGTACTTGAGAAAAGAAAGATTTCCAGTTGGGACATATAACAAGTTGAAGAGGAAGAAGTTTGGACCATGTAGGACACTTAGAAAGTTTGATTTAGGAAATGCATATGAAATGGAGTTACCGGAGACATTGGGTATATCACCTATTTTCAACATTGTAAACCTATATCAGTATCATGAAGCGAAGTACAGTGACAACATTAAAGATCATTAGAAGAAGTAGTTACCACAACAAGCACCAAAGTAGATTGAGGACATCTTGGACATCAGAATTGGATGCAACACCAAAGGAAAGAAATACAAAGAATACCTTGTGAAGTGGAAAGGCAGACCAGAAGAAGATTCATCGTGGATTTCTCAGGATGAGGTGGATCATTTTGGTTTTCCTCTAGCCCCAACAAAGTGAGGGACTCACTTTTTTTCAAGAACCCCAGATGTCTAATGTAGGAGCATCCCTGGTTCAAGAAGCCATCTTACGTCAAACAAAAACATTTGTATTTTAGTTTGTTTCTTTTCATTTTTAGTTTAGTTTAGTCAATTCAGTTAGTAGTAGTTTCTATATTTTGGTCCGCATTCTACTATAGTTTCATTTTAGAACTTGCAGAGTTGGACTTAGCATCTAGACTCATTCATGCACATCATATCCAAAATTTAGAGCATTTGGATCAGGTACCAAAAATATATCGCTATCAAAAGATCAACTGTTTTCTTAGAATAGAGCATCCTGATAGTCTCAGATAATCAGCTAAAGGAGAAGACTTATGGAGCATTTCACAACTTGTGGAGTTAAATGACACATCATTCAATGTTGTTTGGATCATGGCCGACCTTCCCTAAGATCCGTACGCTATTCCATTCATTTGCAGATGAGTTCTATATGATTAGGTCCGACCTATCCATGTACACATGTTACAACTCTTTATTGGAGTTTGTGATCTTCCTTGGCCGACATGGAGGAATCTTATGTTCTAGAGATGATATATATTGATGTAATAGATGCCTAGGAAAGTATTCATTTGATAATTGACAAGTTTGATAGTTTGAATTCTTTGTGAAGGAGCTTTAAAGCTATATCTTGTACATATTCTGTAATTGAAGAGTCAGACCTGTGAGCCCTAATTGTAAGCCCACATGTTGCCATCTAGTTTGTATTTTGGATCTATGATATATTGAATGACTGAATCTACATTTGCCTTATATCTTTGAGTTGTTTCCGTTGTGTTTACTCTTGCTGCATGGTCTGGACTGTTCGCTTTGTGGACCCTCCTAACTCTGACTGCACCACCTTGACTCATTGTCACAAGGTACCAAGAGATTATCACTTCCATGGGTATGGGCTTCTTGTACTGCTTACATTATTAAGTATATTACTTGTGATGGTAGACAATCCCTTCTATATGTTGTGCATTTTAGGCCATTGAGTCACCTCCATCACAATAGACTAGTCAATGTACCCAATTCTCTTTATAATTTGTTAAAAAGAATGGGGTCTGAATACCAACAAAAGTTAAATGATTCAGCTTTGTCACATGATTGTTTGATGACCTTGTTAGTAAAAAGGAACCTTAGGGTTCAGCACGCACAAGTGTCTTGGGAGAGATTTTTAATTTGTGGAAACATTAATGACATTCTTGAGGAAGCAGTAGTACCAAGAAATGTAGAATCACCTATTGCATCTTTAAGGGAAACTCCTCTTGTTTCACCTATTGCTTCACCCACACGCAACAAGGGAGAATTAGAGAAGCAAGATGTGCAAAACTCACCACATGCAACATCTGATCAACCTACAGCAAGAGAGGTACATCAAACCCAATCTTCTAGTAAAACACCAAAAACTAGAAAGAAGAAAGGTGGTTCTTCTTCTGCACCTTCAAAGGTGTACAAAAAGAAACCCACCCAACTAAGGCGTTCGCACCGCTTGAAAAGGAAAGGTGCTATGAGGGGTAGTGTTGAGAAACCAGGAAAAGAAAATGTTGTGACAGCAGATATTGACTCAAAACTAAGGAACAATGTGACTAAAAATGTGCATGTTCCCATGAAAAGAAATGGTATATATCCACCACCTTTGAATCAGAATCAGAGGATATTTTTGTTGCCAATAAAACCAGGAAGAGAACCCTAGTTATGCCTAACAGTGAGGGTTATGAATCCATAGGGGATGGTGCTGAAAAGTTTTTGAGAGATGAGGAATTGTTGTTAGAAGAAAGAAATATCAGAAAGGAATTGCAAGAAGCTTTTGAAAGGATCAAACAATTGGAAGAATTAGTAAAAACATATGAGAAAAGGGACAAAGAAAGGGAAACAAAGATTCAAGAATTGGAGGAAAAATTAAATACTTATGGGCAAGGGTTAAAATTAGATTTACTTGCACAAATAGCAATAGTTACAACAGGAAACAAGGAACTAGTAACTGAGGAAAGAAGAACCCCTGCCACAAAAAATCCAACCTGTCACACAATCATGTCACTAGGTTACCAATTGTAGAAAGTGACTCAAGACTTTTCTAAACAAAAAGAGAAATGGAAGAAAGACAAAGAAATAAAGATCTTAGAGCATACTAAGGCAATGGAGAGTAAAGATATTGAATTGAAAAATTTAGCAGTCAAAGTGGAAGAATTAGCAAATAAAGCTGCCCAAATGTTTAAATGCAGACCTCCAACCAAAACTTATGCTTTGTTTTTACAAGAAAAGTTTTTAAGTTATCAATTCAGTAAGTTGATTAGTAATAAGTTAGTTGCTATGAGTAGAAGAATTATTTTTCTAAATATTTTTGTTGATGCCACACCAGAGGAACATGATCAGTTATATGAGTACTATTTACATAATTATGTTGTGCCTGAAGACACAAAATGGAACCCATTAATTTTTGTAGGAGATTTACAATTAAGGGCACTAGCATCTTATTTCAGGAATTAGAAGTTTAGGGGTGAAATTATGCAAGAATATAGGGAGAGAGAGAAATCAGTTTCTCTTACAATAAGGAAGGAATCTAGAATCCCTAGAATGATCATTGAAGAATGGATACAACTTTTGGACCATAAAGGTGTATGCAGAAAAATCATAAACTTGAGATTGTAGGATTATGAAAGAATGTAGCATTTGATTGTTGGACTCATCCATCATTCCTACCAGTTTGTACATGAAAGATGGGACAACTTAACCCCTGAATTACAGAGAAAAGAACCCCACTCTATTTAAAATTTTATGGCCATGTTTGAAAGAGTATGAAGATATATGGATATTGCCAGAGATCAGGGACTTGAATGGGTGCCACTTACATTCCAACCACCAATATACCTATACCCGGTACCACATTGGACAGGGAAGAAGAATGAGGAATGTGAGAGGGCAAAGATTACCAGAATGAATAGACTGGCATGTTACAGAGGCTTTTATATGACATAGGTTGAAGGAGTAGATGATGTCACATACTTCAAGGAAATCATTTTCCACTACAACCTCTAGCCCTAGTTAATTTTCTTGAGGGAAAGCAAATGGGTAGTTGGGGGGAATGATGCAGCTACTCATTAGATAGTTTTCATATGTTTTTATGGAAGTTCATAGACATTCTCAAACTTTTATCTTATACATATTCCTACACTATGCTATCTTTTATGCTCATTATGCAACCCTGAACCCGATTTGACGTATATGGAAATATGGTTATGATGTGATGAATATTGCTTGATTATGTGTGGGTATGTATGAATTGTAATGGATATCTGTCCTTAGCTATGGTTGTTAGTATTGTGTGCATGTTTTGTGAACTAACTCTTTGTAGTTGGAGGAGATAGACTGTAGCCCGCAACAACTGTAAGGTGCAGCTTGCAACCAAAAGAGTTCCTAGACAACAGAGCAGGAGAGGTTCCAGAATAAACTAAGCGCAACAACTACAACACAGAGGCAATTAATGAAGATGATTGTGTATCATGATGACAATAAATAAAGGTGATTGAAGGATAAGAACTCTGTTGCAGTCAAGAATCTAACGTGACTGATTCAACCAATCCACTTTCCAATTCTATTACAACAATAGTCTCAGTTTCACTTGGACTCTTCTTTCTTTTTCAGTTATTGATTGCTTGGTATTTATCACACTCTGATATATAGGGAGTGGTGATTTATGAGTTTAGTTGAGAGTCCTTGTTTTAATAAACTCCCCCCCGTGCCTATATGTATGGCTCGGTGGTTGAGGTGGAGTTAGTTGTTCAATTAGCAGATATAGTTATTAGATCTTTTTCAATTAGTTGTTTTTACATAGACAATGTTTATTGTTTAATGATGAATTCATGAATAAGATAATTTAGCAGAATCTTATGTTATATTGTGGAGATTGTGCAATGAATTGTTTTGAATTATTATGATTGTGTCAATCTAATAAGCTAGATTTGAGTTAGATCAGTGGAGACAGTCACTTGAGCAAGGGCCACTCAAGGTAACTGTACCTCACTTCATTTCCTATATAGTTACTTTTGTTGTAATAATTATTTTATAAATGTATGATTAATTAGATTCTTTGAGTTATTCTAGTTTGCTTAAACTTGTTGTACTCCAGAGTGTAGGTTTAGATTATCAGTATCAAGTTAAACCTTGGCATTCATTTCCTGACAGTAATTAGTTGCAGTCTGACATTGTATGTACTTGTAGCAATAGTGCTAGCATTACTTCCTTTATTGTTGTGCAGTTTTGAGATTTTCTAGCAAGTATAACACTATGCTAGGATGAGTTAGGTAGTCTTAAATCTTTGAAAGTACATATAATGCCAGTACTATCACAAGCTTACTATCCCTAGTCGATAATTCAATGAAGGTATTTCCAAAGGTTCAAGTGGACTATTTAGTTAGGTTTTTCCTCTGAATTGTGTAATTATCACCAAGTTTACAAGACATAGTAAGGACGCTACATTTTTGGTGCCGTTGCCGAGGATGGTGCTACTTTCAAAGATCAGTTTCTATTATTTCCAAGCTTTCCTAGTCTAAAATTTTGCTTTCAATATTAGGATACATAGGTTTCATCCCTTCAAATACCAAAATATTTACTAACATTGTGCAGGAGTCGTTGCTATACAAAGTCATACCTATTTTATACAGAGCCAGAGAGACGCTTTGGGAAGATTTCTCCCTTCAAACCAACAAGCTAGAGAAGATATTGGTGACCATTGTGATTAGAGCGAGGGTATTCCTGAAGAAGAACTTTCCCTTTCACCAAAATCTACTGCAAACAAAGAGGGAACCTTCCAAACCATGGCTGATATAGTGGATGACCGACCAAAACATGCGACTTTTGAATTTCCAATTAACAACCAAGAGAGAGCTATTGCCTTGAAGAATATACCTCCATCATTGCCAGTCTTCTATGGTTTGGTGACCAAGGTTCCATATACATTCTTGTTCGAATTTGATGTCCTATGTAGAAGCTATGACTACACAACTAATGCTCATAGGCTCAAGCTATTTCCTGCAACTTTGAAGGATGCTTCTATGAGATGATTTATGGGATTGGGCAAAGATGTTCCAAATTGGGACACAATGAAAACAAAATTCTTTGAAAAATACCAAGATTATTGTAGAGGATTTGATAGGAGGAGAGATGACATTTTTAGAATGACTCAAAAAGAGGATTAACCATTGGAAGATTATGTAGAAAGGCAATTCTACCTGAGGAAAAACCCACAGAATCAACTCTCAGAAGAATCCATGAAGCTTGTATTTTTGCAAGGAGTTAATGATTATTGCATGGATGCCCTTAATCTTATTGGGGCAGTGGATGTGTCTCAATTACCCTTTGATGATATCTACAAAGTTTGTAGGAACTACTCAAGGTCTTTTACCAAAAAGATAAGGGGGGAAAGACCATCTGCCATTGGAAAATCATCTAATGTTGTTTCAAGGCTGGAGTTAAGAAACCTACTGTCCAATATGAAAGAAGATATTATAAGTCACCTAGGTACTCAGTTGGACACTCTACATGTGAAGAAGAAGCAGGAGGAGGCTGAAGCAATACTTACTGAATACTGCCCCAATTACAGACAAAGGAAAGCCAACTGCAAGTGTAAAAGGGTGGCCAATATTACATAAGACAATTCAGAGAAACCAAATTTTCAACCATTTGAAAGTGAAGATGGGCAGCTGTTCTACATTGCACAAAGAAAGCCATGGCAACCAATACAAAGTATGCCACAAGACTCCCTAAGTTTCAATGCATCATTTCTAGTTGGTAATCATAATTTCTCTGGTTGGAACCCCCAACCTTGGCCAAATGCCCAAAACCAATGTCAAAACCCTCAGTAAAACTAGAACCAACAACAACCAAATGTATGGCCACAACAAAATTTCCAAGGTTCCAATTACAATCCTCAATGGCCAGTAAAACAAACTCAATGGCAACCACAATGGAAAAAGGGATAGCAGTGGAAACACCAAAATATGAATTACCCACAACCTTTATTGCCTTCTTAGCCACACTAACAGGCTATTATGCCCAATCCATCAAGCCCAACATCTCATCCACCAAGAGCACCACAATAACCTGGCCAACCTACACCTAATCCTAATAACAAGCTTGTCCAACAGGGATACAGTAATGAGGCTATTCGATACCCCACTTATGGAATAGAGGTGAGTGATGTCCACCTCAGGTTAGGGAAAACACTAGTTGGGCCTTCATCCACTCAAATCACTGAGATGGTAGACAAGGAACCCACATCTGAAGCATTAGACAATTCACCTATGGAACCTGGGTTAAATCAAGTAAATCAAACTATCTCAAGTTGAGAGCCTCCTTTCCCTGAGTGTTTAGGCATTCCAAGACATCATACCCAAGCTGAGATAGACCTATTGGGACAACTTAAGAATGTTAGTATCAAAATCCCCCTCATTCAAGCTATCAAGGATATCCCAATCTATACCAAGACAGTAAGAGACATTTGTCTTAAAAAGCCAGGGAGAAAGAGAAAGGACCCTCAGATAGTACATGTCCTAGGGAACCTTGCTGATATTATGGTAGGGAATATAACTATCCCTAACTATACAGACCCTGGTAGTCCAATAGTGGATGTTAAGATAAATGGGACCCTTATCAAAAACACCTTGATTGACTTAGGGGCAACCATTAATGTCTTGACTAAGGAAACAATGCAACTACTTTAGCTAGCTAACCTTAGGCCTACACCAACTGTTTTACAGTTGGCAGATAGGTCAATAGTAAAACCTGAAGGGATCATTGAGGACATAGTCATATCATTAGATTCTTGGGAGTATCCTATAGATTTCATAGTTTTACAGCCAAAGGTCAACCTTGCAGGATATCCACTTATCTTAGGCAGACCATGGTTAGCAACAATTGATGTATTCATAGGTTGTAGGTCTAGGAACATGATAATATCAAATGGAACTATAACCAAGAAATTGGTCCTCTATCCACCAGTCCAACCTCATGAAAATCTAGAGCAAATTATATGGCCTGCCTTGGATGAAGAAGACCACTATTCCCTACAAACTCTCATGACTATTGAACGCAACCCCCTATTGGAAAACTAAGATGAGGATGACTTAATTGACCACATCATACATTATAACTGTGGTAGGGACTTGCAGCAACAAGATTGTCTGTCATGTCTACAAGACCCACTACAGAACATTATACCTACAAATTCCTCAGAAGGAATGTCCCAACTTTTCCACTCTTTACTGCCATAGGAATGTGTCCCCAAAATTAGTAGATGTGACCTTTCATTTGTGCAATCAACTTCCAAAACATTAAAAATCATGCCAAGAAAAATGTTGAATGTTAACAATGCCCTAATTGAAGAACAATAAAATTCCCTTAACACTGCACTACAGGCACACACATCAGCCTTTGCATGGGACTACCATGACATGAAGAGAATTGATCCAGAACTGTGCATGCATAGGATCTACATAAATGATGGTTTCAAGCCAATTATACAACCTTAAAGGAGAATGAACCATGCCTTACAAAAAATAGTTAAAACTGAGCTACAAAAATTACTTGATGTAGGCTTCATTTACCCTATTTCTGATAGTCAATGGGTGTCACCTTTAGTTATTGTCCCTAAGAAAAGAGGCAAATGAAGGGTATTTGTGGACTATAGGGAGCTCAACATAGACACTAGAAAACATCACTTTGCACTACCTTTCATTGACCAATTACTTGATTCCCTAGTATGTAAAAAGTACTCCTTAGATGGATTTAGTGGCTATAACCAGATAAAGATAGCTCTAGAGGACCAGGATAAAACCATATTTACATGCCCTTGGGGTACATATGGATTTTTTGTTCTTCCCTTTAGATTATGTAATGCTCCAACCATTTTCTAGAGGGCAGTGCTAAGTATCTTCTTAGATTATGCTCATGATTCCATGGAGATCTACATGGATTAATTCACCACCTATGGAGAAACATATGAAAAGGCACTCAACAATCTAGAGAAAATTCTAAAAATATGTCAAGAACACAATCTATTATTGAGTCATGAGAAATGTTTTATGATGATTCAAGGGATTGTTCTAGGATATTTTATATCAAGTGAAGGAATTCAAGTGGATCCCCATAAAATTGAGATCATCTCTACGCTTCCTATGCCACATAAACAAAAAGATGTAAGGAGCATTTTGGGCCATGCAGGCTACTATAGGAGATTCATTCAGGACTTTAGTAAAATTGCAGCACCTTTGTTTACTCTGCTCACAAAAGACAGAGTTTGACTGGACCATCGAATGTCAGCACTCTTTTGAGACACTTAAGACATCTTTGACAAAAAGCACCTATCTTGAGAGGACCAAATTGGACATCACCTTTCCACATACACACTGATGCTTCTAATTTTGCTATAGGAGCTGTATTGGGACAAAAGAAAAGTAATAAGGAGTATGCTATCTATTACATCAACACTAACTTACAATGAGCAGAACTTAACTACACTGTCATAGAGAAAGAGATGTTGGTAGTTATCTATGCCATTAACAAGTTTAGGCATTACATAACTGGTTATCTAGTCTTTATCCACACATATCATACTGCAATAAGGTACTTAATGAACAAACTTGTGGTTGGAGGTAGACTAGTCAAATGGCTGCTCTTACTACATGAGTTTGATATAAGAATTGTGGATAAGCCTGGGAAAGCTAATGTGGTGGCAGATTTTCTATCTAGATTGCCCACACAACTAGGAGAAGGTGTTGCAGATGACTCTTTTCTAGATGAGCATTATTTTGCTCTCAATGTACACACACCATGGTTTTCTAATATTGCAAATTACTTAGTGGCAAGACAGATACCATCACATTTCTCTCATAGAGAAAAAAGACAACTGGTGCATAAAAGATTTCCATACTCTTGGGTTGCTAGTTATCTATTCTACACTAGTCTAGATAATATTATGAGGAGATGTATAAGAGAAGGTGAGATCTTTGACATCCTGAAAGCTTGTCATGATGAGCCATGTGGGGGTCACTTTGCAGCCAAAAGGACAACATTTAAGATTTTAACAACAGGTTACTATTGGCCAACTCTCCATAAGGATTTAATAAAGTATACAATGAGTTGTGACAGATGTCAGAGAATGGGCAGACCAACAATTACAGATGAGATTCCTTTGCAGCCACAACTAACATTAGCACCATTTGACAAATGGGGGCTAGACTTCATTGGCCCAATTTCACCAGCATCCAATAACAAGGAATATATTTTGGTTTGCACAAATTATTTGATAAAATGGGTTGAAGTCAAAGTATTACAGTTCACAAGAGATGGGAATATAGCTAAATTCTTGTATGAAGACATCTTTACTAGGTATGGAGTCCCCAGAGAAATCGTAACTGATCAAGGTCCCCAATTCACTTCTCAACTCATTTCTAAATTAGTTAAAGGATATGAAATTAGACATAAAAAGTCAACACCTTATCACCCCAAGCCAATGGGCAGGTGGAGGTTACAAATAGGGAGATTGAAAATATTCTGACCAAAGTAGTGCACATTCATACGAAAGACTAGGCAGCCAGATTACCAGAAGTAGTGCGGGCCTATAGAACATGGAAAACAACTACAGGTTTCACACCTTATGAACTTGTGCATGGAAAAACAATAGTTCTTCCAATAGAATTTGAATATAAGACCTTAGAATAGAAGTGGAACCTGACATGGACTTGACAGCAGCACAAAAAGAGAGGCTACATATTCTCAATGGGCTAGATGAAATTAGAATGGAGCCTATGCATCACATAGAGATAATTCAAAAACAAAGGACTAAATGGCATGATTAGTTTATAAAGACTAAAAAATTCAATGTCTGTGATGGGGCTTTATTATATGATTCTAAATACAAAGATTATAAGGGCAAGCTACAATCTAGATGGTTAGGACCCTATGAAATACATGTATTCTCCAATGGAGAAGTCAAATTGCAGACCATTGATGCAATCAGATTCTCACTGCTAGTTAATGGCCACAGATTGCAGATATACACAAAGCCAACAAAATGAGATGATTTTCTTCTTTCTCTAAAGCATTGCTATGGTCCAAGCCTTGATTTGGATACCGACATGTTACCACCAGATAATAACTCAACAGTAGACACTAGTGATTCTCACAGTGACTCAACAGATGAGCTACACAGCTCACCTCTAGAGAGCACTCAGGTATAATTCCTTATCTTTTTTCACGTGCACACACATCATAGGTGCCACAATCATTTTGAAGATGGCTTCACTATGTAGTAGGGACCTATTGCAAGAAAAATAAAAGCTGCCACAGTTCACTTCGGGACTTGTTGATGAAGGTACCTGCAACAACTATATGTTAGAGAATTCAAAATTTGTGCCACGTTAATTGTATTCCATTAGCATTTATTCCACTTTTCCAGTGCATGTAGCCACAAGCCGTCATATCACTACATGCAAGCTTGCTCAACTCATTCACACGCACCAACCTTTCATTCACACCATATCCCATAGTAATTATCCAACGTCCAATCACATTCATGCTGTGGACACTCTTCACACAACTACACACACACAGAGTTCCATTCACTTCAAATAATAGGTACTCATACTAACCTTCCATAGTTAAAATTGCTTTCCAATACATTCAATATGTACTCGCACTTAATTCAACATGATTATCGTTTTAATCTTATTTCCATATTCCTTAATGTTGTTATATGGAGCCTAATCAGACTCAGTGGTTAAATTTACCCCACTTTTATCGGCGTGGTTTCCCCCCAAATTATTTAATGGGGTCAAGGGGCAGCGCCCCTTGTGGGGTTAAGGCGTCGGGAGTTTTTTTTTTATTGGTCGACATAAAAAACCCTATTTTTGTAACCGAAATAAGGCTTGATAAAAGCGGCTAAGGGTTAGGGTTTCTATTGATGTATTGTAGCATTTTGTAATGGTATTGAGTTGCAGGGATTGCTGGTTGTAATCAGTTTGATTTACTAGATAATAATATTGGACTCTTTGTTGGTGGATGTAGCCCAAGTTTGGGTGAACCACGTTAAAACTTGTCTCTCACTATTATTATTTTTGTGTATTTTCATTCCTCTGTTTAATCTTTATTTGCATTTAATTGATATCTTCTGCCGGCTAACCCTAACAAGTGGTATCAGAGTGGGTTGTGTTTGATTATTATTTGCAGGAAAATCTCACGGTTGAGTGGGAGTCTCATGGTTGGGTGGGAGCAATGGCAGATGAGGGTAAATTGAAGGTAGATAGATTCAATGGGCAAAACTATCAATTATGGAAGATGCAGATGGAGGATTATCTCTATCAGAAGGATTTATGGAGGCCGTTGGAAGGAATAGCCAAGAAACCGGCAACAATGACTGATGAGGATTGGAATCTTCTGGACAGAAAGGCACTGGGAACTATTCGGTTGTGCCTGACACCATTTGTGGCATTCAATATAATAGAAGCGATGACAACAAGTGAACTAATGAAAGATTTGGCTAAATTGTATGAAAAACCCTCAGCCTCAAATAAGGTATTTCTCATGAAGCGTTTGTTTAATTTGAAAATGATTGAAGGTGGATCTGTGACAGATCATTTAAATGAGTTTAATACGATTACCAGTCAGTTAACTTCTGTAAAAGTGAAATTTGATGAAGAGGTGAGGGCTCTCTTGGTTTTATGTTCTTTACCAGAAAGTTGGAATAGCTTGGTAATGGCTGTAAGTAACTCTGTCTCTGGTTCAAATACTTTGAAATTTGATGATGTTGTTGGTGTTATCCTTAGCGAGGAAATGCGATGGAAAAGCTTAGGAGGGTCCACATCAGGTAGTGTTTTGAATGTAGAAAGTAGGGGCATATCAAAGGAGAGAGGAAAAGGTTTTGGAGGTCATGAGAAGTCATGAGGAAAATCAAAGGACAAGAGGTCCCAATCCAGAGGACAGAAGGATTGCTGGTATTGTGGGAAACCAGGTCATCTGAAGAAAGATTGCTGGTCTCGGAAGAATAAAGAAGGAGACAAACAAGAAGGCAATAAGGAGGCAAATGTGGTAAGGAATAAATCTGAAGATGATGCTTTGATTCTTTCCCTAGATAATGCTGATGATTCATGGGTTTTAGATTCAGGGGCCTCATTTCATGCTACACCCCATAGAAGTTATTTTCTTGATTATGTCCAAGGGGATTTTGGGCTAGTTTATTTGGGAGATAACGAACCTTGTTAGATTGTTGGAAAGGGAAGAATCAAGATTAAGTTACAGAATGTGAATCATTGGTTACTACAAGCGGTAAGGCACGTTCCAAGGCTGAGTAGGAATTTAATTTCAGTAGGGTAGTTAGCTGATGAAGGTTGCATAGTTACTTTCAGTGATAAAAATTGGAACGTTTCAAGAGGTGCCTTAATAGTAGAAAAAGGTGTGAAAGTAGGCACCTTATATCTTTCTATAAGTCATACTATTCCTTCTACTTTAGTTGTTGCAGAGAAAAACCAAACAAGCTCAAGAACAGTTGCTGCGGGTTCGCAGGAAGAGACTGAAATAGTTGCCGCAGGTTCTAAGACAACACTGTGGCATAACAGACTTGAGCATATGAGTGAAAAAGGTATGAAGGTACTTCATTTTAAGAAAGTTTTACCAGGTTTGAAATGTATTAATATGGATTTCTGTGAATGTTTTATGTATGACAAACAAAAGAGAGTTAGTTTTCTCAGGGATGGGAAGTAAAAAAAGATGAAAAGTTGGAGCTTGTCCATACAGATGTATGGGGATCGACTCAGGTATCTTCTCTCGGTGGCTCTCGGTATTATGTTACATTCGTAGATGATGCAACTAGGAAGGTTTGGATTTATTTCCTTAGGAAGAAATCTGATGTATTTGAAACATTTAAGAAATGGAGGAGAATGAGATGGGTAAAAGATTAAAATATCTCAGATCTAATAATGGTGGTGAGTATTGCAGCAAAGACTTTGAGGATTATTGTTCCTTTAATGGAATTAGTAGGTAGAAAATAGTTCCAGGGACTCCACAAGAATATAGAGTGGCTGAGTGCATGAATAGGACAATAATGGAGCGTGCAAGGAGCATGAGATTGCATGTTGGGCTGCCTTTAAACATGTGGGCAGATGCTGTTGATACCGCTGTATATTTAATTAATAGAGGTCCTTCAGTTCCTTTGGGCTTTGGTATTCTAGAGGAAGCATGGACAGGTAAGAACGTGAGTTATTCTTTTCTCAAAACCTTTGGATGTGAAGCATTTGCACATGTAGATTCTGAAAATAGAACCAAGCTGGATGTAAAATCAAAAAAGTGTATCTTCATTGGGTATGGCATTGATGAATTTGGTTATAGGCTTTGGGATGTTGAAAATTTAAAAATTGTGAGAAGTAGGGATGTATTCAATGAGAAGGTGTTGTACAAATATCAGTTGCAACATCACGAGAAGAAAGAAAAGGATTATGTTGTGCTGGATGATACTCTAGCTAGTGATGTTCCAGTGGTTCCTCATGCTCTGAAACAACAACAAGAAATACCACAAACTCCAGTGAATGTTAGACGGTCAACAAGGCTAAGTAGACCTCCTGAAAGGTTTTCTCCCTCTTTGTATTCTATTTTGTTAACAGATGCTAGTGAACCAGAAGGGTATGATGAAGCTATGCAGGTGGATACAAAGGTTCAGTGGGAGCTTGCAATGAAAGAAAAAATGGACTCCTTGTTGAAAAATTAGACTTGGGAATTATGTAAGTTGCCTACAAGTAAAAATGATTTACCAAACAAATGGGTTTATAGGCTGAAAGAGGAAGATGGAGGTAAGAAAAGATTTAAAGCTAGGTTAGATGTAAAAGGATTTGCACAGAAAAAAGGTATTGATTTTGATGAGATATTTTCTCTAGTTGTCAAGATGACTTCTATTCGTACTATTTTAAGTATTGTGGCTGCTGGAGATTTGCATTTGGAATGGCTAGATGTGAAAACTTCCTTCCTCCATAGTGATTTGGAGATCTATATGGAACAACCATAGGGATTTGAGCTCAAAGGTAAGGAAAAACTGACGTGTAGATTAAAGAAGAGTTTATATGGCTTGAAACAAGCACCTCGGCAATGGTATTTGAAATTTGATAGTTTTATAGCTGAGAAAGGCTACAGCCAGTGTAATTTTGACCATTGTGTTTATTTTAAGAGGTTGAATAATGAAAGCTACATTATTTTATGTTTATATGTTGATGACATGCTTGTAGCAGGGTCTAACATGGATCACATAAGAGAGTTACAACAATAGTTAGCACAATCATTTGCTATGAAGGATTTGGGGGCAGCAAAACAAATCCTTGGTATGAAAATTTACAGAGATAGGAAGAACAGAAAATTGACTCTATCTCAGGTTGATTATTATAAAAAGGTGTTGCAGAGATTCCATATAGAGAATGCAAAAGCTGTCGGAACACCTTTGCCTAGTCATTTGAAATTGATTAAGGAGATGTGTCCTAAGACACAAGAGGAGGAAGTAAAAATATCCAAGGTACCATATGCTTCAGTTGTAGGAAGTTTAATGTACGCCATGGTATGCATGAGACCAGATATTGCACATGTTGTAGGAGTCGTAAGAAGGTATATGATGTTGGCAAGAGACACTATATGGACTCATGAATGTTGTCATTGATGGTCCCACACATCCACAGGACATGATGAGTCTTTATCGGAAGTCAGATTGAAGAAGTGTTGAGGTTAGGTAAGCAAGAACAGAGTAGTCAGTAAGGTCCAACAGACAGGTCCGGATCTCTCAGAAGAAGTATCTTAGTGAAGTGTGGATTTGGGGAAGTCAAGAGGAGTACCTTGACAAATAGAATCCAAGGATTTAGCCTCCGGTGTTGAAAGGATGAAGAGATATGAATACTAGAGTGTCAGGTTCCTGATTGACAGTGCGAACAGAGGAAGAACTGACTGGCAGGACATAAGACATTATTCCGGATGTGTTACTAATGATGGTAAAGGCTCTTAAGGCATAAGTTATAATTGGCTGACATGATTGATGACTTCTACAAGTATACCCTTGATCCGCATTCCTTAGTATGCAAGGATTCAGCTGACAGACTAGAGTTTGAGGAAAATATTGACTATTCCGGATGCCGACTAGAAAGGTGATGAAATCACTTGTGAGGATATATATACATGATTGATTTAGATATGAAGTGTGTGTATATGTAGTATTGGTTTGAAGATAAGCAGCAGAGTAGAGTAAAGATAGCAAAAAGAGGTCCGGAATGTGACAGTATAGCTGCATCAAAAGAGAGTAAGAATGAAATGCAGTAGATCAGTTTATTGAGCTTAACTAAAACTGAATCTCAGCATGTGTGGATGCTTCTCATCAGTTCAAACATTGAGTTACCTTCCTTTTTTGTAGACAGTGAGTCTCTTGTAGGCAGTAAGCCTCTTGTGAACAGTGTGCTCGGGCAGTGAGCCCTAATTGACATGTGCCATTTTTGTATCTTCTATTCTTCTAATAGAGAATATTATCTTGGGTTAATCACCCCGTGGTTTTTCCCTTAACCAGGCTTTCTATGTCATGTGTGTTAGTAGTATTTCCTTTTCATGGTTATGTTTGCTCATTTGATTTGATATTGCATTAACTGTTAAAGAAGTTCAAAAGAGTAAAAGATTAAGATAATTGATTCACCCCCCCTCAGTTATCAACAATTGGTATTAGAGCCGAGGTCACGGGTTCAAACCCCGCGCTTGCGCTGGGGGGGATTGTTGCAAGGTGTGACCCTTGGTCTTCTTGTTCAGCGCTATGCTGCGGTGGTTTGTGACAAGGGCTTAATCGTCTCCCGTGCTTGTTAAGTCAAGTGGTTGTATCGGGCATTAATAGGTCGATCTTTTGGTGCAACGGCAACTAACAATTGGTATCAGAGCCAAGTTCCTCCCAACAAAGCCTAACAACTTGAGGAAGATCTAGGAATTCAAATGGATGTGTATGGTATGAGGGAGCAACTTAAGTCTGCTCTTGATGATCTTGAGCAATCAAATTCTTAAGTCAATGAATTAAAGGAAAGACTCAAACAAGTTGATGATTTCATAAAAGAACTAAAAGAGAAACTGAGTCTCTCTATGAAAAAGAGAAAGGAGCTACTCCAGCAATTGGCAAGTCAAGGTGAAGCAAATGATACAAGTGGAGATCTGAAAGAGAAAACCAAGTTATGTGAAAAGTTATCAAAAGAAATCATCATGACAAGACATGAAATGGAATCAGAAGTTATAAAGTTTACCCAAGAAATTGAAGAGAGAAGAAAATCTGAAGATGACCTAAGACAATCACTCAAAGAAAAATTAGAAGACTACCACAAGATGGATAGAATAATCAGACATCTTGAATCTGATCTTGAAGATGCTAAAGATAATGAAAAAAACTTGAGGATCAAATTGTCTCTCTCAAAAGGGATCTTCAAACAACAAATGAATACAAAGAGAAATTCAAGATAAGCTCTGCTCAACTTGAAGTTCTCCTTGAAAGCCAAAAGAGGGTAGATGACAAGTGTGTCCTGGGGTATGAAAAAGGTGAAAGCTCCGGATCCGGTTAGAAGAATTTTAGATCAAAAAATCCAAGGAACAGGCCTAGAAGACCTCCGGTAAGGCAGCCTAATGCTCAAAGATATCCATCCTTCAATGGATACTGCCACAACTGCAATAACTTTGGTCATAAAGCTAATCAGTGTAGAAAGAGAATGAATCAGACTAATACATCCTTCTCCGGACAATGTTTCAACTGCAAAAGGTATGGTCACAAATCTCATGAATGTAGAAAATGCAAATGAACAATTCATTCAATGGTAGATGCTTTGCATGCAATAGAATGGGTCACATGGAGAATCAATGCAGATCAAGAGGATATCAATCAAATATGCAAAGAAATGTTGTTTTCCAAATTTGCAATAGATCCGGTCATATTGCAAAATTCTGTAGAAGCAAGAATCAGGACAAAAGAGGTCCGGTACATCATAATCAGAATCAAGATAAGGGAAAACAAAAAGTGAATGTGGATGAAGTTTAAAGTGAGATGAACAAGATTTGGGTGAAGAAAAGTACAGAGAATGTAAGGGATGGATCTGCACCAAACTCTGGTGCTGATATTCCTTCCAGAAATTAAAAAGTGAGCTCTGGCTCAGGAGGAGACACAAAGAAAACCATTTTCCCCCAGCCAGTCAATTAGTGCCGGAACTGGCACGAGGAGAGTTGCGGATTAAAGGGTTCATAAGAGAAACATCTAAATAAACTATGGTTAAGATTTGGAAGATTCGCAAGATATTTAGATCAAGATTGATTCGGTTCTTCAAGTCATCCGAATAAGGCAAACCAGAATGACTTAGGTTGAGCATTTATTACAACTTGGTTTTAGGGCTTGCGAAACAATATAAGGGTTCTCCTTATTAAACATTTGCTCATTCTGCATTTAAGAAGAAGAAAAGATGTGCTCTGCAACAAATTTCTTCAAGCCCATCAAAGATCATTGTAGAAGTCAATTCATCCAGAAATCGATCCGGCTCACTTCGTGAAAACCTAAAGGCGCACAAGGTATTTTCAATTTTTAAATATCTCTCTGCAAATCTCTTTAAAAGATGTCTACTCTGAATATAGTGAAGATCACTGATAGGCCTCACCCCAAATTCAAGAAACATCCCTACAAATCTTTGGAAATAGATCCCCTAGGAGCATTTTCCAGTGTACCGCATGGTGTCTTGCACACAGAAGATATTAGGGTTTACATTCACACCAACATTGAAGATTTCAGAGTTCAAATTGAGGGATATCTACCACAAACAACTAATAAATGATTCATTTGAGCTCAAACCCCAATACAAGGCCCTCCAGAACAAGCACTTTGCACAATGCATATATTTCCCCTATTTTGCTAAGGATGAATGGGTCAGGTATATTTTTAGCAGAATACATGACAACTTCATGTGGTTAAATGGACCATTCAAAATAAGAAAAGATGCCATTAGGGCAGTTACCGGATTACACTCATCCGGTGGGATTCCTATTCTTAAATCTATCAAGAATCAAACTGTGAGTGAGGCTACCGGATCAAAGTTTGACAAAAGAGTAATGACAGTAGATGACATCTTTGATCCAGATGTCAAGTTTGCCTCCATGATCATTGGATACAAAATATATCATTCTAGCAGGGAGAATTCAGTACCTGGAACGGCCATCTACACTACTTATGAAATGCTAAGAAAGGATGCAGACTACGATCTTTGTCAGCTCCTTTTAAACCAACTCTTGGAGAATCTGCAGAAAATAAAGAAAGATAAAAAGAATTCATTCAAGTATGGTGGATTGATATTGTGCTTATTCTTCTACTTTATGAATGAGCTTCTCGGATCTAGTGGTTGGGTGTGGGAGAATGATAGACTAGTAGCTATCCAAATCAGAGATTATTTGCATGGACTTGGTGACGACAAAGTACAAAATACAGCCCTCTGGGGTTTCTTCAAAAACTTCCAGAACATGATGCAAGCTAGAGAGAGAATTCCTCAATCTCTAGTTGAAAAGTATAAAGACACTGTATGTTTTATGGTAGAGACTGATCAATGCCTAATAGAGGCAGTGGAACCAAGGACAGTCTGGATCATGCCTATGGGGTATGAAGTTGATGAACAAATTGTGGAGCTACATGTTCAACACATGCTAAGTCAACCAAAGGATCCAAAAGCAGAAAGGTTTGGAACCTTTGAAGAGCTAAGTATAAAAGTTCATGTGGAACTCAGACAACCGAAAATAAAGTGGAAAGTGAGAAAATAAGTTGAAGAAGTTGCCAAAGGCTTAGGCATCTCAAAGGAGGCACTTGATGCCAACAAGGAAAAGATGGAAAGGGCTGAGGAGGAGAAGAAAGAGGCAGAAAAGGGTAGTAAGGAAAGTGCTCTGGTAAAATCTTCCACCTGGACAAGATCATCAAAGAGATCTGCACCTGTCACTGCTAAAAGCTCAAGGACATCAAAACCAGAAGCAAAATCATTCGGCAGAGGAGAGAAAAGAACTAAAACAAAGGCAACAAGGTCTTATGAAAGTTAGAAGGATGATGAAGAAGAGACAGAATCCGATGAAGAAATCAAGAAGATGAAGAATAAAAAGAAAGTATCCGGTGCAGAGGCAGAAGAATTTGTTGAAAAACCCACTCTATCCCCAGATGATGTAGTCAAAGCTATTACTATGGATGGAAACCTGCAACCAATAATAGAATTTTATGATGCATATAATGATGCAGATAGAAAAATCTTGGAGGAAGCCAAAATTAAGTACTTGAACATATACAATAAAGCCTTGATTGAAATAATTTCTCTAATTCCTAAAAGTTTGGAAAAGGAACTTGAAATGAGAAAAGAAAATGCTAAGGCAAAGGAGTTAGAAATCAGAGAATAGATAGCTATTCAGCTCAACCCTTCAGTTACTCCAAAACAAATGGATATGATCTTCAAAGATTGCAAGGATGAGTTCCAGAGTAAGACTAGAATGAATCAGCTCATGCTTGGAGAGACTAATAAAGTGGCAAAAGAAACAGAAGAAATCCTACGGAAGGCATACTCAAGATTCAACATTCCCATTATAGAGGACTTGGGCATTGATCCCTCAGCTTCAAGTGTTGAAAAAGAATCTACTGAGGCAATGACAGAAGAAGTAATGGACTCCAGTGAAGGTAAAGACGAGGGCTTAAAATCCTCTACTCTGAAAGAGGTGGCTCATGCACAAACAAATATCTCTCCTCCGGTTTCCCCTACAGTCTCCGGATCTAAAGGAGAAGAAAGAATAGAGGAGAAAGAAGAAGTGAAAGGAAGAGAAGAAAGTCAAGCTGAGAAGAACATAAGTGACCGTGCAGAAGAAAAGAAATCTCTGTCTCTGGCAAGAGACACTGCAGAGACTGTCAAGGACTTCTTGACAAAAGAAATGTTGGAGATTGATGAACCGGAGTTACTTCAAGGTCCAGTTAACTTTGACTCTCTCTCCCCGGTTCAAACAATGAAGATAGCTTCATTTGCCAATGCAAAGGCAAAAGAAAAACTTCTGAAGTCTCATATGGAAGACTGTGAACTAATAGAAGCTGCATCCGGTGTTTTAGAAAAGATCATGCCATCTTTTTAGAAGGATCCCTCAGCCTCCTCAACAGGTAATCTTAAATCTCTTGTTAGTTCAGTCAGCACTCATTTTGAGTCCTTAGAGAAATCAGCTGAGGAAAAGGTCCGGAAAGAGTTTTTGGATAAAAGATTCTTTGAAGTACTAAGTTTAATATCAAATGATAGAAGAAATATGGATATAGGGATAAAGAGCTTAGAAAATGGTCTTAAAGATGGCGAGGAAATATATAAATTTTGTCTATCATGGTCCAAAGCAACAATGGAGATTGAGAAGAAAATGAAAGAAAAGGAGATCCAACTAACAAAACTTTCTCAAAATTTTGATCCATTTACCTCATCCATAGTAAATCAAGAATGTCAGACCATTGCAGTCTTGGATGAAATTAAGATGCTAGAGAAAGAAAAGAAAAATAGAATCGACAGGTTAAATGAGCTTAGAAAAATAATCATTCCTAAGTTGGAGGCCATGCATGAGGCCCTAAGTGATGCTCAATCCACCGCCAAGACAAATGATCCGACAGATCTGAAGAAGGCTGAAGTTTTTACATTCCTGTTGAGTGGTCACATATCAATTTTGGACAGGATGAAGCTGAGTTGGGCAACCGTAGTTGTACAATTGAAAAACACTTTTGCAGACATACTAAAGTATATGTAGAGTGCAACTAGAGGATATACTTATGCGACTAAGTTAAATTTTTGAGATTTTTTTTTTATGGACCCCACCCTTTGCCATTGATGTCAAAGGGGGAGTGAGTAGTAGTGAAAAAGGAGGAATCCAACTAAGGGGGAGCTCTAGAAAATGTATATAAAAATAGAGCATCAGCCAAGGGGGAGTATAGTGTGACACTAGTCATTTTTCACTAAGTGTTGCCATCAATGCCAAAGGGGGAGATTATTGGCAAGAGACCTATCTGGACTCATGAATGTTGTCATTGATGGCAACAAAGGTTATCCCACACATCCGTAGGACATGATGAGTCTTTACCGAAAGTCAGATTGAAGAAGTGTCGAGGTCAGGTAAGCAAGAACAGAGCAGTGAGTAAGGTCTGACAGACAGGTCCGGATCTCTCAAAAGAAGTATCTCAGTGAAGTGCAGATTTGGGGAAATCAAGAGGAGTACCTTGACAAATAGAATCCAAGGATTTAGCCTCCGGTGTTGAAAGGATGAAGATATATGAATACTAGAGTGTCAGGTTCTTGATTGACAGTGCGAACAGAGGAAGAACTGACTGGCAGGACATAAGATATTATTCCGGATGTGTTACTAATGATGGTAAAGGCTCTTAAGGCATAAGTTATGATTGGCCAACACGATTGATGACTTCTACAAGTATATCCTTGATCCTCATTCCTTGGTATGCAAGGATTCAGCCGACAGACTAGAGTTTGAGGAAAAAATTGACTATTCCGGATGCCGACTAGAAAGGTGATGAAATCACTTGTGAGGATATATATACATGATTGATTTAGATGTGAAGTGTGCGTATATGTAGTATTGGTTTGAAGATAAGTAGCAGAGTAGAGTAAAGATAGCAAAAAGAGGTCCAGAATGTGACAGTACAGCTGCATCAAAAGAGAGTAAGAATGAAGTGCAGCATATCAGTTTATTGAGCTTAACTGGAACTGAATCTCAGCATGTGTGGATGCTTCTCATCAGTTCAAACATTGAATTACCTTCCTTTTCTGTAGACAGTGAGTCTCTTGTAGGCAGTAAGCCTCTTGTGAACAGTGTGCTCGGGCAGTGAGCCCTAATTGGCATGTGCCATTTTTGTATCTTCTATTCTTCTAACAGAGAATATTATCTTGGGTTAATCACCCCATGGTTTTTCCCTTAACCGGGATTTCCACGTCAAAAGCACTGTGTCATGTGTGTTAGTAGTATTTCCTTTTCATGGTTATGTTTGCTCATTTGATTTGATATTGCATTAACTGTTAAAGAAGTTCAAAAGAGTAAAAGATTAAGATAATTGATTCACCCCCCTCTCAGTTATCAACATATGAGTCATCCTAGATTGGAGCATTGGAATGCGATAAAATGGTTTCTCAGATATTTGAGAGGTACATCCAATAAACACTTATGTTTTGGA
Organism: Cunninghamia lanceolata; assembly: GCA_027924645.1. Classification (NCBI taxonomy): domain Eukaryota; kingdom Viridiplantae; phylum Streptophyta; class Pinopsida; order Cupressales; family Cupressaceae; genus Cunninghamia; species Cunninghamia lanceolata. Next base: position 8,625,161 of record BSBN01000445.1, read on the forward strand.
AGATCTAATACTGATTTAGTAGGTTATGTAGACTCAGATTTGGCAAGAGATATTGATACCGGGAGGAGTACTATAGGTTATGTCTTTACTGTCAGTGGGACAACGGTGAGTTGGATCTCCAGGTTGCAAAAGGCGGTTGCTTTATCCACCACGGAGGCAGAGTATGTAGCTGCAACAAAGGCAAGCAAGGAGATGATATGGCTGTAATCTTTCATGGAAGACTTGGGAAAACAACAGGCTAATAGTTCTTTGTATACAGACAGTCAGAGTGCCATACATCTTGCAAAGAATTCTGCCTTGCATTCAAAGACCAAACACATACAGCTCAGGTATCACTTCATCCGGTTGGTGTTAGATGATGGACAGTTAAGGTTGGAAAAGATACATATAGATAAAAATCTAACGGATATGTTTATGAAGGTAGTGATAAGGGAGAAGCTGAGTTCCTCTTCAGCTTCAGTTGGTCTTCAAGACTGAAAATAAAAAATCAGGACAACAGAGTCCAGGGTGCTTATTTCCAGTGGGAGCTACAGGGTCAGCAGTGTTATGATCAGTCTCCAAGTGGGAGATGATATGGTGTGGAGTCTGATTAGTCTCCAAGTGGGAGATTGTTGTTATATGGAGCCTAATTAGACTTAGAGGTTAAATTTACCCCACTTTTATCAGTGCGGTTTTCCCTCAAATTATTTAACAGGGTTAAGGGGCAGCGCCGCTTGTGGGGGTTTGGGGGCAGCGCCCCTTGTGGGGATTTGGGGGCAGCGCCCCTTGTGGGGGTTTGGGGTAGCGCCCCTTGCGGGGTTAAGGTGTTGAGAGTTATTTTTTCTATTGACTAACATAAAAAAACCCTATTTTTGTAACTGACATAAGGATTGGTAAAAGCAACTAAGGGTTAGGGTTTTGATTGATGTATTGTAGCATTTTGCAACAGTATTGAGTTGCAGGGATTGCTGGTTGTAATTGGTTTGACTTACTAGATAATAATAATGGACTCTCTATTGGTGAATGTAGCCCGAGTTTGGGTGAACCACATTAAAACTTGTCTCTCGCTGTTATTATTTCTGTGTATTTTTCATTCCTCTATTTAATCTTTATTTGCATTTAATTGATAGCTTCTGACGGCTAACCCTAACACTTAATCATCCCCTTCATCTCGTACAATGCATTGAAGTGAGGTCACTTCCAGGCTTTAGTTGAGGGGGAGATAGTATATATTAAAAAAATATAATTGTTCACCACCAAATACAAAATGCAGATAGACAATACAAACCCTTTTTGACCTTCTTGCATCTGTAACCTTTTTATTGTCAACTTCCTAGATTTTGAGTCAATTCAAGCTGGTTCAAGCTTACTAGTAGAAGTTGCAAGTGAACAAAGTGCATGCAAGTATAACAGATATAGAGGGTTGAGCAGAGGGTTGTTAAATCTAAACTTTGAGTTGAATTGGTTGCATGGGAGGTGATATTATTAGAAGGGAACCATTAGTACATCAGCCAATATTGGAGGATAGGCTAGTCTTGCCAATTTTCACAAGAGCAGGATGGCTAGATTACTTCTTGAAGTTCACAGAGCATAATAAAGACATTACAAGGCAATTTGTAGCAACATTACAACATGATGAAGCCACCGTCAAGGGTTTGAGAGTGGACACTTTAGAGGCTGCAATTGCAGAAGTGTCTGGTCTACCCAGGAATGTAGATGAATTCCCTATCAGAACAAAGGTAGTAGCTGCCAGGGATGAGTTCATCAAGGCAGGAGAGAACCTTGACTCATCGTCACCAAGTACCAAGAGATTATCACTTCCATGGGTATGGGCTTCTTGTGTTGTTTACATTATTAAATATATTACTTGTGATGGTAGACAATACCTTCTATATACTCTGCATTTTAAGCTATTGAGTCACCTCCATCACAATAGACTAGTTAATGTACCCAATTTTCTTTATAATTTGTTAAAAAGAATGGGGTCTGAATACCAACAGAAGTTAAATGATTCATCTTTGTCACATGATTGTTTGATTACCTTGTTAGTAAAAAGGATCCTTAGGGTTCAACACCCACAGGTGTCCTGGGAGAGATATTTAATTTGTGGAAACATTAATGACATTTTTTAGGAACCAACAATACTAGGAAACATAGAATCACCTACTACATCTTTAAGGGAAACTCCTCCTACTTCATCTGTTGCTTCACCCACCCATAACAAGGGAGAATCAGAGGAGGAAAATGTGCAAATCTCATCAAATGCAACATCTGATCAACCTGTAGCAAGAGAGGTACATCAAACCCCACATTCTAGTAAAATGCCAAAAACTAGAAAGAAGAGAGGTGGTTCTTCTTCTGTACCTTCAAAGGTGAAGAAAAAGAAACACACCCAACTAAAACATTCACACTACCTGAAAAGGAAAGTTTCTATGAGGGGTAGTGTTGAGAAACCAGGAAAAGAAAAAGAAGAATTTGTGGCTGTGGATACTGACACAAAACTAAGGAACAATGTGACTGAAATTGTGCATGTTCCCATGAAAAGAAAATGGTATATATCCACCACATCTAAATCAGAATTAGAGGATATTTTGTTGCCAATAAAACTAGGAAGGGAACCCCAGTTAACCCTGATAGTGAGGGTTATGAATCCATAGGGGATGGTGCTGAACAATTTTTGAGAGATGAGGAATTGTTGTTAGAAGAAAGAAATTTTAGAAAGGAACTACAAGAAGCTTTTGAAAGGATCAAACAATTGGAAGAACTGGTAAAAACATATGAGAAGAGGGACAAAAAAGGGAAACTAAGATTCAAGAATTGGAGGAAAAATTAAATACTTATGGGCAAGGGTCAAAACCATATTTACTTGCACAACTAGCAATAGTTACAACAAGAAATAAGGAACTAGTAATTGAGGAAAGAACACCCCCTACCACAAAAACTCCAACATATCACACAATCATGTCCCTAGGTTACTGATTGTGGAAAGTTACTCAAGACTTTTCTAAACAAAAAGAGAAATGGAAGAAAGAAAAATAAATAATGATCTCAAACCATATTAAGGAAATGGAGAGTAAAGATATTGAATTGAAAAAGTTAGCAGTCAAGGTGGAAGAGGTAGCAAATAAAGCCACCCAGATGTTTAAATGCAAACCTCCAGCCGAAACTTATGCTTTGTTTTTACAAGAAACATTTTTTAAGTTATCAATTCAGTAAGTTGATTAGTAATAAGTCAGTTGCTATGAGTAGAAGAATTACTTTTCTAAATGTTTTTGTTGATGCCACACTAGAGGAACATGATCAGTTATGTGAGTACTATTTACATAATTATGTTGTTCTTGAAGACACAAAATGGAACCCATTAATTTTTGTGGGAGATTTACAATTAAGGGCACTGACATCTTATTTCAGGAATGAGAAGTTTAGGGGTGAAATTATGCAAGAATATAGGGAGAGAGAGAAATCGGTTGCTTTTCCAATAAGGAAGGAATCTAGAACCCCTGGAATGATCATTGCAGAATGGATACAACTTTTGGACCATAAAGGTGTAGGCAGAAAAATTATGAACTTGAGATTGTAGGATTATGAAAGAATGTAGCATTTGACTGTTAGACTCATCCATCATTCCTACCAGTTTGTGCAAGAAAGATGGGACAACTTAACCCCTGAATTGTAGAGAAAAGAACCCCACTCCATTTATAATTTTATGGCCATGTTTGAAAGAACATGAAGATATATGGATATTGCCAGAGATCAGGGACTTGAATGGGTGCCACTTACATTGCAATTGCCAATACTCTTGTACCTGGTACCACACTATACAGGGAAGAGGAATGAGGAATGTGAGAGGGTAAAGGTTACCAGAATGAATAGACTGGCATGTTACAGAGACTTTTATTTGAAATAGTTTGAAGGAGTGGATGATGTCACAGACTTCAAGGAAATCACTTTTTATTACAACCTCCAGCCCTAGTTAATTTGCTTGAGGGAAAGCAAATGGGTAGTTGGGGGGAATGACGAGTCTAATCATTAGATAGTTTTCTTATGTTTTTATGCAAGTTCATAGACATTCTCAAACTTTTATGTTATACATATTCCTACACTATGCTATCATTTATGCTCATTATGCAACCCTGAACCTGATTTGAAGTATATGGAAATATGGTTATGATGTGATGAATATTGCATGATTATGTGTGGGTATGTATGAATTGTAATGGATATCTATGCTTAGCTATGGTTGTCAATATTGTGTGCATGTTTTGTGAACTAACTCTTTGCAGCTGGAGGAGATAGATTGTAGCCTGTAGCAACTGCAAGGTGCAGCCCGTAGCCAAAAGAGTTCCCAGACAATAGAGTAGGGGAGGTTCCAGAATAAACTGAGCACAACAACTACATCATAGAGGCATTTAATGAAGATGATTGTGCATCATGATGACAATAAATAAAGGTGATTGAAGGAGAAAAACTCTGTTGCAGTCAGGAATTTAACGTGACTGATTCAACCAATCCACGTTCCAGTTCTGTTACAACAAGAGTCTCAGCTTCACTCGGACTCTTCTTTCTTTTTCAATTATTGATTGCTTGGTATTTATTGAACTCTGATATATAGGGAGTGGTGATTTATGATTTTAGTTGAGAGTCCTTGTTTTAACAAACTTCCCCCATGCCTATATGTATGGCTCGGTAGTTGAGGTGGAGTTAATTGTTCAATTAGCAGATATAGTTATAAGATGTTTTTCAGTTAGTTGTTTTTACCAAGACAATGTTTATTGTTCAATGATGAATTCATGAATAAGATAATTTAGCAAAATCTTATGTGATATTGTAGAGATTGTGCAATGAATGATTTTGTTATGATTGTGTCAATCTAAGAAGCTAGATTTGAGTTAGATTAGTGGAGACAGTCACTTGAGTAAGGGCCACTCAAGGTAACTATCCCTCACTTCATTTCCTGTATAATTACTTTTGTTGTAACATTTATTTTATAAATGCACGATTAATTAGATTCTTTGAGTTATTCTAGTTTGTTTAAACTTGTTGTACTCCAGAGTGTAGGTTTAGATTATCAGTATCATGTTAAACCTTAACATTCATTTCTTGACAGTAATTAGTTGCAGTCTAACATTGTATGTACTTGTAGTAATAGTTGGCTAGCATTACTTCCTTTACTATTATGCAGTTTTGAGATTTTCTAGCAAGTATAACACTATGCTAGGATGAGTTAGGTAGTCTTAAATCTTTGAAAGCACATACAATGCTAGTACCATCACAAGATTACTATCCCTGGTTGATAATTCAATGAAGGTATTTCCAAAGGTTCAAGTGGACTATTCAGTTAGGTTTTTGCTTTGAATTGTGTGATTATCACCAAGTTTACAAGACATAGTAAGGATGCTACATTTTTGGCGCCATTGTTGGGGATGGTGCTACTTTCAAATATTAGTTTGTGTTATTTCCAAGCTTTCCTAGTCTAAAATTTTGCTTTCAATATTATGATACTTAGGTTTCATCCCTTCAAATACCAGAACATTTACTAACATTGTGCAAGAGTTGTTGCTATACAAGGTCATATCTATTGTATGCAGAGCTAGAGAGACGGATTGGGAAGATTTCTCCTTGCAAACCAACAAGCTAGAGAAGATATTGGTGACCACAGTGATTAGAGCGAGGGTATTCCTGAAGAAGAACTTTCCCTTTCACCAACATCTACTGAAAAACGTAGAGGGGACCTTCCAAACCATGGCTGATGCAGTAGATGATCCACCAGAACATGTGACTTTTGAATTTCCAATTGCCAACCAAGAGAGGGCTGCTGTCCTAAAGAATATACCTCCTTTAGCATTGCCAGTCTTCTATGGTTTAGTGACTGAGGATCCAGATATATTCTTGCTTGAATTTGATGTCCTATGTAGAAGCTATGACTACACAACTGATGCTCATAGACTCAAGCTATTTCCTGCAACTTTAAAGGATGCTGCTATGAGATGGTTTATGGGACTGGGCAAAGATGTTGTTCTAGATTAGGACACAATGAAAATAAAATTCTTTGAAAAATAACAAGATTATTGCAGAGGATTTGATAGGAGGAGAGATGACATTTTTAGAATGACTCAAAAAGAGGATTAAACATTGGAAGATTATGTAGAAAAGTTCCAATTCTACCTGAAGAAAAACCCACAGAAAATACTCTCAGAAGAATCCCTAAAACTTGTATTTTTGAGAGGAGTCAATGATGATTGCATGGATGCCCTTAATCTTATTGGGGTAGGGGATGTGTTTCAATTACCCTTTGATGATATATGCAAAGTTTGTAGGAACTATTTAAGGTCCTTTACCAAAAAGGTAAGGGAGGAAAGAACATCTACCATTGGCAAGACATCTAATGTTGTTTCAAGGGTGGAGTTAAGAAACCTACTATCCAATATGAAAGAAGATATTATAAGTCACCTAGCTACTCAGTTGGACACTCAAGATGTGAAGAAGAAGCAGGAGGAGGCTGAAGCAATACTTACTGAATACTGCCCCAATTGCAGACAAAGGAAAGCCAACTGTAAGTGTAAAAGGGTGGCCAGTATTACAAAAGAGAAATTAGAGAAACCAAATTTTCAACCATTTGAAAGTGAAGATGGGTAATTTTTCTACGTTGCACATAGAAAGCCATGGCAACCAAGACAAGGTATACCACAAGACCCTCTAAGTTTCAATGCATCATTCCTAGTTGGTAATCATAATTTCTTTAGTTGGAACCCCCTAGCCTTGGCCAAATACCTAAAACCAATGGTAAAACCCTCAACAATGGTAAAACCCTTAGAAAAAATGGAACAACAACAACCAAATGTATGGCCACAACAAAATTTCCAAGGTTCCAATTACAATCCTCAAAGGCTAGTACAACAAAATTAGTGGCAGCCATAATGGCAAAAGGGACAATAGTGGGAACACCAAAATATGAATTACCCACAACCTTTGCTACCTTCTCAGCCACAAAAGAAGGCTATCATGCACAATCCATCAAGCCCAACATCTCAGCCACCAAGAGCACGACAATTACCTGCCCAACCTACACCTAACCCCAATAACAAGCCTGTCCAATAGGCATACACTGATGAGGCTATTCAATACCCCACTTATGGGGTAGAGGTGAGTGATGTTCACCTCAGGTTAGCGAAAACACTAGTTGGGCCTTCATCCCCTCAAATCACTGAGATGGTAGATGAGGAACCCACATCTGAAGCATTAGACAATTCACCTATGGAGCCTGGGTCAAATCAGGTAAAACCGACTATCTCAAGTCCAGAGCCTCCTTTCCCCTGAGTGTTTAACCATTCCAAGACATCATACCTGATGGAACCCTCAAATTTTTCAAATTTTGAGTGCATATGTCCTTTCAATGTGTCGACAGAGGCTAGGTCGGCATTCTGCTCAATGTACCCCAAAGGCCATTTTCGCTGATTAAAATTTTACAACCTAGAAGTGATCTTGCAATTCCGTATGGTACAATGTTTCTTGGTACATATGGTAGTGCACCTATACAGTTGTGTGCTTTCAGGAGGAGTTCTGATGGGCTATTTAATTATTTTCTGACTACGACTAGGGTAAATTTGGTGTTTTGGAAAGTTGCAAATTTCATAAATCTGAAAGCAACCCATTTCTCGTTTTGGCCTAAAACATTTCTAGTTCCATTTTCAAAAAAATCAGAGTTCATTTGATGGATTATTTTAATGCATCTCGGTTGCGGCGAATATGTTTTACGGGCCAATTTACAAAGGAGGTACATAAATTTGGTGAGCTGGGCGAGATCTGTTGACAAACCCAGGTTTTAAATAATTGATTATACTCGCTCACAAGTTTTCGCGGCAGCCCCAGGGGTCACGGTTTGTCCACAGTGAATTTCCTCTATTTGCCCCACAGGTGAAATTAAAATTTTGCCTATATTCTAAAGTTGGAGCAACATTTTTCAAAAGGCATTTTAAAATAATATTTAAAATGCATTTTAGGGCAACTACAAAAGGGAAATAATATGAGGAATATTATAAAGTTTAATTTTATTAAACTTTGGTTTCATTGATAATTGCCTTCTCTTCAGAAAGGTTAAAATAAAAAAGAGTTGCGGAATTGGGGAAGCTGCAGAGTTTTAATTAAAAAATTAATTCTCGGTGCAAAAGTTCATTTTCGCTACTTCGCAAGGTTGTAGAAATGATCGCCAGCTTGATTGCGGAAGTGCAGAAAGCATTTCTGCAGCAAAATATTTTAATTATTCAGGTCAAATGTTTGAAGGGAAAAGTTTTTTAATAAACTTTGATATGCATTTTTTATTCACATTCCGTCAATCCAAAAAAGGAAAAATGGAGAGAGCAAAATGGTGAGCGGAATTGCAGAAGGATAAATTGATGCATGTCAAATGTATTATTTGCTGGCAGCCAAAGTACGAAGAAAAAAATTTATTAAGAATTTAATTACTTGCCAAAGTCTTTGCCATTCTGTAAAAGGAAAAAGGATGAGTGTATAAGAGAAATATGGAAAGGCGGAAAGCATGTTTTAAAATCATTTTAATATTTCAAACCTTGCTAATGAAAAGATTAAAATGTAAGCTCTATTAAAGATTTGATAAAGTTATTACATGGTAAGGTTTGTATTCCACTATTACGCGGATAGCAAACACAAAATGCCCAAACTCAAGTGTGGAACAACGGAAAACTCAACAAAACATTTCAATTGTTTTATTTTATTCGCCAGTGGTTGAGGATTGCAGAAAAGCTTTATTGAAAGCTTTACTTTTGCATTGATTTCGCCAATCCGGAGTGCTGCAGTGAGTAAGGAGATTGTAAAGCAGTGCAAAGGACATGGAATCACGTTTTTGTGATTTAAACTGTATTTCGGGGCATGGAATCACGTTTTTGTGATTTAAAGCTGCATTTCGAGGCTTCTACAAGCTGTAAATGAATTCTTTCGCTCCAGAATAGTGCCTAGGGCATTCTTCATGACCGAAGGGCAATTTTAGAGATGTTCTAAGCATTTTAGATTGCCCAGAGGTGAGAAAAATGGGACAGCGGAAGGAAAAAAGTGGCACCATTATTTCTATTGCCTCTAGTAGATTTGTAAATGTATTGGCATATAAAAAATGATTTGGCAAAGGGGAAAATACTCCTGTATATGCAAAAATGCCTTGCATATTTTATTTGATTATGGGAGTTCAAATTGTATGGTTAAAATGTGTTTTAATTGCCCGTAAGTGGGTTTTTACCCAGGGGAGATATTTTTCACTTGCAAAGTAAAAATAGAACTGGTAAACATGTTTTTACTGGCAGCTAAAAGTTTTGCACGGGAATGCAAATCAGATTTGGGCAAAATCAATTTCAGTTGCAAAGATTGAAGAGGGAAAATGAAGAGTTGAGGAGCATCTTCTGAAAGAAAATCAGTTGCAGAATCAAGGGAGTTGAGATGTGCCATGTGTCATCAATTGATTAATTTTAGAGTTTTCATCTTCTTCTCTCTTTCTCTATAAGACTGTAACTTCTGTGTCATTTTAAGGATTGGTTCAAGGTCATATTTCCAGCCTTAGTTTGAAATAGGGATCAATCTAGTTAGGGAGGAGTTGTAAATAAGTTTGTTTTCTGCTAATAGAATTAGTTGTCTGTTTTCAGGTTTCCAATTTGAGTCTCTTTTGGTTTCTTGATAGAATTATTGAAAGCTATGATGCAAGTTACTGAACAGTTTATTTTACAGATTTTGTTGAGTTTTGGAGTATACTGTCTCCTACTTCATGTATACAGTTTCACATTATGAATATTTATTTGGTTAAAGATCATCTTTATTCATTGACACAGTCTTTCTTGTGCTGGCATATTTCTCTTATGGATTTTACTCAAGGAGTAATGTAAAAATTGCTATTGGAAAATATCACATGTGATTCGGGTGTACAGGAATAACTAAGTATGGTCGATTCCAAAACTAGTAGAGTATTTTCAATGTAAGGCATTGTTGTACCTTTACAATAAACTGAGGTTTGTTACATCACTGCTTGTTTATCTTTTATCATTTTAATCTTTTTGACTCTTTGGCCCTTGAATAGGCACTGATCTGTTTATGGATACTATACTGAACTTACGCCCCTCTGATTATCCTCAAAATATAATCAATCCAAATATTTTCCTTTCCAGCAATAGGCTTTTAGGATATTTATTTTGATCAAGATAAGTTTTGCATGTTCCTTTGCAAAGAATAAGATAAGAGCTTAAAGAATCTAGCCAATCCCTTTACTTTATCATACATTCTTTTAATCCGTTTACAAGGAACATATCTGTGATAGGAACAATATTGACAAGCTAATATCTCTAGAAAGTCCCGCCCATTAGAGTAGAACACTGTTATCCCCAAGAAAAGAAGACATCAGTTAAAGAGAGATAGCCAGAGAATTAGTAATAAATCCATCTACATAGTAACACCCTTCTTGGTTTCATAGAGCCTAAAGTGTAGAGGAAAAAAAGGGGGATTGAGAAAGCCTTCTCTCCCTAATCTCCTATTCATTGGCCAATCCCTTAGGGCAGATTAATCATTAATAATTGGTTATTTTATAGATTTGCTGCGAGAATCAGGTTGGGAATTTAAAACAACCAACAATACCCAAGCTGAGACAACTTAAGAATGTTAGTATCAAAGTACCCCTCATTCAAGCTATCAAGGATATCCCAATCTATACTAAGACAGTAAGAGACCTTTGTCTTAAAAAGCTAGGGAGAAAGAGGAAGGACCCTCAGATAGTACATGTCCTAGGGAACCTTGTTGATATTATGCTAGGGATTATAACTGTGCCTAAATATACAGACCCTGGCAGTCTAGTAGTGGATGTTAAGATAAATGGGACCCTTATCAAAAACACCTTGATTGACTTAGGGGCAGCCATTAATGTCATGACTAAGGAAGCAATGCAACTACTTCAGCTAGCTAAACATAGGCCTACACCAACTATTTTACAGTTGGTAGATAGGTCAATAATAAAACTTGAAGGGATCATTGAGGACATAGTCATATCATTAGATTGCTGGGAGTATACTATAGATTTCATAGTCTTGCAGCAAAAGGTCAACCTTGCAGGGTATCCACTTATCTTAGGCAAACCATGGTTAGCAACAACTGATGCATTCATAGGTTGTAGGTTTGGGAACATGATAATATCAAATGGAACTAGACCAAGAAATTGGTCCTCTATCCAGCAACTCAACCTCATAAAAATCTAGAGTAAATTAAATGGCCTACCTTGGATGAAGAAGACCACTATTCCCTGCAAACTCTCATGAATATTGAACGCAACCCCCTGTTGGAAAACCAAGATGAGGATGACTTAATTGACCACATCATACAAAATAACTGCAGTAGGGACCCGCAACAACAAGACTGTCTCTCATGTCTGCAAGACCCACTACAAAACATTATACCTACAAATTCCTCAAAAGGAATGTCCCAACTTTTCTGCTCTTTACTGCAACAGGAATGTGTCCCCAACATTAGTAGATGTGACCTTTCATCTACGCAATCAACTTCTAAAACATTGAAAATCATGCCAAGTAAAATGTTGAATGTTAACAATGCCCTAACTGAAGAACAACATAATTCCCTGAACATTGTGCTATAGGCACACGCATTAGCCTTTGCATGGAACTACCATGACATGAAGGGAATTGATCCAGAACTGAGCTTGCATAGGATTTACATAAATTATGGTTTCAAGCCAATTAGACAGTCTCAAAGGAGAATGAACCTTGCCTTACAATAAATAATTAAAACTGAGCTACAAAAATTACTTGATGCAGGCTTCATTTACCCTATTTCTGGTAGTCAATGTGTGTCACCTTTAGTTATTGTCCCTAAGAAAAGAGGCAAATGGATTGTATGTGTGGACTATAGGGAGCTAAACACAACCACTAGAAAGGATCACTTTCCACTACCTTTCATTGATCAAGTACTTGATTCCCTAGCAAGTAAGAAGTACTTCTCCTTCTTAGATGGATTTAGTAGCTATAACTAGATAAAGATAGCTCTAGAGGACCAGGGTAAAACCACATTTACATGCCCTTGGGGTACATATGCTTATTTTGTTCTTCTCTTTGGATTATGTAATGCTCCAACCACTTTCTAGAGGGCAGTGCTAAGTATCTTCTCAGATTATGCTCATGATTCCATGGAGATCTACATGGATGACTTCACCACCTATGGAGAAACATATGAAAAGGCACTCAACAATCTAGAGAAAATTCTAAAAAGATGTCAAAAACACAATCTATCATTGAGTCATGAAAAATGTTTTATGATGATGACTCAAGGGATTGTTCTAGGACACTTTATATCAAGTGAAGGAATTCAAGTGGATCCCCATAAAATTGAGATCATCTCTATGCTTCTTATGCCACAAAAACAAAAAGATGTAAGGAGCTTTCTGGGCCATGCATGCTACTATAGGAGATTCATTAAGGACTTCAGTAAAATTGCAACACCTTTGTTTACTTTGATCACAAAAGACATAGAGTTTGATTGGACCACCGAATGTCAGCACTCTTTTGAGACACTTAAGACAACTTTGACAAAAGCACCTATCTTGAGAGGACCAAATCGAACATTAACTTTCCACATACACACTGATGCTTTTGATTTTGCTATAGGAGTTGTATTGGGACAAAAGGAAGGTAATAAGGAGTATGTTATCTATTACATCAACAAGAACTTACAAGGAGTAGAACTTAACTACACTATCACAGAGAAAGAGATGTTGGCATTTGTCTGTCATTAACAAGTTTAGGCATTACATCACTGGTTATCTAGTCTTTATCCACATAGATCATATTGCAATAAGGTACTTAATGAACAAACCTGTGGCTAGAGGTAGACTAGTCAGATGGTTGTTCTTACTACAGGAGTTTGATATAACAATAGTGGATAAGCCTGAGAAAGCTAATGTGGTGGCAGATTTTCTATCTAAATTGCCCACACAACTAGAAGGTGTTGTAGATGACTCTTTTCTAGATGATCATTTGTTTTCTCTCAATGTACACACCATGGTTTGTTGATATTGCAAATGACTTAGTGGTAGGACAGATACCATCACATTTCTTGTAATGTCCCTTTTTTGGCGCATAGTTCTTTTGTTCATTTTTCATTTGTTCCTAGTCTTCAAGGGGCTATTCACCTTGTTTGAGGAGACTCCAACGTTCTTGGAGTGGCCACAGATTAGTTTTATAGAGAAGTTGGTAACGGCATTGAGCTTAGATGGTGTTCAGGATTGCAGTGGTGCTTTTCAAAGTTTTGTCAGCTTTCCAGATTGCTCTCCAAACTTCTTGGAGGAGCTGTCTATTTTTAGAAAGTCATCCGGAAGGTATAATTCATCTTCCCAAACATCATGGAGTATGTTGGTATTGTTAATTTTGCAGTTTGTTGATATTTGAGATTTTCTGTAAAATCAGTTGTTTTAATGAGCTAAACAATCCATTATTGCACTTAAGTTAAAAAGGTTGGGAAATGTTTATTTAACACTTAAGTGTTATAGATTGTTGGAAAGGGGATGAAACACTTTAAATCATAGATGCATCATTTTGGGACCTTGTGAATCAAATATTTCCTTTATTTTGATAAAAGGGGTCTTTGGAGCTAAAATGAGCTTTTAATTAAAAATGTGACTTTAAGTTGTGCACACATAATGAGTTATTTTTATATTTTTTTGAGGAGAAATATGAAGGGATAAAGGAAATAATATTTTATTTCCCTCAAAAAGTTATAAAAGGAAGAGATGGGCTCATTGTTGGAGGGGGCTATTGATTTGTAATGTTATGCTGCCGGATTGAACCTACGTGTTCATCCTTTTCTCTTGAGGATGAAAAACCCTCTCGTAGAAATTCTTCTTGAGAACGAAAACCCTCTTGAAGGAGATTAGTTTTGGTGGTGAAATATCCGCCCTAGCTAATTTAGTTGGATTTTCATACATGAAATCACTATGAGCTTCATTAGAAGGTGTTATCTTCTGATTTTTCTTAGTTTTGGAAAGATTGTTCATTCTTATATGTTGTTGTGGTAAAGTTTGGATTGATGATTTTAATATTGTTTTGGTGTGTTTCAACTCATCCGTACCCCTTGAAGGAGCCGTACTGTTGTAGGGTACGATTGGATATAAAAAAATAATGGTTGATGATTTTAAATCAAACTCTTTTGGAATGTCTTTGTTGGTCCTAGACGCCTCTAATGAAAGTGATTTCATGATTTTTGAAGCTGATTTAAGAGAGTTCTGATTTGTTGTACCATGCCTGGTCGTACGACCCTGTACTGTAGCAAATAAATATTAAATGCAAAATTTATCACAGTCTGTTATGTCTTTGTGCTCAGAATGGATAGTTATGGGTTTGTTGATTAGTTTTAAGGCAGTTTGAAGGGTATCAAATGATTGTGTGTTTTATGCATTGATGGGATCCTCCATGGCAGCCGTACATCCTCATGACAGTGATATGTCCCGCAGCATAGTTTGATCAGCATGGGATTTTAGTGTCTAGCTTTGGAATCAATATTATTTTGTGTGTGCAAGCCAAAGATATGCAAGGTAAAATCTCAAAGTTCTCAATCTTTCTAATTGCCAAGATCAAACCCTAATATCTTATTTCTGATTTTCATTGCATTATGAAATTCATTGTAATATTTTTACTTATGCAAATTCACTAAGAAACCCCTGGATGGTTTACCGCTAGTGTGGGCAAAAGAATCTTTATCTTTCTTGTTTACTTTACCCACTGGATAAGTGGTGAATACCCACTAAATAAGTGGATGTCTTGTACTTTCCATTCTTGCATACATACCCACTGAAAGGTGGTGAATCCCCACAACATTATGGATGCCTGCATCAAGCAGATGAATGTTAATTGTTGCACAATATCATGTTTTGTAAACCAAAGCACATTATTCTCTCACCTCACCCTGATGGGATCTTGGTGATCAAAAGTGTGGAGGTATTTTAGTTGTGCTAACATTGGTTATCGCTGTTCAATTTTTGGAAAAAATTTGGGGGTTGTTTGTTACAGTGGTAGCAAAGCTGGTCATCCTGCTAGCCTGTTTGGGTGCCATTATCTTTTGCAGTGTTAGTGAAAGAAGACATAAATAAATTGATTCAGATTCAAAGGAGAGAGCAGAATGGGTGACATGGATCATCAGGATCCTAACACTATGGACATCCTGAATGTTGCAGTTAGAGAGAAGAAAGAAATGATTAGAGGACAACAAGAGTTGGTTCATTTGTTGTCTCAATTGGCGACAAATCAGGATACTAACGAAAAAAATCAGCAGGGTAAGGAAGAGAATTTTGAGACAAATTGGCAAGAATGGTTGTCTTTGAGTCCTGAATTTCATGTTGATATGTCTTTTGCTGAATATTGCTCCATAAAGAACTTGGCTAAACCTTAGAAAGACTGAGTCCACAATAAAGAATTGCTAGAGACCACTAAACAAAGTCAAGAAGAATGGATGATGAAAGTGACTTCAAGGAGGTTAGAGTTGAGATCACCCAAGGCGAAGATTACAACCTACTCCAAGTCATCACCTTCTAATCAACAGAAGAAGAATTCTCCTATTTCAAAGAAGGATGAGAATAGCAAGAATGAATTTAGGGGGAGCCTTTGTTTTCAATGCAAAGAAAATTGGAAGCCAAGTCACCAATGTAAGAACAATGGAGAAGAGACAAAAATGATGTTAGAATCAAAAAGAAAGGTTGGTGAAGCTGAAATTCCTATGGCAAGTGTAGAGGAAGTGTGTTGGAGTTTTATTGATGAAGTCAAAGAAGACCTAAAAACTGAAAGAATGGACTTTACAAGTCCTAAATTTGATGAGGAGATCAATGACTATGAGGACGCCAATTCTCTAGAAATAGAAGTAAGAATGATTGATGGGATGTTAGAAGGAAAAATATCAAGTGAACCTAAGATTGTTGCAGCTGAGTGTCTTGAAGAATTTGAGAAAAGTATAGTTGCAGCAGTTGAAGAGTTTGAAGCTGCTAAAACTTTTGGGACAACACCTAATGTGGAGCATCAACATCAATCTAGTGATGGCAATCCCAATTTTGAGTGGAAATTTCCCATGCAAGAACAACAGTTTGACTTCTCAGATGATTTAGAAGAAGAGCATGTTGAAGTGGAGCTAGATGATAGCTCTAAATCAGCTCTTAGTAATGACTCAATGCTTGAGTATGATGCTGCCATATCCTTTGATCAAAGTGACTTTGAAGAGGAGATAAAGTTTGAAGAGCTTGTGGTGCCTACAAAAAAGGAATTTTTCGAATCTATGCTTCTTGAAGAATCAAGACACCAGAATGAACAAAGTTCTAGTAAGTTATGTGAGTTGAAGAATCAACTCATGGTCTTTGATGAGAGGATGATACAAGTAGTTGTAAGTATGGATAGCTCACATGAGTTTGTTGAGGGCCTCATTTGGGAATCTCAAACTGAGGTGAGATAGAAAGGAATTGAGAACGGAGTCACTATTGCCAATTTGAAGATTATCAAAGATGCAATGGAGACCATGAAATCTAAGTATCTACAATTGATTAGAGATCGTGATCATGTCCTTGATGTTGCAGAAAAAAGAGAGAAGGGTTAATGAGCTCATCATTGAGCTTGAGGAAACAAAAGACATGTTGCATGAGTTCCAATTGGCATTCCAAGAAACTGAAGAACAACTTGTTGCTATTACAAACTTGAGGGAGTTGGAAAAAGAAGCATTGCCAGAAGAAATCATGCTAGTGATTGATGAGCTTGACAATGTTCACGAGGAGTATGATTTGGAGGTCATGCCAAGGAAGACAAAAGTTGCATATGTAGATTTGGATGGTTCTGAGCAAGAGGACAGTGATGACATGCATGTTTTTGATAATTCTCTTTTTGTCTTAGATGCAGAAGCAACTCATGATAATCCTCTTTTCATGTTGGATGATGAAATGACTACTGTTGAAGGTAATATACTTGGTGATAACATCAAGATATGGGATCCAGGAGTAGTTTCAAAGAATGTTTTGGAAAATGGAGATCATGATGTTGCTGGAATTTTCAAAACAACAAGTAAAGGAGGTTTCGAGCTTATTACTTATGAAGCTTTGAAGGAAGAAGGATCTAAACGTGACATATACATGTTTGACAATCCTTCTCTCGGATTGTGTGATGTCTTATATTGTATTAATCATTCTTTGGGGCTGATTTTGAAGACAACAAGTGCTCCTTGCACTTTAGTTTTTAATGCTTTTTGGAATGGGTTACAAGAGATCACCATAAGGGACACAAACTTCCTTGATGTGCATGATGTTTTGGGTAGCATTTGGAGTTATGGTGCCTACTTTTCTAGTTATGCTGGAGACTATTCTTGGTTGGGTATTCATGCTTGGGATCCTCAACAAGGATTGATGGAGCATAGTGGGAAAGGTTGGTATGATCTCGGGAGGTATAAGAATGAAAAATTCAGTATTGATAGTGTTGTTCTTTTCCTTACCAGCCAATTGTTGAATCCATTTGCTCTCTTTTTTATGGATTGGAGAGAGATTTTGAGTAAGGTTTGGAGTAATGAACAAATGGTTACTCTTGAGAATGTTTCTTGGAAAAGAATGGATCAAATTTTTAGTCATGAGTTTGTTGTTTGGGTGCAGACCAGCCACCTCACATTATGGATTGCCCTCATTTAGGAGAGTTGGCACACTATTCCTTGTCAAGGTAGTGGGAATTTTCAGTTGATGACTGCTTGGAGGTGTTTTCCAAGAATTTCTAAGTTATTTTGCCACAGCACAATGCTCTTCTATCACGCTTGTACTTGGATATTCCTTTGGAGCAACTATTGTTCCTTGGTTAGAGTGTTGAACTTGTCAAAATTAGATTTTTCATTGTTGATTACAGTCTTGAACAATAACAAGCATATGCCATTTCAGACCTTCCGAACCTTGGGAATTCTTTTTATGGAGTGTGAGATAAACTTTAATAGTTTACTCTTGGTGTTGGTTTGGGACAACGAACTTCCTCATGCCTTAGTTCATCTTTTAGAGACTCTTGGAGTAGGTACAATGAGAGATTTCACAAGGCTTCATGATTGTTTCAGAACAATTCAGGGGAGGTATGTTAGATCCGAGTGGTGTTATGATGATGAGTTGATTGAACTCTTGCAAAGGATTGTTTTCCTTTTAGTAAGAAGAGTTGAGGAGGTTACATTTGCAGTTATAACTCAACATGGCACAATGTTTTTGGTGGTTCACAAACCTCCTAGATTGATTTGGGATCCTGGAGTTGCATCATTCAGGATGAATCTAATGGTTGTGTTTGGGAAATTGCTTGAGGACAAGCAATTTCGAGGAGGGTGGACTGTAATGCCCCTTTTTTGGCGCATAGTTCTTTTGTGCATTTTCCGTCCGTTCCTAGTCTGCAAGGGGCTATTGGCCTTGTTTGAGGAGACTCCAACGTTCTTGGAGTGGCCACATATCAGTTTTACAGAGCAGTTGGTTATGGCATTGAACTCAGATGGTGTTCAGGATCGCAGTGGTGCTTTCCAAAGTTCTGTCATATTTCTGGATTGCTCTCCAAACTTCTTGGAGGAGCCATCTATTTTTAGAAAGTCACCTGGAAGGCATCATTCATATTCCCAAACATCATGGAGTATGTTGGTATGCTTAATTTTGCAGTTTGTTGATATTTGAGATTTTCCATAAAATTAGTTGTTTTAATGAGCTAAACAATTCATTATTACACTTAAGTTAAAAAGGTTGGGAAATGTTCATTTAACACTTAAGTGTTATAGCTCATTGGAAAGGGGATGAAAAGCTTTAAATCATGGATGCATCATTTTGGAACCTTGTGAATCAAATATTTCCTTTATTTTGATAAAAGGGGTCTTTGGAGCTAAAAGGAGCTTTTAATTAAAAAGGTGACTTTAAGTTGTGCACACAATGAGTTATTTTTATATTTTTTTGAGGAGAAATATGAAGGGATAAAGGAAATAATATTTTATTTCCCTCAAAAAGTTATAAAAGGAAGAGATGGGCTCATTGTTGGAGGAGGCTATTGATTTGTAATGTTATGCTACCGGATTGAACCTGCGTGTTCATCCTTTTCTCTTGAGGATGAAAAACCCTCTTGTAGAAATTCTTCTTGAGGATGAAAACCCTCTTGAAGGAGATTGGTTTCGGTGGTGAAATATCCACCCTAGCTGATTTAGTTGGATTTTCATACAGGAAATCACTATGAGCTTCATTAGAAGGTGTTATCTTCTTATTTTTCTCAGTTTTGGAAAGATTGTTCATTCTTATATGTTGTTGTGGTAAAGTTTAGATTGATATTGAAGTTTTTGGTGAGAAAGGATTGCAATTTTAATATTGTTTTGGCGTGTTTCAACTCATCCGTACCCCCTTAAGGAGCCGTACTGCTGTAGGGTATGATTGGATATAAAAAAAAATGGTTGATGATTTTAAAGAAAACTCTTTTGGAATGTCTTTGTTGGCCCTAGATGCCTCTAATGAAAGCGATTTCAAGATTTTTGAAGCTGATTTAAGAGAGTTCTGATCTGCCATACCATGCCTGATCGTACGGCCCTGTAGTGCAGCAAATAAATATTAAATGAAGAATTTATCATAGTTTGTTATGTCTTTGTGCTTAGAATGGATAGTTATGGGTTTGTTGATAAGTTTTAATGCAGTTTGAAGGGTATCAAATGACTGTGTGTTTTATGCATTGATGGGATCCTCCATGGCAGCTGTACATCCTCATGACAACGATATGTCCTGCAACACAGTTTGATCAGCATGGGATTTTAGTGTCTAGCATTGGAATCAATATTATTTTGTGTGTGCAAGCCAAAGATATGCAAGGTAAAATCTCAAAGTTCTCAATCTTTCTAATTGCCAAGATCAAACCCTAATATCTTATTTCTGATTTTCATTGCATTATGAAATTCATTGTAATATTTTTACTTATGTAAATTCACTAAGGAACCCCTGGATGGTTTATCGCCAGTGTGGGCAAAAGAATCTTTATCTTTCTTGTTTACTTTACCCGCTAGATAAGTGGTAAATACCCACTGAATAAGTGGATGGCTTGTACTTTCCATTCTTGCATACATACCCACTGAAAGGTGGTGAATCCCCACAATATTGTGGATGCCTGTATCAAGCAGATGAATGTTAATTGTTGAACACTATCATGTTTTGTAAACCAAAGTACATTATGCCCTCACCTTGCCCTGATGGGATCTTGGTGATCAGAAGTGTGGAGGTATTTTAGTTGTGCTAACATTGGTTATCAATGTTCAATTTTTGGAAAAAATTGGGGGTTGTTTGTTACATTTCTCTTGTAGAGAAAAAAGACAGTTAGTGCATAAAAGCTTTCCATACTCTTGGGTTGCTGGTTATCTATTCTACACCGGTCCAGATAATATTATGAGGAGATATATAAGAGAAGATGAGATCTTTGACATCCTGAAAGCTTGCCATTATGAGCCCTGTGGGGGTCACTTTGCAACCAAAATGACATCATTTAAGATTTTAACAATAGGTTACTATTAGCCAACTCTCCATAAGGATTTAATAAAGTATACAAGGAGCTGTGACAAATGTCAGAGAATGGGCAGACCAACAAGGACAGGTAAGATGCCTTTGCAGCCATAGCTGGCACTAGCACCATTTGACAAATGGGGGCTAGACTTCATTGGCCCAATTTCACCAGCATCCAATAACAAGGAATATATTTTGTTTTGCACAGATTATCTGACAAAATGGGTTGAAGTCAAAGTATTACAGTTCGCAAGAGATGGGAATGTAGCTAAATTCTTGTATCAAGACATCTTTACTAGGTATGGAGTCCCCAGAGAAATTGTAACTGATTAAGGTCCCTAGTTCACTTCTCAACTCATTTCTAAATTGGTTAAAAAATATGAAATCAGACATAAAAAGTCAACACCTTATCACCCCCAAGCCAATGGCCAGGTGGAGGTTACAAATAGGGAGATTGAAAATATTCTGACCAAAATAGTGTACATTCACAGGAAAGACTGGGCAACCAGATTACTAGAAGCAATGTGGGCATATAGAACAACATGGAAAACAACTACAGGTTTCACACCTTATGAAATCGTGTATGGAAAAATAATAGTTCTTCCAATAGAATTTGAATATAGGACACTTAGAACAATAGTGGAACTTGACATGGACTTGTCAGCAATATAGAAAGAGAGGCTACATATTCTCAATGGGCTAGATGAAATTAAAATGGAGGTTGTGCATCACATAGAGATAATTCAAAAACATAGGACCAAATGGCATGATTAGTTTATAAAGACTAAAGAATTCAATTTGGGTGACTGGGCTTTATTATATGATTCCAAATACAAAGATTATAAGGGAAAGCTACAATCTAGATGGTTAGGACCCTATGAAATACAATAGGTATTCCCAATGGAGCAGTCAAATTATAGACCATTGATGCAGTCAAATTCTCACTGCTAGTTAATGGCCAAAGATTGAAGATATACACAAAGACAACAAAACGAGATGATTTTCTTCTTTCTCTAAAGCATTGCTATGGTCCAAGCGTTGATTTTGATACTGACATGTTACCACCAGATAATAACTCAGCAGCTGACACTATCAGTTCTTAAAGTGACTCAATAGATGAGCTACACACTCACCTCCTGAAAGCACTCAGGTGTAATTCCTTATCCTTTTCCACGTGCACACACAACACAGGTGCCACAATCTTTTTGAAGACCGCTTCACTATGCAGTAGGAACCTGTCACAAGAAAAATGAAAGCTGCCATAGTTCACTTTGGGACCTGTTGATGAAGGTACCTGCAGCAACTATCTATCAGAGAATTCAAAATTTGCACCAAGTTAATTGTATTCCATTAGCATTTATTCCACTTTTTCAATGTATGTAGCCACAAGTCATCATATCATTAAATGCAAGCTTGCTCAACTCGTTCACACATGCCAACCTGTCATTCACTCCATATCCCATAGTAATTATCCAATGTCCATTCTAACCTTCCATAATTAACATATCTTTCCAATACATTCAATATGTACTCGCACTTAATTCAACATGATTATCATTTTAATCTTATTTCCATATTCCTTGATCATCCCCTTCGTCTTGTACAATGCATTGAAGTGAGGTCACTTCCAGGTTTTAGTTGAGGGGGAGATAGTATATATTCAAAAAATATTGTTTGCCACCAAATGCAAAATGCAGACAGACCATACAAACCCTTTTTGATCTTCCTACATCTGTAATCTTTTTATTGTCAACTTCCTAAATTTTGTCAATTCAAGCTAGTTCAAGCTTAGTAGTAGAAGTTGCAAGTGAACAAAGTGCATGCAAGTATAACAAATATAGAGAGTTGAGTAGAGGGTTGTTAAATTTGAACTTTGAGCTGAATTGGTAGCATGAGAGGTGATACTATTAGAAGGGAACCATTAGTACATCAGCCAATATTGGAGGGCAGGTTAGTCTTGCCAATTTTCATAAGAGCAGGATGGCTAGATTACTTCTTGAAGCTCACAGAGCATAATGAAGACATGAGAAGGCAATTTGTAGCAACATTACAACATGATGAAGCCACTGTCAAGGGTTTGAGAGTGGACGCTTTAGAGGCTGCAATTACAAAAGTGTCTGGTCTACCCAAGAATGGTATTATTTTATTATTTAAAATAAATATTTATTTGTGGTGCATCATGGGTGATGTGTTTAGCCACATTAGATATTTATTTGGTTCCACTTGTAATTGTTGTATGTAACATTGAGTTAGTTATTTTGTGTGTGTGGGACACATAGAGTAATTATATATTTGTAATTATTTAATTATTGGGAACACTTAGTACCAATAATTAAGTGTGGGAATCAATGGTTTTGTAGACTCATGGTTTTGGGGAAGATGGTTTTACCATACCACATAGTGTATTTGTGTGAGCTTATCTTTATAAAAGAAAACACATGGGTAGTTGTAGAGGTTGGTTGGTTGGGTGTTTGTTGGCTTGTTGGGCTATTGGCTGGGTTTAGCTTGTTTGAGCATCTCTTACAGGTTGCATGTATGAGAGTTTGAAGCATGACATTTGATGTGTGGTTACATGCTTGTTCACATGGAGTGCAGGTAGATAGCTTGATGCTTTAGGGTATTCATTATGTATTGTAATCTTTATTACTGAATAATACACGAGAGATGGATGCTTTTGGAGGTTGGGTTTTTTCCTCAATGAGGGTTTTCCCAGGGCATATTTTGTGTCACCTTTGATGGTATGATTGTTTATTCTTTTGCATATGGATTTTTGGTTATTGTTGCACATTAATCTCTCATTGGGTTATGAGGAATTAGTCTATATGGTTGCATATTTCCAACATTTGGTATCAGAGCTTTGTTGCTTGGTTGTGGGAGGAAATCTTTGTTTGATAAGCCTAGCTATGAGTGGAATTTTTGTGTATAGTGGAATCCATAACTTTTCAAGAAAAAATGAAGGCATTTTTAGGGTTAGAAGGCTGTTTGTAGACTTGGGTTTTTGTAGATCTAGAGTTTCATGGAGATTTGGCATGTGGGTTTTCATTTTGGGCTCTTTGTATGATGTTTTCAGGGGGTGAGATTTTGCAGGAGGCCTCATGGGAAAAAACATACTTCACAGTTGAGTCCAGAAGATGTAAAAAGCTATGCATCCATATAAAATTTGACATATTTTGGAGTCAAATTTTTTTTTGCCATTTTGATATCCTAGGGGAATTTGATGAAGAATATTCCATACGAAAACCTATGGATCCATATAAAATTTGACATATTTTGGAGTCAGAAAAATTTTCACCATTTTGATGCCCTAGGGGAATCTACTGGAGAATAATTTGTATAACGTAGGGAATATTCCCTATGCGTCGTACTTGCACAGGTACACTTGTCACATAAAATATTAATAAAAAAATTCCTTATTTTTTTGCAAATGTTCTTTATATTTTAAAAAATGCATATTTTAAAGCCTGCAGAATATATTTTTTTTAAAATAAAATAAAATTATGAGGGGGGTTCCTAGACCCTCATACCCTCTATGTCAGCAGGCGCTAATAGTACCGACAGGGTACTGTCGGCACCACTGGCGCTACTGGGGCTGACAGCCCTGTTGGCCACTACCAATGCTCCCAACCAGCCACCGGCAGGGGTGTCATGGCCGACAGGCCTTGGTCCCCCGGTCACGGGTCTTATGGTCCGGTGGGGCCAGGGTCTGCCCCCAATGAGGGGTTTAAAACCCTAAAATAACAAAACATTTAAAAATTTAAACCATTTTAAACTATTCTTCAATTCTGCCACCACCTTCGCCACCATAGTGTCACTAGGGCATGGTCAGTGTGCCACTGCCACTGGTGGACCGCCCCTGAGCCACCGCCTGGCCACCAGAAGGCCACCGGGGCTTGGCCTATAAGCATAATTGGACAAATCTTTTCCAGGGGGCATAACTTTCATCCAGGATGTTGAAATATCAACTTTTTATAGTCGATAGAAATCTCTTTTTGTGTACTATGCCATGGTGTTAGAATTTTTTCCAGATTTTGTCATTTTGATAGTGTTTTTCTAGTTGGAATCCAGATGTGCGGTTTGAGCTTTGACATGACATAACTTGAGCATACGGAGTCAAATTTTGAACTTCTTATAGGTGTTGGAAAGGTATTTCTGAGTATTACATAGTGGACTAGGCTTGGAGATGATAATATGAGGTTTGTTCAGTTTATATTAGTTTGACCTATTTTTTGTCCCTTTGACTTATGGTGTGTTTGTGAGTTGATGGCAAATCAAATATGAGATGATTTGGTGTTTGAGTCATTTTATATTTACAAGTTTATCTCTAATTTTCTTCATTTGACATGGTTACCAGTATATTGTTGAGTTTGCATGATGCATTGTGAGATCTATAGGTTGTGTAGTGTTGTAGGTTGTCTATGCTTACATATTGCATATATGACTTGGATGTGGGTTGTCTATGCCCATAGTTATTTTAGTGTTGATGCATATTCTGATTTATGGCTTGGTTTAGTCACATGTTTCATTGGTTTGCTTATCATTATGCGATATAGAGAGAGATGGTATTACCTGATACAGTAATGATATGGGACCTATGTTTGTTGACTATATGGTACAGTTGTCTGAGACTTGATGGGAGTTTGGTGTAGGTATATTGGGTGGTGATCATGGTGTCATGGATGTTCCTTGCTTAGTTAGGATATTCACATGACATGATTGTTTTACATGTGTAGTTTTGGTGGTGTTGGATTGATGTTTGGTTTACAGGTTTTGTTCATCTTCTTAGTTTGGAGATTATGGTTTACTCGACCTTTTGGGAGTTGCTATCGTTACAGTGGGATTCTTTGATTGTGTTGGTGCCATGGATGATCTTCATTTAGGAGATGGTTATCACGATGTCATGGATAGCTTGGTTATACTTTTTAGTGGGAGCTTTTAACAGTGATGGTTTGATGTTTATCATGTTGCCATGTATACCTCAGTATCACACATCAACGGGAGCTTTGGTAGGATATGGTTATCTTCATGTGATTTGGAGATGTTGACATCTTGGTACCATGGAGGACTCTTGGAGTCTTTGGTTGAGGTTTTGGTTATGGTTTGTCAGGTTTGACAGGCAATCCTTGCTTACAGGATGGTTGTTATTGTGTCTTGGTTTACTCTTGATACTGGTTTTGAGTTTTGACATGATATAGGATCTCTTGAGATAGGATTTGTGCATTAGTGCATGTGATTTTCCTTTGAGGAGATAATTAGATCATGATGTCATGATTAGGTTCTTGATTCTGCAGTTGGAGCTTTGACTATGATCTTGTTGGTTCTCTTGGTATTGAGTACATTGGTTATGTGCTTGGGAGCTTCATGATGGTATGGTTTTGCATTTGGAGTTTAGCATGGATTGATCATGGAGGTGCTCATGGGTACTTGGAGACTTAGGTGAGGCTTGAGTTCTCATGGGATTAGAGACATGTGTTGATATGGTTACTCTTTGATGAGGATTTCAGTAGCAAGACTGAGGAGCCTACACCTTGGTTGGATGTGAGTTCAACATGGACATGTTGAGGAGATTGTTCTTGGAGAAAGTCTTCGAGGCTTGGTGCATCCTGGAGGAGCCACTCATCCTCACTCTTGGTCCACTCGGTGATGAATGATTTGATAGGTATACCCACCTGTTATTCAAATGCTTTCTTTTCTTTGTATCTTATCTTCTCATGCTTGAGTCTTGAGCAATGAATTATGGTTGTGAGGACTTGTTTGAGGAGTAGATGCATGGTTATGATTAGTTATCTCCTTATGTTTAATCCTGAGTTGTTGTGAGATCATTGTGTGTAATGGAGATGGTTAGTGGCTTTGGGATTATTCCTACTTTGGGATGGTTATGAGTTTGATCTACCTTTGGTTTGAGAGGCTTGCATCTTGATTTGTTGGATGTTGAGGAGGCTTCTTGTTTTGGGGTTGTAAAGGAGTTCATACTTTTCATAGCTATAGCACATTAGTGTGGATAGAAGGACATGGTTATGATTTGCAAGTTCTCTCTTGATTGGTCTTATTCTTCCTAGTTGTTTGTGTTCACATGACATTGGAGTTGAGATTTGTATGGAGCTTTTGAGTCTCTTTGACCTCTTTCTCTTATGATGTGGAGGATTTGGGAGAGATATGGACTTGAGGTGAGAGTTATGTTGCAACTATTTAGTTTGCAGATTTTGCATATCTATATGTATGTTCTTTGACACTATGTGATAGAGGATTTAGCCACATCTTCTATGTGGGTGCTATTAGTGGATCTTTGGATGCCTTGATCTATTTTCATATTTGACATTTACTCATACAGTGGGATTCCCAGGATGTATATGATTCCTTTGTTGGATGTTCTCATGACATTGGAGTTGAGATTTGTATGGAGCTTTTGAGTCTCTTTGACTTCTTTCTCATATGATGTGGAGGATTTGGGAGAGATATGGACTTGAGGTGAGAGTTATGTTGCAGCTATTTAGTTAGCAAATTTTGCATATGTATATGTATGTTCTTTGACACTATGTGATAGAGGATTTAGCCACATCTTCTATGTGAGTGCTATTAGTGGATCTTTGGATGCCTTGATCTATTTTCAGATTTTCCATTTACTCATGCAGTGGGAGTCCCAGGATGTATATGATTCCTTTGTTGGATGTTCTCATTATGTTGTGGTATGGAGGGTCTTGAGGTTTTTTATCACATACTTTGTGTTGTTACCTTGGAGGACTTCTTTATGCATGATTGAGTATATACAAGGACTTGTTATCATTGTGATTTGAGTTGGATATGTTGATGGCATAAGGTCTACTTGTTATCATTTGTATACCTTGGTTTGGAGGTATGGTTAGTTGATGCATTAGCAACTAGCTGTGGTTGCTATTTCAACTATGGTGATTGATTCTTGTCAGCTACATGAGTCTATTTGTTACCATTGGATTCAGTGTTTGTGTTTGGATATCAGTTAATGCATGTTTTTGCTTCTACATGATAGTTTAGTGTGGCATATCTTTGGAGGATCTTATCCTTGATGGTTTGGCATGATGGAGGATAAGGGGATCCTTGTTTGAGATGGTGGACACCTTGATTATTGTTATAGGTACCTTGGAGCACATGGAGCACATGGATGTTTATATGGTACATGTTGGGCATATGGATGGTTTTCTTGATGTTTTGAGTTTACTTGTTGATCCCTTATGCAATGTATACAACAAGTTGGAGAATGTTGGAATGGGTGTGTTGTACACCTTGCATAACATTGGTATTATTTTATTATGTAAAATAAATATTTATTTTTGGTGCATCATGGGTGAGTGTTTAGCCACATTAGATATTTATTTGGTGCCACTTGTAATTGTTGTATGTAACATTGGGTTAATTATTTTATGTGTGTGGGACACAGAGTAATTAATTATTTGTAATTATTTAATTATTGGGAAAACTTAGTACCAATAATTAAGTGTGGGAGTCAATGGTTTTGTAGACTCATGGTTTTGGGCAAGCTGGTTTTATCATACCACATATTGTATTTGTGTGATCTTATCTTTATAAAAGCAAACACACGGGTAGTTGTAGAGGTTATTTGGTTGGTTGTTTGTTGGCTTGTTGGGCTGTTGGTTGGGTTTAGCTTGTTTGAGCATCTCTTACAGGTTGCATTTGTGAGGGTTTGAAGCATGGCATTGATGTGTGGTTACATGCTCATTCACATAGAGTGCAAGTAGATAGCTTGATGCTTTAGGGTATTCATTATGTATTGTAATCTTTATTGCTGAATAATACATGAGAGATGGATGCTTTTGGAGGTTGGACTTTTCCCTCAATGGGGGTTTTCCCAAGGTATATCTTGTATCACCTTTGATGGTATGATTGTCTATTCTTTTGCATACGGATTTTTGGTTATTGTTGCACATTAATCTCTCATTAGGTTATGAGGAATTAGTCTATATGGTTTCATATTTCCAACATGGGCATGAGTGCCCTTATGTTCATATGAGGTTTTTTTGTGGAATAAATTGGTGATGTTTCATTGATATGAGTATGTGATGGAAGGAAAAGTTGACAAAATCCTATGGAGGATGGTTATACATGGTTTATGGAAGAGTTATATTTCATCTATTTCATTTCCTCTAATTAGATAAAGTCCCCTCTTTTCCCCTATCTTGAATCTTGTCATAGATTCTATGTGTAAATCCCTTGGGAAGTGTTGGGTATTGTGTAATTATCTTCTTGTGTGAAAAAAAAGAAGTATGTTTTTTCTTTGTGTGTACTAACCAAGTTTTCTTGAGGGCCTCCTAGCTCAGGGGTGGGCTTGTGAGCAAGCCCAATAGTTGGGAGGTGAGCAACCTCCATTGGCCTTGGTTGAGAAAGATTATATTACAAGTTTTGTTGAAGGCAAAGGAAGATATCCTCTTTTTCTTGTCAATGAAGTGGATTTTGTGTACTCATCCATGTATGAGTCACTTATGTTGTAAACTCTTCATTTGGAGAGGAGAACCAAACCAAGCTTGTTTATTCTGTTGCGAAAGTGGATAGTGGTTTTTGAGCCAATGAATTTCATTGGTGAAGGAAGTAAGATTGTAATATTCTTGGAATTAATTTCTCTATTTGTTGTAAAGGATAGAATATAAAAAAACTCCTTAGTGGAATTGTCCTTGTGAATATAAAAAAAATTATTCTTACGTTCGCTTATTAAATGAACATAGTCATCTTGTTGAGGCATTGCAAAGAGAGAGATATGTACATTCAATGCTTTACTTTCCTTTAAAATGGTTGTCTTAAGATATTAGTTAATAAAATAAAAGAGTGCATTTTTCATTGAAAAGAAACCTTGAATCTAGTTAGTCTCAAAAACATATTTTGCTTCACCATTGCCTAGGACATGCATCATGTTCGTTAGTTTAGGAAAGGCATAAAAATATTTTGTATATACTGTGATGAAGGTGAGGCTCTCCCACTGCTGCAACAACGTTGTAGGAGGGGGCCTAGGGTGTCACCTCTTCTTTTGTTTTATTTATAAAAAAAACACTATGTATGTTGCATAAAGATCTTCATTGACCCTTTCCATGGCGCCCTACGAATTGGCTCAAAATAAAACTACATTTATATTATTCTTTATATATTGTATCCTTTGTTCTACATTCTGGAACAAAATAAGAAGCAAAAAAACATGTCCATGTTGTCAGGGTTTCGAATAGGGGAAAAGACCCAATAGGTGGGATAGTTCCAATGGTTGAGATAGTATATGTGCATTTAAGGCCCAATATTTTTTAAGTTTAGTACTAGTATATGTACATTTAAGGCCCAATATTTTTAAAGTTTAGTACTAGTAGTTGTGCCTTTAAGGTTATTAGTGTTATTATAAGTACTAATAATTGAATGAAATGTGCCCTTTAAATTTAAAAAGCAACCGTGATGCCACATCAGCCCACCAACAAAACATGCCTTAATGCACACCCTTTTTTTGGGGGAACTATTTGACACCTCAACAAAAAGCATGCTGATGTGGCATCATATTTGATGATGTGCCCCTAAAACCTTAGTTATAAGTAGGGGCGTTGCCAAATAAGCTATTGTAAAATTTTTGGAGTGATTCGAAATTGCCACATATGGTTTTGAGAGGTGTGAAGTTAGGGTGCACCACTACTGGGTCCTCTCCCCTATGAAATTAAAAAAACAAAAAAACAAAAATTTATAAAATAAATAGAAAATATTAAATAAATGATTGAGTGAAAGATAAATAAGCAAAATGTGAGTGATGAGGAATGTTAGGGTTTTAATGAGTGAAATATAGAAATAAATAAGGGCATATTAAATAAAGAGAACAACAAATTCTAAGGAAAAGAGGAATTACCTTGAGAAATCATATGGGAATGATTTCCTCTCCCTTCTTCACTCCTCTTCCACTTGCAAGAATTGAGAATTTTTTTTAATGAATGAGGAGGGTGTTTTCTTAAACTTGAGCATTAGGGTTTTAGAGTTGCCCTAATGGATGAGCACCTTTAGATTTGTTTACAGTTAATTAAGTCTTGTTAAGTAATTTCATCTTATTAGACCTAATGGATGAGCACCTTTAGATGGTAAATAATTATACACAGTTAAATCCAGAAACACAAGATTGAACAATATTATGGACTGTGGAAATCTGATGTCTTTAACTAATGGTAATGTGTCATTTTGATTTAACTTTAGTGAGAAGATTAATTTGAGGTTGTTGTTTGAACTGATGATTAAATTTCATTGGTTTTAATATCGCATCCTTGTCATGAAGGTTGATTTAAATATAATAGTAGAATTTAATAGTCTAGGAATTTAATTTCGTAAATTAAATTTGAATGAAATCAAATTTTTAGGAATATATTTGATTATTGTTTTTATCGCAATTTTTTTTATTAATTAAATATTGTTTTTAAATTAGAGTCTTGAAACCTTTTCAGATAGTTAAATTTTATTTTTCTTTCCATTATGGTTTTTAAATTCAAAAATGTTTAGTGAATTAAAATGTTGTTTTAATTATAGTCAATTATATTTAAATATCGTTTTTGCATGGTTAATTAATTACTTGTTTTATCTCATATTCTAGTTAGTAGTTTAACATGTTAGGGGTTAATAATCTAGTTATAGGTGCTTAGGTCTCATGCTTTAGAGCTGAGACCGTTTCTGCTTTCACCTAAGAACGTAGAAAGTGATGTAGTCATGACAAGAGAATCCAATGAAGGATTGTCACATCATGCAACCCAATCAACTTCTCTTACATACATTGTGATAACAACAATATCCGTGCCTCTAAATTCTTATAATCATGTGCTCAAAACTTCAAAGATTGTAACAAATTGTATGTGTCAACATATCCTTGTGAAATTTCAGCCTTAAGATTGTTGTTTATCAAGATTATTCCATTGCTCTTAGATGCAAATTAACTTTGATAAATTCCAATCCTCAAGGATTGTTGTTTGTCCCTTTGATTTCTTTAGTTGCAGCAAAATAAATGTAGATTAATCTTTTAAACTTGCAGCCCTTAAGTGAATATAATTTGTGAATGTTGTAGCACCAATTTCAGCTATGAAGTAACACTATATCTTGAGAATTTCATAAAACAAAAACAAAAACAAATACTTACAACCCAAATTTTTTTATGTAGCCAATCAAGGTGGCAACACACATACATAACCTCCACAAATCCAATTATGAAATATCTCTATCGAACTTCCCAACTATCCACCTCCACAAACTTACAAATTCAAATTTTTTTCACCTAACAAGTCACCATGGACATTCACTTTCTTTGTCTCATCAAAATATATGTATTTCCCTTGGAGAATTCTCTTCAACATCACCTATGGATGTCCTTTTGATTACCTGCAAAAATCAGAAATAAACTTGGGCTCTTCTTTTGTTTTTCAATGCCTCTTTGAAGCCAAACTTCCATCTATTTATAATATCTCATTTTCCAAGTTTCATCTTCCTCATTTGGGCTCCAATGACTCTTGGTATTCCTCTTCTTGCTTGGTGGCATCCAACATGGAAAAATGCAACTCTTGGGATTCCTTTGTTTCTTTCCTTCATGACTTGGATGCTTGAAAACTCTTCATTGTCTAATTTTTGTCTTCCAGCATGTAGGTGATTAGGATTTTGTCCACATGCAACTTGCCTTGTCTTTTCCTTGGAGTGTTGGAGAATTAAAATATTTATTTTATTTCCCCAAAGTTTATATATGATGTTGATTAGAAATCTGCAAGACAAACAAAAGGGTAAAATAAATAAAACATTTTTTGATTGATGCAAGATCGCTTGTGAGCCCGGATGCTCCTGTATCAGAAAGGGTTTAATTCGTGGAGGTTCTCCTTTGAAGTGTTAGGCAAAGTGACATTGTACCCTATTTCAGTTACCTTCATATTCACAAGGTGTGCAAAGTGAGTACCACATCACTCAATCATCTTGGATCCTCCTCCGCCACGTTATGCAACGTGCTCTTCATAGCATTGCGTGTGCAACGTTGTTGAGTGTGCATGTTTACACTCGCATGTAGTGTTTGTTATATCTATATAATCAAAAAAATTTGTTGTGATGATTTTCATGTCCATGTGTAAATGTGGGCATGACAAGGTCTCATTTTGCCACTTGTGTTAGCCTTTTATCCTAATTCAAGTGCTAATTGGGTTATTCTTTGTGATTTTGTTGCATTCCATACTTCTACAACATTTCAAATTATTTCCTATGTTTTAATGACTTTTATTATTTTTGGACTTTGGTGGGCACTACCATAGTTGCAAGGATGTCTCTACAGTCACCAATTCACCCCCCAAAAATTTTAAAAAAGAAATAACTGATAAAAAGCCACAAGATTAAAATCTTACTTAACTTACCAATGGCTCTCGATGTGACTTCAATTTGTGACTTACTAAGATGGTTTTCCATTGGTTCATTGTGGTGACACCAAGCGTAACCCCAATTAAATTAAGTGATTTGAAATCCTTTTCTTCTCATTCATTCACAGGCTCATATTAAGTTTTCTCTCCATTTTCTCATTCATCCCTAAATTTTGTTGGCTATTCTCTTTTATATTTGCAACATGTCTTTCTCAATATTATCTTTCTCTACTATAACAATCTTTTTCCACATGTTCCTTGCACATCCCCGCAAATAATTGAAAGTTTCTATTTGTTGCAGGTTTATTATTGTTTATGTTGTGAGATTTTTGGAGTTTTGATTTTATGTGGACTTCATTGTTATTCTTCCTCTCTTGAGGTAAAATTTATTTTATGCTATTTTTTTCCCCCTTATTTCAAACCTTTAATATAGTGGCAAAATTTCATGATATTTTCATGTTGGAGCTAACTATTGCAAGATTTTAATCAATAATTTCTTGTAATTGTTGCTTCCTTCCTTCCTTAAGAAGGCACCAATCTTCCTTTCTATTTTATTGCCAACATTATTAATATTAGCATTTCTGTTCTCAATTTTGGAAAGTTTGTATTGTTGTTTCTTCTTCTCTCAAGAAACACCAATACCCTCTTGATTTCCATTATTGCTTCTGTCTTCTTCTCAATTTACTCTCTCTCTCTCTCTCTCTCTCTCTCTCTCCAAACTAATTTATTTTGGGTTTATCATAATCTTCATTTTACATTGGCACAAAACTTCGAATGTAAATCTCATTTGTTTCCTCCATACACTTAACATAGTGAGAGATCATATTAGATTATATTACTATTTCAATATACACTACTCTCTTTGATTGCTCGTGGAGGATGAAAGACCAAAATAGGGGCTTGACCATTTTGGCAAGCCCCTAAGTAGTCTCAAAAATTTTCCCTCCCATCTAACTCATCAATTTGGGTACAAAGCTCCAACAAGTGTCCTTTGGTTTGCATTTTCCATCTCTCCCTTTGTTTCTTTTAATAATTAATTATAAAATAGTCAATCTACTACACATTCACATATTGTTCCCTCTCTATTTCCTTGTAGGTTTTTAACTCACTATTTTATCATTTTTTTCATTGTATAGAAGACCGATATGCAAAAAGACAGACCACATTGCAATCATGATAGTGTGCCTACAAAATAGCAGTCCCTACTCCCGTCAACAATTTCCAACTTAGCATCTAGCCTATTCAACCACAAAAACTAGGTTCCATCTTTTTCTTTCCATAAAATGCCCCAAAGAAAATAGAATCTTCTTTTAACATTCAATTGATTTGGCATAATTTCTTTTTCAATTTTTCCAAGTTTCAAAATCTAAGACAGTCTATAGCTTAATCTAGTAGAAGAATCTAGTTTAAGTAGGATATAAAGCATTTTATTGGATTAAAAAACCACTTTAATAACATTTGTTTATTTTGTTTGTAAGCAATTGTTATCTCTTTTCTAATACAATGTTAGAAATAGTATAAAAAGCGGTTATTAGAGTGAAAGAAAAATTTTGACAACATCTTTCCCTTTAAGCACATTTCAATAACTTCATGTCAAATACCCCTTGCACATTCATGTGTAAATTCTAGTTTTTGGTAACTTATCTATGCTCAAATAAAGATGGCTATTTAGTGGTCCATTTATTATCTGCCCTAGATTTATAATTTTCCAGTGATAGCATTAAAACTATGATTACTAAGGTAAACACAAGTTACACAATGACAAAATTTTATATCTTACACAATGTACGCGAAATTGGGCCTACAACAAAAAATTTAACCCACTTCAAGCATCAATATATGTTACTATAGCTTATAATAGTGTTATATAGGCAAATGTGTCACCACTTCACTCCTTTTGTGTTTAGTTACAACAAACATCAATCAACATGGCTAAAAAAGCATGGTTTCTAATCAAATATACATGACTATAGTTACATTTTATATATATTCTAAGATACATTTTACATATATTTTTCAATTGCATAGCTAAAAAAATAGTGATATGTCACTAGATGTAGTCTTATCAAAAATTTCATTATACATAGAACAAAATGCACCAATGTAAATCACAAAAGTAGTCACTTTTAAAAGACCCAGGGCTTGAAACAACAACATTATGTCTATGCAAAGGCCTCTGTTTGATTGCAATGCATTAAATATTAAGATAAATATAGACCCATTTTTTTTTAAAGCTTCTCCTTGACACAACATTTTCTAACTAGTACTTTGTGTCCTCGTGTTTACAAAATCTCCTTCCTTGCTCAAACCTTTTTGAATTCGAGTTTTGATAGCATTTTCCTACACCAATTTTTAAACAAGATACAACCAAATAGATTATAAGCATATATCATAATTAATAAAATATTATATACTAATTATGCTTTACTTCTAACAAACCTTAGCTCTACACTACCTGTAAAGCTACAACATTTGTGGATAACAATGTACAAAGTTGTGTGAAAAACTTACAACTCTCAAATATTTGGAATTAAATGAACAAATGCATGATTCTAAGAGAAACAATAACAATATATCAACAAAAATGGAGGATTTTATAACAAAGCACACAAATGCAAAAAAAATTGGCCACTCTACATAATTAAGGGCTATGCAAAGGTAGACATTGAAACAAGAGTCACTTTGATGGACTTAGAATGCATGGGAAAAGCACAAAAGTAGTGTATAACATTGACACACAACAATATACAAACATGTGATACAATGATCACAACATATTATATGAAAGTTTAGGAAAAACACATGTAATGGTAATTGGTACACATGATTTTATACGATTTCATGGAACACCCTTGTAGGATGTAGTGGACATATATAGCTAAAATTAGAGTATAAGTATTTTTAGCTTGAAACCCTTCAATGCAAAAGGTTGTGATTCCATTGTAGTAGAAATAGGAATATGCCTTTCTTATACCTAGATCTCTACATCAATAATGATTTGGCACTTTGATTATAA
This sequence comes from Cunninghamia lanceolata, assembly GCA_027924645.1. NCBI lineage: Eukaryota > Viridiplantae > Streptophyta > Pinopsida > Cupressales > Cupressaceae > Cunninghamia > Cunninghamia lanceolata. The sequence continues at coordinate 8,661,072 of BSBN01000445.1, forward strand.
ATAGGCAAAGGCCATAAATGTTTTTCAAAGGATATATTGAATTTGATAAAAAAATGATATGCTTTAATAGATCTAAACTTCCAACCCCATAATCTTCCTCAAAATTAAGATACTCACCTTTCATATAATTTGTAAATAACAAAATATTTTATAATTTTCCATTTACAATTCTTTAGGATATAAAACATAATTTTCCATTTACAATTCTTGTGTGCTAAGGAAAATCCATAAACAAGTAGAACATGTTAGGGTTGTGATTAACATGAGCCATAAACATAGACATAAATAATCAAACTAAGATATAACAAGAGATGCATATAGAGAAACTTTGAGGAGTAGAGATGACAAGTGATAGTGCCAACATTAGTACATTGTATATACACACCCCTAATAAAGGGTTAAAAAAAATCAAGCATAGCTTGAGGTGGGAGTACTAAGGCTCTTTGATGAGAATCAATATTGATGGTGTCTTAAGGGGCAATCCTAAGGTTTCTAGAGCTCGAGGTATGTATCACAATTAGGACGTCAATCTCATTTTTTGTTTGTAGTAAGTATTGTAAAAAGCTTATAACAATGTAGTTGAGACTATCCATTTAAAAAGGTCACATGCCCTTGTAGCCTCATGCCAACTCCCCACACTTGTACTTGGTAGTTCATGCATGGGATAAGGATAAAGAATCATTATAAAGACATGGTTATTAAGTTTCAGCCATAATAAGTTTTTCCCTCATTTGGTTTGCAGTAAGCAAAAGCTCTTATATCACATGGAGCTCAAGTGGGATTATTTCCATTGCCCAATCATTGGAAAAGGGGTGGCTTTCTCATCTTGGTAACATTGCCAAAAAAATTTAAGCAAGGTTACTCCTTAGAGATCTTCTCCCATCCCAAATTAAATCCAAGTTAATTTTGTAGTCTTTTAATGTTTTGTTTTCTTGTTAAGTGTTTGTGGTTTTGTTGTTTTCATAAGGTCATGCTCTATTATTTTAGCCTTGCTCCCTTCTAGTCTCTCATGGTAGCCAAAACCTCTTATTGGTCCCTTAGGAGCTCCATAAAGGGGAATGCCAAATCTATTAATCCTTCTACCAAATGTCCTATAAAGCAAACTATCAGTACAATCAAAACAATTTGCTTTGGCCTTGAAAAATAACTTACTAGGATGATCAAGCACCATGATATTGTCCTTACATCAAGGAACAAAATGCTTAAGAATGTTACTACCCTAAAGACTAGTTTTCATTCCTGTTGCTCCCAACCCTTTGGAAAGATAGGTTACACATTCTATTTTTAAAAGTGGCATAGCCATAACTCAATTCAACTAAGCCAAAATCACTAGTTGTTGAGGGAAAATTGGTTAAATCTGAGGGGCTCTACTAGAGAAGAAATCAAGCCAATGGTCTACCCCTTCTCTGACACTATCACCCACCTCTCTTACCTAAGAATGCAATACAATGATGATAATAAATCAAATGAACAAACAATTATTGCATGCACAAAGTACACAATGAAAGACACAAAAATATGTCTTATAGAATTAATGCAATGACTATCACAAAATATATTATTAGAAGATTATTAGCTACTCATTAATAACAAGTGAAAACATATATGTACAAAGACTCTTTGTAACATGAATCTAATAGTGGTCAATGATCACAATCAACTAGTTCAATCCACAATTGCACGACTTCCTACTCAAATCCCATGTATGCATGAATTGCCCGCTCAATCCATATTTTGTCAAGACCTAATTCCCATACTAACTAGTGCTAGTATCCAATGCCAATGCCTTGTCCTTTGATTTGTTGCACCTAAATAGACTCAAGAAAAGTGCAACATCTTCACCTCGATACGGTTTCCAAGAGAAAACCTATTATCATGCTTAAGATTGTTCATCTTCCAAAACAACCAATTAAACTTCCAATGTATTGTTTAATTAAATGATTGACGATTGTTAGCATTTCAACACATTACCAAGTCAACGATTATTATGTTTTGCTAACACATCACCAATGATGCACGAGAAGAGAGATTACCTGAAACCGCTAAAGATGTGTGAGCTCAGGATCAAACTGCACTATAAATGGATACGTGCATAGACAATTATATGTAGGGATCAAAGAAATTATGCATGCAACTTCAAAAATTAATGCCCCCCAAAAAAATCATATTGAAAGTCTTAGAATAGAGGAGCCAATGTGTAGAACAAAAACCTACCCATAAAACACAACATAAAACAAAACAATGCACACCAAACATATTTTTGGGTGATGCTAGATTGTATGACTCCTAAGATGTTCCTATATCAGACACCCTAGGTAACATAAATTTGAGTTGCAATCTCACATTTAAGAAAATTTAAGAATGCACAGAAGATTGATTGGGCCACAAAAGTTAGCTCAATTTAGCTTTAGTAATCCATGAGTCTTCTTTTGGTCCCTTGCCCTTCCAACAAAAGAGGTATTCTTTATACTCATTTTTCCAAGTCTTCTTCCTAATGTACATATATCAAATTTGTGCAATTTCATCTCATTACTTTTTTGAAATGTGTACGTTACAATTCACCTCTTCTTGCTCTTACACACTACCTTTAGTATCATGGGTGTGATAGGAATATAGGTAAAAAAACATTGAATATCAATGAGATATCCATTCCTTCAAGCAACCCAGTTTCATACAAATTTTAGAAAACTTGATCTTGTGAGGGCCAGTCTTCTTGGGCTTTAGATTATTGTATGTTCCATGTGAGACTTTCCTTTCGTAGATGGACCATGACCAACTCTCCTTTAAAGTAAGTTGTTTCCCTCCAACATCCATCTATGTGTAACTTATACTTTGTGCTACTCTGTTCCAATTGACTTGTCTTACACATGAGCATCCCTCATATGTTGCATGAAGTCTTCTACTTTTGCACTAATGCACTTATCACCTTCGATTTTCGACAAGTCTATGATGCCCTTTGGAGAAGTTTCATATTTTAATGACAAAAAATTGCACTTGCAATCTCTACCTTATTTTTCTACACTCATTTTAGAGTCCATTGGGCCATAATACATTTTAGGCTCATTCACACATGTTTTTGGCTATCCCAATAATCATAGACTTTGCAAACAGTGAAAACCTTAGAAACCTATCCCAATCTAACACTTGAAATTTGGGAAATCTACCATGGTCACCTACACCCCACAACACAAGTGGTCTCCTTTGAAAATGGAGAAGTGTTCTTGCCCCCTTTTCCCCTAATCCTTACAACATTTTTTTGTTGATCACACATCTAAAAACTTAGTTGGATTTGATATATAGGAATCATTTCCCCCAAATTACTCATTATGTTATATTATGCATCATTATGAAAACTTAGTATCATCTCCTCTACTCCAACACTAAGGAAAAATTGTAGGTCATCCATCAAAGCAAGAGGGAAACAAGCTAAGGATTAAGATCTAAAGTCATGGAGTCCCTTTAAGCATCCAAGCTATGGCATCCTTGTAGTTTTCCTTCTCCCTTCCTATTTCCATAGCTTATTCCCCAATTCCTTTCACTTGTGAGCCATTGGAGACCCTATAGCTTTTCCCAAACCTACATACACCCTCCATTATAACCCTAGCCAAATATAAAACCTCTAACCTTCCTTGTATATCCCTTCTGTATCACTTTTCAGATCCTTTGTCCTCTATCACTCTTCACACACCACATGTTAGTTTCCCCCCAGGGTTTGATCTGGTTTATGTTGGAGTAGCCAAATTGATCTTGCAAGATGAAACACTTCCATAAATGAATATGCGTAATAAGAATGCCAAAACTATCATACAAGTGAATCAATATTTAAGTGACGCTTGTAAAGTACAATAGGATCCTTGTATATATAAGACAAGGAGGAGAAGAAAAGGTAGGACTGAAAGATTGACTACCCCTCCAATGCGGTGACACATGTGGGCACACTTGTAGTGCACTTATGAGGTGAGATTAAAAGGTAAAAGTATTTAAGTGAGCTTAAGCACTAGTGTGAATAGGACCAACTAGGTAGGAGATGAACTAGTTAGGTAAAACCACTTTTCACACCAACGCCCCCCTTAATTGATACTTTGGGAGAAAGCTAAACATTAGAAAATGGATTTCAACAAGAACGCCTGATAAGGTACCCATGTATAATAAAATCTTTCAAAAATGGAGAAAAGGAAAAAACTTGTGGGAAAAAACTCCTCTCCAAAAGAGATAACAAGAGAAAGACAAATAAACCTTCTCAAAAGATGTCCCTGAAAAGATGAGGAACATGAAGAACTCCTAAAGCACGTAGAAGTTGTAAACTCTATTGAAGAACAATGGTTTCTATTGGAATCAAAGAACCCTCTAATGAATGTAGATCAAGATAAAACAGGTACAAAACACTACACGAGTGACCCTAATGACACTACTAAACCATATATGCTCAAATGGTGGATCACACCAAATATTGCAACAAGGTAACAATCTAATAGTTGAAAGCACAAATGGTACTATGATTAGACAGACACAAAACATTGCACGAGTGACCCTAATGACATTACTATATGTACAAATGGTGCTCTACAAACATACTAGAGTCTCATGAATACTGATCAACTGAAATGAGAGACGTGTTTCTGTTAGTGTAAATAGTGGCTTTATCTAACTAGTTAGTTTCTAGTCTACATAGTCAAAGTCCTATTCACAATAAAGCTTAAGTTTACTTAGCTTTTTAGAAAGTTGTCTCACCTCATGGTGAAGACATGTGTACTCATACATATGAGACACCTCTTTCTTTTTGGCTTGCCACTTGCCCTCACACATGTCATGTGAGTTAGACAAGTGTTGCATATTTGTAGGGGTAGTCAGTAGTTGATTCCTACCTTCCTACCTCCTCCTCCTTGCCTATTTATACAATGATTCTCTTTGTATTTTACACACTCTCATTGTATATGATAGATATGCTTATTGTGCTCATATTTTCACTTGTGGAAAATTATATTATTTGTGCTTGCTGATCTTGGCTACTCCAATATGGTATCAGAGCCATGATCGCGAATCCATTCCCATTTTGAGCGATTTCCACACCCAGTCACATCAAGAATTCGTCCTGGAGCCAAATGAACGTCGTCATTGCATCCAGAAGGCTCGAGATAGTTAAGGTGACCCTTCAAATGACGATTTTCAGTAAATTGGATTTTTTGCAAATTTATTTTACCCCTTGCCCTAGAGGGTAATGTACGATTGTATGACCAAATCCGTACTTGTACGGATTTTTTTGTAAAAAATCAATTTTTTTTTGCAGAGGGTGCTTTGGTCCCTTGCAGATTTGTGGGTTTTTGATTTTGGGTTGAAATAATTTGTCTTGCAAGTTTTTTTCAAAGGAGGTTATAAGGCCATCTTGGCCCCTGTCTCACTTGCTCAGCCATGACCTCGACCTGGCCCTAATTGGGCATTCAGGATTTTGTTGTTCTAGGTTTCTAGTTGTTTGAGGCCCTATTTTGGATTTGAGCGTTCCCTCGTTTGCTTTGATTCGTTCTTAGGCCGTGTCTGATCTCCATGTCCATTAAGCAAATCCAGCCATTACATCTTCACATCGGCCCTTGCAGGCCCTAAGCCAGCTCCTCCACATTTGGGCGATCTCAACCTGTTCCTACATTTGGTGTTCAAGCTTTCAGGAGCTAAGGGGTTGTTATTATTGTTGTTACTATTATTGTTGATTGGTTTTTGAGTGACCAATCCCCCATTGACCAATCCTCTGGAAGTTCTATATGCATTTTGAAAAGCTTGAGGAGAAGGATATGTCGAGATTGTCAATCTCTAGGACATAGTGTGCCAATATTTGTGTTGTTTTGGATTGCTTTGTTTATGTTTTAATTTGGGAGTGTTGTAAGGGAGTTGGGATTTATCAAATATCAATCCTCTATGGGGTGATGCTATCCAAATTTCCCCAAGTCACTAATATTTAATGGTAAAAAAATCAACAATTTCCTACATGGTTGGTGTTCACGAATAGCCATTAAAATCAACAAGTTATGAGCAAAGAGTTTTAGATTAGTTTATGCTTTAAATCAATAAGTTGGAGTGTTCTAAGAGTGTACATGGTCTATAAAGTAGTAAACCATAGCATCTAATTAATTTCCAAATCAGTACAAAAACATGTTCTATGTGGTCTTGTTCAATATCTAGGTGAGCATAGTTTTTGTGTAGAGTCGGATCTTTTAGAGTCTTTATACTCATCTTAGGGACCTTATTGGACTATTATAAGTGATGTTGCATGGTCTTGTTGCAAGGAGAAATATAGATTTCATTGAGTCCCTATCCTTGAGTACATCAAATTTACTAAGCTTCGTGAATTTTCTCCAACTCACCATGAATGAAAGCTTGGTCACTCTTCAATCAATATGGCTAAGAAAATTCTAAATGACTAAGTTATGAATAAAACTCAATTCTAGGAGAACTTGATGATTCATAGACAATATAGGATTCACTATCCCAATACTTCGTCACTAAACCAATCTTCCAACTAGCATGGTTAAAAGGCGCTATTGTGCAAGAATTTATTGCTTTCAATTGGGTGCACCAAGATAAGGACTTGATAGTGGTTTACATTTCTTGACAAAAAAATTATCTAGAAGAGTCTGGCATCTCTAGTTTACTACAAGAATTGCATAATCCTTAGCTTAACTATACTAGGAAATGCAGGATTGCATTGCTCTTCAACCTTTTCACGACTGTTAAACCACTCCCTATAGCAGGGATCCTCTTTTAAAATCAAGGTATCTGTTGACCTTGAACTATCCAATCAACCTTATTGCTACAATCATTCTGCAAACATGGGATAAGAGCTATTCCTAGAACAACTTCACAAAGTCTAAGGTTTGATGGCTCCTCTCCATAGTTTCTCCTTAAATTTAGTATTGAACAATCACTCATGATCCAAATCTGAAGTCCACTTACTAGGAGGGCAATAATGGAAGCATAGACCAACTAACACTTCCAAGTCCAAATACACATGCAATGTATTCAACATCACATTTGAAATGCACATGGTTCAATAGGGATCCACGATAATTTAGACTCTAACAATGGTGGATTCTCATAACTCTGATTACATGAAATTGGTCTAGTGCTTTAGCATTTAAAAGACATGTCTATAACTTTAGCCAAATACACAAAGGGGTTCCTCCTTAATACATTGGTAATCTAGGGCAACTATGTTACAAGGAGACCATCTCCATGTTGCTTGATCTTCTTATTATAAGGAGGCTATGATTAAGGCAGACAAAGATGGTAGTAGCTATAGTCAAGGTAAACAAAGATGGTAGCCAAATCGAGGACCACAATCTTGGAAAAAGATTATTCCAAAGTAAAGCTATTGATGGAGGAGAGGAAGGCCAAATGGATATCACATGGCTACACCATTATCATGGATTTGTGGCTAGAAATTAAACACCTCCCACTCATCAACATCATAGTTACATTTCATTAGGGTGATTGATTGCTTTGGAAAACACTAATACAACATATATGCACAAAACAACAAGCAACTTAATTAAATTCACCTACAAGCACATCTACTAGACCCTCTATTGTGTGCATGCTATGAACAATGCACTCAAAGACATTGGAAAAATAGAGTGTGTCAAAAAGGTTGTGGTGGCTACAAGGGAGGTGTAGATATTCGTTTGCAACCACCACATGTCGTTCACATTGTTTCAATCCTTTGGAAGGAAGGAATTCTTCAAACTAGTTGAGTCCTAATTTACTACATACTTTATTCTACCACATAGGATGCTCTAAGTTGCAAGAGTTATTGCAACTTATGATTATGATGCATGAATTGAATAGATGGAAGGAGTCCAAGACATAGCTAAGGAAGAGGGTGATGGAGATTGTGGTTAGTAATGTTGTTTGGTCACATGTGAGATTCATCACATCTTGTGTATCCCCTATTTTAAATTTCATCATATTTGGGGATTTTGATGGTCTTAGCTGTGGGGAGATCTATGAGCACATTAATAGATTGCTTGGCTAGATGAAGGTCACCATTTGTGATGGACATCACACCCTATAGTTCTACCATGAGTTTATTTATCCCATCCTCCAAAAAAGGTGGAAGAAGTTGAACACTCCTCTACACATGGATGCACATGCATTGAATCCAAAGAGGTATGTGGAGATACCTAGCAAAATTGTTCCTATTGATGACCACAAGAAGAGGAATGGCCTCATGAAGCCCCTTCAGAAAATGTATAGTTTGGTATAAGTTTCATTGGTCAAAGCTAAGTGGATAGATTTACTAAACTCAATGTCTACAATAGTTCAACAAGGATTGACAAGCACACTTTGGCATAAGACAAGATGGTGGGGACTATATAGACCTCTAGGATTGTTGCACACACTTTCCATTCATCTTCCCCTATGTTGTCAATTCTTGTTCGGATCCTAGATTGGGTTCACACATTCGATTTGTGGATCTGGAAAAAATATGGGGTAGGGTTCATTTTGGGTTTCTCCATACAAAAAACATGTAAAAATCATATAAATATTGCACACACTTGCCATTCATCTTCCCCTATGTTGTCAATTCTTGTTCAGATCCTAGATTGGGTTCACACATTCAATTCGTGGATTTGGAAAAAAAATATGGGGTAGGGTTCATTTTGGGTTTCTCCATACAAAAAACATGTAAAAATCACACACACACACACAACCTAAAAGCAGGAATAGAATACCACATAGCATTATATAATCGATAAAACCACCATAAATTCAAATGTCATTTAAAACATAAATGATAAATATTTTATAATATTCATTGCTCAAACTTCAAGTTCAATATTAAAATAATAATATCAAGTTCAACAATCAATTTTTATCATCATATGGGTTTTCTAAATAATCAACATTATCATCATCATTCACATTAGATGATGAAGAAACATGTGAAGAACCACAAGAAGTGCCACTACCACTCACACTAAAAGTGTGCTCACTATCTATCACCTCAAATGCAACATATTGGGAAGTGGAAGCATCCAATTCAATATGCTCTAACTCCATATACCACAACCTTGTGTCCCCTTCCTTGCAAGCATGTTGTTTGTGTGAAAGGAGACACAAGTTGGAATGCACATACACTAAGTTCTCTACCCTTTTTGAGTGGAATCGGTTGCACTTTACTGAGTGGATGGAGTATGTGTTCTGATTCCTCTCAAATGCAGATGAACTAGCAACCTATTAAAATTTAACACAAAGTAGAGCTATAGAGTTATACATTATGAAAATTAAAAATTATAAAAATTATAAATGAAACTTCAAAGATAAAAAACAAAAATTTATTAAACTTGTGATAAAATTTTGATCACAAGAGGTTGTAGGTTTTGGAATTGTTAGCCATGGAAGCATCCTTCTTGAACTTATCATGAAGAGCCTCATTACTTTGACCATTGGAGTACAAAATCAATGAACTCACTTGTGACTACATCCTCCAAATCAAGATTAGGGAAGAGTCTATGAAATGTTGACTTGTACCATTCAATGAATTCATAATCTCTGTATGGGGAAATCCTTGTTGGCACAAAAAGAATCTGAGAACTATAGTAGTTTGGACAAAATGCCAAGGCAAGAAGATGTAGCAGGCTGGGTCATTGTGTTCCATCTCTCTTCAACAATTTTGTGCACTTGTTTGAAGAAAATTTCTTCAAGATCTTTCTGTCTTATTTATGATGGTCTTCATCTTCTCAATCATTGAGTCAATGCCATCATATATCTCTCCTAAGCAAGGCTTGTCCATGTTAGCATCACAAATCATACTCAAAATGGGCTCGATGAAACTAAGGAGATATTCCACATGATCCCACCAAGATTCATCTAGAATCATCAACTTAATATTGTTGCCCTCTCAGTGTTGCCTTACCTCCATATGGACCAAGTTTGGCTAATGACCATGCTATAAAGTGTCTTTTGAACCTTCACAAGTCATCTCAAGACGATTGTGTTAGAGGCGAAATGGGTCTCAACAATCTCTCAAAAATAAAAGGTAAAACAAAAACAAACTTTAAAGAATAATACATAATCAAATTAAGACTTACGTTTTAAAAAATAAATTTAAAGTAACTAAAGTGAAACTAAAACTTAAAATTTTATATTACTTCACGTACCTTCAATAGCTTCAGTTTTGAAAATGATCTAAATATGCCTTGCAACATGTGGTGGTTGGTAATGAACATTCGAATCTCTTCATCTTTGCATACAACTTTTTGATCCAATCAATTTTGTTGCCAAGCTTTTGTAGCATAAGATTGGGGGAATGGATAGCACAAGGTGCTCAAAAGATGTGTGAATAACATTCCTCAACCAAAAAACCAAAAGCTCTATAATTCTTTTTGTTGTCCGTTATGACTTGAAACTTCTTCAATGGTTGTGATGGGGATGTTATCAATAAATTGGCCATCCTTCAACTCCCTCTCACAATCCATGACTTTCAAAAACATTGCCTCTTTAGGGGGCACTATAATGACATTGATCGAAGGTTGATTTTTAGCATCTTTCCATCCATCAGAAATAATGGACACTCATGTCTCAGCGCACGAATCCCTTATGGGCTTCAATGAATCTTCTAAAAGATTGACCTCCTTTTCCAATAAGGGACCACACACCTTCTCATGACTTGGACCCTTATACCCTTTTGAAGCCTCACTAATTTTTCTACCATTTCTTGTCAATATGGTGATCAAACAACGTTGAAAGCCAACCCATTTGCATAAACACATTTTTCTATCTATTGATTGGCAATGTCTTGAGACTCATTTTGAAATGTCATTTCCAAAGTTCCCTTTGGTCTATTATTTGTAAGGGGATGTTCTTTAGGGGTGGTAAAAAATGGGTGGCTCTCTACCACAACACTAGGATTAGATGGGGGCATAGAGGGCTTTATTCCTTGAGATCTTCTCTTTGATAAAGGATGATTTTCTCTATGACATGCTGCTTCATCTACTTGCTCCTGGTCATTAATATATGCTATCACTTGCTCTAATGGCACAAGTACACTACGATTTGCAGGGAAAGCTTTGATGCCTTATCCAAGAATGCCACACAAATGGGCTTTCACCCGATTATATGAACTTGAATACTTGACATCACACCTCATGAAAATCCAAATATACCCCCCACCACCTGGAACTAGTTGTATCATATCAACATACTTTTAAAAATGATAACTTGGGTTTGTTTTAAATTTTAGGTCAGTTTGTGGAGCTAGAACTAGCTGCCATTGTAATTCCAATGACAACAAATTTTATAAACAACACATTAAAAACAAACAAAAAACAATATATATAAAACCTAGGTCTTTTAATATTTTAAGCATACTGATACATTCATGGAAAAATGAAAGGAAAACAAGAAGTTGAAAGCAAAACAAGAGAGTTTTTACTCTTTGGCTCCAACTTTTGTTGGCCTTCATTCCAAGGATGAAAACCCTTGTGAATGCGGTGTGCTGGACGAAACCCTAGCTCATCTTGTGGAGGACTCATCACGGAGTTCTACTTGTGTGTCATTGGAGACATTTGGAGGTTTAGAGAATCACTGCATAATCAAATTTGAAGATCAGATTTTGAGCAGCATTATTGTAGCATTTTGTGAGCATATTGCATTAGGGATTTGCCCTAATTGGAGCGCCACTTTGGAGCAAACTTGTGCGCCCATTTTTGGAGGGCGATTTTGCATGTTTTGGAGCAGCAAACCCTAAGCGCTTGCCAAGGAGGAATTTGCCCATCTAGGGTTTGATGTTTGAAGACTTATTTGCATATTTTTGTTATGTACAATCATAGTTTTAGGTCTGATTTATAGAGCAAAAATCTGGGAATATGTTTGGCATGTTTGAGCCCATAAATTCATTGTAAAATCAGTCCAGAATATTTAGATTTGTAACAGCATAATTTTCCTATAGAAAATCAGATTTGTGTGTTGCATTTGGATGCCCTATATTGTATTTTTCATGGTGGATTTCATGTTTGATATGAATATCAATTGGTAGTATCATTTGGCATGTTTATTTGTCATGTTTGGACACTTGTATGTTCGCTGTGATAATTTGTTTGAAATCAGAAATAAGAATTAGGGTTTGAGCAGAAATAAAAATCATAATTTTAGGGCAGATCCCATTGGGGATATTATAGTGGTATCAGAGCTTTGATCTTGCCAGCCTGAGGGTCTTTTTACATGTATGAATCTCGAAGGTAGAAGATATATTTTGCAGTTTGTCTTTGAAGGAAGATTGTACCAGATTTGTAGAGACGTGTATCCCAATACCATTTTGGCATTGAAGGAATTTTGTAGGTTGTATATCAGATCGAAGAAGATATTTTCAGTGCCATATTTTGTGGAGATTGCCAAAGATTTTGCCCTAGGGTGAGTGCCACCACTTTGGGAAGACGATTTATAGTTTTGGGCCTTGAAGGCCATAACCTAGCCTCCACCAAGGGAAAAATATATTCAGGTTTGAAGAGTAGATTGAAAGCAACATCTTTTGAGTGGTTGGGTGGAAGATACTTGCTAGGGTTTACATTAGAGTGAGCGCCAACTTCAAGAAGGACGACTTCATGTTGGAGGAGAAGAATTTAAGACTTTGAAGGTCAACCTTATCTATTATTTGGAAATCATATTCCAAGGAGCAGATCTAAGTTTGTGTATATATATGGCTGGTATTTTCTCATTGCTGGCCACAGAAACTGGATTTGCATATTATATATGTGTGTAGAGTTGCCCTATGCTTGAGTAAGGATCAAGTGCCAAATCATGTCACCATTTAGGGTTGGACATAATACATCATTCCTCACCAATTTTGGTATGTATGAACAATTGTTTACCAGTATAATAGTTTGATTTGTAACAACAGGGGTTTGGGCTATGTGTGGGCATGCTTGAGCCCATAAATTTGATGTAATTCCCCTTCCAAATAATCTGATTTATAGCAGCAGTCATTCATTTTCAAAAATCAGAAATTATATGTCATTTGAATGGTCATAGGTTGTATTGCGACATAATTCATGACAAGGGTTTGACAAGTTATAAATCAGAATGGCAATGGTTTAGATGGGCAGATTTGACTCTCTTAAAGAAGATGAATACAAGTTGCTTGAATATATTAGAGAAAGTCAAAATGAGATGATAAGAACTCTCCAAAAGTTCTTACCAAAGAAAGAAGATAAGGAGGTAATAATGAAAAAAGAAGCCACATAAATCATTGATGAATACCAAGGTTTATAAGATGATTGCAAGAATGAAATGTCCTTTGATGCTGTAATGTCCCCTTTTTGAGCCATTGTTGCAAAAGCGACTTAGATATTTGGAAAGTCAGTTAAGTATTGCAAACGTGACTTAGATATTTGGAAAGTTGCTAAAATGACTTAAACATGGAGATTTGGAAGTCACTTTATAAAAGGAGAAAATAAATTATAATATAATGACAAAATAAAACAATATTTTAATAGCAAAGTTGGACGTCCCGCTTGGAGATGGGAAAAATAAAATAAAACAAAATTTTAACATGGCGGTGGACATGAAATGGAAATAAAATATGGCAAAATTGGCCGCTCCACTTGAGGGTTATAAAAGAAGGCATTTGGAAGGTTATTTCATCATTGTGTATTTTGTCATTTGATATTGGATATTTTTCTTTTGAGCTGCAACATTGGTTCAGCCATTTTCAGAGGATGAAAACCCTTGGAGAATTCGTGGATTGGACGAAAACCCAATTCCACTCTGAGGAGGTGAATCCATACGGGGTTTACCATTGAGTTTATGATGCAGGGAAAGGACTCAACTTGATTCAACTTGACACATTCTCAATCATTGACCCAATGCAATTGATGCAAACATGCAATTTGTTCATCCTAGACAACTAGGTCCTGAACCCTAATGGCATTCAAATGAAGGCAACTAACATGGGGCATGATAACATTAATTTATGTACTCCTACATTGAAATTGATGACTATCAATCATTCATGACACAAACCCTTGTTGTCACAATCTCTCTCAACACAAACCACAAATCACTTGACACATTTCTCACAATGACCCATTACAAGCAATGTTTGTTGCATCCTAGTACAATTTGGTACGTTGCTCCTGAAACTTAATGACACTCAACAAAGGGAAAAACAAGGAACATGGAAAACTTGATTGTTTAGACCTATTACAACACATATCATTGATCCATCACACATTCATGATCAAACCTTGCATTAAGCCCTCATGGAACTAGGGTTTTATGACTGTTTTCTTGCAAAAGAACACATACACGTTAGCATAACTTTCACATATAGTTGTTTGGTGCAATTTCCTTTAATGGGTATCTGGACAATGGCTTTAAGAAGCATTTCACCAAGTTTCATAATTTTTCCACGGTTAAAATAAAAGTTATGAATTTATTACACTCATTGGAAACCCTAGTTCTGAAATAGGGCAACTAGTAGTAAATTTTCCATAACTTGAGCAAAACTCAATGAAATCATGCAAAACCAATTGCATTTGAACCTTAATACATTCCATTATCATTCCATGCCATCACAAACCTAAAAATATTCTGTACAAGGCCGTACCAATATGTTCTTTGCTGTCTTTTCAGTAAAAATCTACAACTATCAACACTAAAACGACCATAACTTCTTCAAAACACAATGAAATTCACTCAAACCAAAAGCATTTGAAAGATAAAAACATTATTCAAATTTTCCAATCAATTGCAGGTCCATACTGTTCTGTACCAGTCCGTACAATACAGTTTTCAGTCTGTTTTCACAGAAAAATGCAAGTAAAAGTGTGTAAAAATGAAGTGTTTCTCATTCAAAACTCTCCTTCTGCCTTGGTTAGCGTGTATTCATGTCTTTTACATTGAATTAACATCATTGATAACTTCCCAACTGACTATTAACTCCCTCTAACCAATATTGTAAAGTTGATGCACTTTTTTGTTAACAATAATGACACTTTTTGCAACTTTGACAACATTTGACCCAAACATAAAAAATGATCCCAAATGACTCCAAAGGATCCAAGGCGGTCAAAAAATGACCTTATTGATCCAAACCAACTAAATCAAACCAAAAGTAAACATCTACCATATGCACCCAAAGGATGCTCCTGCATCAGTTTATTGAAGGTTTTTGGCATGGGTTTGGAGCTTCAATCGACATATTATTTGCAGGTTTATATCAGCTAGGCTTTGAAGACCAAATTGATGCAAATTTGTCCAAATATAAATTTGGATTGAGGCGATGTGGAGAGATATTGGCACTAGGGTTTGAAATGGCATTATCATTCATGCTAGGGTTTAATATTGGTGCTAGAGTTTGATTTATGTATGTGGTATTATGCATATCATGGGCATTTCATGGTGAATTATCATGTATTTTCCATTGCCTAGGGTTAACTTCTTGTTGGAGGTTCTAGCGCTCATATTGGAGAGGTTGTGGGTATTTTTCCATCATCAATTTGTAATTAGAGTTCAACTCAGATTTTAGCAGGTAAAATAGATTGGCAGATCGAGGGTTTAGAGGCAAATTTATCATCTTTTTTACTGTTATCCTATTTTGCCCCTTTTGGCCAAATAGTCTAAGAGATCCATGAGATCCTAGTGTTTCCCCTTCTGGGGATGCAAGGAAAAACATCAAAAAATGGTTAAGTCCTAGAGAATTTAGAGTTTTCCTTGTGTTTTTCTACATTGTCAGGATGTCAGAGTTTGGGCTTCACCTCTTCCACGTTGTTAGACCCATATCTCCGAACTTCGCCCCTTTCCCCTTTGCAAAATGCTCTAAGTGTTATATCATCGAAGTGCGGAATTCTCTCCTTTTGCCCTCTCTTCTTTGGAAGACGGAAGGGTTAGAGCCTGAGTTTCAACTCTTCCTTTTGCAAAACAGGTAAGTGTTGGAGGCTCTATGTATGTCGGAGGTCGGAGTTCAGTCTTCTCGCCTTTTGTCTTCTTCATAAATGCCGAAGGTGGAAGGCCCAACGGTCGACTCCCGATGGACTACGTGGCGTGTTCTGGTTCGTTTGCACCATTTCGTGGAGGTTATTTTATTAAGGCAAAAAGTGATCGCGGAACCGCGGAAAGCTGCCAGGTGGTAGTGACATCATTCAGGAGGAAAGGTTCGGTACCCGAGTTCCGTTCCTTTTCATTACAAATTCTTCTTAGTGTTCGGGGATTGGATTTCAGTCTTTTCGCCTTCTCCCTCCCTTTGGAAGCTGGAAGGCTGAAGGCCCGAACTCCGTCGGACCTTCATAAAATGCAGACAAGTCTTCAGAATGTAGAGCGCGGAGTTCCTTTCTTCTTCCTTCCCTCTTGGAAGGTAGAACGTCGATGGTCCGATCTCCGCTATGGTTAAATGTTCTAAGTGTAAATGTCGGAGCTCGGAGATATGGTCTTGTTCCTTCTTTCTTCTGCAAGCGATAAGACGGAGGACTGGAGGCCCGATCTCCGAAACTTTGAAGGCTTCTTTCTTCATGGAGAAAACATGATTTGACTGGTCTGCGACCCTCCTAGTCGCCATTAATGCTTTGTAGGGGCTTGTTTTTGTGCAACAAATGGTATTCCCGCCTCCCCATGCCAATGTGACTCCATTTGATCAATCGTTGTACCTTTGGGCATGGGCAAGCATTCCTTTCACAACAGATTTTGTGGATATGTGCTAGGGCACACTTCAAAGGATGCCAGTTTGAGTTAATGCAGCATGGTCAACGTCCCTTCTTGTTGACTTCTCCCCTTCCATGCCATTGCTACTACAGTAAGGATGAAATGTTATATATGCATGTTTGAAAGATGTAAAGGTTGGTTAGTTGTTCTTCTGGGTTGTTACACTTGGCAATTGTTTGTTATTTCAGACCTTGTAATGCATCTATAGAACCGATTGGATTCAATACATTGTGCTCTTTTCTTATGCCTTTGTTGTCTCTAGTTGATTGTTTGCTAATGAATGTAGATGGTTATTCTATGTCTACTTTTTTGTAACAGATTGTTTTCCCTTTGTAATGGCTATTTAGCCTTCATGATCAATACAATCACTGATATTTTGCCTCTTATGTTTTTGTCCTGTGTTTACTTGAAACATGTAAGCTTATTCTATGGACAAAACGGTCCCTCCTATAGTTAAAGATTTCTAATTCAAATCTCTGCTAAAGTTGTAAGTCTGTGTGAGCTCTTTTCGGCATTTGAGGTCATTGTTGTGTTATGCCAGTCTCAGTTAACACATTATAAATCTGGTGCATCACATCCCTTTTAATTTATGTACTACCTTCCCCTTTTCCCCTGTGTGTGTAGCATTAGATTTGGTCCATTTCTCTGAGCCTTAAGCTCAGAAAGAGGAACCAACCTTCTCTAGAGGTTTGATCTCACTTGCAAGGTCCCACACCTTGAGATCAGTCCCATTGTCTCATTGGAATGCTTGGACAGCCTCCAAGCAGGGTGCAATTTCACGTGATAACAGTTCTAGCATGCTCGGTGGGACACTCCGCCCTGAGTAGGAGCTGAGCTGAGAATTCGGTGCTTTTCTCAGCTTATTCGAATGTTATGGAAGTATTCAAGCACCTGGCGACTTTGCTGGTCCAATACTCATATCAAACCAATATTACATGCCCGAAGTGCAGACAAGATCATCTTCTAGAGGTAATCCTCAATTTGTTGAACTTTCTTTTACCGAATCTAGAAGAAGAAGTAGGTTATCTAGGTCCCCTGTGAGGGCAAGTAGGAGTGCAGAACCATCTCCATCAAGAGCCCAATCCACTCCCCCTCTAGCTAGATTTCAAGTTAGGTTCCAGTATTCTAGAAGAACCTTGCACATACCTAGAATCAATTTAAACATCCAAAATATGGGAAGAAATCTTCCATTTGTTGCTTGTAATGGGGGTAGCCCACTGGACCTAGCCCAATATGACGATATACACACTTCATCTTTAAAGGCTATTCCATTCTTTATTAGATAAAGCTCCACCACCCCGGTTGAGCATATCCAAGATATAGTTAGTGTTTGTTCTGTCCACAATGTCACTGCTGACAACGTGGCCGTAAGACTCCTGGCCTCTTCTTTCAAGGGAAAAGCCTTGTAGTGGTATAGAGGCCTCCAAGACAATACCATCCACAACTGGGATGAACTGGGCACTAAATTGTGCCAGCATTTCAAAGATAAAATTGACCACTTATCACTAATGGAACAACTAGCTAGTATCAGAAGAGCTCCCCATGAATATATGGTGGACTTTAATTATAGATTCCAAAAAACATGGGACATAATTTCATTGTTGGTGAAGCCCTCCCTGAATACAACATTTATCTATTATTTGAGATCCCTAAATTCTAACATTGCTGTCATGATTCAATCCATGGGAGGAACTGTGCTGCTAGATGCATACGACATAGCTACAAGGGTGGAAAACTGCCTAATTCAAGCTAGAAAGATTTCTCCAAGGCCACCAATGCCCTTATTTCTTGAGGCTCATTTTATCTAGCCTGCTATGGCTCCAATTCCTACCACAGTTAGTCCTACTGCTCCTCTAATTACGTCCACAATGGAGAAAGAAGATGAAAAGGATGCTCTAATCAGAAAATTGAGCAATGAGTTGGTGTTGACAAGAAGACAACCTACACAACCTAGAAGACCATATGAGCCTTCTAACCCACCATATCAACCTTTCAATCAAACATATCAGCAAGGCAGGCCACCATAACAAGGTAATATGCAAAGGCAGGGTCAGCCTAGTTATGTCAGACCATTGAATGGTGTTAACCCTAATGAAACAAGCACCTCCGGGCTTCTTGTCCCAATTCAGAACAACTTGGCTCAGGGCAGTGACTGGTGTTATCCTTGCAATTAGCCACACGACTAGAATTTGTGCCAAAGTGGATAGTTCAGTCATGCTTTGACAGTGCAAGAACAACCAACAAATTCAGAACAAGTTAACATCAATCAAGGAATGGCTAGAGGCCAAGAACAAATGCAAAATAATGCTACCTTGATGAATTGGACCCTTGATGACTATTGTGGTGTTAATCAAGGTGTTGGTCCAATAGAATTCAATACAAGGGCGAAGAGAAGAGCTACTGAAGATACATTAGTGCCTGCAGTTGGTCATACACCAATACCTAATGTGTCTCCAACAGTTATAGCAAAGAGAAAATGCTTGAGATTCCTTCAAGGCAGGTGGATCAGACTATTGGTAGGGCAGATTCAATACCAGCAGTGCAACTCGAATCCAATCAACAGTCAAAAAGTGATCCAATTGTCACTAAAACATCACAAAAGGTTAGCCAAATACCCTTTACAATAGTGGATCAGATGAAGAAGAGAAATCTAAATGTTACTAAGTGGGATGCATTGTTAATCCCAACTCAAAGAGATTTACTTCAGGAAGCCCTAACAAGCTTCAGTCAGCCTGCTGTGGAGACAACAAAAGAGAAGACAACCAGCCCAGCAAACCTGTGCCAATCAAAAGAGGAGGCAAGCACAAGTAAAAATAGTAAGCCCCCCTTTTATGTTTCTCTAATCATTGGTGATAAATTGCTACATAATTGTATGATAGATTTTGGGGCAGGTACCTTTGTTATGCCAAAAAATATATCTGATAAGTTAGGCATAGAGTATAAGCCCATGAATAAGGGGGTAGTGCAATTAGATGGCAATGTTGTTAAGATAGTTATTAAAGATTTGAAACTCACTCTGCATGCATGCCCTGGCTGCTCTATTTCATAAGATATTTCAATCATCGACCTCTCAACATACTTTGGCATATGCTTATCTAGGGACTTCACTGCCAAGATAGGTGAGTATTTGTCTTCTGATTGGTCCCACATGTTGTTTAGAACTATATATGGCACCAAAGTAACTATTAGGGTTGAGGCTATTGCAAATGATCATATAGAACCCTAATCTCCTAACCCAACCAACATGAAATGCACAATCCATGAGTTGGAAGAGGATGACAACAATAGGCATTAGGCTGTAACACCAGTGGAGGAGATCTCTGATATATTACTTGATGAGTGGGCAAACAGTTTTTAGTTTGACACTCCTGATCATATAGAGGAAACAGAGTTGTGTACTTATTGTATCCATGAAGATGATGCCACCATCCCTAATCTTGAAAAGGCAACATCAGATTCAGAAGGGATATGGCAAGTGTTTTTTGATGGCTCCAGAAGCAAAAATGGAGCAAGTGCTGGGATTGTATTAATTTTACCCCAAAAAGAGAGCTATTTCTCTTCATTCAGATTGCAGTTTAGCTGTACTAACAATGTAGTTGAGTATGAAGCTTTGATTCAGGGCATACAACAAGCACAAAAAAGAGGAATAAATATTCTGCAAGTATTTGGTGACAGTGAGCTGGTTGTTCACCAAATTAGATCGCTTGGTGCTTCAAGGAATGACATGTTAATGTCATACAAACACAGGGTTTGGGACCTGATTGAAGACTTTGATGCCTTCAACATTCAGGCGGTGCCCAGACAAAGAAACAAGGATGCTGATAGACTGGCTACAATCAGTGCCCAGAATGTCAAAACAAAATTCATATCAACATGTGAAAATTATTGTCAGACCTGCTGTGCCTGACAATGTGATAAGCTGGCAAGTATTTGAAAGTGACCAGCAGATTGTGAATTTCTTGCAAGATGAGGCAGAGTATGCTGCTAAGAACCAATGATTATTGCAAGAGGCAATATGGTGACCAAGTGATCCAGCTAAAGACCAATAAGTTGCCTAGAGGATTGATCACATTAGAGAGCATATTTGGTGCTGATGATCAACCTAAGAAAGAGAAAATGAACATGATAGTCAAAAAAGACCATGAAGAGGTGGAGATTGCACAAGGCCGATTTCTGAAACATGGCAAGGTATGTGATCAAGCTGAGAGGCAAGGTTTTATTGAATTTTGTAATGAATTTGATGACTTAATAGCTTGGGATTATAGGGATTTGAAATTCTTTGATCTTGGTTTAATCCAACATACCACTGATCTAGACCCCAATGCAAAACTTGTCCACCAAAAACAAAGGTCTGTCAACCCCAAAATAGAGCCATTAATGAGAAGAGAGCTATCCAAGCTTATAGAGGCCAAAATCATTTATCCCATTAAGCATTCCTCTTGGGTAGCTAACCTAGTCCCAGGTAGGAAGAAGAATGGGGAAATCAGATTGTGTGTGGACTTTAGAGACTTGAATAGGGCCTCCCTTAAATACTACTATCCGTTTCCTTACATGGAACAGATCCTACAAACAATAGCAAGAGCTGAAAGGTTTGCACTCCTAGATGGCTACTCAGGCTACAATCAGATTCTTGTAAAAGAATCAGATTAGTATAAGACAACCTTTACCACCAAGTGGGGTACTTTGGCTTTTCAAAAAATACCATTTGGGTTGACTAATACTGGGGCAATGGATTGTTACTCTGCTGGATTGAACATGTGAGTTCTTCCAATTTCCTTCTTGAGGGCGAAAACCCTCTTGAAGATGATCAGTTTCGGTGGTGAAATAATCACCCTAGTTGGTGCATGGTGATTTCACTCAGGAATCACATAGAGCTGAAACAAATGTGTTGCTTTAAGGAGATTTTGGGTGTGAAGATTTAAATTATATCTCCTGTTGGTTTTCTTTGATAAGATTTCTATTATATGTTTATGGATTTATGTGAGATTGCTGCTATACAGTGCTGGGCCGTACATTTGCATATGGTGATTTGAGTTTGTAAGGAAATCATTGCATGATTGCTGAAGAGTCCTTGAATTTATGTTTGCCATTTTCTAATGTTTATTTCTGAGCAGATTGTAATAGTTGAGAAGATTGATGATTCTTCATGCTGGCCATACTTCATGGCCATTCCAGCACATGGTCTCAGTTAACATTTTGCAGTGATTAGTATATGCTTTTGTTTCAGATATGTTTGAAGACTCTTTGTATGCAAGGGCGTCTATTTCTATTATATTCCATTGAGTTTTTAATGCAGATATAGGTTGATGGCCAGCCGTACCATTCTAACCCTGCCGTACCATGTCAGATGGGCGTGTGAGGCTGGAGGCAGTTCGCTGTGATTTATGTGTTGAAATCACTTCAGTGATGACGCCAAGGAAGGTATATTATAGTACTGGGATTTTGGAATTGGTTTGTCAATCCTTTGTGCTAACATTAATGGGCTGTATGCAAGATTTTGAGTATGGATTTAAAAGTTTTGGGTCTGATATGTAGAGTCTACAGGCTGTTATAGAAGTTATCAGACCTATACCAGAAGGGAAGATGCTACAGATCAGTCTATAGCCCTTAATTCTCATGTTTCCAATGTGTGAAATATGTATAGATGTTTAATGTTGCTATTAGAGTCTCTTGCAGTTCTTCAGTTATGGAATATTTCCATGCTATTTTTGCTTCAGCTAAGGCCTGATTATGATTGAGTTTGATGTTCTATCACTGCAGTTGTTATCAGCAATGATGGTGGGTGTTTGTAGGTTGTTAAAGGTGAATGGACAGCGGTTAGATGTGCTTAGTTTTAACCCAAAGTATTCTGAGCATTCATTGATGGCATTTGATCATGATGGGGCTGTGTGTTCTCATTGTTTTAACCATATTTTGGTTGCAGAGGCAGATTAAACATTCTGATTTAATTGTTTATTTTTCCAATGCAATCTTTTATTTAAACATTAATATCAAACATTCTTAGAAGATTGTAACCCCTGGATGGTTTATCGCCAGTGTGGAGGAACGAACATTTTTATCTTTCTATTATCACCCACTGAATAAGTGGAATATCCCCACTGAATAAGTGGATGCCTGCTATGAAGCGGATGATTGTATTAGTTGATGTGCATAAGTTTTGATTTGTAAACCAAAGCACTGTATGCTCTCACCTCGCCCAATTTGGGATCTTGGTGATCAGAAGTGTGGAGGAAATCTCTTTGGTTGCATACTTGTGCTAACCCTGTTGATATCATTGTGTAAATCTAAAAAAACATTGGGGTAGCTTATTACAAAAACTTTATTTGGACAACCCAAATTGAGGAGAGGCAAAAATGAGTTCAAAGAGGAATCACTCTTATACAATTGCACACAATCAAAGAGGCATTAGAAATAATGAAATCTGATTACTTGCAATTGCTTATGGATAGGGATCATGCTGTCAAGTTGGTGGAAGACAAGGATAAAGAGATTGATGAGGTTTGTTTACAACTAAGTTTGGCTCATTTTTCATCATCCAAATCAGCCATTCCATCATCTATGACAGCCACATCAAAGGAACAAGAAGAAAATGCAAGGATGATGGAGATCAAGAAAATAGTTGAAGGGGTTGAAGAACTCCATCAGCATGACATATTGCATAATGATTTCAACCTCCTGCATGCTATGATGGTTCATTTTATTGACAATGATTGGGAAGCACAACAAGGGTATGAAGTCTTGAGATTAGAGGAGGAATATTCACATGAAAATACAAATTGCAGCCATGAGATAGATGGAATGGTAGGTGATATACTTGGTTTTTGTAATATCCCGCTTAGGATATTCTCTAAAAATTCTAAATGCTCTGATACCACTGTAATGAACCCCTCTAGTTCTCCGGTTTCCAAAGCTTTGCAAATGATGAATGTTTGTTTTGGTTCTTGAAATATATATGATTTTTTTGTGTTTTCTCAATAAGATGCTAGGAACAATGCAACAAAGGAAATTGCAAATCAACTAAATGAAGACATCTGCTGCAAATGATTTACTAAACTATTTCCAAAAGCTTTTTACAATTATGTGCATACCTGAATGAAGGAAACCTTATTTGTCTTCAAACCTGATCACCTATGTTGCTGCTGTCAACACTGTTCACGCACTGTAGCGCATTACTGTAGCACATCACTGTAGCGGTACTGTTCACGGCACTGTAGCGGCACTATTCACGGCACTGTAGCAGCCAACAAAAAAACTCGAAATCTGATATAAATGGCTGCCAAGACTGAAGCTACAAGTCTGCAATTAATTATTCTTCATTAATCTTCAAATCCTTAATGATATCTTTCAGCTTTAAGAACAAATAGAACTCCAGAATGAAGCTCTCCTCAGGCAATGATTTAGCTGATCTTTCACAGCCTCAAGATTGCACAAACAATGAAGAGTTTTCGTTGTCCAATGCTGATATGAAGACAATCTGCTAAAACCCTTGGTCTCATGCATAGACTTCAAGAAATCCTCCAAAGCAAAGTCAAATGATCATTCAATAATGCCTTTGATTTGCTTTTTGAAACCTTTTATATCCTCTCAACTCTTAAGTGCCTTTAATCCCCTTTTGAAATCCACTTTTAGGTTTTTCATAAAACTTTATAATAAGTCTTCAAACTTGGGCTCTCATATTCATAAATAATAAATGCACTTTAATATCATTTAAAATAATATAACTTGTGTGCACATTAACTTTATGGAATACTTTAATATTTGGGCACCCATACCAAGGTAATAATTAATTACACTTTAAATCACTTAAGTTGAGGGTCATGGCCTCATTGAATATAAAGTGACTTTAATAACTTTATAATATGCCTTAAATGATTTAATTATTAATAAAGTCACCTTTATTAATAATGAAATATTATAACTTGCACAATAGACCTTATTTCTCCAAGCCAACTGAGAATTGGGATCAACACTGAAGTTACCACATGTCCAGGTGCCCTGCTATATATAGAACCAGGGGGACAACGGCAAAATGGGGGGACGGTGGGGGGGACGTCTCCCCGTATCGGAAACATCCCCGTCTCGGGGATGGCTGTATTTCAGGGGGGACGCATCCCCGTGGAACTAGGATATAACTACATCAGAAAATTGAGAAGAGAAGAAAAATCAGAAGTTATCATTGAGAAAAAAGAAAAGAAGGTAGAGAGGAAAGGAGAATTGCTTCCTTGTGCAGCCTATAGGTGATCCTAAGAAGAGCAAAAATGTGGAAACATAGACAAGGCACGTGAACCACTGAACACTGAACTGTTTGACAGAATGTCTCAAAGAAATGTGGTCTCCATCTCATGGACTGCAATGATTGCAGGATATGCACAAAATGAACCAGGGGGACGACGGCGAAATGGGGGGACAGCGGGGGGACGGCTCCCTGACGTCTCCTCGTATCGGAAACATCCCTGTCTCGGGGACGGCTGTATTTAAGGGGGAAGCATCCCCGTGGAATTAGGATATAACTACATCAGAAAATTGAGAAGAGAAGAAGAAAAAACAGAAGTTATCATTGAGAAAAAAAAAAGAAGGTAGAGAGGAAAGGAGAATTGCTTTGTTGTGCAGCCTATAGGTGATCCTAAGAAGAGCAAAAATCAGAAGAGAACAACGTTGCTTCACTTGCCTAGAAGTTTGGACACCTAGTCATACATGTGGAAGCCCTAAAGAAGATGAAGCATTGCTCACAAGTTCACTTCGGCAGAATGATGCTATGGACAAAGAAGAATCACTTCATGCATCCACAAGTGAGGGGCACATGAGTTTTCATGATAACAATAAGGTTGAAGGGTATGAGTTTGCCAAACCAGCAGTGATTGATCAGCCACATGAAGGTATGAATTCTTTTGATGATCCATTATTTGGGCATAGCATTGTCTCACCATCTCTACATAGTAGTGGCAAGTAATCAATTTGTGAGTTGGATGGCCATGAAGATGATATTGTTCGTACATTTGAAGACAAATCAGAAATTCAGTCATCTATGGCAGCCATATCCAAAGAATAACAATCTAATGCAAAGATTATGGAGATTAGACAAATGGTTGAAGGAATTGATGAACTCCATAAGGGTGAGATATTGCATGAAGATTCGAGCACTCATCATACCAAGATGATTCAATATGTTGACATCAAGAGTGTGAAGTCTTGAGATTGGAGGAAAGATGTCCACATGAAGGTACAATTTGCAGCCATGGAATAGAGATTATAACAAGTAATACACTAGGTTTTTAGTTTGACACACTTCTTGGACCAACACCTATTGAGGAGCATCCAACAATGAAGGAAGATGAACTTGAGATACATGAAACACCACAAAAAGGTATGATGATAGTTCTGATTTTGTAATGTTCCCTTTTGTAAATGCCCTAGTTTTTGCCCTAAAATCACAATTCCAAGCAAAGCAAGAAATGAAATAGAGTTAGCGATATCATTTACCAATTTAAATTTTTGAACAAGATAGATCCTAGTTGAGACCCTACAATCATGTTAGATAATCATTGAAAGCATAAACCATACAATAGATCTTTCCTACTAGGGTTAGGAACATTATCTTAATCTTATGATATACTTAATTCATTAATGGAATCCAACCAAAAAGGGTTAGGATAAGGGTGCATGATAGGGTGCCCGAATCGATCCTCTACCCTAGGCCCAAGAGCAGATATACTATCCCTCTTGGCCTCATGTGGCCTTCCGCCATCCATATGAGGGGGTGTACCTAGTGAGGAATCCTATAGTAGTTCTCCCTCTTCTTGCCACCCTTATTTTCCTCCCTATGATTTAACCCAATAGCCAAACCTAAGGGGGCATGATAGGGTGCCCGAAGCAATCCTCTACCCTAGGCCCAAGAGTGGATATACCGTCCCTCTTGGCCTTATGTGGCCTTCCGCCATCCATATGAGGGGCTGTACCAAGTGAGGAATCATGTAGCAGTTCTCCCTCATCTTGCCACCCTTGGTTGCTTGATGAGAATTACAAACACTAAATACATCCAGATTCATAGAGATTACACAACAATCATGATAGAGCATACCACAATATTTATTTAAACATAAGACTACTATATTCTCATGAACAAATGTATTAACTGTTGATTCTGCCCTTGCCTGTTGAGTGCAGATAAGTTGATTTGATTGATTCAATAATAGAACAATAGATTGATAGAATAATAGAAGGATAGAATAATCGAATGGTAGAATGATAGAATAATCAAATAAGAGAAGGATAAAATAATCGAGTGATAGAATGATACATTGATTGAAGAGTAGAAGTATAGAATAAAATGATGATATAATAATATAATGATGGGATAATAGAATGATAAAATAGATAAAATAGATATGATATAATGATAGAAGAATAGAATGAAAGAATGATATAATAATCTAATAATAAAATGATGGGATAATAGATTAATAGAATGAGAGGATGATAGAGTTATAGCATGATAGAATGGCTGCAATAAACAATTCTCTGCTGTTATCAATTATTGCTATAGATCTCTTGTATCTTTCTTTATTTCTGCTTATATATTTTCTTGTTGGTTGATCTGTTCTTTTAAATTCAGAAATATATTCCTTGAATTCCTTTTCTTCTATCCTCTTTTCTTCTTGTCTTTTATATCTTCTCAATGGATATGTCTTTAATGAAAGGTTGTATCTCTTACCAAGGGAGATACCTTCACAAGAAATAACACTTCTTCTTAATCAATTCGCTGCCCTTTCATAACAGTGTTGTCTCTCAGATTTGCACCCTTGCCGAGTTGTGAAACTGGGCAATCTGGAGAAACATGGGATCTTTCCTAGGTCTGTGGGTGGCCTATGACAGAAAGAACCTCTGGAGAAGGCCGGCTTCCTCTTGGTACTCCATCTAAACTACCTAGACTAAACTTTGCAGAGAAAAGGGTAAGAAGGCTTGCATAAAAAGAAACCTATTGTCTAAGGTGATACACCAAACGATCATCAGCAAATACACAGACAAATGACACACTACAGAACCAGTAATAATCAAAATCACTTACACAACCCAACAAATCACAATCTTTGCATGATCAATCTGTGAGGAGGCTAAATAACAACAGTCCTGTTTAGGAGAAATAGATGTTCTTGCTACCCAAAACTGATTATTATCACTTACACAGCTCACAACCTGCAAAAATAATGTAACCCTGCCAAAAAGGCATCAACATGCAATACAAATCCAAGGACAAGGAAACATCACAAAGACCTGTACTAACACAAGGACACACAATATCAGAAAAAAATGGGAAGGTCTAGATTGCTTATTACTGCCAAAGAGGTGTTACAATGCTGCGTATCTCTGAAAATGGGTTACAAAACTCTTCACTTTTGCAAAAGAACTCATAAAATTACAATATGCAGAGCTATGAACAGCCAGAACCCCCTAAAACTGATCAAGGGAGAGGAATATATATAGTTCCAACAGCTGTAAATAGCTCATGCTCCACTCAAAAAAGATCCACCAACTCCACTCAACAAGGATCAACCTCCACCAACTCCACTAGCTCCATTCCCGTGTATCTCAGAAATAGTGACAAAAAATCCCCCTAAACTGCTCCAAAAAGGGGTCCTAATGCAGAAATGGAGGCATGTCATCCACTATCATGAAGGCACTTAAAAATAGTATAAAATATCGTCTAGTGCTCTTTAGTGCTCCTGACATATGTCATCATCCTCTTGTAGCATCTTAATAGCTGAATTGTCAAATAAATGATAAAATAACATATTTTCTGCATTTATGTAACATTTAACTAAGAGGTTTTTAATTGCTCCATCTTAGTAAATGTTTTACAAGTTAAAATTACACAACTTTATGCAGAAAATAATGATATTTATTACATTTAATTTCCTGATTTTTTGCATGATTTAGGGTGTTTGATTAAATGTCGTAAAAGACGACAATGAAGACATCCTTGGCTCCTAGACAAAAGGACGTGATTCACATTTGCACTATACCTCGCATCTCAATGCTATCACAACATAATGCTTCACAAGCTCGAGCCATCTTCGTTTTTTCATACCTCTCTACCATGTCTCTATCATGTTTCGAGATTCAAGGGAAAATGTTTTAAGGTGTTCCTTATGACTCCCTTATACACATCACCGTGCCATCACTTTACTTTCAAACTACCTTGTAACTCCCACACATATTTTAATTCATAACTTACCCATGATCACCACCTTATAACTCCTAACCATAAAGCCCTAGCAAAACATGATACCCTCAACCTTGTTATCACTTCAATTATAATTTAGTCATCACCTTTTGTTTCCCACCTTATAACTCCCAACATGCATCTTGGCCTACATGCATACTTCCTCCACATGGGATGCCTTAACAAACTAAAGCATTCGACCTTGTTTTGCTTATATTACATTTTGACTTGGCTTCAAAAAAGAAAGAAAAGGCATAAACATGCCACGACTCCTTTGAAACATTTGTTAGGTTTAACACAATAAACTTCCCCCATCGCCATTTGGATGACTATGACTATTTTCATAAAACACAAGTCAAAAACCTAAAAAGAAATTAGGTTATTCGACCCAAGGAAAGAGCAAAACACTAGTTTCATTTGCCTTGTATTTTGCTTGTTCGCTGCTGGCCGCCATCTGAGAGGGTTTGAAGGCAAAAATCGTAGCATTTTTGGGCCGTTTTTCTGAGATCTTGGTTGATTTTGGAGGCGAAATGCAAGGTAGGGGATCTTCTCTGAGGTTTGAACTCCATTTAGCAGATTTCGGGCCTCCAAGGTCGCGATTTTTCTCTGCTCTGTCTGCGTTTTGACTGTGCATTGATATATTTTCTAACATTTTTTGCTTGGTGTTTCTCTACTACTGTATGGCCGACCCTTGTATTGCATTTTGGATGCTTTGAAAGCATTGTTGGAAACTGATATGAGGAGGAAAGGCAAAAAATACAGAGGTAATTCCTCTTGTTTTCTGAGTTTTCATTCATTTTCTGCTGTATCTGGTTGACTGGGTCGCGATTCTTGAGTATTTCTGAGGTTTTTGCATTGAAATAAGTTAAAAGTCCTGTATGTTCTTGTTTGCTAATCAAACTTAAAAAGAAAACTGCATTTTAAAGGCACAATTTCATCAAAAACTGAGTATGATCATTGCAAAACTACAAAACCTTATTTTTCTGAGTTTTTTCCACCTTCTTTCTGTCGTTTTGGATATTCTATGGGCTTTTTATGCTGGAAATGAGTTGAAAGACCTTCATTTTTTATGTATATATGCATTTTTTGGTTGTTCAAACTCCAGTGTTGACAAAAAAGCTTGAAAAATAGCAAGTATGCCTCACTGTTTGAAATCTGTAATTTTTCTTGTTGCATGATCTCCAACTCCATATTTCGGTGATCTTCTTTCAACATGTTCTGTGTATTTTCTTGACACAATGATATACATGCTTTGCTGTTCTCAAAAACCGTATCTTCTTGTCGGCTGTAACATGGTCTTGAACTCCATTATGATTTTGGTCCAAACAAACCCCATTCTTTGAAACAATGATATACATGCCTTACTATCTTCAAAACTGTATCTTTTCTTGTTGGCTGTTCTGAAAACTGTCTTTTTCTCTAGGTGCTTGTAGTATGATGTTGAGACTCCATCGTCGTTGTTCTCTTTCAGAGAGTTCTAATATTCTCCATTCAACTGTCTCTCAAGCTGATCTGCTTCATGTGACTGTCATAGTAGAGTGACAAAGTGCTGTTCATGGAATATCTAGTTCACATAGTATAAAATGAAACTGTGCTCACGTACCCCCAGCACTGTCCATAATTGACTGTTATATATCTTGCACGTGAAGTTATTGTATAGTGTCCTATTGCTGTTGATCATTTAGGCCTACCCTTCTATCATTTACTGTCCATTTACTATGACAATCTGCTGTTCCAAATGATCTTTGCTGTTCTGAAGGAGTGATAGGGTGTCAAATATCATCTGAACGCAGCCTTGTGACTGTTGTTTATGCTGTTCTTTTCATCATGATTGTTGTCTTTTTGCTGTTGTGCTGTCTTTATTATGATAGTCCGCTGTTTCAGATGATCTTTCAATAGCTCTTCCATTGTATACTGTTTCCTTGTATTTATTGCTGGCTGTCATCGTTGTTTCTAAAGGTTCTCACTGTTGATGACATTATACCTTGCTGTCCTGTTTTGAGTGTTGGCTGTCCTTTTATGATTGAAACCTGTTGACAGCTGTATCTACTTTCTGAATGCGCTCTTGGAGCTGTGCCTTTTGCATCTGTTCATTATTACTGAGCTGGGCTCAACCCTTGTGGGAGCCACATTTCCTCCACTCATAACGTAATTGATCAATTAACCAGAAACATACTTACATCTGTATCTGCACATGAAGCAAACTTGTTAAAAAATAAATGCATGCTTTCAGTCGATATTCCTTATTTGTCTTCTCAGCAGCTTCTGTGACGCTAACTGGTTTTCTACAATCTGAAAACACAAATTGTACGTTTATAAAATGTATATCATATGACGTATGATGCCTCGCCATTGCTCTAACATCGGTTTTCCAACTTTTTATGCAGATGACGGGAAGTAGCAAGGAGACAGCGGCTGGATGCAGGATACGCCAAACAAGATAGGAGACGCGACATGAAGGCTTGTCATTTAGGCAATGACGAGTCACCCTATCTCATATGTATATTCAATTTTTCAGTTTATGTATAAATGTATAGTTTGTCTTCTCTTTTTGCATTAAACCAGTTAGTCTCACGGCTTGTGTGAGAACTTATACACTTATTTTTTAACTATATATTGCTGATCTTTTAAAAGCTTTGTTCAATCTCTTAAGTTGTTTTGAAATGCATCTGAATGCAACAATACAGTTTTATCTCAATTTGTATCAAATGTGCTTGGGTTTAACACAGCAGAAGTAAAATGTACCTTTTTCTCTTTTAAAACTAGAAAAGCTCTACCTGATTGAGCTAGTAGTGAAATCTAGGTAACAAACAGATCTCACCTCCTTGTAATGTAATCGCTGCCTTAACAAAATCAAATGCTGAGCGCTCCCTTATATCTTTCAATCGCTGCCTTTGTTTATTATACAGATCGTTGTTTCTTCTCTTAACAAAACTTGTCTACTTGTTGATCGCTGCTTCTTAATTAAACGCCGCCTTAACCATAAATTTGTTGTATTTACTAAGTATTGATTGTTGCATTCACACTCACAAATGAATAGAAATATCTGCCTTTGTCATACAAGAATCGCATCCTTTTCTATATATAAGACCTTTTGTCTTATAAAGCATGCCGCTCCTTTTGGAAGAGTCAGCCCTATAAGAGAGTCGGCTTCTTTTTAAGGAAGTAGGCCACTTTTTTCATTATATTTAAATTTCTTTTGGAGCACCAAGGAAAATAGGAGGTTGGCCTTTGTAGGATGTTTTTTTAAATCTTCACTATAATTTAAATTATATTTAAACTATATTGCCCATATTCACAGTTTGTCTTATTTTGTTCTTCACAATTCTTCAAAGGGAATGTACATACATGAGTATCAAGAAGGTCCTCAATGATAGGGGAAGGGACATGATAGATTTTTTGATTACAAACAACAGTTCATTATCTTCACATAATCATGAGGTGATAGATAAATCATATGAGGATGATAGTGGTGAGAAACCCTACCTTGTTGATAGTCAAGATTTGATGGCTAAGCATGAGGTAACGGTTGTGGATCCAAGCCACAAACAATATGATTTTGTGCATCATAGCATAGAAGATGTAAAAAGGACTCAAAACATGTGTGACGAGTGGCTAACGAGGGCTAGGGAAGCCAAGTTGCTGGCTGCTCAAGTAAAACAACACCTACAGAATATCAAGGAACAATTCAGTCACATGGATCATGAGAGGCAGCAACGAGGGACACTTCTACGCCAATCTCTAATACTTCCAAGGGAAGAAACTATGGTGGTTGAACCTTCGCAGGATGAATCTTTTATGATGGTAGAATGAAGATCCATCATATTTGTATGAACTTGTTGAGAGGTATGATTTTGAAAACAAATCAGAAAATTTATTTTGTACAAATGATCTTCATCATAGGGTTTATGAGTCACACCATTTGGAGAGCCAATTGAAGGCTCAAGTCATGGTTAAGGAAGAGGAAGTTACACCCACATTTTGTGGACCAGAAAATCATGATAGGTATGCATGTGTAGAGGATAACATTCTTGATTCAAAATTAATTAAGGACTTGACCATTCATGGAGAGCTCAATGAACCTACTTGTGTTTTGACACCATGTTATTATGATACTTTGAGTGAGCATATTGTTGTCCTAGTTTCATGTGAAGATGATGCCATGAAGGTATCCGATTTGGAGTTGTATGTGCATGGGGATGTTGAGTTTCAGTTGGACTATAGTCCAAGGCATAGAGATGAGCATGAGAATAGAAAATTTTCAGACTTGGTCCATTGGTTCTCATCTCACACATTGATGATTGATGGCTGTTCTACATTGCTGATCATGGAGTTTTCAGACTGTACATTGTTGTTTGCAGCTGTTTGGATGGATTGGTGTGCATGGGATTGTCACTACAGCATTGGGAGGTTGCATGATGATGAGGTCCTATCATCTTATGACAGAAGAAGCATTCTTGGCATGATCATAAGACTGATTTTCAGTTTTACTAGTGCTGTTTTGATTTATATCAGCAGCCTAGAATGAATTTGTATGCGCGGTTATGCACATAGGATAGACACTTTTTACATCCATATGAGACACTTCAGATTTAGATGGATAGTTGGTGTTGGTGGCATGATGAGAGACACCTATCTCTTCATTTTCAGTTGGTGTGATGGTGTGATAATTTGGGATCCAGGGATTCATATGATTGGTACAATACTTCACAAGGATCTTGGTGAGTTGCTTCACAACATTTGGTTGAGAGATATTTGTATCAGAGTGGAGCAGCGGAAGGTTTGGTGCAGGTGGTTGTGCTTCAGAGGTCATGGTTATGATATCACCTATCACATGTTGGTGGGCATGACATTCTTCAGGACTTTGGATAGGTATGATGCTTTGTCTTTGATAGACATAGCATTTGTGGACAGAGGAGCCTTCGAAGGAAGAGAGTTGATGACACTTGAGGTTGATGATTTGGTATTCTTGTTCCTACAGCTACACAGACAAATTAAATGGAGGAGCGGAATTTCAGGATTTGGAGGATGGAGCCAATCTGAGATTTAGTGTGTATGACTGGTTTTGTCACATTGCTGGCCACCAAATCTCACTTTGCATGTCATTCTTCATATTCACTATGGGAGATGTAGCCACAAGTTGAGGAGCAGGGAGATCACATAGTACTTGATTGAATAGAGAGACTTGCCACTTGAGGATGCTACTTAGGGAAGTGAACAGATTATACAGTATCCAAGTTTGCAATTACTTGTGAGCAAGCAATTCTGAGAAGGGAGGACTATAATGTCCCCATTTTCTGAGTTATCACCTAATGGAGTTGGTTAGCCTATCCTTTTCCCGTAGGCTAAGCCGGAGGGCTAAGGGAATGACCTAATTGATTAAATATCATATTTAGTCAATTTTATTAGGGCAAATTGATGATGAAAGACGACTTTGTATGTTTTTGTGAGCTTATTGGTGAATTCAAAATAAATAAAATAATTTTCCCTAGAGATGACTGACCGAGGAGAGAGAAGAAGGAAATAAAGAAAGGAAAATAAATGGGAGAAATTATTAAGGATGGTTGGCCAAATTAAAGGAGAAAAATAAGATAAATTCAAATAAAATTCCCTTGAGGTGGATGACCTAGTGAGAGGTCAAGAAATGAATTATTTAATGCCAAAAGTGGTTCGCCCCACTTGAAGAAAGGAATAAAAAAATAAAATAAATATTTTATTGGTATTTTTGGGTGCCTAGCATGCCTTGCATGAGGTCGGCCCTAAGGAGGAGAGAAAAAACAAATAAAATAAATAATTTTCCTTGAGGAGGTCAGCTAGACTTGGAGGGAAAAGGTGGCTATAAATATAAGATCATGTGAGGTCATTTCATCCATCCATTCATCATATTTTCTTCTTGAGTTTTTACTCTTTGGTTGCAACTTTTGTTGGCCTTCATTCCAAGGACAAAAACCCTTGTGAATGCGGTGAGTTGGACAAAACCCTAGCTCATCTTGTGGAGGACTTATCGCAGAGTTCTACTTGTGTGTCATTGGAGACATTTGGAGGATTAGAGCATCATTGCATAGTCAGATTTGAAGATCAGATTTGGAGCAGCATTATTGTGGCATTTTGTGAGCATATTGCATTAGGGTTTTGCCCTAATTGGAGCACCACTTTGGAGCAGACTTGTGCGCCCATCTTTGGAGGGCGATTTTGCATGTTTTGGAGCAACAAACCCTAAGTGCTTGCCAAGGAGGAATTCACCCATCTAAGGTTTGATGTTTGAAGACTTATTTGCATATTTTTGGTATATACAATCATAGTTTTAGGTCTGATTTATAGAGCAGAAATTTGGGAATATGTTTGGCATGTTTGAGCCCATGAATTCATTGTAAAATCAGTCTAGAATATTTAGATTTGTAACAGCAGCAGTTTCCTACAGAAAATCAGATTTGTGTGTTGCATTTGGATGCCCTATATTGTGTTTTTCATGGTGGATTTCATGTTTGATATGAATATCAATTAGTAGTATCATTTGGCATGTTTATTTGTCATGTTTGGTCACTTGTATGTTCGCTGTGATAATTTGTTTGAAATCAGAAAATAAAAATCAGAAATCAGAATTAGGGTTTGAACATAAATAAAAATCATAATTTTAGGGCAGATCCCATTGGGGATATTACATGTTACATATTGGATAGATGCACGTAACATTTGATTGAGTGTGCAGGAAATTTACAAGGCATTGATCAATGGTTGGTGTGTGGAGAATGTTGACATGGATTTCGCTTAGCCATCTCACCTTACATAGTCTTTGTGTTGTTGAAATCCGTGAAAACCTTATCCAAATCGATCATGATTCTGGATCCCCTTGTGTTAGACCTATGAATGTGTTTGCTTGGATTATTTTACTATTGTTTATGTATTTCCTTGGTATGTGCAAAAGATTTAATAGTTCTTTGTGAAATATTAATAATGTTGTTAATTATTAGAAAAGAGAAAGATAAATTGTTGAGTTTTGATTAAATAAAATTAGGATTAATTCTTAATGTGTGAAATGCATTTAATTTAATTATTAATGTAGTGGGGGAAAATTACAATTATTTGCTAAAGTTAGAAATATTAGCTCTTAGTGGAAAATGTGAATGGAAAAATAGAAAGGGGGCTTATATTGCAAAAAGGGATTTTTAATTTCATCATCTTATGTTGGAGAGCAAAAAAAAATGGAGAGAAAGAAGACTTTTTTCAAACCCTTCTTGAAAAATTGATTTGCATCTAGTTGGAGATTGCTTGGATGGATTGGATTGCTTGTGGAGGGATAAAGATTCATCTTGCAATTGTCTTCAAATTCATTGAGGTATTTCTTAATTTGGTTTGTTATAGAATTTTACTTTGTGAATTTATAGTTGTAGGAAAATACTTTTGAAAAATGCATTTCCTACTAAAACTGTGGCAAATTTTTGAAAACTAAAATGTGATTAAAAAAGTGTGTTGTTGGGTAGATTTAGACCAAGAGGGTATTCTTAGAATATTGATTTTTACATTTTTCAATTTTAGTGAAAAATATGTGAATTTGCCTTCTAAACCCAATCAAACCTTTTTGACAATGTTATGTGATTTGAAAAGTATGATGTTGGGTGATTTAGAGCAAAAGAGTATCTTTAGAATTTTGATATATATTTTTGAAAATTGGAAAAATTTGGGGAAAAATATGGGAAGATAGCTTCAAGATCCATTAATGGCCGAACCTGGGTATTTCTTGAAATTTAATTATTTTTATTTTTAAAATTTTGAACATTTGGAAATGTGTGTATTATGTGGATTGTTAAAACACAGATATATTGAGAGGGGGGGTGAATCGGTATATACCAATTTTTACTTCAATTCTACTACAACAACAAGATCTTTTACTACATCAATCAAATTAAGTAAGAACTATGCAAACATAAACATATCCACACGTCCACACAAGAGAACATAACACCAGATTTACGTGGAAACCCAAGAAGGGAAAAACCACTGTGACCCAGCTGCTTGGATCTACTGTCCAAATCCAACCTCACAAAGAAAATTGATTATTACAATATGATTTGAAGACACCAACCCACATGAGACACCAATACCCTAGCCAATACAATGTTTTATGGGCACCAACCCAAAGGAGACACCAATCCCCTAATTTATGAGCACCAACTCAAAGGAATTACCAACCCCTTGTTACACTACTTTATGGGCACCAACCCAATGGAAACACCAATCCCCTAATGTGCTACAACACATACCAAATGAGGCACCAACCTCTACAATATAAATGAAACAATTTACTTCATACTCTGTATGTTGTCACATTGTTTTCTGTCTGTAGTTAGAAGATAAGTCTGTTATGTTGTCATGTTGTCTTCTCCTCAACTCCTCAATTCTTCTACAGGTGCGATTCTCCAGTTATCTTCTATTAAAATTCCTTTGCACTTCATTCACATTCACATGTATATACAGATTTTTTGCTTCAATGCTCATGCATCAACTCCATCACAAAAATGAACAATTGATCTACTCTATATATCGATCTGTACAATATAATCCTTTATTGTCGGTTGCATTGAATTAAAACATTCTCCAAGGTTAGCCTCTATATTTTGAATTTCAACGTATACTTAGGTCAGCCACCTTAGTAATTATTTTACTCTTTAATATTGAAATGGCGCCAACATTTAAATCTTTAATCCATGTCACCAAGTCGGCCTCAACCATATATTTAAATCTTTAATTTAAATATATAATATCTTCATATTGTTACCTCCACGAACTTGACCTTTGTCGGCAAAAACCCATTTTCATGAACCTTGGACTCACAGGCCTTTATCGACAAAAGTTCACCTCCATGAACTTAACCCTTTGTCAGCAAAAACACATTTCCACAAACCATAGCTTACACGCCTTTATTGGCAAAAATCCATTTCCGCAAACTTAACCTTCAACGCCTTTATCGGCAAAAGTTCTCCTCCACGAACTTTGGACTCACAAGCCTTTATCGCCAAGTCGGCGAATCAGAAAACTTGGAAACTTGCAAACCAATCAACTCTCCCTTTGTTGAGTTCACGAACTTGATATTTTGCCGACTTAACTTCATTTTCTCCTTTATCAACAAATCAGCGAACTTAAAAACTTGCAAGCCAATTAACTCTCCCTTCGTTGAGTTCGTGAGCCCGAGATTTTGTCGATAACACAAGAAGACATGCTTTATCGGCAAATCGGCGAACTTAAGTGTTCGCAAACTAAAGACTTAACCTTTCTTCTTCAAGCTTTCATCGCCAAACTCACCTGTCAACAAACTGGTTGTCAGAGAAGCGAGCCGTCGGCGAACTTGTGAGTTCATGAATTGAAGATTATGCCGATACTTTAAACTTTAAACTTTGAACTTTCTTTTTGAAAGCTTCATCGCTAACCTTTTCTGTCAGCGAATAGTCTGTCAGAGAAACCTGTCGTCGGCGAACTTGTAAGTTCGCGAACCGAGCGATTCGCCGACTGAAGGCCTGAAATCATTCATGCCTTAGAAACTTCTGGATCATTAATAGTTCTTCTTCGTGACATCCATTTCCCTTTAACATATTCTTCTCTTGTGACATCAACTTCCCTTTGAC
Organism: Cunninghamia lanceolata; assembly: GCA_027924645.1. Lineage (NCBI taxonomy): Eukaryota > Viridiplantae > Streptophyta > Pinopsida > Cupressales > Cupressaceae > Cunninghamia > Cunninghamia lanceolata. The sequence goes on from BSBN01000445.1 coordinate 8,699,595, forward strand.
ATCAATGACAATATTTCCAACAATGTGGAATTATGTATTTATCCCATGGAAATTATTTTGTATATGCATTGGCAAGAATGTTTTCTTGGAAAACCGCTCCTTGCCTATTCTCGGGCTCTTTGGAGAAAATTGACCCCTAAATTGTATAGGATAGTGGATATTTGTAGGAGGTTTGGGGTGGGTAATTTCTCAACTTGTTGGACAAGGTTGGAGGAAAAGCGTTGAAGAAGCCTTGCTTAAAATGAGTAATTAAGAGTGTCAAAACGCCCAACTCGTTGGGCGAGGTTGGAGGCAAAGTGTTGAAGAAGCCTTACTTGCATTGTATAATGTGAATTAATAAATCTTGAATATAATAACTTGTATTAAACAACTTGTTAATGAATTATGGGGTAGTGTAGAGTGCACTGAAGAAGTGTCCCTACTACTGTTTTCTCTCAGATTTGCACCCTTGCTAAGTTGCAGAACTTGGCAATTTGGAGAAACATGGGATCTTTCCAGGCCTGTGGGTCACTTGTGATGGAAAGAACCTGCGGAGAAGGCCGGCTTCCTAGCCGGTTATCACCTAGAATCTACTAGATTTGCAGAGGAAAAGGGAAAAGGAATGCTTTTGAAAATGAAAGTTAAAACTGGAAAATGTGAAAAACAAGGGTGATTCACCAAACTTGATATGGTTAATGAAACTCAGATTTGCATACACTTGGCCACAAACAACAGAAACTAAACCTGCACAACCTATTACTGTATGTTTGCAAAAACACTTCACAAAGAGGCCTAAATTCATTAAACTCTTTAAAAGGAAGTTAACTTCACAGTTTAAAAAGCCTTATAACACTTTAAGACACAGTTTGCAACCTGCATAAACACACCTTTTGCAAAAAAGGTATTGAAACATGAGACAAAGTCACAAGGAAACAAAAATACCTCACAAATGACCTGATCAAACACTTGATGATACCCAATACTGCAAAAATAGGAAGGCAAAATTTGACTATCAATGGTATCCAAGGTGTTCTCTCATTTCATATGCCAAAAGGGTTACAAAAACATGCTCAGACTGAGTAAGGATTGCAGAAAAATCACTAACTCTAGAAATTGCATGAAAAAGAACTCCTTTACAAAGAGGCAAATGAATGACTATATACCCTCCAAGCAGCTGCAACCAGATAAGGATGAGAAACCTCCATTTTCGTGCATCTCATAAATGCCCCCAAAATATCTACCTAAAGTCCTCCAGAATGGGTTCCCAATGCAGAAATAGTCAAGGCATGTCAGCACCCACCATAAAAGCTTCAGAAAATGCCCTTAAATGCTCTTTAAGGCCATAAAAAATCAAGCCAAATATCTCAATAACTCTTCTCCCTGTTTGTCAACCTCCCCTGCAACATCATAAATGCTTGATATTTGCATAATAAATGACATAGATACAATTATTTTCTGCATCTAATTAACATTGATTAAGTGGTTTATAATTACACCACTTAGTTAATGTTTTACATTCCCAATTTATTACAATTCCATGTAGAAAATAATGGCACTTTAGGACAACATTTAATCCCCTAATTTTGCATAGTTTGGGAACAACTTAAATGTTGTGAAAGAATGACAAAGTAATCAACGAGACTTACTTTGCCATGTGTGATAAATCTACTTATTATTGTCCTTTTGCATTTTTATTACAAATGATAAAGTAATTCAGAATTTATTACTTTATCGTTCGTTTACAACATTTAATCTATCTCTAGATTATGCAAAATCAACATAACAACACCTTCATAGCTCCTAGGCAAAAACAACACGACTCCATACACTTGCATCATATCACGTGTCACAAGGCTATATCGAAACACCTTATAACCCCATATAATTCACATGTTTCTCAACATGCATCATCATGCCTTATCCATCACTCATAATGTACACAAAAAGCCGTATACCTCTATGCATATGTAATTACAATATTTTGCATTATGAACCACCTTATCCCTCCATATGCATTTAAAGGCATCATACCTCAATACTACCTTATAGCTCTCATGTTCTCGATCCCTATGCAAAAGAAAAATAGAAAAAAGGCCTAAAGCCTTAATTTTACATGATTATTTTGCTTGACCTTTGCAAAAATGATAATGAAAGGGGTGAAAAGACTAAGCCTCACGGCCCTAGTCGCACAAAATATGTTCATCATTAGGTTCGAAAGACATGAAGTCTTTCCCACGGCACAAAAAGATATCAATGATTTTGTTTTTAGAACAAAAGTCAAAAATGGACAATGCAAATTGGGTCGATCAATCAAAAAAAAGAAAAAACTTAAAAACTCTTCATTTGCATTTGACTCTTTTCTCCTCGCTGCCGCGCCGCCACGCCTGTAGGGTTTGTGGGCAGAAACTCCATATTTTCTGGTCGATTCTGAGAGCTTCCAGGTCGATTTTCTGTGTAAATTGCAAGGCAAGTTGCATTCTTTGAGATTTTGACCTTTGGTAGTCGATTCTGGGCCGATTTTGGGCCTCTCTGGCCGCGATTTCTAATTGGTTTTTTATGTATTTCTTTGTTTTCTGTCACCACATGTATTCTGGCCGCCATGAATGATCCATTTTGAGTTTATCTAGAAGCAAAATGAAAACAAAACAAGGAAACCTCGTGGCTCTATTGAAAGATGACGAGGTGAGTTCGTTTTGTTATATATTTTAATCATTTGAAGGCCACGACCAAACGTAGATTATCTTTTCTTCTCTGTCGAACCTGAAAGCTTTTGACTGAAACTCAAAATGTGTTCCTTCTATTTGCTTTTGAAAAGATTTATAGCAAATATGTAACTTTTTCCTTCTATAGGTAGTCATAGACATGATATCTTCTCAAAGCAAAACCTGTATACTTTCAATGGTGATGATAACCTTGCTTACTCAGTCGAAACCTTGTAATACGGGATTCTGAGCCAACATGCTCTCTTTTGCTCTTCTATTAGAAAGTCTATGGTAAATGGGGAACCTTGATTATTCTGTGTATGCAACTTTCTTCTGACCCCAGATGGGTATACAGTTTTGTTATAGGCTGCGGCCTAGAGACACACAGACATCCTCTTTGAAGGCTGATAAGAACTCATTGTGACATTGCCTAAGGGTTTCAGAAGATTATGAAAGATGTGTTGTTTACCCTCTGAATACATATTATGCTAAGGTTCCAAGAATCTGTATATTTGCATATTTCAACAATGATGAACTGCAATTTTTTGCCTTCAAAACCCCATATGGGTTATAGAAGTGAAGGACCCTCTGTATTTCATGCTACAATCCTCATGACATTTCTGTGCACTCCCTTTGCATTCATAGTGATTGAATCTTATCATTCTCTTGATGAATATTGTCCATCTGCAGGTGCTTGACACATATATCTTGTTTGTGCTTTCATTGCATGAATCCATGATGACTACACTCATTTTTTGTCTCTTACCCTTTACTGCACCTTATATTCAAAACAAAAGAGATCATTTGTATACTTTATAGAGCACCTGAAACTTATCATAACATGGCTATTCCAATGAAATTTCTTTGACAGGCTGATAATATGAACTCATAAATACATGCAAACATGAAGACATAAATACTTTTGTTGCACCTGTTATGTTTGTTGTCTCACTGTCATATTTGTATACATAAATCTTTATCAATCTCTCCTCAACACACAACTGCTTAAGATATGACTGCACTTTCTTTGACAGTTTTGCAATTTGATTACTATCTTGTTTCATGACTGTCACCTGTACATGATGTAAGTAATGACTGTAACCTACAAACTTGAAACTGTGTCTTTATACTTTATCTTTCTGTGCATTGTTGTTCCAAAACTGAGACATGATGTGGCATATATGATTGTTGTTCTAAAACTACATTCTTCAGGTATATGGCTGTGTTTGATCATGGTTTGCATTTGAATCTGGATCATGTCAATGTTGTAGCAAATCTTTTCTGCGTGACTTTTATATTGATGAGATGTGATTGTGCCATGCATAGAAGGCATGGCATTGGCATCCTCATGATATTTTCGGCTGATTTCCACATCCTGAACTCAACTTGTAGATCAGAATTTGACTTGCTTGTTCCAAATGTGGTCTTTGGCATATTTTGTCTCAAAGGATTCACAGTTTTGACAAGATGGTCTTCCCACTTAATAATAAGATCCTTCCTCTGATCTTTTGTATAGCTTGCATTTACTTTTTCTTGGATGTAGTGAATCCAAAGTGGATGGTTCTGACGGAAATGATTTGCAATCCATCTTATAGCACCTGCCTTAGAGATATTCCCTGCATTACGAATTACATTTCCAAATGAAGCCTCAATTTGGAGCATGAACTCCAAACCATGACAAGTAACAACTTTGCCCATTCAGAATTCAACCCAGAGCCGCTGGATTCAAGGGATCAGTGCCAGTATTCTTTGTTGTTTGAATTGCTTCATTTATGTAGTCGATCTCATTAGGTGACAAACCCTTGTAAGATTTTCACCAATTATAAGCCCATGCTGAAACAAGTTTGGCAAAACCTTCGACATTTGATAGAACTTCTATTCTGCTTGTTGCATTTACTTCTGGAGAGTTGTTCTCGAATTCTGTATTTAACTCATCACTCAGCTTGACCATATAGTTGTCACTTGTAGTCGAATTTATCAGTTGGAACAAAACCTGAGAAGTAGTATACGATTTGCCTAGAATATTGACCACTTGGTCAATCTGTCAAAGTGACTCTGGGTAGTCAAAATCCCCTCCTTCCTTGAAACAATCCATAGGTGTAATTTTGTAGCATGGAAGCTCATTAAAGCTAATGGGAAAAAATGAGATATGTTGTCTTGTCTTCTCTCCATAAGATAATACATGTACCTGAGTTTGTATTTCTTGTAATGCATTGACTATGACATACTTGTCACTTCATTGTGCTTGGTGTTTGAACTCCTTCACTACTGTTAGACATGACTACCCCTCTAGCTGGTTTTGTGTATAATCTGCCTCCATGTAAGATGCATCCTCCCATTTTGTCTTTGCCAAATCTGGGCTTGTAATGTCACTTCATAGACTGTCCTCATATTGGCTGCTTCTCTTGATGAATTATGGGTCTGTATGCTATGACTATTACTCTTTGAGTTTGGACTGTCCATTATCATGGCTGTCACTCTTACATGACTGAATCATATATATGTTCTTCATTCACAACAAAACGATAAGTACCTCCTCTATCGCTTTGTGGTAACCAGTCATTCTTTAAGGATGCATATGGCTGTAGCATAACTTTTTCAACATTCATGTAGTCTTGTAGCCATCAACCTGTATCTTTTGCATATCAAACAGAAGACTCACTTCATACATTGCTGTTATAACTGTCTTTTTTAATGTATTGCTGTTATGGCACTTGTGTTGTCATCCTTCATGGCATTTGATAATTTGTACACTCTTTTATGCTTCAAAAGGGAAACTATGATAGTATGATGGCATTGCATGATGTGATATGGCTCCTGTAGCTTGTATAGTCATGTGCACTTGATATGATTGCTTCACACAGTTGGTTTCTTCACAACAGTCCTTTACATAGTTAACTCTATATTTGTTACAAGGATGCTCCTAATGCATCTGATGCATTTCTTATGATACCTAAGGTTGGTCTAACATGATGTTAAGCTATTATGATGACTGTCATTCCACCTTCTCTCATTTATGCTTAGTATTTAGATAGCACTCTTCTTAATTCAGAGATGCATTACTCCCTTATGAGGATTGTCCTTGACTTAACTTTGAATAAAGATTGTATCATATGATATCCAATGATAAACTGTTCTTCATGCTGTTCTATTATATAGTTGCTCTATCTTCAAGGTATATCTGGACAGTAAAATCATACTTCAACCACAACTAAGAGATGGAAAAGTACCTTCTATTGATCACTGTACCTTTTGTACTTGCACTTGATCCTCTTGGATGTGACATTTCTTTGATCAATTCAATTCTGTATCTGTATTTCCTGCCATAGCATTTTGAATTCTTCCTCTTGACATATGATAGTGATGATATTGCATTGCTTACTTTATGATCTTTTTGACGACACAATGGATTCACTATGGTTGTACCACATAGTATTTGACCTGGCTGTCCCACATGGCGTTTTATGATATAGCTGCTCTCTCCATCTGTACTTGTTCATTTATGAGATATGGCAGCAACAAGAATGTAATGTAACATATAACAAATGTCATTGGTAGCTCTGGTACTTGGTGTTCATGATGCAAGTCACTCTACTACTGTGCTTTATATCCTTCAATGTACTTGACTTACATGGACTGTCTTGAATTGTTTAACAATATCACACTTCATTCATGACAAAGAATGGAAAAGTACCTTTCATCTTTAAATGCCTCAGCTATTTTTCATAATATGATTGTTCTATTTGTTGTTCCACTGTGATTGATCGTTCATTACAGCTGAAAATACATGGTTACAAGTAGGATATTTCAGCATTAACAACTATACTTCGTGCATGCTGGGCTTAACCCTTATGGGAGCCCATTTTCTCCACATGCCAGTTCATAAAAGACTAAATTAGTAAACTGATTTCTCATGTACCTACACAAGAAGCAAACATGTTAGATAAAAATGTACCTTTGTTTATGATATGATGTGACTTGTATGGATCTATTTCTTTCTGATGTAGCACTTATGTCTGCTCGTTCTGACTTCTCTTATGCTGATATCCGATGACTGATGTTGCTGCTACATAAAAGTAGATAGTACTTTTGAAGTTCTGATTGTGTATGAAAAGATTTGAGACCCCGAGCATTAATAAAAAACTATTTTCCAGGTACACTGGAGCTCAAATGGATGGAGGAAGACAGCAGCCGGAGCGACCATGGGATTCGTCATTCGCAGGCAATGACGGGTCTCCTCTCTTTTCCTATGAAATTTGTTTCTTTTCAAAAGTAAAATTTACTGTTATGTAGCCTATTTCAGTTACTCCTACGGCTTGTGTGGGAGCATCTTATTTGACATTTATGAATAATGAAAAAGCCTTTCAGAATCTGCAATGTTGTATGTTTCTTCTTGATTGTAAACAATTGCATTTAATTGAAGTTCTTTTATGGTATTTTTCTCTTGGCAAAACACTTACTAATAACAGACATGCACCCCTCAAAACTAGAAAACTTAATCAGCCCCACTTGATTGAGCTGAAAAATAAAAATGGGTAACATTTCTGGCGACATCTGCGTGGTGCTTGCTTGCTAAGTACCCAGACCAGCTGCCTAAAATTATCTATTGGGCATAGAGTCACTCATACTTGACAAAAACTTGAAAAACATTTCTTTCCATTGCTGCAACTTACTTTGAACTGCAGCCTCTTCTAATCCATCAAGTGCATGGATATGGTTGGTGATAGTGAACCAACAAAATCACTGTCACTAATGATATGCATCTACTTGATGGGTTAGAAGGGGATAATCAACAAGAACACCTCCTTAGCAAACTGCTGCGATTTATTACAGCTCTATGAGGGAGACAGGTATGATGTGTGACAGTGAATAGAAGTATTCACCGATTCATATGATGGTTGTCTATACATACAGCTGTAGTACATTACACTAGTTTCATCCTCGCACATAACCAGACCCAGGAACAACTAACAACTGTGCAGAAATGCACTTAGGGAAATGAAATCTACATCTAATCTATTGTGCAACAACACTTATTTAACAATAGAAACTTCATGAAATATGTACAAACATGAAAGATCCTACCTCAGAAGCAATGCTTGAGGTGAATCCCATTGACTGGGATTGGCTTGATGTCACCATCCAGCCTAGACAGCTGGAAGGCATTATGTTGTTTGCATTTTGAAACAATATAGGGCCCACTCCAAAAAGCATTGAACTTAGAGTGCTTTCTAGGTTTGCTTTTCAACACATCCCATTTCAGCACTGTCACCCTCCTGGAATATTCTTGGAGATGCTCTTTTGTCAAATGACCTCTTTAGTTGAGCTTGATGATGCTCTATATTTCTCATGGCATCATTCCTGGTCTCTTCAAGCTCAACTAGTTGAGCTAGCCTTACTGTCATAGGGCCTTCTTCTAGCATGTCCAGCTGATTCACCAAATCAAGTGCTGGTAACTCAAGTGTGATAGGAAGCCTTGCTTCCTTGCCATACACCAACATGAAAGGTGAATGCCCTGTTGATCGTTTTGTAGTAATCCTATCAGCCCACAATGCTGACTTTAATTGTTTATGCCAGGCTCTCTGGTTAACCTCCATGGTCTTCTTGATAATTCTGATCAAGTTCTTATTGGTGGATTCCACTTGGCCATTGCCTTGCGGATAGTAATTGGAGGATGTATTCAGATAAATACCATTTCTTACAGCCCTATCAGATATTTTGGAACCAACAAAGGCAAGGGCATTGTCTGAAATAATAGATTCGGGGACTCCAAATCTGATAACTAGTTCTTCATAAAAATTCAGAACAACAGACTCATTGGCCCCTTTAGCTACCTCAAAGTCAAAGACTCATCTTTTAGTTACTCGAGATGTCTCTGATGTAGGAGCATCTGAGGTGTAAGAGCAATCCCGCATCACCCAAAAAACATTCTTTCTTGTTTTATGTTTTACAGTTACCTTAAAATGACATAGTCATTCTATGTAATGTCCCCATTTTGAGCTTTAAGTGTCTTGGTTGAGCTTTGGTCATATGGAGGCTTGGAAAAAAGAATGTTGCCAAGGGCTTGGAGAATGGAATAATGATTTTTAGTGGCTCAACTATTTTTTATTGATGAAACAAAGTTGGCAAATGACTTTTGGTATTTTTGTGATAATTGTGGAAAAGTCAAAATTAATTTAAAAATTAGCCAAGGAGAAAAGCGACCCAATTGGAGAAAAGAAAAATTCGAAAAATATGGGAAAAATGGAAAATAAAGTAAAAAGCAAAAATATAATATTTTATTAATTAAAATATTATATTATTTTCCCATAAGTGGTCGCTCAAGTCAAAAAGGTGAAAACAATAAAATATTGATATTTTATTATTAATTTTATCTCTCCAAGTGGTCGTCCAACTTGAAATAATAAAATAATATTATTTAATTATTTTTATATTTCCTTCAAGAGGCCGTCCAAGCTGTGGAATTAAAAAGAAAATAAAATAAAAATATTTGATTATGGCAGTGGACTCCAAAAGACATTAAAATATGTTTTGTATGGGCGCCCAAGTGAGGAAAAATAAAAGGAGGTCATTTGAGGTCATTTTCATCATTCAAGTATTTGGCATTTTGACATCTTGGAGAGTTTCTCTTGGCTGCAACTTTGTTTCACCGTGTTCTAAGGATGAAAACCCTTAGACCTTTGTGGTTTGGATGAAAACCCATCCCACATTGAAAGATGGATTCACCTAGGATCCATTATTAAGTTTATTTGCAGGTTTTTGGAGGATTGGAAGCTTCAACCAGCTAGGGTTTGAAAAGAAAATTTGTAATCAGCTAGGGTTTGAAGTGTGTGTGCAGATTGAAGGCATAATAAATCAGATTTGAAGGATAATAAGGCATAATTTCATCATCTACATCCACGGCTAGGGTTTGACATTGTTTTGTTATCATTTGGTGGCTTCTTTGGTGAAGGATTTCATTTCCTTGTGTTCAAAAATTTATATTAGACTGCTGCAATTTCATATCAGACCAAGAAAGTGAGGGTTTGAAGGTGATATTGATCATATTTTTGGCATATAAACCCTAGCGATCTCACCCAAGGAGGAGCACTAGCCTTTGGAGGCTCAATCGCCACATTCTAGGGCATCATTTGACATAATTTTGTGATCATATTTGTAATCAGACTTCTGCAGGTCTGAATTAGGGTTTGGACAGTTTGTTTCAGTCATCTTTGCCATTGGAACTCATCATTGTTGGCTGCTACAGTCGGAGGATGACATCATTGCATGATTGAGGTTGAATTGTGGATCCTAGGATCATATTTGTATGCTTTCATAAGTCTGATTTTATAATCAGATCAGACTGTTTGTAATCAGCCTTCATTTCATGAATGTAATTGGCAAGGATCATCATTCAGGTATGTCAAATAAAGATACCTATTTCATATGTTCAATTTGAAATAGTTTTCTGGCTAATTCAATCATTTTCAGTTATTTGTTTTGTGTGATTTCTATGCTATTATGTTTCAATTTCATCACTACATCAATACAAAACCATACATGCATTGAAACAACATAAAACACAATCAAAACACTCAAAAATCAAATTCAGAAAATCAGAACAACAAGGCAAAAATTGGATCAGAATTGGTAGGGGTTCTTACAGTGGTATCAGAGCTTGGATCTTGCCAGCCTATTGGGTTTAGATTGTTCATATGCAACCTCCCGAAGTTGGTCCACACAGCTATCATTACTACCGAAGAACAGGTCAACAAGGTAATCAAGAAGAAGAAAATCCAGTTGCAGGTACACAACCAAAAATGGAGAGAGGTAGAAGTGGAAGTCCAAGAAGGAATGATCAACCAAACATTGATAACTTCTTGACAACTTTTTCCCAACAACAACAACAAATGTTTCAAGCATTTCAACAACAATTGATCACAGCTATTGGACAGTTGAGGGTAGATCAGCCCCATCCAAGAGTGACAGTAGTGCGGAGAATAACAATACAGGTAGATTGGCTACAAATATAGGTAGAGCAACCACAACTGTTTCGGATAGGCCACTTCGTCCTACTTTTGTGCAAAAAAAAGAAGAAGAATCATCCAAAGAAGAGGAAGAAGACACCCGCATAATAGATGATGTAATGGTTGCCTATGATGAGTACCATACACTTCCAACAGAAGTTAGGACAGCTCTCACTTTGAATCAATTTATGAATCAGCAAAAGGATAAAAAGAAAGTCAAGCATGAGAGAAGACCTAAGAAACAACATAAGGAGTTCAAAGATGCTTTGAACAAAATTCCTCTTCCTAACTTTGATGGCAGCGGTAAAACAAGTGCTAGAGCATGGGTTCATAAGCTTGATACATTCCTCACGTTCAAGCCAATGAGCGAGGATAAGGCTATTCAGTTTGCTACTATGCATCTAGAGGGGGTAGCGTATGATTGGTGGCATCATGGACTTGTTTCACAAAACCATGCAATGATCACTTCTTATGATGAGTTCACACAAAAACTCATTGCTAGGTTTGATAGGAAGGATGCGGAAGTCTACTACAAGGATTTGACACAATTAAGACAGCTAGGTAGAGTGGATTCCTACATCAATGAGTTCCAAAAGATTGTTGTTATGGTTCCCGATATGTCAGAGAGGAGAGTGACTATGTTGTTTGTTGAAGGTTTGAATGATAGGATTAAGGGTTTGGTTAAGGCTCACAAGCCTAGTACACTAGATGATGCTATTGAGCTTGCACTTGATCTTGACACTACTCCTTCATTTCAGTCCCAAAAGAAGAATTTCAAGAATGAAAAATCAGATCAGCAAGAACTTGAGCAGCCCACTTCTTCAAAGTTTGAATCTACACCAAAGATGGATTTTGAAATGAAGAATGATCTTTGTAGAAAAAAAGTTATGCTTTTCTTGCAAAGAACCTTGGGAACTGGGTCATAAGTGTCTTGGTAGAGTGCATTACATAGAGGTTCTTGATGATGAAGATGATGATACTAGTTCAGAAAGTGAACATGGACAGCCAACACCAAACATTGTAAGGGATGGTAACCAAGGAACTAGAATCACTTATCTTTTAGGAGCTCCAAGGTATAACTCATTCCTATTTTAAGGCACATTGTTTGGGTGTAAGGTCATGGCACTTCTTGATAGTGGAGCTATGCATAACTACATTGATGAGAGTTTGGTGGATAAGAGAGAATTGCATAGTGATGACTTTGACGGCTTTGGTGTGACTATAGCTGGTGGTCTAACTATTCCATGCAAGAAAAAAGTCAACTAGCTTAGCATTATATTTGGTGAGTACACACTTTCTGATGACTTCTATGTTCTTGATTTGAAGAATAATGATATTGTGCTTGGTATGCAATGGCTACATTCACTACAAAGAGTCATCCAAGATTTGCAAACTATGGAGTTGAGTTTCCAACATGAAGGGAAACAAGTCACTATGAAAGCACTCAAATACACGCTACCACACCAAATCACAGCTAAGTCTATGAGAGTCATGGTGAAAGATCCCTGATGGGTCCCTTTGCTGAAATGAAGTGTTGTTTTTGTGATTTTATTTGTTTTATGATTTTTATTAATTTTTTTGTTTTCTTTCAGACTAGAGAGGAGATGCAGAAGGGGTTTTAGTTTTCTTGAGATGTGTATTTGCCAAGATAGCAAATAGATATATATGCAGCTGCAATCTCAAATAAAAATGGACTAAAAACAAATATTAAATGATAGAAAGATACCAACTAAGAAATTGAGGCACATACCCATCAGATCTGTATTTTATATTCAATGTAAAGCCTGGTTTGCAACCCTACTTGCATACAAAGATAGTATTGGCCTAGAAGAGGCTATGCATGCAACTGAAAATGAGGGATCTGAAGAATAAGGTTGATTGGGTACTGCTGCAAGCTTAGATCTGCAATAGAATGCCCTGAAATCTGTCCAATGATGCACAAATGAAGACCCAGAGTAGGCCTTCCACAAGCATGAACTGGGTTGTCGTCCAATTCACCAAAATCTTTGAGAGTTTTCGTTCCCAAGAGACTAAATGCTGCTGCCCCCTTCCTCAGAGTTCAGAGCTGCCATGAAGCTTCAAAAGATATGCAAAAAGATAACTCCAAAAAGCACTTCCAATGTACTTTATTCCTTTCCCAAAGTGGGGCGTCCACTTTTAGGGTTGAGACGGCATCAAAAAGGAATCATTAAATGATTCTTTTCCTTTATTAAAAGACTCCTAAGTTGGGCGCCCAAGTTGAGGGCCCAACTTCTCATGAAGGAAATGACCACCTTTTAACACAACATGTGTTAACAAGGAGGGGGTCACTTTATTAAAATCTTATTACAAAGTGATATTATTCACTTTAATTTATTTTTATTAAATATTAAACCTACACTTTAATATTCAATAATTATCCCGAATCCATCACCTGGCCAATCTGAACTGAAAACTGTTGTAGCCCACACCACAGGTGATGTCGCCACATGGCAGGCTAACTGACAGTGCCTCCCTATAATTTAGGGATACCTCCTAAAAAATAGGAACTGAAACCAAAACTCCCAAAGTGCTCCTGGAGGTCCCCTGATGCCTCCTGGTCAACTCTCGGTCAAACCCTAAAAAATAGGAACCCTTCCTAAAAAATAGGAAACTGCTGCAAACTGTTTGGAAAGGCCTGTAAAGCTCCCTGCCAAGCTCTACTGCCTTTGGATAGGTCCCCTAACCACTCTGCTGACCTACGAGAACCCAAATGATAGGCCAACTCTTAAGTCTCTGCTAGACAGAGCTAAAGAGGGGACATGACACATGGACAAGGAATCACTTCATGAGGACATCTATGAGGATTTTTCATTGTATATCAGCATGGAACAACAAGGGCATGATGGAGAATTACACACATATGGCAAATTGGGTGCATACTTGAGGAGGATTATGGCACTTTTGGTGAGTACGTTGCATGAGCTTCCTTTTGCAAACCTTAAGTAGCTTGGTATAGTACATATGAAACCACTCAAAAGGCCTAGATTGATTTAGGATCTAGGAATTGATTGGTATGATTGATTCGAATTCAGATTTGGTACTTGTGATTGCTTGAGAGAAAGCAATCTCAGGGTGGGAGGACTTGTAATATCCCCATTTTGAGCTTAAGTGTCTTGGTTGAGCTTTGGTCATATGAAGGCTTAGAAAAGAAAATGTTGCTAAAGGCTTGGAGAATGGAATGATGATTCTTAGTGGCTCAACTATTTTTTATTGATGAAACAAAGTTGGCAAATGACTTTTGGTATATTTGTGGTAATTGTGAAAAAGTCAAAATTAATTTAAAAATTAGCCAAGGAGAAAAGCGATCCAATTGGAGAAAAGAAAAATTGGAAAAATATGGGAAAAATGGAAAATAAGGTAAAAAGCAAAAATATAATATTTTATTTACTAAAATATTATATTATTTTCCCATAAGTGGCCGCTCAAGTCAAAAAGGTGAAAATAATAAAATATTGATATTTTATTATTATTTTTATCTCTCCAAGTGGCCATCCAACTTCAGATAATAAAATAATATTATTTTATTATTTTTATATTTCCTCCAAGAGGCCGTCCAAGTTGTGGAATTAAAAAGAAAATAAAATAAAAATATTTGATTATGGCGGTGGACTCCAAAAGACATTAAAATATGTTTCATATGGGCCCCCAAGTGAGGAAAACTAAAAGGAGGTCATTTGAGGTCATTTTCATCATTCAAGTATTTGGCATTTTGACATCTTGGAGAGTTTCTCTTGGCTGCAACTTTGTTTCAGCATGTTCTAAGGACGAAAACCCTTAGATCTTGGTGGTATAGACAAAAACTCATCCCACATTGAGAGATGGATTCATCTAAGTTCCATTATTGAACTTATTTGCAGGTTTTTGGAGGATTGGAAGCTTCAACCAGCTAGGGTTTGAAAGAAGAATTTGTAATCAGCTAGGGTTTGAAGTGTGTGTGCAGATTGAAGGCATAATAATTCAAATTTGAAGGATAATAAGGCATAATTTCATCATCTACATCCATGGCTAGGGCTTGGCATTGTTTTGTTACCATTTGGTGGCTTCTTTGGTGAAGGATTTCACTTCCTTGTGTTCAGAAATTTATATCAGACTGCTGAAATTTCATATCAGACCAAGAAAGTGAGGATTTGAAGGTGATATTGATCATATTTTTGGCATATAAACCCTAGCGATCTCACCCAAGGAGGAGCGCTAGCCTTTGGAGGTTCAATCGCCACATTCTAGGGCATCATTTGGCATAATTTTGTGATCAGATTTGTAATCAGACTTCTGCAGGTTTGAAATCAGGGTTTGGACAGTTTGTTTCAGTCATCTTTGCCATTGGAACTCATCATTGTTGGCTGCTACAGTTGGAGGATGACATCATTGCATGATTGATGTTGAATTGTGGATCATAGGATCATATTTGTATGCTTTCATAAGTCTGATTTTATAATCAGATCGAACTATTTGTAATCAGCCTTCATTTCATGAATGTAATTGGCAAGGATCATCATTCGGCTATGTCAAATAAAGATTCCTATTTCATATCTTCAATTTGAAATAGTTTTCTAGCTGATGCAATCATTTTCATTTATCTATTTTGTGTGATTTCTATGCTATTATGTTTCAATTTCATCACTACATCATTGCAAAACCCTACATGCATTGAAACAACATAAAACACAATCAAAACACTCAAAAATTAAATTCAGAAAATCAGAACAGCAGGGCAAAAATTGGATCAGAATTGGTAGGGGTTCTTATATCCTAGTCCCACTACGGAGGTCAATTCATACCTCAATGGTTCATTCTTCCTATAGTCATCAATTTTCAGCACATCAATTTATTAGTATCCATACAATATGCAGTAGTGCATATTGAGGACAAAGCTTTCAAATTGATATCAAAGCTTAATCTTGTCATATTCTGTCATGCCACGTCATCAATAAGTGTTTTATCATTTGTTAATGGGATGTGACTTGTCAGATTTCTTAAAGACAAACTAATCAAGTTGTGTGCCACACATTTGAATCTTGCACCAATATTTTAAGACATTCATAAGCTTATTGGTCCCAAGAAGCTTCATGATTATGATGACCTTGAGTTCTAATGATTACA
Source organism: Cunninghamia lanceolata (assembly GCA_027924645.1). Lineage (NCBI taxonomy): Eukaryota > Viridiplantae > Streptophyta > Pinopsida > Cupressales > Cupressaceae > Cunninghamia > Cunninghamia lanceolata. The sequence goes on from BSBN01000445.1 coordinate 8,715,403, forward strand.
TCTTGCCACACTCACCTAAGGTGGGTCCTTCTACACGTTTCCATATCTAATGTGCCTTGAGGATTGTACCACATTGGTGCTTGACACCATAACATCTTTACTTGCTTGCACTTGCTATAAAAGAAGAACCATTCACTAGTTCAAGTTTGGTAGCATATTTGTAGTTTAGAAGAGCAGAGAGCATTATGTTATATATCAGCTCTGAAGACTTCATATTGAAGAGCTGCACAACTAATTCAACTTGTATTTCAAGGCTGAGGCCTAATACTGATTGTAAGCCCTTGTAACAGAATCTGTTGATGTATTTCACAATGTGAATCAATAATATCATTGTTCCAATTTATATCTGGTGTGTTTTGCATTCTGTTGTCTTAAATCTTGTGAGTGTATATGATAAGGCTGCATGGTTCAGGTGTTCTTAACTGAACCCTTCGACCATCACTGCACAGAGTATGGAGAAAATGTCTTGAACACATGATGCATAGGCCTCGTGCTTCTCTTTGGAAACTATTCTATGGTTGAAATTTAAATCTTCCTTGATTTTTTATTGATTTATATGCACTATGGTTCCAACACCGAACAATGATTGCCACTGCTAATTGATATTTTTAGGGAAAAAACTATGGCTTTCTCTAAACTCAAATGCATGTCATGTAAATTCTTTATTGTTTGAAAGAAATGAGATGGCCCAACTCTAGCAAAAGATCCAACCTCTAAATACAGTCCTGGCTATCATTTTTGACTTGATCATTAGAAAATTCAGTGGTAAATAACCATTAAAAAACTAGGGTCTACCAAGAAAAATATTCAAATAGACAATATAGTATCTATCATATTAAGGTAGTAAAAAAATACTTATTACTCACCATTAAATGACAGTTCTCCTCAAACTTCTCAAGAAAACCAGCTACCAATCGATCTGCATTCTCAACCCACTCACGATGATGCATATCAGCTGTTTGTGCAACGGTATGCAACTACAATTACAAGGAAAAAGTGATCATCAATGTCTGAAGAACAATTTATAAAACTAAGTAAATCGTGACTCCTGTAACTGCACAACAATTAAAGGGATAAAAAAAAGGAGAAAAATCAGCTACTTAATAAAGGTACTCAAAATGCTCAATGGAATCCTTGTCTCAAGTAACGAATTATGAACCAATAAGATAACAATGAAAAGATAAGACAAAAATTCGTAGTAACAATATACCCTTTTTCCCATGCACTCCTGTTGTTCCTTCACTTTCTGATGTAATTTGCTTATACTCATGTTAACTCTCAATTGCTTTTCCTACAAACAGATTGGTTAGTAAAACAGTTGATTTTCAATATCGGTCCCAAGAGTCACTATTGACTGAAGATACAATGGCCCATAATAATATTAGACAAGATGTAGTCTTTAAAACGAAATGCCACTTTACAGTCTGTAAAAGTATATTCCACTGATTCAATTTTAGTTTTCCTAATAAATGGAGGTCCCATGGGAGCTCCATCCAGCTTCTTTGAGACAAAAAGAATTCCACGCAACAACAAATGAATCCAAGAGTTTACTAACAGTTCAAGTCAAAATCTTTAAAGTAAAAATAGATTTGACTAAAAATATCATGCTAATAACTGAAATATGATTAACAACTATGAATCATACAAAATGACAACATGAATCGATCAATTTCAACTCAGAAATACACAACCACCAACCTGGTCAATTATTCGGTGGTTCTCAAATGTATACTTATTATAAGTAAAGACATGGAAGTGGATTTAAAATTTAACATATGACTATTGGCTGAAGACAAACATATAGACCTTGTCACAGAATTTCTTGGCTTTGACTGGCCAATGTGTAAATAGTTGATCAAACCCTGGTACATCTAAAAGGCAGCCAGATGTTTTCTTCTTCACTTTAATAATACCATAATTAACATTACGATTTAAACAAAAGGAAACAAAACAAATGTAAGTAGTTATTTTCTTGACAACTAATAATTCCCAAGGAAATCATTCAGCCTAGAACTTTGTTCAGCTGGTTGTATTCAGAAATGCAAAAAAGAAGAGGGAATAGGCAATGAGTGTGAGAAAATGGCTTAAGATAACGGTTGGGATGCTCTACAGCATTTCATTCACAAAGACACTACCTGGATAAAATAAATTTGTAAACAAGAAAATCAAATCTCAAGAGCACATTATTTTCCTCTAACCTTAACATAACTAACTCCAAGATCTTTCCTTGTATAACCACGTGCAAGATTACGCATCACATATTGGTTGTAGCCTTTTAGTATCCTCATTATGATGTCTGATGTTGAGATGCCCTCAGTACGCTTTGTTCCCTTAAACTTTCCAATGGATTTCACCTGAAAAAACAATACCTGATTATATCCTTGTCAAAATAGAAGCATTCTAAAACAGAATAAGATTGCACACAAGTATCACTACTACCTCTAAGTAGCAACCATTACTTACATATTCATAGACATCCTTGCCAGACCCACTTGCATCCACATAGCTACAAAATATTGACAAAATTGAGTTTATTTTTCAGAAGAATAAATAAATAAAAGCATCACATAATGTTTGTATCCCAATCTAACATGGGTTCTTATTTTACAGAAGCAAGCAAAATGCCGGTAACAACAGAAAGGGAAAAAATGCCGCTTTAAGAAACACTACTAATCACAAAAAAACTGCATGCTCTGAACTATAAACAACTGACCAGTCAATACTTATAATTTCTGAAATATAAACAGGAATGTATCCAATGTTGGACAAAGAGATCAACTAATTTCTAAAATGTAGTTAAAAGATCTGCCTGTACATAATAGAAGCTAGAAAAAAACACAACAGCCATTTAAAATTAAAAACATGTGACAAATACTAATCAAGATAAGGAGCTCTCAACAATAACAGTCAAATATAGCCTTTTCATTAATCAAGATACATTCACCACTGCAAGAAAACACATTTCAAACCCTGGAACTATCCTCAAACATGAAAATAGTTTTAATTGCACTCAAGAAACCCACCTTCACTCAAGAACCGTTCCAGTGGTAAAACTAATAATGCAAAAGAAAACTACTTATAAGATCACCTTACAACTCTGAATCACAAATTATGATTAAGTTATGTAGAGCAGCCTTCTTTTGAACCTAACACAGGAATCACCATAGAAAAATAACTCATCATTAAAAACCCACAGCAAAACACGAAAAACTAAAACAATTAAAAAGAAGGAAGTAGAACTAAGACAACACAAACTAAGCTCTTTAGCCTTGAACTGTAAACAGATGAAAAACAAACTTCTAGTAGTATAATACTCACAACATTTGCCTGCTCCTTAAGTACTAAAAGATAGCTTCACTTGAAAATGATATTTTAACAAGGGCAGTATAGGAATATCTACACGCTTTTCAAGAATAGATTAAATAAAGTTAAACAATATAAAAAAACAAACAACCTAAAAATTAATACATGGATCAAAATAGACATAGATAGTATGTACCAAATCTAAATACTCAACCGTAGAAAAATATAGGTGTAGCCTGACCAACATCTCAAAATCATATGATATCTTCATGATCCACATTAGTCAACAACTATGAAGACCTTTCACAGTTTCACTTCAATGATATCAATCACAAACAACTTAAATTTTAAAACATCTCGATATAAGAATTTCAATGGTCTTACTACTTATCCATACTGTAGGAGAATAACAAAAACACCTACAAACACCAAATAGGTATTGTTTATACATAATCATCATACCATTGGCAAATTGACAATCAAAAGAGTGACACCTAAATGTTTTTTCTTTACAAGAATGCTATTCTAACATACAAGATCAAAAAGTGATGGCTAGATTCAATACTAAGTAATGCACAGATTGGCCACTACTTTGTCTATTTTGCAGGATCTTGAGCTTAAGACGCATCGCCTGGATTCCAATACTATTACAATATTACCAACTATGAATACATGTATAGGTTTCTTACAGATGACTAGGGATAGTTGTTCTCCTAGTTGTGCTTTCCTGCTTTCGGTTTTTTGGTTATGGTTTTTTATTAAGACTTTGAACTCTATAATGGTTAAGAACTTGTTAGTGTGTTAAGTTTTAACATAGGGATAATTTGTTTTTCCCGTATCGGGTAGTTTTCCCACCCGTCAAATATTTCATGCCTTTAAAAGGCTTGTACACTATGTAGTTTATTATCTCATCATATATTTTCTTTTCTGGTGAAATAGCTTCGTAGTGTTGCTTCTCTGTGTGTGAAGGTTTTGGTGAGCAGATTGGATCCCTGGGTACGTTAACATGGTATCAGAGCCATTTTTCTGCCTCTCCTTCCAATTTTGAGAGTTTTCATCAGAAGAGTTCGAGATCATCTATTTGCTTCAGTTGTTTGAGCATTTGAAATTTATCAAAATTCAAAGTTGCCTTTATTCTTGGCGAATGCAATTGAATTTGTGCGATTTTCCCTGATTTGGAGGCTGCATGGGAAGTGTGAGGGTGCGCAGGAGTTTATTCTTCCATCTGAGGCAAAAGTGAATGCTTCAAATATGAAGGCGTGAATGTTGGGTGTGAATGCAGAGGAGGCATATTTGCAAATTCATTGAGTTTTTTTTCTCCATCTGAGACACCGTGGGGTTTGTTCCCCTTGGTGTGGCGTGGCAAAGTGTAGGCAGAATTGATTTCCATGTGAAGGGCGATTGATGATTTTTTTTGCTGTTGTGTCGAAAACTGTGTTGGGCTATGGAAGTGCAAACTTTAATATTTATAAAGTTTTGAACAAATATTTGTTGTAGGGTTTCTTCATTGCTATTGGAGGTGGGCCCACTTCGCAAGTTTGAGCATCTGTTGGGAAAGTTATCCCACATTTGTGGCATGGAGGATGTTTTGGCTATTAAAATAGCCTCTTAACTACTTTCTTTGGTGTGAGCAAGTCTCACGAAGGTCTGAAGAGACTATCTCACACAAACAGTTTTTTGTATGCTTGTTGTGGTGGTCGGTGATTGTGCCTAGACCGAACTTGGTTTGTTGGTGGCTTGGCGAGGCCTGATTGCTTGGGCCCATTTTTTTTTCTGCCAACGACAAAAGTGGTCACATGGTGGGACCGGGTGCTTGGTCCGAAAGAGCCTAAAATAGGCATTTTTTTCAAACTTGCACAACTTTTGCAAACAGAGTCCGTTTTCGACAAACAAAATATCGTCGGAAAGATGCTTCGACAAACTTTGTTGTGATTAAGGTATTTTCTGAAAATTTTGCCATTTTTTGATAGTTCAAGTAACTTGAAGTTGCAAGATTGTTTTAGTTACTTCTGTTAGTATTATTTGGCAAATTTGGTGTTGGGAATTGCAAATTCAGTTTTTCATACATTCTGGTGAGGTGTACATTACACTTTGGTCTTTTGTGCTCCCTTGTTTATCATGTCGGACCCAAGGATTGAATTGCTCACTCCACAAAACTATCACACATGGAAGCTCAAAATATCACAGTTGTTGCAATCTAGGGGGCTTTGGCAAATGTTAGATGCCGATCAACTTGAGTTCACAAAAGCATTTGAGCAATTTGTTCATAGAAACAAAATGGATGAGGCTAGAGGACTCATAGGTCTCCATGTGTCTGATAATTTGTTGTTTCACATTGCGGAGTGTAAGACACCTAAAGAAGTGTGGGATAAGCTTGCTGAGTTGTATGGTAAAGTCAATCAGTTCAAAATCTTGCAACTTGAAGCCGATCTCACCTCTCTCTCTCCGGATGCCTTCCCCACTATTCAGGATTTCCTTGCCAAATTCAAGTTGATTTTGTCACAATTGAAAGGATGTGGTCATGCCAAAGATGAAAAGGAGTGTATTTTCTTGATCTTGTCTAAGCTGAGAGGTCCTTTTCAAGTGTTTGCCTCTACCTTCTATTCTACTATGGATGCTATGGGAGAAGACCGTAAGATGCCTTCATTTGAAGTATTTTCTGATCGATTAACTAGGGAGCAGACCAAGTTGATTCAGATGGATGCTCTTCCTAAAAGTCATGCTTTGATGGCTCAATCTTCCAAGGGCAAGGGTAAGACTAAGAAGAAGCCCAAGACAGATTCGTCTGTAGGTGGTGAGCCTCCCTCCAAACCTAAGGCAAAGAATGATCAGAAGACTAATCATCCTCCTCCTCCTTCTAACTTCGAGGAGTCATCCTCTAAGTCTAAGAAGAAGAAGGAAAATTGTTCCTTTTGTGGAAAGTCAGGGCATAATGATGCACATTGTTTTGAGAGGTTAGCAGCTTTGGAGGAAGCCATGAGGAAACACAATATTGCCATGCCTATGTCTTCTTCCTTGGGAAAAGGGCAAGCTCTCATAGCAAGGGCTTCATCCTCTACTAGTGATAGTTGGATTCTTGATTCTGGTGCTTCACATCATATGACTCATGTTGAGGATCTTTTTGATTCTATTTCCTCTTGTAGTACTTCTCATATTGCAGTTGGGAACTCTTCACAAATTCCGATTGTAGGAACAGGCTCAGTTAAGATGCAGGATGGTTGCATTGATGATGTTCTTTTTGTTCCTGATATTTCACAGAATCTGCTTTCTGTCTATCAGATATGTCATCATGGTGATGGGAAGGTAGTTGAGTTTTCTCCCACTGATGTGACTATTCGAGAGTTGCAGGATTCTGAGAAGGTTGTTGCTACAGGGACAGTTGATGTGGCCCGTTTGTATAGGTTTGATGGATTTGAGTCTTCATCAGGATCATCCCTTATTGCTCATGCAGATTCTGTGAGCAAGCTTTGGCACGAATGGTTTGGGCACCTGAATTATAGATATCTTCAACAGATGAGCACACAAAATTTGGTGATTGGCCTACCTAAGATCTCTTGTTTTGATGGAGTTTGTCAAGGTTGTGTACTTGGTAAACATCATAGGGATCCCTTTCAGAAGGGTATGGCCACACATGCTTCGGCACTCCTTGAGTTGGTGCATAGTGATCTTATGTCATTCCCAACTCCTTCATTTTTAGGGGCTAAGTATGTGCTCACCTTTATTGATGACTTCTCTCGGCGCACATGGGTGTACTTTCTGAAGTACAAGGATGAGGTTCTTCGATTTTTCATGACCTTCCTTGCATTTGTGGAGCAGCATTCAGGGCACTCCCTTCAGAAGATTCGAACAGATAATGGGAGAGAATATGTTAATCAAGCATTCCAGGATTTTTGCCGTGCTCGAGGTATTCTTCATCAGCACACAGTTCCATACACTCCTCAGCAGAATGGCGTGGCCGAGCAGAAGAATAGAACCTTACGGGAGATGGCCAATTATATGCTTCAGTCTCGATCCATGGCTCCAGCATTTTCATGTTTTTCTCTCTTTTGGAGAGGAGTTTTCTCCGACAAGGTTTTTCTCCTTTTCTCCGTTTGTGAGAGATTTCTTTTTTGCATTGTAAATGGGTACCTAACATGGTTGTATAGCCGGGACCCATATTGCATCTTGATTTTGCATAATAATTCTCGCTAAGTTTGCACTTAAGGGGGGGTGTTAGTGTGTTAAGTTTTAACATAGGGATAATTTGTTTTTCTCGTAGGGTGGTTTTTTCCCGTATCAGGTAGTTTTCCCACCCGTCAAATATTTCGTGCCTTTAAAAGGCTTGTACACTGTAGTTTATTATCTCATCATATATTTTCTTTTCTAGTGAAATAGCTTCGTAGTGTTGCTTCTCTGTGTGTGAAGGTTTTGGTGAGCAGATTGGATCCCTAGGTACGTTAACAGAACTGTTAGTGTGTTGTTGTTCCGTTGTTCGTGGCCTATCTGTGGCCTGTTTTGCTCTGCCCTTGGGGATTTTTGTATAGGGATCAGCACCCTAGTTTGCTGCTTATCTTAATCAAAAACATACAAGATCCATGTATTCTTTTGAAACAAAAGAAACTAATAATTGAGAAAAAAATGGTAAAATGTTACCTCTCCTAATGAGCATTATATGAATCACTGTAAGTATCTTCATCAAAGAGATTGGCAATGATTAAAATAATGTTATTACTTTGAAAAGGCCATCCCTATAAAGAGGAGCAGTTATACACATAGTTGGCAGACTCGCCGAAAACTCGGTGAGTCTTCAAAAAACCGCGAGTTTTTTTTCCAAACGAGTCTTCCTGACTTATCTCGCCAAGTTTTTTGGACGAGTCTTTGCCGAAAACTCGGCGAGTACTCGCCGAGTCCGAGGCAAAGACTCACGGCGTGCAGGGTTAAAAGATATCCGCGGCCAGGTAAGTGATTTTACAATCAAAAAAAATATTTCTTGAGCACTGCATAGCAAAAAACCCCTCCCCAACCAAAAAGACTCCATTTGCAACGTTTTGGTATCAAGAAGAGTGGATTCGAACGCATTTTTTTGCTGATTTTGAAGGCAAATTCGAATCACAGGTAGGTTTTTGGTTTTCCATTTTACTTTTTGTTTAATCATTGTATTTCATTCTTGTTGCAAAATATTGAATCCAAATTGAAAACAAAATCTTCATCGAGAAAAAAGAAGTAAATTTTTTTTATTTAGATTCCAAAAAACAAGATTCATCACTATTTTTTGTTGATTTTTTCTAATTTTTTTCATTATTTTTGCTGTTTTTTGAATTTTTTAGACCTAGGTTCATTTTTTGATTCTAAATCTTTTTTGTTGTTTAGATTAGTTAATTTATTGACTGATTTAATCATTGAAACACATTTGTGTCAATTTAAATCAAATTTAGAGAGATTTTTTTGTATTAAAAACCTAATATGTTGTACATTTTTTTGTATGTGTAGGTTAAATACGCACTATAATGGCTTCTGCTTCAGGTTCAACCTCAGGCTCCGCCCCATCCGCGCACGTGGCATCATGGTTTCTAGGCACTCGTCCTCCAGGAGCTAGAGACCCTACATGGAAGTATGTCGTGAGAGGACTGACAGTTGGATCGGTTGTTTGCAGTAAATGTTAGAAGGTATTACATGGAGGCGTAAATCGCCTCAAATACCATCTTGCAGGCATTTCTTGTCGTGATACCAAGGGTTGTCCTAAGACCACAGAAGAGATAAAAAGAGAGATGAATGCCCTACTTGAAGTTGCCGAAGAAAAAAAATTGCAAAGGGAGAGGACAAAGGCAGCCATAGCAGCAAGCATAGCTGGTGGACATGGTCATGAGCAAGTGGAGATAGAGTCTGAATCAAATGAGGAGACGACTGGAGATGATACTGACATTGTGGGCTCTCTTCGGGGTCCATGCATTCATGGCACACCGGCCTCTAGGCCCCCCACTTCCTCTACTTCGAGTAGAATGCCACCACCGGCGCCTACATCTTCATGCACACCACAGTTTTTTTGTGCCAAGAAACACACTAAGAGCATAGACATCATTGGAGGCTACAGGGTGTAATAGGGAGGTGCATCAACATGCCAACATGGCATGTGCAGACTTTTGGTATTTCAATAACATTCCATTCAATGTGGCGAGTAGTCCCTATTGGCACAATTTGGTTACCGCATTGACAATTGCGGGAAAAGGCTACAAGCCACCTTCTCGCAAAGACTTGAATGGGAGGTTAGTCAATTTAAATTTTATGCTAAGTTTATCATTTATGTTCTTTAATTTAAATTAATTTATGTTGAGTTTAAGTTATTTTTTGTTTAAAAATTAAAATTTTGTACTTATTTTACTTTGTACTTGTAGGTTGCTCACAAATGCGACCGAAAGGGCAGTGCAAGTAATGGAATATCAAAAGAAAGAATGGAAGAAACATGGCTGCACCATTCTTTCCGATGGGTGGATGGATGGGAGAAACCGCACCATCCTTTAAAATTTTTTGGTTTCTTCAAAAGGTGAAATTGTGTTTTTGAAATCAGCGGATGCCTCCAACAAAATAAAAAATGCAGAAACATTGTGTACATTGTTTGGGGAAGTTGTCATGGAGGTGGGGATAGATAATGTTGTGCAAGTCATCACAGATAATGCAACAGCATATGTGGTAGTTGGGAGATTGCTTGAGGATAGACATCCTACACTTTTTTGGACACCTTGTGTGGCACATTGTCTTGACCTTCTTTTGGAGGACATAGGCAAACTTGATTGGGTGGCACCGATTGTAAATGATGCAAGGAGCATAACAAAATTTATCTACAATCACCCTTGGGTTCTTAGTTTGATGAGGGATCATACGAAAGGGAAAGAGTTGGTGAGATCCACAAGGTTTGCAATGGTTTTCCTAGTGTTGCAAATCATTATTGGTTCGTTGAATGCTTTGAAACAAATGTTTGTGTGTCCAGCATGGCTAGAATCATCTTATGCAAAGAACCTTGAAGGAGAGAGAGTTGCAAGCATAGTGTTTGATAAGCTCTTTGAACAGAGAGCTATAGAGATCGTGAAGGTAACCTCAAAACTTTGATTTTAAATTCAAATTGAGTATTTTATTTCTTAATTTAAGTCTTTCATTATAAATTTGTAATTTTAATCTTTTTGTATTTGTAATGTAGGTGTCGAAGCCCTTGGTTAGAGTCCTTCGCTTGGTAGATGGCGATCAAAACCCAATGGGATATATTTATGAGGCCATGGATAGGGCCAAAGAGGCTATCAAAGAGGCTATCAAAAATTATTACATGGGGGACAGCCTCGAATTTGATCCCATATGGGAGATTGTTGGTAGGAAGTGGAACAATCAACTCCACCAACCCATCCATGCAGCAGGGTACTTCCTCAACCCTCATTTTCTCTTCTCAGACAACTTCTCCGATCCAAATGGAGAGGTTATGGAGGGGATTACAACATGCATTCAGAGGATGGAACCCATGGTTGAGGTGAGACACCTCGTTGTCCAAGAGTTGGATCTTTACAGCGAAGCGAGGGGTAAACTCTTTTCTTTAGATCTAGCTATTGGAGGAAGAACCACTCAGGCACCAGGTATAAAATTGGGAGTCTTTAAGTTTATTTCACATGCATCTTATAATTTGATAAAATGTGTTTTGAGTCTTGACTTTGTTTTCTAATTCTTCAATATATTTTTTTGCAGAGGTTTGGTGGAAAAATTGGGGTGGAAATACCCCACATCTCCAAAAAATTTCCCTCCACATACTATGTTAGCCTTGTGGTGCATCTAGTTGTGAGCGGAATTGGAGCTTGTTTGATGCCATTCACACAAAGAAGTGGAACAAACTAGCCCAAAAGTGCCTCAATGACCTTGTCTTTGTGCAATACAACCTGCGGTTGTGCACAAAAAGAGTAGAGGACAAATCACTGGATCCTATTGATTTGGATAAGATAGATCCTTACAGTGATTGGACAGGGCAGGATGAGCAGCCTCCATTGTTTACCGCAGATGAGATTCTTGATTTCGAGAGACAGGCAATGGAGGATGTGGGTGTAACAGGGGATGTAGGGTTGGGGGACATTCATGAGCATGAGGAGTCATTGCCAAAGCCGGAGCCAGATATTTCCAGGATGGTGGTCGAGCCTCAGCCATAGCGTTCCATGCCAGTCGAGGAGCCACCGGCACTGCGTACTCGTAGGACTAGAGCATCTACCTCTTCCCTAGCTTTGGATAAATTAGGGAAGAGGTAAGTGTAATATGTTATATTTACTTTTAGTATTTACTTCTAGTTTTACTATTTTCATTTTCAGCTATCTATTGTAATTTGTATTAGACTATTAGGCTTTCAGCCATCAGGATTCCGCATGAGAATGCGATTTTGTAATCAATTTGCATTAAAGTCAATCAAATTTAATAGAAAACACTTTTGTACTCATTTATGGACTCATTGGAATCATCTTGTCATTGAATTTTGCAAAAAAAAATGCATTTCTAATGAAATTTAAGCAATTTGTTAAGTTCCCGAGTTTTTTGCCGAGTTTTTTCCAAGTTTTTTTTTGACTCGCCAAAAATTGGCTTGCCAAGTTTTTTTGGCGAGTCGAGTTTTCCAACTATGGTTATACATATTCAACTATTGGAAGAAAGTCTATCACCAGAGATACACAAAGAATCCAAATCAAAATCAAGTGGGGTAACATGATAATAACTCATATATGACCTCATTATAAGGTCATCATTGCTTTTAGAATGAAACTTCTCATATTTTGATTATTAACATGAATATTTTATCTTTGCTAGTAGATCTAGCCATAGTTCAACTGTAGGTACTCACAAGTTTTTTTTTTAAACGAGTTTTTTCTGTTTAAACTCACCAATTACCGAGACCGAGTGTTTGGCAAGCTTTAGACTCTAACTGACATGAGTGCTCAGCGAGTCCGAGGCTAAAACTCACAAGACGCACAACTAAAAGTTTGCGCAGTTTGTATGCAGAAAAACACGTTTTTTGCCTTTTTAAGCCCTACATGTCCACAGCTGAAACTCACATCAGCATTTGAGCATTTTTAAGTGAATTGGAGTGAGTTTATAGTGGATTCAAAAAACAAATTTGAGGACCAGACCCTCTCTCCAATTTTTCACTAGAATGGGGAAGAGGAAATTGCAAATTCTTGTAATTTGTAACTTGCATGGATATGCAATTTATGATAATTTTCAATGACAATCATCATAAATTCATATCAATTATTAGTCGATTGTTGTATTCACATGATGATGTGATTTTGTACTCTATTTGTATTCAAATCTAATAGAAAACACTTTCCCAACATTTTACAGTCTCATTTTATACATTTTGTAATTGTATTTTGCATAAAATTAATGTTTTTTAAGAAATTTAAGTATTTTTTTAAGTTGCTGGTGTTGGTGCCTAAATTGACTGTCAGTTAATTTAAATCCAAATTTTTTTTTCCAGTTTTGGCACCCCTTCAGTGTTTTGTAGCATCCACATCATCTTTCTTGATGGAAGGGGTCATCATGTTCTGCCCATCGGCATGAGTTTTCATGTGTCTTGGCGATCATATCAATAGCATGGTGTGTTCTTTGTATATTGCCAAGAGCTTGGTTTATCGGCGAAGGGTATTGTGGTTCCGCCGATGGTGTTGGTCATGCCGATGGGGGTATCTCAAGTGTTCATCGGCGAGACTTGTTTTATCGGCCAGTATGTTTTGTGGTTCGCCGATAGAGGAAGTCACCTCGATCAGGAGTGCCATCGGGGTGACTTGGTGCATCGGCGGAGGGGTTTCTTGTTGCTCCGATGGTTGGGAGTTTGGCCGACAATGAAGTTGATGTTCGGCATATCGGGGTGACGATGTTCCATGTCTTGGCGATATGCGAGTATGGAGTGGTCGTCGGTGAGATTTTGGCTATCGGGTGGACGGAGAAGTGTTGGCCCGACAGTTGGGGTCTCGCCGATGGAGGCGGGCTATTGGTAGGAGTTGGGCCGATGGCTTGATGGGGGGTGAGTCATGTGTTCATCGGCGAGATTTGGCTTATCGGCAGGAGATCTGTGCGGTGGGCCGATAATGTATGTCATGGCGATGGGCTGTGGGCGAAGGGTCGTGTGTCGAGCGTGGCAAAATGCTCGACACTTGGTATGTATGCGACTATGTTTTTAAAGCGCCGAAGTTGTCTCCACACCATGCATATGGGACTAATCCCCTTGCATTATTTTTGAACCCGCAATAGAACGTGTTTTGGCGGGAAGCTTCTTTTTGACTGCAGCGACAGTTTTCAAGCGACCGCGGGTGGTTGAGGCCCTTAATGGCGACTGTAGCAGGAGTATGGGCGATGGTATAAGTGATCAGGCTGCCTGATTGAGAATGAAGACTTCCAGCTAGTGGCGCGTGGCTCGAGGTTCCTCTGTCTGTTGCTGTAATAAATTTTGAGCGCCATTCCTTTGAAGGATCTGTATCTGGCAGATTTTGTAATAGCCATGTAATTAATTGCTGTAGTACACTTTCTGGCTGTTATAAGCAGGAAGTGTTACTCATTTTTAGGTTGTTGAAAGTTGAACATTTTGGCTCTGTAACACAATACAGTTCGTTTTGGTTGCTCTGTACAGCTAAACCTGTGAGTTTATGTATCTCTTGTTGTACGTTTTGGCTTGAATCCACTGATTTCATGGTTAATCTTGTATGAATAATGCTATGTTTGCATGTGTTTTGTTAATTCTGTCTCCAGTATTGCATGTATCTTTCTTCTGAGTCTGGATATTTAAGCAATATTTGAGACTCTAGAACATAGAATTCCTATGTTGAATGTCTGATCTTTTAACTTCTGCTCAAGGGGTAGATTAAACTGTTTTCAGGTCGAACATTGGGAAGGGTATACTACAGTAGGGATGCCATAAGTAGAGATAACTTAACACTCTGTGTTGGGAGATATCTGTAAGGCAGGTATCATATATATCCCCCTGAAATCCAGTTTTAGCCGTTCATGCTGATCATTCACAGGTGTATGTCTATTGACTCCAGGCCCTGGATAGGCACCAATCTTGCTTTGTGTTTGTGTTACAACCATGTCCAGCTTTGCATCCAAACTCAAAATCATAATCAAACTCTAAAACAACCATTAGGACATTAGAATTAGTTTTAGGATCCTCAGTCCTCTGTCTACAACTGCAAATAGGCCCAAAGCTAGCCCCTTTGCTCTTATCTTTCAGTTTTGGTCTACTTACAGGAGGACTTATCTGCTTTCTGACAGCATCCCAATCCTTGTATGCGTATCTCATGGATGTTGAGCAGGGAATACCCCCCTAGGTCTTGCAGAGCCTGAAGAAGAAGAGGAGATAAAATATAGAGTCTATCTCCTACACTGTTGGCCCCTGGCCCAGAGATCCTGTTGATCACTGATGGCTACCTTGTAGGGAAATCTGGGAATAAGCATCCAGTCTGGGAAAAAACCAACAGAAATTGGCGACTCTGCTGGGATTGAGAAGTAAAAGTACTATCTAATCATCTCCAGTAATATATCTGTGACCCATCCGAGTCACCAACAGAAAATGGCGACTCTGCTGGGGATGTGATTGATCAAAAGTAATATCTAGCCATCCTTGGTGATATATTTGTGACCCATCCGAGTCACCAACAGAAATTGGCGACTCCGCTGGGGAGATCAATGTCATATCCATGAAAGTTTGAGTCTACAAGATTGAAAAATCAGACCTGGAATTGTTTGTTGCAGCAGAGAAAAGGGTTATATATGTGACTCTGCTGGTGGATGACCCAGAAAGAAGGAAATCAATTTGCAGCTTCAGCTTGTTTGAAGCTCATTCCTCTTCAAGGAGGTGGCGACTCTGCATCAAAGAACCTGATAAAAGAACAAAATCAGTCAGAGAAGAATTTGCGGCTCCTGCAACATATCCAGGTATTTCATATTGTTGGACAGACTCCCTATTTGGTGAGATAGCACTGGTTAAAAGGGAAACATTGGTGAAAGCAGAGCTTGCATGCTTTTATTAGAACTTACTCTGTATTTCAAAGGGCATGCAATGTTGTTCAAAAGACTCATTTAAAGGACTTTAGGAAAGTTTGAAAAAACAGTCTAAATTTTGAGTGCCTAAAGTCATTGTTAGTAGAAAATCTGAGTAGAGAGGAGGGTTGCAAAAACATAAAGGATGTATTATCTGCCTATGCACCCTTGTGAAGTGTCAAATGCAAAAATGTATAGTAGTCAGTCCCAACAATGTAATAAAAGAAGTTTCAACATAGACAGATATAAGCCCATAAATTTCAGTGGCATTTGTGGCTATCCAAATGCTTTTCCACCTAAAATCAGAAATTTTTTGCCTAAATTTAAGGGTATAAAGGATGAATCAGCTGAAAGACACTTGCAGTAGTTCCTAAATGTGATAGATGATTTTGAGATTGACCATGAAGATGTGGTTATGAGATTATTTGTTCAATCTCTAGGTGAAGATGCAAGGGACTGGTTTTCCTACCTTCCAGCTCACTCTGTCAGCTCTTGGCATGGTTTTAAATCTGTGTTTCTAGTACAATATGGTGAAAGAATTTCTGAATATGCAGCTATTAGTGACTTCATGTACATCCATATTGAAGAAGATGAGTTGATCCCAGCCTTTAACCTCAGATTTATGAGGGCATTGAATAGAATACCAGAGTGTATGAGACCTAATGATGCACTGTGCTTAGTTGTCTATTTGGGAGCTTTTGATAAGAAAATGAGTTACAGATTAAGAGACAAGGAGCCCACCACATTGCATCAGGCACATCAGTTTGCAATTGATATTGAAAACAATTGGAGGTATGGAATACAAAAGGGTTATTTTTCTGAAAATTTTTGTTGTCCTGCAGCCCCCAGTGTTAATGAAAGATTTAATTCAGGAGTTGACAATGAATGTCAAAGTATTCACACCCCTGTTGTCCCAGTTTTTGCATCATTCCAAGTTGATGATGTTTCTGTTATAAAGGAGGATGTCTTGTTTTGCCCAGTAAATGAAGTTGAAAACAATGGTTTTTCAAGTAATATTTACATACCAGCCCTTATCAAAGAGCCATCATGTTTAAATGATCCA
This sequence comes from Cunninghamia lanceolata, assembly GCA_027924645.1. Taxonomy (NCBI): domain Eukaryota; kingdom Viridiplantae; phylum Streptophyta; class Pinopsida; order Cupressales; family Cupressaceae; genus Cunninghamia; species Cunninghamia lanceolata. The sequence continues at coordinate 8,731,796 of BSBN01000445.1, forward strand.
GTTGTGCAAGGTTGTGATCATGTGGATCAACAGTCAGTATCAGTTTCATCAGGAAGTATTAGAGGGATGGAGAATGATGCAGATAGCTCAACTTCAGAATGCATTGAAGTAGCAGAAATCTTGTATGTGGGGCAATCAGATGATAAAAATGATATCCATGATCAATTCATGGATCAAGTTTGTTCTTCTTATGACTCTGGATCTGATAATAATGAAGAATTGGAGTGTCATGAAGAAGAAGCAAAGGCCTTTGCGGTGAGTGTTAATCCCCTTTATGATGAGTCTACAGGTGCCTTTGATGCTGTGAATCTTGACTTTCAGTGGTGCAGGATTAATCCTCTTTTTGAGGATGATGATGAATATAAAGAGACTGTTGACCTTGGTGTTACATCAGTTTGTGAGGAGGGGACATATGAATCAGATATCTTCAGTTCTTGTGAAGATACTATGGATTTGCAAACTGTGAATGATGGATGTTCATCATCACCTGGTTTAGATATGTGCAACATTGGGTGTGTGGATCAGGATTTGTTTTCAATATCAGTAGATATTGGGGGTCTCATTTTTTCTGAGTATTTTGAGTTTTTGGATCAGCTGGATGAGTGCTTGATGGTGTGCAGTAGCTAGATAAATGATGAAGACTGCCAAGAGCAGTATGATGTACCATCTAAAGAGTATAACATGCATATGTTGCTTAATGCTGAAGGATTTTTTTAGCATGTATGGTTGCATGTTTGATTTTGAAATGCAGAGTGACAGAGGCAGTACTACAAGTGGCAAGCTGTCAAAGGTGGTGGAATATCTAATTGAGCAAATGACCTTATGGACAAACTATGCCAATTTTTTCAGTTGGGATTGGGATCTTTCAGTTTGGAATCAAGCATTTGGCAGGAAAAAAATTTGGTTCTTCCTTTTTGGCTACCCGGGGCCACCCAAGTGATGACTAAAATATAGTTTTTGTGCAGGTTGGTGCAATGATTGACTCTGTTGCCCAATAGATATGGCCCAATCTGCGAAACCAGAGATTCTGGGGTCCTCGCTGCAGTTTTTCACCTGCACGTCCTCAGACAGAGCCACTGTTGGTGCCTAAATTGACTGTCAGTTAATTTAGCAATTTTCATGCAGGCACCTTCCCTAAAAATCCAATTTTTTTTTTCCAGTTTTGGCACCCCTTCAGTGTTTTGTAGCATCCACATCATCTTTCTTGATGGAAGGGGTCATCATGTTCTGCCCATCGGCATGAGTTTTCATGTGTCTTGGCGATCATATCAATAGCATGGTGTGTTCTTTGTATATCGCCAAGAGCTTGGTTTATTGGCGAAGGGTATTGTGGTTCCGCCGACGGTGTTGGTCATGCCGATGGGGGTATCTCAAGTGTTCATCGGCGAGACTTGTTTTATCGGCCAGTATGTTTTGTGGTTCGCCGATAGAGGAAGTCACCCCGATCAGGAGTGCCATCGGGGTGACTTGGTGCATCGGCGGAGGGGTTTCTTGTTGCTTCGATGGTTGGGAGTCTGGCCGACAATGAAGTTGATGTTCGGCATATCGAGGTGACGATGTTCCATGTCTTGGCGATATGCGAGTATGGAGTGGTCGTCGGTGAGATTTTGGCTATCGGGTGGATGGAGAAGTGTTGGCCCGACAGGTGGGGTCTCGCCGATGGAGGCGGGCTATCGGTAGGAGTTGGGCCGATGGCTTGATGGGGGGTGAGTCATGTGTTCATCGGCGAGATTTGGCTTATCGACATTGTGATGGGCTGTGGGCGAAGGGTCGTGTGTCGAGCGCGGCAAAACGCTCGACACTTGGTATGTATGCGACTATGTTTTTAAAGCGCCGAAGTTGTCTCCACACCATGCATATGGGACTAATCCCCTTGCATTATTTTTGAACCCGCGATAGAACGTGTTTTGGTGGGAAGCTTCTTTTTGACTGCAGCGACGGTTTTCAAGCGACCGCGGGTGGTTGAGGCCCTTAATGGCGACTGTAGCAGGAGTATGGGCGATGGTATAAGTGATCAGGCTGCCTGATTGAGAATGAAGACTTCCAGATAGTGGCGCGTGGCTCGAGGTTCCTCTGTCTGTTGCTGTAATAAATTTTGAGTGCCATTCCTTTGAAAGATCTGTATCTGGCAGATTTTGTAATAGCCATGTAATTAATTGTTGTAGTACACTTTCTGGCTGTTATAAGCAGGAAGTGTTACTCATTTTTAGGTTTTTGAAAGTTGAACATTTTGGCTCTGTAACACAATACAGTTCGTTTTGGTTGCTCTGTACAGCTAAACCTGTGAGTTTATGTATCTCTTGTTGTACGTTTTGGCTTGAATCCACTGATTTCATGGTTAATCTTGTATGAATAATGCTATGTTTGCATGTGTTTTGTTAATTCTGTCTCCAGTATTGCATGTATCTTTCTTCTGAGTCTGGATATTTAAGCAATATTTGAGACTATAGAACATAGAATTCCTATGTTGAATGTCTGATCTTTTAACTTCTGCTCAAGGGGTAGATTAAATTGTTTTCAGGTTGAACATTGGGAAGGGTATATTGCAGTAGGGATGCCATAAGTAGAGATAACTTAACACTCTGTGTTGGGAGATATCTGTAAGGCAGGTATCATATATATCCCCCTGAAATCCAGTTTTAGCCGTTCATGCTGATCATTCACAGGTGTATGTCTATTGACTCCAGGCCCTGGATAGGCACCAATCTTGCTTTGTGTTTGTGTTACAACCATGTCCAGCTTTGCATCCAAACTCAAAATCATAATCAAACTCTAAAACAACCATTAGAACATTAGAATTAGTTTTAGGATCCTCAGTCCTCTGTCTACAACTGCAAATAGGCCCAAAGCTAGCCCCTTTGCTCTTATCTTTCAGTTTTGGTCTACTTACAGGAGGACTTATCTGCTTTCTGACAGCATCCCAATCCTTGTATGCGTATCTCATGGATGTTGAGCAGGGAATACCCCCCTAGGTCTTGCAGAGCCTGAAGAAGAAGAGGAGATAAAATATAGAGTCTATCTCCTACACTGTTGGCCCCTGGCCCAGAGATCCTGTTGATCACTGATGGCTACCTTGTAGGGAAATCTGGGAATAAGCATCCAGTCTGGGAAAAAACCAACAGCTGGGTCAGAAAATTTTTGGTCTGCCGAGTCCAAGTCGAGTCCAAGTATGCAGTCCATGGGTCTAGCCATTTCAGCTGCATTAATTGACCCTCCATAGATGACGACACTAAATTGTGCTATACCAGCCCTCAAAAATGGCATTTGACTCTTAGAAATGGTGAGAAATGAAACTCATTCGTGCCACAATCAAGCACATTCTCTCAGTCTCCATGGACCGGCAAGGAATTGCATGAAAAGGAAGAGGATTTCAAGGAACTACAGATGTAAACACAGCAGCCTATGGCCTAGCAGCTCATCTCATGTTGACCAGATTGTTGAATGTATCATCTGACTACTGTTTGACCAAAATTGTCTGATATTTGACCTTTTACAGTAGGTAAGATGCATCGTAAAGAGGCTATGGTTCAAATTTTGTATTCCATGTCTTCACATCAGCCCTCAAAAATGGCAATTGACTCTCACAAATAGTGAGAAATGAAACACATTTGTGCCACGATCAAGCCCATTGTCTCACTCTCCATAGACCAACATAGAATTGCATGAAGAGAGAGAATTTCAAGGAACTGTAGATGTAAACACAGCGGCCTGTCGCCTATCAATTCATCATGTGTTGACCAAACTGCTGGATGTATCATCTGACTGTTGTTTGACTAGAACTGTCTGATGTATGACCTTTTACAATAGGTAAGATGCATCCTAAAGATGCTACGATTCTAATTTTGCATTCCATGTCCTCACCATTTCGGAGTAATTGCAAAACTAAGACTTCTACGAAATGGGGGAGGGACAGAAGGTAGTAGAATAGAATTGTTGCTCCGGCAGTAGGTGGAGATAGGGCTCCATATGATTATTTAGGGTGCCTATCCATGAACTCTAATCTATAGGGGGGATCAACACCTAACCTATAGGCGTAGCCACATGTGGGAGTGAAGGCAGATGCGATAGGGGTGGGCACCACATCTCGGGCTCTAGCATATAGATTAGATCCACATGAATCAATTAGGCACTGCATCTATCTCCGAATGACACAAAAGCAGTTGATCACCCAACACATGTTGCACTTGACCCAGTCCGATCAAACGGATTCGCGAGAAAGTCCCATCTCTCCTTCATCTAGTTCCAAATCTAATTCCATTGTCAGGAGGCAAGAAAACCATACTTTTAGGCATTTCACCTAGTCTAGAAGAAATTTTTTTTTCTATGGCCCGATATGCTTTTCTTTTCCAAACATTGTTACAATTATTGTTTTCGATTTAGAGGTATGCTTCTTTGGAACTGCCATAATTAATAATGGTTTGAATTTATTTATCTAGTTCGATGTGAAAGACATTTGAAGAATAGAAACTTTAATTCAACTCCACCAATTATTTTAAATTGAAATAAATAATGACTCACCTTTTGCTAAATCAGTTCCTCTCCCTCTCCCTCTCCCTCGCTTTGCTTGATCGAATGGGTCCCTCGAGGCCTCTTGGTTGACAAAGGGTGAGGTTCACCAATCAATTTTGGGGGGGGAACTGAGAGATCTAATGGACACACCAACCATTCTTCCCGACCCAAGAAAATCTTTGGGGTTGGGGGATGGGGCTCTTTTGTCAATAATGAATCTCCACTTGTAACATGTTGCTTTCTCTTCTTCGTGCCGGTCGAGTCATATTATGTAATAGACTGAGGCGGGGCCCTTTCCTATCATTGTTGGTCGTCACCATAGATATATAGGGCGTAGAGGTGTTTGATAGAATCTGGCTTCAAGCTAGGCTAGGTGGGAAGCCCTATCTACCTATCTATAGGTGTGGTTGGTGCCCAACTATAGAAAGGTGGGGCCCCAACATTACCTCCTCCCTCCCACCCACAATTTAGCCTTTCCATCATCGGGGGCATTCAGGGTGTTGGCTATGGTCCAAACTCTCTATAGTAGGGCAAATAGTCAGGTTGGGCATATAGATAGATAGATCGATCTCCCCATTTGCTTACATCTATCCATCTTCCAAAATACATTTACATCTATCAACAAGTGAGGGTGAGGAGTCCTCTCTAATTTTGTTCTAATCGGCAAAGACCTACAGAATTGGTCATTAGCTAGCTAAGCGTCTAGAAGTGGATTTAGGCGAGGCGGAGGTGAAGGAAGCAAGAGAGCAAGGAATGAACCTTAGAAACAACCAACGAGGCCTATGTAGACTACCTATGGGGCATTTGACCAACCAACCTTGTCCAATTGGGGTGGGTGGGAGGAGGTAAATCTCGCAACGAGATAGGAAAGGACGGGCCTCCCATCCACGCCAGGAGGGAATTATAGTTGAGTAATGACAATCTATGAGCACATGGCCTAAAGTGGGCATAAACCTGTAATGTCCCCATTTTTGAGCTAAGTATGATTTGCTAGTTGATTTTGTTCTATGTATGGAGAATCGGAAAGTTGGATCAACTAGTGTGTTTTTGAGCTACATGGGAAATGCAATATTGTAATTGTATTTTCAATTATTTGATTTGAATTTTCAAATGATGGAATAAGAGGGAAAATGAAATATTTAATTACATTTTCTCTAATCTATTTTTATGGAGTTTATGTGAATAAGGATTGCTACAGGTGGGACCTATTCGTCCAAGGTGTCAAAAGTTATTCAAATGCATTTCAATGTTTGTCAAGAGGATCAACGCCCATGAAGAATAGGTCCAAGCAAATTCCAAATTTGATCGATTGGCATTTTAAATGCAAGACAAGGATTGGCGGCTAAGGCAAGAGTTTTATTAAATGCAAATATCATCATTTAATGCATTCTCTCTTAGGTAGTTGTGGATCGATGCAAGCATAGAGGAGCATTTTAAATGCAAATTCATGATATTAATTGTCCAACGCCATCTCTCAATGCATTTGCTTTATGGAGCGATTAGTATTGATAGAGGATGGTTATTGAAATTTAATGATTGCATTCAATTCATAGCTGGCTGCCGATAATGAGGAAAGGATATTTTAAATGCAATATTTATTTATTAAATAATTGCATTGGATCGATGGTATCATGAGGGCGATTGGGTTTGAAAGATATTAAATGTTTGCATTGGATAGTTATTATGCTTTGAAAGAATTTTTAAATGCCAAACACCTATGATGAGGAGGATCTCTCAAGCCAAGGTTTGATATTCATTGCAAAATAAAAATATTAAATGATTGTATACAATCAGCCGCCGCCCCAAGCAAGAAGAGGTCAATGCTAAATGAAGAATTTTAATGTTTGTTTGCTCTCATTCATGGCTGCCGTCAAAGATAGAAAGGAATTCTAATGCAAAGGGATCGATCCACTTGGAAGATAGATATAATTCATTTAAACAATTAAAGATTGTTTTAAATGATTACATTCATGGATGTCATTCATTTACAATTGTTCAAGACTCTCAATTTTGATTGATGGATTTCAAACTTCAATCCAAAACATGATCAATTTGCACAAGAGGAGGATCGACCATCATGGAGTCTTTATATAGAGCAATTGAAGATCAATTTGCAACTATTGATGCTTGGTTTAGAGGATTGATTGAAGCTATTTGGATGATATATTGAAGCCTTTGATTCATTGGTGTCATTGTCAAGGTAGCAATTGGGCTTATTGTCATGTCCCTATATTAATAATTTATAATTGAATCTATTATGTATTATTCATTCAAATTAAAGATATGAATAATATTATAAAGGGAATATATTTAATATATTTAATAATATTTATTTAAAACAATTAACAAGATATATTATTATTATATTTATAAATAACACGCGTAAATAATACAATATAAATCATTGATCATTTATTATAATGATATAATATAAATAAACATCTTTTAACCTATCCTGTTATGATAAGGGAGTTACGTATGGTTAGAACTAGTTTTACCACAAAAGGGAATTAATATAAAGTAATAAAAATTATAAGAGGGTAAGTATGTCTTTTACCAGCAAGCATAATAAGAGACGTGCCTCTTCAAACATATCTCTTGAAAGGGAAATAAATAAAGGTTGTGAGATAGAAGGAAAACATCATCCGAAGAAAATATAAAAAAAGTATCCGATAAATAAATATATTTAGATCTGCATTATATATATATATTTTCGAGTAATAAGTAGGAAAGATATCATAAATTAATATATAGAAGATATGTACATCAGTAGCAAATGGGAGGAATGATATATATAGTAGATAGAGGATGTGATGGACACGATTAAACATTATTAAAAATTATATTCATGATAACACTATAATAATAATGATATTATAATAACAATAATAAATAATATTATATATATAATAGTAATATTATAATGATAATGAATAGTAATATAATATATATGTTAATAATAAAATAACAATAGAATTCAAGTGCTGGCAAGCAATCAAATATATATATATATATATATATATATATATATATATAATACTATTAATAATATATATAATAATATAATATAGAGATATTATTAATATTATAACAAATACTATTATATATAAATATTAAAGAATAGGCATGGGGACATTACAAATATATCTCATGTTGTATCATATATTACTGTATAACACCATTCATAATAATAAAGGCAAATTGTATGTTTTGGAAATGTGTGTGGAGACTACATGTATTGCATTTTATGAATTCAACCAGGAGAGGGAATGCATAGACCTTAGTAGATTGCCTATAAGCCCCATCTAGGTTCCGTCCCCATAGGCCCGAGCCTAGGATTGGGCATTATGCCCCTTAGGCCTGAGTCAAGGGATTGGATCATGGAGGGATGGGGGTCCCACATTGTAACATGCTCCTATAGGCCCGAGACGAGGGATTGGGCAAAAGGACCAGCCCCATAGGCCTGAGTCAAGGGATTGGGCAATAGGACTGTGGTAGGCCTTAGGCTACTAAGGGCTTATGTGTTTACCTCCCTTGGCATGATGAATGTTTTCTTTTACCTATGTGTTTCAAAATGCAAGTGTGTTTATGTTGGACTGATGAATACTAGATATTAAAACTAACGTGTAGGTACTAATTCAAAAGAACGTGTGATCTATTCAACCCAAGGTTACCCCATTAAAAGAGAAGAAACCCTACACCTAATTCACAAGTGAATTCTAGGGCAAGTTGGGTAAGGGACATTACACTTATTACATCATTGGAGTGAGTTTTCTATATGTTGCAGGGACTGAAATTTCATAACAAGAAGAAATTCATTTTGTTTCAGGGCTTCTTGAACATTCTACAAAGATTCCAAGGGCTGGAAACTGCATAGGAACATCATCATTTGGCTTAGGAGTGAAGATTTGAGGGTGTGGAAGCATATTTGCATTGGCTGGGCGAAAAGTACACTTTCAGTAGTTGGAACAACGAACTGTCATTTTATATGAGTCAATTATATCTTCATTTCCAGGGCTGTTTTGTTCAATCTTTGACTTGGAATCAATTGCCAAGTGTTTGTACATGATCCTACTTGAAAGAAGAGACAATTGGATGTCATTTTGATGTGGAAAACTTGATTTATAATGGTCTGATCTGAATATCAGAGTGACTGATTTTTGTAACAGCAGTTAATAAGTGAAGACATTTGGAGTTCTATTCATGATATATTCATTGGTTGATCATAATTTCATATCTATTTGATTGTATGTTGAATTGGGTTTTCATTTGTTGCAAGAAATCTTATCTAAACTTGGTTACATTTTCAATCATTCATAATACAGTCTCTTACAAAACCACACTTATTCTTATTGTTGTTATTGTTATTGTTGTTACTATTATTGTTGATTGGTTTTTGAGTGACAATTCTCCCATTGACATCTCATAACTTTCCCAAGGCACTGTCAAGAGATTCTTCATATGATTTATAGAGAAGCTTTTGGACCTCTGCTTACGTATCCGTGTTTAGAGCATGCAAGCAAAGATCACAAAGTTCCCTATGATCCATGTTTGGTGCACTTGTGGATGAGTAGAGAACTTGTCTCCATTGCATTATGAAGTGTGCAATTGATTCATTGGGATCTTCCTGACACTTAGGAACTCTTAGATTCTCGTTTTTACTAGTTTGTTCATATCGAAGGTAGCAACAAACACACCAATAAGTTGTCAAAAAGAGTGAATCCATGCCTCGAGGAGTCTATAGTACCAATATAGCACTATTCCTTCTATATTTTTTGGGAAGATCCTAGCAACGACTCCATCCTAGGGAAGGAGTTCCAGAATGGCAGTGGTGTAAGCTTTCATATGAGTTAGGATCTCCCTCTCCTTCGAACTTAGGTAGTTTCGGGAGGGGTCACAACAACATTACATTGTGGATGGTGTGATCTAGGAGCTCCTTTAGATATTCAAGGTAGGTTCTAGAAAAGGGGTCGTGCATGGAAGGAGAGATCCTTCCAAACATGAGCCCTATGGGAGGGCCTTGCTGGCTAGATTGCGTATGAAACATGTTTGGTTGTTGAGATAGCTCTGGGAGGCTATACTCAAGGGTTGAAAACTTGGTGGAATCATATGGTTTAGATTTTGTGATGCGGGCATTCCACATGGTTAGTATAGACTCATCATGTTGTGTGATGAAGGTAAGGGAGGCATGAAAGCCATGTTGCTCGCATTACGCAAATAAAAGTTGAGGTATGAGAGTAATTGAGTAACCCCCTAGTTTGGCTCATTTGTGCCAATGGTGAAAGGATTGGTGTGAAGCTAGTACCTTAAATATCTTGGTCACTCGTTCGTCTATGCAAGGTTTTGGAGTGGCCACTTGACACTTCCATCCTCGGGCATCCTAATTCACTACACCAACATGGCTATAAATGCTTTTAGGGTTTCTCCTATAGGATTTGTACGTTGTGTTTCACCACCATGAGGTGGGTTTTTTTGGTGTTGTTGTGGATCGTTCTATGATGGTTGAGTGGCCCCATTTATTATTGCCTTTGTCAAGTTCTCAAGCCTCGTTCATTGTGTGGAGACTTGGTCATTTTGGAGGACAATTTCAAGGGATCCTTGTGCTACTCGGGCATCTGTCAAATATCTTTCAATGCGATATACCACATTGTCAATGTGAGTGGCCATATCCCTATAGGTTGTCAAGCTAGGCTCCTGCCTATGGATTTCAGACTGAACTAAGGCATGTCGAGCTCTTGTCTAGTTTGGATTTGGTTGCAAAGTTTTCCCTTGACTCCACATGGGGTTATGAAAGGTAGTATAACCTTGGCCTGAATGGGCATTGTGATCATGCTCTAGGCACCTGCCATCCGAATCAGAATCCTCATAATTGCACCTATTTGCAATAGGTGCCATGGGATCGAAAGGAATGTAGCAATCAAACGAAGATGTAAGAGGTTCGTTGGAGGGAATCTATCCCTAGGTTCCTATCAATATCGACATCTTTGGGGGTACCTCAGGTACCATAGAATAAATGGGATGACAATGGAAGAGGAGATGAAATGGAATGGAATGAGAAAAGGTGAGAGTGCATATCAAAAGAATTTGCTCTTCATGTCAGGTTCACCAAAATATGTGCTACTCCAAATCCAGTCACCACTACTGTGTATGAGTTGGAGGTGAAGAAACACATGCATTGCTCACATGCAGCCTCCATGTAGATAGATCACTCAGGTTGTAATGTGCTTGATTGGATTTTTATACTTTTGACAACTAATTGACAAAACGCATGGAAGTAAATTGTACACAATAATATTCTGAAATGAATGAACTAATTTCTCCTTTTTTGACAATAAAACCAAGACAACCATACACTCAGATTTTTACATATAATATTGAATATCACTGCTGATATGAGTAAATACAGAACAAAAATTCAATACATTGCTAACCTCAATGATGGAAGGATAGTATAGTATGAGTAATTTCCAGAATATCTACTGATTTCTAAAGATGGCTCTGAATATTCAAATTTTTTCTTTACTACTGAACAACACTACTATCAGCTCAATAAGGCAGCGCTCCAAGTGTTTGTTGTCTACAGTGCTCCCAGGTAAAGGCAGCCAGAAAAATATAGGGTCTAAACCCTCCAAGAAATCTAAGCGACTCCCCCCTTTTATAGATGTTTTCTTCCTTACTTGGGCGACCAACAATTGTTGGATACAATACCTAGGTACCTTCTATTCCCTTTGTACGACCTGTAGGATGTTGAACTCACTTAAATAAATGATTCAAATACATAAAGACAGGTGTGACCAGCAGATTTGAACCTCCAAGACCCTCCAATTTGAAACTCTCACTTCCTCTTCAAACGCCCTTCCTAGAATTTGTATGGCCTTGCTATATGGTACGACCTGTATAAAACCCTTGGTATGGTATGAACAATAGCACTCAAGTTCCTCTTTCCTCCATAGATCGATTAATATTTGCTTGCAAATGATTTCGATAATCTTTGCTCTTCAACTCCAAAATAAGATCAATCGTAAAACTAGAAATGGATTTTCACACAAATCTCCACAAATCCAACATTAAACACACCTATGAATCCTGTATGGGCCCACCACAAATTGGCTAGGAGGGATGGCTAGGAGGGATTCCGTCCTCAAAACCAATCTTCATCGTAGGGTTTTCATCCTAGGGCTAAAAGTTGAACAATAGCTCAATCTCCACAACTGGGGTTTAGAAAAATGAAATGCCAAGAACATTGAATTTCTCCTCACATCTACCTTTTATACTCCCTTTTAGAATATTCAAGAAATTAAATTTTATTTACCTCATAAGTGACTTTTTAATTTAAATTTGTTTTTGGGCCCTGAAATCAAGTCACTTTATAATAAACTGTCCAACTTTAATAAAATAATTAATTAAATATAAATTGCCCATAAAATAATAATTTTAGACAACTTAATTTAATTAATTAATTATTCCCTTACCATAATCCCAATTAGCCTACGGGAATTTAAATAGGCTAAGGATCCTCGCCAATCGCTCACTTCTGCGAAGGAGACATTATAGTCCTCCCTTCCCAAATTTGCTTGTCCTCAAGCAATTGTAGATTTGGATGCTGAAGTACCTATTCTCCTTCCCATGTAGCATCTTCTAGAGGCAAATCCTTCCAATGAATCAAATACTCTTTGATGCTTTTGCTTCTCAATCTTCTCTCCCATACATCCAAAATAGCCTTAGATACCAAAATCAATTTACCTTCTTCATCCAAAGGTGGAAGCTCAGGAGAAGGTGAAATATATTGCTTGAGTGACTTTTTGAGGCACAAAACATGAAATACCATTGTAATGTGCCAAGCTAGATTTTTTGTTGAATTTTGACAAATGTTTGATGAAATGTTAGCATTGGAATATTCCAATTATTTTGTATTTTGACAAATGTTTGATGAAATGACCATAAGATGGAAATGCGAGAAAACTGATTTTATCAAAGTCAACAACTTGAAAACGAAACAACTGCAAAATTGAAACCTCCTTGCAAAAACAAGAAATGTGAGCATTGTAATAACTAAAAAGACTTTTGTAAAGGCTAAAAATTCCTTTCCAACAGTCACCAATTGAAAGATGCTCCATCCCTTGACTGAAAATGTGTAATGTGCCGCACTTGTTGGTTCTTTTTAAAATCTTTTTAGTGTTATTTTTAATTTTTTAGAGTGTTCTTTCAGACGAGAGAGAAGATACAGAAGGGGTTTTAGTTTTCTCGAGATGTGTGTTGCCGAAACAATACAATATAGCATATATGGTGAAAACCTAGAAAATATACAAGGAATATGAAAGAAATATGAAAGACCCAGTTCATATATCAGCAAATAATGAAGTTCTAACACATACCCATATCCAGATTTGCAACTTCAGTTTTATGCTATTGCCGGACCAGCAACTGGGTACATACAAAATCAATCCAAATCTCCGATGGATATAAAATATTGTGCATACAACAACTAACAGCAATATAGGAGCCCAAGACGCCCCCAAACAGAAAGATATGAGGCAGCAATCAAGCAATATTGAGTCTCCAAAGACCCACGTCCACCATGCAACTGTATGGTTGGCTGGAAGGAATAACAGCTGCAAACCAGCACTAAATCTCCATGTATTACCTCAATTTTTGATCTACAATTGAGTATGAAGCTAGGCGACCAAGATGGGAAGGTTAAACTTGCACAAACCAACACCAAAGTCTTCACAAGAGGGTATGGTCTATCCCTACTGATGTACGGCCAGCAATGGCAGCATATAACTTGTTCCAAACTCCACCATAATCCCTCAAATCTGCCTCTATTCCTTTGCCTTCGACTAATCTCATAAAATATGCAAATGATGTATCAAGAAATGCTCAAACCCTCAACAATCCAAACTCCGTTGAAGCCCAATTGTGAACACTGAATGTATCCACCTCCATTAGCACCTTTGGATGGTATTGCACATCTGTAAAATGTTGCTACTCAGGGAGGTTTTCGTCTCCAAGAGCCCTGGTTCGAGTCCTTCAAACCCTCACAATCCAAAACCCTCACAATCTAAAACCCTAGCAAAGCCAAGTAGAAGAAAATATCATAAACATAGCATAAGCAAATGACTTGCTTTTTTCGTCATTTATTTCCTCTCCATGAGGCGCTGGCTTTTTTGGGGGAAAATGTTATGTTTTTTAATTCACTTTATTCCCCTATGGATGGGCGCCCAATTTCCAAGTGACTTGCTTTTCATTTTCTTTTCATAAAGTCACTTTATAATATAACATTAAAGTCCCATTTAAATATTTCTATTCAACTTACGAACTTTAAAATAACTGACGAGATGATGTTGGAATTCGATGATCCATAGCTCGTCAGAAAGGTCTCGACGAGACAAATCCATCCCCACTCTGAAAATCCCGATCCAACACCGAATCCGAACTTACTAAAAATAGTAAGTATGCCACAAGGCACCCAAACTGCCACTGACAACTGCCAACTGGATCCAAACCACACCTACACCTCTAAATTGCCCATCCAAGGCCAACCCACAATGGTTCCCTAACCAAACCATCAGTCTACGAGAACCCAATGATAGACTAACACTATAGCTAGAAAGGGGACATTACAAAATGCTTGCCAACCCACTTGTATGTATGCAAATGAAATCATGTGCTGGCTGATTTGAATTATGACAAGAGCACTGAGTTTGAAATTTTGACCCTGTTGTACCCAATCAAAAAAATTTGCTTCATTAAGGCATTTTGAGCAAGTCTAGAAAATTTTTCGTCAAAAAAGCAAAATTTCTAAAAATAGATGTCAAATTAGGTTTTCTGGGTTTCTTGAGATACAGATGCTGGCAAAATTTTCTAAAAATAGAATCTCCGATTTAGGTGTCGTGCCTGATTCTCATTGGTCAATTTTGCTTCACGATCAGCGTGGTCCAGACGGAATCTGCAAAAGGTCAAGTTTTCTCTATTGGGTCAATTCTGCGTTTTCAGAAGGCGAAGCATGAGCTCTGAAGTCGTCAATGAAGGAAGTTCATTTGTCAAAGCTCGTTTTCAAGTTTTCAACGCTGTTCCAACGACGCAAAAGCGACGAATAGTCGTCGACTCGACGAAGCACGCAAAACGGAGCAGGATCAATTCGGAGTAAGAACGAAAGTAGAAAATCTTAAAATTTGGCTAAGTCTGGAGAATCCAGGCGACCTTGGAGGCTAGGGGCGCCCAGTTGTAGCAATGTTAGATTTTTTTCGTGTTTTTCAAGAAAATGCAAGAAGTGTCTCCGTCGGTCAGTTTTGGTGAGCGTAAAAACAGTCATTTTGGTCATCAGGCCCCGAAAAGCTGGAAAACACGTCAGATGTACCCAGGCTATCTAGTTCATTCATTATCTAGTGGCAATTGACTGATGAAATCGTCGAAATCGACATCAGGAAGTAGCTGTTGGCACGCAAAATGAAGCAAATTGTAAGCAGAGGTTGAAGATCAGGTTTTTGGCTAAGGCATTGAATCCTAGGTGCCCCTAGAGGCTAGGGACGCCCAACTTCTCATGTGTTAGATTTTTTTTTCACGTTTTCGAGAAACGACAAAAATGCCTCCGTCAGCTCGTTCTCGGTTGGTCAAACTCAGTCAAACATCAGTAAAAGCTAGGATTTCATCACAGATGTGTTCAGGATACTTAGATCATCCCCCGTCCTACCTCAGCAGTCATCCGGACGACCGAAAACAAAGATCAAACAGGAGCTGTTGGCACGGAAAACGAGAAATGGCAATAAAATTTTAAATTTCCAAAAATTTTGTAAGGCATTGAAACTCAGGTGCCCCTGGAGGCTAGGGGCGCCCAAATCCACCAGACTTAGAATATTTTCTAAGTTTTTCCGGAAAACGAAAATCTCCCTCCGTCAGCTTGGTCCGGTTCACAGAAGGTCAGTTTGGCGCGTTTCCCGAGGTAGACAGAGAGTACAGTCAGCTCAGTTTTCATCAGGCCTGCCTATCTGCCAAATCATCAGACTCAGTTTTGCCCCAACAGATAGAAATCGATAGCCAAACAGGGGTCACCTGTCACCGGAACGCGCACGCAAATCAAAAAGTTGAAAAAGTTGCAAATTTCAAAAAAATGACTAAGGCATGACAAACCAAGTGCTCCTGGAGGTTAGGGGCGCCCAACTTTTCCAGAGTTCAAATTTTTTCGTGTTTGACAGTGTTTTCCGACGGTCGTTTCCAGAACTTTGTCCGGCGGCAGTTTCTAGAAGTGGGATTCGCAGTTGAATGTCATCAAATCGTCTGTCCGAGGTTGGGGATGGAATCATAGTTGATAGGTCTCCAAAATATCAGGACCAGTCAGCTTTTTCAGTCAACGGTGACATTTTGCCATCTTGTTGAAGTCGAAGACAGGCCATTTAGGGTCTGAGCGAGTGCAAAAGTGTCGAAAACGAAGGAAAAATTGGTTAACACTTTTGCAAACTCGCGTGTTCGATGACATCATCAAAAGAAGATATTTTTCGTCATCTTACACATGAAGCCATAGGCAGCTACAAAATAGGGATTCATCCTATTCGAAGACATCCACTTGGATTTGTGCTTTAAAAGATGCTTTCTTCATGGATAAGATCCAAGTTTTATTCTTTCACAAAGAAAACTGCTTTTTCGCCCTAAAGTTCTATAAAGACAAGCATTTGGCTTCTTTTATTCATTATCTTTTGCAGGTTGCATCCAGAGAAAGGATTT
Source organism: Cunninghamia lanceolata (assembly GCA_027924645.1). Lineage (NCBI taxonomy): Eukaryota > Viridiplantae > Streptophyta > Pinopsida > Cupressales > Cupressaceae > Cunninghamia > Cunninghamia lanceolata. Next base: position 8,748,026 of record BSBN01000445.1, read on the forward strand.
TTATTTTTCTTTCAACGAAGATTCGAAGGCTCAAACAAAGTGCTTTTTCAGCGTTCTTCATAGTTTCGGGTTGAGGAAGTAGGGAGACACGGTTTTTCAAGGTCCTTTTTTCTAGGGGATCGTTTTTCAGAAATTGGACCGAAGCTTTTTCAATTTTCATCGAGATGGGTCCATCCAGAATTTCATCCTCTTGAAGATTGGGAATTTTGCTTTTTTCGGGAATCTGCCTTTTTGCTGCTTTTCCAAAAAAGTCTCCGCTTTTTCAAAATTCGACGATCTGGGTTGTTTCAAAACAGAATTGCCTACAAAACCCATGTGCTAGCTTTTTCTCTCACATTCTGCTTTTTCTAAAAATCAGCAATTAATTTTTAGCCATTTGTCCAAGATTTTTCCGACATAGGCGTGTTCACAATCAATTTTCAAATCTTTCAGTATGCAGTACTCTCCAACACAAATCAAGCCCAAAACGGCGTTGGTTCACGATTACCTAAGAACTTTCGAGACAGACTTGCATAAAGTACTTCCAGTGATCAATTTACACTCTTTGGAGGATGCAGGAAATAATGCTATTAGGAATCTAGGACACTCCGGTTTGCTTGCAGCAGCATCCTTCCCCATCATAGTGCAAAGTATCGAGTTTGTAATTGCTTGCATGACGCATTGCAATTCGGTCACACGAGAAATCCAATCAAGAGATGGACGTGTGCTCTGTAGTCTGAGGCCGAACGACATAGAGAAGTGTTTTTCAATACCAGTCTGGAGGGAGAACTTAACTGTTTCAATCGAAGAATGCAAGAGGGTTTGGAACAATGATAAAGAAAAATACCGGAAAAAGATTGCTCAGAGATGGTTAAAGGAAAAGCAGAATGTCATGTCAAAGAATATTGGACCTGGAGAGTTCAATGAGGAACATGCAATAATGATTACTTTGCTAAGCTGGATCACAGGTCAAGCAGATGCTTACAAGTTCCAACCTTGGATGTTTTACATCATGTCTCAGATTGTTGATGGAACTGAATTCTATGACTGGTCGGCACTCATCAGTGATAGTCTCCACCAACAAATACTTATTTTCAAAGGGCTCATGAATTCCACATGATGTCATACCTTGTGTATTTGATGGCTTTTCAAAGTCAATTCAGAGGTTTGAATGTTGTTGGAACTCTGGGTATTCAACATGTTTATCATTATTTCCCACAGTTAGAATTTTCTCAGGTTGAACGACATTGTAGGCGGGTAAATGATGCATTCCTGATGCATGCAGTGCGAGATATGGATAATGAGTTGCATATACGGTTTTCAGCAGATGCTTGAATGGCAATGGCAGAATGGGCTAATTGGTTTATCCAATTTCCCACTTTTTCCTACATCAGAGTATATGGCTTCTCAGGAGAGTCAACCGGTTGCCGAGATATCCTACAGATGAAATAGCATTTATGGAATTTCTAAGGCAAGCCTATGAAGTTCATATATTTTTGCGTAGCAGACGCAAGACAACTTTCAATTTTCCAATTGGGATGAGTATTTACAGATGCAGATCTAGAGCAAATGCCAAGGCAATTGGTAATGAATCATCCAAGTATGGTCTCAAGTTTTTCGACAGGAGGTCTTCATATGATCCTCGTGGTGCTTTTGCATCACATCTTGGTCAAAATTGTGCGCATATGCATGCAGTTGAAGACTTCTGGGCTAATTGTGCTGATGAGTTTGAAGTGTGAGAACAAAGTTATAGCAGGTTTACTCTTCAGCAAATGTCTGATATCTTGTCAGAAGATGTAGAGGGTTTGACAGAAAATGGTGAAGTTTTACTTCCCACGTATTTCAGAGATCAAGTTGAGCAACAACCATTGCCGCCAGTTAATTGGTCAATTAAAGAGAGCACTTCCATTGAAGAAAAAACGAGTCGAGTTGTTAAAAACAGTTTGATATTCTTGAAGAATAAGCGGAAGGATGATATTCCAGTAGCAAAGCCGTCAATTGTACAACCATCAGAACCTTCCACTTCCAAACCAAAACGAAGGATTAAAGCTATGAGTGTTCTTCCAGAAGGAACAAAAATGGCTAAGTTAAAGAGGAAAAAGGATGAGTCTCCAGCTCATGTCCAGCAGGAACAACCAGCAGTTGAATAAGAAGTTCCCGTTGAACCAACATCACATGTTGAAGCATTACCTTCAGATCATGTTTCTCCTCCTTCACCGAGCACTTCTATCCACATAGATTCAGAGCCAGATTCGCCGGTTCGTAACTCTGATAAACATGATGTTTCATCAGGAGTTGATGAAGTTAGGACCGAGTTTCCAAGAGAGGATGGTTCATCTTGGCTTGAAAACATTCTGGGAAGGAAGAGGAGAAAGCCTTCATATCAGTTGGATTTAACAGAGCTTAAAAGCGTCTACCAAGACACGCCAGACAAGAAGCTGAAGAAGCAGGTTCGCATTGAAAAGAATGCGGATGGAGAAATAATCCTAGAAACTGAAACACCGCCAGAAGATAGAAGTGCTGATGATATTGAGGTTGATGACTTCAAGGTTGTCAAAGCTAATCTTGGTAGGAGTACCCAGCATACAGATGTAAATCTCTTCGAGGTTGCAACGGATAATCTGAAAGAGAGGGTGTTGAAAGATGGAGAAGACAAAGAAGCTCTCAAGGCTGAAGTTAGGCCGCTGCGGCAGTATATTTCCAACCTTTTTCATGGCACATCACAGGCTAATTTATTGCTTCCTCCGAATCTTGAATCTCCAGCCAATCAGCAGCAATTCAGTCAGTTGGTCCTCTATGGGAGGCACATGAATAATTGGGTGGAAGAATTTGTGACTAAACGGAGAGTTGTACTTTAGAGTTTTACCAATTAGAGTATAATGCACATGATTTACGTCAAGGCATTCAGGGGTTGCAGCAGACTATGGCTGAAAATAGACCGGTGTTTGAGATCATTATCTCTGACTTGAAGATAGCACATGATTCTGTTGATTCAGCTAAAGATAAGAAGATGGTTTCTACTTAGAAAGCGCAATATCTTTTCACAGTAAAAACTTATGATAGTATAATTTCAGAGTTAACATAAAGGAAAGAAAAGGTAGTAAATGTTCTCAAGTTTGTGAGATCATTTGTTTCTCAGATCCCGTGTTCATATGAAAAAGAAGATGGTATCTTGTATGATCTTAGGGAAGTGCAAGCAGAGTTCCAGACTCTCGTCCGCAGCAATTTTAATGATGATATCAATGCCAGCAAGATGGGTCGTTTTGCCGCAATAACAGTGAAGTTTGACAAAGCTATGGGCAAAGTTCATGAATTTTTTCAGATGGTTGCCAATGGTGAAGAAATGTTAGAGAATCAGAATATCATTCTAGAGAGTATCAGTGTTCCCGGCAAAGATGCGGTCACTCACTTTTTAGAAGATATTGTTTCCCAGAATATCAATGGATGACATCACCAAAAAGCAAGAATGTTGATGAAGATGTGATTCAAAAGAAAGCAGCTTTAAATCGGATGCTTTTTGTTTTAAAGCATTTGCTTTCATCCTAAGCTCATCCATTCTTTATTTAGAAAGAAATCACTTTGTATTAGTTGGAGTTTTGTTTGCTTTAAAGCAAATTGCTTTAAAGCGTTTGTTAGTTGTATCTTTGTCTTAAAATAGAAATAAATCTTGCGAGTTGGCAAGTTAGGGTTAATCAAGGAGATTTTAGGGTTCCCTACTCCTTTGGTTTAATAAATAAGGGCAGCCTTGCCCATTGTAAAAGAGCTACTTTGGTGATAGCAAATTTGCTGTGCCTATTCTAGCCTGCAAATCTTGTTATTCCAAGTGTTTGTTCACTCTGTGTTCATTGTAAAGGAGCTACTTTTGTGATAGCAAATTTGCTGTGCCTATTCTAGTCTGCAAATCTTGTTATTCCAAGTGTTTGTTCACTCTGTGTTCATTGTAAAGGAGCTACTTTGGTGATAGCAAATTTGTTGTGCCTATTCTAGCCTGCAGATTTTGTTATTCCAAGTGTTTGTTCACTCTGTGTAATCTATCCTCCAGTGTTTGATCGCTTGTTGTATGCCTGTCTTTTGCTACAATATTGCTGTCCTGGAGTTGTATCAACTTTGTGATAGTGGAATAGAAATCCCATGCCTGCCTTTGCTCTGATATTCTATCTCAGATCATCAAGTTTTGTCGTCAGATGTGTGGCTTGTGTAACTTTTATTTCAGCTTTCATCATTAAAGTACAATGAGTCTTGTGATGTAAATTTGGGAGAAATTTACTTAAGTTTTTGTGTTAAAACAATCATTTCTTGTCCACTTTTAATCCCTTTGCTCTGAATTTACTTAGGAGATTAAAAGCGTCATTAGTTTAAGCCTAGTTGTAGTAGAAGTTTTAAAAAGGAAAAAACCTCTTCTGCAGCGTTTAGAGTTTTACAACCTTGTGCTCGCAACTGAGAATTAAAAAGAAGATAGGCGAAGTTTAATTTATTTATCTTTTCAGCGAACATCAACGAAAAGGCAACTCCCCCTTCCAATAGGAGAGCAGTTTATCTGTGCATAACTGTCTGTTTCCAACTCGCATTCTAGAGGTGCGAATTGAAACGCCAACAGACCCATAATTTTCCATGGTACATTCCTCCTGTCACCACTAACCTCCAACATACTTTATTGGTGATCTCTTGCATGAATACTCAACAATGAAGTAGCTCCACCATGCTTATGCTACGCTACTATAATATTCATGAGAACTTCTCCTAGAGATCTCCTGGTGGTGCTTGAGGTGTCTTCACTAAGTAGAATACTTTCCGTACAACCAATCTCTGGATCATGAAAATGTTCATCACTCTGTGGCAATCCTAAAAATGCAAAGTCTATCACCATGTGATTCTGATCCAAAGTAGAAAACATACCATCATGAGAAAATTGCTCCTCTAGACCCATGAGATTGCACCCTTGATGTTCCTCCCAAATGCCATCAACATGTTGAGTCTCCATGGTACTAGGAATGCTAAAGTTATTATGCAGTATTTCATCCTCCTTGAATCCTTGTTCGTGTCTCCAAGAGTAACTTGGCTCCAAATTACAGTTCTTTTGGAGCTCATCAACAATTGCTGATCTAAAAATTTCAGCAAGCTAAAAACCAAATTTAGTATCTAGTAAAACACTTCTTTCATGTTTAAAAATTTCACCTGGATCCCATATCAATATGGGGAGTTTACAATTCCCAATCCTTGATCCTCCTAGTGATGTTGATGACTTCAACTGCACCATTCCATTATTATCACCAACTGTAAAACTTGAACCACAAAATGTCTCAGCGTCCATCTGAAAAAATGGATTATCAAATGTTGACTCTACATCCATTCAAAAAGTGGGTTATCAAAAGATTGAAAGTTATTTCTACCCTCTTGTTCAAACCAATCCTCCTATTGACCCAACTCTATTTATGCAACTTCTAGTTTCTTTGGAAAATGCTCTAAAGCAAATTTTTTTAAAGCTTATCAAGCTCATTAATCACCTACTTGATTTCCTTAGCCCTTGCTTCATTCTCTTGCTCCTTGAACTATTTTGTAGCATCAAGCTGATTTTCTACCTTTAGAAGTGCCATTTGGGTATTTTCTAATGAGTTCTTGGTTAATTTAAGATCAAAGGTGAACTCATCAACCTAATCTTCATTGCCTTAGATGTAGTTAAGGCCTCATCTACAAATTTGATGGCCACATCTTTGTCTTTAATCATATGCAAATATTCTAATTTCATTGTCTCCATTGCATTCTTAACTGTATGTAAATCTACAATAGTGACAGTTTTCTCAAACTCTTCTCTCTCCAAATTTTGCATTAATCCTTCAATGAGTCTCTTCGTGCTATCCAACTTTGTTAGGACTTGCACTTCATTCTCTCCTGTTACCAACAATTGTTTCTTCCAGTCACCCTCATGAAATCCAAAGTCATGCAATGATATTGGACTCCTGTTAGAATCAATGCAAAAATCAACATTCTCTTCTCAGACATACCTTTCAATAGAGTCATTCTAAAGGTCACTTTGATAGGTTCGTTGCAGCTCCCACTCAATTTCTAAATTGGCTACACAAAATTGATCTAATTATTCATCATTAGTTTCTTATCTGATATTTTCAGCAAGCTTAATCTCATCATCAGTAACTACTAAGTCATTCTGGAGCCCCACCACACATGCTTCTTGAATCAAGTGTAATATAACACCCCAAAATTCTTTTTTGAAAAGAACACTACTAAAATGTAAATGTAGCAATCAGAATCTTCCACACCCTTTTGATCACCCAGTTCCTGCTATGGGCAAGGTAAGAGCATACAAGTGCTTCAGACTTAGCAATTAAAAATACAGAACAACAAATAACTTCCACTTGTTCAGTGGGCATCCACTTATTCAGTGGGAAATCACTGCTTATTCAGTGGGAGTACTGAAAGGGAAAGCATGGGCACATCCACTTTTCAGCGGGAAGCCTTTACAATGAAACCACTTATTTAGAGGGGTGAGTAATATAAACAAGAATTATCAATCCCATTGGTGGTACTACCATCCAGGGGTTACAATCACCCAATAAGAAAATATGAGTGTTTATCACAAATGATTGCAAGCTATACTATAAGCAATATAATCTGATTTCAGTCAATAAAAGCTTGCTGGAGGAATAAAATCAGATTGAAGTTGTTCTAGAAGTCACCAAACAACATAGGGAATCATAATCACAAAGCTCTACTGTTGCAGATGATGAAGAATGCTCAAACTATTACTGTAAATCCTTCTAAAACCACTGTAATAGCAAAATCACAGGTCTGATATGCAAGTACAGCAGGCTGGAGTTGCACAGAAACCCCACTAATCGAACCATAATTCATCACAACTACGGAAGTTCAAGTCACAACTATTGGCAACCATTTTGTAATGCCTAGGCGCCATCAAATAACCATATAGATCATGCAATCATGAGGTGATCAGCCTAACTTAGCTCACGCCTTCTTCCCAACATGAAGCAGCCCAACTGAAATGTACGACCAACAAAAGGATTTTATTCTTTCTCCAAACTCCTGCAAAAATTCATGCCTTGACGCCATGATATTTCCTTTCTAGCATTGCTTTAACCTTGTCTTCAACACATTCATATCACCCAAAAGAGAAAGGGTTTAGTAGGCGCTCGAAAGAATGGAGCGATTAGCTTCAGGAACTCTTCAAAACCCAAAAATCTACAATCGAAGACTGAAAGAAACACTGCAAAAAAATTTGCAAACTAAAACTTTAGAAAACATCAAAACATAACAACTCCATTTGTAGCTCAAATGTGATCTCTGTGCGAAACCACTACAATCAGCTAGGGAGGATCTTTCACCACCAAAATTGATCTTCTCCAAGAGGGTTTTCGTCCTCACGAAGGAATGGAAGAACATGCAGGGTCAATCCAGCAGCATAACAATATCAAATCAATAGCATAACCTCAACAATGAGCTCTTAATCCCCTTATATAGGCACTTTTAGGTTACATGGGAATATAATTCTTTTTGAAAATAAATAACTTTTTTCACTTACTTCAATAATTCCTTTTTCCCATGTCTAGGCGCTCACTTTAATGTGCCTAATCAATTAATAAATCACTTTACCTTTCCAATGAGCTATAAGACTTAAATCACCTTTAAATATTTCCAACCTTAGGATACTTAAATGAAATTAACAATTAAATAGCTCAATTAACCACCCAACTTACGGAAAGTCCCAAACTAAAGCAAATTGCAAAATAAACCATATCAACATGATCCTGAATGTTTGGGATGAAGAATGACGCCAACTTGGTGATTTATTATAAATAGACGACTTCTCGAAGAAGTTTGGACAGCAAACCGAGAAGCTGAAAATACTTCTGAAAGCATCACTGTGATCTTGAACAACAATTGAGCTCAATGCCATCGAAAAGAATCAAGAACTAAACCTGTGCTCTCCAAGAATGGAGTTCCCTTCCCATTACCAGATAGCCTATGGGAGCTCAGGAAATAGGCTATTGGTCACAAACTTGGCTAAGCGCCAATTGGGAACATTACATCAAGACATTTTCTTCTTCACAAGAATGTTCTGAGTGTCCTTTCTCAATTTCAGGTTCTTTAACAACTTCAGAATTTTTTTATGTTGACCTCTCTTCTTCATGCTCTACTGTCAAATAAGGCCTCAATTTTTCTTCACATCGTTTCACAACATTTTAGCCAACACGTGCAACTAGAGAAATATTTTGTTCTTGCCTTGAACCAGCCAATAAAATAGATAATAACTACTAGGAAATATCATCACTTTCATTTCGAATCAAAGTCATTATTGTCTGCATAGAAGTTACAACATTTTCTGCATGATTCTCTAGTAGCAAAGAAATGTTGAAACATTTTAAGAATAAGATCTTCACAATCACGATCTAGCATAATAACACATGACCTGATATTTGCAATAGTTTCTAGAATTGTGATCCTTCTAGGAAATGAAGGATTTCTGAAATCATCTAATCCTTGAAAAATTTTAACAATCAGCTGAAATATTTTCTTCATTATGTCATCATTGTATGGAGTTTCAAGTGATGTTATTCTTGTAATTTCATTAATGCAAGAAGTAACTATAAGTCTCACATCTTTGTCTTGGTGTCTCAACAACTCTAGCTTTACCAAAGAAGTCACTCATGGAGTCGCAACATATTGCATCCTCACAAAGTCTAACTGATCTACCATAAATAAACAACTCTCCGCTTCTTCCAAAATGCAGAGTAGATCATCCTTTGACTGGGGTAGGTGCTCAAGATTCTTGCTTGCTCTGTACAACTTTTTTCCCAAATCTTCTTCACTTACTAACGCCATGATTCATAGGCTGGAAGAATCAAGGCTCTAATAATCCTCTAAATGATAAATCAATCTGAAACTCAACACATGAAACTGCTAAAACTGACATGTAGCCAATGAATATGACATACAACTACTAAAATTCTGCCACACAACAGTTGATTGACATGCAACAAACGCAAGCTGCAAAAGATTGTTAGCTTCCCAATAGGCTGGCAAGATCACCAACTCTAATACCACTGTAATGTGCCTGAATGAATTTTTATACTTTTAACAACTAATTGATAAAATGCATGGAAGTAAATTGTACACGATAATATTCTGAAATGAATGAACTGATTTCTCTTTTTTTTGACAATAAAATCAAGACAATCATACACTCAGATTTTTACATATGATATGGAATATCACTGCTGATATGAGGAAATACAGAACAAAAATTCAATACATTGCTAACCTCAATGATGGAAGGATAGTATAGTATGAGTAATTTCCAGAATATCTACCGATTTCTGAAGATGGCTCTGAATATTCACTAAATTTGTTTTTTACTACTGAACAACACTACTATTAACTCAATAAGGTAGGGCTCCAAGTGTTTGTTGTCTACAGTGCTCCCAAGTAAAGACGGCTAGAAAAATATAAGGTCTAAACCTTCCAAGAAATCTAAGCGACTCCCCCCTTTTATAGATGTTTTCTTCCTTACTTGGGTGACCAACAATTGTTGGACACAATACCTAGGTACCTTCTATTCCCTTTGCACGACCTGTAGGATGCTGAACTCACTTCAAAAAAATGATTCAAACACATAAAGACAGGTGTGACCAGCAGATTTGAACCTCCAAGACTCTCCAAAATGAAACACCCTTACTCTTCAAATGCCCTTCCTAGAATTTGTGTGGCCCTTCTATATGGTACGGCCTATATAAAACCCTTGAGATGGTATGAACAACAACACTCAAGTTCCTCTTTCCTCCATGGATTGATTAATATTTTCTTACAAATGATTTCAATAATCTCTGCTCTTCAACTCCAAAATAAGATCAACCATAAACCTAGAAATGGATTTTCACACAAATCTCAACAAATCCAACATTAAACACACTTGTGAATCCTGTATGAATCCACCACAAATTGGCTAGGAGGGATTCCGTCCTCGAAACCAATCATCGTCGTAGCATTTTCGTCCTAGGACTGAAAGTTGAACAATAGCTCAATCTCCACAATTGGGGTTTAGAAAAATGAAATGCCAAGAATATTGAATTTCTCTTCTCACATCTGCCTTTTATACTCCCTTTTAGAATATTCGAGAAATTATATTTTATTTCCCCCATAAAGTGACTTTTTAATTTAAATTTGTTTTGGGCCTCAAAATTAAGTCATTATAATAAACTGTCCAACTTTAATAAAATAATTAATTAAATGTAAGTTGCCCATCAAATAATAATTTTAGACAACTTAATTTAATTATTTAATTATTCCCTTACCATAATCTCAATTAGCCTACAAGAATTAAAATAGGCTAAGGGTCTTTGCCAATCGCTCACTTCTGCAAAGGGGACATTACACAAGCAGTCATGTGATAGAAGCCAGTGGAATGGGGGAGTGTCTGGAGGACCACCCTCTTCGCAACCAAGAAGTGTCCTAAAAGTGGCAACAATGTTAGTACATGGGAGAGTTGTAGTTTTGATTTGATCACTCTCTTCACCTTGGAAGGAATGTTTGGTGATTCATGGTAGTGTTGATTCGTGGTGTGGTGATTGCAATGTGGGGGTGATCTTGATAGTGGGAGAGAGAAGAGATGGGTATGACATTTTAGCATGCTAGCTTGAGCTTTTTGTTTGACTCGTCTTATTTGATTGTTTGTGATTCACTCAATTGCTTTGTTTTCTTGTTGCATTGTCTTGTTTGCAAGGGTTTGTGAGTTGAGTTGACATTTTCTAATCTTTAGGATTTGAAGCTTGAGAATGTGTGAACCTATGAGTTGAATTGATGTTTTAAATGAATTTAAACTAATGCTATAATGTGCCTCTTTTTTAAATGCAAGAAATGAACAACTAATCTGTATTTTTGTGTTTTCCCAAAAAGACAATGTTAGTGAATTAGCTATCAAATCAAGAAACTAACTAAATGAATGCACAAATGAATAAGCTAATGTTTTGGTTCTCTTAGTTTCTTGTATGATTTGCAAATGGGTTTTCTATGTGTGTTTTGCCTTGACTTTTGTTCGCTTATGAAGATGATTTTGTTGATTTATTGATGTTGACAATGTTTGCTTTTAGAAAGAATGTACTGCTGGTTCATACTTTATTAGAGCTATTGTTTTTCTAGGAAACGTAAGGATGTTGATTACTAGTTTGGCCTTTTGAAGGAAGCCATAGAGGAGGTTGGGTCTTCTAATGTTATGCAAGTTGTGACAGATTCAACTCGTGTTTGTAAGTTAGCTGGTTTGATGGTTGAGAGCGTTTACAAACATATTTTTTGGACTCTATGTTGTGTACATGCTTTGAATAATGCTTTGATAGACATCAAAAAAGTAGATTGGATGAAGACGGAAATGGCCGAAGCTAGAGACATACAAATGTTTGTATATAACCATCACACTTCACTTGCATTATTATGATCTTATTCAAAGAAAGAATTCCTCAAACTATTTGAGACTAGATATGCTAGCTATTTTATTTTAATGGAGAGGATGTTGGAGGTGTAGGATGCTCTACAATCCATGGTGGTTTGTGAAGAGTAGAAAATATGGGTTCAATTAAAGACAGGAGAAGAGAAGAAGGTGAGACAAAGGGTGCTTGATAATGCTTGGTGGTCAATATTAGGTAAAAACTTTCTTTTTTGATAAAGTATACCCTGGTCCTTCAAAATAGGGGCAGAACCCACAGATTTTTTAACATCAGTATCTTCAAACAAACAAGTGTCTTCTATATAGGGGGGGCAAATTACAGTGGCCCCACCCTAAGAACAATATCTTAACAAACTACTAACACCAAAAAACTAGACATAGAAACAAATTGACTTAACTTATTTGCCATCTAGAATCACCACTCCCTCCTCATCGCAGGCACAGGTGTACATGGGACACTCACGAGCTGGCACAACAACATTCATTTTCCCAGCTATCTCTTCAACCATCTTCCGCATGTCCAAGACTCCCAGCAAAATATCATGCAGATGCCCCATCACAGATTCATGAAACTCTGCAGATTGACCCGCATTCTCAATCATATCCTCATGGGTGAGGATTGAAGCCGCTGCAACAGAAAGAAGTGTAGCTACCACCACAGACTGGGCCGCACCAAAAACATTCCACCGTCCTCTGGATGTCCCGGGATCCAACAACAGATTGGCCATAGCCTCTCTAACATTTACACCTTCCTTCCCGTCAACTTCTTTTGCAACCTTCAACAGTCAAACCAGCCACTCCTTAAGGATAGGATTCTTAATTTCCTTATCCAGGTCCTTCACGAAACAGTCCAAGACCTCCTTTGTCGGAAGCTTTTTCATCCTCTTCCGAGGAGTATACTTCCGTTTCATTCTTCCACCCATAGTTGAAAAACTCGGACTCGGCGCGGACTCGGCAGCCCAAAATAGGACTCGGACTCGGGACTCGGCAAAAAACTCGGCTAGGACTCGGCAAAGAAGAAAACCGTAGTTTTACAAAAAAAAAAAAAGAAATTAATGCATTTAGAGAACATAAGAGCCATAATTCAAACATTACACATGTCATATGATCTTCAAACACTCAATATTTGAAATTTCATCATTCATGAACCTTAATCATACGATTCATACTCATAGTTTCAAACTTTCAAATGTATAACAAGTAACAACATCATAAGTTTATAAATGTTTACATATAATGATGTCAAAATGAGAAAAACAACCAAATAAAATCTACATCTTCCTCTTTCCTCTCCTAATGTAACTCAATTTTTGAGGCCTCGAACTAGGTGCTACAGTTGTTTCTTGTTCTTCAAAATCAAAATTGTCTTCGTCATCCTCCATTTCATCCAATTCTGCTGCTTCTGCTGCTCCTCTCTCCAATTCTGTAAGATCTTCTTCAGTAAGGAGGACATCATCATTTTGTTCATTGGTAGTCCATTCACCATATGGATCAATATCATCTAAGTCGATGGACTCATGTGAAATGCCCTCCACCTTTCTAGTTCGAAGGCGAAGGTTGTACCGGACGAAGACAAGATCATTGAGCCACTGCTGGGTCAACCTATTTCTCTTCTTCGTGTGAATGTTCTCAAATAAACTCCAATTTCGTTCACACCCAGAAGCACTACATGGCTGGGACAAAATACGGACGGCTATCTTTTGAAGATGAGGCGTGGCAGCACCATAATTCTCCCACCATAAATCTACAAAAAATATTTAGAAATATAAGAATTAAGCAAAGAAATATAAAAGTCAATTTTCTATTTTTTTCTTGTAGTATTGAACTAAATTTTTTACCTGGTTGTTGTTTTCCTCTCCTATCAATTGCTTGAGATGAAGAAAAAAGTCTCCCCTCTGCTCCCTTATAGACCTTGAAAGGATAAAAAATAAAATTAAATCAAACATAGAAAATTAGTTACAATGTATGTAAAATGCATGTTTCTAGATAGTCAATGACTCAACATTGCCAAATTCATAAATAAGATATAGCAAATCTCACCTCCAACTCATCAAGAACCTTGTCTCTCAACTCGGGTTCAGGTGCCATCTAATCAATGCATGTAATAACACCTGCCATGACCTCCTCATCAACCTTAAGTGAATCAGAGAAGTAGAATTTTGGATTCAAGAAGTAGGCCAAGGCATGTATTGGCTGGTGGAGTTGGTTTGTCCATCTACGATCAATGAGGCGCCCAATGATTGCGTATTTCTTCTTGTCTCCGCCGTAGAAATGTGAAATGGCCTCTTTGGCCCTATCCATGGCCTCATAAATGAAACCCATTGGCATGCCCTCTCCATCCACCATACGAAGAACCCTTACCAAAGGTTCTGTCATCTAAAAAAAATGAAAACAAATTATAAATCATTACAAAATTAACCTAAAGAAAAAAACAGCAAATAGACTCTAGAGTATCTTGTTTAAACTTATAAAGTTTATGTTTGTGTTTGTTACTTACCCTAACCAACTCCTTTGCATTTTTCTTGAATGCCTCATCAAAAACAATTTCATTCAAGAACAATTTTTACAATCTTCTCAGCTTCAGGTTTTTTGTAAAATGGAGACTGCATCCAAGTATCAGACACGAACATCTGTATGAGATGAGGAATGGCACCAAGAATGCTTTGCAATGTGAGGAAGTGACTAGCAAATCGTGTCACTCCTGGTCGCACAAGATCCTTGCCATTTGTGTGTTGTCTCATCAAAGAAAGGACCCAAGTATGGTTGTAGAGGAATTTGGTGATATTTTTAGCATCTTCAACCACACTTTTCACCCATCCAATCTTCCCAATGTCCTCTAACAACAAGTCCAAGCAATGTGCAGCACAAGGACTCCATGAAATTGTAGGATGCCTCTCCATAAGCAATCTACCTGCAGCTACATATGCAGCTGCGTTGTCCGTGATAATTTGGACAACATTCTCAACACCAACCTCCTGGACCACCCCATCTACTAAATTGCACAAAATCGCAGCATTTTTGACTTCATAGGAGGCATCTACAGACTTCAGGAACACCAATCCACCATTAGAAGCCACTAAGAAGTTCAGGAGAGTTCTATTCCGTCCATCTGTCCATCCATCTGATAAAATGCTGCATCCTTTTCTCCTCCAAAATTTTTTTTGTTCCTCAACCACAAGCCGTGTATTTTTTACTGCATCCTCTAGCAATGGCCCACTCAAGTCGTGTGCTGTTGGGGTCTTAAAACCCTTGCCTGCAACTGTCAATGCATTCACCAAACCTTCCCAATATGGGCTGCTCGCCACATTGAAAGGTAAATTATTATAGTACCAAAAATTTGCTGCTGCCATCCTAGCTTCCTGATGTTTTTCTTTATTCCAACCGGTACCTTCAAGTGAAGGTTGTGCTCCTGGAACATTGCGTGGAATAAAGTAATTCGATCCTGATGGAGGCATCTGACTAGCAGTAGAAAAAGAACCACCAGGAGTCTCACCAAAAGATGAATGTGCTTGACGGATGGTTTGACTTGGATCCGATTGCGTAGAAGTGTGAGACAGAGACATCACTGCTGCTATTGCTTCCTTTGTTTTTTGCCTTTCTTCTTTTCTCATCTCAAAACTAGAAAGAAGGGCCTTCATCTCTCTAACGATCTCCGGAGTTGACTCAGTGCATATCTCCACATTTTGTCCAGGTATTTTGGCAAGGTGGTATTTTAATCTATTGATTCCTCCTGTCATTGATTTACCACATTCAGTACAAGTGACATCACCCTTTTTATTTCCCTGTACTCCATACTTCCATGCTGGGTCTCTTCTTGATGGCCTTGAAGTTGACATTGCTGTTTTCACATGAAGAAAAAATCAGTAGAGTTTTCAATTTTGTGAAAAATCAGCAAAAAAATGATAATCAATCATTTGAAAAAAAATAGAATTCAAAAACAAGCTAAAACTACTAAGAAATACATTATGAAGGGAAATGAAAAAAAAATTGCCAGCATTTCCCCATATTTTTGAAGATTTTTCGATTTTCAATCAATCAAAACAAAAAAAAAAGAGAATTAAAATCACTTACCTGGCTCTATTTCGATCTCCTTAGCTCGTAATCTTCTCTTCTCCAGCTTCTAATCCACTATGCAGACCTGTAATGTGCCTCAAAGAGTGTTAAAATGAAGAAAAAAACCAAAAAAAAAACAGTTTTAAGTGTTTCTGGGCGTTAATTTGCCAGGGCGAGAGTCCAGGGTCGGGACTCGGGAGTCCTACCCTAGGACTCGCGAGAGTCCTAGGATAGGACTCGCGAGTCCCAGGATAGGACTCTTCAGGACTCGACTCGCGAGTCCGCGGCGAGTGGACTCGGCCAGCCTTAGGACTCGGGAGTCCACCGAGTTTTGGTGAGTTTTGGAAGAGTTTTTAAACTATGCTTCCACCTATACTGCAACTCGAACTTGATCTGGGAATCTGCCTTCTCTGGGGAACGCTGAAAGGACGCTTGTCTTTGGCATCTTCACCTTCTCCGCATTCCATAGCACTGACCCTCAAAGATGAATGCAGAGCAGAAAATGGAGAATGTTCGAGAGAAAGGAGAGGAAAGGCCTCATAAAAGAGGCAATTTCCAACCTCTATACACATGCCGCCTCATCAATGCTCATTACAACTTCGACTATCATCAGTCCCTTCACACACTTGAGCCTTGAAGGCCTCGCTATCTCATCATGACTCTGGGTTAATGTGCCACCCCATTATCGGGGTTTAGGTAAGAAATTTTATTTAATATGTTTGTACTTTGTTTTTATTTTTAATATTGTTAATGTCTTATAATTTTTTAAATGTTGCTTCCAGATATATTTGCTCTATCATATCACCTATTGGGGGGAGGGGTGGTAATCAAGCATGTAGATAGAGACTCTCCTAGCCTTGGAGAGATTTATGAGACTTTTGCTAGCATGAGTGATCAAATGAGGCAAGCAATTCGTGACAAGAATCCTGAATTACAATTCTATGAGGATATCATGTCCCCTTTTCTAATTAAATTAATTGGAAACCCATTTCTTTATGTCTCATGGGCTTAGGCGGTAAAGTTAGGGGAAATAATTTAATGATAATGTTTTAAGTTACTCCTAGAAAAATATTGTATTTAAATTTAAAAAAAAAACATTTGTTAAAGGACAACTTAACTATTAGTATTAGTTAGATAAAGTGGGCCACCTAAATGGGACATAATAAGGCCTTTTGTAACTTCTAGGAATCTTCTATTCTTTGTCTATCATTAAGTGGGAGTTACTACTTAAGTTTAGTAGGAGATAAAAAAGAATATTTCTAGGTGAACACGTTTGGAGGGAAAAAGGGAATTCAAAATATGGGTGCCAAAATGAGTCTATAAAGAGAGGCAATTGCTCAAAAGGCGAGCATCCAATTTTTTATGAAATCAAACCGTTTCTTTCATAGCTTGAGCCTCTGTGTTCAATTATTGCACTCAAGGACGAAAACCCTTGGAGTGCAGAGATTCGGACGAAAACCCTTTGTTCTTTGAGGTGGTTTCATCCAAGAATCGCAGTTGTGCTTAGAAATTTGCAGTGTGTGTTTTACATTTAGTTCAGTGTGTTTGCATTCCAGTGTGGTGTGTTTATTTCAGCATTTCAGGTTGGTAAAGAAAGCATTCAGTTGGGTAGAAGAGTTTTTTAGTGTTCAACGATTTTTGGTATCCCCTCATGTTGCCTTAGCAGTGGAGTCCTGGTTTGTGAACAGAACCCTTTTGGGAGTGGTTGTACCTGCAGCTACAGTGTCACTGCTACAATGTTAGCCAGTCCTTTCATGCGCAGCAGCAATAAATCATAATCTTGTTTGTTGTGTTTACAACAATCTGTGTTGACAGCCACATATATATAAGATGCATTCATAATCAGTGATTTTTGTTATCAGCATATGTGTATGTTTCAATCAAATATACTTGCATTAGATGTGGCACTGTTGTTTGGTTTTGAGTAATATGACAGTCCTATACATGCATTCATGACAACTTTGCAATATATCCTTTGGCATCAATTTACTGTGCTTGCATAACAAGAGTTTTGTGGCATTCATATGTTGGGGAACTAAAAAGGGTTGAATAGTTGTATGCTTGAATCTTTTTCGTATTTTGTGCTACTGTGATTCTGAACATTGTAACAACCTCCCAGACATTTTTGACAACAATTTATATACATTCATGTTACTTTGATCAGTGGCAGAATTGTGTGTTGTTTGCATCTATAAAACATAGTAATTCCTCAATTATCCATATTCCATCCTATTGTTATAACAATATTTTGATGAGTATTTAGATTAATATTATAATCAAGAGGATTCTTAGAGATTGATCCCTTTCACTTGTTCATTGTATCCTCTCACCTCACCCTCACGGGATCTTGGTGATCAGAAAGTGGCAAATTCTTGACCCTAGCCTAGCCAGGAACCTCAAAAAATTGTAGGGTTCATAAAAACACTAAAATGGAAAATTACAGAGGAGCATATCCTATTGTCACAAAGAGGTGGAACACAATGAACACCCCTTTTCATATGGCTGCCTATGCTCTTAATCCCAAGTGGCACACACCTAGACTTGGCCAAGTTCTTCCTTCTGAGGATGATGAGGTAATGGAGGGGTTTATGAAGGCCCTTCGTAAGATGTATAGCACTTAGGATGCAACCATACTTCGAGACCAGTGGCTTCCGTTTTCTAATCTTCGGAGTCCTACATTCAACAAACTAGAGGTTAGGATGGACAGAGCCACTTTGCACAAAAAAACCTTGTTGGATGGTGGAAATTTAATGGGAAAAACACACCAAAGTTGAAGCGACTTGCCAGCCGTCTACTCTCACAAATTAGTAGTTCCTTTGCTGCAAAGAGCAATTGGTCAACCTATGGATTTATCCACTCAATTAAGAGGAACAAGCTTACTCTAGACGAGTAGAGAAGCTAGTTGTAGTTCATAGTGCCTTGAGACTTTAGGATTGACAAACTACTAAGTATCGATAGGCTCCAATAGCATGTTGGGATGTTGATCCAGATGATGTTAGGTAGATGGAGGAGGAGGTGCAACCAGGATTGGTTGGGCTTCCATTGGACAACCCACAGTTTCAGCCAAAGAGTAACACAGATAGCTCTTTTGATATTGATATCCTAGATGAGGCATAGTTGTACTTAGTAGTTAGTAGTAGAACTATATTTGTTTATGCTACTATCTATCGAAAATTCTGAAGTTTGAGACTTTGAGTTTAAAGTTTGAACAGTGAAATCAGAAATTCAAATTATTGTTGTTAGTATTAACTGTTATATAACTTATATCATTAGCTATGAATCTGAATCATGATATATTTATTGCTGTTATACTACTGTCGCTGCTGTCACTATTGTCATGATATATTTATTGCCGCTGTTATAATGCTATCATGTTATATTGCTGTCCATTAACTTGTAGAAATTTGACTCTCTCTCTCTCTCTCTCTCTCTCTCTATATATATATATATATATATATATATAGCCATCCCCCCTCCGTCGCAAAAAAATGGCACTCAAACTGCCATCCCCGAAATGCCATGGAACATAGATTTTTTTACTTCAGTGATAAGAATTGACAATTAGAAATAAGCACGAAAATGATATCAGCAAACATCAAAACATGAAGTGAACTTCTTTGCATGATTGTAATGGTATCAAAAAAGGAAATAACAAGAATAAAAATGTCATTTTCAACATTTTATGTTTCATCATTTCACATTTTGATAAAAAATTGAAAGCCATCCAAATTGATATCTGAGTTCAAGAAGACATACGGAAGGGCATCATGAGCTACATAATCGATTTGGTACTTTTCAATGAACTCTTGACTGATCACCCATGGTGCATCTGGAACTACTTCATCAACCCATCTGTAGAGAACACAAAAGACACTCTCAACAAATGTTAATTTACCACCATACAACAGTATTCCATGTTTAGTCCAAATAATCATATTATTTAATAAGAATCAAGTATAGAGAATTACTCGATTTGTTTATTTTATTATTTGCTTAGGAAATTACATAGAGGGTCTATTAATTATGTTGTTTAAATTCAACAAAATTGTTCAAAATGGGAAGGCACTATGAACCTTACAAAACTATTGAATAACTAGAGGACAAAACAAAGACGATCTAAATAAAAAAGGACTTGCCAACATACATTTGGAGCAGAGAGTTATGATATTGCAGCCAATGCTACAAACCCCGAGAACAAAAAATATCTTGGCAAAGATTATGAGGCCTATATACCAAACAAACTAATAATAGCATAAGTCTAAACCTAAGAATACTGCTAGATCTCATCACAAATACTGATAATCATCATTCAAAAAGGATTTATAGTACCCTTAGACTGTAATGAGCCTAACACATTCACTATAAAGAGACTTGGCATAAGAGAAATCTGAATGTGGATAAAGCATAAGATTATCCTAGGAAGATATAACAGCAATAAAGCATGAGTTTATTCAGGAAAAGAAGGTAGAGGGTAAATCATAAACCATTAGTATATTATACCATAGTTCTGAAATTCATCAAGTACTCACGCAATTCACAAGTTTTTGCAGGAGCCAAGGGACTCACTGCAAGCTCGACCCAACTTTGTGTCGGGGACTTGCCACAAGTCCCTGTGAGTAATCACAAGCACCTGGCAAGCCTATGGCTTGTGTTAGTGCCTGAATTGACTGACAGTTTTTGAGCAATTTTCATGCAGGCACTTTCCCTAAGTATCCAAAAAATGTTCTAAGTGTTGGACCTCCTCGGCATTTTTCAGCTGCAGCATCATATTTTCCTGAGGAGGAGGTCATCATCATCTTGTCTTCGATGATGGTCCGCAGCATCATGTTTTCTGTCGACCGGTTTCTCATCATCATCATCATCATGTTTCAATATCGGGTGATGTTTGGATATCATCCCGATCCTGCTGATGAGCTACAGTGTGCCCTGATTTGCTTGCGGGGGTGATTTTTCAAGTATCCGGTGATCTTCCAATTATCACCTTGCCCTTTTATGATGATGATGTCACCCCGATCTTCTGAAGGGGTTATTCTCTGAGTTGTTCGACCTGACTTGTTTTTTCTTAAGGGTCGTCGTCATCATCATCATATTTCCAGTTATCGCCGTGTTGCTTGCGAGGGTCATCAATTTTCTACCTGCATGATATTTCGCCGGGGTGATATTTTTATCATCGGGTGATCTTGGTTATGATCATCCTGATGATGTTGTTGAAGAGTTCTAAGTGTGACCCGATTTTCACTGGGGTCATCATATTTTGAACGTCAGGATGATCTTAGTCAATATCATCCTGATGTTGTTGTATCACTTCATGTTCGTTGTTTTATCATCCTGATGATGCTGACATCATTCTTATGTCAGGTGATATCTATTTCTCTGCCTATCTGCATCATGATATTTCCGAAGGGAGATATCCGCCTGTCGGCTTCGTGCATTATCTAGTGGGGGTGATCTTTTCAAATATCTGGCATATTCATCTATCACCCCGATCTTATAGTGGAGCTACAGTGCAACATGATATTTGTGCATCAGGATGATATTTCCAAATATCCGGTTATCTTCCGAATATCATCCTGATGTCGATATGATGATGACGTCATCAAGGTCCGGGGGGGGTCATATTTCTAACACTGATCATCTTGTGGAGATCCCCCGATATTTGCAAACATGATGATGACGTCATCCGGATATGAGGAGGTGCGCAGTAGGCAGATATGCAGATGACGTCAGCAGGATATGATGATGATGTCATCAGGATGTTCATCGGCCAGACTTTTGGTATAGGCTAAGCAGGAGGATGTTCCTCCGATGGATCAGGTTGTGCCGATGAAGGCGATTATCATGCAGGTTATATTGCGATATGATGCTGACGTCAGGGTGATATTTCAAGCGACAGGATATCATGCTGTTGGAGGATGATGATGAAGTCTTATACTAGTGTCGTCAGGAGCAAAAGCACCGACATTATATATGCTCGTGGCCTAGTATATAAAGTGTTGAAAAGGTCGCCGCGGGGTGCATGTGGGATAATTGATATCCTGCATATTTTCAAATATCATGACGATGAATCTTGGTGGGAAATGGTTGCGATACAGAATTGACGTTTTCCTGAGGCCGCGGGTTGGTGCGCCATTAATGGCGAGGGTTGCAGAGGTATGGGCGGATCTGGTACCCGGTTGAAGGTGTACATCAGCAGACAGTGGCGCAGGGCTCGAGATTTCTTCCTGTCTCCTCCCCTACCTGCTGCATTCATGTTTGGGCGCCAATCTGGTAATGCGTTGAGCGCCATTTTTCTAATACTGTGTATCTGGCGGGATTTTTGGTCAACCATGTAATTAATTGCTGTGGTACACTACCTGGCTGTTATAAGCAGGAAGTGTTACTCATTTTTGGTTGTTGAAAGTTGACGATTTTTGGCTCTGTAATTCAAAACAAGCTGATCTGGTTGCTCTGTACAGCTTAACCTGTGAGTCTATGTATCTCTTGTTGTATGTTTTTGGCATGAACCCACTGATTTCATGATTAATCTTATATGAGAAATGCTATCTTAGCATGTGTTTTGTTAATTCTGTCTCCAGTATTGCATGTATTCTTCTTCTGAATCTGGATATTTGGGTAATGTTTAGATTCTCGAGCATAGAATTCCTATGTTGAATGTCTGATCTTTTAACTTCTGCTCAAGGGGTAGATTAAACTGTTTTCAGGTTAAACATTGGGAAGGGTATACTGCAGTAGGGATGCCATAAGTAGAGATAACTCAACACTCTATATTGGGAGATATCTGTAAGGTAGGTATCACATATATCCCCCTGAAATCCAGTTTTAGATGTTCATGCTGATCATTCACAGGTGTATGTCTACTGACTCCAGGCCCTGGATAGGCACCAATCTTGCTTTGTTTTTGTGTTACAACCATGTCCAGCTTTGCATCCAAACTTAAACTCCAAATCAAAATCTAAAACAACCATTAGGACATTAGAATTAGTTTTAGGATCCTCAGTCCTCTGTCTACAACTACAAATAGGCCCAAAACTAGCCCCTTTGCTCTTATCTTTCAGTTTTGGTCTACTTACAGGAGGACTTATCTGCTTTCTGTCAGCATCCCAGCCTTTGTATGCATATCCTCATGGATGTTGAGTAGGGAATACCCCCCTAGGTTTTGCAGAGCCTGAAGAAGAAGAGGAGATAAAATATAGAGTCTATCTCCTACACTGTTGGCCCCTGGCCCAGAGATCCTGTTGATCACTAATGGCTACCTTGTAGGGAAATCTGGGAATAAGCATCCAGTCTGGAAAAAAACCAACAGAAATTGGCGACTCTGCTGGGGAAGAAATTTGAGAAAGGCTTATATCTGTGACCCGTCCGAGTCACCAACAAAATGATGCTCTGCTGGTGGAATGAACCTGGAAAAGTAGCTTTCAGCTATTGAAAATTTTGTCCTCTCTGGAGAGGTGGCGACTCTGCAAAAGATCTGAATGCACATGAAAGATGGATGTATGTGATGTGACAAAAATGTGTTGTTCATTTTTCTGCATCTGTATGAGAAAAGGTACCTTGTTCCTCCCCTTTATATTTGCTGTTTTGCTGCATAAGTTAGATGCCAGGGGAAGCCTTAGGTCTTAGACAGACAAAGGATGTCTAAGAGTAAGATTTTTATGAATCCAAGTATGAATTATCCCATACTCAGTGGTGAAATGTCGAATAAAGGAATAGAAGAGATAAGAAATAGATTGATATTCTTAGAGGCTGAGCAGGCCCAGTTAAAAAGCAGTAACCCTGTTGTGTCTGCCAGTCAGAAAGCTAAACCTCCTGTCAGCTCTTTTGATCCTTTGTATGACCAACTGGATTTGTCATGGGTGGATTATAAAGTAGAAACTATGCCTGCTAGGATATACTGTCAGATGCCTAGATTTAGTGGTCACAATGTATGTGATGGGAATGCACATATCCAAAATTTTCACAGTTTTATGGGAAAATATTCATTCAGAGATGAGGATATGTGGATGAGGTTTTTTGTTAGGTCCTTTGATGCAAAAGCAAAAGACTGGTATTTGAGCTTTCCAAAGAAATCCTTAGCCTGTTGGGATGAGCTTGCTGACTGTTTCAAGGAAGAATTTGCAAAAGAACCGGCTGATCTTGTTGCAGAATTGATGAAAATCAGAAAACAAGATGAAGAGCCATGTGTTGATTTCAGTCATAGGTTTGCATTAGCCCTTTCACAGATCCCAGAAGTCTTCAGACCTGATATTTCAGCCTGTGTTGGCATATTCTTTGAAGCTTTTGAGGAGGGCTTTAGTGCAATACTGAGGGATTTCAAGGTGACAAGTATGCAGATGGCATACATGTTCATAGAAAAGATAGAAAAAATCAGAAATGTGTACCTGCTGAAACCCCTGTCCCCAGGCCTTGGTGTGAAAAATCGTTGTGAAGCTGCAAATGACCAAATAATTAAGGCATCATGTGAAGATGAAAAGATGAATATTGAAGGTGCTAGTGAAAGGACTAATGAGGATTCCCATTGCAATGATGAGGCATCTGACCATGAAAACAATAACGAGGTTGTGGACAGCAATGAACAACTTTTGGAATGGACCTGTGGAGATAATTGTGAGTATTGTACTCAAGACAGAGAAGATATAAGCAAACAGAGAAGCAGTCCTATGTGTGACCCATTGCCTACTTTTCAAACACATGGAGATCATGAAGAGCAGTCATAAATTGAAATAAGTGCTAGTTCAGAGCATGATTGTTTTTCATTTGATGGCTGTTTTGCTTATGGCACACAAGCTGATACTCCTCCACAGAGTGAATCCATTGGTGATGAAGATGTGTGCTCTGCTGCCCATGAACAAATGGCATACTATGATGAAACTGATGCACCTGGGTCACCCGTTTATGACACATATGGTGATGAGGATCTGTTGAGTATGGTGAAGATCTAGACACTATTTTTGGCTTGGATTCTGTTTCTCATCCTGATGAAAGAGGAAACAACATGCATCAGGTAAGTGACTGTGAAAATGTGCCTGATTTGAAAGAGATGCCAGAGCCTGATCTTTTCCAGCTTGGTATGCCAGATGGTTGTGTACATGATGTACACAATTGTGATTTTGAAAGCTTTTCTTTTGATGTGCCAGTATATACAATGAGCTCTGATCTTCCTAGCTGTGTGGTGGACTTTGAGTGTTTCCTATTTGCAGTCCAGCTAGGAGATCATGTTGCAATGCATGATGATGATACAGATGATAACCTGTGTTCTATACCATTTGAGTATGCATTGCCTGATACATTCTGCACCCACATGTCACATGATGCTGAAGGTTATCTGCACAGGTTTGACAATGACAAGCCAAATCAAAAGGTTGAGTGTGCAGATGACAAGGTTTGTTTGTGGGTGGATCTCTGTAGTATCTCCAAGCTTGACCCAGTGCATGCAGATGAAAACAAGATATTTGACAAAGGGAGATACATGTTTTTCTTTTCTTGGTGGCCTTAGGCCATCAAGTGTGTTTGGTGATGCAGGTCGGTGCAGTATTTGACTCTGTGCCCAATGGATAAGGGACTGGTCTGCATCCCAGAGATCTGGGGTTCTCGCTGCAGTCTTGCACCTGCACGTCCCCAGACAGAGCCAGTGTTAGTGCCTGAATTGACTGACAGTTTTTGAGCAATTTTCATGCAGGCACTTTCCCTAAGTATCCAAAAAATGTTCTAAGTGTTGGACCTCCTCGGCATTTTTCAGCTGCAGCATCATATTTTCTTGAGGAGGAGGTCATCATCATCTTGTCTTCGATGATGGTCCGCAGCATCATGTTTTCTGTCGACCGGTTTCTCATCATCATCATCATGTTTCAATATCGGGTGATGTTTGGATATCATCCCGATCCTGCTGATGAGCTACAGTGTGCCCTGATTTGCTTGCGGGGGTGATTTTTCAAGTATCCGGTGATCTTCCAATTATCACCTTGCCCTTTTATGATGATGATGTCACCCCGATCTTCTGAAGGGGTTATTCTCTGAATTGTTCAACCTGACTTGTTTTTTCTTAAGGGTCGTCGTCATCATCATCATATTTCCAGTTATCGCCGTGTTGCTTGCGAGGGTCATCAATTTTCTACCTGCATGATATTTCGCCGGGGTGATATTTTTATCATCGCGTGATCTTGGTTATGATCATCCTGATGATGTTGTTGAAGAGTTCTAGGTGTGACCCGATTTTCACGGGGGTCATCATATTTTGAACGTCAGGATGATCTTAGTCAATATCATCCTGATGTTGTTGTATCACTTCATGTTCGTTGTTTTATCATCCTGATGATGCTGACGTCATTCTTATGTCAGGGTGATATCTATTTCTCTGCCTATCTGCATCATGATATTTCCGAAGGGAGATATCCGCCTGTCGGCTTCGTGCATTATCTAGTGGGGGTGATCTTTTCAAATATCTGGCATATTCATCTATCACCCCGATCTTATAGTGGAGCTACAGTGCAACATGATATTTGTGCATCAGGATGATATTTCCAAATATCCGGTTATCTTTCGAATATCCTCTTGATGTCGATATGATGATGACGTCATCAAGGTCCGGGGGGGTCATATTTCTAACACTGATCATCTTGTGGAGATCCCCCGATATTTGCAAACATGATGATGACGTCATCCGGATATGAGGAGGTGCGCAGTAGGCAGATATGCAGATGACGTCAGCAGGATATGATGATGATGTCATCAGGATGTTCATCGGCCAGATTTTTGGTATAGGCTAAGCAGGAGGATGTTCCTCCGATGGATCAGGTTGTGCCGATGAAGGCGATTATCATGCAGGTTATATTGCGATATGATGCTGACGTCAGGGTGATATTTCAAGCGACAGGATATCATGCTGTTGGAGGATGATGATGAAGTCTTATACTAGTGTCGTCAGGAGCAAAAGCACCGACATTATATATGCTCGTGGCCTAGTATATAAAGTGTTGAAAAGGTCGCCGCGGGGTGCATGTGGGATAATTGATATCCTGCATATTTTCAAATATCATGACGATGAATCTTGGCGGGAAATGGTTGCGATACAGAATTGACGTTTTCCCGAGGCCGCGGGTTGGTGCGCCATTAATGGCGAGGGTTGCAGAGGTATGGGCGGATCTGGTACCCGGTTGAAGGTGTACATCAGCGGACAGTGGCGCAGGGCTCGAGATTTCTTCCTGTCTCCTCCCCTACCTGCTGCATTCATGTTTGGGCGCCAATCTGGTAATGCGTTGAGCGCCATTTTTCTGATACTGTGTATCTGGCGGGATTTTTCGTCAACCATGTAATTAATTGCTGTGGTACACTACCTGGCTGTTATAAGCAGGAAGTGTTACTCATTTTTGGTTGTTGAAAGTTGACGATTTTTGGCTCTGTAATTCAAAACAAGCTGATCTGGTTGCTCTGTACAGCTTAACCTGTGAGTCTATGTATCTCTTGTTGTATGTTTTTGGCATGAACCCACTGATTTCATGATTAATCTTATATGAGAAATGCTATCTTAGCATGTGTTTTGTTAATTCTGTCTCCAGTATTGCATGTATTCTTCTTCTGAATCTGGATATTTGGGTAATGTTTAGATTCTCGAGCATAGAATTCCTATGTTGAATGTCTGATCTTTTAACTTCTGCTCAAGGGGTAGATTAAACTGTTTTCAGGTTAAACATTGGGAAGGGTATACTGCAGTAGGGATGCCATAAGTAGAGATAACTCAACACTCTATATTGGGAGATATCTGTAAGGCAGGTATCAAATATATCCCCCTGAAATCCAGTTTTAGCTGTTCATGCTGATCATTCACAGGTGTATGTCTACTGACTCCAGGCCCTGGATAGGCACCAATCTTGCTTTGTTTTTGTGTTACAACCACGTCAAGCTTTGCATCCAAACTTAAACTCCAAATCAAAATCTAAAACAACCATTAGGACATTAGAATTAGTTTTAGGATCCTCAGTCCTCTGTCTACAACTGCAAATAGGCCCAAAGCTAGCCCCTTTGCTCTTATCTTTCAGTTTTGGTCTACTTACAGGAGGACTTATCTGCTTTCTGTCAGCATCCCAGCCTTTGTATGCATATCCTCATGGATGTTGAGTAGGGAATACCCCCCTAGGTTTTGCAAAGCCTGAAGAAGAAGAGGAGATAAAATATAGTGTCTATCTCCTACACTGTTGGCCCCTGGCCCAGAGATCCTGTTGATCACTGATGGCTACCTTGTAGGGAAATCTGGGAATAAGCATCCAGTCTGGGAAAAAACCAACAGAAATTGGCGACTCTGCTGGGGAAGAAATTTGAGAAAGGCTTATATCTGTGACCCGTCCGAGTCACCAACAAAATGATGCTCTGCTGGTGGAATGAACCTGGAAAAGTAGCTTTCAGCTATTGAAAATTTTGTCCTCTCTGGAGAGGTGGCGACTCTGCAAAAGATCTGAATGCACATGAAAGATGGATGTATGTGATGTGACAAAAATGTGTTGTTCATTTTTCTGCATCTGTATGAGAAAAGGTACCTTGTTCCTTCCCCTTTATATTTGCTGTTTTGCTGCATAAGTTAGATGCCAGGGGAAGCCTTAGGTCTTAGACAGACAAAGGATGTCTAAGAGTAAGATTTTTATGAATCCAAATATGAATTATCCCATACTCAGTGGTGAAATGTCGAATAAAGGAATAGAAGAGATAAGAAATAGATTGATATTCTTAGAGGCTGAGCAGGCCCAGTTAAAAAGCAGTAACCCTGTTGTGTCTGCCAGTCAGAAAGCTAAACCTCCTGTCAGCTCTTTTGATCCTTTGTATGACCAACTGGATTTGTCATGGGTGGATTATAAAGTAGAAACTATGCCTGCTAGGATATACTGTCAGATGCCTAGATTTAGTGGTCACAATGTATGTGATGGGAATGCACATATCCAAAATTTTCACAGTTTTATGGGAAAATATTCATTCAAAGATGAGGATATGTGGATGAGGTTTTTTGTTAGGTCCTTTGATGCAAAAGCAAAAGACTGGTATTTGAGCTTTCCAAAGAAATCCTTAGCCTGTTGGGATGAGCTTGCTGACTGTTTCAAGGAAGAATTTGCAAAAGAACCGGCTGATCTTGTTGCAGAATTGATGAGAATCAGAAAACAAGATGAAGAGCCATGTGTTGATTTCAGTCATAGGTTTGCATTAGCCCTTTCACAGATCCCAGAAGTCTTCAGACCTGATATTTCAGCCTGTGTTGGCATATTCTTTGAAGCTTTTGAGGAGGGCTTTAGTGCAATACTGAGGGATTTCAAGATGACAAGTATGCAGATGGCATACATGTTCATAGAAAAGATAGAAAAAATCAGAAATGTGTACCTGCTGAAACCCCTGTCCCCAGGCCTTGGTGTGAAAAATCGTTGTGAAGCTGCAAATGACCAAATAATTAAGGCATCATGTGAAGATGAAAAGATGAATATTGAAGGTGCTAGTGAAAGGACTAATGAGGATTCCCATTGCAATGATGAGGCATCTGACCATGAAAACAATAACGAGGTTGTGGACAGCAATGAACAACTTTTGGAATGGACCTGTGGAGATAATTGTGAGTATTGTACTCAAGACAGAGAAGATATAAGCAAACAGAGAAGCAGTCCTATGTGTGACCCATTGCCTACTTTTCAAACACATGGAGATCATGAAGAGCAGTCATAAATTGAAATAAGTGCTAGTTCAGAGCATGATTGTTTTTCATTTGATGGCTGTTTTGCTTATGACACACAAGCTGATACTCCTCCATAGAGTGAATCCATTGGTGATGAAGATGTGTGCTCTGCTGCCCATGAACAAATGGCATACTATGATGAAACTGATGCACCTGGGTCACCCGTTTATGACACATATGGTGATGAGGATCTGTCTGAGTATGGTGAAGATCTAGACACTATTTTTGGCTTGGATTCTGTTTCTCATCCCGATGAAAGAGGAAACAACATGCATCAGGTAAGTGACTGTGAAAATGTGCCTGATTTGAAAGAGATGCCAGAGCCTGATCTTTTCCAGCTTGGTATGCCAGATGGTTGTGTACATGATGTACACAATTGTGATTTTGAAAGCTTTTCTTTTGATGTGCCAGTATATACAATGAGCTCTGATCTTCCTAGCTGTGTGGTGGACTTTGAGTGTTTCCTATTTGCAGTCCAGCTAGGAGATCATGTTGCAATGCATGATGATGATACAGATGATAACCTGTGTTCTATACCATTTGAGTATGCATTGCCTGATACATTCTGCACCCACATGTCACATGATGCTGAAGGTTATCTGCACAGGTTTGACAATGACAAGCCAAATCAAAAGGTTGAGTGTGCAGATGACAAGGTTTGTTTGTGGGTGGATCTCTGTAGTATCTCCAAGCTTGACCCAGTGCATGCAGATGAAAACAAGATATTTGACAAAGGGAGATACATGTTTTTCTTTTCTTGGTGGCCTTAGGCCATCAAGTGTGTTTGGTGATGCAGGTCGGTGCAGTATTTGACTCTGTGCCCAATGGATAAGGGACTGGTCTGCATCCCAGAGATCTGGGGTTCTCGCTGCAGTCTTGCACCTGCACGTCCCCAGACAGAGCCAGTGTTAGTGCCTAAATTGACTGACAGTTTTTGAGCAATTTTCATGCAGGCACTTTCCCTAAGTATCCAAAAAATGTTCTAAGTGTTGGACCTCCTCGGCATTTTTCAGCTGCAGCATCATATTTTCCTGAGGAGGAGGTCATCATCATCTTGTCTTCGATGATGGTCCGCAGCATCATGTTTTCTGTCGACCGGTTTCTCATCATCATCATCATGTTTCAATATCGGGTGATGTTTGGATATCATCCCGATCCTGCTGATGAGCTACAGTGTGCCCTGATTTGCTTGCGGGGGTGATTTTTCAAGTATCCGGTGATCTTCCAATTATCACCTTGCCCTTTTATGATGATGATGTCACCCCGATCTTCTGAAGGGGTTATTCTCTGAGTTGTTCGACCTGACTTGTTTTTTCTTAAGGGTCGTCGTCATCATCATCATATTTCCAGTTATCGCCGTGTTGCTTGCGAGGGTCATCAATTTTCTACCTGCATGATATTTCGCCGGGGTGATATTTTTATCATCGGGTGATCTTGGTTATGATCATCCTGATGATGTTGTTGAAGAGTTCTAAGTGTGACCCGATTTTCACTGGGGTCATCATATTTTGAACGTCAGGATGATCTTAGTCAATATCATCCTGATGTTGTTGTATCACTTCATGTTCGTTGTTTTATCATCCTGATGATGCTGACGTCATTCTTATGTCAGGGTGATATCTATTTCTCTGCCTATCTGCATCATGATATTTCCGAAGGGAGATATCCGCCTGTCGGCTTCGTGCATTATCTAGTGGGGGTGATCTTTTCAAATATCTGGCATATTCATCTATCACCCCGATCTTATAGTGGAGCTACAGTGCAACATGATATTTGTGCATCAGGATGATATTTCCAAATATCCGGTTATCTTCCGAATATCATCCTGATGTCGATATGATGATGACGTCATCAAGGTCCGGGGGGGTCATCTTTCTAACACTGATCATCTTGTGGAGATCCCCCGATATTTGCAAACATGATGATGACGTCATCCGGATATGAGGAGGTGCGCAGTAGGCAGATATGCAGATGACGTCAGCAGGATATGATGATGATGTCATCAGGATGTTCATCGGCCAGACTTTTGGTATAGGCTAAGCAGGAGGATGTTCCTCCAATGGATCAGGTTGTGCCGATGAAGGCGATTATCATGCAGGTTATATTGCGATATGATGCTGACGTCAGGGTGATATTTCAAGCGACAGGATATCATGCTGTTGGAGGATGATGATGAAGTCTTATACTAGTGTCGTCAGGAGCAAAAGCACCGACATTATATATGCTCGTGGCCTAGTATATAAAGTGTTGAAAAGGTCGCCGCGGGGTGCATGTGGGATAATTGATATCCTGCATATTTTCAAATATCATGACGATGAATCTTGGCGGGAAATGGTTGCGATACAGAATTGACGTTTTCCCGAGGCCGCGGGTTGGTGCGCCATTAATGGCGAGGGTTGCAGAGGTATGGGCGGATCTGGTACCCGGTTGAAGGTGTACATCAGCGGACAGTGGCGCAGGGCTCGAGATTTCTTCCTGTCTCCTCCCCTACCTGCTGCATTCATGTTTGGGCGCCAATCTGGTAATGCGTTGAGCGCCATTTTTCTGATACTGTGTATCTGGCGGGATTTTTCGTCAACCATGTAATTAATTGCTGTGGTACACTACCTGGCTGTTATAAGCAGGAAGTGTTACTCATTTTTGGTTGTTGAAAGTTGACGATTTTTGGCTCTGTAATTCAAAACAAGCTGATCTGGTTGCTCTGTACAGCTTAACCTGTGAGTCTATGTATCTCTTGTTGTATGTTTTTGGCATGAACCCACTGATTTCATGATTAATCTTATATGAGAAATGCTATCTTAGCATGTGTTTTGTTAATTCTGTCTCCAGTATTGCATGTATTCTTCTTCTGAATCTGGATATTTGGGTAATGTTTAGATTCTCGAGCATAGAATTCCTATGTTGAATGTCTGATCTTTTAACTTCTGCTCAAGGGGTAGATTAAACTGTTTTCAGGTTAAACATTGGGAAGGGTATACTGCAGTAGGGATGCCATAAGTAGAGATAACTCAACACTCTATATTGGGAGATATCTGTAAGGCAGGTATCAAATATATCCCCCTGAAATCCAGTTTTAGCTGTTCATGCTGATCATTCACAGGTGTATGTCTACTGACTCCAGGCCCTGGATAGGCACCAATCTTGCTTTGTTTTTGTGTTACAACCACGTCAAGCTTTGCATCCAAACTTAAACTCCAAATCAAAATCTAAAACAACCATTAGGACATTAGAATTAGTTTTAGGATCCTCAGTCCTCTGTCTACAACTGCAAATAGGCCCAAAGCTAGCCCCTTTGCTCTTATCTTTCAGTTTTGGTCTACTTACAGGAGGACTTATCTGCTTTCTGTCAGCATCCCAGCCTTTGTATGCATATCCTCATGGATGTTGAGTAGGGAATACCCCCCTAGGTTTTGCAAAGCCTGAAGAAGAAGAGGAGATAAAATATAGTGTCTATCTCCTACACTGTTGGCCCCTGGCCCAGAGATCCTGTTGATCACTGATGGCTACCTTGTAGGGAAATCTGGGAATAAGCATCCAGTCTGGGAAAAAACCAACAGAAATTGGCGACTCTGCTGGGGAAGAAATTTGAGAAAGGCTTATATCTGTGACCCGTCCGAGTCACCAACAAAATGATGCTCTGCTGGTGGAATGAACCTGGAAAAGTAGCTTTCAGCTATTGAAAATTTTGTCCTCTCTGGAGAGGTGGCGACTCTGCAAAAGATCTGAATGCACATGAAAGATGGATGTATGTGATGTGACAAAAATGTGTTGTTCATTTTTCTGCATCTGTATGAGAAAAGGTACCTTGTTCCTTCCCCTTTATATTTGCTGTTTTGCTGCATAAGTTAGATGCCAGGGGAAGCCTTAGGTCTTAGACAGACAAAGGATGTCTAAGAGTAAGATTTTTATGAATCCAAATATGAATTATCCCATACTCAGTGGTGAAATGTCGAATAAAGGAATAGAAGAGATAAGAAATAGATTGATATTCTTAGAGGCTGAGCAGGCCCAGTTAAAAAGCAGTAACCCTGTTGTGTCTGCCAGTCAGAAAGCTAAACCTCCTGTCAGCTCTTTTGATCCTTTGTATGACCAACTGGATTTGTCATGGGTGGATTATAAAGTAGAAACTATGCCTGCTAGGATATACTGTCAGATGCCTAGATTTAGTGGTCACAATGTATGTGATGGGAATGCACATATCCAAAATTTTCACAGTTTTATGGGAAAATATTCATTCAAAGATGAGGATATGTGGATGAGGTTTTTTGTTAGGTCCTTTGATGCAAAAGCAAAAGACTGGTATTTGAGCTTTCCAAAGAAATCCTTAGCCTGTTGGGATGAGCTTGCTGACTGTTTCAAGGAAGAATTTGCAAAAGAACCGGCTGATCTTGTTGCAGAATTGATGAGAATCAGAAAACAAGATGAAGAGCCATGTGTTGATTTCAGTCATAGGTTTGCATTAGCCCTTTCACAGATCCCAGAAGTCTTCAGACCTGATATTTCAGCCTGTGTTGGCATATTCTTTGAAGCTTTTGAGGAGGGCTTTAGTGCAATACTGAGGGATTTCAAGATGACAAGTATGCAGATGGCATACATGTTCATAGAAAAGATAGAAAAAATCAGAAATGTGTACCTGCTGAAACCCCTGTCCCCAGGCCTTGGTGTGAAAAATCGTTGTGAAGCTGCAAATGACCAAATAATTAAGGCATCATGTGAAGATGAAAAGATGAATATTGAAGGTGCTAGTGAAAGGACTAATGAGGATTCCCATTGCAATGATGAGGCATCTGACCATGAAAACAATAACGAGGTTGTGGACAGCAATGAACAACTTTTGGAATGGACCTGTGGAGATAATTGTGAGTATTGTACTCAAGACAGAGAAGATATAAGCAAACAGAGAAGCAGTCCTATGTGTGACCCATTGCCTACTTTTCAAACACATGGAGATCATGAAGAGCAGTCATAAATTGAAATAAGTGCTAGTTCAGAGCATGATTGTTTTTCATTTGATGGCTGTTTTGCTTATGACACACAAGCTGATACTCCTCCATAGAGTGAATCCATTGGTGATGAAGATGTGTGCTCTGCTGCCCATGAACAAATGGCATACTATGATGAAACTGATGCACCTGGGTCACCCGTTTATGACACATATGGTGATGAGGATCTGTCTGAGTATGGTGAAGATCTAGACACTATTTTTGGCTTGGATTCTGTTTCTCATCCCGATGAAAGAGGAAACAACATGCATCAGGTAAGTGACTGTGAAAATGTGCCTGATTTGAAAGAGATGCCAGAGCCTGATCTTTTCCAGCTTGGTATGCCAGATGGTTGTGTACATGATGTACACAATTGTGATTTTGAAAGCTTTTCTTTTGATGTGCCAGTATATACAATGAGCTCTGATCTTCCTAGCTGTGTGGTGGACTTTGAGTGTTTCCTATTTGCAGTCCAGCTAGGAGATCATGTTGCAATGCATGATGATGATACAGATGATAACCTGTGTTCTATACCATTTGAGTATGCATTGCCTGATACATTCTGCACCCACATGTCACATGATGCTGAAGGTTATCTGCACAGGTTTGACAATGACAAGCCAAATCAAAAGGTTGAGTGTGCAGATGACAAGGTTTGTTTGTGGGTGGATCTCTGTAGTATCTCCAAGCTTGACCCAGTGCATGCAGATGAAAACAAGATATTTGACAAAGGGAGATACATGTTTTTCTTTTCTTGGTGGCCTTAGGCCATCAAGTGTGTTTGGTGATGCAGGTCGGTGCAGTATTTGACTCTGTGCCCAATGGATAAGGGACTGGTCTGCATCCCAGAGATCTGGGGTTCTCGCTGCAGTCTTGCACCTGCACGTCCCCAGACAGAGCCAGTGTTAGTGCCTAAATTGACTGACAGTTTTTGAGCAATTTTCATGCAGGCACTTTCCCTAAGTATCCAAAAAATGTTCTAAGTGTTGGACCTCCTCGGCATTTTTCAGCTGCAGCATCATATTTTCCTGAGGAGGAGGTCATCATCATCTTGTCTTCGATGATGGTCCGCAGCATCATGTTTTCTGTCGACCGGTTTCTCATCATCATCATCATGTTTCAATATCGGGTGATGTTTGGATATCATCCCGATCCTGCTGATGAGCTACAGTGTGCCCTGATTTGCTTGCGGGGGTGATTTTTCAAGTATCCGGTGATCTTCCAATTATCACCTTGCCCTTTTATGATGATGATGTCACCCCGATCTTCTGAAGGGGTTATTCTCTGAGTTGTTCGACCTGACTTGTTTTTTCTTAAGGGTCGTCGTCATCATCATCATATTTCCAGTTATCGCCGTGTTGCTTGCGAGGGTCATCAATTTTCTACCTGCATGATATTTCGCCGGGGTGATATTTTTATCATCGGGTGATCTTGGTTATGATCATCCTGATGATGTTGTTGAAGAGTTCTAAGTGTGACCCGATTTTCACTGGGGTCATCATATTTTGAACGTCAGGATGATCTTAGTCAATATCATCCTGATGTTGTTGTATCACTTCATGTTCGTTGTTTTATCATCCTGATGATGCTGACGTCATTCTTATGTCAGGGTGATATCTATTTCTCTGCCTATCTGCATCATGATATTTCCGAAGGGAGATATCCGCCTGTCGGCTTCGTGCATTATCTAGTGGGGGTGATCTTTTCAAATATCTGGCATATTCATCTATCACCCCGATCTTATAGTGGAGCTACAGTGCAACATGATATTTGTGCATCAGGATGATATTTCCAAATATCCGGTTATCTTCCGAATATCATCCTGATGTCGATATGATGATGACGTCATCAAGGTCCGGGGGGGTCATCTTTCTAACACTGATCATCTTGTGGAGATCCCCCGATATTTGCAAACATGATGATGACGTCATCCGGATATGAGGAGGTGCGCAGTAGGCAGATATGCAGATGACGTCAGCAGGATATGATGATGATGTCATCAGGATGTTCATCGGCCAGACTTTTGGTATAGGCTAAGCAGGAGGATGTTCCTCCAATGGATCAGGTTGTGCCGATGAAGGCGATTATCATGCAGGTTATATTGCGATATGATGCTGACGTCAGGGTGATATTTCAAGCGACAGGATATCATGCTGTTGGAGGATGATGATGAAGTCTTATACTAGTGTCGTCAGGAGCAAAAGCACCGACATTATATATGCTCGTGGCCTAGTATATAAAGTGTTGAAAAGGTCGCCGCGGGATGCATGTGGGATAATTGATATCCTGCATATTTTCAAATATCATGACAATGAATCTTGGCGGGAAATGGTTGCGATACAGAATTGACGTTTTCCCGAGGCCGCGGGTTGGTGCGCCATTAATGGCGAGGGTTGCAGAGGTATGGGCGGATCTGGTACCCGGTTGAAGGTGTACATCAGCGGACAGTGGCGCAGGGCTCGAGATTTCTTCCTGTCTCCTCCCCTACCTGCTGCATTTATGTTTGGGCGCCAATCTGGTAATGCGTTGAGCGCCATTTTTCTGATACTGTGTATCTGGCGGGATTTTTGGTCAACCATGTAATTAATTGCTGTGGTACACTACCTGGCTGTTATAAGCAGGAAGTGTTACTCATTTTTGGTTGTTGAAAGTTGACGATTTTTGGCTCTGTAATTCAAAACAAGCTGATCTGGTTGCTCTGTACAGCTTAACCTGTGAGTCTATGTATCTCTTGTTGTATGTTTTTGGCATGAACCCACTGATTTCATGATTAATCTTATATAAGAAATGCTATCTTAGCATGTGTTTTGTTAATTCTGTCTCCAGTATTGCATGTATTCTTCTTTTGAATCTGGATATTTGGGTAATGTTTAGATTCTCGAGCATAGAATTCCTATGTTGAATGTCTGATCTTTTAACTTCTGCTCAAGGGGTAGATTAAACTGTTTTCAGGTTAAACATTGGGAAGGGTATACTGCAGTAGGGATGCCATAAGTAGAGATAACTCAACACTCTATATTGGGAGATATCTGTAAGGCAGGTATCACATATATCCCCCTGAAATCCAGTTTTAGCTGTTCATGCTGATCATTCACAGGTGTATGTCTACTGACTCCAAGCCCTGGATAGGCACCAATCTTGCTTTGTTTTTGTGTTACAACCACGTCCAGCTTTGCATCCAAACTTAAACTCCAAATCAAAATCTAAAACAACCATTAGGACATTAGAATTAGTTTTAGGATCCTCAGTCCTCTGTCTACAACTGCAAATAGGCCCAAAGCTAGCCCCTTTGCTCTTATCTTTCAGTTTTGGTCTACTTACAGGAGGACTTATCTGCTTTCTGTCAGCATCCCAGCCTTTGTATGCATATCCTCATGGATGTTGAGTAGGGAATACCCCCCTAGGTTTCGCAGAGCCTGAAGAAGAAGAGGAGATAAAATATAGAGTCTATCTCCTACACTGTTGGCCCCTGGCCCAGAGATCCTGTTGATCACTGATGGCTACCTTGTAGGGAAATCTGGGAATAAGCATCCAGTCTGGGAAAAAACCAACAGCTTGAACTAACATATTATCTACAACATGGCACACAAACACAAAAGCATGCCAAAACATTCATATTTTGGGTCTCTAGTGCTTGCAAAATGTCTAGAATGGATTTTGCATTGTGACGCGAAGTCTCAAAACATTCTTTTGGACAAGCATTTTTGAGCCAAAATTTTAGACTTTGGACTGGCAAACTGTAATATTTCCAATGGAATATTTTGTAGATTTCTCACAATTCTGATTTTTTTATTGATTGCAATATTTAAATAAATAAATTCTGAATTTCAATTGTACTTGCAGCCAATTAAATATTATTAAAAAAATGATAAATAAGGTACAAGTACCTTTTTACACAATATTCATTTATTCACCGAATGTGATTATTTTTATATATTATAAACAATAATAAAAATAATACAGAAAAACCCTAAATTTGAGCTGATTTTTGTGCTGATGAAAACCAAGGTAGATTTTCAAATATCAAATAATCTTCATAAACTCCTTTTCAAGTGGTACGGTCACCTTGGCACTTGTATGGTCTCTCAATACTTCTTCAAAGAAAGCTGCAATTTCATTTCTTTCCTTCAAGCACCAACTTTGAAACTTATTTTAAACATTTTGAACCACTAAATATCATGTGCTTCCTTCATCATATGGTACGGCCACTTATTACTTACTAAAATCTGTATGAATCAGCAAGTAAATGGTACAGCCTGCCTTAAAGGCCCTCAATAATAATTTTTAATGTGAACACAATGAATTTCTGAAATAAATCTGATAACTACTGAACACTGTAAATATATATATATATATATATATATATTTGCATTTTTCTTGCATATAAAATCTCTTCACACAAACTAAAATAATCCTATAATCCACACTTGCAAACTGAAAGATATAACTGGGAACTCTACAATCATAGCTCAATATGATTTCTGAATGAAATTGCCTATAATGAATTGAAGGGATTTCGTCCTCCAATTTTGGAAACCATGAGGGTTTTCATCCTCTGGTAAAATTGAACAGAATGACCAAACTCTGAAAAAGGGTTTTAATTATCAAAATAGCATATATATAACAATGAGGAATTTTCCTTCCTTTATAGAACTTCTTTTTCTTGCTTTTCCTTTTCCCTCCAAAGTTTCCATTTTCATCAACTTTAATATCTTATCGAAGATCATCTAATATCTCATTAATTTGATCTTCAAATTAAATAATAATACTTAAGTTATCATTTTCAATACTTTAAAATATAATATAAGGATAAACTTAAAATATTATTATTGCAGTTATTTACCACTCAACACCTTTAGCTTATGGGAAATAATTAATAGACTAAAGTTTCATCCCATTAATTTTAATTCGGAAATGGGGACATGACACAAACCTAGTAGACAAAGATCACATGCTAACCTTCTCAACGATTCAAGGCACAAGGGGCATTTAGCACTTGAGTGGACAATGAATCTTCCCATCACAGCAAAGGTTGACATTTGCAGTTTCAGATTTTTCTGTTGGAATTAATGAGCAGGCAAGACATTGCAAATTCAATGTGGGTGGATCGTGATTGTAAATCTGAGGCAGAGATGGAAGTGGAGAGAATGTTGAAGATGGTGTTGGTGTGCGTTGAGCAAAACAAAATTGCAGAATTTAAGTATTTTAAAGGAATTTAATTTAATTTGCTTTGAGTAGGTTTAAGCTTTTATTTTTAATTTGCCAAGTTGCCAAGTCCGAGTCAAAATTTCCAAAGGTTGAAGACTAAATATATTTATATTATAAGTACATAACACATAAAAAGTGCCAAACTATGATGCAAGTGTAATGTCCCCTTTTTCAAATTAAATCAAGTCAGAGGACCCAAAGCCTATTTTTATTCCTCGTAGGCTAAAGAGGGATTTAATCGTGGAATAATATAATAATAATTTATTAAGTTGTCCAAAAAGGTACTTTAAGTTATAACTTTGGAAAAGTGCACTTAATTTATTCTTATTACATGGGGCCAAAAGAAAATGTTGGATACATGGTCAAAAAGGCAAATAATAATTATAAGTTGAAGAAAAAGGCAAATATTCAATTAAAATAATTATAAGTTGGAAAAAGATGAATATTCAATTAAAAGTAATATTAATTACTTTTAGGGTTTGGATGGAAAAAGAAGATTCATTCTATTCATTATCAAATTCTAGAAACCCTTATTTTGCAAAGCTTGGACAAATTGTTCAACTTTTTCCTAGAGGATGAAAACCCTACAGGCAAACAGTTTCGTGGACGAAAACCCAACTGGTTGTTCAAGTGATTTCACCCAGAAATCACCATTGTGTTGAATGCAAGAAAATTCTGTGGAGATTTATATTGAAGAGCTAATTATCATTTTAACTGCAGATTATAGTATTTATATAATAATTCATTCCAGATCTAAGACTGGAATTTCTTCTATTTTACCAGCTACAGATTACAAGTTATTTATACAATAATTTATCCTAGATCCGAGTCTAGAATTTATACTCATTTTATTGTTGGTTATCATTTCAAGATTAGATATACTCTTTAAATGCTGGTAGTACCACATGTTATTGTTAAGGGAGTTCTTTTAAGAATTTAAAAAGTGGCGTATTTGTTTAGGAAGGAATCATTACCTCTTTAAATTCCCATAAGGCTGATTAGAACTCACAACTTCTCTGATAGCTACTGCAAGCCCAGACGAAGTGTACGACCTACCCAAGCTAAGTGGTAGGACCAATAAGAGAAAAACACACAATAATGAATTGCCTTATTTCCAAATTATGGTGTTCCCCACCAAAGTTCCACAATGGACAAAGTAAAGGAAGTGGTTCTTCCTTTTAAATTCCCACGACCTCCTTTACCATATGCGTACGGTCAACTACAAGTACGGTTGGCTCCATAGACTCAACAAAATTGATTTCTTTTGCTCCTACGCATCTTTCAAACATGTACAACCAATAAGGGAATTGAAAATAGGCCTTCTAAAACCAACGTCCAGCTCACAACACTAGTACGACTCAGCAGATTTGCTATGGTACGGCCTCTAGCAAGGGACTAGCATCCAGTTCAAACTTTCATAAACATTCAACAAAACTTAGGCAATAAACTTCAAACATCTTGCACTCCAAAATATCATCAAAACACAAAAAATATTCATCTCAAAAACATGAACAGAAAAGAAATTCAAATGTTCAAACTTCTTATCAGCACATTGGTGATTTCTGGGTGAAATCACTCTATCCAGCTAGGAGGGTTTTTGTCCCCGAAACTAATATTCCAAAAATCTTTTCATCATCAAGAAATATGAAGAACTCAAGTTCTCACTCAGAGCAAAAAAGAAAAAAAGCAATATTCGGTCTAACCTTTTCTTTGTGCTCAACTCTGCCTTATAAAGGCACTTTTTAGGGCAACTTTCAGGGCAATCAAATAATAATTCCCTTTTTCCTCCAAAATATAAATAAAACACTTTTATGTGTGTAGAAGTCCACCTTTTTGCCCCCTTTGCCTAACGCCACTAAGTTATAAAGTCACTTTTTTTTGTCTTTTGTTAAAAACCCCTTTTAATAATATAACATAAGTTGCTTAAATAAAATAAAGTTACTTTTGGCAACTTAAGTTCAATTATTAACTTACGGTATGTACTGCAGTATATAGCTTCACAACTTACGGTCTACAATATATAACTTTACAACTTACGGTATGTACTGTAGTATATAATTTCCCAACTTACAGTGTACAATATATAACTTCACAACCTATGGTATGTATTGCAGTACAGAACTTCACAACTTACGATATGTACTGCAGTATATAACGTTCCAACTTACGATCTGCAGTATATAACTTCACAACTTACGGTATGTACTACAGTATAGAACTTCACAATTTACGGTCTACAATATATAACTTCGCCCATAGAAAGTTGGTACTCTCCAAGGATGATGGACTTCTCCAAGAATCTTGGAACTTTCTAAAAGAATGTTGGAATGGACCAGAAAAGGGACATTACAAGTCCTCCCTCCCCAAAATTGCTTTTCCTTAAGCAATGCAAAATCAGTCAACAAATCAATCCTGGGAAAAAGATCAATGTGACTCCAGGATCCCAAATCAATCTAGGAGGTTTGTGAGTCCTTCTGTTTGATGTACTATGCTGCAATACACCTTCAAATAAAACCTCCTTCACTCTTCTTGCTAAAAGTACATCAATCTTTCGCAATAATTCAACAAACTCTCCAAAAAATTGCTTTGCACTACCATGTTTCCGCTACACCACTCTGATAAAAACTGAAAACTCCATGTAAATCTTTTTTGTTTTCACTTTTTATATCCTAGAATGATAGCCATCATGATGAACCAAGCTGAGATACCCACAAAATATGGATTCTTCTTCTATAAAATGGAGCACCTCATACCAGGGTGTTCTATGAAATCCTTTATCAACCATACCCTTATGCATCATTAGAAATTTGACCAAATTATTCCCATGTGGACAATAAGCAAAGAATTGTACATCACTCACAATTCCATCAAGGCAAACATCTCCTCCAACTGCACTGTCAATCATGATCCTAGGTTTTTGAGAAAACAAGTTGGCGTGGTACTCAAAACAAACCATCTCAAATTGATCTTTATCGAGGAGACCTCACTTGTGCGCCTTGGGAGAGATCGCAGAGGATTGGAGAGATTTGATTTCTGCAGAGTATGCAAAGGATAAGTGGGCTTTTGGGATTATTGATGGCACTATTAGTGATGAGAAGTACACAGTTGTAAATGACTTAATCATTTACAAGGGGAGGATTTTTTTGGTGCCAGGGTTTGCTATGAAGCAGAAGATCTTGAGGGCTTTTCATGACTTGCCTATGGTAGGACATCCAGGTTTCTTCAAAA
The DNA here is from genome assembly GCA_027924645.1 of Cunninghamia lanceolata. Classification (NCBI taxonomy): domain Eukaryota; kingdom Viridiplantae; phylum Streptophyta; class Pinopsida; order Cupressales; family Cupressaceae; genus Cunninghamia; species Cunninghamia lanceolata. The sequence goes on from BSBN01000445.1 coordinate 8,790,645, forward strand.
CCTACAGGCACGTTAGGGAGCGCTTTACTTGGAAAGGCCTCAAAACCGAGGTTTAGAAGTATGTGAGAGAGTGCCCGGTGTGGCAGCGGAACAAGCATGAGCACTCTTTCCCATGTGGTTTATTGCAGCCCTTACCCATTCCTGAGAGGAAGTGGGATTGTATCTGAATGGATTTTATTACGGGCTTGCCCAAAGCCCAATGCAGGGACTGCATCTTTGTAGTGGTTGACCGACTAACTAAGTTTGCACATTTTTTCGCTATTTCAGCCACCTATACAGCAGCTTAGGTTGCTGAATTATTCTTCAGAGAGGTATTCTGACTTCATGGGTTGCCACGGAATATAGTGAGTGACAGGGACAACAGGTTCCTGAATAAATTTTGGCAGGAGCTCTTCAAGTTGAGTGGGACAAAGCTCACCCCTAGCACGAGTTACCACCCTCAGACGGATGGGCAAACTGAAATAGTCAGCAAGTGGGTGGAAGGATACCTCAAAAATTATATTGCAAGGCAGCAGAAGGCATGGGTGAAATGGCTTCACTTGGCTGAGTATTGCTACAATACCACTTTCCACATGTCCATTCAGATGTCACCCTTCATGGCACTCTATGGGTATGAGGCTCCGAGCTTTTTGGATTTGTTATTTGGAGACAATAGAGTACCTAAGGCCAGAGACCTCTTGCAAGAGAGTTAGGACATTATGAGGTCTTTGAGAAAGAACATCTAGAATACACAAAACCACCATAAGCGGTATATAGACCAGCACAGGGTTGAGCGTTATTTTGAGGTCGGTGATATGGTATATCTTATGCTGCAGCCTTACAGACAATCCACTCTTAAGAAGAGTGGTGCAGAAAAGTTGAAGCCACAGTATTATGGACCATTCAGGATCTCCAGGAGAGTTGGAGAGGTGGCTTATGAGCTTGAGTTGCTAGCAGACAGCAGAGTTCACAATGTCTTCCATGTGTCTCACCTCAAAAAGGCATTGGAGCACAATGTGGTTCCTTCTTCAGAGTTGTCTCCTCTTGATGAAGAGGGGAAGTTGGTTTTGGTACCTGAGGCCATCATTGACACCAGGGAGCGTACATTAAGGAAGAGGGTCATCAGGGAGTATTTGGTAAAATGGAAGAACCTGCCAGTGGAGGATGCTACATGGAAGAGTGAGCAAATTCTGATCCATCCAAATCTGAGATTGCTTGAGGCAAGCAATCTTGGGGAGGGCAGACTGTAATGTCCCCTTTCCTAGATGGTGTTAGTCTATACTTGGTTCCTGTAGACTAATCAATGTGGTTAGGGAACTCTGGGAGTTTCGATGGATGGTTTTGGACTTCTTGGCTAGAACTTACTATTTTTACTCAGTTAGGGTTTTGACTATTTTGGGAAATTTAGGATTGGAGGTGGAGCGTTTCGATGAGACCTTTCCAACAGTCTATTGCTCATCAAATTCTGAGTTCATTTGCCCTTTCATTTTAAAGTCCGTAATTTATTATTATATATTTAATATTTGGACTTTACGATGTATCGTATGTGATTAGAGTAAAAAGGCAAAAATGCAAATAAAAGTCACCTTTAGGGACTTGTATGCCTTCATGAGGAATAAAGTGAATTTTAAATGTATTTCCCTCTCATATGGGTTGACCCTCTTGTGGGTAATATTAAAGCCAAAAAATGAAAAGAAGCCTCATTCACGACATTTCATTTTGATTGATATTTGCTCTACAAATGAGGGTTTGAAAAACCATCTTGGGCTTTTGGAGATGAAAACCTCCATCAGTATCAGCTTTCCGCAGGTGTGAGAGACCACCCAAGGACACTCTTGGGCAGCCATATCCAGTGGTTGCATTTGTGCATCATTTTCAGTCAGTTGGGAGTTTGGAGTTCAGTCGCGGAGACATTTTCGAAGTGATATCCTCAGTTATTTGTCATTGTAATTACAGGGGGTCTCCAAGGAATAGATTGCAAGAGTTAGATGGCATTTTGGTGGAGTTTGAGAGGAGTTTAATGCTACACACAGGTCGTACCCTGCCCAAATAAGGCCATACCATCAGCAGAGTTTAATATTGATTCTTTGGGAGGAGTTTTGACAAATTGCTTTTCCTTTTCCTTGGCGTCCAGTAGCCTTAATGAAGTGCGGAGATATTTGGAGGGTTTTGGAGGAGTTTCTGACCATTACATTGTTGTTTGTAAGGTACCCAACTATACTTAACTGAAATTTTTCTTACTTAGACAAATTTACTTGCACTTAACTCTTCAATTACTCAATCTACTTAACATCATTCATGAAAGATAACAATGACAACTTGCATGAATCAACTTGAAGTTGGGCACTTGTATTATTACTTGATTCAAATCAATACAATTGTCTTATTACAATAGATGATGCCCTCAATGGCATGAATATATGATCTTATTCAATTGATTACAAAGAAAGGCCTTGAAGCCTTGATGTTTACAATGATTCCACAATTGACCAACTCTATTGAGCACAATGATGTCAACTATATGTTAACACCTCACAACTTGGCAAGGGAGCATCACCTTATCACTATTGAGGGAGCATCACCTCAACTACTTGAAACTCGCAGGCCTCAAGAACAAGCATAAAGCTTCACAAAGAGAAATTCAAATGCCAAAAGATGTAAGATCCCAAATGAGGAGTGCTCTCTTCTTTTTATAGTGCTCTTCAAAGGCAATGAAGGCACGTTTTTCAATGCACAGAGGAACCAAGACACGTTTCCCAAGAAGCATATCCAAGGGAATATTCCATCTGATGACTCATTCTGAGTTGGCAACCTTATCCAATGACTTGACACGGATCCCAAAACCGTCTATTTGACCAATAGGATCCTAGGCGCTTACTTCATGCATTATGATTTCTAGGCGCTAGTTTGATGCTCCAGCATAAGGAAAGTGTGCCCACACTTGCAAGTGTTCTTCATGATATAGGCGCCAGTTGAAGGTTGTAGTTGCCAAGAAGTGTGCCTAGCAAGATGAAGTCCTTTGAAGCCTCCAAAACACACCAAAACACTTGTCCGGCATCAAGATAAACTTTCCCAAGTTAGGCGCATCAAGAGGGAAGTTAAAACTTGAATAAGCGCCAACTTGTCTAGGCGCAAACTCAAGCTTGTTGAGGAGACATATTGCGCCCAACATTCCTTGGTGATTTCATGAACTTCAAATGCTCAAAATTGTTCAAGGGATGCCCAATGCCCCTTCTTGATGATAGGTGCCAAAGTGAAGGTGGTAGAACATGAAATTGCGCCTTGATGGAACTAGGCATTATCTAGAGTATGCAACTCCATGGAAATGCGCCTTCTTCCTTAGAGTAGTTCAAACACTCCAAGGTCTTCAATGATCAATTCCCCAACTTATGAAATGTCCCCCCTTCATTTCCAAACACATTGTAATGCTCCGGAGAGATGACTATACCTAGGCACCAATTTGGGTTAGAAATTCCTCCAAAGTGCGCCTTCACCTTCAAAGTGCAAAACAAGGTCCAAAGATGCCAATGAACTTAGGCGCTTCCTTGGAAAAGTCTTGGAGGTCAAAATGCACCTTGTCTTTATTAGGCGCAATTCATGGGTAGGAAAGCTTGTGAAGTGCGCCTAAGCTTAGTGAGGTGATTGATAGCCTTCAAACCCTTTTCGGAACTTAGATTTCTTCAAATGATGATCATCTTGCACCAATGCATCATCTGTAAGGAAAGCAAAGGTGCGGAAAACAACTTCCCTAATGTTAATTCCCAGGGGACAATGCAGACATGTCACTTTTCAAACTAAATAACTTAGATGAGTACACGAGAGAAACCAAATAGACAATATTCAAACAAGATACAGAGACCGACACACCATTTACGTGGGAAAACTCTTTCGAGTAAAAAACCCACCACCACAAGAAAACTATCTTTATTACAGTAAAAGAATATACACTAAAGATCCCAGCTTCTTGTTCTGGTTATCGATTCTCAACAACATACTCCGCTCACTTTCTCACTGTACATTTACAGAATGAACTTCTGTATTCAAATCTAATCATCAACCGTCTATAGACTACATCATCAGATTTCTATAAGTGATTCCAAGAGCAGAAAACCGTTTCTCAACTTCTGCCCTAACCAATCAAACCAACTGAGTCAGCGTAGTTACCTGCCAACCGTTTCAACTGTTCGCATTCCAGTGAGACCTTTAGTCCCACATGCACCATGTCGCAAAGGACACCTCGGTTTATAACCGCCAACGAACCAAAGACTATCGTCGGCAATTTTGTTGTTGACGATACCAAGCCTTCATGTCCATCGGCCTAACAATCCTCATCGGCCATCAGACTTCATCTCCCACCGATAAACAGAGTCTCCCCGATCACCAAGCGTAACCTTCATCGGAATGACTTTCATCATCGGTGAACAACCCAACGCTGACTCCGACGGGCCCTTGTCTCACCGAAGCCTACACACAACCTTCGTCGGAGTGACACTCGCCATCGGTCCAAGGTTGTTAAGCTTTGCCGATTGTTCTTCTCTCACCGACGCCAGCTCAGAACGATCATCGGAGTGACACTCGCCATCGGCCCAATCGATATGCATTGGTCCGATGAACAATCTCTGGCCGATAGGTCCACTTCCATCGGTGTGAAACAAGACTTCGGAGAGACTTCTCAATGCTCAGCCGATGGAGATTCTTACGCCGACGCCAACGTCAACACGTATCGGAGTGACACAGAACCATCGAAGCAGCCTCAACATCCTTCACCGATCTTCAACCTCAGGCCGATGGCTCACACCCTTCGGTGAGACCTTGGAGAGCGGTGTGACACTTTCAGCTTCCACCAATGCAATAAGTCACACCGATGGTTACCACATTGGTGAGTCTCATACCATCGATAGGACACTACAAAGTTAGGCCGATAGTGTTAGTCAGTCCGATACATGAGGTTCAAGCAGTAATTTGAGACACTAAGTCTCTTCAATCTCCCACTTGTCGAAGAGATTACTACTACCTCGTAATCCTCATACGATTACTAAGAAGTATGGGCCCCCAGATCCATTTCATCTGAACACCATTTGAACTTGGCCATACTTACTGGTTTAGTTAAGGCATCAGCGACATTTTCCAAAGTGTCAACCTTTTCCAACTTCACCTTCCTGTCTTCCACCATATCATGAACAAAGTGATATTGGACATCAATATGTTTTGTCCTAGCATGAAAAATAGGATTTTTCGCCAAACAGATAGCACTTTGACTGTCACAATGTATTTGTATCTGCCCTGCATTAAAACCAACATCAGAACACAACCTCTTCAACCAAACGGCTTCTTGGCATGCACAAGTAGCTACCATGTACTCTGCCTCTGTTGTGGACAAAGCGACTACAGCCTGCCGCTTACTCATCCAATTGATAGCACCATCATTTAACGTGAATACATATCCACTGGTAGATCTTCTGCTGTCAATATCCCCTGCCCAATCAGAATCCACATATCCCTGAATGCTAATAGATCTTTGTGATCCAACTGAGTTTCCATGATAGCAAATAGCATATTCAGAAGTTCCCTTCAAATACCTCATAACTCTTTTCACAGCATCCCAATGTGATCTGCCTGGATTCACCATAAACCGACTCAAAACTCCCACTGCTTGGGCAATGTCTGGTCTGGTACAGACCATTGCATACATTAAACTGCCAACAGCACTTGCATAAGGTACTCTCTTCATGTCATCAATTTCACTCGAAGATTCTGGACAATCTTCAACAGATAATTTCATTCCCTATAAAACTGGAACAACTAATTGTTTAGAATCAGACATATGAAACTTATCAAGAACATTGGTAATATACTTCCTCTGGCTGAGCCAAATCTTTCTCTTAGATCTGTCCCTTTTGATTTCCATTCCCAGAATGTACTTCGCTGCCCCCAGATTCTTCATTTCAAATTTCAAGGACAACTGAGATTTTAATTCTGAGATCATCCCCTTACCATTGCCAATGAACAACATATCATCTACATACAGTGCAATTATAAGAATTCGATCACCTTCAGTTTTATAATAGACACAATGATCAGATTTAGATCACATACCCCAAGGATATAACATACGTATCAAATTTTTGATACCACATTCTGGGAGATTGCTTCAAACCATAAAGAGACTTTTTAAGTTTACATACCAGATGTTCTTTACCTTTTTCCACAAAATACTCTGGCTGGGACGTATAAATTTCTTCTTCAAGGTCCCCATGAAGAAATGCTGTTGTCACATCCATCTGCTCAATTTCAAAATCATATGCTGCTGCAAGTGACAACAGAAATCTAATGGATGTCAGCTTAGCTACAGGAGAAAAAATTTCTCCATAATCAATACCTTCCTTTTGGGAATACCCCTTCGCAACCAGTCTTGCCTTGTACTTATCAACACTACCATCTGGACCATATTTCTTCTTAAATACCCACTTACAGCCTACAGGTTTTCTTCCTTCAGGCAAGGGCACCAGATCTCAGGTTCCATTCTTCTCCAATGATGTCATTTCACTATCCATGGCTTCCAACCAAGAATCTGAATCAGGTAAACTAATAGCTTCTTTCACAGTCCTAGGTTCATCAGTATCAGTAAGTAAAGCATAGGCACAACTTGAATCAAGTACTGAAAATCCATACCTATCTGGTTGTCTTCTTTCACGTGTAGATCTCCTCAATGGTTGAGGTGCAGGTTCAGGTTCTTGCTCTAGATCTGAATCTTTGGAGCTACTCGAACTCACATCTGAACCATCTACACTTGGTGTTTGTTGTTGTTCCTCTTTTACAGGGGTCAGAGGAATATTCACAACACTCTTTTCTTTCTTCTCTTTTGTCTTTTCCGGCTGAGAAATACTAACCAAAGGTTTCAGCTCTCTGAAAATTACATTCCTGCTGTAAATTACTTTTTCAGTTTCAGGATTCCAAAGCTTGTATCCTTTAACACCGACTCCATAGCCAATAAAGATACATTTCACTGCTTTGTAATCCAGCTTAGACCTTTTTACCTCAGGAATATGAGCATATGCCTCACAGCCAAAGACATGAAGATGTCTTAGAGAGGGCTTCTTTCTGGACCACGCTTCCATTGGTGTCTTATCAACCAATGCCGAAGAAGGAGAATGATTCAACAAGTAACAAGCTGTAGCAACTGCCTCAGCCCAGAACCTTTGTTCAAGACCGGCATAACTTAACATACTTCTTGCTTTCTCCATCAATGATCTATTCAACCTTTCAGCAACTCCATTTTGCTGTGGAGTATAAGGTGTAGTTTTGTGTCTTTTAGTTCCATGATCTATACAATACTTATCAAAATCTACATTGCAATATTCACCTCCATTATCTGTTCTCAAACATTTTAATTTTCTTCCAGTCTGATTTTCCATAAGAGTTTTAAATTCTTTAAACTGACTAAACACTTCTGACTTATTTTTCAAAAAATATACAAATGCCCTCCTTGAATAATCATCAATAAATGATACGTAGTATCTTGACTTAGATAAAGAAGGAACATCAACTAGACCAAAAACATCAGAATGCACATAGTCCAGAACACCAGAAGATTTATGAGAACTAGAGTAAAACGAAACACGGTTTTGTTTTCCATATATACAATGTTCGCAGAAATTGAACTCTAGATTACAATCAATTAGCCCATCTACCAGGTTTTTGTTTTTCAAGGTTTTTAAACCTTTTTCACCTATGTGACCAAGTCTATGATGCCAGAGCATTGTTTTCTCTGCAGGAAGTTTAACTTCCATAGAATTTACATCATGTGTTACAATAGTAGCTTTTCCAGCTTTTACAGAGACACTATTACAGCAAACTGGTTTTGCATCTAACCTATACAAAGTTCCAGTGCGTTCACCCTTTGCCAGTACAATAGAACCTCTAGTCATCTTACAGCCACCATTCACAAAAGTAACTTGCACTCCAACATCATTAAGCTTACTAACAGAAAGTAAATTTCGAGCCAGACCTGGTATGTGTAGTACTCCATTCATTCCCTTTATTCTGCCATCCGAGAACTGGATTCTGACTCGTCCTCGGCCAACAATTTCCAGTGTTGAATCACTCGCCAGGAACACCTTCCCACCAGCATACGGTTCATTCTTTGTGAACCACTCTCTGTGAGATGTCATATGAAAAGATGCTCCTGAATCCACCAGCCATACATCTTCAGATGCAGGCGTTGCCAAGGCAGCAATGAAGGCATCAGCATCACTTTGAGAAGAATCGTTGTCAGAAGAGTTCTTCTTTTTCTCCTCTTTACAGTCTCTTCTGATGTGACCTTTCTGCCCACAATTCCAGCACTTCACCTTGGACTTTGTGCCAGGAGATTTTGATTTCCCCTCTGATTTGGACTTAGACTTCTTGTCCTTTTTGCCTCTTTCCTTTGATCTACCTCGAGCAAACAAGGCCTCTTTGGCTGTTTCAGAAGATTTCCTCCGCATCTCTTCAGATAACAATGAGGTAACAACCGCTTCAGTTGTAAACATGGTTGTTGTACTTCCAATAGCCATCACAAGTTGCTCCCATGAATCAGGTAAGGAACACAATAGAAGCATACAACAGTCTTCCTCTTCTATTTTTACACCTACAGACGTCAACTGTGCAACAATCAGATTAAATGTGTTCAGATGGTCTGCTATAGATGCACCTTCATCCATCTTCAGAGAATACAACTTCTTTTTGAGGAACAGTGTATTCACCAAGGATTTGCCCTGGTAAATATCTCCCAACTTTTTCCACAGATCTTTGGCTGACTTCTCTTCATGGACGTTCAATAGAACAGAATCCGCAAGACTTAGTCTTATCAGTCCTCTGGCTTTTCTATCAGCTAGGTCCCAATCTTCTTGCTTCATGCTTGCAGGTTTAACCCCAGACACAGCAATCCAAAGATCTCTGTCGACCAGCACATCCTCAGCCTTAATCTTCCACAACTCAAAGTTTGTACCATTGAACTTTTCAATGTCTATCTTTCCTGATGTACTTGCCATCCTATTTAACAGAATAGACCTCTACAGAACTCCCACTCACTGAATTAACACAAAAAACCCAACCTACCAACAAGGATAACACAACGGGCCAGGCTCTGATACCACTTGTAAGGAAAGCAAAGGTGCGGAAAACAGCTTCCCTAATGTTAATTCCCAGGGGACAGTGTAGACAGGTCACTTTTCAAACTAAGTAACTTAGATGAGTACACGAGAGAAACCAAATAGACAATATTCAAACAAGATACAGAGACCGACACACCATTTATGTGGGAAAACTCTTTCAAGTAAAAAATCCACCACCACAAGAAAACTATCTTTATTACAATAAAAGAATATACACTAAAGATCCCAGCTTCTTGTTCTGGTTATCGATTCTCAACAACATACACCATTCACTTTCTCACTGTACATTTACAGAATGAACTTCTGTATTCAAATCTAATCATCAACCGTCTATAGACTACATCATAAGATTTCTATAAGTGATTCCAAGAGCAGAAAACCGTTTCTCAACTTCTGCCCTAACCAATCAAACCAACTAAGTCAGCGTAGTTACTTGCCAACCGTTTCAACTGTTCGCATTCCAGTGAGACCTTTAGTCCCACATGCACCATGTCGCAAAGGACACCTCGATTTATAACTGCCAACGAACCAAAGACTATCGTCGGCAATTTTGTTGTCGACGATACCAAGCCTTCATGTCCATCGGCCTAACAATCCTCATCGGCCATCAGACTTCATCTCCCACCAATAAATAGAGTCTCCCTGATCACCAAGCGTAACCTTCATCGGAATGACTTTCATCATCGGTGAACAACCCAACGCTTACTCCGACGGTCCCTTGTCTCGCTGAAGCCTACACACAACCTTCGTCAGAGTGACACTCGCCATCGGTCCAAGGTTGTTAAGCTTTGCCGATAGTTCTTGTCTCACCGACGCCAGCTCAGAACAATCATCGGAGTGACACTCGCCATCGGCCCAATCGATATGCATTGGTCTGATGAACAATCTCTGGCTGATAGGTCCACTTCCATCGGTGTGAAACAAGACTTCGGAGAGACTTCTCAATGCTCAGCCGATGGAGATTCTTACGCCAACACCGACATCAACGCATATCAGAGTGACACAGAACCATCGAAGCAGCCTCAACATCGTTCACCAATCTTCAACCTCAGGCTGATGGCTCACACCCTTCAGTGAGACCTTGGAGAGCGGTGTGACACTTTCAGCTTCCGCCGATGCAATAAGTCACACCGATGGTTACCACATCGGTGAGTCTCATACCATCGATAGGACACTACAAAGTTATGCCGATAGTGTTAGTCAGTCCGATACATGAGGTTCAAGCAGTAATTTGAGACACTAAGTCTCTTCATCATCAATCTTTCAACACAAGATCAAATCATACTTAGGCGCTCATTAAGTGTCCTCTCAATCTAGGCGCATCTGAGAGGTTGAACTGGCAAGAGGTAGCACCTAGCTTCCTAGACCTCATTTCAACATGTTTGAGCTCCAAAGTTGACCCAATGGCATCAATTAAAGTCTAGTAGATGAAATCCTTCCTCTCTATACCTGGGCGCATTTGGGGTGACTGAAGATAGCAAAGTGCGCCTATCTAAATCTAGGTGCAATTTCAAGGTGACTTGATCGCCCAAGTGCGCCTAACACTTCAAATCACTTATCTGACCTTGACAACTTGCTAGGAGTTCTCTTCATCAAACAGAGTCATCAAGATCTTCATTCTGGCTTGTCCAATCCTAGGCGCACGTTTGACATTGAACGGGCAAGAAGGTGCGCCCTGACTCCAAGAGTCATGCCTTAGTCAATTTTGGCTTCCAGACTTAGGCAATTTAGCCAGAATCAATACAGACAACTGGAATGGTCTTTGACTTAATCTTGCAAAACTAAAACAATATGTTAGCCAAAAACCAAATTCATTCCCTCAAGATTGGTATTAGCCTCCGGGAATGATGAGTAGGCTAAACCATTGTTCGATGTGGATCACTCCGGAAATGGGGACATGACACTGTTGTAGCAATTTCCAGGCCATACCAGCTGTTAGTAAGGACGTGGGTACTGGAGTATTGTCAACATTCACTTCCTACCTTGCTTTGGTGGTCATTGTATGTGCAAAAACTGCTTATATTCTACTGTACCACACTTCTGAGTTTATATCAGCACTGTATCTTGCAATACCAAGGAGAAAACCATCAACCCAGTAGCTGTTATAGTGTAACAGACTTCCATTTGTATGGACGGCGACATGGGTATGTGGAAAGATCCCATATTTTGCCTTTCTATCAAATGGGTATTGCTTAAAAATGTTTTGTAATGCTTTTCAAATGAAATAGAGCAACTAGGTATTTTCCATTTTGTGTATTATGCAAAATATATGCATGCATGTGTGTTATGTTATGGAAACAAAATCAAAACGCAAGCAGGTTACAACTAAACTACAGAAAACCCTTCAAACAGTGAGGAAAAACTAGACCCAGATTCGAAAATATAAAACACAGAACAGGGTGGGTTATTTCAATCTTAGATGTGAAACTAGTAGATGGACGGTTCCCAAGGAAAACTAGGAAGTTAGGACTTGCATTTTCTGCAGCAAAAGAGTGGTTGAAACTAAACGACACTTCATCAAGGATTGCGATGCGTACAAGGTGTCATGTCCCAACATTAAGACATTATTTGTCATCATCATCAAATTGGATGATAATTATGTATATAATAATACTTAATAAACATATATAATATTATTAAGTAATATTATAATATATTTATTGTACTTATATTTAATAAATATAAAGACAATTATAATATTATATATGATATATATATTATATAAATATAAATATTAATATTATTATTATATAATAATTATAATTATCAATGTAAATATTAAATCAAATATTAGTATAAAGTATGATCATTATAAATATAATATTAATAATATATATAAAATTAATATTAACTAATATCCTTGGAAGATATCAATAAAGATAGACCAAGTTTATTAAAAGACAAAGTTTATTAAAACAAAGATAAATGCAACAATTATGTTAGAGGAAGCAAGTTAGATTATTAATAAATAAAAGAGGTGCATATTAATTAAAGGTTATTTTCCATAAGACACATCCCTTTATTAAAGGAGGGTATAAAGATGAGAAAAGATAACATAAAGGGACAAAAAGAAAGGAATGAGAAATATATATATCTGGAGAGGGTAGGGAAAATAGAAAAGAATACACAAGGAATATAACTCTGATTTATAAATATAACAGCAAGAAGGATATAATATAGAATTTTTGGAAATGGTAAATATATTCATGGCATATTTAAATCTGCAATATATAAGGAATAATATATTTTGAGTTGTAATATACCATTTCAGAGATACTTATGTACACTAGCAGCCTTATAAGAACATCAGATATATCTGAGATATAATATATATGGTTTGGGTTAAAGAAAATAAATATATTAAAAGGGAATAATTCTCTTTATGAAGTGTTGCCTCTCTTGACAATAGTTGCAGCCATACACCATTGAAGATATAAAAAGGAAGTGTGAAGTAAAAAAGATCACATAGTAATATAAATCACCAGACAACAGATTGGTCTTCCATTAAATACAAGTATTAGATCAGCACAAGGGGACATTACAGTGGTATCAGAGCAGTGTATCCTGCCATCCTGTGAAACAATCTTATGCAAGCATACACTAAGGAAAATTTTGAACCAAAAGAAAAGACAAAGAAATATAATGAAGAAGAAAGTTTATAATTGCCTGAGTATGAGAAAACTAGGTCAAGACACGATAGGTAGGGAGAATGTCCTCCATCGTGCTCTTGTCTAATTATGTTAAGAGGATGATAGGTAGGGAGAATGTCCTCCATCATACCTCAACAAGACACGATAGGTAGGGAGAATGTCCGCCATCGTGCTCTTGTCTAATTATGTTAAGAGCATGATAGGTAGGGAGAATGTCCTCCATCATACCTCAACAAGACACGATATGTAGGGAGAATGTCCTCCATCGTGCTCTCATCAAATTATGTTAAAGGGATGATAGGTAGGAAGAATGCCCTCCATCATCAAGACATGATAGGTAGGAAGTATGCCCTCCATCATGCTCTTGTCAAGATGTGATAGGTAGGAAGTGTGCCCTCCATCACACTCTTGATCCTTAATGTTAAAGAGATGATAGGTAGGAAGAATGCCCTCCACCATGCTCTCATTAAATTATGTTAAAGGGATGATAGGTAGGAAGAATGCCCTCCATCATCAAGACATGATAGGTAAGAAGTATGCCCTCCATCATGCTCTTGTCAAGATGTGATAGGTAGGAAGTATGCCCTCCATCACACTCTTGATCCTTAATGTTAAAGAGATGATAGTAGGAAGAATGCCCTCCATCATGCTCTCATCAAATTATGTTAAAAGGATGATAGGTAGGAAGAATGCCCTCCATCATCAAAACATGATAGGTAGGAAGTATGCCCTCCATCATGCTCTTGTCAAGATGTGATAGGTAGGAAGTGTGCCCTCCATCACACTCTTGATCCTTAATGTTAAAGAGATGATAGGTAGGAAGAATGCCCTCCATCATGCTCTCATCAAATTATGTTAAAGGGATGATAGGTAGGAAGAATGCCCTCCATCATCAAGACATGATAGGTAGGAAGTGTGCCCTCCATCATGTTCTTGTCAAGATGTGATAGGTAGGAGGTGTGCCCTCCATCACACTCTTGATCCGTAATGTTATAAAGGTGATAGGTAGGAAGTGTGCCCTCCATCACACTCTAAATTGCAAGTATTTCTATGGATTCTATGAAAAGATCAATTGAGGTATGGATAACTATATGTTGAAATTGAATGTTATTTATGTTATATTATTAATTATATTATGATGTATTGATTTCATTACTGATTTATTGATCTTTAATATTGCTAATGTCCCTTTCAAGAGTTATTCTTGTGTGTGGGTGAAGATATCAGTATACCTACAAGTGGACATTGGAGAAGTATAGAACATAAAAGTTAATTTTATTAATCACAAAGACCCATAAACCAAATTCATCTTAGATCAATTATTCCAACCTCCTTGAGTTCTTCTCTCGAAACCGATACTAAGTTATATTATGGGCCCATAACCCACAAATTCCCAGGATCATTTTTCATAATCATCTATAACACTTATATTTCATCAAGCACATCGCTATTTAAATAAAAGCTTACCAAATCTTCTTTGATCATAAAATTTCTCCCCATGACATCATATAAGCAATTACTCCTCAAAAATATGACTCTTCTCAATTTTGAGGTCAATAACATATGATAAGTATAAGACCAAATCTCGTAATCAAAGATCAAGATATCTTCATCATTGATTGGAATCTTGGAATCTCAATGCTCCCAAAATCTTCTTTAGCATTGAAAATATTTTCATTGCCTAATGTCTTCATCTATGATACTTGCATCACTTTATTATTAAAAACATCAAACAAATGCTTACCTAAACATTTGTCTTCATTAAACATTTCAAGTATTCTTTGGTCACAAATTTTCTTTCATGAATCACAATCATTTTCTCATTCTGAATAAAAACTATGACTTTGTCTCAACACATCGGAAGGTAGCGCAAAGTAATGAAAGAACTCACTGTGATTGCTTGAGGACAAGCAATTTCAAGTGGGGAGGGCTGTCATGTCCCAACATTAAGACATTATTTGTCGTCATCATCAAATTGGATGATAATTATGTATATAATAATACTTAATAAACATATATAATATTAAGTAATATTATAATATATTTATTGTACTTATATATAATAAATATAAAGACAATTATAATATTATATATGATATATATATTATATAAATATAAATAAGAAATATTATTATAATCATTTATAATATAATAAATATAAATATAAATATTAATATTATTATTATATAATAATTATAATTATCAATGTAAATATTAAATCAAATATTAGTATAAAGTATGATCATTATAAATATAATATTAATAATATATATAAAATTAATATTAACTAATATCCTTGGAAGATATCAATAAAGATAGACCAAGTTTATTAAAAGACAAAGTTTATTAAAACAAAGATAAATGCAACAATTATGTTAGAGGAAGCAAGTTAGATTATTAATAAATAAAAGAGGTGCATATTAATTAAAGGTTATTTTCTATAAGACACATCCCTTTATTAAAGGAGGGTATAAAGATGAGAAAAGATAACATAAAGAGAGAAAAAGAAAGGAATGAGAAATATATATATCTGGAGAGGGTAAGGAAAATAGAAAAGAATACACAAGGAATATAATTCTGATTTATAAATATAACAGCAAGAAGGATATAATATAGAATTTTTGGAAATGGTAAATATATTCATGGCATATTTAAATCTGCAATATATAAGGAATAATATATTTTGAGTTGTAATATACCATTTCAAAGATACTTATGTACACTAGCAGCCTTATAACAACATCAGATATATTTGAGATATAATATATATGGTTTGGGTTAAAGAAAATAAATATATTAAAAGGGAATAATTCTCTTTATTAAGTGTTGCCTCTCTTGGCAATAGTTGCAGCCATACACCATTGAAGATATAAAAAGGAAGTGTGAAGTAAAAAAGATCACATAGTAATATAAATCACCAGACAACAGATTGGTCTTCCATTAAATACAAGTATTAGATCAGCACAAGGGGACATTACACAAGGATATACGTATGCAGCATGAAAACAACTTGAACATGGGCAGTCTTAGTGAGCTATTTGAGGAAAAGAGGCTTCACAGCACAGCCCGTCTCTTGGTCAAGATTCATAGAAGAAGAGAGGACATCGAAAGGAGCATGAAAATGTCTTAGTGTTGTGGCTCTTGGTCCCTTAGACTGCTTGGTCTCGTGGACGTCATTAAAAGTCATTCATTCATTCAAAGGTAATTCACTTTGAAGTAAGCAATACAAAGAAATATGGGAATCATGGATAATTAAAGGAGGAGCGCTTCATGTGGTAGCCGCCAACTTGGGTTTGAAGTCAAGGAAATAGGATGTGGGCTTCTCCATAGAAGATTGCAAGTCAAAGAAAGGGTGCATGAGACTTATGTAAGATGAAGAAGGGAGTCGCTACTTTTTTTGAAGGTTTGGGAGGACCAAACATCAGCTGCCTCATATATATCTTGCTGCCTTAGATGAATCACTGATTTTGGTCAGTTGTGTATGCACTTTCAGATATTGCAATAAAGGAATCGTTTCATTATTAATATTGCTTTTGGAACATCCAGTTGTCGGCCGCTGCCTTGTATGGGCAATAAGGAGACGAGGTAGCAAGGTGGGTGAAAAGAAATCACTGCTGTCTTTAAGGGAATTTGAACCCTTAATCAGATTGACTATATATATATATATATATATATATATATATATATATATATATATTCAGATCTGAGAATTAAAGTGGGATTTTCAGACAGTCCTCCTCTGTAATGTTGAAATTCTGATTTCTGAATTGACCACAGTTATCTTGGGTCTGCTGTAGCAGCCTATAGAAGCTTTAATGGATAGATAACTGAAGCTTTCAAACTCTTACACTCAGCCTTGTTTACCAGGTTTCAGACTTCCTTGAGGTACTGTGGAATTTATATTTCTATATCTGATTTTTTGAAGGTTAGAACACTTGTTCCGGCATTGTATATAAATGGTAATTGATCTACACATACAGTGATTAATTATATCAGCTTTTCAATATTAATTTTTGAGGTCAGACAATTGTTTTCTACAATGTCTATGAATTACCCCATGAATGCAAACTGTTTGACGAAATGTCTGTGAGTTGAAAAGGAAAGAATTGTGCAAGTTTATTGAAAAATCTTGGTAGGGACACTACAATAAATTTACCAAAAAGGTTGGAGCCTCAATCAATAGGTCAAACAGAAGGGTGGCTACCTATCACTCTCACTCTCTATTGGTCAAGCTACCCATGAACATCAATCACTTAAATATGTCCTTGCATACAAAGACAGCTGGCTGCTGAACTAATAATAGCCAATAACACAAGACACATACCTAATCATAAGTATAATGTTTAAGAAAACAGATGAAATATATAAAGTAAATATACATCCATACAACCTGCAATGGCGAAGAGATTCATAGCGTTCAGTCTCTGTCATGACAGTTTTCCCCTTGTACATATGAGTTAGTGCATCATTGCAGCAACCAACAAGTAGATATGTATTTGGGAACCTGTAAAATGTCCATAAGACAACATTAGTAATTCATATCACCTCAAATAAATGCGAACATGCATCACATGAGAATTGAAATGGCAGTCCTTTATTTGCTTGGAGACTTTTTCAAGAATGAGGAGTGAATGCAGAATATAAAATTCAAGATAAAGAGAAAGTATGATATTCGCTAACAGACAAAACAAAGCAGGTTTGGTCCAATGATTAATAGAGTTGAGAAATACTGGCTATTCCCACGGTTCCTCTGACTTGCACACACTGAAGGTTATAACATCATACACAATGTGTATGTGGTGTATTACATGAAATTTCCATTTTATTTGTATGGTAAATGAGTATTCAAAGCATAAAAGTTCAAAAACCATATATTTGAACAAATGTGAAGAGAAAATAGCCTGCTTGAAGTACCTACCACCAAACAAAATCTCTTCGTTCTAGTAAAAAACAGCCCATGTTTTAAACAATGAAGCAAGAAATGTACCAAAAACAAAAAAATTCTTGAAAAGAATGTTTTGCGATGATGCTAAAAACAGACAAAACAACCAGACAACAAAATAAAGAGAATGTAACACATTATGGTTATTAGTATCTAGTAATTTAGAAGTTTTTACTTCCATAACAGTTACATACCACATGTTAAAAATTTATGTCCACAATCACACTATTCCCTCAGGTTAGTTATCTAACTCACTTGTTATGACAAAGTACAATAAGATGAAGTGCAGAATATTGTGTGCATGTAATACTGAACTTTGTTTCAAAAGCTCAATCTTAATATTCCATTATGTATGGTAATCTTACTCAATTTCACACAGACTCCTCTATGGAAATGAACAGTATTGAGTATGCAGTCAAAGATCATGTCCACAAGCAATGATGAATGACAATGAGGCTCAAGTTAAATAAATAACATGGGTCATGTAATATTCTGCCATTTCCTTGTCTTGTATGTTTAGTATTTGAGAGCATTGAGGTTGCAGTCAAAGACTACAATTGGTTTTTCAGTAAGCGATACAATCAAACGCCTGTCTTTTGGTTCTCATGCAAGGGCCCAAGGCTGATCAGCATGTCTACACAAGATGAGAGAATTTAAGTCTTTTGTCTTAAAGCAAATATCAAACACTCATTCTTTCTAGCCAAAAGCAGAGACTAGAAAATGTGAGTACAACACAGAGCTTTAATTGGATTCCGATTAAACACAAAATGTTAAGCAAATCGAATGGTGGGAATTGTATATAGTGCTTCAATCACCACTTTGATGAAATTTGCAATACAAAGCCTTCAGTTTTCAATGGAAGCAATTTGATTTTCTTAAACAACACATACACAAGATCACAAAGAAGCTTGAACAGTAATCTCCGCAGAAAATAGGCATAAAAATTACCATTAAAAATCTAAGTGCCTAAAGCACTTATTTATAAGTGTTTACAATAATTTTGCATGATAAATAAATAAAAAGTTAACTATAGTTCCTATTTTAAAAAAAAAGTGTGCTTGTAATCCAAGCAAGCTTTAAATACAAATTTGTCCCCAAATACATCAACTAAAATTAGAAATCTTCAAATAGATTTCTAATAAGAACATATATCTCTAAAAATAGACCTTCTAGGTCATCTAAAAACAGGACATCTTTGAATAGATCTTCTTAGAAAATCATTTTGAAATAGGTGTCTCTCAAAAATAGCAATGGTTAAAAAAATAGTCATGGCTAAAAGTAGCAAGGACTATAAATAGACAGTCTGATGATTGGCTCTTCACAGTGATTCTGATGCAAATTGCTTGTTCTAACCATGGCAGACCCTCTGAAGAAACTTGAAACTAACAATTCACCAAACTATCTTGGTGACTTGAATTTGAAAACCCTAGACATCGAAGACAAAACCTTGATGGTCCAACCTTATTCCCTGTTTGATAAACACTTCAGATGATCTTCATTGTCGAATCATCAGACCATCAACCTTGAAGCACTTTGAATGAAGAGTGAAGGAGATGATAACTTTTTAGTGTTTTCCTTCCAAACCCCCATTACCTAATGTTGAATTTGTGAACTTATTAGTGTTATGAAACTCTACAATAGATGTTGGAACTTGGAAGAATGGAAACAAGTGCCAATCCTCAAAAACTGATGTAGGATCATCCAAGCTTACCAACAATCCTGCACGTCCAAAAACATTATTCTTATAGTTTTGGGTTTTCTTTCTGATTTTGTTGTGTTCCTTTTGCTATTTTGGTCTGTATGTCCTCCTTTCTGGGTTTAGATTCACCTGTTGTTGAGCATGAAATCCTATTTATTTTCTTCCTCCATAGAACTCCATCATGAATATTGTCTTTGTTGTTGGATGTGGTGACTTTGATTGGCAATCCTAGACTATAGCAAGCTCCTCATTGTTGGCAGATCATAGGCAGAATGGCATTTATTTCTTGCTAGCAGCATCACTGGTGGTCAAGTATTCATTCTTTCGACTAGGTGACTACCTTAATAGTTGACTGAGTCACTATTTTTAGGATTAGTGCTGCATTATTGGCCATACTCCTTGTTGGGCGCCAATCCTAGTGTTGATGTTGGTTTTATGACCGCAACAACATTTAGAATAAAACACTAAGTGCTCTATCCTCTCTTGAACAAAGTATCTCAAACATTGAACTATGTGATCGAGTGAGACTACTCCAAGGTTCCTTGAATGTCAGGTCTTGACGTGCATAGGGATAGACTCAGTGAAATGATGTGATCTAGCTAGTAATCACAAAGGGACTTACGCTAAATTGCTTCCTTCTTCATGGACATGGATAAATTCATTACTCCTCGGACTTGGATTTGTGGATGAATGGAACTCCTTACAACAAACTTAAAAAAAAGGCAAAAGGGGAAAGGGTTTAGAAATCTACTTTGGTGTAGAGAATGCTATTGACTTAGTGAAACCACAACCATGCTTTGTTTCGCCATGAGACAACAACTACACAAAGATGATGCAATCTTCTAAGGTATTTCAATGACGATTTTCAGATTACTCATACATAGAACATAGACATGTATTATGCAACAAGCAATTGAAGTTAAGCTTTTAAAGTGTTCAAACTAACCATGCACTACAACTTGCAAGCCACAAATCACAAATGGTATGAACATAAAGGGGCTTCAGCATTCATCAATGGCAAAATCTTCCACCAATCTAAGTAATGAAAACTGAAAATGAAACTAAACTTAAAATAAACAGATTTGCAACAATGGAGCTTCTGATTTGCTTCAAGAAAACCAGAAAACCATGCTAACACATCCAAAGAATGCCATAAACACCATACTTCAATGCTCATGTATTCACTTGGAGATGTCTTTGCAACAATTCGCCAATGTCTTGAAGTTGTATTGGTCTCAAATGGAGTATTACAGTAATGAATAGCAAAATATTGTTCTTTTTCCTATCCTCCTCTCCTATGTTATCTATTATCTAAGTTGCCGGTTCTGGTACGTCGATACAACGATTTTTTTTTTGGCTGTGGGTACAGTTGGGTACGGTTGTACTATATATATATTATATAATTTAATATTTATAATAATGTATAATATATAATATATTATAGTATATATAAAAATACATATATAAAATTTAATATTTATAATATGTATTATATTATATAATAATATAATATATTATATATTATACTATATTATATTATATATTATATAGCATTTAATAATTTATATAGTTATAGTTTTTTTTTTTTAAATTGTAATTTAAAAAAAATCCCAAAAATGCGTCTGGATGCGCCTGGGAGGGCCTAGGAGTGCCTGGGAGTGGCTTGGGAGCGGCCCTGCCACCCCGAGTTCCTTGTGGGTTCTCCATCGGAGAACCCACAAGGAACCCGGGGTGGCAGGGCCGCTCCCAAGCCGCTCCCGCTCTCGACTGAACCGGTGCCTCTGGGCAAAGAATCCGGTAACATAGTCTATTATTTCCCCCTCTTCAAATAAGGCTAATGGGCCTTTATATAGGCTTCCAAAAATACAATGAAGGGTCAAGATTGATTCCTAAGAATCAATGGCCAGATTAAGTCAATAGAAACCCTAATGAGGAGGTAGGTGAGATCACCAACATTCTAGCCAATGAAAATGTGACATGTACTAGGGCGCCCATGCTAACTAGGACTCCAACAAGGCATCACCTAGGTGGGCGACACCTCAACATATCCCAAACAATTGTTCCTTGAGTGTACTTTGGACTTGGAATTCCATCTTTGTGTTGCATTTCCCTTTGGATTCCTGCATTGGCTTGGATTCTTTGGTGTAATCCTTGACTTCATGGTGTTATCCTCATTCTTCTTCATGAATGATGCATTGGATTCTTGTTCCTGGATTTCCAAGTATTGGTCTTCTCTTGATGTTGGATTCCTCGACGCTGGATTGGAAATGCATCTTCTCCTGTGGATGATCTTGATGCTAGCCTTCCTTATATTATTGAAGTATCTTGAAAGGCGAAGTTCTTCATCTTCCCTTGGCATTTATGTGTAGTCCTCTTGATGTTGGAAGCAATCTCCTTCTCCGGCATTGGAACTCCTCTTTGCATCCACCTTGATCATCTTGGATCATTCTTGAACATCTTCTTCATGGAACTTATCCTTGTCCTCAATTCCTGCAAAATAAAGAAATACCTCGAGTAGTCATGATGAACGAAATCCTTAAATGTTATGCAATCTTAAGATAAAACATGAAATAAACTTACATGATTGATCAATTTCATTCCAAATTCTTGAGTTAACAAAAGATTTTCTTCATTCCACTTGTGGGGAATTCACTCCTTCCTAAAGAATTATGTTCTTTTCTAATAAATCTGCTCCCTTTTAAATGAAAATTCTGCCTTTTAGGAAGAATTTTGTTCTATTTTGATGGATTTCTGATCTTTTCATACAAATCTCTGCCCTTTCCTAATGAATTTTATGTTTTTTTGAAGTTAGCCCAGTCTTTTCCTAATAAATTCGTTGTTTGGAATGGAAACTCTGCTCTCTATGATGTTCGCCCTGTTGACTTTTTCCCAGACTGGATGCTTATTCCCAGATTTCCCTACAAGGTAGCCATCAGTGATCAACAGGATCTCTGGGCCAGGGGGCCAACAGTGTAGGAGATAGACTCTATATTTTATCTCCTCTTCTTCTTCAGGCTCTGCAAGACCTAGGGGGGTATTCCCTATTCAACATCCATGAGGATATGCATACAAGGCTGGGATGCTGACAGAAAGCAGATAGTCCTCTTGTAAGTAGACCAAAACTGAAAGATAAGGGCAAAGGGGCTAGCTTTGGGCCTATTTGCAATTGTAGACAGAGGACTGAGGTTCCTAAAACTAACTCTAATATCCTAATGTTGGTTTTAGATTTTGCTTTGGAGTTTAAGTGTGGATGCAAAGCTGGATATGGTTATAACACAAAACAAAGCATGATTGGTGCCTATCCAGGGCCTGGAGTCAGTAGACATACACCTGTGAATGATCAGCATGAACAGCTAAAACTGGATTTCAAGGGGACATATGTGATACCTGCCTTACAGATATCTCCCAATACAGAGTGTTAAGTTATCTCTACTTATGGCATCCCTACTGCAGTATACCCTTCCCAATGTTCAACCTGAAAACAGTTTAATCTACCCCTTGAGCAGAAGTTAAAAGATCAGACATTCAACATAGGAATTCTATGCTCTAGAATCTAAACATTACCCAAATATCCAGATTCAGAAGAAGAATACATGCAATACTGGAGACAGAATTAACACAACACATGCCAAACAGCATTTCTCATATAAGTTTAATCATGAAATCAGTGGGTTCATGCCAAAAACAAACAACAAGAGATACATAAACTCACAGGTAAGCTGCACAGAGCAACCAGATCAGCTTGTTATGCATTACAGAGCCAAAATTATCCACTTTCAACAACCACAAATGAACAACACAACCTGCTTATAACAGCCAGGTAGGTGCTCAGCAATTAACTACAATGTTGACCAAAATCTCGCCAGATACACGGTATCATGAAAAATGGCGCTCAAACACAACCAGATTGGCGCCCAAACTTGAATGCAGCAGGTAGGGGAGGAGACAGGAAGATTTCTCGAGCCCTGCGCCATCATCCGCTGATTGACACCTTCAGTCGGGTACCAGATCGACCCACGCCATCGCCCATACCTCTGCAACCTTCGCCATTAATGGCGCACCAACCCGCGGCCTCGGGAAGAACATCATACAGACTATCGCAAGCATTTCCCGCCGAGATTCATCATCATGATATTTGAAAATGCAGGATAACAATATCCCACATGCACCCCGCGATGACCTCAATAACACTTTATATACTAGGTCATGAGCATATATTATGTCGGTGCTTTTGCTCCTGACGACATTAGTATATAACCTCATCATCATCATCCCTCAGCAGCATGATATCCTGTTGTTCGAAATATCACCCTGACGTCATCATGATATTTGAAATATAACCTGCATGATAATCGGCACAACCTGATCCATCGGAGGAACATCCTCCTGCTGAGCTTATACCAAAAGTCTGGCCGATGATCATCCTGATGACGTCATCATCATATTAACACCATCATGATATTCGGAAGACAACCGGATATTATGAAATATCCTCCTGATGTTCAAATATCAGGTTGCACTGTAGCTCCTCTATAAGATCGGGGCGATAACTGAATATGATGATGCTGCTTGAAAAGATCACCCCCAGTAGGTAATGCGCGAAGCTAGCAGGCGGATATCTCCTTAATATTAGCATCATCATGATGCTCGAACAAACAAACATATATCCGGGTGATATGAAAATATCACCCCCTCCTTCGGAATATCATGATGCAGATAGGCAGAGAAAAAGATATCACCCTGAGATAAAGATGACGTCAGCATCATCAGGATGAAGAAACAACGAACAAGAAGTGATACAACATCATCAGGATGATATTGACTAAGATCATCCTGACGTTCAAAATATGATGACCCTAGTGAATATCGGGTCGCACTTAGAACTCTTCAACAACATCATCAGGATGATCATAACCAAGATCACCCGATGATAAAAATATCACCCCGGCGAAATATCATGAAGGCAGAAAATATGATGACCTCCGCAAGCAGCAGGATGAAAACTGGAAATATCATGATGATGACGACCCTTAAGAAAAAACAAGTTGTGTCGAGCACTTAGAGAATAACCCCTTCAGGATACCGGGGCAACATCATCATGTTTGAGCAAGGTGATAAATGAAAGATCACCGGATACTTTGAAAAATCACCCTCGCAAGCAGATGAGGGCGCACTGTAGCTCATCAGTATCATCAGGATAATAAGCAAACATCACCCGACAGTTGAAATATGATGATGACGTTGAAAAACAAGTCGACGAGGAACATGATGATGCAGATCATCATCGAAGACAAGATGATGATGATGACCTCCTCCTCAGGAAAATATGATGCTGCAGTTGAAAAATGCTGAGGAGGTCCAACACTTAGAAAAAATGGGCAAGAAGATAAAGGCTTCAAATGAAGAAACCTCCTGATCATGACAAATCAACCCCTGGTCAAAATGAGTGTCAACACGCCCTGCCTTTTCCTAATAAATTCGCCTTTGGAGAAGGAAAATTCTGCCCTTCCTAAATGGAGAAATCTTCTTTTTTATATGGAGAGTTCAATTTATTTTGATGACTTGTGAATTTGGGAGCTCCTCCTTATATATGCATGTGAATTACCTACCTTATAGGGCCGACCTTGTACAATGAAAATTTTAAAGCTTCCATACTAAAGGGCCCACTTGGATTTTCATTTGGCTGACTTAGATTGATGCCTTTTCACTTAAATTCTAAATGGTGGTTTTGAGGTCGGCCACCACCTCAGAGACCCTCAAGTTGGGGATTTCACTGTCTTGGATTCTTCATGTTTTGGATTCCTTGTCCAAGAGTGCACTTTCCATGTTGGCGCGGATTTTGGCGTGTTGTGGATTTTTCCATGTGTTAGCGTTTAATTTCACACCTTTCGGTGGGAAAGAAAAACGGACAGATGTGCAGTAGAACCGCTCTTCGAATTTGTAGGGGAGTTCCCTGTAAAATAAAACTTAACTAAAAACTTTACAATCTTTTTGGGTTTTTTGCAACATGCGGAAAGGCAGAGATGCGCATTAACAACGAAGCAAAGGTTTTTATGCTTTTTGACTGAAAACAAAACCTAGGCTAAACGCTTACACTATTCAGCTAAATACAGAGGTTGAATAAAGCAAGTACACAATTTTGGATTGATTGGACAAAAAACACCATACAATGATGAAGGCAAAAATAATACAAAGCTATGATTTCACCCTCTACATAGAAGAAAACACACATCAATGGATACTTAGAAGCAAAACAGGCATAGTAAATTCCATTGAATGAACAAAACAAGAACATGATCAAGAGAATATTAGACAAATAACAATTAAAGCAAACAGATGCATGAGAATTGCTATTGCTTTTATTCTTTGACTGAACACAAGACTAGACACTGAACATTGAATACTTCTGATTCCTTTGATTAAATCCAGAGATCGAAGGAAACAAATGAAAATAGGTGATTTGATTTAACACAAAAGAACAAAGAGGATCTAAAACAAATGTTTAAGCACAAAGTCATAAACAATTCCTCTCATTCTGAACAACACAAAAAGCTTTCAAAAAGACAACACATATATTTATTCTCAGAGTAATAAAGATATGCACAATCATTGAACAACAAGATGTGAGCAATAAAAGCCTCAACATTTACCATTGATGAGTTTAAGTGTGTAGAATACACTTATTTATACCCTAAAAAGCAAAGATGCAAGGAAATAAAAGGAAGAGTTAACTAACACTCTTCACTCTAGATCTAATGCTGCATGGGAAGCATGCAAGCTTATTTAGCAATTTAAAAATAAAAATATCTTTCATGCAATTCAGTTAACTGAACTTGCATGTTATTACACATTGAGTTCCACTTAAAGATATTTTGCATGATTCCCAAAACAAATCCAAAAATAAGTTTATCTTTGAAAAGCAAAGTCAGTTCTCAAAATAGAAACTGCTTTGAAAATCCCTCCAGCCGCCCAAAATAGAATCCTCCTGCAGATAGTGAAAAATGACTAAGTATGAGAATTGAGATTTCTCTCAAATTCATCAACCTTAGCCTCTTCTAAGATAATGATAGGATCCGGATGCATGATCTCTGTTTGCAAGATGGTGTTTGCATCCTCCACCATCTTCGCGAGATCCAACTACTCCTTGACCTTCGGATACTCATGAATGGGTGTCGATTTGGCCTCCATAGTGATAGAAGAATAATGCATGGTGACTTTTGGGCTAGTAGAAGTGTTCTTTTTTGCTGTCCCGCACTAGAAAATGCAAAATCAGACCTCTTTCAGCTCGCTGTCCCAAAAAATCAGGCTTCTACTTCTACTTTCCAAATTTTGATTTTTGTGAAAAAATGTATATTTTGCAAGGGTACATGGGGACACGTCCCCTACTCCTCCAGCCCCGTCCCCGTCCAATGTGACGTTTCCGGGACAGGGGGGACGACAGGGGACGTCCCTTTGGCATCCCCTGTGAACTCAAAAAAAAGGGGACGTTTCCGAAACGCATGCTTAGACCAGGGGATGGCATATCAGGAAATGGGGACGTCTAGCCGTCCCTGGGACGGCAGGGGATGTCAAAAACACCCCACGACCATCCCGGGGACGGCGAGATGTCCCCAACGGTTTTAGTTATAAAAAACATAATTTAAACATATTCAAGCATGCAGACAACATTTACAATGACCCGGTGCTATTTGTCAGCATATCCATAAGCTCAAGTATTCCTCATTTGCCATATTTTCAACCATACAAACAAGTTTTACAATGCATTATTGGGCATTGTCAAAAGATCCAGACCTCGAGTATTCCCAGATTACTAAGAAAGAGAAACAGAGCAGCTTCAAAGTTGAAATAATGAGCTTCTTTGTTTACCAGAAAACTATACAAGTTGCAAAGAAGTTACCAAGTACATGTATAGAAAAAGGTGAAAAAAGAAGATATGTTCTTATAGAAAAAAGTATCCAAGAACAGGTTTTATCAATTGAAAACTGCATTATAAAACCATAACTAAAGATCAACAGAAAATTATCCTTTGAGCATTCAGCAAACTTCAACGAGCTAAGGAGATTCCATTAATCAGCATTTCCAGTTGAGCAGACAATGGTATAAGGATAAGGAGGTAATCCTTCTATCATGCAAATGTAGAAAGAGATCAAGCAGATATTTTAGAAATCCCTGATCTAAATCTTCTTAGTCCACCAATTAAAGATAAGCAAATCTATTGCTTGGAAACTAGAGAAGCTTTTAAATGTTTACCAATTAGTCAGTATGGCAAAATGCAATAGGGTAGGAGACGCTTCCTAACTCTTGAAATTATATTCCAACTTATGATAATTTACATATTAAATTCATTCATATATATATATATATATATATATTGAAAAATTCATATATCGTCGTCCCCTGCCGTCCCTAAAAATTGGCCCTCGGACTGCCATCCTCGAAACACGTCCCCTGCCGTCCCCGTCACCCCGTCCCCAAAACACCGTGGAACATAGATATTTTGCCCTTGGAAAGTGAAAATAAGAGGCTAAATCCTCAAAAAGTTGCCGGATCTGAGCTATAGACAGTCAAGAATGGTGTAAAACACCTTTTCCCGAGGTGGGTATGCGCTAGAAATGAGAAAATTTGAACATAGAGGCCTTAAAAATCATTTTTTCTTTGGCTGTAGGTGGACATTTTGGACTGGAACAGTCATAACCAGGCAAGGAAAAGCTTGAAAAATCTCCAAAAATGGCCCCTCAGACTTGGGCGTTGCCTTGTATGCATGAAGATGGACCCTGGGATGAAGGAGAATGAAGAAAATGATGCTTTGAAGTGACCAATCTGCCTCCTTTATGTTTTGTTGATCCAAAGAAGTGTCTTTAAACTGAAATAAAAAGCTTGAAACCCTCATCAATGGCCGCCAATGTGAAAAAATGGTCTCCCCGTGAACAAATATGCCTTGGAATGCTAGAGGAAGGTATAGAAAGATGCAAGAATGTGTAATCTTTGCCTTGGAATGCTAGATCAACTCCTCAAAGCCTTTCAATCTGCCCTTTGCAAGCTTTCAATCCTCCATTAATGGCTGCCTCCAAGTTGAGCATTGCCTCTCTATCTTCAAATGGCCGTTGGAAATGATAGTAACAATGAAGAAGAATCTCCTTTATAGCTTGCCTTCACCTCTAGGGTTTCAATGTGCTTTTTTTTCACAAATAGAGAGCAATTATTTTTAGCTCCATGCATCAAACAAGAATGGATGAATGAAGTGAGGGATCAACCTATATTTATAACCTTGAAGATTTACTCTCTTAGGCGACCCATCTCTCTTCAACTTGAGTGACCAAAAAGCAATGCATTTGCCTTGATTTGAGTGCCTTTCTCCAATGCTAAAAAGGCACGGTATTAGCCCAAAAAAGGCGCCTTTTGAATTGGTCAAAAAGGCGTGGGTTTGTGGCATTTTGAGCGCATTTTTCAAGGCAGGAAAAGGCGTGTAAATTGGGTGAAATAGGCGCCTTTTAGGAGGTTCAAAATGGCGTGAGAAATGGAGGTTTTGAGCGCCTTTTACAAGGATGAAAAAGGCGTGGCTTTTGGGCAAATTGAGTGCCATTTTGGAGTTTGATTTTGAGTGTCCTAGGTGGAAGTATATTTAAAAATATATTTAAGTATAGGATATTGAATTTCCTATACTTTATATATTTTGAAATATACTTCCAGGATGTTTGAGATAGGTCTCGGATCCATGGGATTTAACATGCAGATTCTAGATTTTTGAGGATCCACCAGATTTCCGACTTAGACAGTTTTCAGGATCCCAGAACATCAGGCTTCAGGACACCAGACTTAGCCAATTTCAGGGCTCATTCTTTATGATTCTTGACCTTGGAAAACTTTGAACTTTGCCTTGGCCATTTTGACGGAGGCTGCCTGGATCATTGTCATTTGCCTCTGCCTCTGGAGCTTATTTTTGCCGTTCCTTTGCATCAGTTCTTCGTCCTCTGAACAACACAGAAAACTTGAATCTGATCTCTGGCAGATGAACTTCTTCAACTTTCTATTAATGGCCTTGAAGTTTGTGTTTCGCCTTCTGGAAAAAGCAAAATTGACCTAGTAGAGAAAACGCGACCTTTGCATATTCCATCCGGACCACCTTGATCGTGAAGCAATATCAGCCAATTAGAATCAAGCAGGACTCCTGAATCAGAGTTTCTATTTTTAGAAAATTTTGTCAGCATCTGTATCTCAAGAAACCCAGAAACCTAAAATTGACGTCTATTTTTATAAACTTTCTAAAAATAGAACTTTCTATTTTTAGAAATTTTGACTTTTTGACTTTTGACGACCAATCTTTTGGATTCTCACAAAAATGCCTTAATGAAGCAAAAAATTTGATTTGGCATAACATAGCCAATTTAGCTCCTTTGAATCCTTCTCCATTCGAGCCATGTATCGATTTCCTTTGATATATCTTGTATTTGCGGGGTTAGCAAAAATGACAAGGCGACATGGTGCTTGGGAGCTATGTTTAGGCATCTTTTTAGGGTGTTTGTATGCATAGACGAAAAATTTCATATGGGTACAACACTGTGGTTTTCAATTCCTTGTCCAAGGCACATTTAGTGCAAAGTCAGGGATTTTGGTAAGGCGCGGATTTTGGGATGTCGGGGATTTTTTGACGTCCTGGATTCCTTGCCTGAAGTCGTGGATTTTCCTATGTTGGAGCGCAGATTTTATTGTGTCTTGGAATTTCTCTTCCTTGTCACAAATTCAATGTTCACTTGGGTTTTCCTCCTTGAACTCCTTGTCGCCAATTCTATGATCTTCAGGATACATCTTTCAGAGCGCACATTCCTGGTTCACTTGGATTTTCATCTTTTGTACAAAGAATCTTTTCCTTGTGATGATGGATTTTTCTCTCTAGGAAGGGCACATATTCCCCGACTCCATGGATTAGGACTCGACTTTTGATGGGATTTCATCCAAGAACTTCTACTCTAGAGTCAGGATTTCATGCTTTTAATAAGGATTTTCCCAAATTTTGCTAAGAAATTCCTTAAGTTGTTCTTGGAATCTTCCATGCTTTGAGTCAGGAATCTAGAATTTCCAATGGAATGATGAGTTTTGACAAGGAATGACAGTTTTGGTGCATTGAGGACTTTGGATTGGACTCTAGATAAACCTTGGAACATGATTTTGGATTGGATTCTGGAACAGGATACTAGATTGGACTCTTGGACCTTCATTTACCCTTGGAACTTTGGACAGAGACTTCTAGACTTTGGAGAGGGATAGCCTATTCATCATGGATTTTTATGCTCAGAGTGAAGGACTTAGACATTTTCACATGGAATGATGGACCTCTGACATGGATTGACAAGATTTGATCGAGGAATGATAGTTAGGGCTTTATTTATCCTCAGGAAAAATCTAACTTTTACTTCATTATTTCAAGCATTTTTCAAATTCCTTGTAAGCTAAGTATGTTGAAGCTCCTCCTAAGCCTCATGGATCCGAGCAAGGAACTACAAGGTCTACGCCAGAAACTCAATGAGTTTTCAGGAGAGTAAACACCAGGAAAACTCGCGAGTTTTTCAAGACTCGCCGAGTCTTCTATCCATGGCTGACAATGGTCTTTGGAAGTCCATGAAGTCTAAACACCTCTCTAAAGAATAACTCTACAACCTGAGGTGCCTTATACTCCGATGAAATAGAAAAGAAATGTGCATACTTAGTCAATCTGTCAACAATGACAAATATGCAATCTTTGCCTTGGACCTTCGGAAAACCTATAATGAAATCCATAGATATACTCTCCCACTTTTGTTCTGGAATAGGCAATGGCTAAAGTAAACTTGCTGGGAAAGTATGCTCTAACTTGTTCTGCTGACAAGTCATACACTCGAACATGTCGCAAGACATCATCCTTGAGACCCTTCCAAGAGAATCTCTCTTGCACCTATCTATAGGTCTTGAAGAACCCTGGATGTCTTGCTAAAGGAGTGTCGTGAATAGCTCTCAAAATCTTATCCTTCATTCTAGATTCAAGTACCAAATAGATCCTATCCTTATAGTATATCACATCATCAATCACCTTATATCTATCATCTTGAATCTTGTCGTCCATGAGCTCGCATGCAAATGTATTCTTGGAATACTCAACCAAAACGTGAGCTTTCCAATCATCTGAAATCTCTATCACAGAGCAAAGCGTGGGTCTCCTAGATAGTGCATCGGCAACAACATTATTCTTCCTCTTAACATAATATCAAAATCATATGCCTGAATCTTACTTACCCACTTCTGCTGCCTCTCATTCAAATCCTTCTTCTCTAGAAAGCATTTCAAGCTGTTGTGGTTAGTCCTTACCTCAAATTTTCCACCCACCAAGTATTGTTTGAGCTTTGACAACGCATGCATGATGGCAAGCATCTCCTTATCATAGGTGGAATACAACTGCTCTGCATCTATCAGCTTCCAACTCTCATAGGCTATGGGATGTCTATTCTGCATGAGAACGGCACCTATCCCTTCACCTAATGCATCACACTCCAACACAAACGGATGAGATAAATCAGGTAGAGCCAATATGGGACAAGTGCTCATTACCTCCTTAAGTCTATCAAATGTTGTCTAAGCCTCATCTGACCATCTAAATGCACCCTTCTTAGTGAGATCTGTAAGAGGTGCTACCAGCTGTGAAAGCCCCTTCACAATCCTCCTGCAGTAACTGCAAAGCCCAAATAAACCTCTCAAATCTGAAATGTTCTTCAGCAGCGGCCAATCTAGAATAGCCTGTATCTTCTCCTAATATACCTTCATTCCATCAAGGCCAATCACATGTCCTAAATATAGAAGCTCTATCGTCCCAAAATCACATTTGGGAGCCTTAGCAAATAGGGATTGTACCCCCATGATGCCCAACACCTCGTCAATATGCCTGAGGTGATCCTCCCACGTCTTACTGTATATCAAGATATCAAAGAATAACAATACAAACTTCCGCAACTGCCTATTGAAAATATGATTCATGCATGACTGGAAAGACGCAGGAGCATTAGTAAGACCAAAGGGCATAACCAAGAATTCATAGTACCCATAATGACATCTAAATGTAGTCTTATGAATATCCTCATCATAGACTCTAATCTAATGGTACCCTGAATGAAGATCAATATTGGAAAAATATACTACTCCATGTAACTCATCCAACAACTCATCGATCCTCGGTATAGGGTACTTGTTTTTGATGGTCCTCTTATTCAATGCACAGTAATCAATGCACATCCTCATTGTCCCATCCTTCTTCACCAAGACGACTAAAGAAGCAAAGGGACCAGATCTAGGCCTCATGTGTCCAATATCAAACAACTCCTTAATTGTCTTCTCTATTTCTTCCCTGAATCTCCTAGGATGATGGTAAGGAGTGGTGATGACGGGCTTGGAGCCCTCCTCTAACTCAATCATATGCTAAAAGCCGTGATCAGGAAGTCTACCAGAAGGAATCTCTCCAAACACCATGTTGTGCTTATCTAGCACTAACTGGATATCCATATGATACTGTTGGTCACTGCTAGAAGCGGACTTAGAAGACACAAAACATTGGGCTGCTCATGCAACATCACCATGTCTAAACAATGTCTCCATCCTCTTTGCTGTCACTATCCTTGGCACTCCATTCGTCAAAGCTCTCAACACTATCTTCCTACCATCTAATATGAACTCCAACTCCATCTTCTGAAAATCCTGAATGTACTTGCCAAGTGAATGTAACCATTAGATTCCTAGAACATGGTATCACCAATCCCAACCACATAGAAGTCATCGGTAACTGTATAGTCACCCAACTGAATACTCAACTATGGAATCTTTTTAGTGCAACTCATCTTGAATCCATCTGCAATCATCACACTGAAGCCTGAAAACTCCTCTACCTGCAATCCTCTCTTCACCACCAAACCCTCATCAATGAAGTTATGAGTGGCCCCACTGTCAACCAAACATGTGACCCACTGTCCCTTCAGGACTCCTCTCACTCTAAAAGGATGATACTTAGTAACTCCTGATAATGTGTACCATGTGTTGATGATGTTTTTGTGCCAACAACAACAATAGAATAAAACACTAGGTATCCTATTCTCTTGAATAAAGTTTCTCAAAGGCTAAGCTATGTGATCCAGTGAGACAACTTCAAGGTTCCTTATTCGTGATTTGCATTGGATAAACTTAGTGAGTACATGTGATCTTGTTGGTTATCACAAAGGGACTTACGCAGACTTCTTCTTACTTCGCCTAGCTTATTTCTCCTTTCAGTGTGGATGATATATGTACAATGCTTCGACAAAAAAGAAAAGGAAAAAGATGAGGGTTCAGAGAAACTAATCTAAGGTCAATGAGGTAATGATGATGCATGAATAGACAAACTCCTTAATCAACCTAACTCCACTTCGCCAAGAATGCCTACAACATGGAGTTGGTGCAATCTCCTAAGGATAGCGAAAGGTTTTCAAATCATGAAAGCTCATATAAACACCCATTAAACGGCGCAGCTCAAACAAGCATCCACAATCGAACTTAAACAAATGATAATGAAGCTCAAACTAGTTTTACACAACACTTCACCAACGTGAATGTTAAAAGCATGAGCTAGGAGTTGATCAAATATTCAATACATACATACATTACATCAATGAGCTACTACTCTACTTTTAATCTACTTAGAAACATCTCTTCATTTCATCAAGATACAAGAAACCATGTTATTCCACAAGACAACACTTAACACCAAGCGAACTCCAATGTCTTTGCATTAATCTTGAGAAATATTTACAACTTCAAGTACTCTCAGAGAATTTCGAGAGTCTCTTCTACTCTACTATACTTGCCTACTAACTATTACAAATGAGGAAACAAGGCCTTTATATAGAGTCCAGAATTACAATGAATGGCCTGGATCAATTCAAGTAGCCAAGGGCCAGGATCGTGCCATCTCAGCAATTAGTTACAACTTTTTATTTTTAGTACATAAGAGAGGCAATGAAGGCACGTTTTCCAAGAAGATAAGGATAAAATGGAATCTTTTAGAGTATCTTCCACATGGACATCCTCTTTGGCTTCTTGCTTGTTGAATGATGCGGCGAACTATGATAGGATGAATAATGTGTATATGCCACGTAGGTGCCACCTCAACATATTCCCAAATTGCATCATCTGTGTGATGTCTTCGAACATGATTGCTTTGAACTTGTATGTTTGAGATGTACCTTTGTTGACTTTGCCTTGTTCATTGTAAGTTGAATGTGTGATACATGTTGCTCATTTGTCTAACTTTGTGTACTTCTTCTTGCAGGATGTATGTTGATCTCTTCGAGTGCACCTGCAAGGAGAGTAGAATAGATATGATGATGATTCCTTCATATCATGGAGTAGGAGACTTCTCTTATACTTGAAGATTGATAGAACTTGAAGCTTGATGGATAGATGTCTTCGCTTAATGCAGATGATGAAGTGCACTAGTAGGATGACCTTGAAGTACTCCTTTGGAATGGCTATCTTCTATCTTCATTTTACTCCTTGCATGAAGGTGGTTCCAGGCGCTTGCTCCTTACATGACTCTTTGGCTCCACCAACGTTCCTGCAACATAGAGAAACAATATCAATCACTTTATAACATAAAGAAGTCACTTTAAACATGTAAATAACCTTTCTCCAATCTAGGCGCTCATCTTGGTGTACAGAAAGGCTAAAGTGTGCCTAACACCAAATGGTTTCATATTTGTCATTTTCTATGATTCAAAAGATTGTAAATGTCTTATAATGACTCTCTTTCTCTAGGGGCCCATTTAGTGATGCAAATTCAAGTGATTTCTCATGAGGCGCCAATTCAAGGTGGTAAGAGTGGAAAAGTGCGCCTAAGTCATATTAGTGCAAGTTGATGTCTTTTGATACTTGTGAATGCTTCAAGTTTCTTAATTTCAATCTTTCAAAATTGATTTAGGCCTTTGCAAGTGAGGCGCTCATTTAGGTGTCAATGAATCATGTCTCTCAAGCCTAGGCGCTAAAACTAAGTTGCATAAATATGGATTGGTGCCTAGCTACACTTAGCTAGTTTCTTGGCCTTCTAAACACCTTCAATTATTTATTCAATCTTCTAAACACCTTCAATCATTTATTCAATCTGATTAAGGGACATTACAGTAATCCACAAGTTGATATGGATCGAATGGTTAGAGAGATAGTTGAAAATCAAAGGAGAATGGCAGATAGTCAGCAACAAACACAAGCAAGCATTGATAGGTTGTGTAGAGCTTTGGAGGGTAATAACAGGAACAATAATAACAGGGCCAATCAAGATGATATAGGTAGCATTGCAAGATCACCAAGGAGAAGGACACACACACCAACTATTGAGAAACCTATGCAACCTACCTTTCTTCCTAGAGAAAAAGAGGTAATTGAGGAGTTACCCTTTGAAGATGAAGATGTTGATGACTTGACAACCTTGATTGATGAGTATGATGCACTTCCAGGTCATGTTAGAGATAAAGTGAATATCAATACTTTCTTGAACCATAAGCGTGAAACTAAAAGAGGTGGAGTGAATCAACGAAGGCAAAGAAGAGCTCAACCAAAGGAGTACAAGGATGCTTTGGACAAGATACCTCTTCCAAATTTTGATGGTAGTAGTAAGATAAGTGCTAGAGCATGGGTAAACAAATTGGATACCTTTCTTACACTCAAGCCCATGAGTGAAGAAAAGGCCATACATTTTGCTACTATGCATTTGGAGGGATTGGAATATGAGTGGTGGCATCATGGACTTATCTCTCAACATCACAATAGGATTACTTCATATGGTGAGTTTGTTCAAAACCTCATTAACAGTTTTGATAGAACAGATGTGGAGGTCTACTACTGTGAGCTTGCACAGCTGAAGCAAAGTGGAATAGTGGATGCCTATGTGAATGAATTTCAAAAGATTGCAGTCATGGTACCTAATATGTCCGATAGGAGGATAACAATGTTTTTTGTTGAAGGGTTGAATGATAGGATCAAAGGATTGGTCAAGGTTCATAGGCCAAGCACACTTGATGAGGCCATTGATCTTGCACTTGATTTGGATATCATTCCTACATACACACCACAAAAGAAGAGCTTCAAAGATGAAGTTGCAAATCAGAAATCCCAAGAGCAGCCCACTCCCAAAAGGAATGACAAAGGTACTACATCAAAGTTGAGTTATGAAGAAAGAGATGAGTTGAGAAGGAAAAAGCTATGCTTTGATTGCAAGCAACCTTGGGAGATTGGCCATAGATGCCTTGGCAAAGGCAAGGTGCACTATATAGAGGTATTTGATGAGGATGATGATGATGATGGGCAGCCAACATTAGAACTTACAAATGATGATAACAAAAGTTCTAGAATTGCATATCTTTCAGGAGCTTCAAGGTACAACCCATTCATTTTTGAAGGTACTTTGTTTGGTTGCAAAGTATTGGCACTTCTTGATAGTGGAGCATCACATAACTTCATTGATGAGGGTTTGGTCAACAAAAGAGGATTGCTTTGTGATAGCTTTGAAGGATTTGATGTGTCTATAGCGGGAGGACTCACTATTCATTGTAAGAAAAAGGTGAGCAAGCTTAGTGTTAAATTTGGTGAGTATACTCTTTGTGATGA
This sequence comes from Cunninghamia lanceolata, assembly GCA_027924645.1. Lineage (NCBI taxonomy): Eukaryota > Viridiplantae > Streptophyta > Pinopsida > Cupressales > Cupressaceae > Cunninghamia > Cunninghamia lanceolata. The sequence goes on from BSBN01000445.1 coordinate 8,827,716, forward strand.
TTTTTATGTACTTGATTTGAAGGACAATGAGATTGTACTTGGTATGCAATGGCTACACTCACTACAAAGGATCACTCAAGATTTACAATCTATGGAGTTGAGTTTCCTACATGATGGGAAACATATTGTCTTGAAAGCTCTCAAGTACACTTTACCTCATCAAATGACAGCCAAATCCATGATTGCTATAGGCCATGATCTATTTCATGAAGATGTATATGATGCATGTGAAGAGAAGTGTATGGAACCGGCATGTTACAGTAAACATTTCATTTTTGATGTGGATTGGTATGACATCATATCTAATTTGTTTGAGGACAATAATCCTATGGCTTTGCATTTTCATGAATTTGACATGCTAAAACCTTTGGAGGATAGTTACTCATGGTCTACTAATGACGGCATACAAGATTGGAGTGTTGGAAATGGTTATTTTGTTGAAAAACAGGGCATTATACAATCTGATTTTGTATATCAGACTTATGAAGATGTGGAAAAGACATAAGAAATGTGTGAAATGTGGCTAGAGAAAGCAAGGAAAGCCAAGCTTGTGGCTAGTCAAGCAAAAGAGCATCTTGAAATGGTAAGAACAATAAGACAATCAGCTTTGTTTGATCATCATAGGGCAGCCATTGATGATATATTTGTGTGTGGAAATGAAGATAGAGGTAATTCAGATTTGCAAGGTACATTGAGTCCTTTTGATGTGTTAGATCAAACTATTGAGTTGATACAGTTTCCTATTGATGAAAGTTTCATATGGGAATATGTGGTTTGGTCTAGTGATGGTTCATATACTTGGGATGGCACATTTTATATCATTTTAGATGATATGTTTAGATTGCATTCCGTTGTTATACTTTATGACAGCGAAATAAGAAGGATGAATACAATTGTGTTTGGCACTCACATCTTCATGATTAGCACCTACATGGATATGGATATGACTACATCATGGTGCGACAGTGGAAGCGGTCCCAGGATCTTCTTCATCAACATCTTTGAGTTGGTATGTATGAGTTTGTATGGACAGATTAGATGGGTTTGGGATCCTGGTATTCATTGATTCTTATTTAGAACCTTTGATTGCTTGGGGCAAGCAATCTTGGGAAGGGAGGACTTGTAATGTCCCAAATTTTGAGCTAAGTGTGATTTGCTAGTTGATTTTGTTCTATGCATGGAGAATCAGAAAGTTGGATCAACTAGTGTGTTTTTGAGCTACATGGGAAATGCAATATTGAAATTGTATTTTCAATCATTTGATTTGAATTCACAAGTGATGAAATAAGAGGGAAAATGAAATATTTAATTACATTTTCTCTAATCTATTGTTATGGAATTTATGTAAATAAGGCTTGCTCTAGGTGGGACCTATTCATCCAAGGTGTCAAAAGTCATTCAAATGCATTTCAATGTTTGTCAAGAGGATCAACGCCCATGAAGAATAGGTCCAAGCAAATTCCAAATTTGATCGTTTGGCATTTTAAATGCAAGACAAGGATCAGCGGCTAAGGCAAGAGTTTTATTAAATGCAAATATCATCATTTAATGCAATCTCTCTTGGGTAGTTGTGGATCGATGCAAGCATAGAGGAGCATTTTAAATGCAAATTCATGATATTAATTGTCCAACACCGTCTCTCAAATGCATTTGCTTTGAAGTTTATGGAGCGATTGGTTTTGATAGAGGATGGTTATTGAAATTTAATGATTGCATTCAATTCATAGCTGGCTGCCGATAATGAGGAAAGGATATTTTAAATGCAATATTTATTTATTAAATAATTGCATTGGATCGATGGTGTCATGAGGGCGATTGGGTTTGAGGATATTAAATGATTGCATTTGGTTAGATATTGTGCTTTGAAAGATTTTAAATGCCAAACGCCTATGATGAGGAGGTTCACTCAAGCCAAGATGGATATTCATTGCAAAATAAAATATTAAATGCTTGCACACAAGCTGCCGCTGCCCAAGCAAGGAATTCAATGACAATTGGATCGATGCATATGAAGTAGATGATTTTCATTTAAAACAATTAAAGATTGTTTTTAAATGAGTATGTTCTAGATGAAATTCATTTAATATTGTTCAAGTTCATTGTTCTTCATTGGTGGATTTCAAGCTACAATTCAAAATGCCAAAGAAGAGGAACTCTATGCTTGAGGAGTTTAAATAGAGGACTTGAACTTCAATTTGAACATATGATGCTATGGTATGTTTTCTTTCTTATTGTTTATGAATGAAAATTCCAATTTTCATTTTATTGGCAAGGTGATGATCCCTTGTTTTTGTATGGTGATGATCCCATACTAGTTGTGAAGTGATTTCATTCAGAATTCACTATTTGAGCTTAAATTTTCAGGTTTAGGAGAGCTATTGAAGTGGAATTTGATGCCATATTGAAGCCCTTGGTTTATGATTTGTACTTCCAAGGTAGTTATTTGGCATATGGCACACTTGGAGTGAGTTTTAACATATTGCAGGGTCTGATTTCTTATGACAGCGAATTAATTTCATGATTACAGGGCTCTTTGAAGTACATTGGACAAGTCTACAAGGCTGGAATAGTGACAAGGGTTCAAAGGTGCAATCTAGAGACCTATCACTTGGCTTGGAGAAGAGTTTTGGATGCATTTGAAGTGATTTGGTATTGGCTGGGCAAAAAGGCAACATACAACAGTCATATCAGCTGACTGTCATTTTATATCAGTCAAATTCATTTCATATCAGTCATATATATTTGAACTTTCAAGGCTGTAATTGATCATTCAAAGCTAGAGAAACATTGCCTAGTGTTTGTATTTGATTTTGGATGTTGAAGAGGCCATTTTTGTACCTCTTTTCATGATTAAAATAAATCTGATATACTTCAGACAGTGACTGTAATTTGATAACAGCAGTGTGTATTTGAAGACTTTTCATTTCCAACCAATAATGAATGCAAAGGATTTTGATGGTTCTCATATGAGTTCAATTGTCTTGATGTTACAATTTGATATGTGCAAGAAATCTTATCTAAGTTGGCAAAAAATTTCAATCATTCTAGAAAGGTATATTACAGGATCCCCCTCGATTATTTCCAAGAAAGCATCCCAAGAAATTTGATGCTTAAAGTCATCTAGTAGTCCTTGGTACTCATCAATAATCTTTGTGGCCTCTTGATCATACTTCCTTCGATGTAACTCTTCCTGAATTGTTCTTTCTAATTCAGCCTGACCTTGTCTGAGATAATCAACCAGGACATCTGTCTCAATTCTTCTCCTCATGAGAGATGCCATGATCTGTAATATACAACCCCAAAAATTTTTTTCTAAAATATAGAACAATGATAAACAGTGTTAGCACAACTAAACTCTTCCGCACTTCTGATCACCAAGATCCCAATTCGGGCAAGGTGAGAGCATAATGTGCTTTAGATTACAAATTAAAACATTGTGCAAACAAGTAAACATTCATCTGCATATGTAGGCATCCACAAGTTGTGGGAATTCACCACTTTTAGTGGGTATGAGAGCAAGAAAGGAATATTACAATGCCATCCACTTATTCAGTGGGAATACTCCACTTATGCAGTGGGTAGAAACAATAAAGAAAAGTTTATTTATCCACACTGGCGGTAAAACCATCCAGGGGTTACAATATGTTTAATTGTTCTTTCCTCCACACTGGCGGTAAACCATCCAGGGGTTCTTAGTGTGAAATGGCATTACAATGAACCTTTTAATGATCATCAAATGACATATTCAATGTTAGAAGCTGTAGACTTGATAAGCTACCCTTGAAAACCAATGATATAGAATCATACCCTGCTGATTTGATTTACATTTGACATTCTAATTGGCTGATCAAGACGGCACAACTCTGATTTTTTTGACTGATCCCTGTCAATTGCAAACTTGTTGACTGATCATACAGTACGGCAGCCATGAAGGAACATAAGAAGACCATAAACAACACACATATCTGATTACCAATTCACTGTCACAATTCTGATTTGATAGTCAAAACTAACAATTCTGAGCACATAGATAAACTGAAACAGTACTAGGATTTATCAGCAATTAATGTTTTCTCAGGCAGGGCCGTACGGCCTGGTACAGGTACGGCAGCTCACCACAGTTCCAAATCAGCATCAAAACTCCTCATATTACTCTTAAACAGGGCGTCTAGGTCAGCAAATCAAAATGCATACAAGAGATTTTAAAAGACACCATCAATTTATTTTCAATGTGCATTTAACTCCATACATATGTACGGCCTGGAAAGTACGGAGTGCCTCTTATAAATTAAAATCTGTCTTAAATCCTCATAAAACCACTTGGATGAGGGACACTTAGCCCATACAAAGACAATCCAAAAGATATTTGATTCAAACAACAATCCACATCTCACTTATTTGCAAATCGACCCAGGCTGGGAAGTACGGCAGCAAGGGTACGGACAATACATAGACTCACACTCAACACTCCAAAACTTATCAAAAATTCATAAAGAACTCAGTACCAATCCTTCAAACTAGAACAAGGACAAACTACTCAAAACTGACAAAATTCATTTAGCTCCAAGTGATTCCCAGTGTGGAAATCATCTTTACCAGCTAGGGTGGATTTCTCACCACCGAAACTGATCATCCTCGAGTGGGATTTCGTCCACAAGAAGGCACAATTGATCTCTGGTTTCAATCCAGCAGCATATTCTTATCAAAATCCAAGCATGCCCCCAAATGAGCTCATATCTTCTTTTTATAAGCACCTGGGAGTTACAAAACCAATTTTTCTTGAAATTAGAGCTTTTTTGCACTTCCCTTAGAAATAATTTCTAATATCAAGTTAGGTGCACACTTAAGTGACTAGGAAATTAAAAATCATAACATTTCCCTTTTTCCCATCAAGTCATAACATTAAGTCACTTTTTTTAAAATAACCCGCCTTAGACTTTAGTGCACCAATAATAATAAAACTTAGTTTAATTATCAAATTAAACAAACCTTATAACTCCAATTTGATAATTAAACCAAAAATGATCCCAAACCATTCCCTATCCCATCGGGATCATGAGATAGGCTAATGGTCCCATTCTGACTAGGCTTGGAAAGGGGACATTACATGATCTCACATTCACTGCTCAAAATCCTTCAACTGCCAAACTCTGAACACACATGCAAGTGCTAATCACCCACATTCAAGGTTGAAAACTTGACTCACTCTTGAAGATATGCAAGGAATGAGTTGCAACCCAAGCAGGCTGGCAAGATCACCAGCTCTAATACCACTGTAATATGCTACCCCAATTTTTTTTTTTAAATTCATACAATATACCACAACAAGATTAGCACAAGGAATGCAACCAACTAAAACCTCCACACTTCTGATCACCAAGTTCCTAAATTGGGCAAGGTGAGAGCCTACCATGTGTTGTCTTACAAAATAAAGATTGTGCATCAAAAACCAATACATTCATTTGCTAAGAGCAGGCATCTTCTTTTTCAGCAGGCATCCACTTATGCAGTGGGGATTTTCCACTTATTCAATGGGTAGATAACAAGAAAGAAAATACATTTCAACTCTCCACACTGGCGGTAAACCATCCAGGGGTTATAAGTGTGTTTGCACAATAAAGAATGATAGATTGCAACACTACTCAGGACAAAGCTTTGGATGGTCATATTAGCATCCTTATAGACTTGGCAACCAAGAATTACCCTGCAAATCAACTATGTTAAAACCACAAGATTATATGAAGCCTTGCTGATGCAAAACAGGAAAGACACTGCTGATCAATTATATCAGACAAATCTGAGAGGAAACTTCATGTTGTACGGCGGTCCTTGCAACATTTAAACACATATTCATGCTAAGAATAGTCACAAATATTCATCAAATTTGTTGTCCCTGAAAGATACATCTAATGCCATAAATATGCAAAGATTTTTAGATCATAAAACCACCTTCAATGCACTCACATAAACCCACGACTGCCCACCAATTTCATGCATCAAATATAGTTATGTTTACCACTGAATACAAATCAGCAAGAGATAGAACTCAACAATTTTCACCTTGAAATATGCCTCATACAAAGTTATTAGACTGCTGTCACAGCTGCGTTGGGAAAGCTCAGGAAGCATGCTGTACGGTGCCCATGTTATGGTGATTTTCCCACATATTGGTGAAGTCTTCAACCAAGTCTCTTTCTATTGCTTACACACCAATCTATCCACAAAGGCGATCCACTACACACGAAGAAACTCTTCAAATATCAATGAAATGCCAAATCTAGGAGCTCACATCCAATCTGCAAGGTACGGCCAGCATGAGGTACGATTGCATCAAAGCACTTCAAAACATTGCTCTAAAACCACTGAGGATAATCTGCATTGAGGCACCAAAACATATAGGAAATGACATGATAAAGATTGAAAACAAACTAACTTCAAAAACTCCAGGAATAAGGTTCGATTTCTCTTGCTGGTACGACCTGTAGGTGTACGGCCAGCAAGGGAAACTTCATTTATTATTACTCTAATGAAATCTAAAACACGTCACTTCTCCAAACAAACCAAAATCTCATATATAATTTCATCTAAACACCCAAATCAAACAAGCACTTCAAAACTCCATGAAGGCTCCATGTGATTTCTGTGTGAAATCACCATTACCAGCTAGGGTGGATATTCCACCACCGAAACTGATCTTCCTCTAGAGGGTTTTCGTCCTCAAAAATGTAGGAAGAACTCTCTGGTTCAATCCCAGTAGCATATCAGTACAAAATCCAAGCATAAGCCTCTACAATGAGCTCTCACTTCTCTTTTAAAGGCACCTGGGAATTACACAAGAAATTAATTCTTTCTTGGAAATAATACTTTTTTCCTCAAACTTATAATAAGTCCATTTTATCTCCACTTAAGTGCTCACTTTTAAGTGCCTACATTAAAGAATATGTTTTCCCCTTTCCAATGAGCTATAACACTTAAATACTTATTAATTATTTTCACCCTTAGGAACTTAAGTGAAAATAATAATTAAAATAGCTCATTAAATATCATTTTTTGCGGAAAATCCCAAACTTCATCCATTTGCCAAATAAACTGAACTAATACGTTCTGTAATGTTTGGGATATGGAACGATGCCTTCCAGATGACTTTCCAAAAATAGACGGCTCCTCCAAGAAACTTGGAGAGCAATCCGTGAGCCTGATCAAACATTTGAAAGCATCAATGTAATCCTAAACAACCACTGAGCTCAATGCCATTGAAAATCAGTCCATTCCCAAAAGGAAAACCATTTAATTGTTATGCAAATTGAAACACGACCACTCCAAGAACATTGGAGTTCTCCCAAACATGTCGAATAGCCTCCGAGAGACTAGGAACACGCATAATGCGCACAAAAAATCTATGCACCCAAAAAGGGACATTACAATACTCCCTGCTCAAGATTGTTTATCCTCAAGCAATACATGCTATCCAACAGAGATACCTGCATGATTGGCAATAATATACCTGGATCCCAAGTCAACCTCAAGAATGCTCCACACCACTTCTGTTGCGCTACTCTGATGTAACTAGGGATTACACAACTGATACTATGCTTACAACTCTAAAACATTCTTTCAATAATATACCTGGATCCCAAACAACTGTAACATCACCAACCCTAAGAGTGCAAGAGTTAGCATTCTTCAACAAAACATAAATACAATCTATCAAACCTGAAATTTCAACTAGGAACCAAAATCTAAAATGTTCCTCCAAGGAAGAACACAAATCAACTTGAACACAAGCTCAAAATGACTCTGAACAGCCATGAATCACCTAGTTTTTACCATCCAAACAAGCAATATTAGCTGAAACACTTGTCCTTTTCAGCTAAACCCTTCTGTCGCCTTCCCACAATGAGCTAAAAACAACAAAAAGATCAATCTCATGGCTGCAAAAATCTGAAATAATCTCTTGAAAATCTGATTTCAGTAATTTTATACTAGGACAGCCACAACAAAACTGAAATCTTATGAATACAAGAAGAAATTTAGGCCATCTACAACCAAAATATATCAAAGTCATGACCAAAATTTCTCTCCAATCCATCATTATGTATGTAAATGAACATGTATGATGGTTGATTGGATGAAGGACAGCAGCTTCATGGCAGAACTTTGACTCCAAAATCATCCATGAATCAATCTTACCAACACCACTATCCTCCACAGAACCCTGAGGAGAAACTCTATTATGAAAGTATGCCATTATTGCACTTAACTCATTGGATACCTTGGCTTCATGCCAAACTTCAACAACTGATGACAACTTCAAGTTGATGAAATTTTTGTACAAATTAACATCCCATGAGTACACTTCACCCGGATCCCATATCCTGTTACTGTCCTCCGTGTTACTCACATCAGATTGGTCCTCATCATTCAACATGAGGAGTGGATTATCTTGAGTTAACTCAACTTCCATCCTAAAAAAAGAGTTATCAAATGATTGGAAGTTGTTTTCACCTCCATGTTCAGATAGATCATCATTTTGCTTCAACTCGGCATCATCATACTTAGGAGACTGTCCTAAGTCAAAACCTTCTTGGAGCAAATCAAGCTCTTCAGTCACCAGCTTAATTTTATCTACTCTAGCAACTCTATCCTACTCCCTAAATTGATGTACATCATCAAGCTGATTTTCAACTTCTAACAGACCCACTTGGGTACTTTCTAAACAAGATGTAAGCTTAACAACTTCAGCATCTTTTCCCTTCAATGCATCACAAATACGACCAGCAAACTCAAGGACATGATCTCTATCAATAAGCAGGTCCAAATAATTTGATTTCAATGTTTCCAATGACTTCTTGACTACACACCAATCTTCAAGTGAAGATCCTTTTTCCATGCCCATTTGTCTCCTTTCAACTTGTGCCCTCCAAATGTGATCTTCAACAAACTTATGTATGCTATCCAAGTGTGTTAAAGATTGTATAACCTTATCTTCAATAACCAACAACTAATTCTTGAAATCAAATGCTGCATCAACAATGGAGGCTGATCCAAAGCTTTCAACAAGCTTCCCATCAACATGCTCATCAACTGACTCTTCTAAAAGGAAACTTGGTTCTTCAATTTGCAAGGGAAATGAGTCTTCTTCTTCGTCACTATGATCAAATGTTATGGCAGCATCAAATTCATCAGCAATGGCTGATTTAAAGTCTTCATCAGCATACTCTTCATCTTGGATCTTTGAGAAGACTAATTGTTCTTCACTTGTCATGGGAAATTCCCACTCATACTCGGAGCTACCATCACTAGAATGGTGGAGATGCTCTATAATAGGTGTTGTACTGAAAATTTCAGCATCATCAACTTTTTCAACCTTTGTAATTTCACCGTTTCCCATGTCCTCATCAGGACATTCTGCTACAATGCTCTCAGGCTCGCTTGCAAAGACACCTTCTAGCAATCTATTAATCATCTTCAACTCATTCTCAAAAATAGTGGCATCTCTAGGGTCTTCATCAAATGAAAGACTTGCAAAGTCCCACATTTTTGGCTCATTAGCTTCTTCAAAGCAAAGCTCAGCTTCACTAATTTCTGTTGTAGTCTTGCCCAAATCAGCTAGCTCCTCTATGCATACCTCTTGATTTGTAACCTTGTCTTCATCATACAGAGACTCATACTCATGTCTTCCAGCTAACAAGTCTTCATCTTCTCCTTTTTTGAATTCCACATCGTTTGGAAGGGAAGAACATGTGGGGAAGGTTGTTGGTTCATCTTCTTTGTTCTTGCATTGGTGGTTAGGCTCCCAAGAATCTTTGCATAGAAAACAAAGATTTCTTCTCTTGAGTTCATTCTTACTGTTCTCTTTCTTTCTTGAAATGAGTGAGTTCTTGTTCTGTTGGCTGGAAGGTGATGTCTTGGAATAGTTATTGGCCCTTGCCATTGGAGTAGGTAACTCGGACTTCCATAAAGACATTTTCTCCTCTTCCTTCCTTGTCCTTCGAATGTATTCTATAAGACCTTTTTTGTCAGGATCCCCCTCAATTATTTCCAAGAAAGCATCCCAAGAAATTTGATGCTTAAAGTCATTTGGTAGTCCTTGGTACTCATCAATAATCTTTGTGGCCTCTTGATCATACTTCCTTCAATCTAACTCCTCTTGAACTGTTCTTTCTAATTCAACCTGACCTTGTCTAAGATAATCAACCAGGACATCTGTCTCAATTCTTCTCCTCGTGAGAGATGCCATGATCTCACATTCACTGCTCAAAATCCTTCAGCTACCAAACTCTGAACACACATGCAAGTGCTGATCACCCATATGCAAGGCTTAAAACTTGACTCACTCTTGAAGATATGCAAGGAATGAGTTACAACCCAAACAGGCTGGCAAGATCACCAGCTCTAATACCATTGTAATATGCTACCCCCCAAAAAAAAATTAGATTCATACAATATACCACAACAAGATTAGCACAAGGAATGCAACCAACTAAAACCTCCACACTTCTGATCACCAAGTCCCAAATTGGGCGAGGTGAGAGCATACCATGTGTTGTCTTACAAAATAAAGATTGTGCACAAAAACCAATACATTCATCTGCTAAAAGCAGGCATCTTCTTTTTCAGCAGGCATCCACTTATGCAGTGGAGATTCTCCACTTATTTAGTGGGTAGATAACAAGAAAGAAAATATATTTCAACCCTCCACACTGGCGGTAAACCATCTAGGGGTTATAAGTGTGTTTGCACAATAAAAAATGATTAAAAAAAAATTGATAGATTGCAACACTACTCAGGACAAAGCTTTGGATGGTCATATTAGCATCCTTATAGACTTGGCAACCAAGAATTACCCTTGAAATCAACTATGTTAAAACCACAAGATTATATGAAGCCCTGCTGATGGAAAACAGGAAAGACACTGCTGATCAATTATATCAGACAAATCTGAGAGAAAACTCCATGCTGTACGGCGGTCCTTGCAACATTTAAACCCATATTCATGCTAAGAATAGTCACAAATATTCATCAAATCTGTTGTCCCTGAAAGATACATCTAATGCCACAAATATGCAAAGATTTTTAGATCATAAAACCACCTTCAATGCACTCACATAAACCCACGACTGCCCACCAATTTCATGCATCAAATATAGTTATGTTTACCACTAAATACAAATCAACAAGGAAGAGATAGAAATCACAACAATTTTCACCTTGAAATCTGCCTCATACAAAGTTAGTAGACTGCTGTCACAGCAACGTTGGGAAAGCTCATGTACGCATAATTCCGAAACTCGCCCAAACTCGCTAGAACTTGGCGAGTCGCAAGCCAAGCAAGACATGGCGAGTCCTGGGGATTTAGACCCGGACCCGGCCAGAAACTCGCCCAAACTCGCCAGTTTTTGAAAACTCGCCAAACTCACTGGAAACTCGCGAGTCCCGAGCCTGAAACCCGGCCAGCGCAGGCATGACGGAAAAGTGAAAAAAAAACATAAAAACTCATTGTAAAAGTTGATTTTCTTTTTACTTATATTGCCTCTATTACACTAAAAGTAATTTCATCTCATTTTGTTGGCAAAATAGGAGGAGAAAAGAGAGTTGTGTGGAAAAATAAGAGTGCATTGTAGGGCAAATAGCAAGGAGGTAGAATGAAAAATCCATCATTAAATTGCATTGGAGCAGCTTCCTACTTAGAGTTGGTGCATTGAGAGCTCTCTACCAGCGATTGGAAGGATTTTGCATTTCATTTCAAGTTTCATTAGAGAGGTAAGCTTGATTTTGTTTATTTTTTTTGTATTTTTTAGCAAAAATTGCATTGTTTTGTAAACTTTCAAAAAAAATTCGGAACAAAGTTACAAACCCTACTTATTTTGTTTGAAGTTTGAACATTTAATAAATTAAAAAACCCTACCTTTTGTTTTGGAACAATCAACAAACCCTACATATTTTTGAAACAAACCCTGCATTTTTTCTTTGCATTAGTTTAATAATTATAAATGAATTAACAAATTTTCATTTTTTTTCTATTTATGTGTTATTGCAGCAGCCTTGATTTCGAGTTCAAATTGTATTTTCCACAATGTCTAACTCTTCAAACCCATTTCGAAAGGACCCAGCTTGGAAACATGCTGAAAATTTTCCAAGGCAAAAAAAAAAGGACAGACAACATGTTTCTATTGCAAAACAATTTTTCATAGAGGCATTAATAGATTGAAATACCATCTTGCACGCATACCCATCCATGATGCTTTGGGATGCAAAGAAGCACCTATTGAGGTTGTTCGTGAGGTACAAGTACAATTAGAAACATTTGAAATGAAAAAAAAAAGTGAAAAAGAGGCAAAGGGAGGAGTTAGCGTGCATTGGTGGTGTTGGGTTTTTTCCCAAACTGGATGCTTCCCAATTATCCCTACAAGGTAGCCATCAATGATCAACAGAATTTCTAGGCCAGAGGCCAACAGTACAGGAGATTGACTCTATAAATATCTCCTCTCCTTCTTCAGGCTCTGCAAAACCAAGGGGGGTATTCCCTATTCAACATACGTGAAATATGCACATGAACTTATTGGGATGTTGACACAAAGCAAATAAATCCTCTCTTATATAGACCAAAACTGTGAAATAAGTGCAAAGGGGCTAGCTTTGGGCCTATGCTCAGTTGTGAGACAGAGGATTTTAGTCCTAAAACTACTTCTAATGTCCTAAAGGTTTATACTTGGAGTTTGGATTTGTATTTTGTATTTGGATGCAAGACTGGGACCTTGGGTTGTAACCTCAATACAAGACCAGACTGGTGCCTATATCTGGGCTCAGAGTCAATAGACATACATATGTGAATGATTACCATAAACTTGAATCAATAACTGGGTTTCAAGGAGAAATTTTTAGTGTTTGCCTTACAGATACTTCCCAAGACTGAGTATTTAATCATTCATACTTAATGATATCCCTGTTACAGCATACTTTTCCCAATGCTTAACCTAAAACATTTAATTTGTTCTTTGAACAAAAATAAGAGATTAGACATTCAACACAGAGAACCCATGTTCTAGAATCCCAAATAACCCTTAGCTATTTAGATTCAAAAGAAAAGATGCCCACAACTTGGAGACTGTAATGTCCCTTATAAGAAGATCCTTATTTTCCACCTTGCACACGAGAATTACTTGGCTTGATTTAACTCCACACTTAGATTCAGATCTCTATATATATATGTAATTCCACTCCTTTCTTGTTAGGCTCCAATATATCTATATAATGAGGTTGTATATTTCCTTCTTTCTTTCTTAGCTAAATATATATAAAAAAAATCAGAAAATGTTCTTCTTAAATAAATATTCTTTATAAATCAGAATACTCCACATATACATAAAGATCTATGCCTTTGGTGACTTCCTCTTTGTACACTTGCTGTGTATGTAAATCTGTATAATATCTTCTTAATGGTATCCACTGTTATATATGTATATAAGTCAGAATTGTCCTCTTTTTCTATCAGATATAGATCTCCTATTTCTTCCAATCTGCTTATATAATGTTTTCTTGCTTATTGTTATACTCAGAAAATTCTTTATTCTTTCTCTTTCATGCTCCTTATGCTGTTGTAATGTCTTGCTGTATATTCCGTGTATGTTTCTCCCTATCTCAGAAAATCTCCCCACTTATACTATATTATTTCCCCAAGAGAGGTATCTCTTGAGAGGGGATGACTTTTGGGAGGATAGTTGTATTCCTTCATTACTATGTTTTGTTTACTCATAAGTGTTTTCTGTATAAACACATCCTCTTGAAACATGTAGTTGACCACTTTATAGGAGGACGCTAATAAGAAAAGGTTTATTTTATATTTCTAATATGGGATCGCATGATTTCGAAAGTTTGTCTTAGTAATATACCTTTGCCTTCATATGAGGAACCTATTATCAATCGTTGTCTTCATTATTATACTCACGCATTACTAATTACAAATTTTGTCACAAACTATAGTCTACAGTTTCGCTGCCATAATAAAACCCGTCAGCCTTTTATTCTTGAAATACCTTTGTATTATATGCAGCCAACGATTGCTGCCTATAATATTGTATTACCCCCGATTTCTTATGAAATCACCCCCCCTATTTTATTACACTTCTTTATTGTTAATAGCATATATTCGCTGCCCCTTGACTTATATAAAGTCATTCCCAATAAGTATGTTTATTTATATTTTAGTTTTATAATAATATTTAATAATATTTAATTTATATTTATTATTTATAATAATAATATTTATTTTATATTATTATTAATTATAATTTATATTAGTATATAATAATAATATTTAATATTAATAATCATATATTTCTATTGATATTTATAATTATATTTATTAATATTATTTATATTGGTTATTTGCATTTAATAATATATTTAAATAAATATATTATATATTAATTATTTTAGTTTACAATATTTGATTTATAAACTTGATTTAGAAGATATAAGATTCATATAATATTTAATTTATTATTTAATGTAAATATATTTCGTTTATAATAATTGATATAGATTTTAATGTCATTCATATCTTTAATTTGAATAAATAATACATAATCGATTCGATTATAAATTAGCGATATGCGGACATGACAGAGACAAACAACTAAAAACATGCAACAATGCATTTCTCATATAGAAACAACATGAAACCAGTAAACTATGCATAAAACATTCAATATATGATTCATAAACTCACAAGACACCAAAACAGAGCCACCAGCAAAACTGTATCTTATTACTCCACCAAAATTTGTCCAGTTTTCAACAACCTCTAAAATGAGTGACACAGTCCTCTTATATATCAAGAACGTACACTTAGCATTAATTACACTGTCATTTCAAAATTCCGCTAGATACAATAAACCATCAGAATGGGACCTAAAACATTCAATGCTCCAGGCAGAAAAGGAAGGAAGAACAGGTGAATTCGGGAAGTGTGCCGCCGCCTAAAGATTTTTGCCTTAAAAATGTTACTTGGCCTGTCAATCCATCAACCCATACCTTTGCACTTCTTCCATTAATGGCCAACCTACCCATTTTGAAATCCAGCAGTGGTTCGCGTGTTCTTGAAGTTTTTTTTCCGCCTGGAGAAGATGCAGCGAACACACAGAAATTCCTCCTTTGAACATTCAAAACAAGGCCGTTGATTTCCTTATTCCCGTTGAGATATGCGGCTCCAAATCGCTCTAAAAATCCATCGGCCAATAGAATCATGCCACACAGGCGGCTTTTCCCATTTCACTTTTCTCATCACAGCATACATTTTATCTTTTCGCCCTTTTCTACCTTCAAATCTTTGTATATGCAAAAGCATATCATGCAACTGACTTGGACACGTGGCAGCATTTGATTTATCCTCTATCACTAAATATTTGCTTCTTTGTCAGCCGTCGGAAAGACCCTGGAAGTGTCTGCCGACGGTCGCTGTCCTGCCGACGAACCATTGTATCCACTTTGCTTATGTGGTTGTATATGTGATTGTATATACATACAATCACCAACATACGAGGCGGACCCCAAATCTTTTGTAAAACAAATTCAAATTCACCATCGGGTCCAGCTTGCATCTAATACCCTTTTGTATATCGCATTGTATGTTATACATACAATGTGCAACACATACAAGGCGCGAACCCCAAATCACCATGAATCAATTTGAAATTGCATTTAGGTCCGGCTTGTATCTCTCCCTTGTACATATTTTCTTGTATATTGCATATACAAATGCAATAGACAACCCGCGGATTCCATCACTTTTATCAATCAGATTAGAATAACCTTTGAAATCCAGCTTGTAGCTACCTCATTGTATCTCCCATTGTATATTGCACATACAATGTGCAACATACAACCATGCGGGCCCACCATGCTTTTGAAGACTGTTGACTTTGCTTGCTCCTGCCTTGTACATTTCTTTGTATGTACCCGTTGTATGTTAGATTGTATATTGGGAACATACAATCCCAATATACAACCACGGACTTCACCTGCTTCACAAATGCTGTTAATTTCCTTGCCGCGTCCGCTTTGTATATCCTCCCTTGTATCCTTGCCTTGTATATCGCATATACAACTACAGATATACAAGCAAAACATTCATACAATCGGACTTCTGCCTTTATCAACTAGAAAGTATATTCATTTCGGGTCCGAGCTTTGCATCTCAGGATTGCATATTCCCTTGTATGTTCGATTGCATATGCAAACATACAATCGAACATATATACAATTGGTGGACCCCACCCCTAAGTTCTTGCCTTGCATGTATCTTTGTATTTTTATTGGTCATCGGAGAGAGTTTGGACTTGGTCACCGACAGACAAAGCTTTGCCGATATGCATTTTGTAACTTTATCCTTGTATATGCATCGGCCATTGGAAGGACCCCTTGCTTGGCTGCTGATAGGCAAGGTCTCGGTGATGATACTTTGGATGTTCATTTGCATCTCTATCGGCCCATCAGCGGGAACATGAATTGGGCCGCCGATGCACTGTGTCACACCAATATGACTTTTGTGACGGGAAAAGGAGGTAATACAAGGCAAAGGGGGCCAGTCAACCTACGAGTGCTAAGGCATGAAAATACAACTTAAATGACCAGGAACCCACAACAGGGGGTCAACGACAAAATAGAAGATACAATGCAGGAGATCGAGGGAATTAGAAATTTGAGGGTTTAAGTAAAAGAGCAATAGATTTTCAAGCTCAAAACCCTAACCCTAGGTGGGCACCATAATTGGCTCCGACTGGGGACGTGCAGGCGCAAGGCTGCAGCGAGAACTAGACCACTCCGGGACAGACCAGGCAAAATGCAAAACGCAAAACACCACCGACCATACAAGGCATGTACAGACTATTCACACCTAATTTACAATTTGCACACAAGATACTCATTCATGAGAAGTGTTGGTGCCTGAATTGACTGTCAGTTAATTTAGCGATTTTTCATGCAAGCACCTTCCCAAAAGATCCAAAAAAAGTTTAAGTTTTGGGACCCCTCAGTGTTTTTCAGCATTTGCATCTTAGTTCTTGAGGAGGTGGTCTTCATGTTTTGTCCATCGGCAAGAGGTCGCTTGTGTCTTGGCGATCGTATTAAGTAGATGGTGTTCTTTTTGTATATCGCCATGACTTTGTGCTATCGGCAAAGGAGTTTCATGTTGGGCCGACAGTTGATAGTCTGGCCGATGGGGATTTGGAGCAGTCATCGACGTGAGTAGTATTGTCGGCCGAGCAGTTTTTTGTGGCGCCGATAGACAAGTGTCTTGCCGATAGAGTATTGTTTTTGAGGTTTGAACCTCGCTGGCGAACCTCAGTGTGGAACCTCGCCATTGAACCATCGGATTGAACCAGTTCATCGGTTCAATGGGTTACATTTGTGTTGCCGACAGAGAAGGTATCGGCGTTGAACTATCAGGTTGAACCTCTCATTTGAACCTAGCCGTTGAACCAATGGTTCAACCCGACAGATGGAGAGTCTTGCCAAAGGAGAAGTGGGTGCTAGGTACTCATCAGTGTGAGAGTGACGAGGTCTGGCCGATGGAAGGCTCATCGGCGAGACTATTGTGATCGGCAAAAGAGCTTTTTGTTGCTCCGATGGTCTTTGTCTCGGCGACAAGGGGTGTGGAGCTGGTATCGGGGTTGTTAGTGCCTGAATTGACTGGCAGTTTTTGAGCAATTTTCATGCAGGCACTTTCCCTAAGTATCCAAAAAATGTTCTAAATGTTGGACCTCCTCAGCATTTTTCAGCTGCAGCATCATATTTTCCTGAGGAGGAGGTCATCATCATCATATTTCCTTCGATGGTGGTCAGCATCATCATGTTTTCTGTCGACCGGTTTTCTCATCAGGATCATCATGTTTCATTATCGGGTGATGTTTAGATATCATCCTGATCCTACTGATGAGCTACAGTGTGCCCTGATCTGCTTGCGGGGGTGATCTTTCAAGTATCCGGTGATCGTCCAATTATCACCTTGCCCTTACATGATGATGATGTCACCCCGATCTTCTGAAGGGGTTATTCTCTGAGTTGTTCGACCTGACTTGTTTTTTCTTAAGGGTCGTCATCATCATCATCATATTTCCAGTTATCACCGTGTTGCTTGCGGGGGTCATCATATTTTCTGCCTGCATGATATTTCGCCGAGGTGATATTTTTATCATCGGGTGATCTTGGTTATGATCATCCTGATGATGTTGTTGAAGAGTTCTAAGTGTGACCCGATATTCACTGGGGTCATCATATTTTGAACGTCAGGATGATCTTAGTCAATATCATCCTGATGTTGTTGTATCACTTCATGTTCGTTGTTTTTTCATCCTGATGATGCTGACGTCATTCTTATGTCAGGGTGATATCTATTTCTCTGCCTATCTGCATCATGATATTTCCGAAGGAGGGGGTGATATTTTCATTTTTGAATATCACCCGGATGTATGTTTGTTCCAGCGTCATGATGATGCTGATATCAAGGAGATATCCTCCTGCCGGCTTCGTGCATTATCTAGTGGGGGGTGATCTTTTCAAGCATCATCATATTCATCTATCGCCCCGATCTTATAGTGGAGCTACAGTGCAACCTAATATTTGTGCATCAGGATGATATTTCCAAATATCCGGTTATCTTCCGAATATCATCCTGATGTGGATATGATGATGACGTCATCAAGGTCCGGGGGGGGTCATATTTCTAACACTGATCATCTTGTGGAGATCTCCCGATATTTGCAAATATGATGATGACGTCATCCGGATATGAGGAGGTGCGCAGTGGGCGGATATGATGATGACGTCAGCAGGATATGATGATGACGTCATCAGGATGTTCATCGGCCAGACTTTTGGTATAGGCTCAGCAGGAGGATGTTCCTCCGATGGATCAGGTTGTGCCGATGAAGGCGATTATCATGCAGGTGATATTGCAATATGATGCTGACGTCAGGGTGATATTTCAAGCGACAGGATATCATGCTGCTGGAGGATGATGATGATGAAGTCTTATACTAGTGTCGTCAGGAGCAAAAGCACCGACATTATATATGCTCATGACCTAGTATATAAAGTGTTAAAGAGGTTGCTGCGGGATGCATGTGGGATAATTGATATCCTGCATATTTTCAAATATCATGATGATGAATCTGGGCGGGAAATGGTTGCGATGCAGAATTGACGTTTTCCCGAGGCCGCGGGTTGGTGCGTCTTTAATGGCGAAGGTTGCAGAGGTATGGGCGGATCTGGTACCCGATTGAGGGTGTACATCAACGGACAGTGTCGTAGGGCTCGAGGTTTCTTCCTGTCTCCTCCCCTACCTGCTGCATTCATGTTTGAGCGCCAATCTGGTAGTGCGTTGAGTGCCATTTTTCTGAAACTGTATATCTGGCGGGATTTTTGGTCAACCATGTAATTAATTGCTGTGGTACACTACCTGGCTGTTATAAGCAGGAAGTGTTACTCATTTGTGGTTGTTGAAAGTTGGACATTTTGGCTCTGTAATAAGATACAACTGGTTTTGGTTGCTCTGTGCAGCAAAACTTGTGAGTTTATGTATCTCCTGTTGTACGATTTGGCATGAATCCACTGATTTCATGGTTAATCTTATATGAGAAATGCTATCTTAGCATGTGTTTTGTTAATTCTGTCTCCAGTATTGCATGTATTCTTCTTCTGAATCTGGATATTTGGGTAGTGTTTAGATTCTAGAGCATAGAATTCCTATGTTGAATGTCTGATCTTTTAACTTCTGCTCAAGGGGTAGATTAAACTGTTTTCAGGTTAAACATTGGGAAGAGTATACTGCAGTAGGGATGCCATAAGTAGAGATAACTTAACACTCTGTATTGGGAGATATCTGTAAGGCAGGTATCACATATATCCCCCTGAAATCCAGTTTTAGCTATTCATGCTGATCATTCACAGGTGTATGTCTACCGACTCCAAGCCCTGGATAGGCACCAATCTAGCTCTGTGTTGAGGTTATACACCATGTCCAACTTTGCATCCAAAATTCAAACTAAACCATTTCATACTTCCACCTGTTAGTTGTAGGAGTAGGATTAGGAACCCCCTGCATGCTCTCATACCCAACCAGACATCATGTCCAAGAATGTTGCCAGCCTTGTGATTTATCATACAGATCTTGGTCCATACATGAGAGTATTCTGCCTGTTGTTGTCAAGTTAGATCTTTCTATCTTTGAGCCAGTCAAGGTTACATCTTGAGTTATAGGGATACCCCCCTTGGTGCGGCAGAACCAGAAGTGAAGGGGAGGCAGCTCACGCAACCCCCTGTATTTAGTTGGCTGAATCTGCCTGTGCATTAGAAGTGGCAAACCCTAATGCTGATTCAGAAGAAAAACCAACAGGGGTGACGGGGAAGATTGTCTTGGCGACAGCAAGACCATCGGAGAGAGTTGGTCTATCGGCCGGGGTGCTTTCGGGCTGGCCGATGGCTTTAGTCACACCGATGGAGGTGGGAAGCGAAGGTGTCGTCGGTATGACTTTTGAGGTCGGCAGGAGATTTGTGGTGTGTGCCGATGGTAGAATTTTGGCCAATGGGCTTTTGGCGAAGGGTCGTGTGTCGAGCGCGGCAAAACACTCGACACCTATTGAGCTCGCGGCCACGCTTTTAAAATGATGGAATGGTCTCTACGGCACCAATGTGGGATTAATCTCCCTATATAATTTGAACCTACGATGAAACGCATTTTGGCGGGAAGCTTCTTTTTGAATGCTATGACAGTTTTCAAGTAGGCCGCGAGTGGTTGAGCCATCAATGGCGACAGTGCAGGGGTATGGGCGATGGGACAAGCGATCAGGCTGCTCGATTATGGATGAGGACTTCCAGATGGCGGCGCAGGGCTCGATGTCTCCCCTGTCTGTTGCAGTAATAACTTCTGAGCGCCATTCCCTCTGATGGATGTATCTGGCGGATTTTTGACTTCTGGCCATGTAATTAATTGCTGAAGGTACACGGTTCTGTATAAAAGGTCTGACTGTGTTACTTTTTAGAGGTTGGATGTTTTTTGGGCCTTCTGCTCTGACTCTGAACATAAGGTGTTCACATTTTGAAAGGCATTTTTGCTACAGACTCGGTCCTTAGTCTGGTGTACCAGTCTATCTTGTCTTGTAAATGATAATTTTCTCTATGATGACTTTCTATGCAGATTGATTTTAAATGAAAAACACCTAGTGTGTGTATTATTGCTGATTGTCTCCTGTATGTCATTTGTTTTCCTTTCAAACAAGGTTGTCAAAGGCTTCCAAGTTTTTCAGTATATGCATACTGTGTGTCTGATTTATTGCATCTACTCAAGGAGTGGTTAAATAGGCTTTTGATCAGATACAAAGGAAAGTAGATTGCATCATAGGATCTGTTAAGTATGATCATAAGTAATACTCTTTCTTGGACATGTTGCTGTTAGGCAGTAGCATTCTTCTCAGGTCCTCTGGATATGAATTAGTGTTGTCATGGGGAGACATTTACATTCTTAGATATGACTCTACTGCCCAGATAAGGCACTGGTTTGGGAATTTGTCTGTTCAATGGGTCTAGGAAAGTCCCATAACTCCAAACACCAATTCAAACCATTTCATCCTTCCACCTGTTAGTTGTAGGATTAGGAGTAGGAAACCCTTGCATGCTTTCATCCCTAACCAGACATTATGTCCAAGAATGTTGCCAACCTTGTGATTTGTTACACAAATCTTGGTCTTTAATGAGAGTATTCTGCCTGTTGCTGTCAAGTTATATCCTTCTGTCATTGAGCTAGTCAAGGTCATACTTTTATCAAATAGGGACACCCCCTTGGTGCGGCAGAACCAGAAGTGAAGGGGAGGAGCTCACGCAACCTTCTGTATTTAGTTAGCTGAATCTGCCTGTGCATTAGAACTGGCAAACCCTAATGCTGATTCAGAAGAAAAACCAACAAGAAGTAAGATTTTAGGAACTGACCGTGTACAAGCAATTCCAGTAATTCACCATTTAGGGCCTAGAGAAAGTAGGAATCTTCTCCATGAGTATTGCTGATTTGATATGGGCCGATCCATAAGGGCTCAAATTTACCATGCTTGCCCTTATCCTGACTCTTTGCATTCCAAACAAGGACCAAGTCGCTTATCTGAAACTTCCTTTCTACAGCCCTTTTATCAAACAAATATTTCACCTTCTGTTGTATCTTGATATTTGTCTTTTGTGCTTCTCTTCTAGTTTCATCCAATGCAACCAGTTGATTTATCCCTTCACTCATTGAGTCCTCAATCTCTTCATCATTTTCTTGCATGAATCTATAAACTGGAAAGAGATTATTCACAGGTAACTTAGCTGGTGCACCAGACACTAGCTAAAAAGGTGACCTTCCAATTGCTTTCTCCACTGTTATCCGGTCAGCCCATAGTGCCATCTTTAATTTTGAATCCCATGCCCTCTTGTTCTTGTTTACCATCCTTTTGATGATTTTCATAAGGCTCCTGTTACTTGATTCTGCCTGACCATTTCCTTGTGGATGATATGGTGATGCATATGACAAATCAATCCCATAGTTGTTGCAAAAATCAACAAACTCACCAGATCTGAAGCACATGGCATTGTCTGTGACCACTTTGACTGGCACTCCAAATCTGATGATAATGTGCTAAAAAATGAAATCCATCACCACCCTGCTTGTAGCTTTCTTAGTTGGAATGGCTTCAATCCATTTAGTAAAATAGTCAGTAGTGACCAAAATCCAACTATGTCCTCCACTTGATTTTTCTGAAATTTCCCCTATAAAATCAATTCCCCATTGTTGAAATGGAGCCTCCACAGTTACAGTTCTAAGGGGTAATGGACCTTCATACTTAAGTTTTCCTGAGAACCTTTGACAGAGATCACATTTTCTTACCATCCTTTGTGATCTGAGAAAAGGGTTGGCCACCAATAGCCTGCTCTAAGAGTTTTGTGAGCTGTTGTCTTGGCAGTGTACTATCCACCACATACTCCTTTGTGCATGTCACCTGTACCACCACCGCGTCCGTCATGGAGTTCCAAATTGAAAACATGCCCAGTATTCCTATGGAGGAGTTGGAAGTCATCCTGACCAAGTTCCTGGAGGCAAAGACTAAAGAGCAAGAAGAAGTTCCAGACAGGCAGGACAGTCCTGTCCAAGAGTCCTAGTCAGCTGGAACACCCTGGACAACTGGAGGTCATCCTTTCACCTTCTGACGCCTAGGACAGGTGGCACTCTCCGACATGAGGAATCTGACGACCCCACCTACTTTTCCTAGGGTTTCTGACCCATGGCACACATTTCAAGGAAATCTGATTTCCTTTTGACCTAATGTATTTTGATTGCCTGTATAAAGGCTAGGGAATGCCTCATTTTAGTCTCTCTCTCTTTTTCTCATTTCTATCATTCTGATGCTCCTAGAGCACCCTAGTAGTTAGCTTTTATTTCTGCATTGTATTTCTGAGCTGAAACTCCAAGGATCAGTCGGATTGTTGTAATACAGACTTCTGAAGCAAGGATATAAGCATTGAATATTGGTGTTCATATGATTCTTTGGATGTTTGAAATGGTCTTATTGATTCCTTGAAGCAAATCTGAAAGTTATTCAAGTTATTTCCTTTATTTCAAGCTTTGTTAGTTAGTATGATGGAAAATGTTATTGTTGAATGATTGAGTGCTGATTTGTTCATACCATTCGTGATCTGTGGCTTGCAAATCACCTTGTATGGTTAGTCTGAACTGATTCCAAGCTTAACTTTGATTGTTCCTAAGTGATCAAAACCCATGTTCCATGTTAGGACAGTGAGAAAATCCCTGCCGCTATCCCAGAAGATCGCACCATCTCTGCCTAGCTGTTGTCGCATGACGAAGCAGAAGTGTGGTTCTAGCATCAATCTTTAGCAGTAGTCCTTCCCGTCATTTAGATCCCTGAACTCTCTTCCACCATCCCTGTCTTTTTCATTTTCTTTGAGTTTTCCTTAGGAGTAGATTATAGAAGAGCTTATTGCAAAATCATTCGTTACCTACATAGGTTAGTCTGGCTGAACTTAGATCTTTCCTGCCAGAAGTTGAAAATCCAGTCTAGGAAAAGAGGAATCCACGTCCAGGACTCCAGAATCCACCGAAACCCCTTTGACTTTCTTCCTTGAGCACTGAAACACTAAGTCTGATACATAAGTCCCCCTTGTGATTACCAGCAAATCACATCATTCCACTGAGTCTATCCCTATGCACATCAAGACCTGACATAAAAAGAACCTTAGAGCAATCTCATTCGATCACATAGTTCAGCGTCTGAGAAGCTTTATTCAAGAGAGGATAGGATACTCAACCTTTTATTCTATTGTTGTGGTGTCACAAAAACATCATCAACAAGTCCACACATGATTCGATCCATGTAATCTTGCCAAGATCCTCCAATATAAGGTCAAGGCAATGAGCAGCACAAGGAGTCCAAATAATGATGAGTGACTATCCATGAGTAGTCTACCTGCAATAACATAATTTGCTGCATTATCTGTCACTGTTTGCACCACATTCTCCTCACCCACCTCAGCCAAGGTTTCCTCCAAAGCTTCACAAAGGAATTCAGCATTTTTTGTGTTTCCCGAAGCATCAACGGATTTAATGAACATTGTACCACCTGAAAAAGAAACAAAATCAATGATTCAATAAAGTAGAAATAAAAAATCTTAATCACTAAATCAATGCATTTCAGGAAGTAAGAATTAGTTTGAAACTACATGTTAGTGCCTGAATTGACTGACAGTTTTTGAGCAATTTTCATGCAGGCACCTTCCTTAAAAATGTTCTAAGTGTTGGACCTCCTCAGCATTTTTCAGCTGCAGCATCATATTTTCCTGAGGAGGAGGTCATCATCATCATGTTTTCTTCGATGGTGGTCAGCATCATCCCGATCCTGCTGATGAGCTACAGTGTGCCCTGATTTTCTTGCGGGGGGTGATTTTTCAAATATCTGGTGATCTTCCAATTATCACCCTGCCCTTATATGATGATGATGTCACCCCGATCTTCCGAAGGGGTCATTTTCTAAGTTGTTCGACCCGACCTGTTTTTTTTCTTAAGGGTCGTCATCATCATCATCATATTTCCGGTTATCGCCGTGTTGCTTGCGAGGGTCATCATATTGTCTACCTGCATGATCTTTCGCTGGGGTGATATTTTAACATCGGGTGATCTTTGTTAAGATCATCCTGATGATGTTGCTGTAAAGTTCTAAGTGCGACCCGATATTCATCGTGGTCATCATATTTTGAACGTCAGGATGATCTTAGTCAATATCATCCTGATGTTGTTGTATCACTTCATGTTCGTTGTTTTATCATCCTGATGATGCTGACGTCATTCTTATGTCAGGGTGATATCTATTTCTCTGCCTATCTGCATCATGATATTTCCGAAGGAGGGGGTGATATTTTCATATTTGAATATCACCCGGATGTATGTTTGTTCCAGCATCATGATGATGCTGATATCAGGGAGATATCCACCTGTCGGCTTCATGCATTATCCAGTGGGGGGTGATCATTTCAAATATCTGTCATATTCATATATCACCCCGATCTTATAGCGGAGCTACAGTGCAGCATGATATTTGTGCATCAGGATGATATTTCCAAATATCCGGTTATCTTCCGAATATCATCCTGATGCCGACATGTGGTGGTGACGTCATCAAGGTCCGGGGGGTCATATTTCTAACATTACTCATCTTATGAAGATCCCCCAATGTTGCGAATATGACGATGACATCATCCGGATATGAGGAGGTGCGCAGTAGGCAGATATGCTGATGACGTCAGCAGGATATGACGGTGACGTCATCAGGATGTTCATCGGCCAGACATTTGGTATCGGCTAAGCAGGAGGATCTTCCTCCGATGGATCAGGTTGTGCCGATAAAGGCGATTATCATGCAGGTTATATTGCGATATGATGCTGACGTCAGGGTGATATTTCAAGCGACAGGATATCATGCTGCTGAAGGATAATGATGATGAAGTCTTATACTAGTGTCGTCAGGAGCAAAAGCACCGACATCATATGTGCTCGCGACCTAGTATATAAGGTGATGAGGAGGTTGCTGCGGGGTGCATGTGGGATAATTCGACCCTACATATTTTCAAATATCATGACGATGTATCTTGGCGGGAAACGGTTGCGACGCACAGTATTCTGCATTTCCCAAGGCCGCGGGTTGGTGCGCCATTAATGGCGATTGTTGCAGAGGTATGGGCGATGGTGTGGACGGATCTAGTACCCGATTGAAGATGTGGATCCCTAGGCGGCGGCGCAAGGCTCGAGGTTTCTTCCTGTCTCCTCCCCTACCTACTGCATTCATGTTTGAGCGCCAATCTGGTAATGCGTTGAGCGCCATTTTTCTAATACTGTGTATCTGGCGGGATTTTTGGTCAACCATGTAATTAATTGCTGTGGTACACTACTTGGCTGTTATAAGCAGGAAGTGTTACTCATTTTTGGTTGTTGAAAACTGGACATTTTGGCTCTGTAATAAGAGACAACTGGTTTTGGTTGCTCTGTGCAGCAAAACTTGTGAGTTTATGTATCTCCTGTTGTACGATTTGGCATGAATCCACTGATTTCATGGTTAATCTTATATGAATAATGCTGTGTTTGCATGTGTTATGCTGATTCTGTCTCCAGTTTTGCATGTATCTTTCTTACTGCAATAGGGATGCCATAAGTATAGACAGCTTAACACTCTTTATTGGGAGATATCTGTAAGGCAGATATCATGTGTATCCCCCTGAAATCCAGTTTTAGCTATTCATGCTGATCATTCACAGGTGTATGTCTACCGACTCCAAGCCCTGGATAGGCACCAATCTAGCTCTGTGTTGAGGTTATACACCATGTCCAGCTTTGCATCCAAACTTAAAATCAAAATCTAAATCTAAAACAATCTTTAGGACATTAGAATTAGTTTTAGGATCCTTAGTCCTCTGTCTACAACTGCAAATAGGCCCAAAGCTAGCCCCTTTGCTCTTATCTTTCAGTTTTGGTCTACTTACAGGAGGACTTATCTGCTTTATGTCAGCATCCCAGCCTTGTAAGCATATCCTCATGGATGTTGAGTAGGGAATACCCCCCTAGGTCTTGCAGAGCCTGAAGAAGAAGAGGAGATAAAATACAGAGTCTATCTCCTACACTGTTGGCCCCTGGCCTAGAGATCCTGTTGATCACTGATGGCTACCTTGTAGGGAAATCTGGGAATAAGCATCCAGTCTGGGAAAAAGTCAACACTACAATCACCTAAGGAAGAAACAAGAAAATTTAACAATGTTCTATTTCTTCTATCAGTCCAACCATCAGTCATGATAGTGCAACCCTTTTTCCTCCATATCTCTCACTGCTCCTCAATTGTGGCTTTCACATCAGCCAGCTTTTGAGTCAAAATGGGGCCCTTTATCTCCTCATCATTAGGGGCTTTGAACCCTGCCCCACAAACAGTAATGGCATCCACCATATTTTGCCAATAGGGAGATCTAACACAAATAAATTAAATAAAATTAAGTATTGTAAAGTTGAGAGTTTAACTTTGAATTCTACATACCTCTAAAATTAAAAATTCAAGAGACAAAAAATCAAAGTTTCAAACTATATATTTTAAAAAAAAAGAAAAGAATTACTTGGCTGCGTGGAATGGAATGGTGCAATAGAACCAAAAGTCTCCAATTGCACTTCTAGTTGCATCATGTTTATCTTTGTTCCAACCCATGCTCTCAAGTGACGGTTGGGAACCCAGAGTAGTGCATGGCAAAATATATGAAACTAACCTAGATGCATAAACTCTAGGCCCGATGCTAACACTACCACTACCACTACCTGTAGATGGACGAACTAGAGGAACAGGACAAGAAGACTATCCACTTGCAATTCCACCAATGGCTCCCATCTCCTCTCTTTGCCTCTTTTTTAGTTCTTTTTGCTCATGAAAGGTTTCTAATTGAACTTGTACTTCACACATAACTTCAGCAGGCACTGCATCACATGGTTTAGCATCTTGGCATGGTATATGTCCAAGGTGGTATTTCAATCTGTTAATGCCTCCCCCTTCCAAAGGTTTTTTGCAATGACAACAAATTATCTCTCCTTTCTTTTCCCCAACAATGGCATGTTTCCAACAAGTGTCCCTTCTAACCGGGTTTGACATTGTGATTAAGACAATTTATAAATCTAAAGAATGTTGCAATAACATATAAAGAGAAAAATAATTAACATTTATGGTTTATAATTAAACTAATATAAAAAAACTAGGGTTTGCAACTATAAAACTAAAAAAAATTCAAAAACACCTAGGGTTTGTTCAACAATCAAATTAAACACACCTAGGGTTTGTTCAACAATCAAATTAAACACACCTAGGGTTTGTTCTTTGGTCCACTAAAACAATATAGAAAAAAGAAAAAAAGAAATGTAAAAGAGGAAAGAAATTTTAAAAAAACAAAAAAAAACTTGAAAATACAAACTTACCTATTAAATTTTGCTTGAAATCAATGGTGAGCTCTTCCCAATCCTTTGTAGACTCCTCTAGATACACCAAGAGTAGCTACAAACCTGCCTGAATGCGATTCAACCACCGATTTTAACTAAATCTCCTTGCTGGTCTCCCTTCAATGCAATCCAACTTTTGCTCAAAACTCTCTTTTCTCCTTCTCCTTTGGTTTGAAAATGAAATGAAGTTGCTTTTAGGGTGGAGAGAAATATAGGTGTTTTTTTAAGTGAATACATTTTTTTTCTTTTTTTTTTATGTTTTTGCATTCAACCAGCCGCAGCGGAATCTTCCCATCGGGACTCGCCCAGATTGACGAGTCTGGGCGAGTCTACCAGACTCGGTGAGTCAAGCAAGTACTTGACCGCCGAATCTAGCAGACTCGCCCAAGGTCGCCCCGCTCGCAACTCACCGAGTCTGGGCGACTCTTGTATCTATGATCATAACCATACAAGGCTCTGAAAGGAGACATGCATGTCAACATGTGATAGGTGGTATTGTAACAATGCTCTCCTAAGTACAACCACCTGATCCAAGCCTTCTGCTACCTCGCAACATAATTGCATAAATACCCTTCCACCCATTTGTTCACAATCTCAGTCTGTCCATTTGTCTGAGTGTGGTAGCTAGTGCTTAGGGTCAACTTTGTACCAGCCAATCTGAATAGCTCCTGCCAAAACACATTGAGAAATATACTATCCCAATCGCTAACAATGGTTTGGAAGTCCATGAAGTGTAAACACCTCTCTAAAGAATAATTCTGCAACCTGAGGTGCCTTATACTCCGATGAAATAGCAAAGAAATGTGCATACTTAGTTTGTCAACAACCACAAATATGCAATCTTTGCCTTGGACCTTCGGAAGACCTTTAATGAAATCCATAGATATACTCTCCCACTTCTGTTCTAGAATAGGCAATGGTTGTAGTAAACCTGCTGGGAAAGTATGCTCTAACTTGTTCTGCTGAAAAGTCATACACTCTCGAACATGTCACGAGACATCATCCTTGAGACCCTTCCAAGAGAATCTATCTCACAATTGTCTGTAGATCTTGAAGAACCCTGGATGTCTTGCTAAAGGAGTTTCATGAATAGCTCTCAAAATCTTATCCTTCATTCTAGATTCGGGAACCAAATAGATCCTGTCCTTATACTATATCACATCATCAATCACCTTATACCTGTCATCCTGAATCTTGTCGTCCATGAGCTTGCATGCAAATGTATTCTTGGAATACTCAACCAAAAGGTGAGCTTTCCAATCAGCTGAAATCTCTATCATAGAGCAAAGCGTGGGTCCCATAGCTAGTGCATCGGTAATGACATTATTCTTCCCCTTAACATACTCAATATCAAAATCATATGCCTAAATCTTACTTACCCACTTCTGCTGCCTCTCATTCAAATCCTTCTGCTCTAGAAAGTATTTCAAGTTGTTGTGGTCAGTCCACAAATTTTCCACCCACCAAGTATTGTTTGAACTTTGCCAGCGCATGCATGATGGCAAGCATCTCCTTATCATAGGTGGACTACAACCGCTCTGCATCTCTCAACTTCCTACTCTCATAGGCTACGGGATGTCTATTCTGCATGAGAACGGTGCCTATCCCTTCACCCAATGCATCACACTCCAACACAAACGGATGAGAGAAATCAGGTAGAACCAATACGGGACAAGTGCTCATTACCTCCTTAAGTCTATCAAATGTTGTTTGAGCCTCATCCACCCATTTGAATGCGCCCTTCTTAGTGAGATATGTAAGAGGTGCTACTAGCTGTGAAAACCCCTTCACAAACTTCCTGTAGTAACTACAAAGCTCGAAGAAACCTCTCAAATCTGAAATGTTCTTCGGCGGCAGCCAATCCAGAATAGCATGTATCTTCTCCTGATGTACTTTCACTCCATCAACGCCAATCACATGTCCCAAATATAGAATCTCTATCATCCCAAACTCACATTTGGAAGCCTTAGCAAATAGGGACTGTGCCTCCATGATGCCCAACACCTCGTCAATATGCTTGAAGTGATCCTTCCATGCCTTACTGTATATCAAGATATCATCAAAGAATACCAATACAAACTTCCGCAACTACCTAGCGAAAATATGATTCATGCATGACTGGAAAGTCGCAGGAGCATTAGTAAGACCAAAGGGCATAACCAAGAACTCATAGTGCCCGTAATGACATCTGAATGTAGTCTTATGAATATCCTCATCACAGACTCTAATCTAATGGTACCCTGAACAAAGATCAATCTTGGAAAAATAAACTGTGTGATGTCCTCTTTTTGAACCATTGTTGCAAAGTGACTTAGATATTTGGAAAGTTAGTTAAGTGTAGCAAAAGTGACTTAGATATTTTTTAAAGTTGATAAAAGACTTAGAAATTTGGAAAATTGGCAAAATGACTTAAAGATTGGAGAATGGAAAGTCACTTTATAAAGGGAGAAAATAAATTATAATAAAATGACAAAATAAAATAATATTTTAATGAAAAAGTTGGACATCCCACTTGGAGAAGGAAAAGTGAAATAAAATAATATTTTAATCCCAAGTTATGGAGGTGGACATGAAACTTGTATAAAATATGGAAAAATTGGGCGCTCCACTTGAGGGTTATAAAAGAAGGCATTTGGGAGGTCATTTCATCATTGTGTATTAAATTGGAAGTTTTCCTTTGAGCTGCAACATTGGTTTAGCCATTTCCTGAGGACGAAAACCCTTGGAGAATTCGTGGATTGGACGAAAACCCAATTACACTTTGAGAGGTGAATCCATACGGGGTTTACTATTGAGCTTATTGCATGTTTTGACATTATTGAGGAGCTGGAAAAGACATTTATTTGCAGGTTACAGCTGCTAGGGTTTCATCACCAAATTTGAGAGATTGTTTCAATACAAATTTGGGAATTATAATCAGCTTTGTTGGAGGTTTTAATTGTAGGTTTTGTATCAGATTTGTGAAGGGTTTATAGAGCAATTTATTGGTGATTTTAAAGGGTTTCATCTCCTAACCCTAGCACCATATTCTTGAAGCACATATTGCAGATTTGAAATGGTATTTGGCATCATGGATAATGAATTGCAGATCTGAGCACTCCTGTGGGTATAACGTGGACTTTACATGATGAATTGTCACCTATATCCCATCACCTAGGGTTATTGTTGCATGTGAAGAGTGGGTGGCTGCTATTATAAGGATTCATATTCAGATTTGAAGGAGTTGATTCAGATCGCAGCCATTGGAGGAGGATCAGCCAACCAATAAGACCTATTGCTGCCTATTTTGAAGGTATCATTGGTTAAGTGCCAACATTTTTGGAGGTATTTTGTGGAGGAACGAATGTTACAGCTGTCTCTTTCATAGCAGAAATAAATTACAACAGACTCATTTATATCAGACCATTGTATCAGCCCTCAACCATTAGGGTCTTGGCATCTATTGTGCTTCCTTGTATTGAAGACAAAGATCGGGTATGTTATGTATTGAAATGTTGATGAATGCTATCTAATTTGTATTCAAATCTTTAATTTGAATTGGCATTGTAAATGCTGTCTCAGTCTGAATCAGACTTGATATAGAGGAGAAATAAAGCATATTTGGTGTTGTCATTGTGATGTTTATGCATGTAAGGTATTTGGCTATGTTTCCTATGTTTTGGCTCATGTATTTCCATTGAAAAATATCTTAAACAATCATCAAAACCAAATACAAATTCAGAAATCAGAACTCAGTACATTTACATGAGAAGTGTTTGACGAAATGTCAAACCTTTGAGATCAGAAATTCAGGGCAGATTGGATAAGGGTTCTTACATACTGCTCCATGCAACTCATCCAACAACTCATCGATCCTGGGTATAGGGTACCTGTTTTCGATGGTCCTCTTATTCAATGCACAATAATCAGTGCACATCCTCATCGTGCCATCCTTTTTCTTCACCAAGACCACCAAAGAAGCAAAGGGACTAGAGCTAGGCCTAATGTGTCCCAATCCAACAGCTCCTTAATCGTCTTCTCTATTTCTTCCTTGAATCTCCTAGGATGATGGTAAGGAGTGGTGATGACGGGCTTGGAGCTCTCCTCTAACTCAATCACATGCTCAAAGCCGCAATCAAGAGGTCTACCAGGAGGAATCTTTCCAAACACCATGTTGTGCATATCTAGCACTGACTAGATATCCACATGATACTGCTGGTCACTACTAGAAGAGGACTTAGAAGACACAAAACATTGGACTGCCCATGCAACATCACCATGTCTAAACAATGTCTCCATCCTCTTTGTTGTCACTATCCTTGGCACTCCATCCGCTAAAGCTCTCAACACAATCTTCCTCCCATTTGACATGAACTCCAACTCCATCTTCTGAAAATCCTGAATGTACCTGGCTACCTGCCAAGTGAATGTAACCATTGGATTCCCAGAACAACATCGGTATCACCAATCCCAACCATATAGAAGTCATCGGTAACTATATAGTCACCCAACTGAATACTCAACTACGTAATCTTCTTAGTGCAACTCATCTTGAATCCATCCACAACCATCACACTAAAGCCTAGAAACTCCTCTACCTGAAATCCTCTCTTCACCACCAAACCCTCATCAATGAAGTTATGAGTGGCCTTGCTGTCAACCAAACATGTGACCCATTGTCCCTTCAAGACTCCTCTCACTTTAAAAAGATGATACTTAGTAACTCTTGATAATGCGTACCATGTACGGTATCACCTATAGTTGTAGCATCAAGCTCCAATTGCTGCTCCTCATTATCACTTTCCGAACTAGTGTCTTGGACTCCATCATCATCAATGTCAAAAGTGACCTCTATGTAATGAGCTTTGTCTTTCCCAAGGCATCTATGACTAGGTTCCTTGCATGAGAAACACAACTTCTTCCTCCTTAGTTCATTCTTGGCTTCTATGTCTGGATTTGTCCTTTTAGGCCATTCCTTCTGAAAATTCCTCTTGGGATCTTTCCTTGAGGAAGAGAAGGGTTTGCTTTGGAACTTGTGTTTGGACGGTGCTGAAAATTGCATGCCTCGAGCCCTCTTAATAGCATCCTGCAATAAAGGTGGATCTAGGGATTTCACCCAACCACGAAGAGGCTCCTCTAGACTCTCAATGAAGAGATAAGTCAATCTACTCTCAAAAACATTCAGAACCAAGACTGCAAACTTCTGAAATTCAGATATATAGGCATCCACTGAATCCTTTTGTTTGAGTTGGGCTAACTCTCTGAAAAATTGTTCGGGGTTAGTCTTGTCAAACGTGTCAATCAGCCTCTGAGTGAAATCTGCATAAGTAGTGATAAGGTCATGACCTTGTGTAACCATCCCATCATACCACCAATCATGTGCATCTCCCTCCAAGTGTAGAGTACAAACTGAATTGCTTCCTTCTCAAACATGGGGTTCAAAGTGAGATAGTTATCCATCTTTTGAATCCATGCGCGTGTCGTGCATCTACCCAAACCATCGGAAGGAGTAATGGTTACCTCTCCCAACTTCCTCTGCAAATCATGGTTGTGTTTTCTCTCCGCTCTAGTCATGTTCCTATACTTCAATTGACAGAAATCCTGTAGAGATATTGCAACTTGAAACTCATCACCTAGAGTTTGCCATTCTCTCACGTAATCATTGAAGCTTTCACCTGCAACCTGTTGTCCACCATCTTATGCTCCTTGCTGATCCAAGAAAGTAGGTATGAGAGGTCTACTCGCGGAAGCTTGAGTGGTTCTAGTGTGAATGTTGGTATTATTTCTGGAATTGCTAGCCTCTCCATCGTTTCCATTGTTTCCATTATTTGCCATGTTATGCCGCACAAACTGGGACAAAAGCTACATTAGGTCAGGCTGTCCTCTAGCTATATCATTGAGGATATCTCTAGTGTTGGGACATGATTCATGTCACCCATGATGTCTTCTCTTTTAGAATTCGAGCCAATAAACTGCAACCTTCTCCTGTATGTAATGTATTCTCTATCCTCAGGATTCATAAATCAGCATTCCTGTCATATAAACCCTTCAGGCAAGCAAGATCTCTTGTTCTAATACCACTGTAAGATCCCTAATCAGATCTGCCCTAAATTTCTGATTTTTCTTCTTCTCAAACCCTAGATCTGAATTCTGATTTTTCTGTATTTGAATTTCAAATGGTTTTGGACAGCGAACAAATGTATGCCAATTTCTCAAATAAGCATGCCAATTATGTATCCTTGTGAAGATAACATCAACCATGAATTCTACCACATAATATGACCATTCAAATGCAAAACAAATGACATATAATCTGATTTCTGAATATAAATGTCTGCTACTACAAATCAGATTATTCGGCATTGAAATTACATCAAGTTTCTAGGCTCAAACATGCCCAAACATATCCTAAATCTCTGCTGTTACAAATCAGACCTTTACATTGAAAAATAAAGGCTCATACATACCAAAAGTGGTGGAAAATGGTGTCTTCTTGCAAACCCTAGATGACTGAATCCTCCAACTAGGCGGTGCTCCCTTGATGATGAAGAATGGCATGCACAATGAAGACGGCAGCTAGGGTTTAGGCTCCAACACTCCAAAAATATGAAATCACCCACCTTGGGAAGTGGCGCTCAACCTAGGGTCAAACCCTAGCAACAATCCTCAAACAAAACCTCAAAAATAGGCGCTCAAATCTGATCTGAAAATCTGAATATATCTTCGACAGAGCCCTCCAAAGTTGGCGCTCCAAATCTGATCTAAAATTCTGAATATATCTTCAATCTCCCAAATTGTATTTGGCCACAAATCTCACAATTTTGGCCCTAGAGTTTCTTCTCCAAATTTGTAGAAATAGATATGTCCTTGAAGCTCAATCTCTCCTTCCAAATCTCCAATGAAGTGCAAATGTGAACTCTGTATGAATCCACCTCCAAGATGGAATTGGGTTTTCGTCCAATCCACCAATATGCCTAAGGGTTTTCGTCCTTGGAAAATGCTAAACCAAAGTTGCAACCACGAGAAAATCTCCAATGAAATGATATGAAAATGAATGATGAAAATGACTTGCATTTTGCCCTCTTTTATAGCCACCAAATAACCTCTCCCTTGGCCGACCTCCCTTCGGCAATTTACTTTATTTTGTATCCTCATTTTGGCTGACCTCCCTCTAGGTGCTTCACTTTATTTTATTTTATTTTATTTATCAAGTGGCTTAAATAATAAAGTCACTCCACATTACAAATTGGTCCAGCCTAATTAATTAAATATAACTAATACAAAAGTGACTTAGGATTACTTAGTATTTAACTAATTAGATTATTCCCTTGCACTTCTGACTTAGCCTACAGGAATAAAATAGGCTAGCCGACTCCGTTGGATGATCACTCGGAAAAAGGGGACATTACAGAATGCTATTAATGATAAAAAAAATTATTGTTCTTAACAATTGGTCCTAGAGACTTATTGGTTTATCATGCTAGTGTTCTAGGTTTGCATACATACAAATACATTGATTTTAGTAAAAGGTGCTTTAGATGCGTGTGGTTCTAAGCTAATGCGTGATAAGAAAGATTTTGGTTACAATTTTCCTTGTAGTGGTCTAGGATGGGGTAGTACTTGCGATATTTTGGCTTGGGATGCTTTTTATTTAGTAGTTTTGTAGATGTTGAATACCATTAGATGGGTTACTTTCTATTGGCATTGGAAGCTATCACCTTATGGCAAGGAAATGTATCTCAATTTAATGAGTCTTCCACTTAGTTTAATGGGTTGGTTAAGAGATTATCGTTGGTTAAGTTCTTCACAACTAATTAATGGATACAATCCTTTGGTATGAACAATTTATCCGTCTGGGAGTGGATGTTCTTTGGGCATCTTGTTTGGGCTACTGCATTTTTGTTTCTTATTTCTTACCATGGATATGAAACTCTTGCATAGGCCCATGAACGCAAACCTTTAACTAATTTAATTCGATGAAGAGATAATCCTATGCCTCTTTCCATTGTTCAAGCACAATTAGTTGGATTAGCTCACTTTTCTATAGGTTATATATTCACCTATGCAGCTTTCTTAATCGCTTCTACATCAAGCAAATTCGATTAACTCTTTTTTATTTTAGAAAATATTTAGATTTTCAATCTGATCTTTATGCATAAAAAGTAGTAATCCACATAATACTTCTCCATCTCAAATTTGATTTATATTTTTATTTAATGAATATAAACTAACTAAATCATTATGGCAAGAAAAAGTATCATTCAATGAGAGAAAAAGAAACAAAGATTGGAAAGAAATATAATTTTCTTTTCCAATCTTTGAAAAAGGAAATGAGCGAAGTCTCATCACTTGATGAAAAATTGGAAATTTTTAGAAAATGACAATCTCCACCGCATAATAGTGCACCTACACGTCTTCATCGATGGTGTTTGAAGACTAGAAAACCTAGATCCAATTATAGAGACTCTGAATTATCCGGATATACAATCTGTGAAATGGTTCACACATGTTTGTTGGCTGGGGTAACACAATCAAGTTGGTAGAAATAAAAAAAGGTTTCTTTAAAGTTATTGTGATGATAGAAAAGTCCCTCCCTATATAGGGAGGAATGATAGCATACCCGAGGGATTGCTCGAGTACCCATTTTGGGGTATTATAACAAAGGTAATATGAAAGAATAGCACAGAGTAGAGCAATTTGGTAGCTCACAAGGCTCATAACCTTGAAGTAACAAACTCAAATCTCATCTCCACAAAAACACAATAATTTTTAATATCCAAAAAGGATGACTAATCCCATTTATCTTGGTTAATTAATTATATAAAGATATGACTAAACTAACAACTAGTCCATAGTTATATTCCATCCTACAGATGGGTAGGTATTGGGAATCGAACTTGCATCTTCTCCTTGGCAAGGAGAAATTCTACCATTTAACCATACCTGTATTTGACTCATTATATGGGTATAATATGAACCCATATATTACCATTCTATGTAGGTAAATTTGAATATACTTATGGATCAATTATCAATCATACCAATAATCAAATAACCCCTCCTTGAGAACTTTCATTACCTATTTTTTTGGGATTTATTGGAAATTCCCTTGCAAATTAATAATGCCCTCTAGGGAGGGAGGGGAAGGGGGGGAGTTTCAACCCAAAGGATCTTAAAAAATATCTTAAGATATGAAATAATTTAGAATACCTACTAGAAAGACTAATCCAATCCATAATGATACGCCCAAAAATAGTACTTTTTCGCTACTTGACCAACCATTAGGAGAGGCAAGTGCAACAAGTACACCAACACTAGGAAAAGTGAAATTGCAATTAATGTAAACACAGACAATCAAAATGCAATAGTCATGGTTTTGATCTTAAAAGCTCCCAATAGATTCAAAAGGCTATAACCATTTGATCCCTATCTGGTCAAATTTGAATCAAATGCAACATATTTTATTTGATCATAAATTCATTGAAATTATCAAATTTTTATTTTAGTATAAAAAAAATTGGAAATTGATATCTTTTTATCATCATGATATTTATATATATATGTGTGTGTGTGTGTGTGTGAGAGTATCAGCCCTATAGTCAAGTATCATCTGTTGGGATAAAATAAGATGAGTTATCCTTGTTTGGGAGAGATGGCCAGGTGGTTGATGGCTCTGGTCTTGAAAAGTGGTATAGTTCAAAAACTATTAAGGGTTTGAATCCCTTTCTGTCCTTTTGTTCATCAAACAATAAAACTAAATTACTAATTTAGTACCAAAAAAAATGCTCAGCTATATATATAATATAGTTGAGCAACAACGATTTAGTTGGAAGAATAATGGCAAAGGATTTCGTTATCCCATCTTCCAATCAAAATAAATTGGATAGATTATGATTTTATCTAGTTTTATCTCTAGTTTAATTAAGAGGGGTCATGAAAAGAACAAGTTCAAAATCACAATCAATTCTTTTCTCAAATCCTCCTACAACTACATGAGCCCTTCTTACATGCCACAAATGATCTTCAAAAAAGAAAAATCCTATAACAAAATGAGAGGTGGCTAACCAACTTTGAGGTGAGACATAATTGACTACATTAATCTCGATTCTTAGTAGCTACACCACCCATAGAATTTAAAGAACCTAAAGGAGCATGAGTCATTAATTCCGTTGAACATCATTCTTGTCAAGGTTGTATGCCTTTTTTCAAGTTACTCAGGTCCAAATCATTAGGACCCCCTAGAGGTTCCGACTGGGGAGCACAAAGATCCTAAAAACACATCCTTTCCCCTCCAAAAATAATTTCTCCAATAGGAGAACGCATAAGATATTTACCTTAACCATAAGGCCATTGGGTTGACCCCACACTAGCTCCAAGATGTTGATCTCTAACTAGAAAAGTAAATGCTTGAGCTTGTGTAATGTCTCCTTTTAGGATATACCTGATTTCTTGGCCTGCAAACAATAAGAACTACTAGAAAGGGACATTAGAAATATTACAGATCAATAAATTAAGATAATATTCAATTCATAGCATCATTCTTATTAAATTCATCTATCATTCATATTAAACTCATCTATCATAGCATAATTAATAATGAGATCAATACTTCATAACTTAAATAATGAAATCAAATCATCATAGCATAATCAATATTTTTAACTCAATACTTATATTAACAAGCATAAAGTATACACATCATACACGAAGCATACAGGAAATTCACAAAGCAAACATATAATCATTTCAGGGTTATTCCCAATGGTCAACCACATAATGAAATTCTATGAGAAAGCCTATAGGGCACCAGGAGCCTATCCTCAATCAAGCCCAAGGGCGGGTACGTCCATCCCGGATAATTCACCCCCTTGGCCCACAAGTGGCAGAAACACCCGTCCATCCAACTTGGGGTGGACTACTTGATGAAGGGATCAGTGCTGCTGCTCATCCCCTAATATGCATTTCTCTGTCCTCCTCAATCAAGCCAAAGGGCGGGTACGTCCATCCCGGATAATTCACCCCCTTGGCCCACAAGTAGCAAAAACACCTGTCAATCCAACTTGGGGTGGCCTACTTGATGAAGGGACCAATTCCAAATGTGATGGCTCATTGTAATATACAGTACCTCTTGATGGATTTCAAGTTCGGTTCAAGGATAGTAATATATCCTTCTTTGCTGTTAACACTTGTTGTATAGCCAATATATATACTTGATATATTCCCTTTTGCTTGTTTCTTATATGACTTCCTTCCAATGAAGATAGCTTTCTTTGATTGCTAATTGATACCTCAGATATTCGCTGGTTTGATTGATTCAATAATAGAATCATATAGCAGTAGAATGATAGAATCATAGAAGGACAGAATAATCGAATAATAGAAGGATGGAATAATAGATTAATAGAATGAGAGGATGATAGAGTGGCTGCAATAAATAATTCCCTGCTGTTATCCATTATTGTATATATATAGCACTGCTGATATATCCCTTGCAGATTTATCTTTGTCGTATATATATTGCTGATCACTTCATGTCTTTCAATAAATAGTCTTCTGCTGTATATATGTATATATATACATTCTATTTCTGCTGTGATTCTTTTTATATATTTATATATCTTTTATATTTCTGCTTGATGACTTGAATGAATCACATTACTTTTCTCCCCTTCAAATCTGTATGTTATCCTCTTTTAAAACTGCATATATTCTTTTCATAATTCTGTTTTAGATCTGCTCTAAAGTCTGCTTAAAATCGTAACAGGTTACATTGCAAAACTTACCTTCTTGACTAACTCCCATACATCTACCTTTTATATTGTATCATGCCTCTATGAAGAGAGGTGATCTTCTTCAAAGGTGGCGCTCTCTCCCAAGAGAGGCAACTATTTCAAGGAAGTCAACCTTGGTTTTCATTTCATTTTATTGTTAATATCTTTTAAACACAAGCGCATCCATTTAGGGAGTCGGCCTTAATTTCTCCTTTTTGTTTAATATTCCATATGAAGATCGGCCTTTATAATAAATGTTACATCCCCTTCTACTAAACAATGAAATGTTGGTTATGTTGTTAGTTGTGTATAACTGCTTTCATGTGAATATGAATTTATTTGTTGAATAAGGTGTATAATTATGTGAGAATGATTTTCTTTTATATGCGAATATTTTTCAATTATATGTGAGAATAGATGTATGGATATAATATATAAATGTTCGTATCAAGGAAATGATTTAACCTTCATTAATTGTCGAAGTGTTGCAAGACAAATCAAGCAACAAGGAAAAAGGGATATCAACAGGGAGAGGGTGGTTACGAGAATCGAAAAACATCAATATTGTCTAAGTCTAAGTCTAGACAACTATATCATCGTAGCCTTGGCCAAGGCACATACATATACATATATATTTCAAGTTAGTAAGAATTATTTCCTTTGTATATTAAATTATATATATTTTCCCTTTACCTCATGAGGAGCGCTTAGTGGTGTGCAAGCTGGAGTCTTGTTTGTAACTCCTCCACTCTGCCCGCACGCAAGGAAACGTTCCTTCTTGCATGCGAACGGAGGGAAGGAGGAGGAAGCTTATAATCGTTGGCGTTCATCCTTTTCTTTCTCATTCTTTACTCAATCTTGAAACACAGCATTCGCACCTTTTCCCAAAGAGTATTCATAGGATTAGTAAGCTATTGATCACATTCTTGAGTGGCCTCGTCCCTACAACTCGGAAATCCGAATCACATCATTCTTGTGCATGAGCTTCATACTATTCTTACTCTGTCAAATCATTATCATAGGAGCGGCAACCAGAACCAGTTCGGCAATCAGGATTTGTCTTAAGCAGTCGCATATTTCTCAGCTTCAACTTGTAAGAGCTTATTCAGGCAAGATAATGGTTCTTTTCCATATATTATAGTTCATCATGCGTTGGATAGAAATGCATTATTTTGGATAGCCGTAGCTGATCCTGATCACAACTCATTCTGTTACTCTATATTTTCTATTCTGAGATTCATGCATGAATCT
Source organism: Cunninghamia lanceolata (assembly GCA_027924645.1). Taxonomy (NCBI): domain Eukaryota; kingdom Viridiplantae; phylum Streptophyta; class Pinopsida; order Cupressales; family Cupressaceae; genus Cunninghamia; species Cunninghamia lanceolata. The sequence continues at coordinate 8,869,269 of BSBN01000445.1, forward strand.
CCTGAATCCGTATGTGTCTTTCAATTCCAAATCTTTTGAATTTGCAGAAGCATTTTCTCATACCTGTATATTTACATCTATATGTATATATATATATATATACTATACTATACTATCATTTAGAAATCAAATTTCAATAACTTTCTGTCTAAATGTTCTTATGCTGTAAATCTGTAAGCATGTCAAGTGGACTATACGTGTTTTTCATCCAAACTTGTTACCAAAAAGAAACATAAGAAATAATGTCAATGCCGAGCAAGGGTGAATGCTGACGACATAGTAGTGTCAAATAATTATTAGAAATCCTTGGCCAAGGTTACGATGCAGTATAGGGATCTGTCAGCTATCGAGTACCAAATATACCATTGGTCAGAGTGATCTTTCTAGTTAGGAGGTACCTATAGGGAATGATCGACCAGGAGGTATAGGTTCTTGACACCAGGCTCAGAGGCATATTGATGTTGTTAGATTCTTCGTTAACCACCCTCGTGAAGGGTCGGGTTTCTTCAGTTGAAGAAGCACAGGAGACCAGTTGGTCTTGGTTGGGTGGATAAAACCCTTGTTGATATTCCTTTTTCCAAAATCTAGAGGATCTGCAAACAAATCAACAGGAAGCTATTCAAGTTGTACTTTCCTTAATCTCTCTTTCTACCTTAATATTTAAATTTCATTGAAGGAAGTTAGTTAACTTATTCTTGATTATATGTATTCTGTTAGAAAGATTATTTCAGCTGAAAATGAAAGTTAGTTGTAATATTTAAATATTTATTGCATTCGATACTATTTTCATAATAGATACTTATTCTCTCTACTGAAATTCTGTTAGATGAAATCTATTAAATAAGAATTGGGTGTTACATATGGTATCAGAGCTACCAGGTTCCATACTAAACTTTGGGGCTCATCATGCTTGGAACATTGAAAATAGTTATTAATGTTTCTTTAGGATGGTATTGTGTCATGTCCCTATATTAGTAATTTATAATTGAATCCATTATTCATTCAAATTAAAGATATAAATAATATTATAAATGAAATCTATTTAATATATTTAAATAATATTTATTTAAAACAATTAACAAAATATATTATTATTATATTTATAAATAAATAATATATTATAAATATATCTAATAATATAAATACAAATATTATTATTATTATCTTATATTGTAATATTTAAGTATAAATAATATAATATAAATCATATATCATTTATTATGATATAAATGATATAATATAAATAATATATCATTTATTATAATGATATAATATAAATAAACATCTTTTAACCTATCTTCTTATGATAAGGGAGTTACGTATGGTTAGAACTAGTTTTACCACAAAAAGGAATTAATATAAAATAATAAAAATTATAAGAAGGTAAGTATGTCTTTTACCACCAAGCATAATAAGAGACGTGCCTCTTCCAACATATCCCTTGAAAGGGAAATAAATAAAGGTTGTGAGATAGAAGGAAAGCATCATCAAAAGAAAATATAAAAAGAGTATCAGATAAATACATATATTTAGATCTACATTATATATATATATATATATTTCTGAGTCATAAGTAGGAAAGATATCATAAATTAATATATAGAGATATGTACATCAGCAGTAAAAAGGAGTGAAATATATATTATAAAATATATAAACGGCAACAACAATACAATAAAAATTATATTACTACAACATAGGTAAGGAATCCCAAGTAAAGCTACAGCAGCTAAGTAAGTATTTATATTTACTTATTCAATTTATGATTTGTAAGAATTTATATTTACTTATTCAATTTATGATTTGAATTCATAGGTGATTTATTAACACCATATGTGGGAAAGAGTAGAAAGTGCCAAGAGGCCATTCATGGATTTATCACATAGAGGCCGTGTCACATGAGGTATGAAGTACCCATAGTGCAAGAATTGTGAATTAATGGTCTTGGCTACCTAGAGTACCAAGGAGTCTCATAGAGGCCTTAGCTCCAAGAGTACGAAGGTACTTCTTGAGTAAGGATGGGAGACATTAGAGCCCCATGATGGATAACGGCAACTCTCATCTCATCTCACATAAGTTGTTAATAAATGACATATGAGAGATAGCAAGTGTGTAATATGTATAAATAAAGATCATAGATCATGTGAAATATTATGATAGAGAATATGCAAGGCATATGAATAATGATAGTAAGAATAGCATGTGAAATATGAAAAATAGATAAGGGCAATAGTGTTAATCCACTCACCACTATGAAGAGTAAGGAAGATTAGGGGCGGGCAATTGACCAATGATAGGTACGAGTTCATGGGTCTAGAGCACCCCTTCGAGCCCTTGTCTCAAGATGGTACCTTAGAAAGCAAGAGGTAGTCTTTTGACTTGAGTGGTCTAGAGAGCCCCAAGTCAAAGGAAGGTCCTAGAGTGGGCTAGGTCTAGAGTACCCCTCGAAGGAAGAACGACCTATACCATTGGCATTGCACCCTAACGGATTCACTCTCATAAGAGGGAGGATTTGATTAACAAAGGCTCAAGTAGATCTCTTCTAGGGAATCATGAAATGAATGCAATCAATCTATGGTAACAAATGGTTTATGTTTATAAATAATGACATGTGATTTTAAAGAAGAATTGAATACTAATGTTCTCTTTTGTGAGTTGAATTGTGCAAGGTTTAAGGAAAAATTTTGGCTTGCTAGAAGGGGACATTACATATTGATAAGAAAAACACCCTGGAAAAAGATTCGTGACCCTGTATCTATTCGACTATGGAAGATTAGACTTCATTATGATTATTCAAGTTGTTCTCCTCCAGCATATTTGGAAACGATAGCCGAAGCTCTGAAAAGACTTCGGAAGAAGAGAAGAAAATGGATAGTCTCTGGAAAAGAGAAGGTGAAGTCCGCCATAATTGTAGACATAAACAAGACCAAATCTAAAGACCGCACTAAACCAGAAATATCTGAAGGAGATTGAGTTCCGACTCCTGGATATAGACTTATCCCATTTTCAGAATTTAGTGATCAGGAGGAACCTATCACTGATAATGAAAAAGATTCATAAACTAATCACAGAAAGTGATGACCATTTTTGTATTGAATTGCAATAAATCTATCACAGGAAGTGATAGAAATTTTGTCATTATTAATGAATCTATCACAGGGAGTGATAGTCTTTTTCTTCAAATAGATTAAAATTTTTGCGAGCTATTTGTATTTGACTTGAGTTTAAAAATAATAATTTTATGCAAAAAGGAAGACTCCTTAATTCATTGTGAAAACTACTAAATGACAACAAACAATAACCAAAAACTAATTAAAACTCTTAATTTCTTCAGGAACTTCATTGGAATGGAAAATTCCGGAAATGAGTTCAGAGAAGATCAGGACAATAGCTCCATGGATAAACTAGATCAGATATTGAGTATGATGAAAGCAACTCAGGCTAGATTAGCCCACCTAGAGAAAAAGGTAGAAGGGCAATCTGAAGCTAGAGATGAGAGGTCTGAAAATCAAAGTGACCCGCATGAAGATAACTCAAAAACATTAAGTATGGGATACAAGCAAAGTTGCATGGACACGGATACGGTGTCCGATACGGATACGATATCTGATACGGATACGGCTATTTTTCAAGACCCCCTAATATGGATACGGCTGGATACGGTGTATGTATATAAGAGACCCCCTAATATTTAGTTATTAAAATAATAAATTAAATTTTAATATAAAAATATATCATTAATAAATTATATTTTAGTATAATAATAATATATTTTTTATTATATATATTACAAATTAAAAATATATTATCATATTAAAATATAATTTATTATTTAATACCTAGATATTATAATTTTATTAATATGAAATATTAAACTTATTAAATTTAAATACAAATAAAACTAATATTAATGATAAATGATTTTTGATATAAACTTCATAAATAATAATAAAATTGTAAATAAACTTAAAGATTTAAATGTTAATAAAATTAATAGATTAATATTAATAATTTTAAACAGATTTATTATTACCTCTAATAAGTAATAAACTTAAAGGCTTAGCCGATAGGCTTTTATTAGTTGATAGCCTTTATATAGCTCGGAATTGTCTCACGCTGTAAAAAAAAATTCACGCAGGAAAATTTTCTAAACTCGTCGGTATTGTCTCATGCCGTAAAAAAAATTCACGCAGGAAAATTTCTAAACTCATCGGTTGTTCCTATTGGCGTATTCCTTGAGCATCTAAGATGAAAGTCGCTGGCGTATTTGAGAAGTTCGCTGCGGGTTCGGGAAGCTCTGCCAAAACCCGACTTTTCCTTAAAACCCGAGTGTCTCTCCGCCAAGCGCCACGGTCATCAGCAGATAGAATGTTATCGCAAGAGGGCATGAAGCTTAGGGTTTTTCGTTGACGGGTTTAAAATTTTTATTTTAAAAAACTTTAGCTTGGATACGCTACAGTGGATTATCTTGCCGAATTCGCATGTATCGGGCACGGGTCAAAGTTTGGTCTCATTCTGGGTACGAGCGGGCACGGTACCCAGGCCGTATTTGGGTCGTACCGTATCCGTACCCGTACTTGGTACGCCGGTACGCGTACCGGGGGAGGTGGGGCTGCCGTATCCAGTAACCCTGGATACAAGAGAAGTAGACTAGCCGATGAGCTAACCAAAGATATGAAAAAGATAAAACCTCCTAAGTTCGAAGGCTCTAATTTGGGAGATGTTGCGGAGGCATGGCTGACGAAGATGGAAAAGTATTTTGAACTTCGAGACTATTCCGATAACTCTAAAGCAGCATGGGCAGCCTACCAGTTGGCAGGAGAAGCTGCCACATGGTGGGAAAATAAAAGGGCTGAAATGGGATTGGCAGTGGCTGATGTGTCATGGGATCAATTTGTGAAGATATTCCGCCAAAGATGGCTTCCGCAGTTATTTTATGATAAAAAATTGTTAGATTTTGAAAACCTCAGGCAAGGACCCCTAACTGTCAATGAGTACTGAGAGAAATATACCTGTTTACTCAAATATGTTCCACAGTACCAACAGGATGAAAATTTTCGAGTACGAAAGTTCATAATGGGGCTAAACAATCGTATTGGAGGACCGGTAGATGTTTTGGCGCCTCAGACTATGGATGAGGCCTACGAGAAAGCTGTTCGGCAAGAACAGAGATTGAAGAAGGATGATTCCTTCAGGGACAGGAAGCATAACAAGGGTAAGTGGGAACAGTCACAACAAAATTTCAAAAAGAAGGGGTACAAGAATAATCAGTTTAAAAAGAATAATTACAACCCCCGGAAGGCTGAAAGCCACACTAGTAAAAGTACTGAAAAGAAGGGACAAAGCATTCCCAGAATAGGAAGAGGAAAATGGGAATTGAAGATAAGGAAGAGACCTTCACTGAAAAATACCCTTATTTTCGGGAATATCAAGATGTATTTCCCGGGGAACTACCTGGGTTACCACCTAGAAGAATATTTGATTTTGCCATTGATCTAGTACCAGGGGCTGAACCTGTTTCAAAAGTACCTTACCGTATGACCACCTTAGAGCTGGTGGAGCTAAAGGCACAAATAAAGGAATTACTAGATAAAGGTTTGATACTACTGAGTGTTTCACCATGGGGTGCCCCAGTGATTTTTGTTAAAAAGGATGGGACTCTTCGTTTATGTATAGATTACCGAATGCTAAATAAGCTCACCATCAAGAACAAATATCCCTTACCTCGAATAGATGATCTTTTTGACCAAATGAAAGGGGCTGCAGTTTTCTCAAAAATAGATTTGAGGTCAGGATATCATCAGCTCAGGTTAAAAGAGGAAGACATTCATAAGACAATATTCAGAACTAGATATGGACACTATGAGTTCACAGTTCTACCCTTTGGACTCACCAATGCCCCAGCCGCGTTCATGAATTTAATGAACAGTGTTTTTAGAGATTGCTTGGATAAGTTTGTATTGGTATTCTTAGATGACATTCTTATCTACTCCAAAAAAGAGGAAGAGCACCTTCAACACATTCAAATAGTTCTTCAACAGTTAAAGGAACATAAACTATATGGAAAATTGTCAAAATGTACCTTCTTCCAGAAAGAGATACAATATTTGGGGCATATAATATCAGTTAAAGGAATTGCAGTGGATCCTGCTAAGATAAAAGCTATAGTGGATTGGCCAGTACCGAAGAATGTTCCTGAGGTTAGAAGTTTCATGGGATTAGCTAGGTATTATAGAAGGTTTGTCGGATATTTTTCTAGAATTGCTCATCCCATTACCTCTCTTCAAAGAAAAAGAAAAAGATTCGAATGGACTGAAAAATGTCAAGAGGCATTTAACCTATTAAAGAAAAAATTAACAACCGCCCCAATATTGATAGTACTAGATCCTAATGGTTGTTTTGTAGTTATAACAGATGCGTCGGGAGATGGATTAGGTAGATGCAAGAAGGAAAGGTAGTGGCTTATGAATCTCGGAAATTGAAACAATATGGGCAAAATTATGCACCCCACGATTTAGAGTTAGCAGCTATTGTTCATGCCCTGCAAATGTGGCGACATTATTTATTAGGAAAAACTTTTGAACTTAAGTCAGATCATCAAGGTTTGAAGTATATATTTACATAGCCCAATCTAAATGCTCGCTAGAGAAGATGGATGGAGTTAATTGCAGATTATGATTTTGAGATTAGTTACATTAAGGGCAAGGAAAACAAAGTAGCTGATGCATTGAGTCGACGGAAGCATATAACGGCAATGGTGTCAATCAACACTGATTTTAGAACACAGGTGATTCAGAAATTAAATGAAAATGAATATTATTTGCAAGTACAAGAAGCTCTTCAGTCAAATCCACAGGAGCCTAAATATGAAGGTTTTCACATTGAAACAGATGGGCTTTTGAGATTTAAAGGTAGGATGTATATTCCAAAATCTTCTGAGTTAAGAAAAACAATATGGAAAGAAGTACACACCGCACCATATTCAGGACACCCAGGAGTAACCAAGATGATGGCTGATGTCAAACGGTTATATTTTTGAAAAGGAATGAAAAAGGATGCAGCAAGATTTGTGGTAGGATGTTTCGAATGTCAGAAGGTCAAGTAGAACATCAGCATCTAGCAGGATTACTTCAACCTCATAGCGTACCTGATTAGAAATGGCAAATTATTAGTACGGATTTTGTACAAGGTTTACCTATGACTAGGAATAGGCATAATGTCATATTGGTGGTAGTGGACAAACTCACCAAAGTGGCACATTTCATACCGGAAAATTTGACAGATGGGGCACCAGTGATCGCATGAAAATTTGTACAGGAAATTTTTTGTCTCCATGGAATACCAGAAAAGATCATATCAGATGTAATGTCCCCTATTGGGACAATACTAATTTTACCCTAAAAATTCAAATCCCACAAGTTTAGGGTTAGGGTTTCTAATTCCTAGAACAAAATGGTTTGATAGGGTGCCCAAGAAACCCTCTACCCTAGGCCCAAGAGCGGGTGCTTCACCCCTCTTGGCCCCATGTGGCCTCTTGCCATCCATATGGGGTGGGGTGCCCAGTGAGGTGTCCTATCACCGTTCCCCTTATCAGAACCATTCTGCTTCCTCTTATGATTCAATTAATCATCATGATGGGAGGTTGGGGTGCAACTACAGAAGGGTGTCCCGGAAATCACTCCATCTAAGCCCAAGAGCGGCTTCCTATGCCCCCTTGGCCCACATGTGGCAAGCCTCAGCCATCCACCATGGGGTGGCGTACTTAGAGGATGATCCCAACGCCGTTTCCCCTCCTCGCAGGCCCTTAATTCCCTCATCATAACATTCATACAAGAATCCATATTAATGCACAATAAACTAATCAATTCATAGTTGCAAACAATTATATCAGCCATAAATAAATCATGTAGATGATATCACAATATGCATGATCATATCTAAACACACATAGATCCTACCACACATACATTAACTTACAAATCTACAATCACAAGATAGCTTATGCAAACAGAGATTCTATGGTTTACTTGCTAATTTGTTTCTCTTCTTCCTTCAAATCTGCATACTTCTCTTTCAAATCTGCATACTCATATTCATAAGTCTGCTGATATATATATATATGTGTGATTTATTCTTCCTCTCTTGATGAGTATATCAGCAAATATATATTTTATTCTCAATATATAAACAGATATCTCTACTCCTCATATTAGCTTACATGCATATTGGATAGTGAAACAATAATACATAAAACTCATGACTATACATATTAAACTACTAACATGTATCCTTGCTAATGAAAAACAACTATTAATAGATTACATATTAGACTATATACATTAAACTACATATTATATATATTATACATATTAAGTTACTAATATGTATCCCTGCCTGATGACTGGTTTCTTGGCTTATTGCTGATCATAAACTCAGAACTGTTTATTTTTTTCTTCCTTTATTCTTCCATATCTCTGCATCTTCTCTTTTTGTCTTAAATTCAAATCTTCTATATGTGTGTATTCGGATGTCCCTTTTCAATTCCTATTATCTATCATATATATCTTTACACCCTATGAGGAGAGCCACCTTTTGAAGATTGATGATTCTTCAAAGAGTCACAACTTTTATACATCCACTGTCTTTACAAATTAATCGCAGCTCTCTGAATTAGCTTGAAATATATATTAAATATTGTTTTTTAACTTTTATGGAATCACAGCCTTGATGTCTAATTCAAGCACTGACTTTGGGTTCTTGCAAATCGTGGCTTATGCTGATCGCAGCTTTAAGAGATGCTGCCTTTAAGTTTTATTTAATCGCTACATACTCTTTGATCGCTGCCTCCTATTAGTAAATTTTATATTTATATTAATAACATTTTTAATTAATATTAATTGTTGATAATTATATTTTATATTTGTACCTATATTTATTATTTATAAATACAATAAATATATTATATATGATAAATGTTTATATAATAATATCATTTAATATTATATTTACAATTATCATTGGCGACGGAAGGAACAGACACCATATTGTAAGAGGGCAATTTCATCGTTTATCATGATGTTTAAATCTTTAATTTAAATAAAGCCTTAATATCGGGACATCACATCAGATAGAGATGTCAAGATGACACCCAGATTTTGGCAGACCATATTTTCAGCCTTGGGGACTCAGTTAAATATTAGTACAGCTTATCATCCCAAGACAGATGGTCAGACAGAAAGGGTAAATCAAATTTTAGAAAATCTACTTAGAATGTACTGTATGGATCAACAATACAGGTGGGAGGAATATTTACCCTTGGCAGAATTTGCTTATAACAACTCGTATCAGTCAGCAATAAAAATGGCACCTTTTGAAGCATTGTATGGTAGGAAATGTAGAACCCCTATAAGTTGGAATAGGTGGGAAGACAGGATCATTCTAGGACCTAAAATGCTTCAAGAAATGGAAGAGCAGGTAAGAATAATCAGGTAGAGACTGAAAGAGGCCAATGACTGGCAAAAGAGTTATGTTGATGCAAAACGTACTCCCAGACAGTTTGTAGTGGGAGAAAAAGTTCTTTTGCGGGTAAAACCACAAAAAAATCTATAAAATTTGGGAAAGCCTCTAAGTTAGCCCCAAGATATGTGGGACCTTTTGAAGTTCTAGAAATTATCAATCCTATGGCATACATAATTGCTCTACCCCCGGCTCTCGCCAGAATTCACAATGTATTTCATGTTTCCTATCTCAAGAAATACTATGTAGGCTCTGAACATATGATTGATTGGAAATCATTGAAGGTACGGGACCCTGGGGTGATCACAATAGAGCCACTCCAAGTACTCGAGTACGTAAGCTGCACTTACGTAATCGCGAGGTGGTACAATGTAAGGTACAATGGGACCAGTATCCAGAAGAGAATGCCACCTGGGAAGATTATGATGAGATTCATCAAAAGTTTTCTTATTTATTCCCAAACAATTAAGACTTATGTGAGACTATGTTGTTAAATTTTGATATATATATTAATAAATAATCATCGAGGATGATGATTCTTAAGGGGAAGAATATGTTACATCCCCTTCTACTGAACAATGAAATGTTGGTTATGTTGTTAGTTGTGTATAACTACTTTCATGTGAATATGAATTTATTCGTTAAATAAGGTGTATAATAATGTGAGAATGATTTTCTTTTATATGCGAATATTTTTCAATTATATGTGAGAATGGATGTATGGATATAATATATAAATGTTCGTATCAAGGAAATGATTTAACCTTCATTAATTGTCGAAGTGTTGCAGGACAAATCAAGCGACAAGAAAAAAGGAATATCAACAGGGAGAGGGTGGTTACGAGAATCAAAAAACATCAATATTGTCTAAGTCTAAGTCTAGACGACTATATCATTGTAGCCTTGGCCAAGGCACATACATATACATATATATTTCAAGTTAGTAAGAATTATTTCCTTTGTATATTAAATTATATATATTTTCCATTTACCTCATGAGGAGTGCTTAATGGTGTGCGAGCTAGAGTCTTGTTTGCAACTCCTCCACTCCACCCGCACACAAGAAGGAAATGTTCCTTCTTGCATGCGAACGGAGGGAAGGAGGAGGAAGCTTATAATCGTTGGCGTTCATTCTTTTCTATCTCATTCTTTACTCAATCTTGAAACACAACATTCGTACCTTTTCCCAAAGAGTATTCGCAGGATTAGTAAGCTATTGATCGCATTCTTGAGTGGCCTCGTCTCTGCAACTCGGAAATCCGAATCACATCATTCTTGTGCATGAGCTTCATGCTATTCTTACTCTATCAAATCATTATCATAGGAGCGGCAACCAGAACCAGTTCGGCAATTAGGATTTGTCTTAAGCAGTCACATATTTCTCAGCTTCAACTTGCAGAGCTTATTCAGGCAAGATAATGGTTCTTTTCCATATATTATAGTTCATCATGCGTTGGATAGAAATGCATTATTTTGGATAGCCGTAGCTGATCCTGACCACAACTCATTCTGTTACTCTATATTTTTTGTTTTGCGATTCATGCATGAATCTCCTGAATCCGTATGTGTCTTTCAATTCCAAATCTTTTGAATCTGTAGAAGCATTGTCTCATACCTATATATTTACATCTATATGTATATATATATATATATATATATACTATACTATCATTTAGAAATCAGATTTCAGTCACTGAGTTAAAGGATAACTTTTTGTCTAAATGTTCTTATGCTGTAAATCTGTAAGCATGTCAAGTGGACTATACGTGTTTTTCATCCAAACCTGTAACCAAAAAGAAACATAAGAAATAATGTCAATGCCGAGCAAGGGTGAATGCTGACGACACAGTAGTGTCAGATAATTATTAGAAATCCTTGGCTAAGGTTACGATGCAATATAAACATCTGTCAGCTATCGAGTACCAGATATACCACTGGTCAGAGTGATCTTTCCAGTTAGGAGGTACCTATAGGGAATGATCGACCAAGAGGTATAGGTTCTTGACACCAGGCTCAGAGGCATATTGATGTTGTTAGATTCTTCGTTAATTACCCTCGTGAAGGGTCGGGTTTCTTCAGTTGAAGAAGCACGAGAGACCAGTTGGTCTTGGTTGGGTGGATAAAACCCTTGTTGATATTCCTTTTTCCAAAATCCAGAGGAGGATCTGCAAACAAATCAGCAGGAAGCTATTCAAGTTGTACTTTTCTTAATCTCTCTTTCTACCTTAATATTTAAATTTCATTGAAGGAAGTTAGTTAACTTATTCTTGATTATATGTATTCTGTTAGAAAGATTATTTCAGCTGAAAATGAAAGTCAGTTGTAACATTTAAATTTTTATTGCATTCGATACTATTTTCATAATAGATAGTTATTCTCTCTGCTGAAATTCTATTACATGAAATCTGTTAAATAAGAATTGGGTGTTACAATAAATCTCTGCTCCTTATTATAGTCGTTGCCTTTGGTTTTACTAAGTCGGCTGAAAGGGAGTGGGCAATCTTTATTACATTAATCCATTGATGACTTCTTAAATTAATCCATGATCATATTGGAAAGCAACTTTCATATCTTAAATTAATTCATCGAATGCATTGAAGGAGTCGGCCATAGGGGGGGACATGACAGCTTGAGAGGCCTCTAAGCAAATAGGTCCATAGAATTCACTAGGATAAGTTGTATTGTTAAACCAAACAAAACAACAAGCAATGAAACCAAAGACAAAGGGAGCCACTAAACTATAAGATAACTAAGCTTCTCTAGACCATACAAATGCGCAAGCCCATGAAAAAGGTTTTGCTAAGAGTGCTAGATACCACCAAAGATACAAATGGAACTTAACCACACGTCTTCAAATTAGATCTTCTAGATTGTCCCGGCTAACAATCCATCCACCCCCTACAAAAGGGGATTTGAGTAAATAATCAACTATAGCGCTTGGGTTAAGCATAAGGTTCGTAATTTTTCTTACATCTCCATTGTTGGGAGCCTAGGTATCATATACGCCACCAAAATACAAAGCCTTAAACACTAGGAGAAAAGAACCAACACCTAGCAAGATTAGGTAAATACCTAAATTGTGGTCATTTGGTTCCTATCTTTCCATACATAACCAAAAAATGGAAAAGATTCTTCTAAAAATTCAAGTCCGATTAGTGCATGATAAATACCACTAAATCAAGTGAAGTACCCCAAATACAAAATAGGGAAAAGTGTCCACAATTTCCCCACCAAGACTAATTCTCCATCCTAGAGTAGCTAGATGGGGAAGTAAAATCAATCCTTTCTCATACATAAGTTTTGTTCAGTACAAAATGTAATGTCCCCTTTCCATCAGTAAGAAATTGAAAATATGTTAGCCTTGTTTTTTCATTTCCCGAAGGCTAACTTGAAGGTAAGGGAAATGTGACTTTTAAAAGATTATTATAAGTTATGGAATGCATCAATTTGCTAAAATATTCATTATATAACTTATATTCTTTTAAAAGTATATATTATGCTGTCTTAGTGGGCGTTGGGTCTGGTGGGACCCTTCCTCTATGAACGCCTATTCAAGGCAATGCTTGTTGTGGAGTGGGAGCGCATAGTGGTGGATATTAAATATTATTCTTCATTTGCATGAGCGTAGGGTGTTGGTGGAATCAGATTTATAGACCCATTCTCTCATTTTTGAGCTTCTTCATGCTATTTGGAATACGAATATTCATCTGGTGTTGTTTAGCAGAGATAATCTAGAGGTTGTTTAGCCTCAATCATCAACTGGTTTTGGTTGTGTAATATCAACCCTAGCTGGGAAATTTGTGATTTTCATCCAGAAAATCAAAGGAGCATAAATGGAGATGTTTTGCAGTTGTGTGGTTTTCCCTATTTTTTGTGTTTTGATGATCTTCAGATAGATTTTGGTTTGGCATTGATTTTGGGTGTGATGTTATGTGGTTTTATGAAGAATGTTATGTCTATAACAAGAAAATGATTTGAGTACAAATTCCTTGTAGCCGTACATCTAGAAAGTGGCCGTACCTATGAAGACTTTCTTCTAAGTGCAAAATTTAGAAACAAGGGAGTTTATTGTATTGTTTTGTTTTGTAGTGAGCAGAATAAGACAAACAATGGTGAATAAGCAGCTTTGAACACTTTGAATAACTCCTTATTACTTGTCATACGGACCCTTGTTGTCGTACCTCACTAAGGGACATGAGCTTCAAGGAAATGAATCGCTCCCTTTTGGATCTGTCTACACTACTTGGAGTTGACACCTAGGCCATGGGAACATTTTGCAACAAGTTTGGTGTGGAGATTTGGGGTTTTGATAAAGTTATGAATGATTTGGTGATATTTCTGGGTGCAACCATGACCGTACCAGCAAGGTACAGGACTGTCCTCTGAGCTGGGTAGTATCTATTGTGTTGTCTAGGTTTGTTGCATTGGAACAGCAATAAAAATATATCCAGTTAATGTTTGCTACAATGATTGGGCTACTTGGCAATCCATATATGAACCATCCATTAGCCAGGAAGTAGTGGTAATCATCTTCCTTTGTGAACTTTGTCATTTTCTGAGTTGAATGTTTCTGATTTAATGAACAGCAGATGTCGATTTATGTCAATCAATTATTGTACTTTTAAAAATAAAAATAAAAGCCTAGGGTGGTCATTTTAGTGGTATCAGAGCTGGTCTCCTGCCAGCCTATGTGAATTTCCCTAACTCTGCATGCAGCAAACTAGTGCCAAAGAGAGAATATACCAGCAGAGGAAAGAGAGAAAGTCAAAACAGCCTGTGGTTCAAAGAACTCTGTTGAAGAGAACTTAGTCGTGGCAAATAGAGATAAAGAAAATTGTCCACCTGATAGTCCGAGTAAAAGGATAGAAAGGAAGTTTGATTAGATATTCGATATGATGGCCAGATTAATGAATAAAATGGATCAGAACTTATTACAAGGCCCAAGAAATAATACTGAAGCCAGCAGCTCCCAAAATAGTGGTGCTGGAAATGACTATGTTAGAACACCCACCAAGACTTCGATGGGATTAGCTGCGAGACCCCTTCAACCTTTCGTGAATAAAAGGGAAGAAACACCTGTTGTGCAAGAGGATAGAACTGCATTCACAGATGATATTATGATATTGCATGATGAATATATGACACTTCCTAATCATGTCCGTAGAAACTTAACCTTTGATCAATATATGAATCAGAAAAAAAAGAATGGTGGAAGACATGACAATAGGGACAACAAAGATTACAAGCATGCTCTGAGTAAAGTGTCCTTTGACCTTTTTGATGGTAGTGGAAAATGTTCTGCAAGAGCTTGGGTTCAGAGGCTCAACACATACATTACTTTGAAGCCTATGCCTGAGGAGACAGCCTTAAATTTTTCCACTTTACACCTACATGGGGCTACTTACGAAGGGTGGTATCATGGTCTAGTGACATAGGGTCACAATCTGATCACAACCTATGATGAGTTCACCAATAGACTCATTGAGAGGTTTGACAAGCAAGATCTAGAGCAAAGCTTCAAGGACCTAGCACAGTTGAAGCAAACTGGTAACATTGATGCATACATCACTGAGTTTCAAAGACTTAGTGTAATGGTTTTGGATATTGTTGATGTTTGTTTTTAGACAAGTCAACAATAGAGTAAAATACAGAGTATCTAACTCTCTCTTGAGCAAAGCCTCTCGAATGCTGAACAAAGTGATCAAACAAGATGACTCCAAGGTTCCTTTTTTTATGATTTTGTAAGGGATAGCTCAGTGACTTGGTATGATTTTGCTGGTAAACACAAAGGGACTTACATTAGATTCTTCTTCTTTCATTTAGCTTATTCCTCCTTCAGTGTGGATGATGTATCAATGATAAAGAAAGTAAAAGATAAAGGTTTAAGGAATCTAATCTAAGGTCAATGAGGTAATGATAATGTATGAACAGACAAACTCCTAAGTAAACCTAACTCCACTTCGCCAAGGATGCCTACAACTACATGAAGTTGGTGCAATCTCCTAAGGTTACGCGAATGGTTTTCAAATCATGAAGGCTTAAATGAACACCCATTAAACGACGTAGCTCAAACAAGCGTCCACAATCGAACTTAAGCAAATGAGGCTCAGACTAGCTTTACACAACACTTCATCACCGATGAATGTTAAAAGCATGAGCTAGGAGTTGATCAAATATTCAATACAAACATACATTACATCAAAGAGCTTCTAATCTACTTTTGATCTACTTTGAAACATCTCGCCACTTCATCAAAGTACAAGAAATCATGTTACTCCACAAGACAACACTTAACACCAAACAATGCTCCAATGCCTTTGCATTAATCTTGAGAAATATTTACAACAATTTTAGGTTCCTCTCAGAGAATTTTGAGAGTCTCTCCTATTCTACTCCTACAAAACTATATCTAATCTCTATATGTTACAAATGAGGCAACAAGGCCTTTATATAGAGGTTCTAGATTACAATAAATGGCTTAGATCAATTCGATAGCCAAGGGCTCAGATCATGCCACCTCAGTAGGTAGTTACAACAACTTTCTATTTTTAGTACAAAAGAGAGGCAATGAAGGCATGTTTTCCAATGTGATAAGGATAAGATGAAATCATTTAAAACATCCTCCATATAGGCATCCCTTTGGCTTCTTTTATTAAATGATACATTGAATGCATTTGAAATGACGTGGCAACATTTGATTGGATGATGATAAGTACATGCCACATAGGCGCCACCTTGGCAACTCTGATGGATTCCCAACTTGTATCATCTTGTGGTTGTTTTCGATGTGATTGCTCTTGAACTTGTATGTTTGGGAAGGCATCTTGTTGATCTTGCCTTGATCTTGCTTTGTAAACTAGATGTATACATGTTGCTTCACTTGCATGACTTCGTGATGTTTCTTCTTCTAGGATACATGATGATCTTCTTTGGATGCATCTTCTTGAAGAGAGTAATGTATATGATGATGCTGCCTCCTTCATGTAAGAGTAGATGATGATTATACTTGATTCATGTAAGAGACTTCTTCTGGAGACTTGAAGATTCAAGAGGAACTTGAAGTTGAATGGATGAATGCCTTGGATTGTTTGATGATGAAGTATATGAAACTTGATGTGAGCCTCTTTGAATGATGCTTCCTCTGCAACTTGAAGGTGATTCAAGCACTTGCTCTTGATGATCATGATGTAGTTGATGAAATGCTTCCTTGAAGATGATCTTGAAGTGTTCCTTAGAGCAGCCACATGATGACTCTTCCTTGAAGGTTGAAAGAACTTGAAGTAGAGTGGATGAAAGCCTTGTCTTGATGAAGATGATGTCCTTTGGATGGATGTCTTCTAGATGATCTTAACATGATGCCAAAGAATTCCAACACAAGGATGATGAAAGGATCCAATGCAATGATTCCTGAAGGAGGCCCTTTGGAGCAGCTACTTGCTTATCTTGCAGCGATGATTGATGGAGAATCTAGTTGATACTTGAAGTGATTACTTGGAACAGCAGATAGGATGTCTTCTCCACATGACGACTTGTTGACTTCATTCCCAGCATAAAGGTGGTTCAAGCTTCTTCTTCTTTGATGACTCCTTAGCTTCATTCCTACTACTGCAACATAAAGAAAGAAACAACATCAATCTTTTGACTTTATAACATCATTTCATAACACAAAAGAAGTATTTGCTTAAGCTCTAAAGAAGATCAAAACGTGAAAGCAATATAGAAAGTAGAGCATTGAATGGAGTCTTTAAATCTTCCTTCAAACTCTTAAAATCCTCCTTCCTGGCTTGAAGATCAGGAACTTGAAACTTTATCTTTAAAGGCTTGGCATAGCAGATCTGATTTTTGAATCCTCTTGAAAGAATGTTTAACAAAAAACTCATTAAGACAGCACATTGGATTAGAATCTTGGGGATCCTTCTTAAAAGATTTTAGACACTTAGCAATCTCTCCTCACATGTGGCGCAACAGATTGGGATCCTTGAATCCTCTTGCCTTAACTCCCCTTCTTGGCGCACTAGATCCAATGTTAAGGATCTTCTTCTACATGAATTACCCCTTGGCGCATGGGATAAGGAATTCGAGATCATCATCTTGTGATTGGCGCATGGGATCAAGAATTCGAGATCATCATCTTTAGTTAGCGCATGGGATCAAAGGTGTGAAGTCTTCCTTGAGGGTTGGCGCATGGGATCAAAGGTTCGAGATCATCATCTTTAGTTGGCGCATGGGATCAAAGGTTCGAGATCATCATCCTTAGTTAGTGCATGGGATCAAAGGTTCGAGATCATCATCTTTAGTTTAGCGCATGGGATCAAAGGTTCGAGATCATCATCTTTTAGTTAGCTGTTTTTCAGGGTCTCTAAGGGTAAAGGTATATTGAAAAATATATTTAAGTATAAGTTGAATTTCT
This sequence comes from Cunninghamia lanceolata, assembly GCA_027924645.1. Classification (NCBI taxonomy): domain Eukaryota; kingdom Viridiplantae; phylum Streptophyta; class Pinopsida; order Cupressales; family Cupressaceae; genus Cunninghamia; species Cunninghamia lanceolata. Next base: position 8,887,195 of record BSBN01000445.1, read on the forward strand.
TATACTTTAAATATTTTTCAATATACCTTTCAGGATGTTTGAGATAGGTCTCGAATCCATCAGATTTAACATGTAGAATCTAGAATTTGGAGGATCCACCAGATTTCAGACTTAGTCAATTTTTCAGGATTTTCAGGATTTCAGGCTACCAGACTTAGTCATTTCAGGATCTCAAACAAACATCAGGATTGGTCTCAACATTCATTATTTGGATGAAATTTGATCAAGACTCTTCATTACTGCAAGTTCATGTTCTAGATGAGACCTCCAGTTATAAAGCAAAAATCGTCTAGGAGAGAGACTCATTATTTGATTGGCAGAGGAAATGAACCCAAGACATTATTCAGAACTAAATGAAAAGCATCAGAGCTCAAAAAAAAAGATGGTCCCCATTTGCAATGGGGCGATGTGTGATTTTGTCACAACAGATATCTTTGAAAAAGGCTTATTTTTCTGTTCATTGAAGGTCTAGCTGAACCAATTAGAGGATGGGTTAAATCCTTGGATTCACAAACCTTGCAAGAGACTATTAAAAAGGCTAGAAGTATGGAATTTTCAGCACCAAAACCAAAGATGATAGCAAAACCATTTTCATTCAACAAGGACAAAAAGATCTTCACTAAATTTCCCAATCAGCAGCAGCCACCTTTACCAAGGATGAGTGATGAAGTTAAAAACGAGCTAAAAGAGAAAAAATTATGTTTTACATGCAAGGAACCTTGGGCTCCAAGACATAAATGTTATGAAAAAGGCCAAGCAAGACATTTGGAAGTCTATGTTGATGCTGAAACAAGATTAGAAAAATCAGAACAGCAAGGGGAATTTGTGGATTGTGAAGAGGTTGAAGACCTTGAGGAGGTTGAAGAGGTGAAGGAGGATAGTGGGATTCTTGCTCAACTGTCCAATACGCAAAAGAACAATCCATTCTATGTTCGAGGAGTTCTAGGAGGACAGTGAATGGTGGCTCTTATTGACACAGGTGCCAAGCACAACTTCATAGATGAGGGCTTGGTAGCCAAGCGTGGTTTGAAGATAGAAGAATTTGAGGGCTTCAAAGTCATGGTTGCTAATGGCTTTACCCTTACTTGCACCAGGAAGATTCCCCAACTTTGCATCCAGTTGGGAAACCATGAGGTTAAAGATGAATTTTATGTTGTAGGCATTGGTGACACAGATGTAGTTCTGGGAATCCAATGGTTGAAATCACTTGGAGAGATCAACTTTAACTTTCAAACCATGGAGTTGAGATTCGAATCAAAAGAAAAGAAGGTTGTTCTCTGTGGAATGACAAATGGGGGTCCTGGAGTGGTTACTGCTAAGAGAATGGAGCGGATTTTGAGGCCAGGACAAGCTGAGTGGGTTGTTGAATGTGTTGTCTTACCAGCTCCTATTCATGAGGGGAAAAGAGATCACCATCCTGATGTCCAGAAAATTTTGACCAAGCATACCAAAGTTTTCAGTGGGTTGCCTCCTGGAAGGCCACCTGAGAGGGGAATTGAGCATGTGATTGAATTAGAAGATGGAGCCAAACCTATTATGACCACTCCTTACAGACATCCAAAGTGTTTTAAAGATGAAATTGAAAAGGCCATCAAGGAGTTACTTGACATGGGATTCATCCGCCCAAGTAAGAGCCCTTTTGCATCATCAGTTGTGCTTGTGAAGAAGAAGGATGGAACCATGCGTCTATGGATAGACTATCGCGAGATCAACAAACGCACTATCAAAAATAGATATCCAATACCCAGAATAGATGAGCTCATTGACGAGTTACATGGAGCGGTCTATTTTTCAAAAATAGACTTAAGATCAAGTTATCATCAGATCCGCATGCGAGAATCTGATGTGGAGAAGACTATATTTAGATGCCACTTTGGGCATTTTGAGTTTCTGGTTATGCCTTTTGGCCTAACCAATGCTCCTGCAATGTTTCAATCATGCATGAATCAGATTTTCAGCGGGCAGCTCCTCTTACTGATCTTACTAAGAAGGGAGCCTTCTCTTGGTCTGAATCAGCGCAGAAATCTTTTCAAAATTTCAAGAAAATCATGAGCAATTGTCCTGTGTTGGCACTTCCAGATTTTACCAAGCCTTTTGAACTTGAATGTGATGCTTTATGTGAAGGTATAGGGGCCGTCCTGATGCAACAAAAGCATCACATTGCTTTTGAAAGTAGGAAGTTGCGGGCTGCAGAGAAAAGGTATTCTATTTATGATAAGGAAATGTTTGCTATCATGCATGCATTAATCAAGTTTAGACAATACTTGGTGGGAGGTAAGTTCATAGTTAAGACTGATCATAATAGTCTTAAATACTTTCTAAATTAGAAGGATTTGAGTGAAAGGCAGCAACTTCAAGCTTTTGACTTTGACATAGTCTACATGAAAGGGAAGAAAAATGTTGTGGCAGATGCACTTTCGAGGAGACCTCATCTCACTTCCATTGTGGGTATAACAGCTGATTGGAATGATCAGATTTTCGCTGAATATGCAAAGGATCCTTTGGTTGCTAGCATCATTGATGGAGATACATCTGAAGATAAGTACAAGGTAATTAATGGTCTGATTTTTTATAAAGAACGTATCTTTTTAGTGGCAAATTCTAAGGTGAAGGATAAGATTATGAGGTCATTTCATGATGAACCCTTGGCTAGTCACCAAAGATTTTAATTTTTATAAGACATACAAACAAATTCGTAAGAGATTCACTTGGAAAGGGTTAAAAATGATATCATGAATTATGTTTGAGAATGTTTGGTGTGTCAACAGAATAAAATTGAGCATACTTACCCTACTGGTCTGCTGCAACCTTTGCCTATTCCCACTCAGAAATGGGAAAGCATTTCAATGGACTTCATTACGAGGCTGCCTAATGTTCAAGGTGGAGACTCTATTTATGTTGTTGTTGACAGATTGACAAAATTTGCGCATTTTTTTGCTATCAGTTCAGATTTTGGAGCAGCCCAAGTGGCTGAACTTTTTTTCAGGTAAGTGTTTAGATTGCATGGGTTGCCTCGAAACATAGTCAGTGATCGAGATAGCAAGTTTCTAAGCTTATTCTGGCAAGAGTTGTTCCATTTAAGTGGGACTAAGCTCACTCCGAGCACTAGTTATCACCAACAAATGGACGAGCAAACTGAGATTGTGAATAAGTGGCTGGAAGGTTATTTGAGAAACTATGTTCCAGGGCAGCAGTTGGCTTGGGTTCGATGGCTTCATCTAGGAGAGTATTGCTATAACTCTTCTTATCACATGTCTATCAAAATGTCTCCTTTCATGGCTCTTTATGGTTATAATGCACCAAGCTTTGTTGATCTAATTTTTGATGAGTGCAGAGTGCCCCGGGCCAAAGACTTGCTACAACAAAGCCAGGATATCATGAGGGCTCTAAAAGACAATATTTTGCATACTCAAAACTAGTAGAAATTTTATGCAAATCAGCACCGTGTTGAATGCACCTTTGAGGTGGGGGACATAGTTTATTTGAGATTGCAGCCCTATAGATAGTCCACTCTCAAGAAGAGTGGAGCAGAGAAGTTGAAGCCTCGCTTTTATGGACCTTTCAGGGTTAAGAGGAGAGTGGGTGCAGTAGCTTATGAGCTGGAACTGCCAAAAAACAGCAAGGTTCACAATGTCTTCCATGTGTCTCGCCTTAAGAAGGCTCTTGGACACAATGTGGTAGCTTCATCTGATTTACCTCCGTTGCATGAGGAAGGCAATCTGGTATTGATTCTAGAAAGGGTGTTGGATTTTAGAGAATGAACAATGAGGAAGGGGACTATTAGTGAATATCTAATCAAGTGGAAGAACCTACCACTGAAGGATGCTACATGGGAGAGTGAGCAGATTTTATAGCACCCGGAGTTGCAGTTGCTTGAGGGAAAACAACTTCAGGGAGGGAGGACTATAATGTCCCCTTTCCATCAGTAAGAAATTGAAAATATGTTAGCCTTGTTTTTTCATTTCCCAAAGGCTAATTTGAACGTAAGGGAAATGTGACTTTTAAAAGATTATTATAAGTTATGGAATGCCTCAATTTGCTAAAAGATTCATTAAATAACTTATATTCTTTTAAAAGTATATATTATGTTGTCTTAGTGGGCGTTGGGTCTGGTGGGGCCCTTCCTCTGTGAACGCCTATTCAAGGCAATGCTTGTTGTGGAGTGGGAGCGCATAGTGGTGGATATTAAATATTATTCTTTATTTGCATGAGTGTGGGGTGTTGGTGGAATCAGATTTATAGACTCATTCGCTCATTTTTGAGCTTCTTCATGCTATTTGGAATACGAATATTCATCTGGTGTTGTTTAGTAAAGATAATCTGGAGGTTGTTTAGCCTCAATCATCAACTGGTTTCGATTGTGTAATATCAACCCTAGCTGGGAAATTTATGATTTTCATCCAAAAAATCAAAGGAGCATAAATGGAGATGTTTTGCAATTGTGTGGTGTTGTGACTTAATCACACATTGCCCCATTGCAAATGGGAACCCACCTTTTTTTGCAACTTTGAGCTTGTAGGATCCTTAGGAAGTGTTGCCAGACCTAGTCTCTTCCATGAAATGAAGAAGGAGCCTCTCTGGAGCGACGTGAAACAAGTCAAGTGAGTTAATTTCCTTGCAAGTGAGAAATTAGGAAGGTCATCCGTCAAACAAGGTGCAATTAAGAATACTTAAGCATGTCCCTGAGATACTAAAAATTGACTAAGTCTGAGGTCCTTAAGGCTGATGTCCTGAAATCCTTAAAAACTAAGGCTGAAATCTGGCGGATCCTCAAAAATCTAGAATCTGCATGTTAAATCTCATGGATCCAAGACCTATCTCAATCATCCTGGAAGTATATTTCAAAATATTTAAAGTATATAATATCTAAACATATACTTAAATATATTTTGAAATATTCTTAATTTCAAGGCACTAAAATTTGGCTAAGTATAAAAAATTTCCTCGGTGCTTGGCATATGCACCCAAGGTAATATTTAAAGTATATAATATCTAAACATATACTTAAATATATTTTAAAATATACTTAATTTCAAGGCACTGAAATTTGGCTAAGTATAAAAAATTTCCTCTAGCCTTGGCATATGCGCCCAACCTTGAGAAAATTTCTTCTGACCTTGGCATATGCACCCAACTTTGGCAAAATTTCTCCCGGCCTTGGCATATGCGCCCAATTTTGACGAAATTTCTCCTGGCCTTGGCATATGCGCCCAACTTTGGCAAAATTTCTCTTGGCCTTGACATATGCACCTAACCTTGGGAAAATTTCTCTTGGCCTTGACACATGCACCCTCCACTTGAGAAAGTTTCTTCAACACCCAGCATTTGCACTCCCAATGAGAAATTTCCTTAACCTTGTTCCAATGCGCCCTAAGTAGAAATTTCTCCACCCAATGTCTCATATGCACCCTAGGTTGGGATTTCTTCAATCATCATTATGTGCGCTCTAAGAGGGAATGCCTTCATATGTCTTCATCTTGCATTCAAATTGAAGCATTTCTCTAGCATGCAAATATGCTCAGACTTAGAGAAAGACAAGTGTGCCACCTTGAAGATTTCCTTGTCACTTGTTTCATGCGCTTACCTTGGGAAAGTTTCTCCACCTCATGGCAAATGCGCTCCACTAAAAGAAAGTTTCTCCACCTCATTGCAAATGTACCTTGCCTTAAAGACATTTCTCCTCACCTTGCCAAATGCGCCCTCACAAAGGAAATTTCCTCAACACTTAACATATGCGCCCATGCCTCAAGAAATTTCTCCAACACTCATCAAAGGCGCTCCTCAAAGGAAAATTTCTCCAACACCTTGCAAAAGCGCCTTCCATTGAGAAATTTCTCTTGCACATGACAAATGTGCTTCACCTTGAAAAGAAATTTCCTTGACCTTCTCAAAGTGCGCCTACCTTGAAGAAAATTTCCTCATCCTCTGTCATATGCGCTCCACTGGAAAGAATTTCCTTAACACCTATTGTATGCGCTCCCTTAAGAAAAATTTCCTTAACATATGCTAAGTGCGCTCACCATGAAGGAATTTCTTCAACATGTCTCATGTGCGCCCTCATTGAGGAAATTTCTTCAATATTAGTCAAATGTGCTCAAACCAAGGCAAGTTGCTAGGTCGGCCAGAAGGGGTAAAAGGAAAGTTTTAAAACATGAGAACAAAACCTTCTTCGTTGTGTAAAACAGGTAAGATCCAACCTAAGACCTTTGCAAGGTGAAATGTTAGGAAATCTATGATTGAATATTGTTAATGATTATCATCTTTGCAATTGAAGGATGTTTCTCTTTTGCAGGAACTGAAGGCAAGAAGTGCTTGTTCGAAGAAGATCCGACGTCAAGAGCAATCGAAGGAAGATTCCATCACGCGAAGAACTCCAATAGCAAGCCCCCCTCAACTCAAATAAGGAAGAGAAGGCATCTAGTTTCATCATCCAAGGATGGAGGTCACTTCAAGGAAGGAGAATGGCAAAAGCTTGCACCGGAAACATTCAGAGCGTGGAAGAGCGTTGCTTGAGGAAGGAGGACATCATCACCACATGAAGCAAACCTGTTCTAAACAATTAAAATCCAATGCCAGAAGTCATACATCAAGGTCATCGCTTGAAGGGAGAAGGACCAGTTCCACATTCAAGTTTCGGAGCCATCCACTTCAATCATGAAGTCTACTCCAAGAATTCGCACCCAAAGTCTACTTCCTGCACAATCCAAAGCCAGAATCCTACATGAGAACAAGCACAAGAGCATCATGAGATGAGAAAATGAGCATGCACATCAAAAGTCATGAATTACATGAAGACAACATCAAGAAATTCCCAAAATTCCCAAGTTTTCAAGTTTGAAAGATGCCAAGTTCCAAAGGTGAAAATCCTAGTTCGAACACTATTCCATAAAAGATGACATAATTTGGGAAATATTCCGAGCAATATGAACACGAAGAAGATCGAACCGGTTGGCTCAATGTTGAGGTGGCATATGCACGTCACTAGTCCAATCACACTCTACCACATCACTTGTTCAATACATGTACATCAAGAAGAGGTCAAAGAGGGCGCCCATGTGGCAGATGCTCTAAAGATTCCATGGGGAAACGTGCCTTCATTGCCTCTCTTTTGGGCGGTTATGCCTTGTTGTCTTCATCTGGGCCATTGATTTGCAAATCAATCTTGGTCGTTCATGTAATTTCAGAGCCTATATAAGGCCCATTTCTTTCATTTGTAAAGGTTAAGACCTTTTAGATTAGAAGCTGTTAGTTCACTCAGGAGTAGGAGTAGAGTAGAGGAGACTTTCAAAGTCATTGAAGAGACATATGAAATTGTTGTAATCAAACACTTCAAGATTAATACAAGCTCATTGTTGGAAGTTTCATGGTGATCTTGTGGTTTTGGAATGTTAACATGGTTTCTAATTTCTTGGATGTGATTGAGAAATGTTTCCAAGTAGATTAGAATTAGACTAGAAGTTCATTGATGTAATGAGTATATGCTAAGATATTTGATGAATTCCTCTTGGTTCATACTTTTTGTGAATTGTCGAAGGCAATTCACTTTGCAAAGTTAGCCTGAACCTCCATTTGCTTTAGTTCGATTGTGAATACTTGTTCAAACTGCGCCAGCTATGGGTGTTTGAGCATGTGTTTGCAATATGAAAATCATTGGGTTACCTTAGAAGATTGCACCTGCTTCGTGTAGTTGTTGGTTCTCATGGCGAAGCAGAGTCAGGTTTAGTGAAAAGTTTGTCTATCTTGGCATGTGTCATTATTTCTTTGTCCTTAGAGTAGCCTTCTCAACCCTTGTCTTTTTTCCTTTCTTTCATGGCCGGTTTGAAGAAGTTCCATTCCATAAAAAAGGAGAATAGTATATTCAAGTGAAGTAAGGAGTCAATTCAACGTAAGTCCCTTTGTGATTACCAGCATTATCACATCAACTACTGAGTCTATCCGTTGCAAGTCAAGACCTGACATATCATGAACCTTGGAGTTGTCTCGATTGATCACATTGTTTAGCATTCGAGAGACTTTGTTCAAGAGAGGATAGAATACCTTGGTATTTTATTCTGAGTTTGCATGTGCATAAAAACACATCAACATGTGGTTTTGACCGTTTTTAATGTGTTTTGATTATCTTCAAATAGATTTTGATTTGGCATTGATTTTGGGTGTGATGTTACGTGGTTTTTATGAAGAATGTTATGTCTGTAACAAGGAAATGATCTGAGTACAAATTCCTTGCTGTAGCCATACATCTGGAAAGCGGCCGTACCTATGAAGAATTTCTTCTAAGTGCAAAAGTCAGAAACAAGGGAGTTTATTGTATTATTTTGTCTTGTAGTGAGCAGAATAAGACAAACGATGATAAATAAGCAGCTTTGAACACTTTGAATAACTCCTTATTACCTGCCATACGGACCCTTGTTGCCGTACCTCACTAAGGGACATGAGCTTCAAGGAAATGAATCGCTCCCTTTTGGAGTTGTCTACACTACTTGGAGTTGACACCTAGGCCATGGGAACATTTTGCAACAAGTTTGGTGTGGAGATTTTGGGTTTTGATAAAGTTTGAATGATTTGGTGACATTTCTGGGTGCAGCCATGACCGTACCAGCAAGGTACAGGACTGTCCTCTGAGCTGGGTAGTATCTATTGTGTTGTCTAGGTTTGTTGCATTGGAACAACAATAAAAATATATCTAGTTCATGTTTGCTACAATGATTGGGCTAATTGGCAATCCATATATGAACCATCCATCAGCTAGGAAGTAGTGGTAATCATCTTCCTTTGTGAACTTTGTAATTTTCTGAGCTGAATGTTTCTGATTTAATGAACAGCAGATGTAGATTTATGTCAATCAATTATTGTACTTTTTAAAAAAAAAAAAAAAAACTAGGGTGGTCATTTCACAAAATGAGCCAATCCAAATAAATTCATTGCTCTAACCTAGAATACAATTAATCTGGCATGAACCACATGAGCCCTAAGTAATTTTCCTTATAAATTAATAAGTCAGGCGTTACCAGCCCACCAAGCAAAACCAATGGTTTCTTGGTCACAACCAGCTAAAGTTAGAGTTCCATTAAAGAGTATTTCCACAAGGAAGAATCTCCTCCAAGAATGCAAGGTTTTCATGAGGCTGACCCTGAGCTGCCATCCAAGCACGAATACCTCCATTCAAGAGAATATTTTTTTGTATAAAAAAGTCTCAAATTCAGGATCTTCTGCTGCACAAATCTCTAGGAAACAAAATTATAAGCACGTAAGTTTAGAGCTAGGCCAACTACCCCAATGGCACTCATCCATAAACTGGTCACCGACACAAATAACATGAGGAAATGTAACCAATGTTTATTGGAAAAAGCAACCCCAAAAATTTGGGACCAAAAACAGTTCACAGTGACCATAGAATAGGTCTCTTCGGCTTGAGTTGGGTTAAAAGCATGAAATGTATTTGAACCATCATCGTCTTCAAATTAAGTATTTTCCACGGTAGCACCATGAATAGCACATAGAAAAGAAACACCCAATACTTCGACTACTCCCATCATATGAAATGGATTCAAGGTCCAATTATGAAAACCTTGAAAAAAGAGGATAAATCGGAAAATGGTTGCTATACCAAAACTAGGAGAAAAAAAAACCAACCAAACTATCCTAATGGATAGATCAAGAATATGAAAATAAAAACAGCAATCAGAGCAGAGAATGCAATTACATTATAAGGTCGTAATTGTACAGATTGAGCAAGTTCAAATTGGTGTAACATGAAGTCTATTAGACCAAAAGCATAATGGAGACCAACAAAAGTCCATAGACCACCTACTGGACACCAAATAAAATCTCCATGTGCTTCAAGACCCCATAATAGCAGCAAAGAATGTGTTAAGCTATTAGCAAGCATAGAAACTACAATAGTTAAAAAATTACAACCTTCCAAATAGGAATTGGCCAATCCATGAGTATACTACAAAATCACAAAGGTTGTACATGTGAACCATCCACCTAACGCAAAATAAGCACAAGGAAAAAGCAATAGGCCAATCATATATAATATCAAATAGACTTTTTCCTCTTTGGAAGACTTTCCAAGGGCTATAGTCATAGTTTGGACGACAGAAATCTAGAGAGTAGGTTGGCCCCTCTCTCCCCTTGTAAGAACCCTGTCTAGTTCTGCCCTGAATTTCTGAGTTTTAGTGTGTTGACATTTTGTCAAACACATGGCATGCAAGCTGATTATGACTGATTTTCTGAGTTCCTTTGGTTTGTATGCTTGTTTTGAATATATGTTTGAAGTGTTTTCAATTTGTTTTCACATAGACATAGCAATGAACAAGAATACAAATATTTGCAATTGGTAACTCAATAAATAAGAGATCTGATATAGAATTTGCAACAGTAGAGATATGTCTTAGTCAAATTAAAGATTTGAATACAAATTAGATGGTGTACATCAGCATTTCAATATATAACATACCCGACTTTTTGTCTTCAACACAATGATACATAATTGATGCCAAGATCCCAATGAATGAATTCTGATATAATGTCTGATACAAATGGTAGACTGCTGCAATTATTTTCTTATATAAAGAGACTGTTGTAGCACTAGTTCCTTCACCAAAGATGCCTCCAAATAGGCAGCGATTGGTCTTCTAGGGCAGTGAATCCTCCTCCAAGGGCAATGATAGGGTTTGGAACCCTAAAACCTGATTTTTATCCCTTATGACAGCGGTGACTCTCCCTGGTATGCAGCGAATCCTCTATGATGGATGGCGGCTAGCATGAAGCCCAAATATGCTCTCAATATGGGAGTCGATCTCTACCCAAGGTAGTATTAGGGTTTGATACAAAACCCTTGAAAAAAGATGCTAAAAATCTAATGCAAATCCTTGAATTTTGGAGCTGGAATTATGAGGCAAATCTGATGGAAAAATCTAATATAAATCTTGTCCCAAACCTGCAATAAATTCTGAGAACAAATCTGCACATGAACATCCAACAAAATCTTGCAAAGATATCCCTTTGAAGCTCAAAAATCCTCCATAAAACAATCCAATCCCAAATTGGTATTTCGCACAACTCCTCCAATTTGGTGATGAAACCCTAGCAGCTGTAACCTGCAAAAATAATGACTTTCCAGCTCTTCTACAATGTCAAAATCCTGCAATAATGCTCAATAGTACACCCTAGGTGGATTTACCTCTCAAGTGGTATTGGGTTTTTCGTCCAAACCACAAATGTCTAAGGGTTTTCGTCCTCAGAACAAGCTGAACCAGAAGTTACAGCAGAAAGGAAACTTTCCAATATGCAAATGACAAATGATAATATGATGAAATGAACTCCAAATGACCTCCTTATAAAGCCTCCAAGAGGTTTGCTCCATTTTGCCAATTTTAATTCTTTTTTGACATCCATAATAAAATAATAATTTATTGACATTTTATTATATTTTATTATGTTACTTCTTTCCTTTCTCCAAGTGACTTTAAAATTAGTTTCACTTAACTGACTTTCCTTTCTCCAAGTTTCACTTAATTGACTTTCCTTTCTCCAAGTCACTTTTGCTACAATGGCTCAACTATTCATTCCTTTATCATATGAATTAGCCTACGGGAATAGTGAATAGGCTAATCATCCTCTGCTAGGTGATCACTCCGGAAATGGAGACATTACACCCCTCTATAATGGGGGGGTCAAGGTCTATGTACTCGACCTTGAAAAGATAGGATTTACTTCTAAGGGGAGATGGCTCTCCTACATTCACAGAACATGGATACCCCACATCCAAAGAGCCATTTACATCACATCTACACCACTCTAGGCAGAGCTATAGAAAACCCAACACTAGAATTCAAACCTTGCCACAGTCCTCAACCTCCTAGCTATAATAGTAGGGTGACCATCCTCAATCCACTAATCAAGCTAGGTAAATCTATATACGTAACATGATTAGCATCATGTTACATCTATAGTGCATCACCCTACTATCTATAAGGCAACAACAAAAGCCCGCGTGGAAGAGATGTTCGATACTACACCAAGATTTGCTGGCTCTAGATAGTCATGCAAGGGCCTATTCATCAATCAAGGTTGTCCTCTCAATTTGTTAGTTCGTTCAGGTGAATAGAAAAGCAACCAACATTCATAGTGGGGCTAGCATTGCCTTGATGGGATGGAAGGGGAAGGAAATTTGTTTCCTCATTTTGGCTTGGCAACTAACATGAATGGCAAGGTACAAAGATGAACTATGTATAAATATAGAAGCTCATGCTATCTCCTGCTATGAATTCCCAAATCTCTCCAAATGTTGATATCTTGTGTTATCTATCATGAGTATCAAAAACCCTTCAAATCTTAATATTTCATGCCACTTGTCATGAGAATTTAAAACCTTGTGAGGTCAAACTGCCTCTAAGTGCTCTCACTACACTATTAAAATGCTCAAATTCTCAACATGTCAAGCCAATGATGAACCACCCTCTTGATGTTCTCTAGATTCAATAAATCCTATATTCAGAAAATCATGTTGACACACTATAAGACTATTCATCGATCCAGGTTGTCCTCTCAATTCGTTAGTTCGTTCAAGTGAATAGAAAAGCAACCAACATTCATAGTGGGGCTAGCATTGCCCTGATGGGGTGGAAGGGGAAGAAAAGTTGTTTCCTCATTTTGGCTTAGCGACTGACATGAATGGCAAGGTACAAAGGTGAACTATGTATAAATATAGAAGCTCATGATATCTACTGCCATGAATTTCCAAATCTCTCCAAATGTTGATATCTTGTGTTATCTATCATGAGTATCAAAAACCCTTCAAATGTTAATATCTCATGCCACTTGTCATGAGAATTTAAAACCTTGTGAGGTCAAACTGCCTCTAAGTGCTCTCACTACACTATTAAAATGCTCAAATTTCCAACATGTCAAGCCAATGATGAACCATACTCTTGATGTTCTCTAGATTCAATAAAACCTATATTCGGAAAATCATGTTGACACACTAAAAAACTATCATTGGCAGAAAAATCATGCCAAAACTTTAAAAAGTTATGATGTACCAACTTCATGCATGGTCATTGAAAACCCCTATAATGTTTGCAAACATGCAAACCCAATACTCTGTAAATTCTACAATCTGTTGAACTGATGTATCAAATGTTGATATGAACATCATCTACAAATCTACTTAACCTAAGACAAATGTTTTGGAATATTCAAACCTGACAAGAGCAATCTCCATCTATCATCAATGGCGTCAAGCCAAAATCAAAAAAAATATTGTAGAAAACTCTAAAATGCTAAGAATAAGATATTCCCACATACCCAAATGCATATATAAAATATCATCAAAACTTGTATTCGATCACCAAAATACAAACTATAGTGTCCAAGTCACGAGACTTGTGCAAAACGCTATGATACAAAACCAAATATTATATACTACAAAACATGTAAAAACCTATATTCCAATATTGGGTTCACTCATGTCTGTAAGAAAATCAAATCCTCAACTCAAGCTCTACAACACTCTATCCAAACAACAAGATTGATCACAACATCAACTCAAATTTTGAAATCTCTTGAAATCTGACTCAAATTCTAACCCTTGATGTAGAAAATCTTTGTGTAGAACCCTCCTAGAAGGTAAAGTGATAGTCTCTAAAAAATTCCAAATCAACAACTTAGGCTGCTCCCCTGTGTATACAAAAAAAAAGACCAATACACCTAATTCAATGACACCCTTTTAGGTTCATCACAAGTCTCCACTAAGCTTCCCTTTTAGGTTTTCAACTTAATTAAGTTGTCCTTTTGGATTTTCAAATTACAAATCTTGTGCAAGATATGGGTCTCCTATCATTGTGACACAATTATTTCCATGTCAAACATAGACAAAGAAAAATGTCAACCTCATTGAAATTTGGTATGCAAGATCCTCTTCAAATGAGTATGAAGAGTCCAAAAGAATCAAAAAACATCCCTCCAATAGATCATGCAACTCAATAGCTAGAAACAACATAGAGTTGCGTTCTCAATCATCAACAGCTAAGATCCATGATATGTTATCCAAGAAATCAACTTGATCCTCTAAACATCCTCTTATCCACAAAGCAAATATGACTCACAACAAACCAGTGAACAAAACAAAATCCATAGCATCAAAATATCACAAGAGGCAAAACGCTATACTCCAAAGCCTCAAAGCTAAGATATATATATAAACAATCAATCATATGTGCTACGAATTGACATTTTATCATCTCTATGGATCTAGGTAAACTCTACATCGTTTTGCAACTCATATCTCAAAAGTCATGTCAGTGATATCATTTACATCACCAAAACAAGAATGGGATGAACAAGTACTATCTAGACCAATACAAGTATGAACAATATCAACATCTTCAGATGTAGTAGCAAACAAAAAATGAATAGTAGCCAAGGATTTGGTATCATTGGTGAAAGTGTCACCATCATCAACAATGGAATGGACAATCCTATAGGATCTTGACAACTAATTCTCTAAACTCCACTTGGCTTTGTCAATCCAACCAAAATGTACTCATCTCAGACTTTGTAGAAGGTTCTCGAACATAACAATGCTTCAAAAAATGAGTGGACTTGTCACAAGAGATACAAGGATATAGATCAAACATGAACTAAAGGTATGACCTTTTCTACAACAATATGAATAAGTAGCTGCACTTCAAACTGTAGAGGTAAACAATTGACCAATCAACAAGTGTGGTGAATTAGTTTCACAAATTTGACTGACATGTGAAGATGAGTGTTCAACACAGCAATCAGTAAGATGACCTATAGACAACAATAAGGGTCCAACTTCACAATTTGAAATAGCTTGCAAGGATAACTAAACAGTGACACAATCTAGAATAATAGGTGAGGATGACAGACTTACTTCACAACAATCAATTAGAAACCCTTTTGACACAAAATGGATTGGTTTTGAGTATTCAGATATATATAAATTGACATGACCTTTATACTCTAGACCAACATGTTCTTTGTTATCTTGTAATGCTCCCCACAAAACCAGCTTTGACTTCAAATTCTCATGGTGTTTTTGGAATTTTGTAGAGAGAACTAGTTTGACCACACATTTGACAACAGGTTTGACATCAATGCAATTTCAATTTGTTTGTTCTGAAAATCAAATTCTGTTTATATTAGATCAATCTTGATTCTCAAAAGTGCATATTGTTGACAAAAGTGCAAGGATGTGAGCTTAAATTTCCCCCAACATTCACACATTTCACAACAGGTTTGACTTCAATGCAATTTCAATTTGTTTGTTCTGAAAATCAATTTTTGTTCATATTAGATCAATCTCAATTCTCAAAAGTGCAAGAATGTGGGCTTAAATTTCCCCCAACCTTCAGCTGTCATGTTGGTTCATGACTTGTTTTCACTTGAATAGGCAAAATTAAGATTCCATCAAAATACACTATAGACCCTGTGATTTACAAAACACAATATTCAGTATGAATCAGATACCATCAACAATGCTGGGATGCAAACAAATTCCTCTCTCTTTTTAACACAACCTTTAACACTTTTTACTAGCTTCTTTTATCTTCCTTGTTCAATTTAAAGCAAAGCTTTAATGTCCAAAAATGACAAAAAATTTCAAAAGAATTTCCCTTTTTCTCTAGGTAATTTCATGGACTATTAAATGCCCAAAATGATTGACAGGTTTATTTCCTTGTAATCTTTGTATTATGTTTGGAAGGTTGTGATTTATTTGTCATTTGTCGTGGGCAGTGTCACAGATCAATTGGTAATTTCCTCCCTATACTTGGCATCATGTTCTTCCAAATTAGTGTTCTTCCTAGGAGTCTGGCAACATATGTTAATTAAGATTACAATGCTTGAAAGAAAAGACATTCGCCCATCCTATCTTATCATCTGGCTAATTCTCTGCACTCTTACTTTCCCTTGATCTGGGTGCTGTTCTTGCCATCCTGGTGGCAGAATCGCAGATATCTACACTTTCTTGTCATCTTGTCCTTTCTATTCCAGCTTTGTGTAATCTCTGAATTTCCTCCGGATGGTGGCATTTTTTATTTGCCTTTGAAACCTCTCCATCCAGCAATTGTGCATTCTCACTGTTGCTGGACAATTTTTATATACGGATACATAACCTTAACCAGTTTTTTCCCTAACCCTAACCCATTTTTTTCAAATTAATTGAAAAATTCTTTATCTTTTGATTTGCCAATTCATTTCCCAAGAAAGATTTATTATGTGGTTCCCAGGAAAGGATGAGGCAAGATTCTATAGCCAATGAAATAACTAGTTCAGTAACTGGTCACAGAAATGCAACTTGAAGCTTATGTTCTGCATTTCTTGAACCAGACTAGGTTCCGCATCATTTCTTGTTGCCAGCAAATTTTTAATCATTTTACATGTTTTAGGGTCTATCTAATTTTCTCAGTATTTGCTAGTTAGAAGTTGACTCACCATTTAGCTTTCCCAGACATTGCTAAATCCGAATCATGTAAAATTTATAAAGTTTGATCCCTTACCGTTGTGCACATTGATGAGCCTCTAAAAAATGTGTAAATTACATACATACATATATGTGTGTGGTGTGCGCACACTCACTCTAGGTTTAGGACCTAGGTGAATTGACAAAGCCTGGTTTACTCCAAGTTTGTTCATAAGGTGTAAACCCAGGGATATAAAATTTGAACAAGACATAAGCAAATGGAAGGCAAAACCTTTGCAGAAGCCACAGGAGGTTTCATACTCCAAAATGGCATCTGACTTCACCAAGAACTAAGATAACAACCTTTACCATCTTTTTGCTGAACACAGCGAGAGTTAAGGGATCTTAAACCCATGAAGTTGGTGAAGTGCCAACACCCAAGTCAGGTTTACTCCTCACACTAAGTCAATAAAAGAAAATAAGTTAAGGTATGAAATACAAAAGCCGAACACTTGTTTCATTCCATCAGACCACCAAACCTCAAGTTCCCAATGAACCCAAAATGTCACATGTTAAATCTTCTAATCGATGGCCACAACCAATCCACTCAAAAATTCATTGCATTCCAGGAGCCAAGAACCAAATCTCATTCCACCTCTTTAACTCTTCAATATATGTGCATAACAAAAAACAAGATATTCATACAGCTCATCAATAGAAAGGCAATAAAAAAATAAGAATCTTCACGTTACCTCTCTCACTGCCCTCTCTCTCAGTTTTTCTTGCTTTTACAAACAAGAAACTAGAATTTTTTAAAAATGTAAAATGTACTGAATGCAAAAAAAGAAAATCTCTCTTCCTTACTTTCTTAGTCTCTCTCAGGCATCAATCTAAAGGACACTTGAATGGCAGAAACAAAAAGATCAAACTCAACAGGATAGATCAAGTCTATTACATACTGATAATAAAGTCATAAGACAATGAAAAAGAGTCTTCTATGAGCTGCTGCCTTTATGGCAGAAAATCATAGTCTTAAAAACACATTGCTCAGAAGCCTCCTAAAGTAAAAAGTATTTACATTAAACCAGCAACCATATAAGAACTGGAGTTAATCCATCACCACATGATCATTGCCTTCATCTTAAGAGTCCTCCTTAGGAGCAAGGGCAGAAGGCAATTTTACATTAAGGGCCACAGAAATTGCATTCACATAGGTATAGTGGTGCCTAACTTCAGTTATTACTTCTCTAATCTTACCTCTAGTTTCCAATTATTAGCTGTCATTATTATCATGCACCACTATATTTCAATCAGTTTCGAAGGAGCTACATGAAATGGCCACCAAGGCTGTAATGGAGCAGGTATTGGCTATGCCACAAATATTTCTCCTGCTTAGATTTTGCTCAAGATCTTGCATTATTCAACTAACAGCCTCGTCCATCTTCAATTCACCATCCTAGATAATCTCCAGCCCCACTCTAATGCACTCATCAAGTCAGGTTCTCACATTTGAATTCTGGATAAGGCCATGAAGCTTATTGGTGCAGTTCTCTCTAATGTTGATAGCATTAAAAAACTTTTCCAGGGCCTGTCTTCTTTCCACCAACTGTCAATTTGCAAGCCCGACCTCCAGATCCTTCCATCTTTGGGCTTTTGATGTGATAAGAAGATCTCCTAAGGGGGGGAATAAGGAGAGGTTGACAGAATGCCTTGCCCTTTGGCATCCTTGCAATTCTGAGGTGCCATTGACCAGAAGGAAAACAAATACAATGGGATAATTGATTTTCCCACAGAGAGGAGAAGAGCACTAACAGACATGCACACAAAATGAATCAAGACATGTGGAGACCCTCTCTTCCCATCCCATTGCTCATTATACTACTCCATGCAAAAAAAAAAGCAGAGAAACCAACCCATCAAGGCCCAGCACAGCACAATAGAACTTCACAAAAAAAATACCTCTCTACAAGGAAAAATGACGTTCTCAGGAAGGAGATGGGCAGAAAAAGAGCTGGAATAATACAAACCAGAGATTAAAAAAGTAATGCTAGAAACCCATAGAAATTCCTTGAAAAGTAAATTCAGGAAGAAAGAAAGGAGGGCATACATTCTAGCAGTTGGTCCAGAAAAGAAAAGAGACTTGGGATATGCCTCAAACAGTCCTCGCCACACATACTGGCCAACAGGGAATCCAGTATTCAATGCATAAGAGCTAGACAAAAGTGCAAAATCTGCAATAGCCTCTTATTTCTGAATTATTTTACCAAATCACACAGACAGAAACTTAGTGGAACCAAAGAAAAAACATCCCCTTCACCTTTCTTTCTCAAAACAAAACTTAACTCCAACAATCAGAACTAAAAAAGTACCAAGCCCCTGCCTTCAGACCAGGCTGACAGATAGAACAGCAATCACCTATTAATCATCTGACAGACCTACTGAAAATGCAAAATTTGCAGAGCATCCAAAATGTTAAAAACAATAATCAATGTTTCCCCCTTTGTTCAAGAAAAGTGTTCCAAATAGACAATCATGGCGAAGTCATCCTTAGAAAGAAACCTTGGACATGATAAAAACAGAAAGACCGAGGTTCTTATTTATGGCAATAGTGACAAAAGAAGTGTGTTAAGCATTCTTTTGCTAAAAATGCCTTGGAAGTCTTTAGAATAAAGAGCCAACCATAAACCATCTGCAGTACCTTCTCTGGCCATGAACATGACATCTTTATTTGCTGTCAGGTCAGCAAGGCTATTACCATTTTGTTATGGACCCTTTTCAAATTTGCTGCCTAATCAACAATAGCCTCGAGCTCTCAAGCCTTTTGCCTTACTTCCCTTTATTCCATTGTTAATAATTTGATAATTGCCTTTGACAAAAAGGTCCTTCCATCCCCTCACAATAACAATTTGAAAGGCTTTAAGCATGGCTGTTGAATCTGCTTGATTGTTAGTTTCGTTTCCCACATCAATTACACAAACTAAAGGGGCTAACAGTTGAAATCACCAAATGCTACTCCATTACCAGCTCGCATAGGTTTAAGTTTGCGCCTGCATTAAATTTAATTTTATAGGTCCATGGGGAGCAGGTTGCCACACCAAATTAAGCTTTTTAGTTGCACCAGCTATTCAGTTATTGACACATTATTAGCAGGAAAATAACCTTCATCTTTACATATAAAGGCTATATGTAGATACAAAGTTGTCCAGAAGCCTCCCAAACCCCATTTTCCGTCAGAACTTTATTTATTATTATTCAGAAAATAATGACAACAAACGCTAACTACCCCCAGACCTCTATAATTTCGAAGTATTGAATCAGTATTCTTCAAGAATTTGTAATTTGGCAGATTACTAGCTGGTAATGGCGAATAAATACAAGGCACCGGATATGAAAACAAAAAGGTGAAGAAAAATTACAGTTTCTTGGCCTGTTCCAATGATCGCGCATGACCAAAATGAAAGAGATCCCAGATTCCATCCGCATAAACCCTGACTGGCTTTTTATTCTCCGAGCTTTTCACGGCCTTCGAGCATGGATGAGGTTCGAATCTCTTTGGCCGCTCCAAAACGCTTGTTTTCTCATCTTCTTCGCCGTCATCATCTGTTTCCTGTGTCTTATGAGGTCTGCGAGCCATTTTTGTTGTCTATCCAATCAAATTTGACGAGAAAAAACAGATTAAATTCAAAAATCTTATCGCCAATCCCGTAATAACGCTAAACAATCAACGAGCAAAAATTAACGCTTAAAACCTGACTACTAAATGAGATTGCGTTGAATAAGCACTGGAGTTTTTAGCTTGTGAATTTCACTGAACTTGTTTTTCTGCTGTTAGCGTAGAAGATGTGTTAGCGAATAATGCATCGTACAAATTTGGCTGGATAGAAGAGATACCATGCCACGGGATTTCTCTCAGGAATATGTCGGAATATTATCTCTTTATAGGTATGCCATTCACTCAAAGTATACGCACAAAATTTTTGAAAGCACCTCTTAACGTATGTAATACTGATCCCGCAATATGGCCGCCATACTATACCAGTAAAAGAAAAACCCCTTCTTCACGCCACCTCCCTCATAATGGACGTTGTAAAATATTTATTATTGAACAAAAGTAAATATTGAATTTGTAGAGTTTTTTGAAAAACTCTGGCAGTAAATTTCGGTATCAATGTTTGATTTACCACACGATAAAGACAATAGTAAATTTTAAATGTTAATATTAAAATTTATTATATAATTTTTATTTGTAAAGATTGTGAAAACATCTCATAAAAAGTTTTAAGCTTAAAGAAGTATTCTATAGATTTTTTTCATATTAGAAATCAAATTTTAGAGTTGATGACAATATCTTATCTTATATTATTCTTTTTGCAATTTAGTGACTAAGTTTTTCTATTAATATTTAACTTTTAGCGTGATTCAATGGCTAAAGTTCCTATCAATATATAATTGTTAAATAAAGATGTTGAAATGGGGCAAGTATAAAAATAAAAAAATAGCAATGGGAGATTTGGACCAAATTTTTTATATACAATAGTGTTGTCCGTCTTAATTTCTAACTCAATGCAAGTTTATTTCAAAATTAAGAAAAATCTATTAAATATAAAAAAATAGACAAATTTAGGGATAGAAATTATAAAAATTATGCCACTAAAAAATTCCTTGTTTACCACTCTACCACAACACTAGAATGGTATGGTATGTGTTAGATATAAAAGTTGCTTCATGAATAGTATGATGATTTTTATTGTAATGAAAAATTATTCATATAATAATTAAGGTCAATTAAAATAATGTAACAATTAATACATATATTTTAAATATATTTATTTAAAAGACATTAAGAGATATCAATCTTGAGGTTAGATAAATACCTATATTAGTTTATGAAAACAAATTATTTTAATAATTTTACATAATATTTTATTTATTAAAATACATAATTTTTTCAAAAAAAAATTGATCCATCAATTGGCATAAGGGAGTTGTACCCCATAATATTAACTAGAATTAATAAAATTATAGAGTCCAAAATGGTTGCCCCATAGGAGAGCTTGAAAATTCTCCATACAATTTGCATTACATATAAATTGTCTTCTGCAAATGCCAAATACCAACTATATACTATATCTTTACTATGCATCAACTATTATCTAAATACCTGTTTACTCTGCAGGAATAGCATCTTCATCACTTGTGTTCGAATCATTTGTTTCCACTACAAACAAATTATATGTAGTTTGTGTTTGATGACAAAAGGAATCCACGGTCTTGTGTAATATGGGAAGATGGAAGGCCAGGTGCCCTGCCCTAGATGAAACCCCAAACCCAAAACCGCATCCTCTGAAATTTTCTTCAAACCACCCCTCCACCTTGGCTTTATCACTATTTCAAAAACCTCTCGGATGTTGTCTTTTCGGCTCTCCAAGTTCCAACATTACTAAGACCAGCATTGAAGTTATGTCTGTATTAACATGATGTCGATGGGTCGTAGTCATGAAAGTATTTCTCAGGACCAATCTAATTGCATGGAGAACAATCAGAAACTTTGTTTTGAATACCTTCTTCAGACGGGGCTCTAAAATTTCACCTCTGAAGGCTATTTGTCTCATCCTTGTCGTTAGACAAACTGTGGAATCCATTATAATCGTATGCTTTAGCAAACTCAACCATTACCAATATATTCTCTCTTCGCATCACTTTGGCATTCAATATCATCATACTAGCCAATTTAAACACATACTTCTCCAGGTATCTCCCATGAGAGAGGCCAAGTGATTATTTTCACATCACTTCTTTTAATGTATCATAATACCGAGGGATGAATTACCATTAATGATAATGTTTCACACGATCACCACCACGCCTTCTAATAGCTCACCCTCCATGTCCACTACCAGGTTGGCTAGTCGATCTACCTCCTTGTTTGCTTGCCTGAACACATGTTCTACTTGAAAAGAATCGAATTTTTTCAACAATTTACTACAACTCTGTAAAATGTTGTTCAACTTCCAACTTGGGAATTTTCCACAACAAATGGTATTAATAGTTATGAAAGGATACCCTTCAATAATTAGCTTTTTCAACCCTAGTTTTATTGCCATTTGCAAACCAACTACCACCGCTTATGTACTTAAGTCCTTGATTATCTGACTTGAGTTCAAAGTGTTTACCCATCAGATAATGTCTCCACACTTGCAATGCATATGCACAATTGCAGCTAGTTCTAAATTATGCATAGCATAATTTAACTCATAAGATGTAATTTTCTAGACTCATATGCAACAACCTGTCCTTCTTGCATGAGTACACCACCTAATCCCTCATCTAATGCATCTATTAGAATGAAAAAATGTCCTTTTGGGTGTGGAACTCTAAGAATAGGGGCGGAAGTCAATTTTTCCTTGAGAATATGAAAAGCTTCCTCACAACTTTTTTGTCCATTCAAACATTTTCCCTTTCCTCTAGAGTGTTGTAATAGGGTTTGCAATCTTAAAAAAGTTTAGAACAAACTTTCTATAGTATCTAGCTAACCCCATAAAACTGCGCACCTCAGGCACATTTTTGGGCGTTGGCCACTCCATAATTGCTTTGATCTTTGAAGGATCCACAACAATTCCCTCAGCTAAAATAATATGTCCCAAATATTGCACTTCTTTTTGGAAGAAAGTACACTTTGACAATTTACCATACAACTTATGCTCTCTTAATCGTTGCAAAACAATTCTTAAATGTTGAGCATGCTCTTCTTCATTCTTGGGGTATATCAAAATATCGTCCAAGAAGACAAGGACAAACTTATCTAAACAATTCCTTAAGACACTATTCATCAGATTCACAAATGCTACAAGCACATTGGTCAAACCAAAAGGTAAGACTGTAAATTCATAATGCCCATATCTTGTTCTGAATGTTGTTTTATAAATGTCTTCATCTTTAATCCTTAATTGATGATATCATGCCCTTAAATCAATTTTGGAGAATATTATTGTTCCATGCATTTGATCAAAAAGATCATTTATACGGGGTAAAGGATACTTATTCTTTATCTTTGCTTTGTTAAGAATATGATAATCTATACACAAACACAAGGTTCTATCCTTCTTGATGAAAATCACTGGCGCTCCCCAGGGTGACACACTGGGTCTGAATAATCCTTTAGTCAACAATTCTTGTAATTAGGCTTTTAGTTCCATCATTATGCGGTTGTCATATGATAGGGTGCCTTTGATACTAGTTTCTATAACCTGGTATATGTCTATAGAGAAATCAAAGGCTCTCTTAGGTGGTAAACATGGGAAATCTTCAAGAAATACATCCCAAAACTCATAAAGAAAAGGGTAATCATGTATAGATGGTTCCTTCATTTTTGAAACTTGATCCATCTTGACTGCAAATAGTTGACATCCTTTCCTCTTTGCTCTTTTAAGTTGCATTGTTGATCTCCCTTTTAAAACCTTGAAAAGAAACTAGATTTCCTATGTCATCTAAACATTCTACTATTTTGCCAAAATAATCTACCTTGGCTCTGTGATGCCACAAGCAATTCATTCCTAGAATAACATCATATGATCCCAAAGGAGCTACATACAGGTTAACCTTTGTTGAGAATGTGGGTAATCTTATCTCAACCTCAAACAGACACTGCTCTACCTAAGCTCTAGACTAGTTTGCATATTCAACTGACCAAGGTTTTGCCATAAAACTAGCTTGTCTAGGTATTCTGCTTAGTATTCTAGGTGTGATCAAATTTTAGTAGCACCAGTATCAATTAAAATAGAGATAGGTATTCCAAACAAAATACACATAGTTTCTATGGGTGTAATCTGGTACTTAGCTTGACGATTGTCCAGGGCTGCATGAATCATTTGTTGAAAAGTTGTTTGTTGAGAGGGTAGAGAGTCATCTCGGTATCTGTTTCCTTGATCCTTATTTGGACATTGATTTGCATAATGATCACCTCCATAATTAAAACATCCACCAGGAGGTCCTTTCTTTTCTAGAGCATGGTCATTCTTGTTCCCATTCTTCTTCTTGTTTTCATTATTTTTCTTTCTATTTTGGAATTCATTTGTGTTACTTTTAGATCCTTCTCCATTGGACTTAGGCTTAGAATCCGGTTCTAATTCTTTTTCTTAAATGATGGCGAAGAGTTGGACGATCCAAACTTCTTTCGAGACTTATCTCGATAAGCTGAAATAGACTTCAATTTATGTTATTGTTTAATTGCCTTCTCAAACACTTCATCCATAGTTGTTGGACCATGCACATCCACTTCTCCACCAATTTGTGCATTCAACCCCATGATGAATTTTCTTATATGGAAACGTTTATCTTTCTGGTACTGAGGCATGTACTTCGATAATTTGGTAAACTTCTCCCAATACTCAGTTATTGTCATGTCATCCTGACGCAAGTTCTAAAAATTAGCTAATTTCTGATCGAAATATAGTTGAGGCGACCATTTTTGCCTAAGGATTGCCACAAATTGATCCCATATCACTCTCATGGAACTCAATCCTAATTCTATTTTCTTGTTCATCCACCAAGTAGATGCTTCACTAGCCAATTGGTATGCTCCTCATACAGCCTTGGTTATTTCAAAATAATTCCTTATCTCAAAATACTTTTCTATATTAGTGAGCCATGTTTCTACTCCATCACCCAATATAGTGCCATCAAATTTTGGAGGGGTTATTTTCTTCATATCCTTTGCCAATTCATTAGTCAACTAAATTCTTACATCTAATTGTCTTAAAGGTTCTTCTTGATTGTCAGGGTTTTCTTCAGATTCATCATGTCCTTCATGGACACTATTCTCTTGTTCATGTGTTCTTCACTTTCTTCTTGGTTATCGACCCCTCTAACCTCTTGTTCTAAGGCTCCTAACCTTTCCTTGGTTTCATTCAAAATGACAAGGATTTGGTCCAACTTGGCTATAAGATCTTCCCGAGCTAGACTAGTTCCATTTTGACTACCTCTAAGATTCATTCTCATTTATAGTGCACCTAGTAAGTTATTATAGTTCATTAGTTCTAGGTTTTCATTGTGCTGTAATGTGAAAATTCTAAATTGTAAAAGATTACATTAAAGGTAGAAATTCAAGAATTCCACATAAAAGATCAACACACTCAATTATCAAGACAAAAATGAATTTATTTATCTAAGTGGATTTATACATCCTTATTTAGATATTTAATCTAATAGGATTCCAAAATTCACAAATCACTATCAAACATAAGAAATTCTTCAGGTTCTTCCTCTCCATATGAATCTAACACAAACTTGGAGGTGGGATGTACATGTAGGTACTCCCCTATCACCTATTTTCCTATAATCGGTGTATTTCATATACACCCAAAAGGCATGTCACAATTCATTGAAGGTTTCCTTGCTTAATCTCCAAGGTAATTATCTCAGTGGTAGGAGGTTTCATACATTTTTCCTTCTCCAACTTAATTCATTCAAGGGTAGTAGCAAGTGTTTCCGAGTCGAAGAGCCAGGCTTCTCCTTCATAACTCAAATTTGTTTCAATTTTAACCTTGGTTTTGGGGTATTTAGATTTCTTGGTTTTTCTACTCTTTTTCTTCATTTTTGACCTTCCCATTTCTGCTTTCAAAGAACAACATCACAAGATTAGGTTCACTAAACACAATGTTATATATCTATAACAACTTCTTACTAAGCAGGCTCATAGGCCCGAGTGTTCAAACCATGCTTTGATACCATGTGTAACGAACGCCTGTTTGCTATCTTAACAAATCTTAACTAGATTCACTACAAATTTTTTTAAATAATTATATCAATGTACCATCACAATAATAAGATTGAGAAATAAATAATCCAATTCCATAATTCATAAATAATGAATATCAGAATTACATTCAAAACCAATTTTAAAGCACTTATTACAAATTGCATCATCATCTTAATGCTATGAAATACAATTATGCAAGTAATCATTATTACACTAATATCAATGGTATACAATATGTATATGACTGAATCATTAAAATTCTCTATGTATATAACCAAGTCTTTGACATAATTAGTTGCAAGAGGGAGAACATCACCCGAGTGCTTTACCTCTAACCACAGATCGGCGGTCCCATGCACACCTTCCACCTAGAAGTGGCCCTACCCTTCACGAGGGAAGTGGATTAGGAATCAACAAGATCCAACATGCCTTATGAGAACTAGTGTTGTGTCCATTACAAACAATCCATTATACAACTCTAGATCCCTCTAGCTGAGTATAATTTGTACCGACTATTATGCAATACTAATGAGACACCGTGAATCGACAATGCAAGCAGTGATTTTGCATTACTTTGGCCAAATATTCTAAAAATCAAACACAGTCCTGAAACGGATATGCGTGTCATATGTTCACACGCCTCTATATCAAACTAGTAAACACATACTATCATAACATATATGAGTGATCACAAGTGCATATTCTAAACTCAAGTATATATACTCAATCAAAAAATTGAACATATTCTAGGCTTGGCTAGGTGAACAGTAAAGTTTAACTCCAACTACATTTTCAATCAGTCAGGTTTATAATAGAGATCAGGTAGATAGTTTAACACTGCCACTAAACTACTATGCAAACTTGCATTCTCAGCATCATACTCAAAAGACAATCTTGTCTTCAAATTAACCAATTATAAACAAAGGAAACTACATCATATATAAAATATTGATAATTCATAGTTACTTACTCCCTGCACTAATCTTAACTCAAAGCAGAGGCAACTCAAAATATTCATAACCATATCTAAATATCATTGATCATAATTTATATAAAAATAAGTTCTTACAAACTATATTATTTTCAACAAAATAGAATATAATTAAAGGAACTCAAGTTCCTCACTGCTCTATCTGAGCTTGTCTCATAAATATAAAATCAATGAAAAAGATTCCTTTAATTTATATAAGGATGTATATTTATAAATGCCTATATGTAACATACATATAAACATTTATAAATATACATTAGTTTAATAGCATTCTGACTGCAAAAGGTTAACATTAGATTTTCAAAGAAAAGTCACCTCAGTATCTCATTTCATAGGTTACTCTGTATAGGTATAAAACAACTAAGTGAAAATGGATCCCTTCCAAGAACCTTTATTTTCCACAGTCACATATACCTTTAATACCACTGGTTAAAAATAAATGTTGTGAAGTTCACTAATATACCCCTAATCATGACTCAAGGTCATCATCTTTTAAATCACAATGGTTCCACAGTCAAATCTTATAGATTCTTCATAGTTTAAGGATAATAATCTTCTAACTTAAAAACTCTAAGTTTAATCAACCAAAAACTAAACTCATCATAGTTGTCACACAGAGATGTGAATAACCTCTTACAATATTAACATTGTAACTATGTTTACATCCATCATAGTCCAAACATAATGAAGCATTTAGTCTTTGACAAAAATTGTGAGGCCCATCTTTTTTAGTTGCTTCAGATACTTTAGTTCAGACTGTTTGACTATGTTGGTTTGGTTTTATATATGTTATGTGTGTGGACATTTATGCTTTTATGTTATGGACATTATGCTATATTTGAACTTATGGAAAATATGTTATAATTGAACTCTATGGGAATTACATTTTGAACTTTATTATTTAACTCGTGATTAAATGTTATTGGATTATTATTTATGTGTTGAAAAAGAATTATTGGATGAGCAAGATGCTTGTATGATAGTCATTAAATAAAGTAGTTGAATTATGTGATCACGAATGAGTTAGAATATTTTATTATATTTGTTATGTAGTTTCATGTTGCTTCGGCTATACATTCTTTGATTTACTGATATTCAAAAATGAAGTGTGCAGGTGGGTGGCCAAGATCATTAAGTTTCAAAGACTCTAAGAATCCGTTATGTGATACCCCATTAACCTAGTCTAACCTGTGGAAGGGGTGAAGGCTAAAGTGTTATGTGTTTTAATTATTTATTTATGTGATGGCTATGGTTGTTTTTATTTTTATAATTGTATTAAATTAAATTTTGTTAAATTTTGTTATGTGTGAGAGTTAAATTTATTTTTATTTAATTTATTGTTTTGTTATTTTGGGATGAGGATAAGGGATTTGTTTTAATTGTTTTTTTTAATAAAAATATTTTTCTTGGGAAAAAGAATGAAAGTTCCCATCCTTTCTTGTCTTTTTAGTTTTTTTTAGTTTTTTGATTATTTATTGGGGGAACCTGTTGGATTTTGGAAAGGACTTTGATTGTGCATGAATTTTGGGACTTAGGGAGACGAATTTGTGAGAACTTTGAAGAAGGATATTGGCTTGAAAATTTAGAGGTGGAATTTGGTTGTGGATTGCAATACAATGGTTTCATTCTGGTTTTTTGGGCTCACCCTAACTTGGGTAGCTGAGGTAGAATTTAATCTCCTCTTTAAAATTTTGGTAAAATGTATGCATGTGGTGTTTATGAAAGTCTTTGGTTTTTATATGTTTTGTATTTTCTATTTATTGTGGGATAAGAGTTGTGTAGGGAGCGGCTCTCCCTTGAGGGGTGAGAGCCTCCCAAGTGTTGGGGTAAAGAGAGGCGTGGAGCCTCTCTTGGGGAAAGATGGATTTGGAATACGTGGTAAAATGATGAATTTGATGGCTATTGTTGTTGGTATATTATGGAGTTGTGATGAAATGATGATTTGGGTTTTGTTGTTGTGACATTGTATGAAGATGTATGGTTTTGGGAGGTATAAGTTCTTTCTGGAGTTGGAGGTTGTGTTTTCTATGAGTAAGATATTATATGAAAGATGTTATTTTTTTCTCCAAGAGGGAGGATTATCCCCTCTCTCCCCCTGTTTTGGATCTACTTTGGATCCTATGTTTGTGTGTCAACCAATGGGATTTTGGGTTTATATGTAAATGGTCTTTTTTTGGTTTATGGATTTTATTTATTTGCATGTGTGTTTTACCCAGTTCTTAGAGTCTCTTGCTCGGGGGTGGGATTGTGAAACAATCCCTATGGTAGGGTGGAGAGTAGGTCTTGGCCATTCAATTTGGCTAATTTGTTTACAGGTTATTGAAGTTCCTGGTGGATTTGAAGGTCAAGAAACTCCTATGGTTGCACATGGAAAAGAAATACTTGTTTAATATTTCATGGCAAGATGCCATTATGAAAGCATGATTGTTGGAAGTTATTGGCAAGTTTGCCTGGATGTAAACTATTAGTTGAATTGTTGAAGTGTTTATGATTGTAATCGTTTACATGCACTGTGTTTGCTCTTTCAAAAGAAAAGAAAAAAAAAATATTATTAGACTATTTCAATAAGCAAAACTTTACCTATATGTTCTATCATGCTTCTAAGAAAATAAATGTATGGGTTAATAAATTTTGTATGAGTTAAATAATCCTATACCTATTTGATTTCTTTTTGTAATTAATGGAACAAAACAATATGGGTAAGTGCACAAAGATGAGGGACCAAAATGGGGTCTTAAAATGCCACTTTTTTTTTTTTCCTGAAATCAGGAAACATTGATGTTGGATGAGAAATTGAAGATAGCTACACTCAAAATTTGAAGATGGAACAAAAATAAGAGTCGTAGTGCTCTGAATCTAGTTTCTAAACTACTAATTTTTTTTCAAAAAATGGTTGAGATTAAGAGGTTCAAAAAGGGGGAGCACACAAATTGGTCTTGTTTTTTTCTCAAAAAAACATAGCATAGTGTCTGGTGTGCTCCCCCTAAAATGTTAATTTTTTTTAGTATTTTAATAATCGCTCCAGTGAGAAATTAGCTAACACCATGCAGTTTATCCCTAATTTTTCTGATAATTTTTTCATGAATAATTGATTTTTTAGTGATTTTTAAAGTGAACACATCCTGAAAAATAGAAATTTGAGCATGCTCCCCCCTAAAATATTTAAAAACTAATCAAAAATCATTTTTTTAATGTGTAGAATAGAATCTAGTTTCTAAAAATGTAACGTATTTCAAATTTTAATGAACGGTTAAAAAAAGTCAAAAATACTAGACACTGGTTTTTGACAAAAAATGGACACACTAACAAAATAAATTCAAGATTGAAACCCTTAACATACTCAAAATATGAAAAAAATTATATGGTTAGATAGCTAATAGAGAGCTTAAGATTATGGTGGTATTTTTTTATTTTTCATTGAAAAAAGTGCCATCCTGATGGGGAGCACGCTCCAGATTATCTCTAGATTTTGCTAAAAATTGATAAAAACACGTCAAAGAAAGCTTCACATAACGCGAGCGCGTTTTGCTGAGCATAACTAGATATACACATGCCAATTGCATTTGCTTGAAAGTTTCTAAAGCCATTTCAACAAATCCATTTTTTGCATATCTTGCAATCATTGCATTCCATTACAGAACATCTCTTTGAGGTGTTACGCCATACAATTGACATGCCTTGTCTATGCTTCCACACTTTACATACATGTCTACAAGGGCAACTGCACTTTCTATCGTCTCTCTCACTCTACTTCCCTCCCCTCTCTATGTCCTACCCTCTCTCTGAGTCTCTACTTCCCTCCCCTCTCTACCTCCTACCTTCTCTCTCACTCACTTCTTCCCTCCCCTCTCTACCTTCTACCCTCTCTCTCACTCTCTACTTCCCTCCCCTATCTACCTCCTACCCTCTTTCTGAGTCTTTGCTTCCCTTGCCTCTCTACCTCCTACCTTCTCTCTCACTCTCTTCTCCCCTCCTCCCCCTCTCTATGTCCTACCATCTCTCTCACTTTCTACTTCCCTCCCCTGTCTACCTCCTACCCTCTCTCTCTCAGTCTCTACTTCTCTCCCCTGTCTACCTCCTACCCTCTCTCTCAGTCTCTACTTCTCTCCCCTGTCTACCTCCTATGATCCTCTCCCACTCTCTATTTCCCTCTCGTCTCTACTTCCTATCCTCTCTCTCACTCTCTACTTCCCTCCCCTCTCTACCACTCCTCATCATTCTTCCCATCCAATGAAATTTCATAAATTATCTTGTATCCATTTCATCATCCCAATTTATATCCCCATCCATCTTTGCATGTCCTAGTTTTCTTGTTTCCATATTCTTTGTTGACATGTGAGAGGAGAGGGAGAGAGGATGGAGATGGAGGGGAGAGAGAGGGGAGAAATAGGGTGAGAGAGAGAGAGAGTCCTAAGTTTCTTGTTTTGGAGAGAGAGAGGATTGGTCAGGTTTATGAGTTTAGGGTTGCTTAAGTTTAGGGTTTAGTGGAATTATTTAGGGTTTAGGGTTGCTCAGGTTTATGGTATAGGGGTTAGATTTTAGGGGTATTATTTAGGATTTAGGGGTTTTGGGAGAGAGAGAGAGAGAGAGAGAGGTTTAGGGTTGCTCAGGTTTAGGGGCATATTTAGGGTTTATGAGTTTAGGGTTGCTCAGACCTTTAGGGGTAAATTATTTAGGGTTTATTAGTTTCTAGGGTTGCTCAAGTTTAGGGTTAAAGGGGAATTATTTTATAATTTCCCTCCAATCCTCCTAATCCTAACACATTAGTCCACCCATCTCCTAATCCATCAATCCCTATCATCCATCCATCATATAACTCACCATCTAATCCACCATCAAACATTCTAAGCTCTAATCCATCAACCCATGAATGCTTGAAAATTTTTCTCCAAAGACTCTTTACAAAATCCAAAAATAAAAGCAAATATATGGAGCCATCCAAATCCACTGATCCAATTTCATCCCCCTCTAACACTCCCAATCCTAATCCATTTGGGCCTCCTATATCCATTCACTCGATCCTAATCCTAACCCCACAGCATCTTCCATCATTATCCATCAACTATATGCATATCCTAGTCCATCAACCCATGAAGCCATAAAGGATGTGACCCAAGGACTATTAGCAAGGAATCTAAGAACATCATGTACTCAAATTCCTATCCTTGAGCCTAACAAAGAACCTCCTAATAACATGTCTACCACTTCAACACCATCATCCACTCCTATGTCTATCCATTTCATTGAAGAGTCTTCTACCATAAGTCCAAGTCAAACCCCATCATGTAGTCATGTTGTCAAACATCCAAAGATTATTGATCCCATCCAAGAACCCATCACATCCATCTAAGAAACCCAATAGCTATGTTAAGAGCCTAGTCCAAAGCATGTGGAAACACCAACCACCCATCCTAATCAAAATTCAAACATCCCATCTAATCCCATCTCGGTTCCCTTACCATCTCATGGTCAACCCCTCTATACATCGATCCCACCATTGATCCTCCAACATCTCCTAGTGAACCCCCATCACCACCTCTTACTCCCCAATCCAATGAATATCAATGCATCCCCACTTACCTTATCCATATCTAATATCGTGCTATCCATGCTTATCCTCCATGTGATCAAGATATTATCTATGATCAAGATCTTATTGATGAGCAAGTAACCCACATCACTCCTGTCCATCATCCCATTAGCCCTATCCATCATCCCGCGCTAGTCCTATTCATTATCCATCAATATCCCATGATGAGACACTTGGTCCCCAAGAAAACATAGATAATCAAACAAATAACTTGGATCCTATCAAATCACATCCCAATGAGGATAATGATTTAATCAAGATCCAAGAATTCTACATCCATTTCCCATTGATCCTCCATCATCCCCTATCGAACTAAATGTTTAGGTGTTTAGCCTGGTTGCTCGAGTTTAGGGTTTAGGGGTCAAGGGCATTATTTGAGGTTTACATGAGTTTAGGGTTGCTCAAGTAAATAGTGTTTAGGGTTTAGGGGAATTATTTAGGCTTTAGGGGTTTAGAGATGCTCAAGTTTAGGGTTTAGGATTTAGGGGTTAGGGTTTAGGGGTTTAGGGTTTAGGGTTGCTCGAGTTTAGGGGTTAGGGTTTAGGGTTTAGAGAGAGATAGAGAGAGAGGACCAATAGAGATTGGGAGAGATGGGGAGATAGAGGTTTAGGGTTGCTTCCAGGTTTTATGGTTTAGGGGTTTAGGATTTTTAGGGTTTAGGGGTTAGGGGTTAGGGTTTAGAGGTTCAATTTTATGGTTTAGGTAGAGAGGAGAATAGGGATATATAGAGGAGACCAAGCCTAGGAGAGATATCTCTATCTCCTCTATCCCTCTCTCTAACTATACCTGCCTCTCTATCTCTATCTCTCCCTATATCTCTATCTTGCTCTCTCTTTCGATCCCCTCTCTCTAACTCTACCTTTCTATCTCTCCCTCCCTCACTATCTCACTCCCCCTCTTTATCACTCTCCTAATCCCTCTACCTCAAATCTATCTCCCCATGTCTCTGGAAGTTGTATCTCTTGATCTCTTTCCCTATCTCTATCTCTCTAAACATATGGATCCCTATCTCTTAATCTATCCCTCGCTACCTCTCTCTCCTCCTCTCTATCTCTCTCCCCATCCCTCTACCTCTTGAAATCTCTCTTCCTATGTCTCTAGACATATCTCCATCTCTTTACCTATCTCTATCTATCTGCATAATCCTATCTCTTAATATATCCCTCTCTACCTCTCTCTCTGTATTTCCCTATCTATCTCTCCCTTGCTAGATCTATCTCCCTATATCTCCCCTCTCTCTATATATACGTATCTCTATCTTTCTCCCTCTATAGAACCCTTTATCTATCTCAATCCCCCTCTCTCCCTCTCCCCGTCTCTATCTCCACCTATCCCTCTCTATCTCTCTATTTGCCCCTCTTTCTATATTTTTTCCTTTCTCTAACTCTATCTCTATCTCTCCATCTCTTTCTGGATGTCCCCGGGCTCTCTCCCTATCCATGTCCATATCCCTCTCTATCTCTCCATGTCTCCAAGTCTCTCTATACCTCTCTATTTATCTAGGTCTCCCTCTCCCCCTTTCTATGTCTCCTTCCCTCTCTATATACATCCCTTTCTATCTACCTAGTTCTCCCTTTATCTCTTTATTTATCTATCCTCCTTGTATCTAAATATATCTACCTCTCTATCTCTATATCTCTCTCCCTCGCATTCTAAGGGGTCAACAGAGAAAGGGAGAGAGATATAGAGAAAGAGAGGCAGATAGAGTTGTAGAGAGGGAGGATAGAGAAATAAAGAGAGAGAGACTCTCCCATGTAGATACAAGGTTACATTTGTCCCTCCTAGTATAGACAAGTTCTATTTCACGAACCACATGGATATTTGAGTCTAGGGTACTCTTGGACCATCACCTGATTACCTATTTGATGCACTACATGTACAGTTACATTATATTTTATGTGAAAGCATGACATCCTAGACCATGATTTTGGCACCAACATTGAGAAGGTTATGATTTTTGCATGCATGAAGCTTTATGTTTTCATTCTTCCCATAACGCGTTCGCGTTATAATGCGCTAGCATTATGGGAAGCATGAAAAATAGGAAAAAAGAATGTGGGATCCGTGCTTCAGATCCCACATGACTGTTATTCCTGCTTTTCATGCAGAATATCAGACAAGAAAACACTTTTCATGTTGTTTGACATATTGAGAATCATTTTTAGATCAATCCACCACCTTTTTTGTTTTTTCAATGTAGAAGAACTGATTTTGCATGTTTTTGGAGAAAATTTGATTATTTAAACTGAAAGTTTCATGTTTCATGTGTGATATTGTTTCAAAGCTAATTACCATTGATATATAGATTGAATTTGATGATATATGTTTGTTTTTTCCATAAATTTCACTAATCCTATTCTAGAGTTATATAGAATTCATAATCAAACTTGTGAAAAATAAGAATTTGAGGATTTTGAAGCCATATTTTGGAGAATTGGTCAACTGCAATATCGAATTCTAAGGTATGTTCAACTTATGTCTATTTTAATTCACATATATATGTTCTTATGTTCTTTATGTCTTTATGTTCTTTATGTTCTAAGATATATATGTGTCTAGGTATATCAGTTAGCTCAGTCAAAGAGACTCGAAATTCCTCATGTTTCCACTTTGTTTCGGCCCTTCATGCCTTCATTTCACCTATTTTCACCTATACAAGAGAAAAACAATATCAAATACTTCATAAAATAATTTTAGTGAATAATTTTTTGTCATACTCATATTCATGATCAATGGAGCCAAAATTGATTATGGAAGACTCTTAATTTTTGCCTTAGGATGATATAGAAGGATTTATTCCTTAGTATGCATAATGATTCATTCAATAGAACCATGCAATAGCTTGAATCTTAGACTATCCTATGCCCCCTATTATGACAATCCTACTTGTTTCTATTGATCATTTAAACATAATTGTTAGGTGTCCTTTTGATAACTTCTCCATGCATGTTTCATAGTATGAATTCTCTTGGAGAAGGTTAGAGGATGTGGAGACCTCTTTAGTGTCTTGGGCTAGGACATTCCTTATGCACCTATTCATGATGATTTGTATGCACATGACATAATAATATTTCAAAATTTCCTAATTGTCCTTTGTTAGCACATGATGGTGGTTACCTTGATCAACTATATACCTTTTAATATCCTAAATTACAGAGATTACTTTAATGATTTTTATGACAGTCCTAGGTATGGCTACCCTAAAGAAGTCAAGGACTGTAATCTTTGACCATCTTGGATTGTAATAATCCCTCTCACTACATATGTAGTTTCCTTAAGGGTTTTAGGGCCTTTAGTAATGTTGTACCATTCTCATATAGTCCTCACTTAGGAATTTTACAACTTGGGAGACCTTTGTATATGAGTGTCCTAATGGCTTGGGTAGTCTTTGATTATTTTGGATTGTGATAGTCCCTTCTTGACTTGTCCATGACTATATAAGACAACAAAATACCTCTTCATCTACCCTTTCTATTACCATCAAAACATTTCCTTCTTCCTATGAAAGCTTCCTATTGTTATGGCACCATTTGGATGACCTTATCATGACATTATCTTGACGAATAATAGCCCTTGTTATGGTTGTCATGT
This sequence comes from Cunninghamia lanceolata, assembly GCA_027924645.1. Lineage (NCBI taxonomy): Eukaryota > Viridiplantae > Streptophyta > Pinopsida > Cupressales > Cupressaceae > Cunninghamia > Cunninghamia lanceolata. The sequence continues at coordinate 8,923,562 of BSBN01000445.1, forward strand.
GAATAATCCTCCATGAAACCCTTATGTAACTTGTTGAAATTGTGAAGACATATTGACCTAACTTGCAACCATAGAAAGAGCCATTAGAATTTTCATGAAACCATGTTAATCGAAGAAAATGCATATGAAATAAGGCTCTTAAATACTTAGGAAGACAAGGATCTTGAGATGCATACTTAGTAATAGTCCTATGGCACTTTTCAAGACAATCCTCATGGAAGAAGAGTTAAATTAGTGATTGTCCAATATATTAGTGACTGTCTAACAATATAGTCATTAGTGACTATCCATATTATGCTAGGGTCATATTTTAGGTTGCTAGGCAAGTTTTGAAGGACTATCTTCATGTTATTAAAGTTACAAAGTTTGTTCATCAGTGCAAATGTGGTTATAAGCCTTTGAAATTGTCATTTCTCAATGTTGATTAGTCATTTATGACTAATATAAATAGCACGGTTATGTTTTGAAATTGAAAATCATATGCTATAGATCTAGGGGATTGTCATCATGGGGGTTTTAGTATCTTCATGGGATTGATTATTGATCCAATTCTTGAGAATTTTCCCAATAAAAGCTAATGTGCATGTTTCTTTCTATGACAATGGAAGAGGGTTTGCCACTCAGCAAGAACACACATCATTCATTTTACAAAAGCACTATTATACAAAAGAGTTACCCAACCACCTTGTGAGAGTCATGTTACTAATTAGTTATAGAAGTCATATCATAGAAAATGGTCCAAGGTCCTATCATTGAGTTGAAGAAGCTATCCTTGTGCAAACTTTAAAGGTGCTAGTATGCAAAATACCATGTAGACTACCCTAGAAGACTATCACAAATAAATCAACAATAGGACTATCATAAGTTTAGAGGCTCAAAAGATGACATGGTAGACTTGCCTTGGGGCTCAAAAGATCTTGAACATGATCTTGAACACTTCTATGTGGTGATGACCCAACCATACAACATTTCATTGGCTCACAACTTCTTGCATTGCTACTCCTAGTAGAGACAACTTCATTGGATTAAGAATCAACAAGAACAAATGGTTTTTAACACTTAACCACTGATGTGGGAACCCTTACACCTTGCATACAAGTTCCTTCAAGGAGGTTTCATGGTCTACACACACCAAAAAGGTTCACACTAGACTGGTCACGGTTTGAGGGATTTAATGTCTCATGCAATCTACTTGAGACAGTCTTGAAATTTTGTCAAATAATTACCAAGAAAGCTCAAAAAACTCCTTGAATAGGTCTGTAAGACCTTAATACACATCCTCCACATCTTCTCCTATCACAAAACACTCTGATCTTGCTTTTATAGAATTCAAACTACCCTTCACAACCCTCACAGTCTGAGACATTCAAAATATTAGACTAACTATCCATTAGAAGCACGTGAAACCTTCACCTTGGGGCCTTGCAAGCTTGGAAGAAGATAAAATACATATACACAGGCCTCACCACCCATTGTGGATATTTTCCACCAGTGGGAGACCAACTTACAACATTTTTTTGTGCTCACTAGTTACCCTAGTTATAAGGCATCCATGGCATCATTTCCATCTTGGAAGACTGCCATTCCCAGCTAGTTGTAAGGTATGTGAAGGTGGTTTGAAGCTTAAAAATAGTCATCACAACATCTACCATGGTCCAAGAAGATAAACTCCATGCCTAATTTGAAACTACTTGCAAAGGGATTCATTCAAGTCATGATTTTTGTCTTCACATGTCTTCCTCTAGACATTGGGATAGCGGTTATAACTTTTTTCATGGGTCAAGAAAATGAAATACAGATTGATTTTTCAGAAGTTATGAACCTTATGCATGCGTAGGACAACCTGGGCATCATAAAAATGACTTTTTATCAAACCTACAACAGCCATGAACATGAAGAACAAGTTGCTGATTTGGTTGAGAAAATGGGTATAAATCAAGCTAGTCTTTCACCACAAGGGGAGGTGCATGATATTTGTGCATTTGGATGAGTTCAAAAGTATTTTAGAGACCTCCATGATACTACGCTAGCCTTGGAAATTCTCACACATAAACATAAGCAAGAATTAGGGGAGTTTTCTCATGATCTTGATGTTGTCAATTCAAGGAATTTGAATGCTTTTTGGGACAATTTTTTGGTCCATCATATCTTTTAATGATTTTTGTCCTATTTATGATGACTTTGATCATGGTCTATCATATCTTAATAAACAAGGACATTGATGAATTTCATGAAATTGGACCTCCTAAAGTGATGCAAATCACCAAACATGATAACTTATTTTGTATTTTTTCATTGTGACCATTATTCATTGCCATTATAAAGGTTCTAATTATCATTGTCTTATTCATCGTGCTTGTAGAAATCATCATCATGCCTAGGAAATGAGAAAAGAATCTAACACCCGAAGAGCGTGAAGCTGAGAATGAGAGGAAAAGAGAAAGAATGAGGTGAATTTAGGAAAGTAGGAAATTGTCAACCATAAAAGAAGACATTCAACCATTGCCAATTGAAGAGGAACATGACAAATCTAATGAAGATAAGAGAGAGATGGAATTAGCGGCACAAAGGGAATGAATGCAAAACCTCCATGCAATGAGGAAAGTGAATCTCCAAGTTAGAGGCACTCCATCGTCCACAGGTCAAGTTGAAGGAACACCATCATTATCTTCTCGAATTGGAGACACTCCATCTTTCACAGGTGAAGTAGAAGGTACATCTTCATTTTCTTCTCAAGTTGGTGGCATGCCATCATTCACACATCAAGTTGAAGGTACGTCATTTTCATCTTTTTCACCTCCAATTGAAGGTACGTCATCTATCCCATCTCAAGTACATATTGAAGAAATTCCTAGTGTTGAGTCAACTTTACCAATTAAAACACCTCCTAGAATTTTGCATAGGAAGCCTAAGTTTCTAATCGATATTGATGGGAATGTATTGAAGCCCATGCAAGATAAGATTCCCATGTGCACTTACCAAAGATATGCGAATAAGATATGGAAATTATTCTTTGAGAATTTAAATGAAACCAGAAGATGTCAACTATTTGTTGAATTGATGAGAAATCTAAAATTTAAGCCCACTATGAAGATTCTTGGGCTAAGAACATCGAATGCCTCAAGTAAAAAATAAATTTTCAAGAATCTAATGCATGCATATGAGAGTGTGGGTTCCACCTCACGCACCAAGGATAGTAATGTCACACGACGTGTCATTACATTGACAATAGTAAGGTAACAAACAAAGAAAGCTCGCCTCATTAGAAAGACAAGTCAAGCATTGAAAATAAGTAGAAAAACTCTAATGAGAGCCATTAGAAGACGTGAAAGAGTTAAGGACCCCGACACTAATGAATTGTGGGCATTTTCTAGGAGACTCCCACAAAAAGACAAAGTTGTTGTTGAAGCTTTGAGATCACTAATTGAAGACTTTTGGAAGAATTACACAAGGGTATCTTCGAATCAAAGGGATGTGGTAAGAAGGAGAATCGGTAGTCGAAATCATGAGCCACATCTAAAGCATTTTTTTGGATATGACTCAAACATAGTTTTTTGGTAAATTTCTAGAGATGTATCCTCCAATTAAAATTTTTCAAAGATATTTTGAAATGCTAAAACCTTTCTATGTCAAAATAAATCACACATGCACTACTTGTTGTAGATCACATATTGAATTTTCTAACCATTTTGATGTTTATCGGTCTATATGTTTTTATTTGCATACTAACAATGTTTTGCAAGATTGTGGCATACGTGCCCCACCAACTACTTCAAGAGACTTCATATCAATAATTTATGTGAAAGAGAGGAAGGTCAAATATTCTACAGGAAATTGTACTTGGATGGCATATGTTAGCATTACAGTGGCTTGCAATGTATGCCAATATGTGAACATATAGAAAGCACACATGCAGTTGGAAATGAACTAGTAAAGTTTGACAAGTATAAAACAGTGGCCTACAATACAAAAGATGGTAAAGAAGCAAAGAGGTGTGAATTGGTTATTCAAAAGATTCTAGTGTATCGGTTTATGTCTACATTTTTTGACAGTATAGTGTATGAGTATGCAAGGCATACCCATAGAGCTTGATGGTTGGACTTGAAATTCAAGTTATGCAAGGACACATTTCCACTTGGTAGCATTGTTTTAGTCGTCGACTTTGTAAAGAACTTCAGTCTACAGCCACAGCGTGAGCTGCAATCACAATATTACAACTTGACACATGTTTCTATATTTGTGCACATCGCATTTATGCATGTGAATGATAGTACAGAGGATGACAGAAAGATCATAAAGGAGTTTCATTTTTATATTAGTGATGATCGCATGCATTCTACGAAGTTCATGCAAGGTTGCTTTCAGGGGTTCTACAATGATTTGGCTAGAAGGGGCATATCATTTAGTCAGCATATCATATGGTCGGATAACTGTGCATCATAATTCAAGAACTTACAAAATTTCTATTGGCTGAGTAGGAGGCATAATATTATAGGTGTTCAACATATGTGGAACTTTTGTGAGGCCAAGCATGGAAAGAGGGAGCATGATGGTGCAGGAGCATGTATCAAAAGAGCCATAACACGAGAAGAATTAAAGTATAAAGACAATGCAAAGTTGATAGATGCAAAATCAATCGTCGAGTGGTGGAATGCTTCGATGGGTCTAGGTAATGAAGGTAAGTCTTTAGTTCGTAGATTTTTTTGGTTGATAGATGATACTAACATTGCACCATATGAGGACTGTTGTACACTAACAGGATCAAGTGAGCTACACTCTTTCAGAAGCTCAATTGCAGGGTCATGGAGTATCCATACGCAGAAGATGGCATGCTTTTGTTCTTCATGTACAATTCAAGCCTGGAATGAGTGTGAGTCAAAGGAGTGGGTTGACGAATGGCAGTTAAGTTATCTTAGCCCACTTGACATGTATCAACCCCCAAAGGCACTGGAACTGACAAAAATGGAATCATCAGTTGACTTTGACCACATATAAGATCTAGTTCAACTAGGTAATATATCTACTTGCATAGTTTTTGAAATTCCTAATGTTATCTTACTTTGTAGTGTTTTTGTAATGTTGACTAATTTCATCTAATTTGCTGCACATATCAATGTAGGGCATGTTTATGCAGTTATTGCAGATGAAGATAACGAAGAGGGAACATATTATTACTTGTGTTGTTATGTTGAGGCTAAAAAGAAATTGGAGGCCCTAGTTACAAATGGAGAAAACATCGAATACCTTACAAGTTCAGTGGTTGTTACTGGAACATGGATTAGAAGGTACCCACATAAAAGTGTTAATGTTTGGCTGTTTCAAGACTTTGACATGCATCAGAAGATTATTCATTACTTGAACCTTGTCGTGGCAACCAATGTTCATCTGATACAATTTTGGGGTAAATCTTTGAACAAAACCTTGTGGAAGGTGCGTGAGTTTGACCATGAGGCAATACTTGACACAATAAAGAGTAGAGAAGACCCAGATGGTTCATTGGATTAATTTGTAAGTATGCATAAAACTTTCCTAGATGGTTACTTGTACTTTGTTTTGTATATAACAGTAGTATGAATTGCTTCCCTCTAGTATACATCTGGTAGGTTTGCTTCTCTTACCATTGTCCTTGTAGCTTCTTGAACAATCCTATTCTTTCTTTCAACCACTCCATTCTACTGAGGATTCCTATCCTTTGATCGAGGTATGAGCCAATAACGTGAAAATGTCATAATTTTGTATTTCTTGTTTTATTGCATGTCATTTGATGTAAATAAATGATATTTATGTTTAGTCAATTTTGCTTCTTGATACTTCTCATAGGAGGTCACAACTCTAGCCCGTCTGACTACGGACAAAGAAGCTCAAGACAAGATGGTGGAGGGTGATCATCAGATGGCGGTAAGTGATCGATTACATATGTGATGTTATATATTTCATGTACATTTTCTATAGTAATGTGCATATTGTTTGATAGTATTAATAGGTGGATCTAGATGAACTTCTGTCAAAGAGGTCTACTTGACGACAGAGAGAGGATGAGTCACAGGTTGGCTCACCATCTTCACGGTCAAGCAAGGGCCGTCGATTATTTCATAAAAGTCCATACGAAACTAGTTTTTGGGACATTTTTTGTATGCCTAGATGGCTTTGTATACATACTTTTGTATGTTACCAATGTATATTTTTGTATATATGCATGTATAGCTTTGTTTGGACATACCTATATGGCTTTGTATGTAAACTAGATGTTTTGTTCATGATATTATGTATATGACAATTTATATTAAATATTTAATATGATGATCAATTATCATTACATGAATTTGGTTTTACACATGCTAATTGCATTTGCTTGAAAGTAAGGAAAGCATAATTGTGTAGGTCTATTGGTTGTCTATTGTTTGATGATACCATTATTGTTTTAGGATATGTTGTTGGGTTTTGTGATATAAAGACTCTTGCTTCTTTATAGAGTATGTGATGTGATGCACAGAGTTGTAGTGCTTCAAGACAAGGCATGAACTTGAATAGTGAAGATCTCACTCAAGCAGTGGTATGAACTTGAGAAGTGAAGGCCTCATGATTGGTTTGATTTATTTTCTATGATATACATTTGATGTTTTCATCATCATCATGTTATGCTTCATGGGGTTAGAACTAAATGATGGATGAAGTTGATCCTTATTGGTCTTAATCCTGTTCACTCATGTTTCACTCATGTCATATCAAGATTGATGTCACAGGGTTTGGATGTTAGTTCATAACATTCATATTTATCATGTTACAATAGCAGGACATAGTTTCTTATGTCATTGGTTCATGCCATTAGATCATTGGATTTGGTTGTGGTTCTTCATCATAACATGTCATGCTTTCAAGAGTTTGTGGAGTTGGATTGGGTTGTGGTTCTTCCTCATGACAAGAGTTTGTTCATGTCTTCATGCTTCTTTGTGCTCCATGTCTTTAGTGTTCTTAGTGTCTTCATGTGTCAAAGATTTCTTTAGTGTCCTTATGATGTTGATGTTCATCACAAAATATGGTGTTAAGGTCATGTTGATGTTGATTGATGAGTTGTGGTTGTTGTTAGAAGTTTTGGAAGTCTAAAGGATGTCATGGGATTGAACGGACTGCGCCAACACATCGGGGTGGGTGGGCAAATGTTAGGGGAGGTCTCATTTCATGTGCCAAGTGCCCCAATCGTTTGGGGTAGTAGGCTATCGGCAAAGTCCCTTAAGATCCCTAAGACGCAAAAATTACCAAACTTTGACGGAGTAGTTCTCAGAATTCGTGGCAGCTAGGAATGTTCCATTTGGACCTATAGGTGCATGTGGGGTCTGTCCATAATAACCTCTCTTGGTTTTTGTCAACTCTGATCTGTTTGATCGTGTCGAAATCAAATGCATTCTTGCAAAATGCTTCAGTTTCAGGCAGTGGAAAGGTGCTAGGAGTGACATTTTGCATTCCATAGGTCGTGGGGCCGAACGGACTTCTCCAATGAGTTGGGGTGGGTGGGTAAATTCTAGGGGAGGTCTCATTTTGTGTTCCAAGAGCCCCAATCATTCAGGGTAGTAGGCTACAGGCAAAGTCCCTTAAGATCCCTAAGATAGAAAAACTGCCAAACTTTCACAGAGCAGTTCTCAGAATTCGTGGTAGTTAGGAAGGTTCCATTTAGACCTACATGTGCACGTGGGGTCCACCCACAATAACCTCTCTTAGTTTCATCAACTCCAATCTATTTGACCGTGCCGAAATCAAACGCATTCTTGCAAAATGCTTCAGTTTCATGCAATGGAAAGGTGCTAGGAGTGACATTTTGCATTCCATAAGTCATGAGGCTGAACGGACTTCACCAATGTGTCAAGGTGGGTGGGTAAATGCCAGGGGAGGTCTCATTTTTTGTGCCAAGCGCCCCAATCGTTTGGGGCAGCAGGCTACCAACAAAGTCCCTTAAGATCCCTAAGATGGAAAAACTGCCAAACTTAGACAAAGTAGTTCTTGAAATTTGTGGTAGATGGGAACGTTTTGTTTGGACCTACAAGTGCATGTGGGGTCTATCCACAATAAGCTCTCTCAGTTTTGGTCAACTCCAGTCCATTTGACAGTGCTGAAATCAAATACATTCTTGCAAAATGCTTTAATTTCATGCAACACAACCTTGCCAAGTGCCTTATTTTTTGATATGCTTGTCATGAGGCTGAACGAATTGTACCAACACATCAGGGTGGGTAGGTAAATGTTAGGGAAGGTCTCATTTCATGTGCCAAGCGTCCTAGCCATTTTGGCCTGCAAGCTACCAACAAAGTGACTTCGTCGGTGGCTTACAGCCTGGGATGATTGGGACCCTTGGCACACAAAACAATACCTCCCTTGGCATTTACCCACTGACTCTGACACATTGGCAAAGTTCGTTCGGCCCTATGAGCTATGGAATGCAAAATGTCACTCCTAGCACCTTTTGAGTTTGCCGGTAGCTTGCAGCCTGAAATGACTGAGACACTTGGCACACAAAACAAGACCTCTCATGGCATTTACCCACCCACCTTGATGCGTTGGTGAAGTCCGTTCAGGCCCATGACCTATGGAATGCAAAATGTCACTCCTAGCACCTTTCTACTACATGAAACTGGAGCATTTTGCAAGAATGCGTTTGATTTTGACACCGTCAAATGGATTGGAGTTGACCGAAACTGAGAGAGGTTATTGTGGATGGACCCCACGTGCACTTGTAGGTCCAAACATAATGTTCCCAGCTACCACAAATTCTGAGAACTGCTCCATCAAAGTTTGGTAGTTTTTCCATCTTAGGGATCTTAAGGGACTTTACCAGTAGCCTGCTACCCCGAATGATTGGGGTGCTTGGCACAAGAAACGAGACCTCCCCTGACATTTAACCAACCAGTACGATGCGTTGGTGAAGTTCGTTTGGTCCCATGACCTATGAAATGCAAAATGTCACTCCTAGCACCTTTCCATTGCATGAAACTAAAGCATTTTGCAAGAATGCGTTTGATTTCAGCACAGTCAAATGGACTAGAGTTGACCGAAATTGAGAGAGGTTATTGTGGAAGGACCCCATGTGCACCTGTAGGTCCAAATAGAATGTTCCTAGCCGCCATGAATTCTGAGAACTGTTCTGTCAAAGTTTGGCATTTTTTCCATCTTAGGGATCTTAAGGGACTTTGCCGGTACACTGTTGCCTCGAAGGATTGGGGCACTTGGCACACAAAATGAGACCTCGCCCTAGCATTTACCCACCCACCCTGATGCGTTGGCAAAGTCAGTTTGGCCCCACGACCTATGGAATGCAAAATGTCACTCCTAGCCCTGAGGATTTAATCAAGTAGTCCTTAGGTTGATATGACTAATCCATTGTTGTATTGACTGTGACAGCCATGATGATCCATTGTTGTATTTACATGGTGATTAACCTATTTGTATGATTAACCTCACTCAATGCATGTGAGAGGAGAATCATTATAAAATACAAGAATGTCATTAGTAGGAGGTAAGATTATGTCATCAATGCATGTCCTACAAGGTGCATCACAAGGTCTAGATCATTAGTATGTATGTACTCACCACTATCCATATGATCGTCATTAGGATTACTATGAAAAATGGAGTATGAAGAAGAATAAACAATATCAAATCACAATGAACTATTTCATCATCCATAGGTATATCATGCAAAGGTGTGCTGGGTGAGTGATATTTTAGTGTATTTTTTAGTTCTCTTGTGTTGGACGAGTGATATCTACAAGGGGAGTGTTTAGACATATTAGATATGTCCACTTACACCTTGGCTATCAATATTAGCACCTGATCAATCCATTTGGTCTCTGCTGTTACAAAACAGTCCCTAAAATAGGCCTAATTTGATTGTAGCAGTCCAAATTTTAAAATACTAAATTGTTTAGAATTAGAAGATGAAGTTTTCTAGGAATTTAGAAGGTCATGTAAGTTGATTTCTTTGATTTTGGATAATGGGGCTGCCTAGTCCTTATCTAACACCTAGGCTAGTAGCCTAGTCCACTAGGGAGCAACCTAGCTTAGAGAGTTTATATTAGATGTAAAATTGTCAACATGTAGTGGAAGATGTGAAATCAACTAAAAACTAGAAGTCATAAAAGCCTTTATAAGAAATAATGGAAAATAAAGTAAATGGACAGTCATAGGAGGCTAGTTAAGGACTGCCATAGTTTTAGGGGTAGTTATGGAGTCCTTTCTTGTTTGAAACCCTCATGAAGATGGTATTATATGTATATATAGGATATCTTTAGTTATGCATACCTAAAAGGACATGTTGTAGTGCCAAAAATGTCACCATGATGCAAGATATAGTTTTGATGTCATACATATTAAGGCTTAAACTATTGATCAAAACTCCTAGCATGAACTCAAGTTTTCAAAAGGACTTCATCACTAGTCTTGGATCACATCTAGAGACCTAAAGTTGACAACCATTATTGCAAATAGGGTATGGATAGTCATTAAAGCATAAATGATATAGGAATTTTGACAAATGTTGTAATTGCAATTGCCCTTGTAGACATGTATGCAAAGTGTGGAAGCATAGACAAGGCACATGGACTATTTGATACAACACCTCAAAGCATAAAGGATATAGGAATTTTACTAGATGTTGTAATTGTTGTTGCCCTTGTAGACATGTATGCAAACTATGGAAGCATAAAGGATATCAGAATTTTGTTAGATGTTGTATTTGCACTTGCCCTTATAGACATGTATGCAAAGTGTTGAAGCATAGACAAGGCACATGGATGGTTTGACCTAATACCTCAAAGAATAAAGGATACCAGAATTTTGTTAGATAATGTATTTGCAGTTGCCCTTGTAGACATGTATGTAAAGTGTGGAAGCATAGACAAGGCATGTCAATTGTTTGACCTAACACCTCAAAGAGATCTTCTGTCATGGAATGCAATGATTGCAAGATATGAAAAAAATAGATTTGTTGAAAAGGCTTTAGAAACTTTCAAGCAAATGCAATTGGCATGTGTAAAGCCAAATTCCACAACCTTTGCCAATATCCTCCAAATTAGGAACTTTGGAACATGGTATGGACAACCATTAAAGCATAAAGGATATAGGAATTTTGCTAGATGTTGTAATTGTTGCTACCCTTGTAGACAAGTATGCAAAGTGTGGAAGCATAGACAAGGCACATGGACTTTTTGATCATACAACACCACAAAGAGATGTCCTCTCATGGGATGTAATGATTGCAAGATATGTAAAAAATGGATTTGTTGAAAAGACTTTAGAAACTTTCAAGTAAATGCAATTGACACGTGTAAAGCCAAATTCTACAACCTTTGTCAGCATCTTCCCTATTTGTACACCAAAATAGAATGTTTGGAATAGCATATGGATAGCCATCAAAGCATAAAGGATATAGGAAATTTGTCACATGCTGTAATTGCAGATGCCCTTGTAGACATGTATGCAAAGTGTGGAAGCATAGACAAGGCACATGAACTGTTTGGCATGATGCCCCAATGAAATGTCGCCTCATTGAATGCAATGATTGCAAGATATGAACAAAATGGATTTTTTGATAAGGCTTTAGAAACTTTCAAGCAAATGCAATTGGCGAGTGTAAAGCAAAATTCCACAACCTTAGCAAGTATCCTCCTTGCCTATGCCAAAATGGACATATGTCAAAGGATAAAACATATGGGAATTTTGTTAGATGTTGTAGTTGCAACTGTCCTCAGAGACATGTATGCAAAGTGTCGAAGCATAGACAAGGCACGTGAACTATTTGGCATGATGCCTCAAAGAAATGTCGCCTCATGGAATGCAATGATTGCAAGATATGAACATTTAATGGATTTTTTTTATAAGCCTTTATAAAGTTTTAAGAAAATGCAATTAGCAAGTGTAAAGTCAAATTCCAAAAACCTTAGAAGTGGTATCTTTGGAAAATGATATAGACATCCATCAAAGCATAAAGGATATAGGAATTTTGTCAAATGTTGTAGTTGTAAGTACCTTGCAAGACATGTATGCAAAGTGTGGAAGCATATACAACGAACATGAACTGTTTGACACGACGCCTCAAAGAAATGTTGTCTCATGGAATGGAATGATTGGAAGATATGCATGAAATGGATTTTTCATAAGGCCTTAAAAACTCTCAAGCAAATGCACAAAAGTAAATTTCAACCAAACACAAATTTTGGCAAGTCTAAAACCAAATTGCACAACCTTATCCAACTTCCTGCTTGCCTATGCCAAAATGGGATCTAGGGAACATGCTGTGGACAACCATCAAAGCATAAATGATATAGGAACTTTGTCACATGTATTGTATTTGGAGCTACCCTTGTAGACATGTATGGAAAGTGTGCATGCATAGACAAGGCGCGTGAACTGTTTGAAATGATGCCTCAAAGAAATGCACAGTCCCACAGAATGCAATGATTACAAGATATGCACAAAATGGATTATTTGAAAATGATTTATAAACTTTCAAGCAAATGCAATTAGCACATGTAAAACCAAATTCCTGTAGCGATAATTGATCATCATATTAAATATTTAATATAAACTGTCATATACATAATGTCATGAACATAACATCTAGTTTACATACAAAGCCATATAGGCATGTCCAAACAAAGCCATATAGGCATATATACAAAAATATACATCGGTAACATACAAAAGTATGTATACAAACTCATCTAGGCACACAAAAAAGGTCCCAAAAAATAGTTTCCTATGGACATTTATGAAATAATCGACGACCCTTGCTTGATCGTGAAGTTGGAGAGCCAATCTGTGACTCATCCTCTCTCTGCCGTCAAGTAGACCTTTTCAACAGAAGTTCATCCAGATCCACCTGTTAATACAATCAAACAATATGCACATTACTATAGAAAATATACATGAAATATATAACATCACATATGTAATCAATCACTTACAGCCATCTGATGATCACTCTCCACCATCTTGTCTCTAGCTTCTTTGTCTGTAGTCGGACAGGCTGGAGTTGTGACCTCTTGTGAGAAGCATCAAGAAGCAAAATTGACTAAACATAAATATCATTTATGTACATCAAATGACATGAGATAAAAAAAGGAATACAAAATTATGACATTTTCATGTTATTGGCTCATACCTCGGTCAAGGATTTGAAGACATCATGGCTGCAGTAATGCCTATTTGGGCTGGCTCACGAAGATGAGGAGTGTCCACATTCAGCATTTGAAAATCAAGTTCAAGATTATTCGACCATAATAAATACATAACATTATTTTAAAAATGCATAATGATTAGAAATGGTTAAATTTACCTCCGTAAAAATGGTGGATTTGCGTCCAGGGGACCAAGGAAATCGTGGAGGTGTTAATGACTATTGAAATCATCAAATTGCCACAAAATAATATTACCATTGACATATCTACAATAATTACGATCATGTGATAAATTACATACTTGCTAACTTGACCTCCTCTCATAACCCGCCAATGGATGGCTAATAGAGGTAGGATGAAGACTCTGACCTTGGAATTTCATTGCGCAAACAATTACATACATTATTTTTGACTTATAATATAGATAGTCATATAAAATTAATTAAAATTTTCAAATAACAATATATTAAATCAAGATGAAACTTGTAAAAAATTACCTGAGAGTCAATACCAAATGTAGTCTGTAATATATCATCGGTGAGAACAATCTCATCCAATATGGATGTCTCCATCATTGGATGCTGCTTCTGCGTCATAGCATCTTGTTGAGGGTCCTGCCGTGAGTCTTGCGTCCCATAATCGCACAGGTTCCCACATGAACTACACAAATGTCAGAACAAATGACGCCTACTGCTCTCACCCTCATTAGCCTAGGTAAGATCATCGACATGCTGTGATAGAGATTGGGTGAGAGTAGTCAATGAATGTAATGTCTCCACCTCAACACTCTCCTTCAAAGTCAAAGGGAGTGACCTACGTTCTAGCCTCAATAGGGGTACAGGCACATGGTTTTGATCTCGCTGAGCCCCCTCTCTATCTTGGGTAGAGCCACCACCTCTACCCTGGAACTCACGAATATCAAAATAATTGGGAATCTTCTTGAGGACGAACTCGCAATAGAGTTTCCTCAAGAAATATTGTGGCACCTCATCATTGTTGCATGGACGCTCATCGAAGACCATGTACCATCTATCCCAAAAGTTTTGGGATATTTCTTCATTCCTACACCAATGAATAGGAAACTGTTTGTAACTTTCTTCTAATCTTTGGCCGGTTTTGGGATTAATAAAATGTGCACATAATTGAGATTTTGTAATTTTTTCATTCTTGACTTGTTCATATGACAACTTGTCGACATAATATTGTCGACACCTCTCCCTATAATCTTGGAATTCGGTGATTTGTTTTGTCACCGAATCGGTGTGGGAAACAATCTCCTCTAGTGACTTTACAAGCACCCTCCTACGATCGGTGCTTGCACTTGGATTGTTTAGCGTTTGAATAACAGTTTGAAGATTATTCCCGTTTCTTTTATCTGTAGGTAGTTTTCTTGACTATCCCTTACATTGTGAGGACATGAAGGTGGGTTTTGAGGGTTTGGAGAGTTTGGAGGCTTTTGGGGGTTGTTTTCACCCTCCTCAACTGGATTTTGGTTTTCTCTTGCCCCAATAACTATAAATGCAATATAAAAACAAATCAAATATTGCAAAACTCAAAAATTCTTCTCAAACTAAAAAAAATCAGTCAAACCCTACCTTCTTCATGTGCTAGACCCTCCAAATTTGCTTGACGATGTCTTTGGCGGCAAGATGGCATCGTGAATTTGTCATTTTCTCTCTTGCACTTGCTTGGAGAGGCTTCCCTTCAACACAGTCATGCTTTGAACTGTGTTTTTTTGCTGCTAAACTCTTAATGATCATGGTTGTATGAGGAGAAATGGATTTTTTTTGCTTTTAAGCAAACCAAAATGCGAGCGCGTTATAATGCACTTGCATTTTTTTTACTTTTGGACCAAAAAGTCCCATGGTGGCGACTTTTTGGTCCCCCATCTCTTTGCATATATCCATATATATATATATATTATGCTATGAATATGTTATTGGTTTGTGCGTAGCATAATGTGCTGTGAGCACAATAGATAGGAACCTCTGTGTAAGTTTTATCAAAGGAAATAAATTAGAAATGAAATTTTATTATCGTTAGAAACTTGTTAAAAAAACATGTAAAATAAAGGTTTTTTTATGGAGTAGTCAGCCTTTGAAGGGGCCGTGGGAAGACCCACGACGGCCCCCAAGGAGGCCACTGGCCTTAGCAGGCCATGGACCTCCCTTGAGGGGGCTCCAGCCTATATTTGCCTTCTGCTATTTGTTACTACTGTGCATTGACAATTATAAAACCTTTTACGTTTGATGTTATCTGCTATCACAATTCTAGTTCTTATCTTTTATTCAATCAGTTCGCCATTACATGCAATATATATATATATATAAACTCTCAGAAAATTCAATATGTTGAATAATAATTAGATGCATTTATAGATTAAATGGTTTTCATCAGAATTAAATTAGGTTAGAGAAAAAAGGATTAATTTTAATAAAAAGCAATATATATATATATCTGTGTGTGTTAGCAAAAATATAAAATAAATTGGCTTTAATTTGAATTATTTAAATAAAAAGAATTAGATTTATTGTTTTATTATAAAAAGAAAAAAAAGTTTAGTTTTATGGAAAAAGAATTGAACGATGCAAAAAGGCAAGTAATGCATATATATATATATTTAAATATAAGAAAAAAGGAAGCTTTGTGTTTTAAATATAGAAAAAGAAGTTTTGTTTCAAAATATTAGTAAGCTTTTTTTTTTTTATACATAAGATATGGGTTAAGGGCCCACTCCCATATAATATAGAGGGCAAAAAAATAAGAATGCTTCAGACCCAAAATTGGGGAGCAGAAGAGACGAAAGGGAAAGAGGAAATGACATTACAGAGACTTAAAAAACCAATGAAGATATACTAATAGAACCACAAGAAATCAACCTTTCTTTTTTTTTCTTTTGCTTCTCGTGAGAAGTTCTTCCATCGTCCACTGAGTGCCTTCATCAGTCGCATCTTGGGCATTCAATCTCAGCTTCTCAGCTTTAATTTTCCTTCCCCTACACTTGCCATCCTTAACCAAAATTAAATCCCTTCCAATAGTGAGGGTAATGGAGCGATGCTTTGAGCCATCCATAGAAGCCGCCTAAACCAAAGTGTCTTGGTCATTTGAGAGAACCAACCCTTGCTCCTTGTTCCCTGAGACTCCTAAATTCAACTGCTTATCCCTATCCACTTTTTGGTGCTGTGCTTCCTCTGCTCCACTAGTTGGGCAGGAAATGTTTTCAAACTACTCATCAGCCCCAAGTTCATGGGAAGACGAAGAAAAATGTTCCAAGAACATGCCATGATTTCTCCAAGAAAAATTAACGTTAGGATTGCCCTCCTTGCAAACCCATTTCTTAAGATTGATGGCCCATTGGCCATTGCTGGTTTTGGAATGGCAACTGATAATCTTATGGCTGAGTTGATTAGGCCTAAAGCATCTCTCAGGAAGCCCTTCATAATTAATATATTGTATCCAAGAGCTAAGAGATGTGTTGATGCATATCATATGAGGCAAAGGCCTGGAGATATCAATTAGAGCACAAACTTTGGCGTACCTTCTAGAATTAGCCCCTTCCTCAATCTTAATGAAGGTACCCATATGGTTGACAAAGGATTTAATTTGTATTGGGTTTCGTAAAACTAGAGGTAGATTGTAAAGGCGCAACCAAATTGGAATGGTAGTAATTTGGAAGTTTGTAGGATCAAAGAAAGGGGACCATGGGGACATAAATAAGCCTAATTTGCTAAAAAACCATGGTCCGTTGTCTTGGACAAACCTATAATCCTCATAATTTTGAAAGATAACCAAAAAGAAACCATAATCCAACAATTCCATAGAAGGGGGGCTCAGATTGTCCCACGAACTCATGCACCAAGCCATGAAACCATTAACCATAGGTCGTTGTCCCACTGATCTGAAGATCAAAGACCGCGATCCAATGTCTAAGGAGATTTTCCTTATGCACTCATCAAAAATATGAAAATCGACGGGTTCAGAGGCCAAATCCACCCTGCAGTCACCTAGAAACCAAGAGGTGTACAGATTAGGAGGGGTAATCACCAGAGGGGGCGGGGGATCCAATGTAGTGGCAATGCTCTTATTGGGCATCATTGCAGAAACAGAGACAAACCCTAGGTCTGCTGCAGGATCAAGGGAGAGGATATGCTCCTTGCAAAAGTCACTACAGACATGGTAAGGATTCAAAGAATTTTTGCATAGACTGTAGTTTCCTGTTGTGTGAGCCTTCGCACCAGAGGAGGGAGACACAGTGGTGAAAGGGTCTAAGGAAGGAGATTCTGTGCTGCTTACAGTGCCCTACTCTCGCCATTGCTTAACTTTCTCCACCCTCTACCGAAGAGCAGCCACAAGCAGCTTGATGTCACCACTGCCTAGCATCTCTGACGAAAGCACACCATCTTTCACCAACCTATGAACAACATCCAAGGCTAACCCTATCGCACGGTCACCCACCTAAGACTCTTCACATGCCTCTGCTCCTGGTTACACGCTCGCCTTCTTCATCTGCTTAGTTATTTGTTACTAATTATTTTACTTCTATTAATTTTGAGATAGGAATGCATTTTTTCTCCATATTTAATACCTTAGAAATATTAGTAAGTTTTAATTCAAAAGAAATTGAATAGATAAATCATCTTTTTCAAAAATTAGAATGAGTTATTTGTTTCAATATTAAAAGTATTTAATTGGAAAGGAAAGATTTGAATTGATCATGAATTGCTTTAATTCTAAATATAAATGGATTTAAATCTTTTATTTTAGTATGGGAAATAAATGAAATAGAATAATAGATTTATTTATTATTTAAAAGAAGTTTGAGTTTTAATATTGAAGATATAGTTGAATGTCCTTAGTAGAAGAATATAATTTGCAATAAAAGATTTGATTTATCTTTTTGTTAAATCAATATTAAATATTAAATATGTAACTTAATAGTTCGTTGAATTATTTATTATTTTAGTTAGTTATAATTATAACCTTTTATTTAAGAATAAAATCAATTGGGAATATTTTAATTCTTAATTGTGATAGAAGCAATTAAGTGGTGAAATTAAATCAAGTAACGTTACTAGACTAGTTGTAGGACAATTCTATAATATCACTTTGGAACTTAACTATTCTTTTGAACATTAGGATAATTGCGAAGAGTGAGAAACAACTTGACAAACCTGTTGAAAATCATGACAAACTATTTGAACTCTAGATAAACTTATAACGTAGTTCTCATGTTTAATTCATTTTCCTTTAAAAAACATTATCTCCACCATTTTGCCCACTTGTATGGTTGACATATAGGTGGGCCCGGTATAGACATGACATTTGGTATCAGAGCCCAGGTTTCCACACTTTGGGAACTATGGGGATTTAAATTGTATGTGACTAAAATTTTGTAGTTGACTGGTTTATTAAGATGCCTCCCAGATGTAGACACACTCACTCTCAAGCTCATTCAGAGTCTATTCATCAAGATGAACCCAGAGATTAGGGCCCTCAGATTTTACAAGTTTTACAACTGGTTGATGTAGTTCAGACTAGACTACCACCTCCAGCTCAGCCACCGCCTAGGGATCTGTCGCATCCTCATTTTGAGGAGCACACTTTAGCACACCGTGAGCGTAGTAGGAGTCCTACCCATAATAGAGAAGAACATCATGAGGAAGGGGTATGTGAATTAGGACAGCATGTTTCTCCACATATTAGTCAAATAGAAAACCTTAAGGCACCTGGGGCACCTTTTGACACAGATAGACAGATCAAGGAATTTCTCTGCCTTCAACCCCCACATTTTTCTGGTACTTTCGAGGGTGTAGAGGTAGATTCTTGGCTACTGAACCTTGAGGGTTGCTTCAAACTCAAACTTTATGAAAGCAATCTCAAGGAAAGGTTGGCCATTCACT
This sequence comes from Cunninghamia lanceolata, assembly GCA_027924645.1. Lineage (NCBI taxonomy): Eukaryota > Viridiplantae > Streptophyta > Pinopsida > Cupressales > Cupressaceae > Cunninghamia > Cunninghamia lanceolata. The sequence continues at coordinate 8,942,628 of BSBN01000445.1, forward strand.
TACTCAGAGGAGATGCAACCACTTGGTGGTGTCAGGAGGAGGGAAAAAGCCATATTGTAGTAGACACTTTGACTTGGGAAACCTTTCTAGAACGGTTCAAGAAAAGGTATATTTTAGAACACTTTAGACAGAAGAAGATAGATGAGTTCTATGACCTTCAGTAGAGGGGACTCACAGTAGCACAATATGAAAACAAGTTTCTAGAATTACTTTCGTACGTAGATTACATTCAGGAGGAAAAATTGATGGTCAATCAGTTTGTTAGGGGACTTAACCATGGGATAGCTGGACTAGTACATTTGGCAGAACCTTAGACATTAGATGATGCAGTAAAAAAGGCCTTAATTGTAGAGGAAATTCTTCATAGAAAATAGGGGAACTATGAACATTTTAGGAACCATGACCAACCCCAGCAGAACTAAAATTTCTCTAGACCACTTGTGCCTCAGGGAGGTGGATTCAGAAGTAATACACTTCCACTTAGACCACCTCGATAGCAGCAGTAGTAGCAACAGGGTCAAAAACCTAAGACTAATTAGGGTGCACCTTCTAGGACTTGGCAGTCATAGCCACAACGTAGAGGCCACAACGTAGAGATCAGAGACCACAGACACAGAATGCAGGACCAACCAATTCACAATAGACTTTTAGGGGTAGTTAGGCTAGTTCTAGTAAACCAACTATTCAGCAGTAGACTCAGGCACCTCCAAGAGGTCCTTTTTACACTTGTGGTGGCATTGGACATATTGCTTAGGATTGCCCTCGTAATTTCTCATCAATAGGAGGTCAGCAACCAGCTTATTCTGAGCCTACATTTGGGGATGTGGGAAAGTCCCACAGGGTTTTTGTAATGGTTAATAATTGCCTGGCAGATCATTAGGATACTGTCATAGAGACTCAAGGTAAAATTGGTGTTTTTTAGTATCTATACTTTTTGATTCCGGGGCTACGGATTCATTCATATCCCCACCTATAGTGAAGCAATGCAGGTTGGTGGTAACTAGGTAGGAAGTTGATTGGGATGTAGAATTAGCCACAACAGGTATTTTTTTAGTGGCAAATCTTCACCAATTGGCGAATAGTTGAAATTGGGGCCTCCAAAAATGGCAAATAGTACGAGCTCTACATGAGACTAAATCACCTGATTTTTACAAAAAAATATTTTTTCTTGGTTAATTTGCCAATGTATTATTTTTTAAACTAATAAATCAAGTTGATTCGCCAGGTAAATTATGTGGCATTGGAGTTGATTCGCTAGTAGTTTATAACATAATTATAAATCTTTATTAAATTTGTCTTTAATAGTATATTCCTACCATTAATTTTGGGTCAATATCACCATTAATAATGAATTCCCATTTAATTTTAGGGATATTTTGAATTTGAAAAGGGGCTTTATTTCTTGCCATCGATTACCTTTTGAATCGAATGGTTGTGGTTTAATTCCAAGGCACTCTATGCATATACCTTTGACAAGGATTGCTGAGGCTTGAAATTTGTTTTGGGCTACACAATTAGATTTGATCGTGTGGGCCAAAACAAATTCTGGGCCTCAACAAGCCTTCTCAAAGGCACATGCATAGAGTGCTGCAGAATTGAACCACAACCATTTGATTAAAAAGGTAATCGATGGCAAAAAATAAGCTTTTTTTAGTCTTCATTTTAAAGTGAGATATTTTAAAATATTGAATATGTGTGTGCTCCAATGCTTTTTACATTGCAAGTACGTACCTAACTGGTGTTGTCATTGATGTCAACATATCTATGTTGTCATTGGTGTCAACTATGCTTGAAGATAATGAATAAGTATTCCTGATACTAATTTTCCAAGTGCTTTTGAGAAAATTTGCTTTTTCAGTGTAAATAATGTGTTGAAAAGTATCTCTGTTTATTGAAGAATAGTCCAGTAGATTGCTTCACATTTCTTGTAGATTAAATATCTTTGTCTATGGATTGGAAGTTATTTAGAGGCATGTTTGAAGATGCAATGTTCCAAGTTTGAGCCTCTGGTATGAAGTTTTGAGTGAGTTATGTTCACCAGAGTGAAAACTACTTTTTCTGTACATTTGGTAGTGACAAGGAGAATGTATTCTACTCCGCATTTAGGTATTTTGGTCTGTGGTTCTAGAATCAAGTTTGTAATGTTGTTATGTGCCTTCAACTCTAATGGCTAATGATTTGGTGGTCTGCAAGCAATCCTTTCTATATGACAGTAGATAATAGTTATGTTCAAGTGTTCCTGATTGAAGAATCTTATGGATAAAGTTTTTAGGGGTTGCGCGGATGTTCTTGGTGATTACAATGTGCTTGTGGATGTCTCTTGATTGTGTTCCTACCTTTGGATTGGTCTGTAGAGAGAAATTTGGATCATGGATGAAGACTGTTCTTAGAAGACTTAATGTTAACACTAGTCTTGGCTGACCTGGTTATTTCCACTACTTGTGGAGATGCATAGAAGATTGAGGAAGCATGTTGTGGCATGGAAGATTGCATTTGAGTCCCAGCTAAGGCATAACATGATCCGCATACATCTTTTCCTTAGATAATTTTGTTTAGGTCTAGACCTATTTCTATGTATGTTTGTAATGCCAACCTTGGAGATTGTTCCAACGGTTGATGAATGTAATGCCGACCTTGATGTACATTCCAAGGTTGATGAATTGTATAAAAACATGTAATGTAGTTACGAAAAAGAGGTCCTTGGAGAAAATGAAAAGATAAGTGATAAGGTGTAAGAAGAGCAGAGCAGAGGAGTTATACTGTGCTTCAATGGAACTGAACTTAGGCATGGAGTAGATGCTATCAAATTAGTTCACCAACCCCTAGCAGTGAGCCACCCCTTGGCAGTGATCCAATCTTGGCAGTGAGCCCCAACATTTGTAGTGAGCATTTTGTACAGTGAGCCTCTATTTTTTGATATTGTTATAACATCTTTATTTATGTGGGCTAACACCCACCATGGTTTTTCCCTTTTAGGATTTTCCATGTAAAAAATTTGGTGTCTCATGTGTTGGATGTGTTATTGTGTTGAGCTTCTTGTTTCTTGCTTTCATGGTTAAATCATAATACTAGTGATTGAACATTTGATGTGGTCATATTCATAAGTAGTTAAAGTTTTTGAGACAACTGATTCACCCCCCTCTCAGTCGTCTTGTGCATTTCGACATTTTAGATAGTGGATTTGTGCTTGGTGGCAAGGGGCTTTGCCCCTCGACCCCACTTGTATCGTGACAGGAGCACATGGGGGCCATTGTCCCTAGACCTCATGAGGGGACGCTAGCCCCTTGACCCCCACAAGGGGCATGTTAGGTCACAAAAATGTAGGTTTTAACCCTAAGAGGTTGCCAAGCTCTCTTGACGTTTTTGGTTAACGACATGAGGCGAATATGGCTAAAACCCCCTTCACTTTAGGCTCTGCCAAATCTAGGTGGGTATACCCTAATGATTGGTGCAGATTTGATTGACTTTCATAACGGCAAATGGGTGTGAAGTAGATGTAAAGTTTTAAAAATATTCCTAAGGCTAATGTGTAAGCTTTCAAATGTGTGTATAAGGTTGTGGGGTCTAACAGGATTGTTATAAAAGGTTTATGACCAGTGCCTAATGCTATTGGGTAATGGGGTCAAGATTTATATGGTTTGCAAATCTACTTGGCTTAACTCTGAATATTTGGCACTTTTTAATTATTTACACCTAATGTAAACGTCCAAGATTAATGGTTGTTAGACTCTTCTTTAAGATCCAGTTAATATTTTCCCAGTTACTATGGCTATTGGAAAGGGTTTAATTCTATTTTGAAGGAAACCAACTAAACTAATTTTATTTAAAGGATTTTAACTCAGGATAGAGACCAATAAATATAAATCATTTAGAAGGACTTACATCAACTTCTGATAGAAACCAATCAAAATATACCACACAGAGACAACAAATGTGCCTTGATAAATCAAATGATTTAAATAACTAGAAAAAATTAGGATGGAGACAGTCAGGCAACTCTTAAAATTGAATATTAACAAAATATCAGAACACCACAAGCATATCCACAAATGAAATCATTCTTGCCCATTATAGTATTAAAATATCATGAAAGTTTTTGTATCTTGCTTCTGAAATATAACTGAAAAATATTATAGTATATAATAATTGTTTTGCTGATTATCCTTCTTTCTGCCTTGGTTTCCCTTATATATATGTGAAAGAAACAAGCTCTAGGTTGAAACAATATGACTATCCATGGATTGCACCTTTTCACATAACTAGAACATAATTAAGAAATAGATAATATGGGCATAGAAATTTGACCTAGGCTTGGATAGGTTAATCATCGTAAAGCACCTGTAATTGTTGGTCTGGCAAAATCTTCCCTCCAATATTGTAATATCTAATGAAATATGCTTCGCCTGTTCTCATTGCTGGAAGTAATACATCCATCGATAAAATGTCATTCTTGTTTTATGTATATGCGGTTAAACTCTTCGTTTTGTTAAAAATTCCTTTGTATCAACTCTTGCATTTTTATTTTGTATATTTTATGCATTCAAAACATACATACAAACGTGGACTCCATCGGTTTTACGGAACAAATTGAAATTATCTCTAAGTCTAGCTTTATATCACTGCTTATGTATATCTCATAGATATCATTTCAATATGCGGACGTGATGCTGACTTTTGCGCTTTTAATCCCAAGTTCATATCCATAATGCATCTCACTTTTTGCATATTGAATATATCTCTCATATACAAACATGGACCCCACATAAAGTTTAGAATGTTTAATCTTTCCAGTCGGGTCTGGACTTGTATCTTTTTGTGGTGGGGCCCATACATGCATTTGCCTATTTTATATTTCGGATGCTTTATGCATTTGTGTCTTCTTTCTTCTACATCTTGTATACATACATTCAATATACAACCATGAACATCAAGTGAAGTTCTCCAAATTTAATTTTCCAATCGGGTCTGAACTTGCATATGTATATTAAATACACGCGTTCATGTATACAAGATACATACAAATATAATTGTTTGCTTTTTACCTTCTATATTCAATTGAATCTTCTTTTCAGGTCCACTCATGAGTATGCAATGTATACAAGTGGTAGGGTCATGGAATTCACCAGTTTTGAATATCTCTTGCCATCCACGAATGCACATTTGGATTTGTATAAGATATACATGCACTAAGACATACAAATGCGGATTTCAAACATCATGAAGCACATCTATGAAAGATATCGGGTCCGGATTTGTATGTCTTTTTTGACAACTTGAGAATTAAACCTAATGAATATTATCTCCCGATGGATATGAAAGGTATTGTATATGATATGCATGAAAATGAAAATGTATACGAGATAAATTTTTTTGACCAATGTACAGTTTGACTCTTGCTAACTTGGCCATAACTTTTGAAAAACATGGAATTTTCCAGAAATTCAAAAAGCAACCCCAACTTATTTTCAATGCTGATTCTAATTCTCATGGGATCCTAAAATTTTGTCAAGATTTTAAGGTTCTGATAGTGGCGCTGATTGGGGATGAATGGCTATGAAGTCATTGCAAGAATCTAGAAAATGCTCTCTGGGATGTAGACCAATGGTGGTGGGGGTGTGGGAGATGGAATCCTAATCTACTGTGCATGGAAATTTTTTTAGAAAGAAGGCATTTTAGGAATTGTCCATGCACTGGCAATTTCCTATCCTTCTTAAATATATTGTGCATGGAAAAGTCTTATGAGAAGAAGTGTTTCAGGAATTGTCCATGCACTGACAATTCCTATTCTTCACTACTCATGTTCTGCAAATAATAAGAATCTTCACCACATTTCTTAGTGATGACAAATGGGCCCATCCATAATACCTCAAACTTACCATGCTTCCTCTTATCTTGTCCCCTAGCATTCCACATTAGTACCATATCATCCACCTTAAATTTTCTTTCCTTGCCCTTTTGTCAAACAAGTATTTCATCTGTAACTGCATTTTTTCATTTTGTTCTTGAGCTTGGGTCCTTATTTCATCTAGTTCAGCTAATTGCTCCATTCTCTTTTCCATGGGTTCAAGTACATCTATTTCTTCTTAGAGAATAAACTTGTAAACTGACAAGAGATTGTGCATTGGTAGCCTGGCCTGTGCACCATACACTAATTCAAACAGGGATTTTCCTATGCTCTTATTTACAGTAACCCTGTCTGCCCAAAATGCCAATCTTAGTTTTGATTCCCAAGCTTTTTGTTATTCTCTAACATCCTTTTGATTATCTTTAAGATGCTTTTATTGCTTGATTCCGCCTGTCCATTGGCTTGGGGATGATATGGGGAGGCATATGAAATTGTTATGCCATATGATTCACAAAATGTTTTAAACTCTTCTGATCTAAAACACATGCCATTGTCTGTAATGAGTCTGACTGGAACTCCAAATATGGTGATGATATTTTCTAATAGAAAATTAACCACCACATTGCTAGTGGCCTATTTGGTCAGAATTGACTCTATCCATTTTGTAAAGTAATCTGTTGCTACCAAAATCCACTTATGTCCACCACTAGATCTTTCTGTTATTTCCCCTATAAAATCAATCCCCCATTGATGAAATGGAGCTTCAACCTGCATTGGTCTCAATGGTGCAGCTCCTTGATATTTCAATTTTCAAGAGAATTTTTGACAAGCTTCACATTTTCTCACATATTTGTGGGCATCCTTAAAAACTTCAGGCCAGTAGTAGCCTGCTCTCATTATTTTATGGGCAATAGTTCTTTCTGAGAATGCCCTCCACACACACCTTCATGCATCTCTTGTAACATCTTCTTAGCTTGTGTCCTATCTAGGCACAACCATAAAACACCGTCTCTATTTTTCCAATACAAATCCCCATCCATGAAGACATATATTGATGCAACAAGTTTCAGAGTTCTCTTCTGATTATCATTTAGGTCCTAAGAACATTTCATGTTTTTGAGATAATACATCATGTTGGCATACCCTAGTGTATGCTCAATGCTTGCAATGAAGTTATCTCCTTTTATGTTGCAAATTTGTGCAGCCTCCAAGTTTGATTCAACCATCAATTTGGCTAGACCCTGACCCCTAACAAGCTTGGTGATTTGAATGTCAATGTTGAATTCCTGGATTCTATTAATCCATCTGCACCTCCGTCCTGTAACTTCATTCTAGACAAAAACATCCTTTTATGCAGCATTTGGTACATAGTCTATCACATGAGCTCCAACCAAATATGGCCTAAATACTTTTACTACCTTTACTAGGGCATATGCTTGTTTTTCAGTAATATCATACTTCAATTCAACCCCCTGAAGTGATTTATTGAAAAATGATATAGGTTGTTCATATCCTTCATTATTTTTCTGTAGCATCACAGCCGCCACTGAATGAAAAGATGCAAAAGAGAATATTAGGAATGGTTTATCAAAATTTGGGGACTTCAGTATAGGGGCCTCTTTAATAGCCTTCTTGATGGATGTAAATGCATCAGTAGCTTCTTTAGTCTAGTCCACCTTTGCACTATTCTTCAACATATTTGAGATTGGTTTAACAATTTCTATAAAATTTAATATGAATCTCCTAACAAAATTTATCTGTCCAAAGAAAGATTGAATAGCTTTCACATTTCTTGGAATAGGAATCTTGTCAATAGCATCTACCCTTTCAGGATCAATCCTCACACCATGCTTTGAGACTATGTGCCCTAGCAATTTTCCTTCTGTCATAGCAAAAAGGCATTTCTTTGGGTTTAGAGAGATATCATATTCTAGTGCCCTAATAAGTATTTTCTCTAAGTGTGAACAATGGTCTTCAGGCCTTTTAGAGTATGTTGTAAGGTCATCCTGGTAAACTACCATTATTGTGTTGATCAAATCAGCAAAGGCTACATCCAGGGCCCTTTGAAATGTTGCCCCAACATTTGTAAGACCAAATGGCATTCTAACATAAACATAGGTACCCCAAGGTGTGGTAAAAGTTGTTTTATACTGTTTAGATTCGTTGAATTTTACTTGGTTGTATCCAGAAAAACCATCCATCATGGATAGTAATTCACACGCTGTCACTTGTAACATTGTCTACATATTTGGAAGGGGGTAATTATCTTTTAGTGATGAAATATTCAGGTTCCTAAAGTCTACACACAATCTTATGTCACCATTCTTTTTCATTATGGGTACCAAGTTTGATACCCAAGAAGAATGTCTAATAGGTTTGATAATACCTCCTCTAAGTTTCATAAGCTCTTCCTGCATCTTAGGTGCCAGCGTTGGATTGATGGGTCTTTGTCTTGGCCTAAATGGTTTGGCATCAAGTTTTAGTGGAATTTTGTGTTGAAATAGATCTTCCCTATATGCCTTTAGATAATCATAAGACCATGCAAACACATGTTTATATTTTCTGAGTAGGACTATAAGCATTTCTCTTAATTTTTGACTGATCCTCTTTCCAATGTAAACCTTCTTAGGGGCCATATCTGTTCCCAAATTAATTTCCTCCACATCCTTAAGATCTACTATTGCAGGTTTAAGATTACATCTGTCCTATCCATCGAACACTCTTTCCAAGGCTACAAGGATTTTAGGAATTTTGTTTGTCTTGAATTGGACCACTTCTTTTCCAAAAAGAGTCTCCTTCTACCTCCTCAACAAATGCATTGAAGTCAATTTCTTGTGATTCATATTGGTCCACACAATGGAGGAACTTAATGAGGTCTTGGTCATCATTGAAAACTTGCTAGTTATAAATGTTATCAAGGATCGTTGGTCTAGCCTTGAATTCTACCTTTGCTATTCCTAATAATGTAATGTCATCCTTTTTCAAGGCTACATTGGCTAAGAAATCTACCATTATATTTTTAGATCTTTCTATCCAATCTACAGAGAATGCATCGAAGAGTTCTACTGTACCACACACAACATTCCTGTATTGCTTCAGTCTCTTGTTCTTTGAAGAATATTTCACCTTGATCTGCGAGACTATTAATTTAGAGTCGCCATATACTACTAGTAGTTTGATTCCATGTTTTAGGGTGATGTTTAAACCCAATAGCAATGCCTTGTACTTAGCAATGTTATTTGTACACTCAAAGGATAATAAGAATGAGTATTTAAATGTCTTGCCTGTGGGTGAGATAAATACTACTCCTGGCCCATTTCCTCCTTTGCTGTAGGCTCCATCAAAATACATCCTCCATACACCATTTTCATCTGTTTGAGCCTCTCTTCTTATTAGTTCTGTATTTTTTAATTTAGGATGTGATTTCTCAACCTTAAAACTCCCAAGATCTATATCACAGAAACAATTCATTTGATTTGGATCTAATTGTTCTATTATATTCTCATATCTTGGGTCTCTATATATTTTGATGTCCTTCCCATTTACTAGTATGGTCACGTATGATAGGTCTAGATGGACATTTCCTCCTACTGCAGCAGTCCATTGTCTGGATAACAACATACCATAGTACGGAGGAGTGTCTATGATAGTTATATCAGTTCTGTAGGTAGCTTCAGGGCATGAGGATAATCTTAGTTCTACATCTCTCATGATTCCAACAACTGGAATAGATTTGTTGTCCATTGCATAACATTTACCATATGTTGTATCTACCCACAGACCTAACTCTTTTATGACTACTATTGGCATGATGTTTATGGCAGCTCCAGAATCAATCATGCAATTTCTTACTAGCTTGTTATTGATCAGTAGTGTTATATAAAATGGGTCTACTTGAGAAGGATTTTTTGTTATAGCATCACCAAGATAAATTTTAGGAGTCCTCATAACTTCTTGTCCAAGATTGTTCACCTTATTTTCTGGCCCATTTTTGTTGTGACCTTGTTGTTGATATGGCACATTAGAAATCAACTTGAGCATTGTCCCTGTATTCATCTATTCTCATCATTTCCATTAATGGTATTGATATCTTGATTTGGGATAGTGCTTGTGTTATATCAAATGAGGGAGTAGCAGTGATATGTTCTGATCTTTCTTTATTGGAACCCTTTTCATTAGGCTATTGCTTATTATTATCCTTCATCTTGTTTTGCTCAACCTTGGATGTTTCTTTGTATGTAATTTTATGATTTTCTCCTTTCTTATGGTTATCCAAGGTACCCTTCTTATGATCTGGTTCTTTAATAAACAAACCTCTCAGTGTTCCTTGGTCTGCATTCACAGTCCTATTCCTCAAGTTGTAATTATTTATGGCCTGGGCTACAACAACGATTGTAAGAGCTCTCCTTTCTTCCTCAGTGGGCTTTCTTAAGTGGAATTGTGGGACCATGTTAGACACATAAGTGCTTCCTTCCTTATCCTCTTCATGATCAGAGAAAACTTCTTGTCTACCCATGTTAACATTATACTTTTGGCTGCTCACATCGTATTCATACCCATCTTCTTCAAAGGATGAGTATCCTTCATTAATTGAGTGAGGTATCATTCCTAACATATTTATGGTATGATCTTCCTGATCCTACTCATAGGATGTTTCATTTTCTTAGAATGACTGGGCTACCACACAATAGTCAGGTGAATGAGGCAAGTTGCATGCAATACACCATGGGTTGTCATCCACTAAATGTGTCCCATGTTTCTTCAAGGGGTCAGGAGTATCCTTATAATTCTGCTTTTGTCTGTTATCCACAGGCCTTCCATCCTTCCAATTTGTGTTATAGGGCATATCATGTAGTCTAGGCCTGGTGCAGTCACGGTAGGAGGGTTCATAGAATGAACTATCTAGACCGTGTAGCAAGAGAAAACACAATGGAAACAACTCAAGGAAATGGAACAAATGTAGATTTAGTCATTCAGTATATCATAGAATTCAAATACAATCTAGCCGAAAACATGTGGACTTACAACTGGGCTCAAAGGCCTAATTACATACATGTGCAAGATAAAACATTGAAGCTCCTTCGTACAAAATCTAAACTATCAGATCTTTCTTATGTGAATAGCTACTTTCCTAAGGATCTATTACATTAATATATATCATTTTCAGACCAATAAATTCCTCCATGTTGGTTAAGGAAGGTCACAAACTCCAATGAAGAGCTGTAACGTGCTCACAGATAGGTCAGACCTAAATGCATATATGTTAGGAACCCGTGTTTAACCCTTCTCTTTACTTTATTAGTATATTGCTGTTGGATGCATATGCTTTGTAAGTAATCCCGTGAGTATATTGTATTACCCCACATTCATGGGGAGTAATAGTTGTTTAGATTAGACTTAGTATATAAGTACGTGTTGAGGCCAATGAAGGCATCCATGAGTTTATTGTATTGACCTTTCTCAAAGGAGGTTGCCCCCTCGAAGTGGCCTGTGATCAATAAATTCCTTCTGTGTTCTGCTATTTCTGTTATTTCGTGCATTTTTAATTATATTGTTGTAGGAGGTTCCTCTCATCTAGTATTAGAGTGCTTTCTTGGGCTCATTGGGTGGAATTTTCACTGAATTTTTTTTTCGTAGTGGCCTCCAGGCACTGTGATTATTGCAGTAGTTCTTTTTTCTTTGCATCTGTATTGTTCATTTCAATTGCAGGTTTAGATTAGGGAATAATCCCTATCCGCTTAATTGTGGGAAGTGCCTGGGCATAGCCCTAAAACTCATTGTGAGGAGTACCACAAGAACCCCAAAGTAGCTAGCCCATTGAGAGGACCTGCCAGTGAAAAGGGCAACGACCCCTACCTGATTGACTAGTTCCCATTCTTGAGGTAAACCAAGAGCTGTCGTTTGTGGCAAAGCAGTTATTAGTTTTACCTGAGCCGTGGAGTGAGGGGTACTGCCCCAATACACAAGCCGTTAGACAACATTGGTAGCTAAGTGAATCCCTTGAACCTTTAGGAAGTCGCACATACCTGGGGTCCATATCTATTGTCAGCTCGTAAATCGCATATTGCATCTGTCCAGAGCCATTGTAGATATTTTCCAAAAAAAAAAGTATTTTTTCCACCATATCTTCCTTGCTTTAGCTCCGTTTCCTCTGAAAATTCACCAGAACCCCTGAAATTCCATTATGCATATTTCCTTCCTTGAGGGCCCTATCCCAAATTCCACTTATCGAAACCAGAAATCCCACATTTGTCTATTTTTAGGGTTTGCCATAACTTCTTCGATTCTCACCTAATCGCCTTCAAATTTTGCCACAGTGTTCATTTCCTATTTCTGCTCCTTTGTCCGTCTTGGACAAATTTTCCCATTCTTTCACCCTACTTTTGAAATCCCCATTTTCTGCTTCCCTGTCCCTCAGAAAGTGTCCAAATCCTAGTCAAACCCCAATTACCCATAAGAGTTTTTCCCAAATCCAAATTTTCCTTTACTAAAAAAGTTTTTATTTTTGTTTTCTACCCATTCCCAAAAAAAAAAAAAAAAAAACTCCTGGTTATGGTTGTCACCCACGCAGGAGCAAAAAACATGGAGGATGAACTTGCAGCCCTCAAGACCAAACTCCAAGATTTGGATGAAAAAATTCTCGGCCTCAATCTTCAGCATTCAGCCATGAACAATAGACGACAACCATAGTCTTCTGCAGACACTGGGTTCTCTTCTTCCAGCAATTTTCGTGGGCCGAAGCTTAATTTTCCTCGCTTCAATGGTGATGATCTGACTAGATGGATATACCGGGTAGACCAATATTTCAGTCTGCATAATACTTTTGCTGTCAACAAAGTCCAACTTGCATCCTTTCATTTGGAACATGAAGCCCTTCAATTGTTCCATTGGTACATCAAGGCTCATGACGAGCCAAAATGGACAAATTTTTGCATACTCATTGTGCAACAATTTGGCCCTAGTGCTTTTGATGACTTCATAAGAGCCCTTACTAAACTTCACCAAACTGTTATTGTGAGAGAATATCAGACCGAATTTGAGAAGCTAGCCAATCAAATAGAGGGATTGTCTAATGAATTTTTTAGGAGTTATTTTGTCAGTAGTCTGAAGGATGCAATCTGATCTGAGGTTAAAATGTTCCATCCCAACACAATGATGGAAGCCCTAGGGTTGGCTAAGTTGGTGGAGGACAAGATCACAGCTCAACAACGCTCCAAATCCACTTTTGTTCCATTCAAAAATGTGGTTTTTGAAAGACCTCCAATCACGCCAGCTCCTAGAATAACTCCTATCAAGCATTTGTCTGAAGCAGAGATGAGGGCATGTAGAGAAAAAGGGATTTATTATAATTGTGAGAGAAATTCACTCGGGGACATAGATGTGTTGAGCAAAAGCTCTCTCTTGGATGTGGATTCTCTGCCTGCAACTGAAGTTTATGAAGATGCTCAGGATACAATAGATGATCCGGTCGACATTCAGTAGCTGCCTATTAACCCTCCTTCTCAGGAAGACCACCTAGAGATCTCTCTCCATGCTTAAGCAGGAGTCACCATGATGTAGAGCCATAGCCGGAAATGCTCAAATAATGAGAGAAATAGATACTTCTCATTACATCAATAGGAGTGGATGAATGTCTTACCGATATACCTCTATCGGTATAGTCTAAACCTCACTGCCCAATGGTTCCTTTCCTACCGATGAAGCTTGAACTAATTTAGATATCGGTTGCCTATCGGCAACATAATAGCTATCGGCCCAACTTTCTGGCTGTTCTCCGATGTCGAATGTCACACTGAAACACTTAACACTAACTCTACCATTGGCCAGACATCCAATGTTGGTCTGACTTAAAACTCCTCCGCCGATACTCTTCCTCACACCGATGCCTTTGGTATAGGCTATAATCGGTGGGACTTAACCCATCGGAAGACACCACAAATCTTACACCGATGGCCGATGAACTCACTTCGGTGACACCCACAAGCGGTCACTCCGATATATCCCCTCAGTGAGACCTTCACCGTCAGACCAACACAACTCCTTTTCACCGATGCCTTACCTCATGCTGATACCTCTTGCGTCAGGGTGATACACAACATCGCTATGACTTCCCGAACCTTACCTGATGGACATGCTCATGCTGATGCCTTCAACACATACATTCTTAACTTGTTTTGACACCTGAACCAGTTAACAATATATGCACTGATGAAAATGCGATATACACACAGACTGTATGTCACAAACAAAAATTGTATATCCATCAAATGTATATTTCAACAAAACCCTTGAAACTTCACAAATTTCACATAGAAAATGCTGAGATTGGGCTGAGCCATTTCTTGGGCAACTTTAACTTAGAATTTAACCTTCAAACCCTAGCACATGAGGATGATAGGATAAATCATAGCATGATATAAATTGATCCCAAAAACATGAAATGTAAAAACAAAAAAATGAGAATGAAAACTAAACTACTGTACATGTCCATTCCATCGATTCAGAGAATCAACCGGTGGAATGGATAAATGATTCCATCTCAACTGCAAAACAAAATATGATCACACAGATAGATCAAAAATCAGACAAATGAAACAACGGGATCTTCTTTATTTCAATTTCAGGAATGCATACAAATATCAGACTTCACAGTCCCACTGCACAACACTGCTCTGTCAAGTCTCCATACATAATCCCTCTGTTTCTCCTATGCAACTGTATATATAAAACAAACTGAGCTAGGTCATATATATCTACTCCTCACGAATAGTACATAGTTGATTCCTAGCGGCTGGGAGACTTCCAAGTGGCTGGGAGGACAACTAGCATAACAAACCATAACTATCAACACACAATCCTAGATTGACCTAAAACATAAGAATTGGTCCAAAGGACCTTATTACATCACAAACAAAAAACATACTATAAATAGATTTATTCTTTATTTCGAAGGGGTACTCCTACACCACACCACCCCACAAACCATGCGGGTCAAGGGTTACTTCAAGAAGCTCCCTCTTACAATACTCATTGATTCTAGTAGCACTCATAACTTCATTGACCCTTGGATCGCCAAATAGGCTGATTGTTTTGTCCATCCTTGCTCCATCTTTGAAGTCATGATTGCCAATGGGGGCACATTACCTTGCAAAGGGAAGTGTCGCAATGTGCGTATCTCTATTGGAGATTATAAACTGCGCTCTGATATGTTTGCCTTACCCTTACGTGGATGTGATGTGGTTTTGGGCGCTCAATGGTTACGCACACTTGGACCCATCTTATGGGATTTTGTTGAACTTTGGATGCAGTTTTCAGACAATGGGCAAAAACACACATTAAAGGGCTTACAACTAGGGTCTCTCAGCATCATCAGTTCACATCACATGGAAAATCTCCTTAAGAAGAATTCACATGGTGTTATCGCTCAGCTCCATTCCATTCAGATGCAACCATCAGCGGTCTCCACTAGTCCTTTAGATCTACAACGAATTTTGGATAGATATGCATGTGTCTTTGCTGAACTAGTGGGATTGCCACCTTCACGACTAGAGGACCATCGTATTTAGCTCCTTCCTGGAAGTGTTCCTCCCAACATCAGGCCCTACTGCTACCCATTTCACCAAAAGACAGAGATTGAGATGCTCATTTGGGACTTACTGAAGCAAGGTATTATTTGCCCTAGTACCAGTTCCTTTTCTTCACCAGTTCTTCTCATCTAGAAAAAAGATGGGTCATGGTGCCTCTGCATTGACTTCTGAGCACTTAATCACATCACAATCAAGGATAAGTTTCCGATTCCTATTGTTGATGAGCTTCTTGATGAGCTTCATGGCGCTCATTTTTTCTCTAAGTTGGATCTTCGTTCTGGGTATCGCCAAATTCGGGTTCATGAGGATGATATCCCTAAAATGGGTTTCCACACACATGATGGGCACTATGAGTTTTTGGTCATGCCCTTTGGCCTCACTAATGCTCCTTCCACATTCCAGGCATTGATGAATAATATATTCCGGCCCTACTTGCGAAAATTCATTCTGGTCTTCTTTGATGATATCCTCATCTATAGTAAAACATGGGCTGAGCATCTCCAGCATCTGGATCTTGTACTGCAACTTCTCTCTAATCATCATCTCTGTGCAAAACAGTCTAAATGTGTTTTTGGGCAGGAGGAAGTGGAGTATCTCGGGCATATTATTTCAGCCCAAGGGGTTTGAGTGGATCTTGCCAAAATAGATGCCATGAAAAATTGGCCGCATCCTCAGACACTCAAGAGCCTCCATGGTTTTTTGGGACTGACTAGCTACTACTGCATGTTTGTCAAGGATTACAGGAAGATTGCAGCTCCATTAATATCTTTGTTGAAAAAGGATGCTTTTACATGGACACATGCTACTAAGTGTGCATTTGAAAACTTGAAACAAGCTATGTGTACTACACCTATTCTCGCTATGCCAGATTTTTCCAAGACCTTCACTATTGAGAGTGATGATTGCGCCAATGGACTTGGTGCTGTCCTCCTTCAAGATGAACATCCCATTGTGTTCACCAGCAAAGCCCTTTCAGGTAAGAATTTAGTACTCTCTACATATGAGAAGGAAATGATGGCTATTTTGCATGCAGTACAGAAGTGGTGGCCATACCTATTAGGGAATCATTTCAGCATGAAGACTGATCACCAGAGTCTGAAATATTTCCTAGAACAATGGGTCTCCTCCCCAGCACAATAGAAATGGGTTAGCAAACTCATGGGTTATGACTATGAGATCACTTACAAGAAGGGTAAGGACAATATTGTGGTGAATGCTCTTTCTCACACATTTGATGACCAAGCTTCTCTTTCAGCTATTTCTATGCTTGTTCCAAATTGGCTAGAATTTGTCCAGCAGGGCTATGTCAATGACTCTTCCTTATCTCAAATCATCCAACAGTTGGCCAATAGCCCTTCTGCTGTACTACATTACTCTTGGGATGGTGCTTCTTTGAGATACAAGGGTTGTCTGGTGCTTCCCCAGATCACAGAACTTCAACAAGATGTCTTCTATGAACTCCATGCTTCTCCATCGATAGGGCACTCTAAGTTCCTCAAAACTTATGAGCAGGCATGACATAACTTCCTTTGGAAGGGAATGAAAAGGGCAATTCAATAGATGGTGGCTAAATATGATACTTTCCAGCGCAACAAGGGTGAAACGACACTCCTTCTTGGATTGCTTGAACCCTTGCCCATCCCTACATGGATTTGGACAGATATTTCTATGGATTTCATTGAGGGGCTCCCTAAATTTGGAGGGAAGACAGTGATCTTGGTTGTGGTTGATCGCCTCTCCAAATATAGTCATTTTTGTGCCCTCAGCCATCCCTATACTGCCTCCTCCGTTGCACAGATTTTTATGGACCAGATCTTCCCTTTTCATGCAATCCCTTCTTCCATTGTCTCAAATCATGATGCCACTTTTACCAGTCATTTTTGGACAAAACTATTTCGCCACACTGGCACCAAACTGAAGATGAGTTCAGGGTATCACCCATAAATAGATGGTCAGACTGAAGTTATCAACAAATGTTTGGAAACTTATCTTCATTGTTTCACCTCAGAACAATAGCATCAGTGGGCAAAGTGGCTCCCTCTCGCTGAATGGTGGTACAATACCTCCTACCACACTACATCTAAAATGACTCCATATGAAGTAGTCTATGGTCAGGCATTGCCAGTACTCCTTCCATACACCCCTAGCAGTTCACCAGTTCAAGTAGTTGACATGGTTCTCCAAACCTGAGATCAGATTCTTCACATTTTGCAGGACAATCTTCACATGGCAAGAAATTGAATGAAACAACAAGCCGATCAGCACCGTTCTGAGCACACTTTTCAAGTAGGTGATATGGTTTTTCTTCATCTACAGCCATACAAGCAATCCTCCCTAAAACTCAAAGTGCATCATAAGCTGGCTCCAAAGTTCTATGGGCCATATAAAGTTCTTTAGAAGATTGGGTCAGTTGCCTATAAATTGGAGCTTCCTCCTTCTTCCCGCATTCATCCAGTATTTCATGTCTCTTGTCTAAAGAAAGTTCTTGGCATCAACAATAGAGTACAAACTATTTTACCAGAACTGGATAATGAAGGATCCATGATTTTGGAGCTAGAGACAATCCTCGACAGGTGCACTCGTCAGCTTCGCTCTCGATCCATCACAGAGGTATTAATTCAGTGGCATGGAATGCAACTAGAGGATGCTACATGGGAACCACTCCTTTAGATTCAACAACAATTTCCACATCTTAAGCTTTGAGGACAAAGATTTTCTAAGAGGGAGGGTATGTTAGGAACCCATGGTTAACCCTTCTCTTTACTTTATTAGTATATTGATATTGGACGCATATGTTTTGTAAGTCGTCCCATGAATATATTGTATTATCCCACATTCATGGGGAGTAATAGTTGTTTAGATTAGACTTAGTATATAAGTATGTGTTGAGGCCAATAAAGGCATTCACGAGTTTATTGTATTGAGCTTTCTCAAAGGAGGTTGCCCCCTCGAAGTGGCCTGCGATCCATAAATTCCTTCTGTGTTTTGCTATTTATGTTATTTTGTGCATTTTTCATTATATTGTTGCAGGAGGTTCCTCTCATCATAACACTTCCTCAAATGAATGAAACAATGTGTAGACCTCCGGGAAGGGTCGGCCATGAACCAAGGATCATTGAATGATGTTTCATTAGGATCCGCAAGTCAAGGAATGATCCACAAGCCTTCTCCTTTAGCTGATTGTCTGAGACTGTCAGGATGCTCTGTTATGAGAAAATAGTCGATCTTTTGATAGCGATATCTTTCCGGTAACTGATCCAAATGCTCTGAATTCTTGATATGATGTAGATGAATGAATGTAAATGCTAAGTCTAGATCTATAAGATGTGAAATGCAAAAACTGGACCACAAGCTGAAACTATTTCTGACTGGTCTGCCTGAACCGAACTGGAAAATGAAAGAACTGAAATGCAAATAAACTAAAATGCAAATATTTTTGGTTGATACAAGATTGCTCTTGAACCAGGGATGCTCCTACATCAGACATCCGGGGTTATTGAAAAAGTGAGTCCCTCACTTTGCTGGGGCTAAGGGAGAACCAAGACAGTCCACCTTAGCCTGAGAAATCCATGACAAATCTTCTTCTGGTCTGCCTTTCCATTTCACAAGATATTCTTTGTAGTGTCTTCCTCTAGTGCTGCATCCAACTCTACTATCCAAAATGTCTTCAATCTATTATGGTGCTTGTTGTGGTAATTGCTTCTTCAAGTCTTCTTCCATGTTGTCACTGAACTCTGCTTCATGATATTGATATAGGTCTGCAATGTTGAAAATAGTTGATATACCCAATGTCTCTAGTAGCTCTACTTCATATGCATTTCCTGAATCAAAATTCCTGAGTATCTTACAAGGTCCAAACTTCATCTTCAACTTGTGATAAGTCCCAACTGGAAATCTTTCTTTTCTCAAGTACACCATCACTTCATCTCCCACTTCAAATTCCTTGTCTTCTATCTCATTAGCCTTCTCTTTATACTTACTATTCATATCCTCCAAATGCTTCTTCACCTAGTTATGCACTGTCTTCATATGGTCTACAAATTCTTCTGATTCTGCACTCCTCTTTTTTTCTGTATTGATATCCCTTAGTTCTGCCACTCCTCTAAGATTTACTCTGGTCACAATCTCAAAAGGTGTTCTTCCAGTACTCCTATTTACTGAATTATTGTATGCAAACTCTGCTTGTGAAAGAATCAAATCCCAACTTCTGGCTTTCTCTCCAACCAAACATCTCAACAAGTTTCCCTAACTCCTATTCACTACCTCTATATGTCCATCTATTTGTGGATGAAAAGTTGAACTAAACTTCAAATTTGTCTTCATCTTCTTCCAAAGTGTCTTCCAAAAGTAACCAACAAACTTTGTATCTCTATCTGAAACTATACTCTTAGGTAATCCATACAATCTCACAATCTCCTTGAAAAATAGATCAGCTACATGCATTGCATCAGTTGTCTTCTTACAAGGTATGAAATGAGCCATCTTTGAAAATATGTCAACCAATACAAATATTGAATCATGTCCTCTCTGTGTCTTAGGTAATCCCATTACAAAATCCATGTTTATGTCTTCCCAAGGTCTCTCCGGTTCTGTCAAAGGTTTATACAATCCAGTATTCTGACTACTCCCTTTTGCAACTTGACAACTCTACAACTCTGAACATCCTTATGTATCTGAGGCCAAAAATAGTTTTCACTCACCAAAGCCACTATCTTTTCAATGACAAAATGTCCTGCCAATCCACCACTATGCTTCTCCTTGATCAAATTATCTCTCATTGAACTTCTAGGTATGCACAACTGACTTCCTTTGAACAACATATCTTCTCGAGTAAAATAGTCCAACAACTTACTCCTATCTATCACAACAGGTTCCTTACATGCTTTCCAAGGTTCTGCAAAATCAGTGTCTCCCTTATACATGTTCTTCAATTCATCAAAACCCAACACTTCAACTCTCATCTCTATCAACATGTTTCTTCTCCTACTCAATGCATCAACAATGTTGTTCAATTTTCCACTCCTATGTTTCAACACAAAAGTATAACTCTGCATGAACTCTACCCATCTCATATGTCTCTAATTCAACTTACCTTGACTATTCAAATATTGCAAAGCTTGATGATCTATATACAACACAAACTCTTTAGGCAACAAATAATGTCTCCACTTCTTCAAGGCTTGAATTATGGCATAGAACTCTTGATCATAAATTGAATATCTTCTCCTTGTATCATTCAACTTCTCACTGAAATATGCTATAGGTCTACCTTCTTGACTTAACACTGCTCCAATTGCACTTCCACTTGCATCACAATCAACTTGAAATACCTTATTGAAATCTGGTAATGCCAAAATAGGTTGCTCTGTCACTTTCTGCTTCAACAACTCAAAACTTTTATCTTCTCCTAATGTCCACTTAAAATCTTTTCTATCACCTCTCATTGTCTCTGTCACAGGGTTATAAACTGAATTAAAATTTATGATGAACTTCCAGTAAAAACTAGCCAATCAATGAAATGATCTAACCTCTCCAATGCTCTCCGGTGTAGGCCACTCAACAATTGCTTTCACTTTCTTAGGGTCCATCTTCAATCCTTCCACAGAAATCACAAATCCCAAATACACTAACTCCCCCTTCATAAAACTACACTTCTTGATGTTTATCAGCAATTTCTCTTCTCTCAACCTCTGAAAAACTTGTCTAATATGCCACAAATGTTCTTCTTTTGTCTTACTAAAAATTAGAATATCATCCAAGTACACAATCACAAACTTACCCAAGAATTTCTTCAGAACTTCATTCATCAATCTCATGAAAGTACTCGGTGCATTTGTCAATCCAAAAGGCATCACTAACCACTCATACAATCCCTCATTTGTCTTAAAAGTAGTCTTCCATTCATCACCTTCTCTGATTCTGATATGATGGTATCCACTCTTCAAGTCTATCTTTGTGAAATATTTTGCTCCACTCAAACAATCCATAATATCATCCATCCTAGGTAAAGGAAATCTATACTTAACTATGATCTTGTTTATTTCTCTAGAGTTAGTACACATTTTCCATTCTCCATCTTTCTTAGGTGCTAACACTACAGGTAGTGTACAAGGACTCAAACTTTCTCTAATCAAACCTTTCCTCAACAACTCTTGTATCTATCTTTTCAATTCTTCATTCTCTGCCTGTGTCATCTTGTGTGTTGCTTTGTTAGGCAAACTTACTCCCGGTATAAGATCCATGTGATGACTAATACTTCTTATAAGTGGTAATCCTTTAGGCACATTATCTGATATGATGTCCTCATACTCTGTCAGCAACTCTCTTATCTCCTCTAGTTGTGTCTCTTCAGTCTCCTTCAATGTTTCAGGCTACTTAGGAATCAAGGCATAACACATATTCTCATGTCTCAAAGCATCAAGACATTTTCTTCCATCTACCAAACAGATTCTAGCATTCCTACATACTTCACTCTTAGGATCATCCTCCAAAGGAATCAAAGAAATTATTTTCCCATTTGCTGTTATAGTATATGTATTCTTTCTCCCATCATTTATAGCTTTTCTATCATACTACCAAGGTCTACCCAACAAGATATGACAAACATCCATAGGCATAATATCACACAAGACTTCATCATGATAAGATCTAATATGAAATTTCACCAAACATTGTTCACTCACCAATACCTTATGATCATCTTGAATCCATGCTATCTGATAGGGCTTAGGGTGTTTCAATCTTTCCAACTTTAGCTTAGTCACCATCTCTTCTAAAACTAGGTTATCTAAACTACCACTATCAATTACAACTTTACAACACTTACCTCCTGATTTGCATCTAGTTCTGAACAAACTTTTCCTCTGCGATGGTTCCTCATTTGTCTTTGTTTGAAATAGTGCTCTTCTTGTCACCAATGATTCTCCTTTCTCCAGATTGCCAACTGAACAGGGTGATTCAACAGGTTCTTCAACATAGGTTGCTCTTCCACTATTTTCTATCCTCTTGCTTGTACTAACCTGATTACATTCAAATTCTCTATGTCCTTCACCTCCACACTTGAAACAAGTACCTCCGAATGTCCTCTTATCAAATCCTCTTCCTTCTCTTCTGTATCCTTCCTTCCGGTATGCACTAGGGTTTCCTCTCTGGTAAAAATTTCTGTCATCTCTCTGGTAAGCATTGTTATCTCTATCATCCTTCTTCAATGGGCTGTCAAACTTTCTCTACTCTAGAAATGATCTGTCCTCTCCATAATAAGTTCTACCTCTCTAAAATTTAACTCCTCTTCCTCTCTGTCTATGATCATGCCTCTTATTCAGCTTCTCTTCCACTTTCAGGGCAAACTGATATGCTTCTTCCAAAGATGTCATCCTCACCAATCTTAGTTGTTCTTGAATGTTCAATCTCAGTCCCTTGATGTATCTAGCCACTTTATCCTTGCTTTCTTCAATATGTCCTCTCCTTATGATCATTTTATGAAATTCTTAAGTATACTCCTTCATAGATTTCTCCTTTTGTCTTAGGTTTTGCAATCTTTTCAACAACGCCAACTCATAGTCAACAGGTATAAACTGATTTTTCAACTTTGTCACCATCCTATCCCATTTTGTAATCTTTTCTTTCCCTCTTCTATTTATTTCCAACTAAACTTCTTTCCACCATATAGCAGCATTTCCTTTCAATTTTGTCTTTGCAAATTTCACCTTCTCTGGATCTTCAATTTCCTCGTATTCAAAGTATTCTTCCATGTAATTTATCTAGTCAATCAATTCTTCAGGGTTCAAATTACCAGTATAGTTCAGCACATCAACTCTAGGTCTCTTTCCAATCTTTGAAATAGCTCACAACATCTTTATCTGATCTGATTCTTCTTCTTCACGACCTTCTAGGGTTTTGCCAGTTTGTTCAGCAGATTAAAATTCTTCTTCATCATCACTTTCAACATTAGGTCTCGGCGTCCATCCTCTTCGCCTATCTTCTTCAACAGCATCCAAATAGATTCGCATTATTCTCATCAATTCCATCATCTCATCCATTTTATTAGCCATTGTACCAACAGGAGGAACTCTTCATGGTAGCATCTTCCTCGGATCAAGTGCAAACTACCTCAAATTCAGTGATCAGGCTACAAGCGACAACTGCCTCACAATCGCCAATTGGTTGCACACAAGTAACCTACCTTGGATCGACGATCTTCTCACAACAAGATCTTACAGAATCTCCTTCGCCAATTCACTTGAAAGAATCAAACTTTCACTTTGATACCACTTGGTGTAGTCACGGTAGGAGGGTTCATAGAATGAGCTGTCCAGACCATGTAGTAAGAGTAAACACAATGGAAATGACACAAGGAAATGGAACAAATATAGATTCAGTCATTTCGTATATCACAGAATTCAAATACAATCTGGCCGGCAACATGCGGGCTTACAACTGGGCTCCAAGGCTTGATTACATACATGCGCAAGATAAAGCTTTAAAGCTCCTTTGCACAAAATCTAAACTATCAAATCTTTATTATGTGAATAGATACTTTCCTAAGGATCTATTACATCAATATATATTATTTCCAGACTAATAGATTCCTCCATGTCAGCTAAGGAAGGTCACAAACGCCAATGAAGAGTTGTAACGTGTTCACAGATAGGTCAGACCTAAATGCATATAACACTTTCTCAAATGAATGAAACAATGTGCGGACCTCCGGGAAGGGTCGGCCATGAACTAAGGATCATTAAATGATGTTTCATTAGGATCCACAAGTCAAGGAACGATCCGCAAGCCTTCTCCTTCATCTGATTGTCTGAGACTGTCAAGATGCTCTGTTATGAGAAAACAGTCGATCTTCTGATAGCGATATCTTTCCGGTAACTGACCCAAATTCTCTAAACTCTTGATATGATGTAGATGAATGAATGTAAATGCTAATTCTAGATCTACAAGATGTGAAATGGCAAAACTGTACCACAAGCTGAAACTACTTCTGATTGATTTGCTTGAATTGAACTGGAAAATGAAAGAACTAAAATGCAAACAAATTGAAATGCAAATGTTTTTGGTTAATGCAAGATTTCTCTTGAACCAGGGATGCTCCTATATCAAGGCCTTTCATTTCTATAATAATTAGCTTGCCTAGTCTGATGGTTGTTAGGATTTTGCGAAATTGTGATATTCTCCCTTTTACCAAGCTTCCCAGCAACTTTTCTATAATATTCAATACTAACAACTACTTTTTGAGCTTCTGCAAGAGTCATAGGATCTCTATTTTGGAGTTCATATCTAATTTTAGGATCAAAAGCCTTTAAGTATATAGCCAAGGCCATTCTATCAAGAGGTTTCATTGCAAGAGAAATCTTGTGATATATTTTTGAAAAACTTTAGTTGAAATCTACTACTATCTCATTATAGTTCTTGTATTTCTGCCAATTCATGTATAGCAAAATTTGGATCATAGTGATTGCCATACTGTTCCTTGAATTGATCTTTGAAATCTGCAAAAGAACTGATTGAGGCATCAGGTAGATTTTTATACCAATCTCTTGCATCTTCAACCAGAGATAATGCAAATAATGTTATCTGAACATCTTCATATTGTACTTCATCATCATCAATAACTATCTCAAAACTTCTGATATGCTCTTCTGCTGAAATGACATTATTTCGAGTAAATTTCAAAAGTGTAGTTCTCAAATCTTTGTCAATGGGATCAGGACAAATTTGATACCTAGACAAATCCAACTGTCTATATCTGTTTATATTGAGGGGTCCTTGTAAATGCTGGTTTGGTTGATATTGATTATGAGACAGATGTTGTACATTACGATGTGGATTCATATTTGCATTTTGCTGGCGAGGTGGAGCATACTACTGACCAGGTGGTGGATAAGGATTATTTATATACTGGGATGTAATATGGGCATTGGGTTGTCTTGGATTTCTTGGTGGAAGATTGTGTTGTATATGACTAGTGTTGTTTAGATGATGTGGTGTTTTTGAAGTATTTGAACCACTTGTGTTCTAATGCGATCCTTGAGGATTGCTTGTCAGAGCATGCCCACTTTGCTTATGTGGAGGTACATACTTGGAGCTAGTTGATGTAGTTGTAGGTTTTATTTGTTGTATTTCCTATTTCAACCGTTCTTCTTTTTCTCTTAGTTTAACTAGTTCAGGTTCCTCTTGCAATTTAAGTAGATCATGCTGCATCTCATCCTTATTTCGTATGACTCTTGGTGAACTCTTATGAATTTGTGTGGACATTGTCTGATCCATGAATTCTTCTTGAGCTTCTCCACCTTGTTGCAATGACATTTTGTACTCATATTCTGCCTAATTTTGGTCTATTTCCCTCATAACCTGGGCCTCATGTTCAAGTTGTTTCTGAGGGTTAGGTTTGTATTGATCTAAGATATTGTCAGATTTGTCATAATCATGATAACTTTGAGATTGGAACTCATCTGACTCATGTAAAGGAGTGAAGCTATTATGGGTCATAATAGGTTGTTCTGAAGTATTTTCTTGGGTGTTTTAATTATTATTTCATTGTAATTGACTTGATATCCTAGTTTTCTTGACAGCGGATTTTAAAGGAGGGGATGATTGTAGTTTTTAACCATCCATTTTAGATCTGCTACCATCCATGTTAGTAGATTATGACACTCCAAGACATAAAATGATTTGCACTTTGTATAGATTCGCCACCTCACTTAAGAGGACTGATTAATCTTCTGGGTTTTCCTTGTCCAACAGAGTTATGCCTTTTTCAATCTTGACTCTATTGATATGGTCTCCTACTAGGGTCCTTTATATTCTCCCTAGTAGAGTCGTCAATTATGTTAGGTCACAAAAATGCAGTTTTTAACCCTAAGAGGTTGCCAAGCTCTCTTGACATTTTTGGCTAATGACACAGGGCAAATATGGCTAAAACCCCCTTCACTTCAGTCTCTGCTAGACCTAGGTGGGTATACCCTAATGATTGGTGCAGACTTGACGGACCTTCACAATGGCAAATGGGTGTGAAGTAGATTTAAAGTTTTAAAAATATTCCTAAGGCTAATGTGTAAGCTTTCAAATGTGTGTATAAGGTTGTGGGGTATAAAAGGATTGTTATAAAAGGTTTATGACTAGTGCCTAATGCTATTGGGTAATGAGGTCAAGATTTATATGGTTTACAAATCTACTTGGCTTAACTTTGAATATTTGGCACTTTTTAATTATTTACACCTTATGTAAACGTGCAAGATTATTGGTTGTCAGACTCTTCTTTAAGATTCAGTTAATATTTTTCCAGTTACTATTGGAAAGGGTTTAATTCTATTTTGAAGGAAACCAACTAAACTAATTTTTCTTAAATGATTTTAACTCAGGGCAGAGACCAATAAATATAAATCATTTAGGACTTAAATCAACTTCTAATAGAAACCAATCAAAATATACCACATAGAGACAACAAATGAGCCTTGATAAATCAAATGATTTAAATAACTAGAAAAAATTAGGATGGAGACAGTCAAGCAACTCTTAAAATTGAATATTAACAAAATATCAGAACACCACAAGTATATCCACAAATGAAATCATTCTTTCCCATTATAGTATTAAAATATCATGAAAGTTTTTGTATCTTGCTTCTGAAATATAACTAAAAAATATTATAGTATATAATGATTGTTCTACTGATTATCCTTCTTTCTGCCTTGGTTTCCCTTATATATATGTGAAGGAAATAAGCTTCAGGTCAGAACAATATGACTGTTCATGGATTGCACCTTTTCACATAACTAGAACATAATTAAGAAATAGATAATACGGGCATAGAAATTTGACCCAAGCCTGGATAGGTTAATCATCGTAAATAACCTGTAATTGTTGGTCTAGAAAAATCTTCCCTCCAATACTACAGTATTTGATGAAATGTGATTCACCTGTTTTCATTGTTGGAAGCAATATATCCATCGATAAAATGTCATTCTTGTTTTATGTATATGTGGTTAAACTCTTCGTTTTGTTAAAAATTCCTTTGTATCAACTCTTGTATTTGTATTTTGTCTATTTTATGCATTCAGAACATGCATACAAATGTGGACTCCATTGGTTTTATGGAACAAATTGAAATTATCTTTAAGTCTAGATTTGTATAACTACTTATGTATATCTCATACATATCATTTCAATACGCGGACGCGACGCTGACTTTTGCACTTTTAATCCCAAGTTCATATCCACAATGCACCTCACTTTTTGCATATCGAATACATCTATCATATACAAACGCCGACCCCACATAAAGTTCACAATGTTTAATTTTTCTAGTCAGGTTCAGACTTGTATCTGTTTGTGGTGGGGCCCATACATGTATTTGCTTGTTTTGTATTTCGGATGCTTTATGCATCTGTGTCTTCTTTCTTCTGCATCTTGTATACATACATTCGATATACAACCACAGACATCAAGTGAAGTTCTCCAAATTTATTTTTCCAATCAGGTCTGAACTTGCATATGTATATTAAATACACGCGTTCATGTATACAAGATACATACAAATATAACTGTTTGCTTTTTGCCTTCTATATTCAATTGAATCTTCTTTTCCAATCCGCTCATGAGTATGCAATGTATACAAGTCATAGGGTCGCGAAATTCACCAATTTTGAATATCTCTTGCCATCCGCGAATGCACATTTGGATTTTTATAAGATATACATGCACTATGACATACAAATGTAGATTTCAAACA
This sequence comes from Cunninghamia lanceolata, assembly GCA_027924645.1. NCBI lineage: Eukaryota > Viridiplantae > Streptophyta > Pinopsida > Cupressales > Cupressaceae > Cunninghamia > Cunninghamia lanceolata. The sequence goes on from BSBN01000445.1 coordinate 8,970,796, forward strand.
TCATGAAGCACATCTATGAAAGATATTGGGTCTCGATTTGTATGTCTTTTTTGACAACTTGAGAATTAAACCTAATGAATATTATCTCTCGAAGGATATGAAAGGTATTGTATATGATATGCATGCAAATGAAAATGTATACAAGATACATTTTTTCGACCAATGTATAGTTTGACTCTTGTTGACTTGGTCATAGCTTTTGAAAAACAAGGAATTTTCTAGAAATTCAAAAAGCAACCCCAACTTATTTTTAATGTTGATTCCAATTCTCATCATGGGATCCTGAAATTTGTCAAAATTTTAAGGTTCCAATAGGGCGCTACCTCTTGACCCTGCTGGTGGCTGCCCCCCCGGGCCCCTGCTTCAACATTACAAAAAATAAAAAAATATATTGGGGGATTGCGCCGACCAACTATGAAAATTTTTAAAGGAAAGATTCACCACTGCAATTAATTTCTTTAGTAATTATTTGCTAGGATTCGCCATTGTAATTATTTTTTTTTACCAATTATTTATTAGGATTCACTAGGATTTTACAAATTTTTTAATAATGTGCATAGATTCACCAGGAAAATTAATATTTTCTTCAAAAAAGGAAAGATTCACCAAGAAAATTATAGCACTTGACTAGGTTTTGCCAGGATTTTATAGGGTTTTTAGGGGGGTCTCCTTAAAGTTATCACTGAGCCACAGGAGCCAAAATGTTGGTTAACTCCTTGGTAAAGGATTGTCAGCTAGAATTACGAATTTTCACTACTGCAGTGGACCTTCGAGTTCTTCCCATAGGATCGTATGATATAGTCATAGGCATGGATTGGCTAAATGTACATGACGATAAGTTAGATTGCATTAACAAATTAATTAAGTGTCTTGACAGTGTGGGTAATCCAATGAATATTTCAGTGGTTCAAAGACCAGTTTCATTAAGAATGATTTCCACAAAGCAACTTAAGCGTAGCATGCGCAAAGGTTGCCAAATTTTTGCCATATCCATTAGTGATAGATCAGAAGAAGGACCTGGAACCTCTTTAGATGATCATCCTATCATATGGGATTTTGTTGATGTGTTTCCTTTAGAGCTTTATGGGATGCCACCTCAGTGAGAGATTGACTTTCACATAGATCTGGTGCCAGGAGTAGAACATATTTCTAGGGCTCCTTACCGTATGACCACTCAGGAGCTTCAGGAGCTCAAAATTTAGTTAGAGGAACTCTTGGAGAAGGGCCACATGTTAGAGTTTAGGTAGCTCAGAGCAATAAACACTAACAATTATATGCAGATGAAATAACTCAAATATAACAATGAAGAACAACACAAAAGAGATCAACACAGAAATTTAACATGGTTCACCCAAAATGGGCTACATCCATAGAAACTTAGCAATCCAAATGCTTTTATTATCCAGCACAAAATAGATTACAATCTTGTGAATTCCATACCCGCAACATACATCCTAGCCACTTATAACAAGCTTTTTGGAAGCTTCTAGAGATAGGGTTTTACAATGTCATTTTTCTTTTGTTGGTTAACAAAAATTAATAACCAACTCTAAACGAGCAAAAAAAAGGGAAAAAAATTTTTGGGGGCTACGCCCCTGAACCTCTACTTCTTGGGGGCTGCCGCCCCCAAATCCCCGCTTCTTAGGGCCCAGCCTGACCCTAAACTCTGCCAAGTATATGTTACAAGTGTACAATACTTGCATGATCAGTCGCCACATACCAATAATCTCCCACTTGGAGACTAATCAGGCTCCACACCAAACAATCTCTCACTTGGAGACTAATCCTAGATGACACTACTGCACTTGCAGCTCCCACTGGATTATAGGCCTGGCTGGTTTCTTATGTCCATCATTATCAGTCGTGAAGGCCAATGGAAACTGATGAGGAAATCAGTTTCTCCCGTATAACCGCCTTTGTGAACATATCTGCAAGATTCTCACTTATGTGAATTTTCTCCAGCTTCAATTGTCCATCCTCCAAGACTGACAGGATGAAGTGGTATCTGAGCTGTATATGCTTAGTTTTTGAATGCAGAGTTGAATTCTTAGTAGGATGAATGGCACTCTGGCTATTAGTGTACAAAGGGCTATCTTCTTGTTGTTGCTCCAATTCCTCTAGAAAATGTTGTAACCAAATCATCTCCTTGCTAGCTTCTGTAGCAGCAACATACTCAGCTTCAATGGTTGAAAGCACAACAACCTTTTGTAGCTGTGAAATCCAACTAATTGCAGTACCTCCTACAGTAAAAACATACCATGTAGTACTCCTCCTGCTATCAATATCACCCACCAGATCAAAGTCAACATATCCTTTTAGAGCAGAATTTGTTCCTCCAAAACATAGTTTCTTTGAAGTAGTACCTCTCAAATATCAGAGAATGCATTTTACCGCATTACAATGTTCCATTCTGAAATTTCTCATAAACCTGCTCATAACTCCCACTGTATGTACAATATCTAGCTTTGTGCATACCATTGCATACATCAAGCTGCCAACTATTGATGCATATGGTATCTTAGACATTTTTTCTTCCTCCTCTTGTGTCTTTGGACACATCTCTTTAGTCAAATTAAAATGACTAGGCAAAGGTGTACTAACTGCTTTTACATTCTGCATGTTAAACCTTTTCAATACCTTCCCTACATACTAACTTTGAGACAAATAATTTTTTGTTTGTCCTATCCCGTGTGATCGTCATACCAAGGATTTGTTTTGTTGCACCCAAATCCTTCATAGCAAATAAATTTTCTAATTTCTGCTTAAGTTCATTAATATGCTGCATGTTAGACTCGACAACAAGCATGTCATCAACATAAAGCAATAGGATAATATAGATGCCATTACCCAATTTCTTAAAATAAACACAATAATAAGAATGGCATCTTTTGTAACCTTGTTCAGCCATAAAACTATCAAATTTCAAATACCATTGCCGAGGTGCTTGCTCCAAGCCATACAAATTCCTCCTTACCCTTGATCTCACATCCCTGTGGTTGCTGCATGTATATTTCCTCTTCCAAATTCCCATGGAGAAATGTAATTTTCACATCTAGCTATTTAAGATGCAAGTCTTCTACAACCACAAGACTTAGAATAGTTCTTTAATAGAAGTCATCTTTACAATCAGAGAAAATATTTCATCAAAATCTATACCTTTTTTCTATGCAAAAACTTTTACCACGAGTCTGGCCTTATATCTTTTCTTGCCTCCATCTTCTTCCTTCAACCTGTAAACCTATTTATTTGGCCATGCTCTTTTACCTGTAGGCAATTGAACTAAGTCCCAAGTCTAATTCTGCAGCAAGGAATCCATTTCCTCTTTCATGCCTAGTTCCCACTAGTTTTTGGTATCTACCTACATTGCTTCTTCATAACCTTCAGGTTCACCATAATCAATTAATAATATAGAATATAATGACGGAGAAAATCTTTCTGGAGGTCTAGTTATCCTTGTAGAATGTCTAACACTTGCAAGAGTCTATGGGATAACTTGTTATTGCTGAGCATCAGGTACCACTAACAGTTTATTTTCTAGAATCTCATCCAGCACCACATAATCCTTTTTGGCCTGTTCATGCTTCTTTTCCTACAGCCGATCCTTATACATGATCTTCTCATTGAATATAACATCTTTGCTCCTAATGATTTTATGATTTTCATAATCCCATTACTGATAACCAAATTCATCTACTCCATATCTAATGAAGGTACATTTTTTAGACTTAGCCTCAAGCTTGGTTCTATTTTCAATATCAACATGGACAAAAGCTTCACAACCAAAGGTTTTTAGAAATGAATAGTTTACCTTTTTTCCCATCCATGCCTCCTCTGGAATGCCACCATCCAAATGATTTGAAGGTCCCCTATTTATTAAATAAACAATGGTATGTACATCATCTACCCAAAAGTGTAAGGGCAGTCCGGCATGCAATCTCATGCTGCTTGCATGCTCCATAATGATCCTATTCATCCTCTTAGACACACCATTTTCTTGTGGGGTTCTAGGAACCATTTTTTGCCTACGGATTCCATTATATGAACAATAATTCTCAAATTCTCTGCTGCAATACTCGCCTCCATTATCAGATCTGAGACACTTCAATTTCTTTCCCGTCTCATTCTCAACCAAAGCTTTCCACTTTTTAAAAGTTTCAAATACTTCTAATTTTTGTTTTAGGAAATACGCTGATGTTTTCCTAGTTGCATCATCAATAAAAACAACATAATAGCAAGAGCCACCAAGAGAAGATACTTGCATTGGTCCCCATACATCTGAATGCATGAGCTCTAATTTCTCACTCTTCTTCTCTTTCCCAACTTTGAGAAATCAAACTTTTTTCTGTTTTCCATAAACACAGTTTTCGCAGAACTCCAAGTCAATATTCTTCAGACCTGGTAAAAACTTCCTAGAGTGAAGGATCTTCATCCCTTTCTCACTCATGTGCCTAAGTCTATGGTGCCACAATTCTGTTTATGTCCATGTAGCAAGTGCTATAACTATCTTAGTAGCAACTGTTTCTGTAGTAGCTAAGGTAGAATAAGTATTACCAGTACACAAATACAATGTGCCTACTTTTTCACCTTTAGCTACTACTAACGCACCTTTAGTGACCTTCTAGACTTTGTTTGAAAAGGTAACTATGCAGCCTTCACTACCCAATTGTCTTGCAGAAATTAAATTCCTTCTCAAATTTAGAACATGCCTTACCTCTTGTAGAAACCATTCATTTCTATTCTGTAACTTGATTTTTATCTTTCCTTTTCCAACAATCTGACAGGGTTCATCATCACCCAAATATACCTGTCCAAAATCACCTTGAACATAATCTACAAAATATTTCCTATGGGGTGTGGCATGAAATGAAGCCCTTGAATCTATTACTCAGGAATCATTAGCATTATCTAAACATAGAATTAAAGTATCCTGTAATTTATTACTTACAATGTTAGCTTCCTTACTGTCATCATGTTGTCTGTCTCCTTGTTTGCCCTTTTGAGACCAACAATCCTTCTTTATGTTTCCTAGCTTTCCACAGTGCCAGCAATCCATTCTTCCTCTAGATTTAGATCTACCTTTCTTCGACTTCCCTTGTGACTTCCCATAATTTTTTGGGCTTTTTCCTCTCTCCTTTGTTCTTCCCCTGTTCTCTATAGTCAAAGCATTACTCGATGTTGAATTCTCACTTGTGATTTTCTGTCGCATTTCCTCGCTAAGGATAGCACCAACAACATCATCAAATTTCAAAGTATTTGAACCAGAGATAGAGTTACAACCATTACCAAGTTGTTCTAGCTTTCTAGTAAAGAACATAAAACCAAGAGAGCCCTCACCTCTTCATCAAATTTCACTTTTATAGAAGTTAACTGATGGGCAATTGTATTAAACTCATTTAAATGATCTGACACAGATCCACCTTTAATCATTTTCAGATTAAACAAATGCTTCATGAGAAATACCTTATTTGAGGTTGAGGGTTTTTCATACAATTTAGCCAAAGCTTTCATCAGTTCATCTGTTGTCTTCACTTTTGTTATATTGAACGCCACAGATGGTGCCAAGCACAACCGAATGGTTCTCGGTGCTTTTTTGTCTAGAAGTTCCCAATCCTCATCAATCATTGCTGTTGGTTTCTTAGCTTTTCCTTCCAACGGCCTCCATAAATTATTCTGATAGAGATAATCCTCCATTTGCATCTTCCATAATTGATAGTTCTGCCCATTGAATTAATCTACCTTCAATTTACCCTCGTCTGACATTGCTCCCACTTAACCATGAGACTCCCACTCAACCATGAGACCTTCCTGCAGATGATAATAAAAAACAACCTACTTTGATACCAGTTGTTAGTGTTCAGACAGATCAGAGAAATAAACACTAACAATTATATGTAGATTAAATAACCCAAATATAACAATGAAGAACAACACAAAAGAGATCAACACAAAAATTTAACATGGTTGACCCAAAATGAGCTACATCCACAGAAACCTAGCCATCCAAATGATTTTATTATCCAGCATAAAACAGATTACAATCTCGCGAATTCCATACCTGCAACATACATTCTATTCGCTTATAAGAAGCTTTTTGGAAGCTTCTAGAATTAGGGTTTTACAATGTCATTTTTCTTTTGTCAGTTAACAAAAATTAACAACCGACTCCAAATGGGCAAAAAAAAGGGAAAACAATTTCTTGGGGGCTGTGCCCTCGAACCCCCTTGGCCCCGAACCTTGACGAGGATACGTTACGAGTGTACAGTACTTGCATGATTAGTCACCACATACCAACACCACATACACTCTAGTGTCTCTCCTTGGGGTGCACCTACTATTTTCATCAAGAAGAAGGATGGGTCACTTCACCTCTGCATCGATTACAAATAGTTGAAAAAACTCACAATGAAAAATCGGTATCATCTGCCTAGGATTGACAATTTGTTTGACCAAATTTAGGGAGCTAAGGTATTCTCAAAGATTGATCTCAAATCAGGGTATCATCAGTTGAGGATTGCGGAAGCAGATATACACAAAACAACTTTCCACAATCGTTACTACCACTATGAGTTTACAGTAGTTCTCTTTGGGCTAACCAATGCCTCAGTAGTGTTCATGAGCCTTGTGAATGGAGTATTTCATACTTTCCTCGACATTTTCGTGGTCATCTTCCTTGACAATATTTTGGTATATTCTCACACATAGGAAGAGCATGAGGAACACTTGAGGATGGTTTTGCAGTGTTTGAGGGAGAATCAATTGTATGCGAATTTAGCAAAATAAGATTTCTTCCAAACAGAGATTTAGTACTTAGGCCACATCATAAAGAAGGGGACGGAGCTGCAGTGGATCCAACTAAGATCAAGGCTATCTTAGAATGGCCTGTCCCAACTAATGTATCTGAGGTTAGGAGTTTTATGGGGTTGGCCAGCTATTACAGAAGGTTTGTTGAAGGTTTCCCTAGGATTACGCACCTGATCACTTCCCTTCAGAAACAAGGGAAAAAGTTTGTATGGATGGAGCAATGTGAGAGCTTTTCAAATCCTAAAGGAGAAACTCACTAGTGCTCCCATTCTAGCTATACCTAACCTTACAACTAATTTTGTGGTGTGCACCAATGCTTCTATTAAAGGTTTAGGTGCAGTCCTTATGCAAGAAGGCCATGTAATTGCTTATGAGTCTTGCAAGTCAAAAGTACATGAGCTCAATTATCTGACACATGACTTAGAGATAGCAACTGTTGTTCATGCTTTGATGAGATGGCAATACTTCCTCTTAGGAAATCAATTTGAACTTTACTCTAATCATCGTAGCTTGCAGTACATCTTCTCATAGCCAAATCTTAATGATAGGCAAAGGAGATGAATGGAGTTTGTTTGTGAGTATGATTTTGACATATAATATATTAAGGGAAAGGAGAATGTTGTAGCTGACGCTTTGAGTAGAAGAAAACATGGAGTGTCCTTAGTTTTGTAGACTGATTTGCGAGGACCTGTTCTAGATCTTTTACCGCAGGATCCTTGGTACAATGAGGTAGTACAAGAGTTTCAACTCCATGGGTCCTTAAAAGACAAGTTTGAGGGTTATTCTCTAGATGCAGATGGCTTCTTAGGCATTGTGGATGCATTTATGTTCCTCCTTTGGGGGATCTTAGATCATTTGTTCTAGCAGAGGCACACATATCTCCTTATGCAGCTCACCCAAGAGTTAAGAAGATGCACGCAGAACTTTGAAAATTGTACTTTTGGGCTGGTATGCGAAAGGACATATCCAACTTTGTATCCCGATGCCTCGAGTGTCAGAGGGTGAAGGCCAAACACCAGTATCCAACAGGAATGTTATATCCTGACGCTATCTTGGAATGGAAGTGGGATGTCATTTAGATGGATTTTATTGTAGGTCTCTTGATGTCAACTCGAAGGCATGATGCCATAATGGTCATTGTGGATAAGTTAACCAAAGTAGCACACTTTTCACCCATGAGATCTTCATATAATACAGCTCCAATGGCGAGAGTATTTCTAGATGATATTGTGAGGCTTTAGGGTATACCTCATAATATTATTTTAGATAGGGATCCAATCTTTACCTCACCTTTCTGGAGAGCTCTACAGCAGGCCTTGGGAATGTAGTTGAATTTTAGTACAACATATCACCTCGAGACAGATGGGAAAATAGAGAGGGTGAATCAGTTCTTGGAGGACATGTTGAGGATGTATGTTATGGACTAGCAGTCTAAGTGGGAGGACTATTTGTACTTAGTAGAGTTCGCTTACAATAATGGTCATCATAGCTCCTTAGGCATGGCCCCATACGAGGTTTTATATGGTAGGCCTTGTAGGACACCTTTGAGTTGGGACCGTGTTGTACCCATCCAAAATTTTCAAAGTATAATGCAAGTTCGTGTGTGTCACTTGTCAAATCCAAAGCATGGCCTAGTCAAAATCTAAAAATTTTCACTCGTCATCTCATCATGTTGTTACGTCGTTGTCAAGTCCAAAATGTCACGTTTTGTCAAAATCATCAATTATCATTTTGTCATGTTTGTATTTTTGTTCATAAAATCTTAAATTTAATATATTAATTTATAATTGATAATTTAATTATTAATTATTTAATTAATTAATATTAAAGTTAAGATTGTTAAGTAATCGTGCGTAAAATTTAATATATTAATTATTTATTAATAATATTAAATTTAGTATTGTTTATGTTGTGTTAAGTATTGTTATTGTCAAAAAATTAAAAAGTCCATAAAAATTAAAAAATGTTATTATTTTTAAGAGTTTATTATTAATTTGTTATTAATAATAAACTATGATTAAAAATAATAAGTAAAAATGAAAAAATACTTATAAAATAATGTTATTTTATTAATATCTATTATTAAAATAATAGTTATTATTAAAAATAATGTGTAAAATCTAAAAATAAAAAAAAATCAAAATCAATAAAAATAATGAACGCTTCACCAAAATAAAAAATCAAAGTCAAGTATATCAAAAATAAAATGGTGAAGGGTTTGTTAAAAATTTCATGGGGACTTTGGAAAAGATTTTTGTTATTTAAATAAAAATGTTTCAATTAAAAGATAACGGAGATCTAAAAATAAAGTTAAAATCTCAAGTCTTCAAAAGGCAAACGCTCCTTCATAAAAATTTTGCACGCCTTATATAAAAAATCAAACGCTTCATTTAAAATTTCATGCCCGCCTTCACAAAGGCAAAATCACTAATGAAAATTAAATTAAAAAAACACTTGTGGAGCGCTTGATTAAACTTCAACGTGCTTGCATAAATATTAAGAAGGTAATAAAATTTTGTTTTCTCAAAGCAAAAGCACATTCTACAGAGAAGAAACGCACCTGCAAGCGCACACTTCAGCTGATCCATGCGCCAGAGAAGAGGAACAAGCACTCCAAACAAAGGGAAATCGCGCCTCTAGTGAAATAAAACACCAAGGATGAAGATCTTTATAAAAGATTTCACAAGATCATCGATGGTTATTTGCAAAATTGATTACAGTTCAAACTAGTTTTCAACAGCTTGATATGGAAGCTAGAGTTTGTGCTCAATTCGAGCAAGATATTTATGAAGCTACTAAAGGAGTTTCAAAGTGATGGCTTGTCTGGGGTTCTTCTGAGGATCCAGTAGCTGAGGGAGTTGTAATCTCTAAGGAGCCATGCATACAGAAGGAGGCCGTTGCTGCAATAGTTGAGAAGCTTGTCAGTAAAAATGCAGAACTTATGGAAAAGGTCAATCAACTACACACAACTATTGATCAACTCAATTAGAAGTGCTATAATCATAGAGAATCAAGAGCACATGCAAATGCCACCACACCATCGCATTTGTAAATTGAGGGAACAAGTAAAAGTATTAAACTAATTAATGGTGTAATAGAGACCAAGATAGGCTGCCAACTCCAGTTCTAAAGTGGCACCTCTCTGCATGCACAGGGTATGCCTTTCATGAAGGAAGATAATAATATTTAAAAGATTTGAACTCCAAGTTCGATCGTCAGTTCAAATGGAGCAGATATTTTTGTATTAAATTGCATTTCATGCAATCAATAGGAGTCTAGTCAAATTATTATTTTATTCCCATGCTTTCTGTAGAATAGTATAAATAAGTGCTTTTGCACAAGCACAAGGGTTTCTTTTTTCATTGATTTTTAGAGGAGATTTTAGGAGAGATTTTAGAATTCATTTCATTGATTAGTCATTTTTTTTCAAATCTTTCTAGCAATTTGATTTCCAGTTTTTAGTATTCAAGTATCTAAATATTTAGTGTTGTATTCTGTATACACCTAAAAATGACACGAATCATCCTAAATAAATATTCTAAATATTTATTCCATTCTTCTACCAATTAAATAAATATTCTAAATTTATTTAATCGATTAACTGTTCCATAATTAAATAAATTCAATTTATTTAATTAAAATTCTTCTAAATGTCCTACCCAATTAAATAATCATAAATTATTTAATTAATCCAAATTCCTCTATCCTAAATTCTAAATTCAAAAATCCACCTCACCTTGTCCACCTCATCAGGTTGCACATGTAATTAAATATATTTAATATTTAATTACCTATTTTTCTCTCACCCACATGGCCTATTTCTTCTCAAATCAGAAGTTAGTTAACTAGTCAATCAAATCTGTTAACTAATTAGTCATTTGAGTTCACTGGTCAATCTATTCTGTTGACTCCTCAATTAACCCAGTTCACTGGTCAATCAATTCAGTCAATCCCATAATCCACTCTTCTAACTGATCAATCAAGTTTGTTAACTGTTCAGTCAATGGAGTTAACTCTCCAATCAATTTTGTCACATCCCCTCTTTCATGATGGAGTTGGGACACTTGTCACATTTCTACTGGTTGCACATTCCTCAACTATTCTCAGCTGTTGATCTTCATATCTCCTCTCAACCGTTGATTCCCATTCTTCCAAGTCTATAAATGAAGCTTCATCCCTCCACTCTAATGATCCAAGTCTATAAATGAACAAAGCTCCAAAACACACTCAACAAAACTCCCTTGAGTGTTATGTTGAGTGTGTTTTGTCACAGTTTCAAGGGAGTTTTGTTACAAATTTGAACAGCAACATTCATACACGACCTCTTACGCTCAATTGGACCTCACCGTTGAGCTCGAGAGGCTTCACAGGTGAAAAATAATATGTCATTTGCCTACTTTAGGTTACTAGAATATTTTTGAATTTTTTTTTAAATTTTTCCACTATTTAAAAAAAAAAATTCATTTTTTAAAAAAGTTTTTAGAATTTATTTTATTCAGTTTAAAAAAAAAAAAAACACAGAAAACAAATTATAATAAAATATACACAGTTTTTTTAGATTAGATTTTATTTTATTACAGAAAATTAAAAAAAACAAAAAAAATTTACACAACAAATAAATAATAAAAAAAAAAACAAACAAACAAACAAACATATAAAACCCAAAAAAAAAAAAAAATTTTTTTTTAATTTACCTTTTATTTTTATTTTAAAAAATGGTAATATTAGTCAAATAGGGGCATTTCTTTCTTTTTTGTCTAACTTTTTGTAGGAAAGTCAGATTTTCACAAGTTTACACTCATCGGAAAGCTGATCTCGAGAACTTCGCAGTGGTGAAGGTATTTTTAGCCCATTTGATCAATCTCATCAGGTAAAATCAGTCAAACCTCCCATTTACCTTGCAAACTTCAATCGACTATAACTTTAGCATTTTTTATCGAATTTTCATGAATTTTTTTTTAAAACAGCATAGAATTTCGTGAAGATTCTGATTTTCATATTTATTTTGCTGTCAAAATACCATATTTTCATGAAATTTTCAGATTATGTGTTTTTCACCTAATCTTTTGATTTACAAACTTCTTGATTCAATTTTTATTTTTGTGGACTACAGGTGGATATCAGGAGACTGCTAATCCAGTTTGGTGCAAAACGTCCACTGAAGACAATCATTTTTCACTAAGTGTTGAATAGGACTGATTTAAGCATTCTCATACAACTTGCATACAATTTTCATCTAGTACTAATTAGGAAGGAGTAACCCATTGTTCATGCAACTTGCATACAACTTTCATCTAGTACTAATTAGGAAGGAGTAACCCATTGTTCATGCAACTTGCATACAATTCTCATCTAGTTCTAATTAGGAAGGAGTAACTCATTGTTCATGCAACTTGCATACAATTCTCATCTAGTTCTAATTAGGAAAGAGTAACCCATTGTTCATGCAACTTGCATACAATTTTAATCCAACTCTAATTAGAAAAGTAACAACATGCATGCCAATCTCACATAGTTTCTAATTAGGAGGGTGATAACTGAATTATTGCAATCTTGGTTTCATTGATCATTGCTATATGGCTATCTCTTTCAGTTACGAATATTGCTATCTTGCAAAGGAAAGAATCATTGCTATCTCCTAATCACTTCAGAGTTAACAACTATGTGAGTGCTCAAGTAGAGTAGCCCATTTAGTTTTTCTAAATTTTACTTAGGTTGGATCAACCAGTGTATTCTGTGCTTGCGAATGACAATAGGCTTATGCTCTCCCCTTTTCTGGGTGATTAGAGTGCCAGACTTGTCATTCTATTTGTTTAACCTTTAGGAGGGGCCTGCCCTTGGATGCACGCTTGTCCAAGTGGGAATGACCCTGAGTGGTAACAAGCTAAAGCCAAGCCCTACCAAGCCACTTAAAATAAATTGTGCTTGAGGTGAAAACCTCCTACAACGAGTGCTGATGTGTTACACCGACGGCCAACCTCCCCCAAAACCCTTTAAGGTGTAACCCTTTGAGGCTGGGAGACTCCATAACGGAGAGTAGTGCCGCCACATGTGTAAGCACTCAAACGGTTGCCCTGATTAAACACCTCTTGTTCTAGTGGCCAAAATCCCTTGTAATCCATTTCTAACCTAGGATCTTTGTGCTTGCTTTTGTTCAGTTTAGTCCAAAATAGAGTCAGAAAAAAACCACAAAAACAATGAAAAAACCATAAAAATATCTTTGTGTTTGCTGTGTCTTCTTGCCATAATTGAGAAAAATCAGATCAAAAGACTGACTTGCAACCAAGAAACCAAGAAGCACTGAAAAACGTGTCAAAAACTTTGCAAAATCATTTGAAGAAACCAGAGTTGTGCATTTATCCTCTGCCAGAATCATGCATTTACCTCGACTTGCTGTGCATTTACCTTCTGAAATTGTGCCTCTGAAGCTGCATATCCAAAATAGTAGGCTTTTTCGGCATTCTGCCAATTTCTGTCAAGATGACAAACCAATTAGATACATTTCCTCAAAAAGTCCAATATCTGCAATTGTAAATAAACTCAAGTCCCTTGCCCCAAGAGTGTATAAAATTTCTCAACAAATCCAAGTCTTACAACAAGAAATGGCAATCTTGAAAGCTAAACATGTCAGCACTAGCTACGCCTCTCCCCAAACTCATACATCTGTTTCCCATCTTATTGATGCTCATGACAAGGAAAGCACCACCTTAAGTTGGAAATCCTATACCAGTCCATCTACTAGTCCTCCTTCACCACCTTCTAAGACACATATTCCAAAACATACTAGTTCTACACCAACACCACCATCTAGTTCCTCAAACTCTAAATGGATGACCAAAAAAGAATTAGATGAGTGGTGGGAAAGAGTTTTTCCAAATTTATACAACCAGAGAAAAGCTTGGGAGAAAGATAAATCCCCTCATTCGTCTACCCATACACCTACGAAGGATGTGATCCAAGGGCTACTAGCAGAGAGTCAACCATGTCCCCAAATTCCAGTCCTTGACCTTACCAAAAATCCTTCATGTCATTCGCAACCCCTTGAGCTTATCGAAGAACCTCCTACCATGAACCAAAGTCACGGTCCATCAAACATCTATGTTGTCAACCAAGAAGCTATCCAAGAGCTATCCACTTCCATTCCAGCAACCCAAGAGGTATGTCAAGAGTCTAATCCTAAGCATGAGGAAACATTAATCCCTAGTCTAAGTCCAGATCAAATCCCTTTCTTGCAACCTATCCATAACATGTATCTTTTCCATGATCATGATGATATCCATAATAATGAACCTCTCCATGAGCCACTTGATCCTATCCATCTCCCAACACCTATACATGAGAAGGAAATCCAATTCCATCCCATGCATAACCTTTATCTTTTCTATGATCAAGATATTATCACTGATGAAGAACATATACAAGAGAACTTTAATCCCATCATGCTAAATCCTATCTATGATCAAGCAGACCATGATGAGCCTCTGAGCCCACTTTATGTGTTCCATGGTCCTCAACCTATAACCCCATCTAGTCCTATCCAAGATCTGGCAACTTCCACTTCCCTTGATGAGACACTTGCCTCCCAAGCAAGCGTAGAAGATCAAACTAGTAATCCTCCTCCACCATCCATTATCGACCATGCTGCAAATCTCTCACCGTATATCCTTGGTCTTACCACCTTCATTCATGAGTGTTCCTCCTTAGAACACCAACAACCATTATCCTCTATCTCATCTCCTTCATCTAATAAGGAACTTGTGTCTAATGCTCCACCTACCCATAATCTCGCTGTCCACCGCATACTCCAACATATGAACTATCAAGGTAAAGGCTTAGGCCTTCATGAACAAGGTATTTTGGAGCCTGTCCATGTCAATGTTCCTCCTCTTTCATATGACCTTGGATACATACCCCAAGGTAAGCAATCTCAAGATGTTGGTACTTCCTCCATTCCTTCAAAATCTCCCACTTTCCATCGCAAACCCTATCATATCCCCAAAATGTATGTCGCCATTCCACCTCCATCATCCTACAATTGTCAAATGCATGTGACCATACACCTTCCACCATCCAATCTACCTCCGCTACTTCCAACTCCTAATATCCCTCCGTACATTTTACCACCACTTCTTCCAACACCTTGTTCATCCATCTCTAAATCTTCTAACAATCCCAATCATGGCCACCAAATGCACATGTTGTCTAAACAAAAAATGTCCTCCAACTCCACTTCCACCATCCCATGGGAATTCAACAATAAAAATCTGGATACCTCTACCTATAAAGTCAAAAATCCTAAGAGTCCTCATGACCTAGGATACAAAAGCCAAGAATCGAAGAAACATCTTTCTCCAAAGCTGCATACACCCACACACCTATATGCCAAGCTGAAAAAGGTGTGGGTCCATATCCAACAAATGATTACTCCAAAAGCCACACAAAAGCTGCATACACCCTAGGCCATACCTTCACAGGTACTATTTAAAAGCAAAATGGTTTGGGTGCCTAAACAAAAAGCCCTCAAGTTACATGAGGCATCTACCTCTCAAGAATCTCAACCATCCACTTTCTCCCATTCCATTCATAAGTCTCACATTCTTCCATCCCACATGACAAGCAATAATCAGAAACCTACTCAGTCTATGTGGATCCCTACATGCCTACATTATTCATCCACAAGTAAAAGTCTCCGTTGCTTCCTACACTACTTTCCCATCACCAGCTTCAATGTTTATCATGGTATGTGTAACCATTGGTCATGATTCCCTTCCATTCCACAACATTTTCATATTCCTCCATCTCCCCTTCCTTCCATTATTATCCTACATATCTTCCTCATCCTATTCCTATGGTCCATGCTTTTGCATAAACCTTCCCTCCATATTCTGCATCATAATCCACTATCTACCTACGGCATATCACTTTCATGTGATCCCCTACCAACATCTGTGAGAACACTTAACATTGTCCATGCGACAACATCCATCTAGTGGGACTGTCACCTTTCACGAAACTAGATCCTTGATTCTCTCCCTTCCATATCCGCATTTTCCTACCCAAATGTTTCAAAAAAAAAAAAGGAAAAAAAAGAAAAAAGCAAAGAAAAATCCTTTCATCCAATGGTGAAAACCTGGCAAACAGGCGCCTTGGATAAGTACCATGATGAAAACCTAGCAAATAGGCGTCATGTGTAAGTTGATCTTCTATGTCCCCTACACTTGGGGGCACCTTGTCTCATCAGCATATCACTTTTCTCCTACCAGTTTCCTTTCATACCATTTCCTATCCTATCCTCTATCCATTGCATAACTATACTGTCCCATCCATCCATCTAATCTTCCTTTCCTCTATTCTTTGGTCTTGATAAAGATTAGGGGCACAATGTTGACAAATGTTTTAGATGTCTCTTGGCATACCTTACCCCTCCAAACCATGCAAATCGTTCGTTACCCTCTCATCCTCCTATCGTCATTAGCATTGTCATGAAAAATCCTAGGTACTCTACCTACAATGGGGCATGTTATTCTTATGCAACATAGTCCTTGGAGATCACATCCTTGTTCCTTCTATCCACTATTGCCCATCCTCATACCTACCCATTCCATTCTTTATCACCCGTACATCTACCTATCCGTGGTGTTTCCTTGTCATCGGTATCATCTGTCCCATATCGTGTCTTGCCTAATCCATATCTGATCCATATCTATTCCATATCTAATCCATATCTGTTCCAGATCTGATCCATGTCTATTCCATTTCATGTCTTGTTTGATCCATATCTATTCCATATCGTCTCATCTGATCCATATCTTAGGTTCATGGTCCAAGTCCGTGAACTACGTTGCCTCTGCACCGTCACGTAGGCAAGGCCATTATTCTAATGTGCCCTTGAGGCTTCCATTTCTCCCGTGGTCCCATTCATCCCCTTTCTTGTCTTCATTCTTATCATCTTTCTTCTAGTCCATCCATGGTCCATTAGGGTTTACCCCGAACTACGTTGCCTCTGCGTCATCATGTAGGCAAGGCCATTTAGCAATGAGCCCCCGAGGCACTAGGTCAGTCCATTAGGGTCCGTCTCCCCAATAAGGATTGTGCAATCTTCTCACCAAGCAACCAAGTGCAAGCAAAACTCTTAACTATGAACATCTTAACCTATCCAATGCAAAGCAAATACCCAAGATCTTCTAAATGATTTTATTCAACTTACAGCAAGCAATAAACACATCTTATGGCAAGAATGTCTTGTGGATTGGAAATAGGGTTAAGTTACAGAGTCTTGATTTTTGTTATCATATCTTCCTATGCTACTCAAGGATGCCAAAAGCTAGAGATGCTATGATGGGGGCATGATTACTTTCTTTGTTTGCTATTTGTGGATTAAACTTTAATAATGTGAAGCCTTGTCTAAGGACATGATCAGCAAAAGATCATCGAGGACATCAAAGGTCTAACATGAATGGGGGCAATCCTTGTTTGTTGAAACGCAAGAAGTACTCAGGTCATCCAGATTCAATTTTGACTAGATGCTTGTATTAACTTGCTAAATCACAATCCATGTAAGCGGTACTCAGGTCATCTCGGTTCAATTATACCTAGATGCTTGTATTCACTTACAACATTTCAGAAAAGTACCACAAAAAAAATGCCCAATGATGAAATAAAGCACTCCAATAGCAAAGCATCTATCTTATATCCATTTATACATCCATACCATACCCCATGCAATAAAGATCCAACAATGCAGAGTATCAATACAAATAAAAGCTTATGAGTCCTTCTATCGAGTCTTTCTTCTATCAATCAGATTTCTATCTATCATCATATCTTTCATCCTTGTCCAGTCAGTCTGAGCAATGATCCAAATTCAAGGTCCATCCTTAATCCATACCAATCAAGTCAAGTCAATCTTGCACAAATGATCCAATCACAATCAGTGGTCTTGATCCTTGTCTGGTCGTAAACCAACTCGATCAGTTAATCAATCAATTGTCTTATATAGGATGTTGCATTGTCGAAATCAGACCAACACACGTGTCTTATATGACATGCTTCATTTCTTGAAACCAGACACTATCCTTCGTGTTGGTCTAGGGATATATCGTTCCCCGCCATGACAACACTATCGTATATCATTATCAGTATATCATTGGTTTATTGCTTGACAGGGGCAATACCTTGTTTGTTCTTGTGTCATTTGTGCATACTTGCTTGCTTGCTTGTGTGTGTCATCATTCCATCTTGCATCGCATATCATTCGGCTCTTTCTTCACCCATTTTCTTCAAACTTAACCTTCTTCATCATGAGATTGTCTGTCTCACGCCTTCTGCCTTCTTCTCGTCCAATCTCCCGAGGGGGCATCCTGTCGTTAAACTTGTACCAAGGGCAAACTGGGGCATATATCACTGTCAGACTATTTATTCTTTGAAGCAACGCTATAAACTGCATTGCATCAAAGAGGGGCAAAATGTATATGCTTAAAAATGACACGAATCATCCTAAATAAATATTCTAAATATTTATTCCATTCTTCTACCAATTAAATAAATATTCTAAATTTATTTAATCGATTCACTGTTCCATAATTAAATAAATTCAATTTATTTAATTAAAATTCTTCTAAATGTCCTACCCAATTAAATAATCATAAATTATTTAATTAATCCAAATTCCTCTATCCTAAGTTCTAAATTCAAAAATCCACCTTACCTTTACACCTCACCTTTTCCACCTCACCTTGTCCACCTCATCAGGTTGCACATGTAATTAAATATATTTAATATTTAATTACCTATTTTTCTCTCACCCACATGGCCTATTTCTTCTCAAATCAGAAGTTAGTTAACTAATCAATCAAATCTGTTAACTAATTAGTCATTTGAGTTCACTGGTCAATCTATTCTGTTGACTCCTCAATCAACCCAGTTCACTGGTCAATCAATTCAGTCAATCCCATAATCCACTCTTCTAACTGATCAATCAAGTTTGTTAACTGTTCAGTCAATGGAGTTAACTCTCCAATCAATTTTGTCACATCCCCTCTTTCATGATGGAGCTGGGACACTTGTCACATTTCTACTGGTTGCACATTCCTCAACCATTCTCAGCCGTTGATCTTCATATCTCCTCTCAACTGTTGATTCCCATTCTTCAAAGTCTATAAATGAAGCTTCATCCTTCCACTCTAATGATCCAAGCTATCTACATTGTTACTCTGCAGAAATCCACCAGCGCGCCTTTGGCACCCTTTTACCATTCACTAGCTTGAGATCACATACTTTCTTTGAAGCTCATCTTCATTGCATATCACAACAGCCATTTACCATCGACTTCCTCGAACACAGCTAAAGGAGTGCACTCTATGAGGGCTTACTTCATTAGCAAAAGGACGGTTGAAATAGGCAAACAACAGAAGCGTTGATTCAGGGAAGGTTTGCTTTGTGTTATTCATTGCTTTTCATTCACTCTTTCTTGCTCTCATTTATTCTGTTGATGTCTGGGTTTTATATAATTCAATTTGATTGATCCACGTTTTACCCTTACATATTCAATCAATGAATAAAAAGCAAGGACAATTCTCATGCCTTATTTGCTTAGATTGTCACTCTCGTATATTCACCTGATTGTGTTCTTATTTTTTAATGAATTATAGTATGCCTATTTTGCTTCCAAATATCCATTAAAATGTATTGTTTATGCTGAAGGTTAGGTTGATTCAACAAATCTGCAAACTTTGCATTGCAGGTGAAATTGAAGGAATAAGTCATATCTTTGCATTGCCTTATAGTTAACCTAGTCTTGGCATTCATAATTGTGTGGTGTTAATTTGTTCAATAAATCCAAATTGTGTACTTGCTCTATTCAACCTCTATATTTAGTTGAATAGCGTAAGCGTTGAGGCTAGGTTCTGTTTTCAGTCAAAAACATAAAAATCTTTGCTTCGCTATCGAATGAGCGTTTCTACCTTTTGCACATTGCAAACCAAAAATATTGTAAAAGTTTTAGTCAAATTTTATTTTACATGGAGCTTCCCCTTCAAATTCAAAGAGCGGTTCTACTGCACATCTATCCATTTTTCTTTCCCACTGAAAGGTGCGAAATTAAATGCTAAGAGACCGTCTAGAGGACAGAGTTGTGGTGGGACCTGATTTAGTTCAAGAAATGGAGAAATAGGTGATCCAGATTCGAAATCAATTGCAGAAAGTAGAGGATAGGCAAAAGCATTTTGCATATGCTAAGAGGGTAGATAGGACCTTTTATGTCGGGGATAAAGTGTTTTTGTGAGTTTGCCCTCATAAGAGCCCTATTCGTTATGGGAAAGGTTCCAAGTTAGCACCTAGATTTGTAGGGCCTTTGGATATCCTTTAGAGGATTGGCCCGGTTGCTTACTGCTTAGCATTGCCACCCAACCTGTCTCGCATTCATGACGTTTTCCATGTTTTAGTTCTTAAGAAGTACATGCCAGATTTATCTCATGTTTTGGATTGGGATGCCCTACAAGTCACGTAGGATAGACAATTATCACTGAAGCCCATTCACATATTGGATTGTCGAACCTTGGCCCAACGAGAACGTGTGCTAGACCAAGTCAGGGTCCACTGGGACCACCTAGATGAGGCTACAACTACATGGGAGGATACTACTCAGATGAGGACATTATACCTTCACCTATTTGAGGGCTTCTAGGATGAATCCTAATGTTAAGAGGGGGAGGATGTGAGGCCCATCTTTTTCTATTGCTCTAGTTACTTTAATTTAGACTGTTTGACTATGTTGGTTTGTTTTTATATACTATTGATCTCTAAAATTGACAGCAAGAGATACAACCCTATGGGAAGTTCTACAAATGAGGGACTAGGGTGCACTCTGCAAAACAACCTCCAGGGTTTTAGAAGCTGGCTCTTTGGAGGTCATTGGGAGAGAGAAAAGGGGAAGAGAGGGAACTGATGAAACAAACCTACATTAAGGCAATACACCGAAACTGAGATAGTCCATTCACCAGACATCATAGTACGATTCTAGTTTTATTAATTTCAAAGACATTTGGAAGAGTATTAAACATGATTCAAAACTCCCTTATCATCACATAAACTAAAACTATAAAAGCTTAAAATGCAATAGTAAATGATCGTAACAATCCTTTAACAGACACAAAGTAATATACATAGTAGTTTTAATAGAACATAACATAGCATAGAGGCAATAATTTGCACAGTTGATATATTAGATTTCTATTCACAACTCAAAATGCTAAGGTCTCAAAATTTGTATTACAATCAAAATAACATCCAAGATCTAGGTATATGCACAAAGATGAGGGACCAAAAAGTTGCCACATGACTTTTTGGTCCCATACAAGTAATAACGTGAGTGCATTATAACTCGAGCACATTTTGCAAAAGTAAAACTCTCTCTCTCTCTCTCTCGCTCTCTCTCGTTCTCCCTTGCTCTCGCTCTCTCTCTCTCGTTCTCTCTCTTTCTCATTGGAGTTTGAATCACCCATGTCATTTTCATGAGAGACTCTCTCTCTTGGTCTCTCTCTCTTGAAAATGACATGGGTGATTCAAAATCCAATGAGAGAGAGAGAGAGAGAGAGAGAGAGAGAGAGAGAGAGAGAGTTTAGGGTTTAGGGGTTAGGGGTCACATGCATTATTTAGGGTTTAGGGGAATTATTTAGTGTTGCTCAAGATTAGGGTTTAGGGGTTAGGGTTTAGAAAGAGATAGAGAGAGGAGACCAATAGAGATTGGGAGAGAGAGAGGAGATAGAGGGGAGAGATAGGGAGATAGAGAGTGAGGGACATGTCCAGAGACATAGGGAGAGAGATTAAGAGGTAGAGGGATGATAAAGATAGGAAGATAGGGGAGAGATATGGAGATAGAGGTTTAGGGTTTAGGGGTTTGGGGGTTTAGGGGTTCGTGGTTTAGGGTTAGGGGTTAGGGTTTAGTGGCATTATTTAGGTTTTATGGTTTAGGGGTTAGGTGTTAAGGTTTAGAGGTTTAGGGTTTAGGGGACAGAGAGAGAGAGAGGATTGATAGGGAGATATAGAGGAGACCAAGGGGAGAGATATAGAGATAGAGAGTGAGGGACATGGCCAGAGACATAGGGAGAGATATTGAGAGGTAGGGGGATGATAAAGATAGGTAGATTAGGGAGAGATAGGGAGATAGAGGTTTAGGGTTAGGGGTTGGGGTTTAGAGGCATTATTTAGGGTTTAGGGGTTTAGGGGTAGAGAGAGAGGGGTTTAGGGGTTAGGGGTTATGGGTCAGGGTTTAGGGGAATTAATTAGGGTTAATAAGTTTAGGGTTTAGGGTTGCATGTCATACTTTTCTTTTTTCCATTTCCTTCATCGATAAGGGAGAGGGAGAGATAGGGAAATAGAGGAATGGTAGGGGAGAAGGTGATAAGAGATATGGAGATAGCGAGAGATAGATAGGTAGAAAGAGAGAGGAGACAGATAGGAAGAGATAGAGGAGAAAGAGGGGAGAGATAGGGTGATAGAGAGTGAGTGAAATGTCCAGAGAGATAGGGAGATAAGGGAGAGATATGGAGATACAGGTTTGGGGTTTCTCGGGTTTAAGGTTTAGGGCTTAGGGGTTATAATTTAGGGGCATTATTTAGGGTTTAGGGGTTTATAGAGAGAGAGAGACTACTTTTGACATGCAACCCTAAATCCCTAAATCCTAAATAATGCCCCTAAACCCAAGCAACCCTAAGCCTCTAAACCCTAAATAATTCCCCTAAACCCAAGAAACCCTAAATCTCTACCTCTCTATGTTTGTCATCCCTCTACCTCTCAATCTCTCAATAATGCCCCTAAACCCTAAACCCTAAACCTGAGAAACCATAAACATAGGTCTCTTTCTCTCTCAAACCCTAAACGTAAGCAACCCTAAACCTTTATCTCCCTATCTCTATCATCCCACTACCTCTCAATCTCTCTACCTATGTCTTTGGCCATGTCCATCACTCTCTATCTCCCTATCTCTCCTCTCAGTGTCCTCTATATCTCCCTATCAGTACTCTCTCCCTAAACCCTAAACCTCAAAACCTTAACACATAAATAATTCCCCTAATCTCTAAACACTAAGCCCTAAACTTGAGTAACCCTAAGCCCCCAAACACCTAAACCCTAAACCCAAGAAACCCTAAACCTCTATCTCCCTATCTCTATCATCCCTCTACCTCTTAGTATTTCTCCCTTTGTCTTTGGACATGTCCCTCACTCTCTATCTGGAGAGAGAGAGAGAGAGAGAGAGAGAGAGAGAGAGAGAGAGAGAGAGAGAGAGAGAGAGAGAGAGAGAGAGAGAGAGAGAGTTTTTCTTTTGCAAAATGCGCTCATGTTTTGTGCATTCACATAACGCGCTCACGTTATGCATTGCCTTGGTTATTTCCAAGCCTAAGGCTTGGATTTGTCGTGGGCTTCCAACCCAAAGTCTTGGATTGTGTTTAGGACATCCAAAGACATGTTTTTCCACATTGTATCAAAAACCACATAATCTAGAGCATGCTCCCCATTAGGTTTGCACTTATTTCAATCAAAACTCAAAAAAAATACCACCATAATGTTAATCTCTCTATTAGCTATCTAACCATATAATTTTTTTCACATTTTGAGTACGTTAAGGGTTTCATCTTGAATTTCTTTTGTTAGTGTGTCCATTTTTTTGTTAAAAACCAGTGTCTAGTATTTTTGACTTTATTTTTTAACCGTTCATTGAAATTTGAAATAAGTTATATTTTTAGAAACTAGACTCCATTCTACTTATTCAAAAAGAAAAAAATTGATTTTTGATTAGTTTTCAAACATTTTAGGGGGGAGCACGCTCAAATTTCTATTTTTCAGGATGTGTCCACTTTAAAAATTACTAAAAAATCAATTATTCATGAAAAAATTATTAGAAAAATCAGGGATAAACTACATGGTGTTAGCTAATTTCTCACTGGAGTGATTATTGAAATATTAAAAAAAAGTTAACACTTTAGGGGGATCACACTAGACGATATGTTATGTTTTTTTAAGAAAAATAGGACCAATTTGTGTGCTCCCCCTTTTTGAACCCCTTAATCTTAACTATTTTTGGAAAAAAAAGTAGTTTAGAAACTAGATTTAGAGCACTATGACTCTTGTTTTTGTTCCATCTTCAAATTTTGAGTGTAGCTATCTTCAATTTCTCATCCAACATCAATGTTTCTTGATTTCAGAAAAAAAGTGGCATCTTAAGACCCTATTTTGGTCCCCCATCTTTGTGCACTTACCCATCTCCAAAATTATTCCTTTTCAAACATGATGAACCCCTCCCTAAAAAAAAATTCCCCCTCTTATAGAAAACCCTAGGAGAGAGAGAGAGGGAACAACCCAAAAAAGATTCCACAAAACCAACAAGACACCCATCATGGTTGTCGTTGCAACTGCCAGCTGAAAATAAAAGCGTGCTCTCCTTATCCAACTACTAGTGGCACATGTAGAAAATGCCATGAATCTGTTAGGAAAAAGGGGGGACATGGCACTGTGCTAATAAAACACGTTACAGTTCTGCATGCACCCACCGGCAACACACCATGAAAAAGAACCAATACTGCATCAAAAAAGCCCCCACAGCCTTGGAAATACTCTAGGCTGCGCTTGGTGGACACGTGGCTTATTCCGCTGCCTCCACATGTTGCAAAAAAGAAAGCCAAGCACCTTTTCTGAATCGACAAAGGGGTGGATATGTGGCACGATGACACAACTCAAAGAGGTCCTTGCCCTTCCCTTAGATAGAAAATACACTATGTAGACACGTGGAGCTATCCGCAGACTGCAAAGGATGTAAAGCAAAACCTGGTCCCCCCAAAAAGATATTGCTCAGTGTGCCGCTACGTGGCAACCCCGTGCAAACTTAAAGGAAAAAAGCTCCGCGAGCACTAGAAAGTGCACCGTGTAGACACGTGGTGCGATCCACCAACAACATAATTTAGGAAATCTTTGGGGTTGTGAAAAAGAAAGAGCAAAACTGAATGTAGTTGAAAAATAAGTGTATAGCTCTTGGCGACTCTTTGGGGACCTCCGCCTGCTGAGGTAAGAACCCAGAAACCCTAGTTCCGCAAAAAGGAAAATGCTCAAAACTATAACTTTGAGAGACATGATTGCAAAGGCTCCTGGTCGGTCTCTGTGGGCTGGATCTTTTGCTGGAGAGCCTCAAAATCCTGATTGAGATCGATCATTTCCTTAGAAGACAAAATGTTCAATGTGGTTGATGCAGTCTCGATGTGGAACTTTAAATGTGCTAGAGGGTATAGAATTGCATCTACCTCTGGGGAACTTGGTGAGGAATTCAGGGCCTAGAAAATAGACTGATCTTGTTGCCAGTGCTCCAAAAGTTGTTTGATCTGAGCCTCCGCCATGACTGACCCATCCGGGAGGAATGGAGAAGGGAGTCCAAGTTGGACCAACAGCTTGATATGCCCTTTCATCTATTTTACTATTTGTTCCAAGGCACAGTGACATTCCTTGGCCTTCATGGCTACTTTATTACACTTGATGAACTCATTAGCCTTCTTTACCACTAGCCTCCTATCATTTATTCCTGCAGGTGTCAAAGAATCATCAAAAGTGGTATACAACTTCTGGATTAACAATTGCGACTTGGCCACCTTCGGGGTGATGGAGTTCTATATGCTCAAAATTGTGACTCTGATTGCCTGGGGCTATCAGGTTAGATTTTGGCACGTACATGGACCCTTCTCTCCTTGCCACGAGGTGATCCGCCACGTCACTCTTTCTCTAATGGAAGTAGCTAGTCGAGAGGAGGAGAGACACAGTGGGGGTCTAGCTCGTTGGAGAGCTAGACTTCACGGAGAGGGATCAGCAAGTTCTGTGGCCTTTGTTGTTGTGTGCTAAGTTGAATGTTTCATTCAATGGTAGTTGTTGTTGAGATAACCCTATGACCCAAAGGGTCACTAGTTTCTCTTCTCCTGTTGGGGTTTCTTCTATTCCACCTTTGTGTGGGTAAACAGTTTCTTTCGTTTATGTCCTCTTGTCTTTCAATTCGTTGAATGAGTTCTTGTTGTATTTGCAGTTGTCTATGTTCTTCTTTGAATAGGAGGACAAATGGATCTTGTTGTGGTAAAGTAAATGTCTCCTACTATTGTCGTGGATTGATTTCCTCAATCTCATTGAGGATATCCCTCACCCACTCTCCTCTCACTCCCAGGCACATTCGTGAGCCAAGATAGAGGTAAATGTGTGATGACCACCCTTAACTAGACTCAGGGTTTTGACCTAGGGTTTAGTTGACTTAGGGTTTGGTTATGCTTTAACTTGTGTTTACCTTGTGATGTGATCAAGGGTTTGATTGAATCATTTATCGTGGTTCACGTCATGATGGTATCGAGGGTTTGCAAGTTATCTATCTTTTCTAGGGTTTCTATATGCATGCAAAGCTAAATGATATGCAAACTTGTTTTTGTGCTTTTTTAGTAATTTATGGAAATAAAGATGCTTTTTCTATTCTAATAATTGAAATATGAAATGCATGCTAATATGACTTTTCCTAATGCAATTTTTAATCTATGTTTTTGGGCTTTTGATTTGTTTTTAAATAATCTAATCTAGGAAGGGAAATTACTTCTACAAATAGTCTAGATCTAAGAATTTGAAAACAATTATCCTAACATGCAAGATCTAATCTATCAAGGAAAAAGCAAATATTTACTATTCCCAAGAGCAATTTTGATTTTTTAATTACTATCAATTGAATAAAGAAATGAAGGAACCTAAAAGAATGAAGATTTGTGTGACTCCACTACCCTTATAAATCCTTGATGTTGGCAACCTCGAATCCTCTTGAAGCAGCGAGAAGACCTCTTGACGACAAGATGACACAAAGAAGTAAAAAGAATCTTGTTGAAGCTTGAAAGAGCTCAATGTGAGCTTTTGA
Source organism: Cunninghamia lanceolata (assembly GCA_027924645.1). NCBI lineage: Eukaryota > Viridiplantae > Streptophyta > Pinopsida > Cupressales > Cupressaceae > Cunninghamia > Cunninghamia lanceolata. The sequence goes on from BSBN01000445.1 coordinate 8,997,515, forward strand.
TGAGCACAATGGCATTGGTTGAAGCAGCATAGCGATGCTTGATTTGAACAATGATTAAAATAAAAGGCACCTTCGTCCTATGAGAGCATTAGAATGCTAATTTGGAGAGAAAAAACTAGCAAGAGCTATGTGCACAATGAATTTGCCTCCTTGGAAGAGCTTTGAAGCTATGCAACAATGAAAGCTTTGAAGCTTTGGAAAACTAAAGAAAGAAATGAAGAAAGAGGCTCAAAGGCCTGCAAAGAAGCTTGAAAAAGCTTGTGAAGATGAGAAGAGTATTCTCTACCTTGCTCAACTTGGAAAATAATGAAGAGGTGAGGGGTATTTATAGGTTGGAAGAGGTCATGAAGGGTGGAATTGATTTAGAAGTTAACTCAATTGATTGAAGAGTTAACAAGGATTGATTAGGGAGTGAACTATATTAATTACCCAGTGAACTCAGTTAATTAGGGAGTGATAAATCAATAATAGCTTATCATTGAAGAAGGATTGGAGTTGGAAGAATGCATGAGATTGATTGAGTTGTTAATTTTAGATCAAATGGAGTTAATTATACATGTGTGGGTGCATGAAATAGTCAACTCCATATTAGGCATCAAAAATCATGTGAACTAGAAGAACAACGAGAGAAAATGGAGCTTTTTAGAGTGAGAAACTCAAGTTTTTCCATGGCTAGAAACGTGACAGGGTCGCCCCTTTTGCTAGTAGGGTCACCCGAGGGAGATCTGGGCAAAAAAGGGTTTTTGGAGGAATTGCATGAGGGGAGATGGTAGAAGAGAGAAAAAAGAGGTGTTCTACCTCTAGAAATAGGTCAATCAAGTGCAAGAATCCAAATCTCCACTTGCACCTGCAGGATCTCCCGGGGGAGATCTGGAAATAATAGGGGGAGATTTGGATTAGTTGAGTGAAACTGAAAACTTAGAGGGAAGGTGAAAAATCACCTACAAGATGCTCACAAGGCTTAGGAACAGGGTCGAAAGCTCAGAACAACACAAGACAAGAAAGAAGACATGTCATCAAGAGGTCTACTACTTAGAGGATATTATGTCATGCTTACATGTACATGACAAGGATTTAAATCATCATAGGGGTCCTCATGGAGGCTGTGTGTGATTTTTGTGCTTACAAGTTCAAAATCTACTCAATGGTGGAGTTGGCCTTTGTAATTAGCTCCCGAGCATCCACAATGAAACACAAAACCAGTCAAAGTGCCATGGAAACTATCTTGATCTTCTCCCAATAAGAAGAATATAATTGTTGAAGCATTGGGAGAATTCTAATTTGTTGCGCATAGTTTTCTAGTGCACTTTGCAGCTGTTGGATCTAAAAATCCTTGTCTTTCCCTTTGAGCTGCATCTTTGTAACCTGGTCCTCTATTTTCTTTCTTTTAGCTGAGGCCTGCGAGGTGGCGTCAAAAAGGTTCTTTTGAATTTGTGCTAGCTCCTGTTCCTTGCTCTGTAACCTTGCATTAAGGCTGTCTTTCTCCTTCTTCTCTATAATAGCCTCAGCCAGAACCTGGTTTGACTCTGTATACAACCTACTCCTTGCAACTTGTTCAACCTCCAAGACCCCTTTTGAGATTTTATCATTTAAATCCTTTTGCAGATGGGAAATTTCCACATCTTTTCCTTTGTTGACATCACTGAGCTGCTCCATAGTGGCCTTGAAATTTTTTAGTTCTTGCTCATACTTTGTTGCTTATCTGCTGGCCTTCAGGTAATCTATTGTGATGGCCCATTGAGTCTCTTCCATCAGCTCTACTCTATCCTGTGGGCAGGCCTGGCTAAGGTTAAGACCAACAGCATGGGCTATATAATCATCTGGCTGCATATGGCCTTCTGGGTTACTTATGTTGGGTGTCATAGATGCTATTAGCATAGTCTGTTGTGTCTCATCATACACGGTAGTGTAACATCAGAAAATGTCCCCTTGGGGGCTTTTCCCTCTTAAGGTTTAGCTCCCGGGTCTTTTGCATGCATTTAGGACATCTTAGTTCATAATTTGGCATCCCGATGGAATGAGTCCTAGGTAACATGATAAATGGGACCTAGGAGGACCCCTTGAGTTGTACCCTACCCAAAATAGGGGGGAGGACTTGGGCACCCGTGCCCTAGTCCTGCCGACCATTATTGGGGTCCTTTGCCGACATGGTAAGTTTGAATTATTAAAATCTTGGCGGGAGTGTTTGTAGTTGCATATAAAAGCATGTTTAGGCATTCATTTGTAAACTAGATGATTACTAGCAAGCTATTGTGTTCTCAAGGTGATTCAAGGCATTTATTATGTTGCAAGAGTAGACTTGTGTGGTTTGTGTGTTTGTATTTGTAGATTTGAGCATCTATTCATCATGGAATGAAGAGCATCTTCCTCCCATTATACCTTCACTACAAGGTGACATTATATTATTTTTTCATTATCAATTCCTTTAGTTTTTGCCTCTACCTCACAAGGGCATGTACTTTCTATCTGACAATGGTGTTCAGAGAATTAAGTGTCCTCCAGGGCTTGACTGAGGAAAGCCTCTAAACCCTCTCCCCAAAGTCTTGTGATTGCAGGTTATAGGTGTCGTATTTTAGAAAAGTGAAGTTGTAGGAAGGATTGGCAGACATCAAGGATTCAGGATCCGAAGAGAAGCAGGACACTGGAGCACTTCCAGGACTTGGGTGCTCACACTAGTGTTCTCCGTAGATAAATTTCTAGAAACAGAAGATACAGGGATGATTAGTGTCAGAAGGAGGTCCAGATCCCATGAAGAAACTGGTACCTTGGACTAGGGTAGCTGCACTAGTGTCCCTGACTGTTCCGCCTCGAAACCCTAAAAATAAGTACTCTGTGATTTGCTATTTTACTTCTGTTTGCAAGAGCTTTTTCTGTTATTCGTCAATTTATTGCCTTATTTGTATAATTAGGGTTTTAATGGATAATTGAATATAAGAGAAGATAAATTGGTAATTAAATTCCCTAATCCAAGTTTCCCTACATCTCATAGTGATCTAGGGTATGATAGTGAATTGCCACTCGACCCTAGATCCTTGAATGTAAAGTGGAAAGGAGGATTTAAACATCAAAACACTAAAACATTAACAAATCCTATTTTTCACTAAACATTTTGGTGAACCCATGTTTTTGGACTTAAATTGCAACTTTATGAGTGTTTGTTTTTTGATTTGTATTGATTTCATTCATTCATATAGTCTTTCATTTTATTGCATTGAGAAAAAATCAAAAAAATCAAAAAAATTGAAAAATTTGAAAAATTCAAAAAAATTGCATTGTTTGGCTGACTAAATTGCATCAATTCTTTCTAAATTTTCCTAATTCATGATTTTGCATTAGATTTGATATAAACTACAGAAAAAAAACAAAAATTCAATAATTTGCATTGCATTTTCATCATTAATTTTATAGGTTTTTGTGGAAATTTTGATAATTTTGATATAACCTAGTAATTCCAAAATCTAGGGTTAGTAGGCAAAATCTTCTTTCATATTTTTCTACTAATTTTTGAGGCTCATTCAAATTTTCATTTGGCTGTAGTCTTGTATTTTAGTGGAAATTTGCATTTAAATTTAAAATATTTGCATTTTTGCATAGAAAATTTCAACAAAAACTAACAATTTTCATGCATTTTCATTAGATTTGCATTGGCATTGTGCATATTAAAGATCAAAAATAATTTTTAGATCTAAGAGTAATTCATATCCATCATAAATTAGACTTCAAAACATTCACATAGTATTTTGTCCCAAGATCTCAAACCTAGGGCTTTAAAAACAACGATTTTCACTAAATTTGGCCCTGTCGACTCTATAAACTTGCACCATAGGCTTGTTGTGAAAAGTTATTTTGCATTAATTTTCTGTTATTAGGATAATAATTTTCTTCCCCTCCTAAAAATCTTCACAACACCCTTTTATTGGGCTCTTGTAGTGAAAATTTGGTGAAAAACTACACATTTAGGCTATTTTTGCCCTAAGGTTGGACCTAGTTTGCACTCCAAGCGTGTTGTGATCAATTTTATGAATTGAGGTGACTGATATCATTGATATTATTTTGTTTACCTCCTAAAATTCCTTACAACACCCCCTTTGCTAGTTCTTGGAATTGAAAAACTGTGAAAAATAGCCTATTTTTGCTATATTTTCACTAGGGTTTTACCTTAAGTGGCACTAAAAGCGTGTTGTGTTGGGAATTTTGACACCAAGTGGCTGTTATTATTGATATTATTTGCTATCCATCATAATTTTCCTTACAACACCCTTTTTTATGCTCTTTTGCATTGAGTTTTGGTGAAAGAAGTGCTTATTTTGACATATTTTCACTATATTTTGACTTAGCATTATCTTGGATTTGCATCAAGAGTGTATTGAGAGTGATCATATTTCTGTTTTGGATTGATATCAGACATATAATTTTATTCCCTTAACCAAAATCCTTACAACATTCTTTGTTCCATTCGTTTGCATTGAAAAAGGTAAAAAAAACCAAGCATTTTGGCCGTCAATAATATCCTTCTCCTAGGATTTGTTCTCTCAGTTTGTGCGTTGTGTGTTGCATGCTTTTGTATAAGCTTTATGACATGCTGTCCTAAAACAATATACCTTTGAGAACAAGTAAAAGGTTAATGGGATCTAGTGCTCTTGAAGAAGTTGGTACTTTGAACACCTTCTTTACAAAGGGAGAAACTCAAATTTTGCAAGATATTATACATCCTCCAACCAGAGTGGAAGAACAAAATTTTCATGATGTTGATAATACTATTGAGGAAACCAGATATGTATTTGATGAGAAAATAGAAAAATTGGATAAAGAGTTAGCTGAATTTCAATCATTTATGGAAAATGAGAGAATAGTTGAAGAAGTTGTCCCTACAATTCATAATATAAGAGAATTGATAAAAGAGGGACAAGATGGTGTAAATGCAATTCGTGGCCTAGCACATATTCTACAAACCAATATCATCCCAGTGATTGAATATGCGCAAGCAATAAATAACACTTTCTCACCATCTCATACTCAAGTATCCATACCTATACCAACTACGTGAATATCGACTTTTACATCAACAATCTTAACAATTGATGCAAATACTTGTAGTAATTCTACCATTAGTATTGGAGTATCTAATGGCACTAATTACAAAGTTGTGGGATTTGATTATCAAAATTTGGTTCCTAAAGGGACCTCCTCTATGCATAATTGTTCTCAACCACCTATCTATTCCACTCATTTCCAACCACCTATTACCTACTCACAACCATCTTCTACCTATCACTACATCCAACCACCGTTAAGATATTCTCAGCCTCTACCCATCATATCTCAAGCTCATTCACCTCCTCACTTTAGCTGTAATTCCTCACAATAAACTGCATCTCCCAATGATGCCATCCTAAACCAACTTTTACAAGGCATGACAACTTTACAACAAAAGGTAACAAACTTGACAAATACATCACAGCCTAGTCTACCAACATATCATGCCCGTAATCCCCTGTCCTATGCAATCTTGAGAACTCCTATGCCTGAGAGGTTTGAGACTCCCCGCTTCAAAAAATATGGTGGAAAAGGTGATCCTAATATCCTCGTGGTAGCATTTATAGCTATGTGTAGTGATTTTTATTTTGAAGAGGATTTGTTAGCAAAACTTTTCCTGCGATCTCTCAAAGATATTGCTTTAGAATGGTTTTTATCGTTGCCTCCAAATTCAATACACTCCTTCTCATAGTTGATTGATCAATTTTTACAACATTTTCAAGCAAATATCAGACCCCAAGTCACTCTTATTGACTTGGTTCAATGCAAACAAGGTCCCAATGAAAAGTTGACTGAATTCATTAGTTGGTATCAAGGACTTTATGTACAGATTCAGTATTAGATGAAAGATGAGGATGTTCAAAATATATTCATTACAAATCTACAACCTAACATTCGTGATAAGATTCTCTTGATGAAATATAACTCCTTTCAACATCTATGCACTGCTCTTCGTGATTATCAATGTTCGTCTAGTCAGTATGAAAACCAAAACTCATCGACCCAAGTTGGTCAATCCATGGGTGGATCATCACAAACCAATTTTAAGAGGAACAATAATCAGAGTTTCATCAAGATCAATGGACCAAATACGAATGTGTCTTCTATAAATAATCTAAAGAAAGCATCATATCAACCAAGAAAGTTTACTCCGATATCTGAGTCCTATTATTCTATCATGAACCAAGTTGTGAGCAACAACATTCTGAAGCTTCCCTCGATCAAGCCTGTTGATCCTAGTAAAAAAGGACCTTACTTTGATGCTAATGCCTTTTTTCATTATCATCAGACACAAGGACATGACACTAAACAATGTATGCGTCTTAAACATGAGATACAAGACCTTATTGATTCAAATGTCATCTAGGTATCGGGTGTGAATGATAATGGAAATAAGTCGGTTGCTCTGCCGAATAAGAATTTATAAATCTTCACTAATCCTTTCCCTAAACATACTGAAAACAACATGGTGGAACAAGGTTTAATGGAAGTAGATGAGGATGATTATTTGGACTATGATAGTATCATAGGAATGATTGAAGTGGATACGAAACAAGTGGATATTCCACCTTGTCCATGAAGAAACAGAATTTATGCTGAGGTTCCTCCTTCATTATCCTTATATGGATTAGGAGATAATCAAAATGCATCAGAAAAGCAAGAACAACCAATACAAATGAGTAAGATGATACAAGATGATTCCCATTACCATTCCAGAAAGATTCAACAACGAAAACTTGCTAAAAATTAGAAAAGAGCAAGACGACAATCAATAGTTGGAAATAATAGTGGTTCTCCCCCTCGGAAGCAAAAAAAAGTCTCATTTAAATGAGGATTTAAGGAACAAGCATCATATGTTAACAAACAAGACTTTCATAAGAACCACTCAAATTTTGCATTAAATATGATCAAATACCTCTCCAAGAAGTTCATGAGCTCCAAGATATAATATGAAGACCTTGCAGGTAAGTATCTCTAACCCTTAATCTCTCTCATGATGTGCTTCCCCTATGATGTGTTATATGTTGTTTAGACCTCCTAGGATGACCCTTGACTCTCTTGTAAGGTTCGAAATACTAGGAGACTGCCTCTGTCGTGACCTTCTTCTATTTGTATCATCACTCTTCTAATTTTCTCTCTCTGATTTCATTGTTGTGTGTTGTGTCTTACGGACATAGCGTTGCAGTTGGTGACATTGGGGGCATCCTCCTACATGACTATCCCTAAGATACTTGTTTCTCCTCTCTTATTTATTGTTTCCCTTCCTCTAGTGTTTCCACCTAGTGGGCGGATGACGACAAATATTTATACTGGTGCAGACCTAGTGTCCCTTTTGAGAGCAATAAAAAAAATGGACTTAGTTCCTAATATGATGATGGGGTTGTATATCTTATCCGATGCTTGGCTAGTGGAAGTACTCATGCTTTTTGTGTAGTGAATTTAATGATGTTTCTGTCGCATTAATAAATCTTAAATATACTACTGCTCTAGGCACCTTTGTTTGTCTTTGAATCTAGCCTTGACGGTACTTGATTTAGAGAGCTTCATGATATAGCCCTACGGTTATCCTCAAACTCTGAATTCATTGTATAACCTTGGCTCTTTGTGTGGTTGATCATATGCATTGATGTTGTTGTTTATCATGATGTTGTAGACACTAACATCTTTCTTGCAGGGATGTGTTTGTGGGAACATTTGGCAATTGTAAAGTACATGTCACCTCTGTGGGGCATGGGCTTTGTGAAAGTTGGTGTTCCCTTGTGTGTTTTATTCCTACCTTAATGTGCTTGATATCAATACCTGATATCAACCACCTTAAGGTGGGGGCATATATAAGGTAAGTTGTCTGCTGTAGATGTTAGCAATGTGTTTGACCTCAGATGCAAAGACCTACACGATGACTGCATCATGCATCCTTAGTTTGTTTGCAATCAATCAATCAATCATGTAAGCCCTCTACAGAGGCAGAATATCGATCATATCCTTTTTCTTAAGCCCTCTGCGGAGGTGGGGATGGTGTATTTCTCAGAGCATATTACATCATCTTGTCATTTTCAAAAGTCCTCTATGGAGGTGAGGAGTGGTTCTATGACTAACTCAACCCTTAAGCGTGTCTTCAACGATTGTTGTGGTGAAGTCCAATCATTGGTGTGTGCCTGTAATGTGCCTGATATGGTGTTGGACCTAGAAATAGGTACACTCCATCGCTTGTCTACTGTGTTTTCTCTGTGTCTTTGAGTGTGTGTGTTTTGGCGTGCTTGTTTTGTGTGGCATGTTTGTTGCCCCATATGCAGAGACCAGCACCTTAGGGCAGTGCTTCCTGTATTTTAGGAGGTTTTGCATGTCTTGCATGTGTGTTGCCCCATATATACAGAGACCTGCGCCTTAAGGTAGTGCATCCTATAATATGGGAGGTTTGTTTACTTTCTAGTACTTGCATCTACATTTCATATATATGAAAGAAAAAAAAAGAAAAGATATCATGCCTGTTTTCCATGCATTAATGTGTCTTCTATGCATTGACTATCTTCTTCGTGTTTTGTGTGCCTGTTACTATTTTCTATGTGATTGGCATGTCTTCTCCATGCTTGGTATGTTTGTTGTGTTTGTGACCTTACTTTAACACATGTATTGGCCTCACGTTTATACATACATTAAAGTGGGGGCTAAATGTAACGCCAGAAAATGTCCCCTTGGGGGCTTTTCCCTCTTAAGGTTTAGCTCTCGGGTCTTTTACATGCATTTAGGACATCTTAGTTCATAATTTGGCATCCTGATGGAATGAGCCCTAGGTAACATGAGAAATGGGACCTAGGAGGACCCCTTGAGTTATACCTACTCAAAATAGGGGGGAGGACTTGGGTACCTGCACCCTAGTCTTGCCCTATTTTAGGGCAGCCCTAATTTCTAGGTGTCAGTTTATGACTGTTATTGGGGTCCTTTGCCAACACGGTAAGTTTGAATTATGAAAATCTTGGCCGGAGTGTTTGTAGTTGCATATAAAAGCATGCTTAGGCATTCATTTGTAAACTAGATGATTACTAGCAAGCTATTGTGTTCTCAAGGTGATTCAAGACTTTCATTGTGTTGCAAGAGCAGACTTGTGTGGTTTGTGTGTTTGTATTTGCAGATTTGAGAATTGATTCATCATGGAATGAAGAGCATCTTCCTCCCATGATACCTTCACTACAAGGTGATATTATATTGTGTTTTCATCATCAATTCCTTTGGTTTTTGTCTCTGCCTCACAAGGGCACACACTCTCTATCTAACAATGGTGTTTGAAGACTTAAGTGTCCTTCGAGGCTTGACTAAGGCAAGCCTCTAAACACCACAACCCCCTCCCCAAAGTCTTGTGATTGTAGGTTATAGGTGTCGCATTTGGGAATAGTGAAGTTGTAGGAAGGATTGACAAACATCAAGGATTCAGGATTCAAAGAGAAGTAGGACACCAGAGCACTTTCAGGACTTGGACAATCACACTAGTGTCCTCCATAGACAAGTTTATGGAAATAGAAGCTACAGGGCTGATCAATGTTAGAAGGAGGTCTAGATCCCGCGAAGAAACTGGTACCTTGGACTAGGGCACCTGCACCAGTGTCCCTGACTGTTCCGCCTCAAAACCCCAAAAATTGGTACTCTGTGATTTGCTATTTTACTTTCGTTTGCAAGAGATTTTTCCATTATTCATCAGTTTATTGCCTTATTTACATAATTAGGGTTTTAATGGACAAATGAGCATAAGAGAAGATAAATTGGTAATTAAATTCCCTAATCCAAGTTTCCGTACATCTCACAGTGATCTAGGGTATGATAGTGAATTGCCACTCGACCCTAGATCCTTGAATGTAAAGTGGAAAGGAGGATTTAAACATCAAAACACTAAAACATTAACAAATCCAATTTTCCACTAAACAGGTAGTCATTTTTGGGGTTGCTGGTCTTTGTGCATCCTTTTGTTTTCTTTTTGTTATCCTCTCCTCCCGGGATTTCTTAGTTGCACCAATTTGACTATTGTATTGCCTAGGAGGTTGAATATATTGGCCAACGAAAGGGGTACCCTCAGGGAGACCAAAATGAATGGGTATAATAGAAGATGTTGCATGTATCCCCATGGAGGCAGACAATGGGAAACTCAGAGTAGAAGGTGATAAAGGTGAAATACTCTGCAGAGGAGCCATAGAGAAACATGGAGGTGTATGAGAAAATAGGGGGGTAGAAGAGGTCGGAAATGCCATGGTGATTTGTGTAAAGGATGAAGCAAGAGGGGAAGTAAAAATAAGAGATACCGATGTAGAGACATGAGACGGGGGCTGCAAAACAACAGGAGAAACAACTGCAGTGGCAGAGACAACAACAAACATAGCAGGAGAGACAAGAGATTGGGAAGAGAGAGGAATAAAACATACCTGCACTGTAGGAGCCATGGTATCAACTACATTGTGCTCTTCTATCAGGTTGCTTGAGCCAACCTTTCTTCACTCTCTTTTTTTCTGGGCTGTGAAGATTGTTGGCAAGAGACACTGCTGTGATGAAGGAATGCATGTTGTCATTGATGGCAACAAGGCAAAGTGATCCCACTGACATGACAAAGACACATTACTCTAGAAGATCAACTTGGTTTGGCAACAAGGCATAAAAGTATTTTGGTCTGGAAGGCTAAAATGACTAAGTATGGGTAGTATTCAGAGAAAGTGACATAAAGTGGGTTAGTATGCCTCCATAGTTGAAGATTAGTATGTGTAGTTGATATATGTTGTTCATAGCTATTTGATGATGATATGTTCTAGTTCTCAAGTCTTGAATTCATCTAGAAGTCATACTGCAAAATATCTAAGTCTGGGTGAATAAAGCTAAGATAGGAATAGTGCACAGTGCCAGAGAAAAAAAGCTCCGCATTCCTCTGTAGTTGCATATTTTGTCTTGCGTCTCTAAAAATATGCTAAGAGGTCAAGAATGAATGTTGGTTATAAATCTTTGAGTCTCTTATGGTCCGTAGTAAGAGTTTTGATGTGACAAATGAAGTGGCTAAGCATGTTCTTAAGAGACAGGCCGACAGGCATGTAAAATCCATATGTGGAGAAGATATATTGTTTGAATAAGAAATCTAAGTAGTCGAATGATTGGTGCCAACTTAAATGAAGATTATTAAATGATTGTTTGGGTCCACACTACTATTTGTACACATATCAAGCTCACAAGGTAAAATATATTGTATACATGCTTCATGTTTGGCTTGCCGACCTGATTATGAAATGAATCTTGTTGTAGATATAAATACTCGATGGATTGAGATGTTGATGTGTGAAGTGTGATGATATAATGTGCAAATTCAGTGTGTGAAGGATTATGAGTAGAGTGCAGAGCTTAAAAAGTGAACAAGGGCAGAAAATAGAGTATATGTAGTTAAGTTGAGACGCAGGGTAGAATAAATGAAGACCTTTGAATCTATGTATTGAGCCTTCAATGGAACTGTGATCTAGCATATGGTAGATGCACTTACAATAGTTCATTATTGGCAGTGAGCCAATTTTCTTATTTCTTCTATTCTTCTTTCTCATTGGACAATGAGTCCACTTTGACAGTGAGTCCACCTACAGTGAGCATTTCTCTAGGCAGTGAGCCTTTTGTAATTTGGTATTGTTATCATAATGTATTGTTAGCTAACACTCACTGTTGTTTTTCCCATTTTGGGTTTTCCACGTAAAAATCCTGGTGTGCATGTGTTATGCCTTTATGGTTGCTATTCTTATGCTTATTCTTCTTTCATGTTATTAATTTTGGAAACTAGATTAATGAAGACGTTAAGAAGTGGTTTTGCGGAATACCGATTCACCCCCCTCTCAGTATTCCTTACTTTCAACAATTGGTATTAGAGCAAGGTTCCTTGGAAGAAGCCTAACAACTTGAGGAAGATCTAGGAAAGTTCTCTCATGGTAGGGAGGAGATTTGGAAACTTCTCAAACAATGTTGAATTAGAAGCAACTCTTATTGATCTTGAAAAATCTGAAGCAAAAATTAGGGATCTGAAGGATAACATACAAGAAGCTGATGAATGTATTTTAAAGCTAAAAGAACAAGTCAAGAAATTCAAATAAAAATACAAAGAGGTTAGTGAACAATTGATATCAACAAACAAAACTCTGGGTGATTTGAAAGTGGAAGTTATAGAAAGAGGTAAAGCATAAGAAGATCTAAATCTGATGGTAAAAAGCAAGATAGAAGAATGTGCCAAACTGGAAAAAGAAGTTGTGAGCCTAAAAACAGACTTGGAAAAAGCCAAGATCTATGAAGAAAAGTTCAAGATAAGTTATGCAAAACTTGATGAGATGATTGCTAGTCAAAAGAGTTCTGATGACAAGTAAGGCTTGGGATTTGAGAAAGGAGAAAGTTCAAAATCAGGCCAAGAAAATATTGAGTTGAAGCAAAACAAAGGCAAATAGTTCAGGAATCAAAGAAGAAGACCTAGAAGACCTCCGATCAGACAACCAAATGCTCAAAGGTACCCATCTTTCAATGACCATTATTTTAATTGTAATAAGTTTGGTCATAAAGCTACTCAGTGTAGGAGTAGAATAAATCAGAATGCTCCATCATTCTCTGGACATTGCTACAATTGTAAAAAAATTGGTCATAGATCAAATGAATGTAGAAGTCTGGTAAGGAATGGTTTTTACAATGCAAGGAATACTCAATCATTCAATGGAAAGTGTTTTGCTTGAAATAGATTTGGGCACATGGCTAAGCAATGTAGATCAAGGATGAATTCATTCAGAGGAAGGAATCAAGGATAGGGAAGTATTGTGTGCTATAATTGCAACAAACTTGGTCATATGGTAAATTTTTGTAGAAGCAAGAATGTGAAAAGAAACTACCATGCTAAAGAAAGGAAAAGAAAAAGTTGATTTGGTTGAAACTAAGAAAGAAATGGGAAAGATCTGGATTAAGAAAGATGTGATTGAAGTCAAGGAAGGATCCACACTAGCATCTGGGGTAGATACTTCCTTCAGGTAGTAAATTTGTGAGCTCTGGCTCAGGAGGAGTTGCAATGAAAATCCTAATCCCCTAGCCATATTGTTAGTGCTAGAATCTGGCATGAAGATATGTTGAAAGGATTCATATGATAGATCCTTTGAAAGAAATTCTGGTGAAAAAGGTTCAAGTGCGGAGCATTGCAGAGCAATCCTAATAGACTAGATTCTACAGAAGATGTACATCTTTTTAGGAGCATTTATGGCGATAAAGTCAAGAATTAAAAGGGGGCTCATTTAACAAAAAATTCATTTTGCATTCAAATTGTCAAGTGTCTAAGGCAAATTGAAGTAAAATTCCAAGCGAGTCCGTAATTTCCAAAGCAAATTAAGACAAGACCAAAGAAAACCCTAATTCAACAAAAAGAGGTATTTTTTAGATTCGAAACCCTACTATGAATTTATTTGAACTCTTGCAAAAGATGGCAACCCCACATGTGATTGATATAACCAAAAGAGCATGTCCAAAATTCAAGAAGCATCCATTCAAATCCACAGAAGTTGATCCAAATGGTGCATTTTCAAAGATTCTGTTTGGTGTGTTGCATGCGGGGGACGTTAGGGATTATATACATGTTCCCCTAGAAGAACACGAAGGTAGTCAACTCAGACTTGTATCTAAATCATCTGAGTGACAATAAACTTGATTTGAAGGAAGAATTCAAAGTACTGGAAGAGAAGAAACTTATTCAGTATATAGATTTCCCAGTTTTTGCAAAAGATGAATGGGTCCAGTATGTCTTAAGCCAAATTCATGATGAGTTTATATGGCTCCACTCTACATTCAAGATCATTAAAGATGTCATAAGGGTCGTCATAGGACTAAACTCTATCGGCACAATATCTGTATTGAAGGATGTGAAAAATGATAAAGTAATGAAAGCCACTAGAGCAAAATTTGATAAAAGGGCATTGACGATCAATGATATTGAAGATCATGCAGTCAGATTTGCATCCATGGTAATTAGCTATAAGGTCTACTTCACCAACTGAGAAAACTTTGTCTCTGGTACAACCATTTTTATTGCTTGTCAAATGATTAAGGAAAATGTAGAATATGACCTGTGTGAACTGCTCTGATAGCAGTTAATGGAGAATTTGAAGAAGACAAAAGAAAGAAAATACCCTTTCAAATTTGGTACATTGATCCTGTGCTTATTTTTCTATTTTATGCAAGAGTTACCTGGCATGAAGAATTATTTTTGGACTGGAGACAAACTAGTTGCAGTTCATATTAGAAACCAGTTGAGTAACATAGGTAATATTGATACACAAAACTCAGCCCTATGCGGCTATTTCAAAAATTTCTAGAAGTTAATGCAATCCAAGGAAAGGATCCCTAGATCAGTTGTTGAAAAATACAAGGACACTATCTGCTTTATTGTTACAAAAGATCAATGGTTGATGGAGGTCGTTGAGCCTAGAATGGTATGGGTTATGCCAATAGGCTATGAAGTAGATGGAGGAATAAATGAAAATTATGCCCAACATATGCTAAGAAAACTTAGAGATCCCAATGAAGAGAGATTTGGGAATTATGAGGAACTGTCTACAAAAATACATGTTGAGGTGAGAAAACTTGAGATTTCAAGAAAGGCCTAGAAGACGGTAGAAAATTATGCCCTAAAAAGGGGTTTCACCAAAACACAAATCAAAGAGATAAGAGAAAAGGCTCAAGTAGAGAGAGAAGCAAAAGCAAGAAAAGAAAATGAACCAGTTAAGGCTCCGGAAGAGCCAAAGAGGCAACCAGAGAACCCAATAGTAACCAAAAGAAGAACTAGAGGTTCTACTTCCACAGGAACTGCATGTATGTCCTTCGGTTCTAGACCCTCTACAAGTGTGGAAACCCGTGCAATGGGCCACAAGAGATAGAAAACCAAAGGTCGTAGAATGTATGTTAGTATAGGAGCTGATGAGGAAGAGACTGAATCAGATGAAGATGTGAAGAAAATGAAAATTGAGACCACCAAAGCCTCTGGAAGCAGCAAGAAGAAATTTTCTGGTAAGGGTAAAGTTGAGAGAAGGCCAAGGCAAGATGAGACAACAGAAGCCACTATAAATCTTGAGGATGTCCTAAAGGATATAACTATTGATAGAAACTTAAAGCCCATAGCCCAACTATATGATGAGTACAATGATCCAGATAAAAGAATTATTGAGACTACTGTTGTCAGATACTTGGACATCTATAAGAAAGCACTTATTGGGATCATTACTGATCGTCCAGATAGTTTGGGCAGTATAATGACTGCAAGAAAGGAAGATGTTATGGCTAAGGATGTGGAGCTTAGAGAATATACATTGATAAAATTATGTCCAGAGATCACACTGGAAGATAGAGAAAAAATCTCCAAAGTGCTGCAATAAGAATTCAGAACAAAGGAAAGGATGAACACTCTCATGTCAGATGACATTGAGAAAGTAGCCAAGGATACATAGGAAATCACCTTGAAAGTTTTGAGGGATCATCATCTCCCAACTATATATGATAAAGCAGAAACAAATGTTGGGGTTGGTACATCTATTCCTGAGGAAAACTTGGATCAAGGATTGAACAAAAGTGATGAAGAGCTGAAAGAGAAAGATGATCCAGTCCCTGCTACTGATACTACAGTAAAATCTAAAATAAGTAGTCCTCCGGAACAAGAGACTAATGTTCAAATAGACAAGGAGAAGTGTGAAGAAAAAAACAAAGATGAATATCTTAAAAGGAACAAGCTAAAGAAGACTCCTCTATAGAACAAAAGAATGATAAGGTCATGGATTTAAATCCTTCAAAACTAAACCAAGAAGAAGTTTTTGGTATAGCAAGAGACACTACGGAGTCGATCAAAGAATTTTTGGAGAAAGAGAAATAGGTCCTAGATGAGCCTGAATTTTTGCAAGGACCAATAAACCTGGACTCAATGTCTCATGTACATAAATTTAAATTGGTATCAATTGTGCAGGCAAAGGCATAGGAAGAAATTTTGAAGTCTCACATACAGGACAATGAATTGATTGGTGAGGCATCCAACATTTTAGTGAAGCTGATGCCATCATATTAGAAGGACACCTCTTTGTCTTCAATAAGTCAACTAAAAGGACTCATAAATTTTGTAAGTGAGCATTTTGAATCTTTTGCAAAATCTACTGAGACAAAAGTGAGACAAGAATTTGATGAGAAAAGATTAAATGAGTTGAAGACTATGATAGCAAATGACAAAGCTCTACTAGACAATAAAATGAAAGGCTTATAGAGTGCTATCAAAGAAGCAAGTGACTTGTACAAATTTTGTTTATCCTGGTTGGGAGCCACAAAAGAGCTAGAAGAAAAGATAAAGGATCTGAAACTATAGCTGGTAAATATTTCTAAATCATTTGACCCAATAGCGGAGTTGGTGAGCAATAAAGAAATACAAGTGATTAATATTCATGATGGGTTGAGTAATCTTGTGAATAAGAGGGATCAAATGAAAAATAAAATGTGTCAGTTGAGAGGACTTATTAGTCCCAAGTTAGATTCAATGATTAGTATTGCAGCAGAAGCACAGGCAGCTTCACAAATAGATACATCCTCTGATGTGCAAAAGGCAGAAGAATCAGTCTTTTTGATAAATGGTCACATCCAAATTTTGGAAAGAGCTAAGAAATGATGGGATGAAGAGATTACACAATTAAAGATTGTGTATAAGGATATTCTTTCACCTACAACTAATTGAGTTGAAGATTGTATGTGTACATATGCGGCAGAGTATGAAATTTTTTGCAGTTTTGACACAATTTTGACCCTTGTACATACACCTTTGCCATTGATGTCAAAGGGGGAGAAGAAGACCAGTGAAAAATGGGCAAACATATAAAGGAGAGAAGAAATACAGAGTAAGGGGGAGTAGACACAAGCATTTTTCACTAAGTGTTGCCATCAATGCCAAAGGGGGAGATTGTTGGCAAGAGACACTGCTCTGATGAAGGATTACATGTTGTCATTGATGGAAACAAGGAAAAGTGATCCTACTAACATGAAAGAGAGACATTACTCTAGAAGATCAACTTGTTTTGGCAACAAGGCATAAAAGTATTTTGGTCCGGAAGGCTAAAATGACTAAGTATGGGTAGTATTCAGAGAAAGTGACAAAAAGTGGATTTGTATGCCTCCGCAGTTGAAGATCAGTAGATGTAGTTCAGATATGTTGTTCATAGCTATTTGATGATGATATGTTCTAGTGCTCAAGTCTTGACTTCCTCCGGAAGTCATATTGCAAAATATCTAAGTCCGGGTGAATGAAGCTAAGATAGGAACAATGCATAGTGCCAGAGAAAAAAAGGTCCACATTCCTCTACAGTTTCATATTTTGTCTTGTGGCTCTAAAGGTATGCTAAGAGGTCAAGAATGAATGTTGGTTATGAATCTTTGCGTCTCTTATGGTCTGCAATAAGAGTTTTGATGTGACAGATGAAGTGGCTAAGCATGTTCTTAAGAGACAGGCCGACAGGCATGTAAAATCCATATGCGGAGAAGATATATTATTTGAATAAGAAATCTAAGTAGTTGAATGATTGGTGCCAACTTACATGAAGATTATTAAATGATTGTTTGGGTCCGTACTGCTATTTGTACACATGATCAAGCCAACAAGGTAAAATACATTGTATACATGCTTCATGTCTGGCTTGCCGACCTGATTATGAAATGAATCTTGCTGCGGATATAAATACTCGATGGATTACGATGTTGATGTGTGAAGTGTGATGATATAATGTGCAAATTCGGTGTGTAAAGGATTATGAGTAGAGTGCAAAGCTAAAAAAGTGAACAAGGGTAGAAAGCAGAGTATATGTAGTTAAGTTGAGAAGCAGGGCAGAATAAGGGTGCTGGCAAGAAGTTGAGTCCACTTTTTGGCCAAAAAGTGGAAGTGTTTTCCCTGATTTTCAGAATTTGTCACATTTGACCTCAAAATTTGAAGCACTTAGAGATGGAATCTTGAAAAAAGTCACTAATCATAAAATATAGTACTCGGAGTCTAGTTTCCAAAGATGTAATTTACTTGAATACCCAGATAATAAAAATTGATTTTCAATAGGCATTTCTAAAAACCACTATTTAAAAGTCACTTCTTTTTCACTATACCATGCACGTGTACGTCATCCATATTTTGACCTAAATAATCATATTTTTCGAAATCCTTTTTGGAAAATATTGGTAACTTACTTAAGCATGTTTTCCATTTTGTTTGTAATTTTTTATTGAATAGATTTTTTTTGGTTAATTTTTTATTGGCCATATTTGGTGTTTTGAAAAATCGTCGTGTACGTCACACATAAGATGACCTAAACTTATCATTTTTTGAATTTTCTTTTTTTTAAATTGAAAAGAATTGTCTGAAGCATGTTTTCGTACAATTCATTTTTCAAAAAATTATTTTAATAAAATGTTATTAAAATACTAAAAAACCCTGATAATTCAAGTTTATGGACTTGTTTCATTAGAAATTAATTGAAAAATAGAAAAGATAATCCAATTCTAAAAAAATTATATATTTGGAATCTACACTATCTCATCTATAATGGGTTTTAATTTTGTCAAAAACTTCTTTTAAAAAAGTCGCCAGTCATATTGTCAAAGTCCATTTCTTCGAAAAAAATGAAGATTTTTGTTTAAAAAATAAATAATAAATACAAAAATATATCCAAAACTAAAAAAAAATTATATATTTTAAAAGTAGACATTGTCATCTTAAATGGGTTTTAATTTCATCCAAAAATTCTAAAAAAATGTTTGTCAACCATATTGCCAAAATCCATTATTTCTAAAAATATTTTGTGCTAAGGCTTCCACTAAAAGTGGACACAACTTCTTGCACTTACCCATAAATGAAGACCTTTGAATCGGTGTATTGAGCCTTCAATGGAACTATGATCTACCATATGGTAGATGCACTTACAATAGTTCATTACTGGCAGTGAGCCAATTTTCTTCTTTCTTCTATTCTTCTTTCTCATTGGATAGTGAGTCCACTTGGACAGTAAGCATTTCTCTGGGCAGTGAGCCAGTGAGCCTTTTGTAATCTAGTATTGTTATCATAATATATTGTGAGCTAACACTCACAGTGGTTTTTCCCTTTTTTGATTTTCCACGTAAAAATCCTGGTGTCCATGTCTTATGTCTTTATGGTTGCTATTCTTATGCTTATTCACCTTTCATGTTATGCTTATACTGATTCACCCCCCTCTCAGTATTCCTTACTTTCAATAAAGATACCTTGAAAGGAGATCCCTCTACTATGGAACTTGAAGAAGCTGCTTTTCTTTGCTGTGTCCACTGACCTCTTTGAAAAGCGATATCATAAATTATTGGTCCCTAGGGAGGAGGCAATTCTGCAGACCTCTCTTCCATGCTTACCGACTAGGACTCACCTGCTATTCCTTGAGCAGTTGGTGTTTCATGTCCTTCATCCCACTTGGTATCAAATACGTCATCAGAATGAAGGGAGTCATAGATAAAATTTAGGTCATTTATCT
Organism: Cunninghamia lanceolata; assembly: GCA_027924645.1. Taxonomy (NCBI): domain Eukaryota; kingdom Viridiplantae; phylum Streptophyta; class Pinopsida; order Cupressales; family Cupressaceae; genus Cunninghamia; species Cunninghamia lanceolata. Next base: position 9,017,083 of record BSBN01000445.1, read on the forward strand.
CCTACCGATATCTCCAAAAAGCTACAATCTTCTCATTATCCCAATCCTCATTCTCCAAGTGATTCTTCAGTCCCTTGTGAATTTTAACCGTGGGGTCAAAATCCCTCTTCAGTTTATAAAAAGAGAACCACACTGGTTTGGGTTGCTCTGTGGGGATGTATGCCAAATCCACAAAAGTGGCAGGGGACTCACCGCTCATCCCAATACCTCCACAACTCATGCACAACTTGTGTTGTGACTTTCATCGTTGCGAAAAATCTGTCAGGATCAAAATTCCATTGGTCATAGATGATGTCTAGTCCAAGCTCAGCAAGCTTGAACACAAGCAACTTTTTTGAAGCTCTCTTCTTTATAGTTGCCCTTGCTGTAGTCAGTGGGGTGGGATACATTGTTGCTTTCTTCCTTCCGGCACCCCATTCTCCATCAACAATGCTTATCTGTTGGGCTAGCTCTAGGGCCAGAGTTCTGTTAGTTAAGTATGTGGGGAGGTTGAAGGGCTCTCCTCTGAAACCATGAGTCTTGAAAAAGGTAAAGTTGTTTCTGAAGAACCAGTCGGTGGGAGGACTACTTTTTGTCATCCATGATTTTTGGTGGTCTACAATCTGAGCTGACTTATCTTAGCGAGTTAGGTCTAAGAGTGTCAGAGTCAAAAATCAATCAGAGAATGAATAATAATTAGAAGAAGCTAACATGACATGAGTCCATGCAAATATAGAGATGGTCTTTTTAGGGTTAGACTCATCCGCCATGTCCAAATCAATGAAAGACAAGAAGAAATCAACATTTTGGTGTAGTATCAAGTGGACCAGGAAAGAAGAATACCTGAAAGAAGATTGGTTGAAGAATTCCATCAATTGAGTATGCATGACATTGGCAATGATGTCTATGAAATCCATTTTGAACTCCTCCCTTTGTTTCCTCAAATAGAAACCTAAAGCTATTTGGAATTCTTCGACTCGAGAGTCATTGTCCATGCCAAAGATGAAAGCAAGCATAGAAAAGACATCTTGCATTTCGGGATGTTGGAAGTTTGTGAGTGCAAGGGGCATGTTTTGCATTGTTATATCTTCTCTCTCTTGGTCAAGCTCATGATTGAAAAACTTTAACTTATCCCTCCTTCCAATCTAGTAGAACTCCAGCTTTTTCTGATCACATATTTCTATTGGTAGGCTAGAAGGAACACACAACATAACTCAAATGGCCTGGGCACTTACAATAACCTTGAGAAGATGACTAGAAATGATCTTGGTGTCTAAATCATACACTCGTGCACGTGTCTACCAATTCAAGGCAAGGGTGGACCGTTGGGACCATGAACTGAGGGAGGCCATAGTTCCATAATTGGAAACCTAATGACTCATATTGTCCTTTTGCCACTTTGGCTAATATCCTCTCATAGGCACCTGAGTGGAGAATCCTTGAGCTCCTATGCAGTTTGGGATCATAGATTTCATTTGCATTATTTGCTACAAGACCTACATCTCTAGAATTTCCTTTAGGCAAAATTTTGGTATTTGGTAGCCATGGCTTTGGTGGTATAGTAACGAAAGCATATGACTTGCTCTTCAAAACATCAGGGAAGAAGCCTGGGTCCATAATCACAAAACCTCTTCTTGAAACCCTGCTGTGTCTAATGAATTCATGATGCAGTGAACGATTGTCACTCTGCTCCAACACACACTCCTAGTGTTCAGATACTCCTAAAAACTCTGTAAAGGCCTCGTTATGTACTTTGAAAACACTACTGCGCTAAAATTTTTACACTTAGATCGTTCTGTTCTGGATGTTTCAATCAATGAAAACTATAAATGCTTGGAATGTTGTGAATGGGCTAAGGGAGAAGCATTTAACCACCAATGCTTAATGCATTCGTGCAAATTAAATTTAGTTTCCCTCAGGATGTGCGGATTCATAATGGGCAGGTAAGGCATGACTTGTAGCACTGTCTTTTTAGGGAATGTGAAGCTGAGAGCATAGAGGGAAAGGACACATGGCATGTTGCATTAAGTAGCCCAATAGTGGTGTGTGGGACATCTCTTCAAGGAAACCCAACTGGCAACATCTGAGTAGGCATGACACCTGACAAAAGGACAAAACAAGGTGCACAAGACACTTATTTGAAGGAAACACATGGCAAAAGCAACAAGAAAAATATTTACAAGGGAAACCAAAAGAGAAGCAACATTAATTAAAATGCTTGAGATGGATCCCATTCACCAGAATCTGGAGGGTATTTTCCTCCAAATCTTTGAGTTCAAACACATTGCTTTCTTTATAGTTAACAATCCAGAAAGAGCCCTTCCACAGCGAATAAAACTTGGCATGTTGTCCTAGCTTGGCAACTCGTTCATCATATTTTAGAACTAAATCCCCTTCATGAAAACCTGGATCTGATGTCTTTTTGTCAAACCATATTTTGACTATTTGTTGGCGACTGATTAGGGCATTGTGAGCATTTTCTCTGGCTTCTTATACATTGAGTAGTTCTACTAGTCTAATTTCCATAGCACAATTTTCTTCGATTTCTAGAGATTTAAGTAATTATAACACTAGGATTTCCATAAAAATTGGTAGCACTACCTCCTTCCCATAGATTAACTCATACGGAGACATCTTCAAGACCTGCTTAGGAGTAATTCTGTTGGCCCAAAGTGTCATCCGCAAGTGTCTATGCCATTCTCTTTGGTGATCTGCGCCTATCCACTTAATCAATCTGATCAAATTCTTATTCATAGATTCTGTTAGCCCATTTCCTTGCAAATAATAGTTAGAAGAAGCTTTAAGAAAGATCCCGTTGTTGAATGCAAAGTCTGATATTTTAGAACCTAGAAATCTCTTTCATTATCTAAAATGATGGTTTTTGGGGAACCAAAACATGCCACTAAGTCTTCTAGGAAGTTGAGGATCTCATTTTCCATAGCATTTTTATCAGAACTACTTTTGACCACTTGGTAAAGTAACCTGCTGCTGTAAGGATCCATTTATGATTGGAATTGGATGTTGGGTTGATCATCCCAATAAAATCTAAACCCCACTAAGCGAAAGGTTCATCTACTATGATCGGGCTCAATAGCATGGCTGAATTCCTACTTGCCGACAAAGAATTGACACTCTCGACATTTCTTAGCATGATTATGGCAATCTGAGAATAGAGTCGGCCAATAATATCTTGCACACATGATTTTGATTGTGGTTGTTTTTGTTGAGAAATGACCGCATGCATGGCTGCTGTGAAACTCATGTAGGATTCTGATTGCTTGTAGATTATTCACACATCAGAGGAAAACTCCATTGAAGTTCCTTTTGAATAGAACTCCTTCAATTAACGCATACCTGATTCCCTATAATCTATAGAATCTCTTTTTGTGAGCAGGGAGGTTGTCAGGGTACTTACCTATTTCCATGAATCAAATTTTGTCTGCAACCCATGATTGTTTCGATTTAGATTGATTGATCAAGATCTTCTCTGGAATTTCTTCTTCGGTTGGGGATTCAAATGCATGTTCTAGGTATTCACAGAGTCCTTTCCCTCGAATCACTTTTGTAGTTCTAACCTCCATATCATATTCTAGAATCTTTGTGATCCAATTTTCTCTCTTATCGGTGATTTCTCCTTCCATGATATACTCCCAGACACTTAAATGTGCAACATTAATCATCACCTTGCCTCTCACAATAAGGTGACTGAATTTCTTTAGATCCTTCACTATAGCGAATTCTTGCTTTTCCACAAAATTATATTTAACCTCATATTCATGCAAGGTCTTCGAATGGAAGGCGATGCGGTGTTCCCCCTTCATCTCTGCATCTTTCCACATTAGTATTGTAGCTATACTATGTTTACTACCATAAACATACATAATTAAGTCTTTTGAAAAGTCAAGATTAACTAACACTGGGGCCGAATAAATTACTTTTTTGATATCTACAAAAGTTTCTCTACCTTCTGGAGTCCACTTCAAAGCTTGATTCTTTTTTAACATGAGGGTGATTGATCTAACTAGGCTAGAGAAATCAGATATGAATGTGCTAATGAAATTAATCTTTTTGAGAAAAGATTGGACTCCTTTCTTGTTCACAGGCAAGGGTAATCCCTTGATAGCTTGCACTCTTTCAGGGTCTATAGAGATCCCTTCTTTGGACACCACATATCCAAGTAACTTCCCTTGTAGAACTTTGAATACACATTTTTTTGGGTTTAAAGATACCCCAAACTCCTGACATCTCTGGAAAACTTTCTCCAAGTGATCGAAATGATCTTCCTTTGACTTAGAGAAGACTATAAGGCCATCTAGGTAAATAAGTATAATCACATTGATGAGACCTCTGAAGGCAACATCCATTGCTTGTTGGAAGGTAGCTCCAACGTTTAAAAGGTCGAAGGGCATTTTAGCATATGCGAAGGTTCCCCATTTGGTGGTGAATGTTGTTTTGTGTTGGTCCTCCTCCTTTACCTAGACCTAGTTGTATCCTGAGAAGCCATCTAATAGAGAAAACATTTAGGAACCTGTTAAAGTTAGTAAAATTTGTTCCATGGAAGGTATCAGATAAAAATCCTTCAAGGACACTCTATTCAAATCTCTAAAGTCTACACACAACCTAATGTCTCTGTTTTTCTTTCAGACTCGAACCAAGTTGGATACCTAGGTAGAATGCTTGATTGGATATATTATTTTTGAATCAACAAGCTTCTTTAGCTCTTGAGCCATCAAAGACTCTATCCTAGGATTGACTGGTCTCTGCTTTTGTTGGATAGGTTTGGCCCCTTCAACTAGATCAATGGTATGTTAGATTACATTGCGGTCATATCCCTTGAGATCATCATAAGACCATGCTATTGTTCTATCATATTTGTCAAAAAAGGATATCATCCTTTCTTTGTTTCTTTGAGAGACGTCTTTCCCAACTTTCAGCTTCCTGCCACCTCTGATATCAAGATCAACATAATCACATTTATCTACAACAAACTTTCTCTTGTCATTCTTGGCATCATCACAATCAAACATATTTTCTAGCATGATCAAACCTTTTCAGATCTTATTTGTTCTGAGCTAAATTGTTACATCCCCAATTTGTGATTAGCTTAATCTTATGTTTACATGGTAATCAAGAGGATTAGTTAGGAGTTGGATTATGATGTTTGTGGAAAATGTTAGATTAATCATTACTTCTAATTAATGTTTGGTTAGTTAAGATACTATAGATTTAAATGATTATTTAATTATTATGATTTATTGATTATATTATGATGTACTAATCATGATTTTCTGGTTGTGAGTTGGATCAGGAAAGTGATCATCTTCGGGAGATGGAAGGAGAGTATCATCCGGGAGGAAAGAATAGATGTTGGTAAACTAGGGTTGAAAACCATCTGAGTGTCAGGCATTTTGTCCTTTCAAACCATGTAAATTGGTGTAAGCTATGCTTTGTCTTGGCCAGTTGTTCTCCTTTTGTAACAATTTGTCGAATTAGTCGATTTGACAACGTTGCAAAGACTCGACTAATAACATTTTGGAATGTCAAATCGAGTCAAGGGTTAGTTTTTTTTTTGGTTGGAGCATAATTTTATCACTCTCAAATGCTTTTCAAACTGGAATTAAAATCCATTTTTAGTGATCCGTAAGGTTTCAGATCCTTAGCGATGAAGGGAGAGCGAAGCTCGATCCCCAAATCGCTTGATGAATCTATCTCTTTAGAAGAGGTGATGTCGATTAATTATGACTTTGTTCAAAATAGTATTCACTAACATATAGTGGATGATTGTAATAATATTATGACATAACTATATAGATTTGATATACTATATCATGCAATTTCACTATGTTTATTATTATTGTTTTTGATAAAGTGACATAGTCTTGTGGGAGCTTCTAGCCCACCATTGTGTTGCAAGTGGCAAGCTCATGCAAGGCATGTTGGAAGTAGTTGGCTGAGTGGGAGAAACCACTCCCACCACCTTGCTAAGGGTGGTAGTTTTTCCCTTGGATATAGGCATGCGAGAATGCTGGAAAGGGGGAGTTCTTTTATTCTTGTAAAAAGACTCAGCTGGGTTTTTAGTTTTCAGTTTTTAGTTTGTGTGGAGGTTTTTTTTTGGTTTTCTGGGGGGAGCTCTCATTCTACGGGGTGGGAGAACTTTTAGAGCTGAAAGGATAGAAGATGAACTAGGAGCACTTTCACATTTGTACGGCTATGCTCAGGTAGAGTTATGAATGGTTATTCCTGCATACATTATGAAGTATGAGCTTCTTTTAGAATGAAAACCTTAGTATGCATTTCATATGGAACCCATGCTTTAAAGGGTGTCTCTGTGGTATTTTTTTACCTCTACAATAATCTATTGATAATGGCTCGAGGCCTTATGACTGAACCTATAAAACTATGAGATATTTCTTGTTCAGAGACTAATGGTCATGTGGCCAAGTCGCATTGTATTTCATACTTATGTAGCTACGCTCAAGGCCATATGGTTGAGTTTTGTTATTATGCATTCTTTGCTATATCTATGCTCAAGACCATATGGTCTAACTACATTATTCTACATCCTTTACTATGTATTATGCTCGTGGCCTCATGAACGAGCTATATTGTAATACACCTATTGTAATGTCCAAGCTCACAGTCTTACGACCGAGCTATGTGATATTGTATTCTTTACTGTGTAAGCTCAAGGCATACAGCTGAGCTACTATGTTCATATATTAATCTTTATAGAGGCTTCACTCAAGGCCTTACGACCAAGCGGTTATTTATTGCAATCTTTATCTATGTTTGGCTCAAGGCTATGGAGGCCGAGCTCCAATACTCTATATTCTACACCGTGCTTATGGTCACGACCATGAAGGATGAATTCTATACAAAGTTTACTATGTCATGATTGTAGCTCCAGGCCACAAAGGTTGAGCTTTATACAATGGAAACCCATTCTGCAACCGTGGCTTGAGGTCATCTTGGCCGAGCCCATGTTTTAACTACAACACATATACGCTGTGTAGCAATGTGAATTAGTTATTAACAATATCAAGACTCATGTATTGAGTCAATTGGAGGTGCTCATGGCCTAAATAGTGCCGAACAATGATGTCTAGCATTCATTAATGGTTATGGCTTGCTTAAAAATAATATAGCCACTTCGACTGTAGTAATTGGCTTATACGACCTTAATTCGAATTGTGCTTATAGCACTTAAATATATGTTAAATTAACTTGCTTGTAACCTGATGAGGAAGTTGATAACGAGTATAATGTTTACCACCCAAGGCTCCTAAGGTTAATTAGAGCCATTAATCATTACGGAAACATTCTACTATGCTAAGACAAGTATGTCTAGATTAGCAAGAAAAACATGATGATATCCTATATGAAAGATTTAATTGAAGTTGTGAACCATGGGAAAACCTAAGATGGTGAATATGGTTCGAACCTTGATTAAGCAAAAGTGGAATAAGGTGAAAAGAAGTCACAAGTTCCACATCATGAAAGTAACCTTTTTGATTGAAACAAACTCAAGTCAGGAGTCGATTGTCCGGGTATGGACTACAAATAGAATAGATCCCACTTACATTAGACCTAGAGTGAGAGGTCAAACTTAACTTACTGTAGGACATGATAGCTTATAAGTTGAGTCAGGGTGGTGGACATATGATAGAATTCATGATGTAAAGTCTATGTATATAAAACTTTGGCCAGAGTAATGCATTCGTCTATGCATGCATTGTCGGTCCACAGTGCTCCATATGGCATAATGGTCTCCAGTAGCATCATGAATAGTTAGAGGGACTCTATAGTTGCATGACCATGAGACATTATGAAATTCACAACACCAGATACTCAGATGGCTAACCTATCAGTTCCTAATATCTATCCTTTCCCTGAAGGGTCAGGCCACTTCCAGGTAGGAAGGTGTGTGGGGGATCGCCGGTCTGTGGTTGGTGGAAAAGCACCTGGATGATGCTCTCCTTCCCAAGCATTAGACAAGCTGAGGCTTATGAAGATGGATGTCAAATGTTCTAGATATAGTGTTTTCTATTTCATGACTTGATGTCAATTGTGATGTATAATCATGATATGTATAAATTGTTTTATGATGCCTTGGGCATAACTTGTTCATGAAAAGTGATTGGATATTCACTAATGATATGTAAATGAACATTGTTTTGTAAGCTTGGTTATAATTTTTTTAGAATACCATGCTTAATTGTTGAAATGATAATGAATCAATATGGTTAAATTTGACTTGTGAAATTAGATTGTTATCTAATCTCTTGATTAAGAAAAATGTTTATGTTAAATTTTGGGCATTATGGAAAGTGATGTTACATATGGTATCAGAGCTACTAGGTTCAATACATAGACCTATGAGCTCACTATTTGATGATTATTTGTATCCAACATTAAGTATGCTAATGTTTGGATGTTCTATGCCAGAATGGTAAGAACTAGAACAACACCCTGAAAGAAGGTAATGGATAAAGGGTATTACCTTAAGTTTTGGAAGGAAAAAGCAAGAGCCTCAAGGGTGAGGAAACTTGAACATATTGGCTTCCTAGTAGGAGCATGGTTAACTGATGAGGAAACCTTCACTGATGCCGTGAAACACATCAATCAAGAGTTAAGGAAAGCAAAAAGGATGGCTATCCCTAACTCTACTGATGCATCAGAAACACCCTCTTCCCCTAAAGCTCCAGTTGAGGGAAATAACCCTAAAGATTGTAATGTACTTAAGGAGAATGTGAAGGAGTACCAATGTGTACCCTCACCTCCTAAGACTGAAAAGAAACTATGAATATGGGAAGCCATCCCAAATTGTAAATGAATTGCAGTAGCAAAGTGTAAACACAATTTTGTAATTTTGGTGGATTATATGTATTCCAATGGAAACTGTAATGCAATGGCAAATTTTGACAATCTTTCCTTTCTTGCTAAAGATTACATGAATGTGAATAGATTTGTAAAATGAATGAATTGAATAACATGGAAAAACTAATCCGTGATTAACCTGCAAACTTTAGGAAGAAGTAGATTGCAGAAAAGGTTCAGATTAGATCCAAAATGGAGGATAGCCTAGATGAAGGAGCACCTTTAGGGCAATTTGAGTCTAAATTAGACCAAATCTTGACTTTGTTGAAAGAAACAAGAGTGAGGGTAGAAACTCTCGAACATGAAGTAAGAGGTCGGCCAGAAGATAGGTGGGATGCTTATGATGGGGGTGATGGCGAGGAATGCCATAATGACACCACCCAAAGTGAGCACGAAGAAAATAACTCCATGGCTAGACATGAAGGGGATAAGAGGAACCTTATGGCTATGAAACTGTCATATGACATGAAAAAGGTCATGCCACCTAAATTTGATGGATCCATAAGCAAAGATGCCGTGGAGGCATGGCTTACAAAAATGGAGAAGTATTTTGAAATCAGGAACTATAATAAGGTTACTAAAGTTACGTGGGGAGTATTCCAGTTGGCAGGTGAAGCATCCATATAGTGGATGAACAAAAAGATGGAACTTGGCTTGAGGTCCACAAGCCTTACTTAGGATAGGTTTGTAGAACTTTTTAGGCAAAGATGGTTGCCTCAACTATTCTATGATTAGAAACTTATAGACTTTTAGAACCTAAAACATGCTAATATGACTGTAAATGAATATTGGGAAAAATTCACTTGACTGTTGAAGTATGTGCCTTAGTATCAACAAGATGAGAAATGCCATGTTTGAAAGTTTATAATGGGGTTGAACACCCAGATTGAGGGTGAGGTTAATGTTCATGGTCCTACTACTATGGACCAGGTCTACGAGAAGGCCATCAGACAAGAACAGAACCTGAAGGCTATGTCAACTTATAGAGAAATAAATTGAAAGAGATATAATTGGTCTCAATCTTCTCAATCCTCTAGGAAAAAGGGGAAGAAACAGGAATATACTGAGAAAAATGACAAAGGAGCTAGAAATAAACAAACTGAGTCCAGGGGAGATAAAAAGGGGAATGACCACTCCAAGAAGAATGGAAACAATTATGGAAAACCTCAAGAGAGGTGAGGACCAGTAGGTGGATGCTACACTTGTGGTAGAGATCACTATGCTAATCAGTGTCCCAACAAATCACAAGGAGCACAACCAAGAGGAAACCTTCTACTCTCTCAGCAAGTGGTGTTCCAACAACGTATCCATGTGGCCTTGGACAACTAGTAAGATGAGTACCAAATAACTCTCGTAGAGACAATAGGTATTTTATTTGGAGTTCCAATTTTAGTTTTGATTGATACTGGTGCTACGGAATGCTTCATTTCTCCTAAAATTGTAAATAAAATACCTAGAAAAGAAGGATTCATGGCAAATACTTGGTCTATAGAATATGCTAATCACACCAAGGCTCAGGTAGACCAATTCCTATTTAAGGCTAGGGTTGAACTTTTGAGCTTTTCCACTGAAGTAAATCTTTATGTAGCCCCACTAGGCTCGTATGATGTTATCCTAGGAATAAATTAGCTATGGAGACATAGAGCCAAAGTAGATTGTTATGCCAAAACAGTTGAATGTTTGGATGATTTAGGAAACAAAGTCTTTCTCCAAGGGAAACCTAGTGAAGTCAAACTAAGACAAATTTTTGCTCTGCAAATGAAAAGAGCTCAAAGGAAAGGATGTCAGCTTTTTGCTATCAAAATGGAAAAACCAGATGAGACTAAGGAAATTTATTTCCAAAATGACTTAATGTTTTATGAATCCCATAAACTTAATGAAGTTGGGATGAAGGAGTCCATAGGTTTGGAAAGATCAGATATGGATAGGTATCCATTCCTTAGAGACTTTGAGGACCTATTTCTGGATGAGCTAATGGGGTGACCTCCTAAAAGAGCCTTTAATTTTTCCATTGATATTATTCTCGGGTTAGAACTTATTTCTAAAGCCCCCTATAGAATGACCACAATAGAACTAATGGAGTTAAGGGCTCAACTACAAGAGTTGTTAGATAAAGGGTTGATTAGGCCTGGTGTGTCACCATGGGGAGCACCAGTCATTTTTGTGAAAAAGAAAGATAGCACTTTGCGATTGTGCATAGATTTCTGCATGTCAAACAAAGCAACCATTAATAATAAATACCCTTTACCTCACATCTATGATCTTTTTGACTAGATGAGGGGTGCAATAGTATTTTCCAAGATCGATCTTCGATCTGGATATCACCAATTGAGGTTGAAGGATGAAGACATCCATAAGACAACTTTTAGAACTAGGTATGGACATTATGAATTCACTGTTCTACCTTTTGGATTAACAAATGTACCGGTGGCGTTTATGAATCTTATGAACAGTGTGTTCAGAGACTACCTAGACAAGTTTGTCTTAGTATTTCTTTATGACATTTTGATCTATTCTAAGAATGAGGAAGAGCATATGCAACATCTAAGAATTGTTCTTCAGAGGCTAAGAGAGAATAAGTTATATGGAAAGCTCTCTAAGTGTACTTTCTTTCAGAAAGAAGTACAATATTTGGGTCACATAATTTTAGCTAAGGGAATAGCTATAGACCTAGCTAAGATTAAGGCTATTTTAGAATGGTTGGAACCAAGAAATGTACACGAGGTTTGAAGTTTCATGGGCCTTGCTGGTTATTACAAGAAGTTTGTGAAAACTTCTCAAAAATGTCATATCCTATAACTTCCTTGCAAAGAAAGGGAAAGAAGTTTGAATGGTCAAAAAAGTGCCAAGAGGCCTTTGACCTACTGAAGGAAAAATTGACTTCAGCCCCAATATTGAAAGTACCTAACCAATAAGGTCAATTTGTAGTCATTACCGATGCCTCAGGGGATGGCTTAGGTGGTGTACTAGTCTAGGATGGATAGGTAATTGCCTATGAATTGCGCAAACTAAAAAACTATGAACAAAATTATGCCCCACATGATTTAGAACTGGCAGCAGTCATTTACACACTTCAAATGTGGAGACACTACCTACTTGGGAAACCTTTTGAGTTAAAAATAGATCACCAAGGACTCAAATATCTATTCACGCAACCCCATTTTAATGCTCGTCAAAGAGATGGTTGGAATTAATCTCGAATTATGATTTTGAGATTAAATATATTATGGGAAAAGAAAATTGAGTGGCACATGTTTTGAGTAGGAGAAGGCACATCTCCTCCATGATCTCCATACATTCTGATTTTAGAAATTAGGTGCTACAAAAATCTAAGGGAGATGAGTTTTATGAGTAGGTAAAATAGGCCCTTGAGGAAAATCCATAGAATCTGAAATATGAGGGATTCAACCTTGAATCAGATGGGTTACTAAGGTTTAAAGGATGGATGTATGTACCTAACTCAGTAGAGTTAAGGAATATGGTACGGAAAGAGGTTCATTCTGCACCATATTCTGGGCATCTTGGAGTAACCAAGTTACTCGCTGATGTGAAACCTTTGTATTTTTGGAAAGGAATGAAGAGGGATGCTATAAATTTTGTAGCTACTTGTATTGAATGCTAGAGTGTGAAGGTGGAACACCAACACCCGACAAGATTATTTTACCCTCATGAAATTCCTGAGTGGAAATGACAAATTATAAGCATGGACTTTGTGCAAGGGCTTCCTATGTCAAGGAATAGACACAATGCCATCTTATTTGTGGTGGATAGACTCACCAAATCTGTTCATTTTATACCTGAAAACTTGATGGATGGGGCACCCATCATTGCTCAAAAAGTTATTCAAGAGATTTTTAGACTGCATGGTATTCCTAAGAAGATTATCTCAGATAGGGATGCACAAATGACATCAAGGTTTTGGCAAACCTTGTTCTCTTCACTTGGTACTCGGTTGAACATAAGCTCTGCTTATCATCCTAAAATAGATGGACAAATTGAAAGAGTGAATCAAGTGTTGGAGGACTTGTTGAGGATGTATTGCATGGATCAACAATAAAAGTGGGAGGATTATCTTCCTCTAGTGGAATTTGTCTACAATAACTCTTATCACTCAGCTATTAAGATGGCACCATTTGAGGTATTATATGGATGGAAGTGTCGAACCCCTATATGCTGGGTTAAGCTAGAAGATAGGGTTAGCCTTGGTCTAGAAATGCTATAAGAGATGGAAGAACAAGTCCATCTAATTAAAAGAAGGCTAGCAGAAGCCAATGATAGGCAAAAGAATTATGCAGATGCAAAGCGTATTGAAAGATATTTCACTGTGGGAGATAAAGTTCTCCTAAGGGTAAAACCTTAGAAAAGCTCCATCAAATTTGGAAAGATGTCCAAACTGGCACCAAGATATGTGGGTCCTTTTGAAGTTCTAGAACAAGTCAACCTAGTAGCATACAAAATTGCTCTACCACCAGCACTTGCCATGATGCATAATGTGTTTCATGTTTCATATTTGAAAAAGTTTAATTCTGCTGATAATCAAATTCCTATGCTTGATTGGAATACTCTACATGTGAAGGACCCAAGAGTGATGGTGATCGAGCCCATCAAGGTGCTTGAAATGCATAAGCTACGTGTACAAAACAAGGAAATAACACAGTGCAACATCCAATGGGACCAATATGCAGAGGAAAACACCACCTGGGAAAATTATGATGACTTTCATGCTAGATTTCCTCATCTTTTCTGAAACATTTGTTTATTATGCTCATGAAACATTTTCTTGTTATTTTAAACTAAATTTAAGATAGTAAATCATTGGGGATGATGATTCATATGGGGGGAGATATGTTACATCCCCAATCTATGATTAGCTTAATCTTATGTTTACATGGTAATCAGGAGGATTAGTTAGGAGTTGGATTATGATGTTTGTGGAAAATGTCAGATTAGTCAATACTTATAATTAATGTTTGTTAGTTAAGAGACTATAGATTTAAATGATTATTTAATTATTATGATTTATTAATTATATTATGATGCACTGATCATGATTTTCTGGTTGTGAGTTGGATCAGGAAAGTGATCATGTTCTAGAGATGGAAGGAGAGTATCATCCAGGAGGAAGGAATAGATGTTGGAAAACTGGGCTCAACAACCATCTAAGTGTCAGACATTTTGTCCTTTAGAACCATGTACGTTGGTGTAAGATATGCTTTGTCTTGGCCAGTTGTTCTCCTTTTGTAATGATTTGTTGTATTAGTCGATTTGACAATGTTGCAAAGACTCGACTAATGACACTTTGGAATGCCAAATTGAGTTGAGGGTTAGTTTTGTTTTTGGTCATAGCATAATTTTATCGCTCTTGAATGCTTTTCGAACTAGAATTAAAATCCATTTTTATTGATCTGTAAGGTTTCGAATCCTTAGCGATGAAGGGAGAGTGGAGCTCGATCCCCAAATCGCTTGATGAATCTATCTCTTTGGAAGAGGTGATGTCGATTAATTACGACTTTGTCCACAATAGTATTCACTAACATATAGTGGATGATTGTAATAATATTATGACATAACTATATAGATGTGATATACTATATCATGCAATGTCATTGTGTTTACTATTATTATTTTTGATAAAGTGACATAGTCTTGTGGGAGCTTCGAGCTCACCATTGTGTTGCAAGTGGTAAGCTCATGCGAAGCATGTTGGAAGTAGTTGGCTGAGTGGGAGAAACCACTCCCACCACCTTGCTAAGGGTGGTAGTTTTTCCCTTGGATATAGGCATGTGAGAATGCTGGAAAGGGGGAAATCTTTTATCCTTGTAAAAAGACTCAGCTGGGTTTTTAGTTTTCAGTTTTTAGTTTGTGTGAAGGTTTTTTTGGTTTTCTAGGGGGAGATCTCGTTCTATGGGGTGGGAGAACTTTCAGAGCTGAAAGGATAGAAGATGAACTAGGAGTACTTTCATATTTGTATGACTATGCTCAGGTAGAGTTATGAATGGTTATTCTTGCATACATTATGAAGTATGAGCTTCTTTTATAATGAAAACCTTAGTATGCATTTTGTATGGAACCCATGCTTTAAAGGGTGTCTCTGTGGTATTTTTTTACCTCTGCAATAATCTATTGACAATGGCTTGAGGCCTTATGGCTAAACCTATAAAACTATGAGATATTTCTTGTTCAGAGACTAAAGGCCATGTGGCCAAGTTGCATTGTATTTCATACTTCTGTAGCTACGCTCAAGGCCATACGGTCAAGTTTTGTTATTGTGCATTCTTTGCTATATCTATGCTCAAGACCATATGGTCTAACTACATTATTTTACATCCTTTACTGTGTATTATGCTCGTGGCCTCACGGCCAAGCTATATTGTAATACACCCATTGTAATGTCCAAGCTCGCTGTCTTACGATTGACCTATGTGGTATTGTATTCTTTGATGTATAAGCTTGAGGCCTACGATTGAGCTACTATGTTTATATATTAATCTTTATAGAGGCTTTGCTCAAGGCCTTACGGATGAGCAGTTATTCATTGCAATCTTTATCTATGTTTGGCTTGAGGCTGTGGAGGCTGAGCTCTAATACTCTGTATTCTACACCATGCTTATGGTCACGGCCATGAAGGCCAAAATCTATATAAAGTTTACTATGTTATGATTGTAGCTCCAGGCCACAAAGGCCAAGCTTTATACAATGGAAACCCATTATGCAACCATGGATTGAGGTCATCTTGGCTGAGCCCATGTTTTAACTACAACACATATATGTTGTGTAGCAATGTGACTTAGTTATTAGCAATATCAAGACTCATGTATTAAATCGATTAGAGGTGCTCATTGCCTAAATAGTGCCAAAAAATGATGTCTAGAATTCATTAATGGTTATGGCCTGCTTAAAAATAATACAACCACTTCGAATGTAGTAATTGGCTTATACGACCTTAATTCAAATTGTGCTTATAACACTTAAGTATATGTTAAATTAACTTGCTTGTAACCTGATGAGGAAGTTGATAATGGGTATAATGTTTATCACCCAAGGCTCCTAAGGTTAATTAGAGCCATTAATCATTAAGGAAACATTCTACTATGCTAAGACAAGTTTGTCTAGATTAGCAAGAAAAACATGATGATATACTATATGAAAGATTTAATTGAAGTTGTGAACCATGGGAAAACCTAAGATGGTGAATATGGTTCGAACCTTGATTAAGCAAAAGTGGAATGAGGTGACAAGAAGTCACAAGTTTAATGTCACAAAAGTAACCCTTTTGATTGAAACAAACTCAAGTCGGGAGTCGATTGTCTGGGTATGGACTATAAATTGAATAGATCCCACTTACATTAGACCTAGAGTGAGAGGTCAAACATAAATTACTGTAGGACATGACAGCTTATAAGTCAAGTTAGGGTGGTGGACATATAACAATGTTCATGATGTAACATCTATGTATATAAAACTTTGGCCAAAGTAATGCATCTGTCTATGCATGCATTGTCGGTCCACAGTGCTCTAGATGGCATAATGGTCTCCAGTAGTGTCATGCATAGTTAGAGGGAATCTATAGTTGCATGACTGTGAGACATTATGAAGGACACAACACCAGATACTCAGATGGCTAACCTATTGGTTCCTAATATCTATTCTTTCTGTGAAGGATCGGGCCACTTCTAAGTAGGAAGGTGTGTAGGGGACTGCTAGTATATGGTTGGTGGAAACGCACCTGGATGATGCTCTCCTTCCCAAGCATGAGACAAGCTAAGGCTTATGAAGATGGATGTCAAATGTTCCAGATATAGTGTTTTCTATTTCATGATTTGATGTCAATTGTGATGTATAATCATGATATGTATAAATTGTTTTATGATGCCTTGGGCATAACTTGTTCATGAAAAGTGATTGGATATTCACTAATGATATGTAAATGAAGATTTTTTGTAAGCTTAGTTATAATTTGTTTAGAAGACCATGCTTAATTGTTGAAATGATAATAAATCAATATGATTAAATTTGATTTGTGAAATCAGATTGTTATCTAATCTCTTGATTACGAAAAATGTTTATGTTAAATTTTGGGAATTATGGAAAGTGATGTTACATAAATGATCTGGTCTTCATAGGCTTCTTCAAATTTTGGGTGCAGTTGTTCTTCAAACTTGCTGGATTACTGGATAAATAGGGCAATCTGGTCGCCACTCTCAAAAATTTGCCAGTTCTGATCATTGTCAGGGATCACTGGTCTCACAATTTCCCGCACATAATGCTTATTGTCTTGGAGCTCTATGACCATGTCAAACTATGACCCAATTGTGGCCAATCTATCAACTTCTACATTTTGAGATCTTGGGATCACCTGAATATTGAAGGCCTTTAAACCTTCAATCAGATCCCATACTCTATGGTGGTAGGATCACATTTGCACATTTTTTGCTGTTGAAGTCCCTCTTACTTGTTTTATTACCAGTTTGGAGTCACCAAAAACACTCAACTATTTCACTCCCATCCTTTCTACCAAAATGAGGCCTTGGACCAAGCCTTCATACTCAGCTTCATTATTAGTGCAAGTGAATTGGAAGTAGAAAGCCTGTAGAGTCTCTTCCCCGACGGGAGATACTAGTCAGATGCCAGCTCCCAAACCATTCTTGCATCTTCCACTGTTAAAGTGTATAGTCCACAGACAAGAATGATCACTGAGATCTCCATCATACATGCCTTGGCTTTTGGTGATGTCTAGAATGATTTGATCCTCATCGTAGATTACATAGGTCCCGAGACCAGTAGCATGGTAATTGTCGAAAGGGTCTTCTTGTACGAAGGTATTGATCAGGGTTTCTTCTTTTGGTGCAGTCACGGTAGGAGGGTTCACAGAATGAACTCTCCAGACCATGCAACAAGAGTAAACACAACAGTTCAAACAACTCAATGATATAAGACAAATGTAGATTTAGTCATTCAGTATATCATGGAATTCAAATACAATCTGGCTGGAAACATGCAGGCTTACAATTAGGGCTCAAGGGCCTGATTACAGAATATCATAATATGCACAAGATATAGCTTTGAAGCTCCTTTCACATAAAATCTAAAGTGTCAATTTCCTAAATCATGAGAACTACTTTCCTACAGATCTATTACATCAATATATATCATCTCTAGAACATAAGATTCCTCTGCATCAGCCAAAGAAGATCACAAACTCCAATGAAGAGTTGTAACGTGTGTATACGGATAGATCGAACCTAAATGCATGGAACACCTCCAGAAATGAATGAAATGATGTGCAGATCTCAGGGAAGGTTGGCCACGAACCAAAGATCATTGAATGATGTGTCATTAAGCTCCACAAGTTGAGGAATGCTCCACAAATCTTCTCCTTTAGCTGATTATCTGAGATTGTCAGGATGCTCTGTTATGAGAAAACAGTCGATCTTCTGATAGCAATATCTTTCCAGTAGCTTAACCAAATGCTCTGAGATTTAGATACGATGTAGATGAATGAATCTAGATGCTAAGTGCAGCTCTGCAAGATCTAAAATGCAACTGTGGTAGAATGCGGACCAAAATACAGAAACTGCTTCTGATTGAACTACCTAAATTGAACTAGAAAATGAAAAGAAACAAACTAAAATGCAAATGTTTTTGGTTGATGCAAGATTGCTCTTGAACCAGGAATGCTCCTACATCAGACATTCAGGGTTATTGAAAAAGTGAGTCCCTCACTTTGCTGGGGCTAGGGGAGAACCAAGAGGGTCCACCTCAACCTAAGAAATCCATGATGAATCTTCTTCCGGTCTGCCTTTCCACTTCACAAGGTATTCTTTGTATTGTCTTCCCCTAGTGTTGCGTCCAACTCTACTATCCAAAATGTCTTCAATCTTCTCCGGTGCTTGTTGTGGTAACTGCTTCTTCAAGTCCTCTGCCATGCTATCACTGAACTCTGCTTCATGATATTGGTATAGGTCTGCAATATTGAAAATAGGTGATATGTCCAATGTCTCTGGTAACTCTACTTCATATGCATTTCCTAAATCAAATTTCCTGAGTATCTTACAAGGTCCAAACTTCTTCATCTTCAACTTGTTATATGTTCCAACTGGAAATATTTCTTTTCTCAAGTATACCATCACTTCATCTCCAATTGTAAATTCTTTGTGTCTTCTCTTCTCATTTTCTTGATCCTTGTATTTTCTATTCATATCTTCCAAATGCTTCTTCACCTGATTATGCACTGTCTTCATGTGATCTGCAAATTCTTTTGCTTCTACAATTCTCTTTTCCTCTACACTGATCTCTTAATTCTGCTGCTCCTCTAGGATTCATTGTGGTAACAATCTCAAAAGGTGTTCTTCTGGTACTCCTATTTACTGAATTATTGTGTGCAAACTCTACTTGTGAAAAAATCAAATCCCAACTTCCTGCTTTCTCTCCAACCAAACATCTCAACAAGTTTCCCAAACTCCTATATACTACCTCTACCTCTCCATCAGTCTGTGGATGAAATGTTGAACTGAACTTCAAATCTGTCATCTTCTTCCAAAGTGTCTTCCAAAAATATCCAAGAAATTTGTTGTCTCTATCTAAAATTATGCTCTTAGGTAATCCATGCAATCTCACAATCTCCTTGAAAAATAGGTCTGCTACATGCACTGCATCAATTGTCTTCTTACAAGGTGTGAAATGAGCCATCTTCAAAAATTTGTCCACTACTAGAAATATTGAATCATATCCTCTCTGTGTTTTAGGCAATCCCATTACAAAATCCACACTTATATCTTCCCAAGGTCTCTCCGGTACTATCAAAGGCTTATACAATCCAGTATTCTGACTACTTCCTTTTGCAACTTGACAAACTCTACAACTCTACATAAATTTCCTAACATCCTTATGCATCCGAGGCCAAAAGTAATTTTCACTCACCAAAGCCACTTTCTTATCAATGCCAAAATGTCTTGCCAATCCTCCACTATGTTTCTCCTAGATCAAATTATCTCTCATTGAACTTCTAGGTATGTACAACTGATTTCCTCTGAACAACATATCTTCTTGAATGAAATAATCCAACCACTTGCTCCTATCTATCACAATAGGTTCCTTACATGCTTTCCAAGTTTCTGCAAAATTAGTGTCTCTCTCATACATATGTTTCAATTCATCAATTCCCAACACTTCAATTCTCATCTATGTCAACAAGTTTCTTCTCCTACTCAATGCATCAACAACTTTGTTTGATTTACCACTCCTATGATTCAACACAAAAGTATAACTCTGCATGAACTCTACCCATCTCATATGTCTCTGATTCAACTTACCTTGACTATTGAAATACTGTAAAGCTTGATGATCTGCATACAACACAAATTCCTTAGGCAACAAATAATGTCTCCACTTCTTCAAGGCTTGAATTATGGCATAGAACTCTTGATCATAAACTGAATATCTTCTCCTTGTATCATTCAACTTTTCACTAAAATATGCTACAGGTCTACCTTCTTGACTCAATACTACTCTGATTAAATTTCCACTTGCATCACAGTCAACTTGAAATACCTTATTTAAATTTGGTAATGCTAAAATATTTTGTTCTGTCACTTTCTGCTTCAACAGTTCAAAGATTCTATCTACTCCTGATGTCCACTTGAAATCTTTTCTGTCACCTCTCATTGTCTTTGTCATAGGGTTACAAATTGAACTAAAATTTCTGATGAACTTCTGATAGAAACTATCTAATCCATGAAATGATCTAACCTCTCCAATGCTCTCTGGTGTAGGCCATTCAACAATTGCTCTTACTTTCTCAGGGTCCATCTTCAATCCTTCTACAGAAATCACAAATCCCAAGTATACTAGTTCTTCCTTCATGAAACTACACTTCTTGATGTTTATCAACAATTTCTCCTCTCTCGGTCTCTGTAATACTTGTCTCAGGTGCTGCAAATGTTCTTCTTTTGTCTTACTAAAAATTAGAATGTCATCCAAATATACAATAACAAGCTTACCCAAAAATCTCTTCAAGACTTCATTCATCAATCTCATGAAGTACTAGGTGCATTTGTCAATCCAAAAGGCATCAGTAACCACTCATACAATCCTTCATTTGTCTTAAAAGTAATCTTCCATTCATCTCCTTCTCTGATTCTGATATGATGGTATCCAATCTTCAAATCTATCTTTGTGAAATATCTTGCTCCACTAAAACAATCCATGATATCATCCATCCTAGGTAAAAGAAATCTATACTTAACTGTGATCTTGTTTATTGCCCTAGAGTTAGTACACATTATCCATTCTCCATCCTTCTTAGGTGATAACACTACAGGTACTGTACAAGGACTCAAAATTTCTCTGATCAAACCTTTCCTCAAAAATTCTTGTATCTATCTATTCAATTCTTCATTCTGTGTGCTACTTTATTAGGCAAACTAGCTCTTGGTATAAGATCCATGTGATGGATGATACTCCTGACTGGTGGTAATCCTTCTGGTCCATTATCTGATATGATGTCTTCATACTTTGTCAGCAACTCCTTTAGTCTCCTTCTTTAATGTTTTAGGCTTCTTAGGAATCAAGGCATAACACATATTCTCATGTCTCAAACTATCCAGAAATTTTCTTCCATCTACCAAATAGATTCTAGTATTTTCACACACTTCACTCGTAGGATCATCCTCCAAAGGGATCAAGGTAATTCTCTTCCCATTTGATGTTATAGTGTATGTATTCTTTCTCCCATCATGTATATCTTTTCTATCATACTACCAAGGTCTACCCAACAAGATCTGACAAACATCCATAGGCATAATATCACACAAGACTTCATCATGATAAGATCCAATATGAAATTTTACCAAACATTGTTCACTCACCAGTACCTTATGATCATCTTGAATCCATGCTATCTGATAGGGCTTAGGGTGTTTCAATCTTTCTAACTTCAGCTTAGTCACCATCTCCTCTAAAACTAGGTTATCAAAACTACCACTATCAATTACAAATTTACAAGATTTAACTCCAGATTTGCATCTGGTTCTAAACAAACTATTCCTTTGTGGTGGTTCCTCATTTATCTCTACTTGAAATAGTGCTCTCCTCATCACAAGTGATTCTCCTTTCTCCTATTTACCAACTAAACTAGGTGATCCAATAGGTTCTTCTTCAACATAAGCTACTCTTCCACTATTCTCTATCCTCTTGCTTGTACTCCCTTGATTACATTCAAATGCTCCGTCCTTCTCCTCCACACTTAAAACAAGTGCCTCTAAATGTTCTCTTATCAAATCCTCTTCCTTCTCTTCTGTATCCTTCATTTCAATATGTATTAGGGTTTCCTCTCTGATAAAAATTTCTGTCATCTCTCCAGTATGCATTATTATCTCTGTCATCCTTCTTGAATGTGTTGTCAAATTTGTTCTGCTCTAGATGTGATCTGTCTCCTCTAGAAAATGTTCTACCTCTCTAAAATTTACCTCATCTTCCTCTCTGTCTCTGATCATGCCTCTTATTCAGCTTCTCTTCAACTTTCAGGGCAAACTGATATGCTTCTTCCAAAGATGTCATTCTTACCAAACTCAGTTCTTCTTGAATGTTCAATCTTAGTCCATTGATTTGTCTAGCCACTTTCTCCTTACTTGATTCACTATGTCCTGTCCTTATGATCATCTTATGAAATTATTCAGTGTACTCCATAGATTTCTCCTTTTCTCTCAGGTTTTGCAATCTTTTCAATAGCTCTAACTCATAGTCAGTAGGTATGAATTGATTCTTCAATTTTGTCATCATCCTATCCTACTTTGTAATATTTTCTTTTCCTCTTCTATTTCTATCCAACTAAACTTCTTTCCACCATATAGCAGCATGTCCTTTCAACTTTGTCTTTACAAATTTCACCTTCTCTGGATCTTCAACTTCTTCATATTCAAAGTATTCTTCCATGTCATTTATCCCATCAATCAACTCTTCAGGGTTCAAATTACCAGTATAGTTCGGCACATCAACTCTAGGTCTCTTTCCAATCTTCAAAATAGCTCACAAAATCTTCACTTGATCTAATTCTTCTTCTTCATCACCTCCTAGGGTTTCACCAATTTGTTCAATAGATTGAAATTCTTCCTCATCATCCCTTTCAACATTAGTTCACGGTGTCAATCCTCTTTACCTATCTTCCTCCACTACATCCAGACAAATTCTCATTGATTTCATCATTTCCATCATCTCATCCATTCTACCAGCCATTGTTCCAACAATAGCAACTCTCCTCAATGACATTCTTCCTAGGATCAAGTTTAAAATGCCTCAAGTTTAGCGATCGGGCTACAAGGTGACAACTGCCTCACAATTGGTGATTAGTTGTGACACAAGTAACCTACCTCAATTCGGTGATTTGTCTATAGTAAGATCTTATAGAATTCCTTCACCAATTTTGCTCAATTCACTCCCAAAGATTTAAACTTTCACTTTGATACCACTTGGTGCAGTCATGGTAGGAGGGTCCATAGAATGAACTATCCAGATAGTGCAACAAGAGTAAACACAACAGAAACATCTCAATGATATAGAACAAATGTAGATTCAATCATTCTGTATATCATGGAATTCAAATACAATCTGGCCAGCAACATGCAGGCTTATAATTAGGGCTCATGGGCCTGATTATAGAATATCAAAATATGCACAAGATATAGCTTTGAAGCTCCTTTTGTATAAACTTTAAACTATCAATTTCCTAAATCATTAGAACTACTTTCCTACGAATCTATTACATCAATAGATATCATCTCCAGAACATAAGATTCCTCCGCGTTGGCCAAAGAAGATCACAAACTCCAATGAAGAGTTGTAACATGTGTACACGGATAGATCAAACCTAAATGCATGGAACACCTCCGCAAATGAATGGAATGATGTGTAGATCTTGGGGAAGGTTGGCCATGAACCAAAGATCATTGAATGATGTGTCATTAGGCTCCACAAGTTGAGGAATGCTTCACAAGTCTTCTCCTTTAGCTGATTATCTGAGATTGTCAGGATGCTCTGTTATGAGAAAACAATCAATCTTCTGATAGCGATATCTTTCCGGTAGCTTAACTAAATACTTTAAGATTTAGATATGATGTAGATGAATGAATCTAGATGCTAAGTCTAGCTCCACAAGATCTAAAATGCAACTGTGGTAGAATACAGACCAAAATATAGAAACTGCTTTTGACTGAACTGCCTGAACTGAACTGCAAACAAACTGAAATGCAAATGTTTTTGGTTGATGCAAGATTACTCTTGAACCAGGGATGCTCCTACATCATCTTCTTTACCTATTTCTCCTATCACTTCTTCATCTTCCAGGAGTTCTACTCGGTGCATTTCATCCTGAGAGGAGGTATGGGTAGCCTCAAAATTTATCATGGATTGATCGACTATATGTTCCGTGTGTAGCAGTTCAGACAACACCTTCATTTTAGAGCCATATTTGGTTGTTAAGATCAGATGTGACCAATCAAGAGACAGATATCCTCCAATTATTGTAGTAAAATCTCTAGATAAGCATATGTCAAAAATAGGTGGAATGTCTATTATGACCACTTCCTGAGACACTGTGATACTAGGGCATGAGAATAGGGTCATTGGGAGTTCTTTGATTATACTTAGAGTCTAAACCATCTTTCCATCAAGCTGCATAACTCCTTTATTTAAGGGTTCATATTGTAATTTTAATGCCTCAGCTATCTGCTTAGGCATGACTGAAGTGCTAGCACATGAGTTGATCATGGAATTATGCAATAATTTGTTTCCTATAATTAGAGTTAGGTAAAAGGGAGTAGGTTTTGACTTACCTATTTCTTTCTTCACTTTCTCTTCTTTTGAATTTGTGAAAGTTGCGACTACTTGTTTTAGCACATCTCATGTGTTGATTGTTGGCTCTTTATCTTTTGTTTGAGTGCTTTCCATAGTTTTCACCATTTGCACAAGCCTTTCACCTCCTTCTAAAGATTCTCGCAACAGAGACTTCTACTCTGAGATGGCCAAAATGTCCCATAGAGATACATTGGCAGGGGCCTTTTTTAATTATTTGACTACATTGAGTGATCCTAGTGGTTGAAACTTCAGATCCTTTGGCCTATAGGAGAATGCTTCTTTTGGATTTTGGAAGGGTTGGGTCACCATTGGGGGACCAAAACTCTTTACAAAAAGTGGCCTAGGTTGTTGTTCTTGAGGTATAGGCTCGCCAGTGAGTCTTCTCTTAGAGTGGGTGTTGTAATCAAATGAACCTATGGGATCCTTGATGGGAGGACCCCACTCGTGAACATTTTATCCTCTTCTTCCATCTAGGAGAAAAGAATGTGGTTCGGGGCAATTCCCCCTCCTATTCTAGGGACATTCCTTAGAACTGAGCTACTAGTGTAGCACTTTCTACCCCTGTGGATTGGTAAGAATAAACCCATGCATTGGGTACAAACCCTTGGCTCCATTGCTCCACCACCTTCTACTAAAGGTTGCCTCTAGGGTAGTTTCGAGGTGTGTACGGGGCGTTGCAAGGAAAGCACCACACATTGACCTCATTCATTAAATTGTTTTGGGCTGCCATAAGCTCACGACTCTGATTTGGAGGTATCACCTATAGTGGAATCGAGACCGATACTATCTGGTTTGGGGTTTGAGCTTGATTATACGAGCGCGAACCTCCTTGATAATGATTGTGCTAAAAAGGGGGTCTTCCACCTTGATAGTTTTGATAAGGGGGCTTTGGGGGCACTACCTATTGCCTTTTAAGGTTGATTATCTCATTTGAAAAATTTTGTAGCAAGGACTTCACGTCATTCATCTCCATGGTTAGTGAAGATGAAGTAGGGGTATTTGTCTATGTACCGGGGTACACATACATGGAAGGTGGTGCAACAAACGTACTCAAATCATAATAATCCTTTAACAAACACAGAGAAATATACTTAGCAGTTTTAATAGAACATAACACAACATGGAGGCAGAAAATTACATAGTTGATGTATTAGATTTCTATTCACATCTCAAAATGCTAAGGTCTCAGCATTTGTATTACAATCAAATTAACTGCCAAGATATCCAAAATTATTCCTTTTAAAAAGTGATGAACCCCTCCCTAAATAACAATTCCCCCTCTTATAGAAAACCCCCGTGAGAGAGAGAGGGAACAACCCAAAAAAGATTCCCCCCAAACCAGCAAGACACCCATCATGGTTGCCATTGTAACCGCCATCTGAAAATAAAAGTGTGCTCTCCTTATCCAACTACTAGTGCCACTTGTAGAAAACACCATGAATCCACTGGGAAAAAGGGGGATGTGCCACTGTGCTGATAAAATACATTGTTGCGCTGCATGCACCCACCAGCAACAGACCAAGAAAAAGAACCAATAGTGCATCAAAAAAGCCCCTAGAGCCTTTGAAATACTCTAGCTTGTGCTTGGTAGACATGTGGCTTGTTCTGCTACCTCCACATGCTGCCAAAAAGAAAGCCAAGTGCCTTTTTTGAACCAACAAAGGGGTAGATACATGGAACGATGGTGCAACTCAGAGAGAGCCTTGTGCTTCCCTTAGATAAAAAATGCACTGTGTAGATACGTGGCGCTATCCATAGACTACAAAGGATGTAAAGAAAAACCCAGTCCCTCCAAAATGATATTGCTCGGTGGTGCTGGTACGTGGTGGCCCCACACAAGCTTAAAGGAAAAAAGCTCCATGAACACTAGAAAGTGCGCCATGTAGACATGTGGTGCAATACGCCAACAACATAATCTAGGAAATCTTCGGGGCCACGAAAAAGAAAGAGCAAAACTGAATGTTGCCGAAAAAGAAGTGTACATATATGTTATGTGTGGACATTTATGCTTTTATGTTATGGACATTATGCTATCTTTGAACTTATGGACAATATGTTATAATTGAATTCTATGGGAATTACATTTTGAACTTTATTATTTAACTCATGATTAAATGTTATTGTATTATTATTTATGTGTTGAAAAAGAATTATTGGATGAGCAAGATGCTTTTATGATAGTCATTAAATAAAGTAGTTGAATTATGTGATCATGAATGAGTTAGAATATTTTATTATTTTTATTATGCAGTTTCATGTTGGTTCAGCTATACATTCTTTGATATACTGATATTCAAAAATGAGGTGTGCAGATGGGTGGCCAAGATCATTAAGTTTTCGGAGACTCCAATAATCCATCATGTGATACCCCATTAACCTAGTCTAACTCATGGAAGGGGTGAAGGATAAAGAGTTATGTGTTTTAATTATTTATTTATGTGATGGCTATGGTTGTTTTTATTTTTATAATTTTATTAAATTAAATTTTGTTATGTGTGAGAGTTAAATTTATTTTTGTTAAAGGAAAATTAGAGTAAACATGAATAATCAATATATCAATATCAAAATACCCAAAATTCAACGAAATACAGAAACACAGAGATCAATCAAACAAAAGAACTTTAAAAACCTTTGCAAACCTTAAAGCTTCATAGCTTCTATTGGTTGCCTATCTCAATTGATCTTGCATGTATGAATAAGGCCCTCAGAGAGTGCACTTCCTTGCTATTCCAAAATTGTCAATGGAGAACGACTATGATAGTTTTACCATGAAGATGAGCTTCACAACAATGATAGTAGTATGGTAACGAGTGCGATCACAAGCAATGAAAGAATTGGTGCCAAAGGCATGCTGTAATTCCTACAGAGTAATGATACTTAAAGCTTGGATGAATGAAGTGGAGAAATAGGGTTCAATTTATAGACTTGAGAGAATGAAGATCAACGGTATAGAAAGAATGAGAAGATCAACGGTATAGAAATCTTGAGGAACGTGTACAAATAAGAAGAAGACATGTGTCTTGCTATATTTTGCATGAGAGGAATTAATAAAATAGAAGAATGAGTTAACTAAAGAGATAAATCAATTAAAAGAATAGATCAATCAGTTAAGAGAATAGAACTAGAGAATAGAAATTGCATGAGGATGAGAAGATATTTTAACTCAATTAAATATTTAGAATATTCAATTGCATGTGCACAAGGATTGAATTATATTTAGAGATAACTCAATTTAGAAGAAAAAGACAACTTAAATAAATAATTGATTTATTTAAATTTAGAGAAGATATTATTGGAAGAAACAATTAAATAATTGGTTTTATTTAATTTAGAATGAATTTGGGAGAATAAATAAAATATTTGATTATATTTTATTTTTGGAGATTGAGAGGATTTAAATAAATTTGATTGATTTTATTCAAATTTGGAAGAATGATTTGATTTAATTAAATAATTAAGAATTATTTAATTGTTTGGAAGAATTTAATTAAATAAAAGATTTTATTTAATTTTGACTTTAGAAGAGGTAATTAAATATTTTAATATTTAATTAATTTAGAGGAATGTGAATCAAATAAATAAATTTGTTTATTTATTTATAGATAGAAGAATTAAAAGGGAATAAATATTAAGAATATTTATTTAGACCGAGTCATGTTATTTTTAGGTATATACATTTTGTCCCTCTTTGATGTAATGTAGTTTACGGTGTTGCCTCAAAGAAATTGATTGTTGAATAATGATACATGCCCCAGTTTGCCCCTGGTATAGGTTATGACGATAGGATGCCCCCTCAGGAGATTGGATGGGAAAAAAGAAGAAGGATGAGAGATAGACAGTCTCACAAAGACAAAGGGAAAACTTGGTTAGGTTTGAAGAAAACAGGACGCACTTTAGAGAAATGGGAAGAAAACTGGAAGAAACAGGTGCAAGAAGTAGTCATAGTCACCACATAGCTAGATTAGGGTTTGCATGCTATATATAGGAACTGGGTCCACAAGACAATTCATTTGCACACTTGGCTTTGTTTGATTTGCTTTTGAGAGCTTAGGAGAGCATAGAGCATAGAGCAGTTAGCACGAGGATGGATATTCAACGCGAGGAGCATCACTTTGAGTAAGTCTATTGATTTGACTGGCCAACAGAGGCAGGACCCCCGGTATATATCTCAAAAAATTTCCCCTAGAGTCAATTTTTAGTGCAATAAATGCTAGGAGAAAAATAGGATAGACAAATGCGCTAGATCATAGTTTAGCGCATTTGGCATGCAAAACTGTGCATTTGTCAAACTATGGCGCATTTGGGATATAGAACAGCACATATACTAAAGCTGCGCATGCATGAGTTTAGTTGGCGCATGCATAATTATGCGGTGCATTTACGGTATGAAATGATGCATGCAACTGGGTGGCACATTTACAGTATAGGTCGGCGCATGCATGGAATCTTGCGGTGCATGCATTAGAAGTGGCACATTTGATAATAAATGGCACATGTACCATCTATTAGGGTGCATATGATATAGATAGTCAGTTTACTTGACAAAATTGACTCGATTGGCATCTTATTTGACGCATCAATTGATAAGCTATCTCTGAGATTGCAGGAATCTAGTCAAGAGATGTAGTGTGCTGTTTTGATCAATTTGATATGTTAAGTTAGTTGATATGTTTCTATAGATATGTTGAGTATGGTATTTGTAACTTTAGGTTGATGCCTTGCTTTACGTGCTTGCAGGAGGACATATGAGACATGTTGATGTCTAGGGAGCAGTTTCCCATGCCTATGTTGCATTGACATATGCTGACAGAGTTGGATTGAGAGGCACTCGACACGATGGGATTGGACTATGTTTGCTTTATGCCTGAGGTTCCACAGTGAGGATGGGACCTTCCACTTCCCTACTGGCGAGATGACAGTTACATTGGAGGATGTACATAGGATACTCTACTTGCCCATTCAGGGAGAGCTCGTGGAGTACGATCCACAGAGGGACGTAGGACTTGCTGAGTGCAGGTGAGCATTCGATGACCTCGAGCTGGTCAGACAGGTCATCTCTTGGCAAGACATCCATGACTACTATGACTATTTCCTAGGGATTGTTGCAGGACTGATCGGAGGCGTTATATGCCCCGATAGGAGATCACATGGGTTCCTGATTGGATGGGGACGGATCATGGAGCAGATGGTTACAGAGGGCACCTGCTATGCTTGGGGTGTTTGCATGCTGGCACACCTATACCATGACATGCATCAGGTGGTATACCACAGGGGTGCAAGCCTATCAATAGGTGTGTCATTGTTGCAGTTTTGGCTATGGGAGCACATAGCGATCACTAGACTGATTTGTGTTTTTGACAGATAGAGAGGAGAGCCATACAACTATGGCTACACAGGAGTGATTTCCCAGCATAGGTTGGGGAAGCTCGAGTATTGGAGGCATGCATTAGATGGAGTAGATGTGGTCATTTGGCGGGCATATCTAGACTGTGAGCCTTGGGAGGATGAGGCGGATGAGCTGCTATACT
Organism: Cunninghamia lanceolata; assembly: GCA_027924645.1. Taxonomy (NCBI): domain Eukaryota; kingdom Viridiplantae; phylum Streptophyta; class Pinopsida; order Cupressales; family Cupressaceae; genus Cunninghamia; species Cunninghamia lanceolata. The sequence continues at coordinate 9,047,316 of BSBN01000445.1, forward strand.
GTTACTAGACGCGGTGGCTAATAGGCCAGACATGGTTCATCCTAGAGAGATAGATTGTCAGCTGGGTTTAGAGATAGTTTGGGAGGAGACAGGGCATGCCATAGGGGCAGGCTCTATTTGCACAAACTCATGCTGAGAGGTTCAGATGGGGGCCTGTGGCGTCCTATGAGGAGGCAGTAGCAGAGTTTTGGCAAACTCCTTATGTTGCCTAGGATATGAGTAGAGAGATTGTAGAAGCTGGGATGACATAGAACTATGAGGAGTGGTTCGCTGCCCACCCATTTTTGAGATACTTAGGGCCTAGAGAGCTGGTGCCTCGTATAGACAAGGCAGATTCAGATGACGAGGGCCATGTTGGTAGGAGGAGGAGGAGGAGGAGGATGGGGAGGTGGTGGAGATGGTGGAGGAGGAGGAGGTGGTGGAGATGATGGAGGAGGGGGAGGTGGTGGAGACAGAGCCAGACTTAGGCAGAGGAGGAGAGCTGGGGAGGGACCTTCCCATGCTAGCAGGTAGTGCCATTGCAGGTTGCACAACAGGTTGCACAGTAGGCACATATGCCACCACCTTAGTAGGTGGCACATCAGCAGGTACCCCAGCCACAGGGGTAGGGATAGGCATAGGCATCTCAGGGTCCAGCACAGCCAGATGTTTAGGAGAGGGCCATAGCGATCCTGAGAGGATAGGTTAAGTAGCTGTGGGCATAGCTTAGGATGGCTGAGGCCTGGTGAGAGACAGATGTAGAAGTTATCTCGGGGCTCACTAGAGAGTGAGATATGGCAGAGGCACGGATACAAGTTATCCGAGTAGAGCAGGATACATCAATGTCAACCATTGGGACAGATGTGACTAGCAGCATTTTGGTTGGGCAGGTGCACCAAGCTCAGGCACAGCTAGCACAGGAACAAACACAACTAGCACAAGCACAGACATAGTTGGTGTAGGTGTAGGGTCAGTTAGCGCAGGTGCAGGGTGAGATTGCTAGAGCACAGGCTCAGACATAGTATTACCGAGGTTTATACCATGGTGCTATGCCAGTTAGTCAAAGGCCTCTGAGCTATAGGAGCTAGTTCATGGCCTCTCAAAGAGCAGGTGGATTGAGGTCAGGAGCTTCCGTGATGGGCCCACAGTAGTCTGGGGCCAGTGGAGGAGGGGATTCAGGAGACACTACTAGGAGCAGCGGTTCACAACAACAAGGATAGCAGACACCTATGTAGATTTTGGATCCTATGTACACCTTTTGATGGCTCAGATAGCCAGATACACTTATGTACCACTTTTGTATTTTAAGACATGTATCACCATCCTTGAGATGTATTTATTGTATATGACATTGACTCAGAGATGGACCACTTGATATTGTACATTTGGACATATTTATGATATTTATATGATGATGCAGTTTATTTGATGCTCTCTATATTTATGAGTTATGATGCATTTCTATTGTATGATGTGATGCATATGTTTATTTAATGCAGACTTAGATTTTTACTTGATGCTATGTGATGTTATCTAATGCATATTTTCATATGATGCTATGTGATGCTATATGACCTAATGCAGATTTAGATGTTTTACTTTGATATGCCTCTAATGTGTGTGAATGCAAATGGTATCTATATGATTATGCAATTTATGTGATGCACTTATCTATGTTTTTGATTTTTTTTCTGTTGACACTATATGATGATTGCAAAAAATGTATATGGATGACCTAATGCACTTTATTATGTATGTAACTGATTTAATCATGTAAATGACTATCTCATGTGATATGATATGCAACTATATGTTATGTTTTTGTGATGTCCAAATGTACTCTATCGACACAGAGATGACATAATGGTAGATAGAAGATTGATTGAAAGAATGACTCGATAGAAAGACTCACAAGCTTCACTTTGTATTGTTACTTTGCATGTTTGGATCTTTGATTGCATGGGATACGAATATATGGATGTATAATGGATGCTTTGATTTTGACATCTTGATGGTGCAAGTATTTTGAAGTGCTTATTTCATCATTGGGCAATTTTTTTTGGTACTTTTTCTGAATGTTGTAAGTTAATACAAGCATCTAGGTATAGTTGAACCAAGATGACCTGAGTATTGCTTACATGGATTTTGATTTAGCAAGTTAATACATGCATCGAGGTATAATTGAACCGAGATGACCTAAGCATTGCTTACATGGATTTTGATTTAGCAAGTTAATACAAGCATCTAGGTATAATTGAACCGAGATGACTTGAGTATTTCTTGCGTATCAACAAACAAGGATTTCTCCCATTCATGTTAGACTTTTGATGTCCTCGATGATCTTTTGCCGATCATGTCATTAGACAAGGCTTCACATTACTAAATTTTAATCAACAAATAACAAATAAAGAAAATAATCATGCCCCCATCATAGCATCTCTAGCTTTTGGCATCCTCAAGTAGCATAGAAAGACATGATAGCCGAAATCAAGATGCTGTAACTTAACCATGTTTCCAATCCAAAAAACATTTTTTGCATTTAGATGTGTTTGTTTCTTGCCATAATTTAGGTAAAATCATTTAGAATGTCTCAGGTGTTTTCTTGTTTTGGTTTAGATAGGGTAAGGTCTTTCATCAGGATTTCAGTTTGAAAAGAGTGGGTTTTGTTTGTGCCTGCTTGCCTGGTGAGAAGATTCCATGATCTTTATTGGTGAGACGAACCCTAAGGGACTGACCTAGTACCTCAGGGGCTCATTGCTAAATGGCCTTGCCTACATGACGATGCAGAGGCAATGTAGTTTGGGGTAAACCCTAATGGACCTAAGACCTAGGTGGTAGAAAGTGGTGCGGACTCAGATAGATAGAAGGACTAGACCTGCGATGGATGGGACAGTGGAGCCTTGGGGGCGCATAGAAATATGGCCTTGCCTATGTGATGACATAGAGGCAACATAGTTCATGGACTTGGACCACGCGGAAACTGATGGCAGATGCTATGCTAGGCTGACACTATGGATAGGATATGGGACAAAACCTTGGTTGACAAGGCAACAAAGAGATAGAGTATCAAGCCATGATAGGTTATCGTTAGAATTTTATTATGGAACAGATATGGATTGAATGGGACACAAGTGAAGGAAGAATGGACACAAGGTGATTGGTTTCCCAAAGATGGAGGAAGTGGTTTATCACAAGTAATGCCTATTTGCTAGGTTTTCACCACTTGCTTTTATTTACACGAAAGCTAGAGAGTATGCATGACACCTATTTGTCAGGTTTTCATCATGATATCTATCCAAGGTGCCTGTTTGCCAGGTTTTCACCAAAGGATGATTTTTTTGTATTTTCTGATTTTCTTTTTGTATTTTTGTATTTTTTGATTTTTTTGTATTTTTATGCCCCCCTTACATTGGGGTTCTCTTAGGTATAGAACCAGAAAATATGCATGCTGTTGATTGGGTCATCAAATAGCTCACCCTTTGATGTTGCTAACTGATATACCCCCGATCCATAAGTAGCTATGATCACATAAGGCCCTAGCCAGTTGGGTTCGAACTTGCCTTTCTTTTCCCGATCTTGTTGATTGCGGGGGTTCTCCTTACGTACTAGATCTCCAACTTTAAAGACTCTTGGGCAAACTCTATGGTTATAGCTTTGTGACATCATTTGTTGATATGCTTTGAGATGGTCAAAGGCTTTCTGTCACCTTTCTTATAGCAACTCTAGTTCTTGCAATCTGGAAACTCTGTACTCTTCATCTGTTATGAGACCTTTTAATGACACCTTGAGAGATGGTAATTTGACCTCAATGGGGAGGACAGCTTTTGAGCCATAGACAAGGGTGTAAGGGGTAGCACCTGTGGGAGTGTGTATATTGGTTTTGTAGGCCCACAAAGTGGGATTGAGTTGGATGTGCCAATCACGGCCAACATCATTAACTATCTTCTTAAGGAGTTTCAAGATGGTCTTGTTGGATGCTTCTGCTTAGCCATTACTTTGGGGGTAATAGGGTATGGAGAAATGGTGTTGGATTTTGAATCGGTCACAAAGTTCTTGGACATCCTAGTTTTTGAAGGGTCTTCCATTATTTGTGATAATGGATGAGGGGATTCTGTATCTGTAGATGAGGTAATTCAGGATGAATGAGGAGATTTGTTTACATGTGACGGTGGTGAGGGGGACGGCTTCAATCCACTTGGTAAAGTACTCAGTGGCGGTTATTATGAATTTGTGGCCATTGGATGAGGGTGGATGGATTTTACCCACAAGGTCAAGTCTCCACTGACAAAAGGGCCAAGGTGTCGTTAAAGATCTCAACTCCTGAGCTGGTGTATGTATCAGGTTCTTGTGTATCTGGTACTGTTTACACTACTTCACAAATTGATATGAATCTGTTTCCATGTTCAGCCAATAATAACCCAAACACATGAGTTTCTTAGCTAAGGAAGGACCACTAGAGTATGCTCTGCAGATCCCTTCATGTACATCTTGTAAGGCAGTTTGGGATTCTTCTCGTTCTAAACAACAGAGTAAAGTACCATCTAGACCACGCCAGTATAGGGTGTCGGCAATAATGGTATAATGAGAGGTTTGGCGTATAAAGGTTCATCGTTGGTTTGAAGATAAGTCAGGTGGGAGGGTGTTGTCCTTGAGGTAAATGTAAACCTTACTATACCAAGGTGAATCAGATCCAACTAATAGGCATATGGAATGGGTTTCAAGAAGATCATAAGCTAGTTGTTGAATTGATTCCACTAAGAACTCATACTGTGACTCATTCTCTGGGATTTCAAGAAGAGAGGCGATGGTTGCCATGGCATCTGCTGCTTTGTTTTTGATGTGAGGTATCTGCTCAAAAGAAATGATCACAAACTATTCCTTAAAGTCCTCAACCATCCGCTTGTATGGGACAAGCTTCTCATCTTTGGTTTGGTGACTTGATTGATCACTAGTTGAGAATCACCATAGATATATAGTTCTTTGATTTTCCACTTTATTGCCATTTTGAGACGAATGACTAAGGCTTCATATTTTGCTATGTTGTTGGTGCATGGGAATAATAGACGGTAAGACTTCGGTATGGTGTCACCATGAGGAGTTACAAATAAGAGTCCTACCCTTGATCCATGGTTTGTGTAGGACCCATCAAAGTAAAGTTTCCAAGAATGTGCTGATATATTGAATATGGATTCATCTGGAAACTCAAATTGTATTGGTGTGGAGTCCTGTAGTGGTGCATCCGCTAACTGATCAGAAATGACTTGCCCCTTGATAGCCTTTCTATCTACCTACTCAATGTCATATTCACTTAGGAGCATTACCCATTTGGCTAGGCGACCCGTTAGAGCTACTTTGCTTAGTAGGTACTTCAGTGGATCTATTTTTGCAATAAGTTTGACTGGATGTGCTAGCATATAATGTCAGAGTTTTTGGGAAGCAAAAACTACCGCTAGGCATGATCTTTCTATCTAAGAGTATTGCAACTCATAGCCCACCAATGTGCGACTGATGTAGTAGACGACTCTTTATTTTCATAATCTTGTTGTGCTAGAAGAGCCCCAAGAGCTGTTGGTGTAGCAGATATGTATAGTAACAATGGCTTTCCTCAAATAGGAGGCATGAGAATAGGTGGATTCATAAGATACTCTTTTAGTTTGTCAAATGCCTCTTCACATTTCTCATCCCATCTAAATGGAATGTTCTTGTGCAGAAGATGACTGAATGGTTGACACTTGTCTGCCAGTTGTGATATGAACCTATAGATTACTTGTAGCTTGCCCTATAGAGATCTAAGTTGAGTAAGATTCTTGGGTGGTGGCATGTCCATAATAGCCTTGACTTTGGTGGGGTCCACCTCTATTCCATTTGCCGATACAACAAAACCTAGAAGCTTGCCCAAGGTGAATCCAAACACACATTTCTTTGGATTCAACCTGAATTTGAATTGCTCTAGCCTCTAAAAGACTTTCTCTAGCACATCCAGGTGTGATTCTCTTGTGAGTGACTTTGCAAGGATATCATTGACATAGTCTTCCATTGTGACATGCATCATATCATGAAATATAGTGGTCATAGCACATTGATATGTGGCTCTTGCGTTCTTTAGCCCAAATGGCATGACATTCCAGTAGAAAGTGGCCCATGGACAAGTAAAATCTATCTTATGCTGGTCTTCTAGTGCTATCCTGATCTGATTATATCCTAAGAATCCATCCATGAGAGATAACATGGTATGCCCTGCTGTTAAGTCGACTATGATATCTATATTTGGCAACAGAAAATCATCCTTGCGGCAAGCTTTGTTTAGATCTCTAAAATCATTGAATAGTTTGATTCAACCATCAGGATTGGACATTGGTACTATGTTGGAGACCCATTCCGAATAGTCCATAGCTCTAATGAATCCTACATCCAGTAATTTCTTGAGTTCTTTTACAAGCAGTGCAATGTGTGGATGCATCTTTCTAAGCTTCTATTTCACTGGTTTCACTCCTAGACCTAATGTAAGATGATGTAGAATTAAATTTGGATCTAAACCTGGCATATCTGTGTATGACCAAGCAAAATTGACTTGCTTTCTCTTGAAGAATGGTACAAACTTAGTCTTCTCTGGTGGGGTTAGAGACTTAGCAAAGTGAATGATCTTAGGTTGTTCCTTTGTTCCAATGTTAATAGGCTCTGTAGGTTCCACAACAATCTAAGACTTCTCCTGGTGCATGTCATCGGGAAGAGTGTCAAGCCTTCCATCGTTAGGTGCCACAGTTGAGTTTTCACCTTTGGATGCGTCCTTTCTTTTTATTGTTTTGGGATTTGACACTGTTGTAGAGCAGTTTTCATCATCAGATCCAATTTTTATCTTGATATTTTTGCAACTGGAAGGCTTGGCACCCTCTCTGAAATAAGCCATGGTATTAAGTTTAATAGTGAAGCTAGCTTTATGATCTCCTTTAGGTAGGTGGTCCCTAAGTTCCATATAGTCAATATAGGCATCATCATTTTGGAACATATCTAGTTGCGGGGTTCCTCGTAGATCCCAATTAATAAGCTCAGGACTCACAAGGGGGAGGTATTCGGAGGATAGATCTAATTCGTTGGTAGTTTAAATGGATATGCTAGAAGTCTTGGTAGGGAGAGTGTTTGGGATGGTACTTTCCTCCAAATTGTTTATTGTGATATAACTCGAACCTTCCTCGAAAGTTGTATTCTCAGGGATAGGCAAATCACAATCTAATTAGCATTTGTCCCTCATGATAGGGGCTATAAGTTTGAGTGGTATCGACCTCTTTGTCATCATAGGAATGCTTTGTCAGGTCATCCCACTCATATTCATTGGAATCTGTGTCACTATCCTCTTGAAGTGTATGGATCATTTCCACTAGACAAGCATTTGCTTTATTTTTGCCCTTATCTTTATATCCTAGGCCTTTTGTAGTTTTATCCAGTGAGGATGAAGAAGGTTGAATGAGTTTGATAATTCCTTCTTTTCTTAGGCTAATGGGGCCTTGTCCTTTGTAACCTATTATGTGTAGGATAGATTCACCTTGCCCATAGATTTCCAATGGGAGCTTAGGTGGTTCCTGTTGTGTGCTCTCTTCTTCTTCAGTATAAAGCCATTGTTGGATATCTCTTTTCTCTGTTTCATCTGATAGGGTCCCCCATTTTACAAAGGGAGCCGTGTGAGGTGTAGGAGTAGATGGCTTTGGAAAATCCTTAGGTCGCCCAAAGGATCTAGGAGATAAAGGCATCTTGGCTAGATTGAGGCTGTGCTCAATGGAGTATTCTCCTACTCTTGTTTCTTTGATGGTAATTTTCTATTCTTTGGGCTTTGATGTGGAAGCTTCAGAGGTAGAATCATACTGCAGGGTAGGGGATGTAGATGCTCTGTTGTTGGGTATGATACAATTGGGTTTTGAAAGGAGAGAGTTGCAATGCTGAAAGGGGTCGGGATCAACTTGGATGGTGACTTGCTTACCGTTATGAGGGAATTTTATGCATTGGTGATAGGTAGAAGGGACATCTTTCATGGCATGAATCCATGGTCTACCTAGGAGAATATTATAGGCGAGCTCCCTATCTAGGACTTGGCACACAACATCTTTTATCACTGGTCCCACTTGTATGGGTAATACCACTATCCCTTTGGTAGTTCTCTCCTCTTCATCATAGGCTTTGATAGTAATCTTCTTCCTTGGGTCAACTGCATTTTCAAAGAACCCCAATGTAAGGACTAGCTTCAATGTGCAAATATTTAAACCAGCTCCCCCATCAATGAGAGCTCTCTTGATGTGGTGCTTATGGATGAAGGCGACAATGTGCAAAGGGGTGTTATGAGGTTGAGACACTGAGAGGTCATCTTGTTCGGTAAATGATATGGTACTTGAGGAGGTCAGATTACCTACCATGACTTGAAACTTCTCTTGGGCCAAGTTAGTGGGTATTGTCATTTCCACTAAGGCTTTATCAAGAATCTCCTTGTGGGAAGAAGATAGACGTGACAACTCTAAGATAGAAATGTGGGCTGGAGTCTTCCGTAGTTGGTCTATGACGCTATACTAATGGAAGTTGGATTGAGAAGGTGACAACCTTGGAGTAATGGTATTTAACGTGACCTTACCACTATAGGTAATGATACTACAATCAGTTCTATTGGGCTTTGATTATTGGTTGGGCATAACCACATTGATTTATGGGACATGCTCTGATATGCAATTGATGGTATAGTCAAATGGCACACTTGCATGGTTAGAATTACTATTCTCACTATTCTAATTTTGCCTATTGTGATTGTTGTTGTTGCCGTTGTTGTTGCTACCACTGTTGCTATTGTTATTGTATGGCCTATCATGATTGAGAAGCGGATCTTTGTAAGCCACATGTGTCTCATTAGAAGTATGTTGTTGAGTCCCTCCTTGATTTTGATCAAGCACATCTTGAATAACATGTTTGAGATAGATACAATTGTTGGTTGTATGTCCTCTTCCTCTATGATACTCACAATAGTCAGTGTCTTTCCAATAGTGAGGTTTAATTTGAGGCTGATAATCACTTGTTGGCGGTATAGAGATTTCATTGTTGGCCAATAGCTTCCTTAATGCGGATTCTTGGGACTCACCAAGTGGTGTGAACTTTCACATTGGATTTGAGTTAAACCATGCTCTTAGCTCCTGAGAGAATGTTTTGTTGGGCATAGCATTGCTTACCTCTCTGTTGAGAGTGAATATTGGTTGTTGTTTGGGAGCCAACACCTTGGTATCAACTACTCCATCATTGACGACATTTTTATTCTTAGTCCAAAACTTTGATTTGTCAGTCATGTAGTTGGAGGTAGGTGTGTCCTTGTATAACTTGATTTGCCCCTTGGCGATCATAGCTTTCTCGATGAACAATCCCATTTCAATGAGGTAGGGCATTGAATTTGTATTTGATAGTTAAGATCAGAGTTGAGGTTGTGGACAAACATCTCCATTAATTGCTTCTTAGGTACATCATATGAGCATTTACTTGCTAGTTGTCTCCACCTTTGTAGGAAGGAGGTGAATGATTCACCACTCTTTTGCTTGGTGTTGCATAGGTCGAGCATAGAGACTTCCTGTTCAATATTGTACAAGACGTGCATGATGAATTTGTTGACTAACTCATCAAAAATTTTGATGCTTGGTGGGAGCCGTGATAACCACTCCATGGCTTGACTACCTAGAGATCTAAGGAATAGTCTCAGTATGAGCTACTTCCATGCATGCTGCATTGAATTCCCTAATGTGATCTCTAGGGTCTCCTTTCCCTTTGTATTTGTCAAACTTAGGAACTTCGAATCAAAAGGGAAATGGTGTCATGTTCAAACTTTTATCAAAGGGGTATGGTGCAATATCTTCCAAGGAGTATGTTTTAGTGTTTGTACCCGTCTTGAAATATGTCATTTGTTGTGTTAGACCCTTGATTTGTTTCCTTATTTCTTCCATAGGAGTGCTTGGGTCTATGGCTTTCTTTCCTTTTTCATGATTATCCTCTACGATTTCTTGGATTTTTCTTAGATTGAAATCAGCGGGGAGTTTAATTCCAAGATTTGCAAGATGATAAAAATACTTGTGAGGGTCCTCATGGAGCACTTTCTCTAGCAAGCATTGGAATTTCTAATCTTGGAGGGTTCCTTGATACTCTTTGTGAGAGATTTCCTCATCACTATCATGAGGGGTGACAATGTGGTTGGATGATTCGACCATTTCATGTTTCTTTTTGTATTGAGATCTAGTAAGAACCATGCAAGGTGACGTGGGATGAGGTGGGATGAAATTAGAGAGTTTGGCAAGATGCCGATGGAGACTATTGAGAATAGGATACTTATGACAAGATTTGGACAAGGGACTCTTTCGATCAATGATTTCAAGTAAGATGGCCGATACAAGATGATAGCCACTAGTAAGGGTACTCGACACCTGTCTTACTATGTAGGGACTAGTCGTGCACCAGGACCACTAGCGAAGTTCTGTGACCTACTAGGGTTACTTGAATCCAAAATGATACAAAAAAGGGGTCTGTGCTGACCTGATATGGGATGCTTTGAATTTGGACTAGGAAGACCTGACAGAAGGTGAATAGGATGACCAACAAAAGAGAGACTTGGATGTGAAATGGATAGAAAAAATGACTGCAAGGTAAGATTTGATCCTAAAATTTAGAACTAGGCTGAAATGGGTATCCAAAAATGACAAAATTTTTCTCTCCAAGATTGTGGAAGTGCTCACTGTCACGCATGCGCTGGAATAGATGCGCCACAAAAATTGGTAAATGCACAACAAGTCGGCACAGAAGCGCCACACTGGTAAATATCAAATGCGCCATAACAAGTAGTAAAAGCACTGCAAGTCAGTACATATGTGCCGCAGGTCAGCACAAATGCACAGCATAAGAGGACGAATGCACCACTCTGGTTTTCTTAGTATTTTTGAAAGTTTTTGGCAATTTTTTGATGTTTTTGGTACTTTCGTTGCAAGGTCTTTTTAATCTGAATTTATGAATTTATGGCAAGAAGACACAACAAACACAAAGACTCTTTTTATGGCTTTTTACTTTTTTGTGATTTTTTTGACTCTTTTTGGACTAAAAGAAAGCAAGTACAAATCTAGGTTTCAAAGGATAGTATAAAACTAAATTCTCACTATCTCTAGTGAAGCATCCCTTCCCTACACTGGATTATAGGGGTTTTTGGTCTATTAAAACAAAGGATGAGTAATAAAGGCAACTGTTTGAGTGGTTATACATGCGACAACACTACTCTCTGTTATGGAGTCTCCCAGCCTGCAAGGGTTGCGCCTTGGAGGGTTTTGGGGGAGGTTGGCTATTTGTATAACACAACTGCACTCATTGTTTGAAGCTTTCACTCCAAACACAATTTATTTATAGTGGCTTGGAAGGGCTTGGCATCTATCTTGTTACCACTTAGTGTTGTTCCTACTTGGATGAATGATATCCAAGAGGAGGCCCCTCTAGAGGAAAAACACATGAGAAAATGATATGTCTGGCATTTTGGTCACCCAAGATAGGGAAAAGCATAGTCTTGGTATCATTCCTAAAACACAGAATACATGGTTCTTTTCCCCTAGTTAAAATGAGAAAAACTAGATGAGCTATCTACTTGGGCAAGCACAAAAATTTGTTAACTTTGAAGTGATAACAAGATAGCAATGGTCCAGTTTTACCAAGATAGCAATGATGTGTTCAATTTTATCCAGATAGCACAAATTTGTTAACTTTGAAGTGATAATCGAGATAGCAATGGTTCAGTTTTACCTAGATAGCAATGATGTGTTCAATTTTATCTAGATAGCATGAATTTGTTAATTTTGAAGTGATAATTGGGACAGCAATGGTTTAGTTTTACCCAGATAGCAATGATGTGTTCAATTTTATCTAGATAGCAATGTGTCTAACTATGAAAGATAGCAATAGCAATGATTCAATGATATGCAAGATAGTAATGATTCAATTACCGCCTTCCTAGTTAAAACTATGTAAGATTTGCATGAGCATCCATTTACTTTCCCATTAGAAATTGAAGTGTGAGTTAACAAGTGCAACTATATGATTCTAAACCAGTACCTAGCCTACAAAATAGATCAAGATTGTTCCTACAAAAAGATGTCAACATTAGCAAAAACTTCAAGGAAACCCTAAAAATCACTGCCTAGATCAAATGTGTAGCTTCAGAGATTAAATGCGCAGAAATAGATCTTAGAAGTGCCACAGTACATATGCGTTAAGATAGAGGTCAAAAGCGTAGGAAAATAGTGTATATGCACTGAACTAACAGATGCACCGTATCAGAGGGTAAATGCGCCGTAACAGAGTTTGTATGTGCCGAAAGGATGTATATGCCAGAACAGATAGTATATGCGTCAAATCAGAGACTATATGCGCCGAAGGAATGTATGAGTTGTAACAAATATTAGATGCATGTTAGGATGTGTTAGATGCGCTATTTCCTCCTATGTATGGCTTTCTAAAACACAAAAACTTAGTTTTGGGGTTAAATTTGGGGCTAGGCCGCATGGTGGGTGCCAAAAATGTTAAGGAAAAATTGGATTAAACATGAATAATCAATATATCAATATCAAAATACCCAAAACTCAACAAAATATAGAAACATAGAGATCAATCAAACAAAAGAACTTCAAAAACCTTTGCAAACCTCAAAGCTTCATAGCTTCTGTTGGTTGCCTATCTCAATCGATCTTGCATGTATGGATAAGGCCCTTAGAGAGTGCACTTCCTTGCTATTCCAAGATTGTCAATGGAGAACGGCTATGATAGTTTTACCATGAAGATGAGCTTCACAACAATGATAGTAGTATGGTAATGAATGTGATCACAAGCAATGAAGGAATTGGTGCCAAAGGTGCACTGTAATTCCTGCAGAGTAATGATACTAAAAGCTTGGATGAATGAAGTGGAGAAATAGGGTTCAATTTATAGACTTGAGAGAATGAAGATCAATGGTATAGAAAGAATAAGAAGATCAACGGTATAGAAATCTTGAGGAACGTGCATAAATAAGAAGAAGACATGTGTCTTGCTATATTTTGCATGAGAGGAATTAATAAAATAGAAGAATGAGTTAACTGAAGAGATAAATCAATTAAAAGAATAGATCAATCAGTTAAGAGAATAGAACTAGAGAATAGAAATTGCATGAGGATGAGAAGATATTTTAACTCAATTAAATATTTAGAATATTCAATTGAATGTGCACAAGGATTGAATTATATTTAGAGATAACTCAATTTAGAAGACAAAAACAACTTAAATAAATAATTGATTTATTTAAATTTAGAGAAGATATTATTGGAAGAAACAATTAAATAATTGGTTTTATTTAATTTAGAATGAATTTGGGAGAATAAATAAAATATTTGATTATATTTTATTTTTGGAGATTGAGAGGATTTAAATAAATTTGATTGATTTTATTCAAATTTGGAAGAATGATTTGATTTAATTAAATAATTAAGAGATATTTAATTGTTTGGAAGAATTTAATTAAATAAAAGATTTTATTTAATTTTGACTTTAGAAGAGGTAATTAAATATTTCAATATTTAATTAATTTAGAGGAATGTGAATCAAATAAATAAATTTGTTTATTTATTTATTGATAGAAGAATTAGAAGGGAATAAATATTAATAATATTTATTTAGACTGAGTCGTGTCATTTTTAGGCGTATACAATTTTTATTTAATTTATTGTTTTGTTAGTTTGGGATGAGGATAAGGGATTTGTTTTAATTATTTTTTTAATAAAAACATTTTTCTTGGGAAAAAGAAAGAAAGTTCCCATCCTTTCTTGTCTTTTTAGTTTTTTTTTTCAATTTTTTGATTATTTATTGGGGGAAGGTTGGATTTTGGAAAGGACTTTGATTGTGCATGAATTTTGGGACTTTGGGAGAGGAATTCGTGAGAATTTTGAAGAAGGATTTTGGATTGAAAACTTGGAGGTAGAATTTGGTTGTGGATTGGAATACAATGGTTTCATTCTAGTTAGTTGGGCTCACCCTAACTTGGGGAGCTGAGGTAGGATTTAATCTCCTCTTTAAAATTTTGGTAAAATATATACATGGGGTGTTTATGAAAGTCTTTGGTTTTTATGTGTTTTGTATTTTCTATTTATTGTGGCATAAGGGTTGTGTAGGGAATGGCTCTAACTTAAGGGGTGAGAGCCTCCCAAGTTTTGGGGTAGAGAGAGGTGTGGAGCCTCTCTTGGGGAAAGATGGATTTGCAATAATGGTAAAATAATGAGTTTGATGGCTATTGTTGTTGGTATATTATGGAGTTGTGATGAAATGATGATTTGGGTTTTGTTGTTGTGACATTGTATGAAGATGTATGGTGTTGGGAGGTATAAGTGCTACACATATGGTTCCTAGGGTTGTCATTGATGTCAACACTATCATGGTGGTGTGATGGTGTTCATGGTTGGATGTCATGTCCCATCCAACAAGAGAAGGGAGAAGATATAGTTCATATTAATATGTGAATTAGAAGCATGAAGATGATCAGATGATTGATGATGCTACTGATGGCCTAAAGTATGTATGTTCCATGTTCCATGATGATTACATTACCGGAAGAGTGTTTTGTCATTGATTGATTGAAGACAGTGTTGTCTTTGTGAAGATGTCACGAAGATTGTTACATCCCCAACTTTTGATTTAGTTTAATCCTACTTTTATGTGGTAAATATGATAATTAATTATAGAGTAATGATTTGATGTTTGTGGAAAATATCAGGTAGAATCATTGAATTATATGGATATTGAGTAATGTTCAGATTAGACATGAGATTACATGTTAATAATATTATTTATTATAATGTTTTACGAATCAAATGATTAGACACTAATCATGCTTATATGGGTGTGAGTGTAATCAAGAAAAGAATCTTCCTCCAAGGATGTAAGGAGAGTATCACCTGGGAGGAGGAGATAGATGCTTGGAAAAGGTCAAATTGCCATATGAGTATTGAAGTTAATCTTTCATGAACCCATGCAAGGTAGGGTGAGTTTAAGTCTTTCCCTTATTAGTCATTTTCAATTCGATCAGTGTCGGCATCACAATTTAAGATATCTCAACATCATCTACATTGATTCGACTAGACAATGTTCTTAGAATGTTCATTTAGTCAATAAGTAATCTTGTTTGGTTGTCGAGTATCCTTTGTTTACTTATCTATTTCCTTATTAGATTTTGTGACTATTGTTATATATATCTTAGTTATGGTTTAATATGGCAAAGAGGGGGAGTGAGACTCGACCCCATAGTCACATATTATTAGTGCCATCATAATGATGATATTATCATTTGATGATACCTTGGATTATTTTGATAATCCTAAAGTGTCATTTAGATGTAAAGGTTTTTATGTGTGATATAATTATTTCTTAACCTTATAGTGGTCAAGTACCTTTTTATTATTATAATATATGTCTTTTGATAGTTAGCCAACCACTATCCACGATGAGTGGAGTGAATGGAGGCTGAGAAGAAGCTTATCATAAGCTTAATCATTGTTGCTCACCCCAAAATGGGAGTTATGGACCGTATGGAGGCTGATAACTCGTAGGGTGGCAGAGGTTAATACAACTATTTTCACCACTTCCTTAGGTAAGGTAGCAGATTGGGGTAGCATGCGCGGATAGTGCATGTGAAAGGAAATTGAGAGGGAGTCTTTTGATATTTTTTTCTTGTTGATTGTGGTTGTCAATGAAGTTCTGAGCACGGAGTGCTAAGTAGAGAAAAGCTACAGAAGTAGAAAGTGTTGGTGAACATGAGCTTGTGGATAGAGCCACCACCAACCACGATAGAAATCACCTTTGGGAGGTCAAAACTTGACTATAGACATTCATATACAAGTATGATTAATAAGACCACCTAATGTGTTTTGAACTATGTGATGCAACCAAGATATCACTACTATTATCTTTATGTCATCGACTATGTTAACTTCATGTTAGCAATTGTGTTGTTGAATAAATTTAAAGAGGCCTTCGAGGCCATCAATGAAATCACTGTGTTGCTTCTTGAAAGCATTGTTATAAACTATTAACTGGTCAAGGTTGGAGGCCAAAGACTGGACACTGCTATAGCATGCATGAGCCTTGACTTCTGATATGGCAGAGGTTGTAAAACTTGTGGTATACCTTTGATACCCTTGTTATCATTTATTTGAGCCTCATATGTTCTAGACCATAGAACTACTGAGTAATAATGATTATGTAATTGAGTAAATAAGAATGATAATAGATTAGGTTGAGAGCCTTGCTCAGACAAAAGATATTTCTATTGTAAAAACTATAACCCTCGACTGTGCCTAAGGCACTAAGTCTACCCAGACTCATGGAATATGAAGAATAGTACTTGACTGTCCATGATAGAGGTTATTTTATCTAAGATGTATCCTATATGTAGGAAAGGATAATGTGACTCCTCGATGTCAAAGGAGAATAATTAGTGGGTAACTAAAATTGTTGCCTAGGCTGCATTAAGTGCATGCCAAACCTTGTTTGTCAGAGAAGTAAACCCTCAATTGATATTTATTCTCCATATAGGAAAGAAAACAATATCGAGTATGATGACTCATTTGTTTAAATGTATTTGGATATTATTTCTTTCTTCTTGGTAGTGCTTCGTGGATGAAGCCTATAGTTTTAAGAATCCTTTTTGTACTCTTTTGAGTAAGGTCTTTTTATTATTATTATCAATTTTATAGTATTATCGACTATGAAAGTATGTGTTATCGTTGATGGGAATTTGATGTAAACCTTGAAACAAGGTACACATAAAGACTTTGACTGGGAATGGTCATCAATACTGAAACCTTAAACATTTATACTTGCAAAAAGAAAGAACAAGAATAGAGTGACGTGGAGTCACAGGTTCCCTCTTTCATAGACAACAAGACAAATAATGAATGCATTCCTGGAATCAGAGTTGAAAGTCTAAGTAAATGGACAAAGGGTATTATGAACCTAACTTTTCTATGACCTAGAAGGGTTAAACATGATCGCTGTAGGATTAGACAGCTTCTAAGTCGAGTCGAGGTGGGTGAACAATCGACTATGTTCATTGTGAAATGTATATGTATATAAATCTTTGGTCAAAGTAATGCATCTGTATCTACATGCATTAGTCAGTTCACTATGCTCTAGATGGCATAATGCTTCCAGTAGTGTCATACATAGTTATAGTGGATCTATAGTTGTATGATCATGAAGTATTATGAAGGACACAACACTAGATACTCAGGGGGAAAACCTAATAGTTCCTTATATCTATACCCTCCGTGAAGGGTAGGGATGCTTCAAGGAAGGAAGTTGTGTGGGGTACCGCCGATCTGTGATTGGAGGAAAAGCACTCAGGTGATGCTCTCCTTCCTAAGAAGAAGACAAGAGAGACTTATGAAGACAGATGTCAAAGTTCTAGATACAGTACATACTTCTATATGACTTGTTAGTCAAATTTTATGTGTAAACTTATCTTTGATGCTATGAGAAAACATTGTAAATGCAAAGTGAAAGGAATTCACTAGAACATTATCTTTGGATTGTTGTAAATTTTTATTTTTAAAATATCAGGAAAAGATATGCATGTTTAATTTGATGATAACATTGATTCATTTCTTGCTTAACTATGATTGTGTTAATCATGACTTATTCTTAATCTTAATTAAGATGGTTGATTATGGGTAATGTGAGTTGGGTATGTTACATATGGTATTAGAGCTACTAGGTTCAATACATGGACCTATGAGCTTACTACATAACATTTTTATCCAACATTAATGGTTGCTAATGTTTGGATGTTCTTATGCAAGAATGGTAAGAATAAGAATGACACCCAGAAAGAAGGTAACGAGAAATGAACGTTACCTTAAGGCCATGAGGGAGCAAGCCTCAAGAATGAAATGCTTTGAACAAACTAGTTGCTTGGTAGGCACATGGTTGGTTGATGATGAAAGTTTTGCTGATGCTATCAAAGACATCAAGTAGGAGATGGAGAAAGCGGTTAGGGTTATTGCTCTTATCTCTGAAAATGAATCAATGAAACCCTTTGCACCTAAAGAACCAATCTTGGAAAGTGATCTTAAGGATCCTAATGTTACTCAGGAGGTTGTGGATGAGTACCTGCAAGTATGTCCACCTCATATAACTGATTTGATAAACCTCAAGGATGAGGATAAACTTGGGAAGATATCCCAATCTAATAATGACTTGCAGTAGCAAGATGTAAATAATTTTTTTTGTAAATATGGATGGATTTTATGTAATCCATGAAAACTATAATGTATTTTAAAAATTTGGCAAATCTTTCCTTTCTTGTTAAATATTACATGAATGAGAATGGATTTACATTTATGAATGGATTCAATGGTATGAAAAACTAATTGAATGATTAATCAACAAACTTCAGGAGAAGTAGATTGTAGCACAGTTCAGACAAGAACCAATATGGGAGCTAGGAAGAAGGGCAACCTTTAGGCCACTTTGAATCTAAATTTGATCAGATCCTTGCTAAGCTCCAAGAGACGAGAGTGAGAATTGGAACTCTCGAGCAGGAGGTTAGGGATC
The DNA here is from genome assembly GCA_027924645.1 of Cunninghamia lanceolata. Taxonomy (NCBI): domain Eukaryota; kingdom Viridiplantae; phylum Streptophyta; class Pinopsida; order Cupressales; family Cupressaceae; genus Cunninghamia; species Cunninghamia lanceolata. The sequence goes on from BSBN01000445.1 coordinate 9,065,913, forward strand.
AGCATGGACCCAGGCGGGAAGCCTATCATTGGGGTAATGACGAGGCACGTCATGAGGACACCACCCAAAGTGAACATGAAGAGAATAACTCTGAGGCAAGACATGAAGAGGATACAAGAAGCCACTTGGCTTTAGAATTATCCCAATATATGAGAAAATTACCCCTCCCAAGTTTGATGGGATGGTAAGCAGAGATGTCGCGGACGCATGGCTTACCAAAATGGAGAAATACTTAAAAATAATAAATTACTCTAATATCACCAAAGTGGTATGGGGAGCATACCAATTGGCAGATGAATAAAAAAATGGAGTTAGGCTTGAGATCCATGAGTCCAACTTGAGAAAGGTTTGTGGACCTCTCTAGGGAAAGATGGTTGCCTCAGCTATATTATGACCAAAAGCTGATAGATTTCCAAAATTTGAGACATGAAGATTTAATAGTGAATGAGTATTGGGAAAAGTTCACTCGCCTACTCAAGTATGTTTCACATATCAATAGGATGAAAGGTTTCGCATCCAAAAGTTTATTATGGGATTGAACACCCAAATTGGGGGTGAAGTTGATGTCCGTGGTCCCACTTCAATGGACTAGGTTTATGAGAAGGCCATCAATCAGGAACATAAATTGAAATCTATGTCTACTTACAAGGACAGGAATTGCAAAAGGTATAATTGGTCCCAATCCTCCCAAAATTTTAAGCAAAAGGGCAAAAAGAAGGACTTTTCTGAGAAAAGTGATAAAGGGTCCAAGAATAAGAAAAATGAATCCAAGGGGGAAAAGAAATGCAATAATAACTCTAAGAGAAATGGAGATAATTCTGGGAAGCCTCAGGAAAGGCGAGGACTTGTGGGAGGGTGTTATACATGTGATGATGATCATTATGCCAACCAATGTCCTAACAGCACACATGGAACTCAACAATGAGGAAATCCATTACCCTCTCAATAGATGACATTCCAACAATGCATACATGTAACCATGGATAATAGGCAAGATGAATATCAAATCACTCCCATTGAAACTACATGTATCTTATTTAGCTTTCCCATTTTAGTTTTAAGAGATACTAGTGCAACAAAATGTCTTGTTTCCCCAAAAGTTTTAAGTAAAATTTCTAGAAAAGATGGATACATGGCAAATACTTGGTTAGTTGGATATGCAAATTAGACCAAATCTCAAGTAGAGCAATTCTTGTTTGAGGCTAAGTATGAAGTTCCAAGTTTCTCCACTGAAGTGAACCTTTAGGTAGCCCCATTAGGCTCATATGATGTTATCCTTGGGATAAACTAGTTGTGGAGACATCGAGCTAAGGTGGATTGTTATACCAAAATAATAGAATGTCTAGATGACCTAGGGAACAAAGTCTTTCTGCAAGGAAACCCTAGAGAGGTCAAAATAAGACAAATTTTTGCCCTATAGATGAAAAGAGCTTAAAGAAAGGGGTGCCAACTTTTTGCTATTAAAATAGAGAAACTAAATAGTTTTGAGGAAACTAATTTCTAGGATGATTTAATGTTTTATGAATCTCAAAAACTCAAAGGAGTTAAGAAGAGGGAGTCCATAGACTAGAAAAGATCAGTTATGGATAGGTACCCTTTTCTTAGAGATTTTGAGGATGTGTTTTTGGATGAGCTACCGGGATTGCCTCCTAAAAGAGTTTTTGATTTCTCTATAGATATAATTCCATGCTTGGAACCTATATCTAAAGCTCCATATAGAATGACTACAACTAAGTTAATGGAATTAAAGGCTCAATTATAGGAATTGCTTAATAATGGACTGATAAGGCCTAGTGTTTCACCCTGGGGAGCACTAGTAATTTTGTGAAAAAGAAGATAGTGCATTGCGGTTATGTATAGATTACTGCATGCTGAATAAAGCAACAATAAAGAACAAATACCCATTGCCCCACATTGATGATCTCTTCAATCAAATAAGTGGAGCAACTGTGTTTTCTAAGATTGATCTTTGGCCTGGGTACCATCAATTGCAGTTAAAAGATGAAGATATTCACAAAATGACCTTTACAACAAGGTATGGACACTATGAGTTCACTGTCCTACTCTTTGGATTAACAAATGCACCTGCAACGTTTATGAACTTAATGAACAATGTGTTTAGAGATTGCTTGGACAAGTTTGTCCTTATTTTTTTGATGATATTCTAATTTACTCTAAGAATGAGGAAGAACACCTTCAACATTTAAGGATTGTTCTTCAGAGGCTAAGGGAGCATAAACTGTATGGCAAGCTCTCTAAGTGTACTTTCTTTAAAAGGGAAGTGCAGTATTTGGGTCACATAATTTTAGCCAAGGGAATAGTTGTAGACCCAGCCAAGATTAAAGCTATAGTGGAATAGCTAGCCCCAAGAAATGTACATGAGGTCTGAAGTTTTATGGGCCTAGCTGGTAATTATAGAAAATTTGTGAATTGTTTTTCCACAATTGCTTATCCTATTACTTCCTTGTAGAAAAAGGCAAAAGATTTGAATGGTCAGATAAGTGCTAGGATACATTTGACCAACTAAAGGAAAAACTAACTACAACACCCATCTTGAAGGTACCTAACCCAGAAGGTCATTTTATAGTCATTACCGATGCCTCAGAGGAAGGCTTAGGTGGTGTACTTGTCCAGGAAGGACAAGTTATTGCATATGAATCCGTGAAACTAAAAACTTATGAACAAAATTATGCCCCTCATGATGTAGTAGTAATTCATGCATTGTAAATGTGGAGACATTACTTACTGGGAAAGCCTTTTGAACTAAAAACAAACCATCAAGGGCTTAAATATCTATTTACTCAACCACATCTAAATGCTCACCAAAGAAGATGGTTGGAGTTAATCTCAGATTATGATTTTGAGATTAAATATATTCAAGGAAAGGAAAACTGAGTGGTGGATGCCTTAAGCAGGAGAAGACATATCTCCTCAATGTTCTCCATACATTCTAATTTTAAGAATTAGGTATTACAAAAGTCTAAGGGGGATGAGTTTTATGAGCAGGTAAAACAGGCCCTTTTGGAGAATCCCCATAATTTGAAATATGGTAGATTTTACCTTGAACTAGATGGGTTATTGAGGCATAAAGGAAGGATATATGTTCCAAACTCTAAGGAGTTAAGGAATATTGTGTGGAAAGAGGTTCATTTTGCACCTTATTCGGGACATCCTCGAGTAACAAAGTTACTAGCTGATGTGAAATCCTTATACTTTTGGAAAGGAATTAAGAGGGATGTTGCAAAATTTGTAGCTGAATGTTTGGAATGCCAGAGGGTGAAGGTGGAACAACATCACCTGGCATGACTTTTATACCCTCATGAAATTCTAGAATGGAAATGACAAATCATTAGCATGGATTTTGTGCAAGGACTTCCTATGTCAAGGAATAGGCACAATTCTATTTTGGTTGTGGTGGATAGACTCACCAAGGCAGCACATTTTATACCTGGGAATTTGATAGATGGGGTACCCGTCATAGCCCACAAATTTGTACAAGAAATTTTTAGACTACATGGTATTCTTGAGAAGATTATCTCAGATAGGGATGCCTGCATAACATCAAGGTTTTGGTAAACCTTGTTTTCCTCACTTGGAACCCAGTTGAATATAAGCTCTACTTATCATTCTGAGACGTATGGCCAAACTAAAAGGGTAAACCAAGTGCTAAAAGATTTGTTGAGAATGTATTGCATGGATCAACAATATAAATGGGAAGATTAACTCCCTCTTGTGAAATTTGCCTATAATAATTCCTATCATTCTGTGATTAAGATGGCTCCATTTGAAGCATTATATGGAAGGAAGTGCCGAACCCCTATTAGCTGGGATAAGCTAGAGGATAAGGTTAGCCTTCGTCTAGGAATGCTATTAGAAATGGAAGAGCAAGTCCATCTGACTTAGAAAAGGCTAGTGGAAGCCAATGATAGGTAGAAAAGTTATGCGAATGCTAAACACATCACAAGGAATTTCTCAGTGGGAGAAAAAGTCCTTCTAAGGGTCAAACCCCAAAAGAGCTCCATTAAGTTTGGAAAGACATCCAAATTAGCTCCTAGATATGTGGGACCCTTTGAAGTTCTTGAAGAGGTCAACCCAATCACATACAAAATTAATCTACCACTAGCTCTTGCCATGATGCATAATGTTTTCCATGTTTCCTATTTGAATAAAGTTTATTTTAGGAGATAATCAGATTCCTATTCTTGATTGGAATGCTATACAGGTGAAGGACCCAAGGGTGGTAGTGATCAAGCCCATCAAGGTGCTTAAAACACGTAAGCTATGTTTACTTAATAAAGAGATAACTCAATGCAAGGTCCAGTGGGACTAGTATGCAGAAGAGAATGCCACTTGGGAAAACTCTGAGGATATTTATGCAAGATTTTCCCCATCTCTTTTAGAAACTTTTTTCTATGTTGAGTAAACACTTTTTCATTATGTTGGTTTAATCCTTGGAGACATTAAATCATCAGGGACAATGATTCTTATGGGGGGTGATATGTTACATCCCCAACTTTTGATTTAGTTTAATGGTTTGATGTTTGTGGAAAATATCAGGTAAAATCATTGAATTATATGGATATCGAGTAATGTTAAGATTAGACATGAGATTACATGTTGATAAGATTATTTTATTATAATGTTTTACAAATCAAATTATGATACACTAATCATGCTTATATGGTTGTGAGTGTAATCAGGAAAAAAATCTTCCTCCAAGGATGGAAGGAGAGTATCAATACTAAAACCTTGAACATTTATACTTGCAAAAAGAAAGAATGGGAATAGAGTGACGTGGAGTCACATGTTCCCTCTTGCATAGACAACAAGACAAATAATGAATGCACTCCTAGAATCAAAGTCAAAAGTCCAAGGAAATGGACTATGTGTATTATGAACCTAACTTTTCTATAACCTAGAAGGGTTAAACTATGATCACTGTAGGATGAGACAACTTCTAAGTCGAGCTGAGGTGGGTGAGCAATTGACTATGTTCATTGTGAAACGTATATGTATATAAATCTTTGGCCAAAGTAATGCATCCGTCTCTGCATGCATTAGTTGGTTCACTTTGCTCTAGATGGCATAATGCTTCCAGTAGTGTCATACATAGTTATAGTGGATCTATAGTTGTATGACCACGAAGTATTATGAAGGACACAACACTAGATACTCAAATGGCAAACCTAACGGTTCCTTATATCTATACCCTCCGTGAAGGGTAGGGCCACTTCTAGGAAGGAAGTTGTGTGGGGCACATCTAGTCTATGGTTGGAGGAAAAGCACTCAAGTGATGCTCTCCTTCTGAAGTAGAAGACAAGCCTAGACTTATGAAGACAGATGTCAAAGTTCTAGATATAGTACATACTTCTATATGACTTGTTAGTCAAACTTTATGTGTAATCTTATCTTTGATGCTATGAGAAAACATTATAAATGTAAAGTGAAAGGACTTAACTAGAATGTTATCTTTGGATTGTTGTAAATATCAAATTTAAAAATATCTAGAAAAGATATGCATGTTTAATTTGATGATAACATTGATTCATTTCTTGCTTAACTATGATTGTGTTAATCATGACTTATTCTTAATCTTTATTAAGATGGTTGATTATGGGTAATGTGAGTTGGGTATGTTACAAAGATGATTAGATGCATTTCTGATGCTACTAATGGCCTGAAGTAAATATGTTCAAGGTTCCATGATGATTGCATTATCAAAAGATTGTTTTGTTGTTAATTGATTGAAGACAGTGTTGTCTCTATGAAGATGTTCTGTGTAGGACAGTGGAATGCTCCGCATTCCTCTGCATTTGTAGATATGGCTATGTGGTTCTAGAATTGTTTTCAAAATGTTATGAAGGTGATAATTCCAAGTTTCCATATCATTTGTCCTTTCACTGTGAAAGTTATGCATTATAGATTACTGGCATGTGTTCTGGCAGAGTATGCTAGTATTGAAGGCCCGTTGGAATGCTCTACATTCCTCAAAAAGTGAATGATTTCACTTGTGGTTTTGAGGACATGTTTATGGATGTGTATTACATGCTTCCTTATAGTTTCAAGGTTCTTGGTGGTCCGCAACTTAGTTTTCCAAATGACAACATGTTGCAATGTGTTCCAAATGATGAATTATTCTCAGAGTTAATGATTGAAGCTGTGCGACACAATTATTTGATGTGTGGTGGAAAATGAGTGTTTGGAGATGTTGTACGAGTCATGTGGACTCATTTGGAAAAGTTTCACGAAGATCTTTCTTGTTTCCTACATCGCACAAGGTTTTCAAGTTGATGTGGCCGTTATACTTCAAGTCTTCATGTGTTTTCCTTAAAGCTGTCTTATTTCCAAATGAGCGGAGTGTGCGGATGTAATTCCTTGGTGTTTGAATCTTTGAAGGATGTTTTGGACCTAGTTAAGAAAGTGTTGGGGTCTGCAAGGCATGGATCTTCTGTTGGTGTAACATGTGGTTTCACTTAGGACCTATCTTCTACACGTTTCATATTGTGTGTTGTTTGGCTGACTTGCAAATGTATTCTTTATGTTGTATATGGCCAACAAGAAATGTAATCAATGTAATATTATGTGTAAATAGTGAATCAAATTGAGACATGAGATGTGTGATTGCAAGTTGATTAAAAAGCTTGCAAGCAGATAAAAAGAAGAATGAATGCATTGTTGATGTGCGATTGAAGAAAAAAGAGAAGAAGTTGTTGATACTGTCAGGATTCATCTTGAAGACATATTTGTGATAGTGATAAAGTGTAGAGTGTGCCTAACTAATCAGATCATCAGAAGAAAGTGTGGAGAGAGAAAAGTGCAATCATCAAAAGTGTGAGTTTCAATGTCAATTTTTAGACAATAGAAAGACTGCCATACTATAATCTTTTATAAGTGTGTTCTCAATTCAGGAAGTAGTAGCTTCCTTGGGGTTGACCCTAAAAGAAGGTCTTCAGGGAGTAGAAGCTTCTTTGGGAGTGACCCTAAATCAAAGTTCTTCAGGGAGTAGAAGCTTCCTTGGGTTGTAGCCCTAGAACAAAGTTGTTATTTGAGCTTCATATATTGTGAGTTAATCCTCACCATGGTTTTTCCCTTATAGGGTTTTCCACATATATCTGGTGTTATGTATTGATGTGCATTGTATTTATCTTTCATGTTCATGTTAATGCTGTGATGCTTAAGTTTTAAATCTGCTCCAGATAAGTGAACTTGTTAAAATTGAAGATTGTTTAGATACTGATTCACCCCCCCTCTCAATATATTGGTGTGTTCAATAATTGGTATTAGAGCCAAGTGCCTTTGAAAATCCTAACAGCTAAGGCAGATCCTGCACTTGAACACATGGAATCTGAAGTTATAGACAATGATGTATTTGTACCAGAACCAAATCTTGAAGAAATGGCAAAAGAGTAGATTGACATGGGACTAAAGCTGAAAGGAGGATCTAAAATCCTTGATGAAATTATTAAATCTTAAAAGCCAACAAATGAAAAATTAGGCTTTGGTTTTGAAAAGGGGAAGAGTCTAATGATCAGTGCTTTTGTAAATCTATATGATAACTTCCAATTAGGAAAGGCTGAAATAAAGAAGGAGAAGACTTGCATTGAAGATCCTAAGAAGAAAACCTACAGAGTTGTGAAAGAAGATGAATTCATCCCTTTCCAAAGACAAAGGAAGAATATGAAGAAAAATTTCAGAGATCATCCACATACAAGGCAACCAGCTCACTTAAGGTATTCTCAAAGTTTTAATGGCAATTGCTTTACTTGCAATAAGTTTGGGCACAAAGCTGTTGATTGCAGGAGTAGGATAAATCAAAATTCTCTAGGATGTTACACTTGCAATAAAGTTGGTTATAAAGCTATTGAATGTAGAAGTAAGACAAATCATAATTCAGTTAGGTGTTATGCCTACAATAAGATGGGACATAAGGCTAATGTGTGCAAAAGTAAAATGCCAAGGAACAACATGGATAATGCTCAATCCTTTTATGGATACTATTATACTTGTAATAATTTTGGCCACAAAGTAGCTAACTGTAGATCAAAGACAAGGAGAAATGGGAATGCTTAGTAAACAAAGTGTACCTATCATGAGTGCAATCAAACAAGGCACTCTGGAAAGAATGTGAGGTCTGTTTCCCAAAAGAAAGTTGATATTTCTCAACAAAGGATGGAAATGAACAAAGCATGTAAGAAGAAGGAAGTATGTGATGTTTTTGGACCTCTGCCTAGTGCAGATGGATCCTTAGGCAACTAAAATATGAAGTACTGGTTCAGGGGAGTTACAACTGCAAAATTCTTCAAACCCCTGATTAAGCAAGATGCTGAAATTTTCAGCACGTTGGCTAATGTTGATATATGCATACTAAGATAATGATTTAAAGAAGTTTGATCAAGATTTTGGAGAAAAATCTATAAATACAAGAGTTTGTGGAAGTCTCTAGGATTTATAGTGATAAGGGCATTTACCAAAAGGATACATGGACTCAAGGGGAGTTGTTACTGCAAATCCTTTACCTCCCCTTCATGATGCTGAAAGAATTCAACATGTAGATGAGCTTCACAAAAATCTCAGAGCAATTGACCAGCTTGTGGAGGATTGTTGAGTAATTGTTGGCTTCTCTAGAAGAAAAGGGAAAACTAGGGGAAAACTATGAAGGCAATTAATGCAGAACAAAATTGGTTAGTCACAGATGTATAGATGTAGTATTTGATCATCCTCACCCTCATTTGAATGAAATCAATCAAGTTGAAGAGATTGACAAAAACAAAGGAGTCTTAGCAAAGTGTTGAAGAAAATTTTGTGAGAAGACTGAAGAAAGGAAATGGGAAATACAAAGGTAAGTTACCCTTCAAATGTTTCAATTGTGGAAAGGTTGGTCATTTTGCTTCTAAATGTCCTTCCAAAGAATCAAGGGGTAGTAACAGAAGAGACAAGTTCAAGAGAAGTTTGTATTCCATAGAAAGCAATTATTCTTTAGAAGATGAGGATCATGATGATTCAAATGATGAAACACTTTTCATGGCCCTGAGTGTTGGTAACAAAAAGGATGATGCTAAAACATGTGAGAAGACTGATACATTGCAAACAAATCAAAACAATGAAATATCAATGGTTGTATGGACTTCCTTTCATGCAAAAGAAGAATCCAAGGCTTGGGTAATTGACAGTGGATGCTTGAATCATATGACTGGTGATAAGAAGTTTATCAGCCTTGAGAAGTGGGATGGTGGTGCTGTCTAGTTTGGTGGTGATGAGTCATCATAGATTTGTGGAAAAGGTGCTATAACTATTGATGGGAAGAATAGGATTGAGGATGTCCTCTATGTCAAAGGACTAAAACATAATCTCCTTAGTGTCATTCAGATGTGTAGCAAGGGGTATAATCTCACCTTTCATGCCAATGGTTGTGAAAACAGGAAGGCATGATCCAGAAAACTAGTTGCATAAGGTATCAAGATATATGGTGACATATATCATTTGAAGGAGGTAAATGGAAGAACATGTTTGCTGGCTCAATCCAGTGAGTGTTGGTTATGGTACAAGAGAATGGGACACAACAATTTTGACAATATGGTAAAGATTAGTTCCACTCATGTAGTAAGAGATATGCCTAATATAATCAAGCCTACAAATGTAGTATGTAGGGAATGTCAAATGGGAAAGCAAACAAAGTTAAACTTCAAAAGTAAGGAGTATTCTTCTTCAAAACCATTGGAGCCAATTCACACTAATCTATGTGGCCCTACCAGAGTAAGGAGTCAACAAGGTGAGAGGTATTTCATGTTGCTTATTGATGATTATTCTAGAATGACTTGGGTTACTTTCTTAAGAGAAAAATTAGATGCCCTTGATAAATTTAAAGCGTTCAAAGATATGGTTGAGAATGAAGTTGATGCTAATATTAAATTTTTGAGGTCTGATAGGGGAGGTGAGTTTAATTCAAATGAATTTGAAAAGTTTTGTGAAGATAATGGTATTAGGAGACATCTGTCAGCCCCTAGAACCCCTCAGCAAAATGGGTTAGTGGAAAGAAAGAATAGGATTGTGCAAGAGATGTCTAGGGCAATGCTGAAAGATGTAGATATGATTGATATGTACTGGAAGGATGCAGTTCATACTATAATATATCTAATTAACAGAGTGTAACTAAGGATCAACACCACTAAGACTCCTTATGAGCTATGGTATGGAAGACCTCCCACAGTTAGATACTTTAGGATCTTTGGCAACAAATGCTATATCAGAAGAGATGAAGAAGACCTAGGAAAGTTTGAATCAAGAAGTGATGAAGGTATCTTTCTTGGCTACTCAACCATAAGTACGACTTATAGATGCTATAATAAAAGGTTGGGAAAGATGATTGAAAGCACAAATGTCAAGGTAGATGAAGACCTGTATCAGATCTCATATGAATCAGAGGACTGTGAATCTAATATCTTTCCATGCATTGTAGATGAGGAAGAAGAAGTGAAAGAAGAAAAGGAACAAGAACTAGAGCAGATGCCTAAGACTCCAAAAAAGTATGTTCAGAAGAACCACTCAACAAATTAGATCATTGGAGATAAGGATGAAGGTGTGTAGACAAGGAGAAGACTTGCTAGGACACATGAGCAAGTAAGCTTGTGTTTGTTATCAAAGATGGAACCCAAAAACTTTGTTGATGTTAGTAAAGATGATAGATGGATAAAAGCCATGGAAGAAGAATTGAATCAGATTGAGAAGAATTAGACATGGGAATTGGTTCCTAGAGCAACAAATAAGAATGTTATAGGAACAAAATGGGTGTTTCAGAACAAACTAAATGAAGAAGGTGAAGTTGTAAGGAACAAGGAAAGATTGGTTTTCAAAGGATACAGACAAGTTGAAGATATTGATTTTGAGGAGACTTTTGCTCCAGTAGCAAGGATGGAGGCAATTAGAGTGTTCCTTGCTCTTGCTGCTCATAAAAACTTCAAAGTATATCTAATGGATGTTAAGTTAGCATTTTTGAATGGTGACCTAGGGGAAGAGGTTAATATTGAACAACCAGATGGTTTCCAGATATCAGAAGATCCAGACATGGTGTGCAGCCTCAAGAAGGCTCTGTATTGTCTTAAGCAAGCACCTAGAGCTTGGTATGCTAGGTTGGACAAGTACTTACTTCAGCAGGGCTTCAAGAAAGGTACTACAAATAGCAATCTTTACATCAAGGAAGAAGGAGACATGATATTGATAGTTGCAGTATATGTTGATGACATCATCGATGATGATATGTGTAAGAGGTTTGCAGAGGAGATGCAAAAATAATTTGAGATGTCTATGATTGGTGAAATGTCTTTCTTCCTTGGACTTCAAATTTCTCAACTAGATGGTGGTATCTTTATTTCTCAAGCTAAGTATGTCAAAGAGTTGTTGAAGAAGTTTGGTATGGAGGATTCAAAACAAAAGAGTAATCCCATGGTCACTAGATGTCACTTAAGTAAAGATGATGAGTCTTTCGAGGTAGATCAGACTGTCTACATGTCTATGATTATAGCATTACTGTACTTGACTACTTCTAGACCTGATATCATGCATGTAGTATGTGTGGTTGCTAGATATCAAGCCAATCCAAAGAAAACACATGAGAAGGCAATGAAAAGGATATTCAAATACTTGAAAGGAACTCTGGACTATGGCCTATGGTATCCAAGAGGTAATGAATTTGATTTAAGTGCTCACACTAATGCTGACTAGGTTGGTTGTGTTGATGATAGAAGTACAGGTTGTGGTACTTTCTTCCTAGGAAGTAGATTGGGTTCATGGCAGAGCAAGAAGCAAGATTCAATGTCTCTATCTACTATAGAGGTAGAGTACATTGCAACGACATCCTTCTATACACAAGTCTTGTGGATGAAGCAAACCCTGAAGGATATCAAGGTATTGTATGATGAGCCTATTCCTATCTTGTGTGACAATACATGTGCTATCAATATTTCCAAGAATCTAGTGATACATTCTAGAACCAAGCATATAGCAATCAGGTATCACTTTTTGAGAGAGAAGGTTGCATATAAGGAAGTGAAGTTAGAATATGTTCCAACAAAGGATCAAATAGTAGATATTTTCACAAAGGCTTTGGCAAAGGATACTTTTGAGGATCTCTAGAAGAGATTAAGGGTAATTGCCCCTCCTTCTTGCTAGATGAATAGTGGTGCATCTGTCTAGGGGAAGTTCATGTTATATCTTGTTCCTGGACTGATGGTGGCTACCTCTTAGGGGGAGTAGGTAGTGGTTGCTGATGTTAGGGGGAGTTTGTTTGTTGCAGGAAGAAGTCATGTGGACTTTAATTAAGGTAGTGGTTTCCCTTTGTCCTTGATGTCAAAGGGGGAGATAAGTAGAGATGTGTTTCCATCAATGCCAAAGGGGGAGATTGTTACATATATGGTTCCTAGGGTTGTTATTGATGTCAACACTGTCACTAGGTTGTCATTGATGTCAACACTATCATGGTGGTGTGATGGTGTTCATGGTTGGATGTCATGTCCCATCCAACAAGAGAAGGGAGAAGATATAGGTCATATTAATATGGGAATTAGAAGCACAGAGATGATTAGATGCATTGCTAATGCTACTGATGGCCTAAAGTATGTATGTTCCAAGTTCCATGATGATTGCATTATCAAAAGAGTGTTTTGTTGTTGATTGATTGAAGACAGTGTTGTCTCTATGAAGATTTCACGAAGATGATCAAATGCATTGCTGATGCTAATGATGGCCTTTAGTACATATGTTCCAAGTTCCATGATGATTGCATTATCGAAAGAGTGTTTTATTGTTGACTAATTGAAGACAATGTTGTCTAGTGAAGATGTTTTGTGTAGGATAGTGGAATGCTCTGCATTCCTTCGTATTCCTCAGCATTTGTAGATATGGCTATGTGGTTCTGGAATTGTGTCTCGAATTCTATGAAGGTGATAATTCTAAGTTTCTAGGTCATTTGTTCTTCTACTATGAAAGTTATGCATGATAGAGTACCGGCATGTGTTCTGGCATAGTATGCTAGTGTTGAAGGCCTGTTGGAATGCTCCACATTCCTCCAAAAGTGAATGATTGCCCTTGCAGTTTTGAGGACATGTTTATGGATGTGTATTACATGCTTCCTTGTAGTTTCAAGGTTCTTGGTGGTTAAATGATAGATTATTCTCAGAGTTAATGATTGAAGTTGTGTGGCACAATTATTTGATGTGCGGTGGAAAAGGAGTGTTTGGGGATGATGTATGAGTCATGGACTCATCTAGAAAAGTTTCATGAAGATCTTTCTTGTTTTCTATACCACACAAGGTTTTCAAGTTGATGTGGTCATTATACTTCAAGTCTTCATGTATTTTCCTTAAAGTTGTCCTATTTCCAAATGAGCAGAGTGTGTAGATGTAATTCCTTGGTGTTTGCACCTATGAATGATGTTTTTGATCTAGTTAAGCAAGTGTTGGGGTCCACAAGGCATAGATCTTTTGTTGGTGTAACGTGTGGTTTCACTTAGGACCTATCTTCTACACGTTTCATATTGTGTATTGTTTGGTTGACTTATAAATGTATTCTTTATGTTGTATTTGACTGACAAGCAATGTAATATCATGTATAAATAGTGAATCAAATTGAGAGAGGAGAGGTGTGATTGCAAGTTGATTAAAAATCTCGCAAGCAGATAAAAAGAAGATTGAATGCATTGTTAATGTGTGACTGAAGGAGAAAGAGAAGAAGTTGTTGATGCTATTCGGATTCATCTTGAAGACATATTTATGATAGTGATCAAGTATATAGTGTGCCTAACTGATCAGATCATTAGAAGAAAGTGTGGAGAGATAGAAGTGCAATCATCAAAAGTGTGAGTTTGAATGTTAGTTTTCAGATAGTAGAAAGACTGTCATACTGTAATCTTTTGTAAGTGTTCTCAATTTAAGGAGTAGTAGATTCCTTGGGGGTTACCCTAAAACAAAGTCTTCAAGGAGTAGAAGCTTCCTTGGGAGTGACCATAACTCAAAGTTCTTTAGGGAGTAGAAGCTTCCTTGGGTTATAGCCCTAAAACAAAGTTGCTATTTGAGCTTCATATATTGTGAGTTAATCCTCACCGTGGTTTTTCCCTTCTAGGGTTTTCCACATAGATCTAGTGTTATATGTTGATGTCCATTGTGTTTATATTTCATGTTCATGTTAAAGTTGTGATGCTTAAGTTTTAAATCTGCTCCAAATAAGTTGAAGTTGTTAAAATTGAAGATTGTTTAGATACTGATTCATCCTCCTGCTCTCAATATCTTGGTGTGTTCAACAATAATTGCTTTGTGGAGTTGGAGGTTGTGTTTTCTATTAGTAAGATATTGTATGGAAGATGTTATTTTATTCCCCAAGAGGGAGGATTATCCCCTCTCCCCCTATTTTGGATCTAGTTTGGATCATATGTTTGTGAGTCAACCAATGGGATTTTGGGTTTATGTGTAAATGGTCTTTTTTTGGTTTATGGATTTTATGTATTTGCATGTGTGTTTTACTGAGTTCTTGGAGTCTCCTACTCGAGGGTGGGATTGTGAAACAATCCCTATGGTAGGTTCAGTTTGGCTAATTTGTTTACAAGTTATTGAAGTTCCTGGTGGATTTGAAGGTAAAGAAACTACTATGGTTGCACATGGAAAAGAGATACTGCTTTTATATTTCATGGCAATATGCCATTGCAAAAGCATGATTGTTGGAAGTTATTGGCAAGTTTTCCTGAATATAAATTGTTAGTTGAATTGTTGAAGTGTTTATGATTGTAATTGTCTACATGCACTACGTTTTCTCTTTCAAAAGAAAAGAAAAGAAAAAATGTTAGACTATTTCAATAAGCAAAACTTTACATGTATGTCCTATCATGCTTCTGAGAAAATAAATGTATAGGTTAGTAAATTTTGTATGAGTTAAATAATCCTGGTATTTGATTTCTTTTTGTAATTGATGGAACTATATATATATATATTAGGTTGTGAATATGTTATTGGTTTTTACATAACATAATGTACTGCTGAGCACAACAGATAGGAACCTCTTTGTAAGTTTTATTAGAGGAAATAATTTAGAAATTAAATTTTATTATCGTTAGAAACTTGTTAAAAAAACATGTAAAGAAAAGGTTTTTTTATGGAGTAGTTAAACTTTGAAGGGGCTGTGGGTCCCACAAGCTGCGCGACCTGTGGGAGCAGTGGGGCTCCCATAGCGGCTCCCCAAGGAGGTTGCTGGCCTGAGCAGGCCGCAAACCTCCATTGAGGGGGTTCCAACCTATATTTGCCTTCCACGGTTTGTTACTACTATGTATTGACAATTATAAAACCTTTCACGTTTGACGTTATCTGCTGTCTCAATTCTAGTTCTGTATCTTTTATTCAATTAGTTTTCCATTACATGCAATATGTATATATATATATACATACACACACATACATATATCCTCCAGTCTCTGAGCGTATACCTGCATAAAATAAACTCACAGAAAATTTAGTATGTTGAATAATAATTAGATGCATTTATAGATTAAATGGTTTTCATAAGAAGTAAATTAGGTTAGGGAAAAAGGGATTAATTTTAATAAAAATCAATATATATGTGTTAGCAAAAATATAAAATAGATTGGCTTTAAGTTGAATTATTTAAACAAAAAGAATTAGATTTATTGTTTATTATAAAAAGAAAAAAAAAGTTTAGTTTTATGGAAAAGGAATTGAATGATGCAAAAAGGCAAGTAATGCACACATATATATATATATGAAAAAAGGAAGCTTTATGTTTTAAATATAGAAAAAGAAGTTTTATTTCAAAATATTAGTAAGTTTTAATTCAAAAGAAATTTCAATATTAAAAGTATTTAATTGGAAAGGAAAGATTTGAATTGATCATGAATTGCTTTAATTCTAAATATAAATGGATTTAAATCTTTTATTTTAGTATGGGAAATAAATGAAATAGAATAATAGATTTATTTATTATTTAAAAGAAGTTTGAGTTTTAATATTGAAGATATAGTTAAATGTCCTTAGTAGAAGAATATAATTTGCAATAAAAGATTTGCTTTATCTTTTTGTTAAATTGATATTAAATATTAAATATGTAACTCAATAGTTTGTTGAATTATTTATTATTTTAGTTAGTTATAATTATAACCTTTTATTTAAGAATAAAATCAATTGGGAATATTTTAATTATTAATTGTGATAGGAGCAATTTAAGTGGTGGAATTAAATCAAGTAATGTTACTGGACTAGTTGTAGGACAATTCTATAATATCGCTTTTGAACTTAACTATTCTTTTGAACATTAGGATAATTGCAAAGAGTGAGAAACAACTTGACAAACTGTTTGAACTCTAGGTAAACTTATAATGTAGTTCTCATGTTTAATTCATTTTCCTTTAAAAAACAAATATCTCCACCATTTTTGCCCACTTTTATGGTTGACATACAGGTGGGCCTAGTACGGGCATGACAAGAATAACTTTATAGCTATAGATACATTCACAGAGTCATCACTGAGATGTAGACAATCTCATTCCTCACTAACATGGTAACTGAAGATACATTTATCTCCTTCAACACACAAATGTGTCTTTTAATATTTTATAAAAATAACTTATAACTGTGGATATCTTCAACACAATCAACATAGAGATGAACAATCTCATACCTCATTATTTATCCGAGAATACATTTAACACAATCGACACAAAGATGAACAATCTCATACAAAAATATTAATGTGTATACATTTAACACAATCGACACAAAGATGAACAATCTCATAAAACAATATTAATATGTGTATACATTTAACACAATCGACATAGAGATGAACAATCTCATACAAAAATATTAATCTAGGTATACATTTATACAACATACCAATAGAACTACGGGTTCATTCGACACAGTCGATACCCAAATTGTTTCTAATATATACTATTTGAAATGCCAAGAAATAGTTTGAGTAAATCAACATACTCAAAGCCACAATGTCCTCTTACTCAAGAGAATTAAAGGCTACATAAAATAAACCCATATTTAAACAAAACAAATATTCATTAACTGTGATGAAGTTTGCCCAACACGAGGCTCAAAATGGCAAAACTAACTTTATTCTTTAAAAATCCTTTTGATTTTCTAAAAATGAATCACACTAGTTTGCAATCAAAATCCTTACTAAAATGTAACAGAGTTATACAACAATAAGTTTAAACTCTTATGAATTACACCTTCAAGCCGAATTATGGCTATAACTTAACAATTTAAACAAACATTTTTTAGAAAAGAATAACATACTGACACTAAAGAAATCACTTCACACTTGCAAAGATTCCCCTTTGGTACCCCCTCTTCCTTATTTTTGTTTTTTCTCCCTATTCTTTATTCTGCCTACTTGCATTATCTATTTGAGCACCCAAAACTAAGAAAAAATCCCCAAATTTTACTAGATTCCTACCTCTAATCTCTCCACCACTCAGTCCCTCTTCTCCACTCAAAACTAAAGTGAGTTGGGCATTGAAGAGGATACGATGGGGGTTTCCTCCCACTCCCATCTATAGTCCACTCACACCAAAAATGCATTAAATACAAATTAAAGGCTCTTTAACTCCACTTTGTGGAGTGAGCTCTTAAGATTTAAAAATTTAAATCTTTAAAACAATAAAATTAAACCCTATTGTGTTATTAAGAAATTACATAATTATAACCATACTTATATATGTATATGTGTATGTACATATATATGTGTGTGTGTGTGTGTGTGTGTGTGTGTATATATATATATATATATATATGAGTCTATCGACAAACACACACATATATATCTTTGCTTCTCAAACAAATAACAAATCTAAAGCACAAGATTGTCCTCATAGATTCGAAGAAAACTAAAACAAAAGATCAGCTATGACAAGGTTCACTCTAAACTTGATCAATAAACTAACTACATTATCAAACCATGACAACGTTACTAAGCAAGATATTGATTAACTCATGACACCAAAAAGGTATCCAAACACATATAAATGACATGTTACTTGTGTGTGTGAGAGGGTTATCAAGGCATGTCATCCTATCCATTTACTTGATCCAATTCCCTCTCTCCAATGATACTCTTCCTCCTCATCCGAGAGGGGGAAAAACTAATTTCCTACATCCACCTCATATGCTATCACAGTAGTTAGTCCATTAACCACATCAAGAATAGTATGCAATCAATGTTTAATCAATCAAAAATCATGAAGTAATTCCTTTATCTTCATTAGAAAATTATATCCTTTTTTGCATAATCATAAATCAAGGTAAATTTATCTCAACATATTCATTTGCCAACACAACATGATAGTCATAATTTGTAATGCATAATCAAAGTATCTAACTAATAATTAGTTTAAAATAACATAATTAAGTTATTCAAGAATGGGGTGTGACAAGTTTCATCATAGAAGGGTTCTTAATTGCACATGATTCAGATAGGTAGGTTTCACAAGTATATCAAATGTCATGTCTCATTACCCAATCATAAGACAAGATGGATACACTAAAAATTTGTGTTACATCTCTATTATCGGTCACCATTATTTTACACCTATAATATTAGACACTCAAGTACACATCAAGCCTATCTAGCATAGATAGTTGAAGCATAGTATAAAGCCAATGAGAAAAAATATACTCATGCCAGACACATATCTTGTAGAATCTCATTACATAAAAATCGTATTGCAATATTGATTGTCTTATTAAATGCATAATCTAAATAACACATAAGAAACATGATCAAATCACATATACTTATTATCAAATAACAATGTTGAATCATCAAAATGAAAGTGACTAGCACCCCATAGTCATAATGGAAACAATAAAATTGAAAGAATCAACATAGATCAATAGTATAATAATCTCAAATGTCTCATATACTTATTTAGTCATGTTGAAATAGAATTTGATCACAATAGGTTACTAATATCATAAAGAATGATTATAAACATATCCTCTGCTATTCATAATCAAAATTATGGTACAACTCAAAGACTCAACATATTTATCCTCACAAACACCTCATATAGTTGATTATACAACACTCAAGAAGGTATCACAATAACCAATCATGGTTCTTAACCATAAACATCAATGCATGGACATAATAATGATCACACATTCAATACCAAAAGAAATGAGAAATAAATATGTGTTATTATTTTTTAAAATATGTATGTTAAATTAGTGCAAATTCAATTTTTAGATCAAACTAATTAGCCTAATCTACAACTAATCAACATACACAAGAGTTGGGACTAACTATAGACTAGAGACAAAAACTTGGAAACTAAGACTAGTGTTGATGATGATTGTTAGTCATAACAACACTCATAAAAATTTGCACAACAAACCTTTATTATCTTGTAAAGTATGATCAATTTGAGATAAATTGATGACTCCAAGGCTCCGTTGATCAGGTCATGATCATTTGACATTACTCAAAGGTTGATGTGACATGATGTTTTCCATTTCAAGGGGTCTTACGCTATTTGAATGATCAATTGTATACCTGCTTACTGCAAATTCACTTCACAAATGATGTTATTTTCACTATGCTCAACAAATTATGATTATATTTACAACTTTGATCAATTCTTCTGAGCATCTACTTTCTTGAACTTGTATATACTTTTGCACTTTGTATTTGATTCAATTGATGTGCCTACAAGTAGATATTCCTATGTTTATCATGGATATACATATGTATTTGCATGATCTTTATCAATTTAACATGCTTTCACTCAAAATATACTTTGTATTTTCAATTATTTACGAGATATAGGCATATTTTATGTTCATTTGCTTTAGATTGTATGTTATTTGCAATTATGGAGGTGATTTGTAATGAAATTCAAAGAAATTTAAAGAAATACTTCTAATTTTAGTGAACCTTTAGCTTTTGAGTCACATACATTCTAGACACAGTCATGAAAAGAAGAAATCAAATAATAATTCACCAGGTTGTTCCACAACTAGGTATGGTTGATGCTAACTTCAAAGGAACAAGGAATGAAAACAACACATGCAAATTGATAAGCACTCCATGGGACACAACTAATCAATACATATATCTAGATCTCATTCACTGATTCCTCAAGATTTACAATGATTTGTAATCAAACAGCTTCTCTTTCATTAAGTATGCAAAAACATGTACATTCACAATAACCTTGAAATCAGTCCTGGATTCTTCAGCAATCAAATTTCAATTAAGTTTCCAATGTCTAAAGAGTGCACTCCTTCCCTTTTTATAGAATAAGGAGAGGAGTCAGTTACAAATGACCAATGGTCAAGATTTATCTATTCAGATCAATAGTCAATATTTCTTCATTGACTTAGTCAAAATCTTCATCCATGGCACAAGTTGCCAGCTGACAACTAGCTGGCAAAACTTACCTGCTTGTAAGCAACCTATGCATATGTTTACATTGTGATGTATCTATGTTTACTCTTTATCTCCTTCTTCTTCTTCACCTTCTTCTTCCTCTTCACTCTCTACATCATCTTCATCTTCATTGTCACTATCACTTTGATGTAGATCATCTCTTATATGTAACTTTATTATTGCCTTGCTGGACTCATATGACTGCACAACTCTATCAATCTCCCCTCCATCTTAGACTTTGGCTTTTACTATTGCATGTCTGTGAGAATGAAATTTCGCCTGAAGAGCATCCATCTTGCTTTTCCTACTATTCAATGTTTCATTATAAGTCTCCACCCTGACCTTTATTCTCATGACTTTGTTAATTAATTCTTTTGTCAGGTGGTTCATGGGGTCCTCTGCAACTTGCTTGAAATTATCATGGAAGGCTTGGACAGAAAAATCTACATCCTTATTTTCAATCTTCACTTATACCTTCCCTTCCAATGCCTCCAAGGTTTTTGCCTCATGTGCCATTAGATTGTGCAATTTGGTACTTATATCCTTGAGCTTTCTGCTGCATCTCTTCAATATATCACATTCAAATCTTGTATCTTCATACCGGATACTCAGCAGTTGGGAGGTGCTATTATCTAGTATATTATTACTTATTAATATCTATGTGTCAATCCTCTTCATTTCACCTAAAGCATCTAGGTGCTTCTCCATCTTCAACGACCTCCTACCTACTTCATTTTGTAATTTATCTACCTTTCTTTTCAAGGTACTCAAAGAATTCCACCTCTCCAAAGAGGTTTTCACTACATCCTCAGCTACAAAAATAGATGACATCATCCACTTCTCCCTTACCCGTGCTTTATGCTTCATCAGGTCCAATCTAGTAACCTCCTCTTGAGATATAATGGTTAGTGGGGTGGCTGGATCAACAGGTGCATGATCAGGGTTAATTAACCCTTTAATAAAAGAATGTAGCTAAGAAATGTGCTCTTTATGTTTTTTTATTCTTCTCTTTCTCTCTCTTCACCCTTTGTGTTAGAGAGTCAATGATGTCCTTTCCTTCTTGACCTTCTTGGTCTTCATTTACAAAACCTAGATCAAAATTAGTGATCTAAAAATCCTCAAGGCCTATCTTGCCTTTCTCTTTCTTAACCGTAGGTAGGGCTATTTGTGCAGTCCTCCTACCTGTAATAGAGTCCCTTTTGATTGTAGACGTTAGCCTAGCTTTTCTTCTTGGTTTTATCATACTTCCAGCAAATAATGTAGAAACATCAAAGTCCTATACCTCCTCTACCTATTGCAGATGTACTTCTCGTTGCAACCAATAAGATACATCACCTTTGGGTTCTTGACAATCACCCCTTGTATTTTGGGTGTCCAGTGATTCTACACTATGCTCTACCCTTTTAGGTGAATGTTCAGTTCTAATTTCTTCCTCATGTACCTTATCATGATGGGGATATTGCTGGGGTTTTTCCTGTTGAGGGATTTCCTCTTGTGGAGGAGGCTCTTGTGAAGTATTTACATTTTGATCTTGTGCCTCCTTTTGTAAGTTCTCCTCTGGAATTTCTTGAGCTCTCTCCTTTTACTCATTTTGTGGTATGTTGGCCCCTTGAGAAGTTTGTGTATTTTGAACTTGGGGATCACCTTGATCACCCTTGGTCACATTTTCTATCTCCTTCTCTGTACCCTCACCTTGTGACAAACCTTGCCCTTTATCTTTAGATGCATCAGCTTCTTCTAGATTAACTTCTTTCTCAGCTGATTTCTCCTCTGATGCCAGATTACTACCTTGATCACCCCCTATAATAGGTGGTGATGGAAAACTTTGGTCTTGCTAAGTACCCTTGTCTGGCATGTCTTGATCACCCCCACTCTCAAGCTGTGTTTCTGATTGTTCTTGTCCTGTGGGTGCCTTATTTTGATCCTTGTCTTGATCAGGTGTTATATCACCCTTCTCTGTATGCTTTGCATCTCCAACCTTTTTAGGCTCCAAAGGTGGATTACTGTCTTTACTTGGGCTGATATCACCCCTGTAGGTTAGGTCTATTGTTGTAGGACTAGTAACCTACTCAACCAAATTATCCAACCCTATCTATTGGGCTACTCTTTCAGGGCTATCCTATTTTGTTTCATCTTTTTCATCTCTTGCCTAGTTGGTTACCATTTGGGCCATTGGGGTCCAATGAGGTGTCATCTTGATATTGGCAACCAAGGTTTCCATGTGCTGAGTAGCTACATCCTAAACTATCTCATCATCTGATACTTCTACAGTATCATCTAGAGGGAAATGGGACTCCTTACTACCCATAAGCACCTCCTTTTCTTTCTGCTCCTCTATCCTCTTAGTCTTAAATTGAATTATCTTAGGAATGGTGACTTCATGCTGCAGTTCTCTTCTGAAGGCCGCACCACCCATACCTCTTAACATGATGGGGCCAGTGCTAACATCTCCCCTCATGGCTGTCCTTTGCTTCTTGGGTTTTGGTGTTTGTAGCACCTTCTTTCTTTTCTTACTTGTTATTAATAAGTCATCATCCCTAGGCTCTTTATTCAATTCTTCTTCTTCTAAGGGATTACTTTCTTCTAACTCATCTTATAGAGCCTCAACCTCTACCTACTTCTTTGTACTTTCAGTAATAGGTCTCACTATCCTCTTGGTCTTTTGTTTGTCAGGGGGTGGCTATGATGTGGACTCATGAGCTAATGTGGATGCGCCATCACCTTTTGATGTAAGCCTCTTGATGATCACCCCTTTATGTTCATCGTCCACCTTCTTACCCTTGGATGGCATCTTTTTTTCTTCAGCGGGTAATCTTTCTCCATTAGATTTTCTCTTCTCAATAAGAAAATCATGATATTCTTCATTTGACAATTCTTGTCTCTTTTTCTTATTATCAACTATGAGGGCCATGCCCTTCTTCTTCAATTTGGTGATCTCTGTATCCACCCAACTTTGGGTCTGTTGAATGACCCCTTGCATTATTTGATCCAAGGAGGTCTCCTCTAGCTGTGTCAAATCAGGGGTTGAAATGGTGTCATTATACACCTTCTTGTCCTCATACTCATTAGACATTATCTTTCCATCAACATGATGTAGCTGTGCGGACATTGGGATGCAATCAAAGGTCTTGATTTGATTTAGGGTGAGCCTTTGATATTTTCTTCTTCTCACCTCTGCCTCATCATCACAATCAATCTAGAAGTCCTCCAGATGCTTTTGATGTATCTATTTTCCTAATAGCTTCTGCATCCTGCCATAAGGGTCATATGACCTGGTGATAGGGAATGGCTGCAAGTACATGAATTTCAACCCCCCAATAGCATGCTTGATGCTTTGTCTATCTAGGCATAAGTACCAGCCTATGTAAACCATGAATAGTACATGAGGGATCCTCTTTTTCTCTATGTGAGATTTAACTGCAGTGGACACTTGTTTGACATATTCCATCAAGATGACCCTATTAGTGAGGTATCTTGGCAACATGAGGGGCTGTCCGTCAAACCCTTCAATTCTTATGAATGAAAAAGTGGAGAATTGGATAAACCAAGCTCCATACTTATGAACAATTTCTTAAGCTTCTATGCTCAGTCTCTTGGTTTGGTCCTCCATTGTTCTGACCAGATGTATTGAAAAAGCATCATTTACCAGCTTGTAATCCTAGAGGTGTGCCTTTTTCTACAATTGGGGATAGTGATCCCAAAAATTCACATCACCAGTGCTATTTCCTACCTTGCTCACTGTTTGTAGGGCATCAAATGTTCCCCAGAAAGCACAAGAATATACAACATAGGAGGTCATGTAAAATATGCAGGTCTTACCTCCTAGCTTCCTCATCCCCTCATCTAGGCAATCACTAATGATGTTGACCCATAGAGGCTTGTTATCTGAGTATAATACCATCTGGATAATTCCAAACATCTAGTTCTCAAAGCTACCAACATGAGGTCTACTGATCATCCTACTCAACAGGGCAATTAGATACTGACACTCATCATCAAAATCAAACTTGTATAAATACACTGGCAACTTGGCTGAAGCTGTGTACGTACTATTCTTCGCCCTCCACTAATATATTCTCTTCTTAGCCTCTTTCTTATTGTTTTTATACTCCTCCAATTTATTGAGGTCTACACTTACTACTTTATTTCCCACTGGCTAGTTGAATGTGGTAGTGATGCCCTTGACTGAAAAGTCAACATATACTCTGCCATGTTTTTCTACCCTCGTGGTTTCTGGTTTATAATTTCTGGCACATTCTACTACTCGTTCAATGGCATCCATAGCATATGGGAATCTTACTGCATGCCACATACCCGTTGTAAATATCCTATCCAGTATAGGATTGTCAGTATCATTGTCTAATTTCCTTGACCATTCATTGAAGTCTATTTGTCCCTAATGCATGTCACTGATAACACCATATTTGAACTCCACTCCTTTGGGCTATATGAACATAGGTTTCAAGAACTTGGCCTCAGACCTGTTCCTTCTAACCTCCACCATTGATTCCTATAGTAGGCATATGCATGTCTTATCCTATGGTGCTTGTACGAACGTTCAACAATATCATGCATCTCCTAACTACTATTCATCATTTTAATTCTTTTCATGCAACATCATGCAAATTTAACCTAGTAAAGAATAATTTTACTTGAATATTTGTAGAAAATGACAATAGAGAGGGTTTTGAAATTACTTACCTGATATCACTTTCCTTTCTGATTAGATGCCTGATAACGAAAGATGTAGATGTGCGGGGGTCACCTGTTCCATTCCGTCACGTCGAGGGTCACGATCTGTTAGTAAATGACTGATAAGGGTTTGACTTCCAGAGCTCTGTAATTCTCAATTTATCATAGGGTAAATGTAAATAACCTTTGAATTTTACTTTAAATGGATTAATATGACAAATTAGGGCATATGCGTTGTTTTGATCGAATCCGTCGATTATTTGCATGAAGCTCATAGATGACACCAAGTGTTGAATTTGTATTTGAAATCAACAGGGCTTCATCTACCATTTCGATTGCATTTAATGCCAGAGGGTGATCTTAGGGATATTTGAAAATATGACCCCCTTTCTGCACAGGATAATTATTTATTAAAGATCGGGGTGATATGGTCAACCTTTGACCACAAAGCTAGATCAGGTCATCAAGTTAAGATCAAGGATACTTCAAAATGTGACCCCCCTCAAGGGTAGATCGTGATGACATCATCATGTCATCAATGCTCTTTAGTCATCAGGTTTTAGTGACATCATCGTCATATTGACAAATATGACGGATATTTGGATATATGACCCTCCATGGGTCAGGTAAAATGATTACGTCATCACCAAGGTGATTTCTTTCATTTGTTGGAACTGAATGACCTCATAGTCATATGAGTACAGGGTGATATTTCCTAAGATGACTGATATTAAGAAATATTCCCCCCCCCCCGTGAATATATGAGGTTCCTGACGGGTAGATACATGTTCCTATTTAAGATTGACGTTTGCATATCAGGTATCTAACAGTTATCAGGTGATTTTCTAAGTCTGGGTGATGTTAGCAAATATGAATGATGTTTAGAAATATGACCCCCTAAGGGAAATATCAGGGTTGACATAACTTTGACTCAACATAACTTTCTATCCTTAGACAATATTGGGGTGATCCAAAAGCCAAACTTGCTTAGAATTTTGTACTCTTTCCAACCATGAGGTTTATGATAGAAAACACTAACTTTGGCAACTTACCTCTTCTTGTGATGCATATACCCTAGCAAAGGTGACATACATGACTGATTTTACCAAACCGCCCAAAGCAAGAGAACAAGCAAGCAGAAGAAAAAAGAAAAGGTTGGGTCCCTATTTTACTAAGGCAAATTGGGGCATGTTGTGTAACCACACAACAACTTTCCACCAAAGAAAACAATCAAATTAAAATTATTCAAGTGATGTGATCACATTCTAACATAGCATTTTAACTCTTTCTAAGCATAAGTATTATGACATTTTTGAATGATATAATGTTCATTATTGCAACAATGCTAGCAAGGGATCAAGTGTGTACAGATGATTAATTATCCTCATCTTGAAAGTAAGTGGAAAACATGAGTAACTAGTGTTAAGCTACATATTTTGGGATCATCCCTCATAGCCAACCAGGATAGAGCCTTGCTGCCAGCAGGCATCCATAGCCCTGACAAGGTTATCTATACAATCCCCCTAAGTAGAGCTCCACTGCTAGCAGGAATCTATAGCCCCGGTAGAGTTACTTAGATGGCCTAATTTTATTCTTTTGAATTTTCAATATTTATCTCTTTTGTTCATATGATATCATCATGTAAGCTCAATATGCAAGGTGTGGTCACTTGGTGATTTAGGTTGGAGATTGTATTGGTAGCAAGGGAGTCCCTTTAGATTTTTCACTTAACACCTATACTTATGTGTTCCACAAACCCAAGGCTGTTAGGTGAGTCATTGTGGAAATCTCCTTAGTAAAGAAAAGGCACCATGATGAAAATGATATCACATGCCTGATCAAAGATACTTCTCAAAATGAGTCATAACCTATATATCGATTTGTTCTCATCACTTGAATCCTAACAATTTGATTGGTTTTCTAGGGTGATAAGCTGCATCATCTTGACTAACCAAAACAAAAACTCAACAAAACAAAACAAACAAACACACAAACAAAACAAAACTATACATACAACTATACAATATGCACATTATGATACATATGGCTTACATGACCTTGTTTCAGGCTTGGAAGTAATGTTTGAGGAATTGTCCATTAACTGGTAATGGGACATCCTCACCGGTTAGAGTCTTAAGTTTGTAGGTATTGTCTCCTAGGATATCTAAAATTTGAAAAGGACCTATCCAAAGTTTGTCAAATTTACCATGGTCACCCTTCTTTTCATGTGCTTTATCCCACGTAAGGACTAGATCTGAAATCCTAAAAGCTTTAAGTTTAGCTCTTTTATCAAACTAGTGTTTGACAATAGCCTGATGTTTAGCAAACTGATCTATTGCTCTGTTTCTTTTTTCTTCTAGATGCATTAGCTGAAGTAACCTGACTTCTTGTTTGCTATCTATGCCTAGATACTCTTGTGCAAACTGCAATGTGGGGATCTTTATGTTAATAGGGAGGATAGGATCCACCCCATAAACTAAATGATAAGGAGAATTTCCTAATGCAACCTTCATCCTGGTTCTATCCACCCACAAGCATACTTTAGTAGGGTATTCCACTCCCTAGGGTTCTTTTCTATTAATTTCTTTATGATATTCAACAAATTCTTATTTGTGGACTCTGCTAGTCCATTCCCTTGAGGATAATAGTTTGACAAGAATTTCAAGATCACTCCATGATCAAAAGACCAACTAGATAGCTTTAATGATGCAAAAGCAGGTCCATTATCACATACCAAAGTGTAAGGAACTCCATACCTAGTCACTATGTTGCTTTCCAAGAACTTGATCACATTATCAGCATTGCAGGTCTTACTGCTGACAGCTTCAGTCCACCTGGTACAATAATTAGTGATAGTCAAGACATACCTATGTCCTAAAGATGATGGAGGGTTGATGGGTCCTATGAAATCCAAGC
Source organism: Cunninghamia lanceolata (assembly GCA_027924645.1). Taxonomy (NCBI): domain Eukaryota; kingdom Viridiplantae; phylum Streptophyta; class Pinopsida; order Cupressales; family Cupressaceae; genus Cunninghamia; species Cunninghamia lanceolata. Next base: position 9,093,957 of record BSBN01000445.1, read on the forward strand.
CCCATTGAGCAAATGGGCACATCTCCATCACTGGTTGTAAGGGTTGAGCGACATATCTTTCTCTGTTAGTTGCAACCTAACATGTATGACAACATTTGATATGTTCATTAGTGTCCTTAAAGATAGTGGGCCAATAATATCATGCTCTTAAGATAGCATGGGCAGTAGCCAAATGTGATCCATGTGCAGTTTCAAACTTATCATGCAACTCTGCCAACACTTTATCTACTTCTTGCCTTTCTAGGCATCTGAGGTATATTCCTTCGTAATTCCTTTTAAAAAGGACTCCTCCTTTTATCATCTACTTTTGTGATCTTATCTTCAAGGCTCTCCTCTATGAGGCCTACAATTTTGATGGGCATCTCCCAGTAATCAAGACATGCCTGATGTTTGAATACCATTCTTCAATTTCTTTAGCATTCACCACATATTGTTGGCTCATGATGTTAGGATCAATTTCTGATATCATCTGGCTCAAGGCTTGTCCTCTGACCAGATTCATGGGTGTTATATCCATATCATAGTCTTGGAGAACTTTTATCCATTTAGCTCTCTTCTCACCAGGTTCACTTTGCATTAGGAGCATCTTCACTATTGCATCTGGTACTACAACAATTATCTTGCTTCTCAAAATGTAATGTCTAAATTTCTTGACTGCTTAGACTAAAGCAAGAGCTCATCTCTCAACATCCATGTATCTAAGCTCTGCATCCTTGAATGGTCAACTCATGAAAGCTATAGGATTTTCTTCTTTAGCCTCATTCCTTTGTGTTAATATTGCTGCAGATGTATGCTCTGAACCAAATGAATATATGTAAAAATCTCTTGTATAGTCTAGATTGATCAGGACAGGGGCATCAGATATGGCTTTCTTAATGTCCTCAAACGCTTCTTTGGCCTTAGGAGTCCACTCAATTTTGGCATCCTTCTTAAGCATTGTATTCAATGGTCTAACAATCTCTACAAAACCAGTAATAAATTTCCTAACAAAATTTATCTTACCAAAGTAGGATTTCAGCTCTTTTTGGCTTCCAGGAAACTGTAGTTTCATGATTGATTCTACTCTTGCAGGGTCGATGATGATCCCATTCTCTATTATCAGATGACCTAGTAACTTACCCGTGGTTACTCTAAATATGCATTTCTTGGGATTCAATGATATACCATAATGTTCACATTTTTTGAGCACCTTCCTGAGGTCTTCTATGTGGTCACCCCTCTGTTTAGAGAAAACTATCAAGTTATCCATGTATATAACTATGCACTTACCAATCAACCCTCTAAAGGCTATATCCATTACACATTGAAAGGTGGCTCCAACATTTATCAATCCAAAAGGCATGCGCATGTATGCAAATATACCCCACTTAGTGGTGAATGCAGTTTTCAATCTATCTATTTTGTCTACCATCACCTGGTTATAACCTGAGAACCCATCCAAAAATGACATCATTTGTGCACCATTTACTATTTGCAAGACCTCATCTAGTGAAGGTAAAGGATAGTTATCCTTTTTAGAAGCTTTGTTCAGATTTCTGAAGTCTACACATAACCTGATATCTATTTTTCTTTCTCATAGGGACCAGGTTGGCCACCCAGGTGGAGTGTCTCACAGGGAATATGATCCTAGCATTGAGCAATTTCTTTACTTCTTCAAAGATGATGGGCTCTAACAAGGCATTAATAGGTCTCTATTTTTGTCTGAAAGGCTTGACATCTAGTTTCAATGGTATAGTATGAGTGATGATTGAGGTATCATAATTCTTCAACTCATCATAAGTCTAGGTGATAACATGGATATAGTCTTTAAGTGCTTGGGTTATCCCTGTCATTTCTTCTTCTATACACACTTTGGCAATCAGGACATTCCTTTTTCTTCATTCTGTCCTATGTTGACTGGTGAATATTCTCCTCCATCAGTTCTTGGAAGATCTTTTTATTTCAACATATTATCTAAATCAAATGCTCTTTCTAATTCTATCATCCCCTTGGGAATTTTGTTGGCAGGCAGATCCATAATCTCTTCTTCTTCCCAAGTATGATCTTCTACATTTCTTTCATCTATTATCTGTGCATCAAACACATCTTTGTTTGACATGAAATCCAAAATGTGCTGGTCATTATCAAACACTTGGAGATTGGTGACATTATCTGGTATAGAGGGTACTGAAATTAATTCAACTGAAAGCCTCTTCAAACTAGATATGGATAATGGCTCCAAAGTACTTGTAGCTTGAGCTAAGGGATCTTCTCTATGATTCTATTCTCTAGGCACAAGGGTGATGTTGAATGCATCAAAGTCTTCTATCAAATCCCATACCCTGTGTCTGTAATTAGACAACCTTTTATAATCGCAAGAGTATATGCCTCTTACTTATCTTACCACCAATTCTAAGTCTCCATAGACATGCATAATCTTTACTTTTTTCTTGAGTGCAAACAATATCCCATGAATTAAAGCTTCATACTCTATCATATTATTTATGCATGGGAATTGTAATCTATGTGCTACTAAATAAGACTTTCCAGCTGGATCAATGAGATCTATTCCTATTCCAGCTCCATGTTTTGACTTAAATCCATCAAACCGTAGGATCCATGGCTTATCTTTAGTTAATGGATTATCAGGACCTTCTCTTCTCTTTTTAGCTCTGGTGGCTACGCCACCTGATATCCATTTTAGTTTTGGTGACTTATTCTTCTCTAGTTTCACCTTATCTGACTGATGTGAAGTTGATATCTATTTTTCTTCCTTATTATCAGGAAAACAATCCTTTGAATAAAGAAATAATTGCTTATTCAAAATATACAAGTACAATGAGCAAGTAGTCTCTGAATGTGGTGCTTCATCTAACCTACACCAACCCTCAATTAAAACATCATGTGAAGTATGTTGTAACGACATCCTCTGAATTTGTTTTGATAAAAATTCTTCAAAATTGGTCAAATCCCTCCCTTTATCCTCATCAAATACTTCATAATCTGATTCAATCAAACAATCAGTCCCTAGGGTGATGTTTCTTTTATCCTTAGAACTGTGCTCAATATTCATTAGGATCTCCTCTGAATCATGAATGTAACTTTCATCTTGATATGTGCATTCTTCTGTATCTGCAGATGATGAACAAGAGTCAGTATCACTATAACTATTTGTATGACTTACCTTGGGTGATGATATTCCTTTCTCACTACATGTATGTTCTAGTTCCATCATATCTAGACAAGCATGACAAGTTTTCTTAGATTGTGCTTTATCATGTAACTTGCACCATCCTTCAATCAAAATATCTTCATTAGACATATTTAACATTTGACAATGTTGCATCTTTTGGGACAACTACAACCCAAAGTTCTCAAAATGATCTATTTCATTATCATCCTCTAAACTGTGGTCGGACTCTATGATTACTCTGTCATTCTAAAGGTCATCCTTATCAAAATGAATATCATACATGAGGATCTTCTCTATCTTGACCGTTTGGGGTCTCATGGTATAGACTCCAGGTTCAACATCCACATACATGATTTCATTTATTTTGTTATACTCAGTAATCATGTGATTCATCTGGGGTTCAACATCTATCCAAATCTGGTTAGGAATCCCTTTCTAGGGTAACCACATGTGACTAAAATTAGTGGACATGTATCCATTAAGTGTTTTTGACCAATCCCTGCTAAGCAACATTCCATATATATCAGGGATATCCACTACCTGGATGTCAATGTAGTATTGAATTCTTGGATCTGATACTAACTGCGTATGAATGTGAGTTAATTCTCCTCCAACACTCACCTCAGTTTTATCTAGTTGTGTTACCTTCTTTAGTGACTTGGTAGGATGTAACCCAGGGGAATTACATATGGACAATTACATTAGTTGATGCACCTGAATCCACTAAACAATTATGCAAATTTTTACTAAACATCCTTATGGTAAGTGGTGCAGGGGCACCTAGATACTTTAATTAATTTCATGTTCATTTTGATTTTTTGGTGTTGTCTAAGGTCCAAGTGACCAATTGTAAGGCCTAGTGCCATGTGTGAGTCTGAGTGGAATAAATCTAGGACAAGTCATATCGTCTGGTAGTTGAAGAGTAAACGCGTTGTAACTGAATGGGTTGACAGTTGCAGAATGGTTGGCATTCCCACCAATGCAAACTGTCACGAACATAACATGTATAAACAGTTCAGTGAATAGGAAAGAAGTAGGGTAAGAGAGTAGTATAGTAATTGGGTGGTGATCCGTGGTAGAACAATAGTAAGAAGATAGAAGAGTTGTTCCAGTGTAGAAGTTCCCAAAAGTAAATAAAAGATCCTATTTTGTTTTGTGTTCTTTCATCATGTCACTGTAGTTAATTCATATTTTGTCATTCGGATGGATTACTGAGCCATTCCACCGACAAGATTTCTTCGAAATCGGTGGAATGGATCAGTTTGTATAGTTTGTGTTTTTTTGTTTTTGCTTATGCTCCATGTCAGGATCGAGCGTGGGGTGCACTAGTCGAGCCTAGCATCTCCATGTGCTAGGGTTTGGGTTGGAAGTTAGATGATTTGAGGATTTGTAGTTTGTGAAGACATCATCGGTCAAACAGTGGTCGTGGGTAGGAGATTTGAACCTTGGAGCTATAGTTTTAGACTACCTGAAGAGTGATTAGGGTGACCAAGTGTATCGGCACACAAAGGAAAAGTTTCGCCAATAGAGGGTGGTCTTACTAACAAAGGAAGACTAAGTGGAGAACATGTATCGGCGTATGGTTCAAGCATTGAAAAAATGGAGACACTATCTCTTGCCAAAAGAATTCATTGTTTATACTGACAACCACGCTCTGAGTTTTCTGAATTCGTAGGAGAAGTTAAACCACCGACACATGAAGTGGGTAGAGCAACTCCAGGCATACACTTTTTCCATCAAACATAAGAAGGGACAAGCTAACAAGGTGGTAGATGCTCTGAGTAGAAGAGTGTGCACTATACAGGAAATCCAGTTGCAAAGTGTGGGAGTGGATTCTCTCAAAAATATGTACCAGGATGATGAGGACTTCAAGGAGATATATGCAGTTTGTTCACAATTTTTAGATTCCTATCATTCTAATTTTTCTAAATTTTTGCTACAGCAGGGGTTACTGTTTAAAGGCAACCAATTGTGTGTACCTAGGTGTTCCATGAGGGAGAACATCATAAAAGAGAAGCATTGCGGTAGTCTTGGAGGTCATTTTGGACTGGACAAGACATTGGAGCAAGTGAGAAGGTTTTACTTCTAGCCTAAGATGTAAACAAATGTCAGAAAATTTGTAGATAGTTGCCACATTTGCTAGAGAGCCAAAGGGACTTCATCCAATGCAGGTCTCTATCAACCACTTCCAATTTCTCAAAGGCCATGGGAGTGTATAAGTATGAATTTTGTTTTGGGTCTTCCCTGGACTTAAAGAGGTTTTGATAGTGTGTTTGTTGTAGTTGATAGATTCAGTAAAATGGCTCATTTTGTGCCATGCAAATGTACCAATGATGCTTCACACATTGCTGGTCTATTCTTTAAGGAGATTGTTCGAATTCATGGGTTGCCATTGAATATTGTCATTGACAGAGATCCCAAGTTTGTGGGACATTTTTGGCACACTTTGTGGAAGAAATTGGGCACTCAATTATCTTTCACGTTAGCCTATCACCCTCAGATGGATGGACAAACTGAGGTCGTGAATAGATCATTGGGTAATCTTTTGAGGTGTTTGACTAAATAGCATGGAGAAGCATGGGATATGGTCATCCCACAAGAAGAATTTTCATATAATGACTTTGTCAATCGGAGCACAGGAAAGAGTCCTTTTGAAGTTGTATATGGGATTCACCCAAGGGGAATTTTGGAGTTGAGAGATCTCTAGAATATGGAGAAAAGAAGTGGACAAGGAGAAGATTTTACGGTCAGTATGAAGGATATCCATGATGCTGTAAGAGAAACTATCTAGAAGAACACAGGGAAGTATAAAGAGAAAGCTGATCAGAGAAAAAGGGATGTCCAATACAAAGTTGGAGATCTGATAATGGCATATCTGAAGAAGGAGAGACTTCTGAAGGGGCAGCCCACGGAGCTTCTTATGAAGAAGATAGGTCCATGCAAGATTGTACACAAATTTGGGCCTAATGCATATGAAATTGAACTTCCTCCAAGTTTAGCAATATCACCCATTTTCAATGTGTTAGAACTATTTCCATTTAGGGGAGACAATGTTACAGATTCAGATGTGATAGGAGAAGGGGATGTAGAATGGATTTCTGATCTTCCACTGAGTTAGCTAGTATAACTGGAATGTATTTTGGACACAAATGTCCAGAAGAAGACTTGACATAAGACCTACAAGGAGTATCTGGTCAAATGGTGTGGTTTACCTGATGAGGATGCAACTTGGATGAGCGAGGAAGACATCATCAAGCATGGGGTTAATATTTCAGACTTGGTTCCTCAAGGGACTTGAGTTCTTTTAAACCCCGGGAGTATGGTGTAGGGGCACCTAGATACTTTAATTAATTTCATGTTCATTTTGATGTTTTGGTGTTGTATAAGGTCTAAGTGACCAATTGTAAGGCCTAGTGCCATGTGTGATTCCAAGTGGAATAAATCTAGGACAAGTCATATTGTCTGGTAGTTGAAGAGCAAACGCATTGTAACTGAATGGGTTGACAGTTGTAGAACGGTTGGTATTCCCACTGATGCAAATTGTCATGAACAGAACATGTATAAACAGTTCAACGAATAGGAAAGAAGTAGGGTAAGAGAGTAGTATAGTAATTGGGTGGTGATCCATGGTAGAACAACAGTAAGAACATAGAAGAGTTGTTCCAGTGCAGAAGTTCCCAAAAGTAAATAAAAGATCTTGTTTTGTTTTGTGTTCTTTCACCGTGTCACTATAGTTAATTTGTATTTTGTCATTCGGATGGATTACTGAGCCATTCCACCGACGAGATTTCTTCAAAATCAGTGGAATGGATTAGTCTGTATAGTTTGTGTTTTTTTTTTTGTTTATGCTCTGTGTCAGGATCAAGCGTGGGGTGCGCTAGTTGAGCCTAGCATCTCCATGTGCTAGGGTATGGGTTGGAAGTTGGGTAAAAGCACAAACTTGTGTCACACTTTGAGCTAATAGAGTAATTTCGGTCGAGTGGGTTTAGGACGAGTAGTATTCGGCCGAATAGGTTTTGATCGAATCGACTCATCACCGACGTGGCGTGCATTTGGCACCGATGTGGCTACATTTACTCGGTCGAGTGGTATTCAGCCGAGTACCATTCAATCGAATCCATCAACCATAAAAAAGTAAAAACAAAGCTGTGTCGGTCATTTGTTGTGTTTTCGGTCGAGTGGTTTACGACTAGAGGAGATTCTGGTGAACACCTAGAACATACAAATCCCGCGTAAGAGTCTTTTTGTTCTCATAACCAGGTACATGAACTGCGTTCTTAGTTTATGACTATTTTTTGCTCTGTTGTGCATTTTATTTCAGTTATTAAATTGTTCGGGTTTTTATTGCATTTGTTTATTTTGTAAATTGGAATGATATTTACATGTTAGGGTTTTTATTATTTTTGTGAGGCACCATTGTGAATGGACTGCCAGTAGCAAATCTTGAGCACCATTGTGAATGGGTTTTTCTGTGAATGGACTACCAGTAGCAAATCTTGAGCACCATTGTGAATGGGCTTTTCTATTTTAATTAAATTTATTTAAAACTTCATTCCCCACTTCCTTGCAGATGCAACCAAAACTTGAGCAAATCTTGTGAATGGACTGCCAGTAGGATCCCTTAATCTGTAATAAGGAGTTCCATACAGAAAAACATGTATAGAAACCAACGTGGCTCCCATGTGCATGCTACTACTCAATAAAAAGAAGAAGAAAAAGACAAGGATGATTTTATCATGGGGTAGGAGCCCATTGCTGATGGTCAAAATCTCCTGGATACTTGGGGGCCTCCCCTAATAGAGATCCCCCTCTTTCCCTTGCTAATATTGTCTTGATGGCTTAGTGGTTTGACCACTCTTTTCTTTTTGTCTTTATATAACTTCAACATAGACTTTAGGAGTGTGATTCCTTTTCCATTAAGAAAATTTTAATAATCAACTATAGTTAGTGACGATTTGGGAAGGTCTATATTATTTTTGTCATGTGTGAATTATTTTATAAGATCGAGATTGGAAGTATCTTTTAGCTAAGTAAGGCTCTACTTACAAACCTAACCTACACGATTTATATCTTACAATCCTAGTTTGTGAACATGAATAGCTTATAAATTACTGTACTTAAAAGAAGTTAAAGTAATTTGGAGCATAACTTCAAGCAGAGATTATTAAAATAAATTCTATTTAAACAACAGAAATGCAGAGAAAACTATACCTGTACTCATGACTGTGAGCAAGCTTCCAAACTCCTCGAATAGCAGATGCTGTGCCCTTCACTTCATACATAATAGTGTTATCATTAGCCTTCATTCCCCACTCCCTTGTAGATGCAACCAAAACTTGAGCAAATCTTGTGAATGGACTGCCAGTAGGATCCCTTAATCTGTAATAAGGAGTTCCACATAGAAAAACAAGTATAGAAACCAACGTGGCTCCTGCAGGAATACCAAATCCCCACACCCATCCATACTTGTTCTGAACATACACCATCACTGTTATGCCTAACAGTTGACCGGCATTAATGCTAAAGTAAAACTAGTTGAAGAAGGAATATTTTCCTCTTCTTTCCTTGTCATCTGTTTCATCCACAAGGCTTGATTCCCCCTGTGCCGATTGCAATGATGTAGAGAGCAAAGTACAAGAAACAAGCTCCTTTTATAGATTGTAGAGTGTTCCATCAATTTTGCCTTTGAACTGTGTAAATGGCCCACAGCTTGTTTGATATTTTGGGGCTTTGACTCAAAAATGCATGATTGATTTGAATGAGTAAACCCAAAGTTTGAGGTTCACCTTATAAAAGCATGATTTTGTTGTTGAGTAGCCATAACACATAAAAGTTGGTCCAATATATGTGCATAATGTCATTTTTTGTGTCCATTTGGCAGATCATATAATTTATTGTTATTTTGATACGGCTTGTTCAAAAGGGAAATCTCATTTAATTTTTAGTATTGAAAAGTCACCACTAATGACTTTTAAGTATAACTAATAGTTCTAAAAGTAAAAAAGAAATGGTCTTTTACATAAGAAATTACATTGGAACCTGCCCAGCCACTGGGTTTTGTCTTCTGGATCTCTAGGCTAATATTGCAACTTTGTTTGTGTTTTGTCATGGATAATTGTAGCACTAGTATACAGTGTTATTTTAGTTGGAACCTGCCCAACCACTGGGTGCTCTGCCCTAGATGTCTAGGGTAGTTGTTACGCCACATCTATTGCAACTTTGTGTTTTGTCATGGGTAATACCAGCATTAGGATACAGTGTTACTTGAGCAGTTTTTCTATATTCTGGAATTGTCAATGTCACATTTTAAGTAAATGGCATCACTGGCCTCAGAGGATATAGCAGTTTGAGCTCAGAAAATCTAAATACATCAGTTATTGGCAGCTGCATGGAGGAGAAAAATAATGAATTGTCTGAAAAATAGGTTATGTAACTAAACATACATAAATCTGGTCTTTATGCATTGTGTAGATAATCATAGATTGGTCATTATAGATCATTTTAATAATAATCTGCCCATGTATACGTCTACTTATAGTTGCCTCTAGGAGTATCAGGGTAGGGTGGTTATGGGTGAATATATAAGCATCTATTGTTGTTTTCATGGCAGAGATTTGTGGCATTCAGTGGTAAGGTAATCAAAATCTGCTCATGTGTACATCTACTTTTAGTTGCCTCTAGTAGAATCAGGGTAGGGTAGTTATGGGTGTATATATATAAGGTGTATATAAGCATCTCTTGCTGTTTTGGTGACTTTCGGTGGTAAGGTAGATGACAGATGCAAAATATGCTATCTTATGCTTTCATATGGAAACTGCACATTATTGTATTTTGTTATGGCATACAGCAGGCATGAAGTTAGGGTGCTCAATTTGGGTCCTCTCCCCTACAAGAGTTGAGGCAAATGAGATTTTGATTCTTACCACTGATATTTGATAAATTAAATATTCCAATTGCATTATTCACTACCACATCTGCCTGAACTTCATTAATTAAGAAATTTAATATGGTGCTTAGCCAATACTTGGGACTGAAATACAATATATAAATGCTAATCTATGACTACCTGTTATTATCATGTATGTACAATCCTGCCAATTAAGACTTGATAATGACTTACCTTTTAATATGATTCCAATCTGGGTGTAAATTCCATATGATATTGAACATTGTAAAATACCTTCAAGAAACTACTTCTTACATTGAAAGTTACTATCTCTATGTTCTTCATTGTATGTTTAAATTAGAATAAAAATTAGTACAAGGTATATGGGAAATAATATACACAAGCAGACAACCACTAAATCTTTGGGATCAACAACAAACATGGATGATAGTAATAAACAATTATACCTTATTATGAGATCAGAAGGTTTTTCATGAAGCAATATTATCTTGCACGCTTCCAATATTTATCAAGGTCATTATATACTTATGAAAAGTTGAATCTTGTAAATTGTCCAAGCTTATCTTTGAATCCTTTTCCTTTGCATGCAAATCTAAACTTTGTGTTTATTTAGATGATCTACATGTTGCATTTTTATATTTTTGTATGCTTAAAAGAAAAATGCTTGTACAGATTTAATTTTTTTGTTTTAATTAAATGCAGATCTCTTTACATAGTTTTATCTAGAGATATGGTTGATGATCAGGCATCTCACCATTCCACGTAGTCTCAGCGCGAAGCTGAGGCTAGGAATAATTTTTACAATGACAGCATTTCTAGATTAGATAATGCTTTGAAATGTTTGGATCAAACTATATAGAACCCCCAAAATTTGGCTAATAGAGATAGATTAGTTAATATTCGGTGCGAGATTAGACATATGATTGAGACAATAAAATCATACAATCCATATGATGATATTAGCACTGAGGAGTTTTATAGGTCCCTTGCTAGGACTGTTACTAGCACTGAGAATATCAAAACTATTTCTGATAGAGTTTCATTACATAATGTGCATACTATGTTCCCTTTTTATATTGGGAAAGATAAAGTTAGAGGTTATACTGTTACCAGGTGTACAGATCCACTAGTTGGTCCATTTATATATCCTAGATTTTTGGCAGCTAATCATAGATGGCCTCATAATGACGAGTTGCCACCATATTTTTGCAAACAATTATATGCTGAGTTTCATTTAGGATTATATGTGGATTACACATCTATGCCTGCACATGCTAGACAGGGCAAGGGGAGGTTTGCTGATAAACCTCAATTTAGACGTCCAGATTTGCCACCGCCTCAAAATAAGAGGGCATTAGTTGGTCCAAACCTTTTGGTTCTTCCAAAATGTTTGGAATGAGTAGCAGCAGGAGATGCAGCTATCGCACCGACTAGATCCAGGCTTTTTGACAGAATGACCACCATTGCTACTCAAGTTGATCAGATGTCATCTAATCGTGTAGGGAGATACTTACTACGTCCATGGATTGGCCTTCCTCCCACTGAGGCTACATCTGTGAATTATGACCTCTACATTCGTGCCGATCTACCATCCCCATCAGATGTGACCCATATGAGTGACACCATTGTACGTAATGTTGCTTCAGCTTCCATTCTTGATTTACTATCAGCATACCAGTTTATCAGTGATGAGTATGGTATTCCTTTGGATGCTGTATCGACTCATATTAGATGACATACTAGTAGACAGACGGGTCAGGGTGAGGTAGCTTCAGAGGACCAGAATATTCCAGATCAGCCTATAGCCCCCACACAGCACTAGAATATTCCAGATCAGCCTACAGCCCCCACACAGCATCAGGGTGCACCTAATGTACATGGCACATATAGCACACTTCTTTTTGGCACTGGTCCTTTACCTTCAGATATAGGTGTTCCTAATTTTACCATTCATTCATATGAGATTAGTGGGATTGGTAGAGTGCTCCAGGATGTGCAGGTACTTGACAATTTCTATATTTTGCGTTCTACAAATTCACATGTGTATATATTAAATAAACTTTACTTAAAAGTAGCTCTCACTATTCATTGAAATCTTGTATTTGAAAATTTATAGCAACAAGTGGATAATTTGTCACGCTTTGGAAATCTAGAGCATGCAGAGGATCCCGTGCACGATACATTTGAGGTACATTTATAATATATATATATAAATTACATGATAAATTCACACATGTTGAAAGTACAAAACTTTAAGATGATTTTACATATATATACACATGTACATTAAATTAAATTATGTACTTCCTTGTGCAGGGAGGTGCATTAGGTCATGGATTAGCTTCCGGAGAGAGATTGAGGCATGCATCCACACATGGATCAGGATCTAGAGAGAGATCGACGCATGGATCAGGATCCGGAGAAAGATCGAGGCATGGATCAGAATCCGGAGAGAGATCGAGGCATGGATCCACACATGGATCGGCAGATTGATCTAGATCTTATTATGTTTGACATTATCTAGTTTGACATTTGACATTATGGTTTGACATTTGCCTTTGTGGTTTGACATTATGGTTTGACATTGGACATTATGGTTTGACATTTTATAATATGGTTTGAACATTATATACTCTAATTAGACATCACTACACTAGGATTATGGTAAATAATAAATTTGTTTCATGAGCAAAGCAGCAAATCATAAATGATTCTTGTTTAATCCTTGCATGCCAAGAAATACATTAGATTTAAATCAATAATTGGAAAAGACATTCATTGTATTCTTGATCATAGGGATTAAATATCACTAGAAATAGGAATTTGTAATATCTATAATGATAAAAAATGTAAAATGGATGATATATGCTTCCAAATTAGAGCAAACATTCATTTACTTATTTGTAATTGGCTTGAGTCATGCCAACCCCAAAGCTTAATGAGTCTTGTTTGTATAAGTCTCTAGCTAAATCATGCATTATACAAATAGAATCATAAGTTGAATATCTAATTAGTAGCCAAGTGATCACCTAAGCACATTTTTCCTTTTGTGTTTTGTTGTGGGTTTTGAAGAGTGAAGTGATTGTGTAGCATGGGATATGTAAATCATTGATCTTCAATGCACCATTCTTTTGGGTTTTGGAAAGATTTATATTTCCTTTCATGGAATATTGATATTTGATTTGTGTAATTGATGATGGCTAGTTGGACTTGAGATTATGATTTTGGAATTTATTGGAAACTTCATGAAAGTTCTTAAAGATTTGATAAAATTAATATTTGTTGATTGATACCTTGAGGCAATTATTTCTTGTTGAGACTTTCGTAGTTTTGTTAGTGGGTTATTTTGTGTTCACTTGAACCCTTTTATGAACTTTTTCTAAAATTATGTTGATTTGTGAGAATTTTTCCTTGTTAAAAGACTCAACTTACAAAGTGTGACACAAACTTGTAGCATCCCACCAATTTTGGAAGGTTAAAGTCTCTTGTACATAGTTAATTTATTTTTTCCAAACAAAACAATTTCATTATGTGCATTGTTCACTATTCTTAGTGAAAATAAAAAAACTCAAAGAAATATAAGTAGCAAATTTAAATAGTTTTTTAATTGAAAGTATATATTGTAAATGACATATAAATATCACTATTTACAACTAGAATTAGAAAGTAGATACAAAACATAATGGTACCTCAATTTAAGTAGAAAGAAGATTTTTCTGCCATGTTTTAGAGTTGATAAATATTTCAAACATAAAGAATTTTTGCTGACTATAGTAATGTTACGTAGGGAGCACCTAAGATAAAAATTACACTTTACAAACAAAGGGTAACGTTGCCAATTGTGAGAGGACAAATTTTAGATGTCATTCTGTATAGGAAACATTATGAGGTAAGGACCATCCCATTACTAAATAAAGGAATCATCTATGTTTAATATCATAATTATATTTTTACAACAAAATTATATCAAAATATAGCAAACCAAAGGATCTCAATGCATGCTTTTGATAAAGCATATTTTTTGCTAAACTATGGATTTAAATTATAGTTTTATCTAAAGGAAAACATGAACTGAAAAGTTTGGTTTGAGCATTGTCAAATGTTATGCTCCAAGCAAATGTGAATCAAAACACAACATGCTTTTTGAAAATGTTTTTAGGTATCTAATCATTGTTAAAGTCAAGATCTTCAAGGTGAAATTGAGAAATAATAATGTTAATGAACAAGCTCTTATGCCACCTTACATATGTATTCTCGACTAGACTTATTTCTAGCTATTTTAGAAAAAGAAATTGAAACTAACACAATTTCAACACTATGAACTAAGCTTAAAAAAAAATGATTGACTTTGAAAACCCTCATGCACATGAAAAACTTTAACAAGTAATATCAACCCTAACAAAGTAAATATCAAAGGATAAACATGTTTAGAATTCTTGTAAAGCCTAAGGCTCCTAATTGAATGCATACTTCTAGTTAAACAAATGATCAAAATTGAATTCTATTAGTTACAATTCCACTGCTAAGTTATCATTCATCAATTAGAACAATACCTCAATTTGTGCCAAGGTTTTAAATTCTTAAAGTCAACATAATTATATCAATAATATTATTTGATGTTTGTAATATTGGAAACACAACAATCCCAAAAAAATCCTCCAAGGGAATGGTTGTACTAAAAAATAAGTAATAACACAAACTCATAAAGACTACACTGAAGTTATAATATAATGCTACAAGGATGTTAAAGTGTATGATACAAACTCATTCTTAAATCACTCACCATATGTTTGAATATGGTCGATTTGTGTGTAACCAATATTTAAGCTCTTCCTTCTTAAATTGAGTGTTGCAAATAATAAATGGTTCTCAACTAATGTCTCTATTAGATGGCTATTCGAGATATAATCACATCATAATAAATTATAAAAACAAAATAAAAAGTGGGAAAACTTTACTTACCAATTGAATAAGTGTTGTTGAAAGACCAAGTGCTACTTTACAGCACACTATGAATATTGCTTTTAAAGATTTTATTGGTAAAAACATTCCAATTTATATTAACATTCCAATTTATGAAAATATAAAATTTCATTGAATCCAAAGAAGTGTATTTTGTTATAAAAGGAAAACTTCAAGGTCATATATTGTTTATATTTCTATGATGCTATTTTAAATATTCCTCTTCCTATGTGTTTAAAAAAAAAATCTCCATGTAGAGAAATTAATTTTATAATTTCCTAAATCAAAATTCAACTATATAATTTGAGTCAATTTCATTGACCCTTTATTTTGCAAGCTCTTCCTATTTATATATATTCTTAGTGTTATATACTCTCAAAAGCTTTCTCAAGGACTTTTAACTCTAAGAAATTCTTATGGGCAAGGCATTTCGACTCTCAAAAATAGTCTAACCAATCAAGTTTGCAAAGCAATCTATGTTCAAGAGGCAAGCCTTCACTGGTAAATTGTATTTAAGAGAAGTTAATGTTGATGATGATAAGAAGGCTTTCAATTGTCGAAGAAGATTTCTTCTAAATTGTCAAAAATTATCATAGAGCTCCTTTTTACAATAATGCTTGGTACCTCCATCCATGATCGTCGCTTGGGGACATGACCCCAAAAGGGCTTATTTGATGGATCTTGGTAATTAGTATTTGGAACAAAAAAAAAGGAGAATAGAGATTTCTCCTAGTGGAATAAACTTAGTGCTATTTCTTTATCTAGTTGTTCTGTCCAAACAAATGTCTCACTTGAGATAATGTAAGAAAAAGAGGATTTCAAAGCCCTTCAAAATGTGTCCAAAAAAAAAAAGGATTTCAAAGCCCTTCAAAAGGATGTCAAAAAAAAATGTGTCATTTGTGGCAATAACAAAAAATATGCTACTCAATTTTTCTTCCGATGTTCCTTCTCCTTGAACATTTAGGGGCAATGGTGGTAAATCTAGAACCAACTTATTCATGCTACTTCTTTGCATTTGTTTTGGGCAAGCTTAGGCTGACCTCATGCTTTAGCCTTTTTTCTCTTGGTTGCTTGAGATCTTGGTCCATTTTATTCTATGGCAAACTAACTACAATAGAATCATAAGATCTTCCAAAGTCACCAAAGTCTCATTATGCAAATTTGGCAAAAGATCATGCATTCAAAAAATGCCAAACTAACTACAATAAAATCATAAGATCTTCCAAAGTCACGAAAGTCTCATATTATGTAAATTTGGCAAAAGATCGTGGTTTCAAAAAACTATAGCTACTAAGTGTTCTCTAAACAAAGTCCTTCAACTTTTGAGATCTTGGAGTGATACTATATTCTTTAACTACTTAGACTTCAATCTTTAGAATTAGTTGGGAGTCACTAGATTGGGTTATATCAACAATTGAGATTCAAGAACCAATATAGATATTATTGAAATGACAATATACCACATGTTTAGATTTTTTTTTAGAATAGGCATGATGGCACAGGAGTTTGCATCAAACATTCTTTAAGGAAACATCAAATTCCAACCAAAAACAAATTCTAAGTAAAATGCATGAATAAAAAAAGAGTAAATTTAATTTATTATCACTCAAAAATTATTGGCATTCCCTACCCTCAAGAACTAAGCTTAACTAAATTGGTCTTGATATTGAATGAAATTATTTTAATTCAACATAAAATAAATTGTCATAGAAAATATATATATGTACAAAAATAGTTTAAAGTTCTTGCTACATATAATCTGGATCCTCTCTATCTTTTATTATCTCTAAAATCCTTTCATGATCTTCAATAGGCAACCTCTACCTTTGTTTGGCACGTCCTCTTTTTGGTAAAGTTTCAAGATTTATTCGTGTTGCTATAACTAAGTGACTATAATGTAGAACCTTTTGACTTGGCATATAATCAATAAATATAATACCATTTGTATCTATCTTTGTTTGTTGATAGTATGTGCCTTCAACAACCATTGATCCAGTTGGATACTCTTGTCCATCACCATCTGTCATTGATTCTGACAATTTGTATTTTGGTTGCGTACATCTTAGTAGATAGTAATCTACACCTTCTGTATTGTCAGGATCTGCAAGAACAACAAAAATATCTCCTGTACAAACCATGTAGTACAAGTTAAAATTTAATTTAAAAATTTAAAAAATTATAAATCAAATACTACAAGTTAAAATTCAATTTAAAAATTTAAAAAATTTACCTGTAACAACTAAATCTAATACACATTCGTAATCAGCTGAATACAAAGGATTATAGACATCTACAATGTCATTATCTTCAAAAGGGTCCGACGTGGCCACTAATTGTTTTATTTCCCATTCTGAAGCATACCCATCTCTAATATTCTCACATTGTAGAATATTTGCATTGTTCTCAATGCAATCAGCACAAAAACATGATTTTTCTCTCACTTGAATTACAGGAGGCTTGCTATGTCCTATTGTCATGATTTGATGCAAACTTCTAATACCACTAATTGTTTGACAATTAGTAAGAGTTGATCTATCAATATCTGTTTAAATTTCAATCATCCAATTAAAAAGTGTATAAAATTCATGTACACACATTGAAATTCAAAACAAAATATTTATGTACCTTTAACTTTCCAAAAATAATGTGTGTTGTATATTGAGTCACGGACGACAAAATGACTTTTGCACCATTCAACAATTTTATTTGCATTCCTTATGGCATTACCTGCAAGTTCATGTCAAGGTGAAATGTCAGGTTAAGCTCGGTTTTCTAATTGAAAGGAAAAGACAATCTCAAAAAATATAATTAGATTTTTTTAAAATCCAACAAGAGAAATATTGAAAATCTGCAACATTGGATATATATCAAAACCATTAAATTGCATAATGGCTTAAGTTTCCACTTTTGAACACATGCAATATATTGAGATCTACACTTTTTTCCTAACATGTTTAAATTTATTTAAAATATATTTAAGAATTTAAACTTGTATTCCATATTGTATTACCTGCAAGTTCATGTTGTCGAAGTGCATGTTTCACACATGCTCCAGCTCCATCATGCTCTCCTTTTCCATGTCCACTCTCATAGAAATTCCACAAAAATTGAATGTTTCGTTTAATATGTTGTTGGCTTAACCAATTAAAAGCTTTTGCAGACTTAAATTGTCCTGTGAAGTTACAAATAATTTCAAATTTAAAACTAAAATTAAAAAAAAAAATTATATACATCGAGGTACAACATATTTAAGTAACTGAATAATTCAAGTCTACAAGTTAATTACACAAATAAATATAATATTATTTTAAAAAATAATTAAATCAACACTTACCAGCACATCCATCAGACCATATCCAATGTTGTGAAGCATCTATTTGACGTCGTCTTAGGTCTTCAAAAAATATTGCAAAACAATGGGCTACATAGCTTCTATCATGACCTGTATCATCACTGATATAAAAGTGCACCTCTTTGATGATAATTCGTTCATCTTTGCTACTTTGTACACCATCCACATGTTCTTCAGCATGTCTATAACAAACTTGTACAAATATTGCAACTTGCTCTGAATGATAATATTGACTTTGAATCTCACTTTGAGGACTAAATGTATAGTTCTCAGAGAAATCAACAATAGACAGAATACAACCTGGTGGAAAGCAATTCTTTGAGTCACGAAATTGCTTAGCTTGCCATCTAGCACCATGACAATGTTCAATTTGTGGATATATGATATTGCAAAATTTTTTCATAAACTCATTGCTTGACAATTCACTCTCTTTGAAAACAATTTTTCTGCTCTCAACTCCTGACTTTGTTGAGTACTTCTCATATTCAAATCTCTTCCACATAACTTGCATCGAATGATCAATATTGTCAACCTATACAAGATTCTTCAAATTTCCACAATCATTACATATATTTTTTATACACTGCACTTTGAATTTATCTGAATCTTCTGATTTTTCACATAGAAGAGTTTTCACAAATTATGTTGTACTTCCAGGGATGACTATATTTGGATTAATTACTGCCATAGCTTTTTTATATGACTGTAGGTGTAGATGAAATTCAACATGATTTCAACAACAACAAGTCTCACGTACCTTATTTATACGTACAAAACTTGGTCGTAGACTCTCAAACATCCTTTGACAAATCTTCACATCTGAAAATTCTTGCTTGAATGCTTCAAAAAGTTCACTTTGTGTTGTATCTATAAAATGTTTGGGATGTGAAATTTTTGTACCATCTTCACCTTTTATCTGTATAGTGTCCCTTCTATTGGAAGAAACACGAGAGTGGCTGGTCCAATATTCAATCACCTGTTCCTTTACATCTGAGATTCTATCTTTTCGGGGAACCCTGCAAATATTTACCCAATTTTTCTCAACATTTCCATTCAATCTATTTCTCCTTGCAATATATCTTTGAACAGTTCTCCTAGAAACATTGAGTAATTGATAAATTGCTTGAACTTTTCTTCTATGTGATAATTTCTTACTAGAAATTACAGTCATTAATGCTCTACGTGCAGCACTTAAATCAATAGCTCGAATCTTGCTTTCAATAGCATTCAATGCTTCTTGTAGGTTTTCAACTATTGTTTGCTTTAATGAACCTGATGACTTTTTCTTATTATCAACCCCTAACAACTCCAAAATAGGGGCCATCTCTTTCTTCCTAAATAACTTTACAAATAACTGTGCTCTTCCAATTATAGACTTATTTTTAAAAAATTCGTCCCATATTTTTTTAGAGTGTAATTTTACTGTTCTTTTAGGTACCATATCTTCAGATGAAATATTTTTGAAAAGAGAATCCTCATCCATCTCCATCAGATTTTCCATACCAAGGAAAAAATTTCTATCACCACCTTCAATTTCTTCTCATACCTGTACTCCTTGGTCATCAACAATTTCCATGGGTTCTTCTTGAGTAGATGTTCCCTTATCGACATTTTTAGTATCTCTTCTTCGATCATACAACTTTTTTCTTGTCTTTTTATTGCCCATCACAAATTGATCAAATTTGAATTCACCTGCATGCAAAAATAACACATGTACAAACACTTTAACCTCTATTTTTTGAAGATCTAGGTCTACATTCAATAAATCAATGGTTTTAATCAATTACATGTTTTAGAGCATGGTACCTGAGAATACAACTCTACCCCTGTTGAAATCAGTGGTTCTTTTTTCTCCAAATTTCTATAATTTAATAATTTAAAAAAACCACCAAAGAGTTAAAAAAGCCAAAAAAGGCATTAAAAAAACACTTTTAGATCATTGTGTTTTTGAATATGAATTTACCCTTGTTCAAATTAGTGGTTCTTTTTTTTCCAAATTTTTATAATTTATTCATTTAAAAAAGCAAAAAAAAAAAAAAACTAAAAAAAGCTATTAAACAAACGCTTTCATATCATTGTGTTTTTCAAGATGACTCTTTCTTTCGAAATCTTTATTTTATTTTATTTTATTGTAATTCATTAATTAAAAACAATAAAAAAGCCACAAATTTTTTCCAAAAAAAAAAAGCAAACAAATATATTCGGCCGAATACTATTAGGTCGAATTGGATTCGATCGAATATGTCTATGTGGCATCCTACTAGACAGCAAAGTCACCATTTTCTCATATTTTCTAAAACTTCCAACTTCTGCTCAATATTTTTATAATCAAAATTAATTTAAAAAAAAAAGAAAAATACCCTTTTGTAGAGCTCGGAGTGCTGAATGTGGAAATATATATATTTTTATATTTTGAGTAATGTTACGATATAAATATTTGAAAATAATGCAAGCAGGTTGTTCAAATTCAAAAAGAGGCTAATTTGAAACTAACATAAAAATAGTAAAACATCATTTTAAAATTTGACAAATATATCATGCCCTAGAGGAGACAATTCTCTTCAAAAGGGTATAATTTGTTTTTTGAAAATGAAAATAAATTAAACAATAGTTAGCGTTAACTGAAAACTATCAAAATCAGGTAAGTTTGACTTTAAAACGTTATTACGAGAAAAATATAGATCAAAAATTCCTTTTTTTTTCCCCATGCCCTAGATAATGAAGTCACCTATTTGGGGAAAAAAAATTAGGGGAAAATTCATTTTTTTTCTATTTGTTTATCGACGTGAACTGAACGTCACTTTTTCTTCAAATTTTTAGCATTTCAAAATCTGCTGTTAAATTGATAAAAAAAATTAAAACAATTTTTAAAAAAATCTAAAAAATTAGACTAATAAATTTCAACAAGAGATCTACATTTTCTTAGTTTACATCATTTTGAGATTCAAAACATAAAGACCACTTTTATGTCATCGAAGTTGAGATGTTTTTTTGATGTTGGCCGATTCCTTTATAAAGTGTGACACAAGTTTGTGCTTTTACCCAGTTAGACGATTTGAGGATTTGCAGTTTGTGAAGACATCATCGGTCAGATAGTGGTCATCGGCAGGAGATTTGAACCTTGGAGCGATAGTTTTAGACTACCCGAAGAGTGATTGGGGTGACCAAGTGTATCGACACACAAAGGAAAAGTTCTACCGACAGACAGTGGTCATACCGACAAAGGAAGACTAAGTGGAGAACATATATCGGTGTATTGGGCCAGCGAAATCAGGGTCCGTCGATAGGGTTAAGTCCCACCGATAGTGAGAACCTTGCCAAGGGTGTTAGTCATTGGCGCATAGGCCTAAGTTCACAAGGGTTCACCAACGGGAGTGGTCACACCGAAGACAGCGTAGATGGACTTATCGGTAAGAGTGGCGCATTAGGAGAGTAGTTGAGGGCTTCGCTGATGTAGAATGTCACACGGACGATCAAAGTCTATTGGTGCATCGGCAGGAAGTTAGAAGTGTTCGCCAAAGGCCAGTGTCACACCGAAGTTAATGTGTATCGGTATGTCGGCACAATAGAATTTGAACTCACCGATGGTATGAAGTCTGGCCAATAGTGAGTTTAACGGGTTCGATGGGTCTAAAAGGATCTAAAAGTTGATAAGTGTTCAGTTTTTGCTATGTGCTCTACATCAGTAAGGAGAAATGGAGGTCACTCAGTCTTATCCCTATAAAGAGTCATGTGTGAAGTCTCAGTAGCCTGGACAGTGGCTGAAGTTCTGTGTTTAACATTATTATCCTTAGCTGCATGATCTTTATTCAGAGTCTGGCTTGAGTTAAGGGGATGGTTATCCTCTTTTGGCGTAGGGTCATCTAAAGTTTTCATGAATGCCTTCTTAATGGCTGGGGTTTTGAGTAATTCTGACAATGACAAGCTAATTTTGATCTTTTTCATTTCATTTGCTAAGTATGTGACCAATTTATTAGACTCAGGAGGCTAGTTATTAGTTTTTGTCACTGTATTCTGTGGTGCTAAATATTAAGCATTAACTTTAGGAAATCTGAGGTGATTACTTGCCTTAGGATTAGGTGGAGTGTTAAAATTATTTGGAGGCAAAGATGTAGTCAAGGGACCAGAAGGTCTATTTGAGTTATTCCTCAGGTTATAATTATGTCTACCCTGATATTGTTGTTGATAAGCATGCACTTCCTCATGTTCAACTGATGGCTCATTTTCATCCTTAAAAGGAAAAACATAATTTGTTTCAAAAGCCATGGATGACTCCTCACATGCTAGAGTATAATTCTCATGAGCTGAAGAAGCTTGATGGTGAGAATGATTGGTAAAACTTTCTAATACAAGAGCAGAGTCATATCCACAAGGGACAATTTCATTTCCCTGAATATAGGGAGGGTTATCTACACTATTTGATACCTCAGCCTAAAATATACTGGCTACTATCATAAATTGAGGATAGTCCAATTTGGCGTGAGCATTGGTGTTATGAATCCTACACTAGTTTGTAAGGGCTGCTTCTACCAGGTTCACCCTAGTGGTCTGCTTAGGTTCACTAGGAGGCTAATTATATAAGGGTGATGGCAAGGAACCATTGTTTGGCCTAGAGTTCCACACTCTAGGCTGTCTAGGTGCATTATTGTTACCATTATTGTTATTTCTATTGTTGTAGTTCCTATCATTGTTATATCCCCTATTAGGATATCCAGATCTGTCATTATTATATCCTTTGTTTTGATTTGGTTGAGAATAGAAATTTTGACTTCTCATATGAGTGATTTCAGTTGTCAATTTTCTCAATTGTGCTGATATTTCTTTAATCTCTTCCTTTTCTTCCTAAAATTTGGCTACTACATTCTTTGCTTGAGGTTTGAAAAAGGAAGAACCATTGTTACTACTCTGTCCTACATTCTGAGGTACTTGTTTATGTCCTGGATATTGCACTATCTGGCCATTTCCATTTGGAGGCGGCATGATGCTAAGTGGAGGTACTTGTAAAGGACTTGACATTACAGTTGAAGGCATCATGACTCCATTGGTCTGTTGTTGAGAAGGATATGCAGGATGTGTAGGGAATGCAATATTAGGTGTTGGAGCAAGGATGAACTGCTGATTGACTTTTATAGCTTCTTCAAAAGCTCCTGCCAGAGTTGTGACATTAGGATGTGTCCTCTTGATGAACATAGAAGTTAGGGGATCTAGGGCTGAATAGTATACTCCTAGTAGCTTCATCTACTACAGTATAAGGAGCTACTAGTTTTGACAACATCTTTTGGAATGTAGCATTGAAGTTAGCAATAGGCTCCCCTTCAAATCTTTTGATTGTGGCAAACAGGTGATAATTCATTGAAGGATCTATATGTATCTTAAATCTGTCTTTGAAAGCCTTCTCTAAGGCATCCCATGAGCCAACTGAACCTTGAACAAGACTAATATACCAATTATATGCCTCTTCCCCTAAGGAAAATGGAAATAATCTGCATATCACATCTTGATATTCAATCCTTGCTCTGCAACAAGCTTCCTTGAATGTTCTAATGTGATCATCAACATCCTGATATGGATGATACATTGGACAAATCTTGTCAGGAGTTTTAGGTAAAGGATGATATGCATTGAAGGTTAAGGGCGAGTCTGTAGTAAAGAACGACATTGTGACTGGTGGACGCTGACCTTGAGGAGTAACAGGTGGTCCTGTAGGTGTTTGCAATCCAACAAGAGTTATTAGAGTATTTCCTCATGAAGATTTTGATGTACTAGAATCAAGAGTGTGATGAATGTCTATAGTTCTGGGTCTAAATCCACAGATAGGTAGTTCCTCAAAGATTCAACTGGATCTAGACCTGGTATTTGGCCTGAGAGCCAGGATTTCTACAATTTATGGAAATTTTACTTAGTTTTCTATAAAGATCAACATGACTACTCCCTCAAAGGATGTATTTATGACTAGAATCCAAAGTTGATTGGATATTTATGCAATATTTGTAGAGATGTTGCAAATATGAGCAGGTATAGTGCTTTTGGACATAGATATCAGGATGTTAGGTAACATAAGCAAAATACAAAAACTTAGCTGGAGGAGAGGATTAACAACTCCATTTTCAAAGACTGCAATGATTGACTATAAAGTTCAAGATATCTATGCTCAATTCTGAAATATTTAAGATGAACTGTTGATAACTAAGAGGGGGGGTGAATCAGTTATCCTAATTATTTCTTCTTTTGAACCTTCTTATTAATCAAAGCAGTATTGAATCAAACAAACACACATTACCATGAAATGAGAAACACATGACATAGTATTTTTGACGTGGAAACCCGGTTAAGGGAGAAAACCACTGGGTGATTAACCCAAAGATTATTCTCTATTAGAAGAATAAGGAATTACAAAATGGCACTTGCCAATTAGGGCTCACTACCCGAGCACACTGCTCACAAAGAGGCCCACTGCCTACAAGGAGACACACTGTCTACAAAGTGATAAGAATCACAGTCTTGAACTGGAGAATGACATCTTTACCATGTCTGGATCAGTTCCATTTAAGCCCAGGAACATCTGCTCTGCCTTCTGTACTTCTCTTCACTACTACACTCTCATCCACACACTTCACTCTTCAAAATGAACTCACAAACCTTTATTTATACAAGACATCAACTTAGGAACAATCATCTAAGTCGGCAATCAACCATAAGAATATCTGCAAGATGAATAACACATCCGGTCGGCCACCATAAGAACATTCGCAGGATGAACAACTCATCCGGTCGGCTAAACAGAGCAAGAACTTCATCCGGAGGAATATCTTCAATTCTGGGCTCTACTATCAATGCGGACCAACAACACAACCTCAACATGATCCAAAAACCTTCACAAGCCTGCCAGAATGACCAGGTACGTCCGCAT
This sequence comes from Cunninghamia lanceolata, assembly GCA_027924645.1. Taxonomy (NCBI): domain Eukaryota; kingdom Viridiplantae; phylum Streptophyta; class Pinopsida; order Cupressales; family Cupressaceae; genus Cunninghamia; species Cunninghamia lanceolata. The sequence goes on from BSBN01000445.1 coordinate 9,119,260, forward strand.
TTCCTTTACTTACTGAAATCTCTTATCCTCCTTATTCGGAACTTCAAGAACACTGTCTGTCGCCACTGTCATAATGCAAGAGGTACTTCCAGACCTCCAAATCATACACAACTCAAGATGGCACATCATAAGGACATCCCAAAGACTCCTTCCAATCCGCAGATTAGGATTATACAGTTCCGGACCTCACCGGACCTTTTTGTGATCCTCTGTCACCTCTGAATACTTGTCGGAACCGGTTCTACACCGACAGCCACAACTCCTTTAGATCTTCATGCGGACCTCTGAAATCTTAACTGAAGCATCTCAAGACTCATATCTACAAACCCTTTAATCTGCATCCTTCGGTTCACATTCTATACAGTACATTTGCCTTCTTCTCATCACTGTTCTTTACTGTTCCTGACTGAGGCTAATTTTCTCAATATCCTCAGCACACTGCTCATTGAATCCTTCTTGTCAAAGCAATATGAGTATGTTGAAATCAATGACAACATTGGTTTACCTCATACTTGCAACAATCTCCCCCTTTGTCATTGATGGCAACATATGATGTGAAAAACCATCAAGACAAGAAACTTCTCCTTTCTGTCACTTCTCCCCCTATCAGCAACATGTCTTCTCCTCATTTACTGCTCCCCCTTTGATCATCAGCTACTTGTTTTTCACATGTCTTCTCTCCCCCTTTGACATCAATGGCAAAGGGCTCATACTTGTGATTCTAACACATCAGAATCATACCAGCTGCTCCCCCTTAGTAGCAGCTCCCCATCATCAATCTGGATCACAAGATATGACTGTGATATCCATCGGACTGATGCACATCAGTGCATCCTAGTTCATCACCGGAGGGGCCATGACCCCTAACTTCTCCCGGAGATATTCAAAAGTCCTTGGGAAGAGGTTTAGTAAAGATATCTGCAATCTGATCCTTGGAGGGAACATACTCCAACCCGACTTCTTCCTTGTTCACTTGTTCTCTCAAGAAATGAAACTTGATAGATATGTGCTTAGTCTTAGAGTGTAATATCAGATTCTTGGAAATATTAATTGCACTTGAATTATCACAGAAAATTGTGATAGGCTCCACATATTCAATTTTAATATCTCTTAGCATCTGCTTCATCCATAGGATTTGAGTGCAACTACTTGCTGCTGCAATGTATTCTGCTTCAGTTGTAGACAGAGATATTGCATCTTGTTTCTTGCTTAGCCAAGAAACCAATCTCTTCCCCAAAAAGAATGCTCCACCACTGGTGCTCTTTCAATCATCTACATCTACTGCCCAATCTGCATCTGTGTAAGCATGAAGAGAGAAATCCGGATCTCTAGGGTACCATAGACCATACTCAATTGTTCCTTTCAAGTACCTAAAAATTCTTTTGATTGCCATAACATGAGATTCTCTAGGATCAGCCTGGAATCTTGCCACAAGACCAACAGCCTGCATTATATCTGGTCTGGTCTGAGTGAGATACAACAATCCACCAATCATTGATCTATACATTGTCTGATCTGCCTTTGGAGAGTCATCATCTTTGCTCAACTTACATCCGGTTGCCATGGGAGTGTTCATTGGTTTTGAATCTTCCATACCAAATTTCCTTAACAATTCTTTCACATATTTGGTCTGAGAAATGAAGATTCCTTTCTTTGTTTGAGTAATTTGCAGACCCAAGAAGAAATTCATTTCACCAAGCATAGACATTTCAAACTCACATTTCATCTGATTTGCAAAAGTTTTGCACATACTATCTCTTCCTCCAAAAATGATATCATCTACAAACACTTCAACAATCAAAATGTTTTCATGATCAATTTTGAAATATAAGTTACTGTTAGCAGTACCTTTGCTAAATCCAATCTGCACAAGATGCTTATCCAACCTTTCATACCATGCTCTTGGAGCTTGTTTTAATCCATACAAAGCTTTCTTTAACTTACAGACCATATCATCATTGTCAGATAATTGAAATCCATCCGGTTGTTCAATGTAAACTTCTTCTTCCAGATCACCATTTAGGAAGGCAGACTTGACATCCATCTGATATACCTTGAAGTCTTTGAAGGCAGCAAATGCAAGAAATAATCTGACTGCTTCAATTCTTGCCACGGGAGCAAAGGTCTCTTCATAATCAATTCCTTCTATTTGGGAGTAGCCTTTGCAGACCAATCTAGCTTTGTTTCTGATTACTTTACCAGCTTCATTTAATTTGTTTCGGAAGACCCATTTGGTTCCAATCACATTCCTGTCTCTAGGTTTGGGAACAAGATCCCAAGTATGATTTTTCTCAATTTGCATTAATTCATCTTTCATTGCTTTAGTCCAGTTTTCATCATTGTAGGCTTCATTTACTGTTTTAGGTTCAATCTTTGAAATCAGACAACATTCATCCTGATTTTGAGCAAATTCCTTCTAGTTTGCACACCTTTGCTTCTGTCCCCTATGATTTGATCTTCAGAGTGGTTTAGTGTCACATACCTTGGAATTTTGGGAGTATCCTGCATTGCTGCTTCTTGATCAGGCTCATTCAAACCTATCTCTTCTTCCTGATTTACCGGATCAGGCTGACTCTGTCTTACCAGAGAGGATTGAGTTCCTTGAACATTGTCTTGGTCATCTTCATCAGATTCATAAAATCTTGAGGGCTTCTCAATTCCTTCATCAACTTTCACATTAGTGCTTTCTATCATCTTCCTCAGTCTCTTATTGTAACACTGGTATGCTTTGCTTTGAGTGGAGTAGCCCAAGAAAATTCCTTCATCACTTCTAGCATCAAACTTTCCTAGATCTTCATCTCTTTTGATATAACACTTGCTACCAAATACTCTGAAATATTTCACAGTGGGAGTGATGCCAAACCAGAGTTCGTAGGGGGTCTTACCAGTATTGTTTCTGGTTTGAACTTGATTTAGAGTGTAGACTGCAGTGCTGATAGCTTCTTTCCAGAACATCTGAGGAACATTTGCTTCCAACATCATTGTCCTGGCAGCTTCCTGGATGGTCCGGTTCTTTCTTTCAACTACTCCATTCTGCTGTGGAGTCCTAGGAGCAGACAATTGTCTCCTTATACCCTGCTTCTCACAATAGTCAATGAACTCTCCAGATGTAAATTCACCACCTCTATCAGACCTTAGACACTTTAGTTTTAATCTAGTTTGATTCTCTACCAAAGCTTTGAAGATTTTGAACTTCTCAAATGCTTCAGATTTTTCTTTTAGAAAGGTAACCCACATCATCCGGGAATGATCATCAATTAACAACATGAAATATCTATCACCTTGCAGACTCTTGATTCTTGTCGGACCACAGAGATCAGTATGTACTAATTCCAACAATCCGGTAGAAGACTGATATTTGCTTTTGAAAGAGACTCTGCTTTGTTTACCTAGCTGACATTCTTTGCACAAACTATTTGTAGGTTTCATCAATTTTGGAAGATCTCTTACAGCCTGAGTATTGCTTATCTTGATGATGTTATCAAAATTTACATGACACATTCTTCTATGCCATAACCAACTTTGATCAATTTGAACAAACAAACAACTTTTATTTGAACCAACCAGATGAAAGATATTACCTTTTGTCTGAGTATCGGATGCAATTTCAGTTCCGGAGCTTGTAAAGATTCTGCATTTTCCATTCTTAAACCGAAGATCATAGCCTTTGTCTACTAACTGACCAACACTGAGAAGATTGTGCTTCAATCCTTCAACATATAGTACATTACCTATTTTGCTCTTTCCATCAAAGGAAATAGTTCCCCTGCCTCTGATTCTGCCAGCAGAATTGTCACCAAACTTTACCATTCCTCCTTCATACCTTTCCAAATTCAAGAACTTATTCTTGTCACCAGTCATATGGTGAGAACATCCACTGTCAATAACCCAATCATCCTTTTCTTCCACTTGAGTAGCCAAAGCTTTTTCAACAACTTTGTGATTGACAGATTCAGAGAGTATTGAATCTTCTTCCTTGATGGCAATAAACACCCACTCATTTCTGGATTTGCTTCCTAGTTCTGATTCATCATCTGTTACTCCTTCATTGTCATCTTCTTCATGAACATAATAGCAATTCTTTTGAAACCTTTGTCTGTTAGTATTAGACCTTGCAGATCTTTCCGGACATCTTGAAGCAAAATGACCAATCTTATTGCAGTTGAAGCACTTAAAGGGTAGTTTTCCTTCATACTTACCGGATCCTCTTGGTAGTCTTTTTGCAATGAGGGCTTCAAGTTGAGCTTTTTCTGCTTCTTCTTCTTCCATGTCTCTTCTTGCTTGATCATACCATGTCATCTTCCTTGAAGAGTTTTCTCCCGGATCAATTCTCTGTTTGCCTTTCACATAGGCACTGGCTTTGAAAGTAGATTCAGTCTTGGGAAGATCATCTCCAAACTCGGTCATTTCAAATGCAACTAGCTTGCCAGACAATTGTTCTCTTGTGATAGTTATGTGGGCTCTAAATTCATCAATTGCAGCAACCTTGATTTTGTAGGCAGCAGGAAGGGATCTAAGGATTTTGCAAACGATCTCATTTTCATCCAAAGTTCCACCAGCATTTCTAATTCCACACACTCGTTCATTCACTCTTGGCATAAAAGTAGTGATGTTTTCATCATCTCTCATCTTCAATCTTTCAAATTTCCCTTTCAGACTTTGCAACCTTGCACTTTTGACAAACTCATCTCCTTCATACAGAAGTTCCAGTTTAGTCAGGATCTCATATGCAGTTGGTAGGTCAATAACATTTGAGAGATCTGAGTCATTCAATGCGCTTAGAAGAGCTTCCTTGGTCCGCAGATTGTTTTCAGTTTCTGTGATTTCATTCAGAGTTGTCGGACCACCTTGTGGAGGTACATATGGTTTTGAAACCATGGCCAAGTATGCTTTTCCCATACATTCTAGGTGACATTTCATGCGACCCTTCAAGAGAGTGAAATTGGTTCCATCGAACTTTGGACTATCCTTTTTGTATGACGACATCCTAGATCTCCTCAAGCGGTTAAGCTTCTTTCAAAGGAACTTGGCTCTGATACCAATTGTTGATAACTAAGAGGGGGGGTGAATCAGTTATCCTAATTATTTCTTCTTTTGAACCTTCTTATTAATCAAAGCAGTATTGAATCAAACAAACACACATTACCATGAAATGAGAAACACATGACATAGTATTTTTGACGTGGAAACCCAGTTAAGGGAGAAAACCACGGGGTGATTAACCCAAAGATTATTCTCTATTAGAAGAATAAGGAATTACAAAATGGCACTTGCCAATTAGGGCTCACTGCCCGAGCACACTGCTCACAAAGAGGCCCACTGCCTACAAGGAGACACACTGTCTACAAAGTGATAAGAATCACAGTCTTGAACTGGAGAATGACATCTTTACCATGTCTGGATCAGTTCCATTTAAGCCCAGAAACATCTGCTCTGCCTTCTGTACTTCTCTTCACTACTACACTCTCATCCACACACTTCACTCTTCAAAATGAACTCACAAACCTTTATTTATACAAGACATTGACTTAGGAACAATCATCTAAGTCAGAAATCAACCATAAGAATATCCGCAAGATGAATAACACATCCGGTTGGCCACCATAAGAACATTCGCAGGATGAACAACTCATCCGGTCGGCTAAACAGAGCAAGAACTTCATCCGGAGGAATATCTTCAATTCTGAGCTCTACTATCAATGCGGACCAACAACACAACCTCAACATGATCCAAGAACCTTCACAAGCCTGTCAGAATGACCAGGTACGTCCGCATTTCCTTTACTTACTGAAATCTCTTATCCTCCTTATCCAGAACTTCAAGAACACTGTCTGTCGCCACTGTCATAATGCAAGAGGTACTTCCGGACCTCCAAATCATACACAACTAGAGATGGCACATCATAAGGACATCCCAAAGACTCCTTCCAATCTGCAGATTAGGATTATACAGTTCCAGACCTCACCAGACCTTTTTGTGATCCTCTGTCACCTCTGAATACTTGCCGGAACCGGTTCTACACCGATAGCCACAACTCCTTCAGATCTTCATGCGGACCTCTGAAATCTTAACTGAAGCATCTCAAGACTCATATCTACAAACCCTTTAATCCGCATCCTTCGGTTCACATCCTATATAGTACATTTGCCTTCTTCTCATCACTGTTCTTTACTATTCCTGACTGAGGCTAATTTTCTCAATATCCTCAGCACACTGCTCATTGAATCCTTCTTGTCAAAGCAATATGAGTATGTTGACATCAATGACAACACTGGTTTACCTCATACTTGCAACATGAACAAGTATGAAAACATACAGAACAAGCAAATCTTTGCATGCACACTCAAAACATGAACAATTGTGATGATCTTTGAGAAGATTACCTCATTCGTAACACTGAAAAACGTGAATACAACTGATTTACTTTCAAAATAAGAAAGAAGGCCCTCCTTCTAGCACCAATTTATGTTGATGATGATTGTTAGTCATAACAACACTCATAAAAATTTGCAAAACAAACCTTTATTATCTTGTAAAGTATGATCAATTCGAGATAAATTAATGACTCCAAGGCTTTGTTGATCAGGTCATGATCATCTGACATTACTCAGAGGTTGATGTGACATGTTATTTTCCATTTCAAGGGGTCTTATGATGTTTGAATGATCGATTGTATACCTACTTACTGTAAATTCACTTCACAAATGATGTTATTTTCACTATGCTCAACAAATTATGATTATATTTACAACTTTGACCAATTCTTCTGAGCATCTACTTTCTTGAACTTGTATATACTTCTGCACTTTGTCTTTAATCAAATGATGTGCCTACAAGTAGATATTCCTATGTTTATCATGGATATACATCTATATTTGCATGATCTTTATCAATTTAACATGCTTTCACTCAAAATATGCTCTATATTTCCAATTATTTATGAGATATAGGCATATTTTATGTTCATTTACTTTAGATTGTATGTTATTTGCAATTATTGAGGTGATTTGTAATGAAATTCAAAGAAATTTAAAGAAATACTTCTAATTTTAGTGAACCTTTAGCTATTGAGTCACATACATTCCAGATACAGTCATGAAAAGAAGAAATCAAACCATAATTCACCAGGTTGTTCCACAACTAGGTATGGTTGATACTAACTTCAAAGGAACAAGGAATGAAAACAACACATGCAGACTGATAAGCACTCCAAGGGACACAACTAATCAATGCATATATCTAGATCTCATTCATTGATTACTCAAGATTTACAATGATTTGTAATCAAACAGTTTCTCTTTCATTAAGTATGCAAAAACATGTACATTCACAATAACCTTGAAATCAGTCTTGAATTCTTCAGCAATCAAATTTCAATTAAGTTTCCAATGTCTAAAAGAGTGCACTCCTTCCCCTTTTATAGAATAAGGAGAGGAGTTAGTTACAAATGACCAATGGTCAAGATTTATCTATTCAGATCAATGGTCAATATTTCTTCATTGACTTAGTCAACATCATCCGTGGCACAAGTTGCCAGTTGGCAACTATCTGGCAAAACTTACCTGCTTGTAAGCAGCCTATGCATATGTTTACATTGTGATCCATCTATGTTTACTCTTTATCTCCTTCTTCTTCTTCACCTTCTTCTTCCTCTTCACTCTCTACATCATCTTCATCTTCATTGTCACTGTCACTTTGATGTAGATCATCTCTTATATGTATCTTTATTATTGCCCTGATGGACTCATATGACTGCACAACTCTGTCAATCTCCCCTCCATCTTGGACTTTGGCCTTTACTACTGCATGTCTGTGAGAATAAAATTTAGCCTGAAGGGCATCCATCTTGCCTTTCCTGTTGTTCAATGTTTCATTATAAGTCTCCACCTTGACCTTTATTCTCATGACTTTGTTCATTACTTCTTCTATCAGGTGGTTCATGGGGTCCTCTGCAACTTGCTTGAAATTATCATGGAAGGCTTGGATAGAAAAATCTACATCCTAATTTTCAATCTTCCCTTCTACCTTCCCTTCCAATGCCTCCAAGGTTTCTGCCTCATGTGCCATTAGATTGTGCAGTTTGGCACTTATATCCCTGAGCTTTCCATTGCATCTCTTCAATATATCACATTCAAACCCTGTATCTTCATACCTGATACTCAGTAGCTAGGAGGTGTTATTATCTAGTATATTATTACTTATCAATATTTGTGTGTCAATCCTCTTCATTTCACCTAAAGCATCTAGGTGCTTCTCTATCTTGAATGACCTCCTACCTACTTCATTTTGTAATTTATCTACCTTTCTTTTTAAGGTACTCAAAGAATTCAACCTCTCCAAAGAGGTTTTCACTAAATCCTTAACTTCAAAAATAGATGACATCCTCCACTTCTCCATTACTTGTGCTTTATGCTTCATTAGGTCCTATCTAGTAACCTCCTCTTGAGATATAATGGTTAGTGGGGTGGCTGGATCAATAGGTACATGATCATGGTTAATTAACCCTTTAATAAAAGAATGTAGTTGAGCAATGTGCTCTTTATGTTTTTTATTCTTCTCTTTCTCTCTCTTCACCCTTTGTGTTAGAGATTCAATGATGTCCTTTCCTTCTTGACCTTCTTGGTCTTCATTTGCAAAACCTAGATCAACATTAGTGATCTAAAAATCCTCAAGGCTTATCTTGCCTTTCTCTTTCTAAACCATAGGTAGGGCTATTTGTGCAGTCCTCCTACCTATAATAGAGTCCCTTTTGATTGCAAACATTAGCTTGGTTTTATCATACTTCCAACAAATAATGTAGAAACATCAAAGTCCTATACCTCCTCTACCTATTGTAGATGTACTTCTCGTTGCAACCAATAAGGTACATCACCTTTGGGTTCTTGATGATCACCCCCTGTATTTTGGGTGTTCGGTGATTCTGCACTATGCTCTACTCTTTTAGGTGAATGTTCTATTCTAATTTCTTCCTCATGTACCTTATCATGAGGGGGATCTTGTTGGGGTTCCTCCTGTTGAGGGATTTCCTCTTGTGGAGGAGGCTCTTGTGAAGTATTTACATTTTGATCTTGTGCCTCCTTTTGTAAGCTCTCCTCTAGAATTTCTTGAGCTTTCTCCTTTTGCTCATTTTGTGGTATGTTGGCCCCTTGAGAAGTTTGTGTATTTTGACCTTGGCAATCACCTTGATTACCCTTGGTCACATTGTCTATCTCCTTCTCTATACCCTCACCTTGTGACAAACCTTGCACTTTATCTTTAGATGTATCATCTTCTTCTAAATTAACTTCTTTCTTGGCTGATTTCTCCTCTGATGCTGGATTACTACCTTGATCACCCCTTGTAGTAGGTGGCGATGGACCACTTTGGTGTTACTCAATACCCTTGTCTGGCATGTCTTGATCACCCCCACTCTGAAGCCGTGCTTTTGATTGTTCTTGTCTTGTAGGTGCCTTATTTTGATCCTTGTCTTGATCGAGTGTCATATCACCCTTCTCTGTATGCTTTGTATCTCCAACATTTTTAGGCTCCAAAGGTGGATTACTATCTTTAATTGGGATGATATCACCCCTATAGGTTAGGTCTATTATTGCATGACTAGTAACTTGCTCAACCAAATTATCCAACCCTATCTGTTGGGCTACTCTTTTAGAGCTATCCTGTTTTGTTTCATCTTTTTCATCTCTTGCCCAGTTGGTTACCATTCTGGGCCATTGGGGTCCCATGAGGAGTCATCTTGGTATTGGTAACCAAGGTTTCCATGTGCTAAGCAACCACGTCCTAAACTATCTCATCATCTGATAATTCTATAGTATCATCTAGAGGGAAAAGGGACTCCTTACTAGCCATAAGCACCTCTTTTTCTTTCTGCTCCTCCATCCTCTTAGTCTTAAACTGAATTATCTTAGGAATGGGGACTTGATGCTGTAGCTCTCTCTTGAAGGCCGCACCACCCATACCTCTTAACATGATGGGGTCAGTGCTAACATCTCCCCTCATGGCTATCCTTTGCTTCTTGGCTGGTGGTGTCTATAACACCTTCTTTCTTTTCTTACTTGTTATTAATAAGTCATCATCCCTAAGCTCTTTATTCAATTCTTCTTCTTCTAAGGGATTAGTTTCTTCTAACTCATCTTGTAGAGCCTCAACCTCTACCTACCTCTCTGTACTTTTAGTAACAGGTCTCACTATCCTCTTGGTCTTTTCTTTGTCAGGGGTTGGTTGTGGTGTGAACACATGAGATGATGTGGATGCCCCATCACCTTTTGATGTAAGCCTCTTGATGATCACCCCTTTCTGTTCATCCTCCACCTTCTTACCCTTGGATGGCAGCTTTTGTTCTTCAACAGGTAATCTTTATCCATTAGATTTTTTGTTCTCAATAAGAAAATCTTCATACTCTTCATCTGACAATTCTTGTCTCTTTTTCTTATTATCAACTATGAGGGCCATGCCCTTCTTCTTCAATTTGGAGATCTCTATATCCACCCAACTTTGGGTCAGTTGAATGACCCCTTCCATTATTTGATCCAAGGAGGTCTCCTCCAGCTGTGTAAAATTAGGGGCTAAAATGGTGCCATTATACACCTTCTTGACCTCATACTCATTTGACATTATCTTTCCATCATCATGATGTAGCTGTATGGGCACTGAGATGCAATCAAAGGTCTTGATTTGATTTAGGGTGAACCTTTGATATTTTCTTCTTCTCACCTCTGCCTCATCATCACAATCAGTCTAGAAGTCTTCCAGATGCTTTTGATGTATCTGATTTCCTAACAGCTTCTGCATCCTTCCATAAGGGTCTTATGACCTAGCGATAGGGAATGGTTGCAAGTACATGAGTTTTAACCCCCCAATAGCATGCTTGGTGCTCTATCTATCTAGGCATAAGTACCAGCCTATGTAAACTTTGAATAGTATAGGAGAGATCCTCTTTTGCTCTATGTGAGATTCAACTGCAGTGGACACTTGTCTAACAAATTCCATCAAGATGACTGTATTAGTGGGGTATCTTGGCAACATGAGGGGCTATCCTTCAAACCCTTCAATCCTTATGTATGAAAAAGTGGAGAATTGGATAAACCAAGCTCCATACTTATAAACAATTTCTTGAGCTTCCATGTTCAGTCTCTTGGTTCAGTCCTCCTCCATTATTTTGACCAGATGCATTGAAAATACATCATGTACAAGCTTGTAATCCTGGAGGTATGCCTTTTTATGCAATTGGGGATAGTGATCCCAAACATTCACATCACCAGTGATGTTTCTTACCTTGCCCACTGTTTGTAGGGCATCAAATGTTCCCCAGAAAGCACAAGAATATACAACATAGGAGGTCATGTAAAATATGCGGGTCTTACCTCCTAGCTTCCTCATCCCCTCATCTAGGCAATCACTAATGATTTTGGCCCATAGAGGCTTATTTTTAGAGTATAATACCATCTAGATAATTCCAAACATCTAGTTCTCAAAGCTACCAGCATGAGTTCTGCCGGTCATCCTACTCAACAGGGCAATTAGATACTAATTCTCATCATCAAAATCAAACTTGTATAAGTACACTGGCAACTTGGTCGAAGCTGTGTAGGTATTGTTCTTTGCCATCCACTGATATATTCTCTTCCTTGCCTCTTTCTTATTGTTGTTATACTCCTTCTCTAGTTTATTGAGGTCTACACTTACTACCTTATTTCCCATTGGCAAGTTGAATGTGGCAGTGATGCCCTTGACTGAAAAGTCAGCATATACTCTGCCATGTTTTTCTACCCTCTTGGTTTTTGGTTTATAATTTTTGGCACATTCTACTACTAGTTCAATGGCATCCATAGCATATGGGAATCCTGCTACGTGCCACATACCCATTGTAAATATCCTATCTAGTATAGGGTTGTCAGTATCATTGTCCAATTTCCTTGACCATTCATCCAAGTCTGTTTGTCCCTAATGCATGTCACTGATAACACCATATCTGAACTCCACTCCTTTGGGCTGTACGAACATAGGTTTCAAGAACTTGGCCTCAGACCTGTTCCTTCTAACCTCTGCCATTGATTCCTACAATAGGCATATGCATGTCTTACCCTATGGTGCTTGTACGAACATTCAACAGTATCATGCATCTCCTAACTACTATTCATCATTTTAATTCTTTTCATGCATCATCATGTGAATTTAACCTAGTAAAGAATAATTTTACTTGGATATTTGCAGAAAATGACAACAAAGAGGGTTTTGAAATTACTTACCTGATATCTCTTTCCTTTCTGATTAGATGACTGATAACGGAAGATGCAGATGTGTGGGGGTCACCCGTTCCGTCACGTTGAGGGTCACGATCTGTTAGCAGATATCTGATAAGGGTTTGACTTCTAAAGCTCTGTAATTCTCAATTTATCACAAGGTAAATGTAAATAACCTTTAAATTTTACTTTTAAATGGATCAATACGATAAATTAGGGCATATGCATTGTTCTAATCGAATTCGTCGATTATTTGCATGAAGGTCAAAGATGACGCCAAGTGTTGAATTTGTATTTGAAATTGGTGGGGCTTCATCTACCATTTCGATTGCATTTAATGCTAGAGGGTGATCTTTCAAAGATCAGGGATATTTGAAAATATGAACCCTCATGAATAATATGACCCCCCTTTTGCACAGGATAATTGTTTATTAAATATCAGGGTGATATGGTCAACCTTTGACCACGAAGCCAGATCGGGTGATCAAATTAAGATCAGGGATACTTCGAAATGTGACCCCCCTCGGGGGTAGATCCTGATGACATCATCATTTCATCAATGCTCTTTAGTCATCGGGTTTTAGTGATGTCATTGTCATATTGAGAAATATGATGGATATTTGGATATATGACCCTCCGTGGGTCAGGTAAAATGATTATGTCATCATCGAGGTTATTTCTTTCATTCATTGGAACTGAATGACATCATAGTCAAACAAGCGCAGGGTGATATTCGTGTAGGGGTGATATTTCATAAGATGACTGATATTAAGCAATATGATCCCCCCATGAATATATGAGGTTCCTGATGGGGAGATACTTGTTCCTATTTAATTTTGACATTTGTGTATTGGGTATCTAACGGTTATAGGGTGATTTTCTATGTTTGGGTGATGTTAGCGAATATGACTGATGTTTAGAAATAGGAACCCCGAAGGGAAATATTAGGGTTGACTAAACTTTGACTCAACATAACTTTCTATCCTTAGACAATATTGGGGTGATCCAAAAGCCAAACTTGATTAGAATTTTGTACTCTTTCCAACCATGAGGTTTATGATAGAAAACACTAACTTTGGCAACTTACCTCTTCTTGTGATGCATATACCCTAGCAAAGGTGACATACATGACTGATTTTACCAAACCACCCAAAGCAAGAAGAAGCAAAAAGAAAAGGTTGGGTCCCTGTTTTGCTAAGGCAAAATGGGGCGTGTTGTGTAACCACACTACTAGGAAAGAGAAAATGGTAAAATAGAGGATCTAGATGCACTTAGAAATGGAATGTGAATGAATATAAAACCTTATAATATGCTTAAGAAGATCTAGTGAAATTTTGGAAGTTGTCAAGGTGTTCTATGGAAAAGGGGTCGAAGCAAAAACACAAGTGTCTAGATAGATGTGCTAGATAAAAAAATAGGGGCATTGGAAATAACATAGGTGTTTAAAAGGGATAAATGTGCTCCCTTGTGTGATTCAGTCAAGGTTAGGAGGGTCCAATAAGGGATTGTCCAACCTTGCAGCCTTAAACTACTACCAACATGATCAAGCAGAGATGTTACAAAAGTATATAGTTAACAATAGAAAGAAAGAGACATTCATAAGCACATGACACAAGATATATCTTGGAAAAACCCTAAAAGGGAAAAACCTAGCCTTCAAAGCTCATTCCTCTTTATATTATAATCTCAAGACACATTACATATGCCACTCAGGCTTTACAGATGTTAGGCCATAATCCAGGATTACAAAAGATTCATATAATAACACTCTTCCATGATTTCCTTCTACTTCTCAATTCTCTGCTCTGCAACTTCTTATGCTTTTTGCTCTGCTCTCTACTTCAGTTCTGCTACTTCTTCGGATCAAAACACTCATCAACTTGCTTCATGACTTCATATACTTGATCATTATTCATTCCCTTGGCTTCAAACAAACAATTATCCTTCATTTATATTCTTCGCAGGCCTTCATAACATTATCAAGTCAGCCTAATTGCAACAACTAGTATGAAACATGTAGACATAGATAGGTCAGACCTAAACGTAAGGGATTGCTCTGCTGGTGAATGGATCTTCATGCGGATCTCCATGAAGGTTGGTCAGGTCCTAAACTTCCTTGAATGATGTTCCTTTTAGCTCCACAAGTCACAAAATTGCTCCACAAACCAATTAGACTCCACTGAACACTGTTTGCTCTGCTTTGTGAAAACATGTGAAAATAGGTAATCTTCTGATAGAAAGATCTCTCTAGAAGCAAACCCAAAGGATCTAAATTTTGGATATGATGTAGATGATAATGTCTAGATGCTAAGTGTAGCTCCGTAGCCTCTGATATTTAAATGAGATAAAATGCAGTAATCTCCAAGGTCGCTCTCCCAGACACTCTGTAACTTACTATTTGTTGTACCCATACAAATTTTTTTGTCTATGCATACAAACACCCTAAAAAGATGCCTAAACACACCTCCCAAGCACCATGTCACCTTATCATTATTTGCTAACCCCGCAGGTACAAGATATATCAAAGGAAATTGATACAAGGCCTGAATGGAGAAGGATTTGAAGAAGCCAAATTGGCTATGTTGTGCCAAATGAAAGTTTTGAAGCTTTAGAAGGCATTTTGTGAGATTATGAAGAATTGGTCGTCAAAAGTCAAAAAGTCAAAATTTCTAAAATTAGAAAGTTTCTAAAATTAGACGTCAAACTTAGGTTTCTGGGTTTCTTGAGATATAGATGCTAGAATTTTTTTCTAAAAATAGAAAATTTGATTTAGGCATCCTGTCTGATTCTGGTTGGTTGATATTACTTCACGATTAAGGTGGTCCAGACAGAATTTGTAAAAGGTCAAGTTTTCTCTACTGGGTCAATTTTGCTTCTTCAGAAGGTGAAACACAAAATCTGAGGCCATTAATGGAAGAAGTTCATTTGCTAGGTTCACGAGCAGAGACAAATGACATTGATCCAAGCAATCTCCATCAAAATGGCTAAGGTAAAAATCAAGATTTTCAAAAGTAAAATCTGAGAAAGTTACTAAGGCAAAGTGCCTTGGCAAAAGGCGATCCTTTTTGCCAAAATGCACTCCTTTTTGAAAAACCTCTAAAAATGCGATCCTTTTTGCCAAAATGCACTCCTTTTGAGAAACCTCAAAAAGGCAATCCATTTTGCCAAAATGCACTCCTTTTTCAACCTATTCTTTTTTGCATAGAGGAAAATAAAAAAGCACTCTATTTTTAGAGTAAAGCACATTGGAAACCCTAAGGAGGTGGCATTCACTATAAAGGAGGTGCCTTATGCATTGTTTTTATCATTTTTAAAAGCATTGGTAAGGCTTTGAGGCTACGTTCTGCCTAAGGTAGCCATTGTTGGATGTTTGGAAGCTTGCAAGGGCAGATTGAAGGAGTTTGAGGAGAGGTGCTTCACCTAGAAGGCCAAGACAACACTATATTGCATCATTCTATCCATATTTCTTTAATTCAAAGACTTGTCTACACCCTAGGAAGATATTCTTTCACATTGGTGGCCATTATCAAGGGTTTCAATCTTTTTCATGACAGGTTAAAGGCACTTTCCAGGCAAGGAATATACCTAAGGGGAAGATCTTGCATTCCAAGGCACCATATTCTCCATTCTACATCATCCAGAGGCACTTTTGCACACTCATAAGGCAACGCTCAGTCCTTGGCGACCATTTTTGGAGGTTCTTTTAAGCTTTTTCCTTGCTGGTTATGACTGTTCTAGTCCAAAATGTTACCTACAGCCAAAGGGAAAGTGATTTTTAAGGCCTTTATATCCAAAATTTCTCATTTCTATCACCTACCCACCTCAGGAAAAGGCATTTTACACCATTGTTGTTTGTCTATAGCTCAGATCTGGCAACTTTTTGAGAATTTAGCCTCATATTTTCACTTTCCAAAGCCAAAAATGTGCATTTTTTCATAAAAATTAGAGTTTGGACAACGAGAATAAAAGCTTGATTTTCTTGAACAACGAGCATATAAAGGCCTAGTTTGATCTTTTTAAAGCAGGACAATGAAGATGAAGGCTTTTCTTGAAGCCACAAAATCACCATGCAATATTCTTCCATCACTATTGAGGGCAAATTAGCACTCATCCATGAATATTCAAAGGACAAGGAGTATTTGGATCTCACGAAGATAGTGGAGGATGCAAAGACCATCCTATGGACAAAGATTGCACATCTAGATCCTATCATTATCCTAGAAGAGGCTAAGGTTGATGAATTCAAGCAAAATCTCAATTCTCATACTTAGTCATTTTTCACTATCTACAAGAGAATTCTATTTTTGGCAGCTGGAGGGATTTCCAAAGTAGTTTCTATTTTGAGAACTAACTTTGCTTTTCAAAGATAAACTTATTTTTGGATTTGTTTTGAAAATCATGCAAAATATCTTTAAGTGGAACTCAATGTGTAATAACATGCAAGTTCAGTTAATTGAATTGCATGAGAGATATTTTATTTTTAAATTGCTAATAAGCTTGCATGCTTCCCATGCAGCATTAGGGTTAGGGTGGAGAGTGTTAGTTAACTCTTCCTTTTATTTCCTTGCACCTTTTGTTTCAGGTTATAAATAAGTGTATTCTACACACTTAAACTTATCAATGGTAAATACAGAGGCTTTTATTGCTCACATCTTATTGTTCAATGATTGTGCGTATCTTTATTACTTTGAGAATAAATATATGTGTTGTCTTTCTAAAATCTTTTTTGTGTTGTAGAGATTGAGAGGAATTGTTTGACTTTGTGCTTAAACATTCATTTCAGATCTTCTTTGTTCTTTGTGTTAAATCAAATCGCATATGTTGTTTTGTTTCCTTTGATCTCTAGATTTAATCAAAGGAATCAAAAGTATTCAGAGTTCATTATCCATTCTTGTGTTCAATCAAAGAATAAAAGCAAGGATAATTCTCATGCCTTATTTGCTTATATTGTCACTCTCATATATTCACCTGATTATGTTCCTGTTTTGCTTCTAAGTATCCATTGATGTGTGTTTTCTTTTGTGCTGAGAGTGAAATCAAAGCTTTGTCTTATTTTTGCCTTCATCATTGTATGGTGTTATTTTGTCCAATCAATCCAAAATTGTGTACTTGCCTTGCTCAGCATTTGAATTTAGTTGAGTAGTGCAAGCTTGTAGCCTAGATTCTATTTACAAACAAAAAGCACCAAATCTTTATTTTGTTGTTGAATGAGTGTTTTAGCCTTTCGCACATTGCAAACCCAAAAAGATTGTAAAGTTTTAGTTAAGTTTTATTTTACAGGGAGCTTCCCCTCCAAATTTGAAGAGCAATTCTACTGCACATCTGTCTATTTTTCTTTCCCACAGAAAGGTGCAAAATTAAATGCTAACATTGTTAACTATCCCAACTGATTTGAATTCTTCTAGATGCTCCTGCATCAGACTCTTGAGGTTAATTGAAAAGTTAACCTCTTCACTTTGGTTTGTATTATGTCAAAATCAATGCTATCTCTTTGAATAGGTTCGATGGTCTGTTCATAGGTACTTGCAACTGCCTCAAGGTTGGAGGTATGTTCAAGTCCACCCTGCAAAACTACCTCAAGTTCTTCTGAGTTTAGCATTATACCTACAAGCCTTGTACTACCTCAATGATCAGCGGTCTGAACAAGTCTTCTCTGCAAGATGCCTCAAGTTCTTCATCTTCTAGTGATCTAGGTTCGGCGGTCTACTTGCAAGCCTTGCACTGCCTCAATGATCAGAGGGTCTGAGCAAGTCTTTTTTGCAAGCTACCTCAAGTTCTTCATCTGGTCATGGTCTAGGTTCAATGGTCTGACTACAATGTTGCAACTACCTCATAGTTCAGAGGTCTATTGTCAAACACTTGTAGGTTGTCAAATCAATATCAACTTCAACCAATTAAGAGTCAATCAATACATACTTGTATCCTACAGAACAATCATGTTACTCCCTTTGATGTAGTCAGTACACTTCTGAGTTTTCTCTGCAACACTTTTTGATCTCTAGTTCTAGAGACATTTCTTCCACACGCTTCAAAATCTTTCAGTTTCTGTTATGCATATACTTCTATACTTATCTCTGCTTCTTTATCCTTATTTCTTTTACTCTAGTACACCAACTTTCTCCTCCGATAGAATTACTTGTCATTTCTCCTTTCTTTGCAATATGAATTTCCTTTTCCTATTATGCTTCACACTTGTTCACACAATCTATCCCTTGCACGGTTTCTTGGGTGATTTTACACAAACTTTCTCTTGCACTGTTTCTTAGATGACTAGTCTACAACAAAATTCTTCTTAAGATCAATGTTTCTCCTTCTTCTGATTTCTCTATCAAACTTAGTGAGTCAATAGGTTCTTCTTCCTCCGCATAAATCATCTCTATATCTTCAACTGTTCCTCCAGTCGTATCCTCTTGTTGACATTCATTGCTTGATTCCTTTCACCTCTAAACTTGAAAATAAGTTCTTCTGAATAGTCTTCTATCAAATTCTCTTTCATCTCTTCTGTATCCTTCACTGTGATAAGAATTATGACTCCTGTCATTTCTCCCTTTGTGGTTTGAATTGTTGTTCTTGTTTTGCTCTGTATAAGGTCTTCGTTCTCTATATCCTGATCCATATCCTCTTTTCTTTCCAACACATGAATACTTCCATCTGTACAACCTTCTAAACATACAAGTAACATGTTTCCTTTTTGCTCCATCAATCCATCCATAATCCATCTACATACAATCTGTCATAGGATTTCTCCTCCTTATTTTGTTCCAACACATCTTTTCAGAATGATTCCTTAATCCATAGAACTTACAAGGGTATAAATCCCAACATAATTCCTTTTCATGTCCATATCTATTACAATGTGAACAATGCATACCTTTTCTTCCCTAAGTTGACTTGTTTGGACTTTTAACATCTTTACCTCTATCATATCCAAGGTCTTCACTTCTTGATCTCATTACTGCCTCAATAGGTTCAGTAATTCCTTGCGGCTGCTTTCCTAATCCTTTGCCTTCATATCTCATTCTTTGCATGATTTTGAAACCAATACCATCACCAACTACTAGAGGTTCAATTACATTGTCATCTTCAATCTCACTTTCTATAGAAGCTTCTGCAGCATCACACAAATCATTAATATCACAAGAAACATCATAAAGTTCAGGCTTAGATCTTAGACTCTCATTCTCTTTTCTACATGCTACAAGTGACTACTCTAATTGGTTAACATGTTCCTTCAATCCTAATATTTCATTCTTTTGTAAACCATTTTCCTTTTTCAATTCTTCCAAACCTTCTTTTAGATCTCTGTTCATCTTTTCCACCTTCCCCAACAACTTGAATCCTTCTTCCAATTCTTCAAAACTCTTTTCAACATACTCAAAAAACTTAAGCTCTGCCTCTAAATCTTCATTCCTCCTTTTTACATTTTTTAATTCTTCTTCAAGAGCGTCGTATTTGTCTTCTCCTAGTTCTTTTATCATTTCCATCAATTCTGAATTACACCTTTTGATTTCACACAATTCTTCTTCTAAAATATCCTTTTTGCATATTAGGTTTTCATTTTCTTTCTTCATCCTTCCCCATTGAAACAAATCAGATAAATAACTTAATTACAAAACCTTACCCAAATCTTTCTTGCCTTGATCTTCTTCAGTACTGACACTCGTTACTTCTAGGGTTTTGCACTTCTTTCAACACTGTCTTCCTTCCCAATAGATTCACAACCTTCCTCGCAGATTTGCAACCAGCTCTAATATCACTTGATGCAATCAAGGTAGGAGGGTTTGATGAGGGACTGTCCAACCTTACAACCTTAAACTACTAAAAACATGATCAATCAGAGATGCAACAGAAGTATATAGTTAACAACAGAAAGAAAGAGACATTCATAAGCACATGACACAAGATATATCTTGGGAAAACCCTAAAAGGGAAAAACCCAACCTTCAAAGCTCATTCCTCTTTATATTATGATCTCAAAACACATTACATATGCCACTTGGGCTTTATAGATGCTAGGCCATAGCCCAGGGTTACAAAAGATTCATATGATAATATTCTTCCATAATTTCCTTCTACTTTTGAATTCTCTGCTCTGGAACTTCTACTTTTTGCTCTGCTCTCTGCTTTAGTTTTGCTACTTCTTCAGATCAAAACACTCATCAAATTGCTTCATAACTTCATATACTTGATCATTATTCATTCTCCTACCTTCAAACAAACAATTATCCTTCATTTATATTCTCCACAAGCCTTCATAACATTATCGGTTGACCTAATTGCAACGACTAGTATGAAATGTGTAGACACAGATAGGTCGGACCTAAACATAAGGTATTGCTCCACTGGTGAATAGACCTTCGTGCAGATCTCCATGAAGGTTGACTAGGTCCTCAATTTCTTGGAATGATGTTCCTTTTATCTCCACAAGTCACGAAATTTCTCCACAAACCAATTAGACTCCATTGAATGTTGTCTGCTCTGCTCTGTGAAAATAGGTAATCTTCTGATAGCAATATCTCTCCAGAAATGAACCCAAATGATTTGAATTTTGGATATGATGTAGATGATAATGTCTAGATGCTAAGTCTATCTCTACAGCCTCTGATATGCAAATGCGGTGAAATGGGGTAATCTCCAAGGTCGCTCTCCCTGACACTCTGCAACTTACTGTTAACTATTCCTACTAATTTGAATGCTTCTGGATGCTCCTACATCATTGTGTGTAGATGAGTCCTAATTGGTCTAAAACTTTCACATAGGTTGGTTTTTTAGGTGTACATGTTAATCAAAATGGGCCACTTGTGACACAAATAAATAGGGAAATAGAAGTAAAATTTGATGTAATAATCTTGTAGAAAAGAGAGAGAAAATAAAAATGGAACACAATCACCTAATGAAAACTAAATGTGAATACTTGTATAGGATTCCAAAGGATAGAGGAAGTTGTACACAAAATCTGGGACTTGTAAGAGCTATATTTTGACAAAGATAGTATTGACATAGGTGTGTAGATAAATGCATTAGAAGTAGAAAATGGGGGCATTGGAAACAACACATGTGTTTCAAGATATATTTATCTAGAGCTCAAAATACATCCAAGTTTTAAGGGAAGATATAACTTGATCTTCTCTTCACTTCTCTGGTTTGGCTCAACTATTAGAAAGGTACAAATTTTTCAATAAATGACATGCGAGCAAACTTTTGATGAAATGAACCCTACAAAGTGGAAATGTTGATTATAATACTTCCTTGGTTATCCCCATTGTGGGTAATACAACAAAATCCACATACATATAATATGGAAAAATGTGCAATCAAACCATGGAAAAATAACATGGCAATAATGGTGTCTAAAAGATAAAACCCTAAGAGGTTTAATAGGACAACAAATAGGAAATAAGGAGAATAGAGGAAACACAAGGGGATGAAAAATTTGGATCACAAGAAAACAAAAAGGGGGTGGCAAGGATTTGGACAAGGAAAGAGATGTGGAGATATGCTGTATGCAAATATAGACAAGGAAATAAATAAAAACCAAATAGCTTTTGGAAAAAGAAAAGGGTAGCATTACAACATGATGAGAGGGAAATGAAGCCACAAAATGGCTAAGGAAAAGCTCCAAAATAATCCAAAGTAGGGATCTAACAAGACTCTAGTAGCTCCAAAACTCCAAGAGATTGTAATATAATAACATGTAAGCAACATATGGATAGATGATTGTGATTGATGAAAATGAAAGATGGGAGGGATTATTTATAGGTTTTCAGAAGGATTTATAGCAAGGGAAGACTATAAAAATAGTAGGTGTACATTAATGAATCTATATTAAATTGTAGTTACAAAATAAGCAAAGGAGAACCCTACTATTTTTCCTACTAGGTAGGGGTACAAACAATGATACAATTGTCTTTTATTTAAAGAGACTCAAATTTCTAGGGAAGGTTAAGGGGATCAAGGAGAAGTGAATGGTGGTAATTTAATGTCTTTGTGATTCATGAGGAGTGATATATTAGGAAAACAAGGGGAAGAGTTCACTACACATGGAAGGGGAGATAACAATTAAATGGTAGGTGGGAGAAGATAAAGATCATATGGGAAATGTAAACAAGGCTTATATAAAGGGTAAAAACACATGGGAGAGGAGACACAAAAGAACATAGGAATAAACAAAATAACACAAGGATAAACTAGGTGTGTACAAGGGAAAAAATAAGGGTAGAAACACATGGGAAAGGGAACACATAAAATGAGTGCAAAACATGGTTAAAGAAGTCAAAGAGTATGTAATTTCTATTATTACATTTCCCCTCGCTTTAGCTAGCTAATGATACACTATAAGGGGAAGAATCACACTAAACTAGAGAGTACAATAAAGCATATATAATCATGTAAACACAAAAGGTTAAAATACCAAAGTTGAGATATCAACCTTCTAATTTTCCTTTGATTCTTCATTAAAATGTATGTCTGTACCTAGTCTTACAATGTAACCAAAGAGAGTAGTCATTATATACATACAAGAGTAATCCTAAACAACACATGTATAGAAAATAGAAACACACTAATATACTAAGCATGGAGGCATTTGTAACAACATATATAGAAAAGGTGCACAATGGAAATAAACAAACACGACACAAACACATCACCTAAGAACAAACAATAAAACATATTGCCATAACAATAATACACATGAATATTGGAAAATAACATAAGGGTTAAAATCAAGGAAAATATTTCCATTTTGTAGGGAAGGAGATCTAGAGGAAAGGAGGGAGAAAAGTGGATAGATCTATGAAGAGGCACCTTGGAAAATGTGAAATAGAAATTAAAAACTAGATAAAGGAAATTGGAAACTAGATTACTAGAAGCAAGGGAAAATGGTCATGATGATAAGGGTTATAAGGTATTTGTCCAATATAAGGCCAAGCTAGGCCAAAAGTAAAAGGTACTAATTATGATGATCAAAAAGTTAAAATTGTAAATGGTAAAATAGAGTTGAGGTTTCCACCCTTGGATTTGCCATTTCTACCCTTATCTTTGACGTCACCGCCCAAAAATAAAAAGACAAAAGGTAAAAAGTGATGATGTCACCGATGGTTATATGGTAACCACCTGACTAGATAGAAGGAAAG
Organism: Cunninghamia lanceolata; assembly: GCA_027924645.1. Taxonomy (NCBI): domain Eukaryota; kingdom Viridiplantae; phylum Streptophyta; class Pinopsida; order Cupressales; family Cupressaceae; genus Cunninghamia; species Cunninghamia lanceolata. Next base: position 9,142,635 of record BSBN01000445.1, read on the forward strand.
TCTAGGATCAACCTATAATTGGTTTATCTATCATCATAGTAATAGGAAAATAGTAAGAGTAAGAGATATAGGATATATGCCCCCCTAAATTGATTAGTGTTAAGAGTGAAAGGATAAAGAACCAACCAATTTAAGGTAAAGTGGTTCAGGGGAGAAAGGGAAATTTACCAAGGATTTTAATAATAAGATAAGATGAAGCTAGGAGGGGAACATTTAGGTCATTCCCTAAGATGATCTGATAGGATAAAGCAACAATAGGGTCATGCCCCAAAGTGATTAAGGGAAAAGGATAATGAGGAGAACAAAGAGAGGACATTTAGATCATGCCTTCAAATGGTGATAGGAAAAGGAACAATGTGAGGAAAAAAAGGGGGAACATTTAGATCATATATGCAAATGGTACGATGAAAATGACACAAGGGGAACATGCATGTTATGAGGCTAAGTGTTTCAAAGAGGATGGATGATGATATGATGCCCCCAAGAGGGGTAATGGGAGGAACACTAATGGAAAACATGGATAACATGAAAAGAGACATAGGCTTAGGAGAAAGATGGGATAACAAAAAGTAGATGTAGGATAAGTAAAATGAGGAGAGAGAAAGAGAAGGAGATATAAAGAGGACAAACTTCTCTAAGGGAGGAATGTAAATATGCCCCTACATGAATAAAGCAAAGATGCCTCCATAAGAAAAAAGGAGAACATCAAAATAAATGCATGGGAAATTAATAAGTAGTGATGGAGAAAGTAAACATGAGTGTAATAATAGAGATTGCATATTATGCAACTTATTTAATCATGTTTTGCACCCATTTTAGGTGTTCAATAATTTGTGTTTATTTTAAGCCTCATTTTTCCCTTGTTCAAATTTATGTAGCCATAAATATCCTTGTTCAAACCTACCTTAATCTTGTTAATACTTTTGTTTATCCCTATGTGTTTATGTGTCCCCTTCTCATGTGTTTAAACCCTTTTGTAAGGTGTGTGTTTCTCCTTTCCCATGTGATTCTTATCCCACTCACCTAGTATTTAGTTTCTGTCTTCCCTCCTATGTGTATTTACCCTCCTTTTAAATCATTTTCCTTGTTTATTGCATTTTAAGGATCCTTTTGACCTAAAACTACTTCCTTTGGCCCTAGTGCATCCTCATTTACCTTTATTTAAAGTTTTGGGGCCTTGGCATAAAATTCCATTAGTACCCCTTCTTAAGAACATTAACACCTTTCTTGGTACATTACTGCCCCTTGGGGTGCCACTAGTTTTTGTGCCTAACTTCACCAAATTTATGTGGTTGACCATTAATTACTCACCTACTACATTTTCACTAACCATTTCCCAAAAAAACTCTAAAAAACTATAAATAGATCTTCTTTATTCTCATTTCACCCATCCATAATCCTCTTTCCTCTTATGCTATTATACTTGTGCTTTATTAGAGATTTATGTTGGATCTTGGAACCTATTGGAGTCTTTATTTTTATTTGAATCCTTGTTTGGATTCTTCTTAGAGTCATTTGTGAATCTTGGAGAATCATTTCTATCCCTTTCCTTCTCTCCCCATACCATCATGTTACTCAATTTACATCCCTATAGCCATTAGGATCCCTAATTTCTTGCTTATTTATGCATACTTCTTTCCATCATCCCTTTCTTTCTTTGATCACAAGCCCTCTTTTTCATGCAATTTTCCTTTTGTTAGCCTTGTTTCCTTATTTGTATCTCTAGGGTTTTTCCTATTTACATTATATTTTTTGTGTGTCCACTCTTGATACCCATTTTAGCAATTTTTTTACATTGTCATATTATGTGTACTCTTATTTTCATCTTTTTTATTGTTGATTTGTGTTGGAAAACCCATAAGGGGGATGAATAAGGTAGGATCCCCTTTAACACTTTATTTTGTTGGTTTTTCCATTTTGTAGGTGTTTGTGAATATGTGTATGACACCTACAATAAAAAGTGTTTGCAAGTCAAGATGAAGATTCTCTAAACAATTAGGTTAGTAGGGCATCAGGGATGTTAGTGCCCCTTCTTAAGTACATTAACACCCTTTGGTGGAGGACAACTCACATGACCTCCAATTTTTCTCAAAAACTATTCTTAATCATTCCAATGCCATAATTTATACTTTTACATTCTATTATGCTTTATTATTTCATAGGGTTTTCCTTCTAGTGAACTTGTCATGTTTTGACCATTTTTTTTTGTTTTTTTTTCTTTCTTTCTATGTAGGTTTTTGATTGGTGGTTAACAAATCTACAACATAGGTGATATGGAGAATCTTCAATTCTAATATGGTCTTAGTTTGATTTAGTGACATTAGCACCCATTATTAGGTACATTAACATCCCTTTTGAGTAGAAAATCTTTGACAGTCCCTATATTTATCCTACATATTTCTAACAACAATTTTAACATTTCTCCTTCACAAGTCTTCAATCCATTAAATGCAAAAGTTTTTTTTTCATCTCTTGCAAGTTTCTATTTCCTAGTTTGCTTTCCTTGTTTCCATTTCCAGTTTGTGTTTCCAAGTTCTTGTATCTTTTCTTGTTGTTAGTCTTAGATCTTGTGCATGTTTATTAGTTTTAGATTAGGCTCATTTAGTTAGTCTAAATAATTTGAATTTAGTTAGTATGATTTGAAATAAATAAATATAAGAATAATTATTTCTTTTTATTTCTTTAATTTTCTAAACCTATTGATCTTACTATATCACTTTCTGATTTCGTGTGTTAGACTAGTTTTTATCTTATTTCCATAGTTCTTTATTGCTTGTGTTCCTTTTTGTGTACATTATATTAGATTCTTCCTTTTCCCTCTTCATTTTTTCCTTTCTTTTCTCTTTCTTATCTTGTCTGTTTTTGTTCCTTAGTCCTCACCTTTAGTCATCCTTTTGATTTCACCCTTTTTATTTTGTCCCCTTATCCTTAGTATCCTCTAGGTCTTGCCCCTACTTAATCTTCTCACCATGCCAATCCTTATCCTTCTAGGATTGTCTTCCATTGGAGCCTTGATTACACCCTAATATGGCCATTATCCCCCTTCATCCACCATGTCTTTTGAAGATACCATCTCTTTCTTTCTAGCTATTGATACTTTGACCAAGAGGCTCATCTTGACTTGCAATAACACATAAATATTATCTCACAATTAAAAGAAGTCAAGAATTATATGAACTTGAGGTATCCCCCATCCCATCTAACCTCCTTGACTCCTTAGGAAATTTCATTTTCACCAATCATGCAAAACTTGAAATGATACAAAATATTGGACACACTATGCATGTTCATGTCCCTTCTTATATCTTTCATCCTATTGAGACTCCTTAATAATTCTACCTCCATTTCTACTACTACCTTTCCTACCCAATCCACACTTAATCAATATTAAATCATTTCTTCTTCTACCACTATTTTGTAATGTCCTCCACAAATTAATTTAGTAAATAATTTTTAGATTTAAACTATTAAATGAGATCTTGCAAAAAACTCAAATTTCTACACAATTTTTCACAAAACTATTCAACTCAAACATTGGCAAATTTTCTATGAAACACTTGGGATCTTCTCCATTGATTAAAAAATGATAATTAAAATAAAATAAGAGAAATATCACACAAAAAAAATTCTATATATGATCAGCTACAACAACACAAAATTTATTACAAAATACTATAAGAATTAGTCAAACATTGACAACTTTGTTTACATATTATGAACCTAGAATGATAGATATAACTCCAATTTATTTTTTCTGATATTTTGGAATCCTTAAATACAATGATAAATATTTTAATAAAAGAAAAATTGACATAAATAATAGTAGAAACACAAACTAATACTATCTCTGCACAAATCCACACAAACTACTACAAATAGGATGCTTCCAATGCCTTAGATTTGATAATTTTGGCACCAAATTGCATTAATCTCCCCAAAAATATAAAAAAGGCATATTAGAAACACTCAAGAATATAAAATTAATATTGTACAACAATTATTACAACAAACAACATAACAGAAAAATCTAGAAGTCAATCCACACAAGAAAACACCTGAAAACCTACAAACAAACACACCAAAATTTGCAAACAACTCCAATATCTCCAATACAACCTCTAAGTGAGATTGTCCTACTATAACTAAGGGGTTTAATCCTTTGATCCAATAAACCAATTGGTTTTAATCCATTGATAGATCAATCTCCATTGGGTTTTCATCCACAAAAGATAATCTTAAGAACACAAGTGTTCATACAGAAAAGTTGAGAGTTAAAATAATCAAAAGATTCTACTATAGAAAACCCCCCACATATAAATAGAGGCTTGTGGCCTCAATTTGGATGCCCAAAATCCCACACCCAACTTGGAAGGATAAATTTTCATTAATCACAACCACTTCTTCTTCCATAACTACTAGCTCAAATTAGTGCATAACTTACACAATGACAACCTATCATAAATCTGTCATATCCATCATATAATCTACTATTTTTAGGACTTTGTAAGTTACAAAATATTATCAAGAAATCCCACACCCAATTTTGTGCAATTCAAATTTAATATTTAATTACTTCAAAATACCTTGAAAATATAATTCTCATGGGACCATAATTAAATATTAAATACACTATTTCCCTATTTTTTGACATTAGTCCATAGGAAATACAGGAATGGGCTAATAAATCCTTCAAACTAAATTAATTAGGAAGGGTACATGTGTAATGCCTGCTCATACACGAAGGTATGGATGGGCACACGGAATATTTTTTTATTAAAAGTTAAACTAAGTACATTTAAATTAATACAATTAGATATAATCACCTAACTAGGTTTCCAGAAGTACAACTCAACAAGGAAACGATATTTTGCGGAACACTTCTCAACAACGATCTATAGAATGACAAAATAAATGAAACTATAGTTATTAAACACCTTTTATAAAATTTCCTCATAAAAGACTTCTTACATTACATCATGCTAAAAAAGCAAATTCATAAAGGCAATAATAATTAATGTTAAAAATGAAGACAAAGTTTTTCAATTAATAATTAAGTTATTTACTTTACTCATTAAAGACAAGAATACAACCAATTTAATTCAGACAATATTAATTGATATATTAATATTAAAATAAGATGACTATATAATAAATTAACTCTTTTATTTTACACATGGAAAATAAAATCAATTTATTTTACTTAATTAATTCTAACAATTGAAAGAACAAAATTAATTAATTAATACCAACCAATAATTTCATAAATTAATGTAGCCATGTTTTCAATATCTATTAAAGAGGTAAAATTAGTGACTAACTCCAAAACAATTTCTATTAGTAACATCTTGGTTTATAATCCCATGTAACCAATTAAATTATATTTTTTTGTTTTCTTCATCCTTTATAATTTACACAGTTTCCTTCTAATTTTCTATTCAACAAAATCAATTTATAAATACACTCATTAAATACCTTACTAATTTAATTTCCCATTAACTCATTAAATAACTTAATATATTTATTAAAATAAAACTACATGTTTTCAAATAAAGATAAATGGAAAAATAAAATTAAACTAATTAATTTCTAATAAGTAAAATATTAAAATCTAAAGAACTAAATAAGATAATAAAAGAAATAAACTTCACCAAATAAATAGACATTAAGTAAAATTAAATAGATTTAAAAAATTAAATTAAATAACAAAATATTTATTTTCACACGGTACTCTAAATTTAAAATAAAGTTTTATACAATTTAATTTAGAACAAAAGAACAATCAATTAATTTAATTTTAAATTAAAAAAAAAATTAAATTAACATTAAACTAATTTAATTAATATGATAATGAAAAGAAGATTAAAACAAGCTTTATTACTAATATTAATTTCTTTCTTTTTGCTTTGTTTTTCTTTTAATTTTCTTTCTTTCTATCTTTCTAATTTATTTCTAAATCATATCCTAATCCAACTTTTTTTTTCTTTCTATTTTTTAATTTCTCTTTCTTAAATTTTCTTGAATTTTTCTATGAATTTTATAAATTCAAGCAACCAACTAATTTTTAATCATTTTTTTTAGTTTGTACATGTACATGTTTATCCAAGACAGAAAGAAAATATTTAGAGATCAAACAATATTTTTTTCTAGTGTGTAGGTACAAGTTTATCCAAGACAGAAGGAAAAATATTCAAAGATCAAAACAATTATATTCACTAAATAGAATATATATGCAGTAGATACATATATTTAAGTTAACCTTATTAATTTATTGCAAACTACTGACGACATGGAACAAGAAAATAATTTATAGAGATTTCAAGACTATCATTAGTTTTATTTTTAACACGGGAATAAAATAAAATAAATTTTAAAGAAACTAAGTAAATTTGATGAGGCATTACAGTCATAAGGAGGGCTGGGACCTCCATGCAGTTAAGCCGTGGCTTCCATGGGGAAGCCGTGGGCTCCCCACAGCCTGGGTCGCAGCCTCAAGGCAACGCCCAATGCCCAGCTCCCTCAAGAATTTTTTTTTTTAAACCTATTAATAGAATTAAATCTCCTATATTATAATTTTCAATAATCTATAGTTCCTTCAACACAACAACCAAAAACATTCTCAAAACCCTACAATCAGTTCATCTTAGTAAAATAATTTAGTTTCCTATTATTTAATAAGAAAAGAAAAATCTCAAAAATAACACAATCAATTAAACAATTACATGTATAATTTGACCCAATAAGATTTTTCTATCTATGAATAGATTTACAAATAAATTATACCACTACAAGCTTTTAATTATGATATTCTTATAAATCAAACTTACACAAAATTGACCATTACAAATTCAATTAAATTTACATAATCAAACTTTTCTTTTCGTTTCTTGCCATAACATCTGAGTAACAAACAACACCTCTTCAACACAAAAACTTCAAAGACACAATTTTCACTACATGAATCCAACTTCTTCAAATCAACTAGATCAGCAATAACTTGCACCCAAAACAACCAAATTGGATGGTCCTGCTTGCTCTCCACCCTACCGTAGGGTTGGAATACCCCACCCTTGAGCATGGGAGAGTCTATCCAAAACTTGGGATTCAAATAGAACACACACACATACACAACATTTGCAAGTACACAAACATTTTCCAAACCTAAATAGAAAACAATAAAGGCACCAGAATCCATTAGATTCCTCAACACAGGGAAAGAGAGAGAGTGTGACCTCCTCTCTTGGGGAACCAAGAGAAACAACCCTTCAAACTTCACACAACCCAAATCCAAATTTTCACAAGCCTTCAATTATGTGCATAAACCCAACTACAGATATCTTTACAACCCTTCAGAATATATTAACCCAACTGTGGAAATATCTCAACCCTTCAAGTATATCAACCCAACTATGGAAATATCACAACCCTTCAAATATATCAACCTGACTACGGAAATATCACAACCCTTCAAAATACAAAACCCAACTTTGGAATGTTGTTCCCCAAAGAGAGGTATGACACCTCTCTGGATCCCTAAAAAACCAATTTCCTCAAAACCCAACAACAAAACCCAAAATCATCACATTCATTTAAAAACATAATTTTTGCATTTCGATCCTACCTCTGCCTTCCAAGTTAGGAGAGGCACAACACCCAGATATCAAAAAGAAAGCTTGCATGACCAACTTCAATCCATAAAACCAAAATACTTCAAAACTTCTAGCTCTCTCCAATTTTCCCAAAATTTTCATATGTAACCCTTTCCTTTCCTCCCATCTCTTTTTAAAATTCAAGAAAATAAGTTTTCCTTTCTTTTCCCCCCAAAAAAAATAAAACAAAAAGAATTATTTTTAAAACTATAAATCTTCCTAACAACAATAAAACAATAAAAAGATAAAATAATAAATCTAAATAAAACTAAACAATAAAACAATAATTAAATAAAACTAATCATTATCTTATTAGATCAATAAAGAATATAAATAAATTGTCAATTTTAAAATAGTTTCTCCAAAATAAAAATCATGACAAATATAAAATTAAAACAAATTACATTCCACTCACTTAAACAAAAATTAAAATAATAACATAGCAAAACATTAAATTCATACCAAACATAACTTAGCCTTATTCTTCTAGGCAAAATAGGCTTGGGTAAAATTACTGGTTTGACACACAAAAGTACTGGATAGACCTCTGTATCTTATAAGCCTTGGTCACCCCTGCAAAACTACATTTGAAACATCAGATTGCCTTGAAATATATATAGCTGAAGTGACACTTTTTAATAAAAGAAAAATACATTAAACATACTAGATCATTACACAAGTAAATTAAATTTCATATAATTGAACATCATATTATTTCATAATAGAATGAACATGTGCACAAACTAACATCATAACATTTATTTGAATAAGAATTTCTCAAAACACTTCATGAATAATCATCTAATAACCATCATGTCATAGATATAAAATCCCAACCACACACATTAACCAAATAATAGTTCGAACCACATGTTTCAAAGTCCATAAAACAATCTCAAAACATAAGAAATAACATGTCCACAAGTCTAAAATCATAAACACACAACATGTCTAAGCAAAATAAAAGGGTAGGCCTTACAACATGACAAGTCCACCCTTCCTAGAATTGCTTGCTCTCAAGCAATGCAAATGTGAATGCTTCAAAATTTTTGGACACTCCCAAGGAGAATCCTCTACTAGAAATTTTTTCCATCAAACTAGATATTCTGTAATACTCCTCTTCCTCAAATTCTTCACTTTGGTATTAATGACTGATTCTAGAATTAAGATTAATCTTCCTTCATCATCCAAAGGTGGTAGTTCCACTAATGACACTACATGCTACTGAAGGGCCTTCTTCAAGAAAGAAACGTGGAACACATTATGGATCTTATTGTTCTTTGGTAGCTCCAACTCATATGCTACTTCACCAACTCTTCTCAGAATTTTGTAAGGCCCATAGAACCATGGTTTGAGATGTTTAGCTCCACTTCTTTTGATGGAAGATTTCCTATATGGATGCAATCTTAGAAAATGATGCAGGAGCATCCCAAGTGTAAAGACAATCTTGCATTAACCAAAAAACATTTTGTTTCTTTTATTTTCTTACATTTCAATCAGTTCAGTCTCAATAGATTGCACCACATTCTATCACATGTTCTTCACAGTTTGTAGCACAGAATGAAGACTCAACATGATGCAGAGGCATCCACACTAAAACCTTGACATACAGCATGGATGTCCGCAACCCTTCATCAGCATCATCATATTTTCTCTGCCGACCGATATCCTCCTGCAGACAAACCTTCGACCTTTTGCCTGTCAGCAGCATCATCATATCCGGCTATCGGCAGCATCATCATATTCGGCAAGCGCAATCATCCTCCTGATGATCACTGTTCATCTTACTGCTAACTTCTTTCTTCAGCATCATGATGTTCAACATCATGTTCATCAGCAGGATATAGAACATCCGGTTCCTCCCATATATCCTGATGACGACAACCTTTTGCACCTTTCCTTCAATGCTTACGTCACCCCGATATCCTGATGACGATTATCCTGATGACGATGACATCGTATGCAGCTCCTTCAATATCCTGCTGCCCCGATATCCTGATGACGATGACGTCACGTGCAGTTCCTTCAATATCCTACTGTCAGCCAAACTTAACATTATCGGCCCGCGATGGTTTTATCAACCCGATCTTCTACCTTATGCCGATACGCTCCTCCTCGGCAACACCTGATGATGATCACCCCAATGCACATTCACCTTATGCAATCGACTGCATCATGCTCATCTCCACTTACTCGGATGATGCCCGAAGTAACTGCAGGATATACACAGAAATATCCTGATGATGCCGTTTTGACGAACTTCCAACCTTAGCGAATTTCGATCCGCCGAACCTCCTGGGATGACCCGATCTACTTTCAGGGTGATCTTCCAAACTCGAACAACCAGCACGACCTAGCACATACCCATGCTAGGGTTCTCAACACCTCTTGATCGCGATCCTGCACACCTGCATGCAAACAAACACAAAATGCAGACTAAACCCTAAACTACTGTACATAGCCATTCCACCGATTCGACAAATCAACCGGTGGAATGGATCAGCGAATCCATGCAACCACCAAAACAGCAACTCGATTACACACTAGAGATCAAACAGAAAATGAACACAAACAGGATCTTTATTGATTTCAAAAGATGCAATACAGTACTCTGTCTCACTCTCTGCAATCTAACTCCTCTGCTCAATGCAATACTCTGTCTAAAACCAACCGATCCTAATGCATAAATAAGATCTCTTGCGAGTACTACTGACCCGACTCCAAGCGGGTGGGAAATCTCTCCAGGCGGCTGGGAGATCCAACCGAACCTACAGCATAATAGCTGTCTTAACAACCTAGCTAAAAATAGTAAAGTATGGTCAACATGACCTTATTACATGCATTGGTCTTATCAGACCTTCTTGGAAACATTAACAAGACTTAAAACAAACTAACTGCCTCATGGAGGCCAGCTGTCAGGTAGGTGCTCCTGCACCATACTCCCCAACAGAAAAGAACTCATGTCCCATGAGTTTGGTTGTGGAAGTCCTCCACCTTTACACTTTGTCATGTCAGTGTTCTGACCTGTTCCAGCTTTATCCTCTGCTGTCTCTTGGCTGTTCCAAGACTTCTGAACTGTAACTTGCTTTGTTGCAAGTAAATCCTCATGCCTGTCAATGTAGGCCCTTCTCTCACATACCTTGTGTTTGTCAGGTTGTCTGACCAGAACCTCTGTCTGAATTGCCTCTTGAACTTCTGCCATGTTCACCTCTGTCTTTCTTTCAACTCTTATAGGACAAACAATAGTCCCAACTATGACAACATCCTTGTCATTCCTCTCAACTGGTTGCTATTTGCAAACCTATTTCTGCACTTGCTGCTGACCTCTGTCAGTCAAAACTGAAACTTTCTTCAACCTGGTGTCCTTAACAACTCCTTTCCCTACAGTGTCCTCAACTGCCTTTATGCCTGCTCCTATAGGCATCTGCACAAATTCCTTCTTTCCCACTAAAATGATTTTGGCTGCCCCCTGTGCTGCAGCATCTTCCTGCAATGGCATCAACATAATAGTCTTCCCATCTTTCTTGATGGTGTAGCTATTAGCATACCCATCATACAGTACCCTCCTATCAAATTGCCATGGTCTACCCAACAGTAGGTGACAACATTCCATGGGCAAAATGTCACACAAAACTCTATCATGATATGCTCCAATCTAAAAATCCACATATGCCTGTTCATAGACAAAAAGTGATTGACTATCACTCACCCAAGATGCCTTGTAAGGGTGATGGTGTGGAATCCTTTCCAAATTTAGTTTATCCACCATTTCCTGAGATACCATGTTGTCTGTTGAACCAGTATCAATGACAACCTTACATACCTTACCTTTGCTCTTGCATGTGGTCTTGAAAAGAGCTCTTCTTTGCATCATATCCTTTGATGCCTGCAAACTAATTCTCCTAAGCATCAATGCTTCTCCCTCCTCAGGATATCCATAATATTCAGGAACTCTATCTCCTTGATAAGTGTTTGAACTCTGCACACTTTGCTCTACTTTCTCTTCTTGCACAAGTTGTACTCTCTTGTCATTCGTTCTATCATTTCTGGATGATGAACCTTTGCTTTCTAGACATTTGAAAAATGGATGACCAAACTCACCACAGGTGTAACATTTTCCTGAAAATGTAGTAGAACCTCTACCACTTCCAAATCTACCTCTATTACCTTTCCATCCACCTCTGAAATCAGACTGTCCCTGTCCTTTACCAGTGTCTTCTTGACCCTCATTGGTTTGCCTTGTTGTAGGGGCTAATCCTCTTCCCCTCATATTGTTGCCTCTTCCTCTCATGGACTTATCTTGTCCTCTATTCACCTTTTCTTCAATCCTGATTGCCATTTGGTAACAATCCTCCACACTCTTAGGGTTAGCTAAAACTAACTCATCCTGTATGTTCAATCTCAAACCAGCCAAGTACCTAGCCACCTTTTCTACCTCATTCTCATGATGACCAGATCTCATACTCAATTTATAAAACTCCTCAGTATATGCCTTCACATCCATTTCCTTCTGCCTTAAAAATTACAGCTTCTTAAACATCTGAATCTCGTAATCCCTAGGCAAGAATTTACCTTTGATCCTTGCTACCATTTTATCCCATGAAGTGATCTTTGACTTCCCTTGTTTCCTTCTCTCGGATTGTACATAATCCCACCATACCAAAGCATGACCTCCTAACTTGGTCTTTGCAATCTTTACCTTCTGATCCTCAGCAACATCTTCACATTCAAAGTGATTATCAAGTGCAGCAATCCAATCCAGTAACTCATCTTCATTCAAACTTCCATTATACTTGGAAACATCAACCTTTACCTTAGGTTTATCACTCTGCACTGCCTTTAACAGTTTTGCAAATTTCTGGTCTTTAGCATCCAGATCTTCAGCTACCTCTTCATACTCTTCAACAGTATCTTCATCTTCTTCAGACTCACTGTCTTCTACTTCCCTCTTTTTGTTCTTTTCCAGGGCTACAAGCCTGGCTTGAAGTGCTTCAGCAAGCTCCTTCATCTTCCTCATCTCTCTGGCATGTTTTTCCTTCATCTCCTGCAATTCTCTTGCAGTACCACTACCTTTCGGAGGCATTTTGTCAACCTCTCACTTCTCTACCTCTGTCCTTTCAGTGACAGAATCAACTCTACCTCTGCCCTTTCGGTGACAGAATCAACACACAACAGCCCAGACCTTTTGCTGAGCTCTGATACCACTATGATGCAGAGGCATCCACACTAAAACCTTGACATACAGCATGGATGTCCGCAACCCTTCATCAGCATCATCATATTTTCTCTGCCGACCGATATCCTCCTGCAGAAAAACCTTCGACCTTTCGCCTGTCAGCAGCATCATCATATCCGGCTATCGGCAGCATCATCATATTCGGCAAGCGCAATCATCCTCTTGATGATCACTGTTCATCTTACCGCTAACTTCTTTCTTCAGCATCATGATGTTCAACATCATGTTCATCAGCAGGATATAGAACATCCGGTTCCTCCCATATATCCTGATGACGACAACCTTTTGCATCTTTCCTTCAATGCTTACGTCACCCCGATATCCTGATGACGATTATCCTGATGACGATGACGTCATATGCAGCTCCTTCAATATCCTGCTACCCCAATATCCTGATGACGATTATCCTGATGACGATGATGTCATATGCAGCTCCTTCAATATCCTGCTACCCCGATATCCTGATGACGATTATCCTGATGATGATGACGTCACGTGCAGTTCCTTCAATATCCTGCTGTCGGCCAAACTTAACATTATTGGCCCGCGATGGTTTTATCAACCCGATCTTCTACCTTATGCCGATACGCTCCTCCTCGGCAACACCTGATGATGATCACCCCAATGCACATTCACCTTATGCAATCGACTGCATCATGCTCATCTCCACTTACTCGGATGACGCCCGAAGTAACTGCAGGATATACACAGAAATATCCTGATGATGCCGTTTTGACGAACTTCCAACCTTAGCGAATTTCGATCTGCCGAACCTCCTGGGATGACCCGATCTACTTTCAGGGTGATCTTCCAAACTCGAACAACCAGCACGACCTAGCACATACCCATGCTAGGGTTCTCAACACCTCTTGATCGCGATCCTGCACACCTGCATGCAAACGAACACAAAATGCAGACTAAACCCTAAACTACTGTACATAGCCATTCCACCGATTCGACGAATCAACCGGTGGAATGGATCAGCGAATCCATGCAACCACCAAAACAGCAACTTGATTACACACTGGAGATCAAACAGAAAATGAACACAAACAGGATCTTTATTGATTTCAAAAGATGCAATACAGTACTCTGTCTCACTCTCTGCAATCTAACTCCTTTGCTCAATGCAATACTCTGTCTAAAACCAACCGATCCTAATGCATAAATAGGATCTCTTGCGAGTACTACTGACCTGACTCCAAGCGGCTGGGAAATCTCTCCAGGCGGCTGGGAGATCCAACTGGACCTACAGCAAAACAGCTGTCTTAACAACCTAGCTAAAAATAGTAAAGTATGGTCAACATGACCTTATTACATGCATTGGTCTTATCAGACCTTCTTGGAAACATTAACAAGACTTAAAACAAACTAACTGCCTCATGGAGGCCAGCTGTGAGGTAGGTGCTATGATGCAGAGGCGTCCACACTAAAACCTTGACATACAGCATGGATGTCCGCAACCCTTCATCAGCATCATCATATTTTCTCTGCCGACCGATATCCTCCTGCAGACAAACCTTCGACCTTTCGCCTGTCAGCAGCATCATCATATTCGGCAAGCGCAATCATCCTCCTGATGATCACTGTTCATCTTACCACTAACTTCTTTCTTCAGTATCATGATGTTCAACATCATGTTCATCAGCAGGATATAGAACATCCGGTTCCTCCCATATATCCTGATGATGACAACCTTTTGCACCTTTCCTTCGATGCTTATGTCACCCCGATATCCTGATGATGATTATTCTGATGACGATGACATCATATGCAGCTCCTTCAATATCCTGCTGCCCCAATATCCTGATGATGATTATCCTGATGACGATGACGTCACGTGCAGTTCCTTCAATATCCTGCTGTCGGCCAAACTTAACATTATCGGCCCGCGATGGTTTTATCAACCCGATCTTCTACCTTATGCCGATACGCTCCTCCTCGGCAACACCTGATGATGATCACCCCAATGCAAATTCACCTTATGCAATCGACTGCATCATGCTCATCTCCACTTACTCGGATGACGCCTGAAGTAACTGCAGGATATACACAGAAATATCCTGATGATGCCATTTTGACGAACTTCCAACCTTAGCGAATTTCGATCCGCCGAACCTCCTGGGATGACCCGATCTACTTTCAGGGTGATCTGCCAAACTCGAACAACCAGCACGACCTAGCACATACCCATGCTAGGGTTCTCAACACCTCTTGATCGCGATCCTGCACACCTGCATGCAAACGAACACAAAATGCAGACTAAACCCTAAACTACTGTACATAGCCATTCCACCGATTCGACGAATCAACCGGTGGAATGGATCAGCGAATCCATGCAACCACCAAAACAGCAACTCGATTACACACTGGAGATCAAACAGAAAATGAACACAAACAGGATCTTTATTGATTTCAAAAGATGCAATATAGTACTCTGTCTCACTCTCTGCAATCTAACTTCTCAACATCTATCTCTCAATCTGTCCTAAGACCAACCGATCCTCATGCATAAATAGGATCTCTTGCGAGTACTACTGACCCGACTCCAAGCGGCTGGGAAATCTCTCCAGGCGGCTGGGAGATCCAACTAGACCTACAGCATAACAGCTGTCTTAACAACCTAGCTAAAAATAGTAAAGTATGGTCAACATGACCTTATTACATGCATTGGTCTTATCAGACCTTCTTGGAAACATTAACAAGACTTAAAACAAACTAACTGCCTCATGGAGGCTAGCTGTCAGGTAGGTGCTCCTGCACCATACGCCCCAACAGAAAAGAACTCATGTCCCATGAGTTTGGTTGTGGAAGTCCTCCACCTTTACACTTTGTCATGTTAGTGTTCTGACCTGTTCCAGCTTTATCCTCTGCTGTCTCTTGGCTGTTCCAAGACTTCTGAACTGTAACTTGCTTTGTTGCAAGTAAATCCTCATGCCTGTCAATGTAGGCCCTTCTCTCACATACCTTGTGTTTGTCAGGTTGTCTGACCAGAACCTCTGTCTGAACTGCCTCTTGAACTTCTGCCATGTTCAACTCTGTCTTTCTTTCAACTCTTATAGGACAAACAATAGTCCCAACTATGACAACATCCTTGTCATTCCTCTCAACTGGTTGCTGTTTGCAAACCTATTTCTGCACCTGTTGTTGACCTCTGTCAGTCACAACTGAAAATTTCTTCAACCTGGTGTCCTTAACAACTCCTTTCCCTGCAGTGTCCTCAACTGCCTTTATGCCTGCTCCAGGCATCTGCACAAATTCTTTCTTTCCCACTAAAATGATTTTGGCTGCCCCCTATGCTGCAGCATCTTCCTGCAATGGCATCAACATAATAGTCTTCCCATCTTTCTTGATGGTGTAGGTATTAGCATACCCATCATACAGTACCCTCCTATCAAATTGCCATGGTCTACCCAACAGTAGGTGACAACATTCCATGGGCAAAAAGTCACACAAAACTCTATCATGATATGCTCCAATCTGAAAATCCACATATGCCTGTTCATAGACAAAAAGTGATTGACTATCACTCACCCAAGATGCCTTGTAAGGATGATGGTGTGGAATCCTTTCCAAATTTAGTTTATCCACCATTTCCTGAGATACCATGTTGTCTGTTGAACCAGTATCAATGACAACCTTACATACCTTACCTTTGCTCTTGCATGTGGTCTTGAAAAGAGCTCTTCTTTGCATCATATCCTTTGATGCCTGCAAACTAATTCTCCTAAGCATCAATGCTTCTCCCTCCTTAGGATATCCATAATATTCAGGAACTCTATCTCCTTGATAAGTGTTTGAACTCTACACACTTTGCTCTACTTTCTCTTCTTGCACAAGTTGTACTCTCTTGTCATTCGTTCTATCATTTCTGGATGATGAACCTTTGCTTTCTAGACATTTGAAAAATGGATGACCAAACTCACCACAGGTGTAACATTTTCCTGAAAATGTAGTAGAACCTCTACCACTTCCAAATCTACCTCTATTACCTTTCCATCCACCTCTGAAATCAGACTGTCCCTGTCCTTTACCAGTGTCTTCTTGACCCTCATTGGTTTGCCTTGTTGTAGGGGCTAATCCTCTTCCCCTCATATTGTTGCCTCTTCCTCTCATGGACTTTTCTTGTCCCCTATTCATCTTTTCTTCAATCCTGATTGCCATTTGGTAACAATCCTCCACACTCTTAGGGTTAGCTAAAACTAACTCATCCTGTATGTTCAATCTCAAACCAGCCAAGTACCTAGCCACCTTTTCTACCTCATTCTCATGATGACCAGATCTCATACTCAATTTATAAAACTCCTCAGTATATGCCTTCACATCCATTTCCTTCTGCCTTAAAAATTGCAGCTTCTTAAACATCTAAATTTCATAATCCTTTAGCAAGAATTTACCTTTGATCCTTGCTACCATCTTATCCCATGAAGTGATCTTTGACTTCCCTTGTTTCCTTCTCTCGGATTGTACATAATCCCACCAAACCAAAGCATGACCTCCTAACTTGGTCTTTGCAATCTTTACCTTCTGATCCTCAGCAACATCTTCACATTCAAAGTGATTATCAAGTGCAGCAATCCAATCCAGTAACTCATCTTCATTCAAACTTCCATTATACTTGGAAACATCAACCTTTACCTTAGGTTTATCACTCTGCACTGCCTTTAACAGTTTTGCAAATTTCTGGTCTTCAGCATCCAGATCTTCAGCTACCTCTTCATACTCTTCAACAGTATCTTCATCTTCTTCAGACTCACTGTCTTCCACTTCCCTCTTTTTTGTCTTTTCCAGGGCTACAAGCCTGGCTTGAAGTGCTTCAGCAAGCTCCTTCATCTTCCTCATCTCTCTGGCATGTTTTTCCTTGATCTCCTGCAATTCTCTTGCAGTACCACTACCTTTCAGAGGCATTTTGTCAACCTCTCACTTCTCTATCTCTGTCCTTTCAGTGACAGAATCAACTCTACCTCTGCCCTTTTGGTGACAGAATCAACACACAACAGCCCAGACCTTTTGCTGCCCTGATATCCTGATGACGATTATCCTGATGACGATGACGTCACGTGCAGTTCCTTCAATATCCTGCTGTCGGCCAAACTTAACATTATCGGCCCGCGATGGTTTTATCAACCTGATCTTCTACCTTATGCCGATACGCTCCTCCTCGGCAACACCTGATGATGATCACCCCAATGCACATTCACCTTATGCAATCGACTGCATCATGCTCATCTCCACTTACTCGGATGACGCCCGAAGTAACTGTAGGATATACACAGAAATATCCTGATGATGCCGTTTTGACGAACTTCCAACCTTAGCGAATTTCGATCCGCCGAACCTCCTGGGATGACCTGGTCTACTTTCAGGGTGATCTTCCAAACTCGAACAACCGGCACGACCTAGCACATACCCATGCTAGGGTTCTCAACACCTCTTGATCGCGATCCTGCACACCTGCATGCAAATGAACACAAAATGCAGACTAAACCCTAAACTACTGTACATAGCCATTCCACCGATTCGACGAATCAACCGGTGGAATGGATCAGCGAATCCATGCAACCTCCAAAACAGCAACTCGATTACACACTGGAGATCAAACAGAAAATGAACACAAACAGGATCTTTATTGATTTCAAAAGATGCAATACAGTACTCTGTCTCACTCTCTGCAATCTAACTCCTCTGCTCAATGCAATACTCTGTCTAAAACCAACCGATCCTAATGCATAAATAGGATCTCTTGCGAGTACTACTGACCCGACTCCAAGCGGCTGGGAAATCTCTCCAGGCGGCTGGGAGATCCAACCGGACCTACAGCATAACAGCTGTCTTAACAACCTAGCTAAAAATAGTAAAGTATGGTCAACATGACCTTATTACATGCATTGGTCTTATAAGACCTTCTTGGAAACATTAACCAGACCTAAAACTAACTAACTGCCTCATGGAGGCCAGCTGTCAGGTAGGTGCTCCTGCACCATACTTCCCAACAGAAAAGAACTCATGTCCCATGAGTTTGGTTGTGGAAGTCCTCCACCTTTACACTTTGTCATGTCAGTGTTCTGACCTGTTCCAGCTTTGTCCTCTGCTGGCTCTTGGCTGCTCCAAGACTTCTGAACTGTAACTTGCTTTGTTGCAAGTAAATCCTCATGCCTGTCAATGTAGGCCCTTCTCTCACATACCTTGTGTTTGTCAGGTTGTCTGACCAGAACCTCTGTCTAAACTGCCTCTTGAACTTCTGTAATGTTCAACTCTGTCTTTCTTTCAACTCTTATAGGACAAACAATAGTCCCAACTATGACAACATCCTTGTCATTCCTCTCAACTGGTTGCTGTTTGCAAACCTGTTTCTGCACCTGCTGCTGACCTCTGTCAGTCAAAACTGAAACTTTCTTCAACCTGTTGTCCTTAACAACTCCTTTCCCTGCAGTGTCCTCAACTGCCTTTATGCCTGCTCCTATAGGCATCTGCACAAATTCCTTCTTTCCCACTAAAATGATTTTGGCTGCCTTCTGTACTACAGCTGCTTCCTGTAATGGCATCAACATAATAGTCTTCCCATCTTTCTTGATGGTGTAGGTATTAGCATACCCATCATACAGTACCCTCCTATCAAATTGCCATGGTCTACCCAACAGTAGGTGACAACATTCCATGGGCAAAATGTCACACAAAACTCTATCCTGATATGCTCCAATCTGAAAATCCACATATGCCTGTTCATAGACAAAAAGTGATTGACTCTCACTCACCCAAGATGCCTTGTAAGGGTGATGGTGTGGAATCCTTTCCAAATTTAGTTTATCCACCATTTCCTGAGATACCATGTTGTCTATTGAACCAGTATCAATGACAACCTTACATACCTTACCTTTGCTCTTGCATGTGGTCTTGAAAAGAGCTCTTCTTTGCATCATATCCTTTGATGCCTACAAACTAATTCTTCTAAGCATCAATGCTTCTCCCTCCTCAGGATATCCATAATATTCAGGAACTCTATCTAATGGATGACTCAAACTAACTTTTATTTTCTTACATTTCAATCAGTTTAGTCTCAGTAGATTGCACCACATTCTATCACATGTTCTTCACAGTTTGTAGCACAGAATGAAGACTCAACACTATATCATTTACATCATATCCAAATTTTAGGAGGTTTGCAATTGTCTACAGAGAGTTATTGCCATTAGAAGCATCATTAGGAGTCTTTGTTTAGAGCATTCAACATTCAACTTGGCACATGAGGTTTGCGACACCTTCCCATGATGTACAACATCAAATGAAACATCTCACAAAGTAGTATGGGACCAGAGGCACCTACATTCCAAACCGAAACACATTTCCTTAACACGTGGATCATCACCACATGATTTTTGGCCGACCTACACATTTCAACAAGCATCAAGTTTTGGAACCTCTTAAGGCTGACATGAATTATTCCTTGAGATGGGAGATGATATATAAGTAGTCATTAGATGCATTAGGAGAGTAGTGAATATGATAGAAAATTTTTAGTCTTTAGTAGTTGATTTACAGAAGGCACTTCAAAGTTATATCTTTCATGTAATTTGTAGCAAGCCAGAGGGAAGGCCTACGAGTCCATTGTAGTCCGCATATTGCCAGCATATGAAGATTGCAACTGCTTATGATATTAAGTCAATATATATTCATTTGTTGCTTCATTATTTGTGTTTTCTATTGTGTTTACTTTAAGTCTGCATGGTAGGATAGTCCTATTTCTGGACCCTCCATCCATGACTACACCAAGTGGTATTA
Organism: Cunninghamia lanceolata; assembly: GCA_027924645.1. NCBI lineage: Eukaryota > Viridiplantae > Streptophyta > Pinopsida > Cupressales > Cupressaceae > Cunninghamia > Cunninghamia lanceolata. The sequence continues at coordinate 9,163,296 of BSBN01000445.1, forward strand.
GAGAGATGTTTATGAATCCTTTGGGAGTGAAGGCATTTCAATAGATCTTGAGGTGAATAGATCACTGACCTAAGGTAGCCTACATGTGTTTGTCAACAAAGTGCCAATTGTGAGGCAATTGCAAACTTGTAGTCAGATCACCAAATTAAGGAAGTTGCACTGGATCCAAGGAAGAGATACCACCAAGGAGGATGCTTGCTATGGCCAATGTTGCTGGAAGAATGGAAGAAATGATAGAGATGATGAGAACAATGAAAGTTAGATTAGATGTTGTAGAAGAGGATAGAAGGAGAGGTCTAAACCCTAAACCTGAGGATGAAAGTGATGATGATGATGAATTAGGAGTTCAAGTTGTTGACCAAAATGAAGAAACCCTAGAAGAAGAATCAAATTAGGTAAAGATGTTGAAAGCTATTTCTAAGATTGGTAAGAGACCTAGAATGGAAATTTCAAACTATATAGAAAATTTGAACCCTGAGGAGTTAATTGATTGGATAAATGACATGGAGGAATACTTTGAGTACGAGGAAATTGAATATCCAGAAAGAGTGAGATTTGCAAAAACCAAGTTGAAAGGACATGCTACTATTTGGTGGAAAGAAGTTCGATTGGATAGAAATAGGAGAGGAAAAGAGAAAATCATAAAATGGTATAGGATGGTGATGAAATTGAAGAACCAGTTCATACCTACTAACTATAAATTAGAATTGTTGAAGACATTGCAAAAGCTAAGACAAAAAGAGAAGACAGTGAAAGAGTACACTGAAGAATTCCACAAGATGACTATTAGGACTGGACATAGTGAAGCAAGCAAGGAGAAAGTGGCATGATACATAAACAGACTGAGAATAAACATTCAAGGAGAACTAAGTTTGATAAGGATGACAATAGTGGGAGAGGCATATCAATTTGCGCTGAAAGTGGAAGAAAAGTTGAACAAGAGACATGAGAAAAGATAGAGAGGTAGAGGAGGAAAATTCCAAATAGGTAGAAGACAATGCAGTGAAGGAAGATCATATGTGGAGCAAAACAAAGAGAGTAGCCCATACTGCAAAGAAGAAAGAGACAACCATTCATATCATTGAGGGAGAGATGATAGAAATTTCTACCACAACAATAGAGGAAGTCATAATTCTTACCAAAATGAAGGATATCAAAGAGATGAAAGAGGGTTTGATAAGAGATCATTCAAAGAAATTTGTTTCAAGTGTGGAGGTGGACACCGTGCATTTGAATCTCATCAGGGGATTACTAACAAAAGCACAGAGAACAATGCAAGAGCAACATATGCAGAGGAAGAATCGATTGGATCACCTAGTTCAGTAGCGAAGCTGGAGAAGGGTGATTCATTAGTCATGAGGAGAGCTTTGTTGCAAGCAGAAACAACTAAGGAGCTATCGCAAAGGAAAAGCATGTTCCAAACAAGATGTAATTAGGAGGTAAATGTTGCAAAGTTATCATTGATAGTGGTAGTACAAACAATTTGGTTTGAGAAGAGATGGTGAGGAAGCTAAATCTAGAGAGATTGAAACATCTAAAGCCCTACAAGATAGCACAGATTCAAGATGACCACTAGATACTGGTGAGTGAACAATGTTTGGTGAATTTCATATAGGATCTTATAATGATGAGGTATTATGTGATATTATGTCGATGGATGTATCTCATATATTGTTGGGAAGACCATGGCAGTATGATTAAAAATAAATACATGATGGAAGGAAGAATACCTATACTATAACATCTAATGGGAAAAGACATCTTGATTCTGTTGGAAGAAGAGAACAAGAGTGAAGTATGTGGCAATGCTAAGATTTGTTTAGTGGATGGAAGGAAATTTTTGGATGGATTGAGGCATGAGAATATGTGTTTTGCATTGATTCCAAAGAAGTGCAGTACCCAAAGTACAAAAAACACTACCGCAAAAGGAGAAGAATCATCACAGAAGGAAATAGTAGAATTATTGACATAATACCAAGATATTATATCAAAGAATGTGCGAGAAGGATTTCCATCAATCTAGAGCCTGGAGCCATTTTTCCAAATAAAGCGGTGCATAGGATGACACCTACAGAAAATGTGGAGCTAAATAGATAAATATAGGAATTGTTGAGATAAGGACTGATTAGAGAAAGTTTAAGCCCATGTGTGGTACCAACAATGTTAGTGCTAAAGAAAGATGGAGAATGGAGGATGTGTATGAACTCAAGAGAAATCAATAAGATCATAGTCAAGTATAGATTTCTATTGCCAAGGATGGATGACATCATGAATTGTTTGAGTGGAGAAAAATATTTTACAAAGATTGACTTAAAGAGTGGATACCATCAGATTCTAGAATCATAGAAGGAGACGAGTGGAAGACTACATTCAAGACAAATGAAGGATTGTATGAGTGGTTAGTCATGCCTTTTGGATTAACTAATGTACCAAGTACTTTCATGAGGTTGATGAATGAGGTTTTGAAGAAATTCTTGGGTAAGTTTGTTATCGTCTACTTGGATGTTATTCTAATTTTTAATAGAACCAAAGAAGAACATTTGTGACATATTAGACAAGTATTTTAGAGGCTAAGAGAAGAGAAATTATTGATAAATATCAATAAATGTAGTTTCATGAAGACATAATTGGTATATTTGGGATTTGTGATTTCTACATAAGGATTGAAGATGGACCTAAAGAAAGTTAGAGCAATTGTTGAATGGCCAACACCTATGAATATTGGGGAGGTAAGATCTTTTCATGGACTGACAAGTTTCTACCAGAAGTTCATAATTTTTTTTAGTACTATATGCACACCAATGACAGAGACAATGAGAGGAGATTGGAAGGATTTTAAGTGGACATCATGAGCACATAAGAGTTTTGAGTTGTTAAAGAAAAAGGTGATAGAGAAACTAGTGTTAGCATTACTGGATTTTGACTAAGTATTTCAAGTTGATTGTGATGCTATAGGAATAATGTTAAGTCAAGAAGGGAGACCAGTAGCATATTTCAGTGAGAAGTTGAATGAACATTATTTTTAGCCTTCGAATATAAGGATGTAAGGAAATTTGTTCAAAGTTACAAAATTTGTCAAGTTGCAAAAGGGGGTAGTTAGAATAGTGGATTATATAAACCTTTGATAGTAAAAGAGAGACCTTGGGAAGACATTTAGCATGGATTTCATATTAGGGTTACAAAGAACACAAAGGGGACATGACTCCATATTTGTAGTAGTGGACAAATTTTCAAAGATGGCACATTTCATTCCTTGTAAGAAGACAAATGATGTTGTACATGTTGCTAACCTATTTTTCAAGGAGATTGTGAGATTGCATGGATTTCCAAAGAGTATAGTTTCAGATAGGGATACAAGGTTCATAGGATATTTCTGGAGGACATTGTGGAAGAAAATGAAGACATACCTAAAGTTCAGTTCAACATTTCACCCACAGACAAATGGAAAAATAGAAGTGGTAAATAGGAGTTTGGGTAACTTGTTGAGATGTTTGATAGGAGATAAGGTAGGAAATTGGGATATAATTCTACTACAAACAGAGTTTGCATACAATAACTCAATGAGCAGAAGTACAAGGAAGACACCATTTAAAGTTGTGACTAGAATACAACCTAGAGGAGTAGCAGAGTTGAGAGACATTAGTATGGATAACAAAAGGAGTGCAGAGGCAGAATAATTTGTAGTATACATGGAGATAGTACAGACTCAGGTCCAGAAGCATTTGGAGGAGATGAATAGAAAGTATAAGGGATAAGCAAATGAAAAGAGGAGACATAAGGAATTCTCTATTGGAGATGAAGTTATGGTGTATCTCATAAAGGAAAGATTTCGAGTAGGGACATACAACAAGATGAAGATGAAAAAATCTGTACCATGTAGGATTCTTAGGAAGTTTGACTCAGGAAATGCATATGAAGTGGAATTACCAAAAGTATTTGGCATATCACCCATATTCAACATTGCAAATCTATATCAATATCATGGTGGAGAATCAAGTGATAGCACAATTGAAGTTGGTTTGAAGGACTGGATACCGCATCAACAACAGGAGCAGATATAGTAGATTTTGGATAGAAGAATTGGGCGCAATACTAGAGGCAAGTAGTATAAAGAGTGCTTGGTTAAGTGGAAAGGAAGACCGAAGGAAAATTCATCATGGATTTCTTAATCTAAGGTAGACCGTATTGGTTTTCCTCCAGCCCCAAGAAAGTGAGGAACTCACTTATCAAACAAACTTGGGTGTCTAATGCAGGAGCATCCCAAGTTGAAAGGCAATCTATTATCAACCAAAAAAACATTTTGTTTCTTTTCTTTTCTTGCATTTCAGTCAGTTTAGTCTTAGTAGATTGCATTGCATTCTACCACATGATCATTTCATAGTTCATGGCATAGAATGAAGACACAACACTATATCATCTATGTCATATCCAGATTTCGGGAGGTTTTCAAGTGTCTACGGAGAGTTATCACCATCAAAAGCATCATCAGGAGTCTCTTCTCAGAGTATTCAACATTTAGCTTGGTGTATGAGGTTTGTGCCACCTTCTCATGATGTACAACATCAAATGAAACATCTCACAAGGTAGTATGGGACTAGAGGCACCTATATTTGGAACCGTAACATATTTACTTAACACATAGAGCATCACCACATGAGTTTTGGCTGACCTACATGTTTTAACAAGCATTAGGTTTTGGAACCTCTTAAGGCCGATGCAGATCATTCCTTAAGCTAGTAGATGATATATAATCAGTCATTAGATGCATTAGGAGAGTAGTGAATATGATAGAGAATTTCTAGTCTTTAGTAGTTGATTTGTGGAAGGCACTTCAAAGCTATATCTTTCATGTAATTTGTAGCAAGCTAGAAGGCAGACCTGTGAGCCCATTGTAGTCTACATATTTATAACATATGGAGATTGTAACTGCTTATGATATTGAATCAATATATATTCATTTTTTGCTTCATTCTTTGTGTTTTTTGTTGTGTTTACTTTAAGGCTCCATAGTAGGATAGTCTTATTTCTAGACCCTCCATCTGTGACTGCACTAGAAAATCCATATCTCCAACCTCAAATGATATTTCTGTATGGTTCCTATCTGCATAATTTTTTTGTTGATTTTGGGCTTATTACAGATGATCTTTGAGTGATCTCAATATTTCTTTGCTTTGATTTACCAAATCAATTTCTATAGGAAGTCTATTATCTATAAATATGAGATCAACAAAGGTTAATGCATCATATCTATATAATGCTTTGAATGGAGACATACTAATAGACATATGGTGAGATGTGTTGTAGTGGTATTATTCCAAATGTAGCCACTTGATCCTAGATAAATGTTGACTTGTAACATAATTCCTCAAATACCCATTAACCCACTTGTTTACTATCTGTATTTGTCCATTTGTTTGGGGATGATAGCTTGTGCTTGGTGTGAGTTCTATACCTGTCAATTGAAATAATTCCTACCAAAAAGAACTGAGAAATATATTGTCTCTATCACTAACAATATTCTTAGGCAACCTATGCAACTTAAACACTTCTTTGAAAAATAATTTAGTCACCTGTGAAGCTTTAAAATTTAAAGAAATGTGCATATTTAGTTATCATATCCATCACAACATATAAGTAATCTTTTCCATGTACCTTAGGAAGAAAAGTTCCTTAGTTATCCTATCCGTCACAACATATAAGCAATCTTTTCCATGTACCTTAGGAAGAAAAGTGATGAAATCCATGGATATTCTTTCCCAATTCTAATTAGGAATTGGTAAAGGTTGTAGCAAACCTATAGGAAAAACATCTTCCTCTTTATTCTATTGAAAAGTCATGCATTCCCTTATATGCTTGAGAACATCTTCCTTGAGACCCTTCCATGTGAACCTCTCTTTAATTTTTCTGTATGTTTTATAGAATCTTGGATGTCCTATTAAAGGTGCATCATGAAAATCTTCCAAAATCTTCTTCATTTTAGATTCTAGCACTAAGAAGACTTTGTTCTGTATAAAATAAGACCATCTACTACTGTATACCTGACTTCTCCACTTCATCATAAAGATTAGTAGCTCTTGAAATAAATTATTAGCGTACTCTGCCATAATAGAAACCTTCCAATTGATAGATATAGTAGAAAGAGAACATAAAGTGGGCATTATAGAAAGTGCATCAGCTACTATATTCTTCTTTCCCTTCACATACTCTATATCAAAATCATATGCTTGTATCTTACCCACTTTTGTTGATGGTCATTCAAATCCTGTTGGCCAAGAAAGAACTTCAAACTATTATGATCTATTTTAACAACAAATCTCCCACATACGAAATACTATCTAAACTTCTCCAAGCATGCATTATAGCCAAGATTTCTTTATCATAAATGAAGAATACTCTTTCAATGTATTTTAGCTTTCTACTGTCAAAAGCTATGGGGTGTTCTCTTTGAGATATGACAACTCTAATTCCTTCACCTAAAGCATCACACTCTACAAAAAATGGAAGTGAGAAATCTAGAATTTCAAGTATAGGGTAAGAAATTATTACCTCCTTAATCTTATAAAAAGCTTCTTGTGCATTTTTTGTCCACACAAAAGTTCCCTTCTTTGTCAAATCTATTAGAGGTGTTGTAAGTTGCGAAAAACCTTAACAAACTTCCTATAATAGTTGCATAAACCAAACAAACCTCTTAACTAAGTTAAAGTAGTAGGAGGTGGCCAATCCAAAATGGCTTGGATCTTTTGTTGATCCACTTGGACCCCTTGTGCACTGATGATGTGGCCCAAGTACAAGATTTTAGTAACTCCAAATTCACATTTGGACTCCTTAGCACAAAGTGATTGTTGTTCAAGAATTCTCAAAACCATATCCAAACGCTTCAAATGATCTTCCAAAGATTTACTATAAATCAAAATATCAATAAAGAAAACTGTTGACCTATTTTCCCTTCCCCAGAGTCAAATAGCCCAGTTTTTAAAATGTTGAAAATCTTGTCAAAATTGGTTAAAATGCCTGTGTTCTTCAAGTCTAGTGTTTTCCTTGTAAAAAATCCCCAAAATACCCTTCAAAAATCCAAAATTTCTAAGCTTTGACTTAGTCTTTTTAGCCTTAGTAGACAAATTTTAGAGTTGGTAAACCAAGCAGTTCACCGATCAGAGAAATTGCCGACTAAGGGAAGGCTGAAGGAAGACAAAAGGAAACAAATGCAAGAAAGCCTTTATTGACAAATTGTTAGTTCGACGAACTTTGAGTTCGCTGATCAGCGAAATCACCAACTAAGGGCAAGGTGAGCGAATTTCTCTAGAACTAAGGAAAGTTTGCCTTAGTCAGAAAATTTTGAGTTCGGCAAACTCAAAGTTGAACCAAAAGGAGGATTTCTCTAAGGCAAAAGAGAAGGGCTCTAACAAAGACAAAGAAAGGAAAGGAGAAATCAAGAAATTGATAAAAACACAAACTCACCGATCAGTTCGTGATTTCTAAAGTTCGCTGCTAAGGTGATTTGCCGACCAAAGAGGATAAGAGGAAGAGAGTGAAGATGAAGGCAAGGAAATAGTTTGTGAAAATAATTTTTTTATGACTAAAGGCAAAAAGTGACTAAGTATGAGTAAAAAAGGAGAAAAGAGAAAGTGATAAGGAAGTAAGAGAGAAAGGAGGGTGAATCAATTAAGGCAGTGTTTTGTGAAATGAATATTTTTCCGACTAAAGGAATAGTAGAGACAAAAATGGTTCAGAATGGATGATTTTTGCCAATAAGGCAAAATAATGGTCATAATTAAAGTAAAGTGAAAATCAATGAAAATAAAGCATGTAATATAATGTAATGTCTTACTTTAGAATATTTTAAAGTGATTTTAAAATATTTTAAAGTGTTGTAAAGGCTTTATAAAGGAAATTTCAGTGAGCATTATATTTTGAAATATCCGTCTTCTCTCCAATCGCCATGATTGCAAGATCAAATCAACACCAAATGGAAGTGGTTGTTGTAAATTTAATTGTGTAGGTGAATGAGTCAGCTGGTAGTCTTCAATGCAATAGATATTTCTTAGCTACTTCATCTTCAGATATTTTGTATTAATTCCTGCTGATCAAATCAAGATATTTTTGCATTTATGTTTTATAGAATAGATGTATACATATATTCCTTTGGAAGAAATTGTGATGGGTAAAACGTGGGAATAATCAAATCAATAACAAACCCAAAACATTAATGAAATATGAAGGTAAAAATATGGGTTTGCATTATCAGGGTAAAAATGGGATAATCAAATGAAATATTCATTTGAAATATGGATTTACATTATTTTTGATACAATGGATGATGAAAGATAGAAGAAGAGGGTTGTATTTATAGAGTTGGGTGAGAGAAGATCAATGGTGGAGAAGGAATGAGAAGATCACCAGAGGAGAATGTTTGAGAGAATGTGCGCGAATAGAAGAAGGACATGTGTCATTCAAAAAGAAGCTTTGTTGAGTTAACTACTTTCTTGATGAGGATGAGTTTTTGGTTTCTTAAATTAGAATAGATTTTTCTAATTTAAAAACAAAGTTGTTTTAAAGTTGCTTTAACTCAACTTTTGCTTTTGTATGACAAGAGGAATATATTTTTAGAAGATAAGAAAACATAATTAAATAAATAGATTTATTTAATTATTTGTAGATAATTTGGAGGAATAAATAAAATATTTAAATATATTTTATTTTTGTGGAGATTTATGATTTAATTTAAATAAAATTGCATTTTATTTAAATTTGGTAGAATAAAAGATTTAATTAAATAATTAAAATTATTTAATTATTTTTAGAAGAATAAAGTTGATTTAGGTGAATTAAATAAATGTAATTTATTTAATTAAATGAGAGGAAGTGAATCAAATAAATAAATAAATTTATTTATTTATTGATAGAGGAATATAAAGATGAAATAAATATTTAAAATATTTATTTAAGTAGAGTCATGTCATTTTTAGGTGTATACATTTTGCCTCTCTTTGATGCAATGTGTTTTATCACGTTGTTTCAAAGAATAAGATTGTCTGAAAATGATACATGCCCCAGTTTGCCCTTGGTACAAGTTTAACGACGATAGGATGCCCCCTCGGGAGATTGGACGGGAAGAAGGCAGAAGGCGTGTGACGGACAATCTCATGAAGAAGGTGGAAGATAGGCTAGTATGAAGAAAAAAAATATTTTGAAGAAAGAGCCGAAGGATATGCGATGCAAGATAAAATGATAACACACACAAGCAAGTAAGCAAGTATGCACAAATGATACAAGAACAAACAAGGTATTGCCCCTGTCAAGCGGTAAACCAACGATATACTGATAACGATATACAACAATGTTGTCATGGCGGGGAACGATAGATCCCTAGAGCAACACAAAGGACAATGTCTGGTCTCAGGAAATGAAGCATGTCATGTAAGATGCGTGTATTGGTCTGATTTCGACAATGCTACATCCTGTATAAGACAAATGTTTGATTATAACTAATCGAGTTGGTTTACGACCAGACAAGGATCAAGACCACTGATTGTGATTGGATCATTTAACAATATTGACTTGACTTGATTGGTATGGATTTAAAGATAGACTTGCATTTTGATCACTGCTTAGATTAACAGCTAGAACTGCTGATGAGAGATATGAAGACAGATAGAAATTTGATCAATAGAAGAATGACTGGACAGAAGAAATCACAAGCTTTTATTTGTAAACATTGATACTCTACATAGAATTTTTATTGCATGGGATATGGATATGGATATGGATACGGATATGAGATGTAATTTGATATGTTATGGATATGGATAAGGAATGCTTTCTGGATGTGTTATGGATATGGATATTTGCCATCTTGATATTGCAAGTATTTTGAAGTGCTTATTTCATCATTGGACATTTATTATGTTGTAAGAAAATACAAGCATCTAGATATAATTAAACCAAGATGACCTAAGTATTACTTACATGGATTTTGATATAGCAAGTTAATACAAGTATCTAGTCAAAATTGAATCTAGATGACCAGAGTATTTCTTGCATTTCAACAAACAAGGATTGCCCCTTTTTATGTTTCGACCTCTGAAGTCCTCGATGATCTTTTGCTGATCATGTTGTTAGACAAAATTCGTCACATTACTAAAGATTGATCCACAAACAGCAGACAAAGAAAAATGATTATGCCCCCATCATAGCTTCTCTAGTTTTTGACATCCTTGAGTAGCATAGAAAGACATACTAACAAAAATCAAGACTCTGTAAGTTAACCTACTCACAAAACACAAAACATTCTTGCATTAGATGTGTCTTCTTGCCATAATTGATATAGAGTCAGTTTGAGTGTTCTGGTACATGTTTGTGTTGGATAGGTTGATGTTTTGTGCCAAGATTTTTGTTTTAGGAAGCTTGCTTTGCTGCGTGCACTTGTCTAGTGAAAGGGTGCAGACATGGATAGAGAGAAGGACAGACGACAAGATATGGAATGGATGGGAAGTGGAGCCTCGGGGGTGCATTGACAATGGCCTTGCCTATGTGACAACGTAGAGGTAACATAGTTTAGAGTTGACTTTGATGGACCTAAGATATGGATCAAATGAGACACGATATGAAATAGATATGGGTTAGATATGGAACAAATATGGATCAGATGATACTGCTGACAAGGAAACACCACGGATAGGTAGATGCATGGGTGATAAGGAATGAAATGCACATGGAAGAGGGAAAGGATGTGATCGCTAAGGACTAAGTCGCATAGGAATAACATGCCCCATTGTAGGTAGAGTACTTAGGATTTTTCATGACAATGCTTAAGATGAAGGAGGAGGATGAGAGGATAGTGAAGGATTTGCATGGTTTGGAGGGATAATATATGTCAAGAGACATTCAAAAACATTTGTCAACGTTGTGCCCCCAATCTTTATCAAGATCAAAGAAATAGAGGAATGGAAGATCAGGATGGATAGACACGATAGGATAGGTATGTAATGGATAGAAGGATATGATAGGAAATGGTATGGAAGGAAATGGTAGGAGAAAAGTAATATGCCAATGAGACAAGGTGCCCCCAACTGTAGGTGATGTAGGAGATCAACTTACACATGATGCCTATTTGCCAACTTTTCATCATGGTACTTATCCAAGGTGCCTGTTTGCCAGATTTTCACCATTGGACGAAGGGATTTTTCTTTACTTTTTTTTTTTGAATATTTGGATAGAAGAAGGTGGATATGGATAAGGACTCGAGCCTCTAGTTCCTTGAAAGGTGATAGTCTCAATGGATGTCATAACATGGACCAAGTCAAGTGTTCTCATAGATGTTGGTAGGGTATTGCATGAAAGTGAGATATGGAGAAGGTAGATATTGGCTAATGGAAGGTGCGATAGTGGATGATGATGCGGAATATAGAAGGACTTATGGAAAGATGGAAGGAAGGTTTATGCAAAAGCATGGACCATAGGATGAGGAAGATATGTAGGATAATAGTTGAAGGAAGGGGAGATGGAGTTATACAGAAGTGTCATGTGATGGAAGGGAACTGTGACCAACAGTGGCACATACCGTGATAAACATTGAAGCTTATGATGGGAAGGTGGTTTAGGAAGAAATGGAGATTTTTTCTTGCTATATGAATGATTTAGGAATTTAGGGATCCACATAGACTTCGTATTGTTCTAATTTTTGCTTGTCCTGTGGAATGGAAGGATTGGATACTTTTGGATGTGGTGGATGGAAGAGGAGAAAGTGGATGGTTGAGAGGTGGATGCCTCATTTGACTTGAGGGCTTTTTGCTTAGGTACCCAAACCATTTTGCTTTTAGGTTTTACTTGCGAAGGTATGGTTTGGCTTTTTGCTTAGGTACCACATATATTGATTGAAATTGGATGGGGGTGCTTTGATCTTGATTTAGACAAAGGGTGGATGTTTCCACATGCTCTAAGGTGTGCTCTTGACATAACTCCTGATGTGCTTGAATGGAAGTGGATAGCTCTTGGATAGGCTTGACATGTTCTTGATGGTTATCGATATGAAGGTACAATAGCTCTTGACTTGGGTTCATGGTAGGAGACTCTTCGATAAGCTCAAGGAATTTAGGATCACATGAAGGGGTTGTAGGATTTGACATATTATTGGAAGCATCTTTTGTAAGGTCAAGGATCAGATTTTGGGGACATGGTTGACTCTTTGCTAGTAGTCCTTGGATCACATCCTTCGTAGGTGTAGGAGTACATGGATGAGCGAATTTGGCTTTCTCCCTATCTTTTCTTTTGCTGTATAAATTTGAAAAATATTTTTCCCAAAACTCATCTGATTCTTTTTTGATTGTCCATTTAGAGTTTGAGGAACTAGATGGCAGTGTTGGTGTAGGACTGGTATGCTTTGGGATAGGTGTCTTAGTAGGTGGCGAAGGAGGACTAGTAGATGGAGTGGTATACGATTTCCAACTTGAGGTGGTGCTTGCCTTGTCATGAGTATGGGAAAAGGATATATGATTTTGGGGCGAGAAGTAGCTGGTACTAGCACATTCAGTTTGCAAGATTGCCATTTCTTGTTGTAAGACTTGGATTTGTTGAGAAATTGCTATACAATCTTGGGGCGAGGGACCTAAGTTTATTTGCAATTGTAGATATTGGAGTGTTTGAGCAATATATTCTAATTGGTTAGCCATCTCTACAAAAATTGACACAAGATCAAAAAAGCTTACTGCGATATCTTCATAGCTACAAATGCATGGAGACAGAGGATACAAGCGCAGTAGGTCGAAGCAAATGTGCTAATCTGGCAATTTTTTATATGCCCCGCAACAGGGATCAAATGCACTGTAAGTCTAAGTATATGCACCACAGGTCACATCAGATGCGCCGTTCTGGTTTTCAGTTTGAATTTGTAGAGTTTTTGGCACATTTTTCAAAAAATTTCTATTTTTGGGTGAAAACTTGGTCTTTTTAAATTCTGATGTTCAATTATGGAAAAAGAAACAACAAACACATAGAAGTTTTCATGATTTTATCTTTTGTTATTTTTTTTTATTTTGGACTTTTTGACTCAAGAACAAGTACAACCTAGGCTAGATAGGACAATATTTGTTGAATCATCTAGCTATGCATATTCAAAGTGTGTAGCTCTAGGATTTGGTAGCACCGGCTCCCCTCCATGGCACTCACTTCTCACGCATACCAGATCCGGGTTTCCTTAGGCTCATACCCCCACCAAACCTTAGGATTGTCCCTGCTACCTCTACTAAGAATCACATGAATCAGGGCCGCTTCAAAGGCTCTGCCTTTTGTGTCAACAAATAGGGGTTTTTTGGTATACTAAACAAGTGGCTAAATAGTCAAGGCAACCGTTTGAGTGGTTACACGTGTAGTGGCACTACTGTCTGTTATGGAGTCTCCTAGCTTCCAAGGGTTACGCCTTGGAGGATTTTGGGGGAGGTTGGTCGTTGGTGTAACACAACAGCACTCATTGCAAGAAGCTTTTGCCTCAAGCACAGTTTATTTAAAGTGGATCGATAGGGCTTGGCTTTAGCCTGTTTCCACTTAGGGTCATTCCCACTTGGACAGGCGGGCATCCAAGGGTAGGCCCCTCTAAAGGTTAAACAAATGGAATAACAAGTCTGGCGTTCTGGTCACCCAGTAAAGGGGAGAGCATAAGCCTATTGTCATTCAACAGTCACAGAAGATAATGATTAATCCAAACCTAGTTAAAAGGAAAAAAATTAAAATGTGCTATCTACTTGGGCACTCACGCATTTGTTAACTTTGAAGTGTTTAAAAGATAACAATGTTCATTCCCATTTGTGAGATAGCAATATTCTAAACTAGGAAAGAAAGCAACAATGCAAATATAGCAGTGGTTCAGTTACTATCCTCCTAGTTAAAGACTATGTGAGATTTTGCATGCATTTTTTTTTACTTTTTCACTTAATTAATCTAAGTGAATTAATCAATGTAGCTAAATGATCTATTCCAGCCTCTAATCCTGCAAGACAAATGTTAGCCTAAATCAGGAAAATTAGAAGAAATCCTAAAAACCATAGTGACAGATCAGATGTGTCACCATACAGTCTAAATGCGCAAAAATAAAGTCTGTATGCATCATTGTACAGATGTGCTAAGACATTTGTCAAAAGCGTAGGAATAAGATGTAAATGTGTTAATTTAACAAATGTGCCATAAGACGGTATAAAAGTGCTGTGTATTAGGATGTATGCACCAGAATTATGTAGGTGCCAGAACATAAGGTGGAAGCACCAGAATAGGGGATGTATGCGCCGTAACTATAAAAGCGCTAGAGCAGTGAGCAGATGCGCCGACTTGGAAGATGTATGCGCCAGAAGACTGTGTGCGCCATAACAGTTTGCAGATGCACCACGGGATTGCTTAGATGTGTCGATTGAACCTTTCAAAAGCCTGCATGGAAACCTGTATAGAACCTGCGACTCAAAAACTTAGATTTTTTATTAGATTAGGGGCAAGAACCCCACAGTGGGCGCCAGAAATGTGATGGGTAAAACGTGGGAATAATCAAATCAATAACAAACCCAAAACATCAATGAAATATGAAGGTAAAAAAGATTTAATAATAAAGAAGAGATACTTACAACCTTTACCTTATGCTTTCCATTGCTCGCCTTTTCTTTCGTGATCTTGATGGAGATGAAAATGGCCCTCAGGAAGCTTGCTTCCTTGCTTTGATTCCTCAAGATGACAAGGAGAAGTTGGCTCTGATACTTGGTGTGATTGAAGATGATCTTCAACACACTATGAAATGGATGGATGATTAAGTGATATGCAATGGGGTGCCAATGGCGCGCTATAGTTCCTGCAGCATAAGTTTACTCGAATGATGGATGATAAAAGATAGAAGAAGAGGGTTGTATTTATAGAGTTGTGTGAGAGAAGATCAATGGTGTAGAAGAAATGAGAAGATCAACGGAGGAGAATGTTTGAGAGAATGTGCGTGAATAGAAGGACATGTGTCATTCAAAAAGAAGCTTTGTTGAGTTAACTGCTTTCTTAATGAGGATGAGTTTTTATTTTCTTAAATTAGAATATATTTTTCTAATTTAAAAACAAAGTTCCTTTAACTCAGCTTTTAGTTTTGTATGACAAGGAAGATTTATTTTTAGAAGATTTGGAAGATAAGAAAGTGAATTAAATAAATAAATTTATTTAATTACTTGCACATGATTTGGAAGAATAAATAAAATATTTAATTATATTTTATTTTTGGAGAGTGAGAGGATTTAAATAAATTTAAATGTTTTTTTTAAATTTGGAGGAATAGACTTGACTTAATTAATAATTTAGAATTATTTAATTGCTTGGAAGAATTTAATTAAATAAAGGATTTTATTTAATTTTGACTTTAGAAGGGATAATTAAATATTTTGATATTTAATTAACTTAGAGGAATATGAATCAAATAAATAAATTTAATTATTTATTTATTGATAGAGGAAATAGACTTAAATAAATATTAAGAATATTTATTTAGACAAAGTCATGTCATTTTTAGGTGTATACAGAAATATCTTCTGACAAGCCCATGGGAAAATTTATTGTAGTGGGTGGCCTAGGTCAATTTAATGGAATGCTATAAATAGATGAAAAATCAATGTAACAAGGGTTGGACGCAGAGGCTTATTTTTTGTGCTCCAAACATAACTCTACCCTGCTATAACTGTGCCCTTTTAATCAATATAATACTTGTTATTTTTACCTTTTCATGCTATTTTTTAAACTCTGTGTAATCTGGAACTAGTTATTACATGTGAATGTTTATTCCTCGCAAATCTATTCTATTCTTTACCTTTGTTAAAATCTATAGGACTTGTGTGATCCTATCAGTTGTGTGAAATTATTCTGTGCATTTTAGCTTTGTGGGTGTTCTTCATTAAACTTGGTGTATCACCTTTCCCTTTTCAGTTTTCTCCTTCTTCCCTTTTCCCAGTGGTGTTAGATTAGGTTTAGTCTTATAGTTTTCTCTGAATCTTATATTCAAAAAGAGGAACTAGCCTTCTTTGGAGGTTTGATCTCATTTACAAGGTCCCACACCTTGAGATCACTCCCATGTTTCATTGGATTGTTGCAACAAACATGCTTCAACACAGGGTGCAAATCCAAGTGACAATAATTTGTGGCACATCCGGTGGGACCACTTTACTCTGAGTTAAGAGTTGAGCTAAGAAATTGGTGTTGTTCTTAGTATTCTGCGGTTTGGAAGATAAGTTTCATGCACCTAGTGACTCTATAAGCTCCTGGTTTCAAACATTATATGCCTAGAGTGCAGACTAGGGCTTCTTCAAGAGGTAAGAATTATCAATTTGTTGAATTAAATCTGGAGCTGCCTCAAGGAGAAGAACTAGGTTATCTAGGTCTCTTACGAGAGTGAATAATAGTGTTGTTTCACCTCATCCAAGATCTCAATCTACACCTCCCCTATTAGGTTTCAGTATTCAAGAATGGGCTTGCACATACCTAGAATAAATTTGAACATCCTAAATATGGCTCTGCCAAGAAATCTACCCTTCATAACCTTCAATGGAGGTAGCCCTTTAGCCTTGGCTACACATAATAAAATACCTGGCTCGGCCCTAAAGAGCATTTCAGTCTTTATAGGTGAGGGTTCCACTACACCTGCTAAACATATTAAAGACATATCAAATGTATGCTTAGTTTATCTTATTCAATATGAGGACGTGGCTATTAGGCTCTTGGTTTCATCCTTCAAGGGAAGAGCTCTTCAATGGTTTAGGAGTTTACACTTGTTTCAATACATGATTGAGATGAGCTAGGAGAAGCAGTCTACAAGCAGTTCATAGAGAGAGTAGATAATGTCTCTCTATTGGAATAGTTGACAACTATAAAGATGAGCTAATGGCTAATTTTAACTTCAGATTTCAAAGAATGTGGGAAAGAATTCCATCTCTCCTCAAACCATCTCCACAAGGTGCTTTCTTATATTTTCTGAGAGCTTTAAATTTTGATATAGCTGTTATGATGCAATCCATGGGTGCTCAAACTTTACCAGATGCATATGAGACAACTTTGAGAGCAAAAATTGTTTAATATAGGCTAGGAAAATTTCCCCCAGACCTCTTGTACCTATCTTCCTAGAATTTCCTTCACAAGTTGAACAAACCACTATTGCTCCCATCCCAAAGCCTAAAGCCTCTACATCTACTCTTCTGCAAGAAGGGGTTGACTTTAAAACCCTAATGGCCAACATGGCTAACAAATTCAATACCATATCCATCCAAACTACCCCTAAACCTCATCAAAGTTATAACTAGGGATAGTCTTCAAATTAGACCTGGGGGAAAGGTTACAATTCCAATATAAACCAAAATTGGAATCAAGGTTACCAGCCAAATAGATACCAAAATAATAACCTTGTTCAGCCTTTCCAAATGGTTAGACCCATTCAACAAATATTGGCTATTAATCTAGTTAGGGCCTTGGTTCCTATCCAAAATAATCTATCCCATGAGGTAGATTGGTGTTTTCCTTGCAATTAGCCTCATAATTAGTCCACTTGTGCATTAGGAGTGCAAGAATGAGCCCTAATGGTGTAAAATTTTCACACTCAACAAGCATCATTGGTGGAAGAAGTCAACATCAACCCTGAGGTACCAAGTGAGGCTGCTTCTAATTCCAAAGCACATAGTTATGGCTATAAACAATGTTGCATACAACACAAGATCCAAGAAGAGGCAATAGAGGATAACCCTATGCCTGCTATATTACAAAAGGAACTTGTATCAAGAGCAAAAAGTGTTGGCACTACAAATTTAACTCAGAATAGTAGGCCTGCTACTACAAATGAGGTTCCATCATGTCCACAATTGCCTAAAGAAACCACAAAGCAATCAAACAAAAGAACATAGATCCCTTCCATGCACAAAACAATATTATTTCCTCTAAATATTTTGAAGCAAATGAAAAAGATGAACCTGAATGTGTCCATGTGGGATGCATTATCAATTCCCTCTTAAAGAGATTTATTGCAAGATGCTTTAATGAAATTCCCAGTAGCTGAATTAGTAGTTCAGAAATAAAGGGGCCCAATCAACCTTGTACAACCATGTGAAGAGCAGGTAGGTCCAGCAAAGAAGCCATCCCCATTCTATTTGTCTCTAATGATTGGGAAGTTCCTAGTGCATAACTGCATGATAGACTTAGGAGCCAATATTTCAGTCATGCTAGAGAAGATAGCAGATGCATTAGGCATCAAATTGTCATGTCCACATTTCACATGCGGTCACAACATGCTAATATGTGAGTCATGTCCACATGCGACATGTGGTCATGATACGAACTATCAATTTTTTTTTCATTTACTCGAAAGAAAACCCCTCGCATGCGTAGACGTGCTTGGTTGCGTAAGTTTAAGTTGACAAAGTACAATTGATAACAGAATATTTTACTAGTGTATGCATCCTCTATGCTTGACTTATTAATCTATCTGACGACGTACTCTATGTATACGTTCAGTTTATCTTTCAACGTCTGAATCTGGTTGTTATTTAAATTGACTCCTAAATGGTTCTCTTGGTTTATTCAATACTGCCTTGCGTTATTTATCTCCTCCTCTTACAAATTGTTTCACGTCCAATTGTTTACTTAATTATCTACTTAAATAACCCATCCAGTTAAAATGTTCTACTACCATGGTAAACCGTTAGGCATTTTATAACTTTGGATTAACAATGCAAACATATATTTGATCGTTGATAGCAGTGTTCTATGGTTTCTTTCGTCGAGTAGATATATATGGTATCTTCCTTTTTAATTACTCTCAACCTTCCTTCCATATTAAATTCAATTAGTGCACATTCAATTTTAATAAAATCCTTATTAAAAGAATTATATTATATATTTATTATTATAAATATAATAATAAATAGGAATATATATTTATAATTAACTTAATTTCTTCTATTGTAAGTGAATTCTTCAACTAAATACTTCTAGTATTCTAACTATATATATAAAAAGGGAAATAAATAAATGATTATACACTTATATATCTATAAAAAAAAAGGTTGTATGAAAGGGCGTTTAACTATTTTAAAAGGCTATAACATATGCAAGGAGAGATTTCAACATTTAGTAGTGAATTCTGTGCATGTTAGTGATTGCATTCTCAATTGCTTCTTGAAGTAGACATTGATGTGAATATAATTAGATATATAGATTCTAAGCATTTGACTCATTCAGAAAGAATGCTTGTAGGTATCAAGGAAAATTACTTATTTCAAGTTACTTATTTTTCTTCTCACTAAAGAGAAAAAATTGTTACAACCTAGGAATAGAAAAGATGGATATTAATTCGGTATTAGATTCGGTTAGTGCTTCTTTTACATTTGAAAAGCTTCATTATCATGCAATTTATAATTCAAGTAATTTATCCTGGTAAATGATGAACGATCTAATCATAATGTGGGGTTTCGTTGCTTACCTTAGGATGTTGCGAACGGGTAGCTTAGCAGTCTTGAATTGTCAGTCGACCTTGATTAGAAAGCATATTCAATATGATAATTATTTAGTCATTGGAGTCTTTAAATACTATGACAAATCTTAGTATAAGTAAATCATAACCCTATATAAATTTGGACAGTTTCCCTAATCCTTCCTCTCATAGGTTAGGGCATATTCGAGTGTCGAATTGGGACACCTATCATACAATATCTACTTTACCAAGAGAGGATGACTATGAATTTATTTAAACAAACTTCACATTAGTTTCACATCAAAGTGAACTACATTGACTCCTTAAATCAACACTTAATATATGTCATTTTTGGATAACATTGGAGTTAAGGTGGAATATAACTTTGACTTCTATAGTAGTATTAACTAAATGTTTGATTTCCGCACATACTTCCATAAGATCTATCTCTAGGAATTGCACCAACCTTAAATAGTTAAGATAACATACACCATAATCCTTTTCATTTACCATGCCTCATTTTTTATGAACAATTCCAGTTGGTTCCAATAACCGATGTCTACATATCTAGATACATGATTAGTATTTCCATCCAAATGAAACTGAAGACCTTTTTACCCTCACCTCTTTGACGACTTCCAGGAGGAAGTACAGTTCTAGGGGGGGAGGATGTGAGGCCTACCTTTTCCACCTCTGTTTATAAGACTATTTGCGGTACTATTGCTATTGCTTTTATGTTGAAGGACTGTTGATCCTGGAATCTTGTTATTAAACCAAATTGATGTTTAAGAAAACAATTGTGCAATGATAGTTTAATGTTGCCTTTAAGAGAACGGTGAATGGATAATATTAGAAAAGGATCTTTAATATGAGTTTAATATGATTATATGGTAGAATGTTTAGGTATGAATATATTTAAATTGCTTCGGCTATGATGTCTTTATGTGATATTAACTTTGAGTTTGAGTGTGCAGGTAATACTAACAGAACCACAAATACAGGAGATCATCCCATACCCTATGTTGTATCCCTTGTGAGCCGATCTAGTTCCATGAGGAACTAAGATCAACCTCATGTTTAGAAAAATGTTGTAATGTTGTAATGTGTTAATGTTGCATGAGGTCAAGGGAATAAGGGCTATCTTTTGATTTACTTTTATTATGAAAAGTGTTGTAAGAAATGTTGTTTTTAATCTTGTTTAAACTTTATTTCTTTTAGACCCTTTTCTTGTGTTTTTAGTTGACTCTGGGAGTTCTAACTAGGCAAAAATCAACCCTGGGTTATACCCCATGGGTCTAGGGACCTTTTTGACTAGGATAACCTTGGGTTAACCTCCATATGGTCACTTAAACTTCACAGTGAAGTTAAGTGACGAATTTGGAAGCATGGGGACAATGGGATGAGTGGAATCCACACTCAGGCCCACTTCCAAGTCATGGAACAACTCCATGATTCCCTAATAATGGAGTGTTTGTCTCCTTGTGCCTCTCCTTTGGTGGGGTTCCCCTTATTAAGGGTAGTGTGTCATCCACTCCCTTTGTATTTTTATTTTACTTATTGTATTTTAATTCTCCATGTAGGACTATAGTGGGGAACCTATTGAGTGGGGGTGAATTGTTTTAGGACCACTAGGATAATGGATGAGTTGTGGATTAGTTGTTTAATGCCACTTGGGAAATTAGGAAAATAGAGGGAATTAGTTTTAAAAGGGAGAAGAGGAGGAGAGTAAGGGGGGTTGGATTATGATGGAAAGGAGGAGATTTTGGAGGAGGCTAGAGAGGAGCTCTTCATCAAATTTCATCCATAATTGGGCTTTGGAAGGTTGGTGAACAAGACTACTCTCTTGTGTGAACTGTTGCTTAATATGTATGTTTGTTTCCTGCTTGATGGATGATTGTGCAAATGACTTCTATGAGTTTTCTGTTATTTTTGGGATATGTTTTGGGTGTAGATAGAGCTCCTTCCAGTTGGAAGGCAATGCTCATCTCGTATAGGGAAGGGGAGGTGTGACCCTCCTCGGGTGTCATCTTGTCTCTTGATATATGAAATGCCTTGAGGGCATGAAGGTATTTTGATTTGTTGGCTTGAGGCCTTGTGATAAAATGTGAAAGGATGACACCTAGAGGTAGAGATGTCTACTTCCCTACCCTCCTTGAACTCACCTAAGCTAAGTCTTTGTGTTGTGAGTCAAACCTTGGGAGTGTGTATGTTAATTGTTTGTTGTTGATGTCCTATGTTGTGATGGGTTTGGTCTGGTTTACCCTGGGTATGAGGATGGTCTCCCTAGCTCGGGGGTGACCCTCTTGCGGGTCAAAGGTAGGGAGGAGAGCTAGGTGGTTGTTGTTTTCTCCCTTGATGTCATGCAGGTTACTATTGGAGCATATCAATGGATTGAAAGGATTTGGCCTTGTTAATGAAAATGTTCTGTCCTCCTATTTGTAATGAGGTCTTGGTCTTCTAAAGTTTCATTCTGTAAGAGCTTTAGAGGAGAGTTCTTCTCTCTTGAAATTGTTGTAAAAGTTATTATTTTGGGAGTGAAGAGAAAGTCCTCTCTTATTATGTTGTTAGATGTGAATTTTATTATCTCATTAAATCTCTTGTGTAAACCGAAAGAAGTGGAAGTTATTTTACCCAAGGAAGGAATTCGTCTATTCTTGCAATATATATATATATATATATATATATTTGTGAAAACTAGTTGTGGATGTATGCAAAGTTGTTAAGAACTATCCATTGTATGGTTAGGGAATATGATACATTCATTAAATGTTTTAAGAAGTAAATTTGTCTTTCTGGGAAAGAATTTAAGCTTTGAGTTAGTTGTTCAATAGAACTTCATCAAAACGTTGCACATTTCTGTTATATAGAATTTTTGAAGTAAAGAAATTACTATTTAGTCAGTATTTACTCTTAACCAGAATTCCTTCTTTGTAATCCATTGAAAAGTACATGTGAAAGGATAATTACATTGAATAAATATTTATTTAAATTTAATTTTTTTATTTCTGCTCTTTTTCAAGTAATGGTTAGATTTATAAACTGAGGTATTGAAGAAAATGGTTAAATTGTATAGATCCTTGGAGAAGGTTATAAAAAAAAAAAATATAAAATAATATATATATATATAAATATATAAATATATATATATATATATAAATATATAAATATATATATATATATATAAATATATATATATATATATATATATATATTTATATATATAAAAATATAACTAATCTTAGTTATTTATAATTAAACTGAAAATCATTGGGGTATACACTTTTAGAATATTTTATGACAAAGATATATATATATATATATTTAATTGTAGTTAAGATTAAGATCACATTATAATATATATATATATATATATATACTTAGATTTATTTTTATTTTTATTAAAGAAAAAAAAATTAATTACAAGGGTAGGGGTTTAACCTCCACTGAAAGATATAATAGTAGTGTGGGGAGGGGCGGAGCCCCTCCCACACCCCCATCTACACTAAAGCCCCTGCGGGCTACCCACACCCCTCCCTTGCAAATCGCGGACCACGAGACCCCCTACTGTCACCGCAGTAAACGCCGCCCGCGGTCTTTCCGCTACCACCGCCGTTGTCGCCATTACAAACCCCGTGGCCCATCCTCTTTCCTTGCGATCACTGCCTCTGCCAACATCCATACCCGACCGCCCCTTGCGGCTTACACCATCCTTCCTCCACCACCCTTCGTCCTCCGCCATCGCGGCCACCACAAAACTTTCCTCCGCCATCCATCTCCACACCGCCCACCTCCGTAGCCTCGACCCCTGCTTCGGCCTCCATAGCCTCGACCCCTGCCCTTGCCCTCTCCATGCCCTGCTCCATACTTTCACAGCAAACAAAATTTTAGGGTATTCGAAATTAGGGCATGAGGAGTGTTATTTAACAAAGTCACTCAAACTTTTGGGAATGGAGAATAACCTTAAATAAACCATATTATATCTTTATATTATTAGTGGTTAGTGAGTTGTGAATTACACCCACATATGGTAATTTATATATATATATATATATATATATAAATAAATGAGTTGATCTTATATGTGTACTATAAAATATATATATGCATGTTATATTTAGGTAAACATATATAAATATAATATTAATGTATATTTATCTATGATCTGAGTAACATCATTTGTGGACGATTATTTATAAATAAACATATAATTATTTATATGTTCATACTTTTGGAAAGCTATTTAGTAGTCATGTTTATATATATAGGTATTGGAAACAAATTAAATAAATTAAAATAAGTAAATAATTAAATGGGCAATTAAATGAATCTAATTACAAAGTTGAAAAGTTATATATAAAAACCTTGTTAATGGGTAATTGTATGTTTACACTAATAGAGTTTTATATAAATTCGTTGTAAAAAAAAGAGAGAATTTGTGACCTCGGGTTGGTAATGTCCAAATATTATAGTGATCAGTATTGTTATTTCGTAAGTAACTATATATATATATATATATATATATATATATAGAAATTAATCCAATTGCTTTCTTTCAATTAAATAGGAAAATTTATATGCATTACGCTATATAGGTTATATGCGTGGGCTTTACTTAACAAGACTCTTGTTAACGTAATGACAACATAGGACCTGTACTGTGACAACAAAACATAAGGATCGTGTTTTGATCATTCTCATGGATAAGTCAAGTTACGTGATTTGTATGGTTCATGTATATATACCAAGCCAAAACGAAATAGACTGTGAGAGCCAACTAAGGACCAGCTTGAAAATAATTAGTCCAAACGTTGGAAATTAAACCGATTGGAAATCAACAATGACCTCTTGACATGAATATGAGTTCCAGTACAGTTAGTGAACATGTAGGTGAAATCTTTCTGCTAGTATGAGTAACAAAGGCAACTTAAACGTATGCACCGAACAAGCTTACACGTGCAAGGAGGAAATACAGATTGGTAAGGAAAATTTTTGATAGTTCGTATCATGTCTACATGTCATATGTGGACATAACATGCGTGTTTTGCATGTTGTGATCGCACGTGAAAAGTGGGCATGGCACAAATATACCCCAGTTTCATCAGGTGTGTTGCAACTAGATGGTACATCTATTAATACTATTGGAGTGATCAAAGGATTGGATTTGACCTTACATGCTTGCCCAAACTTGACTATTAGTCAAGATATTTTAGTTATTGATCTCCCTCCATTCTTTTTTATTTGCTTGTCAAGAGATTTCATAGCTAAGGTGGGTGGCTGCCTTTCTTCTGATTGGTCTCACACGGTTTTAAGGACATGATATGGCACAAGGTTCACCATTAAGGCTGAACCAGTTTTGAGTTATCATGTGGAGAATTATGACCATAGCTTGGTGAACCCTAATTACATGATTCAAGGTGAGGAAGTGAATGATTCAGGATCTCTTGAGGCAGTGTCTTCACCCTTCCAACCTCAGACCTTTTTCTGGATGAGTGGCTGGAAGACCATTTTGATTTTGATCCCTATGACACCACTAAGATGACTGGGCTGGGCACCTACACAATTCATGAGGGAAGTTCCTATGTCCCTTCTATACTAAAACCAGATGACTCTAATGGCCCATGGACAATATTCTTTGATGGTGTAAAGAGCAGAAATGGAGCTGGGGCAAGGGTATTACTGATCTCTCCGACTATTAAGAAGCTATATTTTGCTCATAGGTTGCATTTTTCCTACACAAATAATGTCGTAGAGTATGAGGCATTGGTCCATGACTTGTTACTAGTTGAAAAGAAGAAAATCAAACATCTAGAAATCTTTAGAGACACTAAGCTGGTGGTCAACCAGCCTAGGGAGAGGTGTACAATGAAAAACCAGATTTTGAGAGCTTATAGACACAGAGTTTGGGGTCTGTTTGAGAGTTTTGATGCTCTCAACCTATAGGTGATCCCAAGGAAATTAAATGTTGAGGTAGACCAATTGGCAATCATTGGTGCTCAGTTTTCTCCCCCCAAAGACCTCTTTCAAGGCCCTAATCAACATGTCAAAATAGTGGTTAGACCCTCAGTTCCCGATAATGGTGTGAACTGGCAGGTATTTGATATCAATGAGTAAATTGTAAACTTTATACAAAATGAAGATGAGTTCTCATCAAATGCGCACTCTAAACTACAAGAGGGGTATGGAGATTAGATTATGCAACTAAAAACAAATAAGTTACCAAAGGGATTAGTCACTCTTGAGACTATTTTCAGTCATGATGATAAATTCAAGGGCGAGAAGAAGAACATCACATTAAAAAAGGAGGACTATCAAAATGTTTCTATCTCCTAGAACAAAGATTTATTATTGGGAAAGGTATGTCGTGATGATGAACAACAAAATTTTATTCACCTTTCTTAGAAATACAGTGATGTTTTTGCATGGAATTACGAGGATCTGAAGGGTTTTGACCCAAATGTTGCCCAACACGCCATAAAACTTGATCCAAACACCAAACCTGTTCACCAAAGATAGTAGCCTGTAAACCCCAAAATCGAGTCTTTGATGAGTAAGGAGCTTACAAACATTATTTAGGTGAGAATTATTTTTCCCATCAAGTATTCCACCTGGGTGGCTAATTTAGTGCTAGTGAGGAAGAAAAATAGAGAGATAAGGTTGTGTGTAGACTTCCGTGATCTCTATCAAGCTTCCTTGAAAGATCATTACCCTCTGCCATCCATGGACCAAATCTTTCAGACTATAGCGGGGGTAGAAATATTCTCATTGCTTGATGGTTTTTCTGGTTATAACCAGATTTTTGTAAGGGAAGAGGATAGGTTCAAGAAAACTTTCACCAATAAGTGGGGAAACATGGCGTATGCAAAAATGCCATTTGGGCTCTCCAATGCTGGCACCACTTTTTAGAGGACAATGGACATTGCATTTAAGGGTTTCATAAACAAATCCATCTTGATCTATTTGGATGATATTATAGTATTCTCTAAGAGGGGAGAAAATCATATGGAACATCTTGAGAAAGTTTTCGAAAGGTGCAGGGAGTTTGGGGTGTCATTGAACCCCCAAAATTTTATTTTTGCTATTTCTCAGGGAAAACTTCTAGGCCATTTGGTGTCCAAGGATGGGATCTCTATAGATCCAGAAAGAACTGTAGCTCTTCTTTCTCTTCCTCCACCTACTCATAAAAAAGCTTTTCACATCTCATTTTATGGACTATATTATTATTCTAGATTAGTGAACATTTTACTATGATTGTTTTTACTTTGAGCACATTCCATGTGTGTGAAGGTAATTATCATGATGTTATATTTGTGTGATTTGGAAAGTTGATTTAATATTAAATATTATTGATATGATTATAATATTTTGCTTCATCTATGTTTTGGGGAACTAACCTATTGACATCGAGATTGAGTGTGAATGAATGTAGGTACTTGTCAAAGATGAGAACATGGTTGAGTTAGAGATGTTCTAGCCACTCGGTAAGAACTGTTTGGGATGGATAACCCTGATGCACTCACACACTCACATAGTCTCATATCATATTGCATTTTATGGCTTTAATATGCATGGTTGTTTAGATAATGAATGTGATTTATATTTAATACTTAGAAAAATAATGAGTTATAATTGCTATAGAAAGTCCTTTTCGAATGCATGATTTAGTTATAAATATTAATGTCCTTTCGATTTATATTTAAACGGTGTATTTTTATTTAAAAAGGCATATTTTATATTTAAAACGGTGTATTTTATATTATTTAATAATAAATAATAATAAGAGTTTTCTATATTTAAATAAATTAGATTAATAAATAGCTTTGTTATTATTATAAACACTTCTTGAGTTGTTTTTAGTAATTATGTTTTATTAAAAATAGATAAATTATATTAATAATAATATTTTATTTAGAATCTAATTAAAAGAACTAAAAAAATTTACTATCATGCAAATGGCAGAAATATATTTAGTCACTGTCATGCAAGTAACAAAAATATAAAGTTATTTTATTCTAATTTATAAAAGAAAATTTGAGAGTCTTTTAATTGAAAATCTTATGCAAAACGCGAGAAAACTTCAGTTATCAAAAAACAAAGGAATCCTAAAAAGAATGTGATGCTAAGTTTAGGGGAGTTTTTTTTAAATAAAAACAAAAAGATCAGCAGGAAGATTATTATCTAAGTTTTTGGAGAAATGGTAGAGGAGGATTTATTTTTTCTGGAGAAGTGACAGATAGAGAGAAGGATCAGAAACAACAGCAAGAATTCATCCCTTTTGCAACCAAATATAACTGTGTATTCTCCTTGTTTTTATGATAATTAAATTATGATTATTTAATGACTGAAAATACCATGTTTTTTTGGCCTGTATCACATTTTCTTTTTGGTTTGTGTTTTGTTTGGATCGGCCTCATCTTTTTGGTGTGACCTTTTTCCTTGGCCGCTGAGTAGAAGACTTTGCCTATTCTTGTTTTCATGTCTACTATTCTTTCTTCCCTTGGCCATTGTCCCAACCATTTTAAAACCATAGATTAAGTTCCAATTGCTATTAATTTAATCAATGGAAGTCTTATGATCATGTAGCTATCTTTTTATCTAATTTTATTGTTGTTTCAAACTTTTTATTTAGTTCCTATCACCTATGCGTCAGTAACCCATTTGTGAGTTCCAAAATTTTTATTCAGTTCCTAGCGCCTGTGTATCAGTAACCCATTTGTGAGTTTTAGTCGCTTTTAGTTCATGTCACTTGTGCATCAGCAACCTGTTTGTGAGATTCCATAGCTTAGTTCCTAGCACAAACTGTTTAGTGACTGTATTTTACTTCCTGTCATAGTTTTCTATCACAGTTTCCTATCACAACTTCCTATCACAGTTAGTTATTTCTTCTTGTAGTGGACAGTAAGATCATGGAATGGATTAGATTATAAGTTAAATTATCATTTTCTTCAATGTTTGTTGTGAATGGAATAAATTTTGATGTGGAGATATCATTATCTTATCAAAACTTTCTTAAAGAGAATTGGTATACTTGATTGAATGGTTTAGAAAACTTAATACATTATGAATATTTGAGTGAAATATAGACTTGGAAGCAAAGTCAATTTAATAGTTTTATAGATGCATTTTGTGTGATCAAATGATGGATTCTTGCTTTAAAAGTGTGTTTTTATGATTGATGCTTTGGAAAGGGAATTAGAGGTGGTCTATATGTGAATAGGGGTTGTTATTTGTTTTATCTTATTTTTATTATTTATTTTATTTATTTGTTATGGGAAAAGAAAGTAGATTTTTATCTAAGAATATTTTGGGTTACTTTTGGGCTAGGATGCCGAATGTGGATTATCAGAGATGGCTTTTCCTCTTTTCAGGAATTGAACCGGTAACTATTTTTCAAATGTTTAGATCTAAACGAACAGTCATTGAAAAAGATGAATATTTTGTCTAGCAAACTTTATTGATATATATCTTTGCCACATCCTATTGTGAGACAATCTATATTTCATTATTTAGAATTGCACATTAGACTTCAGGTTGCATCAGATGTTCCCTCCTGCCAGTTGTTTCTAGGTAGTTAGACATTTCATGTAGGGCTGGGTTTCCTTCGTGTTATGAAGGGATCCAGGGAAGTGTAATTACTTCATGGTTAGGTGGAAAAGTGCCTGAGCCATGTTCCTGTATCTTGACTCGCAAGAGAACCATATTGGTTCGTGGCGACTAGAGAGTTGTTTTGATTTATTATACTTGTTGTACATGTTTATTGTGACTTGTAATTGTATAAACTATGGCATGAAAGCCAATGGACTTTGTATATTATTTTATAGTTCTATCACCTGGATTGAGCACGTGATTTTGTAAGATTTAATGACTTTTTATTGATTCATATTTATGAGATTTTACTTTTACTTGAGATGTTGTAATTAAGTGGATTATTTACTTCATGCAACTTTTGTGATGGTTTGAGTACTTTACAAAGCTCTACAGTCATTTCTAGGGTAGATTAATTTTTTTAAGAAATTCATTCCTAACTATGGTGGTGTGGTCAAACCACTGACCCTAATGCTAAAAAAGGATGTTTTTAGGTGGACCAAGGAGGGGAAGGATGATTTTGAGAAGATAAAAGAAGACATTGCTTAAGCTCCTACCCTCATGAACCCTAACTATGAAAAGGACTTTGTCCTATATGCTCATGGAGGAGAGAGCTACATTGCAGCTATTCTGATGTAGAAAAATGATCAAGGTATGGAGTAACCACTGGCCTTTTTCAGTCAAACATTGAAAGATTATGAGGTTAGGTATAGTCCCATGGACAAACATGTTTTTTCCATCATAAGAGAA
This sequence comes from Cunninghamia lanceolata, assembly GCA_027924645.1. Classification (NCBI taxonomy): domain Eukaryota; kingdom Viridiplantae; phylum Streptophyta; class Pinopsida; order Cupressales; family Cupressaceae; genus Cunninghamia; species Cunninghamia lanceolata. Next base: position 9,193,084 of record BSBN01000445.1, read on the forward strand.
TTAAAAAAAATTAGATATATACTGGAAAATAACCACATCAAGGTATTGGTTTCTCATCCTAGTGTGAGAGACTATATAATAGGAATAGAAATTAGTGAAAAGAGGGAAAGCTGGGTTACAAAGATCCTAGAATATGATGTTACTATCAAAGCCACTAAGATGATTAGAGGTAGGGGATTATGTGAGCAGTTAGCTCAAACTATAGTTGGTGAGGCAAACTCATCCTATCTCTTTAATGGGGCAGAACCTATAGCAAATCCAACAACTATAAGTTGTTGGACAATAGACATGGCTAGGTTCCTATCCACTGATGAGTATCCTTCTGAATTGGATAGAACCAAGAGAAGACACTTTAGGTTGTAGTCCATTCCTTATGGTCTAGTGGATATGACTCTTTTTAAAAGACATCTGGATGGAGTCTTGTTGAGATGCATTGAAGAAAATCAGATTGATAGATTGCTTAGTGAGTTTCATGCTAGTCGAGTTGGAGGTCATTTCTTTGCAAGAGCTACACCAATGAAGATAACTAAGATAGATTATTTTTTGACCCACATTGTTCAATGATGCCTATGTATGGGTAAGAAAATGCAAAGATTGTGCTCTCTTTGTTGGGAAGAAGAGATTGGCATCCCTTCCACTTCACCCTATTCAGGCAGATCAACCTTTTTCATAGTGGGGCTTGGATTTCATTGGCATGATCAACCCTACATCTAGTGCTAGCCATAAGTGGGTTCTAAATGCAACAGACTACTTCACCAGGTGGGTTGAAGCTGTCTCACTCAAAGAGGCTACAAAATCAACAATCATTGATTTCTTGGAAGAAATCATGACAAGGTTTGGAGCTCCCCACACTATCATCTTTGATAATGCAAGAGATTTCACTGGTTTTAGGATAGATGATTGTGATTTGAAATATAATATGTTTTTGAATACTTCTTCAAACTATTATATCCAAGGTAATGGTTTAGCTGAATCTACTAACAAAAACCTAATCATAATCTTGAAGAGGACCATGGAAACAAATCAGAGACAATGGCATAATAAAATCAAATTAGCTCTTTAGGTTGATAGGATCACCTATAAAAGAGCCATTGGTAATTCTCATTTTGTTCTTGTGTATGGAAATGAGGCTAGGCTGCTCTTGTCTTTAGAACTTCCTTTATTAGAGTTGGCTCAATAGTTGGAGTTAGAAGGTGAAGATGCTAGATCTATAAGGATGGATGAGTTAATTGAATTAGAATAACTTAGATAGTCAACCATGTTTACATTGGAAGAACACCAAAGACAAACCAATAAATACTTTGACAAGAAGGCCAAAGATCAAACTTTCAAAGAGGGAGATCTTGTTTTGAAATGGGATGTTGACAGAGCCAATCCTAGAGGCCACACTAAGTTTGGTGCAATTTGGAGTGGTCCATATCTCATCACCAGCTACAAGCAAGCCAATGCTTTCAATCTTTCAAAGCTAGATGGCCAAGTTCTACTGATCTCAGTCAATGGGATTCATCTCAAAACTTACTTCTAAGGTTGGTCTGACTTTTTGTATATACCATTTTGTTTTGTTTTCTATTTTAGTTTTCCTTTTCCCTAAGTGTTGTTGCACATGATGCACTCTCATTAGGAGAATGCAGATCTCATTTTCTTTTGGTTTTGTTTTGTTAGGGCAAGGTTCCAATTGTTCCTAGCATACTATAGTTCCTTTTGACTCTATGCCCAATGGATGATTTAGGCCACTGGTTTCTTTTGTTTAGTAGGCAACATCCTTGAGAGGTTGCCAAAATATTGACCTATTTTCCCTTCCTCAGAGTCAAATAACCTATTTTTAAAAATGTTGAAAATCTTATCAAAATTGGTTAAAATGCCTATGTGTTCTTTAATTCTAGTGTTTTCCTTGTAAAAAAATCCCCAAAATCCCCTTCAAAAATCCAAAATTTCTAAGTTTTGACTTAGTTTTCAACCTTAGTAAGCAAATTTTAGAGTTGGTGAACCAAGAAGTTTGTTGATCGACAAGTTCATTGATCGATAAAATCGCCGACTAAGGGAAGGCCGAAGGAAGACAGAAGGAAACAAATGCAAGAAAGCCTTTATCAAAAAATTCTTAGTTTGGTGAACTTTGAGTTCACTGATCAACAAGTTCATTGATTGGCGAAATTGCCAACTAAGGGCAAGGCGGGAGAAATTATCTAGGACTAAGGAAAGTTTGCCTTAGTTGGAAAATTTTGAGTTCAACGAACTCAAAGTTCACTAATCAACAAGTTCGTTGATTGGCAAGTTCGCTGACAAAGGAACCAAAAGGAGGATTTCTCTTAGGCAAAAGAGAAGGGCTCCGGTAAAGACAAAGAAAGAAAAGGAGAAATTAGGAAATTGGTAAAAGCACAAACTCATTGATTGGTTTGTGATTTCTAAAGTTTGTGGATAAGGCAATTTACCGACCAAAGGGGATAAGAGAAAGAGAGCAAAGATGAAGGCAAGGAAATAGTTCGTGAAAGGAAAATTTTGTTGACTGAAGGTGAAAAGTGACTAAGTATGAGTAAAAAGGGAGAAAAGAGAAAGTGATAAGGAATAAAGAGAGAAAGGAGGGCAAATCAGCTATGGTAGTGTTTCATGATATGAAGATTTCACTGACTAAAGGAAAAACAAAGACAAAAATGGTTCACAATGGACTATTTTTGCTGATAAGGCAAAATAAAGGTTAGAATTAAAGTAAAGTGAAAATCAATGAAAATAAAGCATGTAATATAATGTAATGTAGTACTTTATAATATTTTTAAGTGATTTTAAAATATTTTAAAGTGTTGTAAAGGCTTTATACAAGAAATTTTGGCAGGCATTATATTTTGAAATGTTTGTCTTCTCTCCAGTTGCCATGATTCTAGGATCATATCAGCACCAATTGGAAGTGGTTGTTGTATATTTAATTATGCAGGTGATAGAGTCAGTTGCTAGTCTTCAATGCAGTAGATCTCTTAGCTACTTCATCTTCAAATAATTCTGTATTAATTGTTGTAGATCAAATTAGGATTTTTCCACATTTATGTTTTGCAGAATAGATGTATACATATATTCCTTTGGCATAAATATCTTCTGACAGGCCCATGGGTGAATTTATTATGTAGTGGGTGGCCTAGGTCAATATAATGGAATGCTATATGTTGGGATAGGAAAATTTAAAATTTTCTTGTATTCTTACTCATCCATATCTGACCAAATCATAAAACATTTCCCCCAAAATCAGAATTGCAATTGATATATCCCATAAAATCCTATGACTTTTATCACAAATAATGTAAAAGGCCTAAATTTTTGACATCGGCAAGACCCCATGCCAGTTATATTGATCCATGAGAAAATTGTTGAAATAGCCATCGGCATGAAAATAAGGGTCGGGGAGAAGATTTCATAAGTCACTGATGGAGAAAATGATACCGATAGCCTTTCGTTGGAGAGAAAGTTGCCAGTCATGCCGATTGACATAAGGAAAGACTATCGGTGAACACTCTGAAAACCCTCCCGATAGTGTAAGTCATATCGACACAAGATTTCGGTAGGACTCTCACTGATCATCCAGTACGACGGAGGGAACTAGCAATCCTCAGTAGTAGAATATAATACATATAGTTTACAATGTTTCTCAAAGACCATGTTGCAAGTATATTATTGAAGAAGTAAATTGAAGTTCTCTGATTCTGTGGTTCTATTCTGGCATCAATTGTTTGTTAAGATTACTCAATTGTGTGGTTGTCTCTAGTTCAATATTTCCCTGTTATTCAAATTAATATATCAAATATATAGTTAATTTGTCAATGCACATTTGTTGTATCTGTGTGATTGAATAAATTGGTTTCCATTAGAGGAATTAAATCCTTTTGATCAATCACAGTAACCTAGAAGTGTTAGTTTGGATTACTAAGAAGAACCATATAATTAGGATTGCCATTCTGTCTCCAAGTTAATATTATTTGTTATTCTTGCATATTTCATTCAATTGGTTCCTTCAAGAAAGGATTAAATTACCTTCTGGTGAATTACAAGAAATCTGATTATATTGGTTGGATTGTTAAGAAGAGTTTGTCAGTCACTTCCTTGCACATTTATACAAGTTATAAACTAAAATATTGTGCCAAGCAGTTAGAATTATTGCCCTCTATAAGCCACTAGTCTTAGTCCTTCATTTGACTCTGTTTACCCAACAAGGCACTAGTCTTATTCTAATCCATCACTTAAAAACCCTTTTCATTAGTTAAGCATAGTCATAGAATTCACATTGATATTGCTTATACAATTTATACCAACTATTCATCAGATATTAGAATTAGTTAGCAGGCTCTCATCTATCCTACACCATTTGTCACTGTAGGTAGATTCATTTACTTAGTCAAGACATTTACATTTAGTCTGCTTTAAGTTCAAGGTTTACCCACCTAGGTGTAGCAGGACCTAAAGTGCAGGGAGTCATCGAACCCTAAAGGTTGATTCTGTCGAGTTAGTTCAAAAACGTTACCAATCTAAGCATAGAGCCTGACATCCTCTTAGGATTAGCAACCTGCATTTTTGAGACCTAACACTATAAATAGATGAAAAATCAATGTAACAAGAGTTGGATGTAGAGGCTTATTTTTTGTGTGCTCCAAACAAAACTCTACCCTGTTGTAACTGTGCCCTTTTAATCAATACAATATTGGTTATTTTTGTCTTTTCATGCTATCTTTTTAACTCTGTGTAATCTGGAATTGGTTATTGCATGTGAATTTTTATTCCTTACAATTCTATTATGTTATTTACCTTTGTTAAAATCTGCATGATTTGTGTGATCCTATCAGCTATGTGAAATTATTTTGTGCATTTTAGCTTTGTGGGTGTTCTTTATTAAACATGGTGAATCACATTTCCCTTTTTGGTTTTCTCCTTCTTTCCTTTGCTCAGTGGTTTTAGATTAGGTTTTGTCTTATAGTTTTCTCTGAATCTTATATTCAGAAAGTGGAACCAACCTTCTCTGGAGTTTTGATCTCATTTGCAGGGTCCCACACCTTGAGATCACTCCCATGTTTTACTCGATTGTTGTAGCAAATAGGCTTCAACACAGGGTGCAAATCCAAGTGACAACAAAAACCAAAACAAATTTTCTCAACTGATTGGTGAGTACCTGATTCATGCACAACTAAAAAGTAGTAGGAGCATTGGTAAGACCAAAGGGAATGACCAAAAACTCAAAATGCCCATAAAGACATTTGAAAGCAGTCTGGTGCACATCTTCTTCTCTCACATAGATCTGATGATATCTAAATCTCAAATCAATCTTAGAAAAGTATACTACTCTATGTAAATCATCTATTATCTCATCAATCATGGGTATATGATATCTATTTTTGATAGTCCTCTTATTCAATGCTCTATAATCTATGCACATATGCATAGTACCATCCTTCTTTTTAACAAGATTCATAGAAGATGCAAATGGACTAGATCTAGGCTTGATATACCCCATTTCCAAAAGTTCTCTTATTGCTTTTTCAATCTCCTCTTTCTACATCCTCAGATGGTGGTATTGAGTGGTCATGATAGGCTTTGATCTAGGTTCCAAACCTATAATAAGTTGAAAACCTCTTTCTGGTGGTAATGTTGGAGGCAAATCATTAAAAACCACTCTATGTTTATCCAAAATTTTTTGAATATCAACATGATATGAACCCTTCTTACCCCTGTATGGTTCTTTAGAAATAATTAAATAACTAGCAGTCCATGCAACTTGCCTCTTCAAAAACTCTTTCCATTCTTCTTGTTGTGATCACTCTACGTGCTCCATTAGTGATTCCTTTTAGAACTACATCTCTCCCATTAGATTTGAACTTGAGCTCCATAGTCTAGTAATTGTGTGAATACCCTCCTAAAGAGTGTAACCACTACACACCCAAAACCATGTCAATTTCTCCTAAACCAACAACATAAAAATAATCACAAATCTTTGATCTCCAAAAACTATGTCAATCTTCTAAATCATCTTGGAATAGGGAATGGTATATCCATCAACTACAATGACATTGAAACCTTCAATCTCCTTTTAACCAAGCCTTCATGTATGAAATATTAGAAACCATTAATGATAACTTCTGAGTTCTTCTACATAATTCTCCATAGTGCCTCCTTGTTGAAGTTGAGCTAACTCCCTAAAATTAACCTCAGGATCCTTGTATCAAATCTCTCAATCAACTTTCTACTAAATTCTTCATATGTGTTAGTGGAGCCATAACCTTGAGTAGTGTTGTGCCTTGGACACATGCCCCATTTTTCTCTAACAAAATGTGGACCCCCTTATTTTGTTGTTTTACTTTTGAGTCTCAGCTTCCTAGATATTTTGACTCAGGAGTGATTTATTTGATGCTTTGGATGGCTATTTTAATTTTTGAAATATTTTGTCTCCTTGTAAGAATCTTTCTAACCATGTCTTGGCCAAAATTTTGATTATGCATCCTTGATTTCAAATTGTAGAGTTTTCCTTAAGTTTAAGACACAAAATTTTCAATACATGCGGGACCCTTGGTTCTCCCCACAATTTTTTTGTTATTTTCCTTTTGTGAACTTTCTAGCTAGATTTGGATATTCTCTATTGCTTGTAACCATTTCATCCTTCTAGACCTTTTTTTCTACAAATTGCTTTTAAGCACTTCTTCAATTGGAATTGCAACATTTTGTCATCTTTTTGTACATGTGAGATCTCGATATTCATCTAGATCCATATCATCTCTTTGATGTATCAGATGGGTCATTATTTTCTCACAAAATAAGTGCATTTTATTCCTCCTTGAGTTTTTGCCTAGCATCTTCAGAAGGTCTTCATTTTATGGCACGCACTTTTAAAATTTGTTCCCATGAAGATATAATGTAGATATAATGTCATTGCTCACCTACCCGTCTAGTATACATTAATGGTGCCTAGATATGGATATATAAAGCATTTAAATTCAAATTTTCATTATAATTTCAACACTTTGCACTCAAGATTTCAAGCTTCCTCTACATTTCAATGACTAGACCCTACAAAATTGATTCCATGAGCCTCCTCCCCATTGTTGTAGACAAACGTACCTACAAACTCTATCATCAAATAGTGTGTGTGAGATAGAATTCACCATAATGCACCCTTCATATTCCCTCATTGAGAATTGTAGGCCAAGTAGGTTATGAATTGCTCTTTTCACATACAATTTTTAAAATATTAAAATAGTGGATTTAAGGAGGAAGAATTTAGGAATTTGGCACTCTATGTATACTTGTTTTGAAAATTCTGAACATTTTAGTTTAAATTAGGGCTCAATTAAACATGTTTTGAACAACCCTAACCTTGGTTAGGCCATGACTAGTGACACCTGCAATTAGGGTTACACATGTAAAAACATAATTCAAGACCTGATGCCCTAGATGTTAGGTCATTTGTTAAAGTTGGATCCCATGCATAACCTTAGTTTGTCAAATTATGAAATGTGTTTTCAAATCCTTCGTCAAATTCCCAAGTACATATATCGATCAACTTCTTTTGTAGAATTTTGAGACAAGATAGGATTATTTAAAAATTCCTCAAGATCATAACATCACAGCAAAACTTTCATGACATGTTCAAAACAAGCCCTAAAATTTTGTATCCCCACCCATCCAATTCTTTGTAAAATATATATCAATTTTGGTATGCTCATTGTTTACAGAGTTTTAGGGTAGAAGTGGAGTTTTCTATTTCAATGGTTCTTTTCCACAAATCTGAATCCCCTCTGGTTCCCTACAAATTGACCATGAACCAATTTTCATGAAGTTTTGCGAAGAAAGTGGAAATTTTCTTCACTTGGACTTTTCCCGTAAAATCCCAAGGTCTTTTAACTTCCTGCAAAACACATATAAACCAATGTTTGTAGAGGTTCACATTAGGAAAGGATGAAGTATATTATCCCATCCCCCTTCTTTCTCCCACATTCAGTTCCTACATAAAATCCTACATAGTGATTGTGAAGATTCAATGGATGATAAGATACCTACAAAAGAAAGTTATATATCCTATCCAGTTCCATTTCCCTACAAGGTCTTATAATATTCAAACAAATATTGTAACATCCCAACTGGAATATTAGGAAAATACAAATATAATTAAGCAAATATTCACACTTTTTTTTTAAATTAAGAATTAAAAGAAATATCCATAATCAATATATTATATTTGCAATATCCAAGTACAATATACATATTTCAAAAGAAAGTCACTTCACTTGTGACTTACAAATTGACATATAAAAATGGTCGTATTTATTACGAATTACAATTTTATCAATATATTTTACAAAATAAGCAATGTATTCTTGTTCACAAATCTTTGGAAGTCAACTGCGAGAGAGAGAGAGAGAGTATCACCCTGGTGCTTTTCCTCCAACCACAGACTAATGGTCCCCTGCTCACCTTCCTTTCTGGAAGTGGCCCTTCCCTTCATGAGGGTAATAGATAATGAGAATCAACTAATTCTGTATGCCATCTGAGAACTAGTGATGTGTCCTAGCTAATGACAATCGGGTTTACAACTCTAGTCTAGCTCTAGCTATGTATGACCCATTCTGATTGTTTAGCTATCTGGTACACTGCGAACTGACAATGCAAGCAGTGAGTTTTACATTACTTTGGCCAAAGTTTCATATATATAAATAGTCATATGTTCACTCACTCTTTTCTTGACTTGGAGACAACATTCTTATTAATCATTTATTTTCTTTATTCATGACAACTCTCTTGGTCTTTCTTATACCACATTAGTCATAAAGACTTGTACCCTTATCTACTAGTCATTCTTGACGAGTCTAGGGTGAGAGCTTAGATGACTGGTGTAAACATATATTGAGTCCCTCTATGCATCCTTGCAATCATGGGTCTATGACATCATGTCGTCTACTCAATGGCTTGTTCACCTAATCTCATTCTCATCCATAGTCATATACACATATAAGGTTGACACTTAAGCCTTATAGATTATCAAATAAAGACTCTATCTATCTTAATAAATATTCAACTCATAATCTGTTGATAATAAGCTATAAATGCATAATCATACAAATTAAATACTACTCTTTATGTATATCAAAGAGAGAATTCCAAATATCATGATAGTCCAAATCTTGACTTATCTTTGGCACAAAGAGTGTTTCTCAAGACATTCTTGTGGCTATACTTGGCCTAAAATAGGTAAAAGAATAAATCTAATGTCAAGTGTTTCTACACTATGACTTTGTCTTTTTATACTAGCTTTATAAGATTTCAAAAACACAATCTCAATCCTCTTAATCCACTACTAGTAAGAGAAGTATATTTTACAATTGACCTTCTCTTAGGTTCTACAATAGTTTTTTGCTAACCCTTTTTAGGTTACTAAACCAAAACTTGGTTTTCAATAAACTGTCAGTCTCTTCTAAGACATGACTTATACTTGTCACTATTGGCCTCTATGTTGTAACACATTCAACCTAAGTATAAAATATAGTCGACTTGATTATCATAATAATTCAGTTGACCTCAAAGTAATATCTGAGTCAGCCTCTTTATGTTATGACAATCTACCTCAACATACCATTACAATTAGCCTCATTATACCTTTATAGTCAACCTATTATATATCATAACAATCAACCTCAATATAGTATTACAGTCGATCTATTATATATAATAATAATCAGCCTCAATATAGTTAGTTTGTTATATATCATAACAATCGGCCTCAATATAGTATGACAGTCATCTTGTTATATATCTATTTAGTAGGGAAAAGAGAGAGGGATGCAAAGCATCTTAGTACACTAGATCAAACCCTCCTTTCACTACAACATTCAAGGAAAAACCTGAGCCAAGCCACTACAAGATGGAAGAGGGCTCAACTACTAATTTTGTGCTCTTGTTTGTAGAGGAAAGATGTGATTCAACCAAGTTTTTTTATCAAACCCTAGGATCATCAATACACTAAACCCTAGAATTGAGATAATCAACTTATAACAGTGAAATAAAAACAACAAATCAAGATCTGAGAGTGCCAAGATGATTAGTGAGATGTCCAAACATGTCCCTTAGAAGCTAAAATGTCGAGGGACATGGGAGCTAGCACTCAAGTCCAAAAAGTTTAGATCTCTGATAAATCAAAACTACAAAATTGTCATAGAAGATGCTCTGATGCTAAATTTCATGTTTTTTGGCCTGCTGGACACTGGTGCTCATGCACTAGTCTACTATAGTGAAATTCTTGAACTTTGTTTTCAAATCTAGAATCTTTATCCTTCAAATAGCTTCCTTGTACCTTCACTTCCATAACTCTTGCACTTGTAACCTGCACACAAGAAGAAAGGGGTTTAGGGGTTGTAGTGTTTAGGGATTTTCCTCAGTCAAATCCTTGGTTAGCATTCAAGCTTTCCCAACATTGTTGTTAATGAGAGAGTCTACCCTAGTAGGGTAGAGGCTAAAGATAATCCAAATGATGATGAAATGATTCGAACACAATGCTCATGCCACCTTGGAGGTGATGCCCTTGAGAGGATGAAGATTCTTCAATTCACAAGGATGTTGATGATGATTCCAAATCTGCAACAAACATAATACAAACACAAGTTTGCAACAAACACAATGAATGCCTTGAGTTTGTCTTTACATAATATCATAACCTTGCTATCATCAACTTGTAAGGAAATGAATTCAAAAAATCATATATATATGCTTATCTATTAAAATTTTGCAAATTAATTGAAAGAGTCAACAAGGGAGGGCCCATTTAGAAGTCCTAAGCTGACATCCATTTAATTTCACATTGACCAATCAAGGTGGACTTGGGTGTGGATGCCCAAGTCTAGGGGGCCTTTTCTGGTTAGGAATTGGATATAGAATGGCCCCTAGTCTCCGTTTGTCATGGGTTTTGGGGGATTTCTCATCGGGATGAATAATTTGATCATAGAGTGTAAACACGGGGACTTAGGAGCTAAACTAGGAGGTAAAAAGGCATGTGTCCACTTTTTACTCCATAACATTTAGCCCCCACTTTAATGTGTGTGCAATCCTATGATACATCACATGCATTAAAGTACAGTCGAAGCATATCTAAACACTAGAATGAATACACACCCTAATCTTGAAGGAATATTTCTAGCCCCGAGACTTAGGAAAGCATAAGAAAACACTTAACAATCACATAAGACACAGTGAATACAATAAGGAAGCACACAATACATGGAGAAGATAGTGGATGCATGCAATACATGGAGAAGACATGAACATAGTTACACAATACATGAAGTATTCATGAAGAGAAGACATGATTAAGCAATTACATATCCATATATATAATCTTAACTAAAGTAAATAAAACACATAGTGCGGGGAGGGACTCATCACCGCACAACTTTAGACCATGCCACAAACATGCAAGACACACAAAAAAGACATGTAAAACACACAGAAGACACACATAATACATGAGCGCCACATAGTATGCCATAGACACACTATACATCTTATACACAACAAACACGGGTGATAGGAAGGAGTTTGTCGCTGCACTCCACTATCTAAAACATGCCAAACACACCTGACGATTGAGCTACGCTACCACAACCACCAAAGACATGCTTAAGGGTGAATGACTCAAGATCCAACCTCACCTCAGGATGAGGACTTTGTATAAAAGGATGTGCAGTAGCTCAAGAGATACACCATCCCACCTCGTGATGAGGGCTTTGTATAAAAAGATATGCACTAGCTCAAGAGATATGTCATCCCGCCTTGCGATGAGGGATTTTTTCTTTAAAAAGATGTGCACTAGCTCAAGAGATACACCATCTCACCTCGTGGTGAGGGCTTTCAAACACTCTTTGTTAGTGTCAAAAGTAATCAGATAGATACCATTATATATGCCCCCACCTTAAGGTGGTTGATCCCGCTTGCCGGTATCAAGCACATTAAGGTAGAGAGAAAACATGCAAGGGAACAAGAGCTTTCAAAAAGCCCATGACCCCAAAGGTGACATGTGCCATGATCACTGAGTGTTCCCACAAAGACATCGTTATGATTAAGATATTCAACAAGATATAAGCATTGGTTATAAAATCTTACTCTAAGATAATATCCAAATCCATTCATGAAATCTATGCATAAATCATGTATTAGATCACATCAAAGACCAAGGCTACACTTTCAGGTTTAGAAATGAGTATAGCCATTGGGCTATACTGCAGGTATCTCAGAACTAAGTGTAGCAACAAGGTGAGAGACAAAACCATCCAAACTGTGTTGTACCAGATTGATAGTCTTGTAAAGGTTTGTTACAACAAAATTTCACAACATGATACATCACACAGAGTGATTCTACTAGTCAAGTGTTAGATATATATATCAACCCTATCTTCATATATGGACTAGGTCCATTTTTTCTTTCCTTTCTAAATGGATGCATGATCCTTATCAATATTTATTTGTTTTGATCATCCACCGACTAGTAGAATCACTAGAGAATGTAAACAATAAAATGAGAGAGGATACAAGAGTGACTTGGGTTTACAACATGAGAAGATGCCCCAAAGGCACAACACACAACAATAAAGGAGATGAGAGAAAAGTAGAAGAATGTAGAGACAAATCGAAGAATGGTCACAACAAAGGTGGTCTCCTTGTATCCTTGACCTTACAAGAGTATCAAGGGTCATCCAAAGAGACCTAAACAACATTTAACACAAAAAACTAGAACACAACACAAGGATAACAATGTATATATAGGAGGAGGACACCATTAAGAGCAACTGGAATAGGTGCTATAGAGAGTGGTAAAATGAGGGAGAAATACTTACCTATTTCAATTGGATAATTCTTGGCGAACAATCTATGTCTATCATCTCAAGATATATCATATTTGTTGATATTGTATTAACATTAAGAGTAGGACGATGGTAGAATTTGGTGGGCTTCAAAGAACGGTATCCACTATTGACTATGTAGTTAATTCCAGCAACTTGTAAAGGTACTCTGATTCCTTGTTTTACACCACAACCATTACCTACAAAGTCACAATTTTTATAAAGGATTTTAAATCCTCGACCTTAGAGTGAGGTTATCTCTGTATAAGATGGTGTGGCCTTATAGGTCTCATAAGTGGTAGTATAAGTAAGAGTGTTGTCTTCTTTATTGACTAAAGAAGCTTGAGATTCTTTAGGTCTTTCCACAGATTGTTTAGATGATATCGATGCCACTTTTGATGTTTCAATATTTTTAAGTTTATACTCCCCTATACATGTAGGATTAAAGTGTAATGAACCCCAATCATCACTAAAAAGTGCATTTGATGTTTGTTGAGAATCTTGTGCAACATTATCTACAACAAGAGGTATTGATGAATCAACTTTTAAGTTATTCAATGTCTTATGATTGATAACTTGTTTTTGTGTTTCAATTTGTAAACAACTTTTCAGCTCTGGATCAACTTCGATGGTGTGAAGTTTATATTCATAAATAAACTTTACTAATCAACGAAGGGTAGATGGAACTGCCCCCATGGCATGAATCCACAGTCTTCCCAGAATGATGTTATATGAAAGAGCACCGGGCATGACATGAAAAAGAGTAGACAATGTCACAGGTCCAACCTTTATAGGTAAATTTATAGTACCCAGGGATGGTCTACCAACATCAAAGCCACAAATGTTCATCTTATCTGGTTTAATTAATTTTTTATCAATATTAATTTTGTGTAACAAATCAATGCCGTAAACACTATGAGCTGATCCATTATCAACCATAACTCACTTTATCAAAATTTTGTTTATAGTGACAAAGATTATAAGAGGATCATATTGTTTTTGAACTTCCATAGAGGGTAACTCATGTTGTTGAAACATAATGTGTTTTTGTCGCATGCATGCAATCTAACAGAGCTGCTACATCATTAGGCTTAACAACAGGTGGTACAATCACCTTTTGTAAAGCTTCTTAGAGCATTTTGTGGTATGTAGGGGATGTTTGTATGAGTTCTCAAAGAGATATCTTATCAAGAGTAGAGTGAAGATACTCAACAAGATCATAATCTTGACCAACTTTATGCGTTAAATGAGGTGGTTAAGGAAACATAGGTTGAGAAGTTGGTAAAGTGATTAGAAGGTTTGACTATTGTTTACTTTACTTATTATTTCACATATTGTATGTGTGAGCAACCACATTTTGATATGCTTGATTTCCTTTAATAAATTGTTTTGCAAAATTAAGAATGTAACTCGGGGGTCTAGGTGGTGTTGGAGCACCTTGAACCATAATCACTGGTTTGGAGTGACGAGGCACATTATATGCTCCCTTCACAATGAGTTTAGGAACATAAGTGATGATTGAATTAACATTGTTTGAATATTGATTAAGTTGGATATCAATCCCTAAAGGATTTAATGTGAGAGATCTTTCTTCATCCACCAATGCTTTGTCTTTTGAAAGGAGAGCATTGGCATGAAGGGAAGGTAAAATATCGTTAGAAGACTTGTCGATGATTGTATCTTTAGTGATGTCCAAGGGGTTTGAACATGCAACCAAAGGAGAACTATTCATGGTTTTCACATCTTTAGTGATGTCCAAAGTACTTGAACATTCAGCTAAAGGAGGAATAGAATAGCTCATAGAGTCATCATCATCGTCATATACTATAGATATTTGATCCAATGCATTATCATGATTCATAGAAGAACTTTCACAATCATATTTCTTATGAGTGTTCATGAATTCGGTTAAATCTTTTAATACCAAAGGATATGCATCCATGAGTATTGTGAAACTATCAAAATCATGTATGTAACAAAGTAATTTGAGTTCATATGTAGAACATTTCGAAACATCAATATCATTGACGGATGTTATGTGTTCTAAAACATGAGGGTGTACATTAGTTTATTTAGAGAAATTTTCAAAATCTAGGATATATTGATGCAAAGATTTCAAAGAGGAATAACATGAAGATGCCATCATGAAATGTCTTAGAACAACAATGTACAAGAATATTTATTCATTTATCAAACACAACCAATATGAGAGACTTTTGTACACCACAACACTAGTTGAGGAAACTAGGTTTTTGAAGATTTATACAAGGGACAAAAACACACTAGTGTCACTACAAACATAGTGATGAAGATGTTAAAAGTGTTGCATAAAAGGTAATATGAATGATTAAAAGTTTGCTCAAATAAGTGTGAAGAGAGTGTTTAAAACCCTTAATGTTGAAATACACACTATGTAATTACAAAATTTGAAATTTTAATGCAAGAATGCACAATGAAGTAACACTACAACTCAAAATCAGATTTGAATGAGTGTTTAAAGGAGCAGCAAAATCTGAAATAAGATTTTGACTACCAACCCTAGCTTTTTGCAAAAAACTAGGTTATATGAAAAATTCAAATTTTCAACAAAATCCTTACAAATGAAATATGAAAATGCAAGATGTGATATCATGAAATGATTAATTGCTGTAATTTGTTTCAGATATGATATAAAAATAAGAAAATTAAATGTTTCCAATGAAAATAATGTAAAACTTTGCCTTTATGCAAGCCTAGAATGCTTATTTTTTTCAATTTTTTCAAAGTGTATGCAAGATTGTTAAATGTAAAATGACAAGTATGATATGAAGTAATGAAAATTCTGATTTCAACACTCAAAACGATACAAATTATTTAAAACACAGGCTCACCAAAATGTTTAGTAGGGAAAAGAGAGAGGGATGCAAAGCATTTAAGTACACTAGATCAAACCCTCATTTCACTACAACATTGAAGGACAAAACTGAGCCAAGCCACTACAAGATGGAAGAGGGCTCAACTACTAATTTTGTGCTCTTGTTTGCAAAGGAAAGATGTGATTCAACCAAGCTTTTTATCAAACCCTAGGCTCATCAATGCACTAAACCCTAGAATTGAGATAACCAGCTTATAATAGTGAAACAAAAACAACAAATTAGGATATGAGAGTGCCAAGATGATCAACAAGATGTCCAAACCTATCCCTTAGAAGTTGAAATGTTAGAGGACATGGGGGCTAGCACCCAATTCTGGAAAGTTTAGATCTCTGATAACTCAAAACTACAAAAATGTCACAGAAGATGCTCTGATGTTGAATTTTAGGTTTGTTTGGCCTGTTGAACACTGGTGCTCGTGCCCTAGTCTACTACAGTGAAATTTCAAACTCTATTTTTGGATCTAGAATCTTTATCCTTTAAACAACTTCCCTTTACCTTCACTTCCGCAACTCCCACACCTATAACCTGCACACAAGAAGAAAGGGGTTTGGGGGTTGTGGTGTTTAGGGATTTGCCTCAGTCAAATCCTAGGTTAGCATTCAAGCTTTCTAGTACAGGAGCAGCCTCATAGTTAGAACACACCTTGGTCAAACTTGGTCAAGGATAGAGTTTGTTTTATTTTTCTGTCTTGGCATGTAATAAGGCCATTATTCAGCCATTTTTGTCCTCTTGATCCTTTGGATCCTTTGATGTAATCATTGGTGAACAACTTGACATAATGCTCCTAGAAGGTGAACACATAAAAAAACAACCTTATGAGCAATTTTCAAATGTTTTGTAAATAAATATGGTGGTTTGGGGAGTTGAACTGTACCACCTAATTGTAGAGGCATTAAATAGGCTTGAGGTGTATGGATCTAGGGTTGGTTGATGAGTTTTGTGAAGACAAACAATAAACAATCTCTATTTTCTATAATTTCTACATTTTTTCCTATTGTTCCTAGGCTGTGCACAGCCTTGTACAGACATGTCAAGTCCTAAAACTAACTGGACATGAAAGTGTTTGATTTTTTCTTCATTTCTCCTTTTAGTTGCATTTGATTTCACTATAAAACAAAAAAGTTATAGGTGTTTTGTTCAAGACTAGTTTTTAACTGTCAAACCCTAGATAGGGTAAATAGTGAGCAATAAAAATGCATGACAGGGGCCTTCCATAGATGGATCACTCTAAAACCTTGTGGAATGGATCATTATAGCATAAATTTTGTTCTCTTTATGTTTACAGGAGTAGAGGAGCAAGTTGGCATGTGCCAAGAAGCCATGACTCCCTGATATCCTCATGTATCAGGTTGTAACAATGATTTAGAGGAGGAATTTGGGCATTTGGGTGTGGTTTTTGATCTTTGCATGTTTGGGGGTGTTTGGGAAGGGTGCCAAGGGTCCCAAAATAACTCATCAAGTCTAAAGTTTATCCCTCATTAAGGTTTTATGCCT
This sequence comes from Cunninghamia lanceolata, assembly GCA_027924645.1. Lineage (NCBI taxonomy): Eukaryota > Viridiplantae > Streptophyta > Pinopsida > Cupressales > Cupressaceae > Cunninghamia > Cunninghamia lanceolata. The sequence continues at coordinate 9,210,341 of BSBN01000445.1, forward strand.
TTTCCTACTGACTGTCCTGTTTTGGCAGAGTTGACAATGTTAAACTAGGTTGGGTGCAGTCTAAGTTGAAGCCTTTTATCTTTGAACAAGTGCAAAAAACCTTCATGGTGGATTGGATAGGGTGTCATTGGGGTCGTTAAACCTATTTGAAAGATCATAGCATCACTTAGTGTCTTGGTGGCATAATGAACAAGAGGGGATCAGACCTAGAAGCCTAATTAGGCCTAACATCCTAGGGGACAGTCAATTTTTGGGATAGATAGTCCAAAACAACCACACCCCATTTCTTGGTATGTGTTGTGTGATGCCCCATCATGCAACCCTAGAGCACTAGACTAACAAGTGCAAAATTTACAGATTTTTTTTTTGAAGCAAGTAAATGCATTAATCATTAAATATAATTACACTATTAACAACATTAAATAAAATGAACAACTAACACCTCTAGGGAATATAGTTGCATCAGATAAACATAAAATTATAACAATACAAGTGATATACATTATAATACAATAGAAGAGGATTTACATCATTCATTTGTAGAGATGAATACTTAGAAAGGTTCAAATACAAGATTACATGACCAATCACATTGGTTTATAATATACAACAATATAATACAATTATGAAGGTATACTACAAATCTGAAGATGCAAAACAAATCTGGAACAGGAAACACTTCTATAATGTCCTCAAACCAGTACATCCAAGAAAACCAATGGATTAAGCTCTTCCACCCAACCATGTGGAACCTTGAGGTCCACCCCTCTGAGCTAGGAGATAATAATGAGGTTCCACTAAGTCAAGGGATACAAGAAGACAGATAAAGGTTTGACATAGACAACTTAGATCATCACAAACCATCCAGTCTACTTAAACATCAAGACAAGTCAAATCATCAAGACAAGTCAATTCTTCAAGACAAGTCAATTCATCAAGATAAGTCAATTCATCAAGATAAGACAAATCATTAATACAAGTCAATTAATCAAGAGAAGACAAATCATCAAGATAAGACAAATCATTAAGACAAGTCAATTCATCAAGACAAATCTTCAAGACAAGTCAATTCATCAAGATAAGACAAATCATTAAGACAAGTCAATTCATCAAGATAAGTCAATTCATCAAGACAATACTCTAGAGGCTACAAAAAAAGATAAAGAGGAAGTAACTAAGTTGCAGTAGGGAGAGTGTCATTGCATGGTCCTAGCATGTGTTATCTAGGCTATCTCTCACTAGAAACTGGCCCCCATCTATGGTTATCCTGGCAACCTCTCACTAGGCACCGGCCCCATAGGGTGACACATGCGGAGCTGACACATCCTCTCATGGAGACAAGGAGGTCGACCTTGCCAACCAAGCCTTCTCATCCCATCCTTAGCCTGTGAGAGCACTCAAGGCATGGGTGAGGCATCATATTTATCTTGTTATGTGAATTACTACCCAACCCACCTAGATAAATTATTAAGTTATCACTTGATTACAACTTCCATGGGGTTATCCAGGCAGCCACTTTGGGCACCGGCCCCACCATGAAAGCCACTCACCTACATTCAACTAGCAAGACTTAACCATCACCCATAAACCAATAACATGCATGGACAAGGGATTGAAAGGCATCAAAATTTTTGTAAACCAAAACATTACATAGATCATTTTAAATCCAAACTCTCAACTATGAAACTTTCCCCTGTCTATTTTAAAATTCTAAATCAAATAAAACATTTTATCAACAATTTTCAAATTCAAAACAACAATCTTTTCCAATCTACATCAAGACCTCATACCAAAAGACACATCACCAAAACATCCTTGCCACAATATCACACTAAATTTAAGGTAACAAGCCTCTGGAGCTAAAAATATTTTAACACAAATACCAATAAACAACTAACCAAAGCATGATGCTTAACAACCTTGACCCCTCACAAAACTAACATGATCATTATTACATTAAGCTAGACAAAATATAATAGCAAGACTCAAAACCAAATTAAATGTAATGACCCAATTGCATCGTTGATACACATCAGTTTAAAATTAGCAATAAACAATCAAAGAATATATATATATCCAAGACCCAAATACTACAACACTTTTCAAACTATTCAACATGGATTCAATAAAAGACTTTAAATCTCTTTTTAGTTAAATAATAAACTTACTTAAGATAAAAATATTCTAATCAAATCTCAAGATCTATAATTCCCTCTATGATTTATTTAATAACTTACTACTACAATTCACATCTATACACTTTTAAAAAGAATCCCAATCTCGACTCAAACTGCAAGTACATCTATGACAAAAATGATTTTTAAAACAATACACAATAAAATTTTAACTCTCTTTTAAATAAAATTCTAATAATAATAACATATACTATTCTATTCTAGAATTTTAATTTCATCTATTATCTGTTTAATCAATACCATAATAACTCAATTCACAATAAATCTCTAATTTATTATTTATTAATTAAAATCAATGTACCACAAGATAGTATATTACCAAATCATAACTAAACAAATTTATATTTAAGTAAGATAAAAAGAATATAACTAATACTTAACTCAATATATTTAATTCTAGAATTATAATATTATTTATCATTTGTTTAATAAATAGCATCACCATAAAATCTACATTACATTAAAAGAAAAGCTAATTTATTTATTTAACAAACTTGCATCTTCTAAAACAACTTTATTTAAATAAAATTAATTTTAAAATAATACAATTCTATCCTAATATTTTAAGATAAACTAATATTATCTTATCACTATTACCTTTTAATGAGTTTGATAACCCCATGGAAGTTGTAAACAAGTGATAACTCTAAATTATATATCTAGGTGGGTCGGGTAGTCTTTCACATAACAAGATAAGTTTGTTGCATCACCCATGCCTTGAGTGCTCTCAAAGGCTAAGGATGGGTTGAGAAGGCCTGGTTGGCAAGGTAGACCTCCTCGTCCACATGAGAGGATGTGTCAACTCTGCATGTGTCACCCTATGGGGCCGGTGCCAAAGGGTCGCCAGGATAACCATAGATGGGGGCCAGCTTCTAGTGAGAGATAGCCTAGATAACCCATGATTAGGACCATGCGATGACACTCTCCTCGCTGCAGCTTAGCTACATCCCTCTTATGTTTTTATTGTTGCCTCTAGAGTGATGTCTTGTCTTATGTAGCTTTGTTGATATGGTCAGTTGAGTCAAATTTGTTGTCACTTGTTATTTTGGATGTTGATACTTTGGCTTAGTGGAATCCTTATTGTTATCTCCTAGCTCAGAGGGGTGGACCTTAGGGTTCCACATGGTTGGGTGGCAGAGCTATCCATTGGTCTTCCTAGAGATGCAGTTCGAGTCCTTTGCAGAAGTGATCCAGTTCTAGAATGGCATAACACATTCAGTGATGTTGTATACTTTCATATGTACTCATTTGTAAACTGACATGATCAGTCTTGTAATCTTGTACTGTCACTTTATAAATAAACTATCTTGCAAATGTAAAAGTTGTTCTTATCTGAAGTAGCAGTATAATGTTTATCACTTGCGTGGTTTAACTTTCATTGCACTGATGTAGTTATGTTTCCCTAGAGAAGTTAGAAGTGCACCTTTCTTTATGTTGTGTATTATGATATCTTTGGTTACTATTAATGCAATTTCTTGCTTTAAAAAAAAAATTATTTATGTAATTATGCACTTTTTAGTCTAGCACTCTAGGGTTGCATGACGGGGCATCACATGTTGTAAAGACCAAAAGGGTATCTAAAAATGGTCAGACTTTGTTGAGGTCTAGTCTAGAACACTAGTTATGTCCAAAATTGCCTTTTTGAAAGGTTACAAGGGAAAGAGGATAGTTGTGAAAGAAATCCCTATGGATAGTGCACTAGGGTTTTGAAAAATGATAGATTGGTTGTCTTTGGTTGAATATAGATGATCCTTACCCCTTCTCTACATAAAAGTGGTATCAGAGCCTAAGTTGGTTTAAAGAAGGAAAGTGGAAGTGAAAAGATAAAAGGATGCCTCCAAAGGGGAACACAGTTGCCAGAGAGGTGCGTGAATTGAAAAGAGAAACATGCAAGAGAAATGAGAGAGATGAGGGAATTGATAGAAACCATTCAAGCCAGGCTTGCTATAGTCAAGACAAGTCAGAAGAGTAGCATGGTTACATGAGATTTGAGTGATCAAGGAGAAGAGGAAGAAGAGAGGATAGAAGAGAACTCCCAAGAAGGGTCCCAATGAGAGTTGGATCCTGATGACTTGAGAATGGAAAGGCTATTGAAGGAAGTCAAGGGAGATGGTCCCAAGGTCAAGATGGACCTACCTATGTATGGAGGAAACTTGGACAGTGAGGAGCTCCTAGATTGGATAGGAGCACTAGACAACTACTTTGAGTATGAAGAGGTACCCGAAGGACAAAAAGTGAATTTGGCCAAGACAAAATTGAAAGGACATGCATTGCTTTGGTGGGATTATGTACAAGATGAGAGGAGGAAGAAAGGCAAGTCCAAAATCACCTCTTGGGATAGGATGGTTACCAAACTCAAAGGCCAATTCCTACCCAGTGACTATGCCATCTAATTGCAAAAATAACTTCAAAATTTGAAACAAAAGGACATGGATGTGAAGACCTACACACAAGAGTTTTACAAATTGAGTATTAGGGCATATCATATGGAGAATGATGTTGACAAGATTGCAAGGTACATCAATGCTGTCAGACATGGCATACAAGATGAAATGAGCCTAATCAATCTTAGGACATTGGAGGAATGCTACCAATTTGCTATGAAGGCTGAAGACAAGTTAAGAAGGAAACAAGAAAAACAAAGTAGGGGTAGAGGAAGGAGTTTTAGAGGAAGAGGGACATTTTCTGGTAGAGGGCAGTCCCAAAGAGCACAAGGAGAAACAAGTGGCAGTCGAGAACAAAATTTAGATTCAAGAAGCAATTTTAGGGGCAACAAATCAGACTTTAGGGGCAGAAGATCAAACTTTAGAGGTAGATTTGGAGGTCAAAGAGGAAGATCAAATGGATTCACTAGAAAGTGCTATAAGTGTAATAAGTTTGCAGGCCATCAAGCATGGCAATGCACTAAAAATCAGTCCACTACTTCATTTGGAGGAGAAAGAAGAAATCAGATTGCACAAGGAGAGGATAATGAAACTGTGAACTCTCCATCACATAATGTTGATCCAGAAGTTAGTGAAACTCTCATGGTGAGGAGGACCTTGATCAGAGTGCCAATGGAGAAAGAACCACCACAAAGGAAATTCACTCTTTAGGACCACATGCAAATGCCAAGGCAAGTGTTGTAAAGTTGTCATTGATTCTGGAAGCACTAATAATTTGGTTTCCATTGAAATAGTAGATAAATTGAAGTTGAAGAGGATACCTCATGCCACTCCATACAAGGTCTCTTGGTTGAAAAAGGGACAACAATTGTTGGTAAGTGAACAAGCTTGGATAGAGTTCAACATAGGAGGTTACAAAGATAAGGTCTTGTGTGATATAATCCCAATGGATGTTTTCCATATGCTGCTTGGGAGGCCATGACAATATAATAGGAATGTACACCATGATGGAAGAAAGAACATTTATGCTATAGAGGAGGATGGGGTCTCATTTACCCTCACACCATTGAAGGATGAAGACCAAGAACCACAAACAGGGTCTAGTGTGATGTTGGTAGGAGAGGAGTTCTTGAAGATCATGAAAGAGGAGAAAGTAGGTTTTGCCATCATAGCCAAGCCTAGGACTGTGTTGGCTAACAGATTTGTCCTTGTTCTGTAAATCTTTATATTTTGACTCTATACCTTTTTTGAAGGACAAACGAGTTAAGCAACAAATGGGTGAACTTTTTAAATTAGTTCCCCTCTGAATTTAGGTACAGCTCCCTTTAAGATTTTCAATGAATTAATCTATTCAACTATTCAAATGCACTTTTAACCAGAAAATGCTTAAGGTAAACTGACATTCATACATAACTATGTTATGAATGCGGTAAATTTGTGTAGTAACAGTGAGTAATAGAATGCACAGATTCTACTTTTGATACATTCAAATACATGAACACGTACATATGAATTTGCTAAACCAATAAATAATAGAACACATTTGACGAATTGTCCAAAGAAAGAGCAATTACCAGGTGAAAGGAGATTTCACATAGAAAATCTAATTCCAAACACTTAGACGCACAGATCTAAGCAAGCAGTAATTGTTTCTTCTTCTCATTCACAGATGAAAAACTTCTCAGACAATCATCATATATTGTAAAACCATAAAATAGTTTAGCTAAAATTCCTGTTTCTTCCTTTCTCTGTCTCTCTATTAATTTTTTTTGAAAAGATTTTTAAAAAGCTATATATATGAGTGCCCTAATCATGTCTTTGAGTAAACCAAACCCAGAGTTAACATAACTCTGACCCGTACGGGATTTAGTTTATAACAACTGATTTTAAAGATCAAGATTGCTGAAAATAACATAAAAGAGGAACTGAAATAGAGAAAATAAGCCAATGATATCATGACTGGAACAACGGATTTGCATCTCCAGATTTGTTATCGGTGGCCTGGGAAGCACGTTGGGTCTTCCACTCCTGAAAAGCTGCAACGAACTCCTGAATCTTCGGGAAGTTGGGAATACCTATATATTTCATTCTGGACTTCCAAACTTCCTTTTCCCTTCACATTTTCCCAAATTTTTCTTTGTGTTCTGGAAGTGTGTCGATGCAGAGGTAAAGTAGTGACTCAACTTTAGAAATCTGGGAGAAATCCTCAATTAAAATATTATCATTTTCTCTGACGAAGCTGATTTTATCTTTGAAAGATTGGACCACTGCGTCGACATCTTCCACTGGTTTTCCATCATCTTTTATGTATTTAACATCAATACATTGCAAGCCATGTTGTAGCGATTGAGTGAATTCTGTTATCTCCTTAATTAGCATTGTAAGTTCAAAGTGTCCTTGCCAGGATATGGAATTCCTCCATTCAATATTTTTCTTGTTCACATATAATAAATCTTCGTCTAAACCAGTCAGGCTTTTTTCTATCAAAAACTTCGCCAGCCCATATTTCTAAACTTCGTCTATTTGGTTTATTACATTCACCCACTTACCTTCATCTTTTGCCCAAACAACAACCTGTGCTTTAAGATCTTCAATGGTGGCAGCAGTCAGGTCATATATGCTCTTGAGTTCACAAATGTATTTGGTTCCTTTCTGCTCAATGTTATCCAACCAACTGTCAAATGTTTTTGCCACCATTTTGCTTCTGTGAACTTGATCCAATAGCTTCTGATTAACAAGTGATTTCAGGTCAAAAGACAGGGAGAGCTGTGAGACCAGCTGCGGGTTAGGGTTGTGAAGAGCATCAATGTACTCTGCCATTGAACGCAGAGTTTGCTTCAACTCCCTCTTGTCCTTTTCATCTTTCCAGGTTTGACTAACCATCCTCTTAGTAGATGCTTCAAGGTGGTGGACATCTGCAGCTCTAGAAGCAATATTGAGATCCACTCTCTCCACACTAAAATCATGCACAGTTGGATCTTAAACTTCTTCCTCAGTCCCTACCTTAGCTATTTCAGCACTCCAGTTACCAGTGTTTGGATCAATGTTTATTCTGGATGTCGTCTTGAGTTTCTTGGACTTGGGGGTTTTCCCCAAACATTTGCTTACGATGTCCTCTAAAGGGACAACAAAAGGAATTATTTTTTTCTTGTCAGAGATAGAACTCTCTAGCCACTTTGGTGCAGGGGCTGAGGTTGTCTTCTTAGGGTTTAATCCATCAGAGGATACATTTGAAAGCATTAATATTTTAGGGGTCTCTAGAACAGGTCCTGACTGTGGCCCAATGTCAACTTCCTCTGTTCTGTGTGGACTTAGCTCCTTGTCACCCATAGGTTCTTCTAAATCTTCCTCTGAATTCAAATCAACAACTATTGTTTCAGAAACCTGTTTCTTTCTTTTACCTTTGGTCCTCAACCTGGTAACACGAGAGGGTAAAATATCTGTGAGGACTCTTCTAGACCTCTTAGTGGTAGGGCTTCTTTCAGTTGATGGCTTGGAAGCACCTGCACCACAGATAGCAATAGGTTGGTTAGAAGAGTCTGTAGGAAGTGATGATCCAATCATTGAAGTGAATTGTTGGGCATTTTTATCCTGAAGCCCTTCCTGTCTCTTTTCCCTCAACCACTTCTCAGTTCTCCTTATCACTGGAAGAGTTTTAACTTCAATTCTATCCTCCTCCTTTTTGCTCCAATCAACTTCTGGAATAGGTAATTGTTCTACTCTCTCAAACTGTGGATCAACCACCTGTTCTTCATCATCAATAGTTCCAGAAATATCCATGTTGAAGTTGAGAGTGATTATCTACCCCAAAGAAAACCTAGACCACAGCCTTCTCCTGACCTCAAATTCATCTGGATAGTCTTCCCAGTAATCCTCTAGCTTAGGAATGTGTAAAAGACCTGTTCTAGGATCTAGATTATCTCTAACAAATCCTTTGCTATCAAATTGAGACCTGACAGTGAAGAACTAAAAATTGAACCTTTTAAGGTTCACCTCCAAATTCAAAGCATCAGATTTTGACTGGCATGAATAATGCCCATGTTCAATGGGAAAAGAAATACCAAAACCCTTTTTTGTTGAGAATTTCCTATCTACATGTGCTAGTTGTCTACATACCTCCATCAACACGAAACAGTCAAACACATATCTAGGTAACTTCACAGGTTCACCATCAAATCCTCCAACTCTGATGTAAGTGAACTCAGAAAATTGAATGAAGAAGCTACCATATGCTAATCAGTTGCATTGCTTCACTGGACATTCTTTTACCCAGATTACCTGCCAGTTCATAGGTCATTTTCCCAGTGAAGACATCATTAACCCTTTTATAATTTTCATAGCAATTCCTTCTCTGCAACTGTGAATAATATTCATAAATCTTACTATTCTCAGCTAAGGATGCATGAGGTAGGTAAAACCATTCTCTTGTAGATGCTAGACAATAGAACAGGTACGAAGACATATAGAAATCTCTGTCATCTAGACAATTACTCAAACCCTGATGTAGACAATCAGCCACTATTTCGGCCCAATATAAGTATTGTTCCCCTTGAAGGATAACTTGTATGAAAAAATACATCCAATCTTCCCTATAATACACATGCTGACTGCCCTTCAGTCTGTGTAACAATACCACAATATCCCTCACTTTTTTAATTAGATGATCCTTAGTAAGTGGCCTGGGCAACCTTGAACCACCTTTCTGAAATTTCAACAGCTAGTTTCTCGCTATTACACTTTTGTAAGTCAATTTCTTCTCTGAGAAATACCCATAGGAGGAAGTAATATCAAGGCTGGAATACGCCTCTTTAGGCGGTATCTTCATCACAAACATGAGGGTTTGTCTGTTGACATGAAATAACACGTCGCTATTTGCATTTCTGATGCATCTGTTGTGCGGTTCGTACCTATTCATACACTCCTGAACCAATTCCGGGCACAGTATAGCCTGAGGAAAAGCTACAGCTTCAACTAAACCGCTGTCTACAATTTTCTTCATCGTAGGTGTTTGAACAGGGTTTCTAGTTCTTTCTCTAAATTCTTCTAAATCATATTGAACTAGCGCAGTATCTCCAAATTCAGAGTGAGAATAGGTAAGACCAGGACCATGTTCATTCCCCAAACATGTAGATTTTAAAGCCATTCTTGGAGGATTACAATGAAAAACACTTCAAATTTTGAAAATAATGACAGAGACTCAAGAGATTCTTCTTTCCAGCTAAGAAATAGGAATAGCACATGGGAGGAATAGAACTCACCTTCAAGATATCTGAATTCATTGTGAAATTTGAGTAACAAGAACCTTACACTTCCTGCACTATTCTCCTCTGCGTCGCATAGTTTGTTTACTTGCTGAATCTAGCTTGTTCTTAGTTAACAATGGCATTAACCAGATTGAATAATTATCACTCAGAGTAATACGTGCTAGAAATATTTGAAAAGACATGAGTTCTTACCTCTTCATTAATAGCAAGTATTATTCACGCGCCGTCATGATGGTATAATGATTATCCGTAACCTCCGCGAAATTAGAACTCTCGGTTTCATAATGAGTCTCTGACATATTTTCCTCCTACTTTCCCACTAAATTTGACTCAGAAAGCCATAGGAATAAATAAGACCAAAATCTCCAAATCTTTGAACTATTGAACCATTGAACCTTTAGGACATGGCTCAATGTGGTGGTTCGACCATACCAATTGGATCATATAGATGAGCAAAGGATTCACTTACGGAGATATGGAACTTAAGCTTATGAACCGTTGAACTTGTAAAGATATGGTTCAATACGAAGGTTCAAAGACGCAAGGGTTATGTAGACCAACAGACAGTTATATGGCTTTGGTAAAAGGTTTCCAACTATGAGACAGTGAACTGTTGAACCTTGAACCATTGAACTCCGCTATAGAGTACGAGCGGTGGTTCAACGATACATTATTTACGCACGGTAACTACAAGACATGACTTGTTAGAAGGAAATGAATGTTGAACCTTAGGCCGTTGAACTATTGAACTTTGAACTTTGAGAGGGCTTTAGGTTCAAAGGTTCAAACCTTAAGTACCCTTACTTATAAAGATGATAAACGGGTAAAAACTGAAGGACTAAGAGTCGATTTAAGAGGCAAAGGTATGACCAAAAATATAACACAGCAAACTGGCTCTTTTTAAAGAAATATTACCAATAAATAAATAAGGGTGACTCAAAAGGTAACATTGGCTCTGACTGGGGACTGCATTTTATGGCAAAATGCAGAGAACTCAGAAGCTCTGGTTTTGCAGGAAAAGGAAAATAGAGAAGAAAGGAAATAGAACAGAATAAAACAAAAAAGGGAAAAGAAAAACACAAAACCAAACAAAAGGGAAGACTATGTACAAAATAGGGGACCCTATTTTACAGACGATACAGCTTGAGATCCCGTCCATTATAGGACAGGGGTAAAGTAACTCCATCAGGATACTCCAATTTAAAAGAATTTGGACCCAATACTTGATGAATTCTAAAAGGTCCCTTCCAAAGAGAGTCAAATTTGCTATGTGCACCCTTTGGTTCTCTTCTTCTATCCCACAGTAATACTTCATCTCCTTCCATAAACTTCCTAGGTCTTGTTTTCCTGTCAAAAATTTCTTTAACTCTGGCCTGATGTACAGTAATTCGGTCAACTAACTCATTTCTCTCTTCTTCAATCTTAGTTAAATACATAATCCTCAATTACACTTTGTAGCTTGGCTGTAGATAGCTCCAGAGGTAAAGATAATTGGGCACCTATTCCATAAACTAATTCAAAAGGGGCCATTCCAATTGCTCTTTTTGGAGTTATTCTATCGGCCCAGAGTGCTTCATACAACCTCTTATGCCAATCTCTGGGGTTGTCATTCACCAATTTCTTCATGATAGCAATCAGGTTCTTGTTACTGGACTCAGCTTGTCCATTCCCTTGGGGATAGTAATCTGATGAATGGGAGAGAGATATACTATGTTCGTAACAAAAGGAAGTCATTTCAACTAAAGAGAAACTGGTAGCATTATCTGCTACAATCTTCTGGGGAACACCAAATCGTACCAAAATGTTTTCTTTGAGAAAATTACAAACCACCTCTGAAGTTGTTCTTTTTACAGGGGCTGCCTCAACCCATTTTGTGAAATAATCTATTGCTGTTAAGATGTGGGTATGCCCTACACTCGAGGGGGGTGAGATAGGCCCAATAAAATCCAACCCCCATTGTTTAAAGGGTTCTTCAACAACAACGGGTCTCAAAGGTAGAGTTGCAAGTTGTGGCCTTCCTAAAAAGATCTTACATTTTTCACAGTTAGCCACCCATCTATATGCATCCTTAAACATCCCTGGCCAGCAATAACAATTTCTGAGGATTTTGAAAGCTGTAATTGAAGAAGAAAAATGTCCACCACAAGCTTCATTATGGAAAACTTCCAAGAGCTTGTCTTGTTGTTCTTTATCTACACACCTTAGGAAGGTTCCATCTAGTCCTTTCTTGTAAAGGACATCCCCCCAAATAACATATTTCACTGCCTTTAGCTTCAGATTTCTTTTCTCTTTAGGAGTCAAGTGATTAGGACAATCCTCATATGTAAGATAGTGTGCCACATCTAGAAACCATGGGTCCTGCAAGCTTACCAATAAGACTGTGGGGAGTCCTTCTCCTTCTTGTTCTTTGTTCTCAACAATTAACGTACATAAGCCCCGACCCCTGATTAGTTTAGTAGGCTTAATTTTCAGATCATATTCCTGGATTTTAGCAACCCACGTTGCTCTACTGTTTAATCCCACTTCTTGCTGAGTCAAAATACTTTTCACAGCTGAATTTGGAACAAATACAACTGAATGAGAGTGAAGTATATAATATCTGAACCGTTTAACAGCTTTAACCATAGCGAAGGCTTGTTTTTCAACCAAAGAATATTTCAGCTCATGCTTTTTAAGGGGAACGCTCATGAAAGCTATGGGAACCTCTTCATCCAATTCATTTTTCTGTAACAAAATACCTGACATGGTGTGTTCTGAAGCATAACAGTAAATAATAAAATCTTTTTGAAAATTAGGATTTACCAGAGTGGGAGTGTTTGCAATCACTTCCTTGATATCTTCAAATGCCTTCTTAGCAACTTCATTCCACCTAAATGGTTGTTTCTCGCTCATCATCCCAACGATGTGTTTTGTAATCTCAGCAAAGTCAGGAATGAACCTTCTGAGAAAATTGATTTGACCAAAGAAGGACTTGACTCCAGTCCTATTTGAAGGGAGACTAAGTTGTTGAATTGCCCTGACCCTCTCTGGATCAATTCTGATTTCGTCTTTTGAGACTAGGTGTCCCAACAATTTTCCCTCAGTCACATAGAAAACTGACTTCTTGGGATTGAGTGAGATACCATGGCTTCAGCACCTCTGCAAGACAGTCTCCAGATCTCTCAGGTGATCTCCTCTATTTCTGGAAAAAATAGTCAGATCATCAAGATAAATAACAATAATTCTATCCTTCAGATCTCTAAAAGATGAATCCATTGCCCGCTGAAAAGTTGCTCCTGCATTAATCAAGCCAAAGGGCATTCGGTTATAGGCAAAAGTTCCCCGAGGCATAGTGAAAGTAGTCTTATGTTGATCATTTGTAGCCACACCTATCTGATTGTAACCTAAGAAACCATCCAGTATAGACATCATTTCAGACCTGGCAATTGTCTGCAAGATGTGGTCCATCACAGGCAAGGGATAGTTATCTTTCAGGCTGGCCTGGTTCAAGTTCCTAAAGTCAACGTAGATTCTTATTTCTCCATTCTTCTTGCATACTAGAATGATATTCGCCACCCAAGTGGAGTGATGGATTGGATAGATAATTCTAGCTTTCAACATCTTATCAATCTCCTTAAAAATGGCTTCAGCAACTTTCAGATTATAATTCCTCAGCGTTTGTCTGAATGGAGCTACATCTGCTTTCAAAGGAATATGGTGTTGAAACTGTCCATGTTTAAAATTTTTAAGATCATCATAGCACCAGGCGAAAACATCCTTATACTTGATTAACAATTTGATCAATCTATTTTTCTCCTCCAAGGAGCAACACCTACCAATGGATACCCATTTAGGATCAGCTTCACTCCCAATGTTTATTTTCTCATAATCCTCTGCTTTATCAGGAATACAGGGAGGTTTGCCTTTAATATATTCATCTCTTCGGGAAAATAGATGTTCTAAAGAGACTAGTCCTTTAGGAATTTTATTTCCCTTTAATTGAATCACGTCATCTTTTGGATTAATCCCAGGGTCAGGACTGAATTCTTTACACTCTGTTTCGGAACCTTCGAAATAGGTTCCTAGGAACATTTTAGCATTTTCTAAAAACTTTCTAATCTGATTATCACTCTCAAAAACTTGCCAGTTCTCAGCATTGTCGGGGACATTAGGACGATATACCATTTCTATTCTATAAGAATCTTTTTTGAAATCCGGATGTGGTAAAAGGAGAGAAGCTGATACTGCTAAAGAATCTGCTTGAGAGTTCTGATCTCTGGGAATTGTTTTGATAGAGAAGGCATCAAAATATTCGATCTCATCCCATACCCTATTTCTGTAATGCTTTAGTCTTTCATTCTTGACAAAAAAGATTCCCCTTACCTGTTTCACAATTAATTTAGCATCACCCTTCACTTTAAGTACCTTTACACCCCTTCCTTTGGCTTCAAATAGCCCAAGCAGTAAAGCTTCATATTCCACAGTATTGTTGGTGTTTTTAAACTCTAGCTTAAAAGAATAAGAAATTTTTTTACCTTCAGGTGATATCAACACAACCCCAGCCCTTGAACCAGTAGTAGCACAACTGCCATCAAATTCCATAACCCATAGGTCATCAGAATGTACAGATCTTTGCATTGATTCTTCTTTGGGGTCTACCTCACAGCTCTGTTCAGAGGAGAGAAAATAGTTGCCAAATTCACATTCGTCAAATAAAATCTGGGCCTTGGGATCATCAGAGGGGTAGACAGTGAACTTGCACTTAGGCTCAGGTTCCAGCTTCACTTTCTGTTTCCCCACTAGGATTGTGGCCTCTGACCAATCCAGTTTGATTTGTCCACCCAAATCCTTGCAAAATGTCCTGTTCAAAAGCATTCCATAACTAGTAGGAATATCTGCTACCAAAATAGTCAATTTCACCTTTTTGTTAGGGTAAGCTGCAAGAGCAACTCGTGCATCTTTAATCTACCCAAGCAAGGAAACCTATTTTCCATCCATAGAATAACATCTACCAAATGTTTTTGTGAGTGATAACCCTAGGGCTTTAGCCACAGAGGAAGGCATAACGTTGTCAAAGGCTCCTGAGTCTATAATACAGCTACTAAGTTTATGACCATTGATAAACAAAGACACATAGAAAGGATTGGGTTTTAAATCAGTACAAGGAGCATTGGTTGATGAATTGGGAGTCATTTTAGGGGCAGTCATGGCTGACTCAGATGAGGAAGCAAATAGTCGAGCAATGGGAGATTCAGCATCAACCTGTAATTGACTCTCAGATTTAGTTTGTGCAGGACTACCTTTAACATGTTTAACCAGCTTGTCGAGTTCAGTAGGTTTCAACTTGAGATACTCAATAGGAGAGATTTGAATTTTTGTAGACTTATAGAAATCTACAATATCAAAAGCACGGTGCATGAAGGATCTTCAAGGGTAACCAATATTTCACCCCCCCTTTCTGAATCAGACTCATATTCAAGGAAGTGTATTTCAGAGCCACCAGGTTCCTCAAAGTTCCTTTCTTCTTCTGTGGATTCCCCTAGCATATCTTGAGTAGCAGTCATCTGAGTGTACCTGAGCATTTCTAGGCAAGAATTTCCATCATGATCGGTAGTCAAATGAAAGATACACATATTTCCCCTCCCAGGAGGAGCTTCAATAGCCAGTCTTGGCTGTGCTGATGTCAGGGGTAAAGCTCTACCAGCATTTGCTTGTTGATTCAAATTCCTTCTGCTTATATCTTGATACGATTGTTGGAAGGGGGCACCAGTTTTAGGGAGTTGCCTCTTTAAGGCAATCATATCATTAACCAACCTTTGCACTACAGGACCCATAGATGATGAGGGCTGGGCATTTGGCACCTGGACCTCTCTCTTCCATTTACCGGCCATAATGAGATCATCCTCCAATCCGACTACTAAGGCTTGTGCAGCTGGTAAATCGGCAATTACTCCTCTCCTGAGATGAAAGCTAATATCAGGAGGCATGGAATTAATAAAAAAACATTTTTGATTTTCGCCAGATGGTCTTTTAGTAGAAGGGATTTTGTTCACAATTCTATTAAATTTAGCCATGAATTCCCTCATAGGTTCATGAATCTCTTTCTTAAGCTGAGTCAGCTGTGCAAGGAGGTAATGCTCGTCCTCTGCACTTTTGAACCTATTTTCAAAAGCAGTTTTCATGTCATTCCAATTTGAAATTGAGGAATTAGTTAGGTGGTAGAACCATTGTGCCGTAATGTCAGTCAAAGTCTGCACAAAGAGCCTTATGGCAACATCTTGGTGTTGTATACCTAACACGATACATGCTGCTGCAAAGGCACATAAATGTTCTTCTGGTGATTGTTTGTTGTCTCCATTGAATCTAGGCAAATTTTCTCTTGCATTTTTAGGTAAAGGATTTAGATTAGCCCCTAGGTTCAAAGGCCCTATGGCTGCTCCCCAAGGTTGGACCATGGGTAGAAAATTTATAGCTAAGGGGATAACGGTGCCTGAAAGAGTTAAATCTTGACAGACAGGGGAAGTAGAAGGTTTAGGGGGGCTCGGAGGTCTACTTCTAGCTTTTCTTGCACAAGTAGGGATATAAGGAAAATTAAAATTTTGTAGTGCTTGAAAGGTAGAATCCTCAACTCCCTCTCTTCTCAAAGACCTGGTATACGGTCTAGAATCCAGCTTAAAATATTGAAGCTGGATAGGCAGTTATTGATTTATGTGTTGTTCTTGATTTCTTTGCACTTCAAGGACTTGATTTCTTGCTACGTTTCATGCCTGCCTTCTTCTCTACCTGAGTAATGGCAATCTTAGGTTATCGGCCAATTCCTCTTCTTGTTCTAATACTCTGCTTGCTCTTCTGTAATCTTCACTATTCTTATGAGTACGCCAAGCAAGAGTATTCAACTGGCCAATAATGTCTTCCTGCTCGTCTTGAAATCCAAGATTGGGTTGCAGAAAAGGAATTATGTTTTCATGTGGAAGCACCATTGTTGCTTCATATTCAGGCAACCAATCTTTTAATTAATAATTTCAAATTCCCCAGTAGAGTCGCCAAAAACTGTTGGCTAACAGATTTGTCCCTGTTCTGTAAATCTTTTTATTTTGACTCTATACCCTTTTTGAAGGACAAACGAGTTAAGCAACAAATGGGTGAAATTTTTAAATTAGTTCCCCTCTAAATTTAGGTACAGCTCCCTTTAAGATTTTCAATGAATTAATCTATTCAACTATTCAAATGCACTTTTAACCAGAAAATGCTTAAGGTAAACTGACATTCATACATAACTATGTTATGAATGCGGTAAATTTGTGCAGTAACAGTGAGTAATAGAATGCATAGATTCTACTTTTGATACATTCAAATACATGAACACGTACATATGAATTTGCTAAACCAATAAACAATAGAACACATTTGATGAATTGTCCAAAGAAAGAGCAATTACCTGGTGAAAGGAGATTTCACACAGAAAATCTAATTCCAAACACTCAGATGCACAGATCTAAGCAAGCAGTAATTGTTTCTTCTTCTCATTCACAGATGGAAAACTTCTCAGACAATCATCATATATTGTAAAACCATAAAATAGTTTAGCTAAAATTCCTGTTTCTTCCTTTCTCCATCTCTCTATTAATTTTTTTTGAAAAGATTTTTAAAAAGCTATATATATGAGTGCCTTAATCATGTCTTTGAGTAAACCAAACCTAGAGTTAACATAACTCTGACCCGTACGGGATTTAGTTTATAACAACTGATTTTAAAGATCAAGATTGCTAAAAATAACATAAAAGAGGAAGTGAAATAAAGAAAATGAGCCAATGATATCATGATTGGGACAACGGATTTGCATCTCCAGATTTGTTATTGGTGGCCTGGGAAGCACATTGGGTCTTCCACTCCTGAAAAGCTACAACGAACTCCTGAATCTTCAGGAAGTTGGGAATACCTATATGTTTCATTCTGGACTTCCAAACTTCCTTTTCCCTTCACATTTTCCCAAATTTTTCTTTGTGTTCTGGAAGTGCATCGATGCAGAGGTAAAGTAGTGACTCAACTTTAGAAATCTGGGAGAAATCCTCAATTAAAATATTATCATTTTCTCTGACGAAGCTGATTTTATCTTTGAAAGATTGGACCACTGCGTCGACATCTTCCACTGGTTTTCCATCATCTTTTATGTATTTAACATCAATACATTGCAAGTCATGTTGCAGCAATTGAGTGAATTCTGTTATCTCCTTAAATAGATTTTTAAGTTCAAAGTGTCCTTACCGGGATATGGAATTCCTCCATTCAATATTTTTCTTCTTCACATATAATAAATCTTCATCTAAACCAGTCAGGCTTTTTTCTGTCAAAAACTTCGACAACCCATATTTCTGAACTTTGCCAGCCCATATTTCTGAACTTCATCTAATTGGTTTATTACATTCGCCCACTTACCTTCATCTTTCACCCAAATAGCAACCTATGCTTTAAGATCTTCAATGGTGGCAGCAGTCAGATCATATATGCTCTTGAGTTCACAAATGTATTCGGTTCCTTTCTGCTCAATGTTATCCAACCAACTGTCAAATTTTTTTGCCACCATTTTGCTTCTGTGAACTTGATCCAATAGCTTCTGATTAACAGGTGATTTTAGGTCAAAAGACAGGGAGAGCTGTGAGACCAGCTGTGGGTTAGGGTTGTGAATAGCATCAATGTACTCTACCATTGAATGTAGAGTTTGCTTCAACTCCCTCTTGTCCTTTTCATCTTTCCAGGTTTGACTAACCATCCTCTTAGTAGATGCTTTAAGGTGGTGGACATCTATAGCTCTAGAAGTAGCACCGAGATCCACTCTCTCCACACTGAAATTGTGCACAGTTGGATCTTGAACTTCTTCCTCAGTCACTGGCTTAGCTATTTCAGCACTCCAGTTACCAGTGTTTGGATCAATGTTTATTCTGGATGTCATCTTGAGTTTCTTGGACTTGGGGGTTTTCCCCAAACATTTGCTTATGATGTCCTCTAAAGGGACAACAAAAGGAATTTTTTTTTTCTTGTTGGAGATAGAACTCTCTAGCCACTTTGGTGCAGGGGCTGAGGTTGTCTTCTCAGGGTTTAATCCATCAGAGGATACATTTGAAATCATTAATATTTCAAGGGTCTCTAGAACGGCCCCTGACTGTGGCCCGGTGTCAACTTCCTCTGTTCTGTGTGGACTTAGCTCCTTGTCACCCATAGGTTCTTCTGAATCTTCCTCTGAATTCAAATCAACAACTATTGTTTCAGAAACCTATTTCTTTCTTTTACCTTTGGTCCTCAACCTGGTAACACGAGAGGGTAAAATATTTGTGAGGACTCTTCTGGACCTCTTAGTGGTAGGGCTTCTTTCAGTTGATGGCTTGGAAGCACCTGTACCACAGATAGCAATAGGTTGGTTAGAAGAGTTTGTAGGAAGTGATGATCCAATCATTGAAGTGAATTGTTGGGCATTTTTATCTTGAAGCCCTTCCTGTCTCTTTTCCCTCAACCACTTCTCCATTCTCCTTATCACTGGAAGAGTTTTAACTTCAATTCTATCCTCCTCCTTTTTGCTCCAATCAACTTCTGGAATAGGTAATTGTTCTACTCTCTCAAACTGTGGATCAACCACCTGTTCTTCATCATCAATAATTCTAGAAATATCCATGTTTAAGTTGAGAGTGATTATTTTCCCCAAAGAAAACCTAGACCACAACCTTCTCCTGACCTCAAATTCATCTGGACAGTCTTCCCAGTAATCCTCTAGCTTAGGAATGTGTAAAAGCCCTGTTCTAGGATCTTGATTATCTCTAACAAATCCTTTGCTATCAAACTGAGACTTGGCAGTGAAGAACTAAAAATTGAACCTTTTAAGGTTCACCTCCAAATTTAAAGAATCAGATTTTGACTGGCATGAATAATGCCCAAGTTCAATGGGAAAAGAAATACCAAAACCCTTTTTTGTTGAGAATTTCCTATCTACATGTGCTAGCTGTCTACATACCTCCATCAGCACAAAACGGTCAAACACATATCTAGGTAACTTCACAGGTTCACCATCAAATCTTCCAACTTTGATGTAAGTGAACTCAGAAAATTGAATGAAGAATCTACCATAGATGCTAATTAGTTGCATTGCTTCACTGGACATTCTTTTACCTAGATTACCTACCAGTTCATAGGTCATTTTCCTAGTGAAGACATCATTAACCCTTTTATAATTTTCATAGCAATTCCTTCTCTACAACTGTGAATAATATTCATAAATCTTACTATTCTCAGCTAAGGATGCATGAGGTAGGCCAAACATTCTCTTGTAGATGCTAGACAATAGAACATGTATGAAGACATATAGAAATCTTTGTCACCCAGACAATTACTCAAACCCTGATGTAGACAATCAGCCACTATTTCAGCCCAATCTAAGTATTGTTCCCCTTGAAGGATAACTTGTATGAAAAAATACATCCAATCTTCCCAATAATACGCATGCTGACTGCCCTTCAGTCTATGTAACAATACCACAATATCCCTCACTTCTTTAATTAGATGATCCCTAGTAAGTGGCCTGGGCAACCTTGAACCACCTTTCTGAAATTTTAGCAGCCAGTTTCTCGCTATTACACTTTTGTAAGTCGATTTCTTCTTCGAGAAATGCCCATAGGAGGAAGTAATATCAAGGCTGGAATACGCCTCTTTAGGCGGTATCTTCATCACAGACATGAGGGTTTGTTTGTTGACATGACATAACACGTCGCCGTTTGCATTTCTGATGCATCTGTTGTGGGGTTCGTACCTATTCATACACTCCTGAACCAATTCCAGGCACAGTATAGCCTGAGGAAAAGCTGCAGCTTCAACTAAACCGCTATCTACAATTTTCTTCATCGTAGGGGTTTGAACAGGGTTTCTAGTTCTTTTTCTAAATTCTTCTAAATCATATTGAACCAGTGCAGTATCTCCAAATTTAGAGTGAGAATAGGTAAGACCAGGACCATGTTCATTCCCCAAACATGTAGATTTTAAAGCCATTCTTGGAGGATTACAATGAAAAACACTTCAAATTTTGAAAATAATGACAGAGACTCAAGAGATTCTTCTTTCCAGCTAAGAAATAGGAATAGCACATGGGAGGAACATAACTCACCTTCAAGATATCTGAATTCACTATGAAATTTGAGTAACAAGAACCTTACACTTCCTGCGCTATTCTCCTCTACGTCGCATAGTTTGTTTACTTGTTGAATCCGGCTTGTTCTTAGTTAACAATGGCATTAACCAGATTGAATAATTATCACTCGGAGTAATACGTGCTAGAAATATTTGAAAAGACATGAGTTCTGACCTCTTCATTAATAGCAAGTATTATTCACGCGCCGTCATGATGGTATAATGATTATCCGTAACCTCCGCCAAATTAGAACTCTCAGTTTCATAATGAGTCTCTGAAATATTTTCCTCCAACTTTCCTGCTAAATTTGACTCAGAAAGCTGCGGGAATAAATAAGACCAAAATCTCCAAATCTTTAAACTATTGAACCATTGAACCTTTAGGACGTGGTTCAATGTGGTGGTTCGACCATACCAATTGGATCATATAGATGAGCAAAGGATTCACTTACGGAGATATGGAACTTAAGCTCATGAACCGTTGAACTTGTAAAGATATGGTTCAATACGAAGGTTCAAAGACGCAAGGGTTATGTAGACCAACAGATAGTTATATGGCTTTGGTAAAAGGTTTCCAACTATGAGACAGTGAACTATTGAACCTTGAACCATTGAACTCCACTATAGAGTACGAGCAGATGGTTCAACGATACATTATTTATGCACGGTAACTGCAAGACATGACTTGTTAGAAGGAAATGAACATTGAACCTTAGGCCGTTGAACTATTGAACTTTGAGAGGGGTTCGGGTTCAAAGGTTCAAACCTTAAGTACCCTTACTTACAAAGATGATAAACAGGTAAAAACTGAAGGACCAAGAGTCGATTTAAGAGGCAAAGGTATGACCAAAAATATAACACAGCAAACCAGCTCTTTTTAAAGAAATATTACCAATAAATAAATAAGGGCAACTCAAAAGGTAACAGACTGTTATGACATCAGTCAAGTTGAATGAGTTGCCTTTAAAGGTTTAAGACTTGTTGAATGAGTATGTTGATATAGTGGTTGATGAATTTCCAAACACCTTGCCACCCATGAGAGACATTAGCCACCACATTGATTTCATTCCAGGGGCTAGTTTGCCCAACAAGGCTGCCTATAAGATGACTCCACAACAGAATGAAGAGATAAAGAAGCAAGTACAAGAACTACTTGATAGGGGCTAATTAGAGAGCTTGAGTCCATGTGTAGTTCCTACCATTTTGGGACCAAAGAAAGGAGGTGAGTGGAGGATGTGTACTGACTCTAGGGCCATCAACAAGATTACCATAAGGTATAGATTTCCTATTCCAAGAATTGGGGATTTAATGGATTGTTTAGGTGGTGCATGTTATTTTTCTAAGGTTAATATTAAGAGTGGTTACCATCAAATAAGGATTAGACCAGGTGATGAGTGGAAAATAACTTGTAAGACTAATGAAGGATTATATGAATGGCTTGTGATGCCCTTTGGTTTATCAAATGCACCTAGTACCTTTATGCGGTTGATGAATGAAGTACTCAATCCTTTCATTGGTAAGTTTGTGGTAGTCTATCTTGATGATATTCTTGTGTTTAGTAGAACTAAGGAAGAGCATCTACATCATTTGAATGTGGTTTTGCAAAGATTACATGAGGAGAAACTAATGATCAATTTGAAGAAGTGTGAGTTCTTGAAAATAGAGTTAGTACATACCTTGGTTTTGTGATCTCCCAAGGAACACTCAAGATGGATCCTAGCAAAGTTGAAGCCATTATGAATTGGCTCACTCCAAAATCAGTATTTGAGGTGAGAAGTTTTCATGGCTTAGTAAGTTTTTATAGGAAATTCATAAGGGGTTCTAGTCATGTATGTGTTCCAATTATAGATACCATAAAGGGTGATAAAAAGAAGAAATTTGCTTGGACTAATGAGGTTGATCAGAATTTTTAGTATTTGAAGAAGAAGATTGTAGAGCAGCCCATTCTTACTTTACCTGACTTCAACAAGGTGTTCACTATAGAGTGTGATGCAAGTGGCTATGCCATAGGTGCTGTTCTAAGCCAGGATAATAGACCGGATGCCTTTTTTAGTGAGAAACTCAATGAAACCAAGAAAAGGTATTCATCTTATGACCTTGAAATGTATGCTATGGTACAAGCCTTGAAGAAGTGGAGGCATTACCTTCTTCCCAAGGAGTTTTTGGTGTTTACTGATAATCATGCCCTCCAATATATCAATAGTCAAGAGAAACTCAATCATAAACATGCCAAATGGGTAGAATACTTGCAAAGTTACACTTTTACCATCAAACATAAGAAAGGACAGTCAAACAAAGTGGCTGCTGCAGTAAGTAGAAGGTCACTTATGGTTCAAGAAATCCAATTACATAGTGTTGGGATTAAAGCATTGAAAGGTATGTAAAAAGATGATGTTGATTTCAAGGAGATTTATGCATCTTGTCACTCATCCAATGGTGTTTTTCATGAGTTCAATTCTAATTTTATGATTCAAGAGGGTTTACTATTTAAAGGGGCACAATTATGCATTCCCAAATGTTTAATGAGAGATAACTTAATCAAAGAAAAGCATAGTGGTAGTCTTGCAGGTCATTTTGGTCTTGATAAGACTTTGGAGTAGCTGAAAAGACACTACTATTAGCCAAAGATGCAAACTGATGTGAGGAACTTTGTGGATAAGTGTTCTATTTGTCAAAGGGAAAAAGGATCTAGTACAAATTTACGGTTATATCAACCTCTTCCCATTCCCAATAGGCCTTGGGAATCACTTAGCATGGATTTTGTGATGGGGTTGCCTAGAACTCCAAGATGTTTTGATTCGATATATGTTGTTGTGGACATGTTTTCCAAGATGACACACTTTATACCTTGTAAGAGCACTAATGATGCTTCACATATTGTAGGAATCTTCTTCAAAGAGGTGGTAAGAATCCATGGTTTACCCCTTAGCATTGTGTGTGATAGAGATAGCAAGTTTGTGGGTCACTTTTGGAGAACCCTATGGAAGAAACTTGGCACAAATTTGAGTTTCAGTTCTGTCTATCACCCTCAAACTGATGGGCAGACTAAAGTGGTGAATAGAAGCCTTGGAAATCTCCTAAGATGTCTAACAAAGGAGCATTCAACACAATGGGATCTAGTTTTACCTCAAGCTGAGTTTTCCTACAATGATTCAATGAATAGAAGTGTTGGAAAGAGCCCTTTTGAGATTGTTTTTGGTATGCAACCCAGGGGAGTGTTTGAATTGAGATATGTTAATGGAATGGAAGGAGAAGTACTGAAGGTGACCAATTTGTTGTGGCAATGCAATAAATCCACCAACAAGTTAAGGAGACTCTTCAAAAGCATGTTGACATGTACAAGCACAATGCTGATCTGAAAAGGAGAGATGTTCACTACAAGGTTGGTGACTTGGTTTTGGCTCATTTCAGGAAGAAAATATTTCCTAAGGGGTAGTACTCTAAGCTGCAAATGAAGAAGATTGGACCTTGCAAGGTGGTGCACAAGTTTGGAGAGAATGCCTATGAAATTGGACTTCCTCCTAGAGTTGCCATTTCTCCTATTTTTAATGTTTCTGATCTTTATCCTTATAAAGGTGATGTTGTTGCAAGTAGTACTGTAGGCTCATCAGTGGTTTAAAATGAAGATTAGATCAAGGATCTTCCACCAAGCCAACCCTTGGGGTTGGAATGCATCTTGGACAAGAAGGAGCTTAAGAAGACAAGGAGAAAGGTCTACTATTAATATTTGGTCAAATGGCAAGGTTTTCCCATGGAGGATGATTGAGGATGATATTATCAAACATGGTTGTACAATTGTAGGTTTGTCCTCAAGTGGAACTTGAGCTTCTTTTCCCTAGGAGTATGGTACAGGAGCACCCTCAGAGTTAGAAAACACCTTGGTCAAACTTGGTCAAGGATAGAGTTTGTTTTCTTTTTGTTTCTTGGCATGTAATAAGGCCATTATTATACCATGTTTGTCCTTTTGATCCTTTGGATCCTTTGATGTAATCATTGGTGAACAATTTGACATAATGCTCCTAGAAGGTGAACACAAAAAAATTAATCTTATGAGCAATTTTCAAATGTTTTGTAAACAAATATGGTGGTTTGGGAAGTTGAACCATACCACCTAATTGTAGAGGCATTAAATAAGCATGATTTGTATAGATCTAGGGTTGGTTGATGAGTTTTGTGAAGACAAATAATAAACAATCTCTATTTTCTATAATTTCTACATTTTTCCCTGCTGTTCCCAGGCTGTGTACAGCCCTATATAGACATGTCAGGTCCTAAACCCAATTGAAAATGAAAGTGTTTGATGTTTACTTCATTTCTCCTTTTGGTTGTATTTGATTTCACTATAAAACAAGAAAGTTATAGGTGTTTTGTTCAAGACTAGTTTTTAACTGTCAAACCTTAGATAGGGTAAACAGTGAACAATAAAAATGCATGACAGAGGCATTCCATAGGTGGATCACTCTAAAACCTTGTGGAATGGCTCATTATAGCATAAATTTTGTTCTCTTTATGTTTGCAGGAGCAGAGGAGCAAGTTGGCACGTGCCAAGAAGACATGACTGCCTGATATCCTCATGTATCAGGCTGTAACAATGATTTAGAGGAGGAATTTGGGCATTTGGGTGTGGTTTTTGATCCCTACATGTTTGGTGGTGTTTGGGAAGGGTGCCAAGGGTCCCAAAATAACTCATCCAGTCTAAAGTTGATCCCTCATTAAGGTTTTATGCCTTTTCTTGCTGACTGTCCTGTTTTAGTAGAGTTGACAATGTTAAACTAGGTTGGGTGCAGTCTAAGTTGAAGCCTTTTATCTTTGAACAAGTGCAAAAACCCTTCATGGTGGATTGGATAGGGTGTCATTGGGGTCTATAAACCTATTTGAAAGATCATAGCATCACTTAGTGTCTTGGTGGCATAATGAACAAGAGGGGATTAGACCTAGAAGCCTAATTAGGCCTAACATCCTAGGGGATAGTCAATTTTTTGGGTAGACAGTCCAAAACAACCACACCCCATTTCTTGGTATGTGTTGTAAAGTCCAAAAGGGTATCCAAAAATGGTTAGAGTTTATGGAGCTCAGGTCTAGAACACTAGTTATGTCTAAAATTGCCTTTTTGAAAGGCTACAAGGGAAAGAGGACAATTGTGAAAGAAAACCCTATTGATAGTGCACTAGGGTTTTGAAAAATGATAGATTGGTTGTCTTTGGTTGAATATAGATGATCCTTACCCCTGATCTGCATCACTTTCCCAACACTTTTGTTAATGAGAGAGCGTTCCCTAGTAGGGCAAAGGCTAAAGATAATCCAAATGATGATGAAATGATTCAAACACATTGATCATGTCATCTTGGAGGTGATGCCCTTGAGAGGATGAAGATTCTTCAATTCACAAGGACATTGATGTTGATTCCAAATCTACAACAAACACAATGAATTCCTTGAATTCACCTTTGCACTTCATCTTGTAAGAAAATGAATTCAAAAACTCATATATATATGCTTATCTGTTAAACTTTCACAAATTAACTGAAAAAGTCGATAAGGGAGGACCCATTAAAAAGTCCTAAGCTGACATCCATTTAATTTCACCCCAACCAATCAAGGTGGACTTGGGTGTGGATACCCAAGCCCAGGGGCCCTTTTTTGGTCAGGACTTGTATATAGAATGGGTCCCTAGTCCCCATTTGTCATGGGTTTTAGGGGATTTCTCATCAGGATGAATAATTTGCTCATAGAGTGCAAACAAGGGGACCTAGGAGCTAAACTAGGAGGTAAAAATGCATGTGTCCACTTTTTACTCCATAATAATATCATAAAAATCAGCCTCAATATAGTATTATAGTTGGCCTATTATATATCATAACACTTGGCCATATAACATACTCAATCGACCATTAAACATAATACGTGGCCTTATAACATACTCAGTCGGCCATTAAACATATAAATACATGGCCTTATAATATACTCAGTCAACCATTAAATATTGTTCTTGGCCATATGACCTAGTCAATCAATCATTAAACATAATACATGGCCTTATAACAACTGGTTCAATCACACAGTCCTATGACTATTACTATCCTTCTAATATATTTTTAATAATCAATAAAGAATATGCTATGGTATAACAGAGATATACAACTCTCTCTTAACTTGGGATATAATTCTCATAAACATTCTCTTAAGATACATATATCATACAAAGGAAAAACATATCTTTTGAGTTGTTCAATTCTATCTCTAATGAGATACAATACTTATTCATACAAATGTAATCCTCAGTTGAGGACGTACAACATTATATTCTATACATAAGTGTACTTGCAATTTCAATGAATGTAAATCAATATAAAATATACATATCATCACTTTTAGTGGTATAACAATGAACTTACCTGTTATTTGCTATAGGCAGCATGATGTCAAAGTTTCACTGCCTCCTACACTCCTCTTCCTACTCCCTTTCCTTCGAGGCTTTCAAGTATTGTTCTTCCTCTCAAAAAATAAAATCCACCTGCTTTCTAAAAGCTCGCTTCTAACTATTATGGGTACATCATTTAAAGCACCACTATGTACCTGTCTCAACCCCACGGTCTCTCTCTTCATGTAGAAAATAGTGGAGAGTGTGGAGAGTATGGAGCTATTGCTCATTCTCCCACTCCTAAGAATCTAGAGAGTTCGCTAGAAGAAAAAGGAGACTTTACCAAACCTAACATAATTATTGACTATAACAACAACCACAACAACAACAACAACAACAACAATAATAATGAATTTGTAGATAGACATAACATACTTATCTAATAGATGTTGATATTGTGTACTTTTGAACACTAAATGTGTTCATCTGAAGCACAATTATTGACAAAGAATTATCACAAATCAAATAAGATCTTGACAACAAAATTTAAACATATTTAGTCAATTTACACACATCAACTTGTCATCCAAAGGCATACACCAAGTTTCTATCAGATGATGAAATGGATTTAACCTCCATCTTAACAACGACATAGCTTGGCAAGAGCAAACACAATCTCTCTACTAAGTATATGTGTTTGAGTTTTAGATGGCATAGAGATTGTTGCATTCACGTGATCTAGCATCCTCTCCATGGTGATACTCTCTCTCCTCATATCAGAGGGTAAACACACTGTTCCTACATCCGCCTTAGTTACATGATGGTAGTTAGTCTATTTCATTATTTTAACCACATGTTGAATAATGGCATCATAAATAGTTATCTCTTGCATATAAATTAATATAAAACAAATGCATTTCCCATCATTACTATAATCATAATACTTTCTTTGACTAACTATCTGTCTCCTTGAAAGTAATGAAAATAAACACATTAGTTTTAAAAATGGGGTGTGACATATCTCCCCTTAAAGATCATCTTCCTCGATGATTATGTCCAAGACAAAAATAAATATTTCAAACATGTTCTTATATATCATTATATATAAAAAGATGTGGAAACTTTTGATAGATATCAGTGTAATCTTCCTAGGTAGCATTTTCCTCTGAATACTAGTCCCACTGGACCTTGCACTGGGTAACCTCTAGGTTACGCAGGCAAAGATTGTGTACGTCAAGCACTTTGAGAGGCTCGATCATGAACACCCCTAGGTCTCGTACCTAAAGAGCATTCTAATTAAGTATATGATTAGATCCTACTATTTATTTCTTCAAATATGACACATGGAAAACATCATGCATTCTACCAAGGGCTAGTGGTAGAGCTATCTTGTAAACAACTGGATTAACCACTTCTAGGATTTCAAAAGGTTCAACATATCTAGGTTCTAGTTTGCAAGACTTCCCAAACTTAATTGGGCTCTTGTGTGGTTTAATCTTAAGATAACTTTATCTCCTATTAAAAATTGTTAGGGTATTCACTTGGCATTAGCATAGCTTTTCTGTCTATCATTTGCTTCTGCTAATCTTTTCCTGATTAGCTTTACTTGCTCTTCCATTTCCAAAAGCATTTCTGGCCCAAGGCAAATCCTATCCTATAGCTTATCCCAACTTATAGGAGTTTGACACTTCTTTCCATACAATGCTTTGAATGGAGACATCTTAATTACAGAATTATAAGAGTTATTATATGCAAATTCAACTAGTAGAAGATAGTCTTCCCACTTATACTACTGATCCATGCAATGCATCCTCAACAAATCCTCTAGTATTTGATTTACTCTCTTAGTTTGTCCATCCATTTCTAGATGATGGGCTAAGATTATATTCAATTGTATTCCCAAATCTAATTTAATAAAGTTTTCCAAAACCTTGAAGTTATTCAAGCATCTCTATCCCAAATTATCTTTTCTGGAATTCCATGCAACTTGAAAATTTCTTGCATGAACTTCTTGGCCAAGATGGGCACTCCATCTGTAAGATTACCAGGTATAAAATGAGCTACCTTAGTAGGTTTATCCACTACTACAAAAATAGAATTGTGCTTATAGCGGGACATAGGTAATCCTTGGACAAAATCCATACTAATAACTTGCCATTTCCATTCAGGTATGTCATGAGGATACAAAAGTCCTGCCAGGTGCTGGTGTTCAACCTTAACTCACTTACACTCTAGGCATCCTACCATAAATATTGCAACATCGTCTTTCATTCCCTTCCAAAAATATAATGGTTTCACATCAGCTATCAACTTTTTCACTCTAGGGTGACCTAAATATGGTGCAGAATGTGTTTGTTTAAATACTGTTCTTAAATCTCCCTATTTCGGAACATATATTCTATTATTAAATCTCAATAACCCATTAGGTTCAAAATAAAATCCATCATACCTTGTATCTTGAGGATTTTCTATTAGAGCTTTGAAAATTTGCTCATAATATTCATCACTGGTCAAATTTTTCAATAATTGAGCTTTGAAATCAGAGTGCACTGATACTATTGTTGATATGTGCCTTCTCCAACTCAAGGCATCAGCCACTCTATTTTCCTTACCCTTAATGTAGTTAACCTCAAAATCATAATAAGAGATGAGTTCTAACCATTTTCTTTGTCGGGCGTTAAGGTTAGGTTGTGTGAAGATATACTTCAAACCTTGATTACCAGATTTTAATTCAAATTGCTTCCCCAACAAATAATGTCTCCATACTTGGAGAGCATACACAATTGCTACTAATTCCAAATCATGAGGGGCATAATTATACTCATAAGGTCGCAACTTCCTGGACTCAGGCTACAACTTAGTCTTCTTGGATGATCACTCCTCATAACCCTTCTATTGAAGCGTCAGTCACAACAACAAAATGACCCTCTGGGTCTAGCACTTTAAGAATTGGTACTGAAGTCAATTTCCTTTTAAGAATATTAAAATCTTCTTCACACTTATCAGACCATTCAAATCTCTTTCCTTTTCTCTACAAGGAAGTGATAGGATGGGTAATTCTAGAAAAGTTCAAAATGAACTTCCTGTAATGCCCTACTAATCCCATAAAACTACATACTTCATGCACATTTTTAGGAGTAGGCCATTCTAAAATAGCCTTTTATCTTTGATGGATCTATAATAATTCCTTTAGCTGATATGATATGACCTAAGTATTGCACATCTTTTTAAAAGAAGGTACATTTAGATAACTTTCCATAAAGTTTATGCTCCCTAAGTCATTTCAGAACTATCCACAAGTGTTGATGATGTTCCTCCTCATTACAAGAGTAGAATAAAATATCATCTAAAAACACTAGAACTAACTTGTCTAGACAGTCTCTAAAAACATTATTCATCAAATTCATAAATGCTGCTAGAGCATTGGTCAAACCAAAAGGTAAGAATGTGAAATCATAATGCCCATAACTTGTTCGAAAGACTATCTTGTGAATATCTTATTCCTTCAATCTCAACTAAAGATAACCTGATCTAAGGTCAATTTTGGAAATTATAGTGGCATCATGTATTTGATCAAAAAGATCATCTATGCATGGTAGAGGATACTTGTTCTTAATCGTTGCTTTTTTAAGCATACGATAATCTATACAAAGATGCAGAGTGCCATCTTTTTTCTTAACAAAGATCACTGATGCACCCCAAGGTGATACACTATGTCTAATCAACCCTTTTTGCAACAATTCCTGGAGTTGAGCTTGTAACTCCATCAACTCAATAGTAGTTGTTATCACCTGAAATTGCACCCTTTTGTTGAAGCTTTGATAGTTCCAACAATTTTAGAGTAACATGGGATTGGTCTCAAGGTGTGGGACCTTGTAGTTGAGACCAAACCTCCAGAGAAGGTTGGTTCCTCTTTTTGAGCTTAAAGCTCAGAGAATTCCAGCTAAATCTAATGCTACTCACAAGGAAAAGGGGAAGAAAAAATACTGGAATTGACAGGGGGTGATGCACCATATTTGTAAATGTGTTTAACTATATCTGAATTAACACAACAATGAACTCAAGATTGAAGAAAGCTCACACAGAATCATATAAGTTATATAGAGGTTCGGGTAGAGAACTAGAGCTAAGTAAGGGACTATTTTGCCCACAATACTATTGTATAGTTCACAAATGAACATAGTGTAAAACTGAAGAGAGAGGTAAAATAATAGTTTGTATTAATCATGAAGGCTAGAAAGCCATTATAGAAGTAGAACAATTTGCTGTAGGAGGAAAAGACACAAAATAATCAATTACACTCATTGGTGAACCATACTAGAAGACATTAAAGGCCTAGATGCAGGCACAATATATCAAATTCTACTGGTTCTTGCAATTGCATTACAAGGCTTGTGATCTCCAATAAACTACTCCTACCCACGTGATGACCTAGAAGAACATCTAACATTATTTTCATCTTTCTTTCATGTATATATAACATTTTTGATCTATGTGCAACACTAGGCATTGAAATCTAGTCAATTGACCCTATAAACACCCATGCTGCATTGAATTTAGCTTAGGAGAACTATTAGAAGATCTCCAAAATGGGACAACAACCATGCTTCCAATAGGCCTGCAACTTTATAGAGGAAGATTGCCCACAGGTAGGGGTGTAAGGCACATTAAAAGGGGAAGGTCTAAAATCCTTTCATTTACCAACAAAGTCCATTTTATTCCTTCTTGTAAAATCACATTGAAGGATTTAACTATTTCAACTACCTGATTCTGACCTTTCTACAACATTTGTACTACAAGTATTAAATCCCTTCTACAACAATAGAGAATTGTGTCCTTCATGCTTTTACAACACTTTAAAATATTTTAAATTTCTTTAAAATATTTTAAGGCACTACATTATGTTACATGTTTTAATTTTACACTAATTTCCCCTTTACTCTTATTCTAGCCTTTTATTTTTCCTTATCGGCAAAATCTCTTTTTCACAAACTAAGCTTGCCTCTATCTTTCCCTATTTCTCTTTAGTCAACCAAAATTGACTTTTGTAAAATTGGTTGTCTTCTTCCTTTTGTTATTTACCTTATTAGCAAAGTTCCACTTTTGCAAACTTTTTCTATCTTCTCTTTTCTCTTCATCTTCCTTGGTTGGCAAAGCTTCACTTATGCAAACCACTGAGCCGACTCTCTTTTCTCTTTAGTTGGTGTTTTCTTCATTTTATGAACTTCTTGGCCTTGCCTTTTCCTTTGTCAGCAAAATTCCCTTTTCACGAACCTTGCCTTTGCTCCTATTCTTCTTTTTCCTTTGTTGGTGATTCACCTTATCAACGAACTTAGGAAAATTCAAACTATTTGGCAAGTTCACCATCCTACCAATTCCCCAACCTCTTTTTGTTTCTTTGTGGCCAACTTTATTTTCTATCCCTTTCCTTGGTACTTTCCTTTGCTTTTGGTCGGTGAATCCTTTGTCGAAAAAACTACCGATTGACAAACTTAAGGTTCACCAAACCTTAAGTTTGCCAACAAAGGCAAACTTTGTCTTTGACTTTAGCCGCATCTCTTTGGTGAAGATTTTCCTGCTTGTTCCTTAGTTAGCCAGAACTAGGCGATCGATGAACTTAAGGTTCACAAAACCAACATTTTTCTAAGGAAAACCTCTATTTTGTTGCTTCTTGCCTTCTTTTCCTTAGCCATTTTCCTGCTTGCTCACTCCTTAGTCGGTGAACCGACGAATCAGCGAATCGATGAACTGTTGAACCAAAGGTTCACCAAACTTAGAATTTACCAACTAAGGCAAAAGAAATGGCAAAAAACTTAGAATTTTTTAGGATTTTCTAAGGGGAACATCCTTCCATTTAGGCTTTCTTAGATCAGATTTATCTAATGGAAGGAGGGATTTTTTGGACTATTTTGACCTGGGAAAAATATGACAACATTTTGGCGACTATGCAGGGGTGTTTTCCTACTAAACACAGGGATCCAGTTACCTTATACAGTTAATTGGGCACAGAGTCAAAAAAGGAAACTGTAGCAACATGACCATACAAAACTAAAAACTACATCTAGAAAACACAACAAAACAAGCGATAAGGAAAACCATCTCCTAATGAGAATGTCTCATGTGTAAGAGCACTTATTGAAAGGAAAACCTAAAACATAACCATACCTACTCAAAATATTTACAAAAATCCCAAGAACAACTTAGAAGTATGATTTGAGATGAGTCCCATTCACTTGGATTGGAAGTGATTCACTAGTTAGCTTGGAGAGTTGAAATGCATTAGCTTGTTTTCAACTGGTGATGATATATGGGCAGCTCCATAAGGCATCAAATTTGGAATGCCTCTCAACCTTAGATTTGTCTTCATCCCATTTCAGCACTAAGTCTCCTTCTTGGAAGACTCTGTCAACTGCTTTCCTATCAAAGGTCCTCTTGACCTGATCTTGGTGGGCTTCAAGGGTCTTCATAGCAACATCCATTCTTTCTTCAAGCTCCATTAGCTCAGCACACCTCATAGTCATAGCATCATTTTCTTGAAATTCCAACTTCTGTGCCAGCTCAAGGGAAGGCAACTCTAATGATAATAGAATTTTTGATTCCCTTCCTTAGACAAGCATGAAAGGGGAATCGCCTATGGCCCTCTTGCGAGTGATTCTATCATCCCAGAGAGTTGTCTTCAACTTGGAATGCCAAGTTATTTGATTATCTTCCACTATCCTTTTGATAATCCTGATCACGTTTTTATTTGTGGACTCACCTAAGCCATTCCCTTGGGGGTAGTAATTAGATGATGTCTTTAAGTAAACTCCATAGTTAAGTGCCCATTCACTAATTTGTATGCCTACAAAGGCCTTAGCATTACCAAAAAAATTGGTGAATGGAACACCAAACGTGGTAACTAATCCCTCAAGGAAGTCTAAAATGGAGGCCTCTATGGCATCCTTCAATACAACTACCTCTGTCCACCTTGTAAAATAATTAGTGGCTGCTAAAATCCACTTATGACCAACACTGGATGTTGGATTAATCATCCCAATGAAGTCCAAACCCCATTGGTCAAATGGTTGATCAATCTGAATTGGGTGTAGGGGAAGAGTAGCTAACCTTTCTTTCTGTTTAGGGGAAAATTAAATTTGTTAAAGTTCTAGTGTTTAGATGCTTAAATCCTCCTTTCCACCTTACATTCAAGGATCTAGGGTTGAGTGATAAGCACTATCATACCCTAGGCCACTTGCAGATGTAGGGAAACTTGGATTAGGGAATTAATTATCAATTTTTCCTTCTCCTATGTCCAATTAACCATTAAAATCCTAATTATTCAAATATGACAATAAATTAATGATTTATA
Source organism: Cunninghamia lanceolata (assembly GCA_027924645.1). Classification (NCBI taxonomy): domain Eukaryota; kingdom Viridiplantae; phylum Streptophyta; class Pinopsida; order Cupressales; family Cupressaceae; genus Cunninghamia; species Cunninghamia lanceolata. Next base: position 9,245,041 of record BSBN01000445.1, read on the forward strand.
GAAAAAGCTCTTGCAAAAAAGAGTAAAATACTGAATTACGGAGTACCTATTTTTGGGGTTCCGAAGCGGAATAGTCGGGGACATTGGAGTGGGTGCCCAAGGTACCTACTTTTTTAGGGAATCTGGACCTCCTTCTGACATTGATCAGCGCTGTAACTTCTATTTCCTAAAATCTATCTACAGAGGATACTGGAGCGAGTGCCCAAGTCTTGGAAGTGCTCCTTTGTCTGACTTTTCTTCAGATCCTGAATCCCTGATGCCTGCCAAGCCTTCCTGCAACTCCACTTTTTCTGGATGCAACACATGTAACCTGCAATCACAAGACTTGGTTTGGGGGTTGTGGTGTTTAGAGGTTTGCCTCAGTCAAACCCCAGAGGACACTTAAGTCTCTGAACATCGTTGTCAAATAAAGAGGGCATGCCCTTGTGAGGTAGAGGCCAAAAACCAAAGGAATCAATGATAAAAACATAATGTTATGTCACCTTGTAGTGAAGCTCTCATGGAGGAAGATGCTCTTCATGCCATGAGAAGATTGATGCTCAAATCTGTAAATATCAACACACAAAACACACAAGTCTACTCTTGCAACACAATAGAAGCCTTGAATCACCTTGAGAACACTTGAACATCACAATTGCTATCTCCTTGAAATCTAGTTTACAAATGAATGCTTAAGCATGCTTATATATGCAACTACAAGCACTCTCGCCAAGATTTTAAAAATCAAAACTTACCGTGTCGGCAAAAGGACCTAGTAACAGTCATAAATCGACACCTAGAAATTAGGGCTGACCCAAAATAGGGTAGGACTAGGGCGCGGGCGACCAAGTCCTCTCCCTATTTTGGGTAGGGTACAACTCAAGGGGTCCACCTAGGTCCAATTTGCCATGGAACCTAGGCCTCATTCCATCGGGATGCTAAAATATGAAATAAAATGTCCTAAATGCACTCTAAAGACCTAGGAGCTAAACCTTATAAGGGAAAAGTCCCCAAGGGGACATTTTCTGACATTACATTTAGCCCCCACTTTAATGTATGTATGAACGCGAGGCCCATACATGCATTAAAGGTCACAAATACAACAAACACATCAAGCACAGAGAAGACACGCCAATCCCATAGAAGATAGTAACAAGCACGCAAAACATGGAGAAGACAATTACAGTCACGCAAAACATAGAGTAGACAGTCAATGCATAGAAGACACATTAATGTATGGAAGACAGAAATGGGTAAAAGCAAGAAGTTGGGTCCACATATAGGGGAAGTGTCGTGCAAAAAAAAAAATTCTGACAGGAATGGGTACCCATTTAGGAATGGGCACCCGAGCCTAGAATAGGTACCCATTTTATTTTTTTATTATTTTTAGAAATGGGTACTCGTTTTTTTTTTAATTTTTTTTAGAACAGGTACCTGTTTTGTTTTCTATTGTTTTTTAGAATGGGTACCCATTTTAAAATGGGTACCCGTTTCTAAAATTTTGAATTTCACACCCACGCTTTTGGTTTGGTTTTTGGCTCAGGAAAGGCATGGGTAGCTGACCTTGAGCCTTGGACCCACAAGTATTTGTCTAAGTATAGAACAAGAGGAAAGACTAACTTTACCTATATGGCTGATGACATTTTTTTCTAAATTTTTTTACGAAATAAAAACTCATTACAGTTGACAGTATCTAGTTTTCAAATATGTAATTTTTTTTTGGACTTGTTTTTCTATTTTTTATTTAATTTATGAGCAAACTGGTCCAAAAACTTGAAATGACAGGTGTGTATTTTTTTAATAACTTTTAATTTTTAAAGTTTTTTGAAAAAAAAATTATATGTCATCAATCTACACATCATTCTTTACACAATGAAAAACAATTATTTTATGATTAGTTTTGCTCAAATTATGTTGGCCATACACGAGGGTTTTCAAAAACAACAATTAGGGCCAATAAAAAAATATTTGGAAAAAAATTATAAAAAAATATCCTCATCAAACTTCATTATACTACACATCTTTCCCCAAAAGGATTTAGAAAAATACTTTTATTTAGGTCAAATTATGTTGGTCGTACACGTGCATGGTATGGTAAAAAAAAAGTGACTTTTAAATAGTGGTTTTTAGAAATGCCTATTGAAAATCAATTTGTTTCATCTGCGTATTAAAATAAATTACATATTTGGAAACTAGACTCTGAGTACTACATTTCATATTGCTAACTTTTTCTAAGATTCAATCTTTAAGTGCCTCAAATGTTTAGGTCAAATGTGACAAATTCTAAAAATCAGGGAAAACACTTCCACTTTTTGGCCAAAAAGTGGACCCAACTTCTTGCACTGACCCAAATGATATCTTTTCTTTTCTTTTTCTCATATATATGAAATGCAAATGCAAGTACTGGAAAGTAAACAAACCTCTCATAATACAGGATGCACTACCTTAAGGCGCAAGTCTCTGTATAAATGCAGCAACACACACTCAATACACACAAAACCTCCCAAAATGTAGGAAGCACTACCTAAAGGTGCTAGTCTCTGCATATGGGGCAACAAACACACCACACAAAACAAGCACGCCAAAACACACACACTTGAAGACACATAACAAACACGGTAGACAAGTGATGGTGTGTTCCCTATTTCTAGGCTCATCACCATCTTAATCACATTATAGGCACACACCAATGATTGGGCTTCACCACAACAATCACCAAAGACATGCTTAAGGGTTGAGTTAGTCATAGAACCACTCCCCGCCTCCGCAGAGGACTTTTGAAAATAACAGGATGATGCAATATGCTTCGAGAAATACACCATCCCTGCCTCCATAGAGGGCTCAAGAAAAAGGATATGCTTGATATCCAGCCTTCGCAGAGGGCTTACATGATTGATTGATTGCAAACAAGCTCAGGATGCACAATGCACTACTCTAGGGCGCAAGTCTTTGCATCTGAGGTCAAACACATTGCTAACATCTATAACAGATAGCTTACCTTATATATGCCCCCACCTTAAGGTGGTTGATATCAGTTATCGATATCAAGCACGTTAAGGTAGGAAGAAAACATACAAGGGAACACTGACTTTTGCAAAGTACATGCCCCCCGGAGGTGACATGTACTTTACGATTGCCAAATGTTCCCACAAACACATCCCTGCAAGAAACATGTTAGTGTCCATAACATCATGATAAACAACAACATCAATGCATATGATTAACCACACAAAGAGCCAAGGTTACACAACAAATTTAGAGTTCAAGGATAACTGTAGGGCTATATCACGAAGCTCTCTGAATCAAGTACCACCAAGGCTAGATTTAAAGGCAAACAAAGGTGCACAGAGTAGTAGTATTGTTAAGGTTTGTAAATGCGATAGAAACATCATGAAATTCACTATGCAGAAAGCACGAGTGCTTCCACTAGCCAAGCATTAGATAAGATATACAACCCCTATAGGAGTCAAGGACAACACTGAGAGGGGGGGTGAATCAGTGTTGCGTGAATTTTCAAATCTTTTTCAAACTTTAACTTTCAGAGCACAAGGAGAGAAAGATACCATTTGATTTGTCAAATACATATGCACATGACTGTGAATGCAAAAAGAGAATTAAACTTCATAAGTAAATCAAACACACACAAAGAAGATCAATATGAATCATAACACAAGATATGCACGAGTGGAAAACCCATCAGGGTAGAAAAACCACTCTACAACTGCCTCACTGGCTTAAATGAAAAACTTCTTACAAATGTCTCACTGACATATACACAGGTCTCACTGACCACAAGCCTCACTAGCATACTGTGCCTCATTGGCAACAATGTTTAGAAGCACCAGCTTCAAGGAGCACCAACCCCTAAAACAGAACAAACTGAAAAATAAGAATTCAGAGGGTTTCTTTGTTTCAATACAAAACATTTATTCTCTCTCATGTGTCTGTTAAATGGCCATTCTTTTGATCAACCCAAATCATAAACTCAGATATTCAAAATCAATTCTGTATCCTGATCCACTCAACAACATTTCATCCAATATTCATGTGAAGCTAATAAATATAAGATCCCTCCCTGCATTTGCAAAATCAATTTCACGACTTTTCATATTCTCCAAATCACAAAACCCTTTAATCTGATTATCTTCTCTGCCTGCAAAATCCTTCAAACAAATTTTCATTATCCTCTTTACAAAACCTTTCATCTTTACTTCAATTTTCATCAAATTGAATGACTTACAACAATTTATTTTTCAATCTACCCTTGTATTCTTTCATTTGCCCTGCATAAACAAAATCATGAAAGAAGTCCAAACATCTTCAATAAAATCTGATCAATAAAATCTCTAAGAACTTTCATCTTCTCTGCAAAAGAAAATCTCCTTTGTTTTCTTAAAAAAAATCTTTCAAAATATCTTTGCAAAAATAACTTCACTAATCTGCAATAAAATCATCTGATATTTCTTTTTCAAGATCTCATAAAAACATTTCTTCAAAAACCATTTTGTTCTCTTCTCAAAAATATAATCACTTTGCATTATATTTTTCTTTTATATTCTCTCAAAACAATCCTTTCAAAAGCAATCTCCAATCTCCATAAATATTTCCCTTACAAAAAAATGTCCTCAAAAAATCCTAATATCATCTCTTGGAGTTGATAAATGAAAAATTTCTAATAAAGAAATTGATAGCTTTCTTTTAAAAATAAAACTCTCCATTTTTAAAAGACCTAAATGTGGTATGAGCTGACCACTTAGAATTTAAACAAAGTTTCTAAAAAAAACTTAAAGCCATAAAAGGCTTAGTGACTTGGCATCCATAATAGAAACTTTAATGAATATATAGTAAGCTCCTAAAAAAAAGGCAATTTTAATGTCTTTCATAAATAAAATGGTGATCTTCAATTTTCGGGCTCCCTCCTCATAAACATATATTATGCTCCCTAATAATTCAATGCCTTCTTTCAAATGTTAGTAATGTTCAAAACATTCGATGCTCTTTTTTGTTTTACCTTTTGGCGCCCATGAAGTTTTAAAAAAACATTGAACACCCCGCGCATATAGAGGAGACATGTTCTATCGGTGAAAGGAGAGAAGGGACCGGTCAAATGCATGTTGAAGAAACCTTCACATTATTACTTAAATGGATAGTCACCTTCTATTGTAGGTCAACGAACCGTTATAAAAAAAAAGTGAAATGTCACATACGGGCAGTGAACAATAAATAGAATTTCAACAAGGTTCAAACATTAAATCTTAGAAATTGAACAACCTTTCTTAGAGCTTTAACTAAACTTCAAACAATACATGAAGGTGAGTAACCAGTGACAATCAAGGTAAGAGAATAGAGGTCTAACAATGGCTCAAGACATCCTCCACTGTGAAACAATATAGATGTGGCATGTATAGTCTTATGTACCATTAAGGGAGGATATTGTATGCATAAGGATTGTATTGAATAAAAAAGGCAAGTTCTATGAAGATGGATAAGGGAATGATAGAAGATAGTACTGAGAGATGACAAACTACAAAAAAAAACACCAAGGTGATCAATACTCTCAAATACATGAATCTTGTATATGAATGCACAAGAAATGCATGAAAGCCCATAACCAATTCCACTGCCTCTGTATATCATGTCATCTATTTCACTGAGATCAAATGACCAAGTCACTGCCACTACATAAACCTGAGTTTTATATTCAATGAACCTTATCATTATATTCAACTGATATCTGCATCTGTATAGATCACTTCATGACAAATTTAACAACACACAAGATAATGTAATCCTGCAACAACACACAAGATGATATACTTCTGATGATGTACTCCTGCAATAACACACAAGATGATGTACTCCTGAAACAACACATTTGGCATCAATGACAACCTATCACCATCAACCCCATCATCATATTAGGAACTAAGTCCATTTTTTGATTTCTCTCGAAAGGGACACTAGGTCTGCATCAGTGTAAATGTTTGTTGTCATCCTCCCACTAGATGGAAACACTAGAGGAAGGGAAACAATAAATAAGAGAGGAGAAACAAGTGTCTTAGGGACAGTCATGTAGGAGGGTGTCCCCAAGTCACCAACCACGACGTTATGTCTATAAGACACAACACTCAACAATGAATGAGAGAGAGCAATTTAGAAGAATGATGATACAAATAGAAGAAGGTCACAATAGAGGCGGTCTCCTGGTATCCCGAACCTTACAAGGGAATCAAGGGTTATTCCAGGAGGCCTAAACAACATATAACACATCACAGGGGAAGCACATCACGAGAGAGATAAAGGGTTAGAGATACTTACCTATAGGATCTTCCAATCTAACCTTTGTCAACAATTAAATCAATGTCATTTTTCCATGGGTTAGGTGAATTCTTAACTTCCTCTATTAGACCAATTATTGCATCATAGTTCATATAGTCATATTCAACCTCATAAGGTTTATTAGGAGAGTTTTCATGCTCATCATTCTCATTGTATTGTGTTAAGTCTTCTGCTACCCAAGGGTATGTATCCATGAGAGATGTGTCATATCAAGGCATGAAATTAATTAGCATGATATGCATTATTCCTTGAACAACATCAATACCCTCTTGTCCTTCCTTTATCAATTTTATTATGTTGTGAATCATAGGTATAGCTTCCTTAGCTATCCTCTCGGTTTGCACATATTCTTGGAATTCAGCTAGGTCTTTATCAAGTTTGTCTATTTGCTCATATGTGATCACATCAATAGGGACCTCAACATTATGAATTATTTGTTCCTCTATTGTAGGAGGCATGATGTCTTTCAAAAAGTGTGTTCCTTCTACTGTGTCATTGATTTCATCATTTTGGACCAACATACCCTCATGGGAAGAAGCATTTTTGAAAGAATGATTAGAAGACAAGTTTATGTCATCATCACATGGAGTAGGTATTGAATGTATCAGAGAAGTGCTATCACCATCATCTTTTTCATTGCTACTCATAGAGAAGAACTCAGTTAAGCTTTCTAATGTTGTAGGATGTTCACTCATGAGGGTTAAAAATTGGCCAAAATCAAGATCTTTAATAAATGCATACAAAGATACCATTGAAAAATGACATGAAGGTACCATTGCAATGTTTTCAATGTAAAATCAGATTTTGAAAGCTTTTCAAAATTGGTGCAAAGGACAAGAGCAACTGTTTAGGGAAAGTTGGATTCAAATGAATAATCAATATAATCAATATCAAAATACCCAAAACTCAACAAAATACAGAAACAAAGAGATCAATAAAAAAAAACTTCACAAAAACCTTTGCAAACCTCAAAGCTTCATAGCTTCCATTGGTTGCCTATCTCAATCCATCTTGCATATATGAATAAGGCCCTTAGAGAGTGCACTTCCTTGCTATGATTCCAAGATTGTTAATGGAGAACGGCTATGATAATTTCACCATGAAGATGAGCTTCACAAAAATGATAGTATTATGGTAGTAATGAGTGTGATCACAAGAAATGAAGGAATTGGTGCCAAAGGTGCGCTGTAATTCTTGCAGAGTAACAATACTTAAAGCTTGGATGATTGAAATGGAAGAACATGGTTCAATTTATAGACTTGAGAGAGAGAATGAAGATCAATAGTATAGAACAGTTGAGGAACGTGCGCAAATAAGAAGAAGACATGTGTCTTGCTATATTTTGCATGAGAGGAATTAAAGAAATAGAAGAATGAGTTGACTGAAGAGATTAATCAATTAAAAGAATAGATCAATCAGTTAAGAGAATAAAACTAGAGAATGGGAATTGCATGAGGATGAGAAGATATTTTGGCTTAATTAAATATTTAGAATATTCAATTGCATGTGAACAAGGATTGAATTATATTTAGAGATAACTCAATTTAGAAGAAAAAGACAACTTAAATAAATATTTGATTTATTTAAATTTAGAGAAGATATTATTGGAAGAAATAATTAAATAATTGGTATTATTTAATTTATAATGAATTTGGAAGAATTAATAAAATATTTGATTATATTTTATTTTTGGAGATTGAGAGGATTTAAATAAATTTGATTTGATTTATTCAAATTTGGAAGAATGATTTGATTTAATTAAATAATTAAGAATTATTTAATTGTTTGGAAGAATTTAATTAAATAAAGGATTTTATTTAATTTTGACTTTAGGAGAGGTAATTAAATATTTTGATATTTAATTAATTTAGAGGAATATGAATCGAATAAATAAATTTGTTTATTTATTTATTGATAGAAGAATTAGAAGGGAATAAATATTAAGAATATTTATTTAGACCGAGTCGTGTCATTTTTAGGCATATACATTTTGCCCCTCTTTGATGCAATGCAGTTTATGATGTTGCTTCAAAGAATAGATAGTCTAATAATGATATATGCCCCAGTTTGCCCCTGGTACAGGTTATGACGATAGGATGCCCCCTCAGGAGATTGGACAAGAAGAAGGTAGAAGGACGAGAGACGGATAATCTCACGAAGACGAAGGGAAAACTAGGTTAGGATTGAAGAAAACATGATGCGTTTATGAGAAACGGGAAGAAAACAGGAATAAATGGGTGCGGGAAGTAGTCATAGTCACCATATAGCTAGTTTTAGGGTTTGCATGCTATATATAGGAGCTGGATCTACAAGACAATTCATTTGCACACTTGTCTTTGTTTGATTTGCTTTTGAGAGCTTAGGAGAGCATAGAGCATAGAGCAGTTAGCACAAGGATGGACATTCCATGCGAGGAGTATTGCTTTGAGCATGTCCATCAATTTGACTGACCAGCAGAGGAAGGACCCCCGGTATGTATCTTGAAAAATTTCTCCTAGGGTCAAGTTTGAAAGAAATAAATGCTAGGAGAAAAACTAGGTAGACAAATGTGCTGGACTACAGTTTGGTGCATATGACATGCGAAACTGTGCATATGTCAAACAACAATGCACTTAGGATATAGAACGGTGCATATAATGAAGCTGCGCATGCATGAGTTTAGCCGGTGCATGCATAATTCTACAGGGCATTTACATCATGAAGTAGTGCATGCAACGGGGCGGTGCATTTGCAGTATAGGATGGCGCATGCATGAGTTCTTGTGGTGCATGCACTAGAAGTGGCACATATGACAAAAAAATGACACTTTTGACAAGAAATGACGCATATACCATCTGTTATGGTGCATATGATATAGATAGGTAGTTTACTTAACAAAATTGACTCGATTGGCATCCTATTTGACACGTCAATCGATAAGCTATCTCAGAGATTGTAGGAATCTAGTCAAGAGATGTAGTGTGCTATTTTGATCAATTTGATATGCTAAGTTAGTTGATATGTTTCTATAGATATGTTGAGCATGGTACTTACAGTTTTAGGTTGACACCTTATTTTGCGTACTTGCAAGAGGACATACGAGATACACTTCAGTCGAGGGAGCAGTTCCCTATGCCGCTATTGCAGCGTCATATGTTGACAGAGTTGGATCGAGAGGCACTCAACACGATGGGTTTGGACTACGTTTGCTTCATGCCCGAGGTTCAAGTGAACCGCGGGTTGCTGACTGCAGTAGTGGAGAGGTTCCATAGTGAGGACGGGACCTTCCACTTGCCCACTGGTGAGATGATAGTTACATTAGAGGACATGTACATGATTCTCCACTTACCTATTTAAGGAGAGCTCATGGAGTATGATGCACAAAGGGATGCAGGACTTGCTGAGTGCAGGTGAGTATTTGATGACCCCGAGCTGGTCGGACAGGTCATCTCCTGGCAAGATATTCATGGCTATTATGACTACTTCCCAGGTATAGTGGCATGACTGATTGGGGGCGTTGTATGTGTTGATGATGATGTTACTCACAAACAAACATGAAATAAAAGTTACACAACAACCTTTATTTATATTGAAAGATACGATGAATTCAAAGAATTCATGATCCCAAGTCTCTGTTGATTAGTTCATAATCTACTAACGTTACTCAGTGGTTGATGTGTGTTTCTGTTAATCATTCAGTGGCCTTACATACTCCAGTAATTTCTACAAAGTTCATCAGTATTCCTCCAAATATCCTGTCCTTTATGCCTGCTCTACATAAATCTCCAACAATTCTACCTATACACTATGAATTCACTTAAATAATGTGCCTATAGGTTTATATTTGCATGATTTCTACCATTATTTGTAATTCTTTGCATGATATTTTCAACACTACATGCATTTAGCTCAAATATGCTAATGATTTTCAATTACTCTATTCTTCTTATTATTTATTATGATTTCCAGTTAAGGTGATGGCGATTCAATGAAATTAAGAAAAAGAAATGACAAAGATAACGTTTAAAGAATGAGATTCCCAAAATTACTTAACCGAGACCATTGATCCACATACATGTTCCGATATAGCAATGAAGAGAAGAAAACTAGAATCATACTTCACTAGGACATTCCACAAATCTACATGATCCAGTGCAAATCTTCAAAGGAAAAGTTGACAACAACATGCAATAAAATGAAAGCCCTTCTATTGAACACAACATTCACCATTACATATCCAGGAATTAACTTGAAGATTACGTAAAGTTTACAATCAGGATGTAATCTGAAGCTTCATCTCCATCTAGTATGCTTTAGAACAAGTATATTTACAATGATCTGAAGAAAGAACCTTAACATTTCAACAATTCAGTCCTCATTAGTCTCAGTAATCTGATCTCTTATTGGGTCTACAGTCCTTTGGTCAGATATATAATGATTGACCTCTATGCGTCCCCCCTCTTTGTTATGACAAGTCATGGCCCTTTTATAGGATAGAAGCTAGAAAATGGTTACATTGATCCAAGGATTAGGATCTTCTTAGAACAATCAACGGTCCAGATGAACAGCACGTGTCTGCCAGTTGGCAATCACACAGCTAACATAGAATATTCTAGCATTTTGGACTTGATTCATTCTCTAGCTGGAAAACAATGCACTTGGTAATATCCCTCAGCTCTAGTTCATGTTGCCTCTATGTGCAACTCTGCAATGTTCAGCTACTTCACTCTGCAACATACAGCTAAACTCCAAATAGTTCCAACATCCTGCAATAGGCAGACAAGAATTAAGTATCATCATCATTTAATAACTAGTAGGAAAATAAACATTTATATTAAATCATGCTCTGAATATGTAACCTTGGATATCAAGCTATGAATATTAAGCATCTGTGAACGTCCGCATATCCAAATGCATATATGACATCAAGAATGGTCGAGTCAACCATCATTGACCAAAAAACATGTTATCGGGCTCTAAAACGGCTTCAAAATCCTTCCGCTTTGCTTTTATTTCTTTGTATCTCAAATATGTACATCGTAAACATACAAGCGCCCCTAACATACAAAGACTTTTCTACATTTAATTTCTTTTTCGCATCCGATTTGTATATTCTATTTGCATCCTTCACTTTGTATATCGGCTTGTATATCGAAGATATACATTGTAATTATACAAACCTGATATGCAATTAGTGGGGTGCACCTTACCTTTTACTTGTATCTCCGCGATGCATATAACACTTGTATCAAACCTTTAGATACAAGTCCGGATACATACAAACTCTTTTGTATCACCTTTTCAGACTTATCCTTTCCATAAACCACAGTTTACTCACTTTCAGTTCCGCAACATGTATAAAGTACAATGCATCTTCCGATATACTTTAATTCATGATGCATCCTTTATATCAGATTTTAATCTTTCTTGAATTCTGCCTTGTATGTATACCGCAATGTATGTCCTAAAACATACATACAATGCACGAAACATGCAACAATTACATCTCATTTCATAATCCTTTCGATTCCGCAACTTGCATATATCGTTGTATGTCACTTTTGTATGTTCCCCTTTTTTTTACCAAACATACAAACCTAAAATACACCCGATGGACTCAATCGATTATTCATTTAAACTTTGAACTCTGTCGGGTCCGACTTGTATGTATAAATAGAACATTAACAAAAACACATACAAATACATGGATGTAACCAAACCGACAACTCCTTTTGTGACTTATACAATGACCCAATATACAAACAGCTTTGTATATGCAACATACAAACCCTCTTATAGTGCATTTACCAAAAAACACACATAACTTGCAAAATACTGGGAATTCTAAAATGGTTCAAAAAGCAACCCTTACTCATTTTTGACAAGGAATTCACCTATATTCAGCTCTGGTACTTAATGTTATTTTTTCTTTATTTTCAACAAGGTTTGTACTTTTCACTCCTTTTTCCCTTTACCACCAAGCAGCCCCACACACACAAGCAAAAGCCATAGCCACAACATGGGTCCTTATTTTGCTAAGGAGTAAAATGGGGCGTGTTGTGAGAATCACAACAACTAGCAACCAAATAAAATAATTAAATTAAAACCATTAAAGAAAACTAAATAAAATAAATTCATAACTTCCAACTATCTTTTCTGCAGATCATTATCCAACTTGAGACCTAATGTATTCAATAAGGTGCATGAATTTTCCTTTTCAGTTTAAGTGGGTGCACGTGATTAATAATCCTCATCTTGAAAATTAGTTGAACAAACCAGTGACTGAATATAGACTACCTAGTTGATGTCATTCCCTCATAGCCAACTGGATAGAGCCTTGCTGCTAGAAGGCATCCATAGCCCTGACAAGGTTATCGTTACAATTCTCCTAAGTAGAGCCCCACTGCCAGTGAGCATCTATAGCCCTGGTAGAGTTACTTAGATGGTTTAATCTAGATTTTCAGTAAAATCCATTTTATTATTTTATTTATTTTATATTTTGGATGAGATAGAAACTTCATAAGATATTACAGTTGTAACTTCATGATGCAAGGAGTGATCACTTGCTAAAATTAAGCTGAGAATTGCAATGGTAGCAAGGGTGACCTTTGATTTTTCACCTAATATCTACACTGTTAGGTTCAACAAACCCAAGGATTTTAGGTGTGTCATTGTGAAAAACTTCCCTTGAATACTTAACCCACAGTTATTGAATACAAAATTTCACAAGTCAACTAACTTTCTACATTCATGACAGTCACAACAAGTTATGTATAAATTTCAAATAATTAACCTGAATGTTTTGAATTTTCTATTATTTTCAGTGGTTGCCAGTCTGCTCTTGCATACTCTAAATCAAAATAAAGACCCCAACACACAGGAAAACAAAAAAGCAAATAAAAGAAATGGACTGTACAAACAACCAACTATGAAAGGAAACAACACAAAGCAAGACAAGAAAACAAAGAAAAGAAATAGAACAACTATTCTACCAAACTATACACAAGCCTCTACAAGGCAAAAAAAACCCAGGAAAAGACCCAAAGACACCTGTATTTGCATACTTCCTTAGATTGTGCAGGAGCATCAGAGCACTAGTTATGGTTCTGATCCTAGCAAATTCATCTTTGTATTCAGAAAAATATTATTGTATTCTAAATTCACTATTTTTAACAGAATAACCCTTAACGATTAACAACTGAGGAAGTTCATCATGTTCATGACATATCCATAGGCATGTTTTATCTCCCAAATTTCCATAATCAAAATAATAATCAACATTATTCACTGTGGAAAGGAAAGATACAACCTGGTGTATCTCTGGTTCTGTAGGACATGCTGGTTCGATGCCAGCTAGTCTCCCATTTGACTTTGCATTTTTGTTGTTTGGCTCAACGTTTGGTCTCACTTCGAATTGAAGGATGGATGACTCTTGATGGATTATTTCTTCATCTTTATCCACATCTATCTCTTTATTCTGGATGTTCAGTTTATCCTCAAGTTCAGGAAACATCTCAATGTTCTCTTCAATTCTCTGCACATCAGCATCTAAATGAGTATCTTTATAATCATAATCTGATATACATAAATTTATCATTTCTAAATCATTTGACTGTAAAGGTGAATTAACATTCAACCGATAGGAATACTCCCCTGTTTCATTTTCAAAACAGTGCCAGATTGACATATGATCATGCACAACTCCAAATCTTTCTGCATCTTCAACTTTTATGAATTGTTCATCAAATACTTCACTTCTACCATCTAGTGGAATGTTTGGTTCCATTGACCTGCAACAACCTTGAATTTGATCATTCAACTTAAACAAGTTAGATAGTAAATCAACATTTATTTTCTTTTCTACAACTCCCTGGGTTACTATCATAGGAACTTCTTCAGTAGCAATGCATTTGAATTCTTCTTCTTGTCTACATTTCTTTTTACCATAAAATGACTCAAGGAAAGATGTTTCACTATCCTTATCAAAAGTATTAGGATCAGAATCAAAGACTTTATCCTGATAAGTGGTTTCTTTTCTACAAATTTTGAAAGATTTATACCTGCAATCCCCTTTACCCACATTAGGAAGTAGAGAACTCCTATCAATCTCACCATAAAATGACTCAAGGAAAGATGTTTCCTCATCTTTACCTTCTAGAACTGATTTAGCTATTGTATTTTCTAATCAACTCATGATTACGGGTGTTACCTCTTCTTGCTATTCCAGAATTTGAGTCTTCTCCAACATGACCAAGCAAGCATCACAATCCCTTTCTAAATGCTCTTCGTCATGTAATCTGTACCAACTTTCAATCAGGACATCATTGGTGGATAAACCTAATATTTGACTACACTGTATATTTCTAGACAAATATAATTTAAAATCCTTAGAGCGGTCCACTTCAGTGTCCAGACAACTAATAATTTCTAGTGCTGTATCTACTTGTTGCTCTAGAATTTCTTCATTTTCCTGCCAGACTTCATCCCTGAACACATCTGAGAAAAGAATTAGTCCTTTCAAATATAAATCCAACCTTATAAGAAAAGTTAAGCAATTAATTTCACTGTGCTCCACAAACTTGTGTATCTTGCAACAACTAGATAAACCAAAGTTAGATAAACTTTGAGGATAAAGTTGCTCATTTAAAGTTTCCTGAAATAAAGGAATATTAACTTGAAAATTGTCTTCACATGCATCCATTGAAATGAGACTTTGCTTTAATTTTTAGGATTTTGAAATTTTAAAGAGATCTATCATATCTCAGAATAAAACTTGAAAGCTCAGAAAATCAATGAATCTTTGAAGCTTTAAGCTGGATCTTTGTAAAGATATAGTAAAAACCTCTCAGACAAAAGATATTTGCAGACACTCAAATCAAATGATGAAATATTTATGCAACATTTGCAGAAATCCATCGATTCCTTGTTTAGGCCCTCCTTCTAGTGCCAATTTATATTGATGATGATGTTACAAACAAACATTAAATAAATGTTACACAACAACCTTTATTTATCTTGAAAGATACGATGAATTCAAAGAATTCATGATCCCAAGTCTCTGTTGATTAGTTCATAATCTATTGACGTTACTCAGTGGTTGATGTGTGTTGTTGTTAATCATTTAGGGGCCTTATATACTCCAGTAATTTCTACAAAATTCATCAGTCTTCCTCCAAATATCCTATCCTTTATGCCTGCTCTACATAAATATCCAACAATTCTACCTATACACTATGAATTCACTCAAATAATGTGCCTACAGGTTGATTTTTGCATGATTTCTACCATTATTTGTAATTCTTTGCATGATATTTTCAACACTACATACATTTAGCTCAAATATGCTAATGATTTTCAGTTACCTATGGGCTATCAACATATTTACTCTGTTCTTATTATTATTTATTATGATTTCCAGTTAAGGTGATGGTGATTCAATGAAATTAAGAAAAAGAAATGACAAAGATAACATTTAAAGAATGAGATTCCCAAAATTACCTAACTGAGACCACTGATCCACATACATGTTCCGATACATCAATGAAGAGAAGAAAACTAGAATCATTCACCAGGACATTCCACAAATCTGCATGATCCAATGCAAATCTTCAAAGGAAAAGTTGACAACAACATGCAATAAAATGAAAGCACTTCTATTAAACAAAGCATTCACCATTACATATCCAGGAATCAACTTGAAGATTACGTAAAGTTTACAATCAGGATGTAATCTGAAGCTTCATCTCTATCCAGTATGCTTTAGAACAAGTATATTTACAATGATCTGAAGAAAGAACCTTGACATTTCAACAATTCAGTCCTCATTAGTCTCAGTAATCCGATGTCTTATCGAGTCTATAGTCCTTTGGTTAGATATATAATGATTGACCTCTATGCATCCCCCCTCTCTGTTATGACAAGTCATGGCCCTTTTATAGGATAGAAGCCAGAAAATGGTTACATTGATCCAAGGATTAGGATCCTCTTAGAACAATCAATGGTCCAGATGAACAACACGTGCCTGCCAATTGGCAATCACACAGATGGCATATAATATTCCAACATTTTGGACTTGATTCATTCTCTAGCTAGCAAACAATGCACTTGGTAATATCCCTTAGCTCTGGTTCATGTTGCCTCTATGTGCAACTCTGCAATGTTCAGCTACTTCACTTTGCAACATACAATTGAACTCCAAATAGTTCCAACATCCTGCAATAGGCAGACAAGAATTAAGTATCATCATCATTTAATAACTAGCAGGAAAATAAACATTTATATTAAATCATGCTCTGGATATGTAACCTTGGATATCGAGCTATGAATGTTAAGCATCTATTCACATCCGCATATCTAAATGCATATATGATGTCAAGAATGGTCGAGTCAGCCATCGTTGACCCAAAAGCATGTTATCGGGCTCTAAAACGGCTTCAAAATCCTCTCGCTTTGCTTTTATTTCTTTGTATCTCAAATATGTACATCATAAACATACAAGCGGCCCTAACATACAAAGACTTTTCTCCATTTAATTTCTTTTTCGCATTCGGTTTGTATATTCTATTTGCATCCTTCACTTTGTATACTGGCTTGTATATCGAAGATATACATTGTAATTATACAAACTCGATATGCAATCAGTGGGGTCCACCTTACCTTTTACTTGTATCTCTGCGATGCATATAACACTTGTATCAAACCTTTAGATACAAGTCCAGATACATACAAACTCTTTTGTATCACCTTTTCGGACTTATCCTTTCCATAAACCATAGTTTACTCACTTTTGGTTGAGCAACATGTATAAAGTGCAATGCATCTTTTGATATACTTTAATTCATGATGCATCCTTTATATCAGATTTTAATCTTTCTTGAATTCTGCCTTGTATGTATACCGCAATGTATGTCCTGAAACATACATACATGTGCGAAACATGCTACAATTACATCTCATTTCATAATCCTTTCGATTCCGTGACTTGCATATCTCGTTGTATGTCACCTTTGTATGTTCCCCTTTTTTTTGCCAAACATACAAACCTAAAATACACTCAATGGACTCAATCGATTATGCATTTAAACTTTGAACTCTGTCGAGTCCGACTTGTATGTATAAATAGAACATTAACAAAAATGCATACAAAGACATGGATGTAACCAAACTGACAACCCCTTTTGCGACTTATACAATGACCCAATATACAAATAGATTTGTATATGCAACATACAAACCCTCTTATAGTGCATTTACCAAAAAACACACATAACTTGCAAAATACTGGGAATTCTAAAATGGTTCAAAAAGCAACCCTTACTCATTTTTGACAAGGAATTCACCCATATTCAGCTCTAGTACTTAATGCTATTTTTTCTTTATTTTCAACAAGGTTTGTACTTTTCACTCCTTTTTCCCTTTACCACCAAGCAGACCCACACACACAAGCAAAAGCCACAGCCACAGCATGGGTCCTTATTTTGCTAAGGAGTAAAATGGGGTGTGTTGTGAGCATCACAACAGTATGCCCCGATAGGAGATCACACAGGTTCCCCATTGGATGGGGTTGGATCATGGAGTGGATGGTTATAGAGGGCACCCGGTATGCTTGGGGTGTCTATGTTCTAGCACACCTATACCATGACATGCATCAGGTGGTATACCACAGGGGTGCGAGCTTGTCTGCTGGGGTATCACTATTGCAGTTTTGGGTATGGGAGCACATAGCAATTACAAGACTGATATGTGTTTTTGATAGATAGAGAGGAGAGCCATATAGCTATGGTTACGTAGGAGTGATTTCCCAGCATAGGCTGGGGAAGCTTGAGTATTGGAGGCATGCATTAGATGGAGTAGATGTGGTTGTCTGGCGGCCATATCTAGACTGTGAGCCCTAGGAGGATGAGGTGGATGAGCTACCATACTGTTATCAGATGCAGTGGCTGATAGGACGGATGTGGTTCATCTTAGAGAGATAGATTGTCAGCTAGGTTCGGAGACAGTTTGGGAGGAGACAGGGCATGCCACAGGGGCAGGCTCTATTTGTGCGGACTCATGCTGAGGGGTTCAGATGGGGGCCAATGGCATCTTACAAGGAGGCGGTAGTAGAGTTTTGGAAGACTCCCTATGTTGCTTGTGATATGAGGAGGGAGATTACAGATGCTGGGATGACCCAGGATTTTGAGGAGTGGTTCGCTGCCCACCCATTTCTGAGATACTTAGGACCTGGGGAGTTGGTACCTCGTATAGATGAGGCAGATTCAGATGATGAGGGCTAGGTTGGCAGGAGGAGGAGGAGGAGGGGGAGAGGAGGATGGGGAGGCAACAAAGATAGTGGAGATGATGGAGGCTGACCTAGACAGAGGAGGAGAGTTGGGGAGGGACCTTCCCATGCTCAGCAGGCAGTGCCACCACAGGTTGCGTAACAGGCTCCACAACAGGCACATCAGGTACAGATGCCACCACCTCGGTAGGTGACACACCAGCAGGTACCCTTGCCACAGGGGTAGGGATAGGCACAGGTATCGTAGGGTCTAGCATAGTCAGATGTTCAGGAGAGGGCCATAGTGATGATGAGAGGATAGGTTAGGTAGTTGCAGGCACAGCTTAGGATGGTCGAGGCCCGGTGGGAAACAAACACAGAGGTTATCTCAGGGCTCACAAGAGGGTGAGATATGGCAAAGGCATGGATACAAGTTATCCAAGTAGAGAGGGACACAGCAATGGTAGCCCTTGGGACAGACGCGACTAGTAGCTTTTTGGTTGGGCAGGTGCACCAGGCGTAGGCGCAGCTAGCATAGGCATAGGCATAGCTAGCGTAGGTACAAATACAGTTGGCACAGGTGTAGGCACAGTTAGCACAGTTGCAAGGTGAGCTTGTCAGAGCACAGGCTCAGACACAGTATTACCAAGGTTTGTACCATAGCATTGTGCCAGTTAGTCAGAGGGCTCCGAGCTATAGGACCTAGTCTATGGCCTCTCAGAGAGTAGGTGGATCGAGGTCAGTGGCTTCTGTGATGGGCCCACAGCAGTCTGCGGCCAGCGAAGGAGGGGATACAGGAGATACTACCGGTAGCAATAGTTCACAGCAGTAGGGATAGCCGACACTTGCAGATTTTGGATCCTACATGCCCCTTTTGATGGCTCAGATAGCCAGATATACTTATGTACCACTTTTGTATTTTTGAGACATGTATCACCATCCTTGGGATGTATTTATTGTACATGACATTGACTTAGAGATGGACCACTTTGATATTGTACATTTGGACACATTTTATGATACTTATATGATGATGTAGTTTATTTGATGCTCTCTATATGTATGAGTTATGATGCATTTCTATTGTATGATGCGATGCACATGTTTATCTAATGCAGACTTAGATGTTTTACTTGATGCTATGTGATGTTATCTAATGCAAATTTTCATATGATGCTATGTGATGCTATATGACCTAATGCAGATTTAGATGTTATTACTTGATATGCCTCTAATGTGTGTGAATGCAAATGGTATCTATATGATTATGCAATTTATGTGATGCACTTATCTATTTTTTTAATTTTTTTCTGTTGACAGTATGTGATGATTGTATGTGGATAACCTGATGCACTTACTATGTATGCAATTGATTTAATCATGTAAATGACTATCTCATGTGATATGATATGCACCTATATGCTATGTTTTTGTGATGTCCAAATGTACTCTATCGACATAGAGATGATGTAATGGTAGATAGAAGATTGATTGAAAGAATGACTTGATAGAAAGATTCACAAGCTTCATTTTGTATTGATACTCTACATTGTTTGGATCTTTTATTGCATGGGATATGGATGTATGGATGTATAATGGATGCTTTGCTTTTGACATCTTGATGGTGCAAGTTTTTTGAAGTGCTTATTTCATCATTGGGTGATTTTTTTTTGGTACTTTTTCCAAATGTTGTAAGTTAATACAAGCATCTAGGTATAATTGAACTGAGATGACCTGAGCATTGCTTACATGGATTTTTATTTAGCAAGTTAATAAAAACATCTAGGTATAATTGAACCAAGATGACCTGAGTATTTCTTGCATTTCAACAGACAAGGATTGCCCCCGTTCATGTTAGACCTTTGATGTCCTCGATGATCTTTTGCCGATCATGTCGTTTAGACAAGGCATCACATTACTAAAGTTTAATCCACAAACAACAAACAAAGAAAATAATCATGCCCCCATCATAGCATCTCTAGCTTTTGGCATCCTCGAGTAGCATAGAAAGGCATGATAGAAGAAATCAAGACTCCATATTTTAACCATGTTTCCAATCCACAAAACATATTTGCATTTAGATGTGTTTGTTTCTTGCCATAATTTGGGTAAAATCATTTATAAAGCCTTAGGTGCTTGTTTTCTTTGCTTTGGATAGGTTAATGTCTTGCGTCAGGATTTTTGCTTGAAAAGAGTGGGTTTTGTTTGTGCTTGCTTGCCTAGTGAGAAGATTCCACAATCTTTATTGGTGAGACAGATCCTAAGGGACTAACCTAGTACCTCAGGGGCTCATTACTAAATGGCCTTGCCTACGTGACGACGCAAAGGCAACGTAGTTTGGGGTAAACCCTAACAGACCTAAGACCTAGGCGATAGAAAGTGGTGCGGACTCAGATAGATAGAAGGACTAGATATGGGACGGATGGGACAGTGGAGCCTCAGGGGCACATTTGAGAAATGGCCTTGCCTATGTGACAACGCAGAGGCAATGTAGTTCATGGACTTGGACCATGGATACTAATGAGAGACGCTATGCTAGGTTGACACTATGGATAGGATATGGGATAAAACCTTGGTTGACAAGGCAACAAAGAGATAGAGTATCAAGCCATGATAGGTTTATCATTAGGTTTTTTTTATTATGGAACAGATATGGATCGAATGGGACACAAGGAAGAATGGACACAAGGTGATTAGTTTCCCAAAAATGGAGGAAGCATTTTATCACAAGTAACACCTGTTTTCCAGGATTTCACAACTTGTTTTTATTTGCATGAAAGCTAGAAAGTACGCATGACGCCTGTTTGCCAAGTTTTCATCATGATACTATTGGCAAGAGACACTATATGGATTCATGAATGTTTTCATTGATGGCAACAAAGGTTATCCCACACATCCACAAGACATGATGAGTCTCTATCAGAAGTCAAATTGAAGAAGTGTCATGATCTGATAAGCAAGAACAGAGCAGTCAGCAAGGTCTGACAGTCAGGTCTGGATCCATCAGAGGAAGCATTTTAGTAAAGTGCGGATTTGGTGAAGTCAAGATGAGTACCTTGACTAATAGATTCCAAGGATTTAGCCTCCAGTGATGGAAGGGTGAAGAGATATAAACACTTGAGTGTTGGGTTCCTGTTTGACAGAGTAGACAGAGGAAGAACTGTACTGGCAGAGTGTTAGATAAAATCTGGAAGAGATATTACTAATGACTAAGTTCATGATTGGCCAACATGATTGAAGACTTCTACAAGCATATTCTTGATCTGCATTTACTTAGTATGCAAGAATTCGGCCAACAGACCAGAGTTTGAGATAATATTGACTATTTCGGATGCCGACTAGAAAAGTGTTGAAATCACTTGTGCGGATATATATACAAGATGGATTTAGATGTGAAGGGGAATTGTGTAAGTATTGAAGTGCCAATAAAAGTAGAATAGTATAAAAGGCAGAAAAATAGGTTCAAAATGTAAGAGGACAGTAGCACTTAAGGAGAGCAAGAATGAAGTGCAGCAGATCAGTCTATTGAGCTTAACCGGAACTAAACTTCAACATGTGTGGATGCTTCTCATCAGTTCAAGTTTTCTTCATGTATACAGTAAGTCTTTTGTAGGCAGTGATCCTCTTGTGAGCAGTGTGCTCGGGCAGTGAGCCCTAATTGGCAAGTGCCATTTTGTATCTTCTATTCTTCTAACAGAGAATAATATCTTGGGTTAATCACCCCATGGTTTTTCCCTTAACAGGGTTTCCACGTCAAAATCATTGTCATGTGTATTGGTGTTATTTCCATTTCATGATTATGCTTGCTTATTTGATCTGATGTTGCATTACCTGTTAAGAAAGCACAGAAAGTTAAAATATTAGGATAACTAATTCACCCCCCTCTCAATTATCAACAATTGGTCTTAGAGCCAAGTTCCTCCTAACATAGCCTAACAGCTTGAGGAAGATCTGGGAATTCAAATGGATGTCTATGGTATAAGGGAGCAACTCAAGTGTGCCCTTGATGATCTTGAGCAGTCAAACTCTAAAGTCAATGAATTGAAGGAAAGACTCAAACAGGTTGATTTCATAAAATAACTAAAAGAGAAATTGAGTCTCTCTATGAAAAAGAGAAAGGAACTACTTTAGCAATTGGCAAGTCAAGGTGAAGCCAATGATACAAATGGAGATCTGAAAGAGAAAACCAAGTTATGTGAAAAGTTAGCAAAAGAAATCATCATGGTAAGACATGAAATGGAATCAGGAGTTATGAAGTTCACCCAAGAAATTGAAGAAAGAAGAAAATCTGAAGATGATCTAAGACAATCTCTCAAGGAAAAATCAGAAGACTGCCACAAGATGGATAGAATGATTAGACATCTTGAATCTGATCTTGAAGATGCTAAAGATAATGAAGAAAAACTTGAGGATCAAATTGTCTCTCTTAAAAGGGATCTTCAAACATAAATGAATACAAAGAGAAATTCAAGATAAGCTCTGCTCAACTTGAAGTTCTTCTTGAAAGCCAAAAGAGGGTAGATGACAAGTGTGGCCTAGGGTATGAAAAAGGTGAAAGCTCTGGATCTAGTCAGAAGAATTTTGGATCAAAAAATCCAAGGAATAGGCCTAGAAGACCTCCGGTAAGGCAGCCTAATGCTCAAAGATATCCATCCTTCAATGGATACTGCCACAACTACAATAACTTTGTTCATAAAGCTAATCAATGCAGAAAGAGAATGAATTAGACTAATACATCCTTCTCCGAACAGTGTTTCAACTACAAAAGGTATGGTCACAAATCTCATGAATGCAGAAATATGCAAATGAACAATTCATTCAATGGTAGATGCTTTGCATGCAATAGAATGGGTCATATGGCTAATCAATGCAGATCAAGAGGATATCAATCAAATATGCAAAGAAATGTTGTTTTCCAAATTTGCAATAGATCTGGTCATATTGCAAAATTCTGTAGAAGCAAGAATCAGGACAAAAGAGGTCTGGTATATCATAATCAAAATCAAGATAAGGGAAAACAAAAAGTGAATGCGGATGAAGTCCAAAGTGAGATGAATAAGATTTGGGTGAAGAAAAGTATAGAGAATGTAGGGGATGGATCTACACTAGACTCTGGTGCTGATATTCCTTCTGGAAATTAAAAAGTGAGCTCTGGCTTAGGGGGAGACACAAAGAAAACCTTGTTCCCCCAGCCAGTCAATTGGTGCCGGAACTGGCACAAGGAGAGTTGTGGATTAAAGGGTTCATAAGAGAAACATCTAAATAAACTATGGTTAAGATTTGGAAGATCCGCAAGATGTTTAGATCAAGATTGATCCGGTTCTTCAAGTCATCCAAATAAGGCAAACTAGAATGACTTAGGTCGAGCATTTATTACAACTTGATATTAGGGTTTGTGGAGCAATATAAGGGTTTTCTCATTAGTATTTGTTCATTCTGCATTCAAGAAGAAACAAAAAGAAGCTCTGCAACAGAAATTCCTCAAGCCCATCAAAGATCATCTGCAGAATCCCATTCATCCAGCAATTGATCCGGCTCACTTCGTGTAACCTAGAAGTGTAAAAGGTATTTTCCATTCTTAATATCTCTCTGCAAATCTTTGAAAGATGGCTACTCCAAATGTAGTGAAGATTTCTGATAGGTCTTGCCCTAAATTTTAGAAGCATCCATATAAATCCCTAGAAGTTGATCCCCTAGGCACTTTGTCAAGCATTCCGCATGGGGTTTTGCATGTAGAAGATGTTAGGACATATATTCATGCGAGTATTGAAGAATTTGGGGAATCCAAGTTGGTCGATATCTATCACAAGCAATTGATAGATGACTCATTCGAACTCAAAACCCAATATAAAGCTATCTAGGATAAACATTTTGCATAGTGCATTCATTTCCCCTATTTTCTGGAAGATGAATGGGTCCGGTATATTCTGAGCTGAATGCATGACAACTTCATGTGGTTGAACAAGCCGTTTAAGATCACTAAGGATGACATTAAGGATGTAATCGGATTACACTCAACCGGTGAGATGCCCATTCTCAAATCTGTCAAAAACCAAATTGTAAGTGAGGCTACCGGATCAAAGTTTGATAAAAGAGCTATGACTATTGAGGATATCACAGATCCGGATATCAAGTTTGCATCAATGATAATTGGATATAAGATATATCACTCCAGCAGGGAGAATTCAGTTTCCAAAATTGCTATATATACTGCTTATGAAATGTTAAGGAAGAATGTAGACTATGATCTTTGTGAGCTCCTTCTGAACCAACTATTGGAGAATCTACAGAAGATAAAGAAGGATAAGAACTCCTTCAAATACGGTGGTTTGATACTCTGTCTATTCTTTTATTACATGAATGAGCTTCCTGGATCTAGTGGCTAGGTATGGCAGAATGATAGGCCAGTAGCCATTCAGATTAGAGATTATATACATGGGCTTGGTGATGCCAAGGCATAGAATACAACTCTCTGGGGATATTTCAAGAATTTTCAGAGCATGATGCAAGCTAGAGAGAGAATTCCCCAATCTCTAGTTGAGCAATACAAAGACACGGTATGCTTTATGGTAGAGACTGCTCAGTGCCTAATGGAGGCAGTGGAACCAAGAATAGTGTGGATCATGCCAATGGGGTATGAGATGGATGAGAAAATCGTAGAGCTGCATGTTCAACACATGCTTAGTAAACCAAAGGATCCCAAGGCAGAAAGGTTTGGAACCTTTGAAGAATTGAGTGTGAAGATCCATGTTGAGCTAAGGCAACTAGAGATGAAAAGAAAGGTAAGAAAAGAAGTAGAAAACATTGCCAAAAGCTTTGGCATCTCAAAAGAGGCACTTGATGCCAATAGGGAAAAGAAGGAAAGGACTAAGAAAGGAAAGAAAGAGGTAGAAAAGCAAAGTGTTCTGGTAGAATCCTCCTCCTGGACTAGATCTTCTAAGAGCTCTGCTCCTACCACTGATAAGAGCTCAAATAATCCATAAGCAAAATCATCCGGTAAAGCAGAGAAAAGAACTAAGACAAAGGCCACAAGGTCTTATATTAGTCAAAAAGATGAAGAAAAGACAGAATCTGATGAAGAGATCAAGAAGATGAAGAAGAAGAAGAAAGTATCTGGTGCAGATAAGGTGGCAGAGGTAGAAGAGTTTGTTGAAAAGCCCACTCTGTCCCTAGATGATGTAGTCAAAGTTGTTACTATGGATGGGAACCTACAACCAATAACATAATTCTATGATGCATATATTGATGCTGATAGAAAAATCTTGGAAGACGCCACAGTTAAGTACTTAAACACATAAAATAAAGCCTTGATTGAAATAATTTCTCTAATTCCTAAAAGTTTGGAAGAGGAACTTGAAATGACAAAAGAAAATGCTAAGGATAAGGACTTAGAAATCAGAGACCAGATGGCTATTCAACTCTACCCTTCAATTACTCCAAAACAAATGGATATGATCTTCAAAGATGCAAGGATGAGTTCCGAAGTAAGACTAGAATGAATCAGATCATGCTTGGAGAAACTGATAAAGTGGCAAAAGAAATAGAAGAAATCCTGCGGAAGGCATACTCAAGATTCAACATTCCTATTATAGAGGACTTGGGTGTTGATCCCTTGGCTACATGTGTTGAAAAAGAATCTACTGAGGCATTGATAGAAGAAGTAATGGACTCCGGTGAAGGTAAAGATAATGGATTGGAATCCTCTACTCCAGAAGAGGTGGCTTATGAAAAAACAAACATTACTCCTCTAGTTTCCCCTGCTGACTCCGGATCCAAAGTTGAAGAAAGAATAAAGGAGAAAGAAAAAGAAGTAAAGGGAAAAGAAGATGATAGCTCTAAGACTGCAGAAGAAAAGAAAACTCTGTCTCTGGCAAGAGACACTGCAAAAATTGTCAAAGATTTCCTAAACAAAGAGATAATGGAAATTAATGAACCAGAACTTCTACTAGGACCATTTGATTTTGATTCTCTTTCCCCGGTACAAACAATGAAGATAGCTTGATTTGCTAATGCAAAGGCAAAAGAAAAACTCCTGAAGTCTCACATGGAAGACTATGAGCTAATAGAAGCTGCATCCGGTGTGCTTGAAAAGATCATGCCATCCTTTCTGAAGGATTCATCGGCTTCCTCATCAGGTAATCTTAAGTCTCTTGTTAGTTCAGTCAGCACTCATTTTGAGTCTTTAGAGAAATCAGCCGAGGAAAAGGTCCGGAAAGAGTTTTTGGATAAAAGATTCTCTGAAGTACTAAGTCTAATATCAAATGATAGAAGAAATATAGATATAGGGATAAAGAGCTTAGAAAATGCTCTTAAAGATGGTGGGCAAATATATAAATTTTGTCTATCATGGTCCAAACCAACAATGGAGATTGAGAAGAAAATGAAAGAACAGGAGATCAAACTAACAAAACTTTCTCAAAATTTTGATCCACTTACCTCATCCATAGTAAATCAAGAATGTCAGACTATTGCAGTCTTGGATGAAATTAAGAAGCTAGAGAAAGAAAATAAAAATAGAATCAACAGGTTAAATGAGATTAGAAGAATAATCATTCCTAAGTTGGAGGCCATGCATGAGGCCCTAAGTGATGCTCAAACCACCGCCAAGACAAATGATCCGATAGAGCTGAAGAAGGCAGAACCTTTTGCATTCCTGTTGAGTGGTCACATATCAATTTTGGACAGGATGAAGCTGAGCTGGGCAACCGAAGTTGTACAATTGAAAAACACTTTTGTAGACATACTAAAGTATATGTAGAGTACAACCGGATGATATACTTATGCGACTCAGTATAGATTAATTTTTGAAAATTTTGGTGTGCGGACTCTTTGCCATTGATGTCAAAGGGGGAGTGGTGAACAGTGAAAAATGAGGAATCTAGCTAAGGGGGAGCTCCAGAAAATGTACATAGAGACAGAGCATCAGCCAAGGGGGAGTATAGTGTGACACTTAGTCATTTTTCACTAAGTGTTGCCATCAATGCCAAAGGGGGAGATTGTTGGCAAGAGACACTATATGGATTCATGATGTTGTCATTGATGGCAACAAAGGTTATCCCACACATTTGCAAGACATGATGAGTCTCTACTAGAAGTCAGATTGAAGAAATGTCATGATCCGATAAGCAAGAACAGAGCAGTCAGCAAGGTCTGGATCTATCAGAGGAAACATTTCAGTAAAGTGCAGATTTGGTGAAGTCAAGATGAGTACCTTGACTAATAGATTCCAAGGATTTAGCCTCTGGTGATGGAAGGGTGAAGAGATATGAACCCTTGAGTGTTGGGTTCCTGTTTGACAGAGTAGATAGAGGAAGAACTGTACCGGCAGAGTGTTAGACTAAAATCTGGAAGAGATATTGCTAATGACTAAGTTCATGATTGGCTGACATGATTGAAGACTTCTACAAGCATATTCTTGATCTGCATTTACTTAGTATGCAAGAATTCAACCGACAGACTAGAGTTTGAGATAATATTGACTATTCTGGATGCCGACTAGAAAAGTGTTGAAATCACTTATGCGGATATATATACAAGATGGATTTAGATATGAAGGGGAATTGTGTAAGTATTGAAGTGCAAATAAAAGAAGAATAGTATAAAAGGCAGAAAAATAGGTTCAGAATGTAAGAGGACATCAGCACTTAAGGATAGCAAGAATGAAGTGCAGCAGATCAGTCTATTAAGCTTAACCAGAACTGAACTTCAGCATGTGTGGATGCTTCTCATCAGTTCAAGTTTTCTTCGTGTATACAGTAAGTCTTTTATAGGCAGTGAGCCTCTTGTGAGCAGTGAGCCCTAATTGGCAAGTGCCATTTTGTATCTTCTATTCTTCTAACAGAGAATAATATCTTGGGTTAATCACCCCATGGTTTTTCCCTTAACAGGGTTTCCATGTCAAAATCATTGTGTCATGTGTATTGGTGTTATTTCCATTTCATGATTATGCTTGCTTATTAGATCTGATGTTGCATTAACTGTTAAGAAAGCACATAAAGTTAAAATATTAGGATAAATGATTCACCCCCCCTCTCAGTTATCAACAGATACCTATCCAAGGCGCCTATTTGCTAGGTTTTCACCAAAGGACAATTTTTTTTGTACTTTTCTGATTTGATTTGATTTTTTTTATTTTTTTTGTATTTTTCTATTTTTTTGATTTTTTTGTATTTTTGTATTTTTTTGTATTTTTGTATTTTTTTTGATTTTTTTGTATTTTATGCCCCCCTTACATTAGGGTTCTCCTAGGTATAGAACCGATGGAGATGCATGCTATTGATTGGGTCATCTAACATCTCACCCTCTGATGTTGCTAACTGATATGCCCTTGATCCATAAGCATCTACGATCACATAAGGCCCAAGCCAATTGGGTTTGAACTTGCCTTTCTTTTCCCTACCCTGTTGATTGCGGGGATTCTCCTTAAGTACTAGATCTCCAACTTTAAAGACTCTTGGGTGAACTCTGTGGTTATAGCTTCATGACATCATTTGTTGATATGCTTTAAGATGGTCAAAGGCTTTCTATCTCCTTTCTTCTAGCAACTGTAGTTCTTGCAATTTGGAAACTCTGTATTCTTCATATGATATGAGACCTTTTAGCGACACCCTGAGAGATGGTAATTCAACCGCTATGGGGAGGATAGCTTCTGAGCCATAGACAAGGGCATAAGGGGTAGCACCTGTACGAGTGTGTATACTGGTTATGTAGGCCAACAGAGCGGGATTGAGTTGGATGTACCAATGACGGCCAGCATCATTGACTGTCTTCTTGAGGAGTTTCAAGATGGTCTTGTTGGATGCTTCAGCTTGACCATTGCCTTGGGGGTAATAGGGTGTGGAGAAATGGTGTTGGATTTTGAATTGGTCACAGAGTTCTTGGACATCCTAGTTTTTAAAGGGTCTTCCATTATCCGTGATAATGGATGAGGGAATTCCATATCTGCAGATGAGGTAATTCAGGATGAATGAGGAGATTTGTTTACTTGTGATGGTGGTGAGGGGAATGACTTCAATCCACTTGGTAAAGTACTCAATGGCAGTTATGATGAATTTGTGGTCGTTGGATGAGGGTGGTTGGATTTTACTCACAAGGTCGAGTCCCCATTGGCAAAAGGGCCAAGGTATCGTTAAAGGTCTCAACTCTTGAGCTGGTGCATGTATCAGGTTCCCATGTATTTGGCACTGTTTGCACTTCTTCACAAACTGATATGAATTTGTTTCCATGTTTGGCTAGTAATAACCCAAATGCATGAGTTTCTTAGCTAAGGAAGGACCACTAGAGTGTGTTCCACAAATCCCTTTGTGTACATCTTGTAAGGCGGTTTGGGATTCTTCTCTCTAAAAAATGGAGTAAAGTACCATCTAGACCACGTTGGTATAGGGTGTCGGCAATAATGGTATAATGAGAGGCTTGGCGTATAAAGGTTCATCGTTGGTTTGAAGATAAGTCAGGTGTGAGGGTGTTGTCCTTGAGGTAAGTGTAAACCTTACCATACTAAGGTGAATCAGATCTAACTAATAGGCATATGGAATGGGCTTCAGGAAGATCATAAGATGGTTGTTGAATTGATTCCACTAAGAACTCGTACCATGACTCATTCTCTAGGATTTCGAGAAGAGAGGCAATGGTTGCCATGGCATCTGTTTCTTTGTTCTTAATGTGAGGTATCTGTTCAAAAGAGATGATCACAAAGTATTCCTTAAAGTCCTTGACCATCAGCTTGTATGGGACAAGCTTCTCATCTTTGGTTTGGTAATCGTCATTGACCTGATTGATTACTAGTTGAGAATCATTGTAGACATGTAGCTCTTTGAATTTTCCATTCTATTGCCATTTTGAGACCAATGACTAAGGCTTCATATTCTACTATGTTGTTGGTGCATGGGAATAACAAGTGGTAAGACTTTGGTATGGTGTCGCCGTGAGGAGTTACAAACAAGATTCTTGCCCCCAGTCCATGGTTTGCGTAGGACCCATCAAAGTAAAGTGTCCAGGAATGTGCTGATATATTGAATAAGGATTCATTTGGAAACTCAAATTGCATTAGTGTGGTGTCCTATAGTGGTGCATCTACTAACTAATCAGCAATGACTTGTCCCTTGATAGCCTTTCTGTCTACATACTCAATGTTGTATTCACTTAAGAGCATTAC
This sequence comes from Cunninghamia lanceolata, assembly GCA_027924645.1. Classification (NCBI taxonomy): domain Eukaryota; kingdom Viridiplantae; phylum Streptophyta; class Pinopsida; order Cupressales; family Cupressaceae; genus Cunninghamia; species Cunninghamia lanceolata. The sequence goes on from BSBN01000445.1 coordinate 9,275,751, forward strand.
CCATTTGGCTAGGCGACCTGTTAAAGCTACTTTGCTTAGTAGGTACTTCAGTGGATCTACTTTTGCAATAAGTTTGACTGGATGTGCAAGCATATAATGTTAGAGTTTTTGGGAAGCAAAAACCACTGCAAGACATGATCTTTCTATCTGAGAGTATTGTAACTCATAGCCCACCAATGTGCAACTGATGTAGTAGATGGCTCTTTCTTTATTTTCATAATCTTGTTGTGCTAGAAGAACCCCAAGAGCTGTTGGTGTAGCAGATATGTATAGTATCAATGGTTTCCATTGGATAGGAGGCATGAGAATGGGTGGATTCATAAGATACTCTTTTAGTTTGTTGAATTCCTCTTCACATTTCTCATTCCACCTAAATGGAATTTTCTTGTGCAGGAGGTGATTGAATGGTTGACACTTGTCTGCCAGTTGTGATATGAATCTACAGATTGATTGTAGCTTGTCCTGTAGAGATCTTAGTTGAGTAAGAGTCTTGGTTGGTGGCATGTCCATAATAGCCTTGACTTTGGTGGGGTCCACCTCTATTCCATTTGCTAAAACAATAAAACCTAGGAGTTTGCCTGAGGTGACTCCAAACACACATTTCTTTGGGTTCAACCTCACTTTGAATTGCTCTAATCTTTGAAAGACTTTCTCTAACACATCTAGGTGTGATTCTCTTGTAAGTGACTTTGCGAGGATATCATCTACATAATCTTCCATGGTGACGTGCATCATATCATGAAATATAGTGGTCATAGCACGTTGATATGTGGCTCCTACATTCTTTAGCCCAAATGGCATGACATTCTAGCAGAAAGTGCCCCATGGACAAGTAAAAGTTATCTTATGCTGGTCTTCTAGTGCTATCCTAATCTGATTATATCCTGAGAAGCCATCCATGAGAGATAACATGGTATGCCCTGCTATTAAGTCAACTCTGATATCTATATTTGGCAATGGAAAATCATCCTTCGGCAAGCTTTGTTTAGTTCTCTAAAATCATTGCATAGTCTGACTCGGCCATTAGGTTTGGACACTAGTACTATGTTGGAGACCCATTCTGGATAGTCTATAGTTCTGATGAACCATACAACCAGTAGTTTCTTGAGTTCTTCTTTTACAAGCAGTGTTATGTGTGGATGCATCTTTCTAAGCTTCTGTTTCACTGGTTTCACTCCTGGATCTAATAGAAGATGGTGTAGAATCAAATCTAGATCTAACCCCAGCATATTTGCGTATGACCAAGAAAAATTAACTTGATTTCTCTTGAAGAATGGTACAAACTTGGTCTTCTCTAGTGGGGTTAGAGATTTAGCAAAGTGAATGATCTTAGGTTGTTCCTATGTTCCAATGTTAACAGGCTCTGTGGGTTCCACAACAATCTGAGACTTCTCCTGGTGCATGTCATCGGGGAGAGTGTTAAGCCTTCCATCGTCAAGTACCATAGTTGGGTTTTCACCTTCGGATGTGTCCTTTCTTTTTACTATTTTGGGATTTGACATTGCCGCGAAATGGTTTTCACCATCAGATCTAGATTTTATTTTGACATTTTTGTGACTGGAAGGCTTGGCACCCTCTCTGAAATAAGCCATGGTATTAAGTTCAATAGAAAACCTAGCTTTATGATCTCCTTTAGGTAGGTGGTCCGGTCCCTAAGTTCCATGTAGTCAATATAGGCATCATTGTTTTGGAACATATCTAGTTGCGGGGTTCCTTGTAGATCCCAGTCAATAAGCTCAGGATGTATAAGGGGGAGGGAGTCGGAGGATAGATTTGATTCTTTGATAGTTTGAATGGATATACTAGGGGTATTGGGAGGGAGAGTGTTTGGGATGGTACTTTCCTCCAAATTTTTTATTGCGATAGAACTCAAACCTTCCTTGAAAGTCGTATTCTCAGTGATAGGCAAATCACACTCTAATGGCCTATGCGGTAGTGTTTGTCCCTCATGGTAGGGGCTATAAGTTTGAATGGTATCAACCTCTTTGTCATCATAGGAATGCTCTATCAGCTCATCCCACTCATATTCATTAGAATCTGTGTCACTGTTCTCTTGAAGTGTATGGATCATTTCCACTAGACAAGAATTTTCTTTAGCTTTGCCCTTATCCTTATATCCTAGGCCTTTTGTATTTCTAGCCAATGAGGATGAAGAAGATTGAATGGGTTCTATAATTCCTTCTTTTCTTAGGCCAATGGGGCCTTGTCCTTTGTAACCCATTCTATGTAGGATAGATTCACCTCGCCCAAAGATTTTTGTTGGGAGCTTAGGTGGTTCATGTTGTATGTTCCCTTCTTCTTCAGTATAAAGCCATTGTAGGATATCTCTTTCCTCTGTCTCATCTGATAGGGTCCCCCATTTTACAAAGGGAGTTGTGGGAAGTGTAGGAGGAGCAGATGGCTTTGGAAAATGTTTGGGTCACCCAAAGGATCTAGGAGATAAAGGCATCTTGGCTAGATTGAGGCTATGCTTAATGGAGTATTCCCCAACTCCTATTTCTTTGATTGTTATTTTTTGCTCTTTGGGCTTTGATGAGGAAGATTCAGAGGTAGGATCATGTTGTGGGGTAGGGGATGCAGATGCTCTATTGTTTGGTATGATGCAATTAGGTTTTGAAAGGACAGAGTTGCAATGCTGAAAGGGGTCAGGGTCACCTTGGATGGTGACTTGCTTGCCATTATGAGGGAATTTTATGCATTGGTGATAGGTAGAAGGCACAACTTTTATGGCATGAATCCATGGTCTACCTAGGAGAATATTATAGGTGAGCTCCCTATCTAGGACTTGGCACACAACATCTTTTATCACTGGTCCAACTTTTATGGGTAATACCACTCTTCCCTTGGTAGTTCTCTCCTCTTCATCATAGGCTTTGATAGTAATCTTCTTCCTTGGATCAACTACATTTTTAGAGAAACCCAATGTAAGGACTAGCTTCAATGTGCAAATATTTAAATCGGCTCCCCCATCAATGAGAACTCTCTTGATGCGGTGCTTGTGGATGAAGGCAACAATGTGCAAAGGGGTGTTATGAGGTTGAGACACTGAGAGGTCATCCTGTTCGGTAAATGATATGGTATTTAAGGAGGTCATATTACCTACCATGGCCTGAAACTTCTCTTGGGCCAAGTTAGTGGGTATAGTGGTTTCCACTAAGGCTTTATTGAGAATCTCCTTATGGGAAGGAGATAGACGCAATAACTCTAAGATAGAAATGTGGGCCAGAGTCTTCCGTAGTTGGTCTATGACACTATACTGATGGGAGTTGGACTGAGAAGGTGATGACCTTGGAGGAATGGTATTCAAGGTGACCTTACCACTGTGGGTAATGATACTACAATCATTTCTGTTGGGCTCTGATTGTTGGTTGGGCATGACCACATTGATTTGTGGGACATGCTCTAATATGCAATTGATAGTATAGTCTAATGGCACACTTGCATAGTTGGCATTACTTTTCCCACTATTCTGATTTTGCCTGTTGCAGTTGTTGTTGTTGTTGCCATTGTTGTTATTGTTGTTGTACGACATGTCATGATTGAGAAGTGGGTCCTTGTAAGTGACATGTGTCTCATTAGAAGTATGTTGTTGAGTTCCTCATTGATTTTGATCAAGCACATCTTGAATAACATGTTTGAGATGGACACAATTTTTTGTTGTATGTCCTCTTCCTCTATGATACTCACAATAGTCAGTGTCTTTCCAATAGTGAGGTTTGATTTAAGGTTCGTAATCACTTGTTGGAAGTAGAGAAATTTCATTATTAGCCAATAGCTTCCTTAATGTGGACTCTTGAGACTCACCCAACGGTGTGAACTTTCACCTTGGATTCGAGTTGAACCATGGTCTTGGCTCCCAAGAGAATGTTTTGTTGGGTGTAACATTGCTTGCCTCTCCTTTGAAAGTGAATATAGGTTGTTATTTGGGAGCCACCACCTTGGCATCAACTACTCCATCGTTGATGACATTTTTGTTTTTAGTCCAAAATTTTGGTTTGTCAGTCGTGTAGTTGGAGGTAGGTGTGTCCTTGTATAACTTGATTTGCCCCTTGGCAATCATAGCCTTTTCGATGAACAATCCCATTTCAATGACCTTTGAAAATGAGGTAGGGCATTGAATTTGTATTTGATAGCTAAGATTGGAGTTGAGGTTATGGACAAACATCTCCATTAGTTGCTTCTTTGGTACATCATATGGACATTTGCTTGCTAGTTGTCTCCATCTTTGTAGGAAGGTGGTGAATGATTTGCCACTCTTTTTCTTGGTGTTGCATAAATCAAGAATAGAGACTTCATGTTCAATATTGTAAGAGAAGTGCATGATGAATTTGTTGAATAACATATCAAAAGTTTTGATGCCCAGTGGAAGTCATGAGAACCACTCCATGGCTTGACTACCTAGAGATCTAGGGAATAGTCTCATTAAGTAAGTCTCGTTGTGAGCTACTTCCATGCATGCTACATTGAATTCCCTAATATGATCTCTAGGGTCCCCTTTCCCTTTGTTTGTCAAACTTAGGAACTTCGAATCGAAAGGGAAATGGTGTCATGTTCAAATTTTTATCAAAGGGGTACGATGCAATATCTTCCAAGGAGTAGGTTTTAGTGTTTGACCCCATCTTGAAATCTATCATTTGTTGTGCTAGACCCTCGATTTGATTCCTCATTTCTTCCATAGGAGTGCTTGGGTCTATGGCTTTCTTTCCTTTTTCATGATTATCATCTACGGTTTCTTAGATTTTACTTAGATCAAAATTAGCGGGGAGTTTAATTCTAAGATTTGTAAGATGATAAAAATACTTGTGAGGGTCCTCATGGAGCACTTTCTCTAGCAAGCATTGGAATTTCTGATCTTGGAGGGTTCCTTCATACTCTTCATGAGAGATTTCCTCATCACTATCATGAGGGGTGGTGATGTGGTTGGATGATCTGGCCATTTCAAGTTGCCTTTTGTATTGAGATCTAGTAAGAACCATGCAAGGTGACGAGGGATGAGGTGGGATGAAACTAGAGATTTTGGCAAGATGTCGATAGAGACTGTTGAGAATAGGATACTTACGACAAGATTTGGACAAGGGACTCTTTCGATCAATGATTCCAAGTAAGATGGCCGATACAAGATGATAGCCACTAGTAAGGGTACTCGATACCTGTCTTACTGTGTAGGGACTAGCCATGCACCAAGACCACTAGTGAAGCTTTGTGACTTACTAGGGTTACTTGAATCCAAAATGATACGAAAAAGGGGCCTATGCTGATCTGATATTGGGTACTTTTAACTTTAGACTAGGAAGACCTGATAGAAGGCGAATGGGATGATCAACGAAAGAGAGACTTTGACACGAAATGGATGGGAAAAAAGACTGCAAGGTAAGACTTGATCTTAGAATTTGGAACTAGATTGAAATGGGTACCCAGAACTGACAAAATTTTTATCTCAAAGATTGTGCAAGTGCTCACTGTCATGCATGCGCTGGAATAGATGCGCTGCAGAAACTGGTAAATGCGCAAGAAGTCAGCACAGAAGCGCCACACTGGTAAAAATTAAATGCACTGTAACATGTATCAAAAGTGCTACAAGTCAGTATATATGTGCCGTAGGTTGGCACAAATGCGCAGCAACAGAGAACAGATGCGCCGCTCTGGACTTTTCAGTATTTTTGCAATTTTTTTGGAAATTTTCTGATGTTTTTGGTACTTTGGTTGCAAGGTCTTTTTGATCTAATTTTCTAAAATTATGGCAAGAAGACACAGCAAACACATAATTTTTTTATTTTTTTAATTTTTGGTGATTTTTTGACTCTTTTTGGACTAAAAAGAAAGCAAGTACACCCTAGGTTTTAATGGACAGTATAAAACCAAATTCTCACTATCTCTAGTGAAGCATCTTCAGGAGGTGATAATTGCCCTTCCCTGCACCAGATTATAGGTGTTTTTGGTCTACTAAAACAAAGGATGAGTAATAAAGGCAACCGTTCAAGTGGTTATACATGCGGTAGCACTACTCTCCGTTATGGAGTCTCCCAGCCTACAAGGGTTACGCCTTGGAGGGTTTTGGGGGAGGTTGGCTATCGATATAACACAATTGCACTCATTGTTTGAAGCTTTTACTCCAAACACAATTTATTTATAGTGGCTTGGTAGGGCTTGGCATCTAGCCTGTTACCACTTAGGGTTGTTCCTACTTGGATGAATGGTATCCAAGAGCAGGTCCCTCTAAAGGAAAAACACATGCAAAAATTATATGTCTGGCATTTTGGTCACCCAAGATAGGGGAGAGCATAGGCCTGGTATCATTCCCAAAACATAGAATACAGTGGTTCTTTTCCCCTAGTTAAAATGAGAAAAACTAGATGAGCTATCTACTTGGGCAAGCACAAAATTTTGTGAACTTTGAAGTGATAACAAGATAGCAATGGTCCAGTTTTACCAAGATAGCAATGATGAGTTCAATTTTATCCCAGATAACACAAATTGTTAACTTTGAAGTGATGATCGAGATAGCAATGGTTCAGTTTTACCTAGATAGCAATGATGAGTTCAATTTTATCCAAGTAGCATGAATTTGTTAACTTTGAAGTGATAATCAAGATAGCAATGGCTCGGTTTTACCTAGATAGAAATGATGAGTTCAATTTTATCCATGTAGCACAAATTTGTTAACTTTGAAGTGATAATCGAGATAGCAATGGTTTAGTTTTACCTAGATAGCAATGATGAGTTTAATTTTATCTAGATAGCAATGAGTTGTTAACTTTTGAAAGGTAGCAATATAGCAATGATTCAATGATATACAAGATAGCAATGACTTAATTACTGCCTTCCTACTTAAACTATGTGAGATTTGCATGAGCATCCATTTACTTTCCCATCAGGAATCAAAGTGTGAGTTAACAAGAGCAACTATATGATTCTAAACCAGTACCTAGCCTGCAAAATAGATCAAGAGGGTTCTTACAAAAAGATGTTAGTGTTAATGAAAATTCCAAGAAAACCCTAAAAATCACTGCCTAGATCAGATGCGCCGCTTCAGAGACTGAATGCGCAGAAACAGAGATCAGAAGCGCCATAGTACATATGTGCTAGGACAGAGTCAAAAGCACAGGAAAACAATGTATATGCACCAAATTGACATATGCGCTATATCAAAGGGTAAATGCACCCTAACATAGTCTGTATGTGCTGAAAGGGTGTATGTGCTGGAATAGGCAATATATGCATCAAATCAGAGACTATATGCGTTGAAGGAACGTATACATCGTAACAGATATCAAATGTGTGTTAGGATGTGTTAGATGCGTTATTTCCTCCTATGTATGACTTTCTAAAACACAAAAACTCAATTTTTGGGTTAAATTTGGGGGCTAGGCCCCACGGTGGGTGCCAGGCCCCACGGTGGGTGCCAGGCCCCACGGTGGGTGCCAGGCCCCACGGTGGGTGCCAGGCCCCACGGTGGGTGCCAGGCCCCACGGTGGGTGCCAGGCCCCACGGTGGGTGCCAGGCCCCACGGTGGGTGCCAGGCCCCACGGTGGGTGCCAGCCCCCACGGTGGGTGCCAGCCCCCACGGTGGGTGCCAGCCCCCACGGTGGGTGCCAGGCCCCACGGTGGGTGCCAGCCCCCACGGTGGGTGCCAGCCCCCACGGTGGGTGCCAGCCCCCACGGTGGGTGCCAGCCCCCACGGTGGGTGCCAGGCCCCACGGTGGGTGCCAAAAATGTTAAGAGAAAATTAGATTCAAATGAATAATCAATATCAAAATACCTAAAACTCAATGAAATACAGAAACAAAGAGATCAATCAAATAAAAGAACTTCACAAAAACCTTTGCAAACCTCAAAGCTTCATAGCTTTCATTGGTTGCCTATCTCAATTGATCTTGTATGTATGAATAAGGGCCTCAGAGAGTGCACTTCCTTACTATGATTCCAAGATTGTCAATGGAGAATGGCTATGATAATTTCACCATGAAGATGAGCTTCACAACAATGATAGTAGTATGGTAGTAATGAGTGTGATCACAAGCAATGAAGGAATTGGTGCCAAAGGCGCACTGTAATTCCTGCCAAGTAACAATACTTAAAGCTTGGATGATTGAAAAAGAAGAACAGGGTTCAATTTATAGACTTGAGAGAGAGAATAAAGATCAACAGTATAGAACGGTTGAGGAACATGCACGAATAAGAAGAAGACATGTGTCTTTCTATATTTTGCATGAGAGGAATTAAAGAAATAGAAGAATGAGTTAACTAAAGAGATTAATCAATTAAAAGAATAGATCAATCAATTAAGAGAATAGAACTAGAGAATGGGAATTGCATGAGGATGAGAAGATATTTTGGCTTAATTAAATATTTAGAATATTCAATTTCATGTGCACAAGGATTGAATTATATTTAGAGATAACTCAATTTAGAAGAAAAAGACAACTTATATAAATATTTGATTTATTTAAATTTAGAGAAGATATTATTGGAAGAAATAATTAAATAATTGGTATTATTTAATTTAGAATGAATTTGGAAGAATTAATAAAATATTTTATTATATTTTATTTTTGGAGATTGAGAGGATTTAAATAAATTTGATTTGATTTATTCAAATTTGGAAAAATGATTTGATTCAATTAAATAATTAAGAATTATTTAATTGTTTGGAAGAATTTAATTAAATAAAGGATTTTATTTAATTTTGACTTTAGAAGAGGTAATTAAATATTTTGATATTTAATTAATTTAGAGGAATATGAATCGAATAAATAAATTTGTTTATTTATTTATTGATAGAAGAATTAGAAGGGAATAAATATTAAGAATATTTATTTAGACTGAGTCGTGTCATTTTTAGGCATATACAGCAACAATAGCCTAAAATGCTTGATTTTTTGATACCTTTTCAATGCAAATGAATGAAACAAAGGGTAGTGTAAGGATTTCAGTCAAGGGCAGCAAGTTATATGTCTAATATCAGTCCAAAACAAAAATATAATCACTCCCAACACACTCTTGATGTGATTTTAAGTTAATGCCAAGTCGAAATATAGTGAAAATATGTCAAAATAAGCACTTTTTTCACCAAAGATCAATGCAAAAGAGCATGACAAAGGCTATTGTGAGGAAAATGATGATGGAAAGAAAATAATATCAGTAATAACAGCCACTTGGTGCCAAAATACCCAATACAACATGATTTTAGTACCACTTAAGGTAAAACCCTAGTGAAAATATAGCAAAATATGCAATTTTTCACAGTTTTTCAACTCCAAGACCTAGCAAAAGGGGTGTTGTAAGGAATTTTAGGAGGTAAAACAAATAATATAAATAATACCAGTCACCTCAATCCATAAAATTGATCACAATATGCTTGGAGTGCAAACTAGGTCAAACCCTAGGGCCAAAATAGCCAAAATGTGTAATTTTTCACGGAATTTTCACTACAAGAGCCCGAAAAAGGGTGTTGTGAATTTTTTTATGAGGGGAAGAAAATGATTACTGTGATAACAGAAAAATAATGTAAAAATACCTTTCGCAACACACCTACAGTGCAAGTTTGGAGAGTCGATAAAGCCAAATTTAGTGAAAATTGTTATTTTTGAAGCCCTAGGTTTGAGATCTTGGGATAAAATTCTATGTGAAAGATTTGAAGTATGATTTATGATGAAATTGAATTACTATCAGATCCAAAAATTATTTTCAAGCCTTAACATGCAAAATGCCCATGCAAATTTAATGAAAATGCATCAAAATTGCTAGTTTTTTTGTTGAAATTTTCTATGTAAAAATGCAAATATTTTAAATCTAAATGCAAATTCACACTAAAATCAAAGACTACAGAAAAATGCAAATTTGAATCAGCTTCTAAAATTAGTAGAAAAATCTGATAAAAGATTTTTCCTACTAACCCTAGATTTTGGAATTACTAGGTTATATAAAATTGTCAAAATTTTCACAAAACCCTAGCAATTAAATGATGAAAATGCAAAGAAAAATTTTGAATTTTTGTATTTTTCTGTAGTTTATATCAGATCTGATACAAAAATCATGAATTAGGAAAATTTAGAGAGAATTGATGCAATTTAGTAAGCCAAACAATGCAAATTTTTATGTATTTTTCAAATTTTTCAAATTTTTCTCAATGCAATGAAATAAATGACCAAATGAATAAATGAAATCAATCCAAATCTGAAGACAAACACTCAGAAAGTTGCAATTTAAGTCCAAAAACATGAGTTTACCAAAATATTTAGGGGAAAATTTGATTTGTTAAAGTTCTAGTGTTTAGATGCTTAAATCCTCCTTTCCACCTTACATTCAAGGATCTAGGGTCGAGTGACGAGCACTATCATACCCTAGGCCACTTGCAGATGTAGGGAAACTTGGATTAGAGAATTAATTATCAATTTTTCCTTCTCTAATGTCCAATTGACCATTAAAACCTTAATTATGCAAATATGACAAAAAATTAATGATTTATGAAAAAAGCTCTTGCAAACAGGAGTAAAATACTGAATTACAGAGTACCTATTTTTGGGGTTCTGAAGCGGAACAGTCAGGGGCACTAGAGTAGGCACCCAAGTCCAAGGTACCTACTTTTTTGGGGAATCTGGACCTCCTTCCAACACTGATCATCCCTGCAACTTCTGTTTCCTGAGATCTGTCTACATAGGACACTGGAGTGAGTGCCCAAGTCCTAGAAGTGCTCCTTTATCCAACTTTTCTTCAGATCCAGAATCCCTAATGCCTGCCAACCCTTCCTGCAACTCCACTTTTTTCAGATGTGACACCTATAACCTGCAATCACAAGACTTGGTTTGGGGGTTGTGGCATTTAGAGGTTTGCCTTAGTCAAACCTTGGAGGACACTTAAATCTTTGAACACCGTTGTCAGATAAAGAGGGCATGCCCTTGTGAGGCAGAGGGAAAAAACCAAAGGAATCAATGATAAAAACATAATGTTATGTTACCTTTTAGTGAAGCTCTCATGGAGGAAGATGATCTTCATGCCATGAGAAGATTGATGCTCAAATCTGCAAATATCAACACACAAAACACATAAGTTTGCTCTTGTAACACAATAGAATCCTTGAATCACCTTGAGAACACTTGAACATCACAATTGCTATCTCTTTGAAATCTAGTTTATAAATGAATGCCTAAGCATGCTTATATATGCAACTACAAGCACTTCAGCCAAGATTTTAAAAATCAAAACTTACCGTGTCAGCAAAAGGACCTAGTAACGGTCATAAACTGACACCCAAAAATTAGGGCTGACCCAAAATAGGGTAGGACTAGGGTGCAGGCTCCCAAGTCCTCCCCCTATTTTAGGTAGAGTACAACTCAAGGGGTCCACCTAGGTCCAATTTTCCATGGAACCTAGGCCTTATTCCATTGGGATGCTAAAATATAAACTAAAATGTCTTAAATGCAATCTAAAGACCCGGGAGCTAAACCTTATCAGGGAAAAGCCCCCAAGGGGACATTTTTTGATGCCACACTTTCCTACAAATAATGCACATTCTTTGCAACTTCTTACCCATCTATTGGAATCTCTAAACAAATTGGGCCAGTAATAACTAGCCCTCATGATTTTGACAATAATTATTCTTAGAGAATAATGGCCACCCATAGGGCCATTATGAAATTCTTCTAGTACCCTAGAGATCTGATCTTGTGCAATACATCTAAGAAGAACTCCATTTATGTCTTTCCTAAACAAGACACCATCAACAAGAACATAAGGAATGGATTGGAGCCTGAAATACCTTCTTTTTGCTTGATCCAATCCATCTGGAAATCTACCTGATTGTAGAAATGTGGCCATATCATGATACCGGTCAATTGGATTGTGGGAACCAGTTGGTTGTGCTTGCCTAAGGACACATAAAGCATCATCTCCAACTTCAAATTCCATGGCCATTTGCTCACATAGGCCTTTGCCTTGCACCATCTTGGTGACGTTGATGTTTACATCATACTCCATCACTTTCGTGATCCACCCAGCTCTCTTCTCATTGATGTATCTGCTCAAAAGGAACTCTTTCACACTGGGCTGGTTCACCATCAACTGCATCTTGCTGTTTGAAAGCATATGCCTAAACTTCGTGAGTGCTTTCACCACATCAAACACTTTTTTTTCAACAAAATCATACTTCAGCTCATATTCTTTGAGAGGTTAGTTGAAGAAAGAAATTGGCTGCTCTAATTTCTCCTCATTTTGCTGTGTTAAAACTGCTGATAGGCCCTCTTTGCCTCCAAAGGTGTAAAGGATAAAATCCTTCTCATAGCTTGGGTTTATCAGCATAGGAGCCTATTCTATGGCTTGTTTGACAACTTTAAAACTATCCTTGCCTTATTTTGACCATGTGAAGGCGGTGTTCTTCTTAAGCATGGCAGTGAGGGGTTTTTCCATTGAAGCAAAATTGGGTATGAAGCTCCTCACAAAATTAATCTTAACTAGAAAATTTTACAAGCCTTTCTTGTGTCTGGGAAGGCAAAGAGATAGAATGACACTGGTTCTCTCTGGATCAATAGCCATCCTTTCTTTTAAGACTATATGTCCCATCAATTTGCCTTCTGGGACAACAAACACACATTTCTTTGGATTCAATGTACTCTCTGTATTTTTCAAAGACTTTTCTCAAATGGCCCAGGTGGTCAGCTGCATGCTTAGAATAAACAATCAAATCATCAAGATACACTATAATAATATCATTGATTAGGCCTATGAAGGCTAAATCCATTGCTCTTTAGAAGGTTGCCCCAACATTAGTCAACCCAAATGACATTTTTTGATAAGCCAAAGTACCCCATTTTGTGGTAAAGGTTGCCTTGTACTGGTCTGATTATTTTACAAGAATCTAGTTATAGCCTAAGTAGCCATCAAGGAGTGAAAACCTTTCAACTCCTGCTATTGTCTATAAGATCTTCTCCATGGAAGGGAGTGGATAGTGGTCTTTGAGAGAGGCCTTTTTTAGGTCTCTAAGCCCACACATAGTCTGATTTCCCCATTCTTTTTTTTCACTGGAACTAGGTTATCCACCCAAGAGGAATGTTTAATTGGATAAATGATTTTGGCCTCTATGAGCCTGGATAGCTCTTTTCTCTTTAATGACTCAATTTTGGGATTGACTAGCCTCTATTTTTGGTGGACAAGTCTTTAATTGGGGTCTAAATCAATGATATATTAGACTAAACCAAGGTCAAAGAATTTTAGATCCCTATAATCCTAAGCAATTAAATCATCAAATTCATTGCAAAGTTCAATAAAAACTTGCCATGTTTTAGAAATCTATCCTGTACAATTTCCACCTCTTCACAGTCTTCTCTCTTGACTGTCATGTTAATTTTCTCCTTCTTTGGTTGATCATCAGTGCCAAATTTGTTCTCTAAAGTGACCAATCCTTTAGGTAGTTTATTGGTCTTCAGCTGCATCACCTGATTGCCATATTTCTCTTGCAATATTGACTGATTATTGGCAGCAAACTCTGCCTTATCTTGCAAGAAATTTACAATTTATTGGTCACTTTCAAATATTTGCTAGCTTGTCACATTATCAGGCACAACAAGCCTGAAAAAAATCTTCACATGCTGATTTGAGTTTTGTTTGACATTCTGGGGAATGTCAAATTGAGCATCAATTGTAGCTAACCTATCAAAAAATTTGTTTCTTTATCTGGGTATTGCCTGGATATTGAAGGCATTAAAGTCTTCAATTAGATCCCAGACCCTGTGTTTATATGACTTGAGCAAGTCATTCCTTGAAGCACTTTGTGATCAGATTTGGTAAAAAATAAGCTCGCTATCACCAAATGCCCATGTTGCATTGAATTTAGTTTAGGAGAACTATCAAAAGATTTGTAAAATGAGACAACATCCATGCTTCTGACAGGCCTGCAACTTTGTAGAGGAAGATTACCCACATGCAGGGGTGTTAAGCACATTAAAAGGGGAAGGTCTAAAATTCTTCCATGTACCAACAAAGTCCCTTTTGTCCCTTCTTGTACAATCACATTGAAGGATTTAACTATTTCAACTACCTGATTTTGACCTTTCTACTGCATTTGTACTTCAAGTATTAAATCCCTTCTACAACAACAAAGAATTATGTCCTTCAAGATTTTACAACACTTTAAAATATCTTAAATTTCTTTAAAATATTTTAAAGCACTACATTATGTTACATGTTTTAATTTTACACTGATTTCCTCTTTACTCTTATTTTGGCCATTTATTTTGCCTTATCGGCAAAATCTCTTTTTCACGAAATAAGCTTGCCTCTATCTTTCCTTTTTTCTCTTTAGTCAGCCAAAACTGACTTTCATGATCTTGGTTGTCTTCTTCCTTTCCTTCTTTACCTTATCAGTAAAGTTCCACTTTTGGGAACTTTTTCTATCTTCTCTTTTCTCTTCATCTTCCTTGGTCGACAAAGCTCCACTTATGTGAACCAGTAAGCTAGCTCTCTTTTCTCTTCAGTCGGTGTTTTCTTCATTTTATGAACTTCTTGGCCTTGCCTTTTCCTTTGTCGGAAAAATTCCCTTTTTGTGAACCTTGCCTTTGTTCCTATTCTTCATTTTGTTTTGTTGGTGATTTGCCTTATCGACAAACTTAGGAAAATTCAAACTATTTGGCAAGGTCACCATCCTGTTGATTCCCCAACCTCTCTTTGTTTCTTTGCAACTGAATTTCTTTTCTATCCCTTGCCTTGGTGCTTTCCTTTTGTTTTGGTCAGTGAATCCTTTGTCAGAAAAACTGCTGATCGATGAACTTAAGGTTCACCAAATCTTAAGTTTTCTAACAAAGGAAAACTTTGTCTTTGACTTTAGCCACATCTCTTTGGTGAATATTTTCCTACTTGTTCCTTAGTCATCCAAAACTACCCGATCGATGAAATTTAGGTTCGCACAACCAACATTTTGTTGACTAAGGCATACCTTTGCTTTGTTTCTTCCTACCTTCTTTTCCTTAGCCATTTTCCTGCCTCACTCCTTAGTTAGCAAACCGGTGAACCAAAGGTTCACAAAACTTAGAATTTGCCAACTAAGGAGAAAGAAAGGGCAAAAAACTTAGAATTTTTTGGGATTTTCTATGGGGAACATCCTTCCATTTAGACTTTCTCAGATTGGATTTCTCTGATGGAAGGAGGGATTTTTTGGACTATTTTGACTGGGGCAAAATATGACAATAGTAGTCATCTGATAAAGTGCTTTGGACACTGGTTCGGAACCAGGAATAATATCCATTGCAAAATCAAAAACTCTCTTTTGGGGTAGACCTAGAAGGTCTTCCTGAAACACATCCCAAAAAATCTTGAGGAAAAGGGTACTCTTCAAAATTATTTTCCTTTAATTCCTTCTCCTCTTCATCTTTTACTTCCTCCATTTTCACTACAAACATCTGGCATCCTTTCCGTTATGCTTTTTTCAATTGCATCATGAAAATTTACCTAATTTTCATTTCTCTCTAAAAACCTTGGATGAGGACAACATTTCCATCATCGTCAATGCATTCTACTATTTTGGAAAAACAATCAACTTTTGCCTTATGTTGAGATAGCCATTTCATCCTTAAAATGACATCATAGGATACTAGAGGTGCTACATATAGGTTGACCTCCATGGAAAAAGTAGGTAGGGTTAATCTAGCTTCAAACAAGCATTGCTCTACCCAAGCTCTTGACTGGTTTGCAAACTCTACTATCCATGAATTAGCCATGAAACCAACTTTCCTAGACATTTTATCAAGTATTCTAGGATTCAAAAAATTTTAGTTGCTCATGTATCTATAAGAATATAAATTGGGGTTCCAAAAAGAGCACCTATCATTTTAATAGGAGTAACTTGATACTCAGCTTGATGACTATCAAGAGTAGAATGAATCCTTTTCTAAAAAGTCATTTGATGTGAGGGTAAAGGTTTGCCTCCATAAGAATTCTCTTGACTCTTTGTGGGGCACTAGTTAGCATAATGATCTTCTCCACACATGAAACACCCTCCAGGAGGACCTCTCTTTCCTAAAGATCAGTTGGTATTATTGTAGACATGAAAAATTGTCCTATGCTCAATTCCCTAAGTCCTCCTTTCACATGAAATTTAATTAATTTTAATTAATTAATTAAATCTTTTCAACTTTTACCATATTCCGTGAATAATAAATTAAAATTAATTTATTATTTACTAAACCTAAAATCCTTCCATAAATAATAAATTAAGATTAATAAACTTAATTTATTATTTACGGTTCAATAAACCAAAATCCGTAAAATACCTACCTTTACCCTAACCACCTTTTACTGTTTAACTACCCAAACCACTTCAAACCAAACCTTATAAAAATCAAATTCATTTTCATTTACTCTCCACAAAATTGACATTGGAGTTATGTATCTATCTTCCAAGCAACCACATTGCACATCATTTGTAACATCTATTTAAATTTGCTTATTTCAATCTTAATCTTTCAAAATGTGGCATTTGATATGATATTAGGGTTTTGAAGTATTTGAATTTGTTTGATATTCATATTTTTATGCTACATGCAATGCTAAACCTGATGTGAATAACTCCTTAATCCATTGTTTTACAAGTGTATTGGTGAGCTTGTGCAGGTTACCTCCTAGCATAAATCCGAGGGCATCAGGCTGAGAAAAGTTTATCACATCACAGGCTTGTCTTGGAGATATAGTGGTTCGATGGTATAACCGTTTCTTTTAAATGTGGAGTTGCTGTTTAAATTTCATTGTTATTATTTCATTGATTTAAGAAACAAGTCCTTAGGTTTATATGTTTCTACAAAAGGTTTTTAAAACTCTTTAGGGTTTTCTTAAATGCATTCAAATTGGCAAACAACTGACGAGTTAGATTTTTTGGCATGTACTTTTTCATAGCATAAGATCATTCTATACACTATATTGCTCACTTATAAAAGTTTATTGACTAATTATTGTGTTTTGTGTTATTTGTCATTTTCATCTCTCGTTTCCACTCTAACTTTGTTTATTTCTTAGCTTCACAGCCAAAAGAAATAATTTATGTTGCTAAAAGATCCATCCTGTCACCATCAAATTATTTACAAGTTCTTATATGTGTGCATTATAGTGCTTGGTGCTGTCTTGCGCCATATGAAAGATTCACAACTGAGGAAATTACACAAACTCCTCACGGGCTGTTCCCTCAGCGTATTCCTTAAAACACATATGGCATTGTCTCACGTTGTGAAATAAATTTACACTGGGAAACTTTTTGAAGTCGTTACTTTCTCCTATCGGCATATTCACTGAACTTCCACTTTATTATGTGCCAATTATTGACATATACAAGGTGGCATTTGCTGTGATTCTTATATCATTGTAGCATTTAAATAGTTTTGCTCATACCTATTGACATTTTTTTAAAACAATAACATTAATTCTCAATCCACCAAATTTAGGTATATAATTTGCCTCTTGATATATTGATGAAATTTTTGTTTATTGTTGTAGGTCTGTTTATGGCCGGTTTTCGTGAGAGCCTATGTGTTGTTGTCTACTCACATTGATAATAATACCGATCATAATTGAAGTTTTTTTTTTATAACAGCCTTAACCACTTTGAGATCATAACCACCATCCATCACATTAGAAATCATTTAAACATTTCCATTGACTCAAATAATAACAATTTGTTGTCTTCTTGTTATTCAGCGGTTGATGACCTATAGGTCTCTTGCCAAGAGGTTCCAAGCATAGCTCTCACACAATAACTATTTGTTGGGCATTAGGTTTTATGTCATGCATATGATTAAATGATTTAACATTGATCTTTGTTTAAGCTTTTGTTAATCCTCTTTTCAATTCAATGCTTAATGTTAATGTTTGATGTATATTCAATACTTTAAAACATATAGCCATTGGACAATTGTTTAGGCTTTGAGTTATCTTCAATAACTATAGCAGATCTGTAAACAATAACCACCAGGTGAAGCATTGGAGATAACATTAAAGTAAACTGCGTCATGTGAAGAAACATCAAACCTTAACTGCCACAACATAACTATCAAAGTGCCAATTCTAGCCCTTGAAGGCTGTTTCATTCAAACGGGCTTAACTTTTTCATTTTGCGTTAGATTTTCACAATTGTGCAGGCATTGGAAAGAGAATTTAGAGAGGTTCACAACAATATAATCAATTCCTTCAGATTCTATCCAGATTTGCAAGTATAATCATTTGAAATTTAGACTTTCATTTTGCAAACATCAAACATTTTCCTCTCACATCACATTTAACATTTTGTGGGTTTTTGCAGGTTCATTTATCTTGGTCTAACATTTTCATTGCAACTTTACACTTGTCAAAGAACAAATTTTTTGCAAATTACTAATCAGTGTGTTGTAGGTTCGATTATCAAAGAATCTAATCTTGAAACATCATGTCTTCTTTTTATAGATTAGATCACATAATAAGCAAGGGTTAAAATTAACAATTGATTGCCATGTCTTGTGGTTTGCATTTTTTTTATTGAATGCGTATGCTCTTCTCTTACGTCTTTCGATGATCTTGAGAATCAAAAGCATTCCTTTGACATTTTGTATAACCACCCACACATTTGGATTTGGAATTAAAATGAACCCCATGTGAGTGTGAGGCAAAGGTGTTGTGTGATCTGGGATATCAAAAATAACGTGTTTCCTTGCTTTTGTTACCCTTTAGAGCAGGCCTTCTCTTGAGACACATCTGAAAGGAGAACTCACTTGCAACCCCAAGTGTGACTTTCGTCTGGCGCACTATATAAATTGAGGATAAGGTGAAAGCCAAGTCTAACTGGTATTAGCACTCACCATACAGTGGTAGATCAAAAGGAGGCATACCTGTGTGTATATTAAACTCATAGTAGGGTTAGTTAGAGCCTTAAGTGGCTTGCTGGATGCTCGTGGGGTGCCAGTCCCCTAGATATTCACTACGAACCTTTATTTAGTGGCCAAAAACCCTCTACTTATTGATACAGGAGGAAACTTTGATAGCTGTCCCACATTTTTGCATCTTATGGCAAAGATAGCAAGGTATCTTAGGATCTACGTATCCTAGGACCTAGAACTTGGTGTGCCTGGAAAGTGAGTGCACTATAAGGGGGAACCCATGCCCCAAGTTTCTGGAGCTATACACCATAAGTAGGCACAGTTGGGTAAAACCAAGTGGGAACTCAACAAGTATTGTCCTTTCCTAGCCTAGGATTGTGCATGTTTACAAGTGTTTTCAAAACATCAAAATATCATCAAAATAAAACAACCAATCAGATTGTCATGTGTCTTATATGATTGATGTGTGTGCTTTCCTGATCATCACCCTTAGACATTCTTTCCATCCATCTATTTCAAATCATCATATATCATCCTTCAGTGTCATATCTCAAGTGGAACCTTGTCACTTTGAATCCTATGAAGCTCTTTCAATTGATCCATCCATTTCCTAGCTAATTCATTTATCATCATCCTACTCACATTCCATCCTTAACCTAGTCCAATCCTTATTCGTCAAAATGGTTGTGACCATCAACAAATCTAAGACAAATCAAAAACCAAAACTCACACTTCGCGGAGGCCCTCCTAGATATAATAATGATGAGAATTTGGTAGATCATGATGCATATTTTGATACCCATGAAATATATATCTCCCCATATCAGCCTCCACCAACATCACTATCATCTCAAGAATATGAGGAAATACAAGAGCTTCAACATATCTATGATGATCATTATCCACAAGAACATTCTTATCATCCTAACACAACCCAATATTTTCCTTCCATGCCCTCAACCTCACAAAACTATAATCCTACCCAAGTCTCAACCTCAACATCCATTAATCCCAAAGTCCTTCAATTACAACAACAACTCACTCAATCACTACAACAAGAGGTAGATATTAGATTTCAATTGGCACAACTATCACAATTGTTTTCACAATTTCAACATCCTACCACATCAACACCCCAACTCTATGAGTCATCTCCATCCACCTCTTACGAATATTTATCACAACCAATCTACCACTCATATCAACCCAACACATCCATACCCCAAACCTATTCAACAATAACTTTACCTCAAACCTCACAACCAATCTATCACTCATATCAACCCAACACATCCATACCGCAAACCTATTCAACAATAACTTTACCTCAAACCTCATAGGTCCAGATCCCTACCCATGCTTCATCTTCACACTTACCAAGTCCCCTCACCTTATATCTTCAATAATAAAGCCAAAAAAAATAAGCCCTCCTTCAACAACAACAAATCTTAGCCCAAAAACCACAACCTTCATTTAATACATCATCCTCCATACCTTTATCCATGCAACAACAACAAATTCCATCTAATTTCAATCTTAATCCATTGGCCCCCTAGCCTTCTCATTCATCAATCCCTTTGTTACCTTCACCACCATCATCCATACAACATCAACAAATTCAACCTAAATTCTATGAGTCATCCCCATCATCATGCCAACCTAGTCCCTCCACATCAACCAATCTCTTGAATATTCCTCAATATCCATCTCAAAATCCTCTACAACATGAGCATACTAGAACTAATCCCTCCTTGCACCAAGATCAAGAATTCACAAGTCATCTTAATGATACTCTTGACAAGGGAGATACCACCTCAAGTTTGGATTCATACACCAATCCATCCACTAGTCTTCCTCATCCATCCATTCCTATGGGACCTCCATCATATAATCCTTCCAACCTTCCAAATCCTAATCCATTAAGCCAATCCCCACACTTAAAGTCTAAACCATCAACTCTTCCTACACCCAATCCTATGATCCATCAACCTAAGCCCAATCCAAGTTTTGATCCTATCATAGCCAATCCTATCATCCTCGCACCTAATCCAAATCCCAATCCTATTATATCCAATCCTCTTGTCCATGCACCTAATCATAATCCCACTCCTATAATACCTAATCCCATTATCCCTCCATTACATTCTAATCCTACAACTTCCACTCTCATTATCCATCCATTATATTGTCCATTTACCCATATACTAATGAAGGATGTGATCTGTTGGATACTAGCAAGGAATCAACTACCACCCTCATGCCATCAAATGCATATCCTTGAAATTATGTAAGAACCTTCAAATGTTCTCGAAGATCCACCTACTATAAGTCTAATTCACTCTCCACCATACATTGAATCTATCCAAGAAACCTCCATTCCTGTCCAAACTCAAGATTTATGTCAAGAGTCAACTCTAAAGCATGATCAACTTTGCTCCTTACCAAATCAAGATCAAAACCCTTCCTTTCAACCTATTCATAACCTATATCTTTTCTATGATCAAGATATTATATGTAATCAAGAGCTTGTCACTCCTTCCACTTAGGGTCCTAATACTATCCATGCTCAAGAAACTTCCACCAGTACCATCCATTCTCCTTTAATCCATGATCCCACAACTTCCACTTCTCTTGATGAGACACTTGATCCCCACAAGCACATAGATGATCAAATAAATACATTGGATCTTAAGCATGATGTTAATCAAGATCCTATCACTCCACCATCTCATATTAATCCCATTTCAAATCAACCATCATGTCCTATTGGTCTTACTACCTTCCTAAATGTATGCTCTTCACTACAAGAGCAACAACCGTTGTCTACCACTTCTCCATCCAATAATGAGCTCAAGTCTAGTTCCCCAAGCACACCTAGTCCCACCATCCACTGCATACTCCAAAACATGAAGTATCAAGGTAAAGGCTTAGGCCTTCATGAACAAGGTATTTTGGAGCCTATTCATGTCAAAGTCCCTCCACGCTCATATGGTATTGGTTATACACCCCAAGGTAAGTAATATCAAGATGTTGGTACCATGTTTCCGCCTCCTAAATCCACTTCATCTAAGCCCAACCTAGGTGCACCTCATCGTACCCATAAAACATTTGTTGCTATTCCTCCTCCATCATCCTACGGACCTAAAAAGCATGTGACCATTCATCTTCCTCCATCCACTTTACCTCCACTTCTTCCAGCTCCTAACATCCCTCCATCTACTTTAACTCCCCTCCTTCCAACTCCTAATATTCCTATTCTCACATCCCCTTATCACTTTAGCCAAAAATCCATTAATCCCTCCTTCCATACATCTCGTTCCCATAAATCCCCTGCAATTCCTAATCATGATCAACAAATGCACACATTGAATAGACATGAAGCTATCCTAAACACCCCTATGGGATTCAAAAATAAAAATTTGGATGCCTCCAACCATAAAGCCAAACATCCTAATAATTCTCATGCCACATGGCACCAGTCCACAAAATCAAAGCAAAATCAAAATTTAAAAAGGCTATCCAAGTCCACATCTCAAAAAGATAATTTCACAACCAAAATGGTTTGGGTCCCTAAGAAAAAACATCCAATTCAAATGGAGCATCCACAATCTTAAAATCCCAAACATCCCGTTCCCCATCGCAAAATACTAAAATTCATAAGTCCATTTGGGTCCCTATAGACCTGAATAGGCAATCCCCTCAGATAACATCTCCATTACTCCCAAATCCCCCTTCTAAGCTTCAAAATCCATTTCGGTGTGTGCAACCGTTGATCGTGGTTCCCTTCCATTCCACAATACTCCCACATACCTCCATCTCCCCATCTCCCATCTACCATCCTACTTATTTCTTCCATCATAATCCTATGGTCCATGCTTTTGCATAAGCCATATCTATCTCTTTAACTCCATCCTCATCCACTATCCTTCCATCATTGTCCACATCATACTCTCCCATCCCCTATCATTCCTTGCATGAACTTTTCTTATTCCACATCAAAATCCACTATCCACTTAATCCGTATCTCTCTTGCAATTCCCTACCAAAAATCTTGAGTCCCCATCTATTCCATCTGACTATCCCTTACCAAAGTCAAAAATAAAAATAAAAAAATCAAAATAGTATGGAGAAACCATTTCGTCCAATGGTGAAAATCTGGTAAACAGGTGCCTTGGATAAGTACCATGATGAAAACCTGGCAAACAGGCATCATGCATAGGTGATTATCTATGTGCTTTACACTTGGGGGCATGTTGTCACATCTATCCCATCTCATATCCTATCTACCAATCTCATATCCTATCCTATCATTTTCCATCTTATCTTGACATCCTTACCCATCATATCTATTGTACCTTCCTCATTGCACAATCCATCTTCCCTTCCTCCTTTTTGATCTTGATGAGGATAGGGGTAAAATGTTGAAAAATAGTTTTAGACACCTCTTGTCATACTCCAAATTTCATCCATATGTTTCTAAAAATATCCTCCATACATCCATCTACATCCTCAGTCCATTCATCCCTTCCAACCATCATCTCTATCATGCATCCTAAGGCATAATATCTAGAGTAGGGGCAGGTTATTCCTATGCGACGTAGTCCTTGAAGATCACATCCTAGGCTCCCTCCATCCATCTATCATATATCTCCCATACATTATCCATCCATACACCTACCTTTATCCTATCACCAATCCTTATATCCATCCATCCAATCCTACATTTATCCCATTTCCAATCATTTTCATCCTACCTTTATCCTATTGCTCATGCTCTTATCCATCCATCTAATCCTTTTACCTATCCTATCCATTATTGTTCATCCACATCGTATCATCCTCCTTGCCTTTTGGTTTGGTTTTTTCTTGTTGTTGGTATCTATCCGAGGGCTATCCACACACAATCCAATGCTAAACATCAAAATATTGTCAAAAATACCAAAAAAAATCAAATGTCCAACAAAAAAATCAATCCACATCCAATCCAATCACCATCAATTCTTCAAATCACTTCAATCAAGTTCATCCAACTAATTCAAATCATTCACCTCAATCCATCAATGCAATCAATCAAATCATTCCAAATAACACTGATCCAAATGCAAGTATCATTAATCCATATCAATCATGCCAATCAATCAAGCCAATTTATCTAATCACATCAATGGTCTTGTTCCTAGCCTTGTTGTGAACCTAATCGATTGATCACATCATCATCATCATCAATGGGATATATCGTTTCCAATCCTAGTGTTGTTCTCGAGATATATCATTCCCATATCAACACAATCCTAGTGTTGTTCTCAGGATATATCATTCCCATATCAACCAAACAATCCTCACATTGTTCTTGGGATAAATCGTTCCCACATCAACAACGCTATCAATCAATCATCAATCAATCATATCAATCAATCCAATCGATCATCAATTTTCAGCTTGACAGGGGCAACACCTTGTTTGGTTTTGAATCATTTGTGCCTGCTTACTTGCTTGCTTGTGTGTGTCATCATTTCATGTTGCATTTGAATCACATTCGTATCATTCTAGCTAATATTCATATCTTATATATGTTGGAATAGATTTTTGCATTATATTTTGTATCTAAGGTCATATCATACCTTTTGTGCATTAAGACTTAAATGCTCTAAGTTTACTTCCTCATACATTAGACAAGGTTGTATTACGCTGGGGCATAGGACACATCATCATCTTGGTCTTTATACCTTGGTGCATAACGTCAGGTGCTATATCAAACATTAGGTTGTTCAAAGTTTTATTAGCATAACTCCACCTCCTTCCCTCCATTTCCTTTTTCAAGAACCTATCCATCTCCTTCGTCCCTGCATAGTCTCTTGAGGGGGCATTATTCTACCAATCCTTCATTTTTATGAGCTAATCCTTCATTTTTATGAGCCCCATGTGAGCCTCAGCCTACTCGAAATCCATTCCAACCTATGTTTTAATCTTGTTTGAAACAACATTACTTTGCAACATCGTTTCAAAGAGGGGCAAAATGTAGACATGAAAAATTGTCCTATGATCAATTTCCTAAGTCCTCCCTTCACATGAAATGTAATTAATTTTAATTAATTAATTAAATTTCCATTTATCTTTAATCCACCCTTAATTTCCTAAAGTTTAATTAATTTTAATTAATTAATTAAATCTTTTCACCTTTTACCATATTCCGTGAATAATAAATTAAAATTAATTTATTATTTACTAAACCTAAAATCCTTCTATTAACAATAAATTAAGATTAATAAACTTAATTTATTATTTACGATTCAATAAACCAAAATCCATAAAATACCTACCTTTACCCTAACCACCTTTTACCGTTTAACTACTTGAACCACTTCAAACCAAACCTTATAAAAATCAAATTCATTTTCATTTACTCCCCCGACAAAATTGACATTGGAGTTATGTATCTATCTTCCGAGCAACCACATTGCACATCATTGGTAACATCTATTTAAATTTGCTTATTTCAATCTTAATCTTTCAAAATGTGGCATTTGATATGATTTTAGGGTTTTGAAGTATTTGAATCTGTTTGATATTCATATTTTTATGCTACAATTATCATCATTCCTTTTAGGATTATAATCCATGGATTCATTTATGTTAAATCTAGAACTTTTACCACGGTTCCTTTCTCTGGATTCTTGATTCTTGTTTCTCTTTTTAAAGGATGTCGAAGGATGACTCCAGTTAAATTTCCTTTGAGATATTTCTTGATACATAGAGATAGATTTGAGCTCCTGCACTTGCTTGATGGCTTTCTCAAAAACTTGATCCATGGTTTTTGGTCCATGAACATCTACCTCTCTATCAATCTGAGCATTCAAGGCCATGATAAACTTCCTTATCCTAAATCTTTCATCCTTATGATATTATGGCACATACTGCAATAACCTAGTAAATTTTTCCTAGTATTCAGTGACAGTCATATCTCCTTGATGCAGATTTTGAAAATTCATTAATTTTTGGTCAAAATAAAGTTGGGGTATCCATCTTTTTCTAAATATGACCACAAATTGATCCCAAGTTAAACTCAAGGAACTCAATCCTAATTCTATTTTCTTATTCACCCACCACGTGGATGCTTCTCTAGCTAACTGGTATGCTCCCCATACAACCTTGGTGATCTCATAATAGTTTCTTATCTCAAAATACTTTTCCATCTCTATCAACCAAGCCTTAGCTACATCTCCACTCACTATTCCATCTAACTTAGGAGCTATAACTTTCTTCATATCTCAGGCTAACTCGCTGGTAAGATGAATTTTTTCCTCATTATGAATTTGAGAGTCTTGATTATTTACTCTAGGTCCACCATGAAAACTAGATTATTCTCTTCCTTCAGAGTGATGTTCTTGATTGGTTTATCCCCCTCTAACTTCTTATTCCAAGGCTTCCAATCTTCCTTTTGTTTCATTTAAAATTGACAAAATTTGATCTAATTTTTCCATGGAATTATTCTCAGGATCTAGGTGATCCAGGTTCCCTCCTAATTGGTTTTCAAAGTGTTCCATAACAATACCACACCTAATCATTGCATATAAATTTATCAAAACATGTAATTTTTTTGATATACTATCATAAAAGTACAAGTTCATAAATACAAAAAATTAGAGATTCATCACACAAACATTTTCTTACTCAAAAAGCCAAAACTTTACTTTATTCAATTTCTAGATCTTTACATCCTTATTCAAATATACAACTTTTTTTTTGTGAAAGGAAATGTCCACATATCATTTTCTTATAGACAAAATTCATCTAGTTCCTCCTCTCTGTTAGAATCGAGTAACACAAACTTAGTAGGTGGATATACTTGTGAGTACACCTTCAACACCTCTAGACTCATAACGGGCGCATCCTGACAACACCCAAAAGGTATGTCATGATGTGCAAATGGTTTACTATTCTTAACAATAGTAGGGGTTGAAAATATTTTTGCATCCTCAAGCCATTTCCTCCTTTCCAGGCGGATACGTTTGAGTGCAATAGCTAGTGTTTCAAAATTAGTGAGCCAAGCTTCCTTTACAAAACTCTTTGTTTCTTCAGTCTTTGGTTTAGGAGATGGCTCTTTCTTAACAATGATCTTAGGCATTTCACTAAGTTTTGTTTTCTTGGCTCACTTTCTTGTCCTTCTATTTCATGTCATTCTAGTACAAGAACAAATGTTTTAACATTAGCATATCTTGTCAATGTTGCAAAACTTCACAATGAGCTCCAAGGTCCAAGTGTTGAACCTGGTAGCTCTGCTACCACATGTAACATCCCAACTGGTATATTAGGAAAACTCAAAAATAATTAAGCAAATATTCAAACTTTTAAAAAAAAATTAAGAATTAAGACAAATATCCATAATCAATATATTACATTTGCAATATCCAAGTACAATATACATATTTCAAAAGGTCACTTCACATGTGACATACAAATTGCACATATAAAATATGGTCATATTTCTTACGAATTACAATTTTATCAATATCATTTACAAAATAAGTAATGTATTCTTGTTCACAACTCTTCGACAGTCAATTATAGGAGAGAGAGAGAGAGCATCACCTTGATGCTTTTCCTCCAACCATAGACCGGTGGTCCCCCTCTCACTTCCTTTCTAGAAGTGGGCCTTCCCTTCACGAGGGTAATAGATAATGAGAATCAACTAATTCTGTATGCCATCTGAGAACTAGTGATGTGTCCTAGTTAATGACAATCGGGTTTACAACTCTAGTCTAGCTCTAGCTATGTATGACCCATTTTGATTGTTTAGCTATCTGGTACACCATGAATCAACAATGCAAGCAGTGACTTTTGCATTATTTTGGCCAAAGTTTCATATATATAAATAGTCATATGTTCACTCACTCTTTTCTCAACATGGAGATAACATTCTTATTAATCATTTATTTTCTTTATTCATGACAACTCTCTTGGTCTTGCTTATACCACATTAGTCATAAAGACTTATACCCTTATCTACTAGTCATTCTTGACAAGTCTAGGGTGAGAGCTTAGATGACTGGTGTAAACATATATTGTGTCCCTCTACGCATCCTTACAATCATGGGTCAATGACATCCTGTCATCTACTCAATGGCTTGTGTTGGTTTTAGGACAGACAACTGAGAGGGGGGGTGAATTAGTTGTCACAAAAACTTTCTTTTCTTTAAACACTTAAATCCTTCTTGTATTTCAATAGCACAATAATGATTTAATCATGGAAGCACAATGCAATAACTCAAGAGAAAAAACACATTGACACATATGACACCAAGATTTTAACATGGAAAACCCAGTTAAGGGAAAAACCACGGGGTGACTAACCCAAGATTGTATTCTTTGTTAAAAGAATAAGAAGAACAAAATGGCACATGCCAATTAGGGCTCACTGCTTGAGCACATTGCTCACAAGAGGCCCACTGCCTATAGGAGACACACTGTCTACAGAATACTATAAATATTACATACTTGAATTGGAGATTAGCATCTTCATCATGCTTGAGATAGTTCCATTTA
The DNA here is from genome assembly GCA_027924645.1 of Cunninghamia lanceolata. Lineage (NCBI taxonomy): Eukaryota > Viridiplantae > Streptophyta > Pinopsida > Cupressales > Cupressaceae > Cunninghamia > Cunninghamia lanceolata. Next base: position 9,304,118 of record BSBN01000445.1, read on the forward strand.
AGCTCAACACTTCTGCTTTGCTTTTTGCTTTTCTCCTCTCTACCACTCTCTCATCTTGACAAGGATACTTTGAAATGTCTTCGTAATTCTTATTTATACATGACATCAACTCTGGAATGATCATCAAAGTCAGCACAATATATTCTATTACAAAGCAATTACAAAAATACAACTTGATTTGTTACAAGAACTTCATGTGTATCACCACACTGTTAGCCACACATGTCTGGGACTTTAATCTTCTTTAAGGAACATGCCATGCTTTGCAGAACATCTCCAAGATCATCTGCAAGATGTGTAAAGCATCTGGTTGGCCATGATTAGGAAGAACACCATCACCTGAGAGTAAATCTTCAATTTCAAACTCAATCTTCAATGCGGACCGCTAACACTAATTGGACACAATCTAGAGAGCCCCACAAGCTTGCCTGAATCACCAAGAACATCCACACCACTTATTACTAAAATCATTTGCATCTTCATCTGGAATCTCAAGAACACAGTCTATCATCACTGTCACATTAGAATAAATTCTTGCGGACCTCCAAACCACAAACCAATTGAGTTGTCAACTCGCATTGGCTTCCTAAACATTCCACCAAATCTACAGAACAAGATATTACATTTCTGGATCTCATCAGATCTATTTGTGTCACTCTGTCACCTCTGAACAACTGCCAGAACTAGTTTTACTCATATGGCCATAACTTCTCCAAATCTTCATGCGAACCTCTCAAATCTTGACTGGATCATCTTTAGACACATATCTACAAACCCTTTGATGTGCATTCTCTGATCTTCATCTAACTAGGATATTAACTTCATAGAGCTTCACTATCTTCACTGTTCTTCTCTGCTTCTTATAGGACTAATTTTCTCAATATCCTTAGCACACAGCTCATCTAATCCTTGACATCAATGACAACACTGGTTAGGCCCATAGTTGCAACAATCTCCCCCTTTGTCATTGATGGCAACATATGATGTGAAAAACTATTTTAACCATCAAGACAAGAACTCCTCACTAACTAACATAGCTCCCCATATCAATAGCAATCATTCATAAGTCTTTTCTTTCTTTTATTGCTCTCCCTTTGATCAGCAACCACTTTTGTTTTTCACATGTCTTTTCTCCCCCTTTGACATCAATGGAAAAGGGCACATACTTGCATCAATACTTCAGAATCATACAGACTGCTCCCCCTGAGCGGCAACTTCCTATAATCAATCCGGACCACAAGATATGACTGTGAGATCCACTGGACTGATGCACATCAGTGTACCTTAATTCAGAGCTGGAGGGGTAATAACCCCTAACTTCTCCCTGAGATATTTAAAAGAGTCCTTAGGTAGAGGTTTAGTAAAAAATGTCTGCAATTTGATCCTTTGAGGCCACAAACTCCAATTTGACTTCATTCTTGTTCACCTGCTCTCTGAAAAAGTGAAACTTGATGGATATATGTTTTGTCTTTGAATACAACACCAGATTTTTTGATATATTTATTGCACTTGAGTTATCATAGAAGATTGTGATAGGTTCCTCATACTCCACTCTGATGTCTCTTAGCATTTGCTTTATCCACAATACTTGAGTGCAACTATCTGCTACTACAATATATTGTGCTTCTGTAGTGGACATAGATATTGCCTCTTGTTTCTTGCTCAGCCAAAAAACTAATCTTTTCCCCAAAAAGAATGCACCACCACTGGTACTCTCCCAGTCATCCACATCTCCTACCCAATCAGCATCTGTATATGTGTGAAGAGAGAAATCATGATCCCTAGGATACCATAAACCATACTCAACTGTTCCCTTTAGATATTTGAGAATTCTCTTGATTGCCATGACATGAGATTCTCTATGATCATCTTGGAATCTGGCAACAAGATCAACAACATTCACAATGTCGGGTCTAGTTTGAGTAAGGTACATTAGTCCTCCAATCATTGACCTAGACTTTTTTTAATTAGCCTTGGGAGATTCATCATCTTTGCTCAGTTTACATCCAGTTGCCATGGGAGTATTCATTGGTTTTGAATCTTCCATCCCAAATTTTTTCAACAATTCTTTCACATATTTGGTCTGTGATATGAAGATTCCTTTCTTTGTTTGAGTGATTTGCAGACCCAAGAAGAAATTCATTTCCCCAAACATAGACATCTCAAATTCACTTTTCATTTGATTTTTAAAAGTCTTGCACATACTATCTCTTCCTCCAAAAATGACATCATCAACAAATACTTCAACAATCAAGATATTTTCATGATCAATCTTGAAGTACAAGTTATTGTCAAAAGTACCTTTGTTGAAACCTTTTCAAATGATGTTTATCTAGTCTTTCATACTAGGCTCTTGGGGCTTGTTTGAGTCCATACAGTGCTTTCTTCAACTTGCAGACCATATCACCATGATTAGACAATTTAAATCCATCTGGTTGCTTAATGTATACTTCTTCTTCCAAGTCACCATTCAGGAAGGCAGACTTGACATCCATTTGATATACTTTGAAATCCTTGAATGCAACAAAAACAAGAAATAATCTAACTACTTCAATTCTTGCCACTGGAGAAGAAGTTTCTTCAAAATCAACTCCTTCTACTTGAGAATAACCCTTGCAGACCAATTTGGCTTTGTTTCTGACTACTTCACCATCTTCATTCAGTTTATTCTGGAAGACCCATTTGGTCCCAATCACATTTTTGTTTCTAGGTCTGGGAACAAGATCCCAAGTGTGATTTTTCTCAATCTGCATCAACTCTTCCTCCATTGCTTTAGTCCAGCTTTCATCATTTCATGCTTCACTTACTATTTTTAGTTCAATCTTTGAAATCAGACAATACTTTTCTGGTCTTGAGTAATCTTTCTTCTTGTTTGAACACCTTTTCTTCTATCACCTATGATCTGGTCTTCAGAATGATTTAGTCTTACATACCTGGGAGTTTTGGGAATTTCTTGCACTACTATATCTTGGATAGGTTTATTCAAACTTATCTCTTCTTCCTGTATTTCAAGATTCTCCGGATCAGTCTAGATCTAAATTTCAGAAGGGGCTTGGACCAAAACATCATTCTGATCATCTTCTTCGTATTCATAAAACCTTGAGGTTTTTTCAATGCCTTCATCAGCCTTTACATTTGTACTTTCTACAATCTTTCTCAATCTCTTGTTAAAACACTGGTATGCTTTGCTTTGAGTAGAATAACCCAAGAATATTCCTTTATCACTTCTATCATCAAATTTGCCAAGGTCTTCATCTCTTTTAATGTAACATTTACTACCAAAAACTCTGAAATACTTTACAGTGGGAGTGATGCCAAACCAGAGTTCATAAGGGGTCTTACCAGTATTGCTTCTGATTTATACTCGATTAAGAGTATAGACAGCAGTGCTTACAGCTTCTCTCCAGTAGATCTGAGGAACATTTTCTTCCATCATCATGGTTCTAGATGCTTCCTGGATGGTTCGGTTCTTTCTCTCCACTACTCCATTCTGCTATGGAGTCCTTGGAGTAGATAACTATCTTTTTATCCCATGTTTCTCACAGAATTCTATGAACTCTCTGGATGTGAATTCTCCACCTCTATCAGACCTAAGACATTTTATGTTTAATCCAGTTTCATTCTCTACCATAGCCTTGAATATTTTGAATTTCTTAAGAGGCTCAGATTTCTCTTTCAGGAAAGTCACCCACATCATCCGGGAATGGTCATCAATTAGTAACATGAAATATCTATCACCTTGCAAACTCCTGATTCTTGTCACTCCACATAGATCAGTATGCACTAAGTCTAACAATCTGGTAGAAGATTGTCCTTTACTTTTGAATGAGACTCTGCTTTGCTTACCCAACTGACATTCTTTGCACAAACTGTTAGTAGGTTTCACCAGTCTTGGAAGATCTCTTACAACCTGAGTGTTGCTTATCTTGATGATATTATCAAAATTTACATGACACATTCTCCTATGCCACAATCAACTCTGATCAATTTGAACAAATAAAGAACTTTTGCCAGTACCAACCAGGTGGAAGATGTTACCTTTTATTTGAGTACCGGATGCAACCTCTGTTCCAGAACTTTCAAAGATCTTACATTTTCCATTTTTGAATTGAAGATCATAGCCTTTGTCCACCAACTGTCTAATAATGAGAAGATTGTGCTTCAGACCTTCAACATACAGTACATCACTAGTTTTATTCTTTCCATCAAAAGAAATAGTTCCTCTACCTCTGATTCTGCCAGCAGAATTATCACCAAATTTTACAACACCTCCTTCATATCTTTCTAGATCTATGAACTTATTTTTGTCACCAGTCATATGGTGGGAGCATCCACTGTCAATGACCCATTCATTCTTTTCTTCAACTTGGGCAGCCAAAGCTCTTTCTACCATTTTATGATTGATAGATTCAATGGACATTGGATCTTCTTCCTTGATGGCAATAAACACCCAGTCACTTCTAGATTTGTTTCCTGTCTCTGATTCATCATCTATTACTCCATCATCATCATCTTCATGAACATAGTAACATTTCTTTTAAAATTTTGATCTATTTGGATTAGTCCTTGAAAATCTTTCTGGACACCTTGAAGAAAAATGACCAATCTTGTTGTAGTTGAAACATTTTAAGGGCAATTTTCCTTCATACTTACCAGATCCTCTTGGCAGTCTTTTTGTAATAAGGGCTTCAAGTTGAGCAACTTCTGCCTCATCTTCTTCCATATCTTTTCTTCCTTTTTCATACCATGATAGTTTCTTTGAGGAGTTCTCTCCTGGATCATACCTTTGTTTGCCTTTTACAGAGGCACCAGCTTTGAATGCACATTCAGTCTTGGGGGTGCATCTCTAAACTCAGCCAATTCAAATGCAGCTAATTTTCCAACCAATTAATCTCTTGTGATATTTGATAAAGATTTGAATTCTTCAATAGCAGTAACCTTGTGTTTGTAAGGAGGTAGGGATCTGAGAACTTTGACAACAATCTCATCTTCATCCAAGGTTCCACCAGCACACCTAATGCCACAAACAAGTTCATTTACTTTTGGCATAAATGTAGTGATATTCTCATCTTCATTCATCTTGAGGTTTTCAAAATTTCCTTTCAGACTCTGTAGCTTGGTACATTTAACATATTTGTCTCCTTCATGCAGAAGTTCCAGTTTTGACCAAATCTCATATGCAGTTTTTAAATCCATAACATTTGTCAGCTCTGAATCAGATAAGGCACTTAGTAAGGCTTCTTTAGCTTGAAGATTATCTTCAGCATCTCTGATTTCACCTATAGTTGTCAGACCATTCTTTGGAGGAACATACTTCTTTGAAGTTATGGTCCAATATTGCATTCCCATACATTGCAAGTGACATTCCATGTGGCTTTTCCAAAGAGTGTAATTAGTTCTATCAAACCATGGACTATCCTTCTTGTAGGAAGACATTCTGGATCTCCTCAAGTGATTAAGCTCTTTTAGAGGAACTTAGCTCTGATACCAATTGTTGGTTTTAGGACAGGCAACTCAGAGGGGGGGTGAATCAGTTGTCACAAAAACTTTCTTTTCTTTAAACACTTAAATCTTTCTTGTATTTTTAACAGCACAATAATGATTCAATCATGGAAGCACAATACAATAACTCAAGAGCAGAAACACATTGACACATATGACACCAAGATTTTAACGTAGAAAACCTAATTAAGGGAAAAACCATGGGGTGACTAACCCAAGATTGTATTCTTTATTAAAAGAATAAGAAGAATAAAATGGCACATGCCAATTAGGGCTCATTGCCCGAGCACACTACTCACAAGAGGCCCACTGCCTACTAGAGACACACTGTCTACAGAATAATATAAATATTAAATACTTGAACTGGAGATTAGCATCTTCACCATGCTTGAGACAGTTCCATTTAAGCTCAACACTTCTGCTTTGCTTTTCACTTTTCTCCTCTCTACCACTCTCTCATCTTGACAAGGATACTTTGAAATGTCTTCGCAATTCTTATTTATACATGACATCAACTCTAGAATGATCATCAAAGTTGGCACAACATATTCTATTATAGAGAAATTACAAAAATACAACTTGATTTGTTACAAGAACTTCATGCATATCACCACACTATTGGCCACACATGTCTGGGACTTCAATCTTCTTTGATGAACATGCCATGCTTCGCAGAACATCTCCAAGATCATTCACAAGATGTGTAAAACATCCGATTGGCCATGATTAGGAAGAACACCATCACCCGAGAGTAAATATTCAATTTCAAGCTCAATGTTCAATGCGGACCACCAACATGAACTGGACACAATCTAGAGACCCCCACAAGCTTCCCTGAATCACCAAGAACATCCACACCACTTTTGCTTACTGGAATCATTTGCATCTTCATCTAGAACCTCAAGAACATAGTTTGTCTTCCCTATCACATTAGAATAAATGCTTGCGGACCTCCAGAACACGAACCAATTGAGTTGTCAATTCACATTGGCTTCCTAAACATTCCACCAAATATGTAGAACAAGATATTGCATTTCCGGATCTCACCAGACCTATTTGTGTCACTCTGTCACCTCTGAATAGCTGCCAGAACCAGTTTTATTCATATGGCCATAACTTCTCCAAATCTTCATGCGGACCTCTCAAATCTTGATTGGATCATCTTTAGACACATATCTACAAACCCCTTGATGTGCATTCTTTGATCTTCATCTAGCTGGGATCTTCACTTCATAGAGCTTCACTATCTTCACTATTCTTCTCTGCTTCTGATAGGACTAATTTTCTCAATATCCTCAGTACACAGCTCATCCAATCCTTGACATCATTACAATAGGAGTATGTTGACATCAATGACAACACCGGTTAGGCCCATACTTGCAACATTAGTCATAAAGACTTATACCCTTATCTACTAGTCATTCTTGACAAGTCTAGGGTGAGAGCTTAGATGACTAGTGTAATTGTGTCCCTTTATGCATCCTTACAATCATGGGTCAATGACATCCTGTCATCTACTCAATGGGTTGTTCACCTAATCTCATGCTCATCCATAGTCATCTACACATATAAGGTTGACATTTAAGCCTTATTGATTATCAAATAAATAGTCTATCTATCTTAATAAATATTTGAATCATAATCTATCGATAATAAGCTATAAATGTGTAATCATATGAATTAAATACTTCTCTCTATGTATATCAAAGAGAGAATTCCAAATATCATGATAGTATAAATATTGACTTATTGTTGGCATAAAGAGTGTTTCTGAAGACATTCTTGTGGCTATACTTCACCTAAAATAGGTAAAAGAATAAATCTAATGTCAAGTGTCCCTTCACTATGACTGTGTCCTTTTATACTAGCTTTATAATCTTTCAAAAATACACTCTCAATCCTCTTAATCCACTACTAGTAAGAGAAGTATATTTTACAATTGACCTTCTCTTAGGTTCTACAATAGTTTGTTGTTGTTATGTCGTAAAAAGTTTCCCTATGACTTTTTACCTCCTAGTTTAGCTCCTAGATCCCCTTAATTTCATTGTGCATGTTTACAACTTATCTTGGAGCAATTTTCCCTAAAACCCATGTTAAATGTGGCCTAGGGGTCCACTTTAATGCTTAATCAAGACTCAAAAAGTGCATTGGGAATTGGGCACCCATGCACAAGTCCAGGATGATTTGCCGAGACCTATATTTTATGATGTCAGTAGGGGACCTTTAAAAAGTTTCCCTTTGTTAGCCTTTTCAATTTAAATTACAAAAGTTTAGTGGGAATGCATATTTAAATAGGTTTATGACTTCATTTTACTCATACATGATTAAGGAAAACTTATGATTATCAAGCAAATAGAATTCAAGGCATTCATTATGTTGTAGAGCATAATTGTGTTGTGTTTGTTGCAGATTTGGCTTCATCAGCTCATCTCTTCATGATTTGAAGGCTCTTCATCTCTATGAGGGTTTCACCTCTAAGGTGACATCTATTTGTGCTTCAATCAATTTATCTTATCATTGGATTTGGCCTCTACCCTGCAAGGGCACACACTCTATCTAACAATGGTGTTGGAAGTCTTGAATGCCATTCTGAGGCTTGACCGAGGCAAGCTCCTAAACACCACAACCCCTAAACCCCTCTCTTTGTGATTGCAGGTTATAGGTGCGGGATTTGGTGAAGTGGAGTTGCAGAGAAGCAAAGCAAAGGATAGATATTTGGGATTTGAAGAAAAAGTGTAGAGAATCAACCCTACTAGACTAGGGCACCTGCCCCATAGTCCTCCTGACTGGCATTTTCAGAAACTCTGAAGCAGGTTGCAATCTGACACAGATCACTGCTCCAGATCTATAGAAAAGTTGTCCTATAAGACTTGGGTTCCCACCTTGTTGTCCTTGAAGTTTTCACCTCCAAAAATTTGAATTCTGGTATGATTCTAATCTGTATTTAGAGCCTTCCTATGCAATCATCTATCATATTTCATTCGTCTGTATATGATTTCATATAATTAGGGTTTGAGGCTTAATTGAACTAAGGTTTAACAAATTCATCAATCAATTCTATCTTTCCTTATCATTCCATAGTGACATCAAACCTATAGCTGAGTCCTCTTGCATCAGTAGTGACTTAGCTTAGTTTATGTCCTTGAATGTTAATGTGAAGGGAGGGTTTGATTGAATTATCTTAATTACATTTCAACCTGTCTTCATTTTACATCTAACATTTTGGTGAACTCGTGTTTTTACTAAACTTGTATATTGCTGAGTGTTGTAATCAGTTTTGAATTCTTTCATATCATATCTATCATCATACATTCAAAAATCTTGCATACATTTGAAAAAAATAAAAAAAAGCACTCTAGGCTTGTATTAAAGCATAATTTTGCATTATTTGCCTTGCATATATTTGAAAACACTTAATTTTATAATATTTACATCAGTTCTTATCTTTATTATAGCATTTCATCATTAGTTCTTGCATTTACAAGCTTCATTTGCTAGGGTTTTGCTTAAAAAGTTGCATTTCTCATATAACCTAGTCTTAGCAAAAACTAGGGTTTGTAGACAAAACTTCATTTTCAGATTTTTCTACTTCTTTTCAACATTCATTAAAATATGATTTTGAAGTATAGTATTGGATCATAGTGCATACTTTGGCATCCTAGCTTTGAAACTTTCACCTTTTTCAATTACACATTGTGTATTTTAACAAGCATAACTACCTTGCTCCTTTTGGTTGTTCTATTAGTTTAAACATTGAGTGTTGTATGCTTTTGTATGAGTTGTATAACCCTCTACCCTAATAGAAACATCCCTCTAAGGAGAAGCTATAGACTAATGGGTTCTAGGGCTTTGAATATCACCAATATGCAAACATCAGAAAACCCATTAAACACTTAATTTACAAAGGGTGAAACACAAACTTTGCAAGATATCACACCTCCTACAACTACAATGGACAAAAAAACATTTCATGATTTTGAAGATCCTATTGATGTGATAACACATGTACCTAATGATCAAATCAACAAACTTGATAAAGAACTAGCTAATTTTCAAGCATTTGTGGAAAAAGAAAGGATAGTTGAAGAGGTTGTACCCGTTGTTCATAGTTTAAGAGAGTTATTAAAAGAAGGATAAGATGGTGTTAATACACTGGTAGGACTTATGAAAATCTTGTGGTCTTCTTTGTGAATTTCCATTTTTGAGTCTATGTTTGGTCTCTGTGGGTGAGGATTTATGTGAAACAGTGTTTAGGGTTTATCAAAACTTGTAAAACCATCAAAAACCCTGGTCTTTGGTCACTCGGTAGTCTTTTATTTTCCCCTATTGACTAGATGGGCCTGTTAAATCTTAGTTGGTTAGTGATAATTTATGTCTACATCTTCATGTTTTTGACCGACCCTTCATTCCTAGTGGCACTGTTTAAACCCGTGGCCTAAAATCTTTATCATGTATCCAATTCATTGAAAATAATGTTTAATCTTTATGTTGGATAGTGGGTGTTCTTTTAATCCATGTCCCCTTAGTTCGTTCAACCTAGCACAACCCCCTTTTTAAAACAACCTTTTAATCATGTGCACATATATTATAACTTAAGTCCTCCATCGCGCATGTCCTTTGCATTGCATTTCTTCTCCTGGTGCTTCATTTTGAAATGTAATGTGCAATGGAGCATTCTATTGGATAGGTGTCTATTCTATATGGCATCACATGTGTTCTTTGCATCGCATATTGATCTTGTGAGAAAAGCATAAAGGGGCAATGCATGTTTAATGTCCAATCTCCACCACGTGTCCTTATCCTAGTCCATCATGGGAGCTCTTTGCATCATAAATTGCATAGTAAAGTATTGTTAAGAACTACGATGTGCGATGGATGTAGGATGGTGTGAGTTGAGGGTTTTCCTGCCAGGTGTCGGGGGCTACGGTTCCTTGAGGTAGTTCTTTGCATTGAAATTTTTTGTTAGCCAGTGTTATTGCCAATCATGATGTGCGATGGCTATAGGGGTAGGGTTGGCGGCAAGGTATTGGATGACAAGGTGGGTATGTGGTATTTTCTCAATTCATCGTGAGGATTCTTCGCATCATGTTTTGTGCTGAAAAGCCTTAAAGCGAGGAGGTGATGAGCGATGAGTTTATGGCGGTTGTTGATCTTGCAGTGGGGTGCTCTCATTGAAGGCCTAGTTTCAAAATGGATAAAAGGTAGGGTAATGGCACACAGGTATCAATGTGCCAGTGCAATGGCAGGATTTTTCAAACGTGTGATGAGTTCTCTTTGTCGTCATTGTACAAGGAGGTCAACTTGTGAGGAGATTGACTAGGTGCAGAATCAACTCTTGGGGATCTGTTCTGGGCTTGATGGGATTTCTCACTTGCATCGCAATAGGGTTTGAAATGGAATAATTGCTGAGATCGAGGGGTTAGGTTTGGTTTTCTCATTATGGAAATTGATAGTTCTGAGTTGTGGGAAATTGACATGATGCAGAGTGTCGTTTCCTTTTCCTTTTTTTAGCAGTATTGGTAGGTTGTTGAAGGATTTCCATTTATGATCAAGGGACCATGGTACTAATGGATAAAACTTGATAAGGCAAATTGAAAGGGCATGATTATAGAAAGTATGGGAGCTTCTATAGTTTTTCTATAAATAGATGCTTCTGTTGCTACTTTGTTCACTATCTCCTTCTATACAAACAATATGGATCTCCATCTTTTTAGTATGCTATTGTTTGTATGAAAAGAGGTGGGGTTTGATTTAGTTTGGTTTGAGGGTTTGATGAGTTTTAGATCCTCCTTTCACTACAAATATTCAAGGACATATCAACCAAGTTGAATCTCTAATAAGCGAGAGCATTCACCTAACAGGTTGGGCTGTCACTTGGAATGATGTGGAAACTCAAAAATTGCTAACTAATGCCTTAATGTAATCCTCAAATATGTAAGAAACCCTAATTATGCAAAACAATAAGTAAATTGAAAAATCACAATAAATGCTTGTAGACTAAGATGAAGGACGTAGATTAATAACTAACTATTTTTTGAAGTTTGGAATGTGGAATAGTTGGGGACACTACAACTAATGCCCCTATCCAAGCTACTATTTTCTCTGCAGAATCTTGATCTTCTCCCGACATTGATATTCATTGTATTTTCTATTTCTATCCCAGAAGATGCAGAGGACACCTCCACTAGCACCCTAGTCCAATGTTAGATATTTTTTAGGATGTCAAAAGCTCTTTAGATGCTGATTATCACTATCCAAATTTTTTCTGTGTTTGTAACTCTGGAGGACACTGCCACTAATGCCCGTGTCCAAGCAATCCTTTCTTCAGGGACGTGGAATCTACACACTATCTTATTGTTCCCTACAACTCTACTCCATCAAGATGTGAAACCTGTAACCTGTAATCATAAAGGATTATGGTTGGGGAGTTGTGGTGCTTAGAGGCTTTCCTCGGTCAAGCCCTAGAGAGACATTCAAGTCTTTCAAACACCATTGTCAGATAAAGATTGTGTATCCCTATGGGATAGAGGCAAAATCCAAATGATAAATAATTGAAAACATAATAAAATGTCACCTTGAAGATATAACGCTCATGGAAGGAAGAAGCTCTTTCATTCCATGAGGAGATGGAGTCAAATATGTGACAAATAAGCACAATAACAACACAATACTACTCTGCAACACAATGAAAGCCTTGAATCACCTTAGCATAAGATCATAAGTTCACAATGTCCATCTCTAGTTTACAAATGAAACCCTATACATGCTTATATATGCAACTACACACATTCCCACTAAGAATTTTGTAATTCAAACTTGAGATGTTGGCATAGGACCTAAGTAACGGTCATAAAACTGCATTTGAATTTAGGGCTGACCCAAAATAGGGCAGGACTAGGGTGCTAGCACCCAAGTCCACCCTCCCAATTTTGGTCAAGATCTATTTAAATGACATCCCCTAGGTCCTATTTGCCATAACACTCAGTGGTTTTCTCATTGGGATTCATAATTAACATGAAAGATGCTTATAATGCATTCTAAGGACCTAGGAGCTAAAGCTTAAGAGGGAAAAGCCCCCAAGGGGACATTTTCCAACATAACAACTATGTCTACCATCCTGTTCCTTAAGATTTTCTTCTCTATTCTGATGGTTGATGGTATGTCCCTACAAGATTAAGGGGCTAGAGATGTTTTTCTAAGGGATAGAGGGAATAGGCAAGATTCAAGAAGCAAAACAACATCTATTGAATCGTTGTAAGCCCTTATTTTCTCCTTGTTTTTATCCAGTTGAGGACTTTGAGTCCCAGTCTGTAGACTCCTACAACTTCCTATTGTTATGAGTCTCCAGATTGGGCTCGAGGGTAGAGAGGCGTAATTGTTCTCTCTTCCCCTCCCCCAGCACTATGAGTTCTAATAGAGCTTAGGCAACAATGGAAGGAGTACTATCCTTCTGGGTGAAACAAGCAAAAGTGGAAGGGTAAGTTATGATTGTTGTTGCTTCTTTCCTAGCTAGAATTTTGGTACTACCATAGCTAGCTATGAGTGACTTCCTCTAGTTTCTGTCTGGTTGAGGTGGTTGGAAACCTCCCATTGAGAGATGGGGAGTCACTTGTCTATGCTTGGGACTGGGCTTAATGAAGGGAATTCTAATTTCTTGGGTTTCCTTTTGACATTGTCCCTTGCAAGTATTCTTTCTTCTTCATGTGCAGAGACAGAGGCAAAGTGGAGGATGCTTGTATTGGGAACAAGTATCTAGAAATTAAAGGTGGCGGAAGCTGAAAGAGCATCTGACATAACACCACCTTGTAGACATGATATTTCCATAGTCCATGATATCAGTGAAGAGCTTCTGACATAACTGTGTATTACTTTATTTAGCATCAATAAAGCAATACACAGTTATGTCATAAGCTCTTCACTAATAACACCACCTATCAATATCATGTTTGCCTCCACACAAAGAGTAAGAAAGCATACAAGACAAAATTAGTTGCTCCTATTTGCCGAAGGTGATGATTTGCTGCAGAGAGGCATGCCTTAGTGGTTAAGGATGGTTATTTTGGCATCATGTGTAAGATGATTGTCATATGAAAATGTGACATCTGTCATGTGCAAGTTTCCCAATGCTTGTTGCTCCCTTGTGTTTTAAAAGGGATTTCAAGGCCATTTTGGAGAGAGGGAGGTTTTTGGTTGATCTCTTGGTAAAATGTTGGTAGAAAACGTAGAGAATAGAAGTCATGTTTAGTTTTAGGATGTTGAGTTTGGACTGTATGTTCTCTATAAAGTTATTTGACAGTACTAACATCTAAATTGTCAGGCCTACTTTTACCTTACCTTATATTTTTGCTGATGATACTTATTAGATGGATTTTTTTATGGATATGTAGACATTTGGGGACTGCAGATTATGTATTTAGACTCTCATTAACATATATTATGCTTGATTAGATAGATGATTTATGCTTTGTGGATGATTAGATCTCATGTTAGATTTCATTTGATGATAGGATGTCTAGATGCTATGATTTCATTTGATGTTATTGGTATGTATTGATGGTGAAATTGATGATATATCTTACATTATGTGATCCTGATTATACTTGTGAATGGTGAATTATTTGAGTAACATGTATATGTTAGCATGTGATTATTATTGATGTCATATGTGATTATGTGATCATGTGTGTGTTATATGTAGTTCACTTCACTTCAGCTATTTGTACCATGTGATATTAATGGTTTGTGGAAGTGTGAAGGTAACTTTCCATGCCCATGGAAAATCAAAGGTTGGACAATAACTATATGTTATATCCTTGTTAAGCTAACCTAGTCCTAAGTTGGACTAAGGTCATTTGTGTTTGAGAATGTTGATTATATTGTATTGGATTTATGACATTTTGTAAGGTTACCCCTTATTAATTTATCTCTTGATGTGTTGTAAAATTTGTAATGTTGGGTTTGCACAATTTTTAGTGCTAAATGTTTGAAGCCCTTTTCAAGTGAATTTATGTGTTTCCTATTGTTAATAATGGTCAAATATTGACCCTAGGTCATACCCCTAGGGTCTAGGACCATTCTTAACATGTTTAAACTTGTTTTAAACCATGTATGGTCACCCAAACTTGGCCCTTGAGTCAAGTGATGAGTTTGGGGAGATATGAGAGGTGGTTGGCATGTCACCATCTCACCTAACCTAACCTCACCCACTTGGGTAAGGTTACCCTTGCCTCAAGTGCTTTAGAAACTTCTTGAATCTTCTCACATGTGTGAAACCTCTTCCCTATGCTCTCACACATGTGTGAGAACATATGTGGGGAAGAGTGTAGCATTGTGGAATGAGAAGGTGACATGTGTCACATCCTCATTCATGAGAAGGTGACATGTGTCACATCCTCATTCATGAGAAGGTGACATGTGTCACATCCTCATTCATGAGAAGGTGACATGTGTCACATCCTCATTCATGAGAAGGTTCCCTTGTGTGAGCTCATCTCCCTATGCTCTCACACATGTGTGAGAGCATTTGTGGGAGAGTGTGTAGCTTTGTGGAATGGGGAGATGACAAGTGTCACCTCCTCATTCTTGTGGGGTTGTGAGGAGGGTTATGTGGATGGAGGAAAGGGTGACAAGTGTCACCTTCTCATCCATTAGGGTTTGTGAGCCTTGCCTATTTATCTCTCTTTGAGATGAGAGGAGGGTTCTTTCTTTTGAGATTTTTATGTTTGTGTTGGGAAAGAGAGAAGGATTTGTAGAATTTTGAAGGATTTTGGGAAGGACTTGTGGAAAGATCTTCATCAACATCCTCTATCATTGAAGCTTCAGAGCTATTCCTCAAGGCTTCAAGCCTATTGTTTTAATTTCATTTTCTTATGAAATATGTATGTATATGATTGTTATTCTTATGTTCTTTTTAGTTTTGTGTATGTGGGTTTTAATGGGTGTTTTGGGTGAGCTCTCCATGTGAGAGAGCTCACCTTTATCATGGGTGAGAGAGGTGTGAACCTCCTTAGTTTCCCCTCATTGATTTGGTGTAGTTTTATGGCCAAGGGCCTTTATTTGAAGTTTTGAGAAGTATGGTATTATGGAATGAGTGCCTTGTTTTGAGAAATGAGAAGTTATGGCAAGAGGCCAAGTGATTATGAGCATTATGAGTATTTTGAGTGTGGATCTCCTTGAGTTGAGTGTAG
Organism: Cunninghamia lanceolata; assembly: GCA_027924645.1. Taxonomy (NCBI): domain Eukaryota; kingdom Viridiplantae; phylum Streptophyta; class Pinopsida; order Cupressales; family Cupressaceae; genus Cunninghamia; species Cunninghamia lanceolata. The sequence continues at coordinate 9,319,807 of BSBN01000445.1, forward strand.
TCCACTCTCTCACCCCTTAAACTCATTTAAAAAATGGGTTAGTTTTGTGTTTTGCCTTGGAAGGGTGTTATTGTGTTTGGTGTGTGTGTTTTGTGACCCATGTGGTATGAACCTTGGTTATTGAAAGGCCTCCTAGCTTGGGGATGGCCTACTTGTAGGCCTAGGTTGGGAGGTGAGCTTCCCATGGGCATGGTGAACTATAATTTGTGTTTTGTAGGTTTTTTAGTGGCTATCACCCTATAGGGATAATGGAAAAGTTTTTGATATTTCATGTCATGACCACATGACAAATGTGGACATGACACATGTGTTGCGCATCATGACCACATGGCAAATGTGGGCATGACATAAATGAATGTAAATGGTAAATTTCAAAAGCTGGTTGTCTCCTAAGGTGTGGTTTACACAAATCATGAAATGAATAAATCAAAGATTGTTTAGTTTGTCTCCATGAAATTTCTTGTGGATGTATCTTTCTATGAAAGGCTCTTGTTCAAAGAATAAGTTAAATGCTTTGATAGAAACGTAGATTTGTGTGAATGTATACAAGGATATCGTAAGTATGATTGATTTAGACATATTGAGTATAATGTTGTAAGGCAATATTATAAAGCTCCATGATGTTCAGGGTGAATGTTGTTAATAGTTTTCAGTTACATCTAGTTTTGACTCTGTGCCCTTAGGCTAAGGCACTGATTTCCTGCATCTATATGTGTTCTTCAATGCCAAGGTTAAGCAAGCTCAAACACCTTTAAAAATCTAATATCAGTCATAAATGTATGTTGAAGATAAGTATGTTTCTATTCTATGGTCTTGAGAAATGCTAAAAGCTTGAGAGACTTAAGCCAAGTCTTCATATTTTTCATAAACCTCAAGTAAATCTACATAGAACACATCTGCTAGTTTAGTGTTTGTAATAAATTGGCATAGGAGGTTATTAAATACTATCAAGGGATCACCCTCCTAGGTTTTGTAGAGCCTAAAGTGCAGAGGGAAATATATTCTAACTTTCACCTATGTGTTGGCCAACCCCTCATGATAGTTGAATATTGAAAATGGCTAAATCATAGGCTATTTCATGAGATAAGGTTGGGAATTAAATAAAAAAAAGAGAAATGGTGACTCTACTAGGGATTAGAATTAGAATTGTGTCATATCTTGAGTTAGATTAATTGTTATGTCCCCATATTTACAAATATTAACACTCTTGAAGCTCACTGTTGAGAAGTTTTGCCTAGTTGAGCCACCAATAGAAATGGTGACTCTGCTGGGGAAACTTTATCTATAAGTGTTAAGATTAGTTTAGTAGTTTGTCATGAGTATTTAGAGTTTGTATAAGTGCATTATCATTATCAGTCCCTTTAGAGGGTGGCAACTTTGCTTGTTTTGTGTCGGTTGGTCAAAGAAGAAGATTCTCAGACCTGGAAGGGGTTTTGTTGTAGCATATTTGAAGAAGTTTTATGTGGCTCTGCTATTAGAGAAAACCTAGAATGAAAATAAGCTATGAAGAGATTTATGCTATTTGAAGTTTAGTCCTCTATGAGAAGAGTTGACAAATCTGTGAGAAAGAACCTGATAAAGGTGTGAAGAATATTTCAGCACTTTTAAGTTTCCAGTTAGGAGGAGAATTTGCAGTAGTTGTAACAAACTTCTAGGTATTTTACATGCTCCTGTCTTGATGAGGGATAGTTCTGTGTTTGAAGGTAGTTTTTTGAAAACTTTGAGAATAATCTTGTTCCTTATTAAGTGAGAACTAAGCACTAAGAGAAAAGGAAAGAACTAGTAATAGGCTTGCATACTTCTGTATTATTAAATTGTAGTATTGTTGGGCGAATATTTTATCTTCAACTAACTGAAGGCAAAATGGTTATATCAACCACAGTGTAATGAGATAAATCTCTCCTCTCAGCAAGGGGAGGTTCCCTATCAATTGTCACAAACTTATTTAAACTAAATACTAACTTAGGGGTGAGACCATATCATCCATTTCTCTTTTTTTCAGAAATGATGTTTACAAAATGAAAGAGCACTTTCTTGATACAAATTGGAATAACGAAGAAACCCACGAGAGCACAAAGTCTATTGTTGTTCCTTTTGCTAATTTACAATTTAGAACTGAATAGAATAAGGTGCAGCTCAAAGTCTTCACCGAATGCTACAATAAAACATATAATCACAAAAGATAATAGTAGTTCAAAGCCTTTCCAATATCTTTTACTTCAAAACACAAAATCACAAACTAAAGATAATTGTTGTAGCCCAAAGTCTCCACAATCAACTTTAGAACATCTCCCAGATTATTCACACTCACACTACAATTTGATCAAGCAGATAAGATAGTATTAGGAAAAGGATATAAGAATAATTTCCAATACACCACAAGTTATTTCAACACAAAGATTGAATGATCACTTGCTTTTCTATTCACTTGATAAAATTTGATTTACAATTTGAACACAAAGTCTCAAAATGCTCTTCAATTTGGCAGAGTTTTGCTTCAATAACTAAAAGATGATATTTACAATGGGGGTCCTCTTTATTTATAAGAGTAACTGAGAGAAAAAATAGGACAAGAAAAACTAACTATGACTTATTCAACAAAGGAGTCATTTTTGATTTGGAACTTCCTATGTTTTTACATGTAATTACATATGAGAAAAGTACACGTAAATATGTCCAAAATTATTTCAAAAGTACATCTGAAAAGTGGAAAATAAACTAAGTAATGGAAACCTACTTCAACTTGTATTGTCGTCTTTCTTCATATGGAAATCATACATGGTGAATGCTACTTGCATCCCAAGACTATCCGAACTAACCGTGTTATTGAAAATCATTCAGGCTCTAACTATGGCATCTCTGACCGTGGTAATTGATTTTGCATGACTAGTTAACTTGGCCTTCAGATTATCCAAAGTTAACTGATTGTCAAGAATATTATCCACGGAGGCCATTGAAAATGTTTTGTCCTCGAACTCTTTTTGGAACATGTTTTCAAATTCCTAAATCATCTCTTCTACATAAAGAAATTGGTTATCCAGTGACACTAGTTTGCACGACAGCTCTTCCAATTTATGCAAAAAACTAATATCACTTTGATCACTTAGTTTCCTTATAGTTTCTAGGTCATTGATCAAATCTTTCAGCACACGACTCTGATATGTCAATGCCTCTTTGGTTTCAGTATAAGAATCCCTATTTGGAATGACACCAATTGATATCAGAGTGCTTATTTTCAGCTTTCTCATATCAACCCACTTATCATGATTCTGTTCTATACGCTCAATATCTTGAGAAATAATATCGATCAAGTCATCAAGTTCTGCTCTTATTTTCTCCATTTTGTCTATCTTCTCAGATAGCTCTGTAAGTAGAGATATTCCTTATGTGCGCATCCTTTCCAAGTACTCTTCAAGTACTCTTCCCTTAAGATGAGTCTTTTTGGCTTTCTGGATAATAGGGTCTTCTATAGAAATGGCCTCAGGAGTCACTGATTTTGAATTCAAAGTGATTTTTCTCACCACTGCAGTCAACTGTTCAACCATTGCTTTGTAATGATCCTTCATTTCTTTCTCTTTGTCAAACTTCTAAATCAGAATGTCCATGGCTGACTACATATTAGTCTTTGTACTTTCATGAGTTATTTTGCCTAACTCAACCCTAGAGATAGAGTAATCATTCATACTAAAATTTTCCATGGTTGCATCCTACAGGGGTCTTGCAATCTCCAGAAATGTGTGTCCCTTGTCCCCGAGCATTCTCGAAAGAATCTTTGGCTTCTTTAGGGTCTTGGCTTTCGCAGGCACCAACTTACTAAAATCAAAGTCATCTGGAGAGATGGCTTGTTTCTTCCTTTTTGGTGTATAAGCTGACAACAATGGTGGAAGCACAAAAGTACTCACATTAGGATCTGTTCCCATTATTGGTGTTACCAGAACTGCACTTGCACTGGAAGTGGAAACAATAGGTGGAGTATTAGTAAAAACTGCACCTATTACATTTACATTAGATACTTGTTTAGTATTCATTGCAAAGTGATCAAATATGGAGGTATCCCCAATATCAAAAGATGAAGAGGACAAGCTAGGAATAGACTTTGAGGAATGAAGAACATCTTCAACAGTATTTTGAGGATTGTCAAAAATTGTTTTGGAAGGTGATGGAGATTTAGAAGAGGGGATATCAATGGGTGAAATAGACAAAGGAACTAAAACAGGTGTGTTGGACAAAGGAGAAGAGACTCCCATTTCTTGTTGTACATTCTCTTATGGAAACAAATCTTCCTCTCCTTGTTGCTCTGTAGGTCTATCTTCAACCTCCATTTCCTTGGTGGCTAGCTCTTTAGTGTTTTATTTCTCAATTTCCATATCTTCTATCTCAGACTCTTTCTCCACAGCCTTTGACTTTTTTGTCACAAATTTGATCTTAGGCTTATGTGGCTTGGAAGAAGAGGGAATGTCACTCTTGTTCTTCATCCTATTTTCCACCTTTTTGTTGGAAACAAGGTAGATAACTGAGGGGGGGGTGAATCAGTTATCTTAAATATTTTAACTTTTTGTTCTTCTTTAACAATTAGTGCAACATCAAAACATATAAGCATACATAACCATGAGAGCAGAAATAAAATCAACACACATAACACAATGATTTTGACGTGGAAAACCCTGTTAAGGGAAAAACCACGGGGTGACTAACCCAAGATTGTATTCTCTGTTAAAAGAATAAGAAGTACAAAATGGCACTTGCCAATTAGGGCTCACTGCCTGAGCACACTGCTCACAAGAGGCTCACTACCTACAAGAGACTCATTGTCTACAAGGTATATAGAAAGTAACCAGGTGTTTGAACTGATCAGAGGCATCTACATATGCTGAGGTTTAGTTCCAGTTAGGCTCAATAAACTGATCTATTGCACTTCATTCTTCCTTTGCTTTAGTGTTGTTGTTCTGTCACATACCAGACTTGTATTGTTGCTTCCATACTTCTCTCTACCTTTTTTTTTCACACTCCAACATACACCACACTCCTTCATACCAAAATCCATTTGGTATATATATATATATATCCGTACCAAGGATTTCAACATCTTTCTAGTCGGCAACCAGAATACTCAAGATATTTACTAAATACTGGTTTGTCAGCTGAATCCATGCTTAACATGTGGTGTGTATCAAAAATATAGATATAGAAGTCATCAATCATGTCATCCAACCATGAATGATCCCTCAAGAAGCTTGATCACCATCAATTTCTCATCTGGATTAAGGTCTGATGCTCTGCCGGTTAATTCTTCCTTAGTACTCTGCCTGTCAGGAACCCAACACTTGGATGCTCATATCTTTTCATTCTTTCCTCACCAGAGGCTTAATCTCTAGAATGTAGCAGTCATGGTACTCCTCTTGACTTCCCCAAGTCCACACTTTGCTAAGATATATCCCCTGAGAGATCTGGACCTGATTGTCAAACCTTGCTGCATGCTCTATTCTTGCTCACCGGACCAAAACACTCTTCAATCTGACTTCCAGTAAAGACTTATTATGTGTTGCGGATGTGTGGGATAAACTTTGTTGCCATCAATGACAACAATAATCAAGCCAAATAGTGTCTCTTGCCAACACTTTTTACCTGTTTGTTCTTGGATCTCAATCTCTGATCCTGTAAGGAATTCTTTCAAAGTAATTCCCTTATCTGCTAGCCACTTATTGGTGTTAGCCAATATAGGCTCAAACCTTTTCCTCAGAGAAGTCAATTCTTTTTGAGACCATTGAATAGGAGGAAGAGGAGAACCAACAACCTATTCAGTGTTATATCTATCATCGATCAACTCTTCATCATCCACTAGGTCTTCAGGAATGTCAGCCAATCCCAGATATTCAATCTACTCCAGAGATAACTGGCTATAATCCAACTTTCTGACAACTTCTTCTATTCTCAAATCCACCCAGACATCTTCAACCATAGGTTCATGAAACTGGGTCTTTCTCTTGATTTTGTCTTTCACACCCCTGTAATCAAACTTTGGCCTTCATTTGAATTGTTTCATGGTTACAAGTTGCATTTTAGTTTCCATGGCTCTAGCCTTGGCAGTAGTTGCTATTGAAAACCTGTCGATTTCAACAGGAAACCTGAAACCTGGTTTCTTGAGCTCCATTTGTTTATTATGTATGACAATCATTTGTCTACATAATTCCATTAAAACAAGTTTATTTGAGGGAAACCTTGGCAACATATAAGGATGACCTTGGAAAAAGACAACCCTTAGATATGAGAAAGAAGGAAATTGTAAGAACATGTATCCAAAATCATTTACCACTGACCAAGCTTCATCTGAAACTCTTCTTTGTTCTAGCTGAGGATCAAAAAGACATAGGAACACTGCGAAGAAAGCATCATTTACCCTCTTGAAGTAGTGAATAGAACCCTTCAATGTCAATTGAGAATAATATTGATATATAGGAATTACTCTCCTATCTCCTTTTGATGTTAGACCTAGAAAGATTCTCATGGAGGTTGCTATATACACCAGGTAAGAATTCATGTAGAATTTGAAGGTAGTGGATACCTTAGTCAATTGCTCATGTAGAGCATTGCTGATTTGCTCACCCCAGAAGATGGCTTGTTTACCTTGGAGTATTACCTTGATGAAAGGGTACATCCACTCATGAAAAAGTGAGGAAGAGTCCAATCCCCTTATCCTTCTAAGAAGAGTTATAAGATCACCAACTTCTTCTACAAAATCACTTCTAGGAAAACTCCTTGGCCACCTAGACAAGTTTGACCTTAAAGACTTGAGCCATTTAGTATTGATTATCTTCTTAGCCTTCTTAGGATTTTTGTCATACTCTTTTTGTGCTTCAGCAAAATCTAGTTTTATTACTTCTGTAACAGCAGGGCACATGAAAAATTTATCAATGAATTTAGGATCTGATCTGATTATCACATTTCCATTTGCATCCATCACTATCCTAGTATCTCTATTGTAAAACTGAGCACACTGAAGAACAAACTCTGTGTTATGGGCTGCCACCGAGAAAGACGACACCAAATGAATGTTACTGTCAATAATCTTCTTCCTTGCAGAACTGGGATTATTGGACTTGGTTCTTTCCACAAATTTGGCCATGTCCACATGGCCAATCTCTGTATCCCAAATGTCATCGACATTAGAAGTAACCGAGGTGATTGGAAAAACACCCTGATACTTATTCTTCATCACTTACAACTTCTTTGAAGACAACTCAGTCATCTGAAGAAGCTATCACCAGAAGGATGTTGGTGAGGAGAGAAAATCCGTAGAAGAAACTGCAACAAAAATCCATGATCATGCAATTAGGGGAAATACTGGTAATCTGGGAAAATTGCATGTCAACAATCACGACTATGGAGATATGCTTGAAAGGGCTAGAGTGCGAGCAGGTCAAAAAAATAGAGGAAAGCGGGTTTGGAAAAGCAAAATTGAAAATATCCCAGAGTTAGGAAAAATTGCGAGTGAATGTACGGGCGGCAAAATTTGCCACCCTTGCATGTATGGGATAGTTTACAAGTGTCAGGACAACCATTTTTACCGACCCTACAGGTAGGTTAAAATGCAAGTGTATAAGCGGCAAAAATTACCGCTTTTGCATGTTGGAACAATTTGAGTGTTTGGGCGGTGAATCTTGCCGACATTGCAAGTTGATGTTTCAAGGTTCTTCTTCATGTAAGGGCGGTGAATTTTGCCACCTGTACACATTTGGATACAACTTCAAATGCTTAAGCGGCAATTTCTGTCGACTTAGTATTTGTTCACAAACTTATGGAAGGACTTCGTTTGGCAAATATAGCTAACATTGCATGTAACCTACACATAACAAAACATGTTGGAGCAGCAATCATCATCGACTCAACATGCGCCATGATAGTTTTCAATGAACATATTTTAAGGAATAATTTTTTTCCGTTTAGGCATGCGGAGATTAACTCCTCATGAGACGAATATCGGCAAAATTCTTCTAACAAAATATCAGCCAGAGGGGAATCAAACAAGGACTAGGGTTTTTACAAACAACTCAAAAAGAAAGAAAAGGAAAAAAAATGAAGGAGGATCTGCCTTTGAGCAATACTCTAACAATAAAATTCAAAAAGACACGAAAGATTTACTTCAACGAATAAGAAAAAGAAAAACCCTACAAGGAGAGGTTTAACGACTTACCTGTCAAAAGACCAAAACCCTAAGTGCAACCATGGTGACTCAAAAATCCACTTGAATCCAAGATCAACGCGATCAAGCAGTTTGAGGGAGGGTTCAAGAATCAACTGAGAGGCTTGGTGAAAAAGAAATGATGAAATAAAATGAGTTTACCAATTAAAAAGGTTAAAAACCAAGCTCTTAATGCTTAACACGAGTGGCCATAAATGCCACTGAAGTTCAAGATCTTGAAGATCCTACTCGGGCGGTGAAAATCACCGACCCGATATGTGTTAAGTGAAATGCAACGACGATAAAAAGTACCGCCTATGCACTTGCTTTCAATGAAGAACATGTAACATCGGTGAAAATTGCTGCTTGGGCATATTCAAACAAAAAACTATGTAAAAGTAGCAAATTTTGCTGACACAACACAAGAAAACAAAAAGATATGCAATAGCGGTGAATTTTGCCGACTTTGCATATAAAGTTTCAAAATTTTACTAACACCCCAAAATGATCAAAATTAGTATTTTGATCAGTTTGCAACCTAATCAATTCACACAAACTTCAAGGAATCAGTTTGAGGGAATGTCACAAACTAGTTTACAATGCCATATGACTTCACATGAGGCCAAGAGAATCTTATCTTGATTTGCGAACTTAGAGTGTAGACTACGAAACAGACAAGTTTCATAGGGGTTGTCTACAAAAATGAGCGTAGCTAATTTTGAGAACAACAGCTGGCTCTAACTGGGGAACTTTCATCAATCGAACTTTGAAACGATCGAAGGGAGAAGAATCCAGTCTCTAAGTGCCTTCATCCATGCCATTGGGCCATAGAGTCAAGCTACCAAAAAGAAAAAGACACAAAAGACTAAACAAAAACACAAAAATCAAAACACAAAACTATACAAATGTACAAATGAACTTATCTGATACTTCAAGGATTGAAGTGTTTCAGATGTTGTCCACTGTGAGGCAGCAAGAATGGTGTTCCATCTAGATACTCTAGCAAGAAGCTATTTTCACCACAAAGCTAATGAATGGTGAATGGGCCTCTCCATAAGGTATCAAACTTCCCATGCATTCCTTTTAGTTCTGTTTGCTTGTCCCATAACAAGACTTGATCTCCAATTTGAAACTCACGAGCCCTTGCTTTCTTGTCAAAGAGTTTCTTCACCTGACTTTGATGTTCAGCAATACGATCCACTACCATAGCTCGCTTCTCTTCAAGTTCAGTTAGGTACATGATTCTTTTATCAATAGAACTTTCAAAAGTTCTATCTTCTACTGCCTTTGCCAACTTCAGTGCTGGCAACTCCAAGGTAATAGGTATCTCTGCATTCAGACCATACAGAAGCTGAAAAGGTGACATACCCATCACCCTTTTGGGGGTAATTTTGTCTGCCCACAAAGCATCAAACAAGGCTTTATGCCAAGTTCTTTGATTATCTTCCACTAGTTTCCTGATAATAGTAACCAGATTTTTGTTACTTGATTCTGCCTGACCATTTCCTTGCAGATAATAGTCTGAAGAGTGGGAAAGAATGATCCCATGCTCATAGCCAAAGCCAATAATCTCATGGGAAGAGAAACAAGTAGCATTATCTACTACAACTTTGTTTGGGACTCCAAACTAGGAAATAATATTTTCCTTAAGGAAATTGTACACCACTTCAGAAGTAGCATGCTTAACTGGGATGGCTTCCACCCACTTGGTAAAATAATCTGTCGTGGTAAGAATAAAGTTGTGTCCCGCACTTGATGGTGGATTCACAGTGCCAATGAAGTTGATGTCCCATTGTTGAAAAGGTTCTCCAATCACCACTAGCTTAAGAGGTAGTGCAGCCAACTTAGGTTTCCCAACAAACTGTTAACACAACTTACACCTACGTACCCAATTGTACACATCCTGAAACAGTGTGGGCCAATAGTATTTGGCCCGCAGAATCTTATGAGTTGTCACAGGTGCAGAAAAATGTCCCCCACAAGCCAAGTTGTGGAAAGACTCTAAAAGTCTACTTTGTTGCGCTTTATCCACGCAACGGAGAAATACTCCATCAAGGCTTCTTTTATACAAACCATTGTCCCATAGGACATAGTTAGCAGCCTTCAATTTAACAGTTCTTTTCTCCTTATAAGATAGATGGGTAGGACACTCACCATAGGTAATAAAATGAGCAATATTTGAATACCACTCATCTATAGTAGTGACAAAAAGAACAGTTGGCATATCCTCATCTTCTTCTTCTTCATCCCCTGTCTCTTTTGGTACATTATCAGCAATCAACTGACACAAACCTCTACCATGCACAAGCTTGGTAGGTTTTATATCAAGATCAAACTCTTGGATCTTAGAAATCCAATTGCCTCTTTTGGTTCCGAACTCCTGTTGAGTTAGAATCGACTTTACTATTGTATCAGGCACCAAAACAACAATATGTGAATTCAGAATATAGAACCAGAAATGTTTTACCGCCTTGACCACGACATAAGCATGTTTCTCCATATTCAAATATTTCATTTCATGAGCTTTGAGAGGACAACTCATAAATGAAATGGGAGATTCCACACCTTCTTCATTCTGTTGAACAAGAATGGCCGAAAGTGTATGCTCAGAAGTGTAGCTGTATACTACAAAATATTTGGTATAGTCACGACAAACAAGGATTGGAGCATGAGCTATAGCCCTCTTGATATCCTCAAATGATGCTTTACCTTCCGTACTCCAATAGAAAGTAGCCTTACCCTTTATCATGTTGACAATGTGACGGGTTTTCTCTGCGAATTCAGGAATGAATCTCCACAGAAAATTCACCTTTCCGAAGAAAGAATGAACTGCAGTCTTACTAGTAGGCAAAGTAAGACTTTGGATAGACTTGACTATTTATGAGTCAATTTTAGTGCCTTCTTAGGATACAATGTGACTGAGAAGTTTACCTTCTGTAACCCCAAAAACTAATTTCTTAGGGTTGAGAGAAATACCATTTTGTCGACATCTTTCCAGCACCTATCGCAAATGATACGCATGATCATGACGTTGTTTGGAAAAAATAGTCAAGTCATCAAGATACACCATGATGAACTTCCCCATCTCATCTTTGAAGGCAAGGTCCATTGCTCTCTAGAATGTGGCGCTAGCATTGATCAAACCAAAAGGCATCCTACGATATGCAAACGTGCCCCAAGGTATTGTGAAAGTAGTCTTATACTGATCCGCTTCGCTGAACTCTACTTGATTATATCTTGAAAAACCATCTAACATAGACAACATTTATGAACCAGTTATTGTTTGCAACACTTGGTCCATGATGGGTAAGGGGTAGTTATCCTTTAGAGAAGACTGGTTGAGATTCCTGAAATCAATGTAGATACAAATTTCTCTGTTCTTCTTCCTTACAGGAACTATATTCGCGATCCAGGTGGAGTGATGAATTGGAAAGATTATTCTTGCAGTCAACATTTTTTGAATCTCAGAAGGGATAGTACCTGATATTTTGGGATTGTATTGCCTTTGTTTCTTCTTGTGAGGCAATGACCCAACTTTGAGAGGAATTTCATGTTGAATCTCCTTAGGCCTGAAGGACTTTAGATCATCATAGGAATTGTTGTTCATGATGTTAGTCATTCACAAACATAGAATAAAAGTTACACAACAACCCTTACTCATCTTGAAAGATATGATGAATTTAGAGAATTCATGATCCCAAGTCTCCGTTGATTAGTTCATAATCTACTGACGTTACTCAGTGGTTGATGTGTGTTGTTGTTTTTCCACTCAGGGGCCTTATGTTCTTTAGTAATTTTTGCAAAGTTCATCATTATTTCTCCAAATATCCTGCTCTATATGTCTGCTCTGCATAAATCTCCAATAATTCTACCTCTGCGCTGCGAATTTAGTCAAATAATGTGCTTATAGGTTGATATTTGCATGATTTCTACCATTATTTATGATTCTTTGCATGATATTTTCAATACTACATGCATTTAACTCAAATATGCTAATGATTTTCAGTTACCTATAGGATGTCAGCATACCTCTCTATTTCTACTTATTATTTGTCATGACTTGCAGTTATGGTGATGAATTTATGAAATTAAAAAAAGGAAAAGGGTTAAAGAATGAGATTCCCAAAACTGCTTGACTGAGATCACTGATCCACATACAAGCTCCCATACATGCAATGAAAAGAAGGAAACTAGAATCATACTTCACCAGGACATTCCACAAATCCGCATGATCCAGTGCAAATCTTCAAAGGAAAAGTTGACAACAACATGTAATGAAATGAAAGCGCTTCTAGTTGAACACAGCATTCACTAGTACATATCTAGAAATCAACATGAAGATTACGTAAAATTTACAATCAGGATGTAATCTGAAACTTCATATCCATTTAGTATGCTCAAGAACAGGTACATTTACAGTGATCTAAAGAAAGAACCTTGACATTTCAACAATTCAATCCTCATTAGTCTCAGCAATTCGACCTCGTATTTGATTCTACAGTAATTGGCCTTATTGTGCTAGATGTTCCAATGTATCTCCTTTATGACAAGTTCTGGCCCATATATAGAACAAATGCCAGAAAATAGTTACAATGATCCAAGGATTAGGATCCTCCCAGAACAATCAATGGTCCAGATGAATAGCACGTGCTTTGCCAGTTGGCAAATGTATAGCTGGCACAGAATATTCTAGCGTCTTTGATTTGATTCAGTCTCCAGCTGGAAGACAACATATTTGACAATATCTTCCCCAGCTCCGGTTCATGTTGCCTACCAGTTGGCAATTTTCAGCCACTTCATACAACTCCAACATCCTGTAACAAATAGACAAGAATTAAGCATCATTGTTTAATAACTAGCAGGAAAATAAACATTTACATTTTATCAGGCTGTGAATGTGCAAACCTATATATATCGGGTTATGAATATTGAGCATATGAGAAAATTTACACAACTAAATGCCCATAGGTGGTCAAGAGGGTCCGGGTGACTATCGTTGACTGGAAAACATGCTATCAAGCCCTAAAATAGTTTCAATATCTGATCGGGTCGCGCCAGGGTCATTTGAGCGATTTTTGATAAAAATATCAAAAATGTAATTTTTTCGTATTTTCTACATCTTAGTAAATTGCATTTTCGGAGGCCTTCGGAGCAAAATTAGGGCTCAACACGTTCTCGGTAACTTGGCGTTAAGCCTAAGTGACTGGGAAACTCAAACTGGATAACTGGTTTATCTTTCCAATGAGTCCAAAAAGTTCAAATTCTGATAACATGGCTAGGAGTTATGACCCTGCCAAGGGGGAGGTCAAAAATTTCCTAATTTTTCGAGTTTCTCTAAATTTTTGCAAATAGTTTCACCTTCCGGTAGCCTTTTCTATATTCCAAGGGTGATGGGGACCTTTCATATGATCCGCAAGCCTTACATTTTCAGTTATCACATGCATAAGATCATGCATATGCAATACATGCGCTTCTGTTCACTAAATTCCTTTGAATAAAACTATCGGGTCCGGGTATGTACATTAGCTAATATGAGGGATATTAACTAATATGACTCTCTTCATAGATCAGGATATGATGATGATGTCATCATCATGGATGGGCTTGATTAAAATGTGAATGGCTGACATCATGGTCATGCTGAGAAATCAGGGGGATCTAAAATATGACCCCCGCAACTAAAATGACCCCCCTGGAAAAAATCAGGAGGACGTCAGCAGATGGAAGACCTCATTTATCGCTATGTCATTATGATGTCATCATCATGTTAGCAGATCAGAGTAATATTATGCGGCAGGGTGATATTTGGATATCGGGTGATGTTCAAATATGATGATCCCCTTGGTGTAATATGATCATCCGCCTCTGAGCGGGAAAACCTACATCGAAAGATCCAGTGATGTAGAAATGTCAGGTGATGTTTCAAGATGATGATCCCCTGGACTAAAATGACCCAGTGTCGAAATATCATGGAGACATCATCAGGATATCGACTTGGTTCAGCGTTATGGCACTTATGACGTCATCGTCATATTATGTGAGTAGGATCATGATCATCCTCCTCGAGAGGAAAATATGATGATTACGTCATCGTCATGACTATTTCATTATTTATCGGACTTGAATGACATCATCAGGATAATGGCTAGGGGGATATTTCATGGCAGGAGGATATTTGGAAATCAGGTTACATTGAGAAATATGATCCTCGCGAAATACATAAGGCTATTGACGGGTAAAGGTCACTATCACCTAAAATTAACGTCTGGATATTTGGACCGCATGATTTATCGGGTGATAAATTAGATCAGGATGACCTTCTGTAATATGACTGATGTTAAGAAATATGATACTCTTGCTGTGACTATCAGGGTTGACTCAAACTTTGACCATTCATAACTTTCACACCCTAGCGAATATCAGGGTGATGCAAAAGGCAAACCTGCATGAAATTTGATGCTCTTTCTAAATATGAGGTTACTGGAATAAAATATGAACTTTGACAAACTGACCTCATGATGATGACTTACCCAGCCTCTCTATGCATGATGATCTGCATGACTTACTTTTTACCAAAACTGCTAGAAAGCACAAAAACAAGCCAAGAAAAAGTTGGGCCCCTGTTTTACAAAGTCAAAATGGGGCATGTTGTGTAACCACACAACAAGAATACACCAAAACATCAATGTAATGACGAAGGAGTGTAATGCATTTGAACTTCTCATCGGTAGTGCAACACTTCCCAATATTGACCATTTTGAGATCTGCCTCATAACTCAAATTTACTTGCTCAAATTCTATAGAGAAACTTGAATCAAGTTGTTGCTACTTTTTAATATATCTGTCATGCTTATCAAATAGCTTTTCTAGGGAAACCAAACCTTTTGGAATCTTATTCCCTTTCAGTTGAAGAAACTCTTCACTAGTTTGTGAATCTATTTCAAAAACGTATTCCCGTGGTGGAGATTCACTACCTTCAAAATAGAGCTCATCAAAGCTATCTGTCTTTTCCAAGACAGCTATGATTTGGTTATCACCATTGAACACCTGCTAATGGTCAACATTATCAGGTACACTTGGTTGGAAGACTAGCTCAATTGTGTACTTGTTTCCTTTGAAGTCCTTATGAGGAACCATAAGGGTTGCGGAGATGGCTAATGAATCTACACAGTCATTAAACTCTCTAGGCACCGCAGAAATATTGAAAGCATCCAAACCTTCAATGCAATCCCATATGCGATTGTGATAATGTCTCAATCTTTCATTTTTGGTCTGATATAAATTTCTCACTTGACAAACCACTAATTCGGCATCTCCTTGAGCATGAAGATTTTTAACACCTTTAGCATGAGCAGCCTCTAATCCGAGCAACAATGACTCATATTCAACAGTGTTGTTGGCATTGTCGAATTGCCGTTTGTATGAGAAAGGAAAGATATCACCTTGTGGAGATACCAAAACAATTCCAACTCCGGAACCTATAGAGGAATAACTGCCATCAAATTCTAAAATCCAAACCTCATCAGAATTTGATTTTTTTGAATTTCTTTGACCAGAAGATTCTTCTTCATCAGTGAGGGAAGAATCTGACATTACTATACCTTCATCTACACTTTCATCTGAATACTCTTCTGATTCTCCATCTAAATTATCTGAGCTCTCACCTGATGAGTTCTCATATGATGAACTAGGAATGTCTTTAGTAGACAGGAAATACTTACCCATTCCCAAGGACTCAAACAAAATTTCGGCTTTGGGATTTGCAGGTAACAATGTATTTTGCCTCTTTCTCAGGAAGCAACTTTTGCATGACACCTTTAACAGGTATCCTTGCTTCAGATAAATCTATGTTCAGTTCCCCACCCACATCTTTACAAAAATTATGCTTGAGCAGAATGCCATAAGAAGCTGGAACATCAGCTACTAGGACAGTCATCTTAATCCTCTTGTCCGGAAAGGCTGCAAATGTAAATTGGGCATCTTTGATTTGACCCAACAATGGTACTTGTTTATTTTCCATGGAGAAACATCTCCCAAAGGTCTTAGTTAAAGTGAGGCCAAGGGCGTCTGCTACTTTGGCAGGCATAACATTATCAGAGGCCCCATAATCTATTATGCAATTGCTCAACTTATGACCATTTACCAATAGGGAAACATAGAAAGGTTCTATTTTTCCAGAGGCAACAAGGGGAGTAGTGACAAGATTATTTTGGGTGGATTTTTCTTTGAGGAATCATGGGCAACTTTTGGAAAATCTTGTCCTGTAGGGACAGTCTTGTTTTTGACATATTTTGCTAACCTATCAAACTGTTTAGGATTAGCTTGTAAATACTCAACCTCAGACATTTGGATTTTGGTCTTCTTAGCATGGTCTATTATATCAAATAGATGAAATGAACTAGAGATAGAGGAAGGAAATCCATCATTCTGAGTTTTATTAGGGGTAGTACTGGTTTGAGGGACAGAAGTAGAAGATACAAGATTGTTAGATGTACTTACTTGCTTATTGCCCACTGGGCCCTTCGACTGAAAAGGTAATGGAGTTCCCCGTTTAGCAATTGAGATCACTAGTTGAGGTTCTTCTCTTGCTTTTCCTTTATTAGCTTGTTGAGTTGACTGATCTTGGGACCTAGTAAAAACAACATATGCTCCATCATACACTTCTCCTTTTTCAGCTTCATCTTGGTAATTCAGAAAGCCAATGGTAGAGTCACCAGCTAATTCTTCTTCTCTTTCTGTAAAAAAGATTAGCATAATTCTCCTGGTCCAACTTGGGTTGGAAAGAATGATCATGTTCTGCTTCATAATAGCCAACTGCTAAGTTGACTGGCGCTGCTTCAATGGCGAGCTTCTCTTGTGTGGGTGGAAGATGATTGTGTTGCCCTTGATTTTTAGCAGCATTACCTTGATATGAATTGTTGGGAAATGTTCTCCTTGGTATATCCTGATAGGAAGGAGGGGCAGACATACCTTGTGACATTTGCCTTTTCAAAGCTAGCAATTCATTTGCTAACTTTTGCACCATAGGATCCGTGGTGCTTGTGGAAGAATTATCAGCAGAAGAAGGACCTCTATTTTTGTTAGAATCTCTTCTTATCTTACCTACAAGGATAAGATCATCTTCCACTTCAGTAGCCAAAATTTGAGCTGCAGGAAGATCTGCAGGGCCAGCCCATCTTAATAGAAATCTCACTTTGGGAAGCTGAGTATTGATAAAGAAACACTTAAGATTTTTCGCTATTGGTTGAGCGGTGGTAGGAATCCTATTTATCAGCTTATTGAACTTACCGATGAAATCTCGCATGGATTCATGTGGCTCTTTCTTCATCTATGTTAGTTGTGCTAATAAGGCATGTGCATCTTCTGTAGGTTTGAACCTAGCCTCAAACTTGGTCTTGAGAGTATTCCAATTGGTTATAGTCTGAGCTTGAAGATGGTAAAACCAATCTGCAGTGGCACCTTGCAGTATTTCCAGAAAAAGTCTTACTGCTACATCCTCATGCTCAACACCTATTACACCACAAGCTATGAAAAAAGCTGCAATGTGTTCATCCGGGTGGACTTTTCCATCACCATAGAATTTAGGAAAATTCTTCCTCAAACTACGAGGTAGTTCATGCAATGGTGGAGTTAAATTCAAAGGACCAAAAGTATTACCCCAAGGGCCTTGAGCTGCCATGGTGTGCTGATTAAAGGGTGGGATAACAAACCTCTATGGAGTATGAATAGATAAAACTCTGCTAGTACTAGAACCAGAAGCTTCACCTGGTATTGGAGACCTGGCGTTGGTAGGAGGAAAACTCCTAGTTCGCTGAAGTCGAGGTCATGGAGGCAAAAGACTAAAATTATTTTGCTGCATCAACTCAAATACAGGATCAATAATACCTTGAGCTCTCTTACTTCTTGTATACCATGAATCTTCAAGAATGTAGTGTACTCCACAAAATTTTGAAAAATCCCAAAACAATGGAAAAGAACTGCAATGCTTCAACTTGGAGCGTGAGGCTTCAAGTTGCGCATTTCTTCCCCAGTAGAGTCACCAAAAACTATTGGGTGAATATTTTGTCTTCAACTAACTAAAGGCAAAATGGTTATATCGACCATAGTGTAATGAGATAAATCTCTCCTCTCAGCAAGGGGAGGTTCCCTATCAACTGTCACAAACTTATTTAAACTAAATACTAACTTAGGGGTGAGACCATATCATCCATTTCTCTTTTTTTAGAAATGATGTTTACAAAATGAAAGAGCACTTTCTCGATACAAATTGGAATAACGAAGAAACCCACGAGAGCACAAAGTCTATCGTTGTTCCTTTTGCTGATTTATAATTTAGAACTGAATAGAATAAGGTGCACCTTAAAGTCTTCACCGAATGCTACGATAAAACATATAATCACAAAAGATAATAGTAGTTCAAAGCCTTTCCAATATCTTTTACTTCAAAACACAAAATCACAAACTAAAGATAAATGTTGTAGCACAAAGTCTCCACAATCAACTTTAGAACATCTCCTAGATTATTCACACTCACACTACAATTTGATCAAGCAGATAAGATAGTATTAGGAAAAGGACATAAGAACAATTTCCAATATGCCACAAGTTATTTCAACACAAAGATTGAATGATCACTTGCTTTTCTATTCACTTGATAAAATTTGATTTACAATTTGAACACAAAGTCTCAAAATGCTCTTCAATTTGGTAGAGTTTTGCTTCAATAACTAAAAGATGATATTTATAATGGAGGTCCTCTTTATTTATAAGAGGAACCGAGAGAAAAAATAGGACAAGAAAAACTAACTATGATTTATTCAACAAAGGAGTCGTTTTTGATTTGGGACTTCCTATGTTTTTACATGTAATTACATATGAGAAAAGTACACATAAATATGTCCAAAATTATTTCAAAAGTACATCTGAAAAGTGGAAAATAAACTAAGTAATGGAAAACATGCTTCAACTTGTATTGCTATCTTTCTTCATATGGCAATCATACATGGTGAATGTTGCTTGCATCCCAAGACTATCTGGACTAACCGTGTTCTTGAAAATCATTCAGGCTCTAACTATGGCATCTCTGACCATGGTAATTGATTTTGCATGACTAGTTAACTTGGCCTTCAGATTATCCAAAGTTAACTGATTGTCAAGAATATTATCCACAGAGGCCATTGAAAATGTTTTGTCCTTGAACTCTTTTTGGAACATGTTTTCAAATTCCTGAATCATCTCTTCTATAGAAAGAAATTGGTTATCCTGTGACACTAGTTTGCACAGCAGCTCCTCCAATTTATGCAAAAGACTAATATCACTTTGATCACTTAGTTTCCTTGCAGTTTCTAGGTCATTGATCAAATCTTTCAGCACACGTCTCTAATATGTCAATGCCTCTTTGGTTTCAGTATAAGAATCCCTATTTGGAATGACACCAATTGATATCAGAGCGCTTATTTTCAGCTTTCTCATCTCAACCCACTTATCATGATTCTGTTCTATACGCTCAATATCTTGAGAAATAACATCGATCAAGTCATCAAGTTCTACTCTTATTTTCTCCATTTTGTCTCTCTTCTCAGATAGCTCTGTAAGCAGAGATATTCCTTGTGTGCACATCCTTTCCAAGTACTCTTCCCTTAAGATGAGTCTTTTTTGCTTTCTGGATAATAGGGTCTTCTACAGAAATGGCCTCAGGAGTTACTAATTCTGAATTCAAAGTGATTTTTCTCACCACTACAGCCAACTGTTCAACCATTGATTTGTAATGATCCTTCATTTCTTTCTCTTTGTCAAACTTCTAAATCAGAATGTCCATGGCTGACTGCATATCAGTCTTTGCACTTTCATGAGTTATTTTGCCTAACTCAACCCTAGAGATAGAGTAATCATTCATACTAAAATTTTCCATGGTTGCATCCTACAGGGGTCTTGCAATCTCTAGAAATTTTTGTCCCTTGTTCTCGAGCATTCTTGAAAGAATCTTTGGCTTCTTTGGGGTCTTGGCTTTCATAGGCACTAGCTAACTAAAATCAAAGTCATCTAGAGAGATGGCTTGTTTCTTCCTTTTTGGTGTATAAGTTGACAACCATGGTGGAAGCACAGAAGTACTCACATTAGGATCTATTCCCATTGTTGGTGTTACCGGAACTGTACTTGCATTGGAAGTGGAAACAATAGGTGGAGTATTAGTAAAAACTGCACCTATTACATTTACATTAGATACCTATTCAGTATTCATTACAAAGTGATCAAATATAGAAGTATCCCCAATATCAAAAGATGAAGAGGACAAGCTAGGAATAGACTTTGAGGAACGAAGAACATCTTCAAAAGTATTTTGAGGATTGTCAAAAATTGTTTTGTAAGGTGATGGAGATTCAGAAGAGGGGATATCAATGGGTGAAACAGACAAAGGAACTGAAACAGGTGTGTAAGACAAAGGAGAAGAGACTCCCATTTCTTGTTGTACATTCTCTTGTGGAGACAAACCTTCCTCTCCTTGTTGCTCTATAGGTCTATCTTCAACCTCCATTTCCTCAGTGGCTGGCTCTTCAGTGTTTTGTTTCTCAATTTCCATATCTTCTATCTCACACTCTTTCTCCACAGCCTTTGACTCTTTTGTCACAAATTTGATCCTGGGCTTATGTGGCTTGGAAGAAGAGGGAATGTCACTCTTGTTCTTCATCCTATTTTCCACCTTTTTACCTATTTGTTCTTGGATCTTAGTCTCTGATCCTGTAAGGAATTCTTTTGAAGCAATTCCCTTATCTTCTAGCCACTTATTGGTGTCAGCCAATATAGGCTCAAACCTTTTCCTCAAAGAAGTCAATTCTTTCTCAGACCATTGAATAGGAGGAAGAGGAGAACCAACAACCTGTTCAGTTTTATATCTATCATCAATAAACTCTTCATCATCCACTAGGTCTTTAGGAATGTCAGCCAATCCTAGATATTTAATCTTCTCCAGAGATAACTAGCTATAATCCAACTATCTGACATCTTCTTCTATTCTTAAATCCACCCAGACATCTTCAACCATAGGTTCATGAAATTGGGTCTTTCTCTTGATTTTGTCTTTCACACCCCCGTAATCAAACTTTGGCCTTCGTTTGAATTGTTTCATGGTTACAAGCTATATTTCAATTTCCATGGCTCTAGCCTTGGTAGTAGTTGATATTGAAAACCTACCGATTTCAATGGGAAACCTAAAACCTGGTTTCTTGAGCTCCATTTGTTTATTATGTAAGACAATCATTTGTCTACATAATTACACTAAAACAAGTTTGTCTGAGGGAAACCTTGGCAACATATAAGGATGACCTTGGAAAAAGCCAACCCTTAGATATGAGAAAGAAGGAAATTGTAAGAACATGCATCCAAAATCATTTACCACTGACCTGTTGATGAAGATGTTAGTCATAAACAAACATAGAATAAAAGTTACACAACAACCTTTACTCATCTTGAAAGATACGATGAACTCAAAGAATTCATGATCCCAAGTCTTTGTTGATTAGTTCATAATCTATTGACATTACTTAGTGGTTGATGTGTGTTGTTGTTTTCCATTTAGGGGCCTTACATTCTTCAGTAATTTCTACAAAGTTCATCATTATTTCTCCAGATGTCCTGTCCTTTATATCTACTCTGCATAAATCTCCAAATTATTCTACCTCTGCACTATGAATTCACTTAAATAATGTGCCTACAGGTTGATATTTGAAAGATTTCTACCATTACTTGCAATTCTTTGCATGATATTTTCAACACTACATAGAATATTCCAGCATCTTTGACCTAGTCCATCCTCCAGCTAACAAATAGCATATTTGACAATATCCTCCTCAGCTTTGGTTCATGTTACCTCTGCATCCAACTTTGTAATTTTCAGCCATTTTGATCTTAGCCTCAAACAACTCCACTGTCCTGCAATAAATAGACAAGAAATAAGCATAAGCTTCATTTAATATCCAGCAGGAAGATAAAAATTACATTAAAACAGGCTGAATGTGCAAACCTATATATATCGAGTTATGAATACTGAGCATCTGTGAAAATTCTTGTAATTAAATGTCCATAGGTAGTCAAGAGGGTCTGGGTGGCTATCGTTGACTGGAAAACATGCTATTAGGCCCTAAAATGGCTTCAATGTCTGATCAAGTCCATGGTCATTTGAGTGATTTTTGATAAAAATATCAAAAATATGATTTTTGGTATTTTCTACATCTTGGTAAATTGCATTTTCGGAGGCCTTCGGAGCAAAATTAGGGCTCAAGACTTTGTTGGTAACTTGGCATTAAGCCTAAGTAATCGGGTAACTCAAACCAGATAACTAGTTTATCTTTCCAATGAGTCCAACAAGTTTAAATTCTGATAAAATAGCTAGGAGTTATGACCCTGCCAAGGGGAAGGTAAAAAATTTCCTAATTTTTTGAGTTTCTTTGAATTCTTGCAAATCGTTTCACCTTCCAGTAGCTTTTTTTGTATTCCAAGGGTAATGTGACCTTTCATATGATATACAAGCCTTACATTTTCAGTTATCACATGCATAAGATCATGCATATGCAATACATGCGCTTTTGTTCACTAAATTCCATTGAATAAAACTATCAGGTTCGGGTATGCACGTTAGCTAATATGACGGATATTAACTAATATGACTCTCTTCATAGATCGGGATACGATGATGATGTCATCATCATGGACGGGCTTCGTTAAAATGTGAAAGGCTGACGTCATGGTCATACTGAAAGAAATTGGGATGTTAAGAAATATGACCCTGATATTGAGGAATATCACCCTCCAAATAAGATGATGTCACAGTCATGTCGAGCTTTTTATATCGGGTCAGAATGACATCACCGTCATGTTAGGAAAGATCAGTCATATTAGAAAATATGACTGATGTTAGAAAATAGACGAGCTTCGGATGTCAAGCCAATTGATGATGTCATTGTCATATTAGGTCCTTTATGGAATGGGATAAGCTGACATCATCATCATTTTAACGAAGATGAGTCATATTAACGAATGTGACCCCCTTTCTAAAGATCAGGATGACGTCACCATCATATTATTTAAAAGGGTGATCGTTGGATACATAGCTCCATGAGGTAAAAAGGATGATGACATCACCATCAGGGTGATTTCCTGATTTCTTTGTTCATCGGGATTGGATGACGTCATCGGCATATTGGCACTAGGGTGATATTTGCAAGATTGAGTGATATTTGAAATATGACCCTCGCAAAATATATGAAGCTGTTTGACGGGCAAATACAATTATTACCTAAAATTGACGTCCAGAGTTCATAGACCAAATGATTATCGAGTGATAAACTGGCCTCAGGGTGTTATAACGTAAGGTGACTGATGTTAAGGAATATGACCCTCCCAGGAATATCAGGTTTGACCAGGACTTTGAATTGTCATAACTTTCTCATTTGGCCAAATTTCAGGGTGATGTAAAAGGCAAACCTGCCTAGAATTTTACACTCTTTCACGTGGTAGGCTTCTTGAGGAAAGATTCAGACTTTGGAATTTGGGTTCAGACTTTAAGATCACAAATATACCTGACATTAAGCACATACATACTGACTGATGCTGTTTTACCATTACCACCCAGAACACAAAAGCAAAGGAGCAAGCCAGCAAAGTTGGGTCCCTGTTTTGTTAAGTCAAAATGGGGCATGTTGTGTAACCACACAACAACTTGCCACCAAAGAAAACAAACTAAATTCCAATGATTCAAGTGATGTGAACACACTCTAACATAGTAGTCTAACTCTTTCTAAGCATGAGCACTTATAATCTTTCTGAATGATAAGGTTTTCATCATGGCAACAATGCTAATAAAGGATCAGGTGTGTGCAAATGATTAATTATCCTCATCTTGAAAGCAAGTTGAAAGCATGAGTAGCTGATGTTAAGCTACATAGTTTGGGAGCATCCCTCATAGCCAACCTAGATAGAGCCTTGCTACCAACAGGCATCTATAGCCCCGGAAAGGTTATCTATACAATCCCCCTAATTAGAGCCCCACTGCCAGCAGGTGTCTATAGCTTCGGTAGAGTTACTTAGATGGCCTAATTTTATTTCTTTTCTAATTTTTCAATATTTTATAGTCTATAAATCTGATGTCATCATGTAAGCTTAGTGTGCAAGGTATGGTCACTTGCTGATTTAGGTTAGAGATTGTATTGGTAGCAAGGGAGTCCCTTTGGATTTTTCACTTAACACGTATACTTGTGTGTTCAACAAACCCAAGGCTGTTAGGTGAGTCATGGTGAAAGAGTCACTTTGGTCAAGAAAAGGCACCCTGATGAAAAAATATCACAGACCTGATCATAAGTACTTCTCAAAATGAGTCATAACCTATATGTAAATTTGTTCTCATCACTTGAATCTTAACAATTTAGTTATTTTATTAAGGAGATGAGCTGCATCATCTTGACTAACCAAAATAGAACTCAACAAGAAAACAAAACAAAAAAAAACACACTAAGCAAACTGTACAAACAACTAACTACAAAAGGAAACAATAGAAAACAAAACAAGAAAGCAAAGAAAAGAAACAAAACAACTACTCTACCAAACTATATACAAACCCTACAAGGTAAATAAAACCCATGATAAGATCCAAAGACATTTGTATTTGCATACTTCCTTATATTGTGCAGGAGCATCAAGGCACTAGTTATGGTTCTAATCCTAGCAAATTAATCCTTGTATTCTAAAAGATATTCTTGTATTCTAAATTCATTGTGTTTAACTAAATAACCTCTGATTATCAGCAACTCAAGAAGCTCATCATGTTCATGATTAATCCATACGCATGTCTTATCTCCTGAATTTCCATAATCAAAATAGTATTCAACACTATTTACTGTGGAAAGGAGAAATACAACCTGATGTATTTCTCATCCTGTTGAATATGCTTCTTCATTGACAACTGGTCCTCCATTTGACTTGGCACTTTCATTGCTTATCTCAATAGTTAGTCTCACTTCAAATTGAAGGATGTATGACTCTTGAAGTATTAATCCTTCATCTTTATCTAGCTTTGTCTCCTCATTCTAGATGTATGTCCGATTCTTGACTTCAGGCAGCACCTCAATGTTTTCTTTAATTTTCTACACATCAGCATCTAAATGAGTATCTTCATAACCTGATATACAAAAATTTATCATTTCTAAATCATTTAACTGTAAAGGTGAAACAACTCCCAATTGATAGGAATACTCCCCTATTTCATTTTCAAAATGACATTGGATTGGCATCTGATTATGCATAACAATAACAGAGCTTTCTGCATCTTCAACTTTCATGAATTGTTCATCAAATAACTCACATTTTCCATCTAGTAAGGTATTTGGTTCCATTGACCTGCAGCATTCTTGCATTTGATCATTCAATTTAAAGGAGTCAGCTATGAAATCAAGATTTACTTTCTTTTCTGTGACTCCATTAGTTGCTATCATGGGAACTTCATCAGTAGTAATGCATTTAAATTCTTCCTGCATTTAAATTCTTCAACCTGTCTCCACTCCTTTTTACCATAGAATAACTCAAGGAAAGATGTTTCATTATCCTTATCAAAAGCATTAGGATTAGAATCACAGACTTTATCCTGACAAGTGGTTTCCTCTCTATAATTTTCAAAAGATTCATACCTGCACTCTGCCTCACCCTTATCATAAAGTAGAGAACTCCTATCAATCTCACCATAGAATGACTCAAGGAAAGATGTTTCCTCTTCTTTACCTTCTATAACCGATTCAGCTATTGTGTTTTCTAAACAACTCATCATTAGGGGTGTTGCTTCTCTTTGTTGTTCCAGAATTTGAGTCTTCTCCAACATGACCAAGCAAGCATCACAATCCCTTTCTGAATGCTCTCTGTCATGTATTCTGCACCAACTTTCAATCAGGACATCATTAGTGGATAAACCTAATATTTGACTACATTGTATATTTCTAGACAAGTACAATTCAAAATCTTTAAAGTGGTCCACTTCAGTGTCTGGACAACTAATAACTTCTAGTGTTGCATCTGCTTGTTGCTCCAGAATTTATTCATTTTCCTGCCAAGCTTCAGCCCTGAACACATCTATAAAGAATATTATTCCTTTCAAAGATAGATCCAACCTTATAAGAAAAGTTACACAATTAATTTCACTATCTTCTATAGTCTGGTGTATCCTGCAACAACTAGATAAACCAAAGTTAGATAAACTTTGAGGATAAAGTTGCTTATTCAAAGTTTCTTGAAATAAAGGAATGTTAACCTGACAATTGTCCTCATATGCATCCATCAAAATGAGACTCTATTTTCAAGTTTTTTTTAGGATTTTGAAATTTTAATGAGATCTATCATATCTCAGAATAAAACTCTGAAAGCTCAGAAAATTCAACGAATCTTTGAAGTTTTGAGCTAGATCCTTCCAAGGATGCAACCAAAACCTCTCAGATAAGAGATATTTGTAGACATTAACCTCAAATGATGAAATATTTATGCAACATTTGCAGAAATTCACAAATTCTTTGTTCAGGCCCTCCTTCTAGCACTAATTTATGTTGATGATGATGTTAGTCATAAACAAACATAGAATAAAAGTTACACAACAACCTTTACTCATCTTGTAAGATACGATGAACTCAAAGAATTCATGATCCCAAGTCTCCATTGATTAGTTCATAATCTACTGATGTTACTCAGTGGTTGATGTGTGTTGCTATTTTCCATTTAGGGGCCTTACGTTCTTCAGTAATTTCTACAAAGTTCATCATTATTTCTCCATATGTCCTATCCTTTATATCTGCTCTACATAAATCTCCAAATTATTCTACCTTTGCACTATGAATTCACTCAAATAATGTGCCTACAGGTTGATATTTGCATGATTTCTACCATTACTTGCAATTCTTTGCATGATATTTTCAACACTACATGCATTTAGCTCAAATATGCTAATAATATTTAGTTATCTATGAGATGTCAGCATATTTCCTGTTACTTGCTTCTGATTATCTCTTATTTGCAATTATGATGGTGAATTATTCTGAAATTAAAAGAAATGTAAATGAATACTTCAAATTTGGTGAATCTTAGCTATTGAACCACATACATACCAGATATAGTCATGAGGAGAAGAAATCAAACCATATTTTCACCAGGATGTTCCACAACTAGATACAAATGATGCTAACTTCAAAGGAAAAGGAATGAAAACAACACATACAGACTGATAAGCACTCCAAGGGACATAGCAAATCAAACCATGTATCAAGAATTCAAACACTGATTACTTAGGATTTATGATGATTTGTAATCAAATGGTCTTCTCTTTCATTAAGTATGCAATGATATGTATGCTTACAATAACTTTGAAATAGGCCCTGATATTTCAGCAGTCAAATTTCAATTAAGCTTTTGAATGCTCAAATTATCACATCCCTACACCTTTTATAGAATAAGGTGAGGGAACGGTTACAAATGACCTACGGTCAGGATTTATCTATTAAGATCAATTGTCTAGATGAATAGCACGGGCCTGCCAGTTGGCAACCACATAGCTGGCATAGAATATTGTAGCATCTTTGACCTAGTCCATCCTCCAGCTAACAAATAGCATATTTGACAATATCCTCCTCAGCTCTGGTTCATGTTACCTTTGCATGCAACTCTGTAATTTTTAGCCACCCTGATCTTAGCCTCAAACAACTCCACCGTCCTGCAATAAACATACAAGAAATAAGCATCAGCTTCATTTAATATCTAGTAGGAAGATAAAAATTACATTAAAATAGGTTGAATGTGCAAACCTATATATATCGGGTTATGAATACTGAGCATCTATGAAATTACGCGTAATTAAATATCCATAGGTGATCAAGAGGGTCTGGGTGGCTATCGTTGTCTGGAAAACATGCTATCAAGCCCTAAAATGTCTTCAATGTCTGATTAGGTCCATGGTCATTTGAGTGATTTTTGATAAAAATATCAAAAATATGATTTTTGGTATTTTCTACATCTTGGTAAATTGTATTATCGGAGGCCTTCGGAGCGAAATTAGGGCTCAAGACTTTGTCGATAACTTGGCGTTAACCCTAAGTAATCGGGCAACTCAAACTAGATAACTAGTTTATCTTTCCAATGAGTCCAAAAAGTTTAAATTCTGATAAAATAGCTAGGAGTTATGACCCTGCCAAGGGGAAGGTAAAAAATTTCCTAATTTTTTGAGTTTCTTTGAATTCTTGCAAATAGTTTCACCTTTCGGTAGCTTTTTTTGTATTCCAAGGGTAATGTGACCCTTCATATGATATGCAAACCTTACATTTTCAGTTATCGCATGCATAAGATCATGCATATGCAATACATGTGCTTTTGTTCACTAAATTCCATTGAATAAAACTATCGGGTCCGGGTATGCATGTTAGCTAATATGAGGGATATTAACTAATATGACTCTCTTCATAGATCGGGATACGATGATTATGTCATCATCATGGATGGGATTCGTTAAAATGTGAAAGGCTGATGTCATGGTCATACTGAAGGAAATCGGGATGTTAAGAAATATGACCCTGATATTGAGGAATATCACCCTCCGAATAAGATGATGTCATAGTCATGTCGAGCTTTTTATATTGGGTCATAATGATGTCACCGTCATGTTAGGAAAGATCAGTCATATTAGAAAAGATGACTGATGTTGGAAAATAGATGAGCTTCAGATGTCAAGCCAATTGATGATGTCATCATCATATCAGGTCCTTTGTGGAATGGGACAAGCTAACATCATCATCATGTTAATGAAGATGTGTCATATTAACGAATGTGACCCCCTTTCGAAAGATTAGGATGACGTCACTATCATATTATTTAAAAGGGTGATCGTTGGATACGTACCTCTGCGAGGTAAAAAGGATGATGACGTCACCATCAAGGTGATTTCCTAATTTCTTTGTTCATCGGGATTGGATGACATCATTGGCATATTGGCACGAGGGTGATATTCTGCGGCAGGGTGATATTTGAAATATCAAGTGATATTCGCAAGATCGGGTGATATTCGAAATATGACCCCTGCAAAATATATGAAGTTGTTTGGCGGGCAAATATAGTTATTACCTAAAATTGACTTCTGGAGTTTGCAGACCAAATGATTATCAGGTGATAAACTGGCCTCGGGATGATCTAACATAAGGTGACTGATGTTAAGGAATATGAGCCCCCCAGGAATATTAGGTTTGACCAGGACTTTGACTTGTCATAACTTTCTCATTTGGCCGAATTTTAGGGTGATGTAAAAAGCAAACCTGCCTAGAATTTTAAACTCTTTCACATGGCAGGCTTCTTGAGGAAAGATTCAGACTTTGGAATTTGGGTTCAGACTTCAAGATCACAAATATACCTGACATTAAGCACATACATACTGACTGATGTTGTTTTACCATTACTGCCCAGAACAGAAAAGCAAAGGAGCAAGCCAGCAAAGTTGGGTCCTTGTTTTGTCAAGTCAAAATGGGGCGTGTTGTGTAACCACACAACAACTTGCCACCAAAGAAAACAAACTAAATTCCAATGATTCAAGTGATGTGAACACACTCTAACATAGTATTCTAACTCTTTCTAAGCATGAGCACTTGTAATCTTTCTGAATGATAAGGTTTTCATCATGGCAACAATGCTAATAAAGGATCAGGTGTGTGCAAATGATTAATTATCCTCATCTTGAAAGCAAGTTGAAAGCATGAGTAGCTGATGTTAAGCTACATAGTTTGGGAGCATCCCTCGTAGCCAACCTAGATAGAGCCTTGCTTCCAGCAGGCGTCCATAGCCCCGGCAAGGTTATCTATACAATTCCCCTAAGTAGAGCCCCACTGCCAGCAGGCATCTATAGCTCTAATAGAGTTACTTAAATGGCCTAATTTTATTTCTTTTCTAATTTTTTAATATTTAATAGTCTATAAATCTGATGTCATCATGTAAGCTTAGTGTGCAAGGTATGGTCACTTGCTGATTCAGGTTGGAGATTGTATTGGTAGCAAGGGAGTCTCTTTGGATTTTTCACTTAATATGTATACTTGTGTGTTCAACAAACCCAAGGCTGTTAGGTGAGTCATTGTGAAAGAGTCACTTTGGTCAAGAAAAGGCACCCTGATGAAAAAATATCACAGACCTGATCATAAGTACTTCTCAGAATGAGTCATAACCTATATGTAAATTTGTTCTCATCACTTGAATCTTAACAATTTAGTTATTTTCTTGGGGTGATGAGCTGCATCATCTTGACTAACCAAAATAGAACTCAACAAAAAAACAAAACAAAAACAAAACACAATAAGCAAACTGTACAAACAACTAACTACAAAAGGAAACAACATAAAACAAAACAAGAAAGCAAAGAAAGGAAACAAAACAACTACTCTACCAAACTATATACAAACGCTACAAGGTAAATAAAACCCATGATAAGATCCAAAGACACCTGTATTTACATACTTCCTTATATTGTGCAGGAGCATTAGGGCACTAGTTATGGTTCTAATCCTAGCAAATTCATCCTTGTATTCTGAAAGATATTCTTGTATTCTAAATTCATTGTGTTTAACAGAATAACCTCTGATTATCAGCAACTGAGGAAGCTCATCATGTTCACAATTAATCCATATGCATGTCTTATCTCCTGAATTTCCATAATCAAAATAGTATTCAACACTATTTACTATGGAAAGGAGAAATACAACCTGATGTATTTCTCATCCTATTGAATATGCTTCGTCATTGACAACTGGTCCTCCATTTGACTTGGCACTTTCATTTCTTAGCTTAGTATTTAGTCTCACTTCAAATGGAAGGATGTATGACTCTTGAAGTATTAATCCTTCATCTTTATCCAGCTTTGTCTCCTCATTCTGGATGTATGTCTGATTCTTGACTTCAGGCAGCACCTCAATGTTTTCTTTAATTTTCTGCACATCAGCATTGAAATGAGTATCTTCATAACCTGATATATAGAAATTTATCATTTCTAAATCATTTAACTGTAAAGGTGAAACAACTCCCAATTGATAGGAATACTCCCCTATTTCATTTTCAAAATGACATTGGATTGGCATTTGATTATGCACAACAATTCCAAAGCTTTCTGCATCTTCAACTTTCATGAATTGTTCATCAAATAACTCACATTTTCCATCCAGTAAGATATCTGGTTCCATTGACCTACAACATTCTTGCATTTGATCATTTAATTTAAAGGAGTCAGCTATGAAATCAGGATTTACTTTCTTTTCTATGACTCCATTAGTTGCTATCATGGGAACTTCATCAGTAGTAATGTATTTAAATTCTTTTACTTGTCTCCATTCCTTTTTACCATAGAATAACTCAAGGAAAGATGTTTCATTATCCTTATCAAAAGCATTAGGATCAAAATCAAAGACTTTATCGTGACAAGTGGTTTCCTCTCTATAATTTTCAAAAGATTCATACCTGCACTCTGTCTCGCCCTTATCATAAAGTAGAGAACTCCTATCAATCTCACCATAGAATGACTCAAGGAAAGATGTTTCCTCTTCTTTACCTTCTATAACCGATTCAGCTATTGTGTTTTCTAAACAACTCATCATTAGGGGTGTTGCTTCTCTTTGCTGTTCCATAATTCAAGTCTTCTCCAACATGACCAAGCAAGCATCACAATCCCTTTTTGAATGCTCTCCGTCATGTAATCTGCACCAACTTTCAATCAAGACATCATCAGTGGATAAACCTAATATTTGACTACACTGTATATTTCTAGACAAGTACAATTCAAAATCTTTAAAGCGGTCCACTTCAGTGTCTGGACAACTAATAACTTCTCGTGCTGCATCTGCTTGTTGCTCCAGAATTTCTTCATTTTCCTACCAGGCTTTAGCCCTGAACACATCTATAAAGAATATTATTCCTTTCAAATATAGATCCAACCTTATAAGAAAAGTTAGATAATTAATTTCACTGTCTTCTACAGTCTGGTGTATCCTACAACAACTGGATAAACCAAAGTTAGATAAACTTTGAGGATAAAGTTGCTTATTCAAAGTTTCCTGGAATAAAGGAATGTTAACCTGACAATTGTCCTCATATGCATCCATCAAAATGAGACTC
Organism: Cunninghamia lanceolata; assembly: GCA_027924645.1. NCBI lineage: Eukaryota > Viridiplantae > Streptophyta > Pinopsida > Cupressales > Cupressaceae > Cunninghamia > Cunninghamia lanceolata. Next base: position 9,352,142 of record BSBN01000445.1, read on the forward strand.
TATTTTCAATTTTTTTTAGGATTTTGAAATTTTAATGAGATCTATCATATCTCAGAATAAAACTTTGAAAGCTCAGAAAATTCAATGAATCTTTGAAGCTTTGAGCTAGATCCTTCCAAGGATGCAACCAAAACCTCTCAGATAAGAGATATTTGCAGACATTAACCTCAAATGATGAAATATTTATGCAACATTTGTAGAAATTCACAGATTCTTTGTTCAGGTCGTCCTTCTAGCGCCAATTTATGTTGATGATGATGTTAGTCATAAACAAACATAGAATAAAAGTTACACGACAACCTTTACTCATCTTGAAAGATACGATGAACTCAAAGAATTCATGATCCCAAGTCTCCATTGATTAGTTCATAATCTACTGACGTTACTCAGTGGTTGATGTGTGTTGCTATTTTCCATTTAGGGGCCTTATGTTCTTTAGTAATTTCTGCAAAGTTCATCATTATTTCTCCATATGTCTTGTCCTTTATATCTGCTCTACATAAATCTCCAAATTATTCTACCTTTGCACTATGAATTCACTCAAATAATTTACCTACAGGTTGATATTTGCATGATTTCTACCATTACTTGCAATTCTTTGCATGATATTTTTAACACTACATGCATTTAGCTCAAATATGCTAATAATATTTAGTTATCTATGAGATGTCAGCATATTTCATGTTACTTGCTTCTGATTATCTATTATTTGCAATTATGATGGTGAATTATTCTGAAATTAAAAGAAATGTAAATGAATACTTCAAATTTGGTGAATCTTAGCTATTGAACCACATACATACCAGATACAGTTATGAGGAGAAGAAATCAAACCATATTTTCACCAGGATGTTCCACAGCTAGATACAAATGATGCTAACTTCAAAGGAAAAGGAATGAAAACAACACATACAGACTGATAAGCACTCCAAGGGACACAGCAAATCAAAGCATGAATCAAGAATTCAAACACTGATTACTTAGAATTTATGATGATTTGTAATCAAATGGTCTTCCCTTTCATTAAGTATGCAATGATATGTATGCTTACAATAGCTTTGAATTAGGCCCTGATATTTCAGCAATCAAATTTCAATTAAGCTTCTGAATGCTCAAATTATCACATCCCTGCACCTTTTATAGAATAAGGTGAGGGAATGGTTACAAATGACCTACGGTCAGAATTTATCTATTAAGATCAACAATCCAGATGAATAGCACGGGCCTGCCAGTTGGCAACTACATAGTTGGCATAGAATATTCTAGCATGCTTGACCTAGTCCATCCTCCAGCTAACAAATAGCATATTTGACAATATCCTTCTCAGCTCTGGTTCATGTTACCTCTGCATGCAACTCTGTAATTTTCAGCCATCCTGATCTTAGCCTCAAACAGCTCCACTGTCCTACAATAAACAGACAAGAAATAAGCATCAGCTTCATTTAATATCCAGCAGGAAGATAAAAATTACATTAAAACAGGCTGAATGTGCAAACCTATATATATCTGGTTATGAATACTGAGCATCTATGAAAATTCGCGTAATTAAATGTCCATAGGTGGTCAAGAGGGTCTGGGTGGCTATAGTTGACTGGAAAACATGCTATTAGGCCCTAAAATGGCTTCAATGTCTAATCAGGTCCATGGTCATTTGAGTGATTTTTGATAAAAATATTAAAAATATGATTTTTGATAAAAATATCAAAAATATGATTTTTGCTATTTTCTACATCTTGGTAAATTGCATTTTCGAAGGACTTCGTAGCGAATTAGGGCTCAAGACTTCATCAGTAACTTGGCATTAAGCCTAAGTAACTAGGCAACTCAAACTAGATAACTAGTTTATCTTTCCAATGAGTCCAAACAGTTTAAATTCTAATAAAATAGCTAGGAGTTATGACCCTGCCAAGGGGAAGGTAAAAAATTTCCTAATTTTTTGAGTTTCCTTGAATTCTTGCAAATAGTTTCACCTTCCGGTAGCTTTTTTTGTATTCCAAGGGTAATGTGACCCTTCATATGATATGCAAGCCTTACATTTTTAGTTATTGCATGCATAAGATCATGCATATGCAATACATGCGCTTTTGTTCACTAAATTCCATTGAATAAAACTATCGGGTCCGGGTATGCACGTTAGCTAATATGAGGGATATTAACTAATATGACTCTCTTCATAGATCGGGATACGATGATTATGTCATCATAATGGACGGCTTTGTTAAAATGTGAAAGGCTGACGTCATGGTTATACTAAATATGACCCTGATATTGAGGAATGTCACCCTTTGAATAAGATGACATCACAGTCATGTCGAGCTTTTCATATCGTGTCAGAATGACATCACCGTCATGTTAGGAAAGATCAGTCATATTAGAAAAGATGACTGATGTTAGAAAATAGATGAGCTTCGGATGTCAAGTTGATTGATGATGTCATCATCATATCAGGTCCTTTGTGGAATGGGATAAGCTGATGTCATCATCATGTTAACAAAGATTAGTCATATTAATGAATGTGACCCCCTTTCGAAAGATTAGGATGACATCACCATCATAATATTTAAAAGGGCGATCGTTGGATACGTACCTACGCGAGGTAAAAAGGATGATGATGTCACCATTAGGGTGATTTCCTGATTTCTTTGTTCATCGGGATTGGATGACGTCATCGGCATATTGGCACTGGGGTGATATTCTGCGGCAGGGTGATATTTGAAATATCGGGTGATATTCAAAATATAACCCCTGTAAAATATATGAAGCTGTTTGACGGGCAAATATAGTTATTACCTAAAATTGACGTCTAGAGTTCATGGACCAAATGATTATCGGGTGATAAACTAGCCTCAGGGTGATCTAACGTAAGGTGACTGATGTTAAGGAATATGACCCCCCAGGAATATCAGGTTTGACCAGGACTTTGACTTATCATAACTTTCTCATTTGGCCAAATTTTAGGGTGATGTAAAAGGCAAACCTGCCTAGAATTTTACACTCTTTCACATGGCATGCTTCTTGAGGAAAGATTCAGACTTTGGAATTTGGGTTCAGACTTCAAGATCACAAATATACCTAACATTGAGCACATACATACTGACTGATGTTGTTTTACCATTACTGCCCAGAACACAAAAGCAAAGGAGCAAGCCAGCAAAGTTGGGTCCCTATTTTGTCAAGTCAAAATGGGGCATGTTGTGTAACCACACAACAACTTGCCACCAAATAAAACTAACTAACTTACAATGATTCAAGTGATGTGAACACACTCTAACATAGTATTCTAACTCTTTCTAAGCATGAGCACTTATAATCTTTCTGAATGATAAGGTTTTCATCATGGAAACAATGCTAATAAAGGATCAGGTGTGTACAAATGATTAATTATCCTCATCTTGAAAGCAAGTTGAAAGCATGAGTAGTTGATGTTAAGCTACATAGTTTGGGAACATCCCTCATAGCCAACCTGGATAGAGCCTTTTTTCCAGCAAGCATCCATAGCCCCGACAAGGTTATCTATACAATCCCCCTAAGTAGAGCCCCACTGCCAGCAGGCGTCTATAGCTCCCGTAGAGTTACTTAGATGGCCTAATTTTATTTCTTTTCTGATTTTTCAATATTTTATAGTCTATAAATCTGATGTCATCATGTAAGCTGTGTGCAAGGTATGGTCACTTGCTAATTTAGGTTGGAGATTGTATTGGTAGCAAGGGAGTCCCTTTGGATTTTTCACTTAACACATATACTTGTGTGTTCAACAAACCCAAGGCTATTAGGTGAGTCATTGTGAAAGAGTCACTTTGGTCAAGAAAAGGCACCCTGATGAAAAAATATCACAGACCTGATCATAAGTACTTCCTAGAATGAGTCATAACCTATATGTAAATTTGTTCTTATCACTTGAATCTTAACAATTTTAGTTATTTTCTTGGGGTGATGAGCTACATCATCTTGACTAACCAAAACAAAACTCAACAAGCAAACAAAACAAAAACAAAACACACTAAGCAAACTGTACAAACAACTAACTACAAAAGGAAACAACAGAAAACAAAATAAGAAAGCAAAGAAAGGAAACAAAACAACTACTCTACCAAACTATATACAAACCCTACGAGGTAAATAAAACCAATGATAAGATCCAAAGACACCTGTATTTGCATACTTCCTTATATTGTACAGGAGCATCGGGGCACTAGTTATGGTTCTAATCCTAGCAAATTAATCCTTGTATTCTGAAAAATATTCTTGTATTCTAAATTCATTGTGTTGAATAGAATAACCTCTGATTATCAGCAACTGAGGAAGCTCATCATGTTCATGATTAACCCATATGTATGTTTTATCTCCTGAATTTCCATAATCAAAATAGTATTCAACACTATTTACTGTGGAAAGGAGAAATACAACCTGACGTATTTGTCATCCTGTTGAATGTGTTTCTTCATTGACAACTGGTCCTCCATTTGACTTGGCACTTTCATTGCTTAGCTCAGTATTTAGTCTCACTTCAAATTGAAGGATGTATGACCCTTGAAGTATTAATCCTTCATCTTTATCTAGCTTTGTCTCCTCATTCTGGATGTATGTCCAATTCTTGACTTCAGGCAGCACCTCAATGTTTTCTTTAATTTTCTGCACACCAGCATCTAAATGAGTATCTTCATAACCTGATATACAAAAATTTATCATTTCTAAATCATTTAATTGTAAAGGTGAAACAACTCCCAATTGATAGGAATGCTCCCCTATTTCATTTTCAAAATGACATTGGATTGACATATGATTATGCACAACAATTCCAAAGCTTTCTGCATCTTCAACTTTCATGAATTGTTCATCAAATAACTCACATTTTCCATCTAGTAAGGTATCTGGTTCCATTGACCTGCAACATTCTTGCATTTGATCATTCAATCTAAAGGTGTCAGCTATGAAATCAGGATTTACTTTCTTTTCTATGACTCCATTAGTTGCTATCATGGGAACTTCATCAGTAGTAATGCATTTAAATTCTTCCACCTGTCTCCATTCCTTTTTACCATAGAATAACTCAAGGAAAGATGGTTCATTATCCTTATCAAAAGCATTAGGATCAGAATCAAAGACTTTATCCTGACAAGTGGTTTCCTCTCTATAATTTTCAAAAGATTCATATCTGCACTTTGCCTCGCCCTTATCATAAAGTAGAGAACTCCTATCAATCTCACCATAGAATGACTCAAGGAAAGATGTTTCCTCTTCTTTACCTTCTATAACCGATTCAGCTATTGTGTTTTCTAAACAACTCATCATTAGGGCTGTTGCTTCTCTTTGCTGTTCCAGAATTTGAGTCTTCTCCAACATGACCAAGCAAGCATCACAATCCCTTTCTAAATGCTCTCCATCATGTAATCTGCACCAACTTTCAATCATGACATCATCAGTGGATAAACCTAATATTTGACTACACTATATTTCTAGACAAGTACAATTCAAAATCTTTAAAGCGGTCCACTTCAATGTCTGGACAACTAATAACTTCTGGTGCTGCATCTGCTTGTTGCTCCAGAATTTCTTCATTTTCCTGCTAGGCTTCAGCCTTGAACACATCTATAAAGAATATTATTCCTTTCAAATATAGATCCAACCTTATAAGAAAAGTTAGATAATTAATTTCACTGTCTTCTACAGTCTGGTGTATCCTGCAACAACTGGATAAAACAAAGTTAGATAAACTTTGAGGATAAACCTGCCTATTCAAAGTTTCCTGAAATAAAAGAATGTTAACCTAACAATTGTCCTCATATGCATCCATCAAAATGAGACTCTATTTTCAATTTCTTTTTAGGATTTTGAAATTTTAATGAGATCTATCATATCTCAGAATAAAACTTTGAAAGCTCAGAAAATTCAACGAATCTTTGAAGCTTTGAGCTAGATCCTTGCAAGGATGCAACCAAAACCTCTCAGATAAGAGATATTTTCAGCCATTAACCTCAAATGATGAAATATTTATGCAACATTTGTAGAAATTCATAGATTCTTTGTTCAAGCCCTCCTTCTAGTGCCAATTTATGTTGATGATGATGTTAGTCATAAACAAACATAGAATAAAAGTTACACAACAACCTTTACTCATCTTGAACGATACGATGGACTCAAAGAATTCATGATCCCAAGTCTCTGTTGATTAGTTCATAATCTACTAATGTTACTCAGTGGTTGATGTGTGTTGCTATTTTCCATTTAGGGGCCTTACGTTCTTTAGTAATTTCTGCAAAGTTCATCATTATTTTTCTAGATGTCCTGTCCTTTATATCTACTCTTCATAAATCTCCAAATTATTCTACCTCTGCACTATGAATTCACTCAAATAATGTGCCTGTAGGTTGATATATGCATGATTTCTACCATTACTTGTAATTCTTTGCATGATATTTTCAACACTACATGCATTTAGCTCAAATTGTGCTAATAATATTCAGTTATCTACGAGATGTCAGCATATTTCATGTTACTTGCTTCTGATTATCTGTTATTTGCAATTATGATGGTGAATTATTCTGAAATTAAAAGAAATGTAAATGAATACTTCAAATTTGGTGAATCTTAGCTATTGAACCACATACATACCAGATACAGTCATGAGGAGAAGAAATCAAACCATATTTTCACTAGGATGTTCTACAACTAGATACAAATGATGCTAACTTCAAAGGAAAAGGAATGAAAACAACACATACAGACTTATAAGCACTCCAAGGGATGCAACAAATCAAAGCATGTATCAAGAATTCAAACACTGATTACTCAGGATTTATGATGATTTGAAATCAAATGGTCTTCTCTTTCATTAAGTATGCAATGATATGTATGCTTACAATAGCTTTGAAATAGGCCATGATATTTCAGCAGTAAAATTTCAATTAAGCTTCCGAATGCTCAAATTATCACATCCTTGCACCTTTTATAGAATAAGGTGAGGGAACAGTTACAAATGACCTACGGTCAGGATTTATCTATTAAGATCAATAGTTGAAATGAATAGCACGTGCCTTCCAATTGGCAACTACACAGCTGGCATAGAATATTCTAGCATCTTTGACCTAGTCCATCCTCCAGCTAACAAATAGCATATTTGACAATATCTTCCTCAACTCTGGTTCATGTTACCTCTGCATGAAACTCTGTAATTTTTAGCCATCCTGATCTTAGCCTCAAACAACTCCACTATCTTGCAATAAATAGGCAAGAAATAAGCATCAGCTTCATTTAATATCTAGCAGGAAGATAAAAATTACATTAAAATAGGCTGAATGTGCAAACCTATATATACCGGGTTATGAATACTGAGCATCTGTGAAAATTTGCGTAATTAAATGTCCATAGGTGGTCAAGAGGGTCTGGGTGGCTATCGTTAACTGGAAAACATGCTATCAAGCCCTAAAATGGCTTCAATGTCTGATCAGGTCCATGGTCATTTGAGTGATTTTTGATAAAAATATCGAAAATATGATTTTTGGTATTTTCTACATCTTGGTAAATTGCATTTTTGGAGGCCTTCGGAGCGAAATTAGGGCTCAAGACTTCATTGGTAACTTGGTGTTAAGCCTAAGTAATCAAGCAACTCAAACTAGATAACTAGTTTATCTTTCCAATGAGTCCAAAAAGTTTAAATTCTGATAAAATAGCTAGGAGTTATGACCCTGCCAAGGGGAAGGTTAAAAATTTCCTATTTTTTTGAGTTTCTTTGAATTCTTGCAAATAGTTTCACCTTCCGATAGCTTTTTTTGTATTCCAAGGGTAATGTGACCCTTCATATGATATGCAAGCCTTACATTTTCAGTTATCACATGCATAAGATCATGCATATGCAATACATGCACTTTTGTTCACTAAATTCCATTGAATAAAACTATCGGGTCTGGGTATGCACGTTAGCTAATATGAGGGATATTAACTAATATGACTCTCTTCATAGATTGGGATATGATGATGATTTCATCATCATGGACAAGCTTCGTTAAAATGTGAAAGGCTGACGTTATGGTCATACTGAAGGAAATCGGGATGTTAAGAAATATGACCCTGATATTGAGGAATATCACCCTCCGAATAGGATGACGTCACAGTCATGTCGAGCTTTTTATATCAGGTCAAAATGATGTCACCGTCATGTTAGGAAAGATCAGTCATATTAGAAAAGATGATTGATGTTAGAAAATAGACGAGCTTCAGATGTCAAGCTGATTGATGATGTCATCATCATATCAGGTCCTTTGTGGAATGGGATAAGCTAACGTCATCATCATGTTAACGAAGATGAGTCATATTAATGAATGTGACCCCCTTTCGAAAGATTAGGGTGACATCACCATCATATTATTTAAAAGGGTGATCGTTGGATACGTACCTCTGCGAGGTAAAAAGGATGATGATGTCACCATCAGGGTGATTTCCTAATTTCTTTGTTCATCGGGATTGGATGACATCATCATAATATTGGCATTGGGGTGATATTCTATGGTAGGGTGATATTTGAAATATCAGGTGATATTCGCAAGATCGGGTGATATTCGCAAGATCGGGTGATATTCGAAATATTGGGTGATATTCGAAATATGACCCCGCAAAATATATGAAGCTGTTTGACAGGCAAATACAGTTATTACCTAAAATTGACGTCTGAAGTTCGTGGACCAAATGATTATCAGGTGATAAACTAGCCTCGGGGTGATCTAATGTAAGGTGACTGATGTTAAGGAATATGACCCCCCCAGGAATATCAGGTTTGACCAAGACTTTGACTTGTCATAACTTTCTCATTTGGCTGACTTTCAGGTTGATGTAAAAGGCAAACCTACCTAGAATTTTACACTCTTTCACATGGCAGGCTTCTTGAGGAAAGATTTAGACTTTGGAATTTGGGTTCAGACTTCAAGATCACAAATATACCTGACATTAAGCACATATATACTGACTGATGTTGTTTTACCATTACCACCCAGAGCACAAAAGCAAAGGAGCAAGCCAACAAAGTTGGGTCCCTATTTTTTCAAATCAAAATGGGGCATGTTGTGTAACCACACAACCTCACCAGGCTTCATCTAAAACTCTTCTTTGTTCTAGCTGAGGGTTAAAAAGACACAAGAACACTGTGAAGAAAGCATCATTTACCCTCTTGAAGTGGTAAATAGAACCCTTCAATGTCAATTGAGAATAATACTGATATACAAGAATTACTCTCCTATCTCCTTCTGATGTTAGACCTGGAAAGATTCTCATGGAGGCTGCTATATACACCAAGTAAGAAGTCATGTAGAATTTGAAGGTAGTGGATACCTTAGTCAATTGCTCATGCAAAGCATTGTTGATTTTCTCACCCCAGAAGATGGCTTGTTTACCTTGGAGTATTACCTTGATGAAAGGGTACATCCACTCATGAAAAAGTGAGGAAGAGGCCAATCCCCTTATCCTGCTAAGAAGAGTTATAAGATCACCAATTTCTTCTACAAAATCACTTCTAGGAAAACTCCTCGGCCACCTAGACAAGTTTGACCTTGAAGTCTTGAGCCATTTAGTATTGATTATCTTCTTAACCTTATCAAGATTTTTTTCATACTCTTTTTGTGCTTCAACAAAATCTAGTTTTATTACTTCTGTAACAGTAGGGCACATGAAAACTTTATCAATGAATTTAAGATCTAATCTGATTATCACATTGCCATTTGCATCCATCACTGTCCTAGTATCTCTGTTGTAAAACTGAGCACACTAAAGAACAAACTCTGTGTTATGGGCTACCACCGGGAAAGATGACACCAAATGAATGTTACTGTCAATAATCTTCTTCATTGCAAAACTAGGATTATTGGACTTGGTTCTTTCCACAAATTCAGCCATGTCCACATGGAAAATCTCTGTATCCCGAATGTCATCAACATTAGAAGTAACTGAGGTGATTGTAAAAACACCCTGATACTTATACTTCATCGCTTTCAACTTCTTCGGAGACAACTCAGTCATCTGAAGAAGCTATCACCAGAAGGATGTTGGTGAGGAGAGAAAATCCGCAGAAGAAACTGCAACAAAAAGCCATGATCATGCAATTAGGGGAAATACTGGTAATCTGGGAAAATTGCATGTCAACGATCACGACTATGGAGATACACTTGAAAGGGCTAGAGTGCGAGCAGGTCGAAAAAATGGAGGAAAGCGGGTTTGGAAAAGCAAAATTGAAAATATCCCAGAGTTAGGAAAAATTGAGAGTGAATGCACGAGAGGCAAAATTTGCCGCCCTTGCATGTATGGGATAGTTTGCAAGTGTCAGGGCGGCCATTTTGACTGACCCTGCAGGTAGGTTGAAATGCAAGTGTATAAGCGGTGAAAATTACTACTTTTGCATGTTGGAATAATTTGAGTGTTTGGGCGGTGAATTTTGCCGACATTGCAGGTTGATGTTTTAAGGTTTTTCTTCATGTAAGGGTGGTGAATTTCACCGCCCATACACATTTGGATACAACTTCAAATGCTTAAGCAACAATTTCCGCCGAGTTAGCATTTGTTCACAAACTTATGGAAGGACTTCGATCGGCAAATATAGCCAACATTGCATGTAACCTACACATAACAAAACATGTTGGAGCGACAATCATCACCGACTCAACATGTGCCATGATAGTTTTCAATGAACATATTTTAAGGAATAAAATTTTCCTGTTTAGGCATGCGGAGATTAACTCCTCATGAGATGAATATCGGCAAAATTCTTCCAACAAAATGTCAGCCAGAGGGGAATCAAACAAGGACTAGGGTTTTTACAAACAACTCAAAAAGAAAGAAAAGGCAAAAAAAATGAAGGACGATCTACCTTTGAACAATACTCTAACAATAAAATTCAAAAAGACAAGAATGATTTACTTCAACGAACAAGAAAAAGAAAAACCCTAGAAGGAGAGGTTTAACGACTTACCTGTCAAAAGACCAAAACCCTAAGTGCGACCGTGGCAACTCAAAAATCTATTTGAAGCCAAGATCAACGCGATCAAACAGTTTGAGGGAGGGTTCAAGAATCGACTGAGAGGCTTGGAGAAAAAGAAATGACAAAATAAAATGAGTTTACCAATTAAAATGGTTAAAAAGCAAGCTCTTAATGCTTAACATGAGTGGCCATAAATGTGACTAAAGTTCAAGATCTTGAAGATCCTACTCAGGTGGTGAAAATCGCCGACCCGACATGTGTTAAGTGAAATGTAATGGTGACAAAAAGTACTGCTTATGCACTTGCTTTCAATGAAGAGCATGTAACGGCGGCAAAAATTGTCACTCGGGCATATTCAAACAAAAAACTATCTAAAAGTGGCAAATTTTGCCGACACAACACAAGCAAACAAAAAGATACGCAATAGCAGCAAATTTTGCTGACTTTGCATATAAAGTTTCAAAATTTTACTAACACCCCAAAATGATCAAAATTGGTATTTTGATCAGTTTGCAACCTAATCGATTCGCACAAACTTCGAGGAATTGATTTGAGGGAATGTCACAAAGTAGTTTAGGATGCCATATGACTTCGCATGAGGCCAAGAGAATCTTGTCTCAATTTGCAAACTTAGAGTGTAGACTACGAAACGAACAAGTTTCGTAGGGGTTGTCTACAAAAACGAGCGTAGCTGATTTTTAGAACAAGTAAGTATTTTGAAAAGAAGTATGCATGTGTTCGAAGAAACTCATTTAGAAGATCTTAGGCAAGCTGAGACATAAATTTGCATTTGTAAAAAGTCTTAAGATCATGTTGTAAAAGGAAATTGAGTTTCCAATGTGTAACTACAAAATTAATGTGAGAAGTCTCTTAAGGACTAGGGAGATTATGTTTCCAGTCTATATCTCTATATGGCCTCAAATGTAACAATGAATGGTGTACAAACTCACCTGTGCTATCAAGGAAGTTTCATTAGTGAAAGGTATAAGGCCATAAATTTTAGAAATATCTACGGTTTCCCAAATCATATTCCAAATGAAATCAGAGATAAAATACCAAAATGTAATGGTGGTAAGTCTAAATCAACAAGTAGGCATTTGCAAGATTTTATGGATGTAATGGGAGATTATGAGTTAGATTTTGAAGATGTTGTCATGAAACTATTTGTTCAGTCTTTAAAGGATGAAGCAAGAGATTGGTTCTCTTACTTACTAGTAGGCTCTATCTATTTTTGGGATGAGTTCAAGGCAAGTTTTATGGAGCATTTTGGTGAGAGAATCAATGCAAGCTCAATAATTAGCAAATTTATGAGCATTGAGAAAGAAGAGGATGAGCTAGTTCCAGCATTTAACTTGAGATTTCTAAAAACATTGAGGGACATGATGCAACAAGTTTAATTGTTTACTTGGGAGCTTTTAACAAAAAAATGAGTTACTAGTTGAGAGACAAAGATCCTATGACTTTACTTCAAGCTTATGAGATAGCCATAAACATTGAGAATAATTGGAAATATGGAATGTGTAAGGGTTATTTGTCTGCAAGTGTTTGTGGCCCTAGGGTAGTCAGTGAAGATAAGAGATCTAAGTTAGAAATTAGAAATGAATTTCAAGGCATTTACACCCCTACTATTTCAACTTGTACATTGTCTAATAATGTTGATCATGTGGAGCCCCAAGTATATTGTCAACATGATGCATGTATTGATGATCCTATGGGCTTTGTTCAGGATCTTTTTGATATAGGGAGACATGAGGGAGAATCATGATATTCTTTGTTTTCTAGAATATTGAACACCTATATGGATATCCCTATTATTTTCAGGCCTCAAGAGTCTGTATGTATTGACATATTCTGTGAATTGTATGGGTCGGGTTTGAGTTCATTACCTCAAAATTTGAAGCCAAGTAGTTTTGCTCAAGTCCCTGATTGGATAGATATTTTAGAAAATGCTAAGATCCACAATGACAAAAATGGAAAACTTCATAGTGCTAATCACATTAGTCCTATTTCTGGTATGAGTGTTAATGTGATAATGTATTTATCATTAAGTGTGCAAGAACCATGTAGTCCTTATTGCAATATTACCAGGGTTGAGAGCTCAGTCAATAATGCTCTTGATATCACTAGGCATGTTCATGTGTATTCAACTCATAAGGTTGATCATGTTGATTGTTACTCTGCTGGTCACAGTGGCTTACATGATGAAGAATTGGAAATTTTATTCCGGATGAAGATAATAGTAGCATACAAGATGTTGATAACATGAGTTCACTCTCAAATGATTAGGTTATGCATTGTGATGGGTATGTGAATGATAGAATATCACCATTGTTGATTAATAATATTGTGGAATTTGAAAATCCTTTTGACTGTGCTATCTCAGATTATGTGGATATGGCAGAAATTTTAGATATGTGTGTTGAACAATTAGAAGATAATACTGGCTATTGTGATTTTAGGGCTGATTGTGATTATGCTTGTGAGGAGGATATTAACTGCAGTGCTTCAAAGTACAGTGATGCTAAGGAATATTTGGAACTCCATGAGGAGGAGACAAAAATATTTATAGCAAGAATGAACATAAGACATAATCCCCTTTATGATGAACCTCCAGATTTACTTGAGGCGAGAAGTGATAATTCTTATTGGTATATATACAACCCACTCTTTATAGAGAATCTTGAAGATACAAAATCTAAAGAATATGAAGAGGATTTCCTAGAGTTAGAGGAATGTATTGATAACATGGAAGATGCCAAGGTGGATGGTTTCAACTTGGAAAGGGATACTGTTACATTTATAGCTGGGTCTCCATTTTTAGGCATTGGTGTATATGGTGAAATTCATGGCTTGTGGGAGGTGAGCAAGCATAAATCAACAGTATTATAGCCTGAGATGGTGCCTATGAGTAAGGAATCCTTGTGTGGGAAGCAAAATATAGATGGTCATCCAAGCTATGTATTTCATTTTGTTATTCCTGGTCAAGATGATGCATCTAACATAGGGCTAGGATGTGGCCCTAAGCAAATGAATCAGCATATAGATGAGCTCCTTGAGGACATTACTTATGAGCATTTCACATCTGATATAGATGTTGTAGGTGAAGATGATGGTGTTGATGCAAATCATTTAGTGGATTATGCATGTTTTCATTTTCCAACTTTGCCTGATAATATTAAGAGTGACTAGGAAAGAAATTATGCAAATTATTGTAACTGGCTTGATATGATCCTTTTGTCACCCTAAGGATTTGTGAGGAGATTTTCTAGTCTGTGTTTAATTGTCAAAGTCAAAGAGGCCCAGGACAAGTTGAAAGTGGAAGATTTGAAGTCTCTAAGGGTAGTCAGAAATGTGATGGTGTTATTCCTAATCTTGGCTTGATACAGACATTGGAAAATAAAATCTTTGACAGAGGAAGATCTCATTTTCTATTTTGGGGTGGCCCTAGTCAATCTTGTTGGTAATTTTTGTTTTCTATGGTGTTTTGTTTCTCTGTGTCTGGTTTGGTCTACTCTACTGAGAGATCTTTTGGATTCTCGCCTTGTTCTTGTGAACAAGCATCCCCAAACATGAGCCACTGGTAGGACTTATGAAAATCTTATGGTCTTCTATGTGAATTTCCATCTCTGAGTCTCTGCTTGGTCTATGTGGGTGAGGGTTTATGTGAAACAATGTTTAGGGTTTATCAAAACTTGTAAAACCATAAAAAAACCTTGGTCTTTGGTCGTTGGGTAGTCTTTTCTTTTCCCCTGTTGACTAGATGGACCTGTTTCCTTATTGGTTAGTGATAATTTATGCCTACATCTTCTTGTTTTTGACTGACCCTTCATTCCCAGTAAAACTATTTAAACCCATGGCCTAAAATATTTATCATGTATCCAACTCATTGAAAATACTGTTTTATCTTTATGTTGGATAGTGGGCATGCTTTTAATCCATGGCCCCTTAGTTCATTCGACCTAGCGCAACCCCCCTTTTAAAACAACCTTTTGAGCATGTGCGCATATATTATAACTTAAGTCCTCCATCATGTATTTCCTTCGCATTGCATTTGTTCTCCTGGTGCTTCATTTTGAAATGCAATGTGTGATGGAGTATTCCTTTGGACATGTGTCTGTTCTATATGGCATCACATGTGTTCTTTGCATCATAGATTGATCTTATGAGAAAAACATAAAGGGGCAATGCATGCTTAATGTCCAATCTCCACCATGTGTCCTTATCCTAGTCCATTGCGGGAGGTCTTTGCGTCGTAGATTGCATAGTAAAGTATTGTTAAGAACCATGATTTGTGATGGATGTAGGATGGCATGAGTTGAGGGTTTTCCTGCCAGGTGTCGGGGGCTACGGTTCCTCGTGGCAGTTCTTTGCATCGCGGTTTTCTATTAGCCAGTGTTATTGCTAATCATGATGTGTGATGGCTGCAGGGAAAGGGTTGGTGGCAAGGTATTAGATGGTAAGGTAGGTATGTGGTAGTTTCTCAATTCATCATGAGAATTCTTCACATCATGGTGGCTATTGATCTTAAAGTGGGGTGTTCTCATTGAAGGCCCAATTTCAAAATGGATAAAAGGTAGGGTGATGGCGTGCAGGGATCAATGTGCCAGTGTAGTGGTGGGATTTTTCAAATGTGCAATGAGTTCTCTTCGCTGCCGCTATATAAGGAGGTCAGCCTATGAGGAGATCAACTGGGTGCAAAATCAACTCTTGGGGATCTATTCTAGGATTGAGGGGATTTCTCTCTCACGTCGCAGTAGGGTTTGAATTGAGTGACCTTTTGAAATAGAATAATTGCTGAGACCAAGGGGCCAGGTTTGGTTTTCTCTTTATGGAAATTGATAGTTCTAAGTTGTGGGAAATCGACATAATGCAAAGTACCACCTCCTTTTCCTTTTTTAGCAGTGTTAGCAGGTTGTTGAAGGCTTTCCATTTATGATCAATGGGCCATGGTACTAACGGATAAAACTTGATAAGGCAATTTGAAAGGGTGTGATTATAGAAAGTATGGGAGCTTCTATAGTTTTTCTATAAATAGACACTTTTGTTGTTACTTTGTTCACTATCTCCTTCTGTGCAAACAATATGGATCTCCATCTTTTTAGTATGCTATGTATGTTGTCCTGTTCCTTAGGATTTTCTTCTCTATTCTCATTGTTGATGATATGTCCCTACAAGATTAAGGAGCTAGAGATGTTTTTCTAAGGGATAGGGGGAATGGGCAAGATTTAGGAAGCAAAACAACATCTATTGAATCGTTGTAAGCCCTTCTTTTCTCCTTATTTTTATCTAGTTGAGGCCTTTGAGTCCTAGTTTGAAAACTCCTGTAACTTCCTGTTCTTGTGAGTCTCCAGATTGGGCTCGGAGGTGGAGAGGCATCATTGTTCTCTCTTCCTCTCCCCTAGCACTATGTGTTCTAACAGAGCTTAGGCAACAATGGAAGGGGTGTCCTCCTAGGTGAAACAAGCAGAAGTGGAGGGGCAAGTTATGATTGCTATTGCTTCCTTCCTAGCTAGAATTTTGGTACTACCATAGCCATCTATGAGTGGCTTCCTCTAGTTTCTATCTAGTTGAGGTGGTTGGAAACCTCCCATTGAGAGATGGAGTCACTTGTCTATGCCTAAGATTGGGCTTAATGAAGGGAATTCTAATTTCCTAGGTTTCCTTTTGACGTTGTCCATTGCAGGTATTCTTACTTCTTCATGTGTGGAGACAGAGGCAGAGTGGAGGATGCTGGTATTGGGAACAAGTATCTGGAAATTAAAGGTGGCAGAAGCTGAAAGAGCATATGATAAGACACCACTTGTCAATATTTTGTTTTCCTCCACACGAAGAGTAAGAAAGCATACAAGACAAAATTAGTTGCTCCTATTTGCCGAAGGTGATGATTTGCTGCAGAGAGGCGTGCCTTAGTGGTTGAGGACGGTTATTTTGGCATCATGTGTAAGATGATTGTCATGTGAAAATGTGACATCTATCATGTGCAAGTGGCCTGATGCTTGTTGCTCCCTTGTGTTATAAAAGGGATTTCAAGGCCATTTTGGAGAGGGAGATTTTTGGTTGATCTCTTGGTAAAATGTTGGTAGAAAACGTAGAGAATAGAAGTCATGTTTAGTTTTAGAGTGTTGCGTTTGGACTGTATGTTCTCTGTAAAGTTATTTGATAGTACTAACATCTAAATGAATGTAAATGGTAAATTTCTAAAGCTAGTTGTCTCTTGGGGTGTGGTTTACACAAATCATGAAATGAATAAATCAAAGATTGTTCAGTTTGTCTCCATGAAATTTCTTATGGATGTATCTTTTTATGAAAGGCTCTTGTTCAAAGAATGAGTTAAATGCTTTGATAGAAAAGTAGATTTGTGTGAATGTATACAAGGATATCGTAAGTATGACTGATTTAGAAATATTGAGTATAATGTTGTAAGGCAATATTATAAAGCTCCATGATGTTCAGGTTGAATGTTATTAATAGTTTTCAGTTAGATCTAGTTTTGACTCTGTGCCCTTAGGCTAAGGCACTGATTTCTTGCATCTATATGTGTTCTTCAACACCAAGGTCAAGCAAGCCCAAACACCTTTAAAACTTTAATATCAGTCATAAATGTATGTTGAAGAAAAGTCTATTTCTATTCTATGGTCTTGAGAAATGCTAAAAGCTTGAGAGACATAATCCTCAAGCAAATCTTCATAGAACATATCTGCTAGGTTAGTATTTGTAATAAATTGGCATAGGAGGTTATTAAATACTATCAAGGGATCACCCTCCCAGGTTTTGCAGAGCCTAAAGTGCAGAGGGGAAGCTATTCTAACTTTCACCTATGTGTTGGCCAACCCCTCATGATAGCTAAATATTGAAAGTGGCTAAATCATAGGGTATTTCATGATATAAGGTTGGGAATTTGATTTCAAATAAGATATATGGATCACTAAGTCTCACACAAATGAACTAGCAAGTTTCAAAACCTTGAGATTAAGGGTCTTCCTTCTTTAGCCTCCTTATTCCTACTAGCCCTCCAAAAGGGGTCTTTTCACCATAGCTTTCAAAATATACCTCAAATCCACAACTTATTCACCATTTCAGATACCCATTAAGGAGTTATTTAGCATATAGCATTTCCACATAGGATTGTTTTAGAACTTCATGTCCTAAAATTGACTGTTCCTACTGCTACAAAGAGACAATTAGCCCTATTTTCCAAAACAAGTACCCTACAAACTCCTTGTAAACCCAAAATTCCTAAGGACAATCTTAAAACAACCTCCAAAACCATTGAATCAACAACTTTTAGGAGTGGGAACACTCATTTAAGTCCCAAACCACCAAACCCTTGTTTTAGGCTTTTTAAGGCTAGTTTCAAGGAGGGTTTATTGAAAATAAGCATTCCCCTCATCTTCAAACTTTCCCAATACCTTAGACATGTCTTATTATGTCTTACTATGCTATACCAACCTTCACAAGTCTCTTACCAATGTCTTTTATGCAAACTCACACTCTTAACCCTCACTTTTCAAGCCAAAACTCACAAAATTTGCCCTATGGCTTCACACACAAAACCTCACAACTTGCCTCCCCTACTCTTATCAATTTGAGGAATTTAAATTCATGCTATTATAGTATATTTCACCAAATTTGAGAGCTTTTCACCAAAGGAAATGGTCACAAATTCATGGTTTCTCCTCACAACCCTCAAAATAGGGTTTCCAGGCTATTTGCAATCAAAATACTTCAAACTTAATAAAAAATGATGCAACTACTTGGAATAGAAATAATATTCAACATGCTTCCAATTCCAATAAGTCTCAAACTCTAAAACGTCCGTACAGGGCCGTACTGTAGGAATGTCTACTTTCACATCTACTAATGCACAAGCTTGTAGTAATGCTACCACTAGCATGGGAGTATCTAACGGAATTAATTCATAGAATTACAAGGCTGTGGGATTCAATTATCAAAACCTAGAACCTAGGGTGTCTTCTTATATGAATAACCATTCTCAACCACCTCTCCATTCCACCTATTCTCAACCACGTTTCACTTACAATTGTTCTCAACCACCTTTCATTACCACTTAAAACCAATCACCTCTAAATTTCATGACTACAGCTTCCAATTCTTCTAACCCACAAATTGCATCACCTAATGATGCCATCTTAAACCAACTCTTGTAAGGCATGACCTCTTTACAAAAGAAAGTGAGAAATTTGACCAATGCTTCTTCTCAACCTAATATACCAACATACCATGCTCGTAGTCCTTTATCTTTTTCAATATTGAGAGCTCAAATACCTGATAAATTTGAGACTCCTTGCTTTAAAAACTATAGTGGTAAAGGTGATCCTAATACTCATGTGGAAACATTCATGACTATGTGTAGTGATTTCTTCTTTGAAGAGGACTTGTTAGCAAAACTCTTTCCGCAATCCCTCAAAGATACTACTTTGGAATGGTTCTGCTCTTTACCTCTGAATTCAATACATTCTTTCTCACAACTTGATCAATTCTTACAACATTTCCAATAAAATATTGGACCTTCAGTCTCATTGATTAATTTAGTTCATTGTAAACAAGGTCCAAAAGAGAAGTTTGTTGAAGGCACAAGACAACTAAGAGGGGGAGTGAATCAGTTGTATCAAAAACTTCAAACCCTCATAAACATAATCACATTAGTTCACTTATACCCTTAATCTGTTATGAAGTTTAAACATGAAAAGAAGATAGCAGAAAATTAAACACATCAACACCATGCACAAGAGAATGCCAGATTTTTATGTGGAAAACCCTAAAAGGGAAAAACCACGGTGAAGATTAGATCACAATATAATGTAGTAACAATGCCAAATTACAAAGGCTCACTACCATAGAGAGAATGCTCAGTGCAGGGGACTCACTACCCACTAAGAAAGAAATAAAGAAGAGAAGAATGGATCACTACCATGCTTTGAACTAATATAATTGCATCTAACCTATGCATGGAGTTCAGTTCCAGTGAAGCTCAACATAAATAACACCTTCGCAACATCACCAAAAATTGTAGACTCCTACTCACTGCATCTGGTAGCCTAACACATTAAAGCTCTTTATACCTTGATCAATTTCACATCATTCACATCATCCTCCTCACACACACACCCATCCATGAATCCTTGACACTTATTTATACCATCATTACCCTTGAAACAATCTTCAAGGTTGGTAACACAATCTTCAATCCTTGAAACAAACTCCAAATTCGGCAACCACACAATATTTGAATTAGGTCTAGACCTAAAAGTTCCATGGCATAGGGGAATGAGGGAAAAATACTCTATGCCTTAGCTTAGACCCAAATCTATCCAGGCATGCTACACAACATTCACATAATCATTAAATCAACTCCTCAATCAACGCAAACATTCAAGGTCAGCTAAACAGTGTAAACATAAGGAATTCTTGATCACATGCTTCCACGATCACAACCATAACCTATAAACCATACACAAGGATTTAACACAATCTAGAACCATCCATGAACATCTTGAAGTCACCTGGAAACCAACAAATTTAGCCACAACAACTTTTACTTGAACACAACACTATCAAACTCTACCACACAATAAATTTT
This sequence comes from Cunninghamia lanceolata, assembly GCA_027924645.1. Taxonomy (NCBI): domain Eukaryota; kingdom Viridiplantae; phylum Streptophyta; class Pinopsida; order Cupressales; family Cupressaceae; genus Cunninghamia; species Cunninghamia lanceolata. Next base: position 9,372,703 of record BSBN01000445.1, read on the forward strand.
GTTCTTGATCACCAAATCACAAACCCTCTAGAATGAAGATAGATAAGGATCTTGTGAACACATATCTAGAACCGTAGCACCTGAAACCTTTCTATGGAGGGATGCAGAGTAAAATAATTTCTCTTAGACACATTGTTAGACACTATCTTCAAACTGGTGAACATAACTTCCACTGCACAACAATCTGAAGCACCAAATTCTAGATTTAACATCTTCAAAAACTTCTCAACAACATATCCAAACCATACACTTAGATCTTCAACATAGAATAAATACAGAGTAAAAACTCAAATAGTTTTCTGTAAGCTAGAAGACTCTTCAATACATTATTTTCAGTATTAATCAAATTTTCTCAAAAACACTTGGAAACTCAACAACAGAAACAATCTACTAACATCATCAACACCTCTACAAGGCATTCAAATCACTTTAACACAAAAACTTAATCAAACAATAACATCAACATCAGAAGACATAGTTGACACCAATGACAACACAAACATGTTGACCTCAATAACAACACCGATTAGCATATACTTACAACAATCTCCCCCTTTGTCATTGATGGCAACATATGATGTGAAAAACCATCATGACATAGTTCTGCACCAATCTCATTCTCCCCCTTTCTTTTGTACATTTTACTCTCTTTCTCTCCCTTTGTTTTTCACATGAACTCTCTCCCCCTTTGACATCAATGGAAAAGGGTGGTACATATTTCTCAAGCTTTCTCCCCCTAATTATGATACTACACATACTTGCACTATTCTCAACTACTCTAAATAGTCCCCCTTAGGAGTACACACCAATCTGTACCAAATCTCACTCCCCCTGTCTGCAACAACCAACAACACCACTACCTACTCCCCCTGAGAGGTAGCCTCCAACTCAGTTTTTAGAGGAAGCATCTGAGCCAAAAGTTGGCACTGGTATGTTCTTAGCCTTTGTTACATCCTTTTTAATCCAAATCTTACTCATCTCCTTCTTAGTCTCTGTTAGATCAATTCTTTGTACTGGTTTGTTCTTCTCTATTGAAATATCCTTCTTCATGCTTCTACTTCTGCAGAACTTTGAAATGTGTCCAAGCTTACTGCAATTTTAGCACACAACATTCCTCTGACCATTGTTCCTTCCATTCATTATGGATCTACATTGATTAGCTTTGTGCCCAAATCTATTATATATAATAGTTGCCATTAAAGGATTAAATTATTCTATCATTATTATAGTCATTTATTCTTTGATTTTTGCACTCATTAGCTTTATGACCAACTTTCTTGCATGTGAAACATTGACTAGAAAAAGATGGAACATTTTGATTCATCCTGCTCCTACATTGTGTAGCCTTATGTCCAAATTTATTGCAAGAACGACAATATCCATTGAAAGATGGGTACCTTTGAGCATTAGGTTGTCTGACTGGTGGTCTTCTAGCTCATTTCTTCTGATTCTAGATCTACTTGTCATTGTTCTTCTTGTCTTTAGCTTTTGATGCTTGACCTAATTTTGAACTTACATAATTTTCAAACCCTAATCCCTATTTATCATTAGGATCTTTTTGACTTACAATCATCTCATCAAGCTTTGCAGAACTTAACTTGAATTTTTCTTCATAGTTCTTTTCCTTCTCTAGATCTAATTTCAATTTCACAACTTCTTACTCCAGCCCTGTACATTCTTTAGATTTGCCTTTCATCATTGAGTTCAGATATTCCTTGATTCTTACCTTTTCTTCATCTTGCACTTTCAGACCAGTTATGGATTTATTTGCTAATCTTAATTGTTCACTGACCTCCTTATTCCTTTGTTTGAATTTCTTGACTTGCTCTCTCAAATTTCTGATACATTTATTTGTGTCTTTGACATTCTCCTTCAAGTCTATGATTTCTTCTTCAGTCCTTTCTAGATCTTCAAGAGAAATCTTGAGTTCTTCACTATTAGCAGACATACATTCATCTTCTAAAAATTCAACAACAGGAATTTCTTTTTCTATTGTCTTGATCCGATGTTCATCCTTGCATACCCCAACCATTGTTTTAGGTTCTACTTTAGAAATTAAACACAAATTTACCTGTTCTTCCACAACTTTCATTCTTGTTGATACCTCTTTGCTCTTGTCACCAATGATCTGGTCTTTAGTGAGATGCCTCTACATATACTTTGTGGTTTCTTGTTCTTCAATCTATACTTCCTTTTCAATAGAATTTTCTTCTTTTCTACAAGAGAACTCATCTGAATCTGATGCATATTTATTAACTTCAGAAATATTTTGTATGTATTCATCAACCTTGACATTTACACTCTCAACAATCTTTCTTAGCCTTTTGTTATAGCATCGGTAAGCTTTTCTTTAGTTAGAGTACCCAAGAAAAATACCTTCATCATATCTTACATCAAATTTTCTTAGATCTTCATTTCTTCTGATATAACATTTGCTTCCAAAATTTTTGAAATATTTAACAGTAGGAATCCTTCCATACCATAGCTCATAGGGAGTCTTTGTATCATTTGCTCTCACTTATACTCTATTTTGTATGTAGACGGTTGTCTGAATCGCTTCCCTCCAGTAGGCTTCTAGTAGGCTTGCTTCTTCTAACATAGTCCTTACAGCTTCTTGTATGGTCCTATTCCTCCTCTCAACTACTCCATTATGTTGAGAGGCCCTAGGAGTAGATAATTGCCTCTTTATTCCATGATCTTAACAGAAGATGTTAAACTCATTTGAAGTAAATTCTCCATCAGAGCTCAAGTATTTGATTTTCATGTCTATTTCATTCTCCACCATATTTTTAAATGTCTTGAACTTATCTAGGGCTTCTAATTTTTCTGTAAGAAAAATAATCCATGTCATTCTAGAATAATAATAAGTTAATATCATAAAATACCAATCACCTTGAACACTTCTTACTTTGGTAAGACCATAGAGTTCTATATGCACCAATTCCAACAGTCCAGTAAAAAATTGTTCTTTGACTTTGGAACTTCTCCACACTTGCTTTCCATCTAGACATTCCTTGTAGATAGCATTAGTAGGTTTGATGATCTTTGGTAGGTCTTTCACAGCTTGAATTGTACTTATCTTCACTAGACTATCGAAACTGATGTGACACATCCTTCTATCCCATAGCCAACTTTCATTGATTTGAGTTATAAAGCAATAACCATTATTTTCTTTGAGATGATAAATATTTCCATTTGTCCTTTTTCCAGTAGCTATCAGAGTTCTGGATTTCTTTCTAATCTCAAAGTTATCATCCTAAAACATAAGACTATATCCTTTGCTACATAATTGTGCAACACTCAAGAGATTTTGCTTTAAGCCTTTGACACACAAAACATCATCAATAATATGTTTTCCATCAAGATGGATTGAGCCTCTTTCACATATTTTAGAAGTACAATCATCACCAAATATAACACAAACATGTTGACATCAATGACAACACCGATTAGCACATACTTGCAAAAAAGTTAACTAAGTTCATCAATTGATATCAATCTCTTTTTGCACATATTCAATACTAGATTAAACATGAGGATGTTCAGAAGGTGTTCATTACAAATTTACGACCTAACATCTGTGATAAAATCCTTTTGATGAAGTATAGTTCTTTTTAACATCTATGTATAGCTCTTTGCGATTACCAACTTTCATCTAGTCAGTATGAGAATCAAAACACATCGGATCAAGTTGGTCAATCCACAACTAGAACATCTCAAAACAACTTTAATGTTATATCTCCAATTTATAATTAGACTTAATCATTAACTTGGCATGATAATCAGGAGGATTAGTGATAGTTAACTGATTTGATATTGTGGAAATATCTGATTTAACTTTTGATTATGAAGTTAATGATTGATGATAATCAGTTTTGTAAATTAATTGATTTATATTATGGGATATGATAATGATGCATTGATCATGATCTTGTGGTCCTGAGTGTGAACAGGAAAATGTAACATCCTTCGAAGAAGGAAGGAGAGTATCATCTTGGAGGAAGGATTAGACATTAAGAAATGAGGTTGATTAGCCATTTGAGTATTGGCTTCTATGTCCTTCTAAATCCCTTCATAAGTTGTCTTAAGTCATGTCTCTTTTCTTAGTATTTATGTTCTTTGTAAGTCGTTATATCATTGGTGCTATCATGACTAGTTGTAATGGATAGATGATGTTCTCAGAACATCATCTTTAGTAGAGAGACAATCATTTTAAGAGATGAGGAGGTCTCTCGTTATCCTTTTGTTTTTGGGGATAATATTCCCTAGTCATTTGACTAAGGATGATAGTTGATTTCAGGGGAGTATTACTCGACCCCGACAATCGATGATCTTGTTGTGAATCATTTTCTGATTTCAATTCTATAGTAATAATCCTTAATATTAAATATGTATTATATAACCCATATCTTAAAGTAAGGATGAATATGTATATCTATTAGAGGGAACCTCTTTATAGGTTGACTTCAATTATGTTGTAATTATTTTACTTATCCTATTATTCGATGTTATCGAATAGTAATAATTTGTTGATAGTTGGCCTTGAGGAGTGAAGGAGAGCTTTGAGCTCATCCTTCTCAGTCGCATGATGCATTGATTGAGCCACTTTTTGAGGAATTGACCGAGTGGGGTGGTAGTTTCCACTCAAATTGGCATGCCAAAATCGGTGGATAACAAGCTTTGTTTTCATTTTTGTGAGGGAGGTTTTTTTATAGTAAGTTTTTCGTTGTTGGGGTTTTGGTGAAGAGGGTGGAAAAGTTTTTCTAGAAAGCATGTAGAGAAAAGAAGCTCAGAGCAGCTTGAACTGGACTCAGTCTGGGATTGGATCACTTTCAAAATTCTTGTCCAGGTAAAATACTGGACATTGTTTCCATTTTCTTTTGGTTTGACAAGCAATAACTATGTTGAACCTCCATCAGAGCATGTATGCATTATGTTTCCCTATTTTATAGATAACATAGAGGCATGAGGCCTATGAGGCCATGCCCATGAATTTGATATTATCTTCATCGTCATGGCTCAAGGTCAAGACGGCTAAGCTCATATTGTATTAAAGCATTATTTCTATTCAGAGGTTCAGACCCATAAGGTTGAGCCATATCATATTAACTCTTTCTTGAGAATAGGCTCAAAGCCATTATGGCTAAACCATCTTACATTGCAATATTGTCCTGAGACTAAGTTCGAGGCTTAAAACCCGAGCAGCAACTTTTGTGTTTTTATTGTGGCATAAGCTCGAGGCCATAAGGCCAAGCTGTATAGAGTTATACTCTTTTCTTTATCTTATCTCAAGGTCTTATGACCAAGCTTTAAGGCATTATACATCATATGATAGCCAGTGCTCAAAGTCGTTATGGCTATGCATGCTTTCTAAACATATCAAACACTCGTCGATTAATGACATAGAGCCTAAGTGCTCTAGGTATGGGAAGTGTCGAATATCTGGTAATGATTCTAGTTAAACAATTTAGCCTATACTCAAATCATACAGTCACCTAACTGTGGTGATAGCTATAAAGGCACTTAAACATTATTGTGTTTGCAACACTTAAACTAGTAACAAGTTTAGCTTGCATGGAAACTCGAATGTGGATTAAAATAAGGGTTATTAAAAGCAGTCAAGAATGTATTGCTTACCCTTGACTATGGAAGTGGAGAGAACACTTAACATCATGGTCTCATCATGTAGCAGCTTGTTTGTGCTAAGGGAATAATATAGAATTGTTCTATGTATGAAAATTAAGATCTATTCAGTTATTGTTACAAGTTATGATTCCTTTGTTTCACTCATTAGTAAACTAATAAGAATGGTGTTTAGCACCCTAAACACGTAAAGGTAATAAGAGCTATTTAGCATAATGAAACCATTGTATTCTACTAAGGCAAGGTATGCCTTGAGTACCATGATTATGACTTCATCATAAATGATGATTTGTTATCAAATCTGTAGACCATAGAAGACCCAAGGTGGTAAAAATTGGTCAATTTTTGAAATGAATTGAAAGAGGAAAAAGGTGACAAGGAGTCACTAGTTCCTTGTTACAAAAGTAACCCATTTAGTCGTAACCAACCTATGATGGGAGTTGAATGTCCAGGTATGGACAATGGATCGAATTGATCCCGCTCATACTAGACCTAGTGAACAAGGTCGATGAGAACTTACTATAGGACATGACAGCTTATAAGTCGAGCTAGGGTGGTGGACACATGACGATGTTCATTACGCAATGCATATGTATGTAAATCGTTGGCCAAAGTAATGCATCCATCTCTGCATGCATTGTCAGTCCACAATGTTCCAAATGGCCTAGTGTCTCTAGTAGTGTCACACATAGTTAGAGTGGATCTATAGTGTGTGTCTGTGAGACATTAGGAAGGACACAACACCAGATACTCAGATGGATAACCTGATGGTTTCTAATGTCTAACCTTTCCATGAAGGGTAGGGCCACTTCTAGTTAGGAAGTTGAGTAGGGGACCGTAGGTCCATGGTTGGAGGAAAAGCACTAGGATGATGGTCTCCTTCCCAAGCATGAGACAAGCCGAGGCTTATGGAGACAAATGTCATTGGTTCCAGATATAGTATTTGCATTTATGACTAGAGGGTCTATTGTAATATATTAATTTATCTATGATGTCTTGAGTATATCTTGTACTTGATTAGTGATGGTTACTCACTAAATATTTGTAATTGATTATTGAAATGTAAGATTTGTTATAACTTGAATAGAATGACATGCTTAATTGATGAAAAGATTATGTTTTTTTTGGTATAAAATTGATTAGCTCAATCATCTTCTTAACCAATTGCTTGATTAAGATACTTGATTATGTTAAATCTTGAGCATTATGGATAGTGATGTTACATATGGTATCAGAGCTACCAAGTTCAATATGTGGACCTAATGAGATTACTATTTGATGATTATTTGTATCCAACATTAAGTATGCTAATGATTAGATGTTCTATGCCAGAATGGTAAAAAATAGAACTAAACCTCGAAAGAAGGTAACGGAACATGGACGTTACCTATGTCAACAAAAGATATTGAAGTCATAAGCCTCAAGGATGAAGAAACTTGAATAGAGTGGTTTCCTGGTAGGAGCATGGTTATCTGATGAGGAAACTTTCACTAATGCCATGAAATGCATCAAGCAGGACTTAAGGAAAGCTAAAAGGATGGCTGCCCCTAACTTTACTAATTCATCAGAAACACCCTCTGCCCCTAAAGTACTAGCTGAGGGAAATAACCCTAAAAATTTTAATGTACTTAAGGAGGATGTGAAGGAGTACTAGTGTGTATTCTCACCTCCTAAGATTGAAAAGAAACTATGAATATGGGAAGTTATCCCAAATTGTAAATGACTTGTAGTAGCAAGGTGTAAATAGAGTTTTGCAATTTTGATGGATTATATGTAATCTAATGGAAACTGTAATGCAAAGGCAAATTTTGACAATCTTTCCTTTCTTGTTAAAGATTACATGAATGTGAATAGATTTGTAAAATGAATGAATTGAATAACATGGAAAAACTAATCCGTGATTAATCTGTAAACTTCAGGAAAATGTAGATTGTAGCAAGGGTTCAAATTAGAACTAGAATGGAGGATAGCTAAGATGAAGGAGCACCTTCAGGGCAATCTGAGTCTAAATTAGACCAAATCTTGACTTTGTTAAAAGAAAGAAGAGCGAGGGTAGAAACTCTCAAACATAAAGTGGGAGGTCAGTCACAAGACAAGTGAGATGCTTATGATGGGGGTGATGGTGAGAAATGCCATAATGACACCACCCAAAGTGAGCACAGAGAAAATAACTCTAGGGCTAGACATGAAGGGGATAAGAGGAGCCTTATGGCCATGGAACTATCTCATGACATGAAAAAGGTCCTGCCATCTAAAGCTCTATGGGGAGCTTTCCAGCTAGCGGGTGAAGCATCCACATGGTCGATGAACAAAAAGATGGAACTAGACTTAAGGTCTATAAGCCTTACTTGGGACAGGTTCATAGAACATTTTAGGCAAAGATGGTTGCCTCAATTATTCTATGATTAAAAACTCATAGACTTTCAGAACCTAAAATAGGCTGATATGACTGTAAATGAATATTGTGAAAAATTCACCTAACTTTTGAAGTATGTGCTGCAGTATCAACAAGATGAGAAGTTCCATGTTTAGAATTTTATAATGGGGATAAATGTCTAGATTGGGGGTGAGGTTAATGTTCATGGTCCTACTACTATGGAACAGGTCTAAAAGAAGGCCGTCAAACAAGAACAGAACTTGAAGGCTATGTCGGCCTATAGAGAAAGAAATCACAAGAGATATAACTGGTCTCAATCTTCTCATTCCTCAAGGAAAAAGGGGAAGAAACATGAATATATTGAGAAAAATGACAAAGGGGATAAAAATAAACAAACTAAACCTAGAGGAGAGAAAAAGGGGAAGAACCACTTCAGGAAGAATGGAAACAATTTTGGAAAACCTCAAGAGAGGCGAGGACCAGTTGGTGGATGCTACACTTGTGGCGGTGATCACTAAGCCAATCAGTGTCCCAACAAATCACAGGGAGCACAACCAAGAGGAAACCCTCTACCCTCTCAGCAAGTGGCATTCTAGCAATGTATCCAATTGGCCTTGGACAGCTAGCAAGCTGAGTACCAAATAACTGCCATAGAGACAACATGTATTTTATTTGGAGTTCTGATTTTAGTTTTGATTGATACAGGTGCTACGGAATGCTTTATTTCTCCCAAAATTGTAAATAAAATACCTAGAAAAGTAGGATTCATGCAAACACTTGGTCTGTAGAATATGCAAATCACACCAAGGCTCAAGTAGAGCAATGCTTGTTTGAGGCAAGGGTTGAACTTTTGAGCTTTTCCACAGAAGTAAATCTTTATGTAGCCCCACTTGGCTTGTATGATGTTATCCTAGGGATAAATTGGCTATGGAAACATCAAGCCAAAGTAGATTGTTATGCCAAAATAGTTGAATGTCTGGATGACTTAGGAAACAAAGTCTTTCTCCAAGGGAAACCTAAGGAAGTTAAAATAAGGCAAATTTTTGCCTTGGAAATGAGAAGGGCACAGAGAAAGGGATGCCAAATTTTTGTTGTCAAGATGGACAAAATAGATGAATCAGAGGAAACCTAATTCCAAGATGACTTAACATTTTATGAATCCGAAAAACTTAATAAAGTTGGGATGAAGGAGTCCATAGGTTAGGAAAAATCAAATATGGACAAGTATCCTTTCCTTAGGGACTTTGAGGATGTATTTCTGGATTAGCTACCAGGATTACCTCCTAAAAGAGCCTTTGATTTCGCCATTGATATTATTCCTGGGTTAGAACCTATTTCTAAAGCCCCCTACAGAATGACCACAATGGAACTAATGGAGTTAAAGGCTCAACTGCAAGAGTTGCTAGATAAAGGGTTGATTAGACCCAATGTGTCGCCTTGGGGAGCGCTAGTCATTTTTGTGAAAAAGAAAGAAGACACTTTGTAGTTGTGTATAGATTACCGCATGTTAAAGAAAGCAACCATTAAGAATAAATACCCCTTACTTCGCATCGATGATCTTTTTGACCAGATGAGGGGTGCAATAGTATTTTCCAAGATCAATCTTTGATCTAGATATCACCAATTAAGGTTGAAGGATGAAGACATACATAAGTCAATCTTTAGAACCAAATATGGACATTATGAATTCACTGTCCTACTTTTTGGATTGACAAATGCGTCAGCGGCGTTTATGAATCTTATGAATAGTGTGTTCAGAGACTGTCTAGACAAGTTTGTCTTAGTATTTCTTGATGACATTTTGATCTATTCTAAGAATGAAAAAGAGCATATGCAACATTTGATAATTGTTCTTCAGAGGCTAAGAGAGCATAAGTTATATGGTAAGCTCTTTAAGTGTACTTTCTTTCAGAAAGAAGTATAGTATTTGGGTCATATAATTTTAGCTTAGGGGATAGCTTTGGACCCAGCTAAGATTAAGGCTATTTTGGAATGGCCAGAACCAAGAAATGTACATGAGGTCTAAAGTTTCATGGGCCTTGCTGGTTATTACAGGAAGTTTGTGAAAAAATTCTCTAAAATCGCACATCCTATAACTTTCTTGCCAAGAAAGGGAAAGAAGTTTGAATGGTCAGAAAAGTGCCAGGAGGCCTTTGACCTACTGAAGGAAAAATTGACTTTAGCCCCAATATTGGAAGTACCTAACCCAGAAGATCAATTTGTAGTCATTACCGATGCCTCAGGGGAAGGATTAGGTGGTGTACTAGTCCAGGATGGATAGGTCATTGCATATGAATCGCGCAAATTGAAAAAACTATGAACAAAATTATGCCCCATATGATTTAGAACTGGTAGCAGTCATTCATGCACTTCAAATGTGGAGACACTATCTTCTTGGAAAACCTTTTGAGTTGAAAATAGATCACCGAGGACTCAAATATCTATTCGCTCAACCCATCTTAATGCTCATCAAAGAAGATGGTTATATTTCATCTCAGATTATGATTTCAAGAAAAATATATTCAGGGAAAAGAAAATTGAGTGGCAGATGCTTTAAGTAGGAGAAGGCACATCTCCTCCTTGATCTCTATACATTTTGATTTTAGAAATCAAGTGCCACAAAAATCTAAGGGAGATGATTTTTACATGAAGGTAAAACATGCCCTTGAGGAGAATCCATAGAATCTGAAATATGAGGGATTCAACCTTGAACCAGATGGGTTATTAAGGTTTAAAGGAAGGATGTATGTACCTAACTCAGAAGAGTTAAGGAATATGGTATGGAAATAGGTTCATTCTGCACCATATTGTGGGCATCCTAAATAACCAAGTTACTCGCTGATGTAAAACCTTTATATTTTTGGAAAGGAATGAAGTAGGATACTGCAAACTTTGTAGCTACTTGTATTGAATACTAAAGGGTGAAGGCAAAAAACCAACACTCGATAGGATTATTATACCCTCATGAAATTCTTGAGTGGAAATGGAAAATTATAAGCATGGACTTTGTTCAAGGGCTTCCTATGTCAAGGAATAGGCATAATGCTATCTTGGTTGTGGCAGATAGACTCACCAAAGCCTCCCATTTTATACCTGGAAACTTGATGGATGGGGCACCCATCATTGCTCAGAAATTTGTTCAAGAGATTTTTAGACTACATGGCATACCTAAGAATATTATCTCAGATAGGGATGCATGGATGACATCAAGGTTTTGGAAAACCATGTTCTCTTCACTTGGTACTCAGTTGAACACAAGCTCTTCTTATCATCCTAAAATGGATGGACAAATTGAAAGGGTGATCCAAGTGTTGGAGGATTTGTTAAGGATGTATTGCATGGATCAACAATACAAGTGGGAGGATTATCTTCCTCCTATGGAATTTTCCTACAATAACTCTGACCACTTAGCTATTAAGATGGCACCATTTGAGGCATTATATGGATGGAAGTGTTGAACCCCTATAAGATGGGATAAGCTAGAAGATAGGGTTAGCCTTGGTCCATAAATGTTAACAGAGATGGAAGAACAAGTCCATCTGATTAAAAGATGGCTAGCGGAAGCCAATGATAGGGAAAAGAGTTATGCAAATGCAAAGTGTATTGAAAGGCATTTCACTATGGGAGATAAAATGCTCCTAAGGGTAAAACCTCAAAAAAAGCTCCATTAAATTTGGAAATATGTCCAAACTGGCACCAAGATACGTGGGTCCTTTTGAAGTTCTAGAAGAAGTCAACTTGGTAGCATATAGAATTTCTCTACCGCCAGCACTTGCCTTGATGCATAATGTGTTTATTGTTTCATATTTAAAAAAGTTTAATTCTGTTGATAATCAAATTGCTATACTTGTCTACTAGTGAAGGACCTAGGAGTGGTGGTGATCGAGCCCATCAAGGTGCTCGAAACGCGTAAGCTACGGTTAGGAAACAAGGAAATAACATAGTGCAAGGTCTAGTGGGACCAATATGCAGAGGAAAATGCCACCTGGGAAAATTATGATGACTTTCATGCTAGATTTCCTCATATTTTTTGAAACATTTGTTATTATGCTCTTGAAAACATTTCCTTCTTATATTGGTTTATCTTTAAGACAATTAATCATCGGGGACGATGATTCTTTTGGGGGGAGATATGTTACATCCCCAATTTACAATTAGACTTAATCATTAACTTGGCATGATAATCAGGAGGACTAGTCATAGCTAACTAATTTAATATTGTGGAAATATCTGATTTAATTTTTGATTATGAAGTTAATGATTGATGATAATTAGTTTTGTAAATTAATTGCTTTATATTATGGGATATGATAATGAAGCACTAATCATGATCTTGTGGTCATGGGTGTGAACAGGAAAATGTAATGTCCTTTGAAGAAGGAAGGAGAGTATCATCTTGGAGGAAGTGTTAGACATTGAGATATGAGGTTGATTAGCCATCTAGGTATTGTCTTCTATGTCCTTCTAAATCCCTTCATAGGTTGTCTTGAGTCATGTCTCTTTTCTTAGTATTTATGTTCTTTGTAAGTCATTATATCGTTGGTGCTATCAAGACTAGTTATGATGGCTAGATGATGTTCTCGGAACATCATCTGTAGTTGAGAGACAATCATGTTAAGAGATGAGGAGGTCTATAGTTATCCTTTTGTTTTCAGGGATATTATTCCCTAGTCATTTGACTAAGGATCATAGTCGATTTCAGGGGAGTATTACTCGACCCCGACAACTGATGATCTTGTTGTGAATCATTTTGTGATTTCAATTCTATAGTAATAATCCTTATTATTAAATATGTATTGTATAACCCTTATCTTTAAGTAAGGATGAATATGTATATCTATTAGAGGGAACCTCTTTATAGGTTGACTTCAATTATATTGTAATTATTTTACTTATCCTATTATTCAATGTTATCGAATAGTAATAATTTGTTGATAGTTGGCCTTGAAGAGTGAAGGAGAGCTCTGAGCTCATCCTTCTCAGGTGCATGATGCTTTGATCAAGCCACTTTTTAAGGAACTGACCAAGTGGGGTGGTAGTTTCCACCCAAATCGGCATGCCAGAATCGGCGGATAACAAGTTTTGTTTTCATTTTTGTGAGGGAGGTTTTTGAATAGTAAGTTTTTTGATGTTGGGGTTTTGGTGAAGAGGGTGGCGAAGTTCTTCTAGAAAGAACACAGAGAAAAGAAGCTCAGAGCAGCTTGAACTGGACTCAGTGTGGGACTACATCACTTTCAAAATTCTTGTCCAAGTAAAATGGTGGACATTGTTTCCATTTTCTTTCGGTTTGACAAGCAATAACTCTGTTGAACTTCTATTAGAGAACATATGGCATTATGTTTCCCTATTTTATAGATAACATAGAGGCAGGAGTCTTGTGAGTCAAAGCCCATGAATTTGATATTATCTTCGTAGCTGTAGCTCAAGGCCGAGATGGCCGAGCTCATATTGTATTAAAGCATTATTTCATTTTAGAGGTTTAGAGCCATAAGACCAAGCCATATCATATTAATTCTTTCTTGAGAATAGGATCAAAGCCATTATGGCTGAGCCATCTTACATTGCAATCTTTTCCTGAGACTAAGCTCGAGGCTTAAAAGTTGAGCAACAACTTATTATGTTTTTATTGTGGCATAAGCTTGAGGCCATAAGGCTGAGCTGTATAGAGTTATACTATTTTATGTGTCTTAGCTCAAGGTCTTATGACCAAGCTTTAATGCATTATACATCATATGATAGCCAGTGCTCAAAGTCGTTATGGTTGTGCATGCTTTCTAAATATATCAAGCACTTGTCGATTAACGACGTAGTTAGAGCCTAAGTGCTCTCAACATGGGAAGTGTCAAATATCTGGTAATGATTCCAGTTAAATGATTTAGCCTATACTTGTATCATACAATCACTTGACCATGGTGACATTCATAAAGGCACTTAAACATCATTGTGTTTGCAACACTTAAACTAGTAACAAGTTTAACTTGCATGGAAACCTGATTGTGGATTAAAATAAGGGTTATTAAAAATAGTCAAGAATGTACTGCTTACCCTTGACTATAGAAGTGGAGAGAACACTTAAGATCATGGTCTTATCATGTAGTAGCGTGTTTGTGCTAAGGGAATAATATAGACTTGTTCTATGTATGAAAATTAAGATCTATTCAGTTATTGTTACAAGTTATGATTCTTTTGTTTTACTCATTCATAAATTAATAAGAATGGAGTTTAGCACCCTAAACTCGTAAAGGTAATAAGAGCTATTTAGCATTATGAAACCATTATATTCTACTAAGGCAAGGTATGTCATGATTACCATGATTATGACTTCATCATATATTATGATTTGTTATCAAATTTGTAGACCATAGAAGACCCAAGGTGGTAAAAATTGGTCAATTTTTGATATGAATTGAAAGAGGAACAAGGTGACAAGGAGTCACTAGTTCCTTGTTACGAAAGTAACCCATTTAGTTGTAACCAATCTATGACGGGAGTCGAATGTCTAGGTATGGACAATGAATCGAATTGATCCCACTCATACTAGACCTAGAGAACAAGATCGATGAGAACTTACTATAGGACATGACAACTTATAGGTCAAGCTAGGGTGGTGGACATATGACAAAATTCATTGTGCAACGTGTATGTATGTAAATCTTTGGCCAAAGTAATGGATCCATCTCTGCATGCATTGTTAGTCCACAGTTTTCCAGATGGCCTAGTGTCTCTAGTAGTGTCTCACATAGCTAGAGTGGATCTATAGTGTGTGACCATGAGACATTAGGAAGGACACAACACCAGATACTCAGATGGCTAACCTAATGGTTTCTAATGTCTAACCTTTCTGTGAAGGGTAGGGCCACTTCTAGTTAGGAAGTTAAATAGGGGACCACAGGTCTATGGTTGGAGGAAAAGCACTAGGATGATGCTCTCCTTCTGAAGCACGAGACAAGCTGAGGCTTATGGAAAAAATGTCATTGGTTCTAGATACAGTAATTGCATTTATGACAAGAGGGTGTATTGTAATATATTAATTGATCTATGATGCCTTGAGCATATCTTGTACTTGATTAGTGATGGTTACTCACTAAATATTTGTAATTAATAATTGAAATGTAAGCTTTGTTATAACTTGAATAGAATGACATGCTTAATTGATACAAAGATTATGTTTTTTTGTATAAAATTGATTAGCTTAATCTTCTTGTTAACTAATTGCTTGATTAAGATACTTGATTATGTTAAATCTTGAGCATTATGGATAGTGATGTTACATATGGTATCAGAGCTACCAGGTTCAATACATGGACCTAATGAGCTCACTATTTGATGATTATTTGTATCCAACATTAAGTATGGTAATGATTGGATGTTCTATACCAGAATGGTAAAAATTACAACCACACCTTGAAAGAAGGTAACTAAACATGGACGTTACCTACATCAACAAAAGATCTTGAAGGCATGAGCCTTAAGGATGAAGAAACTTGAACAAATTGGCTGCCTGGTAGGAGCATGGTTATTTGATGAGGAAACTTTCTTTGATGCGGTGAAACACATCAAGAAGGAGTTAAGGAAAGATGAAAGGATGGCTACCCCTAACTCTACTAATGCATCAAAAACACCCTCTACCCCTAAAGCACCAGCTAAGGGAAATAACCCTAAAAATTGTAATGTACTTAAGGAGGATGTGAAGGAATACCAGTGTGTATCCTCACCTCCTAAGATTGAAAAGAAACTATGAATATGGGAAGTTATCCCAAATTGTAAATGACTTGTAGTAGCAAGGTATAAACATTGTTTTGTAATTTTGATGGATTATATGTAATCCAATGGAAACTATAATGCAAAGGCAAATTTTAACAATCTTTCCTTTCTTGTTAAAGATTACATGAATGTGAATAAATTTTTAAAATGAATGAATTGAATAACATGGAAAAACTAATCCTTGATTAATCTAGAAACTTTAGGAAGAAGTAGATTGCAGCAAGGGTTCAAATTAGAACTAGAATGGAGGATAGACGAGATGAAGGAGCACCTTCAGGACAATCCAAGTCTAAATTAGACCAAATCTTAACTTTGTTAAAAGAAACAAGAGCCAACATAGAAACTCTAGAACATAAAGTGGGAGGTCAGTCAAAAGATAGGTGAGATGCTTATGATGGGGGTGATGGCGAGGAACACCATAATGACACCACCCAAAGTGAGCATGGAGAAAATAACTCTGCGGCTAGATAGGAAGGGGATAAGAGGAGCCTTATGGCCTGGAATTGTCTCATGACATGAAAAAGGTCATGCCACCTAAATTTGATGGATTCATAAGTGAAGATGCTGTGGAGGCATGGCTTGTGGAAATGGAAAAATATTTTGAAATCATAAATTATAATGAGGTTACCAAAGCTATGTGGGGAGCTTTCCAACTAGTGGGTGAAGCATCCACATGGTGGATGAACAAAAAGATGGAACTAGGCTTGAGGTCTACAAGCCTTACATGGGACAGGTTCATATAACTTTTTAGGCAAAGATGGTTGCCTCAACTATTCTATGATAAAAAACTCATAGACTTTCAGAACCTGAAATAGGCTAATATGACTATAAATGAATATTGGGAAAAATTCACCCGACTATTGAAGTATGTGCCGCAGTATCAACAAGATGAGAAGTTCCATGTTTGGAAGTTTATAATGGGGTTAAACACACAGATTGGGGGTGAGGTTAATTTTTAGGGTCCTACTACTATGGAACAAGTCTACGAGAAGGCCGTCAAACAAGAACAGAACCTAAAGGCTATGTCGGCCTATAGAGAAAGAAATTGCAAGAGATGTAACTATTCTCAATCTTCTCATTCCTCAAGGAAAAAGGGGAAGAAATAGGAATATACTTAGAAAAATGACAAAGGGGCCACAAATAAACAAATTGAATCCAGAGGAGAGAAAAGGGGGAATAACCACTTCAGGAAGAATGGAAACAATTCTGGCAAACCTCAAGAGAGGTGAGGACCAGTTGGTGGATGATACACTTGTGGTGGTGATCACTACGCCAATCAGTGTCCCAATAAATCACAGGGAGCACAACCAAGAGGAAACCCTCTACCCTCTTAGGAAGTGGCATTATAGCAACATATCCATGCGGCCTTGGACAATCGACAAGCTGAGTACCAAATAACTCCTGTAGAGACAACAAGTATTTTATTTGGAGTTTTGATTTCAGTTTTGATTGATAAAGGAGCTACGAAATGCTTTATTTCTCCCAAAATTTTAAATAAAATAGCTAGAAAAGTAGGATTCATGGCAAACACTTGGTCTATAGAATATGCAAATCACACCAAGGCTCAAGTAGAGAAATGCCTGTTTGGGGCTAGGGTTGAACTTTGGAGCTTTTCCATGGAAATAAATCTTTATGTAGCCCCACTTGGCTCGTATGATGTTATCCTAGGGATAAATTGGCTATGGAAACATCGAGCCAAAGTAGATTGTTATGCCAAAATAGTTGAATATCAGGATGACTTAGGAAACAAAGTCTTTCTCCAAGGGAAACCTACAGAAGTTAAAATAAGGTAAATTTGTGCCTTACAAATGAAAAGGGCACAGAGAAAGGGATGCCAACTTTTTGCTGTTAAGATGGTAAAAATAGATGAATCAGAGGAAACCTACTTCCAAGATGACTTAACATTTTATGAATCCCAAAAACTTAATAAAGTTGGGATGGAGTCCATAGGTCAAGAAAGATCAGATGTGCATATGTATCCTTTCCTTAGGGACTTTGAGGATGTATTTTCAGATGAGCTACCGTGATTACCTCCTAAAAGAACCTTTGATTTCACCATTGATATTATTCATGGGTTAGAACCTATTTCTAAAGCCCCTTATAGAATGACCACAACTGAACTAATGGAGTACTACAAGAGTTGCCAGATAAAGAGTTGATTAGACCCAATGTGTCACCTTGAGGAGCACTAGTCATTTTTGCGAAAAAGAAAGATGTCACTTTGCAGTTGTGAATAGATTACCACATGTTCAAGAAAGCAACCATTAAGAATAAATACTCCTTACCTTGCATCAATGATCTTTTTGACCAGATGATGGGTGCAATAGTATTTTCCAAGATCGATCTTCGATCTGGATATCACTAATTGAGGTTGAACAATGAAGACATCCGTAAGACAACCTTTAGAACTAGATATGGACATTATGAATTCACTTTCCCACCTTTTGGATTGACAAATATGCCAATGGCATTTATGAATCTTATGAACAGTGTGTTTAGAGACTGTCTAGACGAGTTTGTCTTAGTATTTCTTGATGACATTTTGATCTATTCTAAGAATGAAGAAGAGCATATGCAGCATCTGAGAATTATTCTTCAGAGGCTAAGAGAGCATAAGTTATATGGTAAGCTCTCTAAGTGTACTTTCTTTGAGAAAGAAGTATAGTATTTGGGTCATATAATTTCAGCTCAGGGGATAGCTGTGGACCCACCCAAGATTAAGGCTATCTCAGAATGGCCAAAACCAAGAAATTTACATGAGGTCTGAAGTTTCATGGGCCTTGCTGGTTATTACAGGAAGTTTGTGAAAAACTTCTGTAAAATTGTACATCCTATAACTTTCTTGCAAAGAAAGGGCAAGAAGTTTGAATGGTCAGAAAAGTGCTAGGAGGACTTTGACCTATTGAAGGAAAAATTGACTTCAACCCCAATATTGGAAGTACCTGACCCAAAAGGTCAATTTGAAGTCATTACTGATACCTCAGGGGAAGGCTTAGGTGGTGTACTAGTCCAGGATCGACAAGTCATTGCATATGAATCACGCAAACTAAAAAACTATGAACAAAATTATGCCCCACATGATTTAGAACTAGCAGTAGTCATTCTTACACTTCAAATGTGGAGACACTATCTTCTTGGAAAACCTTTTAAGTTGAAAATAGATCACTAGGGACTCAAATATCTGTTCACTCAACCCCATCTTAATTCTCATCAAAGAAGATGGTTAGAATTCATCTCAAATTATGATTGAGATTAAATATATTTAGGGAAAAGAAAATTGAGTGGCAGATGCTTTAAGTAGGAGAAGGCACATCTCCTTCATGATCTATATACATTCTGATTTTAGAAATCAGGTGCTACAAAAATCTAAGGGAGATGAGTTTTATGAATAGGTAAAACGGGCCCTTGAGGAGAATCCATAGAATCTAAAATATGAGGGATTCAACCTTGAACCAGATGGGTTATTAAGGTTTAAAGGAAGGATGTATGTACCTAAGTCAGCAGAGTTAAGGAATATGGTATTGAAAGAGTTTCATTCTGCACCATATTTTGGGCATCCTGGAGTAACCAAGTTACTCCCTGATGTAAAACCTTTATATGTTTTGAAAGGAATGAAGAGGGATGCTACAAACTTTGTAGCTACTTGTATTGAATGCCAAAGGGTGAAGGCAGAACACCAACACCTGGCAAGATTATTATACCCTCATGAAATTCCTGAGTGGAAATGGCAAATTATAATCATGGACTTTGTGCAAGGGCTTCCTATGTCAAGGAATAGGCACAATGCTATCTTGGTTGTGGTGGATAGACTCACCAAATCCACCCATTTTATACCTGTAAACTTGACAGATGGGGCACCCATCATTGCTCAAAAAATTGTTCAAGACATTTTTAGACTGCATGACATACCTAAGAATATTATCTTGGATAGGGATGCACAAATGACATCAAGGTTTTGGAAAACCTTGTTCACATCACTTGGTACTCAGTTGAATATAAGCTCTGCTTATCATCTTGAAATGGATGGACAAATTGAAAGAGTGAACCAAGTGTTGGAGGACTTGTTAAGGATGTATGGCATGGATCAGCAATACAAGTGGGAGGATTATCTTCCTCCCATGAAATTTCCCTACAATAACTCTTATCACTCAACCATTAAGATGGTACCATTTGAGGCATTTTATGGATGGAAGTGTCGAACTCCTATAAGCTGGGATAAGCTAGAAGATAGGGTTAGCCTTGGTCCAGAAATGCTAACAGAGATGGAAGAACAAGTCCATCTAATTAAAAGAAGGCTAGCGGAAGCCAATGATAGGCAAAAGAGTTATGTGGATGCAAAGTGTATTGAAAAGCATTTCACATTGGGAGATAAAGTGCCCCTAAGGGTAAAACCTTAGAAAAGATCAATTAAATTTGGAAATACCTCCAAATTGGTACCAAGATACGTGGGTTCTTTTGAAGTTCTAGAAGAAGTCAACATAGTAGCATATAGAATTGCTCTACCTCCATTACTTGCCATGATGCATAATGTGTTTCATTTTTCATATTTAAAAAAGTTTAATTTTGCTGATAATCAAATTCCTATGCTTGATTGGAATACTCTACAAGTGAAGGACCTAGGAGTGCTGGTTATCAAGCCCATCAAGGTGCTTGAAGTGTGTAAGCTACGCTTACGAAACAAGGAAATAACACAGTGCAAGGTCCAGTGGGACCAATATGCAGAGGAAAATGCCACCTGGAAAATTATGATGACTTTCATGCTAGATTTCCTCATCTTTTTTGAAACATTTGTTATTATGCTTTTGAAAACATTTCCTTATTATGTTGGTTTACCTTTAAGACAATTAATCATCAGGGATGATGATTCTTATGGGGGGAGATATGTTACATCCCCAATTTACAATTAGACTTAATCATTAACTTGGAATGATAATCAGGAGGATTAGTCATAGTTAACTGATTTGATATTGTGAAATTATCTGATTTGATTTTTGATTATGAAGTTAATGATTGATGATAATTAGTTTTGTAAATTAATTGATTTATATTATGGGATGTGTTAATGATGCATTGATCATGATCTTGTGGTCCTAAGTGTGAACAGGAAAATGTAACGTCCTTCCAAGAAGGAAGGAGAGTATCATCCTAGAGGAAGGGTTAGACGTTGAGAAATGAGGTTGATTAGCCATCCGAGTATTAGCTTTTATGTCCTTCTAAATCCCTTCATAAGTTGTCTTGAGTCTTGTCTCTTTTCTTAGTATTTATGTTCTTTGTAAGTCATTATATTGTTGGTGCTATCACGACTTGTTGTGATGGCTAGACAATGTTCTTGGAACATCATCTCTAGTTGAGAGACAATTGTGTTAAGAGACAAGGAGGTCTCTCATTATCTTTTTTTTTGGGGGGATATTATTCCCTAGTCATTCGACTAAGGATGATAGTCTATTTCAGGGGAGTATTACTCAACCTTGACAACCGATGATCTCTTTGTGAATCATTTTGTGATTTCAATTCTATAGTAATAATCCTTAATATTAAATATGTATTATATAACCCTTATCTATAAGTAAGGATGAATATGTATATCTATTAGAAGGAACCTCTTTATAGGTTAACTTCAATTATGTTGTAATTATTTTACTTATCCTATTATTTGATATTATCGAATAGTAATAATTTGTTGATAGTTGGCCTTGAGGAGTAAAGGAGATCTTTGAGCTCATCCTTCTCAGGTACATGATGCCTTGATCAAGCCACTTTTTGAGGAACTAACTGAGTGGGGTGGTAGTTTCCACCCAAATCAGCGTGCCAGAATCCGTAGATAACAAGTTTTGTTTTCATTTTTGTGAGGGAGGTTTTTGGATAGTAAGTTTTTCATTGTTGGGGTTTTGGTGAAGAGGGTGGAGAAGTTTTTCTAGAAATAATGCAGAGAAAAGAAGCTCAAAGCAACTTGAACTAGTCTTGGTCTGGGACTGCATCACTTTCGATAGTCTTGTCCAGGTAAAATGGTGGACATTGTTTCCATTTTTGCTTTCGGTTTGACAAGCAATAACTATGTTGAACATCCATCAGAGCACGTATGGAATTATGTTTCCCTATTTTATAGCTAACACAAAGGCATGAGGCCTGTGAGGCTGCACCCATGAATTTGATATTATCTTCATAGTCATGGCTCAAGGCCGAGACAACCGAGCTCATATTGTATTAAAGCATTATTTGGTTTCAGAGGTTCAGAGCCATAAGGCCAAGCCATATCATATTAACTCTTTCTTGAGAACAGACTTGAAGTCATTATGGCTAAGCCACTTTACATTGCAATCCTTTCCTGAGAATAAGGTCGAGGCTTAAAAGCCAAGCAACAACTGTATTATGTTTTTACTATGGTAGCTCGAGGGTATAAGGCTGAGCTATATAGAGTTATACTCTTTTCTGTGTGTTAGCTCAAGGTCTTATGACCAATCTATAATGCATTATACATCATACGATGGCTAGTGCTCAAATTCATTATGGTTGTGCATGCTTTCCAAACATATCAAGCACTCATCGAGTAACGATGTAGTTGAAGCCTAAGTGCTCTCGGAAGTGTCGAATATCTGGTAATGATTCTAGTTAAACGATTTAGCCTGTACTCAAATCATATAGTCACCCAACTATGGTGACAACTGTAAAGGCACTTAAACGTCATTGTGTTTGCAACACTTAAACTAGTAACAAGTTTAGCTTGCACAGAAACTTGACTGTGGATTAAAATAAGGGTTATTAAAAAGAGTCAAGAATGTATTGCTTACCCTTGAATATGGAAGTGAAGAGAACACTCAAGATCATAGTCTCATCATGTAGCAGCTTGTTTGTGCTAAGGGAATAATATAGACTTGTTCTATGTATGAAAATTAAGATCTATTTAGTTATTGTTACAAGTTATGATTCCTTTGTTTTACTCATTAGTAAACTAATAAGAATGGTGTTTAGCACCCTAAACTCGTAAAGGTAATAAGAGCTATTTAGCATAATGAAACCTTCTGTTCTACTAAGCAAAGGTATGCCTTGAGTACCATAATTATGACTTCATCATATATGATGATTTGTTATAAAATTTGTAGACCATAGAAGACCCAAGGTGGTAAAAATTGGTCAATTTTTTATATGAATTGAAAGAGGAACAAGGTGATAAGGAGTCACTAGTTCCTTGTTACGAAAGTAACCCATTTAGTCATAACCAACCTATGATGGGAGTTGAATGTCAAGGTATGGATGATGAATCAAATTGATCCCACTCATACTAGACCTAGTGAACAAGGTCGATGAGAACTTACTGTAGGACATGATAGCTTATAAGTCAAGCTAGGGTGGTGGACATATGACGATGTTCATTGTGCAATGTGTATGTATGTAAATATTTGGCCAAAGTAATGCATCCGTCTCTACATGCATTGTCAGTCCACAGTGTTCCAGATGGCCTATTATCTCCAGTGGTGTCACACATAGTTAGAGTGGATCTATAGTGTGTGATTGTGAGACATTAGGAAGGACACAACACCAGATACTCAGATGGCAAACCTAATGGTTTCTAATGTCTAACCTTTCCATGAAGGGTAGGGCCACTTCTAGTTAGGAAGTTAAGCGGGGAACTGTAGGTCCATGGCTAGAGGAAAAGCACTAGGATGATTCTCTCCTTCCGAAGCATGAGACAAGCTGAGGCTTATGGAGACAAATGTCATTGGTTCCAGATACAGTATTTGCATTTATGAATAGAGGGTCTATTGTAATATATTAATTGATCTATGATGCCTTGAGCATATCTTGTACTTGATTAGTGATGGTTACTCACTAAAGATTTGTAATTGATTATTGAAATGTAAGCTTTATTATAACTTGAATAGAATGACATGCTTAATTGATGAAAAGATTATGTTTTTTTTTGTACAAAATTGATTATCTCAATCATCTTGTTGACTAATTGCTTGATTAAGATACTTGATTATGTTAAATCTTGAGCATTATGGATAGTGATGTTACATATGGTATCAGAGCTACCAGGTTCAATACATGGACCTAATGAGCTCACTATTTGATGATTATTTGTGTCCAACATTAAGTATGCTAATGATTAGATGTTCTATGCCAGAATGGTAAAAATTATAACCACACCTCGAAAAAAGGTAACAGAGCATGGACATTACCTACATCAACAAAAGATATTGAAGGCACGAGCCTCAAGGATGAAGAAACTTGAATAGACTGGCTACCTGGTTGAACTTCTAAGCTTTTCCAGGGAGGTAAATCTTTATGTAGTCCCACTTGGCTCATATGATGTTATCCTAGGATAAATTGGCTATGGAAACATTGACCCAAAGTAGATTTTTATGCTAAAATAGTTGAATGTCTGGATGACTTAGGAAACAAAGTCTTTCTCCAAGGGAAACCTAAGGAAGTTAAAATAAGGTAAATTTGTGCCTTGCAAATGAAAAGGGCACAGAGAAAGGGATGCCAACTTTTTGCTGTAAAGATGGACAAAATAGATGAATCAGAGGAAACCTACTTCCAAGATGACTTAACATTTTATGAATCCCAAAAACTTAATAAAGTTGGGATGAAGGAGTCCATAGCTTAGGAAGGATCAGATATGGACAGGTATCCTTTCCTTAGGGACTTTCAGGACATTTTTATGAATGAGCTACCGGGATTACCTCCTAAAAGAGCCTATGATTTTGCCATTGATATTATTCCTATGTCAAAACCTATTTCTAAAGCCCTCTACAGAATGACCACAACTGAACTAATGGAGTGAAAGGCTCAATTGCAAGAGTTGCTAGATAAAGGGTTGATTAGACGCAGTGTGTCACCTTGGGGAGTGCCAGTCATTTTTGTGAAAAAGAAAGATGGTACTTTGTAGTTGTCCATAGATTACCACATGTTAAACAAAGAAACCATTAAGAAAAAATACCCCTTACCTCACATTGACGATCTTTTTGACCAAATGAGGGGTGCAACAATATTTTCCAAGATCAATCTTTGATCTGGATATCACCAATTGAGGTTGAAGGATGAAGAAATCCATAAGACAACCTTTAGAACTAGATATGGACATTATGAATTCACTATCCTACCTTTTGAATTGACAAATATGCCAGCGGCGTTTCTGAATCTTATGAACAGTGTGTTCAGAGACTATCTAGACAAGTTTGTCTTAGTATTTCTTGAAGACATTTTGATCTATTCTAAGAGTGAAGAAGAGCATATTCAACATCTGAGAATTGTTCTTCAGAGGCTAAGAGAGCATAAGTTATATGGTAAGCTCTCTAAGTGTACTTTCTTTAAGAAAGAAGTACAATATTTGGGTCATATAATTTAAGCTCAGGGGATTGTTGTGGATCCAACTAAGATTAAGGCTATTTTAGAATGGCTAGAACCAAGAAATGTACATGAGGTTTGAAGTTTCATGGGCCTTGTTGGTTATTACAGGAAGTTTGTGAAAAACTTCTCTAAAATTGCACAACCTATAACTTCCTTGAAAAGAAAGGGCAAGAAGTTTGAATGGTCAGAAAAGTGCCAGGAGGCCTTTGACCTATGAAAGGAAAAATTGACTTCAGCCCCAATATTGGAAGTACCTGACCCAGAAGGTCAATTTGTAGTCATTACCAATGCCTCAGGGGAAGGCTTAGATGGTGTACTAGTCCAGGATGGACATGTCAATGCGTATGAATCACACAAACTAAAAAACTATGAACAAAATTATGCCCCACATGATTTAGAACTGATAGCAGTCATTCATGCACTTCAAATGTAGAGACACTATCTACTTGGAAAACCTTTTGAGTTGAAACCAAATCACCTGAGACTCAAATATCTATTCACTCAACCCCATCTTAATGCTGATCAAAGAAGATGGTTAGAATTCATCTTGGATTATGATTTCAAGATTAAATATATTCAGGGAAAATAAAATCGAGTGGCAGATGCTATAAGTAGGAGATGGCACATCTCCTCCATGATCTCTATACATTTTGATTTTATAAATTAGGTGCTACAAAAAACTAAAGGAGATGAGTTTTATGAGTAGGTAAAATAGGCCCTTGAGGAGAATCCATAGAATCTGAAATATGAGGGATTCAACCTTGAACCAGATGGGTTATTAAGGTTTTAAGGAAGGATGTATGTACCTAACTCGGTAGAGTTAAGGAATATGGTATGGAGAGACGTTCATTCTGCACCATATTCTGGGCACCTTGGTGTAACCAAGTTACTCACTAATGTAAAAGGTTTATATTTTTGGAAAGGAATGAAGAGGGATGCTACAAAATTTGTAGCTACTTGTATTAAATGCCAAAGAGTGAAGGCAGAACACCAACACTCGGTAGGATTATTATACCCTCATGAAATTCCTGAGTGGAAATTGCAAATTATAAGCATAGACTTTGTGCAAGGGATTCCTATATCAAGGAATTAGCACAATTCTATCTTGGTTGTTGTGGATAGACTCACCAAAGCCATCCATTTTATACCTGGAAACTTGACGGATGGGGCACCCATCATTCCTCAAAAATTTGTTCAAGAGATTTTCAGATTGCATGGCATACTTGAGAAGATTATCTCAGATAGGGATGCACAAATGACATCAAGGTTTTGGCAAACCTTTCTCTCTTCACTTGGTACTCAGTTGAACATAAGTTCTGCTTATCATCCTGAAATGGATGGAAAAACTAAAAGGGTGAACCAAGCGTTGGAGGACTTGTTAAGGATGTATTGCATGGATCAACAATATAGGTGGGAGGATTATCTTCCTCCTATGGAATTTACCTACAATAACTCTTATCACTCAGCTATTAAGATGGCACCATTTGAGGCATTATATGGATGGAGGTGTTGAACCTCTATAAGCTAGGATAAGCTAGAAGCTAGGGTTAGCCTTGGTCCATAAATGCTAACAGAGATGGAAGAACAATTCCATCTGATTAAAAGAAGGCTATTGGAAGCCAATGATAGGCAAAAGAATTATGTGGATGCAAAGCGTATTGAAAGGCTTTTCACTATGTGGGAGATAAAGTGCTCCTAAGGGTAAAACCTCAGAAAAAGCTCCATTAAATTTGGAAATATGTCCAAACTGGCACAAAGATACGTGGGTCCTTTGGAAATATGTCAAATTCCTATGCTTGATTGGAATACTCTATAGGCGAAGGACACAGGAGTGGTGATGGTCGAGCCCATCAAGGTGCTTTAAATGTGTAAGCTACACTTATGAAACAAGGAAATAACATAGTGCAAGGTCCAGTGGGACCAATATGCAGAGGAAAATGCCACCTAGAAAAATTATGATGACTTTCATGCTAGATTTCCTCATCTTTTCTGAAACATTTGTTATTATGCTCTTGAAAACATTTCCTTATTATGTTAGTTTACCTTTAAGACAATTAATCATTGGGGACGATGATTCTTATGGGAGGAGATATGTTACATCCCAAATTTACAATTAGACTTAATCATTAACTTGGCATGATAATCAGGAGGATTAGTCATAGTTAACTAATTTGATATTGTGGAAATATCTGATTTAATTTTTGATTATGAAGTTAATGACTGATGACAATTAGTTTTGTAAATTAGTTGATTTATATTATAGGATACGATAATGATGCATTGATCATGATCTTGTGGTCCTGAGTGTGAACATGAAAGTTTAACGTCCTTCGAAGAAGGAAGGATAGTATCATCCTGGATGAAGGATTAGACATTGAGAAATGAGGTTGATTAGTCATCCGGGTATCAGCTTCTATGTCCTTCTAAATCCCTTCATAAGTTGTCTTGAGTCATGTCTCTTTTCTTAGTATTTATGTTCTTTGTATGTTGTTATATCGTTGGTGCTATCATGACTAGTTGTGACAGCTAGACGATGTTCTCAAAACATCATCTCTAGTTGAGAAACAATCATGTTAAGAGATGAGGAGGTCCTTCATTATCCTTTTGTTTTCAGGGATATTATTCCCTAGTCATTCGACTAAGGATGATAGTCAATTTCAGGGGAGTATTGCTCAACCCCGATAACCAATGATCTTGTTGTGAATTATTTTATGATTTCAATTCTATAGTAATAATCCTTAATATTAAATATGTATTATATAACCCTTATCTTTAAGTAGGGATGAATATGTATATCTATTAGAGGGAACCTCTTTATAGGTTGACTTCAATTATGTTGTAATTATTTTACTTATCTTATTATTAGATGTTATCAAATAGTAATAATTTGTTAATAGTTGGCCTTGAGGAGTGAAGCACATGATCCCTTGATCATGCCACTTTTTTGTGGAATTGACCAAGTGGGGTGATAGTTTCCACCCAAATTGGCATGCTAGAATCGGTGGATAACAAGTTTTGTTTTCATTTTTGTGAGGGAGGTTTTTGGATAGTAATTTTTTCGTTGTTGGGTTTTTGGTGAAGAGGGTGGCAAAATTTTTGTAGAAAGAACATAGAGAAAAGAAGCTCAAAGTAGCTTGAACTGGACTCGGTCTGGGACTACATCACTTTTGAAAATCTTGTCCAGGTAAAATGGTGGACTTTGTTTCCATTTGCTTTTGGTTTGACAAGCAATAACTGTGTTGAACTTCCATCAGATCATGTATGGAATTATGTTTCCCTATTTTATAGATAACAAAGAGGCATGAGGCTTGTGAGGCCATGCACATGAATTTGATATTATCTTCACAGCCGTGGCCCAAGACTAAGACAACTGAGCTCATATTGTATTGAAGCATTATTTATTTTCAGAGGTTCAGAGCCATAAGGCCGAGCCATATTATATTAATTATTTCTTGAGAATAGGCTCAAAGCCATTATGGCTGAGTTATCTTAAATTGTAATCTTTTCCTGAGACTAAGCTCAAGGCTTAAAAGCTGAACAACTTATTATGTTTTTATTGTGGCATAAGCTCGAGGCCATAAGGATGAGCTGTATAGAGTTATACTATTTTCTGTGTCTTAGCTCAAGGTCTTATGACCAAGCTTTAATGCATTATACATCATATGATAGCTGGTATTCAAAGACATTATGGTTGTGTATGCTTTCTAAACATATCAAGCACTCGTCGATTAACGACGTAGTTAGAGCCTAAGTGCTCTTAGCATGGGAAGTGTCAAATATCTGGTAATGATTCCAGTTAAACAATTTGTCCTGTACTTGAATCATACAGTCACTCGACTATGGTGACAGCCGTAAAGGCACTTAAACATCATTGTGTTTGCAACACTTAAACTAGTAACAAGTTTAGCTTGCATGGAAACCCAATTGTGGATTAAAATAAGGGTTATTAAAAATTGTCAAGAATGTATTGCTTACCCTCGACTATGGAAGTGCAAAGAACACTTAAGATCATGGTCTCATTATGTAGTAGCTTGTTTATTCTAAGGGAATAATATAGACTTGTTCTATGTATGAAAATTAAGATCTATTTGGTTATTGTTAAAAGTTATGATTCCTTTGTTTTACTCATTAATAAACTAATAAGAATGGTGTTTAGCACCATAAAGTCGTAAAGGTAATAAGAGCTATTTAGCATAATGAAACCATTCTATTATACTAAGGCAAGGTATGCCTTGAGTACCATGATTATGACTTCATGATATATGATGATTTGTTATCAAATTTGTAGACCATAGAAGACCCAAGGTGGTAAAAATTGGTCAATTTTTTATATGAATAAAAGAGGAACAAGGTGACAAGGAGTCACTAGTTCCTTGTTACGAAAGTAACCCATTTAGTCATAACCAACCTATGATGGGAGTCGAATGTCTAGGTATGGACAATGAATTAAATTGATCCCACTCATAATAGACCTAGAGAACAAGGTTGATGAGAACTTACTGTAGGACATGATAGCTTATAAGTTGAGCTAGGGTGGTGGAAATACGACGACATTCATTGTGTAATGTGTATGTATGTAAATCTTAGGCCAAAGTAATGCATCTGTCTCTGCATGCATTGTCAGTCCATAGTGTTCCAGATGGCCTAGTGTCTCCAGTAGTGTCACACATAGTTAGAGTGGATCTATAGTGTGTGACCATGAGACATTAGGAAGGACACAACATGAGATATCCTGATGGCTAACGTAATGGTTTCTAATGTCTCACCTTTCCGTGAATGGTAGGGCCACTTCCAATTAGGAAGTTAAGTTGGGGACTGTAGGTCTGTGGTTGGAGGAAAAGCACCAGGATGATGCTCTCCTTCCGAAGCATGAGACAAGTTGAGGCTTATGGAGACAGATGTCATTGGTTCGAAATACAGTAGTTGCATTTATGACTAGAGGGACTATTGTAATATATTAATTGATCTATGATGCCTTAAGAATATCTTGTACTTGATTAGTGATGGTTACTCACTAAAGATTTGTAATTGATTATTGAAATGTAAGCTTTGTTATAACTTGAATAGAATGACTTGCTTAATTGATGAAAAAATTATGTTTTTTTATACAAAATTGATTAGCTCAATCATATTGTTAACTAATTGCTTGATTAAGATAATTGATTATGTCAAATCTTGAGCATTATGGATATTGATATTACATATAGTATCAGAGCTACCAAGTTCAATACATGGACCTAATAAGCTCACTTTTGATGATTATTTGTATCTATAATTAAGTATGCTAATGATTGGATGTTCTATACTAGAATGGTAAAAATTAGAACCACACCTCAAAAGAATGTAACAGAACATGGATGTTACCTACATTAAAAAAAGATCATGAAGGCACAAGCCTCGAGGATGAAGAAACTTGAACAAAATGGTTGCCTCTTAGGAGCATGGTTATCTAATGAGGAAACTTTTGCTGATGCCGTGAAACACATCAATCAGTAGTCAAGGAAAGATGAAAGGATGGCTGCCCCTAACTCTACTAATGCATCAAAAACACCCTCTATCCCTAAAGCACCAGTTGAGGTAAATAACCCTAAAAATTGTAATGTACTTAAGGAGGATGTGAAGGAATACCAGTGTGTATCCTCACCTCCTATGATTGAAAAGAAACTATGAATATGGGAAGTTATCCCAAATTGTAAATGACTTGCAATAGCAAGGTGTAAACACAGTTTTGTAATTTTGATGGATTATATGTAATCCAATGGAAACTGTAATGCAAAGGCAATTTTTGACAATCTTTCCTTGTTAAAGATTACATGAATGTGAATAGATTTGTAAAATGAATGAATTGAATAACATGGAAAAACTAATCCCTGATTAATCTACAAACTTCAAAAAGAAGTAGATTGTAGCAAGGGTTCAAATTAAGGATAGTCGAGATGAAGGAGCACCTTCAGGGTAATCTGAGTCTAAATTAGACCAAATCTTGACTTTGTTAAAAGAAACAAGAGCGAGGGCAGAAACTCTTGAACATAAAGTGGGAGGTCATTCAGAAGACATGTGAGATGCTTATGATGGGGGTGATGGTGAGGAACACCATAATGACACCACCCAAAGTGAGAACAGAGAAAAATCTCTGTGGCTAGATATGAACGGGATAAAAGGAGCCTTATGGCCATGGAACTGTCTCATGACATGAAAAATGTCATGCCATCTAAATTTGATGGATCCGTAAGTAGGGATGCCACAGAGGCATGGATTACGGAAGTGGAGAAGTATTTTGAAATCTGAAATTATAATGAGGTTACCAAATCTTTGTGGGGAGCTTTCTAGCTAGCGGGTGAAGCATCCAGATGGTGGATGAACAAAAAGATGGAACTAGGCTTGAGGTCTACAAGCCTTACTTGGGATAGGTTCATAGAACTTTTTAGGCAAAGATGGTTGCCTCAATTGTTCTATGATAAAAAAAACTTATAGACTTTTAGAACCTAAAACAGGCTGATATGACTGTAAATGAATATTGGGAAAAATTCACCTGACTATTAAGGTATGTGCCACAGTATCAACAAGATGAGAAGTTCCATGTTTGGAAGTTTATAATGGGGTTGAACACTCAAATTGGGGGCGAGGTTAATGTTCATGGTCCTACTACTATGGAACAGGTCTACGAGAAGGCCATCAGACAAGAACAAAACCTAAAGGCTATGTCAGCCTATAGAGAAAGAAATCACAAGAGATATAATTGGTCTCAATCTTCTCATTCCTCAAGGGAAAAGGGGAAGAAATAGGAATATACTTAGAAAAATGACAAAGGTGCCAAAAATAAACAAATTGAATCCAGAGGAGAGAAAAAGGGGAATAACCACTTCAGGAAGAATGGAAACAATTCTGGCAAACCTCAAGAGAGGTGAGGACCGGTTGGTGGATGATACACTTGTGGCAGTGATCACTACGCCAATCAGTGTCCCAATAAATCACAGGGAGCACAACCAAGAGGAAACCCTCTACCCTCTTAGGAAGTGGCATTATAGCAACATATCCATGCGGCCTTGGACAATCGACAAGCTGAGTACCAAATAACTCCCGTAGAGACAACAAGTATTTTATTTGGAGTTCTGATTTCAGTTTTGATTGATAAAGGTGCTACGAAATGCTTTATTTCTCCCAAAATTGTAAAAAAAATACCTAGAAAAGCAGGATTCATGGCAAACACTTGGTATGTAGAAAATGCAAATCACACCAAGGCTCAAGTAGAGCAATGCCTGTTTGAGGCAAGGGTTGAACTTCTGATCTTTTCCATGGAAGTAAATCTTTATGTATCCCCACTTGGCACGTATGATGTTATTTTACAGATAAATTAGCTTTGGAAACATCGAGCCAAAGTAGATTGTTATGCCAAAATAGTTGAATGTCTAGATGAATTAGGAAACAAAGTCTTTCTCCAAGGGAAACCTAAGGAAGTTAAAATAAGGAAAATTTCTGCCTTGCAAATGAAAAGGGCGGCATAGAGAAAGAGATGCCAACTTTTTACTGTCAAGATGGACAAAATAGATGAATCAGAGGAAACCTACTTCCAAGATGACTTAAAATTTTATGAATCCCAAAAACTTAATAAAGTTGGGATGAATAAGTCCATAGGTTAGGAAAGATCAGATATGGACATGTATCTTTTCCTTAGGGACTTTGAGGACGTATTTTCAGATGAGCTATCGGTATTACCTCCTAAAAGAGCCTTTGATTTTGCCATTGATATTATTCCTGGGTCAAAACCTAAATTTCCAAAGCCCCCTACAGAATGACCACAATAGAACTAATGGAGTTAAAGGCTCAACTACAAGAGTTGCTAGATAAAGGGTTGATTAGACCCAATGTGTCACCTTGGGGAGAGCTAGTCATTTTTGTGAAAAAGAAAGATGGCACTTTGTGGTTGTGCATAGATTTCATGGGCCTTGCTAGTTCTTACAGGAAGTTTGCAAAAAACTTCTCTAAAATGGCACATCTTATAACTTCCTTGAAAAGAAAGGGCAATAAGTTTGTGTTGGAAATATGTGCCTGATATGTTGTCATTGATGTCAACATATCTTTCTGTCAAAAATAGTGAAGACAGTGCAAAGGAGTGATCAATATTTCCAGTAAGGTGAAGATCTAAGTATGCAGACTAAAGGGTTTGTATAGGATTGTTTGTTGTTGCTCCAGTTGAGATTTGAGAGGTCCGCATGAAGATTTGGTGAAGTTATGACCTTCTGAGTAGAATAGGTTTCTGTAGTTGTTTAGTGATGATAGAGTGGCAAGAAATTGGTCCGGATTGGTCTGGTAAGAGCATATTGTGATCTGCAAATCTAGAGGCATGTCTAGGATGTTGGTGTGTTCCCTCAACTCAAGTGGTTCATGGTTTGGAGGTTCAAAAGAAATGTTTCTAGTGTGACAGTCATGGCAGTGTGTGTTCTTGAGGTTCAGTGTGAAGATGCAAGTGATTCTAGTGATGCAAAGTATTGTGGTTGTTCCTATTGACTTCATTGTACTTGTGATGGTCTGATGGTGTGGCTGCTGTATTAAAGGTTGGTATTGAAGTTTGAGTTCATTATTGAAGATTTTCCTTTTCGATGTTGATGTTCTTTCAAGACTTGGCTTACCAAATGATCCTAGCGTGTTGCAGATGATCTAAGAGCATGCTATGGAGTGTAGTGTGTTTATTGAGAAAGATTCAAGTCTCAGTTGTGATTGGTCGATAGTGCATTGATCCGCGTCAAGTTTAGCCGATCTTGTTGTTCATTCCAAGGTTAATGAAGCGTATAAATACTTGTTGAAGAGTTGTTGAAAATTATCCTTGAGAAAAATGAATTAAATCCAAATAAAGGATTAGAAGCAGAGCAGAGAAGAAAAGGAGCGAGAGTAGTATAGAGTGAAGAGTCAATGGAGAAGAATTAAGAGACAAAAGTAGAAGTTTTGTGAGAATTCAATGAAACTGAACCATGAATGAAAAGATGCTAATTTTCTGTTAGTCCTTTCTGTGTTAAACATAAATTAATTGTAGGCAGTGAGCCTCTCTTGAGCAGTGAGCTCTGGGAAATGTACCTAAAGGCATGTGCCTTCTATTTTTCTAAAGTACTTTTAACAGGGTACAAATCTTTGTGGGTTAACCCCCACCGTGGTTTTTCCCTTAACCGGGTTTCCATGTAAAAATCTGGTGTTCTATGTACATTTGTTTCTACTCATGTGTTGATGATTCATGCTTTAAATGTTTACATCATTAATCAGTTCTGTGTGATAAATAAATAGTTGCAATTGTTAAAGATTTGGGACAACTGATTTACCCCCCCTCTTAGTTGTCCAGCCTAATTCCAACAATTGGTATTAGAGTGAGGTTCCTTTTGAAAATTTTAATAGCTTAAGGAAGATCTAGGAAGTCAGTAAAAATGTATGAATAAAACCTTCAAGAGAAATTGAATCTCACCCTAGATGATCTTGAACAGTCCAAAGCAGAAGTCCAAGAGCTGCAAGATAACCTCAAAAAGGTTGAAAACTTCATTGAGATTTTAAAAGAAAAATTGAGAAAATCCAATGCAAAAGGAAAGGAGCAACCTCTTCAACTGGAAGACAAGGCCTTGAAAGAGAAGACAAAAGAATGTGAAAAGTTAGATAAAGAAGTTGTTGTCCTAAAACATGAGATGGAAATTGGGGTGATGAGACTAACCAAGGAAATTGAAGATAGGAAGAAAACTAAAGAAGAAATAAAGCAAAATTTGAAAGAGAGAACTGAAGAATGCTACAGATTGGATGGAATATCTTGTCTCCTAGAATCTAATGTACAAGAAAGTAGAAACAATGAGAGAAACTTGAGAGACAGATTATCACTCTTAGACATGACCTAGAAATTGCAAATGAGTACAAGGAGAAGTTCAAGATAAGCTTAGCTAAATGTGAAGTACTATTTGAAGTATAGAAAAAGGATGATGACAAGCATGATCTTAGATATGAGAAAGATGAAAGCTCTAGATCCAGACAAAGAAATTTTCAACCAAGGAATAAAAGAAACAGAACTACAAAACCTCTGGTAAGACAACCTAATGCTCAAAGATATCCATCATTCAATGGAAATTGTTTCAATTGCAATAAATTTGGTCATAGAGCTACTCAATGCAAAAGTAGAGTAAATCAAAATGGTCTATCCTTCTTTGGACAATGCTTCAAGTGTAAGAGGTATGGTCATAGATCAAATGAATGTAGAAGTATGATAATGATTAATGCTAACAATAGAGGAATTGGCAATTCTTTCAATAGTTATTGTTTTTCTTGCAATGAGTTTGGACACATGGCTAATCAATGCAGATCAAGAGGAAATCAAGTTCATAAGCAAGGAAATGTTGTGTGCTTTAATTGCAATAAATCTAGTCATATTGCAAGATTCTGCAGAAGTAGGAACAATGGAACAAGAGGTCCGGTAAATAGAAAACTAGATGAACAAAGACAAGAGAAAGACAAAAGAAAAATTGATGTGAATGAGATATAGAGTGAAATGAACAAGATTTGGGTAAAGAAAGATACAATAAGCAATGGTGATGGGTCCACACTGGAATTAGGTGCTGACAATTCCTTCAGGAATTAAGTCAGGAACTTTGGCTCAAGGGGAGCTGCATTGAACATCAAATTCCCCCAGTCAGTAAGTGGGTGCCTGAATCTGGTATAATATTTTGAATTGGTTTAGATCCTTTGGAAGGATTTCTGGAAGAAAAGATGTTGATATGATAACTTGCGGAGTGATTCATGAAGAACTATCAAAAACTGAGTATCCGAAAGAGTTAGGGCAAATGCAATTTTCACATCAAAAGTAGGTGTGCTAGTGGGAATTTGGAAGAATAAGAGATTGTTGCCAAAGTGCTCAGATCCTTACCTGCTGCATATAAGCATAAGGTTGTTGCTATTGAGGAATTCAGGACTATGATAGATATTTCAAGGGATCTGTTGGTTTGTGAATGAATTTGGTGCTTCTCTTCCTAAATTAGCATTTAAGGCTAGTGGTTCTAGAAAGGGTAAGCAAAGATTTGTTTCAAATGCTTTGCTTGCAATAAGATTGGCCTTTTTGCATCAAGATGTCTAGAAAGGGTCTCAAAGCTAAACAGGCCTAGAGTTTAGAAGAAATCCTTTTGTGTCCAAGAAATTGCTGATGGAAGAATCACAGATGATGAACCTATTATGAGAAGTACCTCTGGAAATGAATAAGTGATTCATTACTATCAAAAAGAAAGAACCAGTGCCTATCAAATCTACTGGCTGTATTGGCTGTTTAGAATGAAGAAAAAGATGAATGGATGATTGATTGTGGATGTTCTCTTCATATGTCTAGTGATAAAAGGCTTGAAGCATAATCTTCTCAATGTTGGTCAGTTGGTTGACAAAGGATTAGAGGCAAAATCTTTCATTTAAGTGGTACTAGCAAAAATTTCTTGATTCTTCAGTTTGATTAGAGTTGGTTATGACATAGGAGATTGTGTCATGTGTACTTTGATAACATTGTCAAGATAAGTACTACTCAGGCTATGAGTGATCTTCCAAAACATGTAGTAGCTTGTGTAAGGAATGTCAGTTTGGAAAATAGGTCTGAACCACATTCAAAAGTAAAGAACAATTATCAAGTGGTTTGTTGGAACCTATGCACACTAATTTGTGTGGTTCTGCTAAGGTTAGGAGTTTACAAAGAGAGTAATACTTGATGTTGCTGATTGAGTACTACTGGATGGTGTGGATCACTTTCTTGTGAAAGGAGTTAGAGGCTCTTGACATTTTCATGGCTAAGGTGGAGAATGAGATTGGTGTGAAGTTAAAGTATCTGAGATTTGCCAATGGTGGAGAGTTTACCCCCAATGAGTTTAATGTATTTTGTGAAAAGCATGGAATAAGAAGACAATTATTTGCTCCTAGAATAAATCAGATCTTTCAAGAAGGATGCTAGAACTATGATGATGCAGGCAAATGTTTCATATTCCCTTTGGAGAGTGACAATGGGTACTACTATCTACACTCTTAACCGGGTGCAGATCTAAGATGTTGATTAGGCAAGAGGTGTCAACTTGGTTACCTAGTAAACTATTTAAGTGAAGTTAGTATATCATGTATCTGTGATCTGATCTACCAAGAAATTAGGAATAATGTACAGGATGCAGTGATAACTTTGATTGATAGAAAATGTGAAGAAGAACAAATTGATCGAGCTTTGTTGAAAAATGTTTTAAATTATAGAAAACATGAAGAAGAACAAATTGATCGAGCTTTGTTGAAAAATGTTTTAAATTATAGAAAATGTTAAGAAGAACAAATTGATCAAACTTTGTTGAAAAATGTACAATTAATCTATTTTAACTGATCTACCAATTTAACTGATGTTACGTAGGTAATTTTACATCAACCCAGTAAACTTTCGATCAAAACTAGTTTTATTATAATAAACCCTAAACACGCCTATGAGGCGTTATGATGCCAAATTTTTCCAGAATTTAGGGTTTAGCTAGATTAGTAAAAATTTAACCTAGTTTAGGACTATATTATTGTTTTTGCCGAGTATCAACATTAGTTTTTTGTATTAAATCTTATCTTTCTCATGCACTTGAATTTGGCCTTTGATTTTGACTTATGTCAGAATCTCCATCATTCACATATATTAACTTAGGGTTTCGATCATTGATCCTAAACCTATTGGCAACGTTAACAGCGTCTCTTCGACCCCCTAGTTGGCCTTCATTGTCAATGGTATGCGTAAGTGAACGCATTACCCCGCATTCAACTGTGACTTCCTTGATGCTTATATGAACATGTGATGTTGTATGCAAGTGCATGTTTCAATTTGCTTCAGCTATCATATATATGTGGAATTAACATTTCATTTGAGTGTGCAAGTATTTCTAACGAAGCCATAGAAATTCAGAGATCATCCCACACACGGTGTTGTTTTCCCTTCTGAAGTCGATCTAGTTCCAAGAGGAACCAAGATCATCTGTGTATTGCATGATGAATTTTCATAATGTTTACGTATGGTGTCCTTTGGGCTAGGTCTACCCTTTTTTAGTTGATTATATTATGGTGTTGTAAATGTGTAATGTTTATTTGACTCAAAAAAAAAATTTTGGGACTCCTTTTCATGTGATTTTCTACATCCTAAGGTGCTAAATTTGGGTTAAACTTGACCCTGGGTTGTACCCCTAGGGTCTAGGGCTCATTTGGGCTTGTGTAACCCTTGGTAAACTTCCATTTGGTCACTTTAACTTCACCCTGAAGTAAAGTGACGAAAATGGAAGCTTGGGAGGGAGAGGATGAGTGGGTCAAACACTCAACCTCTTCCTTTCCTCTTCCCTAGGTTGGGGGAGTCTCTAAGACCCCTTAATTGTGGAGGACTTTACTCCAAGTCTCTCTCACAATTGGTGAGGGTACCTTGGGGCTGCGTGGTCCTTCTTAGGAGGAGAGGATAGGGGCACATGTGACACCCACTCCATCTTAAGCTCCACTTTTCTCTCCCACATGTTTTAGAGAGGACAAGTGGAAGGGAGAGAGACTTGGTGGATGGGTGAGTGACATGTGTCACCACCCATTCCAAGGGTCTTGCTTGTAGTTGGGAGGAGGAGTGAGGAGGTGACATGTGTCACCTCTCCATTCCTCAAGGCTCATGAGAAAAGCCTATTTTAATCCCACTTGGGGAGAGGGATGGGGTTGTTGAATTTTTGGCAAAATTTTATTGATTTTAATTACTTTGGGGAAAAAGTTGGAGAAAATTTGGTGGCTCATTTTGGAGAAGGAGTTGGAGAAGCTCTACTCAACCATCTACCAATTAGGCTTTTTAAGGTAGGTTTCAAGGCTAAGGCCTTCCCTTATGCATTTTTATTTGCTTGTGTGTTGCTATGTGTGAGTTCTATTTTTGAGTTTTTACTTCTTGTTGTGGGGAAAAAAAATGTATGGGTGCTGTGAGAGCCTCTCCCACTTGGGAGAAGATTCTCAACATGTGTGGGGTGGGGGAGGACTGAACCTCCTCAGAGTTATTTCCTTGATTTTGTGGAGTAGTATCCTTGAGGGTAATATGTGAATATGTGCAATATGTGAAATAGCTTGAGAGCCAAATGGAAGCTTTGTGAAACTATGTTTAAAGGTGTTGGCTTGAGGCCTTGAGAGGTATTTGTATTGGGAAGTTGTAGGAGTGGCACTCTTGAGTTGAGTGTTGTCCACTCCCCTACCCCATTGAACTCATCCTGAGTGAGTTCTTGTGTTGTGTTAGCCATGGGAGTAATTTTGTGTTTGGTTGATGAATGCATTTTTGTGTTGTGGTTTGAGTTTCCTAGTGTGAGGATGACCTCCCTAGCTCGGGGGTGACCCACTAGTGGGTCTATGGTAGGGAGGAGAGCAAGTTGTTGTGGCTTCTTTCCTCTTTTTGTGTTACTTTAGGATATTGGGAGCTTTGTGAAGTTGAATAAAACACCATTGTTCTTGGGGTTGTTATCCTATTTATTTTTAGCTCTTGAGAGAGAGCATGGCCAATTTAGGATTTTGTATCATTTGTTAGTTTTCAAAGAGGAGAACATTGTTCTCTCTCTTGTTGTAAAAGTGCATTTTTACTTGTGTGTATAAGCTATTTACATTTGAAATAGAAATTTTAAATTTGCCAATTTTAATGCTTATCATTTTAAAAAAAAAAATAGTGTTGGAGGAAAAAAATGTAGTCTTGTTGCTTTCTCTCTTGAATGTCATTTTTCAAAAAAAACAAAAACAAAAATTGAGTCAAATAAACATTACACATTTACAACACCATAATACAATCAAATAAAAAAGAGTAGACCTAGGCCAAAGGACACCATACACAAACATTACAAAAATTCATCATGCAATACACAGATGATCTTGATTCCTCTTGGAACTAGATCGACTTCACAAGGGAAAACAACACTGTGTGTGGGATGATCTCTGAATTTCTGTGGCTTCGTTAGAAACACCTGCGCACTCAAATGAAATGTTAATTCCACATGTATATGATAGCTGAAGCAAATTGAAACATACACTCGCATATAACATCACATGTTCATATAAGCATCAAGAAAGTCACATTACAATTAGATTTTAAATTCTACATTTCAAACATCCATTCCCAAGATTGAATCACATAACAATTTTCTAACTAACATCACATGAATAGTTTCCCAATAACATCATAATATAAACCATATGTCTAACATCATCAGTGAATCAATATCCAGGTCTAAACACATCGTAATCATGCTAAGCATAACAAATACACATACAACATAAAGTCCAATAGTCTGGAAATTCGGGATCAACAGTCCCATAAGTCTAAATGTATCACCAACAGTAAGATAAATAGTCAAATATACGGGAATGAAAAAGTAGGCCTCACATTAATGACAAGAAGAGTACTGATGGTTGTGAATTTCTCTTGGGAAGAGATGATTGCAAATATGCGACCTTTGCCATTGATCTCAAAGGGGGAGATAGTATGTGAAAAACTTGGAAGTAAGTAGTTGCTGGTGAAAGGGGGAGTAGTGAAGAAAGTGGTTGCAGGTGTGACAAGAGAAAGGGGGATAAGTTCTTGTCTTGATGGTTGAATCAGTTTTTCACATCATATGTTGCCATCAATGACAAAGGGGGAGATTGTTGCAAATATGTGCTTGATATGTTGTCATTGATGTCAACATATCTTTCTATCAGAAATAGTGAAGACAATGTAGAGGAGTGATCAATATTTCTAGTAAGGTGAAGATTCAAGTATGTGGATTAAAGGGTTTGTATAGGATTGTCTATTGTTGCTCCAATTGAGATTTGAGAGGTCCGTATGAAGATTTGGAAAAGTTATGACCTTCTAAGTAGAACAGGTTTCTACAGTTATTCAGTGATGACAGAGTGGCAAGAAATTGGTCCGAATTGGTCCAGTATGAGCATATTGTGATCTGAGGATCTAGAGGCATGTCTGGGATGTTGGTGTGTTCCCTCAACCCAAGTAGTTTGTGGTTTAGAGGTTCGAAAGAAATCATTCTAGTGTGACAGTCATGGCAGTGTGTGTTCTTGAGGTTCAATGTGAAGATGCAAGTGATTCTAGTGATACGAAGTGGTGTGGTTGTTCCTGTTGACTTCATTGTGCTTGTGGTGGTCTTTGGATGGTGTAGCTACTGTGTTGAAGGTTTGCATTTAAGTTTGAGCTCGTTATTGAATATTTTCCTTTTCAGTGTTGATGTTCTTTCAAGTCTTGGCTGACTGGATGATCCTAGCATGTTGTGGATGATCTAAGAGCATTCTATGGAGCATAGTGTGTTTATTGAGGAACATTCAAGTCTTAATTATGATTGGCCATTAGTGCCTTGATCCGTGTCAAGTTTAGTTGACCTTGTTGTTCATTCCAAGGTTGATGAAGTGTATAAATACTTGTTGAAGAGTTGTTGAAAATTATCCTTGAGCAAAATGAATAAAATCCAAATAAAGGATCAGAAGCAGAAAAGAAAAGGAGTGAGAGTAGTATAGAGTGAAGAGTCAGTGAAGAAGAATTAGGAGATAGAAGTAGAAGTTTTGTGAGCATTCAATGAAACTAAACCAAGCATGAAAAGATACTAATTATCAGTTAGTCCTTTCTGTGTTAAACATAAATTAATTGTAGGCAGTGAGCCTCTCTTGAGTAGTGAGCTCTGGGCAGTGCACCCGAAGGCATGTGCCTTCTATTTTTCTAAAGTACTTTTAACAGGGTACAAATATTTGTGGGTTAACCCCCACCGTGGTTTTTCCCTTAACTAGGTTTTCACGTAAAAATCTTGGTGTTCTGTGTACATTTTTTTCTGCTCATGTGTTGATGATTCATGCTTTAAATGTTTACATCATTAATCAGTTCTGTGTGATAAAAAAATAGCTGCAATTGTTAAAGATTTGGGACAACTGATTCACCCCCCCTTCTCAGTTGTCTGGCCTAATTCCAACAGTTTGAATGGTCAGAAAAGTGCTAGGAGGCCTTTGACCTATTGAAGGAAAAATTGACTTCAACCCCAATATTGAAATTACCTAACCCAGAAGGTCAACTTGTAGTCATTACCGATGCCTCAGGGGAAGGCTTAGGTGTTGTACTAGTCCAGGATGGATAGCTCATTGTGTATGAATCATGCAAACTAAAAAACTATGAACAAAATTATGCCCCACATTATTTAGAACTAGCAACACTCATTCATGCACTTCAAATGTGGAGACACTATCTGTTTGGAAAACCTTTTGAGTTGAAAATAGATCACCAAGGACTGAAATATTTGTTCACTCAACCCCATCTTAATGCTCGTCAAAGAAGATGGTTAGAATTCATCTCTGATTATGATTTTGAGATTAAATATATTCAGGGAAAATAAAATCGAGTGGCAGATGCTTTAAGTAGGAGAAGGGACATCTCCTCCATGATCTCTATACATTCTAATTTTAGAAATTAGGTGCTACAAAAATCTAAGGGAGATGAGTTTTACGAGCAGGTAAAATAGGCCCTTGAGGAGAATCCACAGAATACAAAATATGAAGGATTCAACCTTGAACCAGATGGGTTATTAAGGTTTAAAGGAAGGATGTATGTACCTAACTCAGTATAGTTAAGGAATATGGTATGGAAAGAGGTTCATTCTGCACCATATTTTGGGCATCCTGGAGTAACCAAGTTACTCGCTAATGTAAAACCTTTATATTTTTGGAAAGGAATATAGAGGGATGTTGCAAACTTTGTAGCTACTTGTATTGAATGCCAAAGGGTGAAGGCAGAACACCAACACTCGGCAGGATTATTATACCCTCATGAAATTCCTGAGTTGAAATGGCAAATTATAAGCATGGACTTTGTGCAAGGGCTTCCTATGTCAAGGAACAAGCACAATGCTATCTTGGTTGTGGTGGATAGAATCACCAAAGCCGCCCATTTTATACTTGGAAACTTGATGGATGGGGCACCCATCATTGGTCAAAAATTTGTTCAAGAGATTTTTCAGACTGCACGGCATACCTGAGAAGATTATCTTAGATAGGGATGCATGGATGACATCAATGTTTTGGAAAACCTTGTTCTCTTCACTGGGTACTCAGTTGAACATAATCTATTCTTATAATCCTAAAATAGATGGAAAAACTGAAAGGGTGAACAAAGTGTTGGAGGACTTGTTAAGGATGTATTGCATGGATCAACAATATAAGTGGGAGGATTATCTTCCTCTAGTGGAATTTTCCTACAATAACTCTTATCACTCAACTATTAATATGGCACCATTTGAAGCATTATATGGATGGAAGTGTTGAACCCCTATAAGCTGGCTAGGATAAACTAGAAGATAGGGTTAGCCTTGGTCCAGAAATGCTAACAGAGATGGAAGAACAAGTCCATCTAATTAAAAGAAGGCTAGCGGAAGCCAATGCTAGGCAAAAGAGTTATGTGGGTGCAAAGTGTATTGAAAGGCATTTCACTATGGGATATAAAGTGCTCCCAAGGGTAAAACCTCAGAAAAGCTCCATTAAATTTGGAAATATGTCCAAACTGGCACCAAGATATGTGGGTCCTTTTGAAGTTCTAGAAGAAGTCAACCTGGTAGTATACAAAATTTCTCTACCACTAACACTTGCCATGATGCATAATGTGTTTCATGTTTCATA
The DNA here is from genome assembly GCA_027924645.1 of Cunninghamia lanceolata. Taxonomy (NCBI): domain Eukaryota; kingdom Viridiplantae; phylum Streptophyta; class Pinopsida; order Cupressales; family Cupressaceae; genus Cunninghamia; species Cunninghamia lanceolata. Next base: position 9,416,483 of record BSBN01000445.1, read on the forward strand.
TTTAAAAAAGTTTAATTCTGTTGATAATCAAATTCCTCTACTTGATTGGAATACTCTATAGGTGAAGGACCTAGGAGTGGTGGTGATCGAGCCCATCAAGGTGCTCGAAATGCGTAAGCTACAATTACGAAACAAGGAAATAACACAGTGTAAAGTCCAGTGGGACCAATATGCAGAGGAAAATGCCACTTGGGAAAATTATAATGACTTTCATACTAGATTTCCTCATCTTTTCTAAAACATTTGTTATTATGCTCTTGAAAACATTTCCTTATTATGTTGGTTTACCTTTAAGACAACTAATCATTGGGGATGATGATTCTTATGGGGGGAGATATGTTACATCCCCAATTTACAATTAGACTTAATCATTAACTTGGCATGATAATCAGGAGGATTAGTCATAGTTAATTGATTTTATATTGTGGAAATATCTGATTTAATTTTTTATTATGAAGTTAAGGAATGATGATAATTAGTTTTATAAATTAATTGATTTATATTATGGGATATGATAATGATGTACTGATCATGATCTTGTGGTCCTGAGTGTGAACAGGAAAATTTAACATCCTTTGAAGAAGGAAGGAGAGTATCATCCTAGAGGAAGGGTTAGACATTGAGAAATTAGGTTGATTAGCCATCCAAGTATTGGCTTCTATGTCCTTCTAAATCCCTTCGTAATTTTTCTTGAGTCATGTCTCTTTTCTTAGTATTTATGTTCTTTGTAAGTCGTTATACCATTGGTGCTATCATGACTAGTTGTGACGGCTAGATGATGTTCTCAAAATATCATCTCTAGTCGAGAGACAATTGTGTTAAGAGATGAGGAGGTCTCTCATTATCCTTTTGTTTTCAGGGATATTATTCCCTAGTCATTTGACTAAGGATGATAGTCGATTTCGGGACAATATTACTCGACCCCAACAACCTTATTTAAATTGCAATAAAAAAGCCCTCTCCATAAGGAAGGATAATGTATCTCTTGATCTAGTGCATGTCCTTTTATACAAAGCCCTTATGCGGAAGGCAGGATGGTGTATCTCTTGAGCTAGTGCACATCCTTTTATACAAAGTCCTCATCGTGAGGTGGGGTTGGATCTTGAGTCATCCTCCCTTAAGTGTGTCTTTGGTGGTTGTGGTAGCATAGCTCAATTGTCAGGCATGTTTGGCATGTTTTAGATGGTGGGACTTAGCAATAAGTCCTTTCCATGACTCGTGTTTGCCATCTATAAGATGTATAGTATGTCTGTGACATGCTATACAACACCCATGTACTCCGTGTGTCTTCCTTATGTGTTTTTTGTGTCTTCACCTTGTGTGGTATCAAGGAATGTAGTGATGAGCTCCCCCACACTTAGGTTTTGTTTGGTGTGTCTTCCCCCTGGTGTAGTATCAAGGCACATAGTGATGCGATCCCCCTATATTTTGGGTTTTGTATTACATGGTTTTGGTGGTTTCAAGGCACGTAGTGATGAGCTCTCCCCGCAACTTAGTTAGGATTTTATTTCATATATAAGATGTTATATCAATGTATTCATCATGTATTATGTGCTTCCACTATATTCATTATGTTTTGCATGCTTCCTAGTGTATTCTCTATGTCTTGCGTGTATTCAATGTGTCTTCTAGTGCTTACCCGAGATTGGGGGATAGAAATAGTTCCTCAATATTTGTGTATGCCTTAGCTTCATGTGCCTGGCATGTTTGATGAGTTTTCGACTATACTCCAATGCATGTATGGAATTGTAAGATCATACATACATTAAAGTGGGGGCTAAATGTTATGTTGTAAAAAGTTTCCCTATGACATTTTACCTCCTAGTTTAGCTCCTAGATCCCCTTAATTTCATTGTGCATGTTTAAAACTTATCCTGAAGCAATTTTCCCCGAAACCCATGTTAAATGGGGCCTAGGGGTCCACTTTAATGCTTAATCAAGACTCAAAAAGTGCCTTAAGACTTGGGTGCCCGCACCCAAGTCCAGGCTGATTTGTCGGGACCTATATTTTAGGATGTTGGCATAGGACCTTTAAAAAGGTTTCCCTTTGTCAACTTTTTCAATTTGAATTACAAAAGTTTAGTGGGAATGCATATTTAAATAGGTTTATGAATTCATTTTACTCCTAGATGATTAAGGCAAACTTATGATTATCAAGCAAAGAGCATTCAAGGCATTCATTGTGTTGTAGAGTAGAATTGTCTTGTGTTTGTATGTGTTTGTTGTAGATTTGGCTTCATCACCTCATCTTCATGAGGGTTTCACCTCTAAGGTGTTGGTTAACGAATTTGTCACCTAACTCTATATAGTCTCTCCTAGATAGATGACAAATGTAACAACAGTTGAGCCTACTATATTGGTGTTCTACAAAGGCTCTTTGCTTCTTTTACAAGGCGCAGCTACCTTCGGATGATATTCTTATGAATGAAAACTAGTATTGCTTTTAACCAGAAAGAAAAGACAAAGGTGATGCTTTTAACTAGAAAGTAGTAAAGGCAGAGTACATCCAAATAATTAGAATCTCAAAGACTTCCACCAAGTTAACATCTACAAATCGATAAAACAAATACTATGCACCACATAGTCACCACCATGAACAATGTATCAAAAGATAAACAATTTCCAGTAGTGAGCAAGAATTACAGATATCCAACCACCATCAATACACAAATATCATCAACACCAGTAGCAACACATTCAACATAGGAAGAATATGAATCCAAACAACCATAACACAAAGTTCACGATCATTGAAATCTCCACTTCATTGATTTCTATTGCATGTATATAAAGTAATTGAACAGAAAGCCAAAATTGATCTATCACCAAAACACAGTTTGCTAAAAGTGTTAGTTGCTGTTGCACCAAAAGATCGACCTCTTAATGCCTGATACAACCACTTGACTTAACAAGCACGGGAGGTGGTTAAGCCCTTGTCACAAACCATCGTAGCACAATGCTGAACAAGAAGACCAAGGGTCACACCTTGCAACAATCCCCCCCAGCGCAAGCGCGGGGTTTGAACCCATGACCTTGGCTCTGATACCAATTGTTAGTTGTCATTGCACCAAAAGATCGACCTCTTAATGCCCGATACAACCACTTAACTTAACAAGCATGGGAGGTGGTTAAGCCCTTGTCACAAACCACCGTAGCACAGCACTGAACAAGAAGACCAAGGGTCACACCTTGCAACAAAAAGATCCTTACATCGACTAGCTAATCAAATTTATAGCTAAGCCAAACCATACCCATCTTTAAACCCTAACGGATTCTTGAAGACAATTGATTAAAAGAAGTTTAAACAATAATATAAAAGGGCCCTCCAAAGACAATAGTTTTGAGCAAATATTGAAAAGTAACTAAAGCATATGAAAAGAAAATCAATTGAGGATTGCCACATCATCTTCTCCATTATCAACTTCATTTGTCTCTTCCTCTTCCCTCACCTATTCGTCTTCATTTCTAGTGCCACTTTGCACTGTTTGAGATGCATGTGCCTGCAACTTTGCTTTGTATGTCCTATATTTGTTGATTATAGGTGTCAAAGACATTCTAGGTGGAGTCCAAGTCATACTAATCTGTTGTTTTCTTTTACTCACTGCTCTATCTACATCCACCACCTTTTGATGAACATCATCGAATCTGCTCCTGACAGTCTTGATATAGGCTGCCATCTTTGAAAGTTTATCAAGTGATTCTCTTGTTATAATATCATAGTTCATGATTTCCTTAGTCACCAACTTCTTGAAATTTTGTTTGATCTCCTTAACATCTAGTAACTTTTCATCATCGGTCCCATTAGCTTCGATTCCTATGACAACAAAGTTTTTTTTATCCTCATCATTTCTGAGAAATAAGTGGCGATTGTGTTCCTCATCTCATCCTTAACAAATATTATAAGACATAGTTTCCATTCGACTGCATCAGCCCATACATGTATGTCTAATTCCCCAGGGTCATTCAAGATCTGGGTAAGTGCAAGAAGATGAGTACACTTTTTGGCCAAAAAGTGGAAGTGTTTTTCCTGTTTTTCAAAAAATTTCATACTTGGAGTGACAATTTGAAGCACTTGCACATAAAATATTGAGATGATGTAAAAATAAGAAATGTAGGATTTTGTTTCTATTTTTCAAATATATAATTTTTTCTAATACCCAGATGATGCAAGTTGGTTTTTTATTAGATGTATAAAAAGTGGGTTTTTAAAAGTCCCCTATTTTTTCCCAAAGCATGCATGTGTATGGACAACATAATTTGACCTAAATTAAGGTATTTTTCTAATTCCTTTTGTGGAAAGATGCACATGATGTTGAATTTTGGTTAGGATATTTTTTTGTTATTTTTTGATAAACATATTTTTTTATTAATTTTTTAATGGCCCTAATTAGTGTTTTTTAAAACCCCTCGTGTATGGCCAACATAATTTGAGCTAAACTAATCAATTCACTAATTTTTTTTTCATCATGTAGAGAATGATGTCTAGATTGGTCAGACATAATTTTTTTCAAGAAACTTTCAAAATCAAAAGTTATTAAAAAATAGTAACGTATGTTATTTCAAGTTTATGAGTTAGTTTGTTTAGAAAATAAATAATAAATAGAAAATTATGTTCAATAGTAGAAAAAATTACATATTTGAAAACTAGACTTTCAGATCTATAATGGGTTTTAATTTCGTTGAAATATTCTGAAAAAAAGGTTGTCAGCCATAGTGGTGAAACTAGTTTTTTCTCTTGTTGTTTTCATGGTCTCCTAGTTACAGGTCCAGAGCTAAATCTTGGGTTTCCAAGCCTAAAACCAAAGCAAATTGGTGGGTTTGCAATTTTAAAATTTTAGAAATGGGTACCCATTATAAATGGGTACCCATTATAAATGGGTACCCATTATAAATGGGTACCTATTATAAATGGGTGTCAATTCATAACAGGTGCCCGTTATAAATGGGTACCCATTCTAAAAATAACGGGTACCTGTTTCTAAAAAATTAAAAAAGATTAGCCATAGGCATGTTTAAAAAGAATACAATTTTTTTGAAAATGGGTACCCATTTTGCTTTGGGAGCCCGATCCTAAATGGGCACCTATTATTTTCAAAACAAGTACCCATTCCAAGTGGCATTTTCCATCCATGGAAGACTTCCACAAAATGTATACTCATCTTTGTGCTTTCACCCATCTTCTCAACCACTAGGATACCAACATCCATATTGGCCATCTCCTATATCTCCTGAGAAGCTAAAGATAGGTTGTTGTGATCACTCCTAGCCATTTGGAATTCCACAATTAAAGCTTCTCTTTTTCCATGAATGGAATCAAACAACTTAACTACCTCCTCGATGAACAAAATACCATCAAAAATGACCTTTTCAACCCAATGATCCATAGCATTTCTTAGAGATAATGATATTTTTATTTGTTGTAACAAATTAGGATCATGGGTGCTTAGACCCAAAATAGGAGGGACTTCTGTTGAGGGTGTTATTATTATAACAATTGACTAAACAAATAATGACAAAGAACTTACTTGAGCTAGCAACTTAGAATTCTCCTCTTGCTGTCTTTTGACCCTTTTTGATATATTGCTGACCAAGTGCTTAAAATGATAGATATCACCTTCAGCAGTAGAAGGTCCCAAGTCTACTCTGTTGATTCTAAAGTCAACTTCAGTCACTTCATCTTCATTCTTATTCCCCACTGGATCTATAATCTCCAAAAATTGATTTCCTAAGGTAGGATCAATTACCATCCTCGACATCCTCCTGGCACATTTGGGCTTAGGCTTATCTTGTAGTAACTTAGCCACAGTATCAATATAGGTATTCACTAGTGGTGTATACCTTTTCTTCTTTTCAACTGCCTTCTTTAACCAGGTAGGAGATGGGGAGGGATCATTGACAACATTAACAACACTCATAGTACAATCCATGGGAACAGGTGGATAATTTTGTTCTGGAAGTTCATTTGGATTGGGAGAATTTGGGGCACTTAGCAGAGATTGAAGCATACTATCTTCTCCTAATTGAGTAAAAATGAAAGAGTCACTATCACTTACAAGGTTGTTGACAAGTGGCACATGGTCTACTTTCGATGAGGAAGCAACCAATCTAGTATTACTCTTCAATGGTTGACTATCCTGCTCACACACCATTTTTAGTTTAATGACCTCATCAGGGGGCTAATCACCATCTCTGTTCGATTGTGAGCCAACTCTCTAGAGAGTTGGGTCCAAACTAGATGATTTTCTTTGGGAGTGGGTAGTCTAAGATCTGTTTTGACCCTGAGAGGTTGATTCTCTAGGCGTTGTTGAACCAGCACATTCTTTCACTTTTCCCTTCAACCATTTCTCTGTCCTTCTTATCACTTGGAAAGAGCAAAAATTCACATCCTTGATTTCCTTTTCAGACCATTTCATGAGAGGTAGAGGCCGTAGTGATGCAACATGATAACCTTCATCTATAATATTGGAGTTATCATCAACAATGTCAGGAACTTGAATATTCAACTCGAAGGCTCGGATCTGATCAATGGTTAATCTCATCCAACTCCTTCTCTGCACTTCCCTCTCATCCAAACAATCCTCCCAGAAGTCTTCAAGCTGGGGTTTGTGTAGATACAAACCTCCTCCATGCATATTTTCTTTTACATAATTCTTACTGTCAAAGGCTACACAAGTTGACAAACTATGGAGACTAAACTCGGACAACAACTTATCAACACTTTTAGCACTATCATTGCTTTTGCAAGAATAAAATGATAAAGACACAAGAAAAGAGTAACCTTTCTTTTTCATGGCATGGTACCTTGTATTCATAGCCGCCATTTGATGACATACCTCTAGAAGCACAAGATAGTCAGACGGGTACCGTGGCAATTTCAACAGGGCATTTTCATAACCCCCAATTCTCAAGTAAGAAAAATGATTAAACTAAACATAAAAGCTTTCAAAATTCATGACCAATGTGGCCACTTCAGCTGAAAATCTCTGCTCTAATGAGCCATCAATCTTCTTAGTCAGCCACATGGAAAAAGGCATTGTTCACCCTTTGGAAATCCTTCATACCTTCATTCTTCTGTAACTAAGGAAAAGTCTGATACACAGGCGTACCAGTAGCAGGAGTTCCTTGAATCTTTAGACTAGGCCAGGTAGCTTCTTTATGAGCCAACACATAAACCAACTAGGAACACATGTGGAACTTTATGTCTTGCGGGGAATTTATCAGCTATTCATGCATACTTTCACTAATTATTCTTGCCCAATCAATGCGATAGTCTCCACATATTAGAAAAATAAATCTACACATCCAAAAAGTGAAAGTATCTTATTCTGGGCTCCCGACTACATGATTTAGCAATGTTATCATGTCTAAAATTTCTTCTTTGAAATTACTCCTCTTAAGATTGGTAGGGAGCCACGATTTCCATTTTCTCTCAATTTCCAACCAGCTCTTGGAAATCCAAGTTTGGCACTAGTCTTTTCTTTCATTATAGTATGTCCATGTAGAAGACACAGAAACATCAGCATTATCTTCATGCTCCTCCAAATTCAGAGCTAGGGCAACTGATTCAGAGTCAATTTTTTCCACCGTAGAGCCATCTTGAGACCTTATTTCTTGAGACTCTAGAAAGTAACTATTGGCACAAGATACAAACAATTCAAGACAATGCACTGCGAGTAGGAAGCCACCAACTTTGTCCAACCCATTGATAACAATTTTGTCTGCCAGGGGAGTTTAGCCTTCAAACAACATTCTTCTCTAGAAATCCTCAAAATCAATTGGCCCAATTTAGTATCTCTCACACCAGATAAATTGTTCTCCACAATAGGGACCATAGGAGCCCCCTTGAAACTTGAACTTCATTTTTACCGAATTGAGAAACTAGATGGCTAGAAATTCTAAAGTATTCACAGACAATGCAGGAATGTGCAATGCATTCACAGGGAAATCTCTATGTAGATACATGAAAATAGAAAGTTTCAACCACCTAAGAGAGGTGTTGTATATTTATAGTAGAGGAAAACAAGAAATGAAATAGAAATGACTAATCATGCTAATTTGTAAACATGTAATTCCCATTGATATCTCGCACATAGTGGATTAGTTGTTCTTCACTCTGCAACGCATTCCCTTAGAAAAATAATGCAACTTTAGGTGAAACAGGGAATTTATCAAAACTTCATGTCACTTCTCATAAACTGGTTCATAAAGAACATTAAATTCTAGTGGCAAATCCATCCTCAAAAATCATAAACTTTGCATCAAGTTTCCCTCCGAAAAATGTGCCAATGTGTTCACATGTACTTCAAATTAAATGCAAAATGACAAGTGTCATTTTATTGTACTACACATCAGCTCAGAAAAGGTGCCATGGGGAAAGCAAGCACTTGAAGTCAGCAAGTCAGGCAATATAGGAACCTTTGAAGCGTAACATTGAGGGTTTAGAAGTTCAAAGAACTTCTAACCTCCTGACAACATAGAGCCTTCATAACACAAATGACCAAGACCGATGCAAGGAAAGAATCTAAGACATCAGACTCAAAGACAAGTTGAGAAGTCAAGTGGTTCATGAACTTTTGAACTCGCCAACTTCAGTTCAAAAATGCGAAGGATTTCTGATGACTCAATAAATGACTAAGTAAAGTAGAACTCAAGAAGGAAACTTAGGAAGTGACAAACAAAGAATGAAGAAATTTCAAAGACACGAGTGCTTTAGTAAAACTTCAAAAAAAATAGGGCAACAAAAGGTGGCATCTATTTGTTCTTCAATCAATTTATCTTATCATTGGATTTGGCCTTTGTTTTGCAAGGCCACACACTCTATCTAACAACAACATTGGAAGGCTTGAATGCAATTCCCAGGCTTGACCGAGGCAAGCTCCTAAACACCACAACCCCTAAACCCCTCTCTTTGTGATTACGGGTTACATGTGCGAGATTTGGCGAAGTGGAGTTGTAGAGAAGCAAAGTAGAGGATAGAGATTCAGGATCTAGAGAAATAGTGTAGAGAATCAACCCTACTGGACTAGGGTGCCCACCCTGTAGTCCTCCCGACTAGCATTTTTGGAAACTCTGAAGTAGGTTTTAATCCAACACAGATCACTGCTATAGATCTACAGAAAAGTTGCCCTGTCAGACTTGTGTACCCGCTCCGTTGTCCCTGAAGTTTTCACCTCTGAAAATCTAAATCCTGGTATGTTTCTAATTTTGTATTTAGTGCCTTCTTGTGTGATCATCTGTCATATTTCATTTGTTTGTATATGATCATATAATTAGGTTTTGAGGTTTAATTAAACTAAGGTTTAACAAATTCATTAATCTATTCTATCTTTCCTTATCATTCCATAGTGATATCAAACCTGTAGTTGAGTCCTCTTGCATTAGTAGTGACTTAGCTTAGTTTATGTCCTTGAATGCTAATGTGAAGGGAGGGTTTGATTGAATTATCTTAATTACATTTTAACCTATCTTCTTTTTACATCTTACAGTTGCTAACACTTTTTAGGTTACTAAACCAAATCTTGGTTTTCAATAAATTATTGGTCTCTTCTAAGACATGACTTATACTTGTCACCATTGGCCTCTATGTCATAATACATTCAGTCTAAGTATAAAACAAAGTTAACCTAGATATCACAATAACTCAGTCAACCTCAAAGTAATATTAGAGTCGGTCTCTTTATGTTATGACAGTCAGTGTCAACATACCATTTCAATTGGCCTCATTATACCTTTACATTTGACTTGTTATATATCATAAAAATCAGCCTCAATATAGTATTACAGTCAGCCTATTATATATCATAACAATCAGCCTCAATATAGTATTACATTTGGCCTTTTATATATCATAACAATCGACCTCAATATAGTATTACAGTTGGCCTGTTATATATCATAATAATTGGCCTCAATATAGTATTACATTTGGCCTATTATATATCATAACAATTGGCCTCAATATAGTATTACAGTCAGCCTATTATATATCATAACACTTGGCCATATAACATACTCAGTCAAACATTAAACATAATACATTGGCTTATAACATGCTTAGTCAACCATTAAACATAATACATGGCCTTATAACATAATAAGTTGGCCATTAAACAATGTCCTTGGCCATATGACCTACTTAGTCGGTCGTTAAACATTATACATGGCCTTATAACAACTGGTTTGATCACACAGTCCTACGACTGTTACTATCCTTCTAATATATTTTTAATAATCACTAAAGAATATGATATGGTATAATAGAGGTATACAACTCTCTCTTAACCTATGATATTGTTCTTATAAACATTCTCTTAAGTTACATATATCATACAAATGAAAAACATATCTTTTGAGTTATTCAATTCTATCTCTAACGAGATATGATACTTATTCATACAAATGTAATCCACAGTTGAGGATGTACAACATTAGATTCTATACATAAGTCTACTTGCAATTTCAATGAACATAAAGAAATATCAAATATACATATCATCACTTTCAATGGTATAACAATGAACTTACCTGTTATATGCTACAAGAAGCACACTATCAAAGTTTCACTACCTCTTATGCTCCTCTTCCTGCTCTCTTTCCTTTAAGGATTTCAAGTATTCTTCTTCCTCTCAAAAAAATATTCCACTTTCTTTCTAAAATCCCGCTTCTAACTATTATGGGCGCATCATTTAAAGCACCATTATGTACCTTTCTCCATAACCCTGTGGTCTCTCTCTTCATGTAGAAAATAGTGGAGAGAGTGGAGAGTATGGAGCTATTGCTCCTTCTCCCACTCCCAAGCATCTAGGGAGTTCTCTAGAAGAAAAAGGAAACTTTACCAAACCTAAAACAATTATTGACTATAATAATAATAATAATAATAATAATAATAATGACTTTGTATATTTTCATAACATACTTATCTAATAGATGTCGATATTGCATACTTTTGAACACTAAATGTGTTCATCTGAAGCACAATTATTGATGAAGAATTATCACAAGCCGACTAAGATCTTGACAACAAAATTTAAACATGTTTAGTCAATTTACACACATCGACTTGCCATCCAAAGACATGCACCAAGTTTCTATCAGACGGTGAAAAGGATTTAACCTTTGTCTTAACAACGACATAGCTTGGCAAGAGAAAACACAATCTCTCTAGTAAGTATATGTGTGTGTTTTTAGATGGCATAAGGATCATTGTGCATTCACGTGATCTAGCATCCTCTCCATGGTGATACTCTCTCTCCTCATATCGGAGGGAAAAAACACTGTTCCTACATCCACCTTAGTTACATGATGGTAGTTAGTCCATTTCATTATTTTAGCCACATGTTCAATAATGACATCATAAACAATTATCTCTTGCATATAAATCAATATAAAAAAATTCATTTAACATTATTAATATAATCATAATATTTTCTTTAACTAACTATCTGTCTTCTTGAAAATAATGAAAATAAACACATTAGTTTTAATAATGAGGTGTGACAAATGTGAATTGTAGAGTTTTACACTACTAATGGATTTTGCAGATATAATCTATCCCCTTGCATGAGACCAAAGTTTTGCATGTTGATTAAATTTCTTGCATTCAAGTGTGTGTTCCTTGCATTTCAAAGGAGGATTCTAAGGCATTTTGGTTGCATTTTATTATGAATTTTTAATCAAATTTTATTGGAAATTTCTTGTGATGAATTTTGACATCCTATTTCATAACAAAGTCCCACAAGTTCCTCATAACTGAATAGAAGTGTATTTTTATTAGAAAAATTATTATGTTCTTATTTTGAAAGGTAATGTCTCAAGTTAAAGACATGAAGTATGAGTTGAAGCAGGTGTCTCTACCTTCCAAAATCACTTCAGTCTAGAATGAGATATCTAACACAGACCTAGGACATATAGACTTGGAAGATTTCAAGCAGAGGATGTATGAGCCGTAGGATTCCCTACTTCTTCCTAATATCCTAAATTGATAATAGAATGTGCCAAGCATTACCATCTAGGCTTAAGGAGGATAATCACAAATATTGGTTCTATATTAACAGACCTATATATACAAGCCTTAGATGAAGCTTTTGATATTCTCATCAATCTTTTTATGGTATATTTGAATGAATATGTTTGGCTAACATTCTTCAACCAAGGACCAAATGAATGTAGGAGAATCACAAATTCCAAGTGGATGAAGGCTCCCAAAATTGCAGTCTCTAAGTGGCCAAAGACACTCTATAGGAGTGATTTCAAAATAGAGATTAATGACTTAGTAACCTTGGTGAGAAGGATAATGGATTTGTCAATTTATTCTACCTTCCATCAATGGATGTTTAAATTTGTGCATAAGGTGTTGGAAGGTAATGAGATGATCCATTGGGCTAAGGTCTATTTAATAAGAAAATTGATTCTAACTAAACTACTTATAATCAGAATAATCTTCTATCTAAACATTAGGATACTAGCCAACGAAGATGTATATCTTGCTACTATCCAATTTGGAAGAGCGAGAAGGTTTAGGATAAATCCCTTTATTACTAATAGAATGAAAATGAATAACTAAAACTAATTAAATGGATAAAACTAGGAAAATAAAGAAACTAACAAAATATTTTATAGAATGGAATATGGAACCAGAAAAGAAAAATGACAAAGAACCTGACACCAGATGATGAAGCTCATTGTCTAAGATGACACTGTGTCATGAGGATGTCTGCATGCTATGCTGTAGTCTATACAACATGGATATAGTATGGATTCATGATCTTGATCCTTGTGCTAGTCTTTTCAACCATTCCTTGAGCTTCCTGGTGAAACTTGCAAATGCACATATCAAAAAGAGGGGTTGGGATGTATAGGAGTTTTCCTTAGTCAAACCCCAATTTTGGTATTTCCACCTCAATGATAGCAAGAGAAATTGATTGATTGATAAATAAAGTGTGCGCTCTAATTCTAAGTGTATCTATAATTGTTATGAGTAGTGACAAGAAAGATCGACGAGATACATAAATGAAATATGATTAATCTAACACTTGCAATGATCTCAAGGAAACAATGAACATAATAGAGAAATGGAGTAAGAAAAAACAAGAGTATGATAATGGCAAGTATTAATTTTGATAGAGCTTTGCTGAAATGTGAATTTTATCCTTTGCAATGGCAAATATACTTGCTTAAATAGAGATGGAATAGGAAAAAAATTAGGGAAAGGAGTCATTTGGGTGTGGATAAGCATCAAGAAAATCTTGGCATACACAAGTTAAGAGACAACTTCTAAAAATGATTGCAAGATTGACATACACTCTCAGGACATCAATGCATCACATAGACATCCATGCTAAGCATTGGAGTCTTTGTAATTCTAGTTCTTGAAAGGCCTAATCAACTTGGGATAGAGCCAGGATTCAGGCACTTTTATGGTTTTTGGATATGACAAACAAAAAGGGTCAAAGTAGTGTAAAGGTACATCTTGTGGGTCGTGGGTAAGGCTAAGGTTGGAAATGATCCTAAAACATGATAAAGGTATGTACAGTAAAGTGAGTGCCAAACATAGTGTGAAATTATGAGTGTACATAATTTATGATGCTACATTTAGCCCCCACTTTAGCAGGCGTATGATACTACATGAAGATGCATGCTAAAGTATAGGAAAGAAAGTATTGAAAGTAAATACACACACAAAGGATACCCAAAAGGATACTATAGAGGATGCAGAGCTCTTCAAGTAGAGGAATCAAGCCCCCAGGTGGAGATCCTACAAAACAAGTACATTAGACAACAAAAACCTGCAAGACAATAGTGTTAGAGCATAAATCTTCAAAACCACTATGTTAGAACATCACAAACATATATAAACATAAAATACACATACATGGAGGGAAAAAACATACAAAAAAAGAAAAATTCAAAGTCAGAAAAGTGGAGACCTTAATGTGAAAGGTTGTCTAAATACCATGCGTTGTCCCCAAAATGCAAAAATAAAGAAAACCACAAACAAAGGAATTTTTAAGAGGAACAAAGAATATAATGAGTTGATCGATTGTTTTAAGGAGAGAAGACATACAAATAGATAGGGAAGCAACCAATATGAGTGAAGAAAAATACATGACTCAAACACTAGCTTTCTTTATCCCTAGGGGTCATGTAAATCACAATACCCTCATGGATCACAAACTAGCAAGTTGCATCATGCTAGGTGACCATGGTTTTATAAAGGTAAGTCATATGAATCACACATAATAGAAAGATGCATTATGCTAGGTGGCTCATAGACTACCAACTTACCTCATGGATCACAAACTAGCAAGGTGCATTAGGTGATCATAAGTGAAAAGGTAGGCCATGTGAAGCAAACATGCCAGCAAGTTGTATTATGCTAGGTGGCTCATATGCTACTAACACCTTAAAGAATGTATCAGAACCAAAGCCTCAGGGAGATTATCAAACACCAACACAACAAGGGGTGAACACTTTGGGGAGCATTAAATAAAAAATACCACATGGGGGAAATTAATAAGCTACACCTTAGGGGGTACAAATAAAGCAAGGTACATGTATGGATGCACATGTGAACAGAGTATATGCCCCCCTTAAAATATTAGCATGTGTAATATATGAATAATTTAAGGTAAAGAAAAGGGGAAGAAAGAGGAGGGGAGATCCTTATAAAGAATGCACACCCCTAGAACAAGTTGTCTCTACCCCCCAAAATATAGGCAAGGACAACCATGAAAAAGAATATTGTGTTGTTACCAAAAATGAAGTATGGTTGCACGTGAGATTGTACCACCATGAATGGAAATGAGAAAATAGAGAAAGGTATAGGTGCCACATAGTGGGTAGCAACAAAATAGTTTCATGAGAAAATAGAACAATGAATCAGATAGAGGCCATGCTTAATATCACTTGTCATGCAAGAAGAGTGAGAGCACTTGTGTCAATAAGTTGTATTTTGTCACTCAAGGCATGGCATTCATTGGTGGAGTGGCCAAGCACTTGATAATATGCATAGAAAGGAAGTGTTAGTTGAATGTGTTTAGGAAGAGCTTTTTGTGTAGGAAGAGGAAGAGTGATCAAGTAGGCCTTTAGAACCTCAAAAAAATACACTCTTATTTTGATTAAAGAGAAGAAGTAGGAGAAGGAAGCAACCCTTTTTGTTGTGGAGAAAGGTTTCATTTTTGAAAAGAAGAAGCCATAGAGACCTTAGACAATGGAAGAAGGGATGTAGATAGAAGAGAAGGCCGATAACTGTTGTCACATGGATTTGTACCCTCTGTTGAAGGCTTTTAGGGCTCCAAAAATCTAGTGAACATTGAGATGATTTCTAGGTGTGGGACCCTACAAGGAAATCAAATCTCCAGAGAGTGGTTGGTTCCTTCTCTTAATGAGAGATTCATCTATTCCTAAGACTAAACCTAATCTATACACCATTGAGGAAAAGGGGAAGAGGTATAAACTGAAAGTGGAAAGGGGGTGATACACCAGGTTTGAATATTGGTAGGCCCTCAAAACAACCATGTATGCACAAAATAACAATAAACAACAGACCAACATACACAAATCATGAATTACTTGCAGAGGTAAAGGAAACTAAATGAAATCCAAGTGGAAAGAAGCATTCACAGATGGAGATCAAATAGAAAATAAACAGAGCAAAGAATAATTCATGAAAACGCAAAAACCTGATGTTTATTCTTAAAGAGGCACGGTTACAATTGAAAAGAGATGGTTTTTTAGACCAAAAAGCTAACCTAAATACATTACATTTCATGCCTTATATAGCATTTACAATGAAACACCATTACCTACTGTAATAAATGCTCCCATGCGAATGTCAAAGATATTTTACAAATGAATATCAGAAGAAGATCTGATTGTCTGACATAAATGTAGATAAAATGGACATTTGACTTTCATCTAGACTAGATTCTTTCCTTGGAAGCAAGATTTCATCATGTGTGATCATGGAAGACCCTTGGTTTATCCCCTTTATGATGTAGGAGCATCCCAGGTTGAAGAGCAATCTTGCATCAACCAAAAACATTTGCATTTTCTTTTGTTTTCTTTCATTTTCCAGTTCATTGCAGTTCAGACAGTCAGAAGCAGTTTTAGTAGTTTGGTCTGTATTTTTCCATATTTATATTTTAGAGCTTACAAAGTAGGACTTAGCATCTAGACATCATCGTGAACATCATATCCAAAATTTAGCTCATTTGGATAAGTTTCTGGAAAGATATCGTTATCAGAAGATCAACTATTTTCTCAAAATAGAGCATTCAGATAGTCAGATGAAGGAGAAGATTTGCAGAGCACTTTCATGACTGACCTTTCCTAAGATTTGTACTTTGGGACATGGCTGACCTTCCCTAAGATTTGTACCTTGATTCATTAACTTGTGAAGGATTTCCATATGTTTTAGGCTGACCTAGTTGCTGCTACACATTACATCTCTTTCATTGGAGTTTGTAATCTTTCCTGGCCAACCTGGAGGATTCTTGCAATCTAGAGATGATTTATAATCATGTAACAGATGCATAGGAAATAAGTTAGTTAGAGTTAGTTAGAGATAGATAGTTCTGGAGTTAGATTTCCTTCTATAAGGCGCTTCAAAGCCATATCTTGCACATATGTTGTAACTGGAGAATCAGGCATGTGAGCCCTAATTTGTAAGCCCACATATTTCTGGCATATCTACATTTTGAATCTATGATATATTGAGTATTTGAAACATTCATTGCATCCTATATTTGAGTTGCTTCCATTGTGTTTACTCTTGTTTCATGGCCTGGATAGTTAACTCTATGGACCCTCCGACCATGACTGCACCAAGTGGTATCAAAGTGAAGTTTGAATCCTTTGGGAGTAAAGTGTATGAAAGCATTCTGTAAGATCTTGTTGTGAACAGATTGCCAAACCTAAGGTAGACTACATGTGTTGTCAACTGATTACTGATTATGAGGTAGTTGTCACCTTGTATCCTGATCACCAAATTTGAGGCAGTTGCACTTGATCCTAGGAAGAGATGCCACTGAGGAGAATACCTGATGTTGGTACTATGGATGGAAGAATAGATGAGATGATTGAGATGATGAAAACAATGCAAGTTTGATTGGATGTTGTTGAAGAAGATAGAATAAGAGGACTTACACCTCGACCTAATGTTGAAAGTGATGATGAAGAATTTCAATCCACTGATCAAAATGAAGGAACCCTAGAAGAAGAAGAAGAATCAGATCAAGTGAAGATGTTGAGAGCTATTTCAAAGGTTGGAAAAAGACCTAGAGTGGATGTACTAAACTACATTGGGAATTTGAATCCAGAGGAATTGATTAACTAGATATATGACCTGGAAGAATACTTTGAATATAAAGAAATTGAAGATCTGAAGAAGGTGAGATTTGCAAAGACTAAGTTGAAAGGACATGCTGCTATTTGGTGGAAAGAAGTTCAGTTGGATAGAAATAGAAGAAGAAAAGAAAAGATCACAAAATGGGATAGGATGGTGACAAAGTTGAAGAATCAGTTTATACCTATTGACTATGAGTTAGAACTGTTGAAAAGATTGCAAAATCTGAGACAAAATGAGAAATCTGTGAAGGAGTACACTGAAGAATTTCATAAGATGATCATAAGGATAGGACATAGTGAAGCAAGGAGAAAGTGGCAAGATACATCAATGGACTGAGATTGAACATTCAAGAAGAACTAGGTTTGGTGAGGATGACAACAATACAAGAAACATATTGGTTTGCCCTAAAAGTTGAAGACAAGTTGAATAAGAAGCATGAGCAGAGACATAGAGGAAGAGGAGGTAAATTTTAGAGAAGTAGAACATTTTCCAGAGGAGAAATATCATATGTAGAGCAAAGCAGACAAGATAGCACATTCAAGAAGGAAGACAGAGATAACAGTTCATACAGGAGAGATGATATAATTTTCTACCACAGAGGGAATCATAATTCATACTAGAGTGAAGGGTATAGGAGAGATGAAAGACAGTTTGATAAGAGAACATTTAGAGGAACATATTTTAAGTGTGGAGGTGAAGGACATAGAGCATTTAAATGTCATCAGGGAAGTACAACCAAGAAGATAGAGAATAGTAGAACAACTTATGTAGAACCTATTGGATCACCTAATTAAATTGGTAAACCTGAGAAAGGAGAATCACTTGTGATGAGGAGAGCACTATTTCAAGCAGAGACAAATGAGGAACCACTGCAAAGGAAAAGTTTGTTCCGGCCCAGATGTAAATCAGGAGGTAAATGTTGTAAGGTTGTAATTGATAGTGGTAGTTCTAATAATTTGGTTTTAGAGGAGATGGTGACTAAGCTAAACCTGGAAAGATTGAAACATCCTAAGCCCTATCAGATAGCATGGATTTAGGATGATCATAAGGTACTAGTGGGTGAACAGTGTTTGGTAAAATTTCATATTGGATCTTATCATGATGAAGTATTGTGTGATAATATGCCTATGGATGTATGCCATATATTGTTGGGTAGACCATGGCAGTATGATAGAAAATCTATACATGATGGGAGAAAGAACACCTATACTATAACATCTAATGGAAAGAGAATTACCTTAATTCCTTTGGAAGATGAACCTAAAAGTGAAGTATGTGGGAATGCTAGAATCTATTTGGTTGATGGAAGCAAATTTTTGGATGGTTTGAGACATGAGAATATGTTTTATGCTTTGATTCCTAAGAAGCCTGGAACCCTAAAGACAAGAACTAAAGAATCACAACCAAAGGAGATAACTGAATTGCTGATAGAGTATGAAGACATTATAGAAAATAATATACCTAAAAGATTCCCACTAGGGTCAATCAGGAGTATCAGTCATCACATGGATCTTATACCTGGAACTAGTTTGCCTAACAAAGTAGCACACAGAATGACACCAGCAGAGAACAAAGAATTGAATAGACAGATACAAGAGTTGCTGAGGAAAGGTTTGATCAGAGAAAGTTTCAGTCCTTGTGTAGTACCTGTAGTGCTAGTACCAAAGAAGGATGGAGAATGGAGGATGTGTACAGACTCTAGATCAATCAACAAGATCACAGTTAAGTATAGATTTCCATTTCCTAGGATGGATGACATTATGGATTGTTTGAGTGGAGAAAAGTATTTTACAAAGATAGACTTGAAGAGTGGATACCATCAGATCAAAATCATAGGAGATGAATGGAAGACTGCTTTTAAGACAAATCAAGGATTGTACGAGTGGTTAGTGATGCATTTTAGATTGACTAATGTACTGAGTACTTTCATGAGATTGATGAATGAAGTCTTGAAGAAATTCTTGGGTAAGTTTGTTATTGTATATTTGGATGACATATTCTGATTTTCAGTAAGACAAAAGAAGAACATTTGTGGCACCTGAGACAAATATTGTAGAGGTTGAGAGAAGAGAAATTGTTGATGAACATCAAGAAATATAGTTTCATGAAGGAAGAATTGGTCTACTTGGGATTTGTGATTTCTGCGGAAGGATTGAAGATGGACACTGAGAAAGTTAGAGTAATGGTTGAGTGGCCAACACCTGAGAACATTGGAGAAGTCAGATCATTTCATGGATTAGCTAGTTTCTACCAGAAATTCATTAGAAATTTTAGTTCAATATGCGCACCAATGACAAAGACTATGAGAGGTGACAGAAAGGACTTTAAGTGGACACCAAGAGCAAATAAGAGTTTTGAATTATTGAAGCAGAAAGTGACAGAACAACTAGTGTTAGCATTACCGGATTTCAACAATGTATTTCAAGTAGATTGTGATGCAAGTGGAAATGCAATAGGAGCAGTGTTAAGTCAATAAGGTAGACTTGTAGCATATTTCAATGAGAAGTTGAATGATGCAAGGAGAAGATATTAAATTTATGATCAGGAATTCTATGCCATAATTCAAGCCTTGAAGAAGTGGAGACACTACTTGTTGCCTAAAGAATTTGTGTTGTATATAGATCATCAAGCTTTGCAATATCTAAACAGTCAAGGAAAGTTGAATCAGAGACATATGAGATGGGTAGAGTTCATGCAGATTTATACATTTGTACTAAAGCATAGGAGTGGAAAATCAAACAAAATTGTAGAGGCATTGAGTAGAATAAGGAACTTGCTGACAAAGATGAGAGTTGAAGTGTTAGGATTTGAAGAATTGAAGCACATGTACAAAGAAGATCTTGATTTTACAGAAACTTGGAAAGCATGTAAGGAACCTGTTGTGACAAATATGAGTAAGTGGTTGGATTATTTCATTCAGGAAGATATGTTGTTTAGAGGAAATCAGTTGTGTATACCTAGGAGTTCAACGAGAGACAATTTGATAAAGGAGAAGCAAAGTGGTGGATTGGTAGGACATTTTGGAATTGATAAGATAGTGGCTTTGGTAAGTGAAAATTACTTTTGGCCTCAGATATATAAGGATGTAAGAATGTTTGTGCAAAGTTGTAGAGTATGCCAAGTTGTAAAAGGAAGTAGTCAAAATACTGGGTTGTATAAATCTTTGATAGTACCAGAGAGACCTTGGGAAGACATAAGCATGGATTTCATATTAGGATTGCCGAAGAAACAAAGAGGACATGATTCTATATTTGTAGTAGTGGATAGATTTTCAAAGATGACACATTTCATGCCTTGCAAAAGGACAAATGATGCAGTTCATGTGGTTGACCTATTTTTCAAAGAGATTGTGAGATTGCATAGATTACCTAAAAGCATAGTTTCATACAGAGATACAAGATTCCTTGGATACTTTTGGAGGAGACTTTGGAAGAAGATGAAGATAGATTTGAAGTTCAGTTCAGCATTTCATCCACAAAATGATGGACAGATAGAGGTGGTAAATAGGAGTTTTGGTAACTTGTTGAGATGTTTGGTAGGAGAGAAGGCAAGAAATTGGGATCTAATTCTATCACAAGTAGAGTTTGCATACAATAATTTAGTGAATAGGAGCACAAGAAATACATCATTCAAGATTGTGATAGGAACTAACCCTAGAGGAGTAACAGAGCTAAGAGATATCAGTATGAAGAATAAGAGGAGTGCAGAGGTAGAAGAATTTGTAAGACATATGGAGACAATGCATAATCAAGTTAAGAAGCATTTGGAGGAGATGAATAGTAAGTATAAGGAGCAAGCAGATGAGAAGAGAAGACACAAATAATTTTCAGTGGGAGATTAGGTAATGGTATATCTGAGAAAAGAGAGATTTCTAGTAGGGACATATAACAAGTTGAAGATGAATAAGTTTGGACCGTGTAGGATACTCAGAAAGTTTGATTCAGGAAATGCATATGAAGTGGAGCTACATGAGACATTGGGTATATCACCTATTTTCAACATTGTAGACCTATATCAGTACCATTAAGGAGAAATCAATGACAATATTAAAGAAGACTTGAAGAAACAGTTACCATAGAAAGCACCATAACAGATTGAAGACATCTTGGACAACAAAATTGGATGCAGTACTAGAGGAAAGCAATACAAGGAATATTGGGTAAAATGGAAAGGAAGACTAGAAGAAGACTCATCTTGGATTTCTCAGGCTGAGGTGGACCATATTGGTTTTCCTATAGCCCCAACAAAGTGAGGGACTCACTTTTTCAACAACCCGAGGTGTCTAATGTAGGAGCATCCCAGGTTGCAGAGAAATCTTGCATCAACCAAAAACATTTACATTTTCTTTTATTTTCTTTCATTTTCCAGTTCATTGCAGTTCAGACAGTCAGAAGCAGTTTTAGTAGTTTGGTCCACGTTTGTCTACATTTCTATTTCAGAGATTACAGAGGACTTAACATCTAAACATCATCATGCACATCATATCCAAAATTCAGCTCATTTGGATCAGTTTCTGGAAAGATATCGCTATCAGAAGATCAACTATTTTCTCATAACAGAGCATTCAGATAGTCAAATGAAGGAGAAGATTTGTGGAACACTTCCATGACTTGTGAAGCTAAATGAAACATCATCCGAGGTACTTTGGGACATGGCTGACCTTCTCTAAGATCCGCACCTTGATTCATTCACTTGCATAGGATTTCCATATGTTTTAAGCTGACCTAGTTGCTGCTACACATTACATCTCTTTCATTGGAGTTTGTAATCTTTTTTGGCCAACCTAGAGGATTCTTACAATCTGGAGAAGATATATAATCATGTAATAGATACATAGGAAAGATGTTAGTTAGAGTTAGTTAGAGATAGGTAGTTCTAGAGTTAGATTTCCTTCTGTAAGGTGCTTCAAAGACATATCTTGTGCATATGTTGTAACTGGAGAATCAGGGTGTTAGCCCTAATTTGTAAGCCTGCATGTTGCCGGCATATCTGCATTTTGAATATATGATATATTAATTATTTGAATAATTCATTGCATCCTATATTTGAGTTTCTTCTATTGTGTTTACTCTTTCTGCAAGGCCTGGATAGTTCACTATGTGGACCCTCCGACCGTGATTGCACCATTTTATATTTGTCTTTGAAAATCATGGAAGTTGTCAAAGATCAGGACTTGGGCCTTTGGCATTATACCTTACAAAAGAGAAGAAGAAAGGAAGAAAGTCTGCTCCCCGAGCTCTGCTTTGTAAAGGAAGAATTACAATATCGATAGACTTCAGGCCTCGAGCTTTCCTTCTTCCACCTTCGCAGAGGAGGAAGAAAGAAGGTCCAAGCTCCAAGAGTCAAAGACTTAGCCAATCTTTTGAAAGTTTTGATGGAGTTTAGAGATTGGACCTTCTGTCTTTTGCCCTCAGTGAGAAGGAGGAAGAAGGAAGGTCCAAACCTTGAAGTCTGAAACACAACTTTATTTTCAAACTTTTTGGGTAGAAGTTAGCCCTCGGGCCCTCTACCTTTCACATTCCTTGGTGATGTCACCACCACGTGTTAGCTTCCCGCTGTCTCGCTAGCCTACCACGAGCCCACCAAAAGACTCCATGGGATGGTGGGAAGCCTTAGAAAATTTTACACTCATCAAGGGTTAGACTTTGGGCCCTCCACCTTATGCCTTCCAAAAGGGAAGAGGGAAAGAGAAATGTCTAAGCCCCGAAACACTTAGCCACTTTGCAAATGGAAAAGGTTAGAGTTCAGCTCTTAGGCCTTTTTCCCTTCTCCTTCTAAGGAAAAGAAGGAAGAAGAGGGAAGGTACGAACTCTGACCTCTGAATAACATTGAATACTTAGAGAAACTTGCAAAGAACAAGGCAGAGTTTGGAGACGATGAGGATGGAAGGATGAGGGATAGAACTCTAAACACTAAAACTCTGACTATATTGAAAACATAAGGTAAACTCAAGATTTTGGGACTTATTTGATTTTACAATGTTTCCTTGCGTTTCCAAAGGGGAAAACACTTAGATATTTTTTGGATTTGGGCTATTTGGCTAGGAGGAAAAATAGGACAATATTTTGGTGACTTATCAAGGGTGTTTGCCTGCTAAACAAACCAATGGCCTTAAGCAATTATTGGGCATAGAGTCAAAGGTCTGAAACATTTTGGAATAGCTGAAACCTACCTCAAAAAGACACCACAAAAGGAAACAAGGCCTGCATTCTCCTAATGACAATGCAACCTATGCAAGTACTTAGGGAAAGTAAACCTAAAGTAGAAATAAACTAAAACAATATGTACAGAATCTCAGACCAACCTTAATGGTAAGGTTTGAGATGGATCCTACTAATTGAGATTGGTAGAAATTCACCATCCAGCCTTGAAAGAATGAAATCATTGGCTTGCTTGCAACTAATGATGATATAAGGCCCACTCCAAAGTGCATCAAACTTAGTGTGGCCTCCTAGTTTGGCTTTGTCAGCATCCCATTTCAAAACAAGATCACCCTCATTGAAGGTCTGAACCTTGGTCTTCTTTTCAAAATACCTTTTGGTATACCTTTGATGCTCTTCCAATGTATCCATGGCTAACTATCTATGTTCTTCCAATTCAATCAATTCAACCATTCTGATAGACCTTGCATCTTCTTCTTCAAGTTCTAATTGTTGAGCTAATTCCAATGCAGGAAGATCCAAAGATATAGGCAATCTAGCCTCTCTTCCATACACAAGAACAAAAGGAGAGTTTCCACTAGCTCTCTTATAAGTGATCCTATTAGCCTAAAGAGCTAATCTGATCTTATTGTGTCATTGCCTCTAGTTTGTTTCCATAGCCCTCTTCAGAACTCTGATTAAGTTCTTGTTGGTGGATTCAACTAGCCCATTACCTTGGGGTAATAGTTTGATGAAGTCTTCAAGAACACATTGTATTTAAGAGCCCAATCAGCAATTCTAAAACTGGTGAATACTTATGCATTATCAGAAATAATGGTATGAGGAACTCCAAACCTTGTTATGATTTCTTCCAAGAAATCCATGTCTCCTAATTCAGTGGCTTCTTTCAGTGGGACTGCTTCAACCCACCTGGTGAAGTAGTCGGTTGCAGTCAAAACCCATTTGTGACTAGCACTGGAAGTGCGATTTATGATGCCAATGAAATCTAATCCCCACTATAAGAAGGGATGATATGCCTGAATAGGATGGAGTGGGAGTACTACCAATCTTTTCTTTCTAGCAAAGAGAGCACACTCTTTGCATTTTCTTACTCATACATGGGCATCATTGAATAATGTGGGCCAAAGGTAACCTGCCCTCATTATTTTCATCGTTGTAGCTCTAGCAGAGAAATGACCTCCAACTGGGCCAACATGAAAATCACTAAGAAGTTTATCAATTTCATCCTCTTCTATGCATGTCAATAAGACTCCATCTAGGTTTCTCTTAAAGAGAACACGATCCACCAAAGCATAAGGAATAGACTATAGCTTGAAATGGCTTACTTCTGGTTTTGTCCAATCCATAGGGATACTCACCAATGGATAGGAATTTGGCCATATCTATTGTCCAAGAACTCATGGCCAAAGACTTAGTTGTAGGTTCTTCCTCATTCAAGTGGTAAGATGAACCCACTTCATCTACAAAAGTCTAAGCTAGTTGTTCACACAATCCTCTACCTCTAATCATCTTAGTGGCCTTGATGATCACATCATACTCTAGGATCTTAGTGACCTAGCTGGCTCTCTTTTCACTATACTCAATCCCCATTATATAATCTCTCACACTAGGATGAGAAACTAAAACTTTAATATGATTATTTGCCAGCATATATTTAAATTTCTTCAAAGCTCTAACAATGGTGAATACTTGTTTATCCATGGGGCTATATTTGACCTCATTGTCCTTCAAGGTCTGACTGAAGAAGGCCAGAGGCTATTCCATCCTTGTTCATTCTACTGCATCAGGACTGCAACAATGTTGTTCTCTCCTCCATGTACATAAAGAATGAACTCTCTCTCATAATTTGGGTTCATGAGAGTACGAGCCTAGACAATCTCTTCTTTGATCTTCTCAAAACCATCTTTCCCTTCCTTAGTCCATCTAAACCCAACATCTTTCTTAAGCATAAGGGTTAGAGGTTTTACCAAGCCAACACAGTTAGGAATGAACTTCCTAACAAAGTTGATCTTCCCTAGAAATGATTGTAAAGCCTTTTTGTGAGTAGGAAGGGGAATAGAAAGGAGGGTAGATGTCCTTTCAAGATCTATGGAGTTCCCATCCTTAGACACTAGATGGCCTAGAAGCTTACCCTGAGCAACAACAAAAATACATTTTTTAGGGTTTAGAGACACCCCAAACTCTCTGCACCTTTGGAAAACTTTCTCCAGATGCTCCATATGATTTTCTCCCTTCTTGGAGAAGACTATAATGTCATCCAGATAAATCAGGATGAACCTGTTTATAAAACCTTTGTAGGCAATATCCATTACCCTCTAAAATGTGGCACTCAAATTAGACAGACCAAATGGCATTTTTGCATATGCTATGGTTCCCCACTTAGTTGTGAATGTTGTTTTAAATCTATCCTCCTCTTTAACAAAGATCTGATTATAGCTAGAAAAGCCATCCAATAATGAAAACCTCTCTTCCCCTTCAACCGTTTGCAAAATTTGATCCATAGAGGGCAGAGGGTAATGATCCTTCAAAGAGGCCCAATTCAGGTCTCTGAAGTCTACACAGAGCCTTATTTCACCAATTTTATTCCTCATAGGCACTAGATTAGCAACCCAAGTGGAATACTTAATGGGAAAAATGATCCTTTCCTATATGATCTTAGCAAGTTCTTGTCTCATAAGCGGTTCAATTTTTGTGTAAATGGGTCACTGCTTTTGGCAGATGGACTTGCAATTTAGATCTAGGTCGATGGCATGTTGGGCCATGTCTGGATTGAAACCTTTAAGATTATCGTACATCCATGCTAGAACATCATTGTATTTCTAAGAAAGGTGTATAAAATCTTGTTGCTCAGCGTCACCACATACATTTCCCAGCAATAACTCTTTATCTTGGGTGATAGTAACCTTCTGGTAATCCCCCTTTTGGAATGTCAAATTCTTTCTTTCACCTCTAAACTCATCATCATGGCTAAAAATGGCCTCAAGAGTAACTAAACCCTTGGGCAACTTGTTGGTTTTCAACTAAATGATTTGATCACCATAACTTTCTTGTAGCCTAGGCTGCGCCATGGAAGAGAATTCTGCTTCATTCTGAATGAATCTTGCAATCTTCTCATTACTATCAAAGATTTGCCAATGTATATCGTTGTCTAGAATAGAGGATCTGATTACCATTTTCACATGCTGATCAGGGCCCTAAAACAAATCTGTAGGTGGAGAAAATTGGGCCCCCACTATTGCCAATTGATCAGCCTTTAAATTTAATTTTCTTGGGATTACATGTAGGTTGAGAGCATCAAAACTCTCAAATATGTCCCAAACTCTATGTCTATAAGCTCTTAGAAGCTAGTTTTTTATAGCATATTTTTCTCTAACTTGGTGAACCACCAGCTTGGTGTCCCTAAAAATCTCCAAATGCTTAATGTTGTTCCTCTCAGCAATTAGAAAACCATGAACTAATGCCTCATACTCTGCTACATTGTTGGTGCAAGAAATGTGAGAAAAGTGTAATTTCTTACCAATTGGAGAGACTAGCAAAACTCCTGCACCAGCTCCATTTTAGCTCTTTGCACCATCAAAGAACATTTTCCATGGGCCATTGGAGTTATCATCTAGCTTAAGTACAAAATGGACTAAAGAATCCCCCTCATGGATCATGTAGTTGCCCAAGTCAGTTGCCTCAGTGGTGTTAGAAGGATTAAAATCACAGTGATCCTTTGCCCATTCATCAAGAAACAAATCAAGGATTGGAAGAGGTGAAGATTCTGCCTTGATAGATTCTGAGTCATGTGCTTCCTCACCCTAAATCATAACATGCGGGTTCGCCAAGCTATGGCCATAGTTCTCCACATGGTAATTTAAAATCCGTTCAGCCTTGATGGTGAACCTTGTGCCATATCTGGTTCTCAACAACATATGAGACTAGTAAGAAGAAAGGGAGCCACCTATTTTGTCTATGAAGTCTCTTGACAAACAAATGGAAAAGAAGGGAGGAAGATCAATGACTAAAATTTCTTGTTTGAAAGTCAAGTTTGGACATGCATGTAGAGTCAAGTCCAGTCCCTTGATTACTCCTATAGTGTTTATAGAAGTGCCATCCAATTGTAATATTCCTGATGAAACAGGGGTATATTTGATGCCTAATGCATCTTCCATCTTCTTGGGTATGACTAAAACACTAGCCCTTGAGTCAAACATATAGTTGTGCACTAAAAACTTGCCAATGATCAAAGACAAGTATAAAGGAGATGGTTTCTTAGCTAAACTTACTTGTTCTTCCCTTGGTTGCATAAGACTGTCAGGGCTCTTTTCCTTTTATTTTTCTAATGAGTCAGTCACTACTGATTCAGCTGATGGGAAATGCCTCAAAGCTTCTTGCAACAAATCCCTTTGGGAAGGGATTGACATTACTTCCCACATTGAGATGTTGATATTTGTTTTCTTCATCTGTTCCACAATATTTAGTGGAACAATGGCTACCTTATACATTAAGGGAATCCATGTTTCCTTCTTTGATTGATTTGCAGCTTGTTCAAGTGCTTTTGAGCCTAACAGAATTTCTTTTGTAGCAGCAGATTTGCTGCTTTGAATTGGAATTGTGGCACTAGCCTCTTTTGCCTTTAAAACAGGCTCTTTTTGTAACACAGTAGGCATGGGGCTGGCCTCCAATTGCCTCATTTTTGACCTGATGTTGTCTGTAATGGGCATAACAACACTGTCCATGGGCTGATTGATAACACATAAGTCTTTTGATGTCCATAGCATCATATTAGCATCAGAGGTAGCCTCATCTGATACCTCAGGTTTACTATTTATTGCCTTTGATAATGATGCCTGCTAGGTATGAAAGTTCTACACCATTAAGGCCCTTTCTTGTGCTCCAAAAGTGCAAGTGGACTAATTATGAGGTTGGTTGTAGGGGTAGCACCAATCTGCCTCTTGGGATAGATTATTCTGAGTAGGGACTAGGGCCCTAATTGGATTCACAACTGGGATATATTGGATAGGCTAGACTATTTGTAAAGGATGAGCTGAGTTAGGGTTTTGATATCTATTTTGTTGGTAACCCTGATTGTAGTTTTGGTTTCTATTGGGATTGTAACCTTGATTCCAACTTTGCTTGGATGACTACCCCTAATTGTAATTTTATTAGGGTTTGGGAGTAGTTTGAATAGCTATACTATTCACCTTGTTGGTCAAATTGGACATTAGGGTTTTAAGATCACTCTCTTCTTAAGAAAGAGAGGATGTTGAAACTTTAAGCTCTGGAATGGGAGCAATAATGGGCTGTTGGGATGATGAAGGCAACTCTAGAAAAAATGGTACAAGAGGCCTGGGAGCCATTTTCCTAGCCTGTATTAAATAATTTTCAGCTTTTAGAGCTATCTCATAATCAGCGGGTAGGGTTTCAACACCCATAGACTGCATCATTACTACAATACCAGAATTTAAGGCTCTTAAAAAGTATAAAAAGAAGCTTGTGGAGATGGCATGAGGGTAGCTAGAATTCTCTCCCACGTCCTCTGGAATCTAAAGTTAAAGTCTTCTAGCATCTTACTTGGGGCTCTCTTGATTGTTGTGAGTTACTCTAGCAATGAAACATTATCTACTCTCTCTCCAAATTGCTTGTAGAGGGATTCTCCTAGCTCATCCCAAGTATGTATTAAAGCAAGGGTCAAGCTCCTAAACCATTGAAGAGCTCTCCCTTTAAAAGATGAGACTATGAGCCAGACTACAACATGTTCATGTTGTATATGATGGATTGAGCACACATTGGATATGTATTTGATGTGCTCAATAGGGGTTATAGAACCATCACCCATAAAGGGTGAAACATTGTTTAGGGCTGCAGTTGGTATATAATTCTATGTAGCCAAATCTAAAGGAATGTCTCCATTAAAGGTCACAAAAGGCAAATTCCTTGCCATCCTAGGGATATTCAAATTCAATCTAGGAATGTGTAAGCTTCTTCTAGTGTATTGAAACTGAACATGAGGGGGTGTAGATTGAGCTCTTGGATGAGGTAAAATAGGGCTACTATTCCTTCTCATTGGAGACCTAGATAACCTAGACATTCTCTTTTAAGCAGCAGCAGATAATTCAGTAAATTGAAAGTTACCTCTTGAAGACACCCCATAGGCATAAAATATGGCACTGATCAGAAACTAGGAGGATGTAGAGTCACTAGATGCATGGAAAGTATACCAAAATGTAGAGTACTAAGAAGAACACCAAATTCTTAGCTTGATTCTTGATTTAGATTGCTCACAGTCCCACCACGTGTGCCAAAAATTGTTCTCACATGGATTTGCACCCTGTGTTGAAGGCTTTTAGGTCTCTAACAATCTAGTGAAACATTGAGATGATTTCTAGGTGTGGGACCCTACAGGGAAATCAAATCTCCAGAGGCTGGTTCCTTCACTGAATGAGAGATTCAGCTATTCCTAAGACTAAACCTAATCTATACACCATTGAGGAAAAGGGGAAGAGGTAAAAACTAAAAGTGGAAAGGGGGTGATACGCCAAGTTTGAATATTGGTAGGCCCTCAAAACAACCATGTATGCACAAAATAATAATAAACAATAGACCAGCATACACAAATCATGAATTACTTGTAGAGGTAAAGGAAACTAAATGAAATCTAAGAGGAAATAAGCATTCACAGATGAAGATCAAACAAAAAATACACAGAGCAAAGAATAATTCATGAAAAGGCAAAAATCTGATGTTTATTCTCAAAGAGGCACAGCTACAATTGAAAAGAGATATGGTTTTTTAGACCAAAAAGCTAACCTGAATACATTACATTTTATGCTATAGCATTTACAATGAAGCACCATTACCTACTGTAATGAATGCACCCATGGGCTTGTCAGAGATATTTTACAAATGAATATCAGAAGAAGATCTAATTGTCTAGACATAAATGTAGATAAAATATCTCCAAGAAGTGGTTGAACAAATATTTGCAATGGAAAACTGTGCGTTGAACTACCTCTTGCAACCATAAATGCTCAATTGTAATTTTCCAGCTGGAGTTGGATGTTTGACTTTCATCTAAACTAGATTCCTACCTTGGAAGCAAGATTTCATCATGTGTGATCATGGTGGACCCTTGGTTTAGCCCCTTTACCTTTGTCTCTAAAAATTGTGGAAGTCGTCACAGATTGGGCCTCGGGCCTTTGACGTTCTGCCTTACAAAAGAGAAGAAGAAAGGAGGAATGTCCACTCCCTAAGCTTCACTTTGTAAAGGAAGAATTACAATATCAAAAGACTTCATGCCTCAGGCTTTCCTTCTTCTGCCTTTGTAGAGAAGGAGGAAGAAAGAAAGTTTGAGCTTTGAGAGTCAAAGACTTAGCCAATCTTTTGAAAGTTTCCATGGAGTTCAAAGCTCGGGCCTTCTATCTTTCACCTTCAGTGAGGAGGAAGAAGGAAGGTCTAATCCATGAAGTTCAAAACACTTAGCTTTATTTTCAAACTTTTTGGGTGGAAGTCAGCCCTCGGGCCCTCTACCTTTCACATTCCTTGGTGACGTCACTGCCATGTGTCAGCTTTTCAATGTCTTGCCAGCCTACTGCGGGTCCACCAAAAGATTCTGTGGTATGGAGGGAAGCCTTAGAAAATTTTACCTTTGTCAGGGGTCAGACTTTGGGCCCTCCACCTTACAGCTTCCAAAAGGGAAGAGGGAAGGGGAAAAGTCTGAGCCCTGAAACACTTAGCCACATTGCAAAGGGAAAAGGTTAGAGTTCGGCTCTCGGGCCTTCCACCCTTCTCCTTCTAAGGAAAAGAAGGAAGAAGAGGGAAGGTCAGAATTTTGACCTCTGAAAAACATTGACTACTTAGAGAAACTTGCAAAGAACAAGGTGGAGTTCGAAAATGATGAGGATGGAAGGATGAGGGATAGAACTCTAAACTTAGAAACTCTGACTATAATGAAAACACAAGGCAAACTCAAGATTTTGGGACTTAGTCAATTTTAGGGTGTTTCCTTGCATCTCCAAAGGGGAAAGTGCGTAGAGATTTTTTGGATTTGGGCTATTTGGCTGGGAAGTAAAATAGGACAACAGTAACCTACACCTACTATAGAAGGTAAGTGTGTTGCAAGTATGTGCTAACTAGCATTGTCATTGATGTCAATATGTTTGTGTTGTCATTAGTGTCAACTGTATCTTCTAATGTTTCTATTGTTGGTTGATTGAGTTATTGTGTTAAGGTTATTTGAATGGCTTGTAGAAGTACTGATGATGTTAGTATATTATTCTTATTGCTACGTTTCTAAGTGCTTTTGAAAAAATTTGTTCTCCGAAGGAAATAATGTGTTACAGAGTTGTTTTAGCTTGCAAAACAGTGCTAGTATCTTGCTCCACATTTCTTTGCTATTGAAAATATGCTTATGTAGTTTGGAGGTGATGTTCATGGATGTTCAAAGTTTCTATGTTTCAAGCTTGAGGTGTTAATTCACTGTATAGAGAAAGTTGTGTTCACTAGAGTGTGGACAATGTTTTTGAATTGTGCAGAGGTGACTGGAAGAAATTATTTTTCTCTGCATTCCTCTGCAGTTGTGTTTCTTCATTTGTGGTTTTGGATTTATGTTTGTAATGCATATATCTTTCTTCAGTTCAAGTGGTTCATGGTTTTGTGCTCCGCAAGCTATCTTTCTTAAGTTGTAGTTGCTGGCAGTATAGTTTAAGTGTTCTAGTGTGAAGATTCTTCAAGTGAGTTGTTGAAGTTGTTGCAGAAGGTTTTGCTAGTTTTTAAGTGCTTGTGGATATTTCTAGATCATGCTTGTTCTTGGTGTTTTCTCCATGAGTTTTCTTTTTGATCTTGTTGAAGTGTGTGCCTAAAGATCCTAGTGTCAACACTAGTTTTGGCCAACCTGGTTGTTTACACTCTTTGTGGTTATTCTTTGGAATTTGTGGAAGCATGTAGAAGTGTGAGAGAGTGGATTTAGGTTCCTTCTAAGGTGTAGTGTGGTCTACATTCATTCCTTTCCACCACAAGAATGTTTAGGTCTAGACCTAATTTGAAATCTATATGTTTGCCGACCTTGGAGATTTTTTCAAGGGTTGTAGAGTGTGTTTCCGACCTTGGTGAATGTTTCAAGGTTGATGTTGATATAAATAAGTGTAAAGGATTCATGTGTATGTGAGTGTGTGATAGGATGGTAATGTTTGTGTTGTGAATTTGAATTAGAGGCAGCAAGGACTTTCATGTGGTAGAAGACCTAATGCAGTGAGCAGAAGTCATCTACAATTTTTAGAGAGGCTGCGAAGGTGATATTTTTTGCACTTCATTGGAACTAAACTCAAACATGTGGTAGATGCTATCATATCAGTTCATGGTAGTGAGCCTTCTCTTCTTTTCTTCTTTCATTTCTGGCAATGAGCCCCTTTTGGTAGTGACCCCTTTTTGGTAGTGAGCCCTTTTGGCAGTGAGCCTATTGTAGTGAGCATTTCTTTGGATAGTGAGTCCTTGGGTAGTGAGCCCTGAGGTAGTGAGCCTTGGTGTAAATTGTTGATATCATTTATATTGTGAGCTAATCCTCACCATGGTTTTTCCCTTCTAGGTTTTTCCATGTAAATCTGGTGTTTCATGTGTTTATGGTGTTGATGTGTTTAAGTTTCTGTTATATGCTTTTATGATTAATCACACTAACAGATTGAAGGATAATTAAGTGGTTGATTTGAATATTTGTGAGGATTCAATGTTCTAGCTACAACTGATTCACCACCCCTCCCAGTTGTCTTGTGCATTCCAACAAAGTGTGGTGTAGGTTCCACAGGGACCTTAACTCCTTGTTACACGTGCCCTAGAACATTTCCATTATATCCATGCTTAGAATGAATTTTGTATCTAAGCCCGTGATGTTTTTGCAAATCAGAAAGAGGAGGAGAATCAAAATCACTAGCCTTGTCAAAATCAGATGTGTATGCAAATGTTTGAAGAGAAGTAGTAGCAGAATTCACATGAGAAGAGGGATCAATTCTAATAATAGAGTGTAGATCTTTATTGAACGTGGGAATGTCAGAGTGAGAAGAGTTGAACTTATATTTATTAGGCCCATGGGGGTGAAGTTTAAGGATCCCCAGTCATCACCAAGAAATGCATTAGATGAGGAAGGAACATCATCATCAACAAAGGGTGATGGTGTTTGAGAATTTTTGTAGAAGGTATACAATTATGGAGAGAATAAAGAGTAGGATTCTTGTGACCCATTTCAACTTGTTGACAATATTGAAAGGGGTCAGGATCATCACTTATCTTATGTACTTCACCATTATAAAGAAATTTAAGATATTGATGAAGGGTAGATGAGACTGCACCCATGGCATGAATCCATGGTCTACCAAGGAGAAGATTATAACAAAAGACTCTCCCACATGACATGAACCTCAGTAGGTAATGTAAGAAGACTAAAAATGTTGGCAAGAAACATTGCATAGCATTGATAGGTGTTTTTATTGATGGCAACCAAGATTCTTCCACACATCCGTAGTGCACTATCTGATCATACCAGAAGTTAGAATGTTAATCTATCTAAGTATGGGAGCCTGAAACAAAGCATATAGCAGAGTATAGTATTTTGGTCAGCAGATCTGAAGGAGTGTAGAGGGACACCAAGATAATCTAAATCTAAGTTTTTAGCCTCTGGTGATAATGGGATTAGAAGTTATGAGCATCTGAATACTGGGTCCTATTATGACAGAATAGTTCAGTGAAGAACAGGCAGACTTATGTAAATCCTTGTGTGGACCCAATAGAAGTGTTTTGATGAACTGTATATGAGATAAGATGTTAGTGGCTGACATGTATGATGATCTACATGTGTTATTTGAGGTACGCATCAATAATTTTGTATGGATCTAGCTGATAGAGTAGAGATTTTAAAAAGTTTCAAGTTTTGTTGTTGTTGCCGACTGGCAAGTGATTGCAAATTCAAGATAAGTATATATAGTTGATGATTGTGGATATTGTGGATGTATGTATTGTGATGATCAAGGAAGAGTAGAAAGGAGCATAAATGTAATATCTGAATGAGGGCAGAATAAAGAGAAGAGTAGGATAAAGATGAAGTGTACAAAGTTAGTATTTGTAATTAACCAGAATTGATCTCTAGCATTGGCAGATGCATCTTACCAGTTTATAATCTCTGTAAATCTCTTGTAAACTTTTTTGTAGGCAGTGAGCCTCCACTTGAGCAGTGAGCTTGGGGCAGTGAGCCCGAATGCATGTGCATTCTCATTTGTAAAATACTTTTAACAGGGTATTAATTTTTGTGGGTTAATTCCCACTATGGTTTTTCCCTTAACCGGGTTTCCACGTCAAAATCTTGGTGTCAAATGTGTCATTCATGTTTTCTTCTCATATGTTATTGTTTAATGCTGGAATGTTTATATCATTGATTTAATCTTAAGTTGTAAAAAGGAATAATAGTAGAAAAAGGTTGAATAAGAGAAACAACTAATTCACCCCCCCTCACAGTTGTCCAGACCTATTCCAACAATTGGTATTAGAGCTATGTTCCTTTGAAAAATCTTAACAGCTTAAGGAAGATCTGGGAAGACAGAAGAATGGATGAATATAACCTTCAAGGGCAACTTAATCTCACCCTAGATGATCTTGAGCAATCCAAGGCAGAAGTTCAAGAGCTGCAAGACAACCTCAAAAAGGCTAAAGACTTCATTAAAGTTTTAAAGGAAAAATTGAGCAAATCCAATGCAAAAGGAAAGGAGCAACCTCTTCAACTAGGAAAACCTTATGAAGACAAGGCCCTGGATGAAAAGACAAAGGAATGTGAAAAGTTAACTAAAGAAGTTACTATTCTAAAACATGAGATGGAAACTGGAGTGATGAGACTAACCAAGGAAATTAAAGATAAGAAGAAAGATGAAGAAGAGTTAAATCAAAATCTAAAAAAGAGTTTTGAAGAATGCTGCAAATTGGATGCGATAGCTGGCCTTCTAGAATCTAATCTACAAGAAAGTAGAGACAATGAAAGAGAACTTGAGAGATAGATTATCACACTTAGACATGACCTAGAAATTGCAAATGAGTACAAGGAGAAATTCAAGATAAGCTCAGCTAAACTTGAAGCACTCATTGAAGGGTAGAAAATGGATGTTGATAAGCATGAGAAAGGTGAAAGCTCCGGATCTAGATAGAGAAACTTTCAACCTATGAATGGAAGAAACAGATCTAGAAAACCTCTAGTAAGATAGCCAAATGCTCAAAGATATCCATCATTCAATGGAAATTGTTTCAACTGCAACAAATTTGGTCATAGAGCTACTCAGTGCAGAAGAAAAGTAAATCAAAATGGTCCATCCTTCTCTAGTCAATGCTTCAAATGTAATAGGTATGGTCATAGATTAAATGAATGCAGAAGTGTGAAAATGAATAATCCCAATATTAGAAGAATTAGTAATTCTTTCAATGGTTACTGCTTTGTTTGCAATGGGTTTGGACATATGGCTAATCAGTGCAGATCAAGAGAAAATTAGGTTTATAAGAAAGGAAATGTTGTATGCTATAACTGCAATAAATCTGGTCATATTGCAAGATTCTATAGAAGTAAAGACAATGGAAGAAAAGGTTCAGTAAACAAAAAAATAGATGAGTAGAAACAAGACAGAGGCAAAAGGAAAATTGATGTGGATGAGATACGGAGTGAAATGAACAAGATTTGGATAAAGAAAGATACGATAAACAATGATAATGAGTCTGCACCAGAATTTGGTGTTGACACTTCCTCCAAGAATTAAGTTAGAAAAACTATGGCTTAGGGGGAGCTGCATAAAACATCAAATTCCCCTGGTCAGCAAGTAAGTGCCTGAATCTGGCACATTAACAGAAAATACTCTAAGTTAGTTTAGAACCTATGGACGGATTTCTGGAAGAAAATATGTTGATATATGAGGAATTGTCCAAACAGTGTAACTGGATACAATTAGGGTAACACATTTATTGCAAAGGCAAATTAGGTAATGTAGAGCTTTAAAATGTCACTTGATCACTCATTTGAATCACCTTGCATTCGAAGTAAACAAAGAGAAGAGCACTTGAGCTACAAAGTCCAGAGACTAAGACAAAGAACAAATTCAATCGACAAGTGATCAACCCTAACACTGCGAAAGAAAAAGGTACCTCTCTATAAATCTTTGAATCTAAAATCTGTTGAAATGGCTACCACTCATGTTATTGACATTACCGAAAGGCCTCGACCCAAATTCAAGAAACATCCTCACAAATCAATTCAAGTCGATCTGTTAGGTTCTTTTTCAAGCGTTCTGAATGGGGTGCTACATGTAGAAGACATTAGGGTTTACATTCATGCAAATATAGATGAGTTTGGAGATTCAAGGTATGTAGATTTGTTTTGAAAACAACTCATGGATGAAAATAAAGAACTTAAACCTAAATAAAAGGCTCTACATGACAAACACTTTGTTCAAGTTATGGGGTTTCCAACATTTGATGAGGATGAGTGGTTCCAATACATCTTAAGTCAAATACATGATGAATTCATGTGGTTGTTAAAATCGTTCAAGATTACCAGGGATGCTATTAGAAATGTAATTGGTTTGAACTCAACTAGAGGATTGCCCATGCTAAAAGCTGTGAAAAAACAGATAGTAACTGATGCTACCAGAGCTAAGTTTGACAGAAGAGTAATGACCATAAATGATATTATAGAGCTGAATGTCAAATTCACCTCCATGGTGATTGGATACAAGATTTACCACTCGAGCAGAGAAAATTCTATTTCTAGAATAGTCATTTATGCTACATACAAGATTCTAAAAAAAATGTTGATTATGACTTGTGTGAACTATTGCATAATCAATTGATTGAAAATCTGAACAAGATCAAAAGAGATAAGAAGAACACCTTCAAGTATGGTACACTGATTTTATGTCTATTCTTTTACTATATGAATGAGGTACCTAGTAAAAGGTTTACATTGGACTAAGGATGAGCCAGTTGCCATTCAAATCAAAAATCATCTTCGCAGCATTGGTGATTTCAATACTTAGAAGATGGCAATATGGGGTTACTTAAAAAAAAATTAGAATATGATGCACTCAAGGGATAGAATTCCCAATTCAGTTGTTGACAAATACAAAAATGAAGTATGCTTCATGGCTGATACTAACAAGTGTTTAATGGAAGCAGTGGAATCTAGAACTGTTTGGATCATGCCCATGGGGTATGAAGTAGATGAAAGGATCTTGGATATGCATGCTTAACATCTGCTAAGCAAGCCCAAAGACACAATGGTTGAAAGATTTGTAACTTATGAGGAGCTAAGCTTAAAGTTGCATACTAAGCTCAGAGAACCTGAAACTAATAGAAGAGTAAGAAAAGAAGTTGAGCAACTAGCTAAAAATCTTGGCCTAACAAAGGAAGCTGTGAAGAAATTTAGAGAAAGAACAAAAAATGATGAGAAAGAAAAATAAGAAAAGAGACAAACAAGTGATCCAGTGGAACCTTTTTCCACTTCAAGAACTACTAGAAGTTCTACTACTACCTCTTCTCCTTCCAAATCTGCAAAACTAGAAGTAGAATCATCCAAAAAATGTGAGAAAAGGAGGAAAACAAAAGCTTCCTAGACCTATGAAAGTATAAGATAAGATGAAATAGATACAGACTCTAACATTGAAATTAAGGAACCAAAAGTCACAGGAACAAAAGCTGCAAAGTTAACCAGAGAAAAGTCCTACGGAAGCAAAAGGACTAGCAAAAGGCAAAAGACTGAAGAATATGAAGAATATGTTGAGAAACCCACACTCTCGCTAGAAGATGTGATAAAATGAGTCACCGTGGATGGTAATCTAAAACCCATGATTGAATTCTATGATGAATACAATGATATGGATAAAAGGGTGTTGGAGGAAGCAATGGTTAGATATCTCAACATCTACAACAAGGCACTAATTGAGATAACTTCTGAGTTACCACAAAGTCTGGCAAACATCTTGGAATTGAGAAAAGAAAATGCTAAGCACAAGTATGTGGAAATTAGAGAATATGAACTAATAAATCTGTGTCCCCAAATTTCTCTTGAACAAATAGATATGGTACTTAAGGAAGTCAAAGATGATTTTAAAAGCAAAAGGAGAATGAACAAGCTCATGCTTGGAGAAACAAGTGAAATAGTTGAAAAAAATCAAGATATTCTTTTGAAAGCATTAAAGAAGTATAATCTTTATATAGTCACAAAAGAAGTGCCAGATGTTGAAGAAGAGAACATTATTGAGCAGTAATCTAAGTTGGGTGAAGCCTCTATTCCAGAAGTAGAACAAGCAATTCAAGAGGAGATAGAAATGTTGGATAAAATATTTGATGCAGAAGATACTCCCAATCCATCTAATACAACAGGGAAAGAGGATAATGTTACTGATTCACACAACCCTCCTGATCAGATAGTAAGTGATGAACAAACAAGAAAAAGTTCCTTTGCAGAGAACACAGAAAATGATAAAGCAGAGTTAGAAGAAGAAAGAGAAAAGAAAGATAATACAAAAGAAGATGGTGCAAACATTGAAGCAACTAAAGTAGAGACTGAGAAATCAAGAGATCAAAAGGTTGATTCTGAAATAGCTAGAAGAGACACTGCAGATGCACTAAAAGGTCTTCTTGGAAGAGAAGTGATTGAGCTTGATGAACTAGAACTACTCCAAGGTCTAGCCAATCTGGATGCTCTTGCTCCAATTCAACTGATGAAGATAGCATCATTCACCCAAGTAAAGGCTAGAGAGAAGATGTTAAAGTTCCACATGGAGGAGAATGAGCTACTGGGACTTACAACTAGAGTTTTGGAGAAATTAATGCCAACCTATCAGAAGAATCAAAATGATTCCCCTTCGGACATCTAAAGAATCTGGTAAGTTCAGTAAATTCACATTTTGAATCCTTTGAGAAGTTTGTGGAGGTAAAGTTTTAGAAAGAATTCTTAGATAAGAAGTTTTGTGAAATAAAGAACCTAATAGGAAATGATAGAAGAATACTTGGTATTGGCATAAAGAGTATTTAGAATGCTCTAAATGATGGAAGTGAGATATACAAATTATGTCTATCATGGCCCAAAGTTAATAAGGATATTGAGAACAAGATAAAGGAACAAGAACAAAATTTGTCAAATCTCTCTCAAAATTTTGATCCCCTAACAGTTTCACCCATAATTCAAGAATGCCAAGTAATTAACTTGACTAAGGAAATAAAGAAACTTGTCAAAGAGAAAAGCAACATTATGAAAAGAATGTGTGAGCTCCGGGGATTAATTGCCCCTAAGTTAGAGACAATGTATAATGCCTTATCTGAAGCTCAGACTACAGTTCAGATCAATGTTCCATTAGATCTGTCAAAGGCAGAAGCATACTCATTTGTGTTCAATGGGCACATTTCAATTTTGGATGGAATGAAGAGTACTTGGGCCTCTGAACTTGTGCAAATAAAAATCAGTTTTGCATATGTCCTCAAGTTCATGTGAATGGAATTTAATGGTTACTTGTACAGATGCAGCAATGTATACAGAAATTTTGGAGAATTTTGTGGATCCCACCCTGTGCCATTGATGTCAAAGGGGGAGTGAAGGGTAGTAAAAAATGAAGTATTTAGCAAAGGGGGAGCACTAGAATAAGTGAAGTGCACAAATGTACAGACAAAGGGGGAATTACATAAAGACAGTCATTTTTCACTAAGTGTTGCCATCAATGCCAAAGGGGGAGATTGTTGGCAAGAGACACTGCATAGCATTGATAAGTGTTGTCATTGATGGCAACCAATATTGTTCCACACATCTACAGTGTAGTATCTGATCATACTAGAAGTCAGAATGTTAATCTAAGTCTAGGAGCCTGAAACAGAGCATATAGTAGAGTCCAGTAATTTGGTCAGCAAATCTCTCCAGTTAATCATTATGTGTTGTGGATCTGAAGGAGTGTAGAGGGACACCAAGACAATCTAAATTCAAGTTTTTAGCCTCTGGTGATAATGGGATCAGAATTTATGAGCATCTGAATACCGGGTCCTATTATGACAAAATAGTTCAGTGAAGAACATGCAGACTTTTGTAAATCCTTGTGCGGACCCAATAGAAGTGTTTTGATGAACTATGTATGAGATAGGATGTTAGTGGCCAAGATGTATGATGATCTACATGTGTTATTGGTGGTACACATCAATAATTTTGTATAGATCTAGCCGACAGAGCAGAGCTCTTAAAAAATTTTAAGTGTTGTTTGTTGTTGCCGACTGGCAAGTGATTACAAATTCAAGATAAGTATATATAGCCGATGATTGTGGCTATTGTGGATGTATGTATTGTGATGATCAAGGAAGAGTAAAAAGGAGTAGAAATGTAATATCTGAATGAGGGTAGAATAAAGAGAAGAGCAAGATAAATCTCTAGCATTGGTAGATGCATCTTACCAGTTCATAATCTCTGTAAATCTCTTGTAAACTTTTCTATAGGCAGTGAGCCTCCACTTGAGCAGTGAGCCCAAATGCATGTGCATTCTCATTTGTAAAATACTTTTAATAGGGTATTAATTTTTGTGGGTTAACCCCCACCGTGGTTTTTCCCTTAATCGGGTTTCCACATCAAAATCTTGGTGTTAAATGTGTCATTCATGTTTTTTGCTCATATGCTATTGTCTAATGCTAGAATGTTTATATCTTTAATTTAATATTAAGTTGTAAAAAGAAATAACAGTAGAAAAAGGTTGAATAAGAGCAACAACTAATTCACCCCCCCTCTCAGTTGTCTGAACCTATTCCAATAAAAAAGGGGCTCCTAGACTTGGGTGCCAACCACCCATGTCTCCCCTAATTGGTCAGAATCAATTAATGCTATGTCAGCATAGGATCTTTAAAAATGTTCCTCTTTGTCAGCTCTTGTGATTTAATTTCATGAATGTTAGTGAGAAAGCATATATAAGTGTGTTTTTGAATTCATTTGTAACCTAGATAGATATTGCAAACTAATGATATTGGAGAAAAGAGCATTCAAGGTATTCATTGTGTTGTTAGAGCAAATTTATGTTTGTAGTGTGTGTGTTGTTTCTGGTTTTGAATCATCATACATCTCCTTATGAGTTGAAGGATCTTCATTCTCCTAAGGGCTTTACCTCTGAGGTCATATCATTGTTATTTGAATCACTCTATCATCATTTGATTTAGCCTCTGCCCTACGAGGGCACACTCTCTTATCTATCAAAGGTGTTGGAAGGCTTGAATTCCATTCTAGGGTTTGACTGAGGCAAATCTTTAAACACCATAACCCCCCGAACCCTCTTTTGTCTTCTTGTGTGTAGGTTACAGGCATGGGATTTGGGAAAAGTGAAGTTACAAGAAGACTGTGTAGGAATCAGGGTTTCAAGATCTGAAAGAAGTTCTAGAATATTCCTCTAAAAATATTTGGGTGGTTGGTGCCCTAGTCTTCTAGGCTTTTAGACTCTAGATCTGGCATCTGAGCATTAGTTACAACATTTTCTCAATTCAAAGCTCTAGCAGATTCTCACTTTCAGGACTTGGGTAGTCCCTATTTCATCCTCTGACACTTCATCTTTTGAGACACAGGTTCTGATATCTCTCTTATCATCGTTGTACATTCAGATTCTAGGTTTCAGTCATTTTCTATCTATTATAAGTTGATTATCTTAGATCTAGAGTTTTATGCATACTTGACCTAGGATTTGATAAAAGGCTTAGTTAAATCTATCTTTCCATTTGGTAGGTATTTGGCTCGGTCTTTTCCTTGAATGTTATTATGGAAGAGGGTTTGATTTAGTGTGCATGCTTGTCTCCTTCATCCCCTTTTTCATACATAATAGCGCCTACAATAGAAGAATCAATATATATATATATATATATATATATATATATATATATATATATATATATATATATATATATATATATATATATATATATATATATATATATATATATATATATATATATATATATATATATATATATATATATATATATATATATATATATATATATATATATAAGCAATATTTTGTCATGGTTTTCTCCCATAAGGGTTTCCATGTAAAATCATGTGTTCTCTCTATGTTCATAATTGCTAGATCTTACATGTGTGATTTATTGTGATTGATTAGGTATTGAAAAGTAAAAGATTGTTTGATATTGATTCACCCCCCTCTCAGTATCACCATGTGCTCATTAAAATAAGCTTACACAACTACATGAACACATGTGTTTAATGATTTAAGAAGGAGAAGAAGAGTCATGTAGGCCTATCAGAGGGCTTTCTAGGTTTAATGGAGAAGCATGGCCAAAGGATCACTATCAAGGAGCCTATATAACCTTGAACCTTATATGATAACAAAAACTATTTAGTAAGAGTACATAGGGATTGTGAAATAGTTTGAAATTAGTTAGCTCTTGTAAATGTTTTGATTTTTTATTTAAGACCAAGGGTCAGATGCCAAGACACTCTCTGACAATCATGAAGAATCAATGAAACAATGAAAGATTTATATGTGAAGACATTAAAGTCATGAAGAATCAATGAAGCAATGAAGACTTATATGTGAAGACATGAAGGATATCACATTGTTTGAAGGTTACAAAAACCTAGTGTAAAGTGCAGAGAACTATGAAGATTCTACTAAGCTATGACAAATAAACTGAATAGGTCCAATAAAGACTCCAATGATGTAGTAGGTAGTTTGAGGGTTAGATTTTCAAGTACCAAGGAGCCTATGGAATCATTGTAAAGCCTATCAATGATATGGTAGGTCTATATGACAATAGAGAAGGGTCAACACAATTTTATGATGAAAAATTGATGATCTACTGATATATATATTCCTGCATCTAGAAGTTAGTGTATGCTTATCTAGAGATCTATCTAAAACTAGTGAAACTATTGTATTAGTCTTTCTTGACCATATGAAGTTTCATGGAGGTGCAATACCCTACAGAAAAATAAATAGTTGATAAAGCCCTAAAAGACCTTGAACATTCTTTATGGCACTAGAGGAAGGATGTGAAACAATGGTTGAATCAACATACCTTGATGGAGCACTGTCAATAAGAAGGCATATTAATGGATGTTGAAAGAATGTGAGAGTCTAAGGACATGTAACCTCTTAATGAGGTTTGTAATCTTCTTTTTATATTGTACTCTTTAATGGAAAACTATAAATGCATGCAAATTTTTAAAGAGACCAGTGTAGTACTATCCAGCACTGCCCAAGTTTGGCAAGCTTTTCTTAGAGCAATAAAGGTACGTACAGTCCTGTATCAATCTATGATTTGGTTAAAAGGTGAATTTGGTCATCATAGGGGCACTAGATGAAGGAAGAGATTCACAAAAGGATATAAAGTGTTGAAGTGTTGTGGGTGGTATGAGGTTTTCCAAAGATCACTACTATATTTTTTAAGATGAAGGTATTATGAATCTTGAGTAGGATTGTCTAGGATCCTCATAAGAGTTCCAAAAGATCTAATAAGATCTATCAATCTCTATTAGTCAGAAAACAAATCAAAGAACAATTCTAAGGGCTAGTGTTGAAATACACATTGTGTATTTCAACTCTCTAGCACGGGTAAGATACAGATACTTTTTCCAACTCCTTGAAAGGATAAATAATCATATTTGTATCTATTTTTAGGCTTGGAGACATGTCAAAAGACATTCAAGAGTATTCAATGCAGAGTAAGTTGGTTAGAGGACATAAAGTTATGCCATTTAATGTGCAGTTTGAAGATTTAAGAAAATTTGTCCTTTACCCCATGCCCTCAAGGGAATCAAGGCAGTTCCAAAATCAGAGGAGATATGTCCTATGTTTATGAAAGAGATAGTTGGAAGTATTTAAGGTAGTAAGGGAAGTTATGGTAGCACTTGTGATAGTTTTTCACCATCATCATGCACTTATCCTGGAGAGTGGTGGCAACTGTTGGAGTCTTTCTAGGAGCAGTTTTAGGTTTCTAGTTGCTTAGCTCAATGAACCTTCTTTTCTCATGCCACGATCAAATTTTTGGAGTAGAAAAATGGGGCAGATGTTTCTCCAGTGCCTAAGAAAGGTTTGACTAAGACCTTGGATAGGCAATTTATCTTTATTCCTCCACAAATAAGGCTCCTAGATTATCTCAAACATGTTGTATCTAAAATGTATACCTTGTAACAAAGGATAATAATGATCATGTTTGGTTTTGGAGAAAAAAACTCTAATTTTTTGAAAAAAGCTATTGTAAGGAACCCTGAATCGGTTGTATATTACCTTTTTTATTAATAAGATCATTTATTGTCTACCTCTATTATCTCTTTTGCATTGTGTACTATTAAATAAGTGTGAAATTATCTTGTGAACCATTGTTTTCCTT
Organism: Cunninghamia lanceolata; assembly: GCA_027924645.1. NCBI lineage: Eukaryota > Viridiplantae > Streptophyta > Pinopsida > Cupressales > Cupressaceae > Cunninghamia > Cunninghamia lanceolata. The sequence goes on from BSBN01000445.1 coordinate 9,461,354, forward strand.
ATGATTTCAACTCTATTCTTAACCTATGCAATATTTCAATGAGTATTGTGCATATGTTTATCAACTGATTAAAATCATCTTGTGCATGGTAAACTAGTTTAGGAGTTCTTCAAACAACATTTGGTGCATCACCTTACATTTTTAGTTGTCCTTCTTTACCCTTTTCCACTAATGAATGATATAATAGGATTTGTTTTAGTTTTCCAAGATCAATTCCATATGGAACCAATCTTTCATATAGAGGTTTGGCTTCAAATAGTAGGGTCCCACACCTTGAAGCTATTCCATTGTCATTGAACGCATTGAACTAGGTTCAACAAGGGTGTAGTTTCATGTGACAATAGGTAGTATATAGTCATAGTGTACTGATTGATTGTATAAAGTCACTATACTCTATTATTTAGTTTTTTTTATTCTAATGAACTGGTGTTGTATCAAATCAAGTTGTAAGGTTAACGCTATCATCTCTTGGTAGAATTGATAATTATTATTGTGAATGATTGATATGGAATAACTATAATTGTATCATAGACATATTATTGCAAGAGTAAGTCTTTAAGGATTTGATCTCTTTTTCTTAAGTTTTTACTACTTTGTATGCTCACACTTGGCTAATAATGAGAGTAAAAATAAAGTGCAGTAGACTTCATTTATCATAATTTCAAAGCAGCAACATTCCTCTGATATCACTGTGTACTGCACTTTAGTGTATATGTCTAGAAAATTTTGTAACTAAAAATAATATGAAGTTCATTGGTATGTTTTGTTACAACATAACTAAATACTATAATTATATAATGGAAAAATTATTGTAATTCTTGCCTTGTTCCTTGGTTTATGATTGAAGCTTGTAAAATGAGATTGGTGGATAAATGATGGGGTTATCTTATTTATATTTTATTAGATAGTTGTATATTTTATATCTGACTAATGTCTTATTTGGTGGATTGTTTAAGTGACATGAATTTAAGTTGATTTATTTATGTAGTCCATGACTGTCTATTTGCTTCATAAAATTATTGCAAGTCAAATTTTGAGTCAAAATATTTTATAGTCATTTGATTGCAGATTGAGTTTAAAGAGTATTAAAACAATGCTAGATGCCTAGTTAGATTTAATATTAAACTATTTTTTTTGTTTGTTTCTAGACTCTTAGAATTTATTGGTCAAGTCACTTTAAGGTGATGATGAATTATCACTTCCTCTTAGGAAGATTAGAGGGAAAATATTTGTGAGTTTTTTCTTCCCTTTGTGATGCAATGCATAATAATGACAACACCTTGTTAGATTGTCTTCACCTTTCTAGGGCATTATAAATGGGGTTACATCACACCTACTTTTGTTATTATTTCTCATTGTCTTGAGTTGTTTGTTCTCATTCCATTACATTTGCAACAATGTTGAGTGTGCATAATTCACTAATGTGAGTAGTGTAACCCTTAGTATCTAGTGTTGTAAACAAAAAAAAGTTAGTTGCATTGTGTTTATGCTTATTTGTACATGTATGTATAGGTGGGCATGACAAACCTATCTTTGAGTTGTAGAGTTACATGGGTGACCTTCCTTGGTAAAACAAGTAACCCTCTTTCCAAAAGGGGCGACCCTATCATTTTTGGATGTGTGAAATAACTTTTTGTTTTAGCTTTTCTTATTAATTTTTAGCCTATTTTAGCTCACATTTTTTTGTGCCATCTCATCCTCTTCTTTCTTTCTTTCTATTGTGAAATCATGATATAATCTTATCTCTTCTAAATTGTTTCCATTTTCTTTTTGAGTTCACTCTTGTTTTTTTAGTTTTCTTCTTATCTTCTTACCTATTCTTGGAAAATTTTCCATTTCTTCTTTAGTTAACTACTTTTGATCTTATCTCTTCTTTCTCTCTCCTCTCATTTCTACCTATAAATACCTCTTCATTATTCATTATTTAACATCTCTTCCATATCTCAAAATATCATCACAAGATTCTTCAAGCTTCTTCACAAGACTTTGAGCCCTTTGCTTTCTTGTTTTTAGAATTAGAACATATTCAAATACTCATTTCATCTCTAAATGAAATCTTTGAAGTCATAAGCTTCTTCACAAGGCTTATTGAGCCTTTTATTTTCTTGTATTTAGTTTTAGATATCCTCTTTTCATTGACAAATCTCACAAGCTTCTTCAAGCTTCTTCATAGTCCTTGAGCCTTTTGCTTTCATGTTTTAGTTTTAGATATCCATAGATTATATATCTTATTTCAAAGAATCTCTAGTTTCTTAAAATCTTATCTTAGGATAAAAACTTCCAAGTTTCTCAGGCAGGTCTTTGAACCTTTTTATTTTTATGCTTAACAAGCCTTTGTGCCTCCTTTCTATTTTGTAAATCTCCTCAAATTCGTCACCCTTTTCCTATAATCAAGAAGAGGACTCGATTATTGTGGAGAAGGTTATCATAAAATTGAATCCCTAAGTACATATGCCCAACATTGGCACCATTATAGGTTTTTTATCACTTTTTAGATTAGAATTAATAATTAGCAAACACCACTACTCTTCAAAAAGTAAAACTTTGTTTTGTTTTCTCTTGAATTAATTGCCTTTTCTAGTTCTAGATTAAAAGTCTATTGTATTCATTTGATTAATTACAAGTTTTTTTTTCTTAGAATAATCAAACTTTTGAAAACACAAAAACATAGAGATTTGTATCTAGGAAGAGCCATATAGGTTTGTATCAAAAAGACCATTTAGTAATTAGAACACATGTACAAGTTTGGGAAATTACAAAAGTGCATTCATTTAGATTAAATTGCATTAGAAAATGAATTTAAAACATCAAAACACAATTGGAAAGCCCTCAATGTCACCACAAGGTATACATATTCAACTTTAAACATTTCAAAACAAGCCCTCATGTTTCATTGTGTGACACAGAACATAGAAATTTCAAACATTGAAACATTCAATCTTCTCCACTAAGCACTCAATGTGCCTTGGTGTGAGGGAAGACTAGATGAAATTATTCTTGGAGGAAATCGGAGTGAACCTCCCTCAATAAGAAAATTCAATTGAGGATAACATTCAAGAACAATCAAAAGTCTTCAGACTAATCCTACACACAAATAAACAGAGACGATTAGGAGAACTTTGAAACTATGAACTCATACTTCTCAAAGAGCTTCTAGAGCTCAAGAAAAGAAGACTAAAAATATTTCATCTCCATAGAGAAAATGAATTGAATAGGATTAAAGAAAGTAACCCTCTGGGTCATATAAGAATAACCACACCACAACAATACCAATTCAATGAGCTCAATGATAATAAATAAATGACAATGATTGCAACAATAATAATATAAATGCTCAACAAATAGACGTGATCAACCTAACCATGATCTATGATGTCTTTCTCTTGAAGGAACATGACAAATCATCAGTGCTATCACTACTTGATTAGATTTTACATAGAGAAAGAATGATTGGGAGGTTTCCTTTGCAAGGGTATGGTCCCATGTGCTACATTAGAGTTTGAATCATTCACGTTGTGCTTGAATCACATTCTTAACAACACATATTTTGGTGAACCCAACATGAAGAGGAAAACTTTTTGGTTTCACTTTTTATGTCTCCATCACTTCGATCCAATATCTATAATAATATTGCTTTCAATGCAAAGTTTACCATATTTTGGTGAACCTAACATGGAGAACAAATCCTTTTGGGGTGAGTTTTTTACTTTTCCTTTCTTTTCTCAATTCTTTTTCATCCTTATTTTTCACCCCACATTTTTGTCATCTTTTTCACATCCCTTCCATTTTATTTTGTGGTGATTCATAGCACCCTCAAATATGGAAAATTCATATAGACCTCAGAGGAGTCTCCCTCAAGTGAGCCTACCACTCCAATATTTGAGAGATATGTGCCAACAAATCCACTAGCATTGATTACAAACTAATTTGACTATGAAGACTCTGAATACAAGAATAACTAAAAGGAACCATATGGAACTTTGTCATTCAACAATCTAGAATGGGATAAAGACACATTCATCCAACCAAACATACCAAATCTAATTATAGATACATCAAAATGACCATCCCATCCAAACTTATAGAGAAATGGCCATTCAGATGGATGATGAAGTAGGTTTTCTTGAAAATAAATTGAAAGAGGCATGTGAATCCCTCTATGTGGCCTATCAAATAGAGATATCTATGACACATCATGTCAAAAAAGAATATTCTTAGAACAAAAGGGGCCTCTCAAGCCCAAATACAAAACAATTCACTACAAGGTAGTGAAAATCAAAGAATTGAGAGAGCCACACCTGCAGACATTATAGACACTCTATTCTAGTGAATTAGAATGATAGAAGTAGGAGGTGTTGAGAAAAATCAACTAGAAAGACCTAGATTACAAAGAAACCCTTTCACTGAACTAAGCTAGGGGGAACCCAACTCCTCCTACTTAAACTTTTGTTCTCATAACTCAAGAAATTAGGAATTCATACCTCCTCCTCAAAATTAGGTCCACATCATGAAACCAAGTGGTATCAATACAATGTAGAACCACATGATGTCACCTACATTTCAACAAGTACACAGTCAACAAACATATCTTGAGCATCTAAAAGAGCCCTTGGATTACACCATTCATAATGTGTTGCTTTCTTCTCCTCTCCCATATTTACCTAAGTTCAAAGGAGAGGGTGATCCTAATTATCATATCAAGGTGTACACCATAGTGGTGAGAGAAATCCTCTCCCTAAGGCATCCATACATTCCTTTAGGTAGCTCATTGGTGAATTTGTGGTAGTATTTGACATGAAGAAACTCATAAAATAGGAATTAAGGACTTCTTGAGAATGAAACAAGACACTAATGATTCTATAGCACACTTTGTAATGTGATGGAGGCAAGTCCTCTATTCTTTGACAAGTGCACCAAACATGGACCACAATGAACTCTGTGACCTCTTTTTGCATGCCCTTAATAGGGATATAAGGGAGGAAGTACAATAATTACTCTATAAATCATATGAGGAAGCCCTAGGAAGTGCCTTGAGGATTGACCAAGTAGCTATAGATAGTGGGTGAAAGACCTACAGATCAAATGGAACACTGGTAGTTCAAAATGATAATAGTGAAAACAACCCATCCACTATTAAAATATTGGAAAATAATTGAAGTGAAACCATAGACATAGTTACTAACCAACCTCTAGTGAAACCTAGGTGAAATAAAGATTTTATACTAACTTCAAAAGAAACTACATCTATTTTTTCACATGTACTAATGATGATTAAATAAAGGAGTGAAGTATATTTTTTCAATGACATAGGAAATAAGTTAGGAATATAATTTCTCTTACATGCATGCTCATATACATTCTCACAATAACTTGCATATAAAAATAGAGTTAATGTGAATTAATGAAAGAATCAAAGCATTCGAATTTGTCATTTTCTTCTTTGCATGCAATAAAGAAATATAGGAATTTTATATAGGAAAATAAATGTACTATCCTAATTATTACTATGGTAAGATCCCTTATTATTTATCCCAAGAGCAATGCATATATCACAACAAAGACACACACTCTTTCTTTATTTTCTTACAATAATATCTCAACCATTTCAATCCCAAATCTAGGTAAGAACATACGAGTTACATATTTTTTTCCATTGTACATAAATAGGTTTCCACAACACATACATGAGTAGAGGCTTTATCCTCATATCCAAAATGAGGATATCCTTCAACAAGGGAGACCCATACATGGGTAACAAATGCAGCCCACTTCACGAGCATGAAACATCTACTCTTAAATCTTCACAACCCAAAAAACGAAAACTCCTCAATTAAACCAATGGAGATGTGTACCTCCCAACCATTGGGCTTGATCATAAGCACACCCTTGAGCTAGGAGGCCTTCATATGTAATGCACTCACACAAACCCAAGGAGACTTACATCACATTAATCTTAACTGAGATTCACAAAGGGGGTGAAGAGGGAATTCTCTCCTACCAAGGGATGGTAATAATGCAATATTTTTTTAAGAACTCTTCACTCAATAACTCTTAAGATCACAAATGAACTCATGCCCAAGACTTCTATTCATAGGAGTATCCTTTCCTTGACAATATTCTTACCTCTCTCAACCCCAACACTTGGATTACTCCCACCAAGAGGGAGAGCCTAACCTATCACATCCCTTTTTCCCAACACTACACAAAACACAAAACACAAAACCATTACAAAAACAACTCCATTAACATATAACCAAGAATGCATTAAAACATACATAATATGAATATTTGGGAGCCTACCTCTTCAAAATCCCAAGGAGTTGAAGACTTAATCTCCCTTAAAGAGACTCTACTCCAAGAACTCCACTCAAGTCTAAGCTATCCAACAAGATCTCTCTCCCTAATGCAATCCAAACAAAAAAAATCCCTCTCTTAACCCTCAATAGGGTTATAAATATTTTTCATCAAGTCACATATCCTCTTCCAATGAGGAGGTGACACTTAGCATCCTCTCACCCATCCCAAGAGTACATGTGCCCACACTTTCTCACACATGTGTGAGGCATTTGGATGGACCCAAGAACATACATGAACCTAGGAGAAAGAGAATGACATGGTGACATGTCAACCATCCTTCTTCCACAAGCCCCATTTTCTTCACACTCTTCTTGAGAGACTTGGGAAGGATCATATCTTGTCTAAAGCCCAAGATATGTAGCCCAACAAGTATCTAATCCATAGGTACTTGCCCTAGGGACTTAAAAACATCAAAAAAGATAAGAAAGAGATATTTTAAGACCATTTAAAACTATATCAAATACAAATATGAGTTTGGAGAACTAGGATGACAACTCATCTCACATCCCAACCAAAACAACCTAAGAACATATAAAAATGATAAATCAACTTTCAACACCTCACATTACGACATTAAAATAAATATAGACCTTAGTCTCTATTATGAACTAAGGTCAAGATCACATGGTTAATTATGATAGGGGTTTCCTTAAGACCTTTGAATTTCTATTGGCCATGAAAATTTCTTGTACACTTAATTGCACACATTAATATGTCCAATACATAGTCGAAGCAACTTGAAATGTGATTATACACATCATTACCAAACATTCATAATTCAATTTAATAATCAAGGCACATTAATGTAAATTTAATCCATAATATATCATACTAACATCGCATGTCCATTCCTCTAATCCACTAAACATGTATAATCATTTTTAATTCCAAAATTAAACTAGGTTAATTGAATAATTCAAAGCATACTTGAGTGACATATTTATAATCAAATCAAGACATACATCTATCACACAAAAATCAAATATTCTAATAATTAGATCATCATCATATGCAAATTAAATCAAACTATTCTAATCATGATAACCATATCTAAGATAATCTATCAACAAGATCATAAATCCATAATTGAAATGCCCAATATCAAATAGTATCCAAACAATAATAGGTCTAATAGTGTGATCAACTCATAAGGGTGGGTCTCACAAAGATATTATGAAATTGAAATTAAATCAAATTGATATGTACTTTGATGACTAAATGAATTATGGTTATTAATTAATTATAGATTTTGCATTCTATGTAATTGTGTTTGAAATCTCATTTCAAGTTGCTTGGGCTATCTATTGGATATATGAATGTGTGTCATTGAGTGTACATGTATCTTTCATGGCCAATGAAAATTTGAAGGTGTTTTAGAAACCCTAATGTGATTTCCTAGTGCTACTTGATCTTAGTCCATAATGGGGACTAAAGTATTTATTGTATAAATATTGTAATGTGAATGTTGGATGTTATTTATCATTTTTTATGTGTTCTAAGGTTAGTTGCGCTGGGTTGTGAGATGGTTTGTCATCCTTGTTGCCAAAACTCGGATTTATTATTAATAGGGATTTTAAAGGGTCTTGAATGTCATTTTCTTGAGTATTTTGATGAAATTAGGTCCCTAGGGCAAGTACCTAGGGGTTGGGCACCTTTTAGGTTTATATGTGGATTTGACCACTCCCAATTTCCTTGGGAAGAAAGTGGCATTGATAGATTTTTGGAAGAGGCATGGTGGACTTGTCACCATCCCATCTCCCTTTCTTAGGTCCTTGGATGAGGGGTGGGTCAAGTACACCTCTATCCCAATGCTTCACACATGTGGGAGAATAACCTAGGATGATTTTTGGAGAAGAGTGTACAAGTACACTCCTCTCCCCTAGTCTCACATATGTGTAAGAACATGAGGAGTCAAATCACTCCTTGGGGTTTGGGTGAGTGGATGAGAGGGGGGTGAGTTGGAGGCCATGTAGCACCTTCTCATTTGGAGAGGAGTGACATGGTACTCATTACATATACCCCTTTTGTAAGGTGAGAAAAGACTTTTCTTGGATTCATTTTGTTCTTGTGTGGGTGTGAGAGAGCATTCTTGGGAGATAGGAGTTGGAGAGAAAATATTAGAGTGGAGTTCTTGAGGGAGATTCATCAAGTTTTCAACTCAAACATATTAGATATATTTTGAGGTAGGATTATTATTATTCTTGTTAGATAGATTTAGTGTTTATATGATGATTGAATGCCTTGTGAAATGTCTCTTGTGCTTGAAGTGGTTATTGTTGTTACATTTTATTTTGTATTATTTTTGGATAAGGATGTTGGTGTTTAGGCTCTCCCACTAGGTGAGAGAAACTTACATGAGAAGTTGATAGATGTGTGAACCTCCTTGGGGAAAATATCACTCCCTTGAGAGGAATTTTTGGCATGAGTGTGAGTGAAGAATGTTGTTTTGGGAGGAAGGTTGTGATATGATAAAAAATAAAAGTGTTGTAGGAAGCATTGGTTGATATTTTTGGAAAGAATAGAGACATGTGTATATGTTCCCTCTACCATTATGGATCCTTTAATGGACCCATTGTGTATATACTAGCCCTTGGAAAGTATGGGAGTATTATGTTGTTATTTTTTGCAAATGTAAGTGTTGTATTCTCCATTATGTTGTGCACCTCATTTTCTTAGAAAGCCTCCTAGCTTAGGGGTGGGCTTGTGAGCAAGCCCAATAGTTGGGAGGTGAGCACCTCCATTGGCCTTGTGTGGAGTTTCATTTGTAGGTTTAATGGAGGAAAATGAAGAAGAGCTTCTTATTCTTGGAGTGTGTTAGCTCCTCATTTATGAAGAGAAAAATGGTGTACAATGGGTTGTAATGTGTCCTTAAAATTTTTAGGAAAAAATTGTTGTATTTAAAGGAAGAAATAAAAAGAGTTGTATTTGTTGGCAAATGATTTGTTCTTCATCTTTACTTTGGTGGGGCTCTATAAAATTTTCCAATATTCTTGCATTTTGCCATGTCTTGTGCCTTCAGCTGAAAGTCTTTTTGCCTAGGGTTTATGTTCAAAGCATTGAAAATTTTCCTAAGGGTCTAAAACCCTAAACCCTAAAAATTTTGTACAAGTGTTAATATAGCTTTATGTTCTAATTTGTAGTTGACCACTTTTAGCATGTAAAGAATTCTTTAAGTTGTAAAATGATGTATCCAACATTGTTCTTTACCAGCCCCATCCTTCTTTGCTACCGTATGCTACTCGCATTTTAATTTTTTCCTGTGTGCCTAACTCTTAATATCGCCCCCCTAGTAAGACTCATGGCCCCCTTTTCCTAGAAGAACAAACATTGTGTTAAAGGCATGTGCTTTAATTTTTCTTGCTTTAGTTTGTCAGCATTAAATATGCTACATTTCATGTTCTGGTTGGTTCCTCCATTCCATAGAGGGCTTTTTGAAGAATAAAGAAATGGCTGTGAAAGAATGGAAGAGGGACAAGTGTCATGTCCTGAGCAACGTGGCTCATTACAGGTCCCATTTTGTTATTGGCTCGATGAAGGGATGCCGGGTGGCTTATTTTTACTAGATTTCACTATTCCACAGAGATTATAATACTGTGAATTATGACAACTATGGAATGGCAGAAGGATGACAGTTGGCAAGTTCTCATATGTTCTGCCATTCTGTTGATTAGCGGATGTGGGCCAATATAGTACTTGCGAAGGTATGGGAGGGCACCAAGTGTGTTCTTTTAGAAAAGGTGGTGGATGTGAGTCGGCTCCTATGTTATGTGGCAGGTTTTATATGGTGCACAGGCTATTTTTAATAGTTTGCTTCGTACCATGCGACATAATCCAAATAGTTTCCGCTATTCTACACATCTCTATCTCCACCCAGATCTTACCACTGTGGAAGCCCAGAAAACAACCTAGTGGGCATTATTTGATTTTTCTTCTCCACAGTATGGTTGAGGTGGTGGCTCAGGTGGCATGTTTTCATTGGTCTTTGCTCATTTTACATAGGTGATGGGGTTTTCTCTCCTTGTTGACTACATTTACACTGTTGATTTGGATCGTTATCATAGAGATCAACGACTCACATTCAAATCATGAAAATGATTTGGTGGCATGTTATAAAAGATACACCAGTGCTGAAATGGCTTCCCAAGCGTGCACTAAGTCTTCATCGCCAGCACTGCAAGGGGATAAACATACTGGAGGATTGGCACGATGCAAAATCAACTCTTGGGGATTTGTGCTTTGGCTAGAAAGGATCTTTTTCTTGCTTTATGGCAAGTCTTGATAGGGTAAATGGCTTAAAGTGGAATTAAATACTAAAACCAAGAAAACTAATTTGGCAGCATCATTGTAGTAATTGATGTTTTCAGTTATGTGATATCAATGTGATGGAAAAATGCTATCTATTTTCCCTTTTCTAGCAATCATCAAAGGATTTCCATTTATAACCAGTATATCGTGGAAGTGACTAAAATTAATTGATCAAGGACATATCAGAGTGTGTGAGCTATTGCAAATTTGCTATAAATAGGTGCCTCTAATGTTGCTCCATATACCATCCTTTCCGTGTAGATAATATGGGCACTTACCTGTTTAATATGCTCTTTTTGCTGACCTGTTCTATAGGATTTTCTTCTCTATATTCTTGGTTAATGATCTATTCTTATAGAATTAAGAGACTTGATGATTTTATTCTATATAGAATGGGGGAAGTGGAAAGATTTAGGAAGCATAGCAGCATTCATTGATCTCCTGTAAACCCTTCTTTTCTCCTTGTTATCATCCGGTCGATGGATTTGAATCCCAATTTTTGAACTCCAGTAGTTCCTTATTTCTATGAGTTTCTAGGCAGGGATCTCAGGTAGAGAGGCATCATTGCTCTTTCTTCCCCTCCCCTAGGTTTAATGGTCCTAACAGAGCAACAACTCTAACTATGGGAGTGTTGTCCTCCAAGATGGAACAAGTGGAGATGGAGGAGAGGTTTGTGGCTATTGCTACTGCTTTCCTAGATGGAATAATGGCACATCCAGATCTAGCAATGAGTGGCTTCCTCTGGTTTCTATCTAATTGAGGTGGTTGGAAACCTCCCATTGACAGATGAAGAGTCACTTCCCTGCAATTGGAACTAGGCATAATGAGGGTGTTGGCAACTCTTCTAAGAGAGACTATTAATATTGTGAAGACTTGATGTTGTCATTGATGGTAACAACCTAACATGTTTGAAGATAACTCCTGAGACAAAGATGTGTACAATATTTTGGTCCGGTAAGATTGACTTAGCCAAATTGACTAAGTATTGGCAGGACATTGAGACAGTGATAGTGATTCAATTGGTACTCCTCCACAGTTGAAGATCATAATATGCAGTTCTAGTATGTTACATAAAATCCTTTGATGATGTTATGTTCTAGTTTTCAACTCTTGATAGTCTCTAAAAATTATGTTGAAAATTGCCTAAGTCTGGTAAGCAGAATACAGTAAAGAATAGTGCAGAACACTTGAGTAATTCACTCCATATTCCTCTACTATCGATTATTTTGATTTGTGGTTTGAAGATGTTGTAAACACATTTGATAACTATCTAATTATAGATTTGTAGAGCTTGAAGTGTATCAGATCATCATCTACAAGTTCTTCAGTATTGGCAGACAGTTTGACAGTGTTCAATTAAGACAGGTAAAAGTTCTGAGATCTGCATATCGTCATACAAGAACATTATGACCTGTGGTTCTGAAGGTATCATTGATGATGTCTAATGAATTCTTGATGTGAATTTTGAGGTTTCATATAGTCTACAGTAGAAGTTATGCTATAACAAATAATAAGGTTTAAGTCTGTATTTTGGGATAAGGCCAACACTCAGTTAGATCCTTGTACGGTAATGATATATTGCTTAAATCATTATTCTAGGTAGATCTAAAATAGGTCCACACCTATATGAAGATCCCTGGAGGTTTTCATTGGTTTGCATAACTTCATATAAAGAATTCAAGCCGAAAGAGTATGAGCTTTTTGTGTACACATTTCATCACTAGCAAGCCGACCAGATTTTGGGTCAAATCTGATTGTAGATATATATACTTGGTGAATTTCGGTATTGGAGGGTAGGTGTTGTGTGAATACTATGTGAATTCGATGTGTATGCGATCTAAGGCAATTTTGTGATAAGAAAGAAGCAGTAAGGGTAGAAGAACAAAGTATATGTAAAGCATAATAGAAAAGTAGGGCAGACATAATGAAGACTTTTAAGTTTATGTATTGAGCTATGAATGGAACTGCACTTCAGAATTTTGTAGATGCAATTATATTAGTCTTCTCTTGGCAGTGAGCCAATCCTTCTTCTATCTTCTCTTCTATTTTCTTGGCAGTGAGCTTATTGCAGTAAGCATTTCTTTAGATAGTGAGTCCTTGGGCAGTGAGCCTTCATGTAATTCAGTTTTGATATCACAATATTTTGTGAGCTAACATTCACTATGGTTTTTCCCTTTTTGGGTTTTCCATGTAAAAATCTTGGTGTTTGTGTTATGACTTTGTGGCTGTTCTTCTTATGTTTGCTTTCATGTTATTGAATTTGGCAAATGGATTAATAAATATGTGAAAGAAAGATTTTATAGAATATTGATTCACCCCCCCTCAATATTCTTTGTGTTCAACAATTGGTATTAGAGAAAGGTTCCTTGGAAGAAGTTTAACAGCTTAAGGAAGATCTGGGAAAGTTTACTCATGGCAGCCAGAAGGTATCCTACTCTAGGCAGTGTTACAATTGATAATTGCTCATATGTCAGTAATCAAGAATTAAAAACTACTCTTGAAGATCTTGATAAGTATGAAGCAGATATCTAGGATTTGAGGGAAAATGTCAAAGAAGCTAATGAATGCATCCTTAAACTAAGAGAGCAAGTCAAGAGATCAAAAGATAGAAGTAGAGAGCTAAGTGAATAGTTGAAAGTAGCAAATGAAACCCTAAGTGATTTATTAATACTAATTGAAGAGAAAGAAGAGGTTGAGAAGAATTTGAATCAAGTTTTGAAAGACAAGTCTAAAGAATGTGAAAAGTTGGCAAAATATGTGCTTCTAAAGTTTGACTTGGAGGTTGCAAATAGTTACAAAGAAAAATTCAAAATAATCTCTACAAAGCTTGATGAACTTCTTGACAGTTAGAAAAATCTAGATGATAAGAAAGGTTTGGGATTTGAAAGAGAAGAAAGTTCTAAATCAAGTTAGGAAAACACTAAGATGAAGGTAAACAAAGGCAACCAGTTCTGGAATCAGAGAAGCAGACCTAGAAGACCTCTGGTCAGGTAGCCAAATGCTCAAAGGTACCCATCTTTCAATGGCTATTGTTTTAAATGCAATAAGTATGGTTATAGGGCTACTCAATGTAGGAGTAGAATGAATCAAAATGTTTCATCCTTTTCTGGTCAGTGTTTTAATTGCAAGAAAATTGGTCATAAAGCAAATGAGCGTAGAAGTATGATAAGGAATGGTACCAACAATGCAAAAAATACTCAATATTTCAATGGAAAATGCTTAGCTTAAAATAGATTTGGACATATGGCTAACCAATGCAGATCAAGAATAAATCAAAAAAATGGAAGGAATCAAGGATAAAGGAATGTGGTATGTTACAATTGCAATAGGTTTGGACATGTTGCAAGATTCTGTAGAAGCAAGAATGAGAAAAGAGACTATCTTGCAGAGAAGAAGAAAATAGAGTAGAGAGAAGATAAAGGGAAGAACAAGGTTGATTTAGAAGAAATCAAGAAGGAAATGAGCAAGATCTAGATTAAGAAGGATGTAAATGAGGTCAAGGATGGATCTGCACCAGCTTCTGGTGTAGATACTTCCTCCGGGAAGTAAATTGGGACCTCTAGCTCAAGGGGAGTTCTCAATGAATACCTTGATCCCCTAGCCAGATAGTGAGTGTTGAGATCCAACACTAAGGTATAAGCTAAAGCAATATTGAATGGATCATTTGGAGAAGAAACTGACAGAAAAAGACTTCATGTGGCACATTGCGAAGCAATTTTAATCAATTGTGTCTAACAATGAAGTATTTGACAGCCTTTTAAGAATAACATTTATGACAACTAGGTTTTTGTGTAATAAGGGATAAAAAGGGTTGCATTAAAAGACTAATCACTTTGAATTCAAGCTACCAAGTGTCCAAGGAGAACTGAAGCAAAATTCTAAGCAACTTCATCGATTTCTAGTAATTTAGAGCAACTACTTCACAAATTGCATCTGCATCCTCTAGTCCCACACCCTTTGTGGAAGCACCTGCAAAGAAACCTGCTGATAAAAGGCACAGAAGAATGAAAACCAAAGCCAAAAGGATGCATGTAAGTATAAGTGTTGATGATGAAGAAACTGAGATAGATGAGCAAGTGAAGAAAATGAAAGCTGAGGCTACAAAAGCCTCTGGGAGGAAAAAGGAGAAGCCCTTTGGTAAGGATAGATTCAATAAAAAGATAAGACAAGATAAATCTAAGAAATGAGAAGCAACAATAAACTTAGATGATGTATTGAAGGCTATAATAGTTGATGGTAATCTAAAACCTATAGCTCAACTATATGATGATTATGATGATGAAGACAAAGATATCATTGAGACTGTTATAATCAGATATCTAGACATGTATAATAGAGATCTTATTGAAATAATTGCAGATCTCCCTGACACCCTTGCAAGCATATGTCTGCCAAGAAGGAAGCAACAATCATAAAATATTTGGCGATAAGAGAGAATACATTGTTGAAACTATGTCTAGATATGACTCCTGAGGAGAGATCCAAAGTCTTCAAGATTCTTGGAGATAAATTTGAGATAAAGAGGATCAACACTCTAATGTCTGGGGAAACAAAAAAATTTGTGAAGGATATTGAACAAGAAGTACTTAACATCCTAAGAGATCTCAACATTCCAAACATTTATGATAAAGAAGATACTAGTGTTGGAGATGACACATTTGTTCCAGAAGTCAGCTTGAATCAATGTTTGAACAAAACTAATGAAGAGATAATCGTGCAGTCACAATAGGAGGGTTTATAGAATGAACTATCTGGACCATGCAACAAGAGTAAACACAATAGAAACAACTCAAGAAAATGGAACAAATGCACATTCAGTCATTCAGTATATCATAGAATCCAAATACAATCTGGTCGACAACATGCGAGCTTATAATTAGGGCTCACAGGCCTGATTACATACATGCGCAAGATAAAGCTTTGTAGCTCCTTCACACAAAATCTAAACTATCAATCTTCTAAATCATGAGAACTTGATAACTGCTTTCCTAAGGATCTATTACATCAATATATATCATTTCCAGACCAATAGATTCCTCTGTGTTGGCTAAGGAAGGTCACAAACTCCAGTGAAGAGATGTAACGTGTTCACAAATAGGTCAGACCTAAATGTGTAGAACACTTCCTCAAATGAATGGAAAAATGTACCGACCCTTGGGAAAGGTCAGCCAAGAACTAAAGGGCATTGAATGATGTGTCATTGAGATTCACAAGTCAAGGAATGATCCGCAAGCCTTCTCCTTTAGATGATTGTCATAGACTATCAGGATGCTCTGATCTGAGAAAATAGTCAATCTTCTGATAGTGATAGCTTTCTGGTAATTAATCCAATTGCTCTAAATTCTTGATATGATGTAGATGAATGAATGTAGATGTTAAGTCCAGATCCCCAAGATGTGAAATGCCAATACTAGACCACAAGCTGAAACTGCTTTTGACTGAACTGCCTGAACTGAACTGGAAAATGAAAAGAAACAAACTAAAATGTAAATATTTTTGTTGGATGCAAGATTGCTCTTGAACTAGGGATGCTCCTACATCATACATCTGGGGTTATTGAAAAAGTGAGTCCCTCACTTTGCTAGGGCTAGGGGAGAACCAAGATGGTCCACCTCAACCTGAGAAATCCATGATGAATCTTCTCCCGCTCTGCCTTTCCACTTCACAAGATATTCTTTGTATTGTCTTCCTCTAGTGTTGTGTCAAACTCTGCTGTCCAAAATGTCTTCAATCTATTTCGGTACTCATTGTGGTAACTGCTTCTTCAAGTTCCCTTCCATGTTGTCACTGAACTCTACTTCATGATACTGATATAAGTCTACAATGTTGAAAATAGGTGATATACCCAATGTCTCCAGTAGCTCCACTTCATATGTATTTCTTGAATCAAATTCCTGAGTATCTTATAAGGTCCAAACTTCTTCATCTTCAACTTGTTATATGTCCCAACTGGAAATCTTTCTTTTCTCAAGTACACCATTACTTCATCTCCCTCTTCAAACTCCTTATGTCTTCTCTTCTCATCTGCCTTTTCCTTATATTTATTGTTCATACTCTCCTAATGCTTCGTCACCTGATTATGTATTGTCTTCATGTGATCTGCAAAGTCTTCTACATCTGCACTCCTCTTTTCTTCTGCACTGATGTCTCTTAATTCTGTAACTCCTCTAGGATTCACTTCGGTAACAATCTCAAAAGGTGTTCTTCTGGTACTCCTATTTACTGAATTGTTGTATGCAAACTCTTCTTGTGAAAGAATCAAATCCCAACTTCCAGTTTTCTCTCCAACCAAACATCTCAACAAGTTTCCCAAACTCCTATTCACTACCTCTATCTGTCCATCTGTCTATGGATGAAAAGTTGAACTGAACTTCAAATATATCTTCATCTTCTTCCAAAGTGTCCTCCAAAAGTATCCAATGAACTTTGTATCTATATCTGAAACTATACTCTTAGGTAACCCATGCAATCTCACAATCTCCTTGAAAAATAGGTCAGCTACATGCACTGCATCAATTATCTTCTTGCAAGATATGAAATGAACCATCTTTTAAAATCTATCAACCACTACAAATATTGAATCATGTCCTCTCTATGTCTTAGGTAATCCCATTACAAAATCCATGCTTATGTCTTCCCAAGGTCTCTCTGGCACTGTCAAAGGTTTATATAATCTAGTATTCTGGCTACTCCCTTTTGCAACTTGACAAACTCTACAACTGTGCACAAATCTTTGAACATCCTTATGTATCTGAGGCCAAAAATAGTTTTCACTCACCAAAGCCACTGTCTTATCAATGCCAAAATGTCCTGCCAATCCACCACTATGCTTCTCCTTGATCAAATTATCCCTAATTGAACTTCTAGGTATGCATAACTAACTTCCTTTGAACAACATATCTTCTTGAATGAAATAGTCTAACCACTTACTCCTATCTGTCACAATAGGATCCTTACATGCTTTCCAAAGTTCTGCAAAATCAGTGTCTCTCTCATACATGTTCTTTAATTCATCAAAACCCAACACTTCAACTCTCATCTCTGTCAAGTTTCTTCTTCTACTCAATGCATCAACAACTTTGTTTGATTTTCCACTCCTATGCTTCAACACAAAAGTATAACTCTGCATGAACTCTACCCATATCATATGTCTCTGATTCAAATTACCTTGACTATTTAAATGTTGCAAAGCTTGATGATCTGTATACAACACAAACTCCTTAGGCAACAAGTAATGTCTCCACTTCTTCAAGGCTTGAATTATGGCATAGAACTCTTGATCATAAATTGAATATATTCTCCTTGCATCATTCAATTTCTCACTAAAATATACTACTAGTCTACCTTCTTAACTTAACACTGCTCCAATCGCACTCCCACTTGTATCACAATCAACTTGAAATACCTTGTTGAATTCCGATAATGCCAAAATAGGTTTCTTTGTCACTTTCTACTTTAACAACTCAAAACTATTGTCTTCTCCTGATGTCCACTTGAAATCTTTTTTGTCACCTCTCATTGTCTCTGTCATAGGGTTACAAACTGAACTAAAATTTCTAATGAACTTCTGGTAGAAACTAGCCAATCCATGAAATGATCTAACCTCTCCAATGCTCTCCGGTGTAGGCCATTCAATAATAGCTTTCACTTTCTCAGGGTCCATCTTCAATCCTTTTGCAGAAATCACAAATCCTAAATACCAACTCTTCTTTCATGAAACTACACTTCTTGATGTTTATCAGTAATTTCTCTTCTCTCAGTCTTTGCAAAACTTGTCTAATATGCCACAAATGTTCTTCTTTTGTCTTACTAGAAATCAAAATATCATCCAAGTATACAATCACAAACTTACCCAAGAATTTCTTCAGAACTTCATTCATCAATATCATGAAAGTACTCGGTGCATTTGTCAATACAAAAGGCATCACTGACTCATACAATCCTTCATTTGTCTTAAAAGCAGTTTTCCATTCATCACCTTCTCTGCTGCTGATCTGATGGTATCCACTCTTCAAGTCTATCTTTGTGAAATATCTTGCTCCACTCAAACAATCCATGATATCATCCATCCTAGGTAGAGGAAATCTATACTTAACTGTGATCTTGTTTATTGCTCTAGAATCAATACACATTCTCCATTCTCTGTCCTTCTTCGGTGCTAGCACCGCAGGCACTGCATAATGACTCAAGCTTTCTCTGATCAAACATTTCCTCAACATCTCTTGTATCTTTCTTATCAATTCTTCATTCTCTACCGGTGTCATTCTATGTGTTTCTTTGTTAGGCAAATTTGCTCCCGGTATAAGATCCATGTGATGACTGATACTCCTTATAGGTGGTAATCCTTTAGGTACATTATCTAATATAATATCTTCATATTCTATCAGTAACTCTCTTATCTCCTCCGATTGTGTCTCTTCAATCTCCTTCTTCAATGTTTCAGGCTTCTTAGGAGTCAAGGCATAACACATATTCTCATGTCTCAAACCATCCAAAATTTTTCTTCCATCTACCAAACAGATTCTAGCATTCCCACATACTTCACTCTTAGGATCATCCTCCAAAGGAATCAAAGTATTCTCTTTCCATTTGTTGTTATAGTATATGTATTCTTTCTCCCATCATGTATTACTTTTCTATCATACTACCAAGGTCTACCCAACAAGATATGACAAACATCCATAGGCATAATATCACACAAGACTTCATCATGATAAGATCCAATATGAAATTTCACCAAGCATTGTTCACTCACTAATACCTTATGATCATCCTGAATCCATGCTATCTGATAGGGCTTAGGGTGTTTCAATCTTTCTAACTTCAGCTTAGTCACCATCTCCTCTGAAACTAGGTTATCTGAACTACCACTATCAATTACAACTTTACAACACTTACCTCCTCATTTGCATCTAGTTCTTAACAAACTTTTCCTCTGTGATGGTTCCTCATTTGCCTCTATTTGAAATAGTGCTCTCCTCATCACCAATGATTCTCCTTTCTCTAGATTGCCAACTGAACAGGGTGATTTAATAGGTTCTTCTTCAACATAGGTTGCTCTTCCACTATTTTCTTCCTCTTTCTTGTACTACCTTGATTACATTCAAATGCTCTATATCCTTCACCTCCACACTTAAAATAAGTACCTCTAAATGTCCTCTTATCAAATCCTCTTCCTTCTCTCCTGTATCCTTCATTCCAGTATGCACTAGGGTTTCCTCTCTGGTAAAAATTTATGTCATCTCTCCGATAAGCATTGTTATCTTTGTCATCCTTCTTAAATGGGATGTTAAACTTGTTCTACTTTGGAAATGATCTGTCTCCTCCAAAATAAGTCCTTCCTCTCTAAAATTTACCTCCTCTACCTCTCTATCTCTGATCAAGCCTTATCTTTAGCTTCTCTTCAACCTTCAAGGCAAACTAATATGCTTCTTCCAAAGATGTCATCCTTACCAAGCTTAGTTCTTCTTGAATGTTCAATCTTAGTCCATTGATGTATCTAGCCACTTTCTCCTTATTTGCTTCACTATGTCCTGTCCTTATGATCATCTTATGAGATTCCTCAGTGTACTTCACAGATTTCTCCTTTTGTCTCAGGTTTTGAAATCTTTTCAACAGCTCCAACTCATAGTTAGCAGGTATGAACTGATTCTTCAACTTTGTCGCCATCCAGTCCCACTTTGTAATCTTTTCTTTCCCTCTTCTATTTCTCTCTAACTAAACTTTTTTCCACCATATAGTAGCATGTCCTTTCAAATTTGTCTTTGCAAATTTTACCTTCTCCATATCTTCAATCTCCTCATATTCAAAGTATTCTTCTATCTCATTTATCTAGTCAATCAACTCTTTAGTGTTTATATTACCAGTATAATTTGGTACATCAACTTTAGGTCTCTTTCCAATCTTTGAAATAGCTCGCAACATCTTTACCTAATCTGATTCTTCTTCTTCCTCGCCTTCTAGGGTTTCGCTAGTTTGTTCAGCAGATTGAAATTCTTCTTCATCATCACTTTCAACATTAGGTCTAGGTGGCAATCCTCTTTGCCTATCTTCTTCAATAGCATCCAATCGAATTCACATTGTTCTCATCAATTCCATCATCTCATCCATTCTATTAGCCATTGTACCAACAGGAGGAACTCTTCACGGCGGCATCTTCCTCGGATCAAGTGCAAACTATGTCAAATTTGGTGATCAGACTACAAGTGACAACTGGCTCTCAATCGACAATCAATTGCACACAAGTAACCTACCTTGAATTGGCGCTCTGCTTACAAAAATATCTTATAGAATCCCCTTCACCAATTCACTCCAAAGAATCAAACTTTTGCTCTCATACCACTTGGTGCAGTCATGGTAGGAGGGTTCATAGAATGAACTATCCAGACCGTACAGTAAGAGTAAACACAATGGAAACAACTCAAGAAAATGGAACAAATGTAGATTCATTCATTCAATATATCATAGAATTCAAATACAATTTGGCCGACAACATGCGGGCTTACAATTAGGGCTCACATGCCTAATTACATACATGCGCAAGACAAAGCTTTAAAGCTCCTTCGCACAAAATCTAAACTATCAATCTTATAAATCATGAGAACTTGATAACTACTTTCCTAAGGATCTATTACATCGATATATATCATTTCCAAACCAATAGATTCCTCCACATCGGCTAAGGAAGGTCACAAACTCCAATGAAGAGATGTAATGTGTTCATAGATAGGTCGGACCTAAATATGTAGAACACTTCCTCAAATGAATGGAACAATGTGCAGACCCTTGGGGAAGGTCAGCCATGAACCAAAGGACATTGAATGATGTGTCATTGAGATTCGCAAGTCAATGAATGATCTGGAAGCCTTCTCCTTTAGCTGATTGTCATAGATTGTTAGGATGCTCTGCTATGAGAAAACAGTCGATCTTCTAATAGTGATAACTTTCCGGTAACTAATCCAAATGCTCTAAATTCTTGATATGATGTAGATGAATGAATGTAGATGCTAAGTCTAGATCTACAAGATGTGAAATGCCAATACCAGACCACAAGCTGAAACTGCTTCTGACTGAACTACATGAACTAAACTGGAAAATGAAAAGAAACAAACTGAAATGTAAATGTTTTTGTTGGATACAAGATTGCTCTTGAACTAGGGAGGCTCCTGCATCAGATAAAGGAGAAAGAAAATGATCAAACCCCTACATCTGATCAAGCCCCTACTACTGGTGGTCAAGACAAAGCTGACAAGGACCAAACAGGGACAAGTCCTTCTCCTAATAAACAAACTAAGAATCAAGAAAACAAGGTGAAGACAACTGAGAAAAATAAAGATAATGATCAAGAAAATGAAATAAACTGAGAAGAACCCTTCACCGGAACAAAACATTGGTGAACAAGAGGATATGGATCTAGAACCGCTAGAACATAATCAAGAAGAAGTGTCTAATATGGTAAGAGACACTGTTGCCTCATAGGATCCAATTGATTCTGTCAAAATTTTTTTGGAGAAACAAGGAACACAAGTTTTGGATGACTCTAAGTTTCTGCAAGGACCAATAAATTTGGCCTCAATGTCTCCTATGCAGAAATTTAAACTGGTATCAATTGTTCAAGAAAAAGCTCAAGAAGAAATTCTAAGATCTCACATCTAAGACAGTGAGCTCATCGAAGAAGCATCTAGTATTTTGGAGAAGCTGATGCCTACATATCAGAAGGATACATCATTGTCATCAACTAATTAGCTCAGAGGCTTGATAAACTCTGTAAGTACTCATTTAGAATCTTTTGAAAAGTTTGCTGATGAAAAGGTTAGGAAAGAATTTCATGATAAACGATTAACAGAGTTGAAGACTAAGTTAGACAGTGACAAAATTTTATTAGATAATAGCATCAAGAATATAGAGTATGCTATTAAGGAAGCTTGTGATATATACAAATTTTTCTTATCATGGCTTGAGACTACTAAGGAAATGGATGACAAGATCAAAGCTATAGAACTTCAACTAGTGATTATTTCTAAGTCCTATGATCTGGTAGTTGATTCCATGAGCAGTCAGGAAATACAAGTTGTAACTATTCATAATAGCATAAGTAGTTTGTTGAGCAAAAAGGAAGGAATTGTGTATGATGAAAATCAAGAGGTTGAATGATAAAATCACAACAATGATAATAACAACTCAATAACCCATAACATAAAGAGATCAATCTAAGTAAAAAGCCAATATCAATTAATAAATCAAATAAAAACAAGAAAGCTTTTACCTAGATTGTATAGTTCTCTTTGTCGAATGTGGATTGCTCAATAATGTTACAAAACCATGTTTGTAACAAGTGAATGTAGGTTGTATGCGTGCTCAAAAGATCAATGTCAAAAGATCATAAGGTGCTCAATGATGCGATGCATTCTCAAAGCGCTATAAAGGATGCCTGAGAATAAGTGATTGAAGAGGATTTGTGAAGGAGATGAGGGGGGTTTATATAGATTTCAAACATGATCGATCAGAGACATACACAAAGGTGTCTATGGCACACATTCTACTGGACTTAATCTAGCTAAGAAAATCAAGAGGTTGAATGATAAAATCACAACAATGATAATAACAACTCAATAACCCATAACATAAAGAGATCGATCTAAGTAAAAAGCCAATATTAATGAATAAATCAAATAAAAAAAAGAAAGTTTTTACCTAGATTGTATAGTTCTCTTTGTCGAATGTGGATTTCTCAATAATGTTGTGAAACCATGTTTGCAACAAGTGGATGTAGGTTGTATGTGTTCTAAAAAGGTCGATGTCAAAAGATCGTAAGGTGCTCAATGATGTGATGTATGCTCAAAGTGCTGTAAATGATCCCTGAGAATAAGTGATCGAAGAGGATTTGTGAAGGAGATGAGGGGGGTTTATATAGATTTCAAACATGATAGATCAATAGATGAAATGCATCTATAGAATGGATGGTTGAGATAAATCAAATAACTCATGATGAATGTGCACACGTCACTCCAAAAAGGTATTTTTATTAAGATAATTGCTTTTTGATAAAGATAGGATTTGATTTTCATAAATTAGAATGCTTTTTTTTCTAATTCACGAGTTGATGAAAATAAGATAAATTAAAGCCAATTAACTTAACTTTAGATTTGCCTTTTTTAGAGTTCTAAAAGTAAGACTGGTTGTGCACGAGTTAACATGATATTTTTAGAGGAATTGGAAAGATAATTGAAAATAAATAAATAAATATATTTAATTGTTTGTGCAAGATTAGAGGACATAGAATAGATTTAAAGATTTAAATAAATTAAACAAATAAATTGATTTAATTTATTTTGCATGATGAATGATAAATAAAATATTTTATTATATTTTATTTTTAGAAGATTTATTTTTTGAGGAATTGGAAGATATTTGAAGCAAACTAAATAAATAAATTTATTTAATTGTTTGTGTATGATAGAGGAATATGAAGATTATAAATAAAATACTTGATTTTTATTTATTTTTAAAGGATTGAGATAATTTAAATAATTTTGCATGATTTATTTAAATTTAGAAGAATAATTGATTTAATTAAATAATGTAAATTATTTAATTGTAGATAAGAGGATTTGTGATAAATTAATTAAATAATGGGATTTATTTAATTAACGTAGACTTGAAATTTGAAAAGGATAATGATTTAATTAAATAATAAAAATTATTTAATTTTGGAAGAATATAGAGGAATTTAATGAAATTAATTAAATAAAGAGGATTTATTTAATTAATGTTGAATTTTGGAGTTTTGGAAGAATTTGATGATTTTGATTAAATTAATTAAATAATTAGATTATTTAATTAACGTTTGAAATGCAGGTGATTAGATAAAAATGCAAGTGATGTGATGACTTGGTTATTTTTAGGTGTCTACATTTTGCCCCTCTTTGATGGAATGCAGTTTATAGCATTGCATCAAAGAAAATGATCACTGAAGACATGATACAAGTTTGACGCCCCAGTGTAGCTAGCTACCCCTGTGTAGCTAGCATAGGTTTCCCCCTCGAGAGGAAAGATAGGGAAGTGATAGAGGAATGGGGTTGACACTTGACTAGAAGATTGTGTTGGAGAAAGACGAGGTTGGATAGAAGAAAGTGGAGATAGAATCGAACATGATAGAAATACAATTGATCGATCTTTGCTTGAAAGTCTATATGATGACATGGATAAATGGATAGGTAAATGGATGAGCTTGTTGCAACTGTTTCACAAATGTTTATAAAGAACAATCCTTATTTTTGATATAGCACGTGGATAGTTTGCCACCAAGGTATAAATGACCAAGGTGTTGTGATATCCGAGTGCATGGACGTTGACTTTGCAAGCAAGCGGTTTGAACTTAGATCCCTTAGACATAATATAACCTTGTTGTACATGTGAATGAGCCATAGTCTTGAACATAAAATAAACTTCAATACATAAATGCAAGTATATTAATATGTAAGATGCTAGGTCATAACACACACAAGATAAATGTGTTGCTAAGAAAGATGCTAAAGATCATTCCTCAAACATGACACACAAAAGCAATGACTATGCCCCCAATCCGTACTGTATTGCAACATACCAAGATTATAGATAAATCAAAGTAGTCTTGAATAAGTATTGGAAAAGGAACAAAAAAGGTAAATCAAAAAGCAAATTGACTGACTTACAAAGTAAACATACAACCAACATCTCTTGCCAAAGAGGTTGCTCAAGATAGATTGGAAAGGAAAGATAATAGCCTTATTGTAGGAGCGATGTGTCCATTAAAGGGTGTTATCTTGTTGAAAAGATAATGCCTAGTTTTAGGAAATGCCACATGTTGTATAAGATGCTTGTGTTGGTCTCGATCATGGAACACTCTGTATAAGACAAATTTTGTTGATCTGCTATGCGGTTTGAGATTGATTTAGCTGATGTTGGCAATCGATATGTAGGACAATATATGGTTCTGTAAGTAAGTTGCTTTGCTTTAGGTTTGTTAAGGACTTTTTATTTGAAAGGATGAGTTTGTTTGTTGTTTTGCTACTTGAGTTAGTCAAGTCAAGGTGAATGGATTGTGATAAATGGAAGACTAGAAAGATGACATGTCAATGGATTGAAATGGGTGAAGAATGATGAATCGTATGTGCCTGAGTACTGGATACATCCTTCATATTCCAGACTTCCTATATACCCTGTATCCACAGGATCAAGGCACATTACGAGGAAAGAATAAAAATGATACTATGTAGTTCTGGGTAGAGTGATGAGATGGGTCAAGGTGTTTGAGCTTGGGTAGGTGAAATGATGAGATCTTATGTACTTGAGCACTGGAAACTTCCTTTGTAATCTAGATTGCCTACATACCCATATACATGGGATCAAGGTACCTTAAGATTGAGATGAGATGATATGTAGTTCTGGTTTGTGTGTAGGATAGTGTTGAAGTGTTTTGGTTTCGGTGAGATGGTTAAAGTTCTTACATTTTTGTTTTGATTGTTGATGTGTTTTTGTTTGTGTTTGAAGGTTTGAAGTGTTTTTGTGTTTTGTTTGTGAACCACAAACAAGGATCCATTCCTAGACCTAAGTTAAGGAAAGAGTTACCCCCATTCTGGAAGAGGTGTTTATATGGATGACTGATGGAGAAGACATAGAAAGTTTGACCTAGGACAAGATAGTGATAACTGTTGACATAGATCAAGATGTGGGATGATGACGTGGATATTGACAAATTTCCAAGCTATTCTAGATAGGGAGATAGAAATGCAAACAAGGTGAATGGTTTTATTATGGATGGATGGATGAAGGTTGTTTGTGAAAGAAATATGGAATGAACGGGACTCGATAGATGATGGATTCTGACTCTACACATAGCACCTATTTGCCAGGTTTTCACTATGGTACTTATCCAAGGTGCCTGTTTACTAGGTTTTCACCAGAGGACGAATTATTTTTGTTTTTGTTTGTTTTTTTTTTTTGGATACTCTGAGGATCAGGCATAGAACTTTTTGAGATGAACACTGTTAAGTGGCTCATCTAGAGGAATGCCTTCAGGTGTAGCTAAAGTATAAGGTCCTAACCAATTAGGCTCAAACTTGCCCTTCTTTTCTCGATTTGCTTGATTGCTCTGATTTTCTTTTAAGACAAGATCACCAACTTGAAACTGTCTTTCTTTGATCTTCTTGTTATAGTTACATTGGAGGTGGTTTTGATAAACATGGAGATGATTAAGCACAGCAAGGTACCTCTCATCTAGTAGTTCTAGCTTAGCTAATCTGTAAGTATGATACTCCTCTCTATCAATTAGGTTCTGCATGGATACTCTGAGGGATTGGGATCTTGACCTCCATAGGTAGAATGGCTTTAGAGCCATAGACCAAGGCATAGGGTGTGGCACCAGTTGGTGTTCTTATACTAGTGTGATAGGCCCATAGGGCGGGATTGAGTTGCAGATGCCAATCATGACTAGCTTCATTGATCGTTTTCTTTAGGATTTTGAGAATGGTTTTGTTAGAAGCCTCAGCTTGGCCATTACTATGTGGATAGTAGGGAGTGGAAAAGTGATGTTGGATATATTGTATTGTGTGCATAAGGCACGAACATCTTCATTCTTGAATGGTTTCCCATTATCAGTGACAATGACTTGGGGGATACCATAATGGCAAATGAGGTAGTTAAGGATAAACTTGGCTATTTTCTTACTAGTGATATAGGTCATGGGAATGGCTTCGACCCACTTTGTGAAATACTCAATGGCAGTAATGATAAATTTATGGTCATTGGATGAGGATGGGTGGATTTGTCCTACGAGGTCAAGACCCCATTGAGAAAAAGGCCATGGAGTTGTCACAAGTTGTAGTTCATGAGCTGGTGCGTGAATCAAATCTCCATGCTACTGGCACTATAGACACTTCTTAGCAAATTGTAAAGCATCTTGTTCTATTGTAGGCTAGTAATATCCTATGCAGAGTATCTTCTTAGCTAGATTAGGTCTGGTAGAATGTGTGCCACAGACACCTTCGTGTATGTCTCTTAAGGTGGCATTGTCTTCTTCCGCGTTAAGACATCGTAAGAGGATACCATCGAGACTCCGGTGATATAGTGTATCACCTAGAATGGTGTAATGGGAGGATCAACGGATAAAGGTTTTGCATTGGGTGGTAGATAGGTCAATGGGAAAGGTGCAGTGTTTAAGGTATTCATAGATATCTTCATACCATGGGGAATAGGGACCAACAAGTTTGCAGATGATTTTAGTAGTTGGAACATCAACGGTTGGTATCAACAATTGCTCGATCAAGAACTCACATTTCTGTGTGTTTGCAGGCATGTCTATAAGTGACCCTACAGAAGCCATATAATCTATAGCTTTGTTATGCTCTCTTGGAATTTGCTCAAAAGTAATACTCGAAAAGTGTGGTTTGTAGGCATCCACTAGTTGCTTGTAGGGGACCAACTTTTCATCTTTTGTTTGGTACTCGTCAATTACTTGTCGAATGACTAGTTGTGAGTCTCCATATACCTGTAGTTCTTTGATGTCCCATTGAACTGCTATATTGAGACCTATGAGGAGTGCTTCATACTCGGCTATGTTGTTGGTGCAAGGAAATGCAAGCTGATATGACTTAGGAATATAGTCATTTTGAGGTGTGATGAATAAGATGCTGGCCCCTAAACCATGCTGTGTAGGAACCATCAAAATACAACTTCCATATTACTGAGGTAGAAAGAGTGAAGAGATTCTCATCCAAAAAGTTAGAGACCACAGGATGTATATCTGTCATGGGTGCTTCTGCTAGTTGATCTACTAGGGCTTGTCCCTTGATTGATTTACGATCCACATACTCAATGTCAAACTCACTAAGGATCATGACCTATTTAGCTAGTCTGCTTGTGAGAGCTGCTTTTACTAGTAGATACTTTAATGGATCAATTTTGGCTATTAGATTTGTGTGTTGGTTTAGCATGTAATGTCACAACTTTTGGGAAGCAAACACCAAGGCTAAATAAGCTCTCTCCATAGGTGAATAATTGAGTTTATAACCCACCAAGGTTCTATTGATATAATAGATTGCATGCTCTTTTCCTGACTCATCATCTTGTGCTAGAAGAGCCCCTAGGGCTATAGTTGTAGTTGAGATGTACAAGATCAAAGGCCTACTAGTGACTGGTGGTACCATGACAGGAGGTGTAGCTAGATATTCTTTGAGTTGATCAAATTCTTCTTGACACTTATCATCCCATCGAAATGAGACATCCTTTTAGAGCAAGTGTTGAAATGGTTGACATTTATCTGCTAGCTGTGAGATAAACCACCTAATAGACTGGAACCTTCCTTGAAGGCTCCTTAGTGCTTTCAGATTCTTTGGTGGAGGCATCTCCACTATAGCCTTGACTTTTGTAGGATCTACTTCAATGCCTCTATGAGATACAATGTATCCCAATAGTTTTCCTGATGTTACCTCGAAGACACATTTCTTTGGATTGAGTCTCACTTGGTATTTTTTGAGCCTATCAAAGATTTGTCCTAGAACCTGTATGTGATCTACCCTAGAAGATTTTTCTAGTATGTCATCCACACAGTCCTCCATGATGTGATGAAAGAGTTCATGGAATATCACTATCATTGCTCTTTGATAAGTTGCCCCTACATTCTTTAGACCGAATGGCATGATGCACCAATAATAGTTACCCCAAGGACAAGTAAACATTGTTTTATGTTAATCTTCTTCTGCTATCATTATCTGATTGTAGCTAGAGAATCCATCCATGAGAGAAAGCATTTCATGACCAGTGGTCAAATCTACTATGAGATTAATGTTCGGTAATGGGAAGTCATCTTTGGGACATGCTTTGTTGAGATCTCTGAAATCAAAACACATGTGGATGCCCCCATTGGGTTTAGCCATAGGTACAACGTTTGAGACCCATTTTGGATAATCAATAGGCTTGATGAATCTGTCATCTAGTTGTTGCAAGCATGGGCCTAACCGGTGTTGTCATTGATGTCAACATACTTATGTTGCATTAATGAGAAGGATTGCATGAGTTGTGTGTTGAGGATATTGAGAAAATTAGTCTCAATCAGGAACAGTGAAGAATAGTGATGACAACAAGGTAAAAGTCCAAGATAGGTTGAGGATCAGAGGATGTGGTTTAAAGGGTTTGTAGATATAAGTCTTGAGATGCTTCGGTCAAGTTTTCAGAGGTCCGCATGAAGATCTGAAGAAGTTATGGTCACTCAAGTAGAACTGGCTCCAACAGGTGTCCAGAGGTGATAGAGTGACACAGATAGGTCCGGTGAGGTCTGGTAATGCATTATCCCATTCTACGGATTTGAGGAAGTGTTGAGGACGTCCTTGTGAAGTGTCAAGTAGATTTGTTTGTGGCTTGAGGGTCTGGAAGAACCTATTCCTTTGTGGCAGACATGACAGACTATGTTCTTGAGGTTTCAGATGAAGGAGAGAAGGATTCCAGTAAGAAGATGAAGTACGGATGTTGTTGGTGATTTAGGAAAGCTTGTGGTAATCTGTGGATCAGTTCTAGTTCATGTTGGTGGTCCGCATTAAAGTTAAAGTTTGTATTTGAAGAATAACCACCAGATGTTGGTGTTCTTCCTAAGACTGGCCGACCAGATGTATTACACGTCTTATGGATGTTCCTGTAGGTGTTTTCCAACTTAGATGATTATTCCTAAGTCGATGTCTTGTATAAATAAGGGATTGTGAAGTCATTCCAAAGCATGTCTTGTGGTGATGAGTGTGTGGTAGCGAGGAGGAGTGCGAAAGGTAGAGTAGAAGTATTGGGCTTAAATGGAACTAATTCAAGCATGGTGAAGATGATATTCTCTAGTTCATGAAGGTGATACTTATTTCTTTGTAGACAGTGTGTCTTTTGTAGGTAGTGAGCCTCTTGTGAGCAGTGTGCTCAGGCAGTGAGCCCTAATTGGCATGTGCCATTTTGTTCTTTCTATTCTTCTAATAGAGAATACAATCTTGGGTTAATCACCCTGTGGTTTTTCCCTTAACTGGGTTTTCCACGTCAAAATCTTGGTGTCTTATGTGTTAATATGTTTCTGCTTTTGATTGAATGCATTATGGTTCATGATTAATATTCTGCTAATCACTAAAGAAGATTTAAGTGTTTAATTGGAGAAAGTTTCACACAACTGATTCACCCCCCCTCTCAGTTGTGTGCCCTAAGTCTAACAATTGGTATCAGAGCTAAGTTCCTCTAAAAGGAGCTTAACTGCTTGAGGAGATCCAGGATGTCATCATATAAGAAGGATAGTTTGAAGTTTGATGGAACCAACTTTGCTCTTTGGAAAGGTCGCATGAAATGTCACTTGTAGTGTATGGGAATGGCATACCAGTCCATGGTTACAAAAGCGTATGTACCTCCACAGGGTGGTCTGACAACCCTAAATGAAATCACAGATGCTGAAAACAATATGTGGACCAAAGAGGCTCTTCTAAGCACATTATCTGACTCAGAGCTCTCAAATGTTATTGACCTACCAACTACCTTTGAGATTTGGAATAAACTGGAACTTTTGCATGAAGGAGATTAGTATGTTAAATGTGCAAGGTTACAGAGTCTAAAAGGGAAATTTGAAAAATTGAAGATGAGAGATGATGAAAATATTACCACTTTTATGCCAAGAGTGAATGAGCTAGTTTGTGGAATTAGAAATGCTGGTGGAGTCTTGGATGAAAATGAGATTGTTGGTAAAATTCTCAGATCCCTTCCTGCTTCTTACAAAATCAAGGCTGCTGACATTGAAGAATTCAGAGCCCATACAACTGTCACAAGAGATCAATTGGCTGGGAAATTGGTTGCATTTGAAATGACAGAGTTTGGAGATGACCCCCCCAAGATTGAATCTGCATTCAAAGCCAGTGCCTTTGTTAAAGGTAAACAAAGGTTTGATCCAGGAGAGAATTCTTCAAGGAAATTGTCATGGTATGAAAAAGTAAGAAAAGATCTGGAAGAAGAAGTAAAAACTGCTCAACTTGAAGCCCTTATTGCAAAGAGGCTGCCAAGAGGATTCGGTAAGTATGAAGGAAAATTACCTTTTAAGTGTTTTAACTGCAATAAGATTGGTCATTTTTCCTCAAGGTGTCTGGAAAGATTTTTAAGGAAAAATCCTAACAAGCCAAGGTTCCAAAAGAACTATTACTATGTACATGAAGATGATGATAATGAAGGAGTAACAGATGATGAATCAGAGATAGGAAACCAACCCAGAAATGAATGGGTGTTCATTGCCATCAAGGAAGAAGATCCAATGACCTCTATATCTGTCAATCTTAAGACTATGGAAAGAGCTCTAGCTGCCCAAATTGAAGAGAAGGATGATTGGGTCATTGACAGTGGATGCTCTCACCATATGACAGGTGACAAAAATAAGTTTGTAGATTTCGAGAGGTATGAAGGAGGAGTGGTAAAGTTTGGTGACAATTCTGCTGGTAGAATCAGAGGAAGAGGAACTATTTCTTTTGATGGAAGAAACAAAACTGGTAATGTATTGTATGTTGAAGGTTTGAAGCACAATCTTCTCAGTGTTGGACAGTTGGTGGGTAAAGGCTATGATCTATGATTCAAGGATGGAAAATGCAAAATCTTTGAAAGTTCTAGAACAAAGATTGCATCTGGTACTCAAACTAAAGTAACATCTTCCATTTAGTTGGTACTGGTAAAAGCTGCTTATTTGTTCAAGTTGATCAGAGTTGGTTATGACATAGAAGGATGTGTCATGTGAATTTTTATAATATCGTCAAGATAAGCAATACTCAGGCTGTAAGAGATCTTCCAAAATTGGTGAAACCTACTAATAGCTGGTGCAAGGAATGTTAGTTGGGTAAGCTGAGCAGAGTCTCATTCAAAAGCAAGGAACTGTCTTCTACCAGATTATTGGAGTTAGTTCACACTGATCTTTGTGGTCCGGCAAGAACCAGGAGTATTCAAGGTGATAGATACTTCATGCTGCTAATTGATGACTATTCCTAGATGATGTGGGTAACCTTTCTAAAGGAGAAATCAGAAGCTCTTGAGAAATTCAAAATATTCAAGGCTATGGTAGAGAATGAAACAGGAATAAAGTTGAAATATCTGAGGTCTGATAGAGGTAGAGAATTCACATCCGGTGAGTTCATAGAGTTTTGTGAGAAACATGGAATTAAGAGACAGTTGTCTACTCTGAGGACTCCACAGCAGAATGAAGTAGTGGAGAGAAAGAACCGGACCATCCAGGAAGCATCTAGAACCATGATGATGGAAGCAAATGTTCCTCAAATCTATTGGAGAGAAGCTGTCAGCACTGTAGTCTATACTCTCAATTAAGTTCAAATCAGAAGTAATACTGGTAAGACCCCTTATGAACTCTGGTTTGGCATTACTCCTACTATAAGATATTTCAAAGTTTTTGGTAACATATGTTATACCAAAAGAGATGAAGATCTAGGCAAGTTTGATGCTAGAAGTGATGAAGGAATATTCTTGGGTCACTCTACTTAAAGCAAAGCATACCAGTGTTATAACAAGAGACTAAGAAAGATGATAGAAAGTACAAATGTGAAGGTTGATGAGGGAATAGAGAAACCCTCAAGGTTTTATGAATATGATGAAGATGATCAGAATGGTGTTCTGGTTCAAGGAGTTCAATCCTCTTCTGAAAGTCAGAATCAGACTGATCCAGTAAATCAGGAAGAAGAGATAGGTTTGAATGATCCTGATCAAGAAGTAGAAGAGCAAGAAACTCCCAAAGTTCCAAGGTATGTAAGACTGAACCACTATGAAGATTAGATCATAGGTGACAAAAGCAAAGGTGTGCAAACTAGAAGGAAAATTGCTCAAAATTTAGATGAATATTGTCTGATTTCAAAGACTAAACCTAAGACAATAAATGAAGCCTGCAATAATGAAAACTGGACCAAAGCAATGGAGGAAGAGTTGATGCAAATTGAGAAAAATCACACTTGGGATCTTGTTCCTAGACCTAGAAACAAGAATGTGATTGGAACCAAATGGCTCTTCTGGAACAAACTAAATGAAGTTGAAGTAATTAGAAATAAAGCTAGATTGGTCTGCAAGGGCTACTCTCAAATAGAAGGAATTGATTTTGAAGAAACTTTTGCTCTGGTGGCAAGAATTGAAGCAGTTAGATTATTTCTTGCATTTGCTACCTTCAAGGATTTCAAGGTGTATCAGATGGATATCAAATCTACTTTCTTGAATGGTGACTTAGTAGAAGAAGTGTACATTGAACAACCAGATGGATTTCAATTATCTAAGCATGGTGATATGGTCTGCAAACTGAAGAAGGCACTATATGGAATAAAGCAAGCCCCTAAAGCTTGGTATGAAAGACTGGACAAACATCTTCTGAAGATTGGTTTCAGCAAAGGTACTGCTGATAGTAACTTATATTTTAAAATTGATCATAAAAACATCTTGATTGTTGAAGTATTTGTTGATGATATCATCTTTGGAGGAAGAGATAGTATGTGTAAAACCTTTGCAAATCAAATGAAAAGTGAGTTTGAGATTTCAATACTTGGTGAAATGAATTTTTTCTTGGGTCTGCAAATTACTCAAACAAAGAAAGGAATCTTTATTGCTCAGACCAAATATGTGAAAGAATTGTTGAGAAAATTTGGAATGGAAGATTCAAAGCCAATGAATACTCCCATAGCAACCAGATGTAAGTTGAGCAAAGATGATGACTCTCCTAAGATAGATCAGACAAAGTACAGATCAATGATTGGAGGATTATTGTATCTCACTCAAACTAGACCAGATATAATGCAGGTTGTTGGTCTTGTTGCGAGATTCCAGGCTGATCCTAGAGAATCTCATGTCATGGAAATCAAAAGGATTTTTAGGTATCTAAAAGGAACAGTTGAGTATGGTTTGTGGTATCCTAGAGATCATGATTTCTCTCTTCATGCATATATAGATGCAGATTGGGCAGGAGATGTGGATGACTGGAAGAGTACCAGTGGTGGAGCATTCTTTTTGGGAAAAAGATTGGGTTCTTCGCTAAGCAAGAAATAAGAGGCAATATCTCTATCTACAACTGAAGCAGAATACATTGCAACAGCAGGTAGTTGCACTCAAGTTTTGTGGATGAAGCAGATGCTAAGAGATATTAAAGTAGAATATGAGGAGCCTATCACAATTTTCTGTGATAATTCAAGTGTAATAAATATTTCTAAGAATCTGGTGTTACATTCCAAGACTAAGCATATATCTATCAAGTTTCACTTTCTGAGAGAGCAAGTGAACAAGGATGAAGTTAGACTAGAGTATGTGCCCTCCAAGGATCAGATTGCAGATATCTTTACTAAACCTCTTCCCAAGGACTCTTTTGAGTATCTCAGGGAGAAGTTAGGGGTTATTGCCCCTTTGATGATGAACTAGGATGCACTGATGTGCATCGGTCCGGTGGATATCACAGTCATATCTTGTGATCCAGATTGATGATGGGAAGTTGCTACTCAGGGGGAGCAGCAGGTATGATTCTAAAGTATTGGAGTTGCAAGTATGAGCCCTTTGCCATTGATGTCAAAGGGGGAGAGAAGACATGTGAAAAACAAGTGGTTGCTGATCAAAGGGGGAGCAGTAAAGGGAGATAAGACATGTGAATGATTGTTGTTGATAGGGGGAGTTGTGATAGTAAGGAGAAGTTCTTGTCTTGATGGTTTTTCACATCATATGTTGCCATCAATGACAAAGGGGGAAATTGTTGCAAGTATGGGCCTAACCGATGTTGTCATTGATGTCAACATATTTATGTTGCATTAATGAGAAGGATTGGATGAGCTGTGTGCTGAGGATATTGAGAAAATTAGTCTCAATCAGGCACAGTGAAGAACAGTGATGACAACAAGGTAAAAGTCCAAGATAGGTTGAGGATCAAAGGATGCGGTTTAAAGGGTTTGTAGATATAAGTCTTGAGATGCTCCGGTCAATTTTTTAGAGGTCCACATGAAGATCTGAAGAAGTTATGGTCGCTCAAGTAGAACCGGCTCTGGCAGGTGTCTAGAGGTAACAAAGTGACACAGATAGGTCTGGTGAGGTCCGGTAATGCATTATCCCATTCTGCAGATTTGAGGAAGTGTTGAGGACGTCCTTGTGAAGTGCCAAGTAGATTTGTTTGTGGCTTGAAGGTCTAAAAGAACCTATTCCTTTGTGACAGAGATGATAGACTGTGTTCTTGAGGTTCCAGATGAAGGAGAGAAGGATTCCAGTAAGAAGATGAAGTGCGGATGTTGTTGGTGATTCAAGAAAGCTTGTGGTGATCTATGGATCGATACCGGTTCATGTTGGTGGTCCACATTAAAGTTAAAGTTCATATTTGAAGAATAACCACCAGATGTTGGTGTTTTTCCTGAGACTGGCCAATCGGATGTATTACACATCTTGTGGATGTTCTTGTAGGTGTTTTCTAACTTAGATGATTATTCCTAAGTCGATGTCTTGTATAAATAAGGGATTGTGAAGTCATTCCAAAGTGTGTCTTGTGGTGATGAGTGTGTGGTAGTGAGGAGGAGTGCAAAAGGCAGAGCAAAAGTATTGGGCTTAAATAGAACTGATTCAAGCATGGTGAAGATGCTATTCTCCAGTTCATGAAGGTGATACTTATTTCTTTGCAGACAGTGTGTCTCTTGTAGGTAGTGAGCCTCTTGTGAGTAGTGTGCTCAGGTAGTGAGCCCTAATTGGCATGTGCCATTTTGTTCTTTCTATTCTTCTAACAAAGAATACAATCTTGGGTTAATCACCCCGTGGTTTTTCCCTTAACCAGGTTTTCCATGTCAAAATCTTGGTGTCTTATGTGTTGATATGTTTCTGCTTTTGATTTGAATGCATTATGGTTCATGATTAATATTCTGCTAATCACTAAAGAAGATTTAAGTGTTTAATTGGAGAAAGTTTCACACAACTGATTCACCCCCCCTCTCAGTTGTGTGCCCTAAGTCTAACACTAGCAACTTCTGTATTTCCACTTTCACCAAGAGAGCTATCTATGGATACATCTTCCTTAGCTTTTGCTTGACTGGTTTAACTATTGGATCAACTGTGAGATAGTGAACTACTAGCTTAGGGTCTAGCCCTGGCATATCAACATAGGTCCACACAAAGTTGATGGTTCTTTGTAAGAAGAATTTGTTAAGATTCTTGTGCTCTTGTTCTGATAATGATGCTGCAAGGAATGTGGTCTTCCGATTTTGCTCTGTGCCAAGATTTATCTTTGTAGAATCTTCCACTAGGAGAGTTGATTTCTCTTGATACTGAGATGGTAGGAGAAGGATAAATCCTCCATCCTCAGGTGCCATAGTTGGGTTTTCACCTTTGGATACATCCTTTTTTTTTATTGTTTTGTGATCAGGAGGTGCCACAATGTGGTTTTCACCTAGAGATCTTTCTTTATTTTTACTTTTACAACTGGAGGATTTGGCATTCTCACCAAAATAAGATGTTGGCTCTAGTTCCATTACAAATACCAACTTTGTGATTGCCAAGAGGGATACTATCCTGGAGTCCCATGAACTTAGCAATAGCTTCGTCATTCTGAAATACATCTAGAACAGGGGACCCTTATTCGTCCCAATCGATAAGTTCAGGCTAGACAAGTGTGACTTTCTAGGTGTGGGTGGTGGATGTTAAGGATATGGATGATAGCATGAAAATGGAGGATTCTATAAATAGGTCAGTCATATGGAGGGAAGATTCATCGATGATATCCTCATTAGACGTCGAATCGGCGGGAAAAGTTTCTACCATCTTGTCAAGAATACCCTTAATGTCCAAGGTGCGTGGTACCTTCCTACCAAATCCTAACCCCTTTTGTCTAGTTTCTTTGTCACAATAATGGGTTCCATTGTTCCTTGATTCTGTTTCCCAAGGCCACCTTTGCCTTTATAGCCCATGTTTTTGACTATCCTTAAGCCATTATCATATTGCTTGACTGGTATTGTGATTGGTTCTTCCTCCTTATAGAGCCAAGAAGAGATGTCTTCAATAGTTTCCTCTGCCAATAATTTTCCCTCTTGAAATTGGGTTAGAGATGCTGTGGGAGGAACAGCTACTTTTTTAGTTGCTTTGGCAATGGGCGGTTGGCTGTAGGATTTAGGGGATAAAGGCATCCACCCTACACAACAAGATTTTGAGATATCATATTCTCTGAAGCCAATATCACGGATGTGAGCTTTGATTTCAGGAATAGGATGAGGATTGGGTTTAGTTGCAGAGGCTTTTGTCAGATTTTTAGGGTTGATATATAGTGGGGATTCATGGGCTTTGTCATTATTGGGTACTTGGTTGGAATTCTTATAACTGCCTTGCAAGACACGACAGAATTCAAAAGGATTAGGGTCGCCTGGGATAGTGATCTCCGTACCATTGAATGGGAGCTTGAGAGACTAATGGTATGTTGAGGGAACATCTTTCATGGTATGGATCGATGGGCATCCTAGGATAATGTTGTAAGGTAGCTCAATGTCAAGGACTTGGTACTTGGTTTCAAGCATGACCGGGCCTACTTGTATAGGCAAGTGGATAACACATTCTAAACGACTCTCCACATCATAATACCCCTTAATTGTAATACTTTTCTCAATGTTGACTTGATCCTTAGAGTATCCCAATTGTTTAAGTAACTTTAGAGAATAGATATTGAGACTAACACCACCATCTATAAGTATGTGTTTGATCTTGCATTTATGGATGACAACTTCAATGTGAAGGGCATCATTGTGACATGGATCGTGGGATGGGAGGTCCTTTTCAGAAAAGACCACATTGTAGGGTGAGGCAATGTTACCTATTATAGCTTGGAAATTCATGACCGCTATGTTGTTAGGAACCGAAGACTCTTGTAGGGCTTTGTCTAGCATAGCTTTATGTGCAGGTGACGACCGTAGAAGGTCTAAGATAGATATCTGTGCATGGGTTTTCCCTAGATGTTTGACAAGATTGTAATTAGATGGAGTTGGGAGACTTGGTGTTGGACCATGAATGGTGACATGACCACAACAAGTTGTAACCGCACAATCCATAAATTTGCCTTTGATAGTGCGGGTAGATACACGACTCTCTTCAAAACAACCCACAATGGAGTCATAGGAAGTGGAAGATTTATGAACACCTTTACCTTTATCCGGAGGAGGACCTTGACCATGGTTAGGGAATGGTTCCTTGCACATGTTGAGATCCTTGTTGGTGTGTTCAATTGGTTGTTCTTCCTCAAAAGTGATTTTGTTTCCATCGATAAGGTTTTAGATCACGTGCTTGAGTTTCATGCATGATGTGGTTCTGTGTCCTTTGCTCCTATGGAATTCACAATATTCATTTTCTCTGTATCGTGAGGATTTGTAAATAGGTTCACCATATGGGGGAGCATCTGGTAAGGTGATGAGTCCATTGTGTAAAAGCTTCTATAGAACAGACTCTATGGGCTCTCCCAAGGGAGCGAATTGATGTGGCGGAGGGTAATCTTGTGGAGGTCGCTCTTGTTGTTGTTGTTGTTGGTTTTGCGGAGGTGAAGGTTAACTTGGTTTAGAAATATGAAGGGGTGTTTGTAGTGTTTGGACATGTTTGGAATCTACCACCCCATCATTGACCATGTTTTTATTTTTGTTCCAAAATTTTGGTTTGTTGTTTGATTGTTGTTGGGGAGCATTGTCTTTGTTGTCTTTAAAGATTTTGACCATGCCTTTAGCAATGAGGGATTTTTCAATGTTGATTCCCTTGTAGGTAATTTTGTCGAAGGTTGTTTTACTAAGAATTTGTAAATGGAAACCTAATTCTTGGTTAAGGTTCTGCACAAATATGCTAACAAGCTATTTTTTAGGTATCTTGAATGGGAATTTGCTAGCCATTTGTCTCCATCTTTGAAGGAAGGAAATGAAAGTTTCCCCATTTTTCTATTTATTGTTGCATAGGTCAGTCATGGAGATCTCATGCTCTGTGTTGTAAGAGAAATGGGTGGTAAATTTCTCCACAAGCTCATTAAAAGATTTGATACCCGTGGGTAGGTGTGAGAACCATTCTATAGCTTGACCTCCAAGACTACAAGGAAAAAGACACATAAGATATGTGTCGTTATGTGAGACCTCGAAGCAAGCAAGATAGAATTCTCTAAGATGGTCTTTTGGGTCCCCTTTTGCTTTGTATTTATCAAATTTGGGAATAGTGAAATTGTGAGGAAAAGGGATCACGGGTAATGACCGATCAAGTGGATAAGGACAAACTTCTTCCAAAGAGAAAGTCTTCTTGGTGTGGTCAAATGTAAGATCAAATAGTTGTTGTTGAACCTTTGCAAGTTTTAGCTCCATAGTTGTGGGAGGGGTTGGAAACATCTCTTGTTGTCCTAGAAGTGGTTGTTGTTTCCCATATGGAAGTTTGTAGTGGAAGCCATGGGCATTGGTGTTATAAGGGTCGTATGATTGGTTGGGGTCGTACGTGTTGTATGTTGGGTGTAGATTGGGTTGGAATTGGGTGTTTTGATTTTGGGGAGGTGGGGGTGGTGCTAGGTAAGAATGTAGGCTTTGTGATGGTTGTTGATAAGAGTTTGGTGGAGGAAAGATAAAGTTTGTTGGGTTTGGTGTCGGTGGTGGACCATAGCTTTGCGAAGTTTGGTTTTGGGAAGGTTGAAGGTGGTTAGGAAATGTGTTGAAAAAGGTTAGTGTCAATGATCATTGCGGTGGGGGGACATAAGTAGATATGTTTTGTGATGGTGGAGGTTGATTAAGATTGAGTGTAGAAAAATGTTGTGGGGGAGGGACATAGGTTGCATTGACATTCTGTGATGGTTGGGTTTGTATGACTTTGTTTGGTTTAAGGATACGAAGGGTTGATGATGGTGGGGGTGGTACTTGTTAAGACCCTTGTTGCATGGCTACATAGGTGTTTCCCAGGTTGTAATTTGGTAGGAAACCTTCTTGTGATGGGGTAGCCAATGTTCCACTTGCGATTGGTGTGGACATTTTAGGAGGTTGTTGTATGATTGATTGAGCTATAGCGGATTGTTTGGCTAGTTATGCTTGTCGTTGTTGAGTCTCTTGTTGGTGTTTGTAGATTTCCATAGGAGTCATGAGCGGTGGTATGGGTCTCTCTTCTATTGGGTTTTGATAAAAGGGATTCTCATATTGTGCAATCATTCTCCCTTGTGAGCTTTGTTTGGGTAAGGGTGTGGTCACATTTGACATGGTTTGGACCGTAGGTATGACGTCATAGGTTTTGTTTGTATCCTTGAGATTGGATAGATCAAAATCTTGAGGTAATTTGGCTCCTTCTGCTAGCAAGCGAAAGAAATGATCTTGGTTCTCGCTAAGGATTTTGTCAAAGGCAGCCATGGCTCTAGGATCTTGTATGATTTCATCAAGGTCTTGTCTATCTTCTTGAGAGGATTGACCTATTTCAAAGTGTTACTTTTCTTGAGATGGGACTTGACCTATGGTATAACCTTGTGGAACAAAATCTAGAGACATGCCGGTTGTATATTGAGATGCATTTACCAAAGGAACATTACTTTGAGGATTGTTTGATCTCTCATGTTGTGGCATGTTTTAAGAGTTGGTTGAACTTTCCATTGGTGTTTTTGGAGTGTCCTTTGGAGTCATGTTTGGTTGAGGTGTATGGGGAGGTGATTTACACTTCCTTGGGGCAACTTGCTTTGCCTTCATAGTTTGTTGGAGTCTAGTGGTTACCATGGGATACACTAAGACAATATGCTTTGTTTGAGGTGTTTGCTGGGGTTCTGTTTGTGTTTTTGGAAATGACAGTTTTGATGAATAGTTTACTGGACCAAAGGCACTCTACTATTTGACCAAAGGCATAGGAATATGTTACCAAAAGTGAGCTACTATGTTACCAAAGGCGTTGGATTGAGCTACCAAAGGTGAGATACTATTATACCAAAGGCGAGCTACTGTTAGACCAAAAGCAAGCTACTACTATATGAAGGGCGCTAAAGTAGGTTTGCCAGAGGCAAGGTACTGTTATGCCAAAGGTGGGCTACTGTAATGCCAGAAGCAAGCCACTCTTATACCAAAGGAACTGAAGTAGTGTCAGTGATGTTTATAAGACAAATTTTGATAGTTTTTGATTTGATTTTGATTAGATTTGCTTTGGCAAGAGAAAACACATAAAACAAAGTGGCAAAAAGGGATTGACACAACATATAGTGTATGTTTGAGGCTAAAAAAAAAGCCCAATGTTTCCACGGGTATAAGACAATTGCAAACAATATCAAGCACTTTTTATCCCTAGAGACAAGGTGTCATTGTGGTAGATCAGCTCACAACTTAATTCACTGTCGACCAAATGTCATTCCATAAAGATTTCAGACATTTGTATCTTTGTGAGAGATGATAGGTAGGGATATCTCACCCTCCCCTCGGAAAGCTCAAGTAGGTCACAAGAGATTTATGGCCAAGGGAATACTATCTCTTCTCAAGGGAGCCAATGGTGAGTATATTGAGGGCTTAAATTGATTCCCCTTGCACTGATGATTACCACAACATTCAGAGGTGGATTGGGTAGTCACTGTCTAGATTGGTTCTTAGTAACTTTGAGGGACCAACACCTTATGAGCAATGTGACAAGCTACTAAAAGCTTTAACCAATCCTACTAAGAGTATCAAACACTTTGCACAATGTGAAAATCATTTCCACAAAGTGCTAGTACACCTCTTTTCAATTTAGTACCACAAGGTAAGGCTAATGCTGGTTAGGACTTGGCTTTCGCCTTATCCCTCTTATATAGCAGTTCAAAGGAAAACTCCACTTAGGGTCATCCCTTTTGGATGAAGCGCAATCTAAAAGCAGGCCCTTCTAAAGGAATAATTGAAATGTAAGATCAAGCATGTCAAACAAAGGTTCAATTGTCCCGTTATAAGAAAAATAAGGTGCAACTAGATTAGGCACACACACGATTGTAGTTGTAAATTGTATCTTATGAAATTGAAGTGTTTGGCATTCATGTCCATTGTCCCTTAGAAAATTGAAGTATTTTTGCATTCATGTCCATTGTCCCTTAAGAAAGTAATATGTTCCTAAGACTTAGATTACAAAAATGATGTTTTGTCCCTTAAGAAAGCAATATGTTCCTAAGACTTAGTTTGCAAAGATTTTGACAATTCTTCAAAGCTTGTCCTACATGAACATGTTAGAAAAATCCATTTGCTCTGTTTGAGTGATAAGAAGCTGCAACAAGTTGATTAGTTCCACACAAACTCAAAATTTTATTAAAAATAAAGCAAATTAACCAAAAGTGCTCAACTGTATTACCAAAAGTGACTTACTATATTGCCGAGAGCACTACACTATGTTACCGAAGGCGAGTTGCTGCAGGACCAAAAGTGATTCACCATGCTACCCGAAGCATTGTACTGTGCTACCAAAAGCGCTTTCCTGTCTCGGATCTAAAAAAGGTTATATTTCATCAAAAAAGCTAGCTCAAAAGATGATTTCATGGTTGACTTGAAGATTTGGGATGTAATGGCTGATAGGATCTGTAACCTGGGGTCAAGAACAAGTCAAATAATGCCACAAGAAGATAGGTTAACTCAAAAAGCAAAAATACTCCTAAATACGTCAACTTAGGTAGTATAAAAGACAATTGAAAGACAAATAAATTAGCTTTCCAGTCAATCAATGATAGATGTGGTGAGTTAAAACCCTGCAAATCACAAAACCCTAATATGCTAAAATTGCTTTACTGCTCTGCCATCTACGCTTGACTGTGTTACCAATAGAGCACTATTATACTACTAGACGCACTACAATATCACCTGAAGGCACTATACTATGCTGCTAGAAGTGCTTCACTGTACTACCAGAGGCACTTTTCTGTGTTGTGTGCGTTGTTCTGTACTGTACTTAAAAAAAATCAATTTCTCAAAGAAAAAGAGGGATTAGTGGGTCCCACCAGGCATGCCAGAATGTGTTTGAGGAAAATCGAGAGGTTGAATGATAAAATCACAACAATGATAATAACAACTCAATAACCCATAACATAAAGAGATCGATCTAATTAAAAAGCTAATGTCAATGAATAAATCAAATAAAAACAAGAAAGCTTTTACCTAGATTGTATAGTTCTCTTTGTCGAATGTGGATTGCTCAATAATGTTGTGAAACCATGTTTGCAACAAGTAGATGTAGGTTATATGCGTGCTCAAAAGATCGATGTCAAAAGATCATAAGGTGCTCAACGATGTGATGTATGCTCAAAGCATTGTAAAGGATGCCTGAGAATAAGTGATCGAAGAGGATTTGTGAAGGAGATGAGAGGGGTTTATATAGATTTCAAACATGATCCATCAACGGATGAAATGAATCCATAGAATGGATGGTTGAGATAAATCAAATAACTCATGATGAATGTGCACATGACATGTGTCACTCCAAAAGGGTATTTTTATTAAGATAATTGCTTTTTGATAAAGATAGGATTTGATTTTCATAAATTAGAATGTTTTTTTTTTCTAATTCATGAGTTGATGAAAATAAGATAAATTAAAGCCAATTAACTTAACTTTAGATTTGCCTTTTTTAGAGTTCTAAAAATAAGACTGATTGTGCACATGAGTTAACATGATATTTTTAGAGGAATTGGAAAGATAATTGAAATTAAATAAATAAATTTATTTAATTATTTGTGAATGATTTTGAAGAATAGATAAGATGTGAAGATTATAAATAAAATATTTGATTTTATTTATTTTTAGAGGATAAAGCAAATTAAATAAATAAATTTATTTAATTGTTTGTGCAAGATTAGAGGAAATAGAATAGATTTGAAGATTTAAATAAATTAAA
Organism: Cunninghamia lanceolata; assembly: GCA_027924645.1. Lineage (NCBI taxonomy): Eukaryota > Viridiplantae > Streptophyta > Pinopsida > Cupressales > Cupressaceae > Cunninghamia > Cunninghamia lanceolata. The sequence goes on from BSBN01000445.1 coordinate 9,505,847, forward strand.
GAAATAAATTGATTTAATTTATTTTGCATGATGAATGATAAATAGAATATTTTATTATATTTTATTTTTAGAAGATTTATTTTTAGAGGAATTGGAAGATATTTGAAGTGAATGAAATAAATAAATTTATTTAATTGTTTGTGCATGATAGAGGAATATGAAGATTATAAATAAAATACTTGATTTTATTTATTTTTAGAGGATTGAGATAATTTAAATAAATTTGCATGATTTATTTAAATTTAGAAGAATAATTGATTTAATTAAATAATGTAAATTATTTAATTGTAGATAAGAGGATTTGTGGTGAATTAATTAAATAATGGGATTTATTTAATTAACGTAGACTTGAAATTTGAAAAGGATAATGATTTAATTAAATAATAAAAATTATTTAATTTTGGAATAATATAGAGGAATTTAATGAAATTAATTAAATAAAGAGGATTTATTTAATTAATATTGAATTTTGAAGTTTTGGAAGAATTTGATGATTTTGATGAAATTAAATAAATAATTAGATTATTTAATTAACATTTTGAATGCAGGTGATTAGACAAAAATGCAAGTGATGCGATAACTTGGTCATTTTTGGGTGTCTACAGAAATAAAAAGCAAAATGTTCCAATTGAGAGGGTTAATAAGCCCTAAAATTGATTCAATGTCAAGTCTAGCTGTTGAAGCCTTAAAGGTTAAGGCAATAACTGACATACCTACAACTATGCTGAAGGTAGAAGACTTAGTTTTTTAGATTAATGTTAATATACAAATTTTGAAAAATACTAAGAATAGGTGGGATGGAGAACTAGCACAATTAAATATTGTTTACAATGATATCCTGTCACCCACAACTAACTAATTTGAAAGATTGCATTTGTACATATGCGGATAAGTAGGACATTTTTGCAGTTTTGACACCATTTTTTAACCTATATATAGACCTTTTCCATTGATGTCAAAGGGGGAGAAGAAGATCCAGTGAAAAATGGCCAAACATCCTAAGGGAAGAAGAAAAATAGGATGTACATAGTAAGGGGGAGCAGATAAGCATTTTTCACTAAGTGTTGCCATCAATGCCAAAGGAGGAGATTGTTGGCAATAGGGTCAAGAGACACTACTGATATTGTGAAGACTTGATGTTGTAATTGATGGAAACAACCTGACATGTTTGAAGACAACTCCTGAGGCAAAGATGTGTATAGTATTTTGGTTCGGTAAGATTGACTTAGCCAAATTGACTAAGTATTGGCAGCACATTAAGACAGTGACAGTGATTCAATTGGTACTCCTTTGTAGTTGAAGATCATAATATGTGGTTTTGGTATGTTACACAAAATCCTTTGATGATTTTATGTTCCAATTTTCAAGTCTTGATAGTCTCTGAAAGTTATGTTGAAAATTGCCTAAGTCTGGTAAGCAGAATACAGTAAAGAACAGTATAGAACACTTGAGTAATTCACTCTGCATTCCTCCACTATTGATTATTTTGATTTGTGGTTTGAAGGTGTTGTAAAAACATATGATAACTATATAATTCCATATTTGTAGAGCTTGAAGTGTATTAGATCATCATCTACAAGTTCTTTAGTATCGGTAAATAGTTTGATAGTGTTCAATTAAGACAGAGATAAAAGTTATGAGATCCGCATATCGTCATACAAGAACATTATGACCTACAGTTCTGAAGGTAACATTGATGATGTCTAATGCATTCTTGATGTGAATTTTGAGGTTTCATATGGTCTGTAGTAGAAGTTATGCTATGACAAACAATAAGGTTTAAGTTTGTATTCTGGGATAAGGCTGACACTTAGTTAGATCCTTGTGTGGTAAAGATATATTTCTTAAATCATTATTCTAAGTAGATCTAAAATAGGTCCACACCTATATGAAGATCCCTAAAGGTTTTCATTGGTTCACATAACTTCATATAAAGAATTCAAGCTGATAGAGTATGATCTTTTTGTATACACGTTTCATCACTAGCAAGCCGACCAAATTTTGGGTTAGATCTAATTGTAGATATATATATACTTGGTGAATTTTGGTATTGAAGGGTAGGTGTTGTGTGAATATAGTGCAAATTTGATGTGTATGTGATCTAAGGCAATTTTGTGATAAGAAAGAAGCAGTAAGGGTAGAAGAATAGAGTATATGTAAAGCAAAACAAAAAAGCAGGGCAGACATAATGAAGACTTTTGAGTCTGTGTATTGAGATATTAATGAAACTACACTTTAGCATTCTATAGATGCATTTGCAGTAGTCTTCTCTTGGCAGTGAGCCAATCCTTCTTCTATTTTCTCTTCTATTTTCTTGGCAGTGAGCCTATTATAGTGAGCACTTCTTTGGATAGTGAGTCCTTGGGTAGTGAGCCTTCATGTAATTCAGTTTTAATATCACAATATTTTGTGAGCTAACACTCACTGTGGTTTTTCCCTTTTTGGGTTTTCTACATAAAAATCCTGGTGTCTATGTGTTATGACTTTGTGGATGCTCTTCTTATGTTTACTTTGCTTTCATGTTATTAAATTTGGTAAATGGATTAATAAAAATGTGAAAGAAAAATTTTATAGAATACTGATTCACCCCCCCCTCTTAGTATTCTTTGTGTTCAATAGAGGGGGACTCTAGTTTTCAGAGTTTCCTTATGTATTTTTTCCTTACAAGTTTTCTCACTTCTATGTGTGCGGTTTGAGAGGCAAAGAAGAGGATGCTTGTTATTTGAACAATTAGATGGATGTGAAGGGTGTCTGAGCTACAAAGGCATCTAACAAACCACCACCCATCAGCATTATGGCTTAACTCCACGCCAAGAGTGAAGAAGCATACAAGAGCAAGACAGTTTTTTTTATCCATTGAAGAAATTAAGTTGTTACAAAGGCACGCCTATTTGGTTTAGAAGTAGTTATATTTGCTCTCACTATTGTAACAAATTGTCAAATAAAAATATGACATCTCTCATCTAAGCTCGAAGCTTGTCTACTCCCTTGATCTTATAAAAGGGAATTTAGGGCTTATTAAAAGTGTTGGTTCTAGTACATACTTTCAGACAAAGTCTAAAGTATGGGGATGAATCAAGGATCTCAGAGAAGTTTTTGTATCACAATACATAGAAATAGAGTTAGTTTTCCTAATTTATGTGTTATTTTAAGTTCAAAGTTTGATATACTTGCAAAATCTTTTGTATACCAGTATCAATTCAAAGTACAAATATATTATTAAAGTTTTAGACTATATTGTCTCCTACTCATGTATGCTTTACAAAATTTATGAATAAAATTTGGTTAAGGATCAGTTTATTCATCATCACAATCTTTCCTGTGTATGTATATTCATCTTATGACATTCACTCAAGTTGTAAAATAATTACTTTAAGGGAATATTGAATGTTGTAAATGTTTACAAGGATAACTAAGTAGAGTTAGTCTAGAGATTGATGAAGTATAATAGTGTAATGCATTATTGTATTGTTCACAATGAGCTGAGAAAATACTAATCACAATAGGTTTTCATTTTATGTCTATTTGACTCTATAACCCAGGAACTAGGCACTGATCCTTTTGAAGTGTTACTTGATGCAGCTCCCTAATCATTCCTATTGAATATCAAATGAATTTCCATTTTAGTCATAAGTTATAGGTATTAATTTATCCAAATGTTCTTCTACAAAGAATTGTGTTAAAGCTTGAGAATCTAGCCCATTGTTATACTATGTCAATAACTCTTTAAGCATCTTAGAGAGAACATATCTATTTAATAACAATATTTTGAGAGAAATAGAAAGAAATCCAAGGTAGGATCACCCTCCTAGATTTCGTAGAGCTTGAAGTGTAGAGGAAAAGGATTGAGACCTCATTTCCTATTCATTTCCAATCCCTCAAGGCAATTCCATTATTAGAACTGGCTATTCTTTAGATTGTCCTTTAAGATTAGGTTGGGAATTTAAAACAACCAATAGTTTGGTGACTCTATTGGGGAACTTTTCATAGAACTAGTATTTTGTCTTACCCTGAGTCATAAATCAATTGTTATAATTCCCTTGTTATAGGGTGGTGACTCTACTTTCTTTTGAACTAGTTGATTAAAGGGAAAATCAGTTGTGTATGAGAGAATTTGTATGGCTCTACTGTTGGAAAAGGACCTAGAATGAAATTAGGCTTTAAAAGGGCTTTGTGCTATTTAAAGTTTAGTCCTCTATGAAAAGAGGTGACAACTCTATGAAGAAGTTGATGAAAGTATGGAGGATATTGCAACATCTTGAGTTTCTAATCAGGAGAAAAAATTTGTAGCAGCTATAACAAACTTCCAGGTAATTTACATGTTCATGTCTCTATGAAGGATATTTCTATGTTGAAAGGTTGTTTGTGGAAAATATTCTTGTCCTTATCTCAGAAAAGTTAAGCACTAAGGGTAGTGATAACATTGCATACTACAGTCTATGTTTTTTAAAAGTGAAGTATGCATGTTTTTTGTGAAAATGGTCACGTACAAGATTTTGGGCAGAGTGAGCTGGTAGATGTGTATTGGAAAGACTTTGAATATTGTAAAAGAAACTTCAAATTTACCATTAGAAACTACAAAGTTGACAAGAGAAGGTTTTTATAGTCATATGGAAGTGGTGTCATAAACATATGGATTCAAGTGTAACAATGCATAATATGCAGCCACATCTGTGTTATAAAAGAAGTTTTGTTATGGAAAGATATAAGGCTATTGATTTCAATAATATTTGTGGTTTTGCAAACCACATCCCACCTAAAATCAGAGATCAAATACCAAAGTTTAGTAATGATAAGTCTAAATCAACAAGTAAACATTTGCAGGATTTTGGTGATTTAATGGGAGACTATGAAGTAGATTTAGAGGATGTGATCATGAAATTATTTGTTCAATCCTTGAAAGAAGATGCTAGAGATTGGTTTACATATTTGCCCACCCATTACATTTCTTCATGGAAAAACCTCAAAATGGCTTTTATAGAACAATTTGGAGAAAGGATTGATGTTAGCCTCTTGATTAACAAGCTTATTCATGCTGAAAAGGATGAGGAGTCAGTTCCAGATTTTAATTTAAGATTTGCCAAAATGATAAGGGACATCCCTGAAAGTAATAGACCAAATGATGCCATGTGTTTAGTTATATATCTAGGTGCATTTAATGAATAAGATATCTATCTTTTAAGGGATAGGAGTCCTACTACCATGCGACAAGCATATTCTATGGCCATGGATATTAAAAATAATTTAAAGACCATGAGGGTAAGAGAATATGAATTTACAACTATGAATTCTATTGTAGTGTATGGATTCAACAATATTGTCATCTGCTAGAATTGCAAAGACCTAGATCATTCAGTTGAATTTTCATTTGATCATTCAATAAACAATGATCTGGTTGCCACATATGAGCTATAAAATGAAGTTCACCATCTGAGTAATGAATTTGGAGATGCTACTCATAACATTTTGATAGACAAATATAATAAAGGTAGGAGCATACATGAACCAGTACTTATCTTGAATCTCTCGGTCAAGAGGAAGTGAAATGTTTGATTTCTTGGCCTAACAAGGTGGCCAATGGAACAGATAATGTTCAAAAATGTGGGGAATATGTGCTCATGGTGAGTATAGAACCTGATCATACCCCTACAATGGATGGATCTATTTGTCTTGTTAGTTGTATAAATGATAAAATGAATTCTCTTTCTCAAGATCGTTCTCTAGAAATAAACATAGTCTCCTGATGGTATGAATTGTTGTGAAGAGGTATACATGCCAACGAATAATAGGACTTCATTTTCTGATAGGTCATCTAGTTATGAACATGAGTATGAAGTTAAGTCAAGTGTTACCTTTAACATAGAAAGTGATAGTCATTTGTCTATATGCTCTTCTCAAGGTTATGATGATTTTAACTTTGATAAGGGTATGATCCATCAGAGCAATCAAGAAGAAGAAGATATGGCAAAAATGGATATAAGGTATAATCTACTTTATGATTAACCTATTGATTTACTAGAGGTTAGTAACCCTTATTGGTGCAGATATAATACAATCTTTGCAGAGAAAATTGAAGATACAAGATGTGAAAAATCTAAGGAGAATTTCATTGAATATGACAGGTGTAAGGATAGTGTTGAAATTAATCAACCCTACAAGGTTGGTAATTTTTTTTTGAAGAAGGATCTTATTGTATCTGCAATTAAGTTTCCATTATTAGGATTTGGAGCATATGATGAAATTGATCAGCTATCAGAATGGGAGAAAAATAAATCGATGTCAAATCAAGGGATAATTGTGGGTAAAAAATCTTTGTATGAAAGACATAACTCATACAATTATCCAGTTAATACATTTCAATCCTTTGCTTTTAATAAATTTGATTTATTAGACATAAATCTAGGATGTGAACTCCCAACACCAAAACAACGTGTTGGGGAAATCCAAGAGGGCACTATGTATGAATGTTTTAAATTTGATACAAGTGCCATAGATGAGAAGAATAATACTAGAACAATTCACTCAATAGATTATGAATGTTTTCACTTCTCACTTTATTCTAATGGACCTAAAAGAAATCAACCAAGTTATCATGTAGATTATTACAATTGTCTTGATATGATGGAGCATTTTGTTGCCCTCATATCAAATGAGGGCACACCTCAGTCATCGTTTCATTACAGAAACACAGGGTATCCTAAGAATGATGGACTTGAAGGTTCTGAGAAATGTCCAAAGCTCCATTTTGGCAACAAGATGAATTTGGGTAAAAATTTTAGATCTAGTTTGGGGCAGTCATTGGAAAACAAAATATTTGATAGAGGCAGGTCCTTTTTCTTCCTTTATGGTAGCCTTGGGCTACCATAGGGGTTTTCTTGTTCTTGACTATGTTTTGTGGTCTGCTTCTCCAGAGTTTTCTATGATCTCGCTTTGTTCTGATAGATCAAATGTCCCCAATTAGAGCCACTGGTGGAACTCTATAAAATTTTCCAAGATTCTTGCATTTTTCCATGTCTTGTGCCTTTAGCTAAAAGTCTTTTTGCCTAGGGTTTATGTTTAAAGCATTCAAAATTTTCCTAAGGGTCTAAAACCCTAAACCCTAAAGCTTTTGTACAAGTGTCAATATAGCTTTATGTTTTAATTTGTAGTTGACCACTTGTAGCACATAAAGAACTCTTTAAGTTGTAAAATGATGTATCCAACGTCATTCTTTACTGGCCCCATCCTCCTTTGCTACTGCCTACTACTCGTATTTTAATTTTTGCCCATGTGCCTAACTCTTAATAGAAACCACTTAGTAAGACTCATGGCCCCCTTTTCCTAGAAGAACAAACATTGTGTTAAAGGCATGTGCTTTAATTTTTCTCGCTTCAGTCTGGCAGCATTAAAAGAGGCTACATGGAATGTTCCAGTTGGTTCCACCATTCCGTAGAGGGCTTTTTGAAGGATAAAGAAATGGTTGCGAAAGCATAGAAGAGGGACAAGTGTCATGTCCTAAGCAACGTGGCTCATTGGTGGGTCCCATTTTGTTATTGGCTCGATAGAGGGATGTCGAGTGGCTTATTTTTACTAGATTCTGCTATTCCATAGAGATTATAATATTGTGAATTATAACAAATGCAGGATGACAAAAGGATGACAATTGGCAAGTTCTTATATGTTCCTCCATTCTGCTGATCCACAGATGTGGGCTAGTATAGCACTTGCAGAGGTGTGGAACAATGCCAAGTTTGTTCTTTCAAAAAAGGTGGTGGATGTGAGTTGGCTTCTATGTTACGTGGAATATTTTATATGGTGCACAAGCTATTTTTTATAGTTTGCTCCATGCCACACGACACAATCTAGATGGTTTCTTCCATTCTATAGATCTTTATCTCTGCCCAGATATTACCACTATGGAAGAACATAAAACAACCTAGTGGGTGTTATTTAACTTTTCTTATCCATGGTATGGTTGAGGTGGCAGTCTCGGTGGCATGTTTTCATTGGTCTTTTCTCATTTTACATAGGTGATGGGGTTTTCTCTCCTTGTTGACTACATTTGCACCATTGATTTGGATCATCGGTCATAGAGATCGATGGTTCACGTTCAAATTAGTTAAATAATGTGGTGGCACATAATAAAAGATACACTAGTGCTGAAATGGCTTCCCAAGCTTGTGCTGAGTCTTCATCGCTACCACTGCAAGGGGATAAACATACTAGAGGATTGGCACAATGCAAAATTGACTCTTGGGGATTTGTGCTTAGGCTGGAAAGGATCTTTCACTTGCTTTATGGTGAGTCTTGATAGGGTAAATGGCTTAAAGTGGAATTAAATACTGAAACTAAGAAAACTAATTTGGCAGCTTCATTGCAGGAATTGATGTTTTCAGTTATGTGATATCAATGTGATGGTGAAATGCAATCATCAAAGGATTTTCATTTATAACCAATATATCATCGAAGTGACTGAAATTAATTAATCAAGAACATATCAGAGTGTGTTAGCTCCTACAAATTTGCTATAAATAGGTACCTCTGATGTTGCTCCATATACCATCCTTTCCATGCAGATAATATGGACACTTACCTATTTAGTATGCTCTTTCTACTGACCTGTTCTATAGGATTTTCTTCTCTATATTCATGGTTAATGATATGTTCTTATAGAAATAAGAGACTTGAAGATTTTCTTCTATAGAATGGGGGAAGTGGAAAGATTTAGGAAGCATAGTAGAATCCATTGACCTCCCATAAACCCTTCTTTTCTCCTCATTTTCATCCAGTTGAGGGCTTTGAATCCCAGTCTTTGAACTCTAGTAGTTCCTTATTTCTATGAGTTTCTAGGCAAGGATCTCAGGCAGAGAGGCATTATTTCTCTCTCTTCCTCTCCCCTAGGTTTAATGGTCCTAATAGAGCAACAACTCTAATTGTGGGAGTGTTGTCCTCCAGGATAGAACAAGTGGAGATGGAGGAGAGGTTTGTGACTATTGCTACTACTTTCCTAGCTAGGATAATGGCACAGCTAGATCCAACTATGAATGGCTTCCTCTAGTTTCTATTTGGTTGAGGTGGTTGGAAACCTCCCATTGATAGATGAGGATTCACTTCCCTACAATTGGAACTAGGCATAATGAGGGGGACTCTGGTTTTCAGAGGTTCCTTATGTATTTGTTCCTTGTAGGTCTTCTCACTTATGTGTGCATGGTTGGAGAGGTAGAGCAGAGGATGCTTGTTATTTGAACAATTAGATGGATGTGAAGGGTTTCTGAGCTACAAAGGCATCTAACAAACTGCCACCCATCAGCATCATGGCCTAAATCCATGCCAAGAGTGAAGAAGCATACAAGACCAAGATAGTTTTTTCTATCTGTTGAAGAAAATAAGTTGTTACAAAGGCACACCTATTTGGTTTAGAAGCAGTTATATTTTCTCCCACTATTGTAATAAATTGTCAAATGAAAATATGACATCTATCATCTAAGCCTGAAGCTTATCTGCTCCCTTGATCTTATAAAAGGGAATTCAGGGCTTATTAAAAGTGTTTGTTCTATTACATACTTTCAAATAGAGTCTAAAGTATGGGGATCAATCAAGGATCTTGGAGAACTTTTTGTATCACAATACATAGAAATAGAGTTATTTTTCCTAATTTAGGTGTTATTTTATGTTCAAAGTTTGATATACTTGCAAAATATTTTGTGTACCAGTATCAATTCAAAGTATAGATATATTGTTAAAGTTTTAGACTATACTGTCTTCTACTCATGTACACTTTACTGCATTTATGAGTAAAATTCAATTAAGGATTAGTTTATTCATCATCACAATCTTTCCTGTGTATGTATATTCATCTTATGGCATTTACTCAAGTAGTAAAATAATTGCTTTAAGGGAATATTGAAAGTTGTAAATGTTTACAAGGATAACTAAGTAGAGTTAGTCCAGAGATTGATGAAATATAATAGTGTAATGCATTATTGTATTGTCCACAATGAGATGAGAAAATACTGTTCATAGTAGGTTTTCATTTTATGTCTATTTGACTTTATAACCCAGGAACTAGGCATTGATCCTTTTGAAGTGTTACTTGATGTAGCTCCTTGATCATTCCTATTGACTATAAAATAAATTTCTATTTTAGTCATAAGTTATTGGCATTAATTAATCCAAATGTTCTTCTACAAAGAATTGTGTTAAAGCTTGAGAATCTAACCTATTGTTATACTATATCAGTAATTCTTTAAGCATTTTAGAGAGAACATATATGTTTAAGAACAATATTTTAAGAGAAATAGTAAGAAATCCAAGGTAGGATCACCCTCCTAGGCTTTGCAGAGCCTAAAGTTTAGAGGAAAAGGATTGAAACCCCATTTCCTATTCATTGGCCAATCCCTCAAGGTATTTCCATTATTAGAACTGACTATTCTTTAAATTACCCTTTGAGATCAGGTTGGGAAATTAAAACAACCAACATATTTAAGTTTAAAATGTTTAAATGAGTTGGTTTTTTACCTTGCAAATGAGAATGTTGTTTTGAGCAAAAGAAAACATTTATTTCCATATTTAATCATTCATCTAATGTATTTTGGTTAATTTAAGTAAATAAATAATGTATTTTAATTTCTAAAAAAATGGTTTTAAATCTCTTCCCTCACTTTTATGTCCAAATGGAAGTTTAAATCAACATTAAGTTTTATGGAAAATAAATATATTTATTTAAGTTCATTCCTTCTCTCTACCTATATTCACTATTTAAATGATTTAAAATATATATATGTTTTTGATTAGTCCAGCTGGAAAAGAGGGTCTAGAACCCTATACAAAATGGCCCCATGGGCTACAGAACATTAATAAGCCAGAAACAACACATTAATAGCTCATGAACAGCAAATGAAAAACACCTAATCAAAAATAGCAAAACTAACATAAACAACAAAAAACTAGGGATTATCAATCATCCTGTACTTAGCCAGGAATTCCACCATATCTTTGAAATCCCCCAAGCTATCAAGCCCCACCTGCTTGACCTTGTCATCCAAATCCTTGACAGCCATGAAGATCAATGATTCCTGGTGCATGGCCTTAGTAGCAAACTCAGCCATCACCTTCCACTTCTTCTGCATTCCCGCCATCATCTCCTGGAGGAGCCTCAGGTCCTCAGCAGTCTTAACACATAGAGATCAACTTCCCTTGTTGTCTTGTCCTCCAAACACCCTAGTAGCTTCACCCACATCCTCTGAATTTGATTTGTTCATGGAGGCGAAGTGGCTAGTCCCCTCCACTTCATGCACCAACTCGGTGGGGATTTCTTCCCCTCCCTCCTCCATAGTTTCTTTGACAAACTCTGACTCATCAGATATCTCCACCCCTTTAAGAGATGTAAAAGGTTTACCAGCAATGTGGGTAGACCAACGAACCCTCAGGTTAACAGCCTCCGTACCTTCCCCACTATCAACAATCTTAGGCCCAAAGTCTAGCTTGACAATTTTCACAAGCTCCACCATAGTCATAGCCTCCTTACCCTTTTTAGATTTTTTCTCAATAGTAGCCCCTTCATCCTCAGGCTTCACCATAGTCAAAGCCTCCTTACTCTCCTTATCTTTTTTCTCAGTAGCTATCCCTTTATCCTTAGTCTCCATTCTATCTCTTTTTGTCAGCCTTTTCCTTGTCGCCTAAGTGGTACCTTGCTAGGGTTTCTTCTTAGAGGTGACGGGGGTTCAAACAGGGGTATCATCCGTAGTATGAGGATCACCCTTAGGGGTTTTAAGGGCAATCTTAGGGTTCCCCACATAAGTCTTCACCTTTCCTATAGAACTAGGAGATATGCTCGGCTGTGGGTCCTCAAGCAACTTGACTTTAATTTGTTTCAAGGGACACAGGGTGAGGTGGAAGTGGTAAAGATGTAGGATGAGGCCTTAATGGATGGGAACAAGCGAGTGGCTAATGTTTTTATCTCTAATCTCCTGAACCAACTTGATAGACTTATCCAAAGAAGAAAGAAGAAAGAAAGGAAAACTAATTTCCTACTTATTCCTAAAATGGTTAAGGAGAACAAAGTGGTAGTGATAAAAAACCTTGAATCTTCCCTCCAGCGTGAAGAATTTCATAATCATGAGGCAAATTTGTCCCCATGGCTATGGCAGCTTTTCTCTTTCAAACCCTCTATGTAGCTTCACAGGCACCTCCCCCTCTCTAAAGAAAAGGGCCATATGTTCAAGGTTGGCCACCCTGCTACGTCTTGAATGCTTTTCCCCTCTAATTGACAGCCCCGTAGCATGCCCGATCACTTCTTCAGACACTTGAAAGCTAATGCCACCAATCTTGACTTCTCTGGTTTCATCATTCCAAGACTCTGTAAACTGGTGTGAGAGATTCTCATCATAGCCAATCATCCATTCCAAAAAAGGAACCACCTCCCCTTCATGAATGATATGCCACACTATAGGGTCCTGTTTGAATTCCTCCATAGAATTGGGTTCAATCTTGACAATATCTCTGCCCATCATGATAGCTTGAAAGTTATAGAGGCAAATGAGCTTATAGTTATTAAGGTAGCTTAGATTATTAGCAAGTGGCCTGTTAAAATGAGAAAGCCCATTAAAATGAGCAAGCCATGGCAAAGAGATAATAATTGTAGTGTAACTAATGAGGAGATACACCACATCCTTGCCACTTAAAAATATCTCCTTGGGGAGAGGACTCGGCCACCACCTTGTGTGAAAATAGACATCACCAGCCATGGACAGTAACCAAATATAATTACCCATTTAAAAAATCATCTAATTAGTCCTCCGTAACCCAACCAACTGATCGTGCAGCATCCTTTTTAAACAGTTATACCCAACCTCCAGATAGCTCCTAGTCCCGATGCTTGTGAATCTAATGATGTGCCAACCTATCATCCCAACCATCTATATGACAAGAGGGGATGTGGCACTCCAGCTTTCCACATAATCCTCAAACCCAATGTACTTAGGAATACAACTCCGCTGACTAGACCACAACCTATCCAAGATGCCACCATTCCCACCTCTACAGTTTTAAAAAATCCTGCGCATATAATTTTGAAAATTCAGAAGGTTAGACTTGCCACTTCTACTAATCAGATTGCAACCTTCCTTAGACCAGCCATAGATAGACACACCATTCCCGCCACTCTCCAACCAACACTAGAGAATAATGATGAACCTAACTTCCCTAATTCTTGTGACTATCACCATCCTTCAGAATGAGGGTATGAACTTCTTTAGGCAGGCTGGACATGCTCCTCCAGCAACGCCATCCTTCTCTACCACTTCCCACATTGGCCAAGGCATCAGTGACATTATTCCCTTCTCTATCTATATGAGAGATCTTGAAGTCCTCCATTCCATTTAGAAGCAGTTTTATATCTCCCATGATGTCCACTAAGTTCCACCTGATTTGGGTAAAACCCAAGGCCGCATTAACTACAAGCTGAGAATCTCCTTCCACATGAAGAAGCCTGATGTTTAGAGAGATGGCCAACTTTATCCCCCACAACATAGCAAGCACTTCTACCTCATTATTTCTCTTTAGACCAATTCCACCTGCAAAGGCAGCCACAAAGGTCCCCGTGTTTGTTCTAATAATTCCTCCTCCACTGGCCACCCCTGGATTCCCCTTAGTAGTCCCATCGAAGATGAGCTTGAACCACCCTTGCTATGGTATGGCCTATTTGGTTTTGGTCCTAGAAATATTTTTAGAGTTGTTGACCCAACAATAGTCAGGGCTAATGTTCCATTGTTTTAATAAACTCTGCTCTTCCCCTCCTAGAGAGCTCTCTGCAACTTTAAACAAGCATGAATTGATGTTCTCCATAAGTAATTTGGAGAAGCCCAAGAAAACATCCTTAGGGGTTCTACACTTTTCCCTAAAAATTCTATTATTGTGTTCTTTCCATAAGCTCCAAGTTAAATGGGGAGGGATTTGTGACCAAAGCTCCCTGGACACCAGGAGGGCTAGTCTGAAGGGGGGTCTCCAATCCCAGACCAAGGCTTCTAAGTTGTTGTTGAAGGACTAGCTCATGCTTAGTTTTTCAAGGACTAAACCCCACACCTCCCAAGTGAAACTACAGTGAAGAAAGAGGTGGCCATTCGTCTCTTCCTCCAAACCAAAAAGAGTGCATCTACTTGGCATTTGGAATCCCCTCTTTCTTAGGTTGTCTATAGTCAGGATTCTGTTATGCATCAGGATCCACCAGAAGAAATTAACTTTTGGTAAAAGTCTAGGCATCCAAACTTTCCCCCATAATTGATTCTCACCTGGGTCTAGCAACATACAATAGGCACTTTTGATAGTAAACAAGCCTTTATTGTCTTTATCCCAAATCATCCTATCTCTTTTGGGGAAAAGAGAGAGTCTATAGTCATTCAATTCCCTCTGGAGCCACAGAGCTAACATCCTATCCTCCCCACTTTCCAAATCACCAACAGACAGAGCCATCTAGTTCCTGAAACCCCTGTTAGTCCTTATATAATTGGCCACCCTGGAGCCAAAGACCCTGCCAGTCCTATCTACAATTCTGCCATACTCTATCTCGATCAGAGGATTGTCCTTCAGCCATATGTCCTTCTAGAAGTGGACTTCCCTACCATCTCCAATCTTCCACCTAATGCCATGGCCAAGAAGACCCTAGGTCTTGAGGACCCCATTCCAAATGACCTAGCCTTTGGGGAGTCCATTCTCCAAGAGTAATCCTCTATCCTCATCCCCATTGAGATAATTAGCAACCATGATGTCCCATCTATATTACCCTAAATAAGGTTCCATCCCACCTTGGATAAGAGGGCACGATTCATAAGATGTATTCTTCTTAGTCCAAAACCTCCTTGATACATGGGAGTACAAACCTTTTCCCACCCAACAAGGGTAATTCTTTGTTTCTCTTCAACCCTAGACCAAAGGAATTTCTTCTGGATCTATTCTATCTTATCCGCCACAAACTTAGGAATCTTGAAGAGGCTTAGAGTATAGTTAGGCATCCCCTGGAGGGAGGGAAGTAGTAAGAGAGAGGCCCAAATAGGTGGGTAGGAGCCTTTCGCTAGAGCAGCCCAGAGCTCTAGTGATCTTTTACTGCAAGTCCTCTGGGGTATTCAAGAAATAGATATGACTTTTTCTCCAAGTTGATGCTCTGTCTCAAGACCCTCTCATAAGTATTGAGGATCTCTTTCCATCTTCTAGCTTCCACAATAGAGGCTTTCTTGAATAGAATGGTGTCATCTACAAACTACTGTATGACTGCAGTCTAAGTAGTAGAGGCAAGTTTGATGCCCTGAAGAGTCCCCTGTAACAACAAATTACAAGCATTCCTACCCAACACTTCAGCAAGCAATATGAAAAGATAGGGTGAGAGAGGGTCACCTTATCTAAGACCTCTCCCAGAGGGAAAGAATCCTCTGGGAGAACCATTGACCAGCACCAAGAATCACACCATAGAAATACATTCTTTAATAATATTGACAATCCTCTCGTTGAAGCCAAATTTCCTAAGAACTTTAAACAGAAAATCCCAACTCACCCTATCATAGGCTTTGGAGATGTCCAGTTTGAATATCATACCTGGGTTATTGCTCATATGGATGGAATGTATGATTTCATGGGTGGTGATGATTGCATCCAGAATCTATCTCCCCCAGACAAAACCCTTTTGGTTAGGAGCAATGAGTTTATCCACGAGGGGTTGCAACTTGAAGACCAAGATTTTGGTGAAGACTTTGTACACTGTATTGCACAGGCTAATAGGTCTGTAGTCTGTCATAAGCTTTGCATTGAGTTTCTTCAGAATTAAGGCAATAAAAGTGTTGTTCAACTGCCGTAGAAGTCTGCCCATCCTAAAGAAGTCCTTGGCCACCTTGAAGGCATCATTCCCAACTATCTCCCAGAAGGTTTGGAAGAAGGCCGGGGGGAACCCATCCAGGCTCGGGGCTTTGAAGGCACCCATGGAAAAAATAGCAAACTTGACCTCCTCTTCTGAGATAGGTTTAGTCAGGGAGCAATTATCATCCTCTGAAAGTATGGGAGGAATGATCCTTAACAGGGAATCAATATCCTCACTAAGGGCACTAGTATGCTGGTCAACAAGCAAAGTTTCAAAATGATTAGAGGTAAGGCCGCCTATCTCCCCATCATCTTCAAGCTCCCTCCCCTACTCATCTCTCAGCATCCTGATGGTATTTCTCTTCATGTGCCTTAAGGTGGATTGATGGAAGAAAGAGGTGTTCCTATCCCCTTCCCTTAGCCATTGGACCCTGGACTTCTACTTCGAGTAGATCTCTTCTTCCTTAAGTATCTGAGCCCACTCCTTGGAGAGGTTCATCTCAAGGGGTTGCAACTCCTCCAACATGTCCCCCTACTCCATTCTGCTTTGGACCTCCCTAAGTTGCTCCATGATGTTTTTCTTCTTGTTCAAGACATTGCCAAAAGAGTACTTACTCCATCCTTTTACCTTGTTCCTCACATTAGCTAATTTATGGGCCAATCTAAACATCACCAGTCCTTGGACAGGGATATTCCACCACTCTACAAGACAGTCTCTAAAATAAGGATGAAGAGCCCACATCATTTCAAATCTGAATGGGAAGGGGCCTCTTCTGCACCTTTCCGACCAGTTGAGCAATAGAGGGTTATGGTCAGATCCTACCCGGGGGAGGGCCAATAGATACACCAAATTAGTAATGGCCCAATAAGAGGAAATAAGGAATCTATCAAGTTTTACCTGAATAAGACTGCTCCCTTGCCTCCTATTGGACCAGGTAAAAGCTTTCCCCATCATATCAATATCCATGACACCCACATTTCCTAAGAAGTCAACAAGGTCAGACATGCTATCGGAGTAGTCTGTAAGTCCCCCTAGTTTTTTCGAAGGATAAAGGGGGGAGTTGAGGTCCCTCGCAACCATCTAATTCGTACCCTTATTATTCTTAATTTTGTCAGCCATGCTATCCCAGACCTCCTTCCTGCTATTGCGGGTATTAGGGGCATAGACATTAATAAGGTTCCACCTATCTAAGTGACACTGAAATGAGACTTCAATGTAATACCTATCATAGGACCTCACATTCTCGGTAATATTATGGCTCATAGAGTTGCAATACCACCCAAAGCACCATAAGCCCCACTAATATATGTTGGTAAATATAAATAAATATATTTTCCTCTCTTATTAAATAAGTTATTTTTTTTCTATACATATATCAAATATATAAATTTAGGTTTTATGAAAGTTTATCTTTGAGAGTTTTTTAATAAAGAAAGGAAACAAAATTTAAAATAAGAGTTATGTTTTTTTATTAATTGCATTAAATGGGGGTTAGGGCCTTCCTCCCCATCTCTAGTGGAGGGGAGATCCCACGCCATAGTGCCACAAGTTGTGGTGTGGGGTCTTTATCTCCCCAGGGTCATGGCACCCTGGGTGCCATCATCTAGGGCTTCAACCCTCAAAATAATGGAATTTCTTTTCTAAAAAATCAATCAACCATTTTTCCCAACAAACCCTGAAAAAAACCCTTCTCTATTCTACTTGTTTATTATGCGTATATTCATAACCAATAATATATATATATATATATATATATATATATATATATATATATATATATATATATATATATATATATATATATATATATATATATATATCCTTCTATATTTTTTCCTATTATTATAAAAAAAAGAGGATCAATAAATAAATAAACAAAAAAATAGAGTTCTCTTAGTGTGTGTGAGAGAGTGTCATTTCTTGTTCTATTTTGTCCTTAAACAAAATTTTAGAATAGTCTCTTCTGTGAAATAAGAAATTATTTTCATATTTACATACATATATGTATAAGTATAAATATAGTTGAAAGGAAACAAATGGAAATTTTAGATATTAGTAAACTAAATAATAAAAGAGAAATAGAAAAAAAAATGGGTTAGAAATCAAGTAGACCAAAGAAAATAGGGAGGACATATTTTTCATCTCTCCATATCTTTCCCTCCTCCTCCCTTCCCCAATACAAAATGAGTGAGATTTGGGAGAGAGATTCTTTTAAAATTTGAAATCTAGGGGTTTTGAGTTTCCCTAATACCTTAGTGGCATTAATATTGTTTAATTTTAATTAAACCCATTCATGTAAATTAATCTATTTGGGGCTAGTTGTGATGTTGGTTATTTAATTTAATCTTGGAGAAATGATTAGATTAGATTGTAAGTTATTGTTGAAATGAATAATGTTTTGTGACTCAATTAGATTAGTGTCACATTTAAATTGTTAAATTTTATTGCATCCTGTTGTGCCTTGCACATATGCCCCATTTTACCAAATGGAGACCCCCTCTTTTTGTGGCTTGCACACATGCCCCATTTTACCAAATGGAGACCCCTTCTTTTGCTTTGGCTTGGAATTTCAACTTTTCTTTCTTGTGATGATGGGAAAGTGAATTGTGATTAGAATGCAGGATTTGTTCTAGATTTGAGTATTTGGTATGTTTGAAGTCATTTGATTCCTTTCATGATTGGTTTGGAGGATTCTTGATTGGTCTTGTGCTTAAGAAACAACCATTTGTTGTCTTTTGTGCTGAAATTGGTTGTCACTGTATTTTTCTCTAAAATCTTGTGTCACTGGATATTGTTCTTAAAACTGCTCTTGCAAGATGTATCATGCCAGAATTCCTAGTTTCCATGTCTTAGAGTTGCAAAATCATGTCAAATTCCACAACAGTTCATTAAGGGGTCCATATACCTTCACCCTGATGCATAGCCCTGAAGCCCTGAAATTGGCTAAGTCTGATGTCCTGAAACCCTAAAAACTAAGTCTAAAATCTGGTGGATCCTCAAAAATCTAGAATCTGCATGTTAAATCCCATGGATCTGGGACCTATCTCAAACACCCTGACAGTATATTTCAAAATATTTAAAGTATAGGAAATTCAATATACTATCAGCCAGGGTACTTCAAAATTTGGCAAAAAAAATCACCCCAACTACATATTGTGCTATATATCCTGTGTCACTAGATATTAGCGCTAAACCTTCGTGACTTAATCTGGTACTAAAAACCCAGTTCACAGGATAAGCGCTAAAATACGATCCAACAGTCCACATATCTTGTCACCTTCAAAAGCTCCGCTAAGGTATTTTAAGCAAAAAGTAGGCATTTCTTACATGACCAGATTGGCACTAAATTTACTCCTCACTGAACATGTCCAGTGACCACTGAAACCTCCATAGATCTCGTGCACTACATTTTCCCCACCAAACAAGGTTTAAGTGTTTTGCGCTAAAACTTGGTCCAATAGGATTTGTGTGAAAAACTACATTCACTGCACATATCCCTTGACCACCATTTTCCCTGCATCTGGAGTGATATATCTAGTGAGGGCAAAAATCCTCACTTTTTACCAATTTGAGCTAAAAAACTCATTTTTAATGCTTGGAACTTAGATTTTATTGGTGAATTTGAATTGCATATCCATTTATTACATCACGACCAACATTTTTATCAGGTTTGTATGGATTTTGAGCATGTTTTGCATCAATTAATATCATTGCACTTGATATCCAGTGACCCCCAAAAATCTCGCTTTTTGCAAAAAAGGCTATAAAAATGTGAAATAAAAGTCTCCAAATGGATCTAAATGACCAAAAAAACATCCCAGATCATTATATATGCTAAATGGTTACTTGAAAATGATGAAAAACATGGGAAATCATGTAAAGATCACTAGATTTATGGAGTTGTTCCTAATGAAGCAACATTGATTTTAAGTTGTTATAGACTGATCTAGGGTTACAAATGGATATATCTTGATCTAGATCAATGGAAAATGATTTGTTAAGATGAAATTGATGATTGGCATTGTCAATTACAGGTTGGAGAGAACAAAGGAGCTTGTTGGAGTTGTCTTGGAAAGATGAACACACAGAGACGCGGTACTGACCCAGAAATGTAGAATCATCATTTTATCAACCAAATTGCTGCTGTACCTACAAGAGAAAGTCAATATGATGTCCAAGATGATGGAGATAAGTCTCACGAGATAGAGAACAAATGAAATTAGACCTACATCCTGTTGTTCCTGCAGATCCAGTCCAATAGCTAGGACCTGTTCATAGTTGTCCCAGTCATCCAATCATGCAATGTCAGTCCAGCAAGCACCCAGTTGGACATGTCTTCATAAAAAACATGCCACATACTCCTCTTGACAAGTCAACTTATTGGAAAAGTCATTTGTCCTATTAGACAACTCAAAAGGTTGCTATTTTGTCTTGTTCTCATGAGCTAAAAAGTTGTATTTTTGTCTTTTTCCTATAAGACAAAAGCAAATCTGGGATTGTAACTACCCATCAACCAAAAATAAATGCCATGTAATATGGACCCTTGGTGTTGAGTTAATCTCCACCATCCATTGAAAAACTTGGTATGCTTGCCTCTCTATATAAAGGCAACCTCTCTCATTGTAAAATATAAGGGGAAGCACTGAAGAAAGGATTGTTGAAACTCTACCATTTCTCTAAATCAATACAAACAGAATTTCATTTGCCTTTACCATTTGAGTTCATTTTGTTCATTGGATATGGTTTTCATGGTTCATCTTCACCTTTCCAATTAGTTATTCAGTTGCATTTGTGGTTAACCATTTGGATATTTGATGGATTTCATGTCCATACCATTGATGGATTGATGATTGTATGTCATCGTGCATGGTTAGTCTAGAAATATTTACAAGCTAAGTTCGATTGTGTGAGTTCATTGAACTACACTAGGAGTTGGGTGTTGAATGAATCTTTCACAATTTGAAAATATTCATGTTTCCTTAGAAGATTGCACAATCTATGTGGCATTGTGGGTTGCCTGGTTAAGAAGAGAGTTGTTTATTATTGTTGGGAATCTATCTATCTATTTATTGATCATTTCTATAATTGTCTATAGGATCTCTCTTATCCCTTTCTTCTCTCCCTTTTTCCTTTTGCATTTTCTTTATTAGATCTTGTTAGATTAGGTTTCACAAACTTGCATAGTGCTATCACAAAATTCATACTTAGTGAATGCAAGTTGGTAGATTGATGGTTGCATGCTGAAATCACATATTTTATAGCAATCTGAGCATATATCAGTTTGTTCATGCATTGTCAAATCAAAAAATTGATCAAGGTCATGTGCAATCAAACCCTAATGCACTAAAGTTTCTTTGCATTGCATGTAAATCCCCTTGTTGGTATAGCTGAAACATATCCACTCAGTTATCCTATGAACTAAGACCTAGTTGTATAAACCTTGGGGAATTCTTATCTAGGATAGGATACCTTTAAGAGAGGTGAGGTACTTTGTATTTCATCTATGTTGTGTGCTAAAACCACCATCAGTACATCCTATCCCAAAAAAGATGAATTAGATAATTTATTTAAATTTAAATTTATTTCTTTAAAAAATGTTAATATAGTTATGAAAGTCTTAAATTAATTTTTTTGAAAGGAAATATTCTACATTATCTTAATTAAAGAATGTATTTAGTTTTATTTATTTAATTATTGCATTTAATTCAATTTATTGGAACCATCTAGTTGTTAATTTTTATTCTAATTTTCCTATAATAGTATTTAAAATTTTTGGAAAATTTTTTATTAAGTTTAGTTGGGAAAAGAGTCCCATTCCCATACATGATAAGTTCAATTAGATCATCAGTACATCAAAAACCTTGATAATAACCCACACTAGGCTAGGGTATCAAGAGAACTATTGCAAAACTAGTCCTAAACCAAATAAGACCAAACAGTCCACCAACAAATAGACCACTAAAATATCATATTCTCTAATAATAACCCTAAATGGGCCAAGGAACCAAGACCATCAGAGAACCAATAATTCAAAAGTTTAAGTAACATACTATCAGTCCACCATGATAATAACCCATCCAGGCTAGGGAAACAACCAAAACACAGCAAGAAAATAGCAGTATCCAGAAAATGGCCCATAGCAAAAAACCAACAACAAAACATAAAACTAAAGATTAGACATACTCCAATCTTTGCACATCTAGGCCTTCATCTCCTCCCAGGAAGATGAGCTTTTGTGAATCTCAAGATTCTATCTTTTACCAACCTCCATCTCCTTCACCTGCAGAGTTTTGCATTTCTCAAGATGATTTTAAATGTCTTTAACTTTAGAAGCAATCCTCCTCATTATGTCATTAGAAAATTTTGCCAGATCTTTTAGACCCTTTTCCAATCTCACAATTCTATGCTGATAAATTTGAAGCATATCATACATGTTATTCCAATTGTTCTGATGCGTAATACAATCCACTCTTATATTAAAAACTTCCTCCATTTTCTCCAAGCTATTAGATAGTTCATTGAACTTAGAATCTCTATAATCTTTTTTATTCTTTTCAAAATTACACAAGTCATTCTCAAAAGTCCCTATATCATTACCAACATCATCATAGTAATTCTCACCAAAAGAATTAGCCCCCACATCATCTCCATGGGAAACTTGGAAGTTCAGGTTAGCTTCAATCCTCACCTCCACCTCTTCATGCTAAATCTACTAATTAGGGTCCCCAATCTCATCTTCTTTCTTGTCAATCTGAGCCTCCTCAACAAGGTCTAAGTCTAAGTCCTCTTCCATCTCATCAGCCATATCAAGGTTGTCATTAGATAGAGTGTCTGAAACAATCTCTTCAATTGAAATATCCCCATTCTTATTATATTTTGTGTTGTTTTTGTTCTTTTGCATGGTAGCCTTAGCAATCCTAGTAGATCTTCTTCCTATAGCAACAACATGTTGATAGATGATATTCATGTTATCCTGAGGTTGAAAATCATCAAACCTAGCATCTAAATTCACCTTGGCAGAGGTAGACTTAATTGTAACAGTTTTACTTTTCTTTCTCGGCCCCTTAGTGGAAACCCCACCCTTCTCTTTCAAAGATAATAAGATATTCTCTGAGGAATCATGGTCCCTGTACCCAATAGTTTTATTAGATTTTAGATTAGGGGTTTGAGGAGAGGGATTTGTACCCAAATATTTAACCTTGTAAGTATTAGGGTCTTTATTGTTACCTTTTTTCCCCACATTCTTCTTATGGGAACTTTCAGGATTTTCCTTTGATATGCCTGAACCAGCACACCCTTGACTAACTTTCTTACTAGTAGCATTCTTACCCTTCCCCTATTTCTCTATACTAGGGTTTCTAGCAACAACATTATGGGAAATACGGGGATTCAATAGAACATTAAACTCATACAGGACTATCATTAAACCTTGATGTAGAGGGTGATTTGTACCTTTTATAATACTTTTCTGAAGAGAAGACAAAATAAAGAAAGGGAAACTGATATAGTTTCCATGTCTTAAGTGATCCAACAAAGGAAAGTGATAACTATGGATTGTTTCATACCTGCCTTCTAAGGTGACGTACTTCATAATGTAATAGCGTACAATTCCCCACAGAGGTGGCAGTTTAATGCATTGGTAGTCATTCTAGTGCCTGACTAGGGTTTCTTTTCCTTCAAAAAATCTTTCAATAAAGCTTTTGTAATCTCCATTCCAACATGAGCTCCTCATTCACTGTGAAGGAGATACCATTGACTATGACCTCTTTATTCCTCCAACTATTGATGAATTTCTTTGTGATTGAATTGTCATGTCCTCTCATAGACTGCACATATGTTGTAATACCTCTCTCCTAAAAAATCCCCCAAATTTGTGAATTATTTTTGAACCCTACATAAGATGCAGGTTCAACTCTTAATAGCTTCTCACCCATGATAATTAGACTACAAAAACTACAAATGTGAGAACCCAGCTCTATCAACTCACAGCATCCAAGGACAAAATTTTGCACAGTAAACAACATCCCAGGGACGAAGGTATTAATTTCATATATGCCTCTTAGGTAATCATTATTAAGACAAGTCCAACCTTCCCTCCCCTTCATACTGTAAGTGAAGTAATAGTAATCATGAATTTGCATCCCTTTCAAATATCTATCATTATCCTTAATATTCAAACCAAAACCAATGTTTCAACAAGTCATCAACATAATCAAAAGGCTAGGCTTAAATATTTCTCTCATTATTTATAGCGCTTTGAATATCTTGAGGAAGGTCCTCCATCATGGTGGTATACCACCACTCCTTAACATTAAACCCAAGTTTGCAATTTTATCTACAACTTATCTTCCCTCCCTAAACACATGTTGTATTTTAACATTGTTAATGTATCTAAGGGAATTTCTAATAGCATCCACATAATCTATTAACTGCCATGGAATATTGGATGAACTTAAGACAAGATCAAGAATGACCGTTGAGTCTCTTTCAACCTCTACATTTTGAAAGCCATATAGTTGAATTCTTTGAAGACCCCACTATAATGCATATAACTATGCCAGGTTATTAGTTTCCCTTCCAATACCTTTAGCATAGCATTCTATAATTCTTCCTTTTTCATCCCTAATGATACCTCCCACAAAGGAAGGTCCCAAGTTGCCCTTTTAGTACCCATCAAAGTTGATTTGAACCCAACCATTCTGAAATAATTGTTTAGTCACATTTATTATTTTAAATGTCATTTTTAATGGGTAAATATTTAATTATTTTAATCACATTTTCTAGTTCTTATTTAGTATGCTAGAAATTAAGTTTTAGTTATAGGTGTTTAGGTTTCACACTTAAGAGGTGGGGTTGATTCCACTTCCACCTATGAACTTGGAGGGGGTTTACCTCATGGAGGTTCCCCTTGAGCCACCACATGATGTTATATTGAATCCTAATTAGGTTACATTTTCTCTCGCAAGGTGTGCGAAATGAGTTTTGCATCACCTGCCTATTTTTAATTCCCCTCCCCCACCTTGTGTGGCATACTCTTAATTATATTACATGTGCAACATTATCCAGTGCACACTTTATTCTATCATGTGAATCACGATAGAGGCTTGTGAGTGTTGTTTTATAAAAAAATGTTGTGACAGTTTTCATGTCCATGTGTAAATGTGGGCATGACAAACATCTAGTTATTTGGAAAGTTTTTGCAAGATAAATACTTTTACATAGAAGACATGATTTAGAAAATAATTTGTGATTGTCTATTCACTTATTTTATATTTTGAATTAGAATGTGAAGAATATTAAAAGCTTAAAATTATAATAATTATATTTAATTATTTTTACTATATCATTTTTTATTTGATAATTAGTGATTAATATTTTTGTATTTTAGTAGTGTTCATGATATCATAAGAAGATTAAAAAAATTAGGTATCATGCTTTGAATCATGATTTAATTTGTGGTATTGCATTTCAAGGTGATCTAATGTTTTACCACAAAATTCAATTTGTGGCCTCTAAAAGTTAGTTTCATAAATTGGATCATAATTCACAAATAGCCCACATCTTAGTCAGAATTGATATCAATTACATTGGGGTATACTAATTGTGAAGTATAAGGGAAGTTTAACATAACTACTATTTTATTGAACTTTTTTTACCATATTTGAAATTTTTTTTTTTTGGTACTCATTGTTGAATATTTTTGCATTCTAGAATTGTTTGAATGATATAAATTTAGTCATGCTTTGTAAATGTAACACCAAAAAACCAACACTTAGTTCACTATAATGGAAGTTTAAGATTACAACTATTTGATCAAACTATTTTTAGTATATTATAATACAAATTTATTGATGCTAAGTGATTATTATATTTGTATTCTAGTTTTGTTCATGATATGATAAGAGGATGGCATATAAACGCATGTCATGCTTTGAATCATGATCAAATTTGGGGCATTATTTTTTTAGGTCATCTAAGATTTTACCACAAACTTTAATTGATAGCATTAAAAAATAATGTTAGGACTCATAGTCCTATCTATTTTCTCAGATAATTACTTTTTTGTTAAGGTAAAAGTAATAAAAGAATTGGATGCATATGCTTTATAAGTTATCATTTTTTATAAATTAGTATATCCCACATGCTTGGGAGGTAAAATTTTTCTTTAGTAGAATTAGTATAAATAGAGGGTTTTGAGAGTACAATTGGTATTCATGAAATTATATTGTGTTGAGTGTTTCTCAAAAAAGGTTGTGTTGATATGCACCAGACAACTGAGAGGGGGGGTGAATCAGTTGTCACAAAACTTAAACACTTTCTGCAATTTAAACATTCATCACTTATCCACAATTATTATGATTTACCATGAGTGCATGAAATCAGAAACTTAACCATAGATACAACATCAAACACAAGAGACACCAGATTTACATGGAAAACCCCAAAGTAGGGAAAAACCACAGAGAGGATTAACTCTCAATATATATTGCAATCTTGAAATAATGATGTTCAGGCTTGGTCACTCCACGGGCCTAAACATACTGGCGTACTACCATGAAGAACAACTAGGTCTAGCAGACTCACTACCTCAACCCTAAACCTAGCAAGATTACAATAAGGGTTGTTAAACCTTGAGGGTTGTTAAACCATACTAGTGACTTACTATGATCAACACCTTTCTATATTTGCAACTGAAGTACAATAATTCCTTTGTTCTGCTCTTCCTCTACTCTGCTCTTCTTCTTCTTTTCTCTACCTCTTCTTTGCTCTGCCTTTTTCACTCAAGGACACCTTTTCCATGACTCAACTATAAGTATTTATACACTACATCAACCTTGGAATGATCATCAAGGTTGGCTTCACAATCATCAACCATTGGAACAATCTCCAAGGTCAATATTACAAACATTAACAAAATAGGTCCTGACCTTTTACAACAATGTGCAAAGGAAATGAAATGAAGATCACACCATGCCTTAGCTGGGACTCAAACATGATCTTCCATGCCACAACACACTTCCACAATCTTCCAGAGATTTCCACAATCACTGGGATCAACCAGGTCAACCAAGACTGGTTACACGCTACATTATCTGGGAACAATCTTCACACATCATCTCAATTTCTTAATGTTGATTTAAGATAGACAATTGAGAGAGGGGTGAATCAGTTGTCCCAAAACTTTCTTTTCTTTAAACACTTAAATCCTTCTTGTAATTCAACAACATAATAATAAATCAATCATGGAAGCACAATGCAATAATTCAAGAGCAAAAACACATTAACACATATGACACCAAGAATTTAATGTGGAAAACATGTTAAGGGAAAAACCACGGGGTGACTAACCCAAGATTGTATTCTCTATTAAAAGAATAAGAAGAACAAAATGACACGTGCCAATTAAGGCTCACTACCCAAGCACACTGCTCATAAGAGGCCCACTGCCTATAGGAGACACACTGTCTACAGAATAATAAATATTACATACTTGAACTGGAGATTAGCATCTTCACCATGCTTGAGTCAATTCCATTTAAGCTCAATACTTCTGCTCTACTTTTTGCTCTTCTCCCTTCTACAACTTCATCCTATTCACCTTCATACTTTGAAATGACTTCACAACTCTTATTTATACAAGACATCGACTTTGGGATAATCATCAAAGTTGACACAATACATACTTTATTTTATTACAGAGCAAATACACAAATACAACTTGACTTATTACAAAAGACTTCATACAAATCACCACACTGTCAGCCACACATATCTGGGACTTCAATCTTCTTTGAGGAACATGCCATGCTTCGCAGAACATCTTCAAGATCATCTGCAAGATGTGTAAACCATCCGGTCGGCCATGATTAGGAAGAACATCATCACTCAGAAGTAAATCTTCAATTACGAGCTCAATCTTCAATGCGGACCACCAACACGAACTAGACATAATCTAGAGACCCCCACAAGCTTGTCTAAATCATGAAGAACATCCACACCACTTCTGCTTACTGAAATCATTCGCATCTTCATCCAGAACCTTAAGAACACATTCTATCATGACTGTCATATTAGAATAAATGCTTGCGGACCTCCAGACCACAAACCAATCAAGTTGTCAATTCACATTGGCTTTCTAAACACTACACCAAATTCATAAAACATGATATTGCATTTTCAGATCTCACAAGACCTATTTGTGTCACTCTGTCACCTTTGAACATCTGCCAGAACCAGTTTTACTCATATAGCCATAACTTCTCCAAATCTTCATGTGGACCTCTCAAATCTTGATTTGATCATCTTTAGACACATATCTACAAACCCTTTGATGCGCATTCTCCAATCTTCATCTTAGCTAGGATCTTTACTTCAAAGAACTTCACTATCTTCACTATTCTTCTCTGTTTTTGATGGGACTAATTTTCTCAATATCCTCAGCACACAGCTCATCCAATCCTTGACATCAATGCAATGAGAGTATGTTGACATCAATGACAATACCGGTTAGGCCCATACTTGCAAAAATATCCCCCTTTGTCATTGATGGCAACATATGATGTGAAAAACTATTTTAACCATCAAGACAAGAACTTCTCTTCACTGACTGACATAGCTCCCCCTATCAATAGCAGTCATTCATATGTCTTCTCTTTCTTTACTACTCCCCCTTTGATCAGCAACCACTTTTATTTTTCACATGTCTTCTCTCCCCCTTTGACATCAATGACAAAGGGCACATACTTAAATCAATCAGAATCATACAGACTGCTCCCCTTGAGTAGCAGCTTCCTATCATCAATCTAGATCACCAGATAGAACTGTGAGGTCCACCAGACTGATGCACATCAGTGCACCTTAATTCAGAACTGGAGGGGTAATAACCCCTAACTTCTCCTTAAGATACTCAAAAGAGTCCTTAGGTAGAGGTTTAGTAAAGATGTCTGCAATCTGATCCTTAGAGGGCACAAACTCCAATCTGACTTCATTCTTGTTCACCTGCTCTCTTAAAAAGTGAAATTTGATGGATATATGTTTTGTCTTTGAATGCAACACTAGATTTTTTGATATATTTATTGCACTTGAGTTATCACAGAAGATTGTGATAGGTTCCTCATACTTCACTCTAATGTCTCTTAGCATTTGCTTCATCCATAATACTTGAGTACAACTACCTGATGCTGCAATATATTCTTCTTCTATAGTGGATAGAGATATTGCCTCTTGTTTCTTGCTCATTGATGCAGAGGAAAACGCAATGGGAGCTTACAAATGGGAAGGAGGAGTCATTAACACAACCCGCATGTTAAAATCCTTATCATCATTATCATATTTTGAAGAAGCATGTAATATCCTCCTGCTAACTACTGTTCACTTCCTTATCGCCTTTCGCCTTTTGCCTGTCAGCGGCATCATCATATTCGGCAAGCGCAAACATCCTCCTGATGTTCACTGTTCATCATACCACCAAACTCTATCTTCATCATCATGATGTTCAACATCACCTTCATCAGGAGGATATAAAATATCCGGTTGCTCCCATATATCCTGATGACGACAACTTCAAGCACCTCTCCTTCGATGCCTACGTCACCCCGATATCCGACTATTCAAACAACAGCATCAGGATATGACTTATCCGGTCATATTGAAACATCCTGATGATGTTAACCAAACTTTATGCCGATGACTTACGCCGATGCCAAAACACTTAACGACAGCAGGATAAACTTGCATAGGGTGATATTCGCAATATCCTGATGATGATGACGTCACTTGCACCCGATGATGATGTCAATGCACCTGATGATGATGTCAACAGGATATAAGACACTTATATCCTCCGCAACATGATAATGAATATCCGGTGATCCTTCTAATATCCTGATGATGACCTTTCCGGTCCTTAGTCAAAAAGTGAACTTTCACTCCTGCATGTGATAGTGACATGCAAACAATGGATACACACAAAAGATGATCCTGACGATGATATACACACTGAGTATATATCCAACTTATATCATCCTGATGCACTTGAAACATACAGTCTTCGTCAGCTTCATAACCTGATCCGGATAGCGATATACTTGTAGATGATGATACGATTCACTCCGTCTAGAAAAGCACATGCAGTTCCCTGTATATCCATCAGCTGTATGCAAACTCACAGAACCGCACAATTTTACAAAGAAAATATGATGATCGGGCCGGATCACCTTCAGATCAAAACTTAACAGTTTATCTTCCTAAATCCTAGCACATGAGGATGCTAGGTTGATTCACAGCATGCTACCAATTGATCTCCCACACAATGAAATGCATAAATAGAAAACTAAAATACAACCTAAACTAACATGCATGACCATTCCACTGATTCACAGAATCAACCGGTGGAAGGGTTGAAAGTGTCCATTAACCTGTAATCAGAACAGAAATCAAAACATAAATAGCTGATAAACCAGATAATGCAATTGATGAGATCTTATTTAGATGACACAAATGTCCTGTTCCTACAACAATGTTTCACAATGTTTGGACTGATCTCTGGATCTCACTCAATCACCAGTACAACATAACATAACTACTACTCTCTGATATGATCACTAGTACAACATATAACATAACTACCACTCTCTTCTCTATCATCTCAAACCCTAACTGATCTGAGTTATTTATAGCAATATCCTACGAGTACTACCAACTCGATTCCCAGCGGCTGGGAGCTTCCAAGCGGCTGGGAGAGAACAGCTCATACTACCTGATCATGAACTCTAACTGCCTGCACACTCTCCTAGGCTGATCTAATACATATGCATTGGTCCAATGGACTTTATTACATTATGAAGTCAAACATGCTAAAAATAGACTAATGTCCTGTCATGCGGACAATGAACCTATTTCCTGTCTTGTAGGGGTGCTCCTGCACCATACTCCCCAGAAGAAGAAATCTCAAGTCCACTTGAGATGAGAGTATGAAGATCTGCACCATGTTTCTGGATCTGCTCTTCAGTCATCCAGACTGCTTCAGAATTAGGTTTTCCCTTCCAAGAGACTAGATACTCCAAGTACTGTTTGTTCCGGGTCTGTTTGACCACTCTGGTGTCCAAAACCTTCTGCAACTGTGGAGGATCATGCTTGGGAATGTTATCATGGACTGTATCCTGTAGGAGTTCCTGATCTGCATCTGGATAAGACTTGTAAGGAGTTAAATCACATACATTGAATATAGGGGACAAACCAAGATCAGGGGGGAGTTGTATCTCATAAGCATTCTGTCCATGCTTGTGCAAGATCTGACATGGTCCAACTTTTCTCTGCATGAGTTTAGTATATTTTCCCTTAGGAAGTCTGTCCTTCTTCAAATGAACCCATACCAAATCTCCAACATCAAACTGTACATCCTTCTTCTTTTTATCAGCATATTCCTTATACTTCAATGTTGTGTGCTGTAGTTGGGTCTTGACTTGATCATGAACCTCTTTTATGGCTTCTGCAAAAGCTTCTCCTTCTGCACTAACAGGGTCTACTGTAGGTAGATCTCTCAATTCCAAAATTCCTCTTGGATGCATACCATAAACTATCTGGAAAGGTGATTTCCCTGTGCTCCTATTGACAGTATCATTATAGGAAAATTCAGCTTGAGATAGAATAGTATCCCACTTTTCTCCATGTTGTTTTGTCAAACATCTAAGCAAATTTCCTAAGGAATGGTTCACTGCTTCAGTCTGTCCATCCGTTTGAGGATGATATGCAGAGGAAAAAGACAAATTTGTTCCAAGTTTCTTCCAAAGAGTTCTCCAGAAGTGACCAAGAAACTTCACATCCCTATCTGACACTATGCTCAATGGCAATCCATGGATTCTGACAATCTCCCTGAAAAACAAATCTGTAATGTATGAAGCATCAGCAGTGGTTTTGCATGGCAAGAAATGTGCCATTTTGCTGAATCTATCCACTACAACAAAAACACTGTCAAATCCGTTCCTTGTCCTTGGTAAACCCAAGACAAAATCCATACTTATGCTTTCCCATGGTCTGGAAGGAATGGGTAAGGGCTGATATAAACCTGCATTAGTCGACCTGCCTTTAGCTTTCTGACATATCACACATGTCTCTACAAACTTTCTGACATCTGATTGTAACTTAGGCCAAAAGTAATGTCTTCGGACCAGATCAAGAGTCTTATCTAGACGAAAATGACCTGCCATAGCTCCACAATGTTTCTCCTTAATGATGTTTAACCTCATAGAACACCTTGGAATACATAACTGTCCACCTTTGAACAACAATCCATCCTGAATCAAAAATTCAGAGAATTCAGCATGATATTTCTCTCCAAAAGAAGTACATACATGATATATCTCCCCAAAATCTTCATCAGTCTCATACATGGTCTTTAGTGAATCAATGCCAACACTTTCTAACTAAATCTGGTTGACTGTTAGAACTCTCCTGCTCAAAGCATCTGCAACTTTATTCTTGACTCCTTTCTTATGCTTTAATGTAAAAGTAAACGCTTGTAAGGTTTCTACCCATTTCATGTGTCTGTGGTTTAGCTTTTCCTAGCTGTTTATGAAACTCAGAGCCTGGTTATCTGTGAATACTATGAATTCCTTTGGCATCAAGTAATGCCTCCATTTCTTGAGTGACTGGACTAAAGCATACATTTCCAAATCATATGAGGAATACCTCTTTTTAGCATCATTGAGCTTCTCACTGAAAAATGCAATAGGTCTACCTTCTTGGCTGAGTACTGCTCCAATGGCCATGTGACTGGCATCACATTCCACCTGAAAGATTTTGTTAAAGTCTGGAAGTGCAAGGACTGGCTGCTGTGCCACCTTCTTCTTCAATGTTTCAAAAGAATCATCTACTCTTTGAGTCCAAACAAATCTGCACTTCTGTCCTCCTTTGATGGTATCAAGCATGGGTGCACAAATATGACTAAACCCTCTTATAAACTTCCTGTAGAAGGTTGCTAACCCATGGAAACTTCTGACATCATTCATAGTCTTTGGGGTTGGCCAAGACAATATGGCACTTACCTTCTCCTTATCCATTTGTAACTTTCCTTGTGAAATGACAAAACCCAAATATGTGATCTCCTCTTGCATAAACAAACACTTATCTAAATTTATCATCAGCTGCTCTTCATGTAACCTCTTAAGAACCAAATCTATGTGTCTGAGATGCTCTTCTTTTGTGTTGCTGAAAATCAGAATGTCATCTAGATATACTATGACAAACTTACCAATGAACTCTTTCAAAACCTCATTCATCAACCTCATAAAAGTACTAGGTGCATTAGATAAACCAAAAGGCATAACCTTCCACTCATATAACCCTTCGTTAGTTTTGAATGTTGTTTTCCATTCATCTCCTGGCCTAATCCTGATCTGATGATATCCACTCTTTAGATCTATTTTTGTAAACTACTTAGCACCTCCCAAACAGTCAAGTAAATCCTCTATCCTAGGGATTGGAAACCTATACCTGATTGTGATCTTGTTAATAGCTCTGGAATCTGTGCAAAGCCTCCAAGTACCTTCCTTCTTTGGTGCTAGTACAGCTGGTACTGCACATGGACTTAAACTTTTCCCAATCAGACCTGAATCCAATAATTCTTCAATTTGTCTGGCTACTTCTGCATTCTATTCTGGAGTTAGCTTATAGGCTACTTTGTTTGGAAGTGTTGACCCTGGAATTAAGTCTATGCAGTGACTAATATCCCTGACAGGTGGTAGGGATCGTGGCATTCCTTCTGAGATGATACCTTTGTACTTATCCAATAGCTCTTGGATAGCTGGGTCTATGAACCTTTGCTTTTTCTCTTCCTTGACTTCTTGCCGCTGTTCTTTATTCACCCTCATACATGGGATTAGGGCATATGCAACTGCACCTTCTGCTGCTACTTCTTTCATGAACTGTTTACCTTCCATCAGCATTACCTTCACCTCTTTTCCTTTAGATTTCTCCTCCTTTTCCGTCAATGGTAGTAACTTTATATCCTTACCATCTTTAGTGATTGTATAGGTGTTTCTAACACCATCATGTTGTGCCTTCAAATCATACTGCCATGGTCTACCAAATAAAAGGTTGCAAGCATCCATCGTGGTAATGTCAAACAACAACTTATCCTTATATGCTCCAATCTGAAATTCTACCCAAGCCTGCTCTTCTACAGTTGTCTGCTGACCTTGGGTAAGCCATGAGACTTTATATGGGGATGGGTGAGGCAATCTCATAAGCTTAAGCTTTGTCACCATTTCTTCAGACACAAAATTTTCAGTAGAACCAGAATCAATCAAAACTTTACATGCCTTACCTCCTGCTTTGCAAATAGTCCTAAAAAGAGACTTTCTTTGAGGGGATTCTTTGTCAGGTACCTTCATGGTAGTCACTGTTCTTCTCATCATTAGAGACTCTCCACTTTCTGGGTATCCATAATTATCAGGGGCATTCACACTCTGAAAATCATTAGAGCCTGTCATACTTTGATTATCAGGTTCTTGGATCAGATTTGTTCTCCTTTCTCCTGTTGAGCTTGTGGCCTTTTCTGGACATCTGCTGGCTATATGGCCTTCTTTGTTACAGTTATAACATCTGATGGATCCTCTGCCCTGGGATCTTCCTCTGAAAGGTCTTCTACCTCTGAAGTTTCCTTGCTGACTATAATTTTCCCCCTGGTTCTGACTATTATTTCCCTTACTATTGTCAAGACTGGATTCTCCTTGATATCCATGTCCATGTCCTCTACCTCTAAAAGGACCTCTTCCACCCCTTTGTTGTCTTCCTCTTCCTCTATTGTGTTGTTCTTGTTTTCTCTTTAACTTCTCTTCCACTTTCAATGCCAACTAAAAGCATTTCTGAACTGTATCTAGATTATGCAGACTTAAATCTTCCTGAATGTTGAACCTCAATCCATTAAGGTATCTGGCTACCTTCTCTTCTTCACTTTCCTTTACCTTTGTTTTCATACAAAGTTTCATGAATTCTTCTGTATATGAGCTGACATCTAGCTCCTTCTGCTTTAGGTTTTGCTTCCTCTTGTGTAATTGGATACTATAATCCAATGGGACATAAGCTTCCTTTACTAATGCCATCATCTTCTTCCATGTAGTGACTCTACGCTTTCCTTCCTGTACTCTATCATCTTGGACAAAATTCCACCATGTCAAGGCAGCTTCTTTCATTTTTGACTGGGCTATTTTCACCCTCTGTTGTTCTGGTATCTCCTCTGTTTCAAAGAAATTGTTCAAGGAGTCTATCCACTCCATCACTGAATCAGGTTCCATCTTTCCTGTAAACACTGGCAAATCCAGTTTCACATCCATGGTTCTCCTATCCATGGCCTTGAGGGCGTTCAACAGTGGTCTCTGGTCTGCAGGAACAACCTCCTCATTCCAACTAGGGATCTCTTCTTCTTCCCTATCTTCTTCTCTACCAGAACCTACTCTGCTCCTCAACTTCACTAACTCATCCTTCAATTCCTGATTCTGAGCCTTCACGGCCTTGCTCTCTGCAATCTGTTTCTTCACCAGAACTGCCAACTCAACGTTGGTCATCCTTGCTGGAATCTCAGATGTTCCTTCGTCACCTGACATCCTGCTATATTCTGATCTTTTCTAGAAGATCCTTCCTTTGCTCTGATACCACTATGATGCAGAGGAAAACGCAACGGGAGCTTACAAATGGGAAGGAGGAGTCATTAACACAACCCGCATGTTAAAATCCTTATCATCATTATCATATTTCGAAGAAGCATGTAATATCCTCCTGCTAACTACTGTTCACTTCCTTATCGCCTTTCACCTTTCGCCTGTCAGTGGCATCATCATATTCGGCAAGCGCAAACATCCTCCTGATGTTCACTGTTCATCATACCGCCAAACTCTATCTTCATCATCATGATGTTCAACATCACCTTCATCAGTAGGATATAAAATATCCGGTTGCTCCCATATATCTTGATGACGACAACTTCAAGCACCTCTCCTTCGATGCCTACGTCACCCCGATATCCGACTATTCAAACAACAGCATCAGGATATGACTTATCCGGTCATATTGAAACATCCTGATGATGTTAACCAAACTTTATGCCGATGACTTACGCCGATGCCAAAACACTTAACGACAGCAGGATAAACTTGCATAGGGTGATATTCGCAATATCCTGATGACGATGATGTCACTTGCACCCGATGATGATGTCAATGCACCTGATGATGATGTCAACAAGATATAAGACACTTATATCCTCCGCAACATGATAATGAATATCCGGTGATCCTTCTAATATCCTAATGATGACCTTTCCAGTCCTTAGTCAAAAAGTGAACTTTCACTCCTGCATGCGATAGCGACATGCGGACGATGGATACACACAAAAGATGATCCTGACGATGATATACACACTGAGTATATATCCAACTTATATCATCCTGATGCACTTGAAACATACAGTCTTCGTCAGCTTCATAACCCAATCCGGATAGCGATATACTCGTAGATGACGATACGATTCACTCCGTCTAGAAAAGCACATACAGTTCCCTGTATATCTGTCAGCTGTATGCAAACTCACAGAACCGCACAATTTTACAAAGAAAATATGATGATCGGGCCGGATCACCTTCAGATCAAAACTTAACAGTTTATCTTCCTAAATCCTAGCACATGAGGATGCTAGGTTGATTCACAGCATGCTACCAATTGATCTCCCACACAATGAAATGCATAAACAGAAAACTAAAATACAACCTAAACTAACATGCATGACCATTCTACCGATTCACAGAATCAACCGGTGGAAGGGTTGAAAGTATCCATTAACCTGTAATCAGAATAGAAATCAAAACATAAACAGCTGATAAACCAGATAATGCAATTGATGAGATCTTATTTAGATGACACAAATGTCCTGTTCCTACAACAATGTTTCACAATGTCTGGACTGATCTCTGGATCTCACTCAATCACCAGTACAACATAACATAACTACTACTCTCTGATATGATCACTAGTACAACATATAACATAACTACCACTCTCTTCTCTATCATCTCAAACCCTAACTGATCTGAGTTATTTATAGCAATATCCTACGAGTACTACCAACTCGATTCCCAGCGGCTGGGAGCTTCCAAGCGGCTGGGAGAGAATAGCTCATACTACCTGATCACGAACTCTAACTGCCTGCACACTCTCCTAGGCTGATCTAATACATATGCATTGGTCCAATGGACCTTATTACATTATGAAGTCAAACATGCTAAAAATAGACTAATGTCCTGTCATGCGGACAATGAACCTATTTCCTGTCTTGTAGGGGTGCTCCTGCACCACTCATCCATGAAACCAATCTTTTCCCCAAAAAGAATCCACCACCACTAGTACTCTTCCAGTCATCCACATCTCTTTCCCAATCTGCATCTATATATGCATGAAGAGAGAAATCATGGTCCCTAGGATACCATAAACCATACTCAACTACTCCCTTTAGATATCTAAGAATTCTCTTGATTGCCATGACATGAGATTCTCTGGGATCAGCTTGGAATCTGGCAACAAGACCAACAACATTCATAATGTCAGGTCTAGTTTGAGTAAGATACAGTAGTCCTCCAATCATTGACCTGTACTTTTTTTTATCAGCCTTAGGAGATTCATCATCTTTGCTTAGTTTACATCCAGTTGCCATGGGAGTATTCATTGGTTTTGAATCTTCCATTCCAAATTTTTTTAACAATTCTTTCACATATTTGGTCTATGATATGAAGATTCCTTTATTTGTTTGAGTGATTTGCAGACCCAAGAAGAAATTCATTTCTCCAAACATAGACATCTCAAATTCACTTTTCATTTGATTTGCAAAAGTCTTGCACATACTATCTCTTCCTCCAAAAATGATATCATGAACAAATACTTCAACAATCAAGATATTTTCATGATCAATTTTGAAGTACAAGTTACTGTTAGCAATACCTTTGTTGAAACCAATCTTCAAAAGATGTTTATCCAGTCTTTCATACCAGGCTCTTGGGGCTTGTTTAAGTCCATACAGTGCTTTCTTCAACTTACAGACCATATCACCATGATTAGACAATTGAAATCCATTCGGTTGCTCAATGTATACTTCTTCTTCCAAGTCACCATTGAGGAAGACAGACTTCACATCCATCTGATATATACTTTGAAATCCTTGAAGGCAACAAAGGCAAGAAATAATCTGACTACTTTAATTCTTGCCACCGGAGCAAAAGTTTTTTCAAAATCAACTCCTTCTACTTGAGAATAACCCTTGCAAACTAATCTGGCTTTGTTTTTTACTACTTCATCTTCATTCAGTTTATTCCGGAAGACCCATTTGGTCCCAATCACATTTTTGTTTCTAGGTCTGGGAACAAGATCCCAAGTGTGATTTTTCTCAATCTGTATCAACTCTTCCTTCATTGCTTTAGTCTAGCTTTCATCATTGCATGCTTCACTTACTATTTTTGGTTTAATCTTTGAAATCAAACAATACTTTTCTGAGTCTTGAGCAATCTTTCTTCTGGTTTGAACACCTTTTCTTTTATCACCTATGATCTAGTTTTCAGAATGATTCAGTCTTGCATACTTGAGAGTTTTGGGAGTTTCTTGCACTTCTATTTCTTGGACAGGTTCATTGAACCTTATCTCTTCTTCCTGTATTTCAGGATTTTCTAGATCAGTCTATGTGAGGCTGATTATTTTTCCTTCCTTATTTTGATCGTTTTACATTTCAATTGATGACATTATCAGACTTTTAGAGACTATGGTTCCATTATGCAGATTTGATTATATCTCCTAATTTTGATATGACATTGATTAGACATATGGTGATTCGATTTGATCATATTTTGATGCTATGTTTAGACTAGACATGCGAGATATATTAGATGATGTGTTGTGATGTGATTTCTAGTTCTTTATATGATGATGATTATGTGACGTTAGATAGAAAGTGCAGTTTTATCTTGAATTATGTTGTAGATGATTAATGTTGTATTCAATGACATGAATTTAATTCCAATTGCTTCGGCTATGATTATTCATGATATGATTGACACTTGATCTAGATGTGCAAGATTATATTCCTAGGCCACGGGAAATTGGAGGTAGTATTCACACATATGTTATTCCCTATGAAATCGATCCATTCCCAAGAGGGATGAGGATCACGTTTGATTCGAATGTTGTTTAAGTGCTTGTTTATTTTTATCATTTTGGCCTAGTACCCCTTTGTTTAATTAATTAATATCATGTGTTGTATAAATTTTATTGTTTGATACCACTTGCTATTGTTTTTATTTTTGAGGCCATTTAAAGTGGATTTATGACTCCCTAGGTGAACCTTAGTGTCCCAAAACTTACCCTAGGTGGTTACCCATGGGTCTAGGGTCAATTTTGACTAACTAAACCTTGGGATAACTCACTTTTGGTCACACTAAATTGAGGTTTAGTCAAAGTGATGAATTTTGAAATAGATAAGGGTGGGAGATGAGTCATGCTTTGGGAAAGACTCATCTCCCTTCCCAAAGTTTGGGGATCCCTTCACCAAGGAGACTTGGGAGGTCTCCAAGACTCCCAAGTGTGTGGGATCTCCCTCCAAGGCTCCCACACATGTGTGAGAGCATCTTGGAGGGAGATGTCTCTCTTGGAGAATAAGAGGATGCCATATGGCATCCCTTATCCTCATGGAGGCTTGAAGGGGATTGCCACCTCACCACTTGTTCTCTCACACATGTGTGAGAGCACAAGTGGATAAGGTGAGGATTGGGATGGAATTGGAGGGTGACACTTGTCACCCTCACACTTCCTCTCCCTTGCAAGTGGCATGGGAGGAGGAAGGAGAAGGTGACAAGTGTCACCTTCTCATTCCTCAAGGCCACTTTAGAAGGCCTATATTACCTCCTCTTGTTGAGGAGTGTGGGGTTCTGGCATTTAGGGATTTTCTTTCTATTTTGGGAGTTTCCTTTGGGGAGTTAGAGAAAAGTTTGGAGATTGGAAGATTTGGAGAAGCTTGGAGCTCTTCACCAAACGTGCTTCCATTATTAAGGCTTTTGAAGGTAAGCTCCATGACTTGTTCATTACCCTTGCATATTTCATTATGTTGTGTTTGTGGATTTTGTTGTTTGTTGTTTTCATTTTTATGTGGGTTGGGAGTTTGGTTAGAGCACCTCCATTTGGAGGTAAGGCTCAACTTGTTTGGGGTAGGGGAAAGTGAACCTCGTCGAGCTCACCCCCATATTTGTGCTACTTATAGCCTTGAGGGCTTTTACTTGGTGTTGAGATCATTTTGATGGCAAGAGTACCATGACAGTTTTTGAGA
This sequence comes from Cunninghamia lanceolata, assembly GCA_027924645.1. NCBI lineage: Eukaryota > Viridiplantae > Streptophyta > Pinopsida > Cupressales > Cupressaceae > Cunninghamia > Cunninghamia lanceolata. The sequence goes on from BSBN01000445.1 coordinate 9,546,025, forward strand.
TATTTGGAGATATGTGTTTTTTGGAGGTTTTGACTTGAGGCCATGAGACTTGGTGTTTTGATATTTTTGGTGTGGCCTTTGAGTAGAGGGGTCCATTCCCTAGCCCCATCAAACTCATTTTCATGAGTTTTGTTATGTGTTAATCCATGGGTTATTGCAGTGTTATTCTTGTATTGATTGTTGTGGTGTATGTGTGCAACCATTTGTTTCCTACCTCCCTAGCTCGAGGGTGACCCACTTGCGGGTCTACGGTAGGGAGGAGGGCATTTCATTATGGCTTGGTTTTCCCTTCTTGTTGTGTTTTTATTGCAGGTGTTTATTGGAGAAATGGAGCTTTGGAGAAGTCTATTTTTGTGTTGTTGTAGTAATATGTTGTTGGCTATTTCAGCCATGGACTTTGAGGCCCTATTGTAATTTTGGCAAGTTTATTTTATGCCCAATATGTTCGCTGTGGTGTGAGTATCTAATATGAGCACTATTTTTGGTTTATAAAAAAAAAAAGAGAGAAGTTGTTATTATTCTATGTTGTTGAGTTTATGAGCAAAGGAAGAATGCAAGAGAAAATATAATTGCTATCATTTGTTCTTTACAAAAAACATATATATAAGTTGCTGAATAAATTTTAGTGTATGCAAAAAGAGAGAGAAATTAAAAATATTATTTTCTATTATGTTGCATTGAAATTTCATGTTATTAGTTTGCTGTTTAGGAAAATAAGTTGTTGAAAATTTAGATGAAATTGTAATTTCTACCTTATAAGTTCATTCAAAAAATAAATAAATATCTATGTATATTTATGTTTTTTTAAAAAAATGCTACTGGATTATTACTTATGAGATAGAACAGAAAATTTGTATTCTCTGTTATTTAAAAACCTTTGTTATTGAGAAAGTTAGTTTTATATATATATATATATATATATATATATATATATATATATATATATATATATATATATATATATATATATATATATATATATATATATATATATATGTATGTATATATATATATAAAAATATACACATATATTAATTGGCTAAATCTTAGCTTGCTGTTCATTTTATGTCACTGTTTATATACTAATATTAGAAAAAAAATGCATGTAACTGTGAGAATATAAATAAATAAATATATATATATATACTTATATATATATATATTTAAATATATATGTATATATTTAAATATATATATATATATGTATATAAGCTACTACTGTTTTAAAGGAAAAAGAAAATATGCTTGTCACTGTGTATACATACATGCATACATATATATATCTATGTATATGTATATGTATGTATATATATATGTATATATATATATTAAAAAAAATATTATTTAAAATTGAGTTAAAGTATTAAAATAAAATATACCAGAGAGAATGAACTTTTTGGGTGGACTATGTGGTTACTGTAGATATTTTAAATAAAAAAAAAGTTGGGGGGGACTGTGGGTAGCGCCCACAGTCCCCATTGTTTTTTTTAGAGAAAGGGGTGTGGGGAGGAGGTGGTGCCTCCACCCACACCCGCGGGTGTGGGTGGAAGCACCACCTCCTCCCCACACCCAAAACCCTTGCTAACCACACTCTCCGCGACGCTTCCCTTACTCTGTGGGTGGAGGCACCGCCTCCTCGCCACACCCAAAACCCTTGCTAACCACACTCTCTGCGACGCTTCCCTTACTCCTCTCCCCTTTGCGGCGCTCACCACACCCTCCTTACTCCCCACTCTCTCTCCGCCTCCCCTCACCATTTTCTACCCACTGCAAAACCCTTCTCCACAGATGTCGGTGGCAGTGGCGACAACATTTGACCCCATCACCCCTTTTGTGCCTTTCGGCCTCCGGCCATCTATGCCTCTAGACCTGAAAACCCCGATGCATATTCTTTTAATATAAATCAATATATATATATATATATATATATCCAAAAAAGTATTTACCCTATTGCATATTCATGTGTATACCTCCATGAGAGGTAGTAGAAAACTACTATCATGGCTTCCACTTCTTTTTCAAAGCTTGACCTGCACAAAACAAAAGGGAAACATAAATGGAGAAAAAAAAAACAAATGAGAAGAGGAAACAGAAGAAAAGTTAAGGCAAACCCATAAGGAATCTAATAGAATAATATTAGGGCTTCCAAGAGAAGAAAACAATAAAATATGGATTAGGGTGAGTCGAGATGTGAGGAATTTGTTTTATCATTTATTTTAAATTGTCTATTTTTCTTTTGCATTTTTTAATTTCCTTGTGCTTCATTTATTTTGTTTTAATTTTTAGGGGTTTGAATATTTGTGCTTGCGGAAATGTATTTTTTTAGGGGAATGGGTTAAATTGTTTTAAATGGGGAATGTGTTCCCTCTTTATAAATTATTTAATCGGGTCATTTATTTCATTTTTCCTAGTGCGTTTTAGCCTTCTAATTTGGTCAATTTTATTATTATTTTACGGGGAGAGGTACTTTAATCTTTCCCTTTACTCTATTACTTTCAAGTTGGGTAATAAATATAATGTCAAAATTATATTTATTATCAGACTTAATTTTGAAATCTAATCTTGGTGTCAATTAATTATTTTATTATTTTAATTTCAAATTTTAATATTTAATTGCAAGGACAATTTAATTGGCCTTGGCAAGGTATTCAATTTTTTAATTTTTAATTCTTCTTTAAGTTTAATTCTATTTTTAAATTTTTCTTGTTGGAGTTTTATTTTAAAAATTTTAATTCGATTATTGAAAATGCGTTATACTGTCAAATTTTTCCTAGATTTTAGGGTTTTAATTTTACGTCTTTTTATTGACTTTCATTTTATCACCTATTTTATCATGCGTCCATTATGCCTTCTTATTTTCATAAATTATTTATTCGATTTCATTTTGTTTTTGAGATAGGGTTTGGTTTCAGATCTGACGAAATCGCCTTCTCACCTAGGAGACTCATGGTTCGGATTAAACCGTCCTAACCCTAAAAGCAACACGCTTCATGTCACATACCCCCTAGATGGCTTTCATCACACAAGGGACGGAGTAGGATAATGCACGTCCCCGAATTATGTTTGACATGTTTACGCCTCATGTGTATTGCCACAAAGCATGCAGACGCGTGTGAGGGGGTTCCTAGGGATAGGTAAAAAAAAATTTCATAATTCATGTCATGACCACATGTCAAATGTGGACATGACACATGTGTTGTGTGTCATGACCGCATAGGAAATGTGGGCATGATAGTCTGGTTCTGAATTTCAGAGGGGGCTTGAACTTCTTGGACCAGAACATCATTCTGATCATCTTCTTCATATTCATAAAACCTTGAGGGTTTTTCAATGCCTTCATCTACCTTCACATTTGTACTTTCTATAATCTTTCTCAATCTCTTGTTATAACACCGGTATGCTTTGCTTTGAGTAGAATAACCCAAGAATATTCCTTCATCACTTCTAGCATCAAATTTGCCAAGGTCTTCATCTCTTTTTATGTAACATTTACTACTAAAGACTGAAATACTTTATAGTGGGAGTGATGCCAAACCAGAGTTCATAAGGGGTCTTACTAGTATTGTTTCTGATTTGTACTTGATTAAGAGTGTAGACAGCAGTGCTTACAGCTTCTCTCCAGTAGATCTAAAGAAAATTTGCTTCCATCATCATGGTTCTAGATGCTTCCTGGATGGTTCGGTTCTTTCTCTCCACTACTCCATTCTGCTGTGGAGTCCTTGGAGTAGATAACTATCTTTTTATCCCATGTTTCTCACAAAATTCTATGAACTCTCCAGATGTGAATTCTTCACCTCTATCAGACCTAAGACACTTTATGTTTAACCCAGTTTCATTTTCTACCATAGCCTTGAATATTTTGAATTTCTCAAGAGCTTCAGATTTCTCTTTTAGGAAAGTCACCCACATCATCCAGGAATGATCATCAATTAGTAACATGAAATATCTATCACCTTGCAAACGCCTGATTCTTGTCGGTCCACATAGATCAGTATGTACTAAGTCCAACAAATCGGTAGATGATTGTTCCTTACTTTTGAATGTGACTCTGCTCTGCTTACCCAACTGACATTCTTTGCACAAACTGTTAGTAGGTTTCACCAGTCTTGGAAGATCTCTTATAGCCTGAGTGTTTCTTATCTTGATGATATTATCAAAATTCACATGACACATTCTCCTATGCCACAACCAACTCTGATCAATTTGAACAAATAAACAACTTTTGCCAGTACCAACCAAGTGGAAGATGTTACCTTTTGTTTGAGTACCGGATGCAACCTCTGTTCTGAAACTTTCAAAGATCTTACATTTTCCATTTTTGAATCAGAGATCATAGCCTTTGTCCACCAACTGCCCAACACTAAGAAGATTGTGCTTCAGACCTTCAACATACAGTACATCACTAGTTTTGTTCTTTCCATCAAAAGAAATAGTTCCTCTGCCTTTGATTCTACCAGCAGAATTATCACCAAATTTTACAACTCCTCCTTCATATCTTTCCAGATCTATGAATTTATTTTTGTCACCAGTCATATGGTGGGAGCATCCATAGTCAATGACCCAATCATCCTTTTCTTCAACTTGGGAAACCAGAGCTCTTTCTACCATTTTATGATTGACAGATTTAATGGGCATTGGATCTTCTTCCTTGATGGCAATAAATACCCAATCACTTCCAGATTTGTTTCTAGTCTCTGATTCATCATATGTTACTCCTTCATCATCATCATCTTCATGAACATAGTAACATTTCTTTTGAAATCTTGATCTATTAGGATTAGTCCTTGAAAATCTTTCTAGACACCTTGTGTCAAAATGACCAATCTTTTTGCAGTTGAAACATTTGAAGAGCAATTTTCCTTCATATTTACTAGATCCTCTTGGTAGTCTTTTTGCAATAAGGGCTTCAAGTTGAGCAGCTTCTGCTTCATCTTCTTCTAGATCATTTCTTTCTTTTTCATACCATGATAGTTTCTTTAAGGAGTTCTCTCCTGGATTATACCTTTGTTTGCCTTTTATAGAGGCATTAGCTTTGAATGTAGACTCAGTCTTGGGGGGTGCATCTCCAAACTCAGCCAATTCAAATGTAGCTAGTTTTCCAACCAATTGATCTCTTGTGATATTTGATAAAGATCTGAATTCTTCAATAGTAGAAACCTTGTGTTTGTAAGAAGGAGGTAGGGATCTGAGAACTTTGGCAACAATCTCATCTTCATCCAAGATTCCACCAGCACACCTAATGCAACAAACAAGCTCATTTACTTTTGGCATAAATGTAGTGATATTCTCATCTTCAGGTTTTCAAATTTTCCTTTTAGACTCTGTAGCTTGGCACATTTAACATGTTTGTCTCCTTCATGCAGAAGTTCCAGTTTTTCCTAGATCTCATATGCAGTTTTTAAATCTATAACATTTGTCAACTCTAAATCAGATAAGGCACTTAGTAAGGCTTCTTTAGCTCAAAGATTATCTTCAGCATCTCTAATTTCATCTATAGTTGTTGGACCATTCTTTGGAGGAACATACTAATTTGAAGTTATGGTCCAATATTGCATTCCCATACATTGCAAGTGACATTCCATGCATCTTTTCCAAAGAGTGTAATTAGTTCCATCAAACCTTAGACTATCCTTCTTGTAGGAAGACATCCTAGATCTCCTCAAGTGATTAAGCTCTATTAGAGGAACTTGGCTCTGATACCAATTGTTGATTTAAGACAAACAACTGAGAGGGGGGGTTGAATCAGTTGTCCCAAAACTTTCTTTTCTTTAAACACTTAAATCCTTCTTGTAATTCAACAGCATAATAATAAATCAATCATGGAAGCACAATGCAATAATTCAAGAGCAGAAACACATTAACACATAGGACACCAAGAATTTAACGTGGAAAACCCGGTTAAGGGAAAAACCATAGGGTGACTAACCCAAGATTGTATTCTCTATTAAAAGAATAAGAAGAACAAAATGGCACAGGCAAATTAGGGCTCACTACCCGAGCACACTACTCATAAGAGGCCCACTACCTATAGGAGACACACTGTCTATAGAATAATAAATATTACATACTTGAACTGGAGATTAGCATCTTCACCATGCTTGAGTCAGTTCCATTTAAACTCAATACTTCTTCTCTTCTTTTCGCTCTTCTCCCTTCTACAACTTCATCCTATTCACCTTCATACTTTGAAATGACTTCACAACTCTTATTTATACAAGACATCAACTTTGGGATAATCATCAAAGTCAGCACAATACATACTTTATTTTATTACAGAGAAAATACACAAATACAACTTGACTTATTACAAAAGACATCATGCGAATCACCACACTGTTGGCCACACATATTTGGGACTTCAATCTTCTTTGAGGAACATGCCATGCTTCACAGAACATCTTCAAGATCATCCACAAGATGTGCAAACCATCCAGTCAGCCATGATTAGGAAGAACATCATCACCTGGAAGTAAAGCTTCAATTATGAGCTCAATCTTCAATGCAGACCACCAACACAAATTAGACACAATCTAGAGACCCCCACAAGCTTGCCTGAATCACCAAGAACATCCACACCACTTCCTCCTACTAAAATCATTTGCATCTTCATCTAGAACCTCAAGAACACATTCTATCATCACTATCATATTAGAATAAATGCTTGCGGACCTCCAAACCACGAATCAATTGAGTTTTCAATTCACATTGGCTTCCTAAACACTCCACCAAATCTGCAGATCATGATATTGTATTTTTAGATCTCACCGGACCTATTTGTCTCACTCTGTCACCTCTGAACATCTGTTAGAACCAATTTTACTCATATAGCCATAACTTCTCCAAATCTTCATGCGAACCTCTCAAATCTTGACTGGATAATCTTTAGACACATATCTACAAACCCTTTGATGCACATTCTTTGATCTTCATCTTAGCTGGGATATTTACTTCAAAGAACTTCATTGTCTTCACTATTCTTCTCTATTTTTGATGGGACTAATTTTCTCAATATTCTCAGCACACAGCTCATCCAATCCTTGACATCCATGCAATAGGAGTATGTTGACATCAATGACAACACCGGTTAGGCCCATACTTCCAACATTTAAACTCTGAGGGCTGTTAAACCCTACTGGTGACTTACTACTAGACTCACTGCCATGATCAACACCTTTCTATATTTGCAACTAAAGTACAATAATTCCCTTGTTCTTCTTTTCCTCTGCTATGCTCTTCTTCTTCTTTCCTCTGCCTCTTCTCTACTCTACCTTTTGGACCTTTCTTAATATCTTTTCATTTTCACTCAAGGGCACCTTTTCCACGACTCAACTATAAGTATTTATAAACTACATCAACCTTGGAATGATCATCAAGGTAGGCTTCACAATCACCAACCATTGGAACAATCTCCAAGGTTAGTATTACAAACATTTACAAAATAGTTCCTGACTTATTATGACAATGTGCAAAGGAAATGAAATGCAGATCATGCCACACCTTAGCTAGGACTCAAACATGATCTTCCATGCCACAAAATGCTTCCACAATCTTCCAGAGATTTCCACAACCAGGTCAGCCAAGACTGGTTACATGCTACATTATTTGGGAACAATCTTCACACACCATCTCAATTTCTTAATGCAGACCAAAGTCCAGATAGGAACATGATTAGGAGACATCCACAAGCATGTTGTAATCATCAGGAGCAACCTCATGAACCTTAACCACTTTATCCATAGGAATCTTCTCACCGAAACACATGAACTTCACTGTCTTCAACTGTCATAAAAGAAATATATTTGGCAGACCACCAAACCACAAACTATTGCAATTGTAGGCACTTATCATCATCCCAGAATTCCCTTTAGAATAGCAGAGCCAAATACTTTATTGCAGAGGAATGCGGAGCAGAATACTTTCTTCTTGTCTCAACTGAACTTATAGAAAAATAGGTTTCACTCTAGTGAATGCAACTCACTTAGATCTTCATGTGGATGGCTCAAACCTAGAATGTAGCATCCTTAGACATATCTCTAACTTACTTCCAATCCATAGACCGTGATCTTCAAGAAGAAATAAATGCAGAGGAGTTTACCGGACTATTCTTCAGCATACAACTCATTGTCTATACTGCACTACTCTATAACTCACTTGTTTCTTCTGGAGAGGCTAATTTTCTCAATATCCTCAACATACAAGTCTTCTAAACAAGATACAGTTGACACTAATGACAACAAGGATATGTTGACATCAATGACAACACCGATTAGGTACATAATTGCAACAATCTCCCCCTTTGTCATTGATGGCAACATATGATGTGAAAAACTACAACAGCCATCAAGACAAGATTCTCCCCCTTTCTCTTTATACACCTGCACTTCTTTCTTTCTCCAAAATTCTCCCCCTTTCTTTTACATATTTGAACTCTAATTTTTCACATGACTTCTCTCCCCCTTTGAAATCAATGGCAAAGGGCACATACTTGCACTCTTCTGCTCTGATCTAATCTCTCTTCTAAACTCTTTGACTACTCCCCCTTAGAAGTAGCCCTAACAAGCATCAATTCAGACCTCTAAACACCTCTGTACTGATGAACTATTGTGTATCTTAGTTTAGAGCAGGAAGGGTGATGACCCCTAACTTTTATCTAATATACTCAAAAGTATCCTTAGGCAAAGGCTTGGTAAAAATGTCTGCAATCTGATCCTTGGTAGAAACATACTCCAACTTGACTTCATTCTCTATCACTTTTTCTCTCAGAAAATGATACCTTATGGATATGTGCTTTGTCCTTGAATGCATCACTGGATTCTTTGATATGTTAATGGTACTTGTGTTATGACAAAAGATTACAATGGGATCTTCATACACAACTTTGATGTCCTTCAAAGTCTACTTCATCCATAACACTTGAGTGCAACTGCATGCTGCTGCAATGTATTATGCCTCTGCAGTAGATAGGGATATTGAATCATGTTTCTTGCTTAGCCAAGATACTAATCTTTTCCCAAGAAGAATGCACCTCCACTTGTACTTTTTCTATCATCCACATCTCTGGCCCAATCTGCATCAATATATGCACTGAGAGTAAAGTCACAATCCTTAGGGTACCACACACCATAATCAATCGTGCCTTTTAAATATCTCAGAATTCTTTTGACTGCCATCACATGTGATTCATTGGGTTCTGCATGAAATCTTGCCACAAGACACACTACATGCATTATGTCAGGTCTGGTTTGAGTCAGATAAAGTAATCCTCCAATCTTAGATCTATACTTTTTTTGGTCTGCCATGGGTGAGATATCATCTTTGCTCAATTTACAACTTGTTATCATAGGTGTACATACTGGTTTAGAGTCTTGCATCCCAAATTTCTTTAACAACTCTTTCACATACTTAGACTGAGAAATAAAGATACCCTTATCTGATTGACTTATTTGCAAACCTAAAAAGAAGTTCATCTCTCCAAACATAGACATTTCAAATTCACTTTGCATTTCTCTAGCAAAAACTGAGCACATACCTTCATTGCCTCCAAAAATAATATCATCAACAAAAACTGCAACAATTAGGGTTTGTTTATCATTAATCTTGAAGTAGAGATTACTATCTGTAGTACCTTTACTGAACCCTATTTGTATCAGGTACCTATCCAACCGTGCATACCATGCCCTGGGAGCTTGTTTTAATCCATACAATGATTTCTTCAATCTACATACCATGTCCCCTTGTTTTGATGACCGAAATCCTTCCGGTTGTTCAATATAGACTTCCTCTTCCAACTCTCCATTTAAGAAGGTAGACTTCACATCCATTTGATAAACCTTGAAATCTTTGTATGCTGGAAAAGCCAGAAACATCCTTATTGTTCCAATCCTTGCTACTAGAGCAAAAGTTTCTTCAAAGTCTATTCCTTCAACTTGAATGTATCCTTTGCATACCAACCTCGCTTTGTTTCTTACCACTTCACCATTCTCATTCATTTTATTTCTAAAGACCCACTTTGTACCAATTACTTTCTTGTTTGGTGATCTGGGGACAAGATCCCAAGTTTGATTCTTCTCTATCTACATCAATTCCTCTTCCATAGCCTTTATCCAGTTCTCATCTTTGCAAGCCTCATCCATAGTTTTAGGTTCAATCTTGGAAATCAGACAGAAATTTACTTGTTCCTCTATAGCTTTTCTTTTGGTTAAGATCCCTTTGCTCTTATCTCCTATGATTTGATTTTTAGAATGACTAATTCTTACATATCTTGGAGTTTTGGTAGCACTTACCGAAGCTTGTTCTTCTTCATCTATACTGTCTTCATGTTGCACCACTCCTAAAACATCTAGATCATCTAACTCATATCCACTTGATTCAGAAGACCTTTCCTTACATTCATCAACTTTAACATTTACAGTTTTAATGATCTTATTCAGCCTCTTATTATAGCACTGGTAGGCCTTACTCTTGGTAGAGTAACCAAGGAAGATTCCTTCATCACATATAGCATCAAACTTACTTAAATCTTCTTCTCTTTTGATGTAATATCTGCTACCCAAAACTTTGAAATATTTCACAGTAGGAACTCTACCATGCCACAATTCATAGGGAGTTTTTGAACTGTTACCTTTTACTTGAACTCTGTTTAGGATATATACTATGGTATGAATTGCCTCTCTCCAATATGCTTCTGGAAGATGAGCTTCCTTCATCATGGTTCTAGCAACTTCTTAAACTATTCTATTTTTCCTTTCAACAACTCCATTTTGTTGTGGAGTTCTGGGCGCAGATAGTTGTCTCCTTATTCCATGTTCTTCACAAAAGAAATTGAATTCATTTGATGTCAACTCTCCTCCTCTATCAGACCTCAAGCATTTGATTTTCAAATTCATCTCATTTTCAACCATTGCCTTAAATGCCTTGAATTTATCTAGAGCTTCAGCTTTCTCTTTCAAAAAGGTGATCCAAGTCATTCTAGAATAATCATCAATGAGCAGCATGAAATACATGTCTCCTTGTAAACTTCTTACTCTGGTAGGTCCACACAAATCTATATGTACTAGCTCAAGTACTCCCCCAACTAATTGGTCCTTGCTTTTGAAACTTGTTCTTGTCTGTTTCCCAAATTGACACTCCTTGTAAATAGGATTAGCAGGCTTCACAAGTTTAGGTAAATCTCTAACAATCTGTGCAGTACTTATCTTCATAATATTATCAAAATTTATGTGACACAAAATTTTATGCCATAACCAACTCTCATTAGTCTGAGTTAACAAGTGATAGTTCTTGGTTCCTTTCAAGTGATAGATATTACCTCTGGTCTTCTTACCAGTTGCAATGACTGTTCTAGAGCTTTCCCTGATCTTGCATTCATTGTCCTTGAAGCTTAAGTCATAGCCCTTGTCACACATCTTATGCACACTCAGAAGATTGTGCTTTAATCCTTTCACATACAAGACATCTTCAATATTATGCTTTCCATCAAAAGAAATAGATCCTTTTCCACAAATCCTACCAACTGTATCATCTCCAAACCTAACCCATCCACCATCATATCTTTCCAAACTTACAAAGTTACTTTTGTCACCAGTCATGTGGTGAGAGCAACCACTATCAATAACCCATTCATCCTTGTCCTTAATGACCTGAGAAGCCAAAGCACTTTCCATTGGTTTTTCTTCCAGATCCTCTTTGGAGTCTATCCACAAAATTGGCTTCAGCTTCATCTAACTCATCATCAGATTCTACCTTTTACTTTTATGATTTGGAAGTACTTCTAGGAGTACTAGCTTTGAAGGTCATCTCAACTTCTGGTAGAGCATCATCTAACTCCCTCATTTCAAAAGATGTAATTTTACCAAGCAATTGATCCCTATTAAGGATTTTTACTTGCATGAATTACTCAATTGTAGCTATCTTGTGACAGTAGGACTTGGGTAGAGATCTGATAATTTTCATAATAATTTCCTTTTCTTCGAGAGTTCTGCCTATGGATTTTATCCCTGTAACAAGTTCATCAACTCTTTGCATAAAAGCTGATATGTTTTCTGTTGCATGTATGGGCCTAACTAGTGTTGTCATTGATGTCAACATACTTCTATTGCATTAATGATAAGAATTGGATGAGCTGTGTGCTGAGGATATTGAGAAAATTAGTCTCAATTAGGAACAATGAAGAACAGTGATGATAGTAAGATAAAAGTCCAAGATATGATGAGGATCAGAGGATGCGGTTTAAAGGGTTTGTATATATGTGTCCTAAGGTGGTCCAGTAGATATTTTAGAGGTCCGCATGAAGATCTGAAGACGTTGTGGCCGCTTAAGTAAAACTAGTTCCGGTAGGTGTTCAGACGTGATAGAGTGTTACAGAAAGGTCCGGTGAGATCTGGAAATGCATTATCCTATTCTGTAGATCTGAGGGAGTGTTGAGAAAGTCTTTGTGAAGTGTCAACTCGATTGGTTTGTGGTTTCAAGGTCCGCAATCATCTATTCTTTTGTGACAGTGATGACAGACTGTGTTCTTGAAGTTCTGGTTGAAGGAGAGAAGGATTTCAGTAAGCAGATGAAGTGTGGATGTTCTTGGTAATTTAGGAAAGCTTGTGGAGGTCTTTAGATTGTGTCTAGTTCATGTTGGTGGTCTGCATTGGAATTAGAGCTCGCAATTGAAGAACTACTTCCAGATGATGGTGTTCTTCTTGAGACTGGCTGACCGGATGAGTTACACATCCTGCGGATGTTCTTGTAGATATTTACCGACTTAGATGATTATTCCTAAGTCGATGTCTTGTATAAATAAGGGATTGTAAAGTCATTTCTAGGTGTGTCTTGTGGAGATGTGAGTGTGGTAGAGAGGAGACCAAAAGGCAAAGCAGAAGTATTGCACTTAAATGGAACCGATTCAAGCATGGTGAAGATGCTATTCTCTAGTTCATGTATGTGATACTTATTATTTTGTAGATAGTATGTCTCTTGTAGGCAGTGAGCCCTAATTGGCATGTGCCATCTTGATCTTTCTATTCTTCTAATAGAGAATACAATCTTGGGTTAATCACCTCATGGTTTTTCCCTTAGCCAAGTTTTCCACGTCAAAATCTTGGTGTCTCATGTGTTAATGTGTTTCTGCTCTTGATTCATTGCATTAAGTTTTCATGATTGATTTATTATTATTCTACTAAATTACAAAGTGGAGTTAAGCGTTTAATTGCAAGAAAAGTTTTATACAACTGATTCACCCCCCTCTCAGTTGTCTTCCCTAAATCTAACAATTGGTATCAGAGCCAAGTTCCTCTAAAAGAAGATTAACTGCTTGAGGAGATCCAGGATGTCATCCTACAAGAAGGATAGTCCGAAGTTTGATGGAACCAACTTTAATCTTTGGAAAAATCGCATGAAATGTCACTTACATTGTATGGGAATGGCGTACTAGAACATGGCTTCAACGAAGTATACTCCTCCACATGGTGGTCCGAAAGCCCCAAATGAAATCACAGATGCTGAAAACAATTTGCGAACTATTGAAGCTCTTCTAAGTGCATTATCTGATTCAGATATTTCTAATGTTGTTGACCTACCAACTACTTTTGAGATTTGGGAAAAATTCAAACTTCTGCATGAAGGAGACAAGTATGTTAAATGTGCAAGGCTACAGAGTCTGAAAGGGAAATTTGAAAACCTGAAGATGAGAGAAGATGAAAATATATCTAATTTTATGCCAAGGGTAAATGAGCTTGTTTGTGGAATTAGAAATGCTAGTGGAGTCTTGGATGAAAATGTGATTGTTGGAAAAATTCTCAGATCCCTTCCTGCTTCTTATAAAATCAAGGTTGTTGCCATTGAAGAATTCAGAGCCCATACAATTGTCACAAAAGATCAATTGCCTGGTAAATTGGCCGCATTTGAAATGATCAAGTTTGGAGATGCCCCTCCCAAGACTGAAACTGCATTCAAAGCCAGTGCCTCTATAAAAGGTAAACAAAGGTTTGATCTGGGAGAAAACTCTTCAAGGAAACTATCATGGTATGAAAAAGCAAGAAAAGACCTGGAAGAAGAAGAAGCTGAAACTACTCACCTTGAAGCCCTTATTGCAAAAAGACTACCAAGAGGATCCAATAAGTATGAAGGGAAATTGCCTTTTAAGTGTTTTAACTGCAATAAGATTGGTCATTTTGCCTCAAGGTGTTCAGAAAGATTTTCAAGGCAAAATCCTAACAAGCCAAGGTTCCAAAAGAACTGTTACTATGTACATGAAGATGATGATAATGAAGGAGTAACAGATGATGAATCAGAGATAGGAAACAAATCCGGAAATGAATGCGTGTTCATTGTCATCAAGGAATAAGATCCAATGTCCTCTGTATCTGTCAATCATAAGACTGTGGAAAGAACTTTGGTTGCCAAAGTTGAAGAGAAGGATGATTGGGTCATTGACAGTGGATGCTCTCACCATATGACAAGTGACAAAAATAAGTTCATAGATTTGGAGAGGTATGAAGGAGGAGTGGTAAAGTTTGGTGATAATTCTGCTGGTAGAATCAGTGGTAGAGGAACTATTTCTTTTGATGGAAGGAAGAAAACCAGTAATGTACTATATGTTGAAGGTTTGAAGCATAATATTCTTAGTGTTGGACAGTTGGTGGACAAAGGCTATGATCTCTGATTCAAGAATGGAAAATGCAAGATCTTTGAAAGTTCTGGAACAGAGATTGCATCTGGTACTCAAACAAAAGGTAATATCTTCCATTTGGTTGGTACTGGTAAAAGTTGCTTATTTGTTCAAGTTGATAGGAGTTAGTTATGGCATAGGAGGACGTGTCATGTGAATTTTGATAACATCATCAAGATAAGCAACACTCAGGCTGTAAGAGATCTTCCAAAATTGGTGAAACCTACTAATAGCTTGTGCAAAGAATGTCAGTTGGGTAAGCTAAGAAGAATCACATTAAAGAGTAAGGAACTATCCTCTATCAAATTATTGGACTTAGTTCATACTGATCTTTGTGGTCTAGCAAGAATCAGGAGTGTGTAAGGTGATAGATACTTCATGTTACTAATTGATGACTATTCCCAGATGATGTGGGTAACCTTTCTAAAAGAGAAATCAGAATCTCTTGAGAAGTTCAAAATATTCAAGGTGATGGTAGAGAATGAAACCGGATTAAAATTGAAATGTTTGAGGTCTGATAGAGGTGGAGAATTCACATTCGGTGAGTTCATAGAATTCTGTGAAAAGGATGGAATAAAGAGACAGTTATCTGCTCCTGGACTCCATAGTAGTATAGAGTAGTGGAAAGAAAGAACTGGACCATTCAGGAAGCATCTAGGACCATGATGATGGAAGCAAATGTTCCTCAGATCTATTGGAGAGAAGCTGTCGGCACTGTAGTCTATACTCTCAATCAAGTTCAAATCAGAAGAAATACTGGTAAGACTCCTTATGAACTTTGGTTTGGCATCACTCCTACTATGAGATATTTCAAAGTTTTTGGTAGCAAATGTTACATTAAAAGAGATGAAGATATAGGAAAGTTTGATGCTAGAAGTGATGAAGGAATATTCTTGGGTTACTCTACTCAAAGCAAAGCATACCGGTGCTATAACAAGAGACTAAGAAAAATGATAGAAAGTACAAATGTGAAGGTTGATGAAGGAATTGAAAAACCCTCAAGGTTTTATGAATATGATGAAGATGATCAGAATGGTGTTCTAATTCAAGGAGCCCAAGCCTCCTCTGAAGTTTAGATTCAAACTGATTTGGTAAATCAGGAAGAAGAGATGAATCTTAATGAGCATGATCAAGAATCAGAAGTGCAAGAAATTCCCAAAGTTCCCAGGTATGTAAGACTGAACCACTCTAAAGATCAGATCATAGGTGATAAAAGCAAAGGTGTACAAACAAGAAGGAGAATTGCTCAAGATTCAGATGAGTATTGTCTGATTTCAAAGATTGAACCTAAGATAGTGAATGAAGCTTTCAATGATGAAAACTAGACTAAAGCAATGGAGGAAGAGCTGATGAAAATTGAGAAAAATCACACTTGGGATCTTGTTCCCAGACCTAGAAACAAGAATGTGAATGGAACAAAGTGGGTCTTCCGGAACAAACTAAATGAAGTTGGTGAAGTAATCAGCAATAAAGCCAGATTGGTCTGCAAGCGTTACTCTCAAATAGAAGGAGTTGATTTTGAAGAAACTTTTGCTCCGGTGGCAAGAATTGAAGTAGTCAGATTATTTCTTGCTTTTGTTGCCTTCAAGGACTTCAAAGTTTATCAGATGGATGTGAAGTCTACCTTCCTGAATGGTGACTTGGAAGAAGAAGTATACATTGAGCAACTAGATGGATTTCAATTGTCTGATCATGGTGATATGATCTACAAGTTGAAGAAAGCACTGTATGGACTAAAGCAAGCCCCAAGAGCCTAGTATGAAAGATTGGATAAGCATCTTTTGAAGATTGGTTTCAACAAAGGTACTGCTGATAGTAATTTGTATTTCAAAATTGATCATAAAAACATCTTGATTGTGGAAGTGTTTGTTGATGATATCATTTTTGGAGGAAGAGATAGTATGTGTAAAACCTTTACAAATCAAATGAAAAGTGAATTTGAGATGTCCATGCTTGGGGAAATGAATTTCTTCTTAGGTCTACAAATCACTCAAACAAAAAAAGGAATCTTCATTTCTCAAACCAAATATGTGAAAGAATTGTTGAAGAAATTTGGGATGGAAGATTCAAAACTAATGAATACTCCCATGGCATTCGGATGTAAATTGGACAAAGATGATGACTCTCCTAAGGCTGACTAGAAAAAGTACAGGTCAATGATTGGTGGATTGTTGTATCTCACTCAAACTAGACCTGACATTATGAATGTTGTTGGTCTTGTTGCTAGATTTCAAGCTAATCCTAGAGAATCTCATGTCATGGCAATCAAGAGGATTTTTAGATATCTAAAAGGGACAGTTGAGTATGGATTGTGGTATCCCAAAGATCATAATTTTTCTCTTCATGCATATACAGATGTTGATTGGGCAGGAGATATGGATGACTGGAAGAGTACCAGTGGTGGAGCATTCTTTTTGGGGAAGAGGTTGGTTTCTTGGATGAGAAAGAAACAAGAGGCAATATCTCTGTCAATTGCAGAAGTAGAGTATATTGCAATAGCAGGTAGTTGCACTCAAGTTTTGTGGATGAAGCAAATGCTAAGAGACATAAGAGTAGAGTATGAGGAACCTATCACAATCTTTTGTGATAATTCAAGTGCAAAACATATCTAAGAATCCGGTGTTGCATTCAAAGACTAAACATATATCCATCAAGTTTCACTTTTTGAGAGAGCAAGTGAACAAGAATGAAATCAGATTGGAGTTTGTGCCTTCCACAGATCAGATTGCAAACATCTTTACTAAACCTCTACCTAAGGACTCTTTTGAGTATCTCAGGGAGAAGTTAGGGGTTATTGCCCCTCTAGTGATGAACTAAGGTGCACTAGAGTGCATCAGTCCGGTAGATATCATAGTCATATCTTGTGGTCCAGATTGATGATAGGGAGCTGCCACTCAGGGGGAGTAGCTGGTATGATTCTGAAGTGTTGGAGTTGCAAGTATGAGCCCTCTACCATTGATGTCAAAGGGGGAGAGAAGACATGTGAAAAATAAGTGGTTGCTGATCAAAGGGGGAGCAGTAAAAGAAAAGAAGACATGTGAATGGTTGCTGTTGATAGGGGGATTTATGTCAGTAAGAAAAAGTTCTTGTCTTGATGGTCAAAATAGTTTTTCACATCATATGTTGCCATCAATGACAAAGGGGGAGATTGTTGCATGTATGGGCCTAACTAGTGTTTTCATTGATGTCAACATACTCCTGTTGGATTAATGATAAGGATTGGATGAGCTATGTGCTGAGGATATTGAGAAAATTAGTCTTAATCAGGAACAGTGAAGAACAGTGATGATAGTAAGATAAAAGTCCAAGATAGGATGAGGATCAGAGGATGTGGTTTAAAGGGTTTGTATATGTGTCTTAAGGTGGTCCAGTAGAGATTTCAGAGGTCCACATGAAGATCTAAAGAAGTTGTGGCCGCTTAAGTAAAACTGGTTCCGGTAGGTGTTCAGAGGTGACAGAGTGTTACAGAAAGGTCCAGTGAGATCTAGAAATGCATTATCCTATTCTACAGATCCGAGGGAGTGTTGAGGAAGTCTTTGTGAAGTTTCAACTCGATTGGTTCATGGTTTGAAGGTTCGTAAGTATCTATTCTTTTGTGACAGTGATGACAGACTGTGTTCTTGAAGTTCCGGTTGAAGGAGAGAAGGATTTCAATAAGCAGATGAAGTGTGGATGTTCTTGATAATTTAGGAAAGCTTGTGGAGGTCTTTAGATTGTGTCCAGTTCATGTTGGTGGTCCGCATTGGAGTTGGAGCTCACAATTGAAGAACTACTTTTGGATGATGGTGTTCTTCTTGAGACTGGCCGACCAGATGAGTTACACATCCTGTAGATGTTCTTGTAGTTGTTTGCCGACTTAGATGATTATTCCTAAGTTGATGTCTTGTATAAATAAGGGATTTTAAAGTCATTTCTAGGTGTGTCTTGTGGAGATGTGAGTGTGGTAGTGAGGAGGAGACTGAAAGGTAGAGTAGAAATATTGGACTTAAATAGAATTGATTCAAGTATGGTGAAGATGCTATTCTCCAATTCATGTATGTGATACTTATTATTTTGTAGGCAATGTGTCTCTTGTAGGAAGTGAGCCTCTTGTGAGCAGTGTGCTTGGGCAGTGAGCCCTAATTGGCATGTGCCATCTTGTTCTTTCTTTCTTCTAACAGAGAATACAATCTTGGGTTAATCACCCCGTGGTTTTTCCCTTAATCGGGTTTTCCACGTCAAAATCTTGGTGTCTCATGTGTTAATGTGTTTCTACTCTTGATTCATTGCATTAAGTTTTCATGATTGATTTATTATTATGCTGCTAAATTACAAAGTGGAGTTAAGTGTTTAATTGCAAGAAATGTTTTGTACAACTGATTCACCCCCCTCTCAGTTGTCTACCCTAAATCTAACAGTTTTCATCATTATTCATCTTCAAGCTTTTATATTTTACATTTAGACTTTGTAACTTGGCTTCCTTCATAGATTCATCTCATTTATATAGATTTTTCAACTTTTCCCATACCTTATTTGTAGTTTCAAGATCTACCACTTTCGTCAATATTGAGTCAGTTAATGAGCTTAATAGAGCATCCTTTGTCTTGATATCTATCTCATATTCTTTGATCTCATCTTCATTCATCGGGCCATTTTGAGGTATGGTGTATTCTGTTTCCACAACTTTCCAAACTTTGTAACCAAGAGAAAGAAGACGGCTTTTCATCTGAGCCTTCCAGAGAACATAATTCGTTCCATCAAAATGTGGCGCTTCCTTCTTGTAAGACATTTTGGATCTTCCACAAGCTGTTAAACTTTCTTTAAAGAAATTTGGATCTAATACCAATTATTGATATGCACTAGACAACTGAGAGGGGGGGTGAATTAGTTGTCACAAAAACTTAAACACTTTTTGACATTTAAACATTCATCACTTATCCACAATTATTATGATTTAACCATGAGTGTATGAAATCAAAAACTTAACCACAGATACAACATCAAACACAAGAGACACCATCTTTACATGGAAAACCCCAAGGTGGGGAAAAACCACGTAGAGGATTGACTCTATATATTGCAATCTTGAAATAATGATGTTCAGGCTTGGTCACTCCATGGGCCTAAACATATTGGCGTACTGCCATGAAGACTGGTTACATGCTACATTATCTGGGAACAATCTTCACACACCATCTCAATTTCTTAATTTGGACCAAAGTCTAGATAGGAACATGATTAGGAGACATCCACAAGTATGCTATAATCATCAGGAGCAACTGTACAAACCTTAACTACTTTATCCATAGGAATCTTCTCACCACATGAACTTCACTATCTTCAACTATCATAAAAGAAAGATAGCTTGAAGACCACCAAACCACAAACCATTACAATTGTAGACACATATCATCATCCTAGACTTCCCTCTAGAACCACAGAGCCAAATAGTTTATTGTGGAGGAATACGGAGTAGAATACTTTCTTCCTTTCCCAACTGAACTTACAGAAAAAATAGGTTTCACTCTGGTGAATATAACTCACTCAGATCTTCATGTGGATGGTTCAAACCTAGAATGTAGCATCCTCAAACATATCTCTATCTTACTTCCAATCTGCAGACCATGATCTTCAAACAGAAATAAATGCGGAGCAGTTTACCGAACTGTTCTTTAGCATACAACTCACTGTCTGTATTGCACTACTCTGTAACTCACTTGTTTCTTCCAGAGAGGCTAATTTTCTCAATATCCTCAACATACAAGTCTTCTAAACTAGATACAGTTGACACTAATGACAAAAAGGATATGTTGACATAAATGACAACACCAATTAGGCACATACTTGCAACAGGTTGCCCCTCAAAGAGGCCAATGATATTGTAATGAAAATCAACCATTTTTAATACAATAATAATTGCTATTTTATTTTACCACTTATTTTTTGTATTTCATGTTTTGGCTAATCTTTTGCATGAAGAATCCTCACATCTAGTATTAGATCTCTTTTTAGGGCTGAGTTCTACTACAACTTTCTTCGATTTTGAGTCTTATAAAATTATCCACCATATTCTTTTACCTCACCCTTTCGGGGATCTTGGTGACCAAAACATGGTTACATAAGTAATGACATTGAAAGTTTTCCCTAAAATCTATCCTTTTTTTATAGTAGTAGTTTGTATTTTTCTTTTTAGGCTAGAAATCATGTACTAGGGCTTTTAAAATAAGCATAGAAAAGATATCATTTTGGGATAATATGGATTCCTCATATAGGCTCTAGTGAGGGATGGATATGTTTCCCTCAAAATCCATGCCATCATATAATCTCTACATAGGTTTTAAGCTTCCACGCACCCTTGGGTTTATAGGAAGACCCCTTAGGTTTTTTTTCCAAAACCTAGCCATAGGAAGCCATTGGCCATCTATCACATGTGATGCACTGGTAAGCGGTTAGCCCTAGGTTGTACATGATCTATTTGGATCTATATATTTGTAGGCTCACAGACCTAAAACTCCCTATAGTGACCACCCATTTTTCTACACCCCCTTATCCATCATAGCATATTTTGAAGGCAACAGAAACCACCACTAGTGATTGTAATTCACAAAAATAGTAATTTTTTAGGAAACTAATACATGTAGATAGGTTTTCATAGAAACAAAACTAGTTTGTCTTTGATTGGAAATAGAAGAATACAAAAAAATTGGGTTTTTTTAGAAATTGTGGAATAGAGCATTTTTTTGTGTTTTTAGAAATAATAGGATTTTTCTTTGAAGGAAAAGTAGAGGATAGTGTAAAATAGACAAACTAGAATAAGGAAAATATAATTTGATTTGAAAATCACATAGTGAATTGGTTTGAATATTTTCCCTAGAGGGATCTAGAATCTAAAAAAAGTGAAATAAAAAATAGTTAGTTTTTTAACCCTCTCTAACTAATTGTCCCATTTTTGTCCTTGCTTCATTCTAATCATTTGGGATATTACTCCAACACTTATTTTTAGCCACCCTAGGATCCCTCCTATAATTTTTAACACCTAATCTAAAGAAATGGATGTCATAGTAGTAGCTAAATTGGAGAAATTTGATTGTTGCATCTTCTCCCTCAATGATGGACAAACCTAAATATTATGATTTCTTATTCACATAATTGGTCATGACTCATCCCAAGAACATTTTAACAATCCTAAATCCAAATTCAATCCTCACCATCTACCTTGGGGTCCTATACACTCAACAACATGACTCAATAGCACGGGGCAGTCAATTTGGATTTTACAGAGACATGGACCCTTCTCCTTGCCACGGGTGAAACCCCACGTCACTCTTGCTCTCGAGGTAGAAGCTAGTTGAGAGGAGGTGAGACATAGGGATGGTCTTGCTCACTCAAGAGTTGGACTTCATGGAGAATGGTAAGCCGGTCCTGGGGCCTTTCCTAAGGATTGTTCACTAAGTTGTACTTAATGACCATGGATGTTGAAATAATAATATGACCCAAAGGGTCATTGGTCACTGATCTCCTGTTTGGATTAGCTAGATTCTCAACAAAAACTAATGAATTTTAAGAAAATTAGGGTTGCCACAATTAATTTGCCTCCTAAGGAAGATTTGAAGCTTTACAACAATGAAACTAATGAAAATAAATCTTGGAAGCTTTAGAAAACTAAAGAAAGAAATGAAGAAAGAGGCTCAAAGGCCTATGAAGAAGCTTGAAAAATCTTGTGAAGATGAGAAGAACATTCTCCAACTTGAGAAATAATGGAGAGGTGAGGGGTATTTATAGGTTGGAATGAGGAATGAGGGGTGGAATTGATTGGAGAGTTAACAAAAATTGATTGGGGAGTTAACTCCCTTGATTGATCAGAGGAATGGGTTGATTGGGTAGTGAAGTAAGCTTAAAAGCTTATCACAAGAGAGATAATAGAGTTTACATGAGAAAGGGATGAGTTAATTATAGTTCAAATGAGCTAAATTTGCATGGTTAAATATGATTGAAAGGTTAGGAATAGATGACTCTTAGTCAGGGTGAAAATCTCATGCAAATTGGAGCAAAAATGGTGCTTTTTCAAGCTCAAACTCAAAGTAAAACTGCAGAAGAAAACACAATAGGGTCATCCACATTTGTAGGGTACTTTCTCGAGGGGCGATCTAGGTCAAATGGGTGTCTGGGTGAAAAATGAAGACTAGAGAGTGATCTTAAAGGGCAAAAGAACACACCTGGCAACTTTGTTTTGTCAAAAATGTACCAGAAGGGGTGGTTGCCCAATTTAGTAGGGTGTTCACCTAGGGGGTGACCCAAAACTAATAGGGGGTGACCAAGGTTAGAAGAAAGAATAACATAAACTAGGGTTTGAGATGAAATCTGAAAGTCAGTTCGAGGTCTCTAAAGTCTTAAAAATGATGAAAAATGTCAAGACATAGATTTCCTAGGAAAATACACTCGTAGGTCATGCGAGAGGGCCAGAAGGCAGAGAAAACAAAGAATCAACAAAGTTTGAAAGAAGAAAGACCAAGATTGTACAAGTTAGCAAGGGAAAAATGAAGGAGGAAAGTGAAAAAGGAGTCCAATCCACATGTCACCAAGAAGAACACATGCTGACAGGTCATATTTACATGCTTACTTGTATGTGTTTAGAATCATAGCTCATGATAAGATTACCATATAGGCTTATGCATCTTTTTAGTGCTTACATATTTCTCCCCCCATGGATAGTAGTCTATATGAAAGATAGGTATCGTTCCCAAACTAATCCTTTACTTGTCGATTTCCCACAATTGTACCTGTAATGAAAAGCATTAGCTCGACATTTAAAATGTTTTGATAACAAATATTGAATCTAAAACAATGAATGTACTGTTGATGGCATTGCGAGTATACTTGAGTCACTTTGCTTCAGCAAGGGACCTGTAAAGATGTAAGCATGTAAATTGAGGGTGAAAAAGAACTATGGAAATAAAAGACATGCTAAGCTAGAGAGGAGAAGAATATATTCTCCTTTTATTACAAATTTTGAAGAACATATTCAATTTTTATGGATTTTTGAGGTTTTACAACTTTCTTAGGTTTTTCTGATTTTCCTAATTTTTATAGTTTTTCTAGAGATTTTGTAAAGGTTTGATTTGACATTCCTTGAGGTCTTTGGAAGGCCTCTGTTTATTGAAGAGATTTATACCATTTCCCCCTTGCATGGGGAGACTTGTGCACTTGATTACACAGTTTTACTCTTTTGACTTGTTGAAGGAGTGACTTATGCTCAGAAATTGTTTGCACTTATTGTTACAAGACTTGATTGGATGAGATCTATACATAGCTTTAGTTGACATTGTAGACACCCAAATTTGTCCATGTCTTGCAACACCTAGTCAAATACATTATCTAGACATCATGTAGCATTTTGTCCTAATCAAACTCCTAATTCAACTTATCCCATTAGATAATTAATTAAATAAATTTTATTTATTTAATTAATTTCCCATCCTAATCCCATCCTATCCTAATCACCTAGCCAATTAATTAAATAAATCCCATTTATTTAATTAATTTCCCTTTTATCCTCACCTTTCATCATAATGCAACACTTGTCCACCTCTCAATTGAATCATGTGCGGTAGTACAACTTTCATTTAATATCCTTTTTGTGTACATTATCACACATGAACTAGTTTTTGTGTACAAGATCACACATGAGCTTTATCCTCCTTCTTACACTTGTCACATGACTACAACACCCTTGAAGAGTTAGAATAACTAATCAATCCTAGCCATCCACATCGTTCAATTAGCTTTTTAATCTCAACCATCCATTTGAATCAACCCTTTCCTATAAATCAACCCCCTTCACAAGCCATTACGATGCATTGAGCTTGAGTATCCTTATACTATCGAAATGTCATTAGAACCTTTGCATCATTCATCTATTCATCCATATTCTTTTCATCTATCATCTTCCATCTATCATCTTCATCCTAATGTTATGCTGCCGAATTGAGCAACCAACATATCAAATCAATTGATCAACCAATCATGCATGCATCTATCATTCTATCTATCTGAGGTATTGAAGATTTGAATTAGGTAATGTATTTCATTGTTTTATCATTTTCATTTATCCAAATTTTTCAATAACATTTTGGTGAACCCGACATGAACATGCCCAATTAGATCTAATCATTAGTTTTTGCAAGTTTTTGTTGTCAAAAACTTGCATTTGTCTAACCCTAGTTTGTCAAGTTTTACAAGAATAGTTTTGCAGGTGATCTCCTAGCTCCAATCTAACCTCACCATTGTCTCTGAGAGGCCATTTCCATGAATTTTGACTATAAACTTGCCTAGGTTTCATGAAGAAAGTGCATTTGGTGAAGAAAATAGCATTTGGCCCATAGAAACTCGCATTTGGTGAAGAAACTCACCTTTGATCTGTAGAAACTCATCTTTGGTCTGCAAAAGCTTGCATTTGGTCCATAAAAACTTGCCATTGGTCCGCAGAGACTCACCTTTGGTTTATTAGGGTTTTTCCTGAGTTTTAGACACCTTAGCACCTTTGGTGAACAGTCAGTCGCATTTGCATGATCCTCGGTCACCTTTGAATGGCAGGCAATCACATTTGGTAACATCTGAATCGCATTTGAATGGCAAGTAGTTGCATCTCGTAAAATATCATCGTATTTGGTTTTGCAGGAAATCACATCTAATCACTGTTCATTCACATCCGGTTTATGCAATTGCAACTTGAATTTTCTTTGGTATCTAACATCTATTTGTGTAGTATCTTATCATCTGTCAAAGAAAGGAGGATCTAGAACTACTGACAAATCTATTGCAGGATCGATCGGTTAAAGACTCATCATATTTTTCACTAATGTAGGAACATTTGGTTTCGGTGCTTAAAAGGAACCTTGTTTGCTTCTTGTTTGCTTTATCTTTTTTGGTTGCTTCTTGTGCATGTTTGTAATCCTAAGCTAATAACAAAAGCATCCTCTCCCCTTACGTATCAAATGGATCTTGGGAGCAAGATAACTTGTTATTATCTTTAGAGTGGGCCTGCTCTTGAGACACATCCGTAAGGAGAACTCATTTACGACCCCAAGTGGTACTTTCATCCGGTCCACTATACAAAATAGGATAAGGCAAAATCCAAGTCCAAACCAGTATAAGCGCTTACCATGTAGTGCTAGTTTGAAAGGAGGTGTACCTAGCGTATATTAAAACTCTTAGTAGAGCTAGTTAAATCTTTAAGTGGCTTGTTGGACGCTCGTAAGGTGTCGATCCCTTGAACATTCACTAGAAACCATTCGTGTAGTGGCCAAAATCCTTCTATTTGTTAGCACAGGAGGTCAGACCTCTGAAGTCGTCCCACATTCTCGCAGTTCAAAGTTGAGATAGCAAATTCCTTGAGATCTTCAAGTCTTTGGGAATTTGAAGTTTGGTGTGCCAGAGAAGTGAGTGCCGTGTAAGGGGGAGCTAGTCCAACCAAACTTCTAAGCTATCTACTCTAAATAAGTGTGGCTCAGACTTATCCGCAGTGGGAATCTAACAAATATTGTCCTTTCTAGCCTATGTTGTACAAGTTTGTGAGTGTCTTGTATGTTTTAGTGTTTTCAGTCATCTATTTTCTTGTCAAAAAACCTGCCAAACACCATTCACTATCACATAAAATCACCTTTGAACTGCAGTCACTCACTTTTGAACCACAGGTAGTCACCTTTGATCAACAGTAAATCACCTTTGGTTGACTTGATTTACCTCTGAATATCTTACAATCTCCTCTGAGTTGTCCAAAATCACCTTTGAATGGAAGCTAGTTGCCTTTGAGTTGTATATCCTCACCTTTGATCAACAGCAAATTCCCTTTGGCTTATTCCTAGTCACCTTTGAGCTATTGCCCATCGCCTTTGTTGCGTTCAGCTTTGTCTCTAGTGACTTATAGACTGTCTTCATTTATCCAGTTCAAAATCACATTTCCAACCAAATCCTAAACATCATCATCGAAATCTTAGTCAAGCACTTATCAACAGGATCCTAATCTGTAAAACATGCCAACATTAGAAGACCTAGTACCCCAATTCCAAGACCTCCAAAAGCTTTACCAAGTGCCACAACCCCTAGACCAACGATTCATTCAACAATTACAAGACCTCATCCAACATCCACAACTTCAAACAAGCCAATCATCACCTCAAATACAACATCTCATAGCCCAAGCCCAACACTTTATAGCCACTTGTTAAACCCAACAAGCACATCATCCTCTAGTTATTCACTATCAATCAATGCCACCTTAACCTTACATGCCATCACCTTCCACTTCATACCAATCTAATCCATCCACATATCAAATTAACCCCACATCATACCCATCCATTTCATACCAACCTAATTCACCAACATATCAAGTTCATCCCATATCAACTTATCCTACTTCATATCAACCCACTTCATCCACCTATCATATCAATTCTACATCACCATACCTTGTTTCTTCTAGTATTAACAACAATCCACATCAATCCATACTCCAAGCACTTCCACCTACATATCCTATCATTTCACCTAATAACCAAGACCATCAAGCACTGTTGATAGACCTAAGTCCACCTTTGCTACAATAACATGCAAGTCTAAATTATCCAATGCAATACCTAATATCCTTTGGCAAGGGAGATACCAATCTAGAGCATGCATCCTATGACTACCCTCCATCACTATCCACTCAAATGCCAATCCATGCACCTACTAGTCCTATCCCAACACCACCATGTGATCTTGCTCCTAGTCCATTGATCCACCAACCTTCTAATCCCCCAAGCCCTTCATTACCTTCATCACCATCTTACTCCAATGCTTCACCAAAAGAGATGACTGAGATGATTTTACAAGGGCTGCTTGAAGAAAAACTCATTGAACTTCTTGAAGTCAAATCAAGTGAATAAAGTGCATATGATGAATATGACTATTGTGCATACCATAGGATCAAAGGTCATGATACAAATGAGTTCCTTGTATTTATGCCACTCTTCTACAAGATGTACAAACAGGGCTTCCGTAAGCATGCCAAATCATCCCAATCCCATGTGTCACCCCCATCTAGTCTAAATCCCAATCCATCCAATCCTAATATCCCTCCATCCAATCATAAGCCTACAACACTATCCACCCTTATTATCCACCCATTATATTTTTCATCCACCCATACACTTTCAAAGGATGTGATCCATTGGCTACTAGCACATAATAGACCAACCCCATGTCAAACACCAACACACAATCCTATGAAAGAATCTTCCAATACCATGTCTAGTCTTCCAATCCCATCATGTGACCCACAAGCCATCAAGGCTATTCATGAACCTCCTACCATGAACCCAAGTCAAGACCCATCATACCTTCATGTTGTTAACCAAGAGCATATCTAAGAGCCTCCCACTTCCATTCAAGAAACCCAAGTGGTATGTCAAGAACATAATCCTAAGTATGTGGAAACATCAAGCCCTAGTCCTAATCAAGATCAAATCATTTTAATGCAACCCATCAATAACATTTATTGTTTCCATGATCAAGACATTATCTATGATGAAGAAGCTATCCATTAGCACCTTGATCTTATTCATAATCCCATCACTATCCATGAGCAAGATATCCAAATTGCTCCTATCCATCCTCCATCTAACCCCATCCATGATTCCACAACTTCCACTTGTCATGATGAGACACTTGGCTCCCAAGTACACATAGAAGACCAAACCAATAGCTTGGATCTAAATGAACATAATCAAGATCCTAATGGTCCTTTCACATCCACCATCAACCATGTTGCAAATCCACCATTGTATCCTATTGGTTTTACCACCCTCATCCATGAATGTTCTTCCTTAGGGGAACAACAACCTTTATTCTCCACTTCACCTTCTCCATCCAATAAAGAACTCATGTCTAGTTCCCAAAGCATACCAAATCCCATTGTCCATCGCATCCACCAAAACATGAATTGTCAAGGTAAACAATCTAAAGATGTTGGTAATTTCTTCATGCACCCTAAATCTACCGCTTTCCATCATAAACCACATCATATACCCAAAACATATGTGGCCATTCCACCTCCATCATCCTACAAGTTTCAAAAGCATGTGACCATACACCTTCCACCATCCACTTTATCTCCACTTCTTCCAACTCCTAATATTCCACCATCCACTTTACCTCCACTTCTTCCAACTCCTAATATCCCACCATCCACCTTACCTCCACTTCTACCAATGCCTAATTATCCACTTATCCATTAGTACCCTTACAATCCTAATCATGAACAACAAATGCATATATTATCTAAACGTGAAGGTTTCACTCATTCCACCAAACCCATGGGATTCAAAAATAAACATTTGGATGCCTCTACCTATAAAGCTAAAAATCCTAAGGACCCTCATACCTTAGGGTCCATCAGTACGAAGAAGCTAGGAAAAATACATCCAAACATCTATCCAAGCCCATACCTTTACAAGAAAAGTTCAAAAGCAAAATGGTTTGAGTCCCTAAGCATAAACCAAGAAAGTCAAATGAGGCATCCACCTCTCAAAAATCCCAACCATCCACTTCCATCCAAAATTCCCATTTCATTCAAAAATCTCAAGTTCTTCTATCCCACAAGCAAAGAAAAAATCCTAAAAATACTAAGTCCGTGTGGGTACCTAAATCACTCCATCATCCATCCCCTAAGAAAACATCCCCATTGCTTCCTACACCACCATCCAATCAAAAGTTTCAATGTGTATCTCAGTGTGTGCAATCGTTGGTCATGATTTCATTCTCACATACCTCCATCTCCCCACCTTTCATCCACTATCCTACATATCTCCCCAATCACCTTCCTATGGTCCATGCTTTTGCATAAACCTTTCATCCATCCTTTTCCCCTATCCTTCTATACATAATCCACATCAGAATCCACTATCCCCCATCCTTGCATAAACCTTTCATAATCTGCATCATAATCCACTATCTACCTACTCCATCTCCCATCCATGCAATCCCCTACCAACATCTATGAGCATAATGGCATTTGACATGGTCCATGCGACGACATTCATCTCTAGTGGGACTATCACTTTTCATGAAACTAGATGCTTGAGTCCCTCTTTTCCATATTTCCCTATCCCATCCACCTATTCCAAAAAAAAATCAAAATTCAAAAAAGTAAAGAGAAATCCCTTCATCCAATGGTGAAAACCACCCTTGGTGACGCCTTGGATAAGTACCATGATGAAAACCTGGCAAACAGGTGTCATGTGTAAGTTGATCTTCTATGTCACTTACACTTGGGGGCACATTGTCTCATCCATCTTATCATTGCCAATCTATCATTTTCCATCTTATCATGTCCTATCTTGCCATATCCTATCCTACCATCCTTGGCCAATACACACATATCCATCGTTTTATCCAATCATCCACCCTTCCTCATTTTGATCTTGATAAATACATAGGGAGAAAAATGTTGAAAGATGATTTGGATATCTCTTGATATACCTCACCCTTTCCAAACAATCCTATCATTATCCATTCCTATCATAAGTCTTGTCATGTAAAATCCATCCTGTCATCCTTTCATCATAAGTTTTTGTCATGTAAAATCCTAAGTCTACTACCTAGAATGGGGCATGTTATTCCTATGTGACATAATCTTTAGAGATCACATCCTAGCTCCATTATGAGGCATACATCCATCCACTATAACCTATCCTTTTTATCCATTCCTTTATCATGAGTCTTTCATCCCATCCATTATCACCCATCGTTTTATCCATCTATATATCATGAGACTTCCATCCCATTTATTATCACCCATCCATCTAATCCATCCTTCATCCTTGCACCTAGACTTGGTTTTCCCTTGTCATTGGTATCTATCACAAAGGCTACCCAAATTCTAAATCCAATGCCATCCCAAAACATTCAAAAATATAAAAAAAAATCAAAACATTCCAAAAATCCAAAAAAAATAAAAACATTCCAAAAATCCAAAAAAATCAAATATTCCCAAAAATACAAAAAAAAATCCAAGCAATAAGATCAAATCAAACTACATCAAATCCATCAAAAATAAATCTAATCAAATCATCAAATCAAGCCCATCTTTTAATCATATCAAAATCACATCAATCCAATCCATATCATCCCAT
This sequence comes from Cunninghamia lanceolata, assembly GCA_027924645.1. Lineage (NCBI taxonomy): Eukaryota > Viridiplantae > Streptophyta > Pinopsida > Cupressales > Cupressaceae > Cunninghamia > Cunninghamia lanceolata. The sequence goes on from BSBN01000445.1 coordinate 9,576,835, forward strand.
CAATAACATCATATATCATCAAACATCCAATCAATCCCAATAATCCATAACCCGATCAATCCATCCATCTTCATCATCACCATCAATAAAACATTATAAGAACTACATCTCATCTTTATCATTAAGTGCCTTGATCCTGTGGATACAAGGTATGTAGGCCATCTAGGATATGAAGGAAGTACCCAGATTTAGGCACGGGCAATAGATCTCTTCCATCTTCCATCCTTCATCCAATCCAAATCAAATCGTCATCATCATTTATTCAAATCAATTCTTCCAATCCATCACATTCATTCATTATCATCAAAATAATTCTTCTTTAATCACTTCATCTTATCCTTCAAATCCACCAAATCATTCCAATCAAGTTAATAAATCTTGCCAAATTATCCAATCACATTAATGGTCTTGATCCTAGCCTTGTAAACCTGATCAATTAATCAACTAATCAATCATCCTTGTGTTGATCTGTGGATATATCATTCCCCGCCATGACAACACTATCATCAATCAATCAATTAATCATTGGTTTATAGCTTGACAAGGGCAATACCTTATTTGTTTTTGTATCATTTGTGCATGTTTTCTTGCTTGCTTGTGTGTGTTGTCATTTTATCTTGCATTTGTATCACATCCATATCATTCTAGCTAATATTCATATCTTGTGTATGATGGAATAGCTTTTTGCATTATCCTTTGCATCTAAGGTCATATCATACCTTTTGTACATTAGGACTTTAATACTCTAAGTTTTATTTCTCATACATTAGACAAGGTTGTATTATGTTGGGGCACAAGACACATTGTCACCCTGGTCCTTATACCTTGGTGCATAATGTCTAGTTCTATATCAAACACCATGGTTTCTCACCTTCATTACAACATAATGCATCATTCATTTCTTCTATCCATTCCCTTAGCTATCTTTTTTGACCAATCCCTTTCATTTCGAGAGCCTACCCGTGTTTGTCCAACCCACCTATCCTCTCAAGGGGGCATCATCATCCTATATTTCCATCCTCATCCTATCTTTCCATAATCATCCTATCTTTCCACCATCATCCTATTCTTTTCCTCTATCCATACCTTAGCTTCTTTAAAATGATGTTACTCGACACAAATCTTATCATCTCAAAGGGGGACAAAATGTAGACACTCAAATTTGTCCATGTCTTGCAACACCTAGTCAAATACATTATCTAGACATCATGTAGCATTTTGTCCTAATCCCACTCCTAATTCAACTTATCCCATTATCTAATTAAATAAATAAATTTTATTTATTTAATTAATTTCCCATCCTAATCCTATCCTATCCTAATCACCTAGCCAATTAATTAAATAAATCCCATTTATTTAATTAATTTCCTTTTTATCCTCACCTTTCATCACATTGCAACACTTGTCCACCTCTCAATTGAATCATGTGTGGTAGTACAACTTTCATTTAATATCCTTTTTGTGTACACTATCACACATGAACTAATTTTTGTGTACATGATCACACATGAGTTTTATCCTCCTTACAATTGTCACATGACTACAAGTCCCTTGAAGAGTGGGAATAACTAATCAATCCTAGCCATCCACATTGTTCAATTAGCCTTTTAATCTCAACCATCCATTTGAATCAACCCTTGCCTATAAATCAACCCCCTTCACAAGCGATTATGATGCATTGAGCTTGAGTATCCTTATGCTGTCAAAATGTCATTAGAACCTTTGCATCATTCATCTATTCATCCATTATCTTTTCATCTATCATCTTCCATCTATCATCTTCATCCTAACGTTATGCTACCAAATTGAGAAACCAACATATCAAATCAATTGATCAATCAATCTTGCATTGCATCCATCATTGCATTTATTTGAGGTATTGAAGATTTGGATTAGGTAATACATTTCATTGTTTTATCATTTTCATTTATCCAAATTTTTTGATAACAGACATCTTTCACTTTCCCTCTTGTGCATATGTTTGGCTAGATGTTTTATTTTGCTTATGTGAATGCATACCTAAGATGATCGCATATGGATGATGCAATTTGTTTTTGTCTTTTTTTGATATGCATGAGATGCAATGTGTTTGGATGTGATTCACAAATATGAAATGAAAAGTACTATATTCTAAGTGTTATGTATGCCATGTGATGTTATGGCATGTTTTATTTCTTTTATTTTTCATGATGACATGTATGCAAGTGGAACACATAATGTAGCTACTCTTAAGTAGGATTTTTGACCTAGGGGATTGCGAGTTAACTTGGTATAAAGAGACTTATTGATCTCTGGGATGGGATTAGGGACTCAAGTGGGAATAGGGAGGAGATGGAATGCTTTTGAATTTTGAGCTTTGTTGGAGGCTGAACATTGATCCTTATCTAGAAAAAAATAATTTGACAAGCTTTCAAATTGGACAAGTAACAACTTTTATTAGTGTTCGCTAGACTTAGATCTTAGATGTAAATCAAGATAGACCTGGGGTAAAGGAAATAGGGAAAAAAAGGGTCCCTAGATATAAAATGGCTCTAAAGACTATTAGACTCTTGGATTTTCTCAGCTAGTGGTGTGTGTGATTTGTACTTTTCTCTCTCACTTCCTCTTGTAGAATGCCACCCTTAAAGCTTTGAGATTAGATTTATCTCCACCCAAGGGTACAGACATTCAACAATCTTCTCTCTATCACTCTTTTTTTTTCTTTTGGAATGCCTCACTTGATTTCTCATTTTTTTGATATTTGTTTTTTATGGAAGTGAATGCTTTTGAACTTTCTGAGTAATTTGGATATGAAACAACTTTGGTCTCTCTATTCTCACTTTTCTCATCACTCTTATTTTTTGATCACTCATTTCTTTTATTCACTCATATTTTAGATTGCTTCGCTAGAAAAGATAAGGGGATGAGCACCACCAAAAATTTTCATAGCCTAGTTGGACTTCCTTTCTACTAGGGAAGAATGGGAAGGTCTACTTGTAAGCTTCCTTTATACACTGTAGGCTTGAATACTGACTTTGCTTAGACTTAACAACACAAATCATTAAGGCCAGGATCAGTGTAGAGCTAAGAGCTAGGCTTTGATTAGAATCATTGGGTAATGTGAATAGGAGAATGATGACAAGCAGTAAACATGAATTGTTATGGGATCTCAAAGGCTCAAAGGGTCAACCTAAACCTAAGCAACCTTAGACTCCTTACTAGGACAAAAATAGAACAAGAGCATGAAACTCACAAAACGCATGATGGAACATAATAAAGAATGCAAAATTTTGATCTCTCATGATTTTATGCTTTTTATGGATTTTTGAATTACTTGATCTTTTGGATTTTATAGGATTATACAACATTTTGAGATGTTGAACTCTTCTCCTTCCATAATGCACAAGAGGTAGTGTCATTTTTTATGTCTTCCTTAACTACTTCTGAACCTATCCAATTTGGTTTGAACTTCACTTGAAAGTCTTTGCAAGGATACTTGAAGACTTGGTGTAAAAATGACTTTGTATTTATTGAGGAGTTTTGTGTACTCATATGTTTCATTGTTTGATGACTTGTACTCTAGCTTTATCATTTTCTATTCTTGTCTAATTTCAATGTTTGTTTTGAACATTTGAGGGGCAATTTGAATTGATTTTGACTCTCCTAGTTTCTGTGTGGGTTTTGGTTCTTCTTCTTTAATCATGATTTCAATCATATGAATGTTTATATCTGGCTTGATTGGAATGGCCACTAAGTTGAATGGAGCATAAGAGTTTGTTGAGTGGAGATCAAAGGGGAATTCCTCTATTTTCCCATTTCCTATACATTTTGAGGTCTTGGCTACATTTTCAATTTGTTTTGATGTCTCTCCTTTTTCAAAACTGTTGATTTTTGGGTTATTGGTGGTTTCCATGGTATTTCCCTTCTTTTTGACTTGTTTAAGTCTATAAAGGCTAAAAGGATCAAGATCTCTCTTGATGATGTGGGTTTGTCCCATGTGTGAGAAGTGTGTTTCTTGAAATAGTGTGGAGGGAATGGCCCTCATCCTATGGATCCAAGGTCTTCCTAGGATCATGTTGTAAGTGGTTTCTTTTTTAATGACATAAAATTCAATTGGGAGGGTTTTGGGACCCAATGTGATCTAAATATTGACCTTACCCATGGTTTGAATGTTTGGGTTATCATCAATTATAAGGATGAAAGATTCTTGTGTGATTTGAGTTTCATCATAACCCATTCTTTGAAGAAGAGAGAAAGAGACTATGTTGATTACATACCCATCATCGATCATTACATGTTAATGGAACAGTCCTGAACTTGGACTATGATATGGAGGGGGAGATCACCCTATTTAGCTATGTCATCGTCTGAGGGTAACTTTTTAAAATCAATTGTGCATTTTGAGGCCTAGTGTGTAACTCTTCAATCTCCTCTAGGATCAGCCTCACCCACTCACCTCTAAGTCTAGAGCACATTCGTGAGCCTAAACAGAGAGAGCTGGTTTGAGTTAACCATGAGTCAATTTGTGTTTGACTTAGGGTGATGACCTATGGTTTTATTTGGTTTGTTTGAGTTGATTGATTTGTGTTGACCTCATGACTAAATTGAGGGTTTGTGAACTTGTTTTGATTTCTTTTTAGTATTTTCTAATGTTTTTTATATTTTGTAGGTTTTTGATATGAAATGCAAGCTACAATTCATGAGCCTGAACAAAGAGAGTTGATTTGAGTTAACCATGAGTTGGTTTGTGTTTGACTTAGGGTGATGATCTAAGGTTTTCTTTGCTTTGTTTGAGTTGATTGATTTGTGCTGACCTTGTGATGAAATCGAGGGTTTCTGAACTTGTTTTGATTTCTTTTTGGTATTTTCTAATGTTTTTGTATTTTGTGGGGTTTTGATATGAAATGCAAGATACAATGTATGCAAACAACTTTTTTGTCTTTTTCACCAATTTTTTGAAATAAAATGAACTAAGTTAAACTAGGAATTGAAATATGGATGCAAACTAGAATAAAATTACCTAATGCAATTACTCTTTTTTTGTATTTTTTGAGATTGGTTTTGGGCTATTCTAAGAATTGAGAAACGCTTTGAAATGAAACTAATCTAAATTGCAATAAAACAAGATAATCTAGCAATCTAAATTAACCTATCAAGGAATTTGCAACAACAAGATTACTATTCCAAGAGCAAGATTGATCTTCTAATTACTACAAAAATCATGAAGGAACCTGAAATTGAAAGCCCATGAGCTTGGTGTATTCTCAGAGATCCTTGTAGTAGCCTTCCCTTCCTCTCAAATAATAGGGTACTCATCTTGGAAATAGGGATTAGATGACAAACAAATCAAACAAAATCTTGAGAAAGCTTGGATGAAGCTATGAAAGCTTGAATGAAGCACTTGAGCTTGAGAATCGGGTAGCATGTCAACACTGTATGAAGCTTTTTGAGAAGCTTGGGCATAAATAACAAAAGAAAAAGGTATGAGAGTCTTGCAAAGGGCATAAAAATGTTAAGGGAGAGAAAAAACTGAGAAAAATCAGGTTGCAACAATGAATTTACCTCCTAAGGAAGATTTAAAGCTTTGTAACAATGAAACTAATGAAAATAAATCTTGGAAGCTTTGAAAAACTAAAGAAATAAATGAAGAAAGAGGCTCAAAGGCCTATGAAGAAGCTTGAAAAAGCTTGTGAAGATGAGAAGAGCATTCTCCAACTTGAGAAATAATGGAGAGGTGAGGGGTATTTATAGGTTGTTATGAGGAATGAAGGGTGGAATTGATTGGAGAGTTAACTCCCTTGATTGGAGAGTTAACAAAAATTGATTGGGGAGTTAACTCCCATGATTGATCAGAGGACTAGGTTGATTAGGCAGTGAAGTGAGCTTAAGAACTTATCATAGAAGAGAAAATGGAGTTTGCATGAGAAAGGGATGAGTTAACTATAGTTCAACTGAGCTAAATTTGCATGATTAAAGTTGATTGAAAGGTTAAGAATAGATGACTCTCAGTCAAGGTGAAAATCTCATGCAAATTGGAACAAAAATGATGCTTTTTCAAGCTCAAACTTGAAGTAAAACCTTGGAAGAAAACATGATAGGGTTGGCCACATTCATAGGGTAGTCACCTGGGGGTGACTAGGGTCAAAAAGAGGGTGACCAGGGTCAAATGGGTGTTTGGGTGAAAACTGAAGACTGGAGAGTGATCCTGAAGGGCAGAAGAACACACCTGACAAATTTGTTTTGTCAAAAAGGTACCAGAAGGGGTGGTCTCTTAGTTTAGTAGGGTGGTCACCTGGGGGGCGACCCAAAAATAATATGGGTGACTAGGGTCAGAAGAAAGACTGATAGAAACTGCGGTTGGAGATGAAATCAGAAAGTCAGTTTGAGGTCTCTAAATTCCTGAAAATGATTAAAAAGGTCAACAAGATGTAGGGTTCTTAGGAAAAGGTCCACTCATAGGTCATGTGATAAGGCCAAAAGGAAAAGAAAACAAAGAATTGACAAAGGTCAAAAGAAGAAAGACTAAGATTGCACAAGTTAGCAAGGGAAAAATGGAGGAAAGTGAAAAAGGAGTCCAATCCACGTGTCACCAAGAAGAAAGCATGCTGAGAGGTCATATTTACATGCTTATATGTATGTGTTTAGGATCATAGCTCATCATAGGATTACCATATAGGCCCATGCATCATTTTAGTGCTTACAGGTCCAAAACTTAATTTCCCTAAATTTGCTAGTACATACCCTACCAATTGGATCTACTATGATAAATAATGTTTCATTCTCCAAAAAATCCTTGGGATGACATGGTACCTATTACCTCATTTGATTTGAATAAATTACCCATGAAATGGTATAAGTGGTACAAGAAGGCCCATGTAAAGCCTAGCTAGACTAAATTTTTAGAGCTTCTCTTGCTTAGATTCAATCCCAATGCATATGAATATTTCACTAGAGATTTAACCAAATTATTGTAACTTGGTTCTATTCCCAACTATTAGATTGAATTTGATAAAATTGTTAACCAAACTGAAGGCTTGATAAAACATTTCTTTACTAACTATTTCATAAGTGGCCTCAAGGAGCAAATCCAATATAAGGTAGAAATATTCAAGTTGAATGATATGATGGCTACCACAAGTCTGGAAAAACTTGTAGAAGATAATGGCATATCTTATCATCACTTCTCCAAGTTCACCCCATTCAAGTCCACTATGATGAATCATCCTAGTAACACCTCTAGCACTCACTCCACACCTATCAAATGTCCCACTGAATTATAAATGTGAGCCCAATGGGAAAAGGGTTTGTGTTATAATTGTGAGGAAAAATTTACACTAGGCCATCATTGTGTCCAACAAAAGCTATATTTGCTTGATGTTGAGTCTTCACCTAAGGCAGAAGCATGGGAAGATGCCCAAGAACCATTGGAAGAGGAGAAGCCATCAATTAAGGATCCAAATGTTCACCTTGCTGCTAAAATTTCTATGCATGAATTACTAGAGATATCCACTCCTCAGATAATGAAGGTCAAAGGTTTTTTTAAGAAACATGCTCTCACAATCCTCATTGATTCTAGTAGCACTCATAATTTTACTAACCCCAAACTAGATAAACAAGTAGATTATTTTGTTTATCCATGTTTAATCTTTGAGGTAATAATAGCTAATGGTGGAACCCTACCTTATAAGGGAAAGTGTCAAAATGTTTGCATTTTTGTGGGCAACTACACCCTCAAATTTGACATGTTTTTCTTGTCCTTGGACAATTATGACATTGTGTTGGGAACACAATGAATTCGCACTCTTGGTCCTATTTTATGGGATTTTTTAAATTTTGGATAAAATTCATAGCTAATGGTTAACAACACACCATATGAGGACTCACCCCTAGATATGTTAGTTTTATTAGCTCTCATTACATTGAAAAGTTACTTAAAAAGGAGTCTCATGGAGTTATTACATAAATTTCTACCATTCAGGTTATTGAATCTTCTATATCAAGATACCCCTAGCATCTCCAAGAGTTTTTACTTTTCCATTCAAAGTTCTTCCTAGAACCAATTAGATTACCTCCAAGTCACACAAAAGATCATGTTATTTAGCTACTACTTGGGAGCACACCACTAAACAATTTCCCTTATAGGTACACATTTTTGTAAAATATGGAGATAAAAAAATTAGTCCAAGAACTACTACACCAAGGGTTCATGACCCTTATTCCTCCCCTATCCTTTTGGTGCACAAAAAATATGGGTCTTGACACTTTGCATTGATTTCCTTGAACTAAACAAAATTACCATCAAGGATAAATTTTCCATTCCAATGGTCAATGAGCTCTTGGTTGAACTCAATGGTGCTTATTTCTTCTTCAAGATGGATTTGTAATTGGGCTATCACCATATTCACATCAAAGAAGAAGACATTCCCAAAACCAACTTCCACACTCATGATGGTTATTATGATTTTTGTCATGCCATTTTGCCTCACCAATGCACCATCCACCTCTCAGATCTTAATGAATAAGATTTTTTTCCATTTTTATGGAAGTTTATCATAGTCTTCTTTGATGATATTCTTGTCTATAGTTGGAAATGGGTAGAGCAGCTCTCACACTTGGACTACTCTTCAAATCCTTTCTACAAATCACTTATGTGCAAAGTGCTCCAAATTCTCTTTTGGTTAGATAGAGATTAAATATCTAGAGCATGTTATTTTTAGGTTGATGGTAAGGTGGACCCATCCAAAATTATTTCCATGCAAAATTTCCCTAAACGAAAAACCCTCAATAGCCTTCATGGAATCTTAGGCTTCACAGGTTATTATCATTGCTTTGTAAATGATTATGGAAATATTGTTTCACTCCTCACAACCATGTTAAAAAACATTCCTTATAGTGGTTTTCACCTATCGAGGCAACATTTGATCTACTCAAGTAGGCTATGTGCACCACTCCCATTCTTGCTATGTTGGATTTCTCCAAAACACCCATCATTGAAAGTGATGCTTCAAGCTCTAGGCTAGGTGTTCTCATGTTGTAAGGGTGACCCATTGCCTTTACCAATAAGTTTTTCACTAGAAAAAATCTTACCCTTTCCACCTATGAGAAGGAGATGTTTTTAGATTCTTCTTGCAGTCAACAAATGGCACCCCTACCTTGTTAGATGACACTTTTATATTAAAACTAATCACCATAGTCTCAAGTATCTCTTAGACTAATATGTCTCCTCTCTAGATCAATATAAATAAGTCACCAAGTTATTGGGATATGAATATGAGATCACCTATAAAAAAGGACATGAAAATGTTGTGGCTAATGCATTGCCATATTAGTTTGAAGACTTTCTTCCTTTGACTACTTTATTAATGCCTACCCCTAATTGGCTAAATGATTTAAATCAAGAATGTTAGCAAGGTAGTTGCCTACAATGACTCACACACTAGGTGTCTACTCATCCTTCTTCCAAGTCCAATAGTCATGGGATGGATTCTATTTGTGCTATAGGGCCCATCTAGTCTTAGCCTCCCAATAAACTTTGCACTTGAAACTTTTATCTAAATTCTATACCACACCATTAGTGAGCCACTCTGGCTTTCTAAAAACTTATGAAAGATTTTTACTATAATTTTTATATGAAGGTATAGAAACATACATCTAACATTTTGTGGTAGAATGTGAAACCTATAAATGTAATAAAGATGAAATAGTTGCCACCCTAGGATAACTTCAATCATTGCCCATTCCTATTTGTGTGTGGAATGACATTTCAATGGACTTCATTAAAGGACTACCAAAGTCTATAGGTAAATTAGTCATTCTGGTTGTGGTATATCACCTCTTCAAATATGCCCATTTATGTGACTTAGCCTACCCCTATACTATCTCCACCATCAAACAAACATTCATGGATCAAATATTTAACCTCCATGGCATTCATGCTTCCATTGTTATTGATTGTGATCCTGTTTTCACTAGCCACTTTTGGGAAGAACTCTTCTAGTGTCATGGTACCTAACTCAAGATGAGATACACATAGCATCCTTAGATAGATGGTCAAACAAAAATTATCAATAAGTTCTTGGAAACCTATTTATGCTACTTTGCTTCAAATAACTAGCTCATCATTGGACCAAATGGTTACCACTTATAGAATGGTGGTATAATACCACTTATCACACAACAACCAAGATGACACCATATGAAGCAGTGTATGGTCAATCATCACCATCTCTCTAGACATATCTACTAGGAAGTTCAAGGTTACATGTTGTGGATTCCACCCTTCACACATGTGACACCATTCTCTATACACTTAAGGACAATTTGCACATCACACAGAATCACATGAAGTAGCAAGCTGATCAACATTGGTCTAAATTTACTTTTTCCATGGTTACGTGATATTCCTTTACCTCCAACACTAAGAGAAATTGTCCTTGAAGATGAAGACTCAACAAAAGATAGCACCCAAGTTTTATAGGTTGTATAAAGTTGTGTAGAAGATCAGTCCAGCCACCTATAAAATGGAGCTTCCTCCCTCCTCCAACATTCACTCAATATTCCTTGTTTCTTGTCTTAAGGAGGCTCTTGAACAACAAATTCATGCTCAATTAGGATTACCTAAGATATAGATATAGGTCTTGTCTATGAGGCCCACCTTTGCCTTACCATATATTTTTTCTTACCATACATTTGTGATGGATTTTATTATGCACATGTGGATATTGAGGACTGTTGATCCCATACTTAGACCTTATTATTTCATCTTATACTTGATTAGATAGATGGTTTATGCTTTGTGTATGATTAGATCTCATGTTAGATTTCATTTTATGATATAATGTTTAGATGCTATGATTTCATTGATGATTATCAGTATATGTATTGATGGTGAAATTGATGATTTATCTTACACTATGTGATCCTAATTATACTTGTGAATGGTGAATGACTTTAGAGACCTATATATGTTAGCATTGTGGTTATTATTAAGGTATATGTGATTATGAAATCATGTGTGTGTTATGTGTAGTTACTTCACTTTGGCTATTTTACCATGTGCTATTAATGGGTTTGTGGAAGTGTGCAAGTAACTTTCCATGCCCATGGAAAATTGGAGGTCAGATAACAACAATATGTTATACCTTGTTAAGCCGACCTAGTCCTATGTATGACTAAGGTCATTTATGTTTGACAATGTTGATTATGTTGTATTTGATTTATAACATTTTGTAAGGTTTTCCCATTTTTAATTTATCTCTTGATGTGTTGTAAAAATTGTAATGTTGGGTTTGTATAATTTTTAGTGCTAAATGTTTGAAGCCCTTTTGAAGTGATTTTATGTGTTTCCTAGTGTTTCTAATGGTTGAATATTGACCCTAGTTCATACCCCTAGGGTCTAGGACCATTCCTAACATGTTTAAACTTGATTTGAATCTTGTATGGTCACCCAAACTTGACCCTTGAGTCAAGTGACGAGTTTGAGAGGTGTGAGAGGTGGTTGGAAGGTCACCATCTCACTTAAACCTTACCTCACCCACTTGGGTAAAGTTACCCTTGCTTCACATGCTTTAGAAGCTTCTTGAAGCTTCTCACATGTGTGAGACCGCTTCCCTATGCTCTCACACATGTGTGAGAGCACTTGTGGGGAAGAGTGTAGCTTAGTTGAATGAGAAGGTGACAAGTGTCACCTCCTCATTCATGAGAAGCTTCCCTTGTGTGCTCACATCTCCGTATGCTCTCACACATGTGTGAGAGTATTTGTGGGAGAGTGTGTATCTTTGTGGAATGGGGAGATGACATATGTCACCTCCTCATTCTTGTGGGGTTGTGAGGAGGTTATGTGGATGGAGGAGAGGGTGACAAGTGTCACCTTCTCATCTATTAGGGTTTGAGAGCCTTGTCTATTTGTCTCTCTTATTTTGATGATATGAGGGTTCTTTTATTCTTTTCTTTTGGGGAAATTTTATGCTTGTGTTGGGAGAGAAGGACTTGTAGATCTTGGAAGGAATTTGGAAGGACTTGTGGAAAGCTCTTCACCAACATCCTCCATCCTTGAAGCTTGAGAGGTATTTCTCAAGGCTTCAACCCTTTATTTTACTTGTTTTTGCTTATGCATTATGTATGTGTATGAATGTTGTGTTTATGTTCTTTTTAGTTTTGTGTCGTGGGTGTTAATGGGTTGTTGGGGTGAGTTCTCCTCGTGAGAGAGCTCACCTTAGTCTTGGGTGAGAGAGGATGTGAACCTCCTCAGTTTCCCTTTTTGTGTTTGGTATAGTTTTATGGTGAAGGGCCTTTATTTGAAGTTTTGAGAAGTATGGTGTTATGGCATGAGTGCCTTGTTTTGAGAAATGAGAAGTTATGGAAAGAGGCCAAGTGATTATGAGCATTTTAAGTATTAAGAGTGTGGGTCTTCTTGAGTAGAGAGTAGTCCACTCTCTCACCCTTCAAATCTATTTTCAAAATGGGTTAGTTTTGTGTTTGCCTTGGATGGGTGTTAATGTGTATGATGTGAGTGTTTTGTTCCCTTGTGGTTTGCTCCTTGGTTATTGGAATGCCTCCTAGCTTGGGGGTGGCCTATTATTAGGCCTAGGATGGGAGGAGAGCTTCCCATGGGTATTGTGAACCTTATTATGTGTTTTGTAGGTGCATTTGGTGGCTTGGAGAAGCTTGTCTTAAGAAGGAAATATGGTGTTTTAGATGGACCTATGTATTTTGTAAATGAGAGCATTGAGATGCCTCATCCCTAATTTTTGGG